>CM035768.1:69664594-74464594 GCA_020466155.1 Pachypeltis micranthus | reverse complement strand
CTACAAAAATTCAAGCGGAGTTTATACGAAAAAAACTGCGCTAAAAACGCTTTTCGTCGAAAATTTTGATAATTTATTGTGCTGCTCTCGTCATTTTCCCATAGATGGGAATTTTATGGTATAATTATCATATTGACAGCTATCTATATAAAAAATTTGATCAAAATCGTTATAGCCGTTTTTGAGAGAAAAATTTGGTGTTCTGATCACTATGATGACTATAGTTAACTTTCGGTAGATTTTGTCCATATTCTTATTTTGGCGTCCCATGGTAACCTGTAGGCTAGACATCAAGTTTCAGATGATTTGGTACGGTTGTTTTCTCTAAAAACCGCGCTAAAACTGATTTCGTCTAAAGTTTTGGTAATTTATTGTGCTGCTCTCGTCATTTTCCCATATATGGGAATTTTATGGTGTAGTTGCCATATTTGGAGCTACCAATATAAAAAATTTAATCAAAATCGTTAGAGCCGTTTTTGAGAAAAAAAATATTTGGTGTTTTGATCACTATGATAACTATAGTTAAATTTCGGTGGATTTTGTTCATACCCTTATTTTGGCGTCCCATAGTGACTTTTGGGCGAGATATCAAGTTTGAGCTGATTTGGTACGGTGGTTTTCTTTAAAAATCGTATACAGACACACATACACACACACAGACACACAGACCATTTTCCCAAATAGTGTTTTTCGGACTCAGGAGGGTCTGAAACGTAAAGATCTGAAGAAAACTCAAAATTTTTTTTTCAGCCGATTACATAACTTTCCTTTCTTCTTTGTAGAGCCAAGGAAAGTAAAAAGGAAATGAATGGAGTTGATTGGTCGGTGTGAAGGCGCCATGATGCGAATTTGAACTTCGTATTGAGTAAACGTTATCAAAAAACCCTTTCTACTTCGTAGAGCAAGGAAAGTAAAAACATTCGGTTGTCCACCTCCTCTATGGTAATTTCAAATCCAGGAAAGTTGTGCGGGACGTTTCTGGCTATAGTTAACGATATTATCGGCAGAAGAGAAGTAGATCCCGAAGTAACACAATAGAAACAAAGGAACTCTCCTATGGCCTATAAAACGAACTAGTTTGCTCTGTGCCAACTATTTTTCTGCATTTGCTCGAACCAATTACACGACCCAGCCGTAAAATTTATGCGTTTCAATGTGAGTTCGGAAGATAACGTTAGGCATAACCTTTAGGGCGGATCGTGCGGAGGAGCAGAAGAGCGGAACGAACGGAACATGTCGTTGGCTATCGGGTTCTGATCAGGATTAAAACACAAAGGAGAGAGCACCGTTGCGCTCATTTCCTTAAGTTATCAATCTCAGTTGCAAGGAGTCGGGATAGTCATTAGGGGGTCGGACTCCCCTCTCTCAGCTCTAGCTCTAGCTCCGCGGCTCCAGGTCACCCTCCAACGATCCCTCCAATCACCTCTCGCGAAACAATTAACTGGATCCTCATTCTCGTCTGTGCGAGTCATTTCGGTCTAGCGGCGATCCTTAACTTTTGAACGGTTCAGAGACAACTGAACAAATTCTTTCGTCGTCTCGGAGAACTTACGAATGTTTCTCGAAGGCATCTACCTCCAATAAGAGTGAGCACGAGATGAATTACAGTGTAGATGTAGAGCGGATACGGTATTCAAATCCTTTCCTAATGAATCGCAATTAAAATTGTCGGATAAACCAAAGAATATTATTTCATTAATTAAAGAACATTTCTTAACATTGCAACGAATTGCCGTCTTTTGTTGTTCTTCTTCTTTTCATTACTTATTACTTGTTAATTATTGCTTCCTCGAGTGAATGAAAAATAGTTTCTCCTGCTGTCACACACAACTGTTGACGGAGAATAAGTGTTAGCAGGAATCTTCTTTCTACCGCAGGCATTAGCCCACAAAAGGTTACCTTTAATTTGAGGCTCTTTTGTAATATTGTCGTGTCAAATTATAAAACGTGAAGTTCATTTACAGCTCTTGAGTTCTCAAAAACGATCAAATCTGGCTAGAAGGGCATGTTAGGAACTCAAATCGCCAATTCCGATTTTGCATGCTGCCAAACCAGACCATCCCTTTAATCATTTCACATCCACCACACCACACTTTCCCGATACCGCTATTTATTGTTTACTTTCCATGATCAGTTATCAACAGTTATGCCAACAGAGCAGCGAAAGTTCCAACGCACTATTGTTCTTAAATCTGACCAACAGCTGTTCCCAGCAGCAACTACCGCCCACCACTGGAGGGAAAGAGGTTGTAACCTCTTCCGTTTTGGTTAATTATTCATTCTAAATAATAACATAAATAGATACAGGCGTCCAGACGAAGGACGATACAGGCCTGCCTAATAAGTGCGTGGCAAGAAAGGTGGACAGAGGCTGAAACTGACCGATGGACGTTTGCCCTATTCCCGTCAGTGGAGGGCAGATTGAAAATGAGGTGGGTCAGCTTTGGATATTCTGTGTCTCAGCTTTTGTTTGGCCAGGGGGATTTCAGGGCTAAGCTTCACCGAATTGGTCTCTGTGACGGAGAGACGTGTGGCTGTGGAATCGCGTCTGAAACAGCGCAACACGTACTCACTGAATGTTCCAGCACGTCTGAGGGAGACGGTGTTCGGGGATGAGCTCCCAATTGACCTGACCCGTTACGTGTCAGCGACTGGCTTCCTGGTGCTGGAGGACTTGGCGAGGAGCGTCCTTACTTAGTCAATATCTGAACAGGGACTGTATCCTCCCCGGTATTGCACCTCCTTCGACACCTCCTACCTTCATTGCGTTCGCAAAAAGGCGTAAAGAAGCGGAGGCTAGTCAGCACTGCTGGGGGAAGCGGTAGGAGGCCTAACACCCAGAGAGGCTCTCCCCTTAGGCAATGATAGATCTTCGAGGCACACCAGAAGGCCGCTAGCGGGTGACCGCTTAACAACTGGTAGCACGGGCTGCTAGAGCGATGAGGGTGACCCACTGGCAGATTGAAGAAGGACTCGTGCTCGTCTGGTTCACTAAGTGCTGGAGGGTGGGCTCCCGAAGCCGTTAGGCCAAGGAGTTGCTTTCCTTCGTCCACGATGTGGGGACGGGTTAACAGCTCTCGGGCTGGCACAACTCGGACCGAAAGGTCGGCAGCAGAATTTCTCGAGCCCCAGGGCACCTGGAATATGTAATTTTAGTCGTTCCGTTGCAGTCGGGTCATGTTTCGTATGGTTTATTGGTATTTTTCGATGCTGAATCGAATGGAATGGGTCTCAAAGATGTGAGACTAGGTCAAGCTGTCCAAGAGAATGATAAACCGTTGTGTTGTAACTTGCAGGGGTTTCCTGATAAATTCCGCTCAAATAGTACTAGCACTCTCAGCAAAAATTGGGGTGGTAGTACAATAAACTACCCACACGACGAGCTTTAAGTAACACTAAAGGAATAGTTAAGATAAACTCCGGAACGCTACCAATTTTTCCGACCGCAGCTTCTAATGAACTCGGTCAAAAGAAAGGGGCTGGCTGGAGCCGAGAAGAACGCTGAACGTACGTGCGGCTGTGGAATGTTGTGTGATGCTTCGCACCAGATGTTTATTTCATAGAGTAGGAGTACTTAGTTCTGTGTCGTTTGTACTCCCTAGACGCGGGCATTTGCGGCCTTGATATGGCGTTGTGACGTGAGTTCTTCGTCCACCTGTGAGCCGAAGTACCTGACAGACTTATTAGGGTTCATGGTCCCTTATCATCGGATACGCTATATCCACTATACCTTGTCCATATTCTCCTGAAGGGGATCAGTGGCATCAGAGCAGCGAGTAGCTTTGTCTTATTGGTATCGTTCATCGATCTTGACAAACTATCGTTACCTCGTGGGAAAGGTTTCGCTCGACCGAAAATCACAATACGCTCGAACGAGTTGTTCTCAAAAAACGACAGGTGAACAAGAATTAGTCAGGCTCTAGTTAGTTGGGATCATGAATGAAAACATTTCTCTGTGATGCGTAACATCTGGTGGCTCGCTAGATGAGTGTGCTTTTCGGCCGCAATAAGTTGAATCAATTCTGTACAACGTGTATTTGTGTTGACGGGTTCCGGCGATCGGAGGCCGACAGGTCACATATGTCAGCCCATTCAAGAAGACTCGGACGTCGTGAGAGCGAGTTGAGTGCTGTGAGAGTCGCAAAGAGGGGAAGGGGGAAGAAGAGCCGACGCTCTGATGACAAGTTAGATTGACAAGTTGTGCCCACAATCGAATTTGAGTTTGATATGAGTCTAGCGTCGATAGGTGGCGAGGTAATTCCCTCGTAATGACCCCTTCCGCTGCATCTTCGGTCGTCTGTGGACTGGCGGTGGAGAGGAAGAGGCTGTTTCCTTCCCATTCACCATCTGCTCCTCAATTGAGCTCCAATTTTTGTCCCATTGTTCAGGGCGGTCGGGAGGATTTTTTGACGACTCACGATGAGTTGGCTGAAGCTCTCAGCCCGACGGACAGGAGCAGCTTAAACTCATCCTTCTGACTCAATGAAATCTTCCATTGCTGCCAAGGTCGTCAACCTGGTAAGCGCAGAGTAAAAGCCAAGCGGCGTTTGAATCAATGTGACCACCGCCGGGGGCTTGAATGGCCGCTCCCCTGCCTCCTTATTACACTCCATTTGTACCTACGTGATTAGCTTCTTTACTTCCCCTGTGTTTTTATCTCCTTCTCGACGGAGTCCCAATGTCAGCTCTCCCCCAGCCGCCAGCAATCTTTCTCGAGCATCCCATTCGGTTCGCATCATTTTTCAGAACTCTCTCATTCATTGGAATGGCTGTCTTGATGAATTATCGTTCATTCGTCTTTTATATCTCTTGGCGCTACTCGGACGATCCTGACGAGTAAGGTCACCAAATTTCACGCCGTTGAAGCACTCGAAAATGAGATAAGAAATGAAGGGCTGAGCAGCTTTGAACTGAATGCCGTTGGATTATTCTGACGTATTGCGACAGGTACCAAGGTGCGAAGGCTCCACTGAACCCAACAACCTGTTAAGTGCCTTAGTCGAACCCCACTGCTGTTCAATCCGGGGAGGTTCCCACTACATTTTGTTCCATTCTTTGATTTCAGGTCTTCCGTATTGGATTCCACCTGCTTGGTGTGCAGGCTAAATCGCTACTGAATCTAACTACTCTGCCATGATAGATCCACACTTGGCCCACTGCCACCCAAATAAATTAAGATTGATGAGCTTGAGTCTGGGTTTGGTTATTTGGAAGGGGCGTCGTTTGCCTGCAGTTCTTCCCCTTTCACAATAACGAAGACTGCGTAAAGCTTCCGTGCTGTCGGGTGCCGAGCTCACACGTTCAAACCTGCCGTAGCAGCGATCCACGTTAATTCGCTCAGAGCTCGGCAGAAGACGACCCTGGCGCCCACGATCTCCTTCGAATTGGACGGTTATTGAAGCAGAAATGGCTACACACCACACAAACGAGTCCCACAGGAATCGCACATCCTCTTAAATTGGGGACTTTCCGGCCTCGAAATCAGTTTCATTAAAAACGTAGAAGAAAGAGATAAACGAGAAAAGGAGGGAAGAAAAAAAAACAGTTGGTAAGTTGTGTTCCACTACGAGGTTTCTGGTCGAGCGCTCGTAACAATAGTGGTTTGGAAATGATGGTTATCTGCCGTAATTATCATTTCTCGTACCCATTACATACGGTTTTCTCATGCTTCGACTAGTCATCATTGATGATAAATGCTCCCGGAACTAATTTATGAACCCGGCTTTTGGCTGTGCGATGTTCCTCAAGATAGTGAAAACCCATCTCATTTGTAATTCCAATATCGCCAGAGCTGCTCTCGATCGTGCTGTTACCCGATGACCGGATCCGAGTCCGGACGAAGAGTTTTTCCGCGGCTGAGGAACGAATTGAACCGCTCGAAGGCCCCACTTTCACGTTTCGTAGGCTCGGGATCGATTTGCGATTTCGTTTTTTGTTCTCTCGGAGCTTTCGAGTTCACGAGCCGCCGCTCGTGTAAACGACGAAAGAAGCGACGTATTGTGCACTACGCACTGAGCAATAACGCGGATTTTCCAACGAGTGAGCCATCTGATCGGATCGAATCGGAGTTTTAGTACGTTGAAAGAGAAGATTTCAACCTCCACAATCGGCCATTCACAAACGCGAGTCGAAGATCGCGTGGAGAAACCCGAAGACCCCGAAAGACCATTGCAATAAGCTAATTCTACGAAAAAAGGTTAGCCGCTTCCTGCTGCCGTAAAGCGTTGTTTGACCAAGTTCAAATTAACTGAGTGATAAATGAATTGATTAAATAGAATTAGCCATGTTCATGGCGAATATACGTAGAGCTAAGGAAAGTTGTGGGTTGCAACGCACCAGATATTATTTCAACCACTACAAGCCAACCTAATGGGGACAACGAGTCAGGCCAGTCCTGGCCTACTGGCTCGTTGGTGCGAATTGGGGGGGGGGGCAATAAGTCACCTCACCTAGTTGAGCACCCTCATGGATTGTGCGAGGAGGGATTCATAGTGCCCTCAAGATCTCATGGTGGTCGGTCCGCATCAGCAGGGGGAATTCATGACTCCAGCTTGAGCCGCCGAGCTGCCCATGCTTGGGTGAAACTACAAGCCAACCGTGTTCCGAACATTTACGTTATCGGATTATTAGCAGAGTGAATTGATAGGAGTGTTTACAGCCGGACGACTCTCTCACTTCTGCCAACCCATCCACCCTCCACCGTCAAGACATTGAGAGGTTCTTCTTTGTGAACGTTGCTTCACCCAGCCCGTTAATACAGTGATTCTTTCTGACCTTTTCATTGCTTTCTTTTCCAAGTCGTGCTCGTGTTTGCGTCTTCCCTATCACGTTGCCACAAACTGAAGAAGGTGCAACAGAGTCCTGCCGCCATTTCTAGGTGCTGCTGCTGCATCATCGACTTCACAGACGCCAGGGATCGCTGTGTCAAGTATTATTTCCCGCGCCCGACAACATTCTTGAACCTTAATTGGCACTAGAGGCTGATAGTCCAAGTAGGAACGAACCTTGCATACAGCTGAACTAGAACACAGTAGAAGGCAATGGCTGTTGTGTTTGTCCTAATAAGCCTCCCTTCATCACGCCAACAACCAAGAAGACCAGTGATCATAAACGTCCTCATTTCGATATACGTGCAATTAATACTTTTGCTATAAATTTTTGAATCAGAAGTCTGTGGTCTCACGCGGTCCAAGTACCCAGCAGGTGGACGATACTCGTTGTAGAGAAGAAAATATCAGTGTAAAAGCGACTCTAGTGGACGATAATGGAAAGCAACATCCAGAGCCACCAGATTAACCTAATTAGAAAATGATTGAACGAGCGACGAACACGAAATTCACTTCAAAGTGTCCCGGTACACAATCCTGAAAGTGCGACAAAAAATAATAAATGGTAAATTATTTCTTGGGGTTCTTCCGTTGAATTCTTCCATAGCAGTTGGGTTAAATTTATGAATTTCTGCCAAGTAGTATTGTTTTAGTTTGTTTATTTTGTATTTATGTTTTAGTCGACAGTGTAGCGATAGTGTGAAAACTGCGAGCAAATATTACTATAGATGTACTTGATGTTATTTACTCGCTGTGACACTATTGGCTGTGGTTTTATTGGTTCATCTTTTCTTTCTTCGGTTTGTTCTATTTACTATTCTTTCTTTCTTTCATTATTAATTATTATCTCTGCTTCTTTCTTGATTATTCATATTTTCTTCTTCCTCTCTCACCCTACTCTTTTCTGTTGTTTTGATACTTATTTGTTTCTTATTGCTTCTTCATTCTAGGTCTCTGTTCTCCTTTTTCCACTCTTCTACCTAACTATCTAACTTCCTTTTCTTTTGCTTCTTCTTCTTTCTTTCTTGTTGTTGTATCCATTCTGCCATTTTCTCTCTTTAAATTGTCTGTGTTTGATTGTTATTTGTTCTTGCTCATTCTTCTATAATTTTCACTCTTTTTTTAATATTCTACTTACGTACGTCTTCCTCTTTCTTTCTTGCTATTTTTTCTTTCGATATTCATCTTCTTTCTCCTTTCTTCTCAACTATTTCTTTTTCTCCTGCTTTGCTTTCAACTGTCTTCCTTTTGGTTTATTATTCATTCTGAATAATAACCCTATGTATTCAGACACGAAAAATTTTTTACAATTCACAAATTTTACCAATTGTTTTGTGCCCGCCACCTCGGCTACCTGATTGGACGAAGCCCGTGATTGTTATGGGCAAAAAATGGTTAAAAAAATTAACAACACACAGTACAACGTGGGAACTACAGTGGAAGTCAACGTTTCGTCGTTAGTACTCCCTCCCTCCCTCGCTCCCGTCACATCCAACTCAATCGCCGCCCGCTCGACTCGCAACGGGTTGGAAGCCCCCCCCTCCCCCCCCCGACTCTTTTTTTTGCTTCCTCTAGGAAGCGCTCGTGTTTCGTATATAACCTTTGGCACTACGATTTGTCTCTTTATCGTCCGTTTGCCATGTTCTCGTCTTCACCTCCACGAATGACTGTTTCGCCCCGTCTCTTCTATTGTGATCTCCGTTTGTTGGCTCAGGATTGCTGCCGATTAAATTGGGCACTGCCCGTATATCTTAGAAATAAATAAATGAATAAATTGTGAACATTTTATTCAATTTGTCTAAGAAAGTTTGTTTCTTTTCCAGGGGCTATGTCGGAGGTGAAAATATAGTTGTAATTGTTGGGGTTGCTATATATAACTGCCGATTAATCCTCCCCTCTTCTTCCACATTTATTTCTGTATTTCTTCCTTTTTTTGCTGCTTCTCTTTTCCCTTCCTTCTTCTTCGTCTGCATTTCATTAATTTCATTCGAACGATTTCTACACATTGCGAAAATCATAAAAGGCGTGTCAAACATCCATCAAACGCGTTAAATTGTTGATGAAATGTTACAGAACTGTCTCACACAGATAAACTTGTTTTTGTCACATTTTATACAATACTTAAGTGCTAATGGTTCCTATTTCAGCACTGCATTGCCAAAGACAACATATTTGGGCATTTTATTACAATTATTTCCTCGGGTTTTTCTGATTTCACGTGTTATATTGGTTGTACGTTATTGACAGTGATACTGGAGCCTCATTTAGATAACTTAGCACCACCCCCAGTGTGCTTGGGTACACGTAAACAATTGTTACGATTGATAGTGAGTTCTTTGCTGGATGGTGCCCACTCCCCAGTTATCACTGATGACGGCTGGCCGCCTGAGAAACGCCAGTGCAAACGAAAGGAGACTTGCGCGAAACATGGTCAATAGTTACGTAATGGGTCACGAACGACACCCACATTGAGAACGGACGAAGGACAATATAGAAACTCACCGCGCATAAAGAGAGCCAAAGCATTCCTCACAGCTTAACAACTCGAGCGCCAACGTGGCGTGCGAGATTTTGTCGGCAGTAAAAAAGTACTGAAATGAGAAGTGTGAAGTCTCCGGAACACCTGTCGGCTAATAACAGAGCAAAGTCGTCTTACTGTCGAAACGGGGCAGAATGTGAGGTTTGGCTCTGGAAAACCCGTTTCTTTTCAATCCTGACGGATAAAAAAAGGCGACCGAGAAACAATAAACTGATTGATTGAAACCACCTTAATAGCGATTATTAGGATTCACGCGGGGATCAGCTTCAACGGCCTTAATCTCTGATTTGCATGAAACCGCGTTCTCGAGAAAATTGTTCTCAAATCACCGCTTTTGTCGCTCCTAATTTTTTCACTCGACAGCAGTCGACTCGAATTTCGCTCATATTTTTCCGACAAAGACGAAGTTTTGGCGTTTCTGATCACATTGTCTCGACCGCAACAAACATCGCGTTCATCTTCTCATTTTGACGTGAGCCCCATTGAAAACATCGTCATCACAATAATTAACTTTTTGATTTTGTTCTCTCCGATGTTTGATTAATTTTAACAACGTGTACTTTTCTTCCTTGAAACGTTGTAACGCGAATATAAACGGTACCACCACCCTATTATCACCCTTCGCCCCCTCTCGCTCTCTCTCTCTCTCTCTCTCTCTCTCTCTCTCTCTCTCTCTCTCTCTCTCTCTCTCTCTAATAGGTTACGCAATTCGGGACATGATCATGGTCTGCGAGTAAACTCACAAAAATATGCAGCAGTCGTTATAGGTCACAGGAAACTTATGGCAAGATTCGATTTCTCAACATTACCTTTTCTACGAATAGGCAATAACAGAATAAATTATGTTGATCAATTTAGAAGTCTTGGTTCCACGATTAATAACCATCTAACTTGGCACACTCATGTGAACAATGTGTGTAATAAATTCTATCGGGCTCTCTATCAATTGGAATGTAGTGCAGGACACTTTTCTTGAAACGTTAAAATATCACTGGCGTTGCTTTTGCCATTATTTGATTACTGAGCGAAATTACCTTCGAATTATTGAAAAAGTTCCAGACAGCACAAAATGTCGCCATTCGCTTATTAATATTTTACAAATGTCCGATCGTGTCGCGCCATATTTCAAACATTTGAAGTGGTTAAAGGGAGCGATTGGAACTCTCTTGGTGCGGTTCTCGTATGGAAACTGTTAAAGCTATGGGTTAACCACGAGAAATGTCACGCCTTAAAATTCCAAAATGTAGAACATCAGGTTTCGGTAACTCATTTACAGTACGAGACACAAAAATGCATAACGCGAATCACGAAATATTTACTCATTCCGTACACGAATTCAAAAATTTGTATTAATTTCAGTTAATGGAGAGATGTGATTGAGGTAAAAATGTTTTCATGTTTTATATTTCATGAAGCATCTGTTTACGCCTAAGAACAGTTTTATTTGTTTACTTTCTTTTCTTTTCGTTTACTTACTGGTCAGCCTTGAACTTCACCTCACATGTTCAATATTGTTGTTGCCTCCCTCCATCACCTGAACCGTCTCCACCGTTTTCGCCTTCCATCTCCGCCATCATTCTCATTCTTGCTACCCATCGCATCGCCTTGGCTCAACCTCTCCTCTTTTTATACATCAGTGGTCAGCAGCATCCACCGAAAATTTCTCAGTCTCCGACTTTGGTTTCCTACGGTCATCAGCATCCAAAGGAAACCAATATTTCCAAGAATTCGGATTTACTTCGCAACAACGTCCAGCAGTACGAAGTTTCGCATTAACCGGTCAGAGACACGTTTTCTTTTTTTTCTCAATAATTGTGAACAGTGAAGAAGTTTTATTTTCGTCCTTTAACCAATTTTTAATTATCTCGAAGAGACGTTTTGTTTTTTCTTTTGCTGTTTTACTTCTATTTTTCGTTTACAAACTGATTTCCACAATTATACTCAACTGATTCGTTGTTCAGAGTTTGAAGCCCACCTCTAGCAATTTCTTCAAACAGCATCAATGTCAGTTGTCTCTGTTCAAGTTTTTCTTTTGTTATCTGGTTTTATTCTTTTGTGGAGACCATTATGTTTGATGTTATTTGACGCTGGAACGTAGTGTGAACCATGTATTCAGATGGAATGGAAGAAAGGAGGTCCTAATTTTGTCTGATCAATAATAAAAGTTAGTCAGCCAGTCTTCCTCATCATACTCACACTCCATCAGTTCCGATTGGCCATGGAACAGTGGAAGTTGCCGATGTGTTCAAGAATCTGGGGTACGCATGTGGCAGACGTTGGTGGAAAAGTGTACAAGAGTCTCAACCAACTTCGCCATCGGCTTCTCACAATACGTGAGAGCACGATTATCCCAAGCACTTCTGATGCTACTCTTCGACTACGCCTCCCTCGCCTAGTGGGGGGGAAGATCACGATGCTGCAAAGAGCTCTCAATTATATCGCGAGATTTGTGTTTCGCCTTCGGCCTGACACCCATATAACTCCTTACTTAGCGAAGCTTTGCTGGCTCAAGAGCGAGGAGAGAAAGAGGCTTGCAGCGTCTAAATCCTCACATGCAAGAAAGCGAAATATTTAATCGAGGAATACACCTTTCAACGTAACATTCATAATATCAATACTCGTCACGCCACATCCATTCAAAAAACTTCGTCCCGTAGCACAAGTTTATTTGGCAAATCCTTTCTGATACGACCCATCAAGTTTTATAACGATAACACTGACCGTTTAAATCTTGCCATTTCTGTCAAAACGTTCCGAAACAGCTATAAAAAAGATCTCAAAACGGATGAGGACCTAATGGTGTAACAAGCCAGGCCATTTCTGGCCTCCTGGCTCGTTGTTGTGAGGGGGGGGGGGGGAAGGAGGATCTTCAAGACCAGCACTCATCTAGTCCTGGACAGTGCGCTCCTAATGATTTGCGGAAGGGGGAGTTGGTGTCCTCAAGGAAGGGAGGAAGCAGGGGGGTGTGGGCTGGGATGGGCCCACCACGGTGGGGGGAGTCCACGACTCCAGCCCAGCCACTCGCACCGCCCATGCTTGGGCAAAAATGCCAAACAGGCGCCTGGCGTCATAGAGAGGAGCTCGGAGGCACTTTTGAGGGGGGGGGGGGAATGCAGGCGCAGACCCGCACGTCGTTGTAGAGTGGGCAGAGGAACAGGACGTGATGCGTCCTCACCAATCTCGAGGTCGAATGTGCGCAGCTTGAAGAAAAAGAGGCGGCGATTAAAAGCGCCATGCCCATAGAGCAGCTGGACCACCGGGAATGGATGAGGACCAAACTTCATCCTTGCATCAGAAGAAATTGTTTCATTTAAGAATTTTTTTGTGTGCAGATCTGAATGCTACTTTTTTGTTTTGAAAGGAAACCACTCACATTTGTCGCTTTTTAATGTTTACATGGTTCGTTAACGGCCTGCGTGGCATTGAGTTACACTAATAACTACAGGATAGATTAAGAGAGGACCTCATGGTCCTAATCTCATTCTGTTTTGGTTTATTATTCATTCTGAATAATAACCAATATGTTTTCGATCACGAAAAATTTTTTAAAACCCCCCCTCAAAATTTGATACTTTACGTTTCAAGACTTGGAGATTCCAAATTTGCAATGTCCGTCCGCCGTCCGGGCCGTTTTGTGCCTTTAACATGGTCTAAAAAATTCGTTCTTTCGCCCAAAAATCCGATTTGGTATCTAGTTGTGCCCGCCATCTCGACAATCCGATCGGACAAAGCCCGTGGTTGTAATGGGCAAAAAACAGTTAAAAAAAATAACGAAACGCAGTACAACGCGAGAGCTACAGCGTTTCGTCATTTGAACTCCCTCCTGCCCCGCCCATCTCATTAAAAAACCAACCGCGCTCGAGGCGAGTGAGCCCTCCAACGACGCCACCACTCAACTCCCCTTTCGCCTCGCAACGGGTTCGCTTCGAGCGCCCCCGTTTCAATTTTCCCGACGAGGGGGCCAAATCATCAGACGTTTTGTTTCCGTAGTTCTATTGTAGCCAGGACATGTTTCGTATGGTTTACTAGTATTCGATGCTGAATCGAATGGGATGGGGGAGCACTAATACTAGGTCAAGCTGTTCATGAGAACAATAAACCATTGTGTAATAATTTGCAGGGTTTTTGTGAATAAACGCCGTCATTCGTTCTCTCTCTCTTCTCTGAGTCCTTCGCGCTCACTCTTCCCTACACAATTGAGTATATAGTGTACGTGTAAATTAGTTACACGTTATTACTTACTTATTACTGTTCAGTGTTATTTAAGTTAGATGATGTATGTAATGATAATGAAAGGTGTGTGTGTAATTGGTAGAAATGCCTGTTGTTCAGCAGGCTGACTCTTCGTCCTTAATCCGGTGAAGGTCACCGTTTCCCCGTGCACCGACCCCTTTGTTGTACCTGTGGGAAGTCCCACTCCTCAGTTATCGTTAACAGGTTTCCCCTTCTTTCGGACTTTCCCAAATATCCTTCTCCCCCCCCCCTCAATTTACAATACTTTCTATAACAGACAGCTCCTCCCAAACTCATTCACCTGCGAGTTCTCATGAACGACAGTCGTCTCCCAGTTCTCCCAACGATTCGTCTCTCAGCTCAGGCTACTCAGAATTTAACCCTCTCTCTTTCAATCTCTCTCAATCATTAGGATCAGCAGCTAGTAGCTCAATAAATTCTGGAACTTCAAGCTCCGTCAGTTCCTTGAACGTGAAGTTGAATGAAAAATAGATTGTATTAGTGGTGAAAATCGCTGAATGAACGTGGGGCTGAGGAATGATGTGTGATGCCTGGCTGCCTGCTCAACATCCGTTTATGAAGTCGCGTCGCCAACTCAAATTCAACTAAAGCTACGCATCATTCGTTGGAAGTCATAAGGTGTGCCCGGGTTCAGATAAATTGTAGCAGTTTCGACAGAGATGTAAGGCGCGAGTCGCGGATTATCGCAGAGGTCGTAAATGGATCGTTCAGCGTGACCCATTAACACTGGCTATCGAGGCTTATGGGCGATATAAATTACGCTGGCGCCGATAAATCTCTAGACTGACTCTTCGTCCTTAATCCTTGTCACATCCGAAGATTCCTTTTATTACTTCCTCGTTTCGATTCCTCCCCCCCCCTTTTTTTTCCTAACCCGCTCTCCGGTTTCGATCGCATGTGCGGTAATTTTGATTGATTTTTCTTAGCTGGGCGCTACTTGATTCCGAATATAATTTATGTCGGAGGCCGCTCGACGGGGTTCCGAAGGCTCCGCTCCTTTTTCCAATCAGAGGCTTTTTTCAACGTATTAGCCCGCGTTATTTATGGCCACTACTGTTAGTTCTTCGGTAGGCGCTTTTTTCTAAAAACGAATAACAAAAGATCTGTTCGGTTTTGGGAATTGAAAAAAAAAAAAAATTTAAAAAAAAATGGTGGTCGTGAGAACGTGGTCAGAGGAGGAGTCAAAGGCATTTGTTCAAGTTCATCGCATTAAGAGATTCGAGCGAGAGGCGTTTAACGCCGAAGGTTCGACTCTTACGGGTACGAATGTGACTGTAGAGCTCATCGAGAAACGACAACCGCCACCACACTTAACTGTCAGCATGAGCGAGAACTACTCTTTACTTTCCTCAATCCGAAGGACGAAACATGACGACGGAAGAAACTTCAATGTTCAACAGATCGCGATGTTGTCAGAACACCAGGTGCACCGCATCATACAACTTTCATTAGTTCTACGTCAAAGGTTTTTTACTAACTCAATTTATTTTGAGAACTAGGTTAAACATCATTTCGTGGCACCCCAAAGCGGTAGTGATTACAGTTCCGGAATTTATTGTGCTACTCGTACTCATTGAGCGACTGGTACACAGGATATCAATGAGGCAGTGAACGCAATATTCTTGAGAAGGATAATAATCACTTTTCCAGAGTTGTTTGGTGAAAACTTTGAGAAAATGTAAAACTAAGTAAAATAGCGGTGATTAACATTTCGGAATTTCTGTAGTAGCCCTTGTACATCCTATGAGCGTTATTAAAAACTCGTCATGTATGTACTTGGTTATGTGACCACCTGCATTTTTCTGAAGATCCTAGTATTTCAGGGGAATAAACGCCACGTTACGTAACACTGCACCACTTCCGCTGAGTCCTCCATTCTCCTTCAGGTAGCTGGGGAACCGCTTAGTTGCTGCACACTTTCGACGCAATAAAGTATCCCAAAACGAAAAATAAATAAGCGAAAATACGAGATGTGGGTGTTTCGTTTCAAGTTCGGCTTATTGTGCGGCGGTGTCTGAGGGAAACTGAAACGGCGGCTATCGGAAGCGAGCGTGGCGTTCATCATTTGCCAGCCTTCGGAGACGACTGTAAATCAACGGACACGGCGTTCAAACGTTTTTCCACCAACTGCAACCCGAACCGGACAATTTTTACATAGCGGTCACGTCCAACTTGTACTGTCTTAGATAAATAAAAGCTCGGAAACGTCAGAAGGGGTTGGGTGGTCCACGGGGCGGCCAGTACGATTAATAATTATGATTTATTGTTACACTTAAGCCTCCCCGAGGCCCCTTTCCGTTCTTGTTTCCCCAGTTCGAGAGAGTGAGGCAGCGGCAGAAGATCTGGGAGCGACTGTTCATTGAAGGAAGGCCTCTTGTTATTGTCCACTAATGCAGCATCTCTGGATCTTCCCCACCTCGGTTCCCTTCCACTGCCCAGTGCTGTGGCAACAATCCTGAAAAACCATTTTCCACCCTCAGAGCCCTATTTTCGGTAGAGACTTCTGAATGGCGGTAAGAGCGTCTGATGGCAATACTTTGCGGGGCGATGAAGGTTGTCAGAGAATGCCTTTAGGGTGGGCGAGGGGAAGAGTTGATTTCCTCGGTTTCCTACTTCTACCTCTGGTTTCTGTCTTATACTCCGAGTAATGGACAGAGTAGCGGGCACTGGACGGAGGGGAAGGAGACCGTAAGAGCGCGATTCCTAGAAAACTTGGCAATTACCACTTCGAGACCAATAAAGTGCTGATGTACGGCCATTGCTTCGATAACTTCCCCGACCTAACGGACTCGACCAAATAACTCGTATTAAGGGAAAATATCGCGTTCGAGGGGAGAAAAAGGAGACACACCCTCACACTATTCTTACAAACATATTTATGGCTCCGGCTAATCTCGTAATAAGCCACTGAAGGGCGGCACATGTGAGCGTCGAAAAGACCTTCTGGAAAATCAATCATCTTACCGCTTCCCCTACCCCCGGTGATAAATATAACAGTCGATGCCTCATAGTTCTCCCGTTACGGTGAAAACCTGGTTTAGCCGCGACGAGACGACCCCATGTGACTTCGCTCGCCTCTAAACTGTCTGGTTTCTTTCAACACTTCGCCAAAGATGAACAATTCGAGGACTAAATAGAAATTCTTCGCCCATTTCTCATCTTAATCGCAGAGCACTGAAGGCAGATGTGAGAAAATATCATCTTTGGAACCACACGCGATATCATACGACACCACTAAATTAATAACGAGCAGCACCGCGGAGAAAATGGTCTGTGCGTGTGAACACTATTTAGCCAACAGGGTGTGTTAAATTGTTCAACAGGTAAACATAAGAAGTAAAAGAAGCATGGTAGCACAACATCCCACAAATTACGCAAGGCATGCACGTTCCGATATTTGGGGTGTGCGGAGGCAGTACCGGCCTCACGGCCCTGACCTACCTCCGCCCCATCGGGCAAACCAAGAGGGAAAAGGGACAGGGACTACTTGAAGCGACCCCTCGACCACTGCGATATTGGCAAGATCCCATAAATGGGTACTAGGGATCGGCGGGTTATCCGCCATTGCCCTAGTTGCCTGCTGAGGCATCCACCTGACGTAGACCTTCCCATGGTGCACCAGCTTACGCCGTGGGCTATGCACCCCCTCAGTACCATTTTGGGAAAAATATCCCTTAAGGCTAGAATGATCACTAGCCCTCCCAGACTTGCGTCCAGACTTATGGCTCCGGGGACCTCTGCCTCGGAGGGGTTTGGACTTGCCCCTCCTTGCCAGAGGACCCCAGGTCCCTGGTACGCAAGAGCCCACCACAAGACAATAGTAAGTCGTGCTTTGGGGGTATTGCCTGTGGCGTTGGAGAGGGTACCTAGCCTCACGGCCTTTACTCCTCTCCAGCCAGCACCCATCATTTCTCAAGGGGGGATTTCCAGTGAAACCATGGTCCTTCACGGCCGACAGCGCCATGCTTTTAACGGCTCCACGCTGCCGGCCGCAGACTGAAGCCCCCGTGGTACCCATTCTATTTGGCTGCACCTTGAGCAGCCCAAGGACCTGAATGGGTGGCCCTGGTGCCAGAATTGCCAAAAGGCGTTCTGCCAGCATATACGCTTTATCTCCCTGGGGGTACGGGGATTGGACTTGCCCCCGCACCAACCATGGAGAAGGGTGTCAGGCCGTCTTCTACGGCCTGAACTGCGATCCCCATCCGACGTGACGAGGGCGGACTACTCTATATTCGGCCGCCCTCGTCCGCGACCCACCCAACTCACTCTACACCTATCACTAGCTAAGTCACTCACACATCCATTCAACCCTTAAATACATTCACACATTTCCCGATGGTCTAGGGGTGGACTACTCGATATTCATCCCCCCAGGATCCATCCCTACAATACCTAATCTATTCTACAAAACACTAACACACATTTACACAACACATACATTCACTAATATATACACTCAGCCCTTAAATACTACACCCCATACTATACCTAAATATTTTATTTCCTTTACCATTCCTATCCTTCCTTCTCCATAAAACAGACGTGGTGGCCTCTCCTCGTCAAATTTGCCCCGCAGCATCATCAGCTTAGTTTTCCCTTCTGAAACTTTCATTTTGCTCTCTTTGCACCATTCCTTTATTGCTCCTAAAATCCTATTTCCTCTTTCTTCCAGCTCGGCCCTCGAGTTTCCTTCTACAATCACTACTCCGTCATCCGCATATGCTACCACCTCAAATCCTTCTCCTTCCACTTTTCCTATTAACCTATCCATTACCTTTTTCCAAAACTGAGGGCCGAGTACCGATCCTTGCGGGCATCCCATCGTCATTTTCCTTTCTACCTTTTCTCCTCCTAACCATACTTCATTTATCCTATGTTTCAAGTATTCCTTTAGTATTTCACATACATCTCCTTCCACTCCTTCCCTCATTCTCCATACTAGGTAGGGGCACCACGCCCCATCAAAAGCTCCTTCCATATCTATTAAGATTTCTAGCACGTATTTCTTACTTGTCCTTTCCACTATGTTTCTCACCTCCATCATCGCATCCGCCGTACTTCTTCCTTCCATAAATCCATATTGTCTCCTACTAATACTCCATTTAAAATAACCTTTCATGCTTCCCACTATTAACTTTTCCTAGTACTGGCAGCAGGACAATGGGCCGGTAGGCTTTGACCTCTCCAGGATCCTTCCCCTCCTTCCTAATCAAAACAACCTCTCCTTTCTTCCATCTCCTTGGGAAAACGCCGTACCTTAGACACATTCTGTACATCCTTCCCAATATCCACCTTAGCTCTTCCCATCCTTCTCTTATCATTTCTCTTACTATTCCATCCCATCCTGGGGCTTTACGAAGCTTCACCTTCCATACAGCTTCTTTTACGTGCTTTATTTCCCATATATCCACTCTTCCACCACAAGGCAGGAGAATTATGTTAAAAATAGAAGAAATTGAGTAATACCGAAGACACAAGAGGCCCCTGAGGTCATCCGAAATCGTTTGTCAACCGCCACGTTGTCGCTGTAATTGTTTAGTGCGTTTCGTGCGCAAACAATGTATTCTCCTCGTAACTTCTTCGTGAACGAAAAATGGAAATATAATTAAAAATTACCGAAGATCAAATCCTAAGCTGATGGTCCCTGAAGGCCAATACTCCGGTCGGGTGCAATTTTAGTCCAAGCAGTTTCAATGGATTGCAAGTGAGAGGCCGTACTTATAGTAGTTAGTTTTGGGGCCCAATATACGTAATCAGACAAGAACTCTCAGATATCAAATAGAGGAATGAGGAAATTAATCTAAGAACTCAATAAGACACACTGAGAATTAAATCGTACAAATAACAATGAAATGAATGAATCGAACTCCTTTCAATATTTAATCAAAGTAACCTAATTTGCTCGGGTCGTTATGAAAGACAATATCAGGACAAGGGGGTTAATAAACAGGGGTTTGATCACCTTCATCCAACAATATTCAAGAGCGCGAGGAAAAGACAACTTAAAATCTCTGGCTGATAAGGGAGAGGCTCGATTATTACGTCGCAGGGCGTGTGAAGAATCAGAGTGAGAATCAGGAGCTCAAAGCCTCGCATATTAATCACTTGCCCTTCCCGCGCTTTTCCCGGTATGGCAGAGAGTGCCAAGGAAGGAGAGCCGACGAAAATACAGGCTGTATCCTTCACAAAGGATGGTGAGTAGGAAAGGGTTGGAAATATTTCGAAGTGCTATAGGAGGAAGACCGAAATAATGCCTGAGTTGGGGATCCAGAATCTGCTACCGTGGTACCAGTGTGTCCATTAGAGTCGGATTAAAAATGACAAGCTGGAATGACAACCTCACCTGTACGCAGGTCCCAGCCTGATTTCATTCAACAAGGCTCAACTGTGACCAGACTCATTCGCCACACTGTGCTTAACCCTGCAGTTAGTGGTGCAGCATTCCACTTCTGCACTCCCTGCCTGTCCATAAATCCGCATATACAGCACACTGTGGAAACCCTGTTTTGACCTGAGATCGCAAAACACATCCCCGGCAAGCAGGGGGACGGAATTCCGAAGATTACAAAAATGCGAGGCAAGCAGAAAAACTGGGCGATTGAAGTGTCATCCAACCTGCATAAAAAACTAGATTGGGCCGAGTACTTGCAAATAGCCTGGCAGTGGTGTGCCATCAGAAGGTACCGAGCACCTACATAGTGCTACAAATGGCACCTGGCAGTAGCCTGCGTGAGACCTGAGGTGTCTACCTGGTGAGGCTCCACTCCAGTGTGCCAATTGCCTTGAACACGAATAGCGGTAGGTCTCGCGCTCTACACGACACACACGCTGCACCATTCTTCAGCAAACAATTGCCCTCCAGAAGTCACTGGTGGATTTTGAATAGGCTCAAAACGTGTCGAACCCTTCAGCTCAACACAAAAATAAGTTCCTTGGTTACTGCTGAGTTGCTGTGAAGTGTACCCAAAACAGTGCAAGGTTCTCACCATATATGAACCGTATCTCTGCTACCTAGATCAGTGGATGGTGCGCAAGGAGCCAGCCTCTTGAATGATAAAGAAATCGCAACTTCCATTACGGTAGACCAATATAACCTTCGTAGTGGGTTCAGGAACTGTCATTTGATAGGCAAATCTGCCTGAATCGACGTGTTCTGATTATTTCTTCAGGCCAGAAGGGACGTGTGGATTGCCGCACAAATGGTTTGTACACTGCACGACGACAACAAACGTTCGGTACTTCCAACAAATAACAATCTCATGCAGCTGCTAGTTGTTGTTTAGATCAGTTTGATATCTATGGTGAGTTTTGAACCAATTTTGAGTTGATTCGGGGTTAGGGATGGTTTCGGTCTGGACATTTTTTCATGGTTGTTGGGGAAATGGTTCCAAAATTCAGCAAAAACTATCTTTTGGCAATTTTATCACAATTACGTCGTGTTCTGTATCGTCTTCTAGGTATTTGTTCCATGGTTGAATGGAACGAGTCTCAGAAGTGCACGACTGCGTCAAGACCGAAAACAGTGAAATCTCGGTAATTATAGTGTGCCCAAGTCTACTGCTTGTTGTCGTATCGTTAGTCAGGTCATGTTTCGTATCGTTTACTGGTATTTTTCGATGCTGAATCGAATGGGATGGGTCTAGGAGATGTTAGACAACGCACAGTAGTAATAAACCGTTGTGTAATAATTTGCAGCGTTCGTCTATACAAATATACAATTTGAGCTTATTCGGTTCAGTTCTTGTCTCGCGTACGCCTGTAGTAAAAAGGACTCCCGAGATATCTGGAGATGAGAAAGATACAATAATTTTATACATCCGATCGTTGTATACCCGTTTCACGCATGGAACTAACGCGTTTGCCGTGTCATACGATGAGACCCAGTAACTACCGCTGATTGCCGTAGATAGGGCCAGAAAAACATTCTACTTTTATTTTACCAGTTCACTCGTATTTCCTGAAGAACTTTTATAATTTCATTTTTTTACATATTATTACATTTTCTCTGTTTAATTATTTATCAATTTTCTTTCCTCTACCTTCCCCAATCTTTTTTTTGTTATTGTTCCTTATGAGCTTCGTCCCCTCAACAAACTTGGAGCATTTTCCAAAATGACATTTTTTGGGCACCAGTAATCCTTGGTAGTAAAGATGGGTTTGGAAGAAAACTCAAAATCTTTATTCCAGCCGCTCATATTACATTTCTCAATACTCTGGAGAGCTACGGAAAGTCATGAGAAATACGTTGAGTGACACGTCGCTCTTGATATTTGCTCATTTCGAAGGAACGTTTGACGTATTTATTCCTAAACTCAACTCAAGTCTTCCTGATGAAAGTTTCTCCGAACGAGCTGAACTTCAATTCCCCTCGGCTCGACCCATTGAACCGCTGCTACTCACCCAAATTGAAGCATTCGTTTCGGGTCGGACTCCAATCCATTTTATTCCCGCCCGTTCTGTTCTGTCGTTCCGTCGCTGATTGAATTTTTGTTAATTTTCGACGGCTTTATTTTTCTTGAAGAGAGGCGTCCGAAAAGCAGTTCAGTTTCTAGTTTCGTTATTCCCAATCCCTCAAGTTCGAAATGGACGGCGATTACTGGCCCTCCTTTCGGAATCGTTATAATTTACATCGTTGGGCCCATTGAGAGTCGGCAGGACGAATGTGAAGCAGGTGGTAGAGAATGTTGTGTTGTAAGAGGCGAGGTGAGGGTTGGCTGGGGGGTGGGGGGTCGTTATAAACTTACTAGGTCGTGTTTTGGCAGGTTGCCGCCTTATTTCTAATTTCTTACTAAAATGTGACTCATTTTTGTTGCTCTCGCTCCTTCGCGGCCTTGTCTTTCCGATTGTCGTTTATTAATCGAAGAAACGACGCGCGCAGTGGCACAATTTTTTGGAAAGTGCGCCATTTTAAAACAGTAGGGATAATTTCGAGCATAATAAATCGATTAATTTCTAACGAGAGACCTCTCTCTCCCCATCGACCTCAATATTCGACGCTTAACGTTTCGAAGATTGGGGATTCCAAATATGCACTATTTCCAGTCCAAGCTGAATTTTGCCTCGCTCAAAAAAAGCCGTTCTTCCGCCTGACATTTCCGTTTGGGATGTAGTTGTGCACGCCTATTTGGACATTTTTGTTGCGAGCAAAAAATGAATCGAATAATTAGCCGTAAACGGCATTTAGGCAGTTTTATCCCAATTACGTCGTGTTTGGTATCGTTTCCTAGACGTTGTGTCAAATAAGATGGGTCTCAGAGGTGTAAAGAGGAAAACAGTGCGACTACAGGAAATACAGTAAGCCAAATTCTACGACAGAAAGGAACTCGCGGGACTGTACTGCGAAAGTTGTCGTTTCTCCGCGCCCTGCGCTCCCGAAGCGCACCCGTCTCACGTCGACGTGCTCGTCTTCGTCGTTTCGTTGTTCCGTTATACTACAATTTCTCGACGCTGTATCGTGTGGGATGGCTCCCGAAGGTCTGAGCCTGTGATCCACAAAGTTCAGTTCTCGTGCACTAACAGCCAGCGCGATTTTTGTTTCACCCTTCACTTTCCCGAAGTGCGAAAATATGTTTATTAGCCGTTTCTATCAAAAAGTATAGTTTTTAGTTTAAGTCGCGTTAAAGTATTGCATTATCTACCATTTATTACCTTCTGGCGAGAAAGTTTGGGATGGGTCCGGGGGGGGGGGAGGCAGAGCTCGAAGGATTGAGTTTGTTGCATACTTATTTTGTGACACGATTTCGTTTGCTCCCAGCGTGACGCTTTTTGGCGCAGTTACCTGATTGCCAAAGCGCCTCATCGCAATGCAATGTTTCTCGGAAATGGCCTCACCGACGTTGATCGCACTCGCAACACGCATTTCTGTCAAGATTCCACGAACGGATCCCTTCGATCTGAGATACAACGAGAGGAGTTCGTACCTTTTCGTAAAAATGGCGAGCATTTGCATTCTGCTGTACGTAAACGTCGGTTTTTCTGTCAGTCTTTCGAACGGACGTTGCCGTCGGAATGTTCTTGAAAAAGCGTTTCTTCGACGTTTTCAAATTTTCAAGAGTAAACACAGACAGACTTCAATTCGATCAACCCCCGAAGGGTTGGTTCCATGTTTTGTGCCACGCCACTCGTTGAGTTTTACGGAGATACGACAGAAACGTCGCGAGCATTGCTCCTTCTGATGGCGCATGGTCATGGTGAGTTGGAAAGTTGGTGAGAAAATTTTCAATTTGAAATGTATCGTTATGGCTTATACGGATGATAACGGAAATGGTTGCGGATACAAAAATTTGTGTTGAGGTATTGTCATGCTCGTCTATTGTCGTCTCGGGCATGAACCCAAACGACTGCAGCAACAACTTTGTGCACGCAAGACCTCCCGTTGACCCAGTTAAGTGTACGAACTGTGGGCAATAATTTCATGCGTCCTGTACGCGTTCGGGAGAATTACATTTCGTGCGGTCGTTCCTCACCACCTCATCGATACGGTTTTCGAGTATTATCACGACTCAGTTTCGGGGTCACATTGGGGTACCAAAAGGACAGTGCACGCGATTAAACGGCATTTTTACTGGACTAATCTTTTTCGGGCGGTCAAATCTCGTATCCTGGTATGTGAAACATGCATTGTGAACAAGAGTGAGCGTTCGCTGCCCAAAGGTCAGCTGTCATCTTCCCCTGCTGACCGGGTTGGTCAAACTCTGTTCATTGATACTGCTGGAGAGCTACCAAACTCCATGGGCTATGCACATATTTTGATCGCAATTGACGGCATGTCGCGCTACACTATCCTTGTTCCTCTCACTCGTGCCACCACCGACACAATTATCAACGCTTCACAGAACCACGTCTTCAAACATTACGGCTATCGGGAAAGAATAGTCTCAGACAATGCAAGTTATTTCACCTCCAAAAAATTTCACGACTTCATTTCTTCATGTGGAATGAAACACAGTTTCAACCCACCCCACTACCTCAACCCGAACCTTGCCGAACGGCAAATACAGAATTTGAAGGCAGCACTACGTTGTCAATGTGCAGGATCTCATTCGAAATGGGCACACCACCTTTACCTCACTCAGTTAGCCCTTAATTCAGCATACAATGAAACCAACAAGTTCAGCCCCACACAACTCTTCTTTGGGAGGCACCTCCAAACTCCAATTAATTTCTTATGGGACATACCAGAGCATCAGCTGAGCCTACCAGACGTTTGGACAGCAGCAGTGGCCAACATTCAACGGGCTCATCAACAGAACGCCAAACAATATAACCGCCACCACAAAGCGACAACGTTTTCTGAAGGAGACCGCGTCTACCTCAAAACCCACACGCTCTCTGATAAAGCTAAAGGCGTTACTGCTACTCATAGTTCGCGCTTTAGTGGTCCGTTCATCGTTTCTAAAGTACTGTCGGCCGTTACTCACCAACTCCGCGACTTACAAAACCCGCATCTCATCAAATCTGCACATATCTCACAACTGAAGTTGTTCCGACCACAGCGAACGTCCTCCGCCACGTGAATTACTTTGACGTGATCCACCATACTGGACCTCTCTTCAGCGTTCCTCTTTCCAATAACGACACAGTGACCTGGGCGTGTGTGAATTTATTCCCGCGAGTGATGTGACCCCTACCCCCTTATGACTTAACAAGAAGACAATTCATTTTCCATTAATTTTTTCTCATGTTATTTTCTCTTATGCAAAATGTACTACATGCAACTCTGTTTGAGTGATAAGTGACAAGTTATTTTAATTTTCATGCCCCAACTGGAGCAATTCTCTTCATAGCATTCCAGTTGGCAAAATGTATTCATTCATTAGCTTTCATCTGTTTCCGTACAGGGAAGTCTCACCATGGCAGTTGCACAATGCCGCGTGCACACATGAAGGTAGTGGCGCTGGCTGCTTGTGCTGGGTCTGGCCTCTCTCCCAAACTGCTCACCATACGTAAGTTCACCGGTTTTCTTTTCGGGCCTCTCCTGATCGCTTATGATCATGAATTCTCAAAATTTTCATTCTACCCAAAAACTCAATTTTTCTTTTTGGGAGGAGCAGATGTCACGCTCGTCTATTGTCGTCTCGGGCATGAACCCAAACGACTGCAGCAACAACTTTGTGCACGCAAGACCTTGCACTCTCACGGCGGGATCGAAGCGTGAGTTGGCAGAGCAGTATCGCTTCCGGCTTTCATCAGTCTGGTCTAGCTCTAAAACCTTTGATCGGTTTGGTGGACGCTATTTTTTCGCGAAATGTTGAGAAGTCTTCACGGCATTCCCGTAGGTGAGTCTTACAGTATTTGAACCAGTCAACTTGTGCACTGACTGTGAATGAAGGCGCTTTCGGCACGTTCTGTTGATCTCAGCATTGAGATTCTCACATTCATCATCCAGCTTTTCAGGATGATTCAACTATTAATTTCTACTTGGGTTCTTTTCAATACGCTTAATTTTGTTTCGTCTCGTGATTCCCAGCACGGTTCGCAAGATCGTTACGCGCTATAAAAGATCGAGCAGCTTGGTTATCGGAGTTTGTGCCATTCCAGACACAGCCGAATTTTCAATTCGTATTGATTTCTCTAGTTTCTATCGACCACGATTCGGCAGCGAAGTGGTTCAAAAGTGAGAGAAAAAGTGTGGCTCATCAAAAGCGAACAAAGGGCAACGAGCGAAGCAAAAAGTCAAACATCTCTCAAAAAACCAGAAGCCGGCTTCTCGTTTTTCGAGGGCCATCCAATCAAACGTTATTGGGGCATTTAGAGCGATGGAAACAAACATAAGGGAATGAAGCTCCGAAAGAAAGAAAAAAAAAAATGTAGTAGATAACTCGAGTGCATCGGCAGATGAAAAGAGCTCGTTTTTTTCCCTTTCAATCGACAGCCAAGTCGGGCCCAGTTGTCCTATCGGAATGCGGAATATTTGGGAGACCTCTCCCCCACCTCTTGCCGTCTCACCAGGCGTTCCCACCGCTTCCCTCGACCACCCTGGACTGAGTACTACTTCTTCCAGCCGATGGCAAGTGATACGAGAATGTCCCTCCTCCGACGTCTAGAGAAACAAATTGAGCTGAGTCGAACCCCAGGGAACGAGGGTTTTGTCGAAAATGTTGTGGAACGGGAAGGAGAGGTTTCGTGGTAGCTCGTGGTGAGAGATGGTTGACGTGAGGGAGAGGGCGAAGTAGGCGCAGACGAGGGAAAAAGAAGAGAACCCACAAAAGTCCTGTCGATATAAAATACATTAACATTTAAATAGGAAAAAGGGACGTTTAGATGGTGAAGGCGGATAAGAGGAGCCGTAAAAAGTGTGGTGATTTCTGGCCTTCGTGCGGGCGGAGAGGATTCTGACGCCCCAGAGAGAATCTGAAGGCATTTCATCGAAGACTAATCGAAAACCAGTAAAGCATTTTATCGACGTGAAGTCGACTAATTTGTCTGTTCGTGGTCCTCCGGCTTTGGAGAACGTGGTCATCAGAAAGCAGCGTATCGCCTCCTCATGAGATCTCCGCAGCCTCCGATCTTTTTTTTTTTTTCCTTCTCCTCCGAGAGTCCCAATGCAAATGAAATCAAGGTGCAATAAATTAAGTGAAATATTAAACCCGGTGCTCGGGCCCTCCACGTGATAAGGCTATTGGAGACTACTACAGGATTTATACCGTTTCAGAAATCTTCCACTCGTGGAAGCTACAAATTACCTGAGGCTTCAGTCGATTAATTAACTCATTTATTCTCCTGGTTAGCCTCTGACCGTAATATTTCTTTCCCCGTGACTTACTCGTCTTCTGCCCTGAAACGACGGGTCGATAAAACCTTTTTCTGACAACAGCTTGCTGCCTTTCATATGTTCGATTTGCGTGGAAAGAAAGCGGTGCGACGTGACACCAGAGAAGACACCTGCCCGAGAGACTCGTTCTTGGAATTCGTACCACATTTTTTTCCCTTCTCACCGCGACAAAACCAGAAACAAGTCAAATCGCAATTCAAACGTAGCCTGAAAATCAGAACGACAAAAGGGGGGTATGGGGAAAATCATAGTGATTAAAGCACCAAATATTTTCATGCTGAAGTTCTTAATATCCGTTCAATACCACGACATAACGATTGAGACATGTTTTCAGCTCAGTTTCTGTAGAAACAACGCTCTTCTCGTTTAATAACGTTCATTGAATGAACAAGGCAACCCTAGAAATTCCCATCAAAACCTCTCCCTTTCCACGTATTACCACTTTTTGACAGTTCTCATCCGATAATTTGAAAACAGCTAATTCATACAATTTCCCAAAAACCGTGTTGACGACGAAACGATTACTCAAAATTCGGAGAAACTCAATAAATTCTGGAGCCTTAAGAGTTCCTATGAAGAACCGTGTTCTATCAAGTTCAAATAAACTGAATCAAAATGTGGCTGATGAAAGTAGGGTGATGCGCCGTAACGGGTATTAATAAGAAACAAGGTGCTCGAACACAAACCATCAAGTGCGACACATCACACAATTTTCCTTGGCTCCGCGTCAATTCAACTGTTTTCAGAGCTTTTGCTACTACTTCAACACGTTCGTCACTCAGTTCATTTCAACATGGTCAAACATCACTTCACGGTGGTAGCGCTTATGGGTCCGACCTTTATTGAGATGCTCCTACGTGCTGCGTTATCATCATGGCCCAAACAGGAGCGTTTGATGATAACTTAACAATCAGTACACGGATCATTACTGAGACTCTAAACACGGTTTTTTACTGTTTCAGAATTAATGGGTAAAAACTGTGAGAAATGGTAGTAAGCGGGAGTTGTAGTTCCGGAATTAACGGAGTAGCTCCTATATATTTCACGAGCGTCATACAGCGTTCATCTTATAGAAACTTGATTGGACTAATACGTCAATTTTTTTCTGTAGAAGATTCTAGCAACATTTGAGCGGAAACTGACACACATACACCCCATTAGGGTGCAGAGTATGTTCCGCTATAGTTCAGGGTTCAATGAATCCCTGGGAGAAGTATTTCATACGCCGGGCTGCCAAGGCAGGGTAGTCGCGTAGAATATGCGAAGAAGAAGAAGAAGAAGAAGAAGAAGGAGAAGAAGAAGGAGAAGAAGGAGAAGAAGAAGGAGACGAAGGAGAAGAAGGAGAAGAAGGAGAAGAAGGAGAAGAGGAAGAAGTAGGAGGAGAAGGAGAAGGAGAAGAAGAAAGAAGAAAGAAAGAAGAAGAAGAAGAAAGAAGAAGAAGAAGAAGAAGAAGAAGAAGAAGAAGAAGAAGAAGAAGAAGAAGAAGAAGAAGAAGAAGAAGAAGAAGAAGAAGAAGAAGAAGAAGAAGAAGAAGAAGAAGAAGAAGAAGAAGAAGAAGAAGAAGAAGAAGAAGAAGAAGAAGAAGAAGAAGAAGAAGAAGAAGAAGAAGAAAACAGGGAGGCATCTACGGGCTAAAGGACCTCACCAGAGCTGCAGGACCAATGGGATTTTGCCGTGGCCACATTGGGCCCATGTCCTAACTCCCCAACAAGCCTGTACCATGGCTCAGTTCACCAGCCGCCACTGGTACCCGTTTCCTCAACCCCCCTGGGTTTGGAAGAGAGGGTGCCTAGTCAGGGATCGACCCAGAGTCTGCTGGGTCTATCCTTGCCTGGCTCGGAAGGCCTCACGCCCCAATGCGCTTAGTGAGGGCGCACTAATTGCTGTACTTCCAGTCATGTATGCCTTCGATAACGAGGGGGTTGAAATAGCCACCAAAATGTGAGGGAGCGTCAAGTCCGAGATCGTGGTACAGTGCCTCTTTCCTGACAAACGGAAGCGAATGGAATGTTGTTGTTGCTCCAGTCTCCAGAATGGTGATGGTTAGCAGGTTCCCCATTTATTGATGGCTTACTTCCATATTGATCGAATAGGGATCTTATAGATTATTATTTTATTGTCCAATGAAACGTGGCAGCTGTCCAGCAGATGCGTGGCAGATATGTCGCAGGGACTCGCCACGAATGAGTGGTCAGTTAATAGAGGTGGATCATTGAATGCAGGTTATTGGGAAGGTATTGGCGTACACTTTTCACGTAATTCGTATATTCCGGTAATTGAAGATGGCAGGAGTGCAATTGGCGAAAACCAAATTATGGTTCGGTATCGTTATTTCAATATTTTATATACTTCTAGAGCCTTCTCTCCATCGTTCTTCTCCCCATTAACGAATCAGGTAACAGCTCTCACTCACAGCCCATACAGTATCTTCCATTTTTCACTCTCAAATTCGCTTCTGTTCAATTCGGCCACTGGCAGTCAAACAGCGAACGGAGTTCTTCCAACGCCATCCAGTGAAACGGGAAGCAAATGCGGCGAACGATAAAATATGAATCTCGCGCATCGATAAATTGCGGTGGTTCCTGGCAGAGCTCGTTGTTCTCAGGTTTATATCGGGTATTGAAGCGACCTTTTCCGTTTATTTATTAATCCCGACCTTCGCTCTCGCGGTTCCTCCCTCGGATTACATATTAGTTGACAGTTGGTATCGTATTAATAAGTGAAAAGAGAACGAGTTGCGGTTGGAATATGAGTAATCTTCTATGGCAGGGGATCAACAATCGGTAGAGCCGCTGATCACAGGAACATCGTTCAAACCAACCGAAGCCTCATCTGCCTTTACCTCGACCTTCTTTCTTAATATTTCAGTTTCGGGAATCGAGATGTGGAACAAGTCCAACTTTGGGTTGTATTTATATTCTTCAAGTTCTTCAGTTATCGCTCGCTTCCTTTTTTTTTCTTCCCCTTCCCGCCCGATGCCTTCTCTTTTAATGTCCGCCCACTACATTCAAAACTGATTATTTATTAGGCATCTCCCTTCGATTATTTATATTCCGCGATTCTATGCGGAATGCAACACCTGTTGGTCCTTTTCAGTTTCGGAATAACCGAAGATATCAAAGCGAGTCTGATCGTCAGCCCTCGAAATAGCGGTGACGCCAGGTTTTTTTTTCTTTTTTTTTTTTAAATCTCGCAAATTACCTTAGAATTTATTGAGACTTCGGCCCGCGGTGACAATTTGTCCGGAGGTATTTCGAGAAACGGAGTCAATTAGTTTTCTAGGACGAACCATCGCAAAATGTACCGTGACCCGAAGTCTGTGGAGCCGAAATATTCGTAGGGAACTTTCGCCAGCTGACAGTCGCGCCGGAAGTTAAATTCGAATGAAGCGAAGGAAACGTTGTATTATTGTAGCGGAAAATACGCACAAGCCTGGAGCTAGTCGTGTGAAAGTGCACGATGCTGCTAGAACAGTGTTTTCGGAAAAAGTAATCGGATCACTCTCACCTTCAGTTCTCAATTTGTTTTAGTTTTTCCCTTGTCATAATTAATTTCTACTGTTCACGTGTGATTCTGCGTTCACGAAAAAACCCGTAAAGAACGACGCACTCTTCACTTCGGCCCAATACTGTAGACTCCTAGAAGGAGTCAAGTTCCTGTTTGTTTTTTGTTTCAACAGATAACACGCGATTGATAAGATTTTGATGTCCTTCGGGTGGCTGGAGAAGTTGAATTGATTGAGTACATCAACAATTCAAGAACCGCAAGTACAAGGTAACGGACAGAAGCCTTCGGAATAATTCACAAATGACATTTTTTTCCTGGGCATGAAAGAACGAATGGAGGGAGTGAAGAGAAAGTATTGCGACATTCCTCGAGACGTTTCACCACTTCATCTGGTGCGACGCATCACATATCTCTCCTCAGCCCTACGTACGTACACCTCTCAGTCAATTCATTACCTACTTGTGAAGCATAACGTTTTTATTATTATTAAGAATTTATTGAGCTGCTCACACGCATGCCACGACCTTCGTTTAAAACTCGACGTATAGTTAATTGATGTCGTTATCAACGTGATTTTTTGGGATGGTTCGTACCAACAATTCTGGAATTACGGAGGAAAAAACAGCTAAAAAAGTTGGTCAACAAAAGGACGTTACGTTGAAATCCCGGATTTCTGTGGTTGCTCGTTTTGAATGACCATTATTGAAAATATCTGGTGTGTTGCAACACACAACTTTCCTTAGCTCTACAACAATTCACTTTGTACTCTGTTAATTCTATTTAATCAATTCATTTATCACTCAGTTAATTTGAACTTGGTCGAACAACGCTTTACGGCAGCAGGAAGCGGTAGCGCTTACAGTTCCAGATTTTATTGTGCAGCTCGTACTTATTGCAGGACCAATATTGAGCAATCGGTACACAGATAATTAATGAGGCTGTAAACATAAATTTTTTGAAGAAGGATAATAATTGATTTTGCAGAGTTATTGGGTAAAAATGTTTAGAACTGGTAGTAAGCGAAACGGCAGTAGTTGAAATTCAGGACTTTCAGGAGTGGGCCCCATGTATCTCATGAGCGTTTTTAAACGCTCGCTCTTTAGGTATTGGATTGGACCACAATACCATTTTTTTTTTACATTCTACAAGAATTCCAGCGGAGTTTATAAGGAAAAAACTGCGCTAAAAACGCTTTTCGTCGAAAATTTTGATAATTTATTGTGCTGCTCTCGTCATTTTTCCACGAATGGGAATTTCATGGTCGAATTGCCTTATTTAGAGCTATCTTTATAAAAAATTTAATCAAAATCGTTTCAGCCATTTTTGAGAAAAAAAATTTGGTGTTTTGATCACTATGATAACTATAGTTAACTTTCGATGGATTTTGCCCATACCCTTAGTTTTGCGTCCCATGGTAACTTGTAGGCTAGACGTCAAGTTTCAGCTGATTTGGTACAGTTGTTTTCTCAAAAACCGCACTAAAATAGATTTCTTCGAAAGTTTTGGTAATTTATTGTGCTGCTCTCGTCATTTTCCCACAATTGAGAATTTCATGGTATGGTTGCCTTATTGAGAGCAATCTATATATAATATCTCTCCGATCTCCGTCAATGGAATAAGGATGCAGATGCGTTTCTCTGAAATAACGAGCTTTTATTTTACAAACGATTCGTCAAAGGGGGCGGGGGTACTGTAGAGAATATAAAGATTATCTCACCTGAAATAACGAGAAACTACATTTAAAGATCCTATTCCGGTATTGTTCAATTGTAGAGTTAACTTAATGTCACTTCACTTAGACAACGCGGTGCAGTATGATAGCATATCTTTCACCTGTCCTCGCGACTGCGGTCCACTTCTAATATCGAGTTGGCTCTTCGATCACGCGGCAGCTTCTAAATGTGACGCACTCATAATGGGTGACATTGTCATTCATTACATCTCCCCCTCAAGGCAAAAAAATTTCAAGTTAAAACGCAGACATTTTTCAATTACAGGTAAGCAGCGGGTGTAGTTTAGAGACATGAAATAGGTTTGATTCTGGTTTCTTGTGTCCAGTGTCTACTTCATAGATTATTATTATTTATTAAAAATCGTTAGAGCCGTTTTTGAGAAAAAAATTTGGTGTTTTGATCACTATGATAACTATAGTTAAATTCCGGTGGATTTTGTTCATACCCTCATTTTGGCGTCCCATGGTAATCTGCGAGCGAAATATCAAGTTTGAGTGGATTTGACACGGTGGTTCTCTGTAAAAATCGTTCACATACACACACACACACACACAGACCATTTTCCCAAATAGTGTTTCTCGGACTCAGGGGGGTCTGAAACGTGTTTTTTTTCAGCCGATTACATAACTTTCTTTTCTTCTTTGTAGAGCCAAGGAAAGTAAAAATCGTCGAATAGGTAGTTAAGTGAATAGCAACTCAATATAAACGGGGCTTATAAGGGAAAAAACTGCACTAAAATCACGTCATTAAAATCCATTGCGTTGGTTGCGTCCACGGATGAGAATTTCGTGGTACTTTCGCGTTGTTTGGAAGGGAAAATAGAGACAAATATGAGGTGAGACGCATCGCTCAACTTTCCTCCGCTCCATGTGAGTTCACTGGTCTGATTTGATACATTCCACTCCTTCTTCTCCCCCTCGCACTTTTTTCCATCGATAAAAATCCTTTATTTTCGAGTCTTCAAAAGCCCCGATAAAGAAAAGAACCAGCTCAAGCCCGCAAATTGAACTACACACATACAATTCTCAGGAATGAGGTATTTTGGATTCGGTATGGCTCCAAAGTCTTGAATGAATCTCGGAGAGGGGTTTTAGTTGAGGACGAACTTGTGATTTGAAAAGTTGGTATATCACAAGATTTGGAGACTCAGATGTACAAGAAGAGGTGACTTAATTGGGATATGAGTTGAGTATATAAGCGCGTACAAGGAGGGCTCTGAAAGCGTGCAACTGGTTGTACAGGGAAGGAAGGAGAAATCCGAATCAGCTGTCGATGAGAGGTGAAACAAGTGACCATTGGGAAAATCGGAGACGACTGTCGATAGGTATCAGATGTCTGTGTTGGGAGAACGACTGACTTTTGTGAGACTCCATAAGAGAATGAGTTTGGGAGGGAGAGAAATGTGAAAAAAGAGGAGGAAATTACATTTCAGAATGTCCAGACGAATAGGAAGTCCGTCAACAATTGGAAATCACGGAAGAGGTTGAATTTCCATAGGTAACAAAAAGAGGTTGAGGACGAAGGTCTTCGGAGAAACAATGACTTTGCCGCCAAGGGCCAGGGAGTCCCGTTAGGGCAAATGCGGGAATTCCGAGGTCAAAAAACTGATACTGATTCGGCGTTTTGCGCTGAACAGGGGTTATGAGGAGAAAACGCTAGATAGTTTCTCTACGCAATGTTGATACTTTGGTTAGCGTATAAGCTGTTTCAATTTCCACATCTGATGGATGGATTGCGAACAGACAGGCAGATGAACACAATAAGAAAGTTGATCGAGAAGGTCTTAAACGTAAAATTCGAGTGGTCGCATGGAAATCTGTGAACGGAACGACGCATTCGTTATTCCTTGTAGAAAACGTAAGGGTTTGAGTGGATTTACTCAGAAAATAAAGGGAAAAGTCTGAGATTGAGTTAACAGCCTGTCGCATCCTTAAATATCCGATCACGAGGGCGATTGAAGACAAAAAAGGCGAATGGGACTCAAAGCAGATGTTCTCAAACTTGTTGTGAAGCAGTAGTGGAATAGCGTGCGTTTGAAGAGTTGGGGTGTGGCAGGTTGACGAATCCATTGTTTGAGATCACTTATTCAGAAACAAAATGAGACGCCCACACAGTCTCACCTCGTAGACGAGGTACAACCTCAATGGGAAGATTATTACTGCACGTCATTCACAACTCTTCTCGGCGGCCGACACTGACGGTGTAACTTCCCTTTGGTCATCAGAATCGATTCAGCTATGAGGAATTGGACCCCCCCCTCACCCCTCACCCCGAAAACTGAGCTATTGCTACCTCATTCCGCTCATTAGAGCGTGGTAATAACGGAATTGAAATCGCTGCAAAACAATGAACAACGGTAGAGCGTACTGTTGCCATTGCTCATTGCCTTACACGTCTTAAATATCTAATCATAAGTTATTTATCAGAGGGGTAAGAGTTGCCGTCAATTTCAGTTCTCAACATCACTGATTTCTTTGGTATCCTAAATAAAACGTGGAACTTTCAACAGTTTTAAATCCTTAGTTAATTCGCTATTGTTAATTTCTACTCTCAATGATGTATTTTCGTTCCCAGTTTATAAATTCTTCAAACTGATATCTATTAATCCGACTTCCCCATTTTTACTTTCCTAGGCTCTACGAAGTAGAAAGAAAAGTTATGTAATCGGCTGAAAAAAATAATTTTGAGTTCTCTTCAGATCTTTACGTTTCAGACCCCCCTGAGTCCGAAAAACACTATTTGGGAAAATGTTCTGTGTGTCTGTGGACGATTTTTAGAGAAAACCACAGTACCAAATCAGCTCAAACATGATATCTCGCCCGCAGGTTACCATGGGACGCCAAAATAAGGGTATGAACGAAATCCACCGTAAGTTAACCATAGTTATCATAGTGATCAAAACACCAAATATTTTTTTCTCAAAAACGGCTCTAACGATTTTGATTAAATTTTTTATATTGGTAGCTCGTAATAAGATAACCATACCATAAAATTCCCATTTGTGGGAAAATGACGAGAGCAGCACAATAAATTATCAAAATTTTCGACCAAAAGCGTTTTTAGCGCGGTTTTTTCCTTATGAACTCCGCTGGAATTTTTGTGGAATGTTAAAAAAAATTGGTATTGTAGTCCAATCCAATATCTATAGGGTGAGTCTTGAAAAACGCTCATGAGATACATGGGGCTCACTCCAGAAATTCTTGAATTTCAACTACCGCCGTTTCGCTTACTACCAGTTCTAGCGGTTTTACTTGATAACTCCGCGAAAATGATTACTATCATCTTCAAAACAATCGTGTTCCCAGCCTCATTAATCTTCTGTGCAACAATTGCTCAGTAATGGTTCTGCAGTGAATTACGAGCAGCACAATAAATTCCGGAACTGTAAGCGCTACCGCTTTCTGCTGCCGTGAAGTGTTGTTTGACCATGTTCAAATGAACTGAGTGGTAAATAAATTGATTAAATAGAATTAGCCATGTACAAAGTGAATTGATGTAGAGCTAAGGAAAGTTATGTGTTGCAACGTACCAGATATTTGCTTATGTTAGTACTAACTGGCTAGTGTGGTAAGCCAGGTAAGACTGGGGCGATGGGACAGTGCTTGAAAGCGTCAGTCGGAAAGGTTCTGCGGTATACAATTTTGAGTTCTTAGTAACTACGTCTCTCATTAGATGCTTATTGTTGCCAGATAAGACTGACTATATTTTCTTACTACTTTTTACCTCATACTGTTGGATCTGATTCCAGCTCTATTCACTGCTGTCAATCTTGTGCACATGCTAGATGCTTCATTAATGCATTCTTAAGGAATACTTTCAGACTGAGAAAGTTACATTAGATGATGTTAGAAAATTGTTTAGCCCTGATTTCCTTTCTTTACTGACTGAGTTATCTCATATTCTAAGTCGCCGTTTGAATGCAAGGACCAACGAGTGTCCTTGGGTCTATTGCGGCGCTGTACCTTGCTTAATAAAATACATGGTACATCCCCCCCCCCCATCAAGAAGACGAGTGTGTCCTTAGTTACAGACTCCGCTATGGTTCGGAGTTCAATGGAGCAATATTCAATGCGTGGATTCGCTCTGCCGTTTCGTGCACAATCTGCACTCAACTGCCTTAATCTTGACCTACGTTCTCATATGGATAGTCACAGAAATAGTCGTAGTCAGTTTTCGTCAGGTTGATCAAATTCAGTTACGCAACTACTGTCGACTTTCTTGTCGTAAACACGATTTATGGAATTTTTTCGGTTGCCCTCTTCCTTGCGACTTCGGGGAGTCGCAAAGAAGACAAAGAAAAGAACATCTCGATCGACCATTCTGCAGCCAAATGAACCGCAGATGCGCACATAGGGACCACGCGCCGAAATGGGTGTTTTTTTATTCCTCAGAACGTGAAGATTTGAAGAATATTTGTGGGACGGAGAGTAAAAACTATGAGAAACACGAGAAAGGTACAAGCGCTTCATAGGAGCCTTTCTAACTAATTTCGGTTATCCACGCTGTGGTTTTCCTTTCGCCTTCATGTGCAACGTCTTCTCCGCGTGAACCATCGAGCTGAGCGTTGTCTGCGTTACCATTCAAAACTCATCGCCAAATGTTTAACGTCACAGTCGCAGTTCAATTTTGACAACGAACAAGTTTCATAACCGTTTCTCAAGTTTTGACGGCCGTTTTCCACATCAGAAGTCAATTAGTTACGTGCGGAAGGCACCAACTGTGGTCGCGCGCGTTCGGTTCTTTTATAATTCAACTTTACAGGGGGATTAGTCGCAAGTTATTGGTCTCCAATGCTCCGGAACGTTTCTAAAGGAACGTCCCCTTGAACTCCGGCAGAGGACTTCCCGACGGATTTTAAACCCTTGAAATCCGGGATAATTACATAAATTCCCTACCGTAAAAAACGTATGACAATGGAGGTTTTTCGGGTTTATCTGCAGTCCAATTGGGGCCCCGGTCAGATAATAACGAGGCCGTACGACGGAGCTTATTTACCGTCTCAGAGAGAAACCGCTTGCTTTCCTCCATTTTTAACGCGGCCGTATTATTGGATCTCGTTATTGATTGTGTTACTGAATCCGTTTTAGGTCTCGACTGTAGGAATCAGGTTTCATCAACGCACATTCAAAACGGCAAATCCTCCCGCTCTTCGGTCAAGTTTTTGTGGACCATTAGGGTTGAAATATACTTGAGAGCTGAAGAGACTTAAATGTTAGTCTGCGTTTCCATAAATACTTTACACGGATCACGCATCTCTCAAAGATGTTTAACTTAATACGTCGCTGCGTGCGGTCCTACAATAAAATAATATAAGAAAATACCGGGAAGAGAGCGCTTCAATGTTAAAACATCAGGCGTGACGACAATTATTTATTAATATGCGCTCGGGAATTGGAATTGTACAATCCCAACGAATCACGATACGCAACGAAAATCCTTCACTATGGAATAATTCGAACACAAAACTGTGAACGCAACCTAAATTGGTTAAAAATTGATCGTAATTTGGAAGCTTCGAACTAGGCTAAGGCCGTCTCTACTGTAAAGAGAATTGAACGAAACGAAATTGAAAAACCTCTGGTGCGACCTATCAAACAACATTCCTCAACCCCCCCCCCCCCGACCATCATACGACGTCCATACAATGATTTCATGGTTTTAGCTGCCAATATTTTCCACATAAGTTCCGGAAGTTATTGAGGTGCTCCTACTCGTGCCACGATTAGTTTTGGGCGTTGAGTGCTTCGCCGGTCTAGGAAAGTGTCAACACGATTTTTTTTTCATGATGGACCGTGCTCACTGTTTTGTAATCGCCGGGTAAAAACTGTGAGAAACGGCAATAAGTGAAAGGGCGGTGGTTTGAATTCAGGAATTTCTACGGTTGCTCCTAATTTTTTCATGTTCGCTATCAAACTCATACCGCGAAGAAAGTTTATAGGACTACCATCCAGATTTTTATGATAATTTTGAGGGAGGCTCGTTCGACCAAAACCGGGCTAAAATCGACTTTTTTGAAAGATTCTATAATTTATTGTGCCTTGCGTGTTTATTGGGATTAAAATCGTCATTTTTTGTGTCACCATAAGAATGTGGCTAATTCCATAGGATCCGAGTTTGAGAAAAAAAAACGTTCTGTGTTTTTGATCACTATTGTGACGCCGAGTGTACTGAATCCGAGGTTGGGATTCGCATCACATCTTCACGTTCACAAACCGATTTCCATTCAATTCTTACCACTACGAAGCCAACCATTTACCGAGTATTCACTTTATCAGCTTGTCCAGAGATACACTTGTTTACAACTGGACCATTCTCTCACTTCTGCCAATCCAACTAGCCTCTTCCGTCAAAATATTCCTCCTTGGCTATACTGCGAGAAGGTTTCTTATTGTTCCCGTCAAACACTATTATTATTATCATCATCATTCTTCTCGCTCTGCCTGATACCAGTGTCAGTCGCTCTGCTTTACTTTTTTTTCTAAGTTCTGCTCACCCATCATACGTGTATTGATTTCTTGATAATGGTCGTGGCATGTGTGAGTATTACACTTGAAAGAATAGCGATATTCAGTTGAGTATGAGAATATAAATGCGAACAAGAGCAGTCAACAACTCTCAATACCTGTGGACTGGAGAGAGTTGAGTTGAGTTGAGTTGAGTTGAGTTGAGTGTTGAGTTGAGTGTTGAGTGTTGAGTTGAGTGTTGAGTTGAGTGTTGAGTTGAGTGTTGAGTGTTGAGTTGAGTTGAGTTGAGTTGAGTTGAGTTGAGTGTTGAGTTGAGTTGAGTTGAGTGTTGAGTTGAGTTGAGTTGAGTTGAGTTGAGTTGAGTTGAGTGTTGAGTTGAGTTGAGTTGAGTTGAGATGAGTTGAGTTGAGTTGAGTTGAGTGTTGAGTGTTGAGTTGAGTTGGAGTTGAGTGAGTTGAGTGTTGAGTTGAGTGAGTTGAGTTGAGTTGAGTTGAGTGCTGGAGTTGAGTTGAGTTGAGTTGAGTTGAGTGTTGAGTTGGAGTTGAGTTGAGTTGAGTTGAGTGTTGAGTTGAGTTGAGTTGGAGTTGAGTTGGAGTGTTGAGTTGAGTTGAGTTGAGTTGTTGAGTTGAGTGCTGAGTGTTGAGTTGAGTTGAGTTGAGTTGAGTTGAGTTGAGTTGAGTTGAGCTGAGTTGAGTGCTGAGGTTGGAGTTGAGTTGAGTTGAGCTGGAGTTGAGTTGAGTGCTGAGTTGAGTTGAGTTGAGTTGAGCTGAGTTGGAGCTGAGTGCTGGAGTTGAGCTGGAGTGCTGAGCTGAGTTGAGTTGAGTTGGAGTTGAGCTGAGTGTTGAGCTGGAGTGTTGAGGTTGAGTGTTGAGTTGAGGTTGAGTTGAGTTGAGTTGAGTTGAGTTGAGTTGAGTTGAGTGCTGGAGTGTTGAGGTTGAGTTGAGTTGGAGTTGAGTTGAGTGTTGAGTGCTGAGTTGAGTGCTGAGTGCTGGAGTTGAGTTGAGTGTTGAGTTGAGTTGAGTTGAGCTGGAGTTGAGCTGGAGTTGAGTGCTGGAGTGCTGAGCTGAGTTGAGTGCTGAGTGCTGAGTGAGTGCTGAGTTGAGTGCTGAGCTGAGTGCTGAGTGTTGAGTTGAGTGTTGAGTGCTGAGTTGAGTTGAGTTGAGTGTTGAGTTGAGTTGGAGTTGAGTGTTGAGTGCTGGAGTGTTGAGTGTTGAGTTGAGTTGAGGTTGAGGTTGAGTGCTGGAGTTGAGTTGAGCTGAGTTGAGCTGAGTGTTGAGTTGAGAGTTGAGTTGAGTTGAGAGTTGAGTTGAGTTGAGTTGAGTGTTGAGTTGAGTGCTGGAGTGCTGAGTGCTGAGTTGAGGAGTTGAGTTGAGTGTTGACTTGAGTGTTGAGTGTTGAGTGTTGAGTGTTGAGTGTTGAGTGTTGAGTTGAGTTGAGTTGAGTTTTGAGTGTTGAGTGTTGAGTGTTGAGTGTTGAGTGGTGAGGGTTGAGTTGAGTTGAGTGTTGGAGTGTTGAGTTGAGTGTTGAGTTGAGTTGAGTTGAGTGTTGAGTTGAGTTGAGTTGAGTGTTGAGTTGAGTTGAGTGTAGAGTGTTGAGTGTTGAGTGTTGAGTTGAGTTGAGTGTTGAGTGTTGAGTTGAGTTGAGTTGAGTTGAGTGTTGAGTGTTGAGTTGAGTGTTGAGTTGAGTTGAGTTGAGTTGAGTTGAGTTGAGTGTTGAGTTGAGTGTTGAGTTGAGTGTTGAGTTGAGTTGAGTTGAGTTAGTTGAGTTGAGTTGAGTTGAGTTGAGTTGAGTTGAGTTGAGTTGAGTTGAGTGTTGAGTTGAGTTGAGTTGAGCGTAGAGTGTAGAGTGTTGAGTGTTGAGTTGAGTTGAGTTGAGTTGAGTTGAGTGTTGAGTTGAGTGTTGAGTGTTGAGTTGAGTTGAGTTGAGTTGAGTTGAGTTGAGTGTTCAGTTGAGTGTTGAGTTGACCTTACATTAAGCCAAGTGAATCCTGTTAGGGCCAGTGTGGACATTTGGTAGGTTAATGATCCTGCTAATAATTCGTCCAGCCAAGCAAAGGCGTTAATGGCATTATATCATGGTATGAATAATTTATTGAACAACTACTCCAATCTTAACACGAGGGGAATATAGAATGACAAAATTGCGCTTAAAATCCATTCTGTTGGTAATCTTTTATCATTTATTGTGCTGTGCTCGTCATTTTTCTACAGATGAGAATTTCATAGCAACATTGTGTCTTTCGAAATCGTCCACGCACCAATGTTTTTATTAAAATCGGTGGTGCTGTTTTAGATAAAAACATTAGGGCAGCCTGGATTTCTATGATGACTTTAATTAATTTTGAATTTATTTTGCTCATTCCCATATTGTGGTTTTATGTAGTGATCCGCAGGATAAATATGAAATTTATGAAGTAAGAAGCGTTCATTGCCGAAGATACGAGAGGAAAACTTTGCACAAAAGAGGACGGAAATGAATGGTATCACAAAAGTTGGAGTAATACGAAAGGGGAATTGAATTGCCATCAGGTGGAACGGTGCGGGCGAGCAATTCATATCGCGGGATTTTGTTGATATTGAGCCTCGGAATCCTGAGAAAACGAGTGAGTTGACGAGTCTCGGTTTCGGAGTTGGAAGGCTGAGATAATGCGCGGGGTATCAGATATCTACTTTGAGATGATATTATTTGTAAGGCAGGTTTTGAAGACAATGGAAGAGGTTTGAAATGTGTTCGTCTCCACTCGCTCGGGATATCATTAGTAGTTGTTTATAAAACGAAATGGCGGGTGAACGTGATAAGGCTGACGTATGGCGATATCGTAACAAAACTAAGTTTCAGAAACCCCGTTTCCCTTCGAACGGGGAGGTTTCCCAACGAGGGTTTCGGAGCTTTTGCTAGACTATATAAAATAAAACCAGCCCTCGGGCGCCCGTACCGCCAACTTGGTGGAAGGGCTTGTAATTACATGCGACATGACGAAGGACTGGAAAACGTCGTCGAAGGTTTTTGACGCAACTCAATACGAATCGGGAACCTGATTATACTATTCATTTGGCCCGTCGAGCAACTACACACACTTCTACACGTACGTTTCCACATACAAACACTTATTTTACAACTGGAACTCACCATCCCACTCCATCGCCGACCACAGCTAAGACCAACCTAGTGACACTGTTAACCACTTGTTATATAATTTGTAACCTCGTAATTAATGTTATTCGATTAAGCTGTCACCAATAATTAGGAGACAATGCGGGCAACCCCTGTGTTTGACACAATGCAGTAAACTTTATAAAGGTAGTTCATAAATAATACCACAGCATGGTGATAACTCACCTGCAATGTAAAAGAGTAGTTAATTGCGGGATGAGGGAATGGCGAGCGACTGTGCTGATAGAAAAGTGTTCAAAGTGAAGTAACTGAGAGACAGAGTTGAGTACATTGGGTATCAAAGTACAGATAGTAGAGAGCTGAGAAAGAAAGTTAACTGTAAGAGTTCTGCACTAGCTACCCGCAAGGTGGTGACAAAAGTGATGGGTGAGAAGCGAGACAAGTGAATAAGGATATGAGAACATCCATCTTACTCTCAACTTTGAGTTGGTATGTTTGAAAATGCCAATTCTTGTGTTCAGCAGAGCACAGATTATTGAAGGAAAGATTGGTTGACAGTGGTAGTTTGGGGTTTCTTGCGGCTCTAAGAACAAACGGCCTCAGGCCACGATCATCGAACTTTTCGAGGATAGCATTCTTCCACATCGATTCGGCTCGAGCTGAGCCAAATAGTGAAATAATTGCCTTGAATAGTAAAAGCTGATAAACTAGCACTTAACGCATTCATTTGTATGGTCTTTTTTATACGTAATTTGTGAGCCGTAATAAGTGGTTTTCCAGGAGTGGAAGTTATAAGTGATTCCTTTTTCTTCATTCCAAAATCATAGTGGGATTAAACTCATAAATTGTTCGCAACGTATTGATTCTATTTAAGCTATTTATTAATACATAATAAACTTTCTTTCTTTCTTCCCCCCACCCACCACTAACAGGTGGTAACTGAGAAAACCCCCACTACCGCCTCAAAAGGGCCCATTATGTGGCGTACATGAGCTGCCACACACAGTTCCCACGGAGCTAGTGTTCCCCGATTCGACGCCCCTGATACGTTCTCACCATTCTCACACAAAACGCAAGGCAACCTAGACAAACCCTGCAACCTCATCCAGCCGCAGGTGAGGCACACCAAGCTACCTGATCCGCACTTTGTTAAAAAATATGCAGTATACGCTCTGCTTACTCTAGCCCTGCCACGTGGAATCGTCAACTCTCTACCACTGTCTAGCCAATCTCAGCCAGGTGGTATCTTAGTGGACAGTTTTCAGTGAATAGGCCACGTACCTTCTGTATGCTTTCTCTCTTCAGACTGAGGACCTCTCTGTCATGACACCACTGGGCCTCTTGTGTGGGCGTACATGAGCCACCTCATGACGTCCCAGTTCCACCCCAAGCTTGTGCAAGACGCAAGACAATCCTGAGGTCCATCCGTACAACCTCATCCAGCTGCAGCTGAGGAACTCCAAGCACACTTAGGTCCACTGGCGCTAACCCCTCGCATGTACAGAGCACACGCTCCACCTCCCAGAATCTTCAAGTCTGTACCTCTGACTAGCCAATCTTGGCCAGGTAGTACCTTGGGGGACAGTGTCCTGCGGGCAGGCCACGCACCTTCCGTATGCTTTCTCTCTTCAGACTGAGGACCTCTCTGTCATGACACAAATGGGCCTGTTGTGTGGGCGTACTTGAGCCACCTCATGTCGTCCCAGTTCCACCCCAAGCTAGAGCAAGACGCAAGGCAATTCTGAGGTCCATCCGGGCAACCTCATCCAGCTGCAGCAGAGGAACTCCATGCACACTTAGGTCCACTGGCGCTAACCCCTCGCATGTACACAGTACACGCTTCACCTCGCAGAATCTTCAAGTCTGTACCTCTGACTAGCCAATCTTGGCCAGGTAGTACCTTGGGGGACAGTGTCCTGCGGACAGGCCACGTACCTTCTGTATGCTTTTTCTCTCCAGACTGAGGTCCTCTCTTGTTCCTCCCCTGGAGAGTCAAACGAATAGCATCCATAATACGTTTCATACAGAGCTCTAGTATGGGCCACACATATGGTCAATGATTTCTAATGACACACTCCTTTTAGCTTCCAACGCACGATTTATTTACAGCTTCTCTCTGGAATAGCCACAACCTAGTTCATACGTGCGTTAAAAACGCACTAAATAAATGCCATAACGCGGCGAATTGTTTTGTACGTAAAATATGTTTGGAGCTGAGTGGTAGATGAATCATTTCATATTAAGCTAAAGGAAATTTAGTTGGTACGAAAGACCGTTCTGCAGAGCAATTCAAATGGAGAGTATTGTTGAATATCTCTTTTTATCGCTCGTAATTGAATAGCATCGATGCTGTTTACTGATGCGCCGGATATTTAGCGTTTAACTTGAAACTGAAAACCTCCACGTTTTATGCTCATCTCGAGCACAAAACAGTGGGATCTTCACTCGAAGGGAAGGAAATAAACAGATTCGCATTCTCGTAGTGAACTCACGCTCTTTCATTTCCTCTTCGAACTGATAAATCAGAATCGCTGAATGTTAAATCGTTGAATCAAGGACGAAGTTAGAGCTCAACCAGAGCCGAATATTGTGTGGAAATGATCGAACTATTACGCGTTAACGCGACGTGAAGGAGACATTCAAGACAACTAAAAGGATGAGAACGAAATGACGTGATATATCCTTTTTATTTTAAATAAATTGCCGGGTGGGCTGGTTCTGTAGGAGCCTACGAGCACCTCGAGGCTTCCGAATTCCACTTCCAGGTCCCAAGGAGCTCTTAATGTGACGTCCATACCACATACAAACGTCTTCCGTGTCGAAACCGCCTCTTCCACTGGAGGAAATGCCTAGAACCCCTTTAGTTAAATCACACCCAGGCCGTTGCACGCTTTTTGATGTTTTCACCTTGACCTCACAAAACCTGCAACCTGCTGTCTCAAGTACTCTCCCTCTTCAAACCCACTACAACTCTAAGTCCTTCCTCTAACCATCTAATATCTTGAACTACCAGCAACCAGCACGTCGCGCCAACAGCCCTGCACTTCTCCTTCCACTTGCCAACTCTCTTCCAAGTGGCTGGAGGTGGTTTCGTTGATGAATTACACGACCACTTCGTCAATTCGTCAGCCCTCTCCCTTCCCTCTGTTCATTAATGATCCGGCAGCGGATTTAAAGTCGGACTATTTTACTCAGCCGGTCTTCGAAACTCCCAGGCCAGCTGTGAGGAAATGGCACGTGAGGCCAGTGCTTTAACGCTTCAACAGCATTCTGACTGTCTCAACTTACATTCCCTTCAGTTTGAGACTTCACCGCAGGAGACGTCCCAGGCTAACCGTCCCTGTAAAAACCCCGGCTCATAGCGCTGTGAGCAAAGCCCCTTGACTTCCTGCAGCCTTGGTGCACAGACCTGTCCATAACGGTACCATTCTGCGTGAACCCCCTCCCCCCTTTCCGTTAAATTATCGGGTTCCACCACACGCAAGTGCTGCTCAAGTCACGTGAATAAATGAACTATCATATTTTCTTGTTGACACGAAACGTATTCGCAATTATTAAACATCACTTGAATTCTCATCTTACGAGGTCTTAGGACAACGAAAACAAATTAAAATATCTGTCAATTTTACAACTTTCCCTCGCGCCCAAGAGCATTGCGCTCTTCAACATTCTAGCAACTAATCAAATCATTCCGATTTTACTGCACGTAAGGTACGATACCTTTGCTCTAATCCTGACACAGTCCGACTTTCTCAATCGTCAACGTAGTGACCACTTAAGGAGTACAAGTTGTATTTAAAATGTCTATTTGTCGAAACTGTTTACCCACGTAAAGAGTGAAGCCTGTTTCGTCAAGCCACCTGCTGCAGCCCTCGGGGAGAATGGTCGTTCGATTTAAGCGATAAAGTTGAAAGAACATTGACGACAGAGGGACGCTGTGTGGAAAATGGTCGCCAGCGTGGGAGTCGACAGCGCTCCTTCGACGCCTGTCCTTCATGAATATTGTGATTCATTTGGGCGTTCCACTTATTGAAATCAAACTCGCGTCTCGTCTGGCGACTCAATTGAATTTCGAAGTTCAATAAATCATTCGGCTCGAGACGGAACGCTTCAAATTATTATTTTGCTTTAACGTCATCATTGTTTTCTGGACTGCAACTCACTTAAAGGGGTTGGGGAATGAAACTTGTGGGAGCTGCTGTCACGATCGATCTGACGAACGAATTGGGACATCGTCGTTCGGTAGCCAGCCGAAGAATGAATTCGCTGCACACGTTGATACTATAACACCACGCTCCGTTTAACAATATCTGGCGCGTAGCAACGTCAAACTTTCCGCACCACTCCCCCCTAAGTTCGACCATATGCTTCGTTCAACGTACTTCACTATACATGTACCTGGAGAATAAAATGCAGGGAGCTGAAATCACACGGTAAGTTTCATAGTAATTTATTGTTCAATGTATCATCGCTTATATCTCCGTTCGACAGGTTGCTTTCAAATTTGACGTGGTCCTTGAGTAACGAGGCAGAACAAACGATTCATTGAAAACACTCACGCACCTAAATACATATTCAGCAGACCTCATAATGTGATGATCTGTAGAAACTCAAATGATCAGGAAAGTATAGTGGTTGCGTGGAGAAAAAAGTCGTTTACGTTTTGAAGCGCACCGAATCCAAGAAACCTAACTTCGACGCTTGGTCCGTGTGTGTGTGTGTAGTTCGATTTGCGGGAGAACGGCTCAACCGATTGAGCTGGTTATTTTATCGTCTTATTTGCTTTTTTTTCTAGACGCGAACATAAGGTCAATGTTAAAGGAGAGTGGGGGGCGAAACTGTACCGAAAATGAGAGATTTTTGCATTTTTCTCGAAAACGGATCTAACGAGTTTGGTTAAACTTTCAAATTATCTTTTACTAGTCAATACATCACTTTTATTCTTCGCAAATATCTCCATGAACGGAAATATGGGTTTTAAAAAGCCCATAACGGCAAAACGGCTTCAACGATTTTCACCAAACTCACAGAATGTTTTAAAATAGTTAATACCTACATATTGTTCTCAGTAAATGTTCCGCTGACAGTCCATTGAACAGAGATAAAAATGGAAATGTGTCGATAATAACGTTTTTTTTCGGACATTTTTGTAATTTATTGAGTAACTACGTCACTGGATCAATCTCACGGAGTGTCTTTAAGAAAACTATACTCACATCTTGTTCTCCAAATGTTCCTGTACATATAGCAGCTCGCCGAATTTACGGAGGTAGCGGAAAGTAAAAACAATTCAAAGTCGTAGATGCTCGACATTGCACCCTGATCAGAAAATACGAACACTTTTTCGATCGTCATTTCTACAACACATTCTGCACGTCTCAAAAATAATGGCAGAGATTGTAGTTTTTTGAGGCGGAGTTCATCGGGATAAAAATTAACAGCTTCGACGTTTCACCAAGTGAAATATGAACTACCATTCGCAAAAAATAAGGAAGGGAATGTAGCCAATAGAACATGACGCAACATGTCAGGTTCTACAACGTGTAAAGCAACAGCTCACTTGGACTAGGGTGAAAACAAAACAGTGCAGTTGCATCTAAGTAAACTGCAGCGTAGGGCGTGTCTGGCCATTACGGGCTGTATGACAACATGCCCTACGGCTGCACTGGAGGTTTTGCTAGATTCAGCTCCACTCCACGTACATGTTAAAAGGATGGCGTTCCTCCAGGCTGTGCGTATGTTGGAGTTGGGTCTGATCATGTGGGGGAGGAGGCATTCCTTCCAGGCATCTTTGGGCCGAGAATCGGAGCGACGATCCCATTGGAGTCGCTGGCCACGGTGTTCCAGGCAGAGGCTGCTGTAGAGGGGACTGAAGCGGCAGAGAATCTACATCATGGTGGACAGTCAGGCCTTAGCCTCACACTGTCTTACATCACGGCAGCTGTGGGAGTGTCTGACTGGACTGAAGGCCCTGGCCGAGGACAACAGTGTAACAGTGAGTTGGGTACCAGTGCATCAGGGTATAGAGGGAAACGAACGGGCTGATAGGTTGGACGGCTCCGAGACCTATTCCATTCGATTTAGCATCGAAAAATACTAGTGAACCATACGAAACATGACCTAACTACAATGGAACTACGGAAACTAAATATACCCCGGGCCCCAGGCGCCCCTAAATGTCTGTAGGCATTTATGATCCGATGTAGGGGTGTGTGGAGAAAGTGGCCCTAACCTTCCTCCGCCCTGTCGGGCAAAAAGAGTCAGGGAAATTGGAACGGGGAACCTCGAACCGAGCGAACCCTCGGTAATTGGCACGTTGCGAGTCGAGCGGGCGGGTGGTTTTGATGCGACGGGAGAGAGGGAGTACTAACGAAGAAACGTTTACTTCTGCTGTGGTTCCCGCGAGTTCTTTCAATTAGTTGACATTGGCTCACTATAATTACTGTAATTTCCCTATACGCTGTTGTACACGTCTGATACCCATTCCTTTCGACCCAGGATGTAAAATACCTTGAAAACGATACGAAACACGGCGTATTTGCGATTATACTGCGTTTTGTTAATTTTTTGAACCATTTTTTGTCCATAACAACCATGGGCTTCGTCTGATCGGATTGCCGAGATGGCGGGCACAACTAGATACCAAATGGGATTTTTGTGCGAAAGAACAGATTTTTTAGACCACGTTAAAGGCACAAAACGGCCTGGACGGGGGACGGCGGACAGACATTGCAGATTTGGAATCCCCATGTCTTGAAACGTAAAGTATCAAATTTTGAGGGGGGTTGTAAAACATTTTTCCTGTCCGAAAACATAGGGTTATTATTCAGAATGAATAATAAACCAAAATAATAGGAAAGTTTGAGCAGAATCGTTGAAGCCGTTCTCGAGAAAAGTGTGAAAACCACTAGTTTTTGGTACATTTCCGCTCCCACCCTACTTTTCCATCGATCGAAATCGTCCATAACCTTTTTTTCGGGTTTACATAAAATAACAAACAAAACCATCACCATCGGTTAAGCTGTTCTCCTGCAAGTCGAACTATGAACACACACGCGGGCCGCCGAAATCAGGTTTTTTTTGGATTGAGCAGGCCTCACAACGTTTAGATCTGAGCAAACCCAACTTACCCTTTGGGTGGCGGAAAGTATGAAAGAATCTCCGTCCTGAATACGCGGTCATCGTACTAACCAGAATATTGTTTGAGGACGCATTGAAAGGGGTCCCGGTTTTAGTTACAATACAAACAACATACGTGCAATAGACACCTAGAAGACCATTGACTGCAAATAAACCGGCCAATAGCCTTACAGCCCACCACCACCTACCTGTCTCCAGGATTAATCCGCATGCACGGGCTCTTAGACTCCCCGCTGAACCAGCCGATCGAAATACTCTCTTTTTGTAAAATCAACTAAAACTTCGCTCGAAACTTGGTTGACGAGGTCCTACCGCGACACTTGAACTCGTCGTTAATTTTTTTTTTTTTTTTCTGTGTCATAACTGTTCGTTTCCGATGACTTCAGAGCGATTTTCCGTCTGAAAACGAGCGGACTTGTAACGACTTTTTCGTCTGTTTAATCACACGGAACCGGAGACTTGAGGAACATTTACTCCATTGTCTCGGAGTAAACAGCGCCAGAAGGCGGAGGAAAGAAAGTCGTGGTCCTGGAAACCGGCAGAGTGTCCCCCTTCTTATTGAAAGAAACTCTTTTTTTAAAAACGCTAATTATTAGTGCGTTTTGATAATAGCGCTAGGTTTTTCTCCCCTGCGACCGGAGCATGTAAAGCCCCTAACGACGCTCCAAATCAAGAGGCTCTAGAAAGTTTTGTCATTAGTCCACTGAATTTCCTGGCGGAAATAAGCGGGCTGAAATACTGCGGCTCTGCTTCTCCTTTTTATTCCCCCCCCCCTCCCCCATCACCACCGCCACTACCATCGCCACAATTCCACTCGCCACTGTTGGCCTTTATCGGCCCGAGTGTATCAAACGGCCCTGTCCGGACGATAGAGTGAGGCGAATTGAAGTTGCGTGGTGGGAATGAAGGGGGGGGGGGGGCAGATTCAACGCACTGGCGCATGCCGCGTACTGGTCTCGTCATGGAGATAGAAATGTAAGCTGTTCATGCAAAAAAATCCGATGTCAACAACCTAACTTATGTGTTACCGATTAACTCAATTAACCCCAGGTGCCACTCCTCTCTCCTCAGTTTTACGCGTTATTCATAGTCCATTGTCCTTGCGTTGGTCACGCCCAGGATAGTACTGTATAAGCTTGGAATTTAATTTTCAATTTACTCGATGCAAAAAGATGATGTTAACGATGCACTGTATTAGAAATGTGGGTGCAACTTGGAACGAGATGAAATTGGAATTGTGAAAGAATTAATGTAGGGGGGGGGGGCACTGTACTCGGGGGCAGACTGGGCAACGTGAGGGGCGAGAAAGTTTCAGGAAAACCCCCCTGAACGTTTTTCGGCTGGTTCTGGAAATACTGATCCTTGCGTTTAACCTGGGTTGGAATGATGGAACAAAGAAGTTGATTGATCGAACGAGTCAATAGTTTTGGACGGCTGTAAGATGAATGCTCCGCCCTGACTGCCCAGGTAAGATCCCTGGCTGGGCCGACCTGGGGAGCTTCCACATATGCGCGGTTCCAATACTATCGGGCCGTATTCATCCCCGTGGTGTGGTACGCGGCGGCGACATGGTGGGTGTCTCCCACGCATTGCGACCGGCAGTTGGCACTCACCATGCAGCGGGACATCCTTCTGGTCATCCTGCCAGCGTATCGCACCACATCCCACCTCGCCCTTCAGATGCTCGCAGGAACCCCTCCCCTGGACCTCATACTCGACCTCGCGGTACTCCAATCGTGCATCAAGCGGAACTGCACCGAGGAGTACGGCAGGCCACTCCAGGCCCTACTTCCCTCCCTAAGTGGAGAGGAGTCTGTCAAGCGGAAACTGCACATCGCTCATGAAGCAATGGTGGCTAAGTGGCAGGCGCACTGGGACAATGGTCCCACAGCGCGGCACCTCCACAGCCTTCTCCCCTCAGTCGAGGTGCGACTGCGGATGACCTGGTGGCGGCCAACCTTTGCGGCCATGCAGCTGCTCTCGGGCCATGGCGCTTCCAACGAGCGGCTGCATTTCTTCGGGTGCTGCCATTTCAGCAACTGCCCCTGTGGAGGTGCTGCAGAGAACGCGACCCACGTCCTCTTCGCCTGCTCACTATACAGCAACGCAGGAGAACGCGCACGTCTTTCCCCAATGGGAGAGGCAGCCTGACTCCTCCCCAACAAGGGGGTGGTTCGCCGCTTTCACATCTTCGCTCAGGCATGGGCCAACCGGCGAAAGGGCCTGGAGACAAGGTGCTCCCACCAATCAGACTAAGGTCCTGGGGCTGACTACCATCAGCCCCAACAGGCAACACACGCTGCCACTCTGCTGCGTGCAACCACAGGTGCTTGTAGCGTAAAATCACATGCACACTGTGGCCCAGTGAGCCGGCAGGCCTGCTGAGGCCTGGCACATTTCCTGGTGGCCTGGCTGTAAGATGAAACGCAGCTCAACCGCAAGGACTTGATGATCATGATTAGATTCACTCAGATGACTTGCAAACGCGGAATCACCTTTGTTATTCCTAAAATCCTTTTCATGCTCTTTTATTCGTTCCCTAAATTTCCTACCAGTTTGACCACAAGTCCACATATAAGTCATCTGAGTGAATCTAATCATGACTTTAGTTTTGATTTAACAAAGAAACAGTATATAGAATTTCTTCACTTTTGCCCAAAAGGAGGTATGTTGGATGTTCTGGAAAAGTTCGCAATTGTTAAAATTGATAGGTGTGGGAAGTCTCTAAATGAGGTAATCCCTCAAAACATTTCACCACTAATAGGTCCATTTTTACAATAGCTTGGGTTTTCCCTCCACCATTGTCTTGAGTTGATTGACATCGGGTTTTTCCGATGTTACTGCTCTGGTTTCCCCTGCCCCGCCCCCGTTCACTTCTCTGAGCCAATAGGATTCAATATCTCCGTTCACCTAACTATATAAGATGTTCTTTCTATGAGGTAACTTCAGTTCATATTTGTTACTGATGATGACCTAACTGTCGAAATCGATTTAACAATTGTGCTCATTGAGTAAGGAGTACGATTGGCTTGCGAGGTGACGCTTTAAGGGTGGTTGTGTAATCATGCCCTGGAGCTTTCTTGGTTGACCCGCGAGATATAGCATTTCGTACCTAACCAGGAGTAAAATGGGTGGCGAATGGGGAAAGTTGAAGTGGTTCTTCAAGCCTCGTTTGGATTTCGGTTTCAAAATGCACGTCGTCATGTTTGAGAATGATTTTTCGGTTGACGTACAATGGAACATGTTTCCATCTCTCACGGGTGGGGGATTCTATTGGCTTCTTAGATCAGGAAACGTGTTATCCTCTACAGGCAGTGTCGAGATGGTAGTGGCGTGATGCTCCTCTTTCAAAGCTTGTTTACGTACCCTCCTCGCGCTGTTGAATGCATCAGACAGCCTGGAATGCTGCGGGAGTGAGGCGCTTCACACGTCTTTTGAGAATAGAAAGGAAGGACCTGAGGCACTGCGAAATGAACACACAAACGTATGTTATGCGCGTAGTCGACACTCCACGGTTTAGGTGGCGTGGCACAGATGAGGAAACTCCCATCCCTACGACGTCCTGGCTCAGTACTGGAGACTCGAGAGGGAGTGAACTGGTCTTTAGGGCCAAATGTACAGTAAAGAATACTCTGGCAGAAACCGGTCATTAGACCGCGGTGCTCATTCCAACCAACAAACGACCAATATAAATAATATATATAATGATAACCGGGATTGATTACGCGGCATCTATTAATCGATTTGTCCAGTTTCGCGGCACATTTAAAGTGGTTGATAAAAGGGGATGTTTTCTTTACATCTCCCCCCTTGGGGATGAACAATGGTATCATTATTCACTGGCTTCCAATCAGCGGGGACAGTTTAGTGATGTGATACAGGTTTGACTCCTGTTTTTTATGTCCAGTGTTTATTTCATAGATTGAATTTGAGATTTTATTCAGTATTTCGTACGGTCCCATACTTAATTCGTCCAATTTCTTCCTGTTCAATCTGTTTCCACTTTCCACATAGACTTTGTCTCCGACCTCAAAGTTATATCCTCTTCTTTGTTCGTCGAATATTCTTTTATTATAATTGTGTGATCGTATCGTATTGGCCAGTGCCGTTTCTCTATCTCTTCTTAAATCTTCTTGTTTACATGTTTGTAATTCGGGTGGTAGAATGTTTATTGTGCCGCCATTGAAAAGGTACATTGGAGCAAACTTTGTATGTCGTGTCTCATTATACTTCTCTACACATTTCTGGGCAATGGTTGTCCAAGCTTGTTTCTCATCACTCTCATTTATTGTACGTCTTATTTTGTTTACTTAAGTCTGGTTTAGCCGTTCATTCAACCCATTTGAGAACGGTGTATCTACCGCAGTGAAAATCAGCCTTATGTTTTCCTGGTCTAAAAATTGTTTAAATTCCTTAGAATTGATACCTGGGTATTGGTCAGTTAATACCATACCGACAGTGTAAGATTTCGTGACTTTTTCTATTAGAGTTATGAAATCACGGGTGCTTTGATGGCCTGATGTGAGAATAATAGCGTAGGGGAGAGCGGGGCAAGATGGGGTGGAGGGCAAGACGGGGTTTTTGTAAGTGTTGCTCCGGCAGATGTAGCAACCTAGCAGCGAATAGTTGAACTAGTAGAATGTTGCTATGTGAGTTCCTCACAGTGCTGGCAGCCCTTTTGAGCGAACCATTCGGAGTGTATTCATAGAAACGAGTTTTTGTTTGTGCTGATGTAATTTTTCATCGTTTTTAGACGTGAAAAGGTAAGAGAATTAATTGTTTCTCAACTCTTAAGTATCATCGTTGGAAAAAGCGCCTTTTTAGCATTAAATTAATGCATGTAATAACTAATTAAATATATCCTTTGTGCTATAATATTAACCTAACCTAAAAATGGTCCCTGGGGCAAGACGGGGTACATAGTGGGAGGGCAAGATGGGGCCCCGTCTTGCCCCACATCACATAATATATAATGCAAAACATCTAATTATTTGTTCTATATCCAGAAAATGGTTCGGACATATAAAAGGAAAACAGAGAGGGGTTCATGGAATGAAGAAGCTATGAAAAATGCTGTCACTGAAGTAGTCAACGGCCGAATTGGTTATTACCGAGCAGCAACGGCATTTCAGGTGCCTCAAACAACTCTTGAACGTAAGGTAAAAAAATTCAAATCAGAATCTAACGAAGTTGAACAAATTGAATCTTTTGTTGTAAAAGATCAACTGGGACCTTACAAAACTGTATTTAGCCCAGAAGAAGAACAAGAAATAGTTATTTATATAAACAACATGGAAAGCCGTTTTTTCGGTTTGACTGGTAATGATGTGAAGCGCCTGGCATACCAGTTAGCTGTTGTTACTAGCTCGCCTTACAAAAAACAACTTATGGAGAGTGCCAGTAGCCCTAAAGTTAGGCTTGGCAAAAAGAAGGAACAAGAAGGAAAGAGTGCACCTGAGAAAAGTGTTAGAAAATCCCTCTTTTTTTGTAAAGGAAAAAGTGGGAAAAATAAAAAACCAATGTCAAACTTGGCAAAGAAAATAAAAAAGGAGAAAAGCGAAGAAGAAAGCACATCAGAAGAAGAAGACACTGCGTGCCTGTATTGCGGCTTTTTCTACTCGCAGTCAACAGAAGGACGGGTGTCATGCGTCTCTTGTAAAAAGTGGGCTCACTGTTCATGTGCGGGAGAACAGAATGAAGGTGCTGAGCTACACCATGTATGTGAATTTTGCTCGCAGAAATACGATGATCTGTAGTAATTAAAGTTAATATTAAGAGTTAATATTTCCTGAACTTTAACATCGTTATAATGTTTACTTAACGCATTTTCGTTAGATATTTTAATAAATATTTTATAAATTTGTAAACATGTGTTCATTGAATCATTTAATAACCTTTATCTTATACAGGATGGGGTACTTGGTAAACCCTGAAAAAAAAATTATTTTTTTTTAGTAAATACCAAAGCTTTTTGATCTTAATTTTTTTATAAACTCTAGAAATACTGAAGTTTAAGGTGGAATATCTGGTATTTTGATTGATCACTTTGTAAGCCTACCAAAAATATTTAAGTCCTTAAGTACCCCGTCTTGCCCCGCTTTCCCTATCTCGTAAAGTGGTCTACAAGAAGATGCAGGTATTTTCTTGTCGACCGTGATCCTCCGAAGCCCCCAATTGTGTCAATAGAGACTATTTCAAAAGGGCGTTTCGCTGGCCCCAGTTGTGACATGAATCCGTAGTTCGGTTTTCTTCTTGATTTGTTTTTTATACAAGTTTCACATGCATCACACAGTTTTTGGAGACATTCTTTGCGATGTAGAATAGTGTTATTTTGTGTTTCATTTGGGTTCTCCCAATGTGGCAGTAAGTTGCATGTACATCTCGTATCAGGGTTTTGCTCAGCTGTTCTGACAGAATAATTTTATTCTTTTCTTTTCCCTTTCTGTAGTATATTCCATTGTCCATAATAAATTTTCCGTGTTGCAAATCTATATTGTCTCGCTGGTCTCTCTTAATGTCAGCTAGGCTTATTAAGTTCGTTGTTTTTAGAAAACCATCTGTATTCTCGTGAGTCTTCAATACCGGATTTCTGCTTAAGCAGTCCGCTTCTTGATTTAATTTTCCGGGATTATATATAATTTGAAAATCATACTGGGGTAGATAATATGTTAAATCCCCTAATTCTTCATCGGGTCGTGCCTTAATGTTCATGTTTTCTAGTGGTTTATGATCCGAATATACTTTGAAGCGCCGTCCCATCAGCCAATGCTGCCAGTATTTCAGTGCTTCTTTTATCGCTAGGCATTCCAGGTATATTGCCTTCTTCTTTTTTGGGGGTTCAGTTAATTTCTTTGAGAAATAGGCAACAGGTCTATTTTCTCCGGTTTGATTTTCTTGTTTCAGCACCGCTCCCACTCCTTTGATACTTGCGTCCGTGTAAATGTTTGTTGGTAGTGCTGGGTCAAAGATATGTAGGAGTGGTTCGGAACACAGCAATTCCTTTATTTTGTCGAACGAATTTTGGCATTCTGTGGACCATATGAATTTTTCGTTTTATAATGATCCTTCTCTCTCGCGGGGGGGGGGGGGGTTGTTTGAAACAAGAACGATAGTTCGTTGCTCTGTAATAAACAAAATCTTTATTGAATCTCTCCTTCGAAATCATATTATAAACTAAGTAATGATTCAAAATAGCTCACCTGTAATTAACAAAAAAACGAAAATGAAGTCCTTATTCCAGGGTTACGTCACATAAAAATAAATCGTAATCGCTTTTCTTCCTCGCTCCGTGTAATCACTCCAGCTGTTCACCTGATAACCGGGATTGATTACGCGGCATCTATTAATCGATTTGTCCAGTTTCGCGGCACATTTAAAGTGGTTGATAAAAGGGGATGTTTTCTTTACATATATAACTCTGACTGCCCCTCTTTAAAGCTATTTGCCACACGTCGACTCGGCCTTTTGTTGTTCTTCTTCATCGTCGAAAAACGGCAAAGGCCGTCGCGTGTGGGCTCACGATACACTTCAAGGATTTTTCGGCAAGTTCCGAGTTCTTCGGAGACGTCAGAATATAGTAGAGTCGGGAAAGATGGAAAGCGGACATCAATTTTGCGGAACGGAGCTGAACGGAAATGTCATTCATTCCTATCTAAAATCTACTGAGGCAGTTGGTTGAGAAGTAATGATTGTCAATTGGGTCTTCGTGCTCCCTTCCGTGCTCAGAGCTTCTTAAAATGAGATTGGTGTTTGATTATAGGAGTTCGCCGCTGATCGATGGGCCTTGGAAAATTTACATGAGTATCGGTACAATCTAGGAACCAATAATACCTTCACGCGACCGCCCTCTGCAGTCCAGTACATCTCAAGAATTTCATTGACCCACAAAGGAGGTTTGGGTTAATTTCCTCCCTTTTTTCCACTTCGCTAACTACCTCAGGTTTTATCGCAGCTTCGATTTCATCAACAACGACGAGCGTCACGGAGTCTAATCGACCTTTTTCATTTCCATTTACTTTATTCAAATTCCGGGGACTGAACGGTGGAAGTTCCAAGTTGGTCCCCGAACTTAGTTTTCGTTACTGCTCGCAACCGCTACGCTTCATTGTACTTTTTTGTCCGTAAAGTAACTCGATCAAATTATCTTATTCATTCGTATCGATCGAAACTTTTGTTTTCGTCCCATCACTTGTTTTCTTGGGGTTAAGAAAAATTAATTCAGAATACTTACAACTCTCGCTTTGACTTCATCGTTGCCCAGTTTCGTGCATATTTCTATTATTTTGACTAATTTAAAGGGGGAGATTGGGGATTATTAATTACTCGCTGGGTTGCACTTTCATAAACTGGTGTTTTTATTGAAACAATGGAGAAAGCTACCTACGAGTGGATGCGCGTGACGTAAGAATAAAACAGCTTGATGCATCATCACAACATCCTTCCTCTTTTGGGTAAAAGGTGAGCGAGACTGACATAATTCCTAGTAATCGAAAAGGCGGTGTAATGATAATCAAAGATCATAAAGGCATAGGCTTATCAAATCGTGACATGGCGGCGCCTCGTTTCATTAGTTGAATTATTATGAGTTCTGATGATTTTTCGTTAATTCTAATCTGATAAAATCCATCTCTTAAGTCTAATGAACTGAACTGAGTTTTACCTTTCAATTCACTAAGGATTTCACCCTGCGTAGGTATCTGATATTTTCCGTTTACTAATTGATCATTTAGATATTTCGGGTCTAAGCAAATTCTTAGTGAATCATTTGGCTTCTCAACTATGACCAAAGGGTTTGACCATTCACATGGTTCTTTTACTGCTTTAATGACACCTAATTTCTCGAGTTCGTCTAACTTCTTTTTTAGCCTGTCTATTAAATGTTTTGCAACACGACGGGGTGCATTAGTGACAGGTTTAGCATTTACAATTAGTTTCAAATCATAAGGTGCACCTGGAAAGGCTCCTAGACCCTGGAAAGCATTCTTAAAATTTTCCAAAACTGATTCTTTGGATTTTATGCTTCGAGTTTGTACGTCTGCTAGTTTCTTCACTAATTGTAATTCTTCACAGGTCTGTAAACCCAATATAGGTTTATCATTGGTATCTAATATTACATACTTAACATTTGAGACTTGCTTTTTTACTTTCCGCTACCCGAAGGGAAGGGAAGTATAGTAATCGGCCCAAAAAAAAAATTTGGGTTTTCTTCAGATCTTTACGTTTCAGACCCTACTGAGTCTAAAAAACCTAATTTCGGCGCGTGGTCCGTGTGTGTGTGTCTGTAGTTAGATTTGCGGGAGAACGGCTGATCCGATTGAGCTGGTTCTTTTTTTGTTTTGTTCGTTATTTTTTGTAGACACCAAAATTAGGTTATGGACGATTTCGGCCGATGGGAAGGGGGGTGGGGGACGAAAATGTACCACGAACTAAGGTTTTTCGCATTTTTCTCGAAAACGGCTCAAACGATTTTGATTAAACTTTCAAATCACCTTTTACTAACTAATACCTACCTTTTCTTTTCCGTACATATCTCCATGAAAATACGGTGAACGGAGATATGGGCCCCTGAAGGAAAAATAGGTTTTTTACGCTTTTTGGCAAAACGGCTTCAGCGATTTTCACCAAACTCACAGGATGTTTTCAGATAGTTAATACCTACATATAGTTCTCAATAAATGTTCCTGTGACGGTCCATTGAACAGAGATAAAAATCAAAATGTGTCGGAAATAACGTTTTTTCTAACATTTCCGTAAATTCCAGGGTAACTTTTTCACCAGATGTAATAAATCTTGATGGAGTGTCTTCTAGTCACCCATACCAACATTCCGTTCTTCATAATTATTTCTGTGTATATATGTTGAACGGAGATATAAGCCAAGTTAACTCAGAAAAGGAGATTTTTCGAATATTAATTTATTGGTTTTCCAATTTTCTCAAAAACGGCTCTAACGATTTCGATCAAACTTTCGGAGTACTCTCAGCCAACTAGTCCCTACATTTTGTTCTCCATAAACGTTCCTGTAAAAATGCGTTGAACGAAGATATAGCGCCCGCCTATGTAGGTGGTGTTCGAACTTAAAGGGGTGGCGGAAAGTTGTGTGTTGCTACGCACCAGATATTTATTCTAGTTTTTAGACTTCTCTCCCCAATTACTTTCAATGCATTACCATTGTACGCAGATAATTTAATTTTGCTAGGCCATAATTTTAATTGTTTATCCTTATTAATTAATTCGAATATTCTCCATGGGAGAATGTTTACTTGACTACCCGTGTCTAGCTTAAATTTTACATTGATATCTTTTATTTTACCATAGATCGACCATATATTAGTTTTTGTTGTTCTTATTTACTTTATCAACCTTAATATGGTCCACATAGAACGAATCATCGCTATCATTTTCGTTAACTTCCACTGCTTTAGTATACTTCTTATTTTTATAATTGTCTCTCTTACTTTCGTTTCTATTTTTAACAAAACAGCCTATTTCAAAATGATTGTATCCATTGCAAAAGGTACATCGTTTTCCGTGAGCGGGACATTTTCGAGCTTCGTGAGCTGATCTACATTTTTTACAGCAATATTTTATGTTTTCGAAATTTGAAGATTTTTTCTTATAAGCATGCTTATTTGGTACCTTTTTTATAGACTTGTTTCGAATGGCATCTATCTCACTTGTTTGTGAAGATCCTCCTGCGATGTCCTTTATTTCGGTCTTCCGTGATTCGTGCAGCGCGCAGATCTTGGTTGTCTCTTCGAGGTTCAGTTTGTCTCCTACATCTAACAGCCGGTTCAGTAGGTCTTCCTCCGATATCTGAGATATGATGCGGTCTCGGATCATATTATCCCGTTCCTCGAAATCGCACGTTGCTGCGGCTGTTTTCAAATTTGTGATGAATTCGAATAAAGGTTCACCTTTCTGCCATGAAAGTCTATTGAACTTAGACCTTTCATGCAGTACATTTCTCCTGGGTGAGAAGTATTCGGCAAAGGCTCTAACTACATCATTTTGTAAGCACTGCAGCTTTACTCTCGCCTGTATTAAGTGCTTCTTCTCTATCTGCTTTTAGCGTATTGAAGATCTCGATACCTCTTTTACCCAACTGGTTTAGCATGATCGCGATTTTAACGTCATCTTTTTCGTTACTCTTCTTCGATGCGGTTAGATAAAATCCAAACGCTTGGAATCAATCCGTCCACTCCTTCTCCATATCATTTGCTTCAAAGTTGAAGTGTTGAGGTGGTTCAGTATCGCACATTTTACTTATTTCGATAACCTGATTATTTTTTATTTATTTAGTTATAATTGCCCTCGTGGCTGATGGCGGCGATGTACCATGGGTTCTCCTACACTTCGTGATCCGATAACGGTACGTTTTCTCGGTTTTTAAGAAGTAAACCCTCCGTTTTTTAACCCGAATGAAATCTCGGTTTTTAAAGAGAAAAAATTAAGTAAGAATCTGACGCGAAGTTAGACTTCTGACACCATTTTTTGACTAATTTAAAGGGGGAGATTGGGGATTATCAACTACTCGCTGGGTTGCATGTTCATAAACTGGTGTTCCTATTGGAACAATGGAGAAACCTACCTACGAGTGGATGCGCGTGACGTAAGAATAAAAGAGCTTGATGAGTCATCACAACAACTATCACGATTGATGGAAATATATTTATAAAAAATCGCCTTGACAACCCAATAATCTTAATTTTAACTTGCTTACTTAGATTTCCAGCGCAAGATTCAAAGTCTGGAAGATTGAAAATTTTCTTCGTGAAGAAAGACATGAAACTTCCAGAACAGAAAATGGACAAATGAAGGCAAATTAGGTTGGTCGAGCTACATGCTATAGCTAATCGTAGTACTGCGCTGTTCTTCGTGGCAGCGATGTCAACGTTCGACAAATCATCCCCGAAGAACGTCCAGTCGATTTTCACATTTTGGGCTGGAAATCCGCTTGGATATCCTAACCTCACGCTTCACTCTGTCCAACCATCCAGTTCGACATACATTCGCTTATTTAATGAACTGGAGATACTTCATTCGTTTGATAAAACTATTTCCAGAACGTAATTATCACTCAGCGCCCGACTTTCTTCAATGTTTGCGTCAGTGTCTGAGTCTAAGAAACAAAAAAAAAAAAATTCGGATCACAGGGACGTCGCATCGTTCGCACGAAAATAGCGAAAATGTACGTTAATCGACGAAAATCGTTTCACCTGGTGTTTTGTAGCGGTGTTTACACATAAAGCGCTCGCCCACAGCCCGCCGTCGCTTTTCAGAACAGAAAAATTTAAATAGAGTCGAAAGCGACGTTACCGGTTACGGTCAAGAACTAAATAATGAGAAATGAAAACGGTTCCTCGGTATGACGACGTCCAACAGCTGCGCCACTCCTCTAGTTCGAAAGTATCGCCAAATCGAAGCGGGAAGTGATGCGAAGAAACAATATTGTGGCGTGGGTGAGTCACATGTTTTAAATTGGTTCCTATACTCAGCTCGAGTTGGGCCTCGTCCAACCAAATGACCAGTGAAGCTTTATCTAAATTGTCACACAAATTATATTTAGTAGGTATTTATTTTTAAAAAAAGCTGTCCGCGGTGACGTGGAAGCGAGAGAGTCGAGCCAGAAGATTTTATATATTTCTGATAATGTCCCCGCTAGTCAAACAAGTGGCTCGACGGGCTCCTGTCAAGATGTCAACAAATCACGAAAATTTCAACTCAACCCGCTCTCATCTGTCCGTTTTATTGTTTTCCCACTCGTTGTTCCTTCAGAACGTTCCCTTTTCGTGCGGGGCTATCAACGGCGATTAAAACGAACGAGAAAAGCCTAAACACAGTTCAACAACACGAACGTAAATCATCGTAATTATTGTAATTAAGGGCTTTCGTCAACGCGAAAACATTTTACCGACCACTCGCCACTTTTCCGTTAAAAAGATGAAAAAACAATTATTTAGTTCGTGAGCGTCTTCACAGTTAACTTGGCGACCCGCTCCGCACAGAAATCCAACTAATTCCCTACTGAAAACAAAACCCTGCAAATTATTTCACGATGGTTTATTATTCTCATGAACAGCTTGACCTAGTATTACTGCTCCGAGGCTCATCCAATTCGATTCAGCATCAAATACTAGTAAACCATACGAAACATGACCTGACTACAATGGAACCACGGAAACTAAATATTCCCCCGGCGCCAGGCTTCCGTAAACGTCTGTAGGTATTTATGATTCAATGGAGGGGTGTGCAGAGGAACAGGCCTTTTACCTTCCTCCGCCCCGTCGGGCAAAAAGAGTCGGGGAAATTGGGACAGGGGCTTCCAGTGAACCCTAGCTCGGCAATTGGTGGGACGTTGCGAGTCGTGTGGGCCTTGAAAACGTTGCGAAACACGGCTTATTTGCGATTATACTGCGTTTCGTTAATTTTTTTAACCATGGGCTTCGTCCGATTGGATTGCCGAGATGGCGGGCACAACTAGATACCAAATGGAATTTTTGTGCGAAAGAATTTTTTAGACCACGTTAAAGGCACAAAACGGCCCGGACAGCGGACGGGGTTCAGTGGTCGAGGGACGGGGGACGGCGGACGCACATTGCAAATTTGGAATCTCCATGTCTTGGAACGTAAAGTATCATATTTTGAGGGGGGGTTGTAAAAAATCTTCCGTTACCGAAAACATAGGGTTATTATTCAGAATGAATAATAAACCAAAACGTGAAGATCTAAAGAGAACACACAATCATTTTTTCAGCCGATTACAGAACTTCCTTTTCTATTTAGTAGCACCCGGGAACCCGAGCGTACTTTTAATTTGAATATTATGAATTATATTAAAAGAATGGTATATATTTGGTTATATTATTTGGTTGAAAGAGAGTAGGTATATCTTTTAAAAAATAAAAAATATCTGTTTACTGTAGGTATACGGTACTTATGTATTCCATTGAGTGGCAGAAAGTACCTAGGAAAATTCATTGGTCCCTTATGTCCAAGAGACACTTGCAGGGGGCCGGCGTCATGTTGTGTACAAAAATATTTTAAAATTACCTAATTTAGTTTTGTACACAACGTTTGCTGTTTTGTTATTATTTGTTAAAATGTGGAGATTGTTTGGATTCGACACTCGCGAGCAGGCCACGTACAGTTGGGGATGCGAAAAACAGTTTTTCTCTAAATGTGACACCTGCTACTTAAAGTTTTTGCTGCGCTTTGTTAATGGTCATTGCGAAGGCTGGTTGGAGGGGAAACTGCATTCTTTTAAACTGAAAAGGTAAATCTGTAGGGATCATGGGTATGCGGGGAATAAAAACTTCTTCATCTTTAGCTATTCTTGTCAGTATAATTGCTCTAATAATATTGCGTCCTAGTAATAATAATATCGAGTCCGGTTGTATAGTCTCGGCGCTTCGAGATTTCTCATTAACAAAACTGGAACCCCAACTTTCAGTCTCATCTTATGTAACGGCACTCGTGACAGCCCCAAAGAGTTTAGAAACTCTGTAGGATAAGATGTCACCTGTTCGCTGTTCATGACAATATCTACTGACAAATATTCGACAACACCGCCTTGAACATGTGACATCATTCGGTCATTGATCTGCCCCACGATTTCATTGGTCGGTGCTCATGTTATACTCCAAACCGGGATGGACGTTGTTTTTAAGATCCTCCGAGTTGTGGACAGCATTACAAAATTCTTGATTTAATGTAATCATGCCGTTAGCGTCCGTTGTCATTCGACTCTCATCGAATTTCAATAGAGCTGCTGCATATTGCCCCGATTGCATTACGTAGTCGTTCTCGCATGTTTTTAGTGAGACAAACATTTTTGTACGTGTAAACGCTTTCAAACATGCATTTATCTCATCTGCTGGAGTGCTTCTGGTAATGACAGGTAGTGTCTATCGAAAATCAACAGCAAGCAGCAGTACCATCCCACCCATTAAACTCTGGTTGCTTTTGATATCTTTCAGAGTCCGATTGAGCGCTTCGATCGCTTTTTTATGCGACATTGTGCGCACATCCCACAGCTTGGATTGCTGTGGCAATCGGCCACGATCGCTGTTTTCACTTTCCGCTACCCGAAAGGAAGAAAAGTATAATAATCGGCCCAAAAAAAAAAAAAAAAAAAAATTGGGTTTTCTTCAGATCTTTACGTTTCGAGGCCTACTGAGTCTAAAAAACCTTATTTCGGCGCGTGATCCGTGTGTGTCTGTAGTTCGATTTGCGGGAGAACGGCTGATTCGATTGAGCTGGTTCTTTTTTTGTTTTGTTTGTTATTTTTTGTAGACACCAAAATAAGGTTATGGACGATTTCGGCCAATGGGAAGGGGGGTGGGGGACGAAAATGTACCATAAACTAGGGGTTTTCGCATTTTTTTCAAAAAATACTATAACGATTTTGATAAAACTTTCAAATTATGCGGTGGATGCTGCAGGGGCCGGCCTCTTGCGTATTAGCGAAACCGCAACTTCTATGACTGATATAACCCTCGTCGAGGGTTTAGGTACAGTCATCAAATAAAGAAACAGACCTGTAGTTCGATTTGCGGGAGAACGGCTGATCCGATTGAGCTGGTTCTTTTTTTGTCTTGTTCGTTATTTTTTGTAGACACCAAAATAAGGTTATGGACGATTTCGGCGGATGGGAAAGCGGGGTGGTGGACAAAAAAGTACCAAAAACTAGGGTTTTTCGCATTTTTCTCGAAAACGGCTCCAACGATTTTTATTAAACTTTCAAATTATCTTGTCCTAATTAATACCTAACTTTTCTTCTCCATACATATCTCCATGAAAATACGGTGAACGGAGATATAGGCCCATGAAGCAAAAATAGGTTTTTTACGCTTTTTGGCCAAACGGCTTCAGCGATTTTCACCAAACTCGCAGGATGTTTTCAAATAGTTATTACCTACGTATTGTTCTCAATAAATGTTCCTGTGACGGTCCATTGAACAGAGATAAAAATCAAAATGTGTCGAAAATAACGTTTTTTCTAACATTTCCGTTAATTCCAGGGTAACTGCTTCACCAAATGTGATAAACTCTAATGTAATGTCTCTTATTCACCCATACCAACATTTCGTTTCATATAATTATTTCTGTATATATATGTTGAACGGAGATATAAGCCAAGTTAACTCAGAAAAGGAGATTTGTCGAATATTAATTTATCGGAATTCCAATTTTCTCAGAAACGGCTGTAACGATTTCGATCAAACTTACGGAGTACTCTCAGCGAACTAGTCCCTACATTTTGTTCTCCATAAATGTTTCTGTATAAATGCGTTGAATGAAGATATAGCACCCGCGTATGTAGCTGGTCTTCGAACTTACGGGAGTGGCGGAAAGTTGTGTGTTGCTACGCACCAGATATTTTGTAATGTTACAAACTGGAATTTCCTCATGAGGTAAATTTAATGGGAGTTGAAGTACTGAATGTGCCGTGCGACCTCCATCGAGCAGCATCGCCGGCTATTCCTTTATCTTTGCGGATTTGGGCTAAAAGTAAATTTAATAGAAACGTTTTTCCAGTGCCACCTGGCGAATCTAAGAAAAACAATCCGCCCTCACCATTATCGATTCTTTGCGCAACAATATCGAAGACAAATTTTTGTTCCGTGTTCAATCGAGGAACAGACTCTGATATTTGTTGCTGTAAAGAAGATGTCTTTCCAGATATAGCCATCACTTGGTGTTCAATCTTAGTTAGCGCCTCGTTATATACTAAACCATTATATGTGATATTGGGATTATCATCCTTTTTTTCGCAATAATATCCTTTCTCAGGTTTTTATGACATTTCAACTCGGCTCTCTACGAACGACCACCGCGAGGGGTTGCGAGGGACGAAAGTGCGAATCCCTTTCTCTCTGACGCGACGGAGAGATTTTCGAAGAACGAATTATAAATCCCGGGTTGGGAAAGACACAACAATAGCTCTACCGACCATAACTAACCCAAACCCGCGACAAGAGAGGTAGCCCCTTCGCCCAAAACAAAAAATTAGTAAACCAACTCGAGGTCTCTATAATTTTTTTTACTCGCGCTCTTCCTCGTTGTTTTCCCCCTTCGAAAGCAGTAAAAGTCTCATGAGATGCGGGCGATAAGCGGCCCGGGGGGTGAAAGGAGGGGGAGAGATGGTGGCTATAAATATATATCAAACACAAACCACCTCAAAAAATGTTATCACATAATTTTATGATTTGTTCGGTCCCGATGTTCAGAGGTTTTCGAAGTTGATGGAGCGCATAAATATGGTAGAAAACGGTCGAAGCTGAGGCGTATAATACATTGAGACCTTGATACTTCCATACCTCTTATCGGATGGGTATATCTGAGCCTGAAGTGAAGAATGTACTTCCAGATATAAAAATATAAATTCTATAACGCGAGGTTCTCTTCAGCCTTCAAGATCCTCAGTTGATAATTCACATTTCGTTTTTACTCGTTCTGAATAACCATCATATTGATAGCCTGATTAGTTTCGTTTTTTATTTCTCCCCGCCGGACGAGTGTATACTTTCTGAATGTCATTCCCCTTCCGATCTCCTTTATTTTAGTATTTTATCGTAATTTTATTCAAGACCATTCGCTGTGAACGGCTTTGGAGAACATAATTAGATTTTTTATTCAAAAATGAATGCGGAGGAGCTCGTGACGTCGATGTCTGCGTCGAACAATACAAAACGTGTTGGAGTGAAATTAATCCGCTCGATTTCGGACTCGGGTTTCGGCTAAAATTGCTGATGCGCGGTGATCGGTGATCTATACCAAGGAAAACTTTGTCACTCGGTGATGATGGTTTATTCAACAATCAGGGAAGAGTTATGTATGTGGCCCTCTCATCCGCTTCTCTTAACGCGTTAATTATGTATCGCTCGTTGCCTTTCAAACCCTTAAAACGTGAAGATCCGAAGGAAACTTAAAATTTCATTTTTCAGCCGATTCGTAGGTCCAAGGAAATTGAAAAAAACTGTTCAAAGATGTAGGCGTAAGGAGTCAAATGAGGTTTCTTACTATGGTACACAAATTACTTCAGCAGTTATAATGTTAATCAGAGTGATTTCACTTTCTTTAGCTCTACGCGATAGCAAGGAAGTTACATAATCCGCCAAGTCAGGTCTTCACGTTTCGAGGGCTTCTGAATCCATGTGTCTGTGAACACGACAAGTGGCAAATTACCATGAGACGCCAAAATCAGAGCATGAGCAGGACTGACCCAAAACTAATAGTTATGATAGCGTTTGAATACTCGGGATATCAGTCCAGGTGATGTCAGAGGCGTTTACGCCCAAGATCGCTTTACTTGGTTGCTAGCGAGCCTTGCACTCTTGAAAAGGTGGATGCAGGAGATCCCTGCAGCCACAAACGGGCCTATCTCTTGCGCACTGCACTGGTCTCACTTGGTGTGGCGTCACCTATGCGCCCCCACCACCCCCGCACAAAGCGGAGGATATCCGCAAGTTCTGCATTTGCCCCCTCTTCCGACTGAAGAAAGGGCCTCCCAAACACACAATGCCGCGAGTCCATCGCATACCCTACCTCGCACTAGCCAATATTTGCAGGGCCAGCGGACAGTGACCTGTGAACAGGCCACATATGATCCTCATATCCTTCCTCCACAGTGCAAGCACCTCCTTGGACCTCTCTCTGGATGAAGAGTTTTGACTGTCTATGGCTGGGCATCCCCTGCCATGAGCAGCCCTGCACTTGTCCTCCCAATTGCCAACCTCTCTACGTAGGTGGATCTGCGCCGATCCCTTCTTAGCCAAACTATCAGCCCGTTCGTTTCCCTCTATACCCTGGTGTCCTGGCACTCAAAACAGTGTTACACTGTTGTCCTCGGCCAGGGCCTTCAGTCCAGTCAGACACTCCCACAGCTGCCGCGATGTAAGACAGTATGAGGCTAAGGCTTTGAGAGTGGCCTGACTGTCCACCATGATGTGGATTTTCTGCCGCTTCAGTCACCTCTGCAGCAGCCGCTGCACACAGACCGTCACCACAGCCATCTCTGCCTGGAACACCGTGGCCAGCGACCCAGCGCTCTGATTCATGGCCCTGCACTTCACCTCAACTACTTAGCTCAACTGTCATTGCCTGTTTCCTCCCTCCATCACCGGAACCGCCTCCACTTTTTGTTCATCTCCGCCTTCATTTTCGATCAGCACATCACGTCGTTCTTGCTCACCTCCCTTTAAATACTCATCAGAGGTTGGCAGTATCCACCGGTTCTCTTTTACTTCCTTCGATTTTTCCTTCCGGTTTTTTTATTGCCAAAGGAAATAAACTTCTCAACAAGAATATGGCTTCCTTCGACGCTGAGGAACTTGACCTGTTGGCAACGTACGTAGCATCAACGTCCGTCCAGTACGAAATTTCCCCGTTGAAACGGCCAGAGACTTTTTTCACATTACCGTGAACTGCCACTACAGAAGTGTTTATTTTCAAAGCCTTTTGTACTTAATTACATTGAAGAGAACTCTTTCTTTTGGCTATATTGCTCTTTCAAATATTTTTATTCATTCTACTCATTCAGTTTCCTTAGATATAGTTTATGTGAGAGGTAATAGGTTGATTTGATTATTTTGGTCATATTTTGAAAACCCAACTCTGGAAATTTCAAACACTAAGGCCTCCCACATTATCACTGTGTTGGGTTCCAGGTCACCCAGGAATAGAAGGGAACGAGGAGGCCGACCAACTGGCGGGGATCTGCGCTTCTCCCGGGGGGACGTGAGCCCACCAAGAGCCATTTGATCTAGAAGGTTGGTAAGTTGGAGGAGAAGTGCAGGGCTGCCTGATGGAGGGGTGTACCAGGCCAAAAGCAGTCGAGGTCACTGTCCGCTAAGGTACCACCTGGGCAAGATTGGTTATTCAGAGGTACAGGATTGCAGATTGTGAGAGGGGGAGCTAGAATTAGCGGAGCATGTACTGTGTACGTGTGAGGGGCTGGCTGCAGCACGCCCCAGAGTGCTTAGGGGTTCATCACCTGCCACCCAAGGAGGTTTGGGGATGGAGCTCAAGGTTGTCTTGCTTTTTGTGCGAGAATGGTGAGGATGCATTGGAGACACCACATCAGAGAACACCCGTCCATGGAAGCTGGGAGTAGGCAAGAGGGCTTACGCTCGCCCACAGGCTCCGTTGTGGCCGCAGTGGGGGTTTTCCCACTGTAAAAAAAAAGCCTCCCAGAGAGCAGTTTTCCTAGTTTAACGGGCGTTTCTGTCAGGAATATGGAGGTAATTCCGGACGTTGCTAAGTCCTGAATCAGCTGATCGTATCGTCCATATGAAAAGAGGGCGGATGGAGCATGTGTGAACCTGTGCTTCAGTAGGAGTGACGATAGAGCACGATAGCTACTGGCGGTGGCGGGAGGAGGATTTTCGAACGTCCCTCAATGAAAATCGACTGTCTTCACAAAAAACTGTAGTAAAGTGGCTTCGAACCAATCTAACGATCATATGACCTGCAGAACAAGCATCAAAATTATATTCGTATGGCAACCCTTAAGACGGATCTTCTGAATCATGGACTAGAACCAGCATGAAATATCTCTTTATTCGCTCTGAAAACGCTCGTTATATTGGCAACACTGCCACCTGGAAGGTCTTAGGACACCCCTGACCTCACCCGTACATCAATCACTGCCTTTACTCGCATGTTTTATTGGCAACACTGTTATGTAGGAAACTTTGGAACAGTTGACGGTGAGAGGGTGCTAATATGGTTGTCAAGGAGAGGCGGAGGAGGGGGACCTCCTCAGCTGAGCTCTTATCTGTTGCGCAGGTCAGTTACTGATATCTTGAACGCTTTTTCACTACTAACGTAAACTTCCACAACTGTATGTACTTGTTACTTCAGTACGATAGTGTTCGAGGAGAAAGAAAATAGTCTACTGTGAATTCGTTAATAGCGAATCGGTTTCAAACTCCAGACGAGGACCTACTCCTACTCAACAGGAAGTAGAGGATTGTGGCAGGGTTTTAGTTGCGGGCGTGCAGTCGCGGATGGGGCTGAAGGCTAAGGGGTGAGATTACGAGGGTTGGAAGGTGTAGCGTTGGCGTTGGATGGCGAAGGGTGGCAGTTGCGACTACTAACCCAATGACCCAGTGCAGAGACCCCGTCTTTAGCTCCTCAACTTCTCGCCCTCAAAACTCTTGACGTTCCCTTCCTGACAATACAACGGCGCAGAGGTTCCGAACTCCTTCCCACCGACGGTCAACAAGCTCCTAATAAGAGGATTAAGAAGCTAAAGCATTGAGTTTTTTTGGAGCGTTAAGTTCGAATTCGGCTTGTTGTGGTTTTCGCGACTAGTGTATTTGCCCGAATGTTTCGTGTTCACACAGCACGCCCAGGAAGGACACAAACGAATGCAATAGTAACAAAAACATATTTCGTTTGCTGACGATTCACATGACAGGATTGGCGATCTATCAAATTAGATTGAAGCATACACAAATCATAATTCCGAGCTTTACAAGGTGAACACACCACAATAAGGTAGAACCATTTGTTATTGCTACCGCAAACCGAGCGTGTTAACTATTTTCAATTCTAATTTTGTTCAATCAGTGCGAAGTTGTTTTATACACAAAATATCTGGTGCGTAGCAACACACAACTTTCCCAAACCCCGTAGCTTCGATAACCTGCTACATATACTGGCGCTATATCTTCGCTCCAGGTACTTCTACAGTAACACTTATGCATAACGAAATGTAGGTTTTATTTAGCTGGAAGCGCGCTGTAAGTTTCATCGTAATTGTTCCAGCCGTTTTCGAGCAAATTAGAAAACTGATAAGTGTTCGACAAATATCGTTTTCCGAGTGATTATGGCATATATCTTCCTTCGATAGACAGATACATAAATAGTTACGAAGAACAAAATGTAGGTATGGGTTGCTGGAAGACACTCCGTAAAATTGATCAAACCCAGTGACGCAGTTACCCAGGAAATTACAAAAATGTTCAAAATACACTATTTTCGACACACTTCATTTCTATCTCTGTTCAGTGGACTGTCAGAGGAACATTTATTGGTGACAATATATAGATGTTGACTATTTGGAAACTTCCATGATTTTAATCAATGAATTGAGGAGAGTTTGTGTACAATAGCGACACACAGGGACAACTCAGAATACGCGTGAACTGGCGCGGGAAACTGTATCGGGAAGAGAGAGTGAGCTGTATGGGCCGAGAGTAGAGAAACAGAGAAAAGTGTCTGTGTGAGCACTGGGAGACGAGTGTATCTGGGAAGAGCGGTTTATTTTGAAAAAGGAGGTAAATTGAGGGAGGGGAGGACGTTCTGGAAAATACAAAAGGAGAAATCCTTTGTAGTTGGAAAAAACCGAGGACCTAGGCTTTCCATAGGTACCAAATGGGTTGACAGAAGTCGCCAACGAGTCTCCCTTTCTCTCCGCTGATTTGCTTAACTGAAAGTCGTGTACGAAATGTGTACTACTTAAGTCCAGAATTTGTCTCACCGGCGTATTTTGGGAATCCCATTTTCGCGCGGCCGAAGTCTCGAACTTCAAATCCAAGAAGAAGTCCCCTGGGACCAAATAGACCACTGGAGAATCTGAAATCCACGTTTGACGTCCACATTTCATCCTGCCGAAGAGAGAAGACGCCGCAAGTAAGACGTTTGTTACCTGTAGTCTTCTGTTCCGTGCAAAAACAGACTTTCAATTTACCTATCGGTGCTTTCCATTAAAATCTTTCCGTTTTTTTAACCTCTGGAAAAGGAATGAAAAATAACTGGTGAGCGTCGCACAATTTTCCTCAGTCCTACATGCATTGAGCTATTTTTGTCGCTCTAAATGTGTTTCAGAGAGTTGCTTCTATTCATTACACAACCTTCATTGAGTAACGAATGTGATGATAATGCATGAAACTGACAAGAGGTTTAGAGCGTTCATGTTCATAGTTATAGGAAATATAATCAGACATGTAGTCAACAAAACGACAATCGTATTTATCCTATGTCACTAATTCTTCTATGTTCGTTGTGTGGCAAGCCGAATTAGCTGGGTCTTCGAACTCCAGAATATCCGCATTCGCACTTAATGGTACTCACCGGCCCTAGGGAAAGCCATTGTTTCCCCTAACACCTTTCTACCTCGTATCTCAACCCTTTTGTTTGCGCCTGTGGAAGTCCCAATCTTCAGTTATTTCCAATCGACAACGAATTTCCCCGTTGTCCTTAACTTTCCCAACTATATTTTCCAACCCCTCAATTCTAGATTCCTGTTCTCAATAGACAGCTCCTTCCAAGTCATCCTTCAGCTCTCACGATACAGTCGTCTCCCAATTCTCCGAATGATTCGTTTCTCAGCTTGCGCTGCTAAAATAAATGTTTACCATCAATATCTCCCTCTCTCTCTCTCTCTCTCTCTCTCATTTATTTCTCAGTTTCAAGCTCCCTCATTCGTGGGCCCAACATCCGTCATGTAACTACCACTGTGTGGGTAACTTATAAGATTGAAAAAATATGTGGTGCGACGCATCGCACAAGTTTCCATGGTTCCAGAATTTAATACTTGCTACTTTTGCCACGACAATTATTGAGCAATCAATACAGATATGATGTGTGAAGTTGTCGACATGATGTTTCGAGAAGTATAGTGTTTGCCGTTCAAGAATTATCAGGTGACTCTCAACAAAAAAGAGAGAGATTTATTTCAATTAGGGAAAGATTGGTATTTTCACGATTGCGATAATAATTAGTTACTTTTGACTGAGTGGTCGAGTGGTTCTTGGTGTTACCTACCGGCCAAATATAAAATTTGTGTAGATACCTTTCAACGTCATTCACAGACACACCAACGATGTTCCTAAACGTCACTTTTCAGAGTGCGTAGACCTGGAAAAAACTTAATTTTTAGAGTGAAACATGCTTTAGAGTTCAAGTAAATGCTAAAAAGCGTCACGCTGGGACGGAACGAAATCATGTCACGTTTAAGTCGATCGGAAACTCGCGCCTCAGGCCTCCTTTCTCTGAAGCGAATATGTAGGTAGTGAGTCATCATATTAGAACGAGATTGAGTCATACCTTCCGATACCCCACATCCCACATTTACGTATTCTTTCAGTTGTGGAGGGGCCTCGACCCAGGGAATTAGCCACAGGATCACCCCGGCATGCAGAGGCTTAATCAGCTCATATCCAGGGGTCCAAAGGGCTTTCCTGAAGCTAATAAACGTATAAGTAATTAATGTGCCTGTCAACACGACTTCCCTTCCTAATTTGTAGAGCTAAGGAGGTAAGAAAAGTAAAAACCCTGCAAATTATTACACGATGGTTTATTATTCTCATGAACAGCTTGACCTAGTATTAGTGCTCCCCCATCCCATTCGATTCAGCATCGAATACTAGTAAACCATACGAAACATGTCCTGGCTACAATGGAACTACGGAAACAAAACTTTTGATGATTTTGCCCCATCGTCGGGAAAATTGAAACGGGGGCGCTCGAAGCGAACCCGTCGCGAGGCGAAAGGGGAGTTGAGTGGTGGCGTCGTTGGGAGGCGAGCGAGCCCGGGTGGTTTTTTAATGAGACGGGCGGGGAGGGAGGGAGTTCAAACGACGAAACGTTGACTTCCGCTGTAGTTCCCGCGTTGTACTGCGTTTCGTTAATTTTTTAAAAAGTTTTTTGCCCATTACAACCACGGGCTTCGTCTGATCCAATTGCCGAGATGGCGGGCACAACTAGATACCAAATCGGATTTTTGTGCGAAAGAAGGAATTTTTTAGACCACGTTAAAGGCACAAAACGGCCCGGAGGGCGGACGGCGGACGGGCATTGCAAATTTGGAATCTCCAAGTCTTGAAACGTAAAGTATCAAATTTTGAGGGGGGGGGGTTGTAAAAAATTTTTCGTGACCGAAAACATAGGGTTATTATTCAGAATGAATAATAAACTAAAACGAGTTGAAGAGAGAAAAAAATCAAGAAAATCCGTGTTTCATTCAAGTTCCATGTAGAAAGTGGTTTAAGGCTTTGGAATTCGTTGATTTGCTTCTACTTATGTCACGAGCGTTACTGAAGAATCGGTACATCGGTGATTTTGCAGATAAGCTTCGTCGTAAAGGTAAGTGAAAGGTCGTTGGTTTGAATTCCGGAATTTCTGGGGTCGCTCCTAACTATCTTACGTGCAACATTAAACCGTTATCGAATAAGTTGTTTATTCCCACTACCGCGCTTATTTTTCTGGGATTAAATTCTGTGTGTTTTTTCAAATGGCGTTTTTCAAATTCGTAAAGATCTGGAGAAATCTGAAACTATTTGTTTTTTAGGGCTTTTCTTCCTACTTTGAATAGGTAAGAAAAGTAACAAACCCTTCCGAGTGCCCACTGGACGACGGGATTGCGTTGCGCTGAAGGCGCAGAATGTCAGTTTTGGGGGTTTTGCCCTGGAGTTCGTCTCGTCCAGGGATCAGTCCTCGTCAGAGAATCCTTCATCAACTGCCCCGCCAAGTCGAAATGCGCCCCATCACCAACTCGTACCTGCCGTTTGGGCATAAAAGACGACTCGGTGGTGGGAAACCCGACAATCGAATGCATCTTTTATTTCCTAATATAATGGGAGTTCTACGGAAACGCTCCGTTCTCTTCTTGTCCGTAATTAGCGCCCCGTTTACAGCTACTCACAACCCTGGCATTCGTATTTACTGCTTTAGGCGCCGAAAAAAGTCGGGTTACTCCTTCTTGGCCGTGTCTCTTCAGAAAGCTTTACTACCGCCGTCCCAACGAAACCCATTTATTGGCCACTAAATCAAGACTTTTAAGCCCACCTTTTCACGTTATCTGAAAGTCATCGGCGATATCCCCGCAGTTTGCGGTCAATTCTGATTGTGTTCCAAAGTCCCTGGAAGAGGCTCCGAAGAGTGTCTTAACAGACTAAACAGCTTTAATTCTCAGGACCCTCAATGAGTTGCGGTCGGAGGGCTGATATAAATAATGCGGGATTAACTGCGCCCGCGCGGGGCTCCAGATTACGACTATTTTTATTTTATCCTCTTTTTTCGATTTATTTCAAATGGTTAATGCCCGCCATTAGAGTCCATAAAGTTGGATGGCTCGAATCCTATCGAGAGATTCCTTTTACCTGAGTTCGAGGTTACGACGAGCCAATATTTTCCAACCGACGAGGCAGTGTCACTGGCAACGCAATGGAGATCCACAACACAATTTCTACAGAGGTACGTTGAATCCCAGTTGAGCGGAGTACAGTTCGATGTTTATTTTAGGCGACGAGGGCTCAGGATCGCGTCGATTGAAATCTCTCACAAGTCTCTTCTAACCCATAAAACTCCTTCGGTATTATCGTCGATTTGAGAAAGCACGTTATCTGTGTCCATAGCCGTGCGAATTGCGAAGGAACGTATCGATGGACAGATCAAAACTTTCAAGCACTCTTGAGTCCGAAGAACAACATTTGGATCTCTGTGTCTGTAAATGCGATTGAGAGAGGACGGTTGAACCAAATCAGCTCAAACTTGATAACTAGCCCGCAAGTTACCATGGGACGCCAGAATAAGGGTATCCGCAAAATCACTTCACAAATGATCATTGTTTGATGCAAAGCGTCGAAGTGGTCAGAGTCTTTGACCTCGGACTTCCCCATGTCATTGTCTCCGACCGCCTAATTGTCTGCAACTATTTCAATACCTGCCCCTCACCTGCGGGAATCCCTCAGCTGCGAGCCCCCCAGCCCCCTTTTCTAGGTTTTCCTTGTCTTTATTTCTTTCTCCCAATTTGAATTTCCTATCGACGACAGAGCTCTTCCAAAATCATTCTGCTTCCAACTACCGCCCCAGTAACTTCTCACTCTCTCACACAGTTGCCCCCGCCAGTTCACGGGTTCCTAGTACCGCCCTTGTGTCGCCCAGTTGTACTCCATCTCACCTCAATTTCAATTCTACCCAATTCCGCACGCACGTATAATACAGTCCTCCTCACGCTCACCGAGTTTCAGTTTTATTGCGATCCTCAGCTCCCCATTTCGTGCACCCAACAATCATAGTGATCAAAACACCAAATTTTTTTCTCACAGATGTCTGCAACGATTTTAATTAGATTTTTTATGAGAACAGCGCTTGTTAAAGTGATCATACAATAAACATCCCATTGGTGGAATAATGGCGAGAGTAGCACAAAAGTACCAATAAATGTTTGACGAAAATCAATTTTAGCGCAGTTTTTTACTTTCCGCTGCCCCAAAGGGAAACGAAAGTATAGTAATCGTGTCAAAAAAATTTGTGTTTTCTTCAGATCTATACGTTTTAGGCCTTCTGAGACTAAAAAACCTAATTTCGGCGCGTGGTCCGCGTGTGTAGTTCGATTTGTAGGAGAACAGCTGATCCTGATCTGCTTCTTTTTTTGTTTTGTTTGATATTATTTTTAGACACCAAAATAAGGTTATGGGCGATTTCGGCCGATGGGAAAGGGGGAGTGGGGGACAAAAATGAAACAAAAACTAGGGTTTTTCGCATTTTTCTCAAAATCGACTATAACGGTTTTGATCAAACTTTCAAATTATCTTCTACTAATCAATACCTAACTTTTCCTCCACACACATATATATTTCCATGAAAATACGTAGAACGGAGATATAGGCCTATAAAGCCAAAATAGGTTTTTTACGCTTTTCGACAAAACGGCTTCGGCAATTTCCACCAAACTTTCAGGATGTTTTTGAATAGTTGATACCTACATGTTGTTCTCAATAAATGTTCTGATTGAACAGATATAAAAATGAAATTGGGTCGTAAATAACGTTTTTTCGAACATTTCCGTAAATTCCAGGGTAACTGCTTCACCAGACGTAATAATTCTTACGGAGTGTCTTTTAGCATTCTAAACCCACATTTTGTTTCTCGCAACTATATCTGTATGCATCTGTTGAACGGAGATATAAGGCAAGTTAACTCAGAAAAGGAGATTTAATTTATCGGCATTCCAATTTTCTCAATAATGGCTTCAACGATTTCGATCAAACTTACGAATGACTCTCAACTAACTTGTCGCTACATTTTGTTTTTCATAAACGTTCCTGTGAAAATGCGTTGAACGAAGATATAGCGCTCGCATATGTAGATGGTGTTCGAACTTAAAGGGGTGGCGGAAAGTTGTGTGTTGCTACGCACCAGATATTTTAGAAAGAAGTTCACGGATGTTGGGGAAGAACTAATACGTGTCACAACTCTTTGACAAGGATTCTCCCATCTCGCTTGCCATTTCTCTAACGCCCATTTGTCGATAGTGGCAAGTTTTCGTTCTGTGGTGAGATCGGCGCAGAGTTCAGCCCAAAGTGGGGGAAGCTCTCGTTTCATTCTCCACGTGTCAACCATGCACACAACGGGCAAATCAACTGGTAAATGACCAGTGATCACCTGAAGTGCTTCCGTTGATACAGTCTTGTAGGCCTTTGTGATCCACAGGAGCGCAGCTCTCTGGGATTGGGCCAATACTCTCCTTTGATTGACTGTTGGTTTGCTACCCCAGACAACGGGGCAGTAGCCAATCACGCCTAGATAGATGGCCTTATACATGAGGATAGTGTCGTGGTAACACACACCACAAGTGGCCTTAGTAATTGCACGCATTGAGGCCAACCTTGCAATGGTAGTGCCTTTGAAGGACTGGAGGTGTTGGTTGAAGCCCCACCTCTCACCTTTATTCACTCCTAAATACTTGACGTGCCTTTTCTCGCGTCCACAACATACTGCGATAGAGAAATACAGCCTGCCCTAATAGAGGCTTGCTGGGAACGCATCTGGCATCGTCAACATTTTCGAGCACGTTGACTTAAATAATTAGTGAAAGAAAGTCCTCAGGGGGAGATCACTGACGCCCACGCGCAATCGGCCTTTGGAATGAGGAAAGAGTTAAACTGGGTTCGAGCATTCCTTGGGAGGCTCATTGCGTGTGTCCCGCTCACCGCATCACCACTGGTTGCTGGCTGACTATTAGCAGCTGCCAGGTAATCCCTCGTAGCCCCGACCATCCCCAGTCCCATTATGCCGGCTGTGGCTCGTATGAGGTCCTCCCCATGACCGTCTTTGAACCATGAAAATCAAGACGACTGAGAGGATGCTGTCAGGACTCAGTCCCCTCTCATGACACACTAACCTTCTATTAGATCAAGCCCTGATGGAGAAAAATCGTGACTAGGTTCTCTACATTATCATAAGAAAACGGACCCGCAGCCCCAGTCTCGACAGTTGTGAATGGCGCTGCGTCCGTCTGGGCATCCCTCCGTGCAGTACGTCCAAACCAGCTGCAGACCAACCCTTGAATCGAGCTCCAAATGAGTACAGCAACATCATCAGCGTATCCTTTGGCTTCAAACCCCACTGACAAGCAAATCCCTCACCAAGTTCCACGGAAGCGACGATCGACTTCCTCTCGTCACTTGCCCTCACTTTGCCAGCAACTTCTGAATCCTGACCTCAGAGTTTCTCAGCGGAAAGAATTCAAAGCTATTTCGAAAAATGTGGAACGTCAAAAAAAAAACGAAAATATTGCTTTGAACCCAGTGGAGCATGGGGAAGGAAGTTAGTGGGGAGTGGATGTTGTTAATGGTAGGGGATGGAATGGAGGGAGAGAGTAAAATAGACGAGAAAGCGATTGTTATTCACAAAGGTGGAATCTGATGAGATCCGCTGGTTTGTAGGTGTAATGAACGTCCAGCCAATTCGCTGAGGGTCGAGGCAGAAGCGGAGGGTGCGGCAAATGGACGGGAGGAGAAGGGAAGCGGGTTGATGGGCGGGAGGGGAAAGGGTTGTCATTGATGGTCGTGAGGATCGGATAGGGCGAGGGGCTGTGGCGGCGGGACGGGGGCGGTGGTGATGGGGAGCAAGCGATGCTCACTTCATACATTTATTAGGAGTCGGGACAAGACAAAAGAGGAGGGCTGTGAGTGTAAGTGTGCGAGTTTTCGAGCTCTCTGTAGGCGTAAGGCGGGGGTGAAAGAGAAGAGAAGAGAGGAGAGAAAGAGAAAAGCGCAAGGGAGCCTTGATGTATTTGATGTGTATAGAAGGAAAAGGACCCGGGGAAGAGAATATAAGTCGAGGCTGCTATCTGGATGTGTCACACTCATATTGAGCACCCTCCCTTCTTCACCCCCTTCCACTAAACACAACCCTCTCCCTCCTACACATCACCGCACCCCCCTTCGCCGAAGCACCTCCGTCGGAGCTTCTCTCCTATGTAGATGAAATTGACGCCTGGGGACATATTGTGAACTCCGCTCTTCCACCCCTCACTGCTCGGAGCCATCGCCAAACCTTCAAGAACCACCCTCACCCCGCACACCCCAACCACCACCGACACCCATCACAACCGTCACATTTTCCAGCTTTTCAACCCTTTCGTGCTCTTCTGAATCGGCAACTCTCGCCAGACTGTTTGTATGAGTCCTCTGATCGATCGTTGCTTGCTGATCAGCAAATCCCTTGATTGAACCAACCGAAGCATTAACCTGAGTGAGTTCCCGACTTACATGACTTCATCGAGAAAAAATGTTCACTGCTTTGACATAGGAAATGCTATAATCAACTGCAGCCTTCTGAAATACCCACCAGACCATCAGCACGGCTTCAGAACAGGATTATCCACCCTTGGAGCAATCTAAGAAGTGGTGGAGGCTCTTGTGACGATTACCCACTGCTCCCAGAGGATTGTTGCTGTGTGGGATTGTTGGCCACGCTGGATGTGTTCAACTACGGGCAATGGAAAGAGTCTGGAGGCCACTCATAGGGTACGTTAATACGTGAACTGAGATGCACAATGAGTTATGCACGAGATGGCTTGGACGTTACTGCAGTGGTGGGCCAGGAGTCGATCCTTAGACGGTCTCTGCTTCGTGTTGAAATGCAGCTAGTAATGAGACTAGTGGAAGAGTTGATGGAAGCTCATGAGCTGTCCCTTGCACTGTATAACACAAACCTAGAACTGGTGATGACAGGAAGAATGGAGAGTCCTCTGCTCAGAGAGCTATATACTGGGGGAATAGTATGATATTTATGGGTAATCCACTACTAGCAGAAAACAGATAAAGCTGCCCCAGAGCAATGGCTGAGTGGACGAGAGCTGCGAGCAAATGTAGCTGTGTGAATCGTAAAAGTAGGATGCCAGAGCTGGCAATTAAGCGCTGAGAAGTAAGATGAGGGACGCGGGTGAAGAAAAGTCAGCTTAGGTCAAACCTTGTGTCAGCAGAGCTTGAAATCCCTGAGGTTCCAGGATTGGCAGCTACACGAAAGCTGAGTAAAGGCCTGAGCTTGGGATGTAGGTGCAAAGGGCGCTGAACTGATTCGGCTCGAGGTTGTTTGACCCCGGGGCGAAGTGAACTTTGTAGTTTGAACCTAACTGCGTCTTGCCTTTCGCAATCAAACTGATTGAAAGGATTCCGAAGGATGAAAGAAAGCATTTTGGCCGTGAAACGAGAAAAGTTTTCCCCGCCGTCTGAGGCCGTTGAATACCTACCACGTGTGTGGATTCCGGATCAAAACGCGTGTTTTCGAAAGCGTCTCGTTGGAAGGTAGACGTTTGTATTGGGAGCGGAATCAAAACTAAGTACCGCTCCTTATTCGGCCCGAATCTTTTCATCCCGCAAACAGATTTAGGAAATGGATCACGTGAATGGCTCCTTGATCGTGCTGTACCAAATGAAAGGAAGTATTATCCCTTTGAGACTTTCATAACGAGGCTATAGAACCCCGACCCCGACCCCGAGGATCAACCCCAACCTCAACTCCACTTCCCCCCCTCACCCCGCCCCCGCTCCAATTCGTTTTCACTCCCAAAAGGCTGAATCGGCATGGAAGTGAGTCATCGAACTGCTATTTGATAAGGGAGATTGTGCGTGAGAGGTGGATGGAATGGAATGGATGGATGGGACGGTCGCGACTGGGACGTGCGGCTGAGACGGCTCCCTGGATTACGGGACAAACGCCTTGAAGACATCTGCCCCTTTTAATAGACAACGGATTAGCCTCCTTTTCTTCCCAGTTCCTCTCAGTTCTCTCTCTCCTTTTGTCAAAACTCCATTATTATATATCAATTTCGTCGTTTCCACTTCTCCAACCGCCCAGAGCGGATCATCGAGTGAAGAGACTCTCGGATTTGGCCCTGCGCCACGTCTTAAGACCCTCAATGGCCCCATCCCCGCAGTACCATCATCCAGAAGGTTAAGAGTAGAGAAACACTTGATCCAGATTAACGAAATCTCAAGAAAAAGCTGGAAAGAGCTTGAATTTGCTCTACAAGTTCGTATGAGGAGTGCGCAGCGCTGACAAACGCTATTGGGGGCCTCGACTGTTACTTTCCACAACCCAATTCTCACCACATCCGTAGGTTTTGCTTCCAACTGGAAATTACCCCAAAATCGAAGAGTGAGGCGGCGTTACGTTCTTTTCTCTCCCAGGCCCATGCATAGCTTGCTAAGGAATGCCAGATATTTCCTGCAAGAGTCTTCTTTCACGTACACCCACGGGAAGGTTAGTCACAGCTTTGTGCAGGCAACACCTTCTCATTTCAATTGTCAGTTAAGTCTTTCCGGCCGTTGATTATCAAATCCGCGATTTACAAAACCCGCGTCTGATTAAATCCGCACATGCGCGCATTTCATTTCAGAGTTCCTCTTTCCGGTGACGAAGCAGGGAACCCCTTCGATCACTGATGACTTACCGAGGAGACTATTCTTGTTAATTTCTTTGGCTCAACAAAGTAAAAACGAAAAATATGTAATCGGCGGAAAAACAAATTTTGAATTCTTTTCAGATCTTTACGTTTCAAAACCTAATGAGCCCGAGTAACACTATTCTACACTATCTCTAGTGTGTACCCATTTCCTTGATTTTGTTGATTTAGTTTCTCCATTTTGGGCTTTGGGGTAAAAAAAGGGAGAAAACGGCAAAACCAAATCAGCTCAAACGTTACATCTAGCCCGCGGGTCATCATGAAACGCCAAAGGGTATGAGTAAAATCCATTCAACACTAACTATAGTTATCACAGTGATCAAAACCCAAAGTTTTTTCTCGAAAAGGGCTGTCACGATTTTAATTAACGTTTTTATGCGCACAGATTCTGATAAGATGACAATCCCATAAAATTCCCATTTGTGGGAAAATTACGAGGGCAGCGTAATAAATTACTGACCGTTTCGACAAAATAGATTTTAGCGCAGTTTTTTTACTTTCCGCTACACCGTGTGTGTGTCTGTAGTTCGATTTGCGGGAGAACGGCTGATCCGATTGAGCTGGTTCTTTTCTTGTTTTGTTCGTTATTTTTTGTAGACACCAAAATAAGGTTATGGCCGATTTCGACCGGCGGGAAGGGGGGTGGGGGACGAAAATGTTCCAAAAACTAGGGTTTTTCGCACTTTTCTCAAAAATGGCTCTAACGATTTTGATTGAACTTTCAAATTATCTTTTACTAATCAATACCTAACTTTTCACTTCCATACATATTTCCATGAAAATACGGTGAACGGATATATAGGCCTATGAACCAAAACTGGGTTTTTTACGCTTTTTGGCAAAACGACTCCAACGATTTTCACCAAACTCTCAGGATGTTTTCGAATAGTTAATACCTACGTATTGTTCTCAATAAATGTTCCTTTTAAAGTCCATTGAGCAGAGATAAAAATGAAAATGTGTCGAAAATAACGTTTTTTCGAACAGTTCCGTGAATTCCTGGGTAACTTCTTCACCAAGTGTGATAAATTCTAATGGAGTGTCTTTTAATCACCCATACCCACATTTCGTTCTGTATAATTATTTCTGTATATACATGTCGAACGGAGATATAAGCCGAGTTAACTCAGAAAAGCAGATTTGTCGAATATTAATTTATCGGTATTCCAATTTTCTCAAAAATGGTTCTAACGATTTCAATCAAACTTTCGGAGTACTCTCAGCTAACCAGTCCCTACATTTTGCTCAGTATAAATGTTTCTGTAGAAATGCGTTGAACGAAGATATACCTCCCGCATATGTAGCTGGTGTTCGAACTTATAGGGATTGCGGAAAGTTGTGTGTTGCTGCGCACCGCTCGTTCATTAGTAATTCCGCTCAAATGTTGCTAGGAGCTTCACAATAATTCAGGTGGTACAAACAAATGGCTATACGATGAGTTTTTTTTAATAACGCTCGTAAAATATCTAGGGAGTACTCCAGAAATTCTAGAATTTCAACCACCGCCGTTTCACCTGCTGCCATTTGTAAAAGTTATTATACGAAAACTCTGGAAGACTGATTGTCATCCAAAAAAAAAACGTGCTTACAGCCTCATTCATGCGCTGTGTATCCATCGTTCAATGATGGCCACGGGATGAGTACGAGCAGCATAATGAACTCCGGAAACTGTAAGCACTACCGTGAAGTGATGTTTCAAATGAAAATATTTGGTGCGTTGCAACACACAACTTTCCTTAGCTCTACAACAATTCACGTTGTACATGGCTAATTCTATTCAATCAATTCATTTATCAATTTTTAATTTGAACATTGTCTAACAACGCTTTACGGCAGCAGCAAGCGGTAGCGCTAACAGTTCCAGATTTTATTGTGATTTTCGTACCCAGTGCATGACCATTATTGAGCAGTTAGTATACAGATCATTGATGTGGCTGTAAACACAAATTTTTTGATGAATATTCACTTTTGCAGAGTTATTGGTTACGTTTAGAACTGGTAGTAAGCGAAACGGCAGCAGTTGAAATTCAGGAATTTCTGGAGTGAGCCCCATGTATCTCATGAGCGTTTTTAAACACTCAATCTTTAGGTATTGGGTTGGACTACAATACCAATTTTCTTTAATTTTCTACTAACATCCCAGCGGAGTTTATAAGGAAAAAACTGCGCTAAAAACGCATTCCGTCGAAAATTTTGATAATTTATTGTGCTGCTCTAGTCATTTGTCCACGAATGGGAATTTTATGGTATAATTGCCTCATTGAGAGCTATCCATATAAAAAATTTAATAAAATCGTTGTAGCCGTTTTTGAGAAAAAAAATACTTGGTGTTTTAATCACGATGATAACTATAGTTAACTTTCGATGGATATTGCCCACACCCTTACTTTTGTGTCCCATGGTAACCCGTAGGCGAGACATCAAGTTTCAGCTGATTTGGTACGGTTGTTTTCTCTAAAAACCGCGCTAAAATAGATTTCGTCGAAAGTTTTGGTAATTTATTGTGCTGCTCTCGTCATTTTCTCACAACAGGGAAATTCATGGTATATTTATCTTATTAATCGCTTTCTATATAAAAAATTTAATCAAAATCGTTACAGCCGTTTTTGAGAAAAAAAATATTTTGTGTTTGATCACTATGATAACTATAGATAAATTTCGGTGGATTTTGCTCATACCCTTATTTTGGCGTTTCTCGTGGTAATCTGCGGGCGAGATATCAAGTTTCAGCTGATTTGGTACGGTGGTTTTCTCTGAAAATCGTTCACAGACACACGGGCCATTTTCCCAAATTGTGTTTTTCGGACTCAGGAGCGTCTGAAACGTAAAGATCTGAAGAAAACCCAAATTTTTTGTTGACTCGATTACTATACTTTCCTTCTCTTCGGGTAGCGGAAAGTAAAAAGCCAAGAACGCAAGTGAATTGAGGTAGAGCCAAGGAAAGTTGTGTGATGCGTCGCACGTGATCTTTTTGTCTCCGATGTACAATATGTAATGTGTGCTAGTCATTTGGGTGATGAGTTACAAGTTTATTTTTCTTCCCCCGCATCGCCTCCAGGGCTAAGACCAAGTTGTCATGATATAATTTCCTCCATTGAATTTACGCAATAAGAAGGCTTTTGCTGCTATTCACATCGCAACGTACTCATTCTTCGAGATTCAGAGGCTTCAGTGTGGAAAGGGGTAGTCTGCTTGTCAGTGCTGTAGCACTATGTCGTGTGAACTTGGCGTGGCACGATGTAATGGAGCTCGGGCGCCTCACCCGTGCTGACCAGCGTACTTCAGTTTACGGGCTTTCATTTTGGGTCCCTCCTAATCGCTTGTGGTCCTTGTCTGTTGCCGGCTTGCAAAGTTGTAGCTAAACTCAAAGGAACAACAGCTTTTGGGCAGGTAACACCTTGCACCTTCCAGGCCTTCATTAAGCCTGTCGAGTATTGTTTCCGCCTTCCTTTTTACCCAGTTTTAATCGAGTTTGCGATTCCTGTGGTTGTGGGCTCCCGAAAGGCATGTAACGCGTTCTACGTAGGGCACATCCCTGAGAACAATTTAGTAGGAGCGATGAACGGTTCATCGAGATGTTGCATGCGTTGCATTTTTCCTCCCTCGCGGGAACGTGCGTGTTGAGTTGCACCAAAGACATAACACCGCTTCCTTTCAAGTCTCTGGCCCTGGGCTCACCACCTGCGCCGGAGGGTGTCCTTATGCCCGTAACATACGTTAGTTAATTTTGCAGTGTCCTCCGATGCTTCCCATTATCTGCTCCTCTCCATCATCTGAAGGTAACGTCTTATCTCATGCGTTGGTTCTGAGCATGTTTGGAATGACGCTATAGGTACAGTAGACCGAGTTTATATGGTTTATCGTTTATGCTCAGGAACCAAATAAACGTTAACTCTATTAGAATTTGCTTAAGAGTAGAGGCGCATCTTGCACTCGCCCACCAGTTCTTCAGCGTCTCACAAGACGCTTCAACATCAGTCCGTGAGTGGATAGTTTTCTTGATATACCCTTTTCGCGCATTATGACGGCCCCAGCAATGATATCATAAATCTCTGCTTGGAAAACCGTTGGAATGGAACTCAGCGCAATGCACATCTCAGAGCCTCAAGGGCTTGGATCATTCTTTGTTGATGTTCGTACCATTAGGAGGCAGAAATCGACTACTTTCGATGTTCCGTAGGTTGCACTTTGTATTTAATCATGTCAGTGATCATGCTGAGCTCCACGTAGGTGCCTGAATATAACCTGGCGCTTATTACTAGCCTGTGGGGCCTAAGCCATCCTAAATCTAGTCATTCCGTAAGCCACCTCAAGCCTCTGGCTTGACAAATATATCAAGGCGAAGGAGGTCATATTACTGGATATTAGTGCGCCTTTGTACTTGGTTCAGGCTGCTACAGTTCACGACAATCGGCCCAAATGAGATTGTTGGTCCCACAACGGCGTCATGAAACCAACAGGCCATTCTAGGCTTTATGCCCTATGTCCTCCCCTCAAATCTTTGACGGTTTTATGAGGCCTTACATCTGATATGCTTTTCCAGGTTAGTTTACAGTCCCCTGGCTCATTAAACTGAGCTGCTTTGCTTACTACTTCCTGAGGTCTCAGTCCTGACAATGGTAGGTGTGCTCTGGGCATTGCCTGTGGCGTTGGAGAGGGTATCTAGCTTCGCAGCCTACACCCCTCTCCTGCCAGGACCAAGCATCTATCTGGAGGGATTTCCAGCGAAACCACGGTCCCCACGAGGTCAATCCCATGGCTTCACGACCAACAGCATCATGCCCTAAAGGTTCCACGCTGCCGGCCACAGGCAGAAGCCCCCGTGGTACCCATTCTATACGGCTGCACTTGAGCAGCCTAAGGACCTGAATGGGTGGCAGGCCCCGGAGCCGCAAATACCAAGAGGCGTTCTACCCCCACCTACGCTTTATCTCCAAGGGGGTTCTGGGGATTGGACTTGCCCCCGTACATCCCATGGAGAAGGGTGGATGGTGGGGTGGTCTTTAGCCCCGGTCTGAACTGCGATCCCCAATGTCGCTAGCCGAGGGCGGACTACTCGATATTCGACCATCCCTGGCACCGCACACACAAGACCACACACTAACACTGTACACACAGACAAACCATAACCTCCTATTCACCATTGCCTGAGGCCATGCGCACATTTCCCCGTAACCTAACCTCCTGACAGTTGTCTTTTGATCGTAAATAGCACTATGGCCGTTTTTTGTTCAGTCCCATCTCCCTGCAACGAGAGCATACCACCTGTCAAGCCGCCCTCATTTGGTCAGATAGCACGCTCTGCACTCTGCTGCTAATGAGTACAGTCGCATCGTCAGCATATCCTTGGTCGTAGAACCCCGCCCCATTGAACCTCCTCAGAAGAGAGACCATCAACGCCCTAAGGGAGGCAATTTCCTAGCGATGCCTTACTGCCATGAAATCTGGTCAATGCCATTTCGATGCTGCACGAAGTCTCTTAAGGCAATCCTTTTCCCGATCGGCTCTACTAGTTTCTTGACTAGTGCATGCAATGCGGAGTCACATGATCTCCTAGTTATAGCGATAAATGGTGTGGTTCACTGAAACCACATGACGCATGCATTCAGTGTGCTTTGTGCATACACCTCTGGGTTGTTGAGAATATTTAAAACTGCGGGGTTCTGTTGTTCGTTATTTGACTTCAGAACTGGTTGTCACTAGAAAAGCAAACGGTGGTCGCCGACGGAATCACCTGGAAGCGGATCTGTTGAACAGAGGAAGTGGAAAGAGTTGGGAATTGGGTCGACAGAGAATAATTTGGTCGCATAAGGCGACACAAGAAAATAGAAAAATCTTGTTTATTACGACGAGACCGCTGGTTGTGCTAATGACTCCGGAAGGGAAGGCCGAGTCAAGACTCGGAGAAACTCAAGAACTACGATTAGCTACTTAAGCTTTTGTTCTCGAGCTTCATTTCTCCTCTCTGCCCCCCCCCCCCCCCACATCATGACCTCCAACGGCCGTTGCTCAGAAAAACCTAAAAATATTTGCATACTTTGCGGAGTTTCCAATTCTCAAGAGCGATCCGGAGTTGAAAACGGCAATTTCGACTTATTTCCGCTCGCCCTAGACACAAGGCAACTCCATTAGCTTCTCACGTCTTGAGTCTCCGCTGTTTCTTGTCTGACATTTCCAAGGGGAAGTCGATACGTAACTCATTATCGGTCGTATCCCAGCCATTCATCCTGTTGATTAGACGCAGCTCCGATAAAGCGCCCACAGTATTTTCGACGAACGTCGTCGGCTGTCCCTATCGCAGGCTCCGCTCAACTTTTGACACCTTGACAGCGACACAAGTGAGAACGTCGACCTGGAAAATGAAAACCGGAGCTTTCGCTTTTTAAATATTTGGAGCGACGCATCATAACCCTCCTACTTAATAGTTTGTTCACTCAAGTTCATAGGCACTTTCAGGGGATAACTGAACGTTTTACGTGGAAACTGGTAGTGTTTAAACTTCTGGAATTTATTGAAGTGTTGCTACTCACGGCTGTTATTAAGCAATCAATGCATAGCTGAATTATGATACTCTCAACGCGATTTTTATGAAAACGGTTGTTTTTGTTGGTACCCGTGCAAAAGGGAGGAGTACGTGATGTTCTTGAATATTTCACGAACCTTATTGAACACTTGTTGTATTGGTATTCCATTGGGATAACGTACCAACGTATCTGAAAAAACTAATATAATATGAGCCAGTAACTACCAAATCAATGATCATCATCACGACCTGTTTGAGGTCGGATTGTTGTGGGGCGGTGTTGTTTTGATCAGTGTGTGGTCCTGTCCCACCTCCTTTTGGTTTATTATTCATTCTGACTAATAACCCTATGTTTTCGGTCACGAAACATTTTTTACAACCCCCCCCCCTCAAAATTTGATACTTTACGTTTCAAGACATGGAGATTCCAAATTTGCAATGTCCGTCCGCAGTTCCCCATCCCCCGCCCGCTGTCCCCCATCCACCGTCCCCCGTCAGCCGTCCGCCGTCCAGGCCGTTTTGTGCCTTCAACGTGGTCTAAAAAATTCGTTCTTTCGCACAAAAATCCCATTTGGTATGTAGTTGTGCCCGCCAGCTTGGCAATCCGATCGGACGAAGCCCATGGTTGTTATGGGCAAAAAATGGTTAAAAAATTAACGAAACGCAGTATAACGCGGGAACTACAGCAGAAGTCAACGTTTCGTCGTTAGTACTCCCTCCCTTCCTCCCTCCCGTCATATCAAACTCAATCACCCGCCCGCTCGACTCGCAACCGGTTTGCTGGAAGCCCACGACTCTTGTTGCCCGATGGGGCGCCAAGGCCACTTCCTCCGCACACTCCTCCATCGGATCATAAATGCCTACAGACGTTTACGGGCGCCTGGCACCAGGGGAATATTTAGTTTCCGTAGTTCTTTGTAGCCAGGTCATGTTTCGTATGGTTTACTAGTATTCGATGCTGATTGGAATGGGATGGGTCTCGGAGCAGTAATACTAGGTCAAGCTGTTCATGAGAATAATAAACCATTGTGTAATAATTTGCAGGGTTAGATCAACGTTCAGCGTTACCATTAAATACTTTAGCTCCCTGCACAATGAAGCATCGACGTCCTATACGGTATTCTCAAAATTCTGTTCCTGCTGCGAGTGAGAGAGAGAGAGAGAGAGAGAGAGAGAGAGAACTGTATTATTAGACTGTTAATGGCACTGGGTACTCACCCAGGATAGAGACTGAGTTTACATTATGAAAGATTCGGAGCTAAGGCGTCACAGAAGTTCTCTGGAAAGATAAACGATGAACGAGAGCTTGAATGTCTAAAGAGAGTGACAAGTAAAGCGCATGAGGGAAGGGGTTGAGGAAAAACCTACAGCGGAAGCCGCGAGCTGGAAAGTACGTTGTCGGCTCAGGTCAGGAAATTGAAAGAAAGAGAATGACTGTAGCGGTTAGTTTGGAGTTTCCAGCTACGATAACTCACTAAAATGCCTCAGGTCATCGAGATCAGCCTGAGGATTGAAGAGCTTCCAAAGTACAATTGGCTCGAGTGACCCGGTTTGAACGCGGCCGAACTGGCATGGCTTGAAGTACACTTTTGCCAGTCTGCTCGTAATAGGAAGGCCACTATTACGTTCTATACCAAGTTACTGTGCCCTGGTCGAGTACTTTATGACTCTGTTGACCGTAGGAAGGGCTCCAAGTGACAGCCCTGAGGAGTACGTGATATCAACATTTGGACATAAATCCCCTGTTGTTCGTACACGGAGCCAACGAGCAGCTGCACATTTACACTTTAAAATCAGTTGAAATGAAATGTTTCAAGAACATATTTTTGACAACTAAACACCTCGACGACAACTCTTGGTTTGGATCTCTTGCGGACAATGTTTGGAGAATGCGCGTGAAAGTGGGTGATCACGTTGAGAAAAAAAATAAGTCCGGGAGATTCATCGATTTTTAAGACGCTGTGGATATTTCCATCAACGGGTCCCTCGCCTAATGGTCGACGAATTATGTACATTTTCTTACAATGGGGTGAACCGATTGGAAACGTAGCGTGGGACTCGTTGTGTCGCCTCTTGATTGCAGTCGCACAAGAGGAAAAAGATGTTTATGCCCACCATTGTCATGTCTCGGTATATCATCCGGCATCTCCAAATTATTTCCAACCCGTGAACCCGCTCGCGTAGCGGCGCACCTATCACCCGTCAGGATCCTCAGACGTTATTCACTTCCACGACTGCTATTTAAACGCCAACATGCGATTAAAAAAAATGCGTTCAATGAATCGCCTTTAAATTTATTGAGAGTTGAAAATTGTGGTTGCGGGAGTGGCGATGTTCCTCAATCAACGGAGGTGTCTGTTTCGAGTTCGCTTCCAACCCGTGAGAATCCTTTAGAACGAAGTAAACATCTTCATTCGTCCAACATTTCGCATTGACAATTCATTCACGTCATTTTCTATCATCATGCAAATCCGTCGTCTGTTTATTCTTACTGGGCCGGACTTAGCTGCATATTCGTTGACACACCTCATAGTTATCTCTGGTGTCGATTCATGGGAGCCAGTCAGGATGAATGAAAAGCACCTCTAGGCTGACGTTTCGCTTAATTTATTATGCATCATCGGAGCTATAGGATATCATAGCAGGCAATTAAGTTACAGTGAATTATAAGTAACTTATAGAGACACATTGAACTGAATTAATGCTACAAAACATACCTCGGGAAATTGCCAAACGTTTCTGGAAATAATGACATTTGGAGAAAAAAAGAAAACAAACAGACCTTAATAGTAAATAACAGATTGGACTAGTGTGGAAGGTTTTAACGAGGTTATGAGTTGAAAGGAACATAGTGAAGAGATCAGAAAATATCTGGTGCGTTGCAACACACAACTTTCCTTAGTTCTACGTCAGTTCCCTTTGTACATGGCTAATTCTATTTAATCAATTCATTAATAATTCAGTTAATTTGAACTTGTTCAAACAACATTTTGCGGCTATAGGAAGCGGCAGCGCTTACAGTTCCAGATTTTATTGTGCTACTCGTACTCATTGCAGGACCAATATTGAGTAATCGGTACACTGATAATTAATGAGACTGTAAACATAAATTTTTTGAAGAAGGAAAGTAATTGCTTTTGCAGAGTTATTGGGTAGCAATGTTTAGAACAGGTAGTAAGCGAAACGGCAGTAGTTGAAATTCAGGAATTTCTGGAGTGAGCCCCATGTATTTCATGAGCGTTTTTAAACACCCACCCTTTAGGTATTGGATTGGACTAGATTATCAATTTTTTTTAACATTCTACAAAAATTCCAGCGGAGTGTATAAGGAAACTGCTCGAAAATCGCTTTTCGTCGAAAAGTTTGATAATTTATTGTGCTGCTCTCGTCATTTTCCCACAAATGGGAATTTTATGGTATAATTGCCTGATTGAGAGCTATCAATTTGAAAAATTTAATCAAAATCGTTAGAGTGGTTTTTGAGAAAAAAAAATGTGGTGTTTTGATCACTATGATAACTATAATTAACTTTGGGTGGATTTTGCCCATGCCCTTATTTTGGCGTCCCATGGTAACCTGTAGGCGATACATCAAGTTTCAGCTGATTTGGTACGGTTGCTCTCTCTAAAAACCGCGCTAAAATCGATTTCGTCGAAAATTTTGATAATTTATTGTGCTGCTCTAGTCATTTTCCCAAGGATGGGAATCTGATGGTATCATTACCTTATTGAGAGCTATCTATATAAGAAATTTAATCAAAATCGTTAGAGCCGTTTTTGAGAAAAAAAATATTTGGTGTTTTGATCACTATGATAACTGTAGTTAACTTACGGTGGATTTTGTTCATGCTCTTATTTTGGCGTTCCATGGTAACCTGCGGGTGAGATATGAAGTTTGAGCTGATTTGGTACGTTGGTTTTCTCTAAAAATCGTCCACAGACACAAAGACCATTTTCCCAAACAGTGTTTTTCGGACTCAGGAGGTTCTGAAACGTAGAGATCTGAAGAAAACTCAAAAACAAATTTTCAGCCGATTACATAACTTACCTTTCTACTTCGTAGAGCAAGGAAAGTAAAAACTTTAAGTATGACATTACATGGAAATATTCTTATTTTCTAGGGGAAACAATTTACGCGTAATTGTTTACCAGGTTCGAATAAATTTTGCTAAGATTGGCAGTGTCAGTCCTTTTATTGCACGTTCTTCGGGATTTGCTTATATATAGCATGTCTTTTATTTTATGTATGAAGTGATGGCTTTCCCGGTCAACAATCTCGGTTGTGTCCAAATCAAATGTATGCCCGTCTTCGGATTGAGTGTGTGTGAAATGTGAGATGTCAGATTCTTTGTTTTATTACTTTCCCAGAGGGAAGTATAGTAATCGTGTCAAAAAAAAGAAGAGTTTCCTTCAGATCTTTACGTTTTGAGGCCCACTGAGTCCAAAAAACCTAATTTCGGAGCGTGGTCCGTGTGTACGTGTGTCTGTAGTTCAATTTGCGGGAGAAGGGCTGATCCGATAGAGCTGGTTCTTTTTTTATTTTGTTTGTTATTTTTTGTAGACACCGAAATAAGGTTATGGGCGATTTCGGTCGATGGGAAGTGGAGGGACAAAAATGTACCAAAAAATAGGGTTTCTCTGACGATTTTGATTAAACTCTCCAATTATCTTCTACTGATCAATAGCTAACTTGTCTTCCATGAAAATACGATGAACGGAGATATAGGCCTATGAAGCCGAAATAGGTTTTTTACGCTTTTTGGCAAAACGACACCAACGATTTTCACCAAACTTTCAAGATGTATCCAAATAGTTAATACCTACATATTGTTCTCGATAAATGTTCCTCTGACAGTCCATTGAACAGAGATAAAAATGAAAATGGGTCGAAAATAACGTTTTCTCTAACATTTCCGTAAAGTCCAGAATAACTGCTTCGCCAGATGTGATAAATCTTATGAGTGTCTTTTAGCATTCTAAACCCACATTTTGTTCCCCACAACTATCTCTGTGTCCATCTGTTGAACGGGGATATAAGCCGAGTTAACTCAGGGGGTTATTTCGACACCGCACTAGTAGTTCCTCGTATCTCCAGCACCGTGTCTTCCCCTAAAACTTAGAAGACTGGTCCGCTTTTCACTGGTTAGGCCAACTTGGCTCTTCTTAGCCGAGCACGTTTTTTCATTCTTACTCTGTAGGGTCAAGGAAAGCGAAAATCAAATATTTTCTCAAATATATCACCGTTGGTCGATTCTTCGGCAATACTCACTCAGTTCTTCAACTCTTTTTCTTTACCTGAAGACATCACTTTCTTTCTTCGAGTAAGTACCAGTCGATTGAAGTGACCTGCGAGCAGTGAACGGGGGACTCGTGAATACCAGACGATTTTCCTAACTATATCTTCTCTGAGGGCGATTTCCGAGTCATTTGCCGTTTCCCCTACAGTTCATTGGGGAGGGCCAGGCCGCGTTCCAGTCCGTATAACTGTCTTGGAAATGGAAAGTCTTCGATCACCCTCCTTCCTTTCCCCCCCTACAACAACAACACACACACAATCACCATCTCGGTTGAGGTTGATAAACCGATAAATTAGCCCCAACCCAAGTGGGCATCGTGAGTAAGCTCGCATCGCTGATGGGTATCTGAGCAATGCAGATCAATGCTAATGAGTTCAACTGCGCCGGGATGAGTTGGCCGTATCGCGGAACCTCCGCTCAAGTACTTGGAGGCAATTACTGAAGATTAATATTAATAATTTTTACTCCTTCGGATTACTCTCGCCACCAGTTGAGATTTCCACTTGAGATGGTTCCTCCACCTGCTTAACGCAAACGGCCGACCGAACGGAGCGTAAAAGTGAGTTCTAATGCGGAGCCCGGCTGATCGTTCGCAACTTCTGAGTTGCGCTATGCAAATTTTTAGTCGAAATCCGATTAGACGTTTCGATCAACTGTACAATTCCGAATTGACTCGCTAAAAAAAAAACAATAGTACACGCAGCTTTATCAATTTTTGAAATCGTCGTTCAACTCAACTTATGCTTGTCGTCTCAACAATTAGATTACTCCTACTTGCACGACATCCATTGAGTAACCAGACTGACCACACGATATTCAGAAAGATTCGTTGCTCCGTAAAAACTGTATGGAGAACTATGTGCAGGCCCCGGAAGTAATAAATTTGGTCAAATTCGATGCAGCCGTTTTTGGGAAAGTTGAAAAAAAAAAAACTTTAATGATCGACAAATAACATTCACTCGAGTAATTTCGTTTATACCTTTACATGTCTCAGAAAATGTTCAGCAATTGTAGGTACCACCACTATCAAGAACATTTATTTTATTTTATTTGTATTTGTATATACTATTATTATTTTATGCCGGCATACTGTATTAGCCGTTTATGTGATTGCTATGGATGTGCTGTGTAGCAATAAAGAACTATCTATCTATCTATCTTAGGAAATATTGACAATAAACTGATCGGTTTCTGAATCTTTTTGAGTTAGTGGATCATATTGTCATGTTTCCCGGCTACGGGGAAGTACGTGGTGGGGGGAATGCCGTTGAAGTGGTAAAGACTAGCGTTTTGAGAAGGAAAGCTTTTAGTAATGGTTGGTTATTTAGATCATATCCGGGCCCTATTTTAGTTATTGTGTTATTTATAACTGCTTCGTCCTGCGTGAGTGTGAAAAGTCTCGAAAAAGGTGATAATTGCCGCCCTTCTACTCTTCTGCGGTTCTTCCGCGTTGATAATTTTCTCTTACCCGTTTTTCTTTGAGAACAAACTTCCGAAGATTCGGATTTTCCAAACGGCCAATGCGAAAGTTTTGTGCATCGTGCGCCGCTGCCGAACGAAGGTAATTGTTTGGAGTTTTTAAGTTCAGAACAGCGTGCGTCAACTTTTGTATTTCCCTTCGAGTTATTAAAACATCAACTTCCAGGTTTTAATCACCGTTTTCTCAAAGTCGTTCGCGTTCGGTTTTACCTCTTTTATAGGCTGGACGATAATTTTGCGATACAGAGATGCCAGAGATTCTCGAGCAGCAGTTAAAATCGTGAACATAAAAGTGCTGTCGATAGTTTCCACCTGGGGTAAGTCTGGAGTTCGTAAATTATATAGGAATCTGTGGCTACCATGTCCCACTTCGATTTTAAAGATAATCTTATTTTAATTCAGCTCGATCGTGCGTAAAGTCTCCATATTTCGTTGCTAACGCCAACAAGTCAGTTCTTTCTTTTTGACAACACTTTTATTAGTCTCGAATTAAATTTAATTCTTTTTAGTTGATTAGTCGCGAAGTCATATTTTCCTACATGCATGATCTTACTCCAAAAAATATAATTCATACTGAACGGGAGTTTTGGACGTGAACGTGGGAAAGGCAAGTTCATCGGAGGCTCTGCGCACAGAGTGAGTCGTCGTATGTTTTGTCACAACGTTCGCGCCTTATTCAGCCAAAGTACAAAGGCTGGGGGTGATGAAGACTACACCAACCATCACTATGGAGAGCCTGTTGGACCTTCTTCCCCTGGACATTTATGTCAAGGCAGAGGCGATGAAGGTAGCTTACAGACTCACCAAGCTCGGTATAGCTAAGGTGCCACAGGCGACTAATGGACACCTGGCTTGGAGAATTATAAAGAGCTCAGCATGATCACGGACGCAATTGTGCCCATGTATGAGCTCGAGAGGAAATATAATGTTCAGGAACAGCGAGAGTAGCCAGTTTCGGCCTCCCAATGGCGTCAACTCTGGAGGGAACAGGCTCCGGGGTGTGGATGAGTGGCTCTGGAACGAGTGGGACGTACATTGCCCCACTCCGACGGTTTTTCAAGCAGAGATTTGTGCTATTGTCGCCCTGGGCAATCCTAATGCATGAGAAAGGCTGTAGCAACAGAACTATCAACATATTGACCGATAGTCAGGCGTCGTGCAAGGCGCTAATGAACTACTGCACAAAGTCAAAACTGGTGCAAGAGTGCAGGATGTGGCTTAACTCCTTAGCAGGTGCGAATAGAGTTAGTGTGTATTGGATTCCAGGACACAAGGGGATCATTGGAAATGAGAGAGAGGACCATGGCCAGACGCAGTTCATCTACGGTACCTGTTGGGTGCACGAGAGGGGAAGCTGAGGATTGCAATAAAACTGGAACTCGGTGAGCGTGAGGAGGACTGTATTATACGTGCGTGCGGAATTGAGTTGACTTAAAATTGAGGTGAGATGGAGTACAAATGGGCGACACAAGGGCAGTACTCGGAACGCGTGAACTGGCGCAGGCAACCGTATGAGAGAGTGAGTTATTCTCACAAGTTACTGGGGCGGTTGTTGGAAGTAGAATGATTTTGGAAGAGCTCTGTTGTCAATAGGAAATGAAATTAGGAGAAAGAAATAAAGAAAGGGGAAAACCTGGGAAAGGGGGCTGTTAGAAACAACCGACTGTAGCTGAGGGATTCCCGTTGGTGAGGGGCAGGTATTGAAATAGTTGGAGACAATGACGCGGGGAAGTCCAAGGTCAAAGACTCTGGCCACTTCGACGCTTTGCGTTGAACAGTACCAATTGGACCACCACCCCATGATTTCTCTGTCACTAGTAAAAAGGTCTGTGGGAAAACACGCCAGAAGACTGCATCAGACAATCTGGAACGCTGCAGGAGTAAGACACTCCAAACGCTTTGTCTCAGAGCAATAAAGTGAGATAAGACACAACCTCTGAGGATGGAAAGGAAGGCAGAGTGTTAGGATCATAATCAGGCACTGTAGAATGAACAAACACATGAATGTTACGGGTATATTCGACACCCCTCGATGCAGGTGGTGTGGCACTGATGAGGAAACTCCCTACCACGACCTGGCTCAGTGCCGGAGACTTGAGAGAGAGCGACTTTTGGTCTTTGGCACCACCAAAACCACACCACCGAGGACTTTTTCAGGAACTACCTGGCTTCCCTCAGAGGCATTGACCTGTAATACATTAGGACTGGCACAATGGGCCATCTGGCCGCGGTGCACACCCCACCAGTGGGACAGTCAGAAGACTATATATTCAGGTTTCCTTGCTCCCGCGTGAATTCGGTGCAACGGTAGGATGAGTATTCGAAACTTATTAGGGCAATGTGAATATGTGAAGCGTCGCGATACCTTTTCGCAACCCCCGTAGAAATATCGTCGTTCGCGGGGTGGTGCACCTGACAATTATTCTACGTTTTTTAAGCCCTCCTTATGATTTTTGATATCATCTCGTTGCTTTATCATTCGAGCTCTAAAGTGCTACGGAGTCATTGGCTTCAGCTGAATTCTGATCCTGACGGCGCAGAAAGAAATGAGGCAACTGCTAGCCATTTCCTGCTCTTGTCACACATCTGCATCCTACCAATTTGAAGCACACGATTGTTGTATTCACACACTTGTATTATAATTCTTTGCGGTACATTGTTAACTCGTACCGAACTCCGACCGCGTGGATATCCACCTAAATTTGAATCGTTCCCGTTTCATCGCTTCATCATTGTCGTCCGCCCTACGAACTCTCCACGTTGTAACTTAATTAATTTTCGTTGATCCTTAGGACATATTGTTCAAAGTCGCTACGTCAATTTACCCTCAGTTGTTTGTTTGGTTTTCAATGTTTTGCCTTTTAAATTTTATTTACATTTCAGACCCAACCGCTTCATTTTTTCGTATTTTATTATTTTCAGCTCCCCGAAAAGTAAGTTGAGTTTCCTTCTCTTGATGTTTTTACATAGTTAATACCTGTATATTTTCTCAATAAATGTCCCTCTTACGGTCCGTGACGAAAATAATGTTTTGAAGATTTTTGTAATTTTTCGCGTAACCGCGTCACTGGATTCAATCAATCGTACGGACGGTCTTCAAGCAACCTATACTCACATTTTGTTGACCGTAATTATTTCAGTATCTATTTGTTGAACGAAGACATCAACAATGATAGCTCGAAAAACGAGATTTTTCGAATATCAATTTACCGGTTTTCCGATTTTCTCAAAAACGGTTCCACACGATTTCGATCAAACTTACAGATTACTCTTAACCAACTAGTACGTACATTTTGTTCTCTACAAATTTTCCTGCAGAATAAGATATTGCGCCCGTAGATGTGTGTGTTTTTGGTTGTTGATTACAATGCTTCCTTTGGGTAGTAGAAAGTAAAAACTGCGCTAACATCGATTTTCTTCGTGTCTTTTTTGAAATTATAGGTGATTTTTTATCATGATCCCGTTGGGACTGTCGTGTTATTGTGAACTGTATATAAAAAGGCTTGATCGAAATCGTTGGACAACTTTGACGTTAAGATCATACTTTTATCTTGGAACTCCTTCCTGCTGGCTGAAAAAATGAAATCTGAGGCGATTTGATTCAACCGCCTTTTTTTTTCAAACCTCTCCGTGAATGAGACGGGCGTACCAAAATATCCCAAATAGATTATGATTAGTGAAACAGGGAGGTCACCAACCTTACGCTGGATCTAAGGATGGGAGAAATGGGTGAGGGAAAGGATGGAAGACCCTGCTCGTGCCTACCTGTATGGGTACGACTCAAGCGACGCGCGGGTGGTGATTCCTCAAAGAATATCCGACCGACTCACTCAGCTGACGTATTTTATCAGCACTTCGCTCTGCCTTCACTCCTACTCCGCCATACTAAGGTCGATCCTGTCACGTTTACGCTTTTCGGATGATACCCTCTTTTGGCATTCCTTGGTGACTCGCTGGCATCGTACCAAATTTGAGCGGTATGGACAGTTTCAAGAGTCAAGAACTATAATGCAGTCAAGATGTGTGTACCATAAGACTGCCCCGTTTGCTAGAGTAGACGCCTAACGGCGACCCATTGCCGTCAAACCCCCAAACTCGATTGGTGTTAGGTTTCTTACGAGTTGAAAGCGCACGTTTCCGGTAGTTATTTTACGCGTCTTCCGTCGCTAATCCCCCCCCTCCTCCTCTTCCCACCAAAAACTCTCATAATACGTTAGTAGTTGGTTGAGCTATTTTCAATACGCGTCGCTCGGGGAATTAAAGCGCCCATCCTCCCGTTCCCCCTTTCAAAGTGCGCTACTCGAAACCGCCAGAGTTTTATCCCTCAACGGCTCTGTCCTCGCTGATCATTGTTTGAGGGTTGAAGGGTGTCAAATAGTGACGCGGTCGTGATGTGCATCTCGTCTCTCATAAAACACGATCGTATCATCATCTCAGGTAGCTCAGGCTGGAAATAATTTCTTGAATATTGATGAGAAGGAAAGAAGTGCTGGGTATTATGTTAAACGAGGCTGCCAGCAGAAGACCGTTGTTTGCCCAAACCGATAGGCTTTTCTTTCTATAGCCCCCCTCCCCTCTTTCCCACCCTCCGTCATCGCTCCTATCCACCTTTCCGCGTTACTATTTGCATAATTGCATGAGTAATTAGAGAGAAGCTGGAAGAAAATTAATTAGATATTCACACATCGATTGTAGTAAGAACAAGTCCCACGGTGTGTGAGAATCCTTCTGCTCACTGAGCATTCGACTCGGACGGCGCTATTCAATAACAGACTGATGAACCGCAGATTGTTGAACGCCGAGACTCTAATTATAATAAATCTCGATCGAATCTGCCTTTTTTTTTCTCTCCTCCGGACGACCTGAGTGTCAGGTGCTGGTTCGAATCGAGTTACATCGATGAACGCTAAAGCCGTTATTTCTGCACTCCAACGTCGCACTTTCTCGTTCAGGAAGTAGGAGCCGAGTGAACCACATTTTCATTACAAAAATGAGGTTGCGAACTTCTCGAGTCAAAATCTTATCGGTCGCCTAACGGTTCTGTAGATTTATTGGTTCAAAAAGCTCTGGAATCGAGTTAACGGAAGAAACCGAAATTACCCGAATCAATAACCGAACAAAAATAATTTCAACTTCTTTTGAATGGGATATAGGAAAGACGTCTCGTTGAGAAGCGAAAGACTTAATTCATAAACGAAACATAAGTAGAGGCACATACGCCGATTATTATGTTATAATAATGTGTGTGTGAGACCGTGACACATCATTAATGCGATCGAAGGACGAATGACACAACAAATACATCCCCAATGGAACAAATTCCGTCGCAAATGTTCCTCCGACAGTCCGTCGAACGGGGACACCAACCAAAACCAGCCAAAAATCGGGCCTTTGCTACCTTTTTTGATATTTTCATCGTTAACCCGTCATTCATCTGACAGAACATCTTCTAGCAACCAAAACCCACATTTTGTTCTCCACAAATATACCTGTAGCCATTAACTGAAGTATGAACCAGGATAAACTGGAAAATGAGATTCGCCGTTAAACGATCGTTTTTTTATTTTCTGTAATACCTCTTACCTTTTATTTTGAGGTAATTATTACTTATATTTCGTTATAAATTAGTGTTAAACTGAGCTGCAGCATATGGTCGAACCGTGCGGGCGAGAACCAGATATTTCACGATTCTCCCCTTCTAAACGACGGATCTGGAGAATAGTGAACTTTTTACTTAACCTTAACGCTACGAAGCGGAACGGCCGATATAACTCTCTAATGACGGTTCGAGAACAGTCATTTTGATAAGAACTCCCTAGGAACTAGAAATGAGAGTTATTTATTGAGTTCTGTTCAGGTCTTAACGTTTTGAGGGCTTCAGTCCAAAAGACACCATTTGTGAAAACGGTCTGCGTCTGAGAACGCGATTGAGAGAAAAAAAGATGAACCAAATGGGCAAGTATTCTATTTAGCCTGCTAGTCAAGATGAAAACTCTAAAAAACGGTATGAGCCGAATCTGTCCAAAACTAGTTATCGTATTAATTGCAAAACGCCTCTAAAGACGTTGAACATATTTGAATGAATGAATGAATAATGATATATATTTCCGAAATATTTACATACATAAGGAAAACAAAAACAGCGAAAAAAAACCAAAAAAAAGAAAATCAATATTAATTCCTGTCCTGTCATGGAAACTACCCTCCTCATGGAACATTGATCCGTGCCAACGGGGGGGAGTTGTAGTAGTGAATTACTTCTTATTCTATATTAATTTATAACATTTAGTTCCTCAAATACTGACCTAAGATTTTTCATAAACAACTAGTTACTGTATACCTACCTACTACGCTTCAAAAAAGAAAAACAGGAAAATGATACGATATGTAAAAAAAAGTAATAATTTATCAAACAGTATAAATACTGCACATCATGGCATCGCATTCCGAGGGAGTGGCAGCAATGAGGTACGAGAAGACTGACTTTCTACTTTCCTTGCTCTACGAAGTAGAAAGGAAAGTTATGTAATCGGCTGAAAAAAAAATTTTGAGTTCTCTTCAGATCTTTACGTTTCAGACCCCTCTGAGTCCGAAAAACACTATTTGGGAAAATGGTCTGTGTGTATGTGTGTCTGTGAACGATTTTTAGAGAAAACCACCGTACCAAATCAGCTCAAACTTGAGATCTCGCCCGCAGATCACCATAGGACGCCAAAACGAGGGTTTGAACAAAATCCATCGAAAGCTAACTATAGTTATCATAGTGATCAAAACACCAAATATTTTTTTTCTCAAAAACGGCTCTAACTATTTTGATTAAATTTTTTATATTGGTAGCTCCCAATAAGGCAACTATACCATAAAATTCCCATTCACAGGAAAATGACGAGAGCAGCACAATAAATTACCAAAACTTTCGACGAAATCGATTTTAGCGCAGTTTTTAGAGAAAACAACCGTACCAAATCAGCTGAAACTTGATGTCTAGCCTACAGGTTACCATGGGACGCAATAATGAGGGTATGGGCCAAATCCACCGAAAGTTAACTATAGTCATCATAGTGATCAAAACACCAAATTTTTTTCTCAAAAATGGCTCTAACGATTTTGATTAAATTTATAATATTGATAGCTCTCAATATGGCAATGATACTATAAGATTCTCATCCATAGGAAAATGACGAGAGCAGCACAATAAATTATCAAACTTATCGACCAAAAGCGTTTTTAGCGCAGTTTTCTTGTTATAAAATCCGCTGGAATGTTGGTAGAATACTAAAAAAAATTGGTATTGTAGTCCAATCCAATACCTAAAGGGTCAGTGTTTAAAAACGCTTATGAGATACATGGGGCTCACTCCAGAAATTCCTGAATTTCAACTACGCCCGTTTCGCTTTCTACCAGTTCTAACAGTTATTATCCAATAACTCCACAAAAGTGATTACTATCCACTTTAAAAATTCGTGTTCACAGCCTCATTAATTATCTGTGTAACGATTGCTCAATAATGGTCTGGGAATGAGTACGAGCAGCACAATAAATTCCGGAACTGTAAGCGCTACCGCTTCCTGCTGCCGTAAAGCGTTGTTTGTCGAAGTTCATGTTAACTGAGTGATAAATGAACCGATTAAATAGAATTAGCCATGTACAAAGTGAATTGTTGTAGAGCTAAGGAAAGTTGTGTGTTGCAACGCACCAGATATTTGTAAACCGTTCTGCTGACGGAATGAGGGTGGGCCAGAGAGCTCGATACCGTCCGCAAGATGTATGGCTGGTTGTGATACAGGTGGCGAGACGTAGATATTAAGCGGTTAGGTGGGACGGGTATCACTGCTCGGGTTGTTAATCTCACTGCACCGGTACTCTGTTCAGATGAGTTCGGCTTGTTGGTATCCAATATTTCAGGATGCTTCTGGAAGTAAAGCAGAGCGTGCTTTATATAGAGCTGCTTCATAGTAAAAACTTTGGCCTCGCCAAACAGCTCAGCACTAGGGAACCTCCGGGGTTTTTTTAGGAGTACCTTCAAAATAGCTCTTTGCAGTACGTTTACTGGTTCCAGCACGCTACTGTAAGCATTACCCCACCAGAGAACGCCACAACCAAGTAATGACTGTACTAAGGCTTTGTACAATAAAATGAGAGTGCTCTTCGAGAAGTAGTTTCGGATGGTATGGAATATGTGAACAAATTTCCTGATTTCCTTCGCCAAAGCGATCACCTGGGCCTTCCAATCAAGACACCAATACTAACCCTAGGTACTGTGCGCTTCTAGCTCTCTCTATTTCCGAGCACCCACATGCCATGTACTCTGAATTACAGAAGTGCAATTTCAGGTTGTAAGGATGAGAGTCCTTGTCTCTGGCACGGGAAAACAATAGGTATTTTGACTTATTCACGTTTATGGTGAGAGATTGGGAGTTGAGCCATAAGCATATGTTATTCATTCCCTCATTTGCTCTAGTGAAAGCCCCTTGCCATGACTCATGTTCAAACAGGAAGGCTGCATCATCGGCGAATAGGTACGCCTTTCCGCTAATGGGTATTTTCACAATATCATTGATAAATATCCTAAATAAGTCTGGACCCAGCGTACTCCCTTGAATTATTCCAAAATTTACAGGAAGTACGCCACTTTCCACCCCATCAACACTCACCAACTGCCTCCTACCAGACAGGTAGCTCTTGAACCAAGAGATCTCTTTCCCCATCACTCCATGACGTTCCAAGGCGCTGATCAATCTATTCCTGTCTATGGAGTCGAAGCATTTCGCAAGGTCTATCAAGACCAAGATTCCATTCCTCTTCCTATCCATTAATTCATAAAGGTCTTTTGTAAGAGTATAATGGGCCTCCTCGACTCCAACACCAGGTGTAAAGCCGAATTGCCTAGCTGTAATCAGGTTAAGTTTCTTCAGATACGAATTCAATTGTTTTTTAACCCATTTCTCTAAGAACTTGGAGAGAATGCTTGGTATAGGTCTAAAGTTGGTAAGCTCGACAGTTGATCCCCCCTTGTGTAAGGGGATGACTTTCGCTATCTTCCATACGTCAGGAAAAGTTGAACATTGTTGGCATAGATTAGCCCGAACGATCCAACAGTACCGCATTCGTGGAAAAATGACGAGAGCGGCACAATAAAATTGCAAAAATTGCAACAAAAGCGATGTTTGTGCCGTTTGTTCCGTGTTAATCTCACTCACGACTAGCGTTCCCAAGAAAATACAAGTGATGATGTCCATTAAATTGTCAGGAGCCACCGAAAAAATTTCGGAATTCACACTAATGACGTTTCATGTAATCGGCTGCAAATACGATTTAGAATTCTCTTCAGATCTTCGTTTCAGACTCTACAGAGTCCAAAAAACACTATTTGGTAAAATGATCTGTGTGTGTGTGTTTATATCGGCTGAACCAAATCAATTCAAAGTTGATATCTAGCCCACAGGTTACCGTGGATCACCAATAAAATCGTTCAATAAAGTTCTGGGCGTGAGTAGCAGCAGCCCAATACATTTCGGAACATAAGCTACCGGTTTCTAGTTAGAACGTGAAGTTACGTTTCACTAGTTCGTATGAACCGAGCGAAAGCGAGTACGAGGGGCTGAAAAAAGTTTTGAAACGCGTACTACCAGCAATACTTTTTTTGCGCGAGAGCGTTCAAGGACGCTATCATTCCGCGTTCGGGGCGTGCAAACCCCTCTTTCGGGGTACCTGGTATGTCTTTTGATCAACATCCAGTCTGAACAGTCTCCTTATCGCTGCGCTGGTAGCGAAGCTTTATGAAGTCGCACATAGCGTCCAGGAACTATATTGAAACGGCGAGCATCAATTCAAGCGGTTGCGTCGAACAATTGAACCCTTCCCCGCTTCACCTCCTCGGACAGTTTGAGGTTGATCCGTTAAACTTACGAGATAGCAGGTGGATCAGAGCGTTAACGTGAAAGTGAGTGAAGTTGGGGCGCACCAGGTTTTTTTTTCCGAAGCCAAGTCAAGTTTTGCGTCCTTAAATCTGTCGAATCTTCGGCGAAGCAGACTTTTTTTCGAATTTTTTCGACGGAGTTGAATGGGGAGAACAAGGAAAACTGTTTCGGTAAAATATGCCTATTGTGAATTGGAGCGTAACGCGAAAGAGAGAAAAAAAAATGCGAAGTGAGATAAAGAGAAAAAGTAGGGAAATGGAAGATGATCAAAAGTTTGAGAACCAAGTTATAATTTATATTTCCTGGGTGCGGGTTGTGAAGAGCCGATTGTGGTATGATTGAGTTAGTGGAACGGGAAGAGTGGAATAGCGAGAGGGAGGTGGCTGGAGGTCTTTGACTTTTGTCGTCTTGAAAATTTCCTTTTCTTCCAAGAGTTTCAGTAATGGGGTTAGAGAGGACGACTTTGAAAGTTTGGTAGGAATTGCGAATGTTTGATTCTTGGTCTTGACACATGACAGAATCCAATCGAAAAGATAACGGAGGCTTGTAAAACTTTTTAAATGGGCCTCTCATTCTTCACCCTCATCCACCCCTTCGCCCTGCTTCTCACAACATTCAGAGGCCACAAAACCATAGCGGAAGACGCTCCAACATCGAACAATATCCCCCTACCGTCATCTCGCAGCCTTCAAATAGCACGATTCCCTCCCTTCAGGATTCCCCCTCTCTCTAATTTTGTCTTATTTCCATGACCCGATGCCCATAATTCGAATGCCTTATCAGCAAATAATTATCAATATTCCTTCGGAAGGGGCGGCGGTAAAAGGGCCCGGGATTCCGAGAGGAAAATTCGGATAACTCAAGTTGAAATGAGTGTTGAAGCAACTTTATCTGCAATTATAACTCAATCCAGGTTTCTTCACTTCATCTCTCCAATCTGGGAACACTAATTCCGCTCAGATAATTTAACGGGAGCCTTCCCCCAACTCAACACTTTTTGCCGGATGAACTTTGCCGTATGTAGCGAGTTGATTACTCGAATTGCGGCTTGTGGATTGGGGAACCGCTCGATACTAAGTGCGTCAAGTTTCGGTTCTTCCCTACGTGTGACATCGTCTGCTTTGCGGTCGATAACAGACAATAGGGCCTGTTTATTGCTTTACTTTACCACCCTCGTCAAAGTGGATTATCCTCGATTGGGAGGTGGTGGCTTCTACCGAGGCCTGATTTTCTTGAAATTACGAGTTAAAGGTGGAACGTGTTTCAATGCGTACAGTAAAGACCTGATCGTCAGGCAATGGCCTGCGAGCGATCTTCACTTACTTTAACCGAACATTTGCTCCTACAAAATGACTAAATCATTTGATAATAGGACTGAATGATGTGTAATGTTTCCGCAGTCTCTCTATCCTGCTGGATAGGCTCTCATTATGTACAGGTACGTTAGTTCTTCTCCCAAATCCGTGAGCGTTTGGAGTGGACGAGACAGTTCCATACGGGACTTGGCGACTTCACTGCATCCTGCACGTCTTGTGCCTCCAGGGTGGAGAAAGCAAAAAACCGCGTGCTGATCCACTGTAGTTCCTACAACAGTGAGCGACGGTAGTTGAAAGAACAGACAAACCTACCAGCATTGACTGCTGCAAAGGAAGCCTATAGAAACTTTTTGAGTCTCAGCTGGTGAAAAAGGTCATGGCAAGGAAACGTGGTGACAGTTGATCTATCCCTTTGAAACCTGCCAGGGAAACCTTGTTTAAGAATTCCTCCCAAAAGGTACGGGATTCCCCGGGGGCCGTACTTACGCAAGGTAATACACGGGCGACAGCTCTCCACCGGGAAACTGACAAAATGACCGAACCTGCCGTACCTCCACGGGTTCGGAGGATGCTGAGTGAGTCGTGAATCACTTACTACCATTTCTAAAAGTTTTTACTCGATTACTCTGGAAACGTGGTAGTTATCCTTTTCAAAACAATTAAGTTTACACCCTCACTAATTATCTGTGCACCAATTGCTCCATAATGGTCGGGGCACAATAAATACGAGCAGCACAATAAATTCCGGATCCGGAGCGAATTAACGTGGAGCTGAGGAAAGTTGTGTGATGCGGCGCACGTGATATTTTAGTTTAGATTTTTACTGCTTTTTACCGCACATTTTCGATAATTTGTTGTTTAATTTCTGTCAGTCTTGTACATGTGGTTTCATGTCACACGCAACGTTGTAAAATAACGTAAACTTGTGGTATAAGAGGGACAGACGTGACATCATCATTGTGGAACGCTAGAGCGGTCACACGATCGTTCAAGGGCATTACTCATCAGCATGACGTAATAGCAACCGCGTCAGGCTACTGCGTAGTATTCTCGGAAATGGTTAATAGCTACGAGGTTTCAAAATATGAAGCAATAGCCTGATGTGTTCACTTGATTGTATAGCCCCAGGCGTTCTATTCTCGGAATTTAATATTGACTCACAAATTATCTCTAAACGTGTTTCGACTCGTCTATTGCGCAGTTGAATTGGAATTTATCGCCTCTAAAAGTTTTGTCACGTAGTCAAAAATATAAATGCGCATGCGTGAGGAGCATGATATAAGCAGCATACGCCAGCATAAGAGCACAGTCATACAATGGCATCATTCGTCGACAGATTCAACTCTGCTTCTTGCAAATACAATAAAACGTTAAAGTTGGAGCAATTGAAAGATAATACCTACTATCCGGTTAGAAAGCTGAAAATTGTTCATACTCAGTACGGAGATAGTCTCGTTGCCTCGCTACAAGAACCTATCGAGGAAGGCGAACTATTTGACGTGTTCCTACCGAAACGCTACGTTAAAATTTTCGATCTGAACCAACCTATTCCAGACAACTTGGAACTCTTGCGTGGACAGCGTATTGGAACTACTTTCGATCTTAAAATAATCGAGGTAAGTAAAAAAAAGAAACAATTTAATCGTCAAAATTATTCATTTATTTGTCGTACATTATTCGGAATATTATTCATTCGCAGTGCATGGACCAAAACGGTCAAAGCACGTTTCGCTCTCTCATTTATCCCCTACTGGCCTGGGAACACCGCGTGCCGTTAGTGTCTTTTTTCCATGAACTATTCTTTGTTTGAACAATAAAACAAGTGAAAGTCTGAATTTGATCAACCGACCGTATTCTAGTAACATATACCGTCATTTTGTTACCCGCAACTATTGCTGTAGCTGGCCATTGAACGGAAATATAAACCAACATACATCAGGGAACTAGATTTTTTCCCGGGTTGAATTCTGTTTCCTTGTTTAATAGAATAAAATATGTTTAAATAATATAAAAAATGCAATCATTACAATTTACTCACCCTAACCAAATCATAATTTGCAGTAAACCTGTGAATAAAGAAATGTGTGACAGTCACACATGGTAGAAGTGAAACTTTAACGTGCAAAACCGAATCGCAACGGGCAAGTGGAAAAATGAATCGCAACGGACAAGTGGAAAAACGAAGAACTTTTCAAATTCGACAAGTACATTAACAATCTGCCCGTAAAACTTCGAGTACAAATGTTTTTGCGATGCGTTTTTCCACTTGTCCGTTGCGATTCGGTTTTGCACGTTAAAGTTTCACTTCTACCATGTGTGACTCACACATTTCTTTTTTGTTACTACCATAACCGTAGCTACTTCTTGGATGAATTTGTTCAATGCGTCATCGTGATGTTTCATACCAAAGTGGAACCAAGTACCAATTTCGAGTCGAGTTGTGGACACTGTACTTGTGAAGAAGAGTGCCGCCAGTTTTGCCGAGTACACGTTATGTTCTTTATGTATACATTTGCAAATACGTCTCATCTTTGTTGTTCCGAGTTGATGTGAGCTCAGGAGAACAATAAATGGTGGTTGAAGAGAGATGGAGTGAAATTTAGTTCCAGTCGATGGAATGTCAGGGATCAACTAAAATGACGTTCAGCGGCTCCCCGGTAGAAAATTGGAATGAACAGTCGCTGACAACAAAGCCGAATGATGTTTCACTTCAAAGTCGAGTGGCGAGGAAGACGATGAAGAAGAAGAAGAAGAGAAGGTTGCGTGAAAGTAATTCAGTGTCCGCTTCGGGCTTGACTTGGCTCGATATTTCAAAGTAAATGTAGTGTGGATGGCTTTCCTTTGAGATTCTTCGTGTTTGAATGGCATCTCATAATTGAAAAAAAAAAGAAAAAAAAGAATTAAAGAGAGAAAAATGCACCATCGAGGCTTAAAAAAATGGGAAATATGATCAAAATGCTCGGATCGGATGACGGACGCTGCGTGTCAAAGATGGTTTGAAGAAGCGGTTTCTATTCTCGTCGTGGGTTTTAATTTTTGATGAGGTTGTTACTGATCTGTTTCATCGCCATCTCCGCTAAGACTAGTTCCAACTCCCAACTTATCTTTATTCATCTTTCCTCTGACTTTAGAGAATAGTCGAGGTAGTGGACGCTCATCATTCACGTTTAGGATTGCACTTCACTCGGTCAGGTGGATCATCCGTGGCACTGGTAGCCCTGTCATTGTTCACTTCTGTAGCAGCACTTGGCGGACGACGACCCATTGGCAGGCCCAACATTCGTCCTTGCCATGGTGTGTCGCAAGTCTCTGGTCATCTCATGCCCTTGTTTTAATGTTAAGATATATCGTTGCAGAGGTGGCCTTTTATGAATCACGCCGTTGCAAATGCCGCGTCCCGGCACCTGGCATCTGCTTCGAGTGGTTCTCCTGAGGCGTCCATTCCTCCAGGAACGAGAAAGTTCTGTAACAAAAACAGTTCAGGTGATGAGCGTATCTGTATTTCTGATGACACAGCCTGGCGTCATAATTATAATAAAACCAGTATTTAATATTCTTACTCCTTCGCACGGCGTTTAAAAAATCAACGTGAGAGCGGCCTTTTCGGTAATTAAATAACTAAAAGCTGTATACTAGTAGAGACCTCAACTCAAGCCGCGGTAAAGACAACTCATCTCAAACGAATCCCTCGCAAAGAGGGCCCTTACACTTTGAACGGCAAAACCCGACATCTTTGAGAAGCCTGGATCCCCATGAATCAAAGACTATCCCCAAAATTGTGCACGACATGCCGTAGAACTTGAGTACCGCGCTCCTTCGACTTCAAACGCTTCTTCAATTGAACAACAGAGATCACAAGAGAAAGAACAGCTGGCGGCGGCCCTAGTGGAGCGTAGGGGTGGCAATAGCAAAGACGTAGGCTCATGAAGGGGAGCGGTTGGCGGATGGAAAGGGATTGATCAAACATGACAATGTTTAGCTAAGAACGTCATGAAACCACTTAGAAGTGATTAGCCTCCTGTGAAATCGATACAAAATCATCTCCTTTCACCGCTCAACCATCAAAACTGTCTCAACCGTAAAGCTCAGGTTTGGAGAGCTTTGCTCAGCGCTAATTGAATCTTAGTTCTATCGGAAGCTCCGCGTCTTCCGAAAACTCAGAGCTCATGAAGAAATATACATCTTATTTACTTGGATATCCTGCATTAAGTTCACACCCCTCCTCCTCACTCCCTGTACTAAGCATATTACGTGCAACAACGAGATCTTCTCGTATCGATCAGTTATTATTGCGCAAACTGCCCTTCCGAACCCCAACACAGCAGAGGGAAAGAAGAAATTCGCCTGACTAGCTCCTTTCCGGCGGTCAATCTCGGAAATAGGAATAAATACAGCACGTAACTGATACGCGACCCTTTTGTATTTCAATGCAGTACTAAATGAGTCAAAGTAGCACGAGTTATAAGCCGAGAGAGAGGGTGACGAAACGGATAATAGTAATTATAATAAATAACGTAAACGAGATAACGATAAGGTAGTCGCACGAAGAAGTTGTAGGAAGCTAAATCGACTCACTGGTGAGCCATACACCAACTGGAAGCTAAAATGAAGTTGTTAATTGAGTAGCAGAACGTATTACCAATTTAGTTTTAAAACTGAAAAAGTCGTTTGAGTGACCGTCGAGTTGGAACTAATGTAGAAGTATTTAGAGACAAAGTTCCCTCGTCAAAGTTAGGTCTTACAATCTGTCATACTATATTACGCGTCTGTCTTACGTACTAGGAAGGAGTGTTATGCAATCGGTTGAAGAAAACGTTTTTAGTTTCCTTCAGACCCTATGTTTTGGGTCAGCAAAATTTTTTTAAAACCCCCCCTCAAAATTTGATACTTGATGCGTTTCAAGACATCGAGATTTTAAATCTGCAATGGCCGTCGGCCGTTTTGTGCCTTTAACATTGTCTAAAAAATCCATTCTTTCGTACCTAAATCCCATTTGGTATCTAGTTGTGCTCGGCAATCTGATCGGACGAAATCCATGGTTGTTACAGGGCCGTTTTCTAGCTATTTTTATGCTGGGACGAATGGAATGAGTCGCACAGGTGCACGACCGGACTGTAGATCGAAAACAGTGAAATTAAAGTAATTGCGAGACAAAGCGTTGTAAATAAACGCGTCCCTTAAGATGTGGATGACGGGACGATCGGTCCTTTTGTTTGTTTTGAGCGTTCGCAGTTAGCTCCCGCGAGCTGCTCTCCTCAGCGGGTCGACTCCCCCCCGCGACCGGTGCTCGGTCTCGTCCTCCGCCTCAGTCAGCTCGCAACGGAAGTCGAGTCACCCGGAGGTTTCACCAAACGCTCACATTTATCGATTGAAACAATCATCAATGATCACTAAGATGAGATTTACTATGCAATATAACGGATTTCACCGAAGTGGTTCACGATTAACACATAATAACAACCCGCGACTTCTTCAAAACGGAGTGGTAGCGTTTAGAAGTTGACTCGGCGCGTCGCGGTTACCGCTCGCCAAACGAAGACCGTTTTGCAAACAGGGAACTGCCTTTAACTAAATAATACGAGTTTTATGACTGATTTTCGTTTTGTCTCGACTCGTTTCGCTAATTTTTCTTACTTGAAACGCCCTAAAGGAGAACAGGGGGTTCATTTTGGTTGTTCAACGAAATGAGAAGGTTATGATTTCCTTTGGATCGTTCACAATAATATGATCCTGGCGCAATGATATGTTACCTGAGTATTCCAACTATGAACTCTTTGTGTCTGCTTTGGTCCTCGACAATAACGGCTGCCACAGCTTATTGTTGTAGAAGTAGGAACAGAAATGAGGAAGCCCTTGGAACGTTCAAATCTGCCGAGGACTCTTAAAAGTTGAAATATCTCTTACAAATCAAGTCAACTAATTCTAGCTAGTACGTTTGTGAACCCCAACATCTGTGTGAATTTAAACAAATACATGCGGACATAAGTGATGAAGGTAAATCGTTGATTTAGGACGACGCCCAGTCCAAAAATTGTTTGGTCGAATAAATCGTAGGTTTGTTCATTCCGATCGTTTAATCGTTTCACACGACGTTGGAGAAACCCGCTTTAATTACAGAAAATTACGATTTATCAATTAAATGTTGTTTTGAAAAGTTTGGTGGGACCAGCGCGCGGTCGGGTTAACTGTTCCGCGACGAAAATTCCGTTTCTTGTAAAACCGACGTGAATCCGCGATTTCCCATAATTAAGTGCTATTGGTCGGTGAATTTCGGTTCCGCGTTCAACCAGTCCGCGAACATACCATAACTCAGTGCGCGGCAAGATATTCCGGAGTGTTAGTCAAACCCACTCACTCTCGTCGGAAATGTTTTGAAGACTTCAGAGGTGAGTCTTTACACAGCATGCTATGTAAGCCTTAGTTATCATCGCTTCCCGTTCATGTTGGAAATAGCTCAATTCGAAACCGATTTGACAGGAACCACTGCCCGAGTCTATTCTAACAATTTTCCAACGTGAGCAATCCGATCGGACGAAGCCCATTGTTGTTATGGGCAAAAAATGGTCACAAAAATTAACAAAAACGCAATTTTGGCAGTTTTATCGCAAATACGCCGTGTTCGGTATCCTTTGCCAGCTATTTTTAGATGCTAGGGCGAATGAAACAATTCTAATGAAATCTAATGATTCTTTTGAAATCACAGTAAGTATAGTGAGCCAAATTCTACTAATTGAAAAAACTCGCGGGACAATAACTGCAGCGAAAGTGATCGTTTTGGTTTATTATTCATTCTGAATAATAACCCTATGTTTTCGGTCAGGAAACATTTTTTACAACCCCCCCCCCCCTCAAAATTTGATACTTAACGTTTCAAGACTTGATGATTCCAAATCTGCAATGCCCGTCCGCCGTCCAGGCCGTTTTGTGCCTTTAACGTGGTCTAAAAAATCACGTTTGGTATCTAGTTGTGCCCACCATCTCGGCAATCCGATCGGACGAAGCCCATGGTTGTTATGGACCATAAATGGTTTAAAAAATATAACAAAACTCAGTATAATTCGCAAATACGCCGTGTTTCGTATCGTTTTCAAGGTAATTTTACATCCTGGGTCGAATGGAATGAGTATCAGACGTATACAACTGCGTATAGTGAATTTACAGTAATTATGGTGAGTCAAAGTCTACTAATGGAAAGAACTCGCGGGAACTACAGCGGAAGTCAACGTTTCGTCGTTAGTACTCTCTCCCTACCGTCTCATCAAAACCACCATGTCGTGCCAATTGCCTACAGGCGCCTGGCGACGGTCGTAGTTCCATTGTAGTCAGGTCATGTTTCGTATGGTTTACTAGTATTTTTCGATGCTGAATCGAATGGAATGGGTATCGGAGCAGTAATACTAGGTCAAGCTGTTCATGAGAATAACAAACGTTGTGTAATATTTTGCAGAGTTTCATCATTTGTACTCCCTCCTTCCCGGGTCATTAAAACCGCTGGCCAGCTCGACACGCCACGTCGTCCCCTTCCGACTACCTACAAGTGTGTTTTGTGTTAGTGTGTGGTCAGTATGAGTGGTGTCAGGGATGGTCGACTGTCAAGTAGCCCATCCCTGGACCGCTGGTGCGAATTTATTTAAGGACCCAATGTATGTATGAGTGAATGTGTTGTGAATGTATATGTGTTTAGTGTTTGTGTGTGTTGGTAGGAATAGGTGCTGTAGGGAAGGTTCCAGGGGGGGGGGACGAATATCGAGTAGTCTGCCCTCCTCACGTCGGAAAGAGGATCACAGTTTAGGCCGTAAACGACGGCCTGACACCCTTCTCCATGGGGTGAACAGGGGCAAGTCCAATCCCTGGAATCCCCATGGAGATAAAGCGTAGGTGCAGGTAGAACGTCTCTTGGCAATTCCAGCACCGGGGTCTGCCACCCATTCAGGTCCGTAAGCTGCTCAAGGTGTAGCCATATAGAATGGAGCATCTAGGGCGTGGCGCTGTCGGTCGTGAAGCCAAGGATTTGGCCTCGTGGGGACCGTGGTTTCGCTGGGAATCCCCCCAGAGAGCTGTCTGGGGCTGGCTGGAGAGGGGTTAAGGCCACAAGGCTAGGTTCCCTCTCCAAAGCCATGGGCGTATGCATGGCACTAATACAAATGCCTACCAGCGCCTACTGGCAGTTGCAATATTTAGTTTTCGTCGTTCCGTTGTAGTCCGGATATGTTTCGTGTGGTTTACTGGTATTTTTCAATGCTGAATCGAATGGGATGGGTCTCGAAGGTGTAAGGTCTGCTGCGCAAGAGTATAATAATCCGTTGTCTAATAATTTGCAGCGTTTTGGTTTATTATTCATTCTGAATAATAACCCTATGTTTTCGGTCACGAAAAATTCTTTACAACCCCCCCCCCCCCACCCTCAAAATTTGATACTTAACGTTTCAAGACATGGGGATTCCAAATATGCAATGTCCGTCTGTCGTCCCCAGTCCGGTCCTTTTTGTGCCTTTAATATGTTCTAAAAAATCCATTCTTTCACAAAAAAATCCCATTTGGTATCTAGTTGTGCCCGCCATCTCGGCAATCCGGTCGGACGAAGCCCATGGTTGTTATGGGCAAAAAATGGTTAAAAAATTTAACGAAACGCAGTATAACGCGGGAACTACAGCGGAAGTCAACGTTTCGTCGTTAGTACTCCCTCCCTCCCTCCCATCTCATTAAAACCACCTGCCCGCTCGACTCGCAACAGTGATGACCGGTTAAATGAGGGGGCAACTCAACTTCTGCTTTAACCAGTTCCTTCTTACTCCGTAGGACCATGAAAAGTTGAAATGTTACCGATATGGGATCGTGATGGCCGATCGACAAGACGAAGAATGGTGCACCAAAATCCACATCATTCTGAATTCAAACACTTGTTCAGAGTATAGAAAATTGTTGCGAAATTAATAACAGCCGATATTGAACCAAATCAGTTTTGAAAAAGCTAAGGGGCGACGCTGTGTTATTGGCCAAAAGTTAGTTAACCAGATTTAGCCAGCAATTAGAAGAGGGAACAGATGGTAAATTGTCGTCGTGGAGAATAGCTTTAAAAAGTCGAACAGGTAAATACGAAGAACATTTAATTTTCGTTTTGGGAGTTGAGCGGATGTTTAGAAAAGTACTTAAAACACGAACGACGGGTACGTCCCTCATGTGGGGCAGTTAGGTGAGGGGGGTTAACGAGACACGTGCGCTGTGACTTCCACCCCAGAAATCCGACTCAGTTGGCAGACGTTGCCCTCAAACAGGATCGCCGTCTGGTTTTGTCATTCCGTCACCAACTCTCCTATTTCAGCCTTTAATTTCTTTAGTCGGCCGCTTAAAAGTTCTGTATAACGAATAAGGAGACTTTGTTGCCGGAGCGTCGCCATATTCGGCGAGAGTGAGCGAAGCGGAGACAGATTCGGAGTGACAAATCAGTCAGAGAGGATAATCCGCGAAGCCGTTCCTCACGAGGATCGCGGAGATATGTAGGTAACTGGTATGTAGGAGACGGAAAGGAAGCGAGACCGGCCGTCAAGAGCAGATCATCGCGGGGAGCGGCGGTGACGTTTCGGAGCTCTGATGATAGCATTGCGGTCATTCAATTAAAGTGTCTAATTAATTTTCTGATTATCACTCGATGGCGTAGGCCTCGGCGGAATGGCAAGTTTATAGATGGATCCGCTGATTACATTTGCCATTTGCCGGCCAGAACCAGCACGCACTCGGCCTCTCTGCCACCCCACCCCCCCTTCCCACCGGCCTCACCCACCAGACTTCTCCAGCAATTTCAACGGCCTTCTGATGACTTTGATTTGACTAATCTGCAAATGCGGTGGGAAAGTTGCTACGCGACCTGATCAATTCAACTGCTTAGCACTTTTCCGTATTAATTTGATTCCGCCCGTTTTGGAACATTTAAATGACGTTGGGTCCGCTATGAACGCTATGTTACTACATAAAACGCATCAAATTATCACACAACAGTTTATTATTCCCTTGCATAGCTTGAAGTATTCCCATTCCTCCAAGACCCATCCGATTCGACTCAGCATCGAAAAATACCTGTAAACTATACGAAACATGACCTGACTACTGCTGAACAACGAAAATTACATATTCCACGCGCCGGTAGACAAGTGGTAGGAAGGCGGTGGAAATGATGAAACATTGGCTCACTATAACTACTGGGATTTCACTGTTTAAGGTCTCAACGCAGTAGTACACCTCTGGCACTCAATCCATTCGACCCAGCATCGAAAAATACAGTGTGAGGCTATCCAAGCCAGGCAGGGATAGAACCAGCACCCGCTCCTCTGAACCCAAGGGTTGAGGCAATGGGTACCAGCGATGGCTGAGGGACTACGTGGGCTCCCCCACAGACTCGTGTTGAGGAGTTGGGACATGGGCCCTCTGTGGCCACGGCAACTACCATTGGTCCGGTAGCTTCAACCTCCCTGTATTCTCTCTCTCCCTCTCCCTCTCTCGCTCTCACTCTCTCTCTCCCTCTCTCCCTCCCTATCCCTCTCTCCCCCCCTCTCTCTCGCCCCCCCCCTCCCCCAAGCCTTTAAGGCGTACGTAACGTATGACGTTAAGTGTCAAATTTGGAGGTGGGATAATAAATAATTAACCGAAACCAAATGAGCATGAAACATAAAAATACTAGTGACTGAATGGAGAATTGGATTTAGGCCGCCGATACGGCACTTAAAACCGAAGCGCCCAATTTAGATGTTACTAAGCGCTAAGCCAGCCTAAGGTTGATATGAGAAGAACCGTTTCTTTAGTATTTTACGACGCTGTGTCGAATAAGATGGGTCTCAGAGTTAAGCATAGTGAGGCAAAGTCCACTACTTGGGAGAGAGAGGGAGAGAAAGAAATTTTTAGTCTTCAGGAAAAATTTTACAATAGGTACATTTCAGCATGCCGATTTGAATAAATATTGCTCGTCGTCGGCGAACCAGTTGTGACGAGCAACAGTAGCCGCTGGATGCAGTTTATAAAAGTATAAAGCAACATGTAAAAAAGTACAGTATGAGTAAAAATAAATACAGTAAATTTCCCCTGATACTGAAAATGCACATGTTGCATCGAATCACTCTTATAGATGTGAGGATGGCAAAAGAATTCGTGTGTCACAGGTTAACACGTCTGAGCAGGAATTCGTAGTTGAGACAAATCACTGTACGCTTGCTGGCTTTCCTACAGTGCTGAACTGGGAATATATATGGAGCAGGTACAGGGCGCTTCTCGAAGCTCGAGTTGTCGACATTTTTGTGATTATCACATTTTGACGTGAAGTGAAACCGGTTGGGTACATCTGAATGGGGAAGGATCGCTTCAAAGAACTCGCGGGACAATAGCGAAAGTTATCGTTTGTCCTCGGCCTGCGCTCGTTTTCCGCAGTGCCTTCCGTCTCCCTCGTTCCGATTGCCAATAGTCACTTGGGAAATGACAATTTCAGTTTATGTTTCGTATAGTTTACTCGTATTTCTCGACTTTGGATTGAATACGACAATCATGCTGTGGAAGAGACTAGTGAATCGTTTCGAAATAATTCGCAGGGTTTTGGTTTATTATTCATTCTGAATGTTTTTCCTATGTTTTCAGTCACGACAAATTTTTTACAACCCCCCCTGAAAATTTGATACTTTACGTTTCAAGACATGGGGATTCCAAATCTGCAATGTCCGTGCGCCGTCCCCCGTCCCCCGTCCACCATACCCCATCCACCGTCCCCCGTCCACCATCCCCCATCCCCCTTCCCCGTCCACCATCCCCATCCGCCTTCCCCGTCCCCCGTCCCCCGTCCGCCGTCCAGGCCGTTTTGTGCCTTTAACGTAGTCTAAAAAATTCGTTCTTTTGCACAAAAATCCCATTTGGTATCTAGTTGTGCCCGCCATCTCGGCAATGCGATTGGACTATGCCCATGGTTGTTATGGGCAAAAAATGGTTAAAAAATTTAACGAAACGCAGTATAATCGCGAATAAGCCGTGTTTCGTATCGTTTTTAAGGCCTGCTCGACTCGCAACGCCCGTTGGACTCGCAACGTCCTGCCAATTGCCGAGCGAGGGTCCCAATTTCCCAGACTCGACCTCGACGGGGCGGAGGAAGGTCAGGGCCACTTCTTCCGCACACCCCTCCATCGGATCATAAATGCCTACAGACGTTTACAGGCGCCTGGCGCCGGGGGAATATTTATTTTTCGTAGTTCCATTGTAGTTAGGTCATGTTTCGTATGGTTTACTAGTATTCAATGCTGAATCGAATGGGATGGGTCTCGAGCAGTAATACTAGGTCAGGCTGTTCATGAGAATAATAAACCATTGTGTAATAATTTGCAGGGTTTTTATTTGCGTCCCTATGGAAGTAATTTTAAAGACGTATTCACCTCAAAAAATAGCTTTGACAAGTCAATTACTTAAACAGCGTTCGTTCTGTGAAGATTGAAATGGAACTAAAGACAACCCGGCAATAGCTGAAATTTTACGCAGTACCAGTTTCGTGACCAACTTTCTCCGAATTATTACGCACTTTATTAACACGTAATATCGATTACTCATTCGATCGTTAATTTTTTACCTCCGCTCGGCTCCGTTTGAGTATAGGTTCTCCTTGACGATCTTCTTCTCGTCCTTTGGCTCGTCTCCTCAGATCGCCTGAGGATTCCTATTTAAACCCGACGATGTTACCTCATATAATTCTCAATGAGAGGTTCGTAAAATTTCAGCTCTCCTAGAACAAAAACTCTTGCGCCATTATTAAAAACTTATTTCGAATAAACGGAGCAGGCCTTTCAGTATTCACTGGTGCCAAAATTCCTCACGAATAGATGAAAGGATTACGATTGTAGAGATGAGCTTTCCACTCAGACGGTTCCTCGTTGGACGGACGGCTTTCTTAGCTTTTTGGGCACAAAAGTTGCAACAGTCAGGAAATTGTTACACAAAACGTTACGCGTCTCTGAAATGATGTGCACGCAAAGCAAAGTTAAACGAGTGGAACCTCCTTCCTTACTTTCTCTGTCTTTGCTTTTCATTTTCAGGTATTCTACAGATGGTCGTTTCTGCTAGATATTTTATAGAATTTTTTTCACTAGGAAATCGTATATTTTGTTCAACCGGCCTTCCGATAAATCGTTATTAAAGAATCGATTCAGATGAAAATTAACGAAACATGTAAACTCGATTTTCTGTTTATGAAAAGTCAAATTTTGTAGAACTGAGTGAAACGCTCTCACGTCAATGTATGGCTCAGGGAAACACAATGGTACCGAATGGAGCGTTATTGTGGGCGTTGGGTTGGGGTAGAAGTGAGTCTTGAAAGTTGGTTTTGGTTGGAGATCATATTGACTATCCTCCTCTTGCACCAGTTTTCAGTCCCGTCGAAAGCAGGTTGAGCTTCGTTAGCAGCAGCATCTAACGTGTCTAGTAGGAGGAGCGCTGCATGATTATATGCTGAACAATTATGAAAATTATTATCGTTAATGGAAACTGAGAAAAATTCCCACTTCGACCTCAAGTGGGCCTGCTGTGCAGCGTTAGGTCCTACTGGTTCCACCCCCAGGTCCCATGAAGTTGGCTTTGATACGACGTTCTCAATGTGCACCAACTGCAAAGCAGCAGTTAGATCGATCCCCGACCTCATCGAGCTGTAGGGAAGACATCCCAAGCCATCCAAGGCGCGCTACAGTCCCTCGCAAATACACAGTAGGTGCCCCCCTAGCTGAATCTGCAGTTCCGTACTGAAGGTTAGGTAACCTTTCGTCGTGGGGTACATGCCCGATGGGTAGGGACTCCTTACCCTTCTTTGCAAGGCCAGTCAGGGCAAGGGTCAGTCTTTTCGTTGCCCTCATGCCCTCCATGAGCCGACACTCAGATAAGGGAAAGCCTATAATGGGCACCGAGTCGTTTGAGCGCTTGAAGACATCCCCATGTCAACTTAGATCTGAAGGTGTCAGCTGCTATAGCCTTTAGAGCAGCCTGGCTCTCCGAGAATACGTAAATCCGCTTATCCTTGAGTACTTCTGTCAGGATCATTATGCTGCACAAATCTTTATGACTAGAATTTCCGCTTGATATATCGTCACGTACTCTCCCACGGCTTAAGAAGACTGAAATTGGGCCATACGATGCCCAGTCCAGCTCTACCCCCAATCACAGAACCGTCAGCATTTCTTCAGCTCGTTGTCTCCGAAACGACGTCCTCAATATGGCACATCCCAAACAGCATTTCTCTACGAGCTGCAGGAAAGACTTCCCAAGACGCGCCACAGCTAGGTACTCCGCTGACTTCAACCCTACCTGCAGCTGTGTACTGGTGGGATAGATCGGGTATAGGAATGTGGGCTAGTGCGCTCCCCTGCGGAACCCCTGAGTGTATTGGTTTGGAGTTTAGCAGTGCAATCTTGTCCCTTCCTGAATGGTCTTCTAGATATGACATATCAGCCGGTATAACGTATCATGTGAGCTATGATCGTACATGTAGTGCTTTGTCAAAGAATTTCTCTAAATTAGACAAAACACACACACCTCTGCGCTTCAAATAACGAGAATTTTGAGACATTAGAGCAAAAAATAAGTTTTGGAGGGCAAATGAGTCAAATAGGTAGATATGTGTGTGTATGATAAGATCAACGGGTGCAGCACCCGAATCATTCGAGTGGCGAGGAGAGTTGCGTGATGCTTCACGATTAAATATTTTATCCAATTGCAAAATCGCAGGAATGAAATATTAAAGAGAGAAAAGCGGAATAAGAGGTGAGCCGTTGTTCCCCCTTATTGTTGTTCACTTGTCTCTGCGGCATAAACAGCAGGGAAGAACCGGGGGAGTGTGAAGTAGTCGATCCTCAAGTCAACGAGGCCGTTATGAACACAAACGGATCAATAAGAATAAAGCAATTTCTCTTTACTTCAGACGAGAGCTCCGAAGAGTGAAAATGTGGCGACAAGTTCGGTTTTGAAAGTCCCTGAGTTATAAATTTGAATATTCTATTTGCGGGTGGTGTTTATTATTGATTGTGTGCGTTCCCACCGGCGGTGATTTGCATAGCTTTTATGGCTAAGAATATAAATCAATTGGCTATTGAGACGCAGGGGTTGATTTTGAAATAAAGGCTGCGGGGATCATTTGCATGCCGGATTAGCATGTGTGAGTGAAGGAGGGGGACTTGGAAAACAAAGGGGTTGGAAGAGCGAGAGCACCCGGAGACTGAAAGATCCCCTTTGTCGATTATTAGAACTGCGTTTGGTAGCCACCATGTGAAAGTACGTTGTGCCTTTTGACGCTGAGCATTTTACTGTCGACGACTTCAGCTTTCTTCGTTCGCACAGTGAGCTCTTCCAGTTGTTATGATATTAGGAATACAAGCATCCTTTTGAGGGGATCAGAAGAACGCTGGCACAATTATTGACACTATGCGGTCGTCCGCTGCACTGTAATGCTTACAAGACAGCATTATGTGACATTGGAATACTTAACCTCATGATCCCGCTCCATGCAACGCGTATTTTTCTGAAATTTCGTACTTTGCAGTTCAATTTCGATGCCGTTGAACTATATTTAAAGAACCAACTGCCCATATTTCCATAACACGATGTGTCCAATCGTTACCACACTGGCGCAAAACTTCCATCAGTCGATCACGCTAAAAATACCTATTTCTCCGATTTACGCGTCAGGCTGCGTATGATCCTGACAGAAATTGTTTTAAACTCAAACTCTTGAAGGACTGCTATCATGTTAATTCAGTGATGAGATGACTGCGCAATTTTTGCTTTCCGCTACCCGAAGGGAAGGAAAGTATAGCAATCGGCCCAAAAAAAAATTTGGGTTTTCTTCAGATCTTTACGTTTCAGATCCTACTGAGTCTAAAATATCTAATTTCGGAGCAAGGTCCGTGTGTGTGTCTGTAGTTCGATTTGCGGGAGAACGGCTGATCCGATTGAGCTGGTTCTTTTTTTGTTTTGTTCGTTATGTTTTGTAGACACCAAAATGAGGTTATGGACGATTTCGGCCGATGGGAAGGGGGGTGGTGGACAAAAAAGTACCAAAAACTAGGGTTTTTCGCATTTTTCTCGAAAACGGCTCCAACGATTTTTATTAAACTTTCAAATTACCTTGTCCTAATTAATACCTAACTTTTCTTCTGTATACATATCTCCATGAAAATACGGTGAACGGAGATAATGACCTATGAAGCAAAAATAGGTTTTTTAAGCTTTTTGGCAAAATGACTTCAACGATTATCATCAAACTGTCAGGATATTTTCGAATAGTTAATACCTACATATTGTTCTCAATAAATGTTCCTCTGAAAGTCCATTGAGCAGAGATAAAAATGAAAATGTGTTGAAAATAACGTTTTTTCGAACATTTCCGAAAGTTCCAGGGTAATTTTTTCACCAGATGTGATAAATCCTAATGAAGTGTCTTTTAGTCACCCATACCAACATTTTGTTCTCCATAACTATTTCTGTATATATATGTTGCACGGAGATATAAGCCACGTTAACTCAGAAAAGGAGATTTGTCGAATATTAATTTATCGGTATTCGTATTTTCTCAAAAACGGCTCCAACGATTTCGATAAAACTTTCGGAGTGCTCTCAGCTAACTAGTCCCTACATTTTGTTCCGTATAAATGTTCCTGTAAAAATGCGTTGAACGAAGATATAGCGCCCGCATGTGTAGGTGGTGTTCGAACTTAAAGGGGTGGCGGAAAGTAGTGTGTTGCTACGCACCAGATATTTTAAGATGGATTTCCACTATCTCGCCGCACCCACCTTACATTATGTAAGCCAAGTTAACTCAGAAAAGGAGATTTGTCGAATATTAATTTATCGGTATTCCAATTTTCTCAAAAACGGCTCTAACGATTTCGATCAAACTTACAGAGTACTCTCAGCTAACTAGTCCCTACATTTTGTTCACCATAAATGTTCCTGTAGAAATGCGTTGAACGAAGATATAGCGCCCGCATATGTAGCTGGTGTTCGAACTTAAAGGAGGTGGTGGAAAGTTGTGTGTTGCTACGCACCAGACATTTGAAGTTTTGTTTAATATTTGTTAGATTTCTTTTGGCAGAACAGGTTCTTCCTCTGCCGCGAGGAGTAGCCCATATCTCCGCCGAGTCTCCGACTTTGCACCGATGTTTGGCTGCATGTTACTCTACTATTTACCTTCGAACATTTGTGAAAAAGGAGGGAAAAAAATTCTCATAAATTTCGTTAATCGCCAATGGCAAGTGCTTCGACAACTTTCAATGATATCAGATCCCTTCGATTCTCGTACGCCTTTAGTTACTCCTTCGGGCAATAACAAGACGTTCGTTAGTGATCAAACTCGTTCAAAAGCAATCAGATATGTAAATGACTAGTTGCCCTGGGATGCACTCAGATTACTACTCAAATGACGATATTCTGCCACATTATTGTTACTTTTGAACTGTTGATGAACACACAGAACTCAACCACAAACCAATGCGATCAATGCGAAGTATTTTCCGCCAAATTTTCTTGTTACTTTTTTTTTAGTTCGCACCTCAGACGAAATAAAGGGCTCACACGGCCACTTCATTAAACGGAGGCCCTTGTACTCTTCACGAGTGAATTAATCGATGTAGACCTTGTCCAAAGTATGACGAGGTGCAGAAATACCGACGGTCAGCAAGGGCGCTTATTGCTCTGCCAAAATAACAACGATAATCCGACAAAAAGAAAAAGGAAATAAAGAGCATCGTATTCACAAGGTCGATCCACACCTCACTACAAGCCTGCAATAGACCAGTCTCACTTTGGTGGGCTAAAATCCACGAACACCACCCCCTACAACAGCACGTTTCATGATCCATTTACTTAACAATCGCTCATTAGCGTTTCTTTCTGCATTTTATCAAAATATTTGTAGTTACGTGTCATTCAAATTGGCGTGATAACCGTGGTCTATTAACTAGTTGATTAGTGTTGAACTATATCGATAAGTCCCTTTACAAAATATCTGGTGCGTTGCAACACACAACTTTCCTTAGCTCTACGTCAATTCACTTTGTACACGGCTAATTCTATTTAATCAATTCATTTATCACTTAGTTCCTTTGAACTTGGTCAAACAACACGTCACAGCAGCAGGGAGCGGTAGCGCCTACAGTTCTGGAATTTATTGTGCTCCTTATACTCATTCTAGGACGATTATTGAGCCATTGATACACAGACAATTAATGAGGCTGTAAACACAAATTTTTAGAAGGACAATAGTAATCACTTTTGCAGAGTTATTGGGCAATAACTGTTAGAACTGGTAGTAAGCGAAAAGGTAGTTGAAATTCAGGAATTTCTGGAGTGACTCCCATGTATTTCATGAGCGTTTTTAAACACTCAGCCTTTAGATATTGGATTGTACTGCAATACCAATTTTTTTAAACATTCTACGAAAATTCCAGCGGAGTTTATAAGGGAAAAACTGCGCTAAAACGCTTTTCGTCGAAAATTCTGGTAATTTATTGTGCTGCTCTCGTCATTTTCCCACAAATGGGAATTTTATGGTATGATTATCTTATTAGGAGCTATCAATATAAAAAATTTAATCAAAATCGTAAGAGCCGTTTTTGAGAAAAAACTATGGTGTTTTAATCACTATGATAACTATAGTTAACTTTCGGTGGATTTTGCTCATGTCCTTATTTTTGCGTCCCATGGTAACCTGTAGACTAGACATCAAGTTTCAGCTGATTTGGTACGGTTGTTTTCTCTAAAAACCGCGCTAAAATCGATTTCGTCGAAAGTTTTGGTAATTTATTGTGCTGCTCTCGTCATTTTCCCGTGAATGGAAATTTCATGCTATAATTGCCTTATTAAGAACTATTATTATAAAAAATTTGATCAAAATCGTTATAGCCATGTTTGAGAAAAAAAATATTTGGTGTTTTGATCACTATGATAACTATAGATACCTTTCGGTGGATTTTGTTCAGACCCTCATTTTGGCGTTCCATCGTTATCTGCGGGCGAGATATGAAGTTTGAGCTGATTTGGTGCGATGGTTTTCTCTAAAAATCGTTCACAGACACGCAGACCATTTCCCCAAATAGTGTTTTTCGGACTCAGGAGGGTCTGAAACGTCAAGATCTGAAGAAAACTCAAAATTTTTTTTTCAGCCGATTACAAAACTTTCCTTTATACTTTGTAGAGCCAAGGAAAGTAAAAAGTGCATAAGCGCACTGCTATAATAATTTTGCCAGCAAATATGTTTAAATAACTATGTATAATTGCATATCTACTGAACTGGTTCTACAGTGATGATTATATAGATAATCATGTCTAATTAACTGCCGTATCATTAACGCGATGTATTTGCATATTTACCTATTTTAGCATAAAATTATATCTGATTGACCGATAAAATAAGAGACTAATCGATAAACTAATAAACGTATAATAAACTGGAAACACAAATCCTAGTGATTACTCTTTTTCAAGTTAAATATTATTATATTTACTTATTTCTTATTTAATTATTTATAGATCTTATTTGTTGTTTTTATATTTAATATATGATATAATGTTAATGATATTCATGTTAGTTTATGAATTATTACTTTTAGTATATTGTAAATAATAATTATTCAACGAAAACTAAATAATTAACTAATAAACTAAATAAATTACTAGTTCTATATTTTACCATTTGACGGCTGTTTTGTTTCGCTGTGTTACTGTCTGGACTGTTTCACATTCTTGTGTGAGAAGCGGAAAATGTCGATCGGAAAAATCTCTCATTACGATTGCATGCGTCCAGACTCAGTCAGGTGGAAACCCCTTCGTTTTTGACGAGCACAGCCGCGGAACGAGGGGGAACTTGACATGTCTCCAATAGCGAGAAAAACAGGACCAATTGTTCCAAAAAGATGCAATTCAATCGTGATATCGGCTTGAGGTTGAGAGCACGATTCCGTGATCTTGTCTCGTCCTGTCTTGTCTTGTCTCGTCTTTTCTCCGCTCCTGACATTTCACTTCCACCTGCTCAGTTAACAAACAGGAATTCACTTCCATTTTCCCATTTGTTCGAGCTTTACATTTATTTTTCCGCTTCTCATCTCGTTTCAATTGTGGATTTAATGGCGGCCGACTTTTGTCAGCTCCCCGAGTTGCTTTGCGTGATCGCCTCTCCAGCAAAAGAAAAAGGATTCGACATTTATTTCCGTCGTATTTCTGTAAAAGCTCTCGCTTCACAAGACATAACGAACCGAAAGTAACCTTTCATCGCATGAACTAACAACAAGCGTCGTCCATTCAAAAATGAACTAACTGAACTTTTTTCTGCCCTGTGCGAACTGGTGAAAACAATTACTTTTAGTGCCACCCCAAACTACTGAAGTTATCGCTAGGGAACTATTGCGAGCTTGAAATATTCTGAGGACGTCGCACCACATCGTCAGCCACCAGTGATGCTGAGTAATGCCGTTCAGGGCAAGAGAAGGAGAAATGTGAAACTCATTGATGAAAGAGACGAGCGAGATATGACTGTATTAATAGGATTCCTATGGTCAGTTGAACGCTCACTTGCCATGCACTACAGAAATAGAGTAACTGAAAGACAGAGTTCACACAACACACAAAAGTATTAACATCTAAAGAGTTGAGCTGTTTTGAGCTGACACGAGAGCTGAGAAATAGGCTTAAAATGTGTGAGTTCTAGTGTAGAGTGCCGTAAGGAAGTGGCGAATACTAAGGTTGACAAGTGAGAGGAGCGCAGGGGTTCCTAGAAAAAACCTAACGGTTAATTGCGTTGAATGAAAAAATACGTTGTCGGCTCTAGAAAACTCAACTCTAATGTCTCTGGGATTCTGGGATTGGCGGCCGCTGGATCAAATGGGAGAGCACCTAGCAGCTCGACTTCAGGGTCTATGTTAGCAGTTTAGTACAGTGAACTATCATACCAATCCAGCTTGAGCTGAACCAAACATTGCCAAATATCGCTACACGAAATTACTATCCAAAAGAGTTGCGAGTTTTGGACGTTCTAGTTGATGGGTTCCTATGAAGACTCCATTCACCCAAAAGTTTAATCAATCTGTGATATCACATACTGTGTTTTCACCATCATAGTTTCAGTTATTCATGTACTCTTAGTTTTTTATTCACGCTTTTTGAAAATAATCACGTTTATGTATAAGCTGCACTAACAGTAGCACATATTTTGGCAATTATATATTCTATGTTTCTTCCGATGGACTAATTTAATATATGGAAACAACAATAACGAAATAAAATCTGGCTTAATGGTAGTTAAATATAAAAAACTGGCTTAATCACGATGGGTGAACAACAGATCAAGGAAAAGCTTTTAAAGTGGACATCGGGAGCCGAACTATCCTCAAAGTAGGACTCTTGCTAAACCTTATGGAACTACTCTCAATTTAGTTCAAGAAGAATGGACGGAATACCTTATGTGCTACCTCATTTCCGACAATTGCCGTTCGCCACACTATGAACCGCTACGCTCAATATCAGAATTCTTCTTTCCCATCTCCATCACTATCCCACCCACCCATAAAGTTGGGTAAGTCACGAATTCCTTCCACCCAACTCTGGAAAGAAGTCAGGCGTGTGCCACAATTGGCCAATTAATTTTGAAATCATCTTGTCGAAGAAACAAACGAGGCTAAAACCTGCACCGATATGCAACGCTTAACCTGCATAATATGCCTGTAACTATGAGTGTTTTTACAACGCAGCGTAGCGCCCACACGACTCGACGTGCGTGTTGGTAACTAGAAGCCGAGCTGGTAACTAGCGCGAGAGCTGAGAGACGAACGATTTGGGAGAACTCGGAAATGACTGTTGTTCCAGAGAGCTGATAGATAACTGTTGGAAAGAGCTGTGTTGTGGAAAGGAATGTAAACTTGAGGGGTGGGAAAAGGACATTTTTGAAAGTCCAGAAAAGGGGGAAATCAGTTGCTACGCGGAAATAACTGAAGACTCTACAGGTACAAACAAAAGGGATGAGATCAGAAAGGTGTTTGGGGAACCAATGGCTTTCCGTTAGGGCCAGTGATTACCATTATGTGGACGTTCGGAGGTCAAACAATTCAGCCTGCGCTGAGCACTACTCATATCCTGGTTTGGAAGTGACCCAGGTACCTGTCGTATGTTGTCTCAGATTCTGCGTATCGCCCCTCCGTGAAACCATCTCTGACTGATACTGGGCTCGGTTTTGCTTAGTTCTACTGTCTATAAGCCTGTCAACGCGTATATTGTTAGTGCGTACGCGTGCCTCGCTATCAACATGACCCGACAAGCTTCAATTTGGGGGATTATGAACAGTTTGGGCTTCGATACGAAGAACGCAGATCTGCGGTGAGTGAGTGTAGGGCACAAATACCGCGAGATGCTTTGAATTGAGGTCCAGTCATTTAAAGTTCGTGAGGGTCACCTAAACTATCGCAGTAAATTGAGAAACGCTGTGGGATGGGAATAGCGTTGACCTTGAGATCTACTTTAGACCCAATGGAGACCTCTCTGTTTCTGTTTCTATCGGCCATCGGAGATCTAATTGAGCCAAATAAGATCGATGCCTGAGCCAGGTGGCCGCTTGAGATTCGCCTATAACTATATATAGATGACAATCCCCTCCTTCGTGATATAGATGACTCTGATATTGGCATGACGACAATCTAAGCACCTGTTATCCCTCTTCCCTCCCACTCGCCCGATAACAAAAACAACTCCAACTCGAAACGAACAAGCGGGCACTGCGGCGTAGGATTTGCGATAGGGTGGAATATCTCAGGAACCTTTGGCGACCCCAAGTACGAGGTGCTTCTCCGGAAAGGCCATGTTCCGATTTGTATCTAACGAAACCGCACACGCGCAGCCCACGCTTCCCTGTTGTTATTCCACTTGGTCGCAATTGTTTATCACACCGGTTCTCAATCAGATGACCGTCTTGAAACTGTTCACACGACGCAGTGAGTTTTCCCGTTCTCGTTCTCGTTCTCATTCAGCAGATAATGTAAGTCCTAGCGTCACAAATAAATTTGGGGCGCTGCCCCCGGGAAGATGCGAGAGCTCGATCTACGAATGTTAACATCCATTTATGTGAGCATTTCATATTTCTTTTATGCCTGATTGGTTTTGGTCTTTAAACATCGCAGCCTGCATTTCAAACAACGGTTTGGTGGCAATGACTTCGAAAATCAGGACCACTACCAAAGATAACAAGTCGAACTACTGCGGGCGTATTCATGCAGTGATGGAAGGCGCCCTCCATGGTGAACACCCTTGCCAGGCTGATGGGCAACTCCATACCTTTTCCAGCTGCTGTTGAGCTCAGAAGGTGATGGGAGGTCCTGTAATTCTTCAAACGTAGCGATATTGCCGGAGCGAGGTGGCTTGCGCTTAATGCTTAGTCACAGAAATCAGGCATATTTGTCATGTTCATTGAACTGATTTCTACCGTGTTGAACTCTGAGCACTTTACTCATATAGGGGCAAAATCAATGGATCAATCTGGCTTACCCCATCACTTAAACTTCCTGACATACGGAACCTCAAGCCCCTGATAGCCAACACGAGGTGATGGATAAGCTCCATGCTGTAGACAGCCGTCTGCAAGATGTTGTAGCGTGAGGCCAGCTAGAGGGCCATGTATGACTTTGTCCAGGCCACACTGTCGAAATAGGGGAGAGGAGCCGGGTGACTGATAAAAAGTAATGATGCAAGGTGATGCCAGATGCCAGGGGGCGTTCTACAATGGTATGAGTCATATCCAGTACTTGTCCTTCCAATGCTCATCATCGAGAATTAGTAAACTCAGCAGCGGGCTTCGCGGATGACCTGAGACTTAGCACCTCGAGTACAGTTTTGAGCAACGCAGCTGGCCATTCGCTAAGTGTCCTGGAAGACATGTATCTCAAGGCCAGTAGTCAAGATACTGAATTCCAGCTCTCCCCATTGCTTAATTTACTGAGTACGTATTCTTTATTGAACGGATTTTAATCCCTCCAATGCGCGTATCATAACATGAGTGGCATTTGGACCATTTCGTGAAATGATGGCGTTGACATGTAGAGCTTCAAACACCCCCTGAGGTGACAGCAAACGAGTTGTGCATCCAGAGACAACGCGGCCTCCTATATTGCAACGAAGCGGAAGCGGGACGATGGCAGCGATGCGGTCAAGGGACACGCTTGACCATCGGGTCATGACTGCGACGTCATTGGATCTCTCCTCATCACTTCATCCTCCTTCATTTCCTCTGGGTTCTGCTTCGTTTCGACTGTTACGTTCGCGCTACCGTTGAATATCGATTTCTTCCATCCTGGACAACACGGCGGGTCGACATTTGATCTTCGCTGGTGTTTTCTTTCCATCCGACAAATGAAGAGGCATCTCGACTCTAATGAAACCATCAACGACTATACGGCTGTTTAAGCTACCGAGGAGCAGCGCTTACGACGATCGTAACTGTTTTAGCAGCTCGCCAATGGTTAAAGTTAAAAAAAAAAGAAACATACTACAAACACATGTGACGCATCAAACTTCTCTTCTTCTTAGCACTCCATATCTTATTTCCAACGTGTTTATTGGGATTTTGTGGCTGAAAAAGAAGAAAAACGACTTTTCTTCAGATGGGAACGTTTCAAGGCCCTCTGAGTCCGAAAAACACCATTTGAAATATTGTTTCTGTGTGTCATCAGAAACCATCAAACGCCAAAACCAGGTGGTGAGCAAAGTCGGTCTAAAACTAACTATAGTCTTCATGAATGCTTCATGCAAAATAAAGAGAGAGCAATAAAGACTTGAGTTGATTGACGAATGAGATGAACGAGATAGAGGACTGTATTGACACACCAGGATTAAACGACCACTTGATTAGCACGATAAGGTTCTGCTCACTGCACGCTAGAATTGACGCGACACGGCGGGTCTCTAGATATGTGAACTGGTGTAAGAACGATAATTGAGAGCTACTGAATACTACAAGCACTCATCTTGGACTGACTCGGCTCTGTAGGGCGTTGCGTAGAAAAACACAATTCGTGGAGAGTACAACCCGTTGTCGACCTCTGAGTTATACCTACAGCCTCGTATTAGCAGGAGAGGCTTATTGAACTCTCATGAGGTAAAGAGCCCGCCCTTAGTGGGGGGTTCTGGCTAAGGGCCACAACCTTGTTCCCTCCAGATCTTAGCCGAACAACGGTAACGAAACACCAAATTATTTTGTTTTAAATGGTTACATTTCTTGTTTCTACTGTTACTCATAAAATGACAGAACCATAAAATTCTATTCCTCCTGAAAATGACAGTAGAGCCCAATACATGATCAAAAATATCGAAGCAAATCGATATCAGCGCAGTGTTTTCTTGTAATATCCTGCTTGTGTGGTACTAGCGTTTTCAAAAAAAACTACAATGAGAGCCTGATAAACTACCCATATGACATTTTGAAAAAGCTCAGACAATACCTAGGAGCAACCTAAGAAATTCCAGTTTTCAAACCACCGCCGTTTCGTTTACTAGCATTTTTACCGCGTTTACCCAACTATTCCTAAACAACAAACAGGACCCTTCTGATGGATCGTGTTGGCAGCCACATAAATTTCCTGCGCATTAAATGCTCACTTGTGGTCGCAGTAAGAGCAACACATTAAATTTCGGAACCTCCACCGGTGTTTATGCAGAACGTTGTTACAAACTGAATGAAAAACGAATTTGATTAGTAGCTAGAGTAGATTTGAGTAGGCCTTACTAGATTTGTATTTAAAAGCGTTTTTGTATCCTTAATTTCTTGGCTCTAGAAATAAATATTATGTAAACAGCTGAGATAGAATTGAGTTCTCTTCAGACCCTACGAAGTCAGAAACATACTATTTGGGGAAACGGTCAGTGTGTGTGTGCCTGTGAACGCGATTGAGAGAAAACGGTTTACCCTAATCAGCTCAAACATGATATCAAGGGGCACAGGAATAAGGATATGTGCAACTAACTATAATTATCATAACGGATTCATAATTTTTTCTCAAATCGATTCTGATCGAATTTCTTGTATGGACAGCTGTGAATAACATGAAAATACCATAAACTTCGTGGGAAAATGATGAGAGTAGCACAATAAATTACCATACATTTCGACTAAAATCGATTTGAATTAACTTCGCTAAATTTTTTTTTTTTTTTTTTTTAGCACCGTGGGTGATACCCTCACTGCAGCCATATACGGGCTGCACAACCCCCTGGCCCCACGGCACTGGTCTCACTTGGTGTGACGTCACCTATGCGCCCCCACCACCCCCGCACAAAGCGGAGGACATCCGCAAGTTCTGCAGTTGCCACCTCTTCTGGCTGAAGAATGGGCTTTCCAAACACACGACGGCTCGATGCCGCGAGTCCATCGCATACACACAGCACATGCTCTGCCGTCTCTAGCTCCACCTCGCAGAACCTGTTTACCTATACCTCGCACTTTCCAATATTTGCAAGGTGGTACCTCAGCAGACCTGTGAACAGGCCACATATGATCCTCATATCCTTCCTCCCCAGTGCAAGCACCTCCTTGCCCCCCCCCCTCCCCCTCTGCAGAGACGGATGAAGGGTTTTGACTCTCTAAGGCCGGGCAGTCGCTAAAATGTTCCTAGAATCCTCAAAAAAAATCCGGGTGGTAATCCAGCCAAGTGCCTTAGCGATGAACATTTGATAACGCTCATAAAATATATAGGGATTACTCCAAAAATTCCGGGATTTCAACTACCGGCGTTTCACTTACGTCCGTTTTTAAACATTTTTACGCGATAACTCAGGAGAAGTGATTATTATATTACCCTTCTCAAAATAATCGTGTCTACCTCATCAATTTTATGTGTACTGATTGCTCAATAGTCGTCAGTGCATGAGCACGAGCAGCACAACAAATGCCGTAACTGTAAGTCCAACTGCTTTCTGCCTCCATGAAGTGGTGCTCTGCCAAGTTCAAATGAACTGAGGCCATGAAACTCAGAGAGTTGTGTGATGCGACGCGCCTGATATTTAAAATATCTGGTGCGTAGCAACACACAACTTTCCGCCACCCCTTTAAGTTCGAACACCACCTACACAGGCGGGCGCTATATCTTCGTTCAACGCATTTTTACAGGAACATTTATGGTGAACAAAATGTTGAGACTGGTTAGCTGAGAGTACTCCGTAAGGTTGATCGGAATCGGTTAGAGCCGTTTTTGGGAAAATTGGAATACCGATAAATTAATATTCGACAAATCTCCTTTTCTGAGTTAACTTGGCTTATATCTCCGTTCAACATATATATACGGAAATAATTATGGAGAACGAAATGTTGGTATGGGTGACTGGAAGACACTTCATTAGGATTTATCACATCTGGTGAAAAAGTTACCCTGGAATTCACGGAAATGTTAGAAAAAACGTTATTTTTGACACATTTTGATTTTTATCTCTGTTCAATGGACCGTCACAGGAACATTTATTGAGAACAATATGTAGGTATTAACTATTTGCAAACATCCTGTGAGTTTGGTGAAAATCGCTGAAGCCGTTTTGCCAAAAAGCGTAAAAAACCTATTTTTGCTTCAGGGGCCCATATCTCCGTTCACCGTATTTTCATGGAGATATGTATGGAGAAGAAAAGTTAGGTATTGATTAGAAGATAATTTGAAAGTTTAATCAAAATCGTTAGAGCCGTTTTTGAGAGAAATGCGAAAAGCCCCAGTTTTTGGTACATTTTCGTCCCCCACCCCCCCCCCCCTTCCCATCGGCCGAAATCGTCCATAACCTTATTTTGGTGTATACAAAAAATAACGAACAAAACAAAAAAAGAACCAGCTCGATCGGATCAGCCGTTCTCCCGCAAATCGAACTACAGGCACACACACGGGACCACGCGCCGAAATTAGATTTTTTAGACTCAGTAGGGTCTGAAACGTAAAGATCTGAAGAAAACCCAAATTTTTTTTTTGGGCCGAGTACTATACTTTCCTTCCCTTCGGGTAGCGGAAAGTAAAAATATGGTGCTTCTCGAGTTTTTCGAGACGCAATTGAGTGATTACCAGTGGGTACGGATTTCCAAGAGGGCATGGAGTAGAATTGTTTAAACAATTCAATTGGTGAAATGACTAGCAACAACGATACGACCCTCAGCTACAACCACGAGGAAGAGAAGAGTTAATTTTTAATATTCGAGTATTACTTGATAACAGACAGAAATATGAATTTGACATAACTGACAATTTAAGTGATCCCTCCCCCCCCCCCTTTCATGGGCTTAGGTAATGGGGGCAGTACCCCGTCAAAGGTTGCGTGTGGGACGCTTTAGAAGGTGAATGAACCGGAGGCAAATCAGTGATTCGGTATTCTCCAGTGTGAGAGCCCATAATGGAGCACCCCTCTAAGCTGATAGACACAGACAGACTTAGGCTAGCCTCTGTTATTTCTTCCCTCGAAATGAAGCTGACATTCGCAGACAGCATTTTCTCTCCAAATATTCACGGGGAAAATTGTTATGTTTAACGGCCCTGTGAATCAGATCCCCATCTCTCTTGCCACTAATCCACCACTGCTTGTTCACCATCAGCGGTGGGGCGTGAGTTAGGACATCAAGAGGGGAAATCTTCTGCCCGAGCCTGACGGTGGTTGGAAAAGTGATTTTTGTTGCGCGTTCTTTGAAAATATTTGTAATATATCATATTTCGTGTGATTTTCATCGACGTGCATTATATGACAATCTTTCAAGCGAGTAGCTTTCGCCTAGATATTCAGCCCCTGAACCGACGAACGTCTCGTAGAAGTTTCGCAGTATTCTGGAGACTCTAACTGCCTCAAAATAGCACTCCGATCGTCTGGGTCGATTGACCGGTCGAGCGGATCAAGTGATTCCCGCCATCGGACCTCCCAAATGCCATTGAGGTCATTAAAAAACGACAAACGGAAAGGAGAAAAAAAAATTCTGAAACTGCGATAAATTTAGTACGAAAGACTAAAATATAATGGAATGTACGTTAGTTCTGAAATGGCGTTCCGCCAAAGAACGTTCGGTCGGAGACTAATATCTGGTCACCGATCTTCGCTGTCAAACAAAACCAATCGGGTCCGTCTAATTCGTTCTATTTCTCCTGTTCCTGTGCGGGTTCAGGGTTGGCCGTGGAGTGGAATGGGGTGAGGGTTGTGTTTGTGGGGGGGGGGGGAAGAGTGAGACCGTAGCTGAGGAGTGAAGTATTATGAATGAATGAACAACGCTGTTATCTAGTATTAACGTGTAGGGTTTAACGCACAACGTCTAAGTAGCATCAAATACTCCGAGGAAACAAAACAACCTCGAGATACCACATCTGGTGCATTACCTGATCCGCTAACTCCAGCTTCGCCTTGCAGAATCTGCAACTGTGTACCCATGACTTACTAATCTTGGCCAGGTGGTAGTGACCACCAACCATGGCTGGCTCTGGCCAGGCACATCCCGCCAATAGCCAACCCTGGACTTCTCCTCCCGCTTGCCAAACCCCTCATTCAAGTGGCTCATGGTGGTTCGTACGAAGGGCTCTGGTTTCTGGTTCTCCTCCCCCGCCCCCACCTGTATTACCTGGCACCCAACACAGTGTTGATGCGTTTTCATTTACCAAGGGCATTCCAAACCAACTCTGACGTGGTGGTATAAGTTAAGGGCGTTAAGTGCAGCCTGTCTGTCCGACATAAAGTATAATCCGTTCCATTTCAGGCCAATGCGTAGGAGGTGCTGTACGCACACCGCCACAGCGTAGAGCTTTGTCTGGAAAACTGATACCTAATTTAATTTGAATAACCGAGAAGGAGCAAAAACATTTTTATAGTATAAATGAGTGCAGTTTTTTTTCCTCAACATATTTTGTTGTTTTCTTAATACAACCTCTTTTTTCTAAGGACAAGTTTAGCTTTGCTAAAAATTGTTTCTAAAGGAGGATGTCGACTAGGATTATGTCGACAGAGGAGGCTCGCGTGTTGTGGGTGCCAGCTGACTGAGGTTGGGTGTGCTCCTGAACCACCTTGTTTCTTGCAGCATCCCACCCTGCCTGGCGCTATCATGTCACTAAAACGCCCTGTGGCATTTAAAGGGGTGGCGTCTGTGGGAGTGAATTTGATCTTTGCATTGTTGCAGTTACCAGCTGCGAATTCCTGTAGTATGAGCTGTGGTGTCTTGAAAGCCCCAGTCAGGAATAAGAATTTAGCCGACTTTCGGCACCGTGAGGCGATAAGGGTGCCACCCCGAGAACATTCAAGCTCGGTTTTTAACTGACGTCATTCTAGTGGCTGCTTAATACAAAGGATAAGATAAGATGCTAGCAAGCTCCTTGGGCATTCTACTACTCAGTGACAGTGTGATGCAGTACATTGTTTGAAATACGTTCTTCGGGGTGGCAGTCCTATTTAGTGGTAAATGCCACAAAGCTGAACTCTGACCGTCCTGCTGCAGGAAATGATAAGAATGGCGTGTGTGTGTTTCAAGGGCTTATGTTTTCTGTCAAGACGCAATATGGTTTCACTCAAGCGGGTGATGGGACATGAGTGTGCCCACGTCAATGAAAAATCAGACGCTTTGACCCAAGAAGGCTGCATGATTGTATTAATTGAACCAGAGCACTGACCGTCATCCCAGGATCCACTTTAAGATGATCATTAATCAATAGGTGGCCAAACTGGACTGCTCCACGGCTGAATGAACTGGAGGGGCATGCCTGAATGCGCATGACCACATGTCTGCCTACGAGCGGTTGTCGATGACTGTCAGAGTAGTCGTTCCTCAGTCCACAGGTCTTCCCCCGCAAGCCTCTCGTGTTTCTTTACGATGAGCACACACAGCAGCACTCGAACCGATCGAAGGGCGGGAATCTTCTCTTTGAAAACTTGTACTAATCTGAAAAAGGGCTGACACCGTAGTTAACACAGAGCCATTCACCCACCTGCATACCACCCTTAGGCCAATACTCGCTCATCTCCTTGGTTTACGGTGCTCTGCCACTCACAATGAATCCCTTTTCTCTCATTCCATCCTCGCAAATTCCGCTCCTTTTTCTCTCTTGACCTCAGAGATCCTTTTTCCACGTTAGCTTGCAAGCAATCGATAAGAACCGGCGCTAACTCGTTCACAACAGTCGAGACATCCCTTTCTTTCTGTGATTCTGTTGTTATCTCCATTGCATGAGGCTGACGAGAAAGCCCCCCACACGTATTTGACTGGTAGTCTTCATTCGAACTCAGACTCCACCTTTGGCTGCGTCTCCTGGAACCTCTGTCTGTCTGTCCAGGCCTCGGCAAAATCCAAGACAGAAAAAAGCGGTAACTATCCCGTGTATTATCGATTGACCAACGCTCGGCAACAATGATGTCTACTCATGACGTTACCGGTTCCGAAGCAACATGTGCCGGTGAGAAGTCAACGAAAATCGTGCAGAAGAACCGCTCGTCGTCGTGAGTAACAATTTGGTGCCAAATGGAGGAAAGAGAACGAAAAATGCTTCGTCCGAACGGAATAAAAAGAGAAAACGGATGGCACGCAAAGAGAAGCTGACGTGACTGTTGGTGGTCTAATTAAAGGCATAAAGATCGGTAAAGTTGGGAGTTGGACGGGGATGGGGATGGAGTTGTGGTGGCAAGTGTAATAACTCGGTGATCCCGTTTTTGAATAGCGATAACCTGCGTCATTTAGGTGAATCCATTAAAAATGTTATTCGTGCGCCACTATCGCCCCCACCGTACTTCTCCATCGTTACCCCTTCTCACCACCTTCTTCACCTTCGCTATAACGACCTGTTTACTTCTCTCCAAACCCCTTCACCTTCTCCTACGTCTCTTCGCTTTTTTTCTTCTTCTTTTTACTTTTACTCCGTCTCAAGGCGAATTCCGTGTCATCGCAAAACCCCGCCGCGATATCCACGATATTAATTCGCCTCTCCCCGCGACTCCCTTTAGACTCAGAGCATCGACTGCCGACAAATAAAATTTCCAACGGAACTGCTAGAGAATCTCGATGCTTTATTCCCCCCCCCTTCCCGCCCGGGGATTACATCAGCAATAAATTCACAGGGGCTCTTCTTCGCTAAAATACGCAGTAAGCTCAAATTGTTGCTTTCCCAAACGAAGCGCTATATTCCTATTTCTACTCTACTAATCTCAACCGTATGAGTCTACTTTCCATTAACCTCAAGGATTATCACTTATTGAGATTTTTCGAAATAAAAAACAAAAACAATATTTCCTACTGGTACGGCGCATAGCTTCCTCGAAAACATAAAGCGATCTCATAACATAACGAGTCGCAGTTGGCTGAGTTGGGCCGAGGTTGAGCGACGTGCAGCTAAACTTTGCACAAAAATATCTGGTGCGTTGCAACACACAACTTTCCTAAGCTCTACAACAGTTCACTTTGTACATGGCTAATTCTATTTAATCAATTCATTTATCACTCAGTTAATTTGAACTTTGTCAAACAGCGCTTTACGGCAGCAGGAAGCGGTAGCGCTTACAGTTCCAGATTTTATTGTGCTGCTCGTACTCATTGCAGGACCATTATTGAGCATTCGGTACACAGATGATTAATGAGGCTGTAAACACAAATTTTTTCAAGAAGGATTGTAACTACTTTAGCAGAGTTATTGGGTAAAAATGTTTAGAACTGGTAGTAAGCGAAACGGCAGTAGTTGAAATTCAGGAATTTCTGGAGTGATCCCCATGTATCTCATGAGCGTTATTAAACACTCACCCTTTAGGTATTGGATTGGATTACAATACCAATTTTTTTTAACATTCAACAAAAATTCCAGCGGAGTTTATAAGGAAAAAAAACGCTTTTCGTCGAAAATTTTGGTAATTTATTGTGCTTCTCTCGTCATTTTCCCACGGATGAGAATTTTATGGTACAGTTGTCATATTGGGAGCTATCAATATAAAAAATTTAACCAAAATCGTTAGAGCCATTTTTGAGAAAAAAAATATTTGGTGTTTTGATCACTATGATAACTATAGTTAACTTTCGGTGGATTTTGTTCAAACCATTATTTTGGCGTCCCATGGTAATTTGCGGGCGAGATATCAAGTTTGAGCTGATTTGGTACGGTGGTTCTCTCTAAAAATCGTTCACAGACACACAGACACACTCACACACACACACACAGACCATTTTCCCAAATAGTGTTTTTCGGACTCAGGGGGGTCTGAAACGTAAAGATCTGAAGAGAACTCGAAATTTTTTTTTCAGCCAATTACATAACTTTCCTTTCTACTTCGTAGAGCCAAGGAAAGTAAAAATGTATAGGAAGGAAAATCGAAAAACGCGCAACACACACGAGACATATCGCGATATATTTACATAAATGCTGAACACACTTACATACTATGCGCGGAATGCACTGATTTTATGTGTCGGGGCAAGGATAACTTTGATGGTCTCACGGGTGGAAGTGGTTTGAGAGAGCTCGTGGAGCGGTCTGAGGGAATCTGGCAACCGAGCGTACCAGTTTGCCTGGCGAGCCCTATAGGTTGTTTGCTGAGTTCAATGGAAGGGAACGACGGGGGCCTTGACACACGGTGTGCCATAGGTCCGACCTTGCAGCGGCATTCGTGGTGCTACTGGAGTCGTGTATCACTTGGTTCCGCCAGGGCCCACTGAGAGCATGATTGAGGGCACTGATAATTGAATACAGTTCTGCATCACCACTGATAGAGCTGGAGGTCTACACTTATTTTTTCTGCTGGTTATTCGATTTCTTCCAAGCCGCTCATAATATGGTCGAGCTAAGTCCTCCCAATCGGCAAAGGTGCCAATGATATGCCGAGGGTCAGCTCCTGCAATAATTTGTTGAGCCCAGACGACGAGAGAAGGCCGAATCTACACCGAGGCCTCATGAATGTTGGTACCTGTGTAAGGTGTGTCTCCGACAGTTAGGTATCGTGCGTTGAACTGCCCTGCCACCTCCAGGCTTCAGATGCATGCCGGGGTCCCCAAAGCAAGTTAGGAGCGGCGAGATAGCCAGCCACGACTGCCGTGTCTGGGACAAGCCCTCCCAGCACGCCCAGCACTTGTTTCAAAAACGGTGCCACGCGAGTGGGATGGTGGGAAGATAGAGCAGTATCGAGTAAAATACTTGAGACTATTCCACTCAAACCAGTGTAGGATCGGCTCAGCAAGCACAACATCGGCTGTTGAACCAATTTTGTTAGACATTTCACCAATTGAATTGTTCAAACAATTCTACTCCATGCCCTCTTGGAAATCCGTACCCACTGGTAATCACTCAATTGTCGAAAAACTCGAGAAGAACCACTTTTTTTTTCATAAGGCGGCTGATCCAAGATCTTCGAGCCCACTAACGTCGCACATTGATCAAACTTTTCTGTGTTCACCTGCTTTCTGTGGCATGAGTGAACGAGAATGGTTGAGCTACAGGAAGTGACTTCTTGAGGCTTAGTCACAGCAATGAACTTCACTACGTTATCATCTATGCCGCATTTCTATGGGCGATCCAACGGATAGCTGATCGTGGCTTAACTGTAGACGCTTAGATAGAACTAACAAGGTGAAAGAGGATTAACCCAGTGGATGACAAATTATCAGGCAACACCACACCATCTAAGGTATGTAAACACCTTGCTTACCTTCCCTGTCCTATGCCTTAATACGTGTCTAACATGTTGACAGCGTGTGTGTGCTGCATTGTTCACTTAATCTCAAGGAAGCAGCACAGTCTGTCACAGCAGCAGGAAACGGTAGCGCGTACAGTTCTGGAATTTATTGTGCTGCTCGTACTCATTCCAGAACCTTTATTGAGCAACTGGTACACAGAAAATTATTGAGGCTGTAAACACGAATTTTTTTGAAGAAGGATAGTAATCACTTTTGCAGAGTTATTGGGTAATAACTGTTAGAACTGGTATTAAGCGAAACGGCAGTAGTTGAAATTCAGGAATTTCTGGAGTGAGCCCCATGTATCTCATGAGCGTTTTTAAACACTCACCCTTTAGGTATATGATTGGACTATAATACCGAATTTTTTTAACATTCTACGAGAATTCCAGCGGAGTTTATAGGGAAAAAACTGCGCGAAAAACGCTTTTGGTCGAAAATTTTGATAATTTATTGTGCTGCTCTCGTCATTTTCCCAGGAATGAGAATTTTATGGTATCATTGCCTCATTGAGAGCTATCAATATAAAAAATTTAATTAAAATCGTTAGAGCCGTTTTTGAGAAAAAAAATTTGGTGTTTTGATCACTATGATGACTATAGTTAACTTTCGGTGGATTTTGCCCATACCCTCACTATTGCGTCCCATGGTAACTCGTAGGCTACACATCAAGTTTCAGCTGATTTGGTACGATTGTTTTCTGTAAAAACCGCGCTAAAATCGATTTCGTCGAAAGTTTTGGTAATTTATTGTGCTGCTCTCGTCATTTTCCCATAGATGGGGATTTTATGGTATAGTTGCCATATTTGGAGCTACCAATATAAACAATTTAATCAAAATCGTTAGAGCCGTTTTTGAGAAAAAAAATATTTGGTGTTTTGATCACTATGATAACTATAGTTGAATTTCGGTGGATTTTGTTCATACCCTTTTTTTGGCGTCCCATAGTGACTACCGGGCTAGATATCAAATTTGAGCTGATTTGGTACGGTGGTTCTCTCTAAAAATCGTTCACAGACACACATACACACAGACACACAGACCATTTTCCCAAATAGTGTTTTTCGGACTCAGGGGGGTCTGAAACGTAAAGATCTGAAGAGAACTCAAAATTTTTTTTTCAGCCGATCACATTGATACTTCGTAGAGCAAGGAAAGTAAAAAACCCTGCAAATTATTACACAATGGTTTATTATTCTCATGAACAGCTTGACCTAGTATTACTGCTCCGAGACCCATCCCATTCGATTCAGCATCGAATACTAGTAAACCATACGAAACATGACTATGACTACAATGGAACCATGGAAATTAAATATTCCCCCGGCGCCAGGCGTCCGTAAACGTCTGTAGGCATTTATGATCCGATGGAAGGGTGTGTGGAGGAAGTAGCCTTAACCTTCCTCCCCCCATCTGGCAAAAAGAGTCGGGAAAATTGTGACGGGGGCTTCCAGCGAACTCTCGCTCGGCAATTGGCATAGGGCGTTGCGAGTCCAAAGGTCGAGTGGGCCTTGAAAACGATATTTTATACCACCGACGGCTTATACGCGATTATACTGCTTTCGTTAATTTTTTAACCATTTTTTTGCCCATAACAACCATGGGCTTCGCCCGAGCGGATTTCCGAGATGGCGGGCGCAACTAGATACTAAATGGGATTCTTGGGCGAAAGAACGAATTTTTTAGACCACGTTAAAGGCACAAAACGGCCCGGACGGGGGACAGTGGACAGGGGTCGGCGGACGGACATTACAGATTTGGAATCCCCATGTCTTGAAACGTAAAGTATCAAATTTTGAGGGGGGGTTGTAAAAAAAAATTGTTCGTGACCGAAAACATCGGGTTATTGTTCAGAATGAATAATAAACCAAAATGCGCCGAAAACGAAATTTTGGCAGTTTTATTGCAATTACGTCGTGTTTGATGTCGTTTCCTAAGTATTTTTCGATGCTGAGTCCAACACCACGGGTCTCGGGTGTTAAGTATCGCATTTAGATGGAAAACAGTAAATATAATGAGGCAAATTCCACTACTTGAATAAACTTGCCTAGCTTTGACTGGAAAACGTCAATTTGCGTTGTTTCGTTGTAGTCAGGTCATGTTTCGTATAGTTTACTAGTGTTTTGACGCTGAATCGAACGGGAGGGGGGGTCAGAGGTGCTCTCTAAACATTGTCGTTCGCGGATGAGTGACTTCGCGGCTCGTTGGTATAGGCGTTATATTCTAAATGTTTTTCGACGCTCGATAAAGTAGGATAGGTCACGATCAAGCCGTGCAGAAAGTTTCAGCGTTTAATTCATTTTATGTGAATCTGGCACAACTAACATTAAAATTGTTGTACATTGTTCCGTATAAATGTTCCTCTGACCGTCCATTGAACGCAGATGACAACCAAAATAGGACGAAAATCCTATCTTTTGGACATTTTTCAGAGTTACCGCATAATCAAAATTGATCAATCCGACTTTGAGTGTTGACCCACATTTATTTTTTATTATTATATTATTAGTTATCCCTTAATACATATAAACACCAGAATTTGTTGCATTGCTCCTACTTATACCACGACCATTGTTGCGTAATCAGTTCATAAATAGTCAATGAAACGGCGGTGGTTCGAAATACGGAATTTCTGGAGTTGCTCCTAGTAATCTCCCGAGCGTTATTAAACTTTTATCGTATCCGTTGTACATTGTACTATAGCCTCGATTTTTCCGAGAATGCTGAGTATTGTATGAGTGCGATTTATAAGGAAACAACTGCGCTAATATCGTTTCGCTCGCCATGTTTGATAATTCACTGCGCTGGTTTCGTAATTCGTCCATGAATGAGCACTTTACGGTTCTGTCGTACAGTGTTGAGCAGTCATTTGGGGGTTTCGTTATGAAATTGGAATTCCTTTGATCCTTTAACTCCCTCAAAATCGCTTTCAGGGACACGCGCGCACAAACCATTTCCCTAAATGGCGTTTTTCGGAGTCAGGAGCCACTGAAACGTGAAAGTCTAAAAGAAAACTCAAATTTGTTTCTGTTGATCAGGTAACTTTCCTTTCTACTACGTAGATCTAAGGAAAGTAATGTACTACTCATAATTTCCATTCTGGCGCTCGTTAAAGAGTAATGGTGTCGTTCCAGTTAAAGTTGAACAATATAAGACCTCTATTTGTCACCATCCACACTGCAAACGTTCGAGCAATTGAAAAGATTGATGGACCACCAGTTCATAATGTCAGAGAAGTTCTTGGGCGGGTGTGAGATATCACAAAATGCTCAATATATATGGTGTAGTAAGAATTACTTTTTAAAATATCTGGTGCGTAGCAACACACGACTTTCCGCCACCCCTTTAAGTTCGAACACCACCTACATAGGCGGGCGCTATATCTTCGTTCAACGCATTTTTACAGGAACATTTATGGAGAACAAAATGTAGGGACTAGTTAGCTGAGAGAACTCCGAAAGTTTGATCGAAATCGTTAGAACCGTTTTTGAGAAAATTGGAAAACCAATAAATTAATATTCGAAAAATCTCCTTTTCTGAGTTAACTTGGCTTCTATCTCCGTTCAACATACATACACAGAAATAATTATGAAGAACGGAATGTTGGTATGGGTGACTAGAAGACACTCCATCAAGATTTATTACATCTGGTGAAAAAGTTACCCTGGAATTTACGGAAATGTTAGAAAAAACGTTATTTCCGACACATTTTGATTTTTATCTCTGTTCAATGGACCGTCACCGGAACATTTATTGAGAAGAATATGTAGGTATTAACTATTTGAAAACATCCTGTGAGTTTGGTGAAAATCGCTGAAGCCGTTTTGCCAAAAAGCGTAAAAAACCTATTTTTGGTTCAGGGGCCCATATCTCCGTTCACCGTATTTTCATGGAGATATGTATGGAGAAGTAAAGTTAGGTATTGATTAGGAGAAGATAATTTGAAAGTTTAATCAAAATCGTTAGAGCCGTTTTCGAGAAAAATGCGAAAAACCCTAGTTTTTGGTACATTTTTGTCCCCCTCCCCCCCTTCCCATCGGTCGAAATCGTCCATAACCTTATTTTGGTGTCTACACGAATAACGAACAAAATAAAAAAAAGAACCAGCTCAATCGGATCAGCCGTTCTCCCGCAAATCGAACTACAGACACACACACACACAGACACACACACAGACATACACACAGACATACACACGGACCTCTCTCCGAAATTAGGTTTTTTAGACTCAGAAGGGTCTGAAACGTAAAGATCTGAAGAAAACCCAACTTTTTTTTTTGGGCCGATTACTATACTTTCCTTCCCTTCGGGTAGCGGAAAGTAAAAATGAGCATGCGTGAGACACGTCAATGTCAAAAAACCGGGCTCCATGAAAATGAACTCATCCCTGTCCTTTCAGAATGGCCCTTTCCTGGCGACCAAAAACGAAGCTGGCTGCTGGACAATGGCCCCAACAAATATTTGCATTAAAACACCATGGAACGCTGCCAAGAGGGCGGCACTTCGGTAGCTTTTCGCATTCTACGAAGTAATGTAGAAATATTGAGACACTGAACTTCCAGTTAATTCTTGGATCAACCACTGCATCCTGAGTTTAACCTGATTTTCTGTGACCAAAGTGGGTTGACGAGGACCAAACTTTCATTCTCAGACTATAGGAGGTGACCCAATTTGTGGCACCGCCGACAGTCAACGATATTTCTCGAAACGAACCAGGACGCTAAAAGTATCGAAACACCAACATGCTGTTGACTGATAAGCGACGAAGGAGGCAATTTACAGTCTCCGTTTCGTGATGATGAAAGTTTTTTGTGGCGTTGACCTAAGAATCGGCGAGACTTCAAATGGCAATAGCTCGATCTTGGGCCATAAAAATAAACCGAATCTGAACGCTGAATTTACATAACTGTTTACTGAACGGTTGTAAATTTCGTACGATGATCTCATGAGGTCTGTGTACAGTTGGGTATTGTAAACTAATAAATCATCTCATTTACGAAATGAGAACAGGGTATTTGTCATTTATTCTTGGAAATTCAATTGTCTCGTTTTCGGTTGAACACACAAATACGGCAATCAAGGCCTTTGTCCTCTCGAGTAACTGCGCTGCTCATAACCAAAGCTGTCGTCTATGAGATGTTTGCGGAGGTGATCATAAAAGAAGACGACAGTTTTTCATCATCGTGAGGCACATCTACAGTCTCTTTGAGCTTCAGTTTAATCCAAATGTTTGCCAATGATTTCGACTCTTCTTGCGTTCAACCGGCACTCGTGACGTACTTTAATAGATTAAGTGGACAACCTTCTCCACAACAGCGGGTTTCAATTACCTCCCCGTCAACCCACACGTCATTCACTCCGTTTATCGTGTGCATTCTCCTTGGCCCCTTCGCCAGCATTTTTCCCGAGAGAGCCTCACTTTCTTCCCCACTTCCGCGATTGAGCGAATACATCGGTGTTGCCAAACGTGAAAGATGAAACGCTCATGCGGGGCGAAAAGAAAGAAACGTACTGCGAGAACAAAACAATCGTGGGTTGTAGGGGTGGGGAGAACAATTAAAATATCCAGAGCGTGTTCTCAGCTGAACGTTCCGGATTTTATTGAGTTGCCCCTATTCAAGCTACGACCTTAATTGACTAATCAGTCCACGGAGGGTTCATGAGACTGCCAAAGTGATGTTCGTAAAATGGATTGACGTGTAAAAATTGCGATAAATGCGAATGAGTGAAACGGCGGGGGTTTCAATACCGGCATTTTTAGGGTCGCTCCTAAATATCTGATATTTAACTCCAGTCGTGTACGTATTTTATTAGACTGCCATTCCGATGAAGTAGTCCCCCCTGGACCTTCGGGAAAATGTGTGAGTGTATTTGAGAGTTGTATGTATTCATTGTGTGAGTGTGATAGTAGGTTAGTAACGATAGGTTAGTGTGAGATGGGTGGGTCGCGGCCCAGGGCGGCCGATATCGAGTAGTCCGCCCTCGGCACGTCAGAAAGGGGATCGCCGTAAAAGACGGCCTGGCACCCTTCTCCATGGGGAGTACCGGAGCAAGTCCAATCCCCGGAAACCCCATGGAGATAGGTGCCGGTAGAACGCCTTTTGGCAATTCTGGCACCGGGGCCTGCCAAACATTCAGGTCTGTAGGCTGCTAGAGGTGCAGCGACATAGAATGGGTACCACGGGGGCTTCTGCCTGCGGCCGGCAGCCTGGAGCCGCGTGGCGCTGCCGGTTGTGAAGCCATGAGTTGGCCTCGTGGGGACCGTGGTTCTGTTGGAAATTCCCCCCGAAGATTCTCGTGCTGGCAGGAGAGGGGTTTAGGCCATGAGGCTAGGTACCCTCTCCAAAGCCACGGGCGTGCCCAGCACTTATACTAATGTCATCACGATGTCTGTCCTGTGTTCCCGTGAGGTTTTAAGAGATAGGAAAGAAGTTAGGTTGTGTGGAAGTGCGTAGCGCCTCAGGGGGTGGGGGGGAGTGTGTACGGATCTGTATGTTCGTTGAATTAGTCTTTGTGTGTTGAATTAGTGTTTCGTCGGGTGTGTTATGTACGGGTGGTCCCAGGGGTGAACGAATATCCAGTATTCCATTCCTGGGCCACGAGTGTGAACGTACTTAGGGGTGAGTGTACAGTAAATGCATGTATGTGTGTTTGCGTCCGTTAGGGTAGAAATAGGTAGATCAGGGAAGGTCCCAGAGGGGATGAATATCGAGTGGTCCGAGGTGATCGCAGTTCTGGCCAAGATTAAACATGTCCCGACACCCTTCTACATAGGAAGTACGGGGGCAAGTCCAATCCCCAGAATCCCCATGGAGATAGGTGCCGGTGGACCGCCTCTTGGCCATTCTGGCACTGGTGCCTGCTACCCATTCAGGTCTGTACGCCGCTCAAGTCGCAGCCAAATAGAATCGGCACCACAGGGGCTTCTGCCAGCGGCCAGTGGCGCGACGCTGCCGGCCGTCAAGCCATGGGCTTGGCTTCGTGGGGGCAGTGATTTCGCTGGAAACTCCCCTAGAGAACTTTTCAGTGCTGGGAGGAGAGGGGTTGAGACCACCAAGCTGGGAACACTCTCAGAGGCCACGGGCATGTGCCCAGCACTCCTACAAATGTCATCCTGATTTTTCTTATAATATCATAGCGAAATTTATGATGGAAACATAAAACCAATATCGCCTTTGATCGACGTTAGTCATTTATTTCGCTGCTCTCTTCATCTTCAAAAGATTAAACATTTCACATCACTGACGCCCCAATGGGAGATGTTCACAAAAAACATTACATCAATATCGTCCAAGTCGTTGATGAGAAAAAAAAAAACAATTTGCTGTTTAGATCGCTACAACAACCATAGTCAGTTTCAGACATGTTTGGTCATATCCAGGCTCAATGATTATGTGCACGGTAAATATCATATTCGAGATATTTGGTTCAGTCGTTTCTATCCAATTCCACACACCATGTACCCGAATGACGTTTTCTGGACACAGCAGCCCTTGACACTTAAATATTTAAAGAAAGTTCAAAACATTTCATTCCTCCCTACTCCGTAGAACAAAGGAAAGTAAAAAGAAGCATAAAATTGCTCGGAGATTGAACGAATTGCCCTAAAATTGAGGTTTATTTTGAATTATTTAATGAAGTTTTAAAAATGAGTTCACATTGGCAACGCTCACCGTGTCCCATGAGAGAAATTACCAGATACCTACAATTATGAACCCTCACACGAGAAACAGTACGACAATTATGAACGATATCTAAACAGTGTTGTTGCCCCTCGACGCATCCGAATAGCCCTAAAAATATTTTTATTTTACATAGCGAGCGAGAGTACAAGGCAATTTTAAACTGACGTGTACTGCGCGGTGGATTGGGATTACAAGAGATGTGGATGGGGCACACGTTTCGAACTAACCTACCACGGCGATGTGAAGATAGCGTTAATAAGTAAAACGTACTGCCTCAGGGCGTACACTTTTCGGTACTGTTTCCGTAATTGATTCGAGTTATATTTAAGTTTTACAAGTGCGTCTGGGAAGAACGGCAGCACGGAATACTTCCGTACGTCAGGACAGATCAAACTAGAACAACGTACCTACAATAAACCTGCACCTGCGAAATGGCAAAATAGTAACTTCTCGATCTGTTGAGCTCTGAATCTATTTGCTTTTCACATTTCCGACCTAACTCGAGTATTAGCAGCACAATCGGCGGATGGCGCAGCAGATTGTTTGGATGTCTAGTCAACTCAGTCTAGTAGGACCGAGTAATGCGACGGAGTGGATGAGAGCTCATGTGCTGTCCCTCACCAGAAAGCAGAGCTAGTCCTGGTGACGACGCGACGAATGGAAACGCTTCTTCCCATTCGTGCGAGGACCACGGAGCTACAAACATGTGAAGCAGTTCGGTATTTGTGTGTGATAGTGAATACCAAGTTGTCCGCTGGTTTTTACAGCCAGCAAATAGCAGTAACAACTTTCCCGTCAGACGGCCAACACGAGACGACTGCAGGCAATCACAAAGTGGGTGCTTGAAACAGTTGTTCCCTCCATTCTCTTACATCAGGCGGAGTTGTGGGCTGATACACTAAGCATGGCCTGCTACAGGAAGTGGATGGCTGCGGCGCAGAGGATGTGCACCCTCCGCATCACTTTCTGGTAAAGCACAATCAGGAGGTAGCGTAGGTGGAAAAAGCTTTATCCATCATAGAGGCAACATAATGCGCCTACCAAAAGAAAAGAAGTAGGCCAGAAGAGTGAACCAGGCAGCTGATTCCAGCATTAGGCCCACCATTTGGACAGCACCACAGTGCGTTGGCTTTCTTTCATACCCAGTTCCTCACACAATACATGATGCATTTAGTGCCTGCATCAAATTGGTAAGGCTGCAGGCAATGATGGATGTTGGAGACCGCCAGAGGCGTCTGCACCATGCAGAACACCAATGAAAACTGGAGATGCGTAGCTCAATTTACCCAGGCTTACGAGGATGGAGCTTGCTGATCGAGAGCCAGTATCTTGCAGGGATGACAAATGAAGACACGGAAGATTCTCGTGAGTCCAACCTTGCAGAGAGGCGTGAATCAATGCGCTAAACGGCTCTAGGTTCGTTGTCAATACGCAGGAGTAAATTCATGGAGCCGCCAGGAGCAGACTTCGGTCGGGGGACTTTATGTGACTGACGATAACCGTTCAGAAGGATCATTCGATTAGTCCGACAGAGGCGAGCGACGACGCGGAAAATCTTCGGAGCGACGAACGAACGACCGAAGCGAATCAATCGATTGGAGAGGACAAACGAAGATCGCAGCGACTGACGGCCGAGGTGCCAGACAGACGGGCAGCCGTTTGCCGGCTCGCCCTTCGAATTCCCCTAATTTCGCCTTTTGTCGCGTCGGGGAGTTCTGTCGGCCGACGGTTCACATTGCGACACCTTCACCAATTCAATCGAACGGGTTGAGGGGAAACGGGAAGCGAAAGAGTCAAAGTCAACGCACGGACTCCCTTGAACCGCCGGCGGTCCACGCGATCGTCTCGTAGACCCGTCAAGGTTCGGACGGCGCCGCTTCAACTCACGAGCTCGGAACAGACTGTCCCATTCCACGACGTCTCTTCATATAAAAGAACGCATTTAACAAAAATTTGAGAAAACGAGAGTATTTTTGGTTGGCACCTGGATAAGGACTCACTGACCGAGACCCAGTAAACACAACTTCCAAAAGTAAAAATCTGCTGCGTTGCAACACTCGGCTTTCCTCCACCCCTCTAAATTCAACGATCAGCTATATATACGGATTTCTACGGAAACACCTCTTACGTTTGATCGACATCTTCGTTTTGGAGAAAATCGGAAAACGATCATTTAATGTTGGGCAATTCTCATTTTCTGAGCTATGGTAGTAGTATTTGTACGGATAGATACAAAAATAATTGCGGACAACAATGTGTGAGTCCAGACCTTGCCAAAGCGTTTGACAGGTCTCTCACTTAGTCAAACTAGTGGAGGAAACGGGATTAATCGTGACTTACTGAAATGAACGGCCAGTTAATTGGAAGACCGCCAAGAGTTTACGAAGATTGGTCGAACAGTTTGAGGAGCGAAATCATTCACGAGGATATTGTGGAAACCCATTTCATTAAAAAACAGAATAAACAATAAATTGTCTATATTTCCACAGAAATAATGAGCACAATTGTTAAATCGATTTCAACGGTTAGGTCATCATCAGTAACATATATGAACTGAAGGTACCTCATAGAAAGAACATCTTATATAGTTAGGTGAACGGAGATATTGAATCCTATTGGCTCAGAGAAGTGAACGGGGGCGGGGTAGGGGAAACCAGAGCAGTAACATCGGAAAAACCCGATGTCAATCAACTCAAGACAATGGTGGAGGGAAAACCCAAGCTACTGTAAAAACCCTGCAAATTATTACACAACGGTTTATTATTCGGATAATCAGCTTGACCTAGCATTAGTGCTCCGAGACCCATCCTGTTCGATTCAGCATCGAAAAATATCATAATGAAACCCAAAAAAAGGTCGAAAAGAACTGAATCGTAATATTAAAATAAACAAAAAAAAACGAAAGTATCTAGAAAAAACTGAATTTTAATATGAAAACATGCACGCTAAATACTAATATCAAAATTTAACCAAAAATCTACGAAAAAAACCAAAATGAGAATGAAACGAAAGAATCTAAAAAAATTGAATCGTATTAAAACCAAAACGTCGGGGAAATTGGAACCGGGGCGCTCGAAGCGAAAGGCGAAAGGGGAGTTGAGTGGCGGCATTGTTGGGAGGGAAGCGAGCCTCGAGCGCGGTTGCTTTTTTAATGAGACGGGCGGGAGGGAGGGAGTTCAAACGACGAAACGCTGTAGCTCCCGCGTTGTACTGCGTTTCGTTAATTTTTTTAACCGTTTTTTGCCCATTACAACCACGGGCTTCATCCGATCGGATTGCCGAGATGGCGGGCACAACTAGATTCCAAATCGGATTCTTGGGCGAAAGAACGAATTTTTTAGACCACGTTAAAGGCACAAAACATTGCAAATTTTGTGCCTTTAACACGGGGGATGGCGGACGGACATTGCAAATTTGGAATCTCCATGTCTTGAAACGTAAAGTATCAAATTTTGAGGGGGGGTTGTAAAACATTTGTCGTGACCGAAAACATAGGGTTATTGTTCAGAATGAATAATAAACCAAAATGAACCTATTAGTGGTGAAATGTTTTGAGGGATTACCTCATTTAGAGACTTCCCACACCTATCACTTTTAACAATTTCGAACTTTTCCAGAACATCCAACATACCTCCTTTTGGGCAAAAGTGAAGAAATTCTATAAACTGTTTCTTTGTTAAATCAAAACTAAAGTCATGATTGGATTCACTCAGATGACTTGCAGACGCAGAATCACCTTTTTTATCCCTAAAATCCTTTTCATGCTCCTTTATTCGTTCCCTAAATTTCCTTCCAGTTTGACCACAATACTCGAGTCCACATGAACATTTTAGTTTATAGACCCCACTTTTATCCTGGACGTTAATTTTATCCTTAACAGAACCCAATAAAGCTTTAAGACTATTTTTATTTCTAAAACCTACTTTGAAACCTCTAGATGATAGAATTTTGCCAAGTTTATCCGAAATTTTCCCATAGTAAGGAATTCTTATCCATTTTTTCTCTTCTACCACATTTTCCCTCACTAAATTTGAGACCCCTTCCCTACTTTTTTTCCTAAGAACCCTATTCCAAATAAAGTCGATGAGCTCTCCTCCATATCCATTACTCGGTGCTATGCTTTTAATGACTGATTTTTCTTTTGATAAATTTTGACTATTCATTGGTATAGACAGTGCCCTATTGATCATACTATGGAAGGCTATGTTTATGAACCAGAGGATGATTTGAGGTACTATGAATAGTGATGTCACTATACGTATCTTTTCTATAAATTTAGAAATTATGTTTTTTGTTGATCAGTGAAATAGACAAATCTTATGTTCAACAAGACATCTTATGACAAATAAGGTGTTCTTTCTATGAGGTACCTTCAGTTCATGTTTGTTACTGATGATGACCTAACCGTCGAAATCGATTTAACAATTGTGCTCATTATTTCTGTGGAAATATAGACAATTTATTGTTTATTCTGTTTTTTAAGTTAGAGGAGCCTTGCAGGTGGGGGATACCTCAAGGTACGATCCTGGGACCTCGTTGTCATCGACAAACTGCTACGAATTGAGATGGAAGGCGACTCTGTGTCATTTGATACGGCATTCATAGTTGTGGGATCGGATTGGAAAGTTGTGGAAAAGGCTCCCTTGTCAAAGCCAGCAGTTGTCTTAAGAACATGAGCGTGAAGCTGAATGTGCACAAATCGAACTTCGTGGCTTTCGCTTTATTATTAATTATAAATAACACACTTATGTTTTTGGTCAAAACAAAAATGGCATTTGGTATCTAGTTGTGACCACTGTTCGGCAATCCGATCGGACGAAACGTATGGCTGTCCAAAAGGGTGCCCATGTTTGTGGTAGGAGTATTGAATAAATGCAAATAAACAGTCACTCACAATGCCTCTGATGTACACATCGTTCAGAGAATCGGTCCATCTCTTGGCGAAAGACGATTCTCTGAGTAAGGGGAGTCGGAGTTTCCCTCCTCCTCCGAGGACACCTGCCCTCAGGTGTTCCAGAAGGGGTAGTGCAGAGCGAAGATGCTGCGTCTACCGTGCAGTGGTTAGTTGCGCTTTGTGATGCCTGTGTTGACAGCATTCACATGTGTACGTTGAGTGGCAGCTCTTGAGCGTGTGTGAGGCGGCCAGACAATTCGTACACAGATTATGCACTTCCATGCAGGTTCTTCGAGTCTCCTCCCTGGAGTTGAGGAAATATGGGCACTTTTCTTTTACCCCATGATGTTTGCCGCAGATAGGGTAGGAATGGAGTTTTTTCTTCACCAGGCCATTTTGAAAGCATGTGGTTTCCCCGGACCCGTTGTTTGAAAGGTCGTTCGGGGACAGACACGCGGGAAGATGTCGACTTTGATGCATGACGGGGGATTGAGTGGTTGTGAGTTGTACAGTCTGTAGGTTTCCGCTGACTAGTAGGTTCATGCTGCTGCGATGCCAGATAAGCGTTGACCTTTGAGAAAGCTGTGTTCAACTGCTCGTCAAGAACGGACAACATTCAAACATAGTGACGAGCGAGAGAGTAGGTCACAGCAGTAGGGCAGAAAAGTTGAAGGTGGGGGATCAAAAATTTTCATCGCATTAGAAGAACCTTCAAGTTTTTCTGCGTGGCCGACATCTCGAACTAATGTAGGGGAAGTTCGACCACTAGTTGGGTGCCCATTTACGGAGGGGGGGGGGGGTGATTAATATAGTAAGCGGTATCGCACTAGGTGAGTCGGGAAGTACTACGATAGAAGCCGAAGGTTTGGAACAGAGTTTTATTCCCAATTACATTCGGAGAAGTTTTACCACCACAGACAGAGAACTGAGTGGGAGCGAACGCGAGCGCGGGCGACACGGCGACGGGGTAACCCGCTTAGTTACAACTGACGGCAGCGAAGCCTCGAGCGAATCAGGGCATTTGACGTGCCCAGTCAGCATAAATGCCCCGAATGAGCCTCCGCTGAATCGAAGGGTTTGGTTCGTCCTGTTACAGAAACGTCAGTGTGAATGGCTGCTATGGACAAACAATTATTTAAAACGCTATTTTGGCTGTTTTATCGCAATCGCAGAGTGTTCGTTTTCTAGCTATTTTTCGATGATGGGTTGAACGGAACGAGTCTCAGGGGTGTACGACTGCATCTATACCGCAAACAGTGAAACTGCAGTAATTATAGTGAACCGAAGTCTACTAATTGAAAGCCATAGCGAAAGTAATCGTTTAATCGTTTGCACTCCCTCAGGTCTCAAGCCAACCACCTGCAGGTGCCTCAAATGTGTAATTTCCGTCGTTCTATTGCACTCAAATTGGGGATCGTTATTAGGAGCGCGTTGTACGTACGAGCACAACTAACGCCAAGGGTCAGTCACCCGTTTAGATGTGTTACAGAACTTCCGTTCCTCAACGTGATCGGAACAAAAGTAGCTTCGGAGTTTGTGGTTGAGAGAATGCTCAACATCGAACAGATACGGAACACACACACACACACTGTCCCCAATTGAGATGGAAATTTTTCATTTCTCGACTCGACAGAACCTTAATGAAATGCGATGGATTTTAAACGAGACGCTTTCGCGTGTCCGTTTTTATCAAAACCACATAACTCGAACAAAAGATTCTTTTCACTGGCGGTTCTCCTTCACTTGTTTCCCTCTTCGATATCCAAAGCACCGAATTGACCGTAAAACCAGGTATCCGCATAATGATGACTTATAAAAGCGGACAGCACGAAGTAGCCGCCCCACAACTTGTGCTGCTACTTGCGACACACGAAAAAAAGGGTTGGAGTATTGTTCAATACAGTTACGTGACGTTCAACAATAGATGACGGTCATCTACCCCTAACTCCCACTTCCCTCGCCCTAAGGATCGCATCTACAAACACAAAGGTACGACTGAACCTTGTCATGCGAAAACACTTCGAATAACTAAACTAAATATCTGGTGCGTTGCAACACACAACTTTCCTTAGCTCTACGTCAATTCACTTTGTACATGGCTATTTCTGCTTACGCAATTCATTTACCACTCAGTTCATTTGAACTTGGGCAAACAACACTTTCACATTACAGATCCAGAATTTGTTGTGCTGCTCATACTCATTCCAGAACCATCATTGAGCAACTGGTACACAGATAATTAATGAGGCTGTCGACACAAATTTTTTGAAGAAGGATAGTAATTACTTTTGCACAGTTATTGGGTAAAGACGTTTAGAACTGGTAGTAAGCGAAACGGAGGTAGTTAAAATTCCAGAACTTCTGGAGTAAGCCCCCATCTATCTCATGAGCGTTTTTAAACACTCACCATAGAGGTATTCGATTGGACTACAGTACCCATTTTCTTCAACATTCTACTAATATTCCAGCGGAGTTTAAAAGAAAAATATCTGGTGCGTAGCAACACACTACTTTCCGCCACCCCTTTAAGCTCGAACACCAGCTACATAGGCGGGCGCTATATCTTCGTTCAACTCATTTTTACAGGAACATTTATGGAGAACATAATGCAGGGACTAGTTAGCTGAGAGTACTCCGAAAGTTTGATCGAAATCGTTAGAGCCGTTTTTCAGAAAATTGGAATACCGATAAATTAATATTCGACAAATCTCCTTTTCTGAGTTAACTTGGCTTATATCTCTGTTCAACATATATATACAGAAATAATTATAGAGAACGAAATGTTGGTATGGGTGACTAGAAGATACTTCATTAGGATATATCACATCTGGTGAAAAAGTTACCCTGGAATTTACGGAAATGTTAGAAAAAACGTTATTTTCGACACATTTTGCTTTTTATCTCTGTTCAATGGACCGTCACAGGAACATTTATTGAGAAGAATATGTAGGTATCAACTATTTGAAAACATCCTGTGAGTTTGGTGAAAATCGCTGAAGCCGTTTTGCCAAAAAGCGTAAAAACATATTTTTGTTTAAGGGCCCATATCTCCGTTCACCGTATTTTCATGGAGATATGTATAGAGAAGAAAAGTTAGGTATTGATTAGGAGAAGATAATTTGAAAGTTTGATCAAAATCGTTAGAGCCGTTTTCGAGAAAAATGCGAAAAACCCTAGTTTTTGGTACATTTTCGTCCCCCCACCCCTTCCCACTGGCCGAAATCGTCCATAACCTTATTTTGGTGTCTACAAAAATAACGAACAAAACAAAAAAGAACCAGCTCAATCGGATCAGCCGTTCTCCCGCAAATCGAACTACAGACACACACACACACAGACATACACACAGACATACACACGGACCTCTCTCCGAAATTAGGTTTTTTAGACTCAGAAGGGTCTGAAACGTAAAGATCTGAAGAAAACCCAACTTTTTTTTTTGGGCCGATTACTATACTTTCCTTCCCTTCGGGTAGCGGAAAGTAAAAACCACGGCAAAAACGCTTTTCATCGAAAAATTTGGTAATTTATTGTGCTGCTCTCGTCACTTTCCCACAAATGGGAATTTTATGGTATAATTATCTTATCAAGAGCTACCAATATTGAAAATTTAATCAAAATCGTTACAGTCATTTTTGAGAAAAAAAATATTTGGTGTTTTGATCACTATGATAACTATAGTTTACTTTCGAAGGATTTTGTTCATACCCTTATTTTGGCGTTCCATGGTAACTTACGGGCGAGAGATGAAGTTTGAGCTGATTTGGTGCACGGTGGTTTTCTCTAAAAGTCGTTCACAGACACACAGACCATTTTCCCAAATAGTGTTTTTTCGGACTCAGGGGGGTCTGAAACGTAAAGATCTGAGGAAAACTCAAAATTTTTTTTTTCAGCCGATTACATAACTTTCCTTTCTACTTTGTAGAGCCAAGGAAAGTAAAAACGACGAAGTTGCGGCGTCAAAAGCGCTGATGGTTGTAGACCACGTCCCTTCAATTTGTCATCTCGTTTCATGCTATATTTTTCTAAATCAATTTATTCAAACTTGTATTTGTTCTCTTGTACTTGTAATTTTTAGCACGATGAAAGTATGGTCTACAACTGTCATTGGCAGATCAGAAAATGTGTCTATCTGAGGACAAACACACTGAGGGTGTACTTATCTTGATAGGTAATCTTAAATGAAACCGAGGGGCTATGGAAAGCAGGTGTGTTGCGTCGGAAAAGTTTCATGGGTAGCTTCGAGTTCAAGAAAGTGTGGGCCTACCCACGAATGAGGCTGTGCATGAGCATCCGGGTACCTCAATGTGCTTACCCTCCAATGGCCTTTTACTCTCCAGGCGCCATTCATTTTGACATATTTGATGAGTGCTTGGTCGCTGTTCCGCTTTGATCTTGAAGCCTTTTCCTTCTCTTCACTGAAATCCCCTCTGCTTTTAGCAGCGCTTTTGAATCTTCACGTAGACCATGCAAGTACATGGAAAATACGGGTTCTAGGTAGATGAGAATCGGACATTGGCAATGAAGAGAAGATTGCAAGGTGGGCGTCAAGACTGGAGATGGTGGCTTTGGTTGGTGGCAGCAATGCCACATGGTGATTTCGTTCTCAGAAGCTTTCGAAACAATGGTCTAGAGAAAACCCTATAGCGAATTTTATTCACCCGGTGTATGGTTTTTCATTGTACTTCGTACGAATAGGGAAATTATTACGCAATACATACAAAATGTTCAATGGTGTTCTCTGCGCTCTTATGATTTTATCACCGATGAATAATGTTTAGTATTGCTCAGTCGTTTGGAATTACCGACATGAAAAATTTGATAAAATATCGTGTGCGCCCCATCGCGCAACTTCATTCACCAGTTTTCTTGTCTTTTGCAACTAATTCAATTTATTATTCACTCAGCTCGTTTAAACTCGGTAAAACACAATATTAGAAACCTGTAGCACTTACTGTTCCGGAATTTATTGTGCTTCTCACATCCCCACAAATATTGAGCAATCGGAACAAAGAAAATCGATGTGATAGCAGAGACAATTATTTTGAGAGGGATAATAATCACTTATCCTGAGTTTCCGCAAAAACTTTTAGAAATGTTGCAGGGGGATTAATATAGTAACATTATCGCACTAGGTGAGTCGGGAAGTAGTACAATAGAAGCCGAATGCAATTGGAACAGAGTTTTATTCTCAATTACATTCGGAGAAGTTTTACCACCACAGACAGGGAACTGAGTGGGAGCGAACGCGAGCACGGGCGACACGGCGACGAGGTAATCGGCTCGGTTACAACTGATGGCAGCAAAGCCTCGAGCGAATCAGGGCATTTGACGTGCACAGTCAGCATAAATGCCCCGGATGAGCCTCCGCTGAATCGAAGGGTTTGGTTCGTCCCGTTACAGAAACGTCAGTGTGTAAGCGTAACTTAAATCTACGATTTTACCACGAATAAATCAACTCCGTTATTTTACGTCGAACTCTTTAATTTCATCCAAAAATCTCTCATGACTCTGGTCATATGGAACAAGCGAACAATAATAATAACTGGATGGTAACCACATCAGTAAGTGAAACATTGATGTTTGAAATATACGAGTTTTTGGAGTATTCCCCTTATGAATATTAGAAGCGTTATTAAACTATAATAATATACGCACTTGATTGGACTATCCTCTTCATTTTTCTGAGGACTCTACTAACATTCGAGTGGAGTTTATAAGAAAACATGTTTGGTTGTTTAGTAATTTATTGTGCTGCTCCTGTCATTTTCCCAGAAATGGAAATTTTACGACATAATTTTGTCAACCAGAGCTGTTCGCTCAAAAAATGTATTCCAAATCGTTATAGCCGTTTTTGAGAAAAACAGATTTGGTGCTTTGATCACTATGATAACTACCAATTACTGTTAGGCAGGTTTTGCTCATACTCTTATATTGGAGTCCCAAATTTGAGCGGATCCGGTTCAGCCGTTTTGGCTCAATCTCGTTTAGGTTCACACACACGCACATAACATTTTTCTAGATGTGTTTTCCGGACTTTGTAGGGTCTGGCACGTAGTGATGTAGTGATGTGAAGGGAACTCAAAATTGTTTTTCATCCAGTTACGTATTTTTCCTTTCTATTTCGTGGAGCCGAGGAACGTAAAAACGTTTGGCGTTATGATCACCATCCTTACTGTAATTATTATTCGTCTAAATTCGTTCATACTCTTATTGCGGCATCCGATGCTGAGTTGATTTGGTAAAGCCGTAATTCGGTCGGTATAGCACGGCAGAATTCCGCTCCCGGAAGTCTACGAAGTTGACGGATGCGACGACTAATCGAGAGTTTGTCAACTACCAAGTCGCTCGGGTCAACTCTTGATCACCGGCCAGAAACTGACTGTTTCGGATCCCGACGTTTGACGTAATCCTTTCGTCCAGACGGCCGCCCGTAACCCCGAAATACCATTTGGGAGCCGAGTTTTTTTGTTTCCATTTGGAAAATCCCGTGTTTCTCCGGTACGAGAGTGAGTCGAGAGTGATTCATCGATATATGAACAGAATGCCGAATATTTCACGAGGGCCGGTGAAGCCAATCACCTAAAAATAAGCGGCGGTGCAGGGGAAGCTCCCACTAAAATAGACTCAGAGGGTTCATAAAGATTGTCAACCTTCCTCAAAACACAAGTCGCACTTCTCAATACTCGAGACACTAAATATACACTCGGCTCGTACTGTCTTTGTCTCTTTATCTGCCTTCCCGCATTCTTCCTCCTATCGAGCCCAACCAACTTCTCGATTCTCCTTCCAATCCGAACCCCCTCTCTCTCTCTCTCTTTCACTCCCGAAACTTTCTTCTGCTCCTTTTATCTCTGAGACCGTCGTTTCCACAAATTTCAAACCACAACGCACCATTGTATTTCGTGGAGAATTTGCTCTTACAAAACACACACGCGGACACTGCAAAATGTTTACCAATAGCCAACGAGTGTGAAACGTCCTGTAATGGTCAGAAAAGAAATAACTAAACATTTGCTGTTGAGCATCACACAACTTCCCATATAGACGATTTTTGTTGGAACTTCATTAAGACCATTTATAAATATACCTTAATGGCGCGATGGAACGCACTGTTCTTCCAAAACTGTTGATTACGCATTTAACTACGTACGTCAATACCAGTGATAATTGACTTTGAAGCTGCTAGGCGGTTACATTCCTGCAATATTTAAGATAAGGCGGGGACGTACTAGGCGTTGATGCAGTCTTCTTGGACCAGACGGTGGAGGCTGTGCGTAGTGAATGTGTGGGGTTCCCATTGTAGCTGCGAACAAATGGATGTGTGTGGATGACGTGCTTACGCTGGGTTGTGTTTTGATGTTGCTCATTACGGCTGAATGGCGATGGCAAACACGTTACCCAGACAGCGATGTGTCCATATTGGTCGGATAAATGAAGTGTGCATAAGTACTTTATTGTGAGGGGAAGTAATGGGGTTTGGCGGAAGAAACCGTAAGCTGGGTACACCGTACCGTAATCGTTGCAGCAATACGAATGATGTCATTTAGGAAAAAGAGTGGTGGTTCCGTGTAACGCCGTCTATAGGTGAAGGTCGTGGTATATGACTTCGGTGGGTTAATTTTTATTTTCGATTTTTTACGGCACTGCCCAAGTTCGTGAATCGTGAGTGTTAAACTGTTGAGCGTTAAAGGCAACTCTCATACTCTTCAGAGAAAGTGGTTCACCGACAGAATGATCTCTTTCTGAGGATTCGATCTACAAGTTGGCACTCAATTCCAGTTCACCGTCGGTTGAACCTTCCCAACTCGACGTTGCTGGTCCGAACCGACGAGGCCTCCGGAGCTGCGGATTTCCTTTCAACTGTTCAATGGAGCGGTATTGGAAACAATAGGCTTTGCCTTGAATCTCTTCTTCATCAGCCCCAACCGCAAGCTTCGTTTTTTTTTTTAGTCACGCCTCCGCAAAATTCGATCTTCAAACTCTCCGTGGTATCGTTTCAACGGAACACTTCTCAAATCAAAGTTTGGTGAGATAAACCGATAGAGTTCTTTATATTTGTATTTGGCATTAATATTTGTATTAGCTATTAGCAGAAGGATCGTTAATGTTGATATACGCCCATTCATATAGACACATATCAATTCTCAACTCGTTCGTGTCAGTTTCCTCCACATCGTCTCATACTGATCGCTTTTAATCGATTGGCGAGAGTTCTTTCTAATTTGGAGTATTCGAAGTGGTTCCAAGCCCTCAATAGGCTCTTAAGAGAAGTCATATTGTCAGCACTAGATAAAGAGAGGAGAACTAACGCCCTATGAGTTATTCTTCCTCGACATGAACATGCCAGTATTTTCATTCTTGTTCGTTGTGCACGTCTTAAGCGCGCAGGGGCGTAGTGTGTAATTTACGCCGCTCCTCCTTGTGTGGGTTAGTTCGTTCCCATACCTCGTGCAATCAACGCGTACTTACCTGTGGGTAGGGCAAACTTGGGAAAATGGCGAATAGCTGTTTTGTTGGTTTGGGCGGCGTCCTATACCACGCCTGTCTCGCATAGGCAATCGTTAGAAGTTCAATGTTTGAAAAATGGGTCCGTGTCGAGATAACAGTGGCGCGGCAGCGATGGTCGCGCTCCGCCATATTCGGCAGTCGGCGAGCTGAGCGGAGGGTGCGTAGAGCTGAGGCGCTGCATGCGACCACTGATGGGAAGGACCTAGTTGACTCCAGGAATATGAAGGCATCAACTGGGTGGCTCAGGAAAGGAACGGCAGGTGTTAAGGGCTGGCAGAGGGTCAGCATGGTGCGGGTGCATTGCCCTCTCTCATGCGGATTACACGGGGGGGGGGAGGGTGATCGAAGCTTCCAGTTGCAGGTGGGAGTACAGTTCGACGGAGACGGCAGCTCACGCGCTCCACATCTGCTCGGTGACCAGGGGTGCCAAAACAGACGACACAATCATGTGGCGGACCTGCTGGCGGAGTACGCGAGGAGGAGGGCATGTTGGGAGGAGCCCCTCTTCCAGGTTAGGGTGGGCGGCCTCAAGCCAGACATGGTGATTGGATATAGTAGATAGTGGATAGTGCATACACTCGGGCCGAGCCACGTGGCCAATGTACGCAAGTACGCGGTACCGTGGCTCTTGGAGGCGGTTGGTGTCACGGCAGGGGTCTGGGCAGAGGCGGTGACAGTTGTCGCGGCCGTACTCACGTGGAGAGGAGTATGGTCGGCTAAAGTGGCGAGGCAACTGAGAGCTGTTGGGTTTCCCGAGTTTGTGCTTGAGTGGGGATCCCAGAGGGCGCTACGCAGGTGGTGGGGGTGGCAGTGTGGTCAGCCTCCAAGCAGGGGCCTAGTGGTTAGGGCTGGGCGAATCGATGGTGGTGGAACGAACGATGGTGATAAGTGTATAGTGGAATAGTCAGATTTTGATTAAACTTTCAAATTATCTTCTACCAATTAATACAAAACTTTTCTTTTTTCTACATATCTTCATGAAAATACGATGAACGGAGATACAGGCCCATGAAGCAAAAATAGGTTTTTTACGCTTTTTGGCCAAACGACTCCAACGATTTTCATCAAACTCTCAGGATGTTTTCAAATAGTTAATACCTACGTATTGTTCTCAATAAATGTTCCTATGAAAGTCCATTGCGCAGAGATAAAAATTGAAATGTGCAGCAAATATCGCGCCCGAATATGTAGGTGGTGTTCGAACTTAAAGGGATTGCGGAAAGTTGAGTGTTGCTACGCACCGCTCGTTACATTCTTTATCCTCTCGCCGTAGGGACAAAAGTCATTCAACCGGCCAGAAGCGCTTTTGAGTTTTCTCTACGTTTCAAGAGCTCCTGAGTTCGGAAAACACCAATCACTAAAATAGTCGGCGTGTCAGTAAACTTGGTGAAGAAAATATACGACAAATCTTCTTTTCTGAGTTAACTTATATCTCCGTTTAACAGATATATACAGAAATAATAATAGAGGACAAAATGTGGGTATGGGTGGCTAGAAGACATTCTGCAAGATTGATCACATCTGGTGAAGCAGTTACCCCAGAATTTACAAGTGTTCCAAAATACATTATTTTCGACATATTATCATTTTTATATTTGTTCAATGGACTGTAAGAGACACATTTATCGAGAACAATATACAGGTATTAACTATTTAAAAACATCTTGCGAGTTTGGTGAAAATCGTTGTAGCTGTTGTGCCGAAAAGCGTAAAAAACCTATTTTTGATTCATAGGCCTATATCTCCGTTCACCGTACTTTTATGGAGATATGTATGAAAAAGAAACGTTTTGTATTAATTGGTTAAAGATAATTTGCAAGTTTGATCAAAATCGTTCGAGTCGTTTTTGAGAAAAATGCGAAAACCCCTTGTTTTTGGTACACTTTCGTCCCCCACCCCTCTTTACCCATCGACCGACATCGCCCATGACCTTGTTTTGGTATCTACAAAAAAGCGCCTGGAAGAAAGCGACTCGAACCCTCATATCCCACAAGAAAATTACTAATGAGGGTAGAAGCCAAATTGTTCAAAAACTAATCATAGCCTATTGCCATGATTATAAAAACACCATCTTATATGATTTTGATTAAACGTATTTGCGAGGACAGTTCGGAATGAAACAGTGATACCATGAAACTCTAGTGGAAATATCTGGTGCGTAGCAACACACAAATTTCCGCCACCCCTTCAAGTTCGAACACCACCTACATAGGCGGGCGCTATATCTTCGTTCAACGCATTTTTACAGGAACATTTATGAAGAACAAAATGTACGTACTAGTTAGCTGAGAGTACTCCGAAAGTTTGATCGAAATCGTTAGAGCCGTTTTTGAGGAAATTGGAATTCCGATAAATCAATATTCGACAAATCTCCTTTTCTGAGTTAACTTGGCTTATATCTCCGTTCAACAGATGGGCACAGAGATAGTTGCGGAGATTAAAATGTGGGTTTAGAATGCTAGAAGACACTCCGTAATATTGATCACATCTGGTGATGCAGTTACCCTGGAATTTACGGAAATGTTCGAAAAAACGTTATTTTCGACACATTTTGATTTTTATCTCTGTTCAATGGACCGTCACAGGAACATTTATTGAGAACAATATGTAGGTATTAACTATTTGCAAACATCCTGTGAGTTTGGTGAAAATCGCTGAGGCCGTTTTGCGAAAAAGCGTAAAAAACCTATTTTTGCTTCATGGGCCTATATCTCCGTTCACCGTATTTTCATGGAGATATGTATGGAGAAGAAAAGTTATATATTAATTAGTAGAAGATAATTTGAAAGTTTAATCATCGTTAAACTTAAAAATCAACTTAAATATATAATCGTTAGAGCCGTTTTCGAGAAAAATGCGAAAAACCCTTGTTTATGGTACATTTTCGTCCCCCACTCCCCCTTCCCATCGGCCGAAATCGTCCATAACCTTATGTTGGTGTCTACAAAAAATATCGAACAAAACAAAAAAAGAACCAGCTCAATCGGATCAGCCGTTCTCCCGCAAATCGAACTACAGACACACACACGGACCACGCGCCGAAATTAGGTTTTTTAGACTCAATAGGGTCTGAAACGTAAAGATCTGAAGAAAACCCAAATTTTTTTTGTGGGCCGATTACTATACTTTCCTTCCCTTCGGGTAGCGAAAAGTAAAAATTATGGGGGCAGCAGAATAAATTATCGACCATTTTGATAACTTTTTCCTCGTAAACCCCGGTCATTTGATGCTAGCACTCCCAAAAAACAATATTTTACTTGTACGATGAGAGTTATAATAACGTTCATAAAATAGTTAGGAACAACTCCTGAACTTCCTGAATTTGAACCTTCGCCGTTGCGCTTACTAGCGTTTTTCACAGTTTATACTCGATAATTCCGAAACAGTAACCAAATGGAAAATCAAGTTGGCAATCTCACGAGTCACCTGTGCTCTTATTACTCAATAACGGTCGTGGCATAACTAGGAGAAGCTCGATAAATTCCGCAATCGGGAACCAGTGGAAGTCTACTGAGGTCGTATAACCTGAATGAAAATATCTGGTGCGTTGCAACACACAACTTTCCTTAGCTCTTCAACAAGTTGATCAGTTAATTTGAACTTGATCAAATAACGCTTTACGGCAGCAGGAAACGGTAGCGCCTACAGTTCTAGAATTTATTGTGCTGCGCGTACTCATTCCAGGACCATTAGTGAGAGATTGGTACACCGATAGTTAATGAGGCTGTAAACAAAAATTTTTTTGAGAAGGATAGTAATTACTTTTGCAGAGTTATTGGGTAATAACTGTTAGTAAGCGAAACGGGCGTAGTTGAAATTCAGGAATTTCTGGAGTGAGCCCCATGTATTTCATGAGCATTTTTAAACACCCGCCTTTCAGGTATTGGATTGGACTACAATATCAATTTTTTTTTAGCATTCTACTAACATTACAGCGGACTTTATAAGGAAAAAACTGCGCTAAAAACGCTTTTGGTCGAAAATTTTGATAATTAATTGTGCTGCTCTCGTCATTTTGCCACAAATGGGAATTTTATGGTATCATTGTCTTTTTGAAAGCTATCAATATAGAAAATTTAATCAAAATCGTTAGAGCCGTTTTTGAGAAAAAAAATATTTGGTGTTTTGATCACTATGATAACTATAGTTAAATTTCGATGGATTTTGTTCATACCCTTATTTTGGCGTCCTATGGTGACCTGTGGGCAATTTGAGTTGTGGGGAGTTTGAGGTGATTTAGTACGGTGGTTTTTTCTAAAAATCGTTCACAGACACACGGACATACACACACACAGACCATTTTCCCAAATAGTGTTTTTCGGACTCATGAGGGTCTGAAACGTAAAGATCTGAAGAAAACTCAAAATGTTTTTTTCAGCCGATTACATAACTTTCCTTTCTCCTTCGTAGAACAAGGAAAGTAAAAACCGATTTGCAAAGTGAAGAATGTGGGCGGTGCTTGAGAAAGTTGTGTAATGCGCCGCTCTAGGTATCACTACAATCAATTGAATACAGGTGTAAGCCCAAATGCGTCCAGATCTTCCGAACATTGACGGTTTTAAGGCAATAAAAATGGAAAATTTGTACGAATTTAGCATCAAAATACGTTCTATTCCATTTTCCAACGAAACCCAGTGTTTGTTAGGGGCAATAGGCCTTTGAGAGGACAGTAAAACCTGCTTTGCTCCTAACTATATTTACAAAAAAATTTAATAATTTAAAATAAATTCGCTTTCTTGTAAAATAAAATTGCAAATAAAAGGAAAGGAAATGAATGTAATTGTCCGACCTTCTGATGGATGAATTGTGGCGTCAGCGGCTGTATATGGGGCCCCCTTTTGTTGAAGATAAAATGCGTAGACCTTGTAGAACTTGATTCTTCGGAATTGTCTTCGCTTGAGAGCTCCAGCAAGGAATGTATAGTTGTAATAATACACGTCAAACAACCTGCTAGGAGAATTTGAAGCTTTAGAAAAGACAAAAAGTTCAGATCGTGTCGCATGGGCAGATGATGATCGATGAATGGCGGCTGTGGTAGACTTCTGGTCGCGGCTGACTAGTTTTTAATCACGCCACTTTTACAATAACTTGGCCACATTTACTTTATCCACAAAAAAAAAGAAAAAAAAATGTTTGAACAAAATAAATAAATATCCCTTGTTTATATAGGCAGGAGCAGGAACTTATTGTGGAGGCCCTGCCCTACCATGAGTGCCTAAACACCCAGGTTTGAACCGTTTTGTATATATCACAATCACCACTTGGTAAAAGAGTATAGAATTGAAAAAAAAGAAAAAAGTTTCACTAATTTGTTGGTCGGCAGAATCGGGTTGCGAAAAGTACGCCACATTTTGATTTATAAAATTTAATTATTTTTCGAAAACCTGATAGCGTGCAGGGACTCACGTTTAGGGCACTCAAGGTGGGAGGTTTTGACGAAATTTTTCAAGTCTACTTCGCGGCATTTTTTTATAATCGAGAATTTTTTGTGCCCTTCGCATTTTTTGAGCGTCACGATGAAGATTATCTGTCCATTAAATTTCGCTCGTAGGGAGGATTGTGCGCCTGTTTTCCTTGAAATTCGGGCTTCTGTTTGTGTACGCATCACGTGCGCATCCCCTCACCGTTTCAGCTGTCGTGATAGTGTGCTCTTTTTCCGTTCTCGTGGATTAGGCTCGCATTTACGCCTTCCAGTTTTAAATGGTCCGGAGGTGCGGAGTTTCCTGAGACTGGGTCAATATTTGGTTCAGTTGATAATAAAAGAAAAACTTGCATTCGTCATGAAACGCACGTGCCAATCTGGGAGTTAAAGCTTTGTATCGTGTGAATGACTGATTTACTTCAGGGCTGTCCGTGGCACCTGGTAGCCAATGTAGTTGGGAAGGAAGACGTTCCTCGCTTTACAGAGCTGTTCATTTCAATCTTGATCCCAAATACGTCTCACGGAAAGAATAAAAGAGCGAACGGTGTTTTACACTTGCGAACAGGCGGGTGCCCCGTTCGAAACGAAAAGACCTCACGACCGAATACCGGCGAGGAACCGGAAAAAAAAGGAGGAAAAAAAAAGTATTCACAAAAAAAGGGTCGTAACACTTGTTGATGCCCGAACGGGAGCTATCGACAGACCTGTGGGGTCACTGAAGCTGAAAAGAGGGTCCCGAGGATAGTAAAGGGGGTTAAACAGAATCAATCGGGTGCGAGTCAATGGTGAGAGGATCAAGATGAAGGGATGGACGTGAAGGGAACTCCCTCGCACACAGTGACCTTAAAGCCCTTTCCCGGCAACTCAACCACGTGGGAAAACACGTGGGATCATCCGCTTCATCGGGCTTTTCGGCTACATCCACCGTTTTAACGCTCAATAGCTTCTCCTGTCTGTCGCAGGAGTAAGATATTGCCGTCAATAGCTCGATGTCCTTGAAGTCCTTTCTTTTTTTGGCTCTGGCAATCGACAAAAAGGAGAAAGATGAATCATCTCGCCAGGCAGTTGGAGCTTCTTTCAGACGGAGCTTCTTACTCGAATTTTTTATTTATTTAATGCGAAACCTGTATATACCAGGATACAAAGCCGTTGCCTCTCTTGTAGGAAGCATCAAGTGCAACCCATCGCACAACTTTCCTCAGGTCACTAAACAACATTTGGAGCATGGTCAGTGTGCCTGATTACAGTTGAATTAATTTAGTTCAAGTTCGATATTTAGCCTTGGAAATTAACATCAGCCGTCAATAAGGCCGATCAGTACTCAAAAATTTGGTTCGAAGCTAACTATAATTATCATAGTAATCAAAACACCAAATATTGTTTACACAAAAATGAACAGTAAATTATTTTTAATATCGATGAAAGCGAGTTTAGGGCACTTTTTTCATCATAAATCTCGTTCGTGTAACACTAGTGCTCTCATGAAAATAGAGTCGTAGTCCAGAGATTCTTGTACGATGAGAATTTAATAGTTGCGATAAGATACCCGAGAGCATCCTCCGAAATTCTGGAATTGAACCACCATTTACTGCCATTTCTTATAGTTTCGATCCAATAATTCCAAAACTGTAACTGCCCCCTTCTCATGAATTCCGTACAGAGCTATTACTCAATAAATGTCGTAACATAAATGGGAGCAACTCAACAAATTCCAAGACATTAACAGAAAAGTCAAAGTTCGTGCACACTGAGCGAAAATCAGATTAATTGCTGGAGCGATAAGAATCGGTGAATGTACGTAGAGCTGAGGAGTGTTGTGTGATGCGTCGCACCAGGTTTTGTTTGTTCGAGTTTCCTCCGGGTTGTTACAGTTAAACAAAATTTTTAAGTGTGCGGGTGTGACCATTGAGTGGGTGGGTCTTTCGTTTCGGGCCCCGCGTCCGAGCCAGGCGCCCATGGCCGACCACTGGTCGAGCCAGTTCCTCACGGATCATGGCGACTACAAGCCACGGTTTAACTAACTTCCTTAGAAAGAGTTGGCGTGTTTTGAGCAACAATTGGGTAAGTAGTCATAGCTGTCAGCCATGGATGCTTCCAAGCAAGCTCACAGTTATGTCACAGAGTGGTCAGTGTAGAAAACTTTTGACACTTGGGAGGAAGCTTTATAATGTGTCCTCTCCATCCATGATCATCGTGTGAGGGGAGAGGGGGTTATCTGACTTGTAGTTCAGCAGCCTAACGATCTCTCCCAATGAGGAGGCTGAAAATATATACAGGTATGTTTCCTTATTTTATGACTGTACCTAAACCCTCGACGAGGGTTATATCAGTCATGGAAGTTGCGGTTTCGCTAATATGCAAGAGGCCGGCCCCTGCAGCATCCACCGAACTCAGACCTGTGGAGGTACTGCAGGTATTTGGTCGTTAGCCAGTCTCCCAGTAGAGAGCTGTTGCCCGTGTGTGACCGCGCAGAGGTGACCACCTGTGGAATCCCGTACCATCTGGGAGGAGTTCATAATCTGGTTTCCTACCTTATCTAACTGTGTACTTGAGTGGCAAGTTTCAAAAGGACAGATCAACTATGACCACGTTTCTTAGCCATCACCTTCTTCGCAAAACTTGCAAAATGATTATAGGCTTGCTTTGTAGCAGTCAATGCTGCTAAGTTCGTTAGCGCTCCCAACAACAGTCGCTCACTGTTGTAGAAACTACAGTGGAGCAGCACGTGGTTTCTTGTTTCCTCCGGACTGGAGGCACAAGACGTGCATAATGGAGAGTCTCTCAGAGAGAAGAAGTGGAGGTGCGCATTGAAGTCACCATGTCCCATGAGGAACTGGCTCGTCCAGTGGTCTGGCTCAACCCATTTTCTTGAAAGACGTTCACGGATGTTGGGGAAGAACTCATGCGTATCACGTCCCTTTGACGAGGATTCCCATCTCGCTTGCCATTTCTCTAGAGTCCATTCGTCGATGGCGGCAAGTTTCTGTTCTGTGGTGAGGTTTGCACGGAGTTCAGCCCAAAGCGGGGGAAGCTCCCGTTTCACTCTCCACTTGTCAACCATGCACTCAACGGCCAAATCAACTGGTAACTGAACTTGGACTGTTGGAGGGTAGCGTCAGTCAATCAGTCCTGGTAGAACATGGTTACCCCCGTGCAACCACAGAGGAAGTATCCCGTACCATAGGAGAAGGAGCACGTGGTTTCTTCTGTCTATTAGAGAATGGAAGGCCTTTGAAAGGAAAAGAAGCCGAGCCTATTGAAATAGTCCCTCTCTGGAAGGAACTGACTCACCCAAAGGTCTAGCCTGACCCATTTTCTTCGAGCGGGCGGGAGGAGACTTTGACCTGTCACCTGTCCTTTAACTAGGCACTTGTTTGGGCGTAACACTGAGGGAATCACATAAGAAAAAAAATTGTTCCACACCCGTTTGTCCAGCTCTGCTAGCTTTCGTGAGGTCGTCGTGTTGTGCGGCTCATAATGGTGAAAGCCGGCATACACAGGTTGGAAGAGAGCCCATCAACAGTTCAAAATGTGGATGAGGAGTTGGAACTACTGGGTATTTGTACAATATGATTCGATACCTCATCACTCAAGTGTCAATAGGGAGAGTTTTAACTTGAACTCAATTTGATTGGATTGTGATATACTCGCAAAGGTGAGTGGTGCCACAATAAAAGCGAGGGAAGAACGTAGGAGGAAAGCAGAGCCTTCTCTATTCCAACGTTCGCAATGTTCGAGGAAGATGGAAACATTCGTACGCTGTTATGCGCTATCAAAGCATATCTTTTTAATCTCCAGAAACAAAGGCCTAGCCAGAAAGAGACGCAGCAATTGAAAAATAGAAACCTCTTTTTTTTCAACTTTTAATTCAAAATAGAAAAAAACTGAAAAGAAAGGAAAGAAGACTAGATATCGCGTGTGAAGCCGGAGGGAGCCGTTTTCTATTGTCAAGTACGAGTGGTGGGGATGAGTTAGTAGTCGGAGAAGGGGAAGCACGGTACGTGGTCTCGGATAGTGGCAGTGGCAGTGGCAGTGATGATGATAGTGGTGGTGGCGTGGGTATTGAGAGGGCGCGCGGACGCTCGTGATGGGGCCGACTCGAGATTAAACTTGACGCCTCTGATCCGCAACCCGGAGAATGATTTTAATTCGCTTTGACCTGTCATTACTGTTGTTTCTCAGTAATGAGAAGCGCTGAAGCTTCGCGAATCCGTTGGCGAATCTTCAAAGAAAACTGCGCTATGTAGGTCGTTTTCATTTCGTAATTGAAACGAGAAGGAGTGGGGACTGTGAGTGTGGAGGGGGAAGTGGAAAAACGAAAAAAAGTAAGATTGTGAATCAAACAGTTCGGTTTTTTTTTCTTCTCCCCCTTCTTTTCAGAATTGCTCCATCCGGAGAGGGAGCACTCGACGCTTTCTGACGTCTTTTCATAGCGCGAAGGCGTGACGGTACATTTTCGTTTTCCACGCTACACAGGGTAAAGATGATTTGTATATAACATAATCGGAGTTGAGGCCTCCTCAATCGGAAAATATGATTTTGGGGAGTGGTCGGTGTGTAGGCGTTCGTAGTCAACTGTCAACAGGTGGGGTAGCTCGTTCACCTTCCTTCGCCCAACGAACAAGCAAAGTATTGCGATCGTATACAAAAAATTCTACCTCAGGAATTTTTGTCAGGCCCGTTAATGCCTCAGGAAATAGGATGCAGTACTCTTGGGAACACGAAGAAATATAGTTTTGTAATAAGAAATAAATGATGACAAAAAACGAACGATTCGTTGATCCATAAATGATTTCAATTTCTGTTCCACGCTTGCTTTCAGTTTTCCAACATATAATTCAAGTTCCTTCTTGAAGGCTTCGAGTTTTTAGTAAAACGTCCATCCTAAAGCAGGGCGTCGGGTATTTTTGTGCATCTGTGATCGTGAACCAGTTGCCTGTGAGACGTTTTCCGTAATGGGACGATCAGAATGTACTTTCATCCCTTTGTAGGTTTTTCATTTTGTCTGTTAAACGTTATTATACAAATGCTGCAAATCATCTCACCACGGTTTATTATTCTCTGACTGTTGACGTAATTTCACACCTCCGAGGTCCATTCCATTCGATTCAGCATCGAAAAATACCAGTAAACGATACGACATATGACATATTCCAGGCGCCTGAAGCCAATTGGCACGATGGTACGAGTCAAGCTGACAGGTGGTTCGAGTGAGACGGGAGGGGGTGAAAATGACGAAACGATTACTTTTGCTGTATTATCCCGCAAGTTCTTAGGATCGTAGCGTTTAGTGCGATTTCAATGTATTCAATCTGGACGCAGTTATACGCGACTGAGACTCAATCCATTTGACCCAGCATCAAACAATATCAGCAAAAACCGACACTGCCAACATTTAATTTTGTTAACCGTTTTTCGCCCATAACAACCATGAGACCACGTTGAAGGCAAAATGTAGGACGGACGACGGCGAAAGACGGACGGACATTGAAGATTGAAACGTAGTTTGCCTGGGTTGTACAAAACTTTCCCTGACCGAAAACATGTTTGTACCATTCAGAATGAATATTAAACCAAAAGAGAAGTATGAACTTTGAAAAGAAAACCAAAACATATCTGAGATGGCTGATTTAAAAGGATAAAGAGTTCCGGCGAAGGAGCGTGGTTTCAAAGTCGCATCACCGGAGTAGTTAGGTCTATGGCACTTCTGGGATGAGTGACGTAAACCCCCCTACCCCTACCCCACCAGCTGATGTATGACGTCACCCCCCTCACCTCCTTAAAGCTGATCTGACGTCCCCCCCTCACCACCACAGCTGATGTGACGTAAGACCCCCCTCCCCAGTACATTAACAGTTGATGTGACGTCAGGTCCCCCACCACCATGAATATCCCTGTGTGACGTCATGCCCCCCCACACAATTGGCGCAACTTCTGAGTGGATCTACGTCACGTCCCCCACCACTATTAATATCCTATTGGGGCAACTTCTGAGTGGATCTACGTCATACCCCAACCAATTATCGCGCTAACGCCTAATTACCTCCTACCCCAATTTCCCCCACAGCACGCGCATTGGTTTGGGTATAACGTAGATCCACTCAGAAGTCACGCCAATTGTGTGGGGGTCTTGACGTCACACAGGGGGATTCATAGTGGTGGATGCGTTAGCACAATAATTGGTTGGGGTATGATGTAGATCCACTCAGAAGTTGCGCCAATTGTGTGGGGGGCTTGACGTGACACAGGAGAATTCATAGTGGTGGACGCATCAGCGCAATAATGGCTTGGGGTATGACTTAGATCCACTCAGAAGTTGCGCCAATGGGATATTCATAGTGGTGGGGGACGTGACATAGATCCACTCAGAAGTTGCGCCAATTGTGTGGGGGGGGGGCATGACGTCACAAAGGGATATTCATGGTGGTGGGGACGTGACGTCACATCAGCTGTTAATGTACTGAGGGGGGGGGGTCTTACGCCAGATCAGCTGTGGGGGGGGGTGTCGTCATACATCAGCTGGTGTTGGGGGGAGGGGAGTTTACTTTACTCATCCCAGAAGTGCCATAGACCTAACTACTCACCGGCCATGCTGCAGTGGGCGGTTATAGAGGCGATAAGTAGACGAAAAATATGGCGAGAACAAGCTGCGAATGCGAAACGAGTATATTTGGGAAGCACTGTGTGCGTTGGAGAAGGAGGTAAATCGACAGGAGGAAAGGATATTTTGGAAAGTCCGACGTCGCTTTGGACGTTGAACCAAACTTAATCACTTTGTCTGGAGAAGAAGCCGACTGAATTCGGCTGAGTTCTTGGACTGCCCCACGGCATAACATGAAAACGGCCTAACACACCTAGAAAAGGCCCAAGCTCATGGTCCCAACTACTTCAGCCTGTGCCGACTACGTGTGATCATTTCCTTCTACTGAAGAGTTGTCGGTTTCATTTGATGAAGTGCTAGAGCTCCATCTACAAAAGAGCAATAATTATGCTTCCTGCAGATAGTCGGGAAATTCTGATGTAACCGAGGGTGAAATGGAAGTTTTATCGAGATTTTGATACTCAGTAGTGCAACATTCTCCCTTTTAAGAGAAACTTCTAGGAGGGGGCAAAAAGGTGGGAACGAATTGGAGTGTGAAACATTTACATTGTGCGGGCAACAACAAACTCTAGCAAACCGATGATTTCTGCAGAAGCAGGTGAGCTCGGTATCCTCTGATTGTCTCAAAATTGGTGGACTAGGAACTTGCTGATCGCCAGGGGTTTATGACATCTTGTTCCAGAGAAGGTTATTTTCCTCAATAGATTTACATTTTCCCGGAACACGCGTAGAAATGCAAAAAATGTGTTGGGCGGATGAAGGTGCTCTTGTCATCCGTTATTAAGCACACTATGTGAATAACAAACTCTGGTAGATGTGAAGTCTTCGTTAGTCTTTACCATCCTCACTTTCTACTTGGGCTGGACTAATTGAAAGAGTTCATAATTCAATTAAACGTTGAGTATCACGAAGTGCGATGCACTGAATCGTTAGGAGCTCGAGTGTGAGGCAACTCGACAAAACCTCACTAGTTCACTCTTCTATGCAACCGATTCGTACCAATTACCGAAACGTCTTGGATCTATATCGGTCTGACTTTGATCTCTGTTTCAACCAACCGCACAGCGATGCACTTGAAATCCCGAAGGGTCGGTAAAGCCGGGTTTCCGTTGATTAATCGGCGGTCGCCCTTTCAATTACGGTGACATAACAACACTTGCTGGCAAAACACACTCGCTGTTTAATTAGGCTGAAATTCAGATGGGGAAAGTAGAACAAACCGAAGACCATGTCCGCGATGTCAGTGGGTTGGCTATTCGAAGACGGAGCGTTACTTGTTTTGTTTTTTTCTTGCAAACCGCCATTACGTCGGGGACTGCGGAAATATTGTCGTGATTTCATTTGTAAGTATAGACGGCGTGAGGGGAATGCGAGCCAATTCCGTTTCGATGCTGGAAAACTCAAAATTATTTTGAATTTAAAAGAGGGGTTTTTGGAAAGGATAGTGAAATACTCGAAAGTGGTTACCGTTTCACGAATTGATAGCTATCAAGTGCTACGCATTTATGAGGACGTTTGGCGGAAATAGGAAGTACGCCTGTAAATCTCACTCTCCTCGACACTACACTACTATAATTAGACGAAAACAACGAACCTTTGCCCTGATGTTCACTTTTTCAAGCTTCCTGGGGCAGCCAGTGAGCATTACTCAATGCTTAGGAAAAAATTATCTGGTGCGTTGCAACACACAACTATCCTTAGCTCTACGTCAATTCGCTTTCCAACATTCCAGCAGAGTTCATGAGGAAAACATGTCTTGAAACGTAAAGTATCAAATTTTGAGGGGGGGTTGAAAGAAATGTTCCGTGGCCGAAAACATTCAGAATAAATAATAAACCAAAAACCGCGCTAAAAACGCTTTTCGTCGAAAATTTTGATAATTTATTGTGCTGCTCTCGTCATTTTCCCATGAATGGGAATTTTACGGTAGCCTTATTGAGAGCTATCAATATAAAAAAACCCTGCAAATTATTACACAACGGTTTATTATTCGGATAATCAGCTTGACCTAGCATTAATGCTCCGAGACCCATCCTGTTCGGTTCAGCATCGAAAAATATCATAATGAAACCCAAAAAAAGGTCGAAAAGAACTGAATCGTAATATTAAAATAAACAAAAAAAAACGAAAGTTCTAGAAAAAACTGAATTTTAATATGAAAACATGCACGATAAATACTAATATCAAAATTTAACCAAAAATCTATGGAAAAACCCGAAATGAGAATGAAACGAAAGGATCTAAAAAAATTGAATCGTATTAAAACCAAAACGTCGGGGAAATTGGAACGGGGGCGCTCGAAGCGAAAGGCGAAAGGGGAGTTGAGTGGGGGCGTCTCCAGCGAAGTTGCTTTTTTAATGAGACGGGTGGGGCGGGAGGGAATTCAAACGACGAAACGCTGTAGCTCCCCCGCTGTACTGCGTTTCGTTATTTTTTTAACCGTTTTTTTCCCCTTAACAAACACGGGCTTCGTCTGATCGGATTGCCGAGATGGCGGGCACAAGTAGAAACCAAATCGGATTTTTGGACGAAAGAACGAATTTTTTAGACCACATTAAAGGCACAAAACGGCCCGGACGGTGGACGGCGGACTAGGGACAGGGGACGGGGGACGGCGGACCGCGGACGAACATTGCAAATTTGGAATCTCCATGTCTTGAAATGTAAAGTATCAAATTTTGAGGGGGGGTTGTAAAACATTTTTCGTGACCGAAAACATACGGTTATTATTCAGAATGAATAATAAACTAATAATCAGAATCGTTAGAGCCGTTTTTGAGAAAAAAAAAATTTGGTGTTTTGATCAGTATGATAACTATAGTTAACTTTCGGTGGATTTTGTTCAAACCCTTATTTTGGCGTTCCATAGTAACCTGCGGGCGAGATATCAAGTTTGAGTGGATTTGGTTCAGTTTTTTCTCTAAAAACCTCTCTAAAATCTATTACGTCGAAATTTTGGTATTTTATTGTGCCGCTCTTGTCATTTTACCACGAATGGGAATTTTATGGGATAGTTGCCTTATTGAGAGTTATCAAAATAAAAAATGTAATTAAAATCGTTAGAGCCGTTTTTGAGAAAAAAATTTGGTGTTTTGATCACTTTGATGACTATAGTTAACTTTCGGTGGATTTCGCCCATACCCTCATTATTGCGTTCCATGGTAACCTGTAGGCTAGGCATAAAGTTTCAGCTGATTTGGTACGGTGGTTTTCTCTAAAAACCGCGCTAAAATCGATTTCGTCGAAAGTTTTGGTAATTTATTGTGCTACTCTCGTCGTGTTCCCACAAATGGAAATTTTATGCTATCATTGCCGTATTGAGAGCTATCAATATAAAAAATTTAATCAACATCTTCGAGCCATTTTTGAAAAAAAAAATATTTGGGTTTTTGATCACTATGATAACTATAGTTAACTTTCGAAGGATTTTGTCCAAACCTTCATGTTGGCGTCCCATAGTAACCTGCGGGCGAGATATCATGGTTGAGCTGATTTGGTACTGTGGTTTTCTCTTAAAATCGTCCACAGACACAAACACACACACACACACTGACCATTTTCCCGAATAGTGTTTTTCGGACTCAGGCGGGTCTGAAACGGAAAGATCGGAACAAAATTTTTTTTTCAGCCGATTACACAACTTTGTAGAGCCAAGAAAAGTAAAAAGGTTAATTCCCGCCAGTAAATAAAGCAAACAAACAGAATAAGACGCATAACTGACAATGCGTGGGCGCCCATTCACTTTCACACAGGACGCTCATCGTTCTTCGCACTGCGGTCGGAATCACACCGTTTTTCTCTCATTTTTCGCTTATTCAGGATAATTATCATCGAGTTTCCCACGGGGAGCCGTTTTGCAGGCTGTTAGTACTTCTTTCAAGCTCACGAACGGCGCGGAAATCTCGAAATACTCGAAAACACAACCGTTTTACTATTCTCTTGCACTTAACGTAGCCTCACACCCCCGAGACCCATTCCATTCGATTCAACATCGAATCGCGCTAGTAAACGATACGAAACATTACCTGACTACAACGGAAGGACGAATATTACATATTCCAAGCGCCTGTAGGCAATTGGGACAACGTGACGAGCTAAGTTCACTTTGCCAACCATTTTTTTGTTAATAATAATCACGGGTTTCGTTAAAACGGATTTCCGAGCGCAACTTGATATCAAATATGATTCGTGTGCTATATTTAAAGGTAAAATATGGACCGAAAGGTGGACAAACATTGCAGGTTTGGAATCCCGATGCCTTGAAACTTATGTAATCCCCCGGGTGCAGTTAGGGCTCTTGGAAACTTTATCATGTGAGCGTACTGCGCTATAGTCGATTTTTCAGGCAATCTTTTGCACCGCCCCAGACATTATCCAGTGGATGTGAATTTTATGGTACTGTCGCGTTAATATAATTTAGAGGTGTTCAAAATAAATTTAATCAAAACCATTGGAGTCATTTTTGGCTTTTGGACTCGACGAGTTAAGCCGGCGATTCATGGAATGATTATGTGTGAAAAGCGTAATGTTTCCCACAAGACCGGGAAAAATTAGCGAATTCGACTTGCTGGTTGGGACTACTTGCGTTTTTCCCGCGCTCATTGATTCCAAGGTTCTACTAAGCGATGAACGGGCAGAATTGGTTTTTCTCATCTTTGAAGTCAACAGTCTCTCGTTACTGTTGAGATCCTGAGTTGCGTCCTTCCGAGTCCGCGAGAGGGCGATCGCACGACGCCTCTGATGGAAACTGATAATTAAATTTCCCGACCGGAGCACAATTCCTCGTCTGCTCTTTCAGCCGAGGGAAGTGAGAAGAGGCAAAATGTGTGCGTTTCGGAGCAATGCAATTGAGTGCGAGAGATAAATGGGCGTTTTAATTGAAAGTCGAAGGGCCGGAGCGGAGAGAGGGGCGAGAAGTAAAGATGCGGAATCACTGGGTCGAAGTAAAAAGGGTAAGCGGGCGCGAAGAGCTTGGAAGTGTTTGACGGTGAGGGGTGATGAAGGAGGAGGGGGGGGGGATTGCCAGGGTCCAGAGGGCGGTGGTGAGGGTAGCCGGAAGAGAGGAGGGGGGAAGTACGTTTGGTGAAGGTAGTTTAATATGCAATTGTAAGTCAGCAATAAAGGCGGCCTACCAGCGGCAGTGTTAATATTTTATGCCGACTGTGGGAACTGCCATGAATATATGCATCGCTGCTATCGAGTGTCGAGGCCTAGAGCTCTGTGATAAAAACTTATTGATAAATTATGCTCCCCTTCCTGCAATATGCTCCTTCAAAAATGCTAACTAGAAGCGCCGAGCGTTCTCCGAATTACCGGTCGCTTTTCTTTTATACGCGCATTTTCAGAGGGTTCAATTTTTCCGTAGACTTCAAGATCCACCGTTAAAGTGAAAAAACAAAGAAGACGAAGAAGAAGAAAGATGACGTGGGGTTCGAAACGAGCGATAAAAAAAGCAGTAAATTCGACGTCCTTCAAATACGAAATTTAATCAATTCAACCTCAAATAAAAACTTGTCAGTCGTGGCTTACAGAACAGCGGTTGAAAATTAGTATGGAAAATATCTGCACTTGTCGGTTGCTTGATGAAAACCGGCAGATTTACGTTTATGAGCTGTAATCGTATTAACCAGTTTACGATCGTAACTATTCATAATATTAACAATATGGTCTTCAAATAGGTCATAGGTCAACAAGCAGCCATAAGCGCCTCCCGCTGTCACATGAACACTCGATTTGATTAGCTTCTAGAGTCGATAGGACCGTTGAATTCACTTGAGGCCAAGGAAAGTTGTGTGATCCGTGGCACCAGATAAATTCGCTCTACGAAGTAAAAAGAAAAGTTATCTGATCGACTGAGAAAAAAAAATCTTGAGTTCTCCTTAGATCTGTACGTATCAAGGTCTACTAAATCCGACAAAAAACTATTTGGGAAAATGAAATGTCTGTGGATGCGATTGAGCAAATGCGAACAGCTCAAACATGATATTTAGCTCGCAGGTTACCCCAGACCGAATTGGCTGCGTTTTTTGACGTCTGAACGTACGTCCTTGGCCCTAAGTCATTGTTTCTCTGAGCACCGACCCCTTTTGTTTTTTACCTGTGGGAATTCCCACTCCTCAGTTATTTCCAAATGACAACGGATTTCCCCCTTTCCTGGACTTTCCAAAGTATCCTTTCCCCACCCCTCTTTTGGTTTATTCGTCCGCTGTCCCCCATCCACCGTTCGCCATCCGCCGTCCAGGCCGTTTTGTGCCTTTAACGTGATCTAAAAAATCTCGACATTCCGATCCGACGAAGCCCATGGTTGTTGTGGACAAAAGGTTTAAAAAATTAACAAAACGCAGTATAATCGCAAATACGCCGTGTTTCGTATCGTTTTCAAGGCATTTTTACATCCTGGGTCTGAGTATCAGACGTGTACAACTGCGTATAGTGAAATTACAGTAATTATAGTGAGCCAAAGTCAACTAATTGAAAGAACTGGCGGGAACTACATCAAAAGTAAACGTTACGTCGTTAGTACTCTCTCCCTCCCTACTAGTATTTTTCGATGCTGAATCGAATGGGATGGGTCTCGGAGCAGTAATACTAGGTTAATCTGTTCATGAGAATAATAAACCATTGTGTAATAATTTGAAGGGTTTCAATTGTCTTTCCTCAACAGATAGTTCCTCCTAAAATCGGTTATCTACCAACCTTCACGAACGACAGTCATCTCCCAGTTCTCCCAACTCGATGAATAACTATCAAGTTTCGCTCCCGATTCAAATCTGTCTCCGTGCAACCAGTTCATGTGTATTTAGAGTCCCCTTGTTCACAATCAAACTGATATCAGTATTCTGTCAAGCATAATACAGTCCTCACCACGTTAATTTATTTCTCTGATCAAGCTCTCCCATTCATGCACCCAACAAAGCGTGCGAGCAAACTCCGCTAAAAAATAACTATAGTTATCATAGTGTTTGCGCCGTTCTAGCAATGTCAGGCTAGGTGGGTACGTGGCTACAATGCGTGAGCAATTCCCTTCGATGTTGTTTATGACGAGCTCAATAGAGAGAGTCTGCATTTCCATTGGGGGTCGTTGATTTCGGGTGTGTTATAACCCGATGAGGCGGAAACCTGTATGACTCTCTCAGACTTGCATTAACGTCATTGCGTTTTTCGACACTGTCTGATCATTAGTTGTTTCGTTTTAATATTTTCACGTGTTTCGTAGTTTAGTATATGCTGTTTTCTTCATTTTCTCCTATTCCCCTTTTTCTCCTTTCCTAATTCTCTTTTCCTTGTCGACAGCTGAACAGACAAGCTTTTGTGGCATCCTGAATTCGATTTGGTAAGTCTAAATTAAACAGTCCCCATAACACATAGTGATCAACCCGCTTAACTTTTTCTTTTACCGCAACAAAGATTTCGATTTAGTTTATTATATAGTCAGCTCTAAATCACACAATAATATCATGAAATTCTCATCTGAGGGTAAATGGTACCAGAACAATAAATTGCCAAACGTTCCAACGGAAATCGATCTTAGCGCAGTTTTTACTTTCCGCTACCCGAAGGGAAGGAAAGTATAGTAATCGGCCCAAAAAAAAAAAAAAAATTTGGGTTTTCTTCAGATCCTCACGTTTCAGACCCTACTGAGTCTAAAAAACCTAATTTCGGCGCGTGGTCCGTGTGTGTGTGTCTGTAGTTCGATTTGCGGGAGAACGGCTGATCCAATTGAGCTGGTTCTTTTTTTGTTTTGTTCGTTATTTTTTGTAGAAACCAAAATAAGGTTATGGACGATTTCGGCCGATGGGAAGGGGGAGTGGGGGACGAAAATGTACCATAAACAAGGGTTTTTCGCATTTTTCTCGAAAACGGCTCTAACGATTATATATTTAAGTTGATTTTTAAGTTTAACGATGATTAAACTTTCAAATTATCTTCTACTAATTAATACCTAACTTTTCTTCTCCATACATATCTCCATGAAAATACGGTGAACGGAGATATAGGCCCATGAAGCAAAAATAGGTTTTTTACGCTTTTTGGCAAAACGGCTCTAGGGATTTTCACCAAACTCACAGGATGTTTTCAAATAGTTAATACCTACATATTGTTCTCGATAAATGTTCCTGTGACGGTCCATTGAACAGAGATAAAAATCAAAATGTGTCGAAAATAACGTTTTTTCGAACATTTCCGTAAATTCCAGGGTAACTGCTTCACCAGATGTGATAAACTCTAATGCAGTGTCTTTTAATCACCCATACCAACATTTCGTTTTCAATAATTATTTCCGTATATACATGTTGAACGGAGATATAAGCCAAGTTAACTCAGAAAAGGAGATTTGTCGAATATTAATTTATCGGTATTCCAATTTTCTCAAAAACGGCTATAACGATTTCGATCAAACTTTCGGAGTACTCTCAGCCAACTAGCCCCTACATTTTGTTATCCATAAATGTTCCTGTAAAAATGCGTTGAACGAAGATATAGCACCCGCATATGCAGCTCGTGTTCGAACTTACGGGGGTGGCGGAAAGTTGTGTGTTGCTACGCACCAGATATTTTCCTTATACGCTCCGCTCAAGTGTCACTAGAATCTTCAAAAAAAAATTGAAGTGCTAATACAATCAAGTAGCTACACGATGAGCGTTTCATACAGCTCAAACGATTTTATATATATAAGTTATATACTCTGCACCTCGTAAGTCTGCTGACACAGTATCTTAACATTATAAAAGCTCGCCCTGAACGCTCGGCTCCTCAGTTGTCGGTTTGCCTTCGTGTGTTGCGGCTGTTTTGTTGTCTCTCTGACGAATTACTCTCTTCTCCAAGTGTTAAATTCAAAATTATTGAGTGTGTTGTAATTGTGAAAATTAAATAACTTTTTAAAAACATAAAATTCGAGTCCGAAGAAATATCTGGCGCAGTCGACTTAGGACAATCGCGAAACCAAGAAAAACGCAGTTGTGTTTTTGGCGGAACGAAGATCCTACCTTCACAACAACACTCAAGCCAACTCCAACAAGGACGTGAACTCCAACACTCAGGACAACGAACAGTACGGGACGTGTAGCCCAGCAGTACCGAAAATAGACATCCGCAACTCCGAGGAATAGTGATGGTTCCAGTTGACATCCGTCAGTAAGTGAGCTATATCCGTTTCCTCGTTAAAATAAACAGCGACTCCCCTGTTCGCTGCTGATTTTCACCCCCCGAAAATCAGGAGTCATCCCCCGACTCAAATCGACCTACCCCTTGGTCATTTAGAATTAAGGAAACAATTTAAAGAAAAAACCAATTTAAAGAAGAAAAACCAATTTTAGAAAGAAACTTAAGAAGAAACGAAACTTTTCTAAAAGATTTATTTTTCAATTCATTACTTCACAAACAAGCTCAAGAGATTCGCACGAGTAACTTCCTGACGACCTTCGAGAAGACCCCACACGCTACCTAGATAAAAGACGAGAGATTCCCAAGTTGCTGACTTCAAACTCTCACATCCTCTGCTGACCCCATTTAAAAGTCTCATCGAGATAATTTAAATCAAACCATCGCCGTCGCAGTATCTTAACCGCGCACAAGTTCAGCCCTCGACACCTTCATCTTCATCATTAAAACACTTTTCTATTCTCATAATTTTTATTCCGCTTAAAATTTATATTTAGAGCAACACAAAAGGCAAACCCCTATTTAGACGTATATTGTTTAATATTGTTTTATTCACTTGTGTTTTCAGCCTCCCGTAGGTATTCCTTATTACCCCTGTTTTAACATCTTTCAAAATTCCAAAAGCGAGTAACAAATCGAATCGACAAGAATTTTGGAGATACTTTTTGTATGATAGTAGACACCTACACAAAGAAATACGAGAAGTAGAAGGCACAGGCTTAGGAAAAAACATGGAAAGTCGAAATGAGGAATCGCAACTCCCACTTCCATTCATTCCGGATGAAACTCCCCAACTCCCGGAAACTCCAATACAATTCACCCCCAGAAACCAAATTTCCCCGCTCAAACCTGAATTTCTGAGAATGATCCCAGAATTCCAGGGTGAACCATTACTTCTGAACCATTTCATTTCGGTATGCGATCGACTATACAAAAATTTTTATGACCCGCAAGATCCAGATTGCTTCCAAAATTACTACCTATTTGACACAATCTTATCTCGGATCACCGGAAAAGCGGTCGATAGAGTATTTTCTAATAATATAACAAACTACCCGGAATTAAGAGAAGTCCTAGTAGAAAATTTTGCAGACAAAAGAAATTTCTGCACTTTAATATTCGAAATGTCAAGGTACACGCAGAGAGCCAGTGAAAACTGCTTCGAATACCATCAAAGGGTTACGAATCAGTTGAACGCGCAAATTGCGTACCTTCAAATCAATAAAAAGGAACCCCACCGGTCAGTTCTAATCGAATTTGCGAGAGAGTACGCATTAAGAACATTCATTAACGGACTCCCAGAATCCACAGCCTCTCTGTTGAGAGCTAGAGAGTGCCGTAATATGAACGAAGTGTTCTCAATTCTAAAAAACGAGTTTCAGTTCAGTTCACAAAGAGGACAACAAAATTTTCCGAAAAACCCCGGAATCAAACCTCCAGTGAATCAGTCGATGAAAGTTCTCCCCCCGAACTTTTCCACACCCCGTCCCCAGCCGTTTAACAGCTGGAGGCCGCAATTCACATCAAAGAACCCGAATTTCGAACACACCGCAGGTTCCAGCAACCAACCCCAAAAAAACGCGTCCACGCCTGGTCCGTCCACCCCCAAACCGTTTAATAGACAGTCATTCCTAGGAAACAGGTCAGGGTCCTTCACACCCCAAACCAAGAATTTCCACATGCTCCAAACGGAGGATCCAGAATCAAAAACAGTTGATAACCCAGACAACCCAAGCGGAACGTACACCCCCGGTTTTTTCGACGGAACCACCTTTTTTCCGTACGACTTCAATTCTGACTTTGAAAACCTAGCGATTGAGTCCCCCGAAACGCAACAAGAGGAGGCCAATCATTTTTTAGGAGAATCCCAGGAGTCTTAAGTTCGCCTTCAGACTCCTCCCATTCAAGACAGAATTCCAAATTCCTTCACCCAAAAGAATCCGAAATTTCCTATCCCTCATCAGATAGTGCTGTCGAATTGTTTTTAACAGGCCCAAATTTGCCCTATGTCGTTCTTCCAAAGCTCAACCTAAGAATTTTGGTCGACACTGGTTCCACTCGATCCTTCATCTTACCAGATGTAGCTCGTGAGCATTTCTCCAAAATAATAGAACCCGAGACTGGTACAGTCCGAACAACACACGGCTGTACACAGTTCACCGAAAGAACCCAAGTGCCCTGTGGTGATCTGTTCAATCAATTCAACCTCAAATTGCCGTTCATCCTGTTTGATTTCCACGATTTCTTTCATATGCTTATTGGGCTCGATAATTTGAAAACCTTAAAAGCCTTAGTAAACCTCGATAAAAACTTACTCCAAACCCCGCACATCAACATACCATTAGAATATTACGTTATTGGAGACGAAAACCCCAAAAACAATTGTTGTTTCGAAACCTTTTTATAGAAGCCCGAAGTATCTCTCAAGTTCAAATTTCGGTAGAAAACCTAAAAGACGGTGAAGCTATCCTCAATAGCATCACTGAGCCTGGAATAGAAATCCCAAACTCTTTAATTACGGTTAAAGATTCTAAAGCTTACATTCACGTAACAAATCCAAATGAAATACCGGTCCGATTAAATTTAAATAAACGTTACTTGGTCGAACCAGTAAACGATTTAATGTTTCTGGAAGAAGAGCCCCCTGAACCTCGTAGGCTGCCACCAGCCAAAACTTGGGTTGATTACTCGAGATTTCGTCTTGACCACCTGAACCCGGAAGAATTAAAAATCATTCAAAAACTAATACGAGAGTATTACGATCTCTTCCAAGACCCGGATGAACCCCTCTCTGCCGCTGTCGATGTAAAACATCACATTAGAACGAGCGATGAAATCCCGGTATTCGTGAAGCCTTATAGGTATCCCCACATTTATAAAGAAGAAGTTCAAAATCAACTCGAAAAGCTAGTCGCCCAAAAAATTATTAGACCCTCAAATTCCCCGTACAACGCACCCCTTTGGGTAGTGCCGAAAAAGTTAGATGCCAGCAATAAGCGTAAATATCGCTTGGTCGTCGATTTCCGTAAATTAAACGAAAAAACAATAGATGATCGATTCCCATTACCAAACATCTGTGACCTTCTGGACAAGCTTGGTAAATGCAAAATGTTTACCACGCTAGATCTTGCGAATGGTTTCCACCAGCTAGATCTAGATGAGCAGTCGATCCCTAAAACGGCATTTTCGACCGAAAATAACCATTACGAGTTCACCCGCATGCCTTTTGGCCTAAAAAATGCTCCAGCCACCTTTCAGCGATTAATGAACTCTGTCCTCAGAGGAATTAATGGAGAACTCGCCCTTGTGTACCTAGACGACATTTTAATATTTTCAGTTTCCCTTCAGGAACATGTCGACAGGTTGCGAAAGGTTTTTGATCGCCTTCGAGCAGCAAATTTGAAGATTCAAGTCGACAAGACAGAATTTCTCAAAAGAGAACTTCTGTACCTTGGACATATTATCACCCCAGACGGAGTTCGTCCGAACCCCGAAAAAATCGAAGCAGTAAAAAACTTTCCGTTGCCTAAAACAAAAACTGAAATTAAAAGGTTTCTCGGTATTCTTGGTTATTATCGCCGTTTTATCAAAGATTTTGCCGCCATCACCAAGCCTATGACAGCTGCAATAAAAAATGATCCAAAAATCACTCATGAGTCTCCAGAGTTCAAAGCGAGTTTCGAAATTTGCCGAAATCTACTATGTAATAGTCCGATTTTGCAATACCCAGATTTCGACAAACCCTTTTTCGTGACTACCGATTGTAGTAATGTCGCAGCAGGCGCCGTCCTTTCCCAGAACGTTCAAGGAAACGACCTCCGCGTTGCCTTTGCGAGCAAGACTCTTAGTGAGACTGAGCGTCGGTATTCGACCATAGAAAAAGAACTCTTTGCTATCATTTTCGCGCTAAAACCTTCCGACCATACCTATACGGTCGAAAATTTACATTGTTCACCGATCACCGCCCTTACAATGGCTCTTCAGTTTAAAGACCCCAACTCTAAATTATATAAATGGAGAATAAAAATTAGCGATTACAATTTTTCCATAATTTACAAACCAGGACGATCCAATTTCGTAGCCGATGCTCTGTCACGTATCGAAATCAATAACTTAGAAAATGACAATTCTCAAGACCAGCAGTTAAGCCCCACTAGTTTCCCCGATGTACCTTCAGTAAGCCCAGGATCTCGTATGGACATAGATCAAATCATTGCTGAAGCTGTCGCGTCATTCAACAGCCCTGTCGATGACTGTAGTTCTATTGATCGTCTCATCCAACGCTCCAACGACCCAGAAAGAGAACAAGCTACTATTAATGAAATAGTTACTGCCTTTCGCCAATCCCGAACAACTCCAACCCCCTCGGAATCCTTATTTGTGAATCCTGAAACTTCCGAACCAGACCCAAATCAATTTTCGGTCTCAGTTAGGGAAGAAGCTGTGAATCACGGTCAAAATCAAATCATTTTTAAAGTTGTAAAAACATTGCTCGAAAACCAAAAACTGAAAAATTATTTAACAAGAAAAACAGAATTACTTGCAGAAATTTCTCTAACAAGTTTCAGTTCAGAAACAATAAATTTTATGAAAGAATATGTCAGGCCAAACGTTAAATATTCAATATATTTCGATGACGATAATAGTTATCAAAAGTTTCTCGATGTTGTAACTCCGATTTTCAAAGAATCTCAGTTACAAATGCAACGCTGCACGAAATTCCTTGTAGACATTGAAACTGATGAAGAAGTACAACAAACAATAAAGAACTATCACGAAGGAAAAACGAATCACAGAGAATCGAAGAGACGTATCAACAAATAAAACGTAGATACTTCTGGCCAAACCAAAAGCTACCATCCAATATTTCATAAACCAATGTGACATTTGTCTTCGTTCTAAATACGACCGAAACCCATTAAAAGTCAAATTTAACGTCACTCCTACCCCATCACGACCCTTTCATACCCTTCATGTGGATAAAATTGCTTTAGAAAAGGTAAAATTTCTCTCCATATTCGACCCATTTTCCAAATTTGCACAACTGTACAGAGTTCAATCTAACAACAGTATCGAAGTAGTGAATACTTTCGTCGAATACTTCTCAGTTCATGGCATTCCAGAAATAATTATCTCTGACAATGGAGCCGAATTTAATTCCGCCCTTGTCAAAGAACTTCTGCAATTGCATAGGATCGAGATACATTTATTTCTAGCCAACATCCCGAAAGTAATGGTGCGATCGAACGCTTCCACTCAACCTTGGTTGAGCATATCGAACTTCTCAATCTCCAAAAGAATTCCAGAAGGAATCAATAGAAATTAAAGTAAAATACGCCCTTTTGGCATATAATAATTCTATCCACTCAGTCACTGGTCTCACTCCATTAGAAATAATTCATGGCCATTTTTCCAATAACAGCCTACTGCAAATGGATTTAGAACAAAAATTAGTTAATGACTACATTTCCAAACACCGAGACCGTATGGTATACTTGTACCGAGACCTCCACGAACACATTTCAAAAAATAAAGAGCACACCACGACTTCACATAACCAGACTAGAAAACCCACAGAACTCCCAGACGTAGTATACGTAAAGAACAAACAGTTACAAAACAAGACTAAAACCAAATACAACAAAGAAACCGTAGAGGACGTAGACCTGTCTAGAGGTACCCTCACATCATTCCTAGACACCATAACACCCAAACCAAGGTTCATGCCTCCAATGTCAAACGACCACGGAAAATGCCTTCTTCGACTCCTCCTTACGAAAAGTTCTTCATACTCTCCTCCGATGAGTAACCAAGAGCCCATAGACACACTACCCCCAGAGGACCTCCCTCTGAGACTTCCTCGGATTCAATCGAGAACCCAAGTGAAAAAGAAACCTAGGAAAGCCCTTCCTTGTCCACCCGACACTCCGATGAGGCCTCAGAAGCCCTTCCTTGCCCACCTGACTCACCTCAACCTGGACCGTCTCGTCCACCTTGCCTTTACGACGACTACTCTGACTTATCCAGCACGTAATCCAATTCCAGGTTACTTTTGACCAGCTGCTTGATACTACTAACCGACGGACTTGAAATCGAGGACATAACAGCCAACCTTGGACTATTACCCGTACGATTGGGCCCTGCCCGAAAAATTGACTTTTACCATACGATCACCCATTTCTACCAGCTAGAAGAAATCCTCTCACAACTAAGTTATATCCGTTCCCACTTCGACGAAATCGATAATTATGTACAATCTGATAAAGAAATCGAAAAGGTGGTTCGACCCCGTAGCCTAATGATAGAACACATGCTGACAGTAGCGGAAAATCGAATATTTGGTTCGATCCTACCACATCGCAAAAAAACGCGGTCTCCTAAATGGATTAGGTTCCCTAATAAAATTTATAACCAGTAATTTAGACGCGAGCGATGAGGAAAAAATACAACCACATCCTCAACACTTGAAAACTAATCAGGAAACATTATCGCAACAAATTAACCACCACTATTCGGTTAATGATAAACTGGTTCAAGAGTTGAACCTCACCATCGATCACATCAACTCGAACCACAACTTGTTAGTCTCAGAGATCGAACGTCTCAAAGAAATTTCATCATTCACTACCCACCTGAAACAAATAGAAGACACCCTAGAGCATGTTCAACTATTGTTGCAACTCCTTCTGGACTTGACCCAAGACATAGAAAATTCAATTACTTTCTGTAAATTAAAAACTGCACCCTAGCATTATCAACCCCAAGCCCTATCCAAAATCCTCCAAATCTTGAAGAACCATTACGGTTACAAGCTACCTGAATTTCAAGGAGAATCGCTATGGGACCTTCAGACCCATACGAAAGTTAATTGTTTCATTGGAGAAACCGAAATAGTCTACTTCATCGACGTACCAGTACTAAGCGAAGAAAATCTTGAACTATATTTCCTACAGTCAGTTCCAACTCTCCACGATGGAGCTTACGTTACCATAATACCTTCGGTTCAATTTGCCCTGAAGTCCGTTTCGTCTTCAGACATTAAATTTCTGCACGAAAATGCGAAGCAGGACTGAATAATTATTTCTGTCCAAGTATCATTCAACTAACTGGAGACAATATCTGTGAACAGGATATTTTGAGAAAAAAGTTGAATGGTCGATGCGATCTAATAAAGTTAGACATCAATCTAACCGAATAGGAATTCCTTGACGAAACAAAACGATACATTTTCATTTTCCTTTCGAAGAACAAATAAAAATCTCTAAATTCAGTAGGTAAATTTCGAAAACTTAATGGAATATTCTTAATTTCCCCGGAAAATAGTACAATAGAATATCAAAATCAAACGTTAGCTGCCCCTTCGATAAGGACCTCTTTCAGCCCTTCCTTCATCAAGCACATCAAAGTACCGTGGGATTTCAACAAATATCCCACCTCCGAAATCAAGTTGCAAAGCCTCAAATATCTCATGGCTCCTCCTCGACCAGTGCTTTCAGTTAAAGACACTATAATTAACCTTTTTATTCCTAGTTTTGGACAACAGCATTGTACGTCATTTTAATTTCATGTTTTGCATTCACTAGTTACAAATACTATTCAAATTGTAGAAAAGTAAATATCAATCATAATTTAAGACAAGATGTATCTGCTTAATTCACCAACATGTTGTTAATTTTATATTTATGCTTTGAATCCTTGTAAAAAGCCAGCGTTCAATGCCTAATTCTGTTATATAAAAATTTAAATTTTCAAAGAAAACTTTCAGAAATACTTTCAGAAAGTTTTCTACACTGAGAGGGAGAGTTAAATACTCTGCACCTCGTAAGTCTGCTGACACAGTATCTTAACATTATAAAAGCTCGCCCTGAACGCTCGGCTCCTCAGTTGTCGGTTTGCCTTCGTGTGTTGCGGCTGTTTTGTTGTCTCTCTGACGAATTACTCTCTTCTCCAAGTGTTAAATTCAAAATTATTGAGTGTGTTGTAATTGTGAAAATTAAATAACTTTTTTAAAAACATAAAATTCGAGTCCGAAGAAATATCTTATATAGGTACCTTCTGAAATTCTATAATTCCAACCACCGCCGTTTCACTCACCATCATTTCTAAAAGTTCGTAACCGAATATTCAAACACGGCTTTTCAAAAACCTCGAATTGACAAACTCTTCAATGTTCAATACAATGATCGCGACGTGAAGCTGTTTTACAATGTTCAAATGAACTGAGTGAAATGGACTTGATGTTTCCTGATGCGTCATGTCAAATATTTCACTCGACAGTTTTTATTCAATTTCTACACGATTTCTGAATTTTTGGTTAGTTTTTTATGAGACTTATCACATTCGGTGTCGTTGTGTGGTGTGTGTGGTTATGGGACGGGGTTGTGCAGTTTTTAATTACGCATTTCGACTTTAATTCGGGTTTCTTAGCCATTTTCAATCCAACTCCAGCGGTGCTGAAGCGATGCAAAGTATTATTACAGAAAATTTCCCAATACTGTTGTCTCCCTTCGTGAACGATGTATTTTACTGTATTTTTGTGTGAATGGTGTGTGCCAGGGTCGCGACCTGACACCTTTACCCGTAGGGAGGACGGGGGCAAGTCCAATCCCCTACATCCGCATGGGAACGCCGCTTGACAATTCCGGCCTCAGGACCTTTGGCTGCATAAGCCGTAGCCGAACAAAATGGGTACCACAGGAGTTCTGCCCATGGCTGGCATCGTAGGGCCCGGGTTTCGCTAGGAGTTCCTCTCTGAGTATTATGCAGAGTGTGGCAGGGGGGAGGCAAAGGCTGCAAGACTAGGCACTCTCCCCAACAGCCAAAATTTTGCGTTCAATTGCACTTGGCCATAGGGGGATGTAGGACCATGTATGCGAATATATCGAAAGGCTCCCTCCCAGCCCTATCTCCAGCTTGGAACCATCTAACTTCAACATAACGCATGATATTGAGAAGTGGAAGACCGATAAAGGAGGCCTACTCGACTGAGCCTCTACTTGTCAAGACATCCTCACCTCCACGAGGTACCTGCTGAAGACCTAACTAGACAACTAAGTCGCGCTTTTCACGTCACGGACGACGACCTGTCAGTCAGGGAAAATGTGTCTGTAAGCAAGTTCTTGCCTGGCTGGGAGGTGCTTTCCACCTTTGAAGGCCTACCCACTGGACACAACTACGTGGCAAAAGGGGAGCGGAGTTCAGATCCCACGCAACCTAAAGCGTCGGTGCACGGAGAACGTCTCTTGGCAATGCTTGGACTAGAGCCTTTCGAGTCCTTAGGCTGCTCACGCTCCAGCTAACTCAAATGGTACCACGGGACGACCGGGAAACCAAGGATGTTGTATTCGTGGTGGCTGTGGTCTCAATGAGCCACAGGTAAAGGCCGCTGGACTCGGTAATCTATTCAACTGCCTCAGTTCATGGACCACGCGATTTACACATGGCTATTCAACAGCGTGGGACTTGAATCGGCTGAATAGAAGTTGTGTTAGTCTAACTGCTTCGGAGATATCAGTCAATTTGGACAGCGTGACCCATTCCTTAATTTCCCATCAAGATTGCGTTCAGTACGAAAGCGATTGCTCTAGCTGTCCACATATTTCCATGTAGAAGATAAGAGACTCGAAGTAAACGGCAGCTCAATTCTCTTCTCTTCCATAAAGAAGTTATTTCGTAACTCCTCACCACCCGATTATTCTGCAACAACAAAAAAACAACATAGCATATTCAGAATGTAAAACTCTGATGAAAAATATAAAGAAATTATCAGCGAAACGACGGTTTCTCCGCTTGCCTCTTTTTTTCAGTTGCCTAACCACTAACTTTTTTATACCTTTCTTCCGGACTTCGTAGCGCGTAATTAATCTTTACAACTTCATTTCTAATGCGTAATTATTGCCATTCCTCTCTTATCTCGGGCGCTAGCGGCTTTGCTAACGTTCGCGAAGAGTTCATGAGAGTTAAGTTTAATCATTGGAGCAGGTCCATCCTGTATGATCGACGAGCGAATTGTGGGGAAGGTGAGAGGAGGGAGCTGCATGAGTTCTTTGGAAGCTCACGCTCATTGTGAGCCAGAAAACTGAGAATCGTGAGTGAAACAGGACATCAATCGAGGCATTTCGTAGATTGTTACTACTGAGCTCAGGTCTAATGTGGAAGGAGCATGCATTGTGGCCTCGTCGACTTTACTTCCATCGTGAAGTTCCATTTTTGAAGTGGGCATTGATGAATAATTACGAGTTGGTTAAGGATAGGTTGTCTAATCACACTGTTCTTAGACACAAACATTTATTTCTCTACCTTGTGTGTACGGAGGGAGAGAGGGAGGGAGGGAGGGATGGAGGGAGGGAGGAGAGAGAGAGAGGAGAGAGAGAGAGAGAGAGAGAGAGAGAGAGAGAGAGAGAGAGAGAGAGAGAGAGAGAGAGAGAGAGAGTGAGATTGAGTAAAGGACTGCATGTGTAAAACTTAAAAGTAATAGACGGGTTGGGTGGAGGTATGCAATGAAGGAAACCTATTTTTTGTGGAGGATTTACGCCGTAATTTTCGTTAAGTAAAGAACGACGTTGAAACTAATTAGTAGATGTGAACCTTACATACATAACAGTCAAATTTTGGGGCCGAGGTGTTGTGAAATTGAGTCAAGTGCCAGGGGGGGGGGGGGGGTAGCGTCTCACCGTTCAACGACGATTTTGTTGAAACTCAAGTCGGAGGAAGTGAGCGAACCTAATTTCAAATGACCAGAGAAACATGTCGGTGTTTCCCTTTCCGTTCCCTTTCCCCTCCCTCACACAAATATTTGCGTATTGGTTTATTGGCTTCACTTTGAGTCCTGTTTCACACCACCTCCACTACAGAGAAATTGACAAGTTGGGGTTTTTGCGTCGTTTAAAGTTTTCATTCTGATTGCCGGGGGAAAGTTTTGGCATTATCACGATCGTTCCCTGCAAACCACGTCCTAGGTTGTAGTTTCGGTGGTTTATTCTAGCATTTTTGTTAAATATCAGATCTCTGATTGGACTTGTTCTGGCGCGTTGTTCCACGCGCTATTCATACCTAGTCATACGAACTTATAGTAAAACTCCGACCGTTTCCGGTTCTTGGAGATTCAGGACTGTACCATATCAGCGAGCGTCTATAACGCCGTACGAAACGAGAAGCGCTCAAGTCGCGGGATGGGTCCGACAGAGAGAAGCACTTCATGACGTTGAGACGAACCGCGCTCTCTAACGAACGTCGAATGATCTAATCGAACAGGTCTGTCATGCTCTTCGGTCGGAAACGCCCCTCGACTGGCGGATTTCGCTGCCAGTTTTTCGCGGTGAACCGGCAAATTCTCGCTCTCGAGTGTTCGACTAGACCTGACGCATTAACGAGCGACTATACTTTATATTCGCCCTTCAAACTATTCAATACCTTCCCGTTGATTTTCTATTCATCAACTGACCAGACGAACGCATCACAGGGAAATTCACTTAATAAAGTCCCCTTTAGGTGCGGTCTTAGTTGTGAATTAGAACGTGAAGAAAAATATTTGGTGCGACACATCAAACAACGTTCTTCGACCCCACGACCATTTCGCGATTTTTACCAACTAAGCAACGCAATGGGCTTTTCTCTAAGTTTACGTGAGCCTATCAAAACTCAACGCGCTAAAACGTGAAACTAGTACAGCTCAACGATTGATAATGTATTGGGCAGCTGGTAATTACGTTACGACCTTTATCGTGTTGCGTATAGGTAATTCTCGGGACTTTTAACGGGATTTTTTGAATTGCAGTCCGGAATATTGATGGAACACTGCGAACCTAGTCAACAAACGACTTAGCGTAGAATTCCGAAATTTCTGTGGCTCCTCCTGATGACCTAATGGCCAGTGTGAGACATATACTGTAAATAAACCTTTATCTACAACCGCTCAGGTTGTTATTGACAACGCTAGTACCATATGAGCAAGGTTTATAGATCAAAAACACCATTAAAGTAAGGTTTTGGGAAAGAAAAAAAAAGTGACATTTTGATCGCTATGATATCTGTAGTGAGTTTTTGGCTGATGACGCGTGATCGTTTTATCGTTTCACCGAGATCTGCGTCGAACTAAAACGAACTAAATCACTCACGATGATGTTGTGGAAACCCATTTCATAAAATAAAACGGATAACAAATGTATAACGATTGTCTATTTCCACTAAATTTGACATAACAATATAACAGCACTAGATCGATTTCGACTGTCAAGTCATCATCAAAATATCTGGTGCGTTGCAACACACAACTTTCCTTAGCTCTACAACAATTCACTTTGTACATGGCTAATTCTACTTACTCAATTCATTTATCACTCATTTAATTTGAACATGGTCAAACAACACGTCACAGCAGCAGGAAGCGGTGGCGCTTACAGTTCCGGAATTTATTGTGCTGCTCAAACTCATTATAGGACCATTATTGAGCAATTGGTACACAGAAAATTAATGAGGCTGTAAACATGAATTTTTTTGAAGAAAGATAGTTATCACTTTTGCAGAGTTATTGGGTAATAACAGTTGGAACTGGTAGTAAGCGAAACGGCAGTAGTTGAAATTCAGGAATTTCTGGAGTGAGCCCCATCTATCTCATGAGCGGTTCTTAACACTCACCCTTCAGGTATTGGATTGGACTACAATATCAGTTTTCTTAAACATTCTACTACATTCTAGCGGAGTTTATAAGGAAAACCCGCGCTAAAAACGCTTCTAGTTGAAAATTTTGATAATTGATTGTGCTGCTATCGTCATTTTCCCACGAATGAGAATTTTATAGTATCATTGCCTCATTGAGAGCTATCAATATAAAAAATGTAATTAAAATCGTTAGAGCCGTTTTTGAGAAAAAAAATTTGGTGTTTTGATCACTATGATAACTATAGTTAACTTTTGGTGGATTTTGTCCAAACCCTTAATTTGACGTCCCACGGAAGCCTGCGGGCGAGGTATCATGTTTGAGCTGATTTAGTACGGTGGTTTTCTCTAAAAGTCGTTCACAGACACACATACTCAGATCTGTTTCTTTATTTCATGACTGTACCTAAACCCTCGACGAGGGTTATATCAGTCATAGAAGTTGCGGTTTCGCTAATATGCAAGAGGCCGGCCCCTGCAGCATCCACCGAACTCAGACCTGTGGAGGTACGGCAGGTATGTGGTCGTTAGCCAGTCTCACCGTAGAGAGCTGTTTCCCGTGTGTTACCGCGCGGAGGTGACCACCTGAGGAATCCCGTACCATCTGGGAGTAGTTCTTAATCTGGTTCCCTACCTGATCTTACTGTTTACTTGGGTGGCAAGTTTCAAAAGGACTGATCAACTATAACCACGTTTCTTAGCCATTACCTTCTTTGCGAACTTTGCAAAATGGTTATAGGCTTCCTTTGTAGCAGTCAAAGCTGCTAAGTTCGTTTGCCCTCTCAACAACCGTCGCTCACTGTTGTAGAAACTACAGTGGAGCAGCACATGGTTTCTTGTTTCCTCCGCACTGGAGGCACAAGACGTGCATAATGGAGAGTCTTTCAGAGAAAAGAAGTGGAGCCGCGCATTGAAGTCACCATGTCCCGTGAGGAACTGGCTCGTCCAGTGGTCTGGTTCAACCCATTTTCTAGAAAGACGTTCACGGATGTTGGGGAAGAACTCATACGTATCATGTCCCTTTGACGAGGATTCCCATCTCGCTTGCCATTTCTCTAGAGCCCATTCATCGATGGCGGCAAGTTTCTGTTCTGTGGTGAGATCCGCACGGAGTTCAGCCCAAAGCGGGGGAAGCTCCCGTTTCACTCTCCACTTGTCAATCATGCACTCAACAGCCAAATCAACTGGTAACTGACCAGTGATCACCTGGAGTGCTTCCGTTGATACAGATCTTGTAGGCCTTGGTGATCCACAGGAGCGCGGCTCTCTGGGATTGGGCCAATACTCTCTTTTGATTGACTGTTAGTTTGCTACCCCAGACAACAGGGCAGTAGCCAATCACACCTAAATAGATGGCCTTATACATGAGGATGGTGTCGTGGTAACACACACCCCAAGTGGCCTTAGTAATGGCACGCAGTGAGGCAAACCTTGCAATGGTAGTGCCTTTAAGGGACTGGAGGTGTTGGTTGAAACCCCACCTCTCACCTATATTCACTCCTAAATACTTGACGTGCTTTTCAAGAAGGAGCCTGTGGCCGCCAAAGCGTATTGTGGGTGGATTATTCACTTTCCCCTTCAAGAGGATTAGCTGGGTTTTTCCTCAGCCACCTGCATCTTGACGTGCTCGCACCATTGGTTGACAGTGCGGAGCACGTGGTGGGTTTTTCTTCAATTTGGCGGACTGACTCTGCAAAGATCAGCACAGTCAAGTCATCCACATAGGCGTACGGCTCGCAGTCAGTCTCCATGAGTTTCCTGAGAAGACCTTCGAAGAAGGCATTCCAGAGTGCTGGTCCTAGGACCGAGCCCTGTGGGCACCCCTTCTCAATCTTTCTCCGGACGGAGACATGCCTACTTTCGATCGTAGCAGTTCTGTCTGTCAGGTAACTTCTGACGAGCGAGTACAGGTTGCGGGGGATTCCCCTACCTTTGAGTTCATTAAGGAGCGCTGGCCACCAAAGGTTGTCAAACGCTCCTCTGATGTCAATCAGAACTGCTACGACGTACTTAGCCGGTGGTGGAAACACGCCGAATCTCAACAATGACATCCTGCGTGGAGCTTCTTTTGGTACACTCGTATTGCCTGCCTGTGAGGTTGCGGCCAAAGACTCCTTCGAGGGACTGCAACATCAAGATTTCTAGTGTTTTGCCTAATATGGAAAGAAGGCTGAGTGGTCTCCATGATCGCGGGTCCGACTGATTGCGGTCGCCTCCCTTTTGAAGAGTGACAACGCGCGCAGACTTCCACTGAGTGGGGAACTGTCCGACCTGCAGACAGTCATTAAATAAATTAAGGAGACCGCTGGAGATTGTCCGCTCAGCCTTCCTTAGCATATTGCTTTCTATTTTATCTGGCCCAGGAGATTTGTTGGGCTTTAAGGTCGCAAGAGCCCTGCCGAGGTCGCCTGTTGTCCACAATGGGATGTCGGGCTCGTTCCATGGGAGGGTCCATGATCAGCTCCCTTGCTGCCCTCTGGGCTTCAGTGTCTCGAGCTAGTTGGTCATCTGGGAACGCCTTCTCAAGGAGGGTTTCCAGTGAACGTTCGATACTGCAGGCCCAGCCTGACTCATTTTGCATCGCAGCCAAGACCTGCACTACATTTGCTTTTCCTATGGAGGACTTGTAGTGTCTGCCCCAGGGGTTCTCAGAGCTCTCCGCTTCCACAAAATTTCGCCAGCCTTGCCGTTTGGCTCGTTTGATGGCGCGGCGCGGTGGAAGGCCTTCTTCTCTTGGATGAAGGCAGTTCGGAGTGTTGCTCTGGCATCAGGGTCACGAGTGTTTTGGTACATCCTTCTGGCTCTATTTGCACTTTGCTTGAGGATTAAGTTCCTCAGTCCACCATGGGACTTTGATCGCCCTGTGCTTCTGTTGGCCAAGTACAGAGAGCCCAGCAGAGTGCAGTGCTGTGGTAAATGTGTCCACTTTGCTGTCCACCTCTTCAGGTGTGGATGCTTGCGCTATTAGGTCGGTGTCTGCGGCACGCAGTTCACCTTCCAGTACCCTAAAGAATTGCGGCCAGTCAGCATTTTTTGTGCGGAATCGCTTTTCACGCGTGTCTTTGCAGAGGATGTTATCATCCGTAATGGCAAAGTCAATAACCATGTGATCGCTCTGCGTTGCACCTGGTACGACTCACCAACCCTTCAATTTGAGTAGCAGGGTGTGGGACACGGCTGTGACGTCTATACACGACCTTCCTCCCGGGCCATCATAGGTCGCCTCAGTCATGGGGTCGTTGGCAACAACCAAGTTGTACCTGGTGAGCAGCTCTATATACGCCTCGCCCGCCCCATCCAGGGTTGGGGATCCCCACAATGGTGATCTGGCGTTTGCATCAGCACAGACTACGCAGGGTCGTCCTGATAGGCCTGCTAGAGCCCGCTCGAGTGGTTCAAGGCTGTTGGCAACTGGTGCGCCAAATTGCCTGTAAAATGATATTACAACCAGCTCAAAGCCACCGGCTCGGATGAGCACAGCGGCCAAGTGCTGGCTGTTCAGGTGAGTGAGTGCGAGCATGTCAATGGACGGGTCTATGCAGGCTACTGCTGCCTTGGCTCCCGTTCTTGCTCCAGCCACCACTCGTGCCTGCGATCCGAGACCAAGAGTTTTGGATCCTATGTACGGTTCCTGTATGGCGAGGACACTGCAGCGTTTCTTGAGTGCATTTTGCAGCAACTCAGCCATAACTGGGCAACTCTTATTTGTGTTGTGCTGAAGGATTCGAACTGTTTTTGACCTATTCATAATCCACTCGTGACTCCTGGAGGGCAATCGCTCGCTGACGAATGGTACAGCGTGCGTCTCGTGTAGAGTGTGCGACCTGTTGGATTTTGCGTTCGACGCAATTGGCACACTTGAGGGAGCATCACGCTTGCATTCCTTACTCCAGATGTGGCAAGGCGCACCAGGCGCACACAACAGGTCTTGTACAGGCCACTGCCAGGTGGCCATAGCGCTGGCATTTGTAGCACTGGTGGGGGCTTGGTACTTTCGTATGGCGCACCGCTGCCAGGCTATTTGGAGGTGCCTTGCCCCCTCTAGTTTTTGTACAGGCTGGGTGATACCTCAATCACCCAATCCTTCTGTCTGCCACGCTTTTTGGTGAAGAGAGGCCTGACATCCTGCGGCTGCAAGCCTAACGCAGGGTTGTGCTCAACAACTTGTTGGGCCAAGTCCTCTTTTTGAAGGTCGGTCCGCACGTCGCACAGCAGCAGGCGTGGAAACGACCCAGGGAGGCTGACGCTTGGAGCTTCAACTCCTTTTTTGTGGAAATGTGGCTCGTGAGCGCCTTGGCCATTTCTGGCGTTTCCGTCACAATGACGGCGCCACCTCCTACTGCGGTGCGGATGTCTAGCACTCGGACACTCAGAGCTTGGAGGTCCGTAGCAGGGACACCAAGCGCTTCCATTGCGTCAGGGTTGGAGGGACCAGCCTCTCCTTCCTCACATGTCCGCCTAACCACTACCACGTTTTGTCGTGGGTTTTTAGGGGAGTTTGGTAAGCGGTGGAGGCTTTTTATTTTGGTTCTTATTTTTATTTTTGCCCTTGCTTTTCTTCGTAGGCATAGGCCGGGCGCTCCCCTCGGCCTGCACTTCCTGCTTAGTTGGGGCCTGTTTCTGCTTCCCTCTGCACTTCCTGGCCCTGGCAGGCTGCCATTCCGCCTCAGCTTCATGAGGGGGAGGAAGGCGCAGTGGCGGCTACTGCCGCATATGAGGGGCCTGGGGTACTACCCTGGCTCGTTGTTGCTCCTCGAGTTTGGGGGGCTGGTGGCACTGGCTGCTGGGCAATTGCCCTACGCAGCTCTTCCCTCACGACAGCCCCCACAGTTTCCCCGCAGGGGAGTGGCAGGGGGCGATGTCGTTGGGGGCATTAGCTTTTATAGCCAGCTTCGAAATTTCGAAGAGGCAACTAGTTACGAGGTCCGCATAGGTCCTGTCGCGTTGGCCCTCATCCGTGCCAGCTGGCCGTGGATGATTTGGACGTATGCGCAAATTTGCTCCATGTCCGACAGTTTAGGGTCCACGCTGTGTCGTGTGCTTGTAGTAGCCGGGTTGCCCGGGCTACTAGGGGAGAAGGGGAGATGAACGCGGTTTGCCCGGTTCTTTCCGCCCTTGTTTGTTTGGACGACGAGTAGGTTGCTCATCGTCCGAAGAGGAGGGGTCGAGCTTGGCGAGCCCGAGGAAGAGGCGCAGGTGGGGTTTTATTACCTGCTGAAGTTTTAGTTGACTTTGTCATGTTTTTAACTTATTTGGGGGTGATTAAAGAAGCGGACTGGTGTAGTGTATCCTTGTGAGTTCATTTGTTGTGTGTGTTCGTGGTATGAGCGAGAGGTGCTCGAGGCAGTGTCCTGGAAGCTCCCCTCAGGCATATTGATTCTAGCCCCTTTCGCTGGTCCGTTGAGGGTCAAAGGGAGGCCCCCACATGCGCCGCAGCTGCCAGTCCGGCCACCCACCGGGACTAAGACGCATGAGGGATTTTTCGGCTGCTGCTCAGAGTCAGCCCTCGGCCACTAGTGATGTGGTGAGCGGGACACACGCTATCAGCCGCCCCAGGAACGCTCAAACCTGGTTTTTCCCCTCCTCATTCCGAAGGCCGCACCTATATAGGGGATCGCTCAAAGGTGTTAGTGAGCTACTTCCAGGACTGTCTTTCGCTCATTATGAGTGTTTCAAGTGAGTGTGTTCTGCCACGCAAGCCGTTGCAGTGTATTTAGTATCTGGAATATGTTGTGTATGTCAGTGTCGTGAGCTTTAAGCCCCTTTAAGGCCGGTTTTAACGACCACGCAGAGGATACGGCAGGAGAATTCTGTACCCCTTCCTGCGGGGGTGTGTTCTGCGATCCCAGCTCAAGGTAGGGGTTCCCAGTGTGTCATGTATGTGAATGAAGTGTAAGTTGTGTCCCTTTTAGTCCGGCTTATACGAACACGCAGGGAGTACGGCAGTGGAATTCTGGACCCCCTACTGCAGGGTGAGCACAGTGTGGCGACAGAGTACACTGTGACGCCCAGCCACAGTTAAGCCTCGTTGGATGTAATCCTGCGGGGACCTCATAGAGGTGAGGTTGTCTTTCAAGCTGGGCCCACCCGGCTGTCCCTTTTAGTCGGCTCATACGACACGCAGGGAATACGTCAGCGGAATTCTGGACCCCCGACTGCAGGGTGAAGACACACATACACACACACAGACTGTCACACACACACACACACACACACACACACACACACACAGACCATTTTCCCAAATAGTGTTTTTCGGACTCAGGAGGGTCTGAATCGTAAAGATCTGAAGAAAACCCAACATTTTTTTTTTTCAGCCGATTACATAACTTTCCTTTCTAACTCGTAGAGCCAAGGAAAGTAAAAAGCAACTGAAAGGGGAACATCAGAGAGGTTCTCTTATACACAGAACGTTGGGTCGGGTTTTCCCAGTGGCAGATACATCGTAGCGGGTTAGCGGAAAAGGGAAAATTAATACGGGGTTATTGTACTAAGGTCAAACAAAGTCTCATAAAAATGAAGCCATCAATGGAGGAATGCTTAGAGGGATCACCTCATTTAAACACCTATCTAGCCCGTTACTTTTGAGGATTTCAAATTTCTCAAGTGCATACAACATACGTCCCTTGGGGCAAAAATGGAGAAATTCAATGTATTGCCTATCTGTTAGATCAAAAGAGGAGTGGCTGGTCGGGTGATTTGCAAAAGCTGAACCACATTTGTTATCCCTATAATTCTTTTCGTGCTCTCTAATTCTTACCTTGAATTTCCGTCATGTTCGTCCACAATACTCTAGCCCACAAGAACATTTCAACTTATACACCCCACTTTTATCCTGAATTTGTATTTTATCTTTAACCTAGCCTAATGAATATTAAAGACTGCTTTGATTTTTAAACCCAACCTTATACCCTCTTATACTTTAAATAACCTTTCTTTCTATATCGTACGTGACATCTGGAAGTGGCCAAGAACGAAAGTTAATCAAAGCCACCATTCCGTTTCTTCCGGAAAGAAATGATTGGTGGTTCAATTACTATCCTAACTACGGTTTAAATCTCATTTTTCTCATACCGTTATTTCGGTGTCATTTTGGTTTATTATTCATTCTAAATAATAACCCTATGTTTTCGGTTAGGGAAAATTTTTTACAACCCCCCCCCCCTCAAAATTTGATACTTTATGTTTCAAGACATAGGGATTCCAAACGTGCAATGTCCGTCCGCCGTCTGGGCCGTTTTATACATATATAAGTGGTCTAAAAATTCGTTCTTTCGCACGAAAATCCCATTTGGTATCGCATTTGGTATCGAGTTGTGCTCGCCATCTCGGCAATCCGATCGGACGAAGCCCATGGTTGTTATGGGTAAAAAGCGGTTAATAAAATTAACGAATCGCAGTATAATCGCAAATAAGCCTTGTTTCGTATCATATTTAAAGGCATCCTTACATCCGGGGTCGAATGGAATGAGTATCAGACGTGCACAACTGCGTATAGCGAAATTACTTATTATTATATTCAACTAATTGCAAGAACTCGCGGGAACTAAAGCGGAAGTCAACGTTTTGTCGTTAGTACTCCCTCCCTCCCTGCCGTCTCATTAAAACCACCCGACCGCTCGACTCGCAACGTCGTGTCAATTGCCGAGGGTTCGCTGGAAGGCCCCCTCCCAATTTTCCTGACTCTTTTGGCCCGAGGAGGCGGAGGAAGGTCAGCGCCACTTCCTCCGCACACCACTACATCGGATCATAAATGCTTACAGACGTTTACGGGTGCCTGTGGCTGGGGGAATATTCAGTTTCCGTAGTTCCATTGGAGTCAGGTCATGTTTCGTATGGTTTACTAGTATTTTTCGATGCTGAATCGAATGGAATGGGTCTCGGAGCAGTAATACTAGGACAAACTGTTCATGAGAATAATAAACCATTGTGTAATAATTTGTAGGGTTAGTTGAGAAACCGATGACAAGTTTAGACATGAATAAAGGCTACCCAATAGATTAGGGGACATTATGCGTCACCAGTTTTTATCGAACGCCGGTCATAAAACAGGCCTGTTTAGTTCCTGGAGGGAGGAAAGTAGGGCTGAGGAAAGTATTGTGATGCGTTGCACCAGATTATTTCGATTCGTATTATTCACTGTTAGGGGAACGTCACGTCATCACACTTATTTCGAAGGTTTTGACTTTTAGGCCAGGTGTTCGGAATTCCCATCCCCTCATCCACAACTTATTAGCCGAATTTTCCCTTTGTCGACGCGCTGAACAGTTGAAGATAATTCGACCAAGCTTAATGATAATACTATTCGCACGAGGAATTACCTTCCATGAAGCTTTTGACGCGGGGTTTGTTGATGGTGTACTTCTCAACTAAGAAGATCTGTCCCCCTCCTCCTTTCCTCCCTACCAACTCCTATCACAATGAATATTGTAGTAGATTGGAAAATATCTGGTGGGACGCATCACACAACATTCTCCAACACGACGTGCGTTCAGCGATTTGTGTCACTCCTGCAACTAAAGAAATCCGCTTCACTCTCAGAACGTAGAAACTGGCGCTTAAGGTTCCAAAAATTATTGAGTTCCTCCTACTCATCTTCATTGTGTAAACAGTGCATGAGACGTTCGATTTGATTTTTCTAGGAAGGGTTGCGTCTGCGGTTTTTAAAACGGTGGTGGTTTGAAGTCCGGGATTTCAAGATTGCTCATTATTTTTGTATGATCATTATCAAACGCCCATTGACTCGTATTGAAGGGATTTATGGGGAAAAAAGTGCGTTAGAATCCATTCACGACGAGATTTTTGAAATTTTATTACGCCGCTGTTGTTACTTGTTCATGAATGAGAATTTCACGGTTGGGTTATTTTATTTGGACGTTGATACAAAAAATATGATCAAAATCGTTGTTGCCTTTTTTCGAGACAGAAAATATTTAGTGTTTTGATAACTACGATAGCTGTAGTTAGTTTTGATCCGACATTTTTCTTTCCCTGGTTTAGGCGTCAAATTATGATTTTAAGGCGAAGTATCAAATTTCAGTTGATGTGGTTCCTCACGGATGAAGATGCGCAATGTTCATTTTCTCAAATATCGTTTTTTTTTTGGGTACGGTAGTCTTTAAAACGAAAAGATGTGAAGAAAACTCAACTGTTTTTTGATCAGTCGATTACATAACTTTCGACGACGTAGGGGTAAGGGATGTAAAGAGGTCGGTGAAATAACGAGATGGTGGACAGTCACAGCTCGAACTACTTTCGTTCAAGAACGGTCTGTGTGAGTGAGTTTGAAAATTGTGTCAGATAATCAAAGTTGGCGACTCTGGATGGAGCACACTCCTTCACACTCCATCAAGTAGTGGAGAATATTGATTTACGACATCTTTCCAGGAATAGCTCTCGGTAGCGGAACCTATGGAACAGTAGGTTTTTGTATAGTTTGGCGAAGTTAGGTGTGGTAAAATCACGCTTAAGTAACCAGGTAGATACGTTGCGCGTGGCACTTCTTGAACGGAACGAGCCCGTCAATTATAAGAAGGTGGAAACTCAAAACCAAAGCGGAGAGTTCGGAAGGAGAGTCTGTATTGACGAGAGATGTCGTAACGGTGCCGCCTCCCCGGAGACTATTATTAGTGTAAGGGGCAATATTTCTTAATAACTGCCCCACTTCACGCCTTTAACGTATTACTATCTAAAAATAAGGTTATTTACCAGTGTATTGACAATCCGCCAAGGTTCGGCCCGCTTCTGAGCTCAATTAAATATTGCCTTTAAATCCTCGAAAAATATAGCCCAAGTTGAGAGGGAGTCTCCGTCCATATTTCTTCGTTTCCACTCAGCTGGCATCCCTTACAAATTTCTTCTAGTGTCACGAAAAACAAATTACGTTTCTGTTCATTTCTTTGGTAATTCAAGAAACAATGACAAACGGTCCGGCTCAACGTTATTCGCGCGAATAATTTCGGACCTCCCCCCTCCGCTCGCCCTTCATCCACACTCATCTTCCTTCCGCCGACACACTTTTCTCTTACTAATTGAGTTATCACTTAGCACGAACGATTTTTCCTCTTCTTCTTTTCTCACTTCGTTCGGGGCTCCGCTCTACAGACGGCTCGAAATCGAATTATCGTTCGGTCTGGGCACCACAAATCATCGATGACCGTGCACTTCGACTAGGTTGAACTGAAGTTCTTCGCCAGTCCAAAACCAGCCGCATGAGTACGCGGGCACACCTGGGAGTCCATTTTATTATCAAATGTGCTGCATCCAACGAACCCAAACCTGCAGAGGTCCCAAAATTAACGCAAGATTTGAATTAAATAGAAAACAAAGTTTTTAGTCTTTTGATTGTAATTTTTTTATTGATTCATAAAGTACATAGGATAGGGTTATTTATGGAATAACACATCGGGCAAATGGCCTCCGCGGCTTTGCATACACATACGCACTCGTGTGTCGAAATTTTCCATGACCGTTCTGCATAAATGTGGCTGAATTTCGTTGATGCAACGTTGAATCTCCTCGTTTAATGCACGCGTAGTTGTGGGCTTGTTTACGTAGACCTGTGATTTTAGATAACCCCATAAAAAGAAATCGAATGGTGTTAAATCACACGATCTAATTCTGATCACCGAAACGAGAGAGTACACGACGTGGAAATGTCTCATGCAATAATTGAAGTGTTTCACGGACTGTATGGCATGTGGCACCGTCTTGTTGAAACCTCATATTGGCCACATCAATATCATCCAATTTCGGCAAAAAGAACCGTGTTATCATGTCGCGATATCGAGCAGAAGTAACAGTCACTGTTTGACCAGCCTCATTTTCAAAAAATTCCAATCTAATTATGCCTCCAGCCCAAAATGCACACCAAACTGTGACACGTTGTGGATGCATTTGTTTTTCGACAATCACATGTGGGTTTTCAGAACCCCAAAAGCGGCAATTTTGGCGATTAACATCAAGGTGAAAATGTGCTTCGTCGCTTAGGATGAGTTTGCTCGAGAAATCAGCATTCATTTGTTGTTGCTCAATAATCCATTCAACAAACTCTCTTCGCTGTGCATGGTCATTGGGCTTCAGTAGTTGTGTTATTTGAATTTTGTAAGCATGAAGACACAGATCTTTAGTGAGCATACGCTGTAGAGAGCTTCTTGAAATTTGCAATTCTTGTCCACGACGCCGAATTGAGGTTCCTGGATTGTCACCGACATTCGCACGCACTGCCTCTATTGACATTTGAACGGCTTGTTTTTGGACGACCAGTGTGTTTGGCGTCTCCCACGGATCCTGTCTCTCGGAATTTTTCAATTAATCGCTTCACAGTTGACGAAGTTAAAACACTATTCCGACCATATTTTGTATGAAATTTTCGAACTGCCGCCGCCAAGCATTCATTATTTTTGACATGTTGCTCAACAATGAAGACACGTTGTTCTATTGCGTAACGCTCCATTTTTACTAACCCTAAACTGTTAACTGGTGATTTATTTTGTTTTTAGGGTTGGCAACACTGTACTGCATAAATGGCGGCAAATTCAAATCTTGCGTTAATTTTGGGACTTCCTTTATTTGGACGTTCGCCATTCCACCGGCGGAAAGCTGTTGCCCATGTTCATGTCTTGAATCCCGTACCATTTGAAAGGAGCTCTTAATCTCGATTCCCACCTGAACTAACTATTTACATAGGTGGCAAGTTTCAAAGGGACAGATTAACTGTGACCACGTTACCACGTCTTTATTTGCAAACTCCGCGAAAAAGTTATAGGCTTGTTTTGCAGCTGTCAATGCAGGTAGAGTTGTTTGCTTTTCGAACAACCGTCGCTCACTGTTGTACAAAATACGGTGGAGCAGCGCGTGGTCTCTTATTTCCTCCACACTGGAGGCACAAGACGTACATGATGGAAAGTCTTTGGGATAAAAGGACCGCAAGTTTTTGTTCAGTGCTGAAATCAGCCCAGAATGGAGGAAGCTCCCGTTTAACTCTCCACTTGTCAACCATGCGCTCAACGGCCAAGTCAACTGGTAACTCACCTGGAGTGCTACAGGAGCTCAGTTCTCTGGGCTGGCCAATACTCTCTTTCGATTTACCGTCTTTTGCTACCAGACGACGGAGCAGTAGCCTTACTAATTGCACGCAGTGAGGCAAACCTTGCGATCGTAGTGCTTTTAAGGGACATTTTGAGAGTTCTATTTCGTCAATAATAAATGAGGGTTTTAACAGTCCGATATGATTTTGACACTGGAATTGGTAACCACAAGCGGGACAGCGAGCATCCACGACATAACTATCTTGTACACCGTGATGCCACACGAACGGCGTAAAACTGCCGGTATTCTCTTTCACGGAGGCCCTTCGAAGCCCACTCCACCCACGCTGAAGAATAGAGTGTGTCGGGACACTGCTCGTCAAACACACCGTGCAGAGGAGCGGCAAACTCCGAAGACTTACGGGGCAAAAGGTCATGTTGAGTCGCCACGTCGCCATCCTGAATGAATCCAAGACTGGCCACGGGTGGTACATCAGGTGTTTACGTCGTTAAAAGGGAATAGTGGGGATATATCTGGAGCGTGAATCCAAGTTTTTTCTTACCCGATTGCAAGTTTCGTGAGTGTGCTATGAAATTACGGTAAAACTCGCGACATAAATAGTGGCGATCCAATTAATTTCAAAAACGTTACCACTACCAGTTTTTACAGCCCTGCGCTCATATTTTCCCGAGTTGAAAATAGGATAGTTAAACTTGATTTTCTAAATTTATAACTGAGTCGCACTTTCTGAGTTCTGATAGAGAATACGTTACGAGCCAATTTCCAAAATTTCACGCGTAGAACAGCTACTTATGTGTCGCTGGTGTACCATCGGCGACGGGCTGAGCGAACAGAGAGCCTCTTCTAGGGCCAGTCAGAACCTCAAGTCGGTTTGCCCTCATGTCAACAACTTCAGAAATCTCTATTCCGGTAGATTATGGAGCGTAGGGAGTCGAAAGAGCCGTTTGCTCTGTCTCAAGGAGGCTGTTCAAACTTCAACTATAAAACATTCTTATCGAAAACCCCTTTTTTAAGGCAATAAAGAGTCAAAATGAAAGGGGGACGGAGGGGGCTCAGTACTGTTTGGATTCTGAAGGAGTTTTTAGCCATTTTTTCCGGAGATAAACCCCCACGATAGCGTTTCCTCATCCTCCTTAAATAACGATAGTTCCTTAAATGACGGGCCGCGACTTCATCTCTTAACCGCTGTTTAGCCTTTTCTTTCGGTGTGCCTTCGGCTCACTTTCCCATTCGTTGAGGAGCAGCTGGTGAAAAGCGTCACACAACATTCCTCACCCCAACGCTTCGCTGCTGTAGTTCACGATGCACTAAATGTGGTGAAAGCGATTAATTTCTGGGCTGTTTGTGCTTTCATCTCCTTCAATTGGTTATAAAATGAATCGGTGGGGGATCGAGTAAGAGAGGAGTAGACGGAAGGGCAGGAGGGATTGGTGGGAGGGCGCAAGGCCAAAATATTTATATTGTGACATTATTCCAATGGGACGCAGTAAAGTAAAGGCTGAAGCATGTTCCTTGCTGAAAACGTAGAAGCTCTTAGTACGCGATCGGTCTAAAAGGGTATTGTCCTAACGCTTCCACGTATTTTTACTTTGCTTGCTCTGCGAAGTAGAAAGGAAAGTTATGTAATCGGCTGAAGAAAAAATTTTGAGTTTTCTTCAGATCTTTACGTTTCAGACCCTCCTGAGTCCGAAAAACACTATTTGGGAAAATGGTCTGTGTGTCTGTGTGTGTGTATGTGTGTCTGCGAACAATTTTTAAAGAAAACCACCGTACCAAATCAGCTCAAACCTCGTATCTCACCCCCAGGTTCCCATGAAACGCCAAAATAAGAGTATGAACAAAATCCACCGAAATTTAATTATAGTTATCATAGTGATCAAAACACCAAATATTTTTTTCTCAATAACGGCTCTTACGATTTTGATTAAATTTTTTAAATTGATAGCTCTCAATAAGGCAATTATACCATCAAAGTCCCATTCGTGGGAAAATGACGACAGCAACACAATAAATTATCAAAATTTTCGACGAAAAGCGTTTTTAAGCGCAGTTTTTTCCTTATAAACTCCGCTGCAATTTTTGTAGAATGTTCAAAAAAATTAGTATTGTAGTCCAATCTAATACCTAAAGAGTGAGTGTTTAAAAACGCTCATAAGATACATGGGGCTCACTCCAGAAATTCCTTAATTTCAACTACCGCCGTTCCGCTAACTGTCAGCTCTAACAGTTATTACCCAATAACTCTGCAAAAGTGATTACAATCCATCTTCGAAAATTCGTGTTTACAGCATCATTCATTTTCTGTGTACCAATCGCTCAATAATGGTCCTGCAATGAGTACGGGCAGCACAATAAATTCCAGAACTGTAGGCGCTACCGCTTCCTGCTGCCGTAAAGCGTTGTTTGACCAAGTTCTAATGAACTGAGTTTAATTTTGAATTATGTTATCAACTTACGATAGAGTTGTGGCCACTTTGTTAAGTTAGTGGACTAGAGTCTATTTGGCACGGAACACGCAGTTGGAGGTTAAATAATAGTAATGATCGTTAAATTAAAGGTTTTCGTTTTGTGTTTCGTACGTCGGTCAATCCCAAATTGATGTGTCACAGTTCAAATAGTACGTCATACGTTGGTGTTCGGTGCAGGCCGAATAAGTTGAAATGTCGAGCCTGAAACTTCCCGCACGTGCTCTTAACAGGAAGTGCGCGTTTAGGGCTTTCCCCGAACGTAGAGTCCACCTCTTTCTGACCTGAACCCTTTTGTTTGTAACTGCGGGATCCATATCACTACTCGGTTGGCCTATTCATACTCTCAGCTCTTCCCAGACTCAACTCAAAACACACGCTCGTCTCTCAGCTGCTCACTGCTCTACCCACTCACTCTCGCAAGCAGTTCACTTATTCGGAGACACCTTTAAAATTACACTTTCACGCTCATATCGCTATTCTATCATAGGAAGTGATACAGTCTTCTCTCACGCTCACCACGTTCATCTTCATTCATTGTTTTCCTACTACTCAAGCTCCCCTAATCAAGCAGGGGAACATTAGGTGTGCGACGAACAGTCGTGTTCAGACCACTTCTGCCTTTGGCTCAATCTACTTTGCCCCGGCAAAATCTAGCACACGCCCTGACTACGTATGAATGAAATAATAAGGGAGGATATTTCCAAATCCCTACAGCATACAAAACATCGACGGTAAACGACAGTTCATGTGCAAACGAAAAAGTTGGTAGAGCTCTTGTGAGACCCATCCCATTTGCTTCAGCATCTATGAAACATGACCTGACTACTACGGAACAACAACAGTTGACGTTTTCCAGGCTACGCCAAGGAATTGGCACCAGACCAACTGGCGGATGGTTGAAGTGAGACGAGAGGAAGTGAGCGCAGTCCGGGGAGAAAAGATAACTTACATAGGCCCGTGAGTTCCTTTAATTAGAACCTAGAATTCACCTCAGTGTAATTACTGTGATTTCACTGTTGTCCATTTGATGCAGTCCTACGCATCTGTAAATAAATAAATAATGTAACAATATACTTATATATGTTTTATTCTCAATATTTTCGACGTTGGTTTGAATAGGGTATGTCCTAATCATGGAAAGATAATATAAAAAACCTTGGTGTAATAATTTGCACCGTGATTGACTTTATAAACCGACATTAACAATTAATGCTCAGCATGAGCGTCGACTGGTGAGATCCACTCTAGCCCCGGACATTCCGCTTCAAAAGTTGAGATTTTGAGGGACCGTTGGATGATTGTGTTTGATGGTTCAAGTAGGATGGGCAGAGAACTAAATGAACGTAGAGTCCTGATGGGTAAAAAGTAACGCGTAGGTGAAAAAGTCCCGCGGATGGCGGCGGCCGCTCGAGCTCTCGTTGCCCGTTAACGAGGGTAAATTTACTGGCGAAATGCCGGTCGGAGGACTGTGGAGGAAGGGGTTCTGAGTTATTATTTTCATAAAGCGCCGGTCGAAAGTGGAGGTGAACCGTCGGAAGAACAAAAAGGTAAATACCGCGGGACGTCGCCGTAAATCCAGCAGATGTTGGTTGAAGAGCCGAGCGGAAAGAAGACCGAAACCTCTCAGAGCGGCCGACGCATCGATGCGAATTGTCTCACTATCGGAATCTATTAATTGGGAAAGCGGCATCCGGAGGGGCCCTGAGTTAGGGGGTTTTTGCCTCCGAGAGCCAGAGGGGCCGAGAATGCGAGACTTCTCTTGGGACAACTATTACATCTGATCCATCGGCGAAGAAAAACACGGTCGCGGAATGGTATTAAATTCTATCACGGAGGGGTATTAAGAGCGAATGGAAGCCGCTCGTCGCTCCGGAGTTGACTTCGGCTTGACCGAGTGAGGAACAACGGATGATTTGTATAGCCCACCTCGCACCGGACGGTCGAAAATCCTATAGAACCGTATCAACGAAATCTGGAGATGAACCTGTCACTGTTTACTTTGGCAGTACGGTTTGAAAGGTTGCCAGAGTCAACGCGTTGTTTTGCGAGTTAATGTCAAAAACGTGGTCTTCTTACGTATCAACGGCTTCTTCAACCTCTTCCACAAATGATGAATTACGTGTGCAGTTCGAGTTGAGATATCGTACTTTATTCATTTAGTGCGGATACGCGATGAGCCCGAAATACGCAAAAGAAGTTCTGCACAGTAGATGAGGAACCAAAGTAAGAGTTGTCCACTGAACTAAGACTAAAATCCAATCAAAATCTGTGGTGCAATTCGTCATTGGTTACTTTGGGCCTCTTGGGTCAGTCAGTGGCTGCATCCCGCTGGAAATTGTGTCTAGACCCAAGTATCTTGAATCGCTATTGACTCAGTTCTCACTTGGACGGAACACATTTCTTGCATTTAATTCGTGTATCATGCGTAGTCAATGCTACGTGATGTTATGTAGGCCAAGAAGATATTCAAGTTATATGCTTTATCAAGACGCCAAGGCGTACACGCTGCGCCAGGTCTTTGTGAAGTGTTGGGCTTTCTACTTTTATAGCCTGGAATCGTTAACCCACAACATCACCCATCACACTCCAGTGGATTACAATTCTGTCAAAGTGTTATTAATCTCAAATTAAATTGATCTTTTTCCACTACAAGCTCCCCAATATTTAGACTACGACTCGCTCCCATAGAGTCCTAAAGACGCCATGAATTCGTCTCGCGCTGCCTAGAAGAAATTACTTTTCTCCTGGTAGACAAACGTAGATCCAAAAAATGCAAGGGACATCCTCCGAAGCGTTTATCTTTGGAAATGGAGCTGTTAGTTTTATAAACTGCTTTGTAAATTTACATAGTCAGCACGGTTTTCGTTTTAAAGGTGGATGCTGGAAATACCTTAACTGCCACCACAAACGGTCCTATTGTAAGGCCGTCCATGAGCCCTAGCACATGCCCCCCCCCCTGCACCACCCTCAGACCCCGAGGCACTGGGCTTCCTTAGTGCGACGTCACTTACACATCCCAACCATCCCCGCACAATGCGAAGAACATCCGCAAGTTGTGTCCTCACCACCTCTTCTGACCGTAGAAACGGCATTCCACTCCCCAACACGACGGCGCGATGTGCCGCGAGTTCATCGCACATGTACAACATCTCTAGCCCCACCTGGAAGAACATGCGTATCTGTACCTCACATTTGCCAATGTTTGCAAGATGGTACCTCGGCGGACAGTGACCTGTAAATAGGCCATATATGATCCTCATATTCTTCCTCCCCAGTGCAACCACCTCCTTGACTCTCACTATGGAGAGTCTGATGAAGAGTTTTGATTGTATAAGGCAGGGCACCCCCTGTAGTCAGCATGGTTATGGTCAATTATAATCTTAGTCTGTCCGACAGGAGAGATGAATTTTTTTTGTGCGTATATTTGAAGATTTGCCATCTAATTTGAACTTTCGAAGTATTAAATGTTTTAATACTTTAAACCATTTAAACTTTGTAGTTGCATTTTTGGTTTATAATTCATTCCGAATAATAACCCTATGTTTTCCTCAATTTTTTACAACCCCTCCCCCTCAAAACTTGATACTTTACGTTTCAAGACATGGGGATTCCAAACCTGCAATGTCCGTCTACCGTCCCTCGTCCCCCGTCCGCCCAGCGGGCCGTTTTGTGCTTTTAACGGGGTCTAAAAAATTCGTTCTTTCGTACAAAAATCCCATTTGGAATCTAGTTGTGCCCGCCATCTCGGCGATCCCATAGCCCATGGTTGTTATGGGCAAAAAAAGGTTGAAAAAATTAACGAAACGCAGTATAATCGCAAATAAGCCGTATTTCGTATCGTTTTCAAGGCCCGCTCGACTCGCAACGTCCTGCCAATTGCCGAGCGAGGGTTCGCTGGAAGCCCCGTCCCAATTTCCCCGACTCTTTTTGCCCGACAGGGCGCCAAGGCCACTTCCTCCGCACACCCCTCGATCGGATCATAAATGCCTACAGACGTTTAAGGGCGCCTGGCACACGGAATATTTAGTTTCCGTAGTTCCATTGTAGTGAGGTCATGTTTCGTATGGTTTACTAGTATTCGATGCTGAATCGAATGAGATGGGGGATCAGTAATACTGGGTCAAGCTGTTCATGAGCATAATAAACCATTGTGTAATCATTTGCAGGGTTTTTATTTGAATTGGCTGAAGGAAGTAGAAAGGAAAGTTATTTAATCGGCTGAAAGTTGGAATTCTCATCAGACCTTTACTTTTCAAGGCCTTCAGAGTCCGAATGAAACTATTTGGGTTCATATGCGGTCTGTTCACGTGTGTTTCATTAAACTTGTTGTATAGACAGTTCTGAACAACAACGACGAGAGCAGCACAATAAATTACCGAAAATTTCGACGAACATCGATTTTAGCGCAGTTTATTCCTATACGGGGACTACTCCCGAAATTACGAAATTTCATCCACCCCCCGTTTCACCTATTGCCATTTCTAAACGACGCATCCGATAAATTTTGGAAAATGATTGTTATATATATTTTTTTAAATCGTGTCAATTGCCTCATTACTTTTGTGTACAAATCTCAATAAAATTCAGGGCATGAGTATGAACGACACAATAAATTACGGAACTGTAAGCGCTACCACTTTCCGTCGCCATGAAGCGATGTTTTACCTGGTTCAAATAAGCTGAATGAAAAATTAATTGAGTTAGTAGCAAAAACCATGAATACGAGTTAATTACGCGAACTCAAGCAAAGTTTTGTGATGCGGTTCACCTGATATTTAAATCATTGATCTAGTCTGAATGCAGACAATACCAACAAATGAGCTACCGTACTCACTAGGTAAAGGATGATTGCACCTTTTTGAGTATTTATTGTTCAATGCAACTGTTCTGCCACGTAAGGCTTTGAAGGTAGGGGAGAGGAAGGAGCTGCCTGCCGCGACTCGCATCTTCACACTGTTGAAATTCCGTAAGCCGAAACACCTGGGCGTCTGACGTCTATTCTAGAGACACATGAAAGAGAACGCGTTGTTACAATTCCAAAAGATCGAACGACAACATACAAAAAATCGTTTCTCTTTCAGAGAACTAGAATCCATAATATAAGTGTTACGGGGGGGGGATTAATATAGTAAGCGATACCACCACATCAAGTCGAATGCAATTGGAACAGAGTTTTATTCTCAATTACATTCGGAGAAGTTTTACCACCAAAGACAGGGAACTGAGTGGGAGCGAACGCGAGCGCGGGCGACACAGCGACGAGGGAACTGGCTCAGTTACAACTGACAGCAGTGAAGTCTCGAGCGAATCGGGGCATTTGAGGTGCCCGATCGGTATAAATGCCCTGGACGAGTCTCTGCTGAATCGAAGGGTTTGGTTCGTCCCGTTACACAAGCATAGAAGTGTTCATGCTGGACAATAAAACTAACAGATTCAGAATGAAGTATAAGGAAACGCTACTAATTAGATATAATTGATGAACACACGTATAAATAAATCAATAAATGAAAATGAAGTACAGAAAAAGTATGAACAAATTTGACCTAAGTTTCAGGTATGCGTGAAGTGGAAAGATGAATAATATTTATGTTTTTGTTATGTCTGGAGCAACTTTTAATTTTATTTTGCTATGTAAGCCAATATATGTCTTTGTCCCTGTAAGTTTAACATGTAATGTATATTACGAGCGTTGTTATATTTTGAGAAATAATTTGTTTGAGAAATCCGATTGTCCTGGGAAGAAGGTAGATAGGGCTTGCTGGTTCTATTTCTCCTAGGTAGGTAAATGAAGCAATATCAATCAACCAATGCATTTCGCTCTCTCACTCCTCTTCGCTGATTGTATTTTAGTTTACTTTCAAGGAGAAGCAGTTTTTATTATTTTTGATAACCTGATGTAGTAACGATCTCATTATCGGTTGCCCATTCGTGTTAACCTTTTTTTTTCATTTCTTAATAGCACTGGGAAAACCCACACTCCAGCCACAACTGGGTCTATTGTGTGGGCGAACATGAGCCTCCTGATGTCCTCCCAGTTCCACTCCCAACTCGAAGGTCCATCCTCGCCAACCTCGCACATAGCAGGGAGGCAGCTGCCGGCCATACGACTCAGCCAGAGCTGCAGGACCAATGGCATTTTGCCGTGGTACACATTGGGCCCATGTCCTAACTCCCCAAGGAGCCCATTGGGGGGCATGCTTAGTGTCCCAGCCGCTGCCGGTACCCATTGCCTCATTGGAGGAGGGGGGTGCCTGTTGGGGATCGAACGAGAGTCCGCTGGTTCTATCCCGCCTGGCTCGGAAGGCCTCAACGCGCTTGGCCTCTGGCGGCAGCTGATGAACCCCAAGCACTCCGAGGCGTACTGCAGCCAGGCCCCCCCTCACTCGTACATAGTACGTGCCCCGCTGTCTCCAGCTTCACCTCGCAGAATTTGCAATTCTTCCCTACCAATCTTGACCAGGTTGTACCTTAGTGGACAGGTCACATACCATCCGTACCTATCTCTCTCCAGACTGAGGATATCTCTTGTTCACTCCCCGGAGAGTCCGATAAACAACCTAGACTGCCTATGGCCTGGAACATCTCGCCAATAGGCAGCCCCGCACTTCTCCTCCCATTTACCAACCTGCTTCATCAAGTGACTTTTGGTGGTCCCTACGAAGGGCCCAGGTCCAACCGGGAGAAGCGCAGATCGCCAGTTTGTCGGCCTCCTCGTTCCCTTCCAATCCTGTATGACTCGACATTCTGCACAGTGTTAATGTGTTTTCCTTTCCCAAAGTCTTCAAGCCAGTCATGCATTCCCAAACCAGCCCTGACGTGACGGTATAGGTAGTCACACACATCGTGATCCGACAGATATTACCAAGCGGGTTTCACATTTCCCGATGCACATGTCGATGCGCAGTCCTCATCACCGGAAACGGCGTGCGGATGACTCGCTTCGTTTTTTAATGAGCTCACTCATTTTCGGTTCAAAGTTCGAGCTTTGATTTTAATTGCTTCCCCCGTCGTTGCCGAAAGGGAGTCGAGCGCGCGAGTTGAGTGTTTACTTTCCATTGCGCGGCCAAAGGGGAAGTGACGTCGAGGCCAAGTCGCTCAGTCGCTAATGAAAAGACACCTTTGAGGCGCGCTGACCTGAGTCGCGTCTCTTCCAGCGTATCGCGCCCTCAGCTCAACTCACACACGTCTTGCGGGTCAGGTAAATTGTATTATTGTTGGCCGGAACGCAATTTGCGCGGGTGAGAAATCCGCTCGGCGAGACCGACTGCAGCGACATCTTATTCCGCCGAGGAGCAAATATTGTTAGCCCGAGGTTATTTGTTGTAAATTATGTCGCCTTATTCACCACACGCTGCGACCTAACAAGAACTCGGACCCAAATATCAGGCGGGGCGCATCACACAACTTCCCTCGCGATCCATGAGAACACTTGCACCAGAAATGGACGAATAACAACTAAAAACTAAACATTTCTGTGGATAGCTGGACGACAATCGTTCATGCTTGTGAATGAAAACGTTATCGCTATGGGGTCTCGACATGGATGGATTTTTGTTAATTTGAATGGTTTGAATGAGGTGTTTGGAGTGGGAAGAACGAAAGTTGGGTTCAAACCCGGGTATGAAAACAGTGCATAACAGACGCTCGTGTTGGTGTGTGTGAAGGTGTTACTCATCAATGTTGCGACTATAGTACGAATGAAACTAATACTCAATCAATCTGACACCGGTATTAACAGTACAGTAATTATGGAGGAATTACGAAACAAGCAGTTCAACAAAACAACAATAGTTTGAATCACGGAATATTCGTGGTTGCTCCTGATTATCTAATGACCTAGGTCTGGGCAGTTTATTGGACCACGACTCTCTTTCTTCTGATGGTTTTAGTTACATTCGAACGGGATTTACGAAAAAAAACCAAAAATAAAGCTGAAATCAATTTGCTTGAACATCTTCGAAAATTTATTCTGCTGCTCTTGTATATTAACCAAGGACGAGATGTTATCTGGAACAGTACATACAACTAATTAAATCAAAATAAAGCCATTTTTTGAGGGAGAACTACTTCGGTGTTTTGATCATTAAGATATAAAAGGCTATCAGCAACAAAACTATCACCATAAGGACTGATAGTTAAGCTTCTTGCAAGGCGCAAAAGAATCACTGCGCAACGTCGAAACTGGCGAGGGAATGCAGTATGCCGCTTAACTCTTTAGCAAACTCTAATACAGTGAAAGTTTATTGGATTCCAGGCCATAAAGGTATCATTGGCAATTAGAGGGTGGACTATCCGGCCAGACTCGGTTCGTCCAATGTACCAATAGGGCCACTTCCCGACAGTGGGAAATCACTGTCAGTGGTCTGCAACGCTGCGGGAAGTGAGGCACTCCAAACGTATTATCTCAGGACGAACTCACGAGATTAGAGTCTTTTGATGACGGAGAAGGAAGGTGTTATGTGAGGGAATGTAAACTGATGCTCCAATTATGAGCGTCTGAATATTTAACTCCACAAGCGATGAAAATGTGTGGACTGTACTTATGACAACGAAATGTCGACAGTTAGCAATAAATAAGTTACTGAACAAAAACTGGAACACGGAAATGTTTATTTGGCGGTTGAACAGAATGAGTGGTTGCTGAGGTTTTGTAGCAGATCGTGCAGATAAAATGGCTCGACTGAGCTGGAATCCAGACAGATCTCAGAATGTGGACCTTGTAAACGGATGACTCCTGTGTAAAACAAGGGCTGCGGAGTTAAATGTGCACAGCAAATAGTTTAGTGCGAACGTCGGAACTAGCAGCTGACAAACACGCAGCTGTGGCCACAAAACTCAAAAAAAGGGGAGAATTGGGAGAATATCTCGAACTGTTGCGCAATGGCAAGAAATCGCAACTGCTCGTTAGGTTTGTTCATGATCAAGGGCAATCACAGAGCCTTGGTCTCGATGCAGGTAGTCCGGTGATAAGGATCCGCGATAAGTTCTTTGTTCAACACATGGCAAGGGGGGTTTGTTGGCGAGTCTCCTTTTCCTTTTGGCGAACGAGTGACCGCTGACTCTGCCGACTTCACTCGAACCTTAGGCAATTAGTGGGGGTCATCACGGGATGCGGAAAAACGAACAAACACGTGTATGTTATCTGTACAGCCGACACTTCTGGGTGCAGGTGCTGTGACACACCCTACCATGCCCTAGCCCAGTGCCAGACTTGAGAGGGAGCGATTTCTGGGGTTCTCTTAGGGTGGATATCAATAGGACTCTTGCAAGGAATACCTTGCATTAGAACAGGTACAACAGGTCTTTAGGCCGCGGTGATTATCCTAAATTAGGGACAGTGAAAGCCATAACAAAAAAAATCGCTAGGATAACTATAGTCAGTTTTGAAGATATTTATCTATTAACCTTGGTTTTGTCGTTTGATAACGTATAGGATTTGTGGAGGCAGTTCCGGCCTTTTGGCTCCATCACGCCTCTAGCCCATCAGGCAAACTAGAAATACGGGGATTTGGGACTGGTACTACCTCCAGCGAACCAACGACGACTGTGACATCTGCAGAGCTCCTTTGGGGTTTTCACGGGGGACCGGTGAATCTCTCCACCTTCCCCCTCACACTATGCAGAGACGCCCACCTTACACAGATCTACTCGTGGTGCACTTCCGCAGTATCATTTTGGGTTATTTATCGGACTCTCCAGGGAGCGAACAAAACGGGTCCTCAGTTGAGAGAGACAAAGTATATGGATGGTATGTGGCTTGTTCTCAGGACCCTGTCGGTTAAGGTACCACCTGGGCAAGAATGGTAAGTCAGAGGTGCAGTGCTGCAGGTTCTGAGGGGACCGAGCTTGTAGTATGTACTGTGCACTCATGAGAGACTCGCTGTAGTGTGCCAAAGAGGGCTTGGGGTTCCTCATCTGAGGCCAAATGAGCTTGCAGGGATGGGCTTAAGGCTGTCTTGCGTCGTTAGTGCGAATGGTGGGCACGCATTGGCGACGTGGCCCAGGGAATACCAGGTACTCCTGAGAGAACATGAGGCAGCTCATGTACGCCCTTACAATAGGCCCATTAGATGCCGCATTGGGGGTTTCCTCAGTTGCCATCAGTAAATCAAGTCAAGGTGCAGGTGGCTGAGGAAAAATACCCAGCTAATGACACCATTCTTATGTATACGGCCATCTATCTAGGCGTGATTGGCTACTGCCCCGTTGTCTGGGAGAGCAAACTAACAGTCAATCAAAAGAGAGTATTGGCCCAATCCCAGAGAGCTGCGCTCCTGTGGATCACCAAGGCCTATGAGACTGTATCAACAGAATCACTCGAGGTGATCACGGGTCAGTTACCAGTTGATTAGGCCCTTGGGTGCATGGTTTGCAAGTGGAGAGTGAAATGGGAGCTTTGGGCTGAACTCCGTGTGGATCTCACTACAGAACAGAAACTTTCCACTATCGACGATTGGGCGTTAGAGAAATGGCTAGCGAGATGGGAATCCACATCAAAGGGTTGTGGCACGTATGAATTCTTCCCCAACATCCGTGAACGTCTTTCTAGAAAATGGGTTGAGCCAGACCACTAAACGAGCCAGTTCCTTACGGGACATGGTGACTCCAATGCGCAGATCCACTCCTTTTCATCCACCATTGCGAAGGAAACCAACAAGAAGACACGTGCTGCTCCACTGTAATTTCTACAACAGTGAGCTACAATTGTTGGGAGCGCCAAAACTTATCAGCTACAAAGCAAGCCTATAACCATTCTGCCGAGTTTGCTAAGAAGGTGATCGCTGAGAAACGCCGTCGAAGTTGATCTGTTCTTTTGAAACTTGCCACCCAAGTGAATAGTTAGATCAGGTGGGAAACCAGATTAAGAAATCCTCCCAGACGGTTTGGGAGAACAGTTTTAACCGTTTTTCGCTCATAACAACCATGGGCTTTGTCTGATCGGATTGCCGAGATGGGGGGCACAACTAGATACCAATAAAACTCTTAAATCATCTCAAACTGGAAGAAGAAATTTGAATGGAGTTTAAAGTCTCATCACAGTCTCGTGGTCAAGGAGTTGCTGTTCTCACTTTTGCACTTCCAGTTATGACAACGCAGACGTCCCGCCGCGTCTTCTCACATCGTACCCCCCCCCCCCCCCCACCCCTCTGGCCCTTTTTTTCCGGTCTGAAACTCTTCGGATTAAGAATAAAAGGCAACGGGCTGGTGACAGTCGAGACATCTCTGGCAGAGTTCCTCATACTTCGTATTGGAAGTCTCGGATAAGAAAACAGGCGGACCTATTTGAAAATGCCCCTTTTCACTTCGACCCATCTAAAACAACTATCACTCGGATTTATTTTCATATTTCTCCTAATAATAGTTGAAGAGGTGGTTGTGGATACGATGCCAATTTTCCCTCTGTGGCTCTTCACGTTCAAATGTCCGCCCTCTTCCCCTTCGCTCGGACATCAAAGACGCATTTAAATGGGTCGTGAAATGTCATTAAATTAATTGACGTTTCGCATCATCCTCGATGTTCATGTTTTTCCACGGCGTCTCGTACCCCGCCCCGCCCCTCGTCGAGAGTTGCCCTCGTAAATTAGCTCATCTAGAAATAGGTTCTTTGAACTGTTTAGGGCGCGGCGTATTCTCCTTCAATTTCCGATTTTTCCCCCATTAACCGTGAAAATAAGCTTTCGAGGCCCGTTTCAACGAAAGTTCACTGTCTTCCTCATTTCACAGCGAATCATCGAACGTTGACTACGACAATTTCGTTTCCCCTTAAAATATCTTCTCCCCACCATTCAGGGCGAGGGCCGTCCGTCAGCTTCATGGTCCCCACGTCAAATCACGGTTGGTTGCGGGAAAGAATACGCCGAAGAGTAAAAAAAGCATCGTCTAGACCGAAGCGTTCACGAGTTCATTTCGCGGCACAAGGGTGGCCGATAAAAGTTCATGTTAAGAGTTCACAATAACAGTTGAGGCCGTCTGACGAAATGTGAATCAACGATGGAAATCCTGGGCGTCAGAAATTTAAGGGGAAACCGCTTTGATGATTCCAAAAAGGAAGCCATAACTCGCCAACTTGTTTTGCCAAATGTATCCACATCCGTTTGTAGTTTTGCCACTTCTACGACACCTACATTCAAACCCATCTTACGAACCACTCCTCTCACGAAGTTTGGTGCATTCATCATATTCGAGGCATAAATACAGTTGACAAGGACTGGAGCGACATTCATTTATCGTTGCAGAATATTACGTTCGCGCTACACTCTCAATTGTTGGATCAAACCAGCCAAAAACAACGCTGTGAAATATTACACTACGACGCAATATTCTTTTGCACAGCTTGAAGTAGTCGCACACCTCTGAGACCCATCCCATTCGATTCAGCATCGAAAAATGCCAGTAAACCATACGGAACATGACCTGACTACAACGGAACGACGAAAATTAAATATTCCAGTTGCCCGGAAAGAGTATAAATGATGAAGGATTTCGCAGTAGTTATTGTCCCGTGAGTTGTCTCAATTAGTGGACTTTGGCTCACTATTTTCCACCTGGACGCAGCTAGCGAGCTGCTACCATCGAATGCAGGCATGTTTTCGTCCAGAGAAAGATTGAGTAGCGGTGCCCACAGGGCTCAGTCCTTGGACCAGCAATCCGGAATGCCTTCTTCGAAGGTCTTCTCAGGAGGCTCATAGAGACTGACTGCAAGCCATACGCCTATGTGGATGACTTGACTGTGCTGATCTTCACGGAGTCAGTCTGCCAATTCGAAGAACAAACCTGTTATGTGCTCCGCACTGTCACCCTATGGTGCGAGCATGTCAAGGTGCAGGTGGCTGAGGGAAAAAACCTAGATGATGACACCATCCTCATGTATACCGCCATCTATATAGACGTGATTGGCTACTGCCCCGTTGTCTGGGATAGCAAACTAACAGTCAATCAAAAGAGAATACTGGTCCAATCCCAGAGAAATGCCCTCCTGTGGATCACCAATGCCTATGAGACTGTATCAACAGAATCACTCGAGGGGATCACTGGTCAGTTACCAGTTGATTTGGCCGTTGGGTGTATGGTTGACAAGTGGAGAGTGAAATGGGAGCTTCCCCCGCTTTGGAATGAACTCCGTGTGGATCCCACCACAGAACGAAAACTTGCAGCTATCGACGAATGGGCGTTAGAGAAATGGCAAGCGAGATGGGAATCCACATCAAAGGGTTGTGATACGTATGAGTTCTTCCCCAACATCCATGAACGTCTTTCTAGGAAATGGGTTGAGCCAGACCACTAAACGAGCCAGTTCCTTACGGGACATGGTGACTCCAATGCGCAGATCCACTCCTTTTTATCCACCATTGCGAAGGAAACCAACAAGAAGACACGTGCTGCTCCACTGTAATTTCTACAACAGTGAGCTACGGTTGTTGGGAGCGCCAAAACTCATCAGCTAGAAAGCAAGCCTATAACCATTCTGCCGAGTTTGCTAAGAAGGTGATCGCTGAGAAACGCCGTCGAAGTTGATCTGTTCTTTTGAAACTTGCCAACCAAGTGAATAGTTAGATCAGGTGGGAAACCAGATTAAGAAATCCTCCCAGACGGTTTGGGATTCCTCAGGTGGCCACTTCCGCCAGGTCACACACAGGCAACAGCTCTCTACCAGGAGATTGGCTAACACCAAATACCTGCCGTACTTCCGCCGGTCTGAGTTCAGTGGATGCTGTAGGGGCATGCTCTAGCACATTAGGGAAACCGCCACTTCCATGACTGACATAACCCTCGTCGAGGGTTTAGGAACAGTCATCAAGTATGGAAACAGACCTGTATGTGTATCTTTGAACGATTTTCAGAGAAAACCACCGTACGAAACCAGCTCACAATTGATATCTAGCTCGCAGGTTATCATGGGACGCGAAAATAAGGGTATGCACAAAATTCATCGAAAGTTAATTTTAGTTATCATAGAGATCAAAACACCAAATGTTGTTTTTCTCGAAAAGTGCTGCAGCTATTTTGATTAAATTTTTTATGTTGAAAGCTCTCAATAAGGCATTAGTATCATAGAATTCTGATTTGTGGGAAAATGTCGAGAACAGCACAATACATTATCAAAATTTTCGGCGAAATTCGATTTTACCGCGGTTTTTCCCTTATTGACTCCGCCGAAATGTGATTAGAATGTTTAAAAAAACTGGTGCAGTATTCCAATTCCATACCAATAGTGTGAGCGTTTAAAAACGCTCATAAAATACATAGCACTCACTCCAGAAATTCCGGAATTTCAACTACCGCAGTTTTTCTCAGTGCCAGTTCTTAAAGTTTTACCCAGTAACTTAGCTCTAGTAATTACTATCCACCTTCAAAAAGTCGTGTTAACAGCCTCATTAATTGTCTGTGTACCAATTGCTCAATAATGGTCAGGGAATGAGTACGAGCAGCACAATAAATTTCGGAACTGGAAGCGCTACCGCTTCTTGCTGCCGTGAAGTGCGGTTTGACCCAGTTCAAACGAACTGAGTGATAAATGAATTGATTTAGTAAAAAAAGCCATGCACAAAGTGAATTTACATCGAGCTAAGTTATCAATAAAACTGAAGCTTTTCAAAATTAGAGTTATTTGTGAATTATTTGTCAATTACTGCTTCATGAGATCATACGGTAGCGCTTTCAAGGCACAACAGTCTACGTAACAACGTCGCACATCGCAAAGCGTCAAAAGCTCAGCTATCATCTCTTCTATATCTCCTACACTGGAGTAATTGAGATTATTAAAATGTAGGTATAGTTGGTATCGTGGTTTAACGGATTGTGACTGACACAAAACTCTGCACGTAGAATGACACGCAGTTTAACATGGTTCTCACTGTGTTCGAGACGATGAATGCTCCTTGAGCACTGAATCAATGAATTCATCGGTGCCTCAGCGCCCAGTAACATTCGCTCAAAACTAGGTTCAATTAACCCATTCAATGCGGGACCTTCCTAGCGCTCTATACTCCCCTACTGAAGAAGAAAAAAAGGATTTTCGAGTGTGTACTTCTCTGGTATATTGCGGCTCAGGTATAAGAGGTACGGAAAAACGGCGCGTACTGGTGCACTAAGAAAATCATAATGAAGGCTATGCCATCCCACTGCAGTCCCAAAAGTAGAAGATCCCCCCTTCGAATACGAAAACATACAGAGCGATGCGAGAGGGCCTTGGGGTAATATTACCTCAAACGTAGGAGGAGTGAAGTGTCATGAGGTAATATTACCTCATCCGCATTGAATGGGTAGATCACCCATCGAATGCAGGTGTGATTCTGGATATGGTTGTTTACGGTTGAAAAGCTTAGTAATAAAACGTTTCTTCCCCGTGAAATTAAAATTATTTTTAATGAAAAAGTACATGAAAATATTACATAAAGTTTTTACCAATGGAAATAAATACAATTAAAATAAAATATAAGTAACATATTCCTTCATAGATGCCCACGTACGCTTGGTTTGAGGGTGCAATAACAACGCTGATCTCTCCATGTCTGAATCCTGTGGACAGCCGTGAACTCATTGTTGGCCACATTCCACTCACAATAAGCCGGCAGAAACGTGATACTTTGACCATGACGAATTTACCAACGAAACCTTTTGGCCTGCAGTTCAAACCAGATGGCCTGATGCCTGGTCAGAGTTTCAGTCAGCACATTTGAAAGGAGAAGGTTACTAGTCTTAATTTTGGCTGCGGATGGACTCCTTCGACGAGATGAAATGGGAAATGTGCCGAAGTTGGATGTTCGACGTAAAGGTTCGTTGGGATCCACGTAATTCAAATCCTTCAAGTGTCTCTCTCTAATCTCTCCGTGTTTGAGAAGCGGTCAGGGCGTTCCTCCGGGAAGTCGCGTGACGAAATACGAAGGTTTTTTTAATAACAACCTCATACATGCGATCTAATTGGGGCTTGATTCCTTTCTCATTTAAACGTCCAACGGTTAGTTGACATCTTGGTTACACGGGCTGCCGCCAAGGAGGGATTAATATGATAGTTTAATTGCTCCCGATTTCAGCGGAACGTCAGTCACTATTAAGACATCCGCAGGCCGTGAAGAGGGAGAACAGAAGCAGGTGGCTGGCGTGGGAAACTGCGAAAAAGGCAAGGAGTTTAATACTGGTTCGTGGCGAAGGAGCCTATTGTGAAATACCCGGTAAGTGGTCGGTTCATCTTGTAACCTATGACTCCTTATAATCAAGAAAACCATAGCCGTACCAATAGAACCGCCCATTTTCTTAAACACAGTCATATTTCGTCTCCGCGCGACTCCTCAGACTGAATGCCAAACAAGTTGATTCTCACGGGGCAACGGGGCTACTGTTTCCTTCTGAAAATTGAGAACGCTCAGTCCAGGTGGCACTAAATCACCGGAACATTATCGCCTTTATTATCTTCTCCCGGTAGGATCCAGTCAATTCCGTATCCGCCCGTAAAATCGGAGCAGTTTCGCATTGTACTGGGGGTCGTAATCACACGAATCCGGTTAGGGCGAATTACGGTGCACGACAAAACGCATGAAAACTGAGAACCAGACGTACCAGGCAGGGGGAACCACAATTTAAGTTCAATCGCCTTCTCGACGATTTAGAGACCGACTGTACCAACAACAAATTTGGGTTATCAGGCGGCTGGTCGGACAAACTAGCGGTTTTTGCGCAATTTCGCTTCGTTACGTTTACGAGAAGAAAATAATTCCAGAAGAGCAACTTCTGTAATGGGCAGTCTCCGCAAATTATCCTGGGACCAGCCTCAGAACGTGATGCCAATGCAATGCGCCAATATCCTCCGAAGCGCCGAGTCAAAAGACATAGTTATCGCAACGCACCGCAGTTTCTATCGCTCCAGCAATGATCCATTTGTATGAAATGTTCTAAATACCACGAATGTACCAAAAAATGCACCTACGTGGCATAACTACGAGAGGAGCACAATAAATCACGGAAGAGAAGAAAAGGAAATCGATGGGAGTAAAGTATAGTAATCGTGTCAAAAAAATTTGGATTTTCTTCAGGTCTTTACGTTTTGAGGCCTAATGAGTCTAAAAAACCTACTTTCGGCGCGTGGTCCGTGTGTGTGTGTATGTGTCTGTAGTTCGATTTGCAGGAGAACGGCTGATCCGATTGAGCTGGTTCTTTTTTTGTTTTGTTCGTTATTTTCTGTAGACACCAAAATAAGGTTATGGGCGATTTCGGCGGATGGAAAGGGGGAGTGGGGGACGAAAATGTACCAAAAACTAGGGTTTTTCGCAGTTTTCTCGAAAACGGCTCAAACGATTTTGATTAAACTTTCAAATTATCTTCTACCAACCAATACAAAACTTTTCTTCGTCATACATATCTCCATGAAAATACGATGAACGGAGATATAGGCCTATGAAGCAAAAATAGGATTTTTACGCTGTTTGGCAAAACGGCTTCAGCGATAATCACCAAAATTTCAAGATTTTTCAAATAGTTAATACCTACATATTGTTCTCAATAAATGTTCCTGTGACCGTCCACTGAACAGAGATAAACATCAAAATGTTTCGAGAATAACGTTTTGGTTTATTATTCATTCTGAGTAATAACCCTATGTTTGCGGTCACGAAAAATTTTTTACAACCCCCCCCTCAAAATTTGATACTTTACGTTTCAAGACATGGAGATTCCAAATTTGCAATGTCCGTCCGCCGTCCGGGCCGTTTTGTGCCTTTAATGTGGTCCAAAAAATTCGTTCTTACGCAGAAAAATCCAATTTGGTGTCTAGTTGTGCCCGCCATCTCGGCAATCCGATCGGACGAAGCCCATGATAGTTATGGGCAAAAAACGGTTAAAAAAATTAACGAAGGGCAGTACAACGTGGGAACTATAGCGGAAGTCAACATTTCGTCGTTCGTGCTACCTCCATCCCGCCCATCGCAATGAAACTGCTCGCCTGCTGGTCTGGCAACGCTGCCGCTAACTCGCCTCCCCTTTCCCTGACCCGACGGGGCAAAATCATGAGTCGTTTTGGGCGCCGGACTCCCAAATAACGCAGTTGTCAAAATTTTCTAGGAATAGACGAAGAGTGGCAAGTGCGACCACATGAACCCCGTCTTATTAACATTTACACTTATAAACGCTAAGTAAAAGTGGTCGATTTTCTGCTGATGTCGAAGTTTGAGGAAAATTGGAGACTCTAGCGCGTGGGCACTTTTGGTTTATTTTTCATTAATACTTTACGTTTCAAGACTTGGGGATTCCAAATCTGCAATGTCCGTCCACCGTCCGGGCCGTTTTGTGCCTTTTAACGTGCTCTAAAAAATCCGTTCTTTCGCACAAAAAAACCATTTGGTATCTAGTTGTACCCCCCATCTCGGCAATGCGATCGGACGAAGCTCGTGGTTTTTATGGGCAAAAAGTCGTTAAAAAATTTAACAAAACGCAGTTTAATTGCCAATACGCCGTGTTTGGTATCGTTTTCAACGTATTTCTACATCCTGGGTTGAATGGAATGAGTATCAGACGTGTACAACTGCGTATAGTGAAATTACAGTAATTATAGTGAGCCAAAGTCCACTAACTGAAAGAACTCGTGGGAACTACAGCGGAAGTCAACGTTTCGTCGTTGCTACTCCCTCCCTCCCGTCTCATAGAAAGTTACATTGTAGTCAGGTCATGTTTCGTATGGTTTACTAGTATTTTTCCTTGCTGAATCAAATGGGATGGGGGAGCAGTAATACTAGGTCAAGCTGTTCATGAGAATAATAAACCATTGTGTAATAATTTGGAGAGTTTTTTCGAACATTTCCGTAAATTTCAAGGTAACTGCTTCACCAGATGTGATAAATCTTATGGAGCGTCTTTTAGCAATCTGAACTCACACTTTGTTCCCCACAACTATCTCTGTATCTACCTGTTGAACGGAGATATGAGCCGAGTTAATTCAGAAAAAGAGATTTATCGAATATTAATTTATCGGTATTCCAATTTTCTCGAAAACAGCTCTAACGATTTCAATCAAACTTACGGAGTACTCTCAGCTAACTAGTCCCTACATTTTGTTCAGAATAAAGGTTCCCGTAAAAATGCGTTGAACGAAGATATAACGCCCGCATATGTAGGTGGTGTTCGAACTTAAACGGATTGCGGAAAGTTGTGTGTTGCTTTTTTCATGAATTCTGCTGATATAAACAAAATCAGGGTGATTTCTCAAAGTTTTTATCCGATGACGCCCAAACCGTAGACACGATCCTTCTCGAAAAAAAGTCGGCTGACAGTCTCATGAATCACGAGTGCACTGACAGTTCAATAACGATCGTGTCATTAGTAGAAGTGACATAATAAATTCCGGAACCTTCAGTCCCACCATTTTTTCATGTAGAACGTTGTTATAAGCTGAATATATTTACTAGTTGCTTGAGTGATGAGAATCTCTGAATGAACGTGAGCAGGAGAGTTGTGTGATTTGCGTTCTTACTTATTTGTTCCGAAACTGAAGGATAAACAAATGCGGGACTGCGCTAGTTCCGTAATTAATTGCGTCGCTGCTTACTTCACGGCCGTAACATTGACAATACAATTTTGTTTAGCAAGTCCTAACTGTTCTATAACCATTGCGATTACGCTACGAAAAAATCTCAGGTATCAGGTACGCCGCATCACACAACTTTCCTTAGCTCCACGGCTTATTGTATTAACTCAATTTATTTTTGACTCAGTTCACTTCACGGCGGCAAAAATTGGTAGCTCTCGCAGTACCGGAACTTATTGTGCTGCTCGTACTCACACCCCGACCATTATGGATCAATGCATGCGTAGAAATTTTATGAGGGTGTAAACCCGATTTTTTTGAAAAGGATAATAATCACTTATCCAGAATAATCGGGAAAAAGCGTTTAGAAATGGTAGTAAGTGAAACTGCGGTGGTTGAAATTCCCCTCGTATATGTTAGTGGCTTTATTAACAACTCGTATTGGAACTTGGTTGGAGTACCACCCGAATTTTTCTGAAAAACCTAGTAACAGCGGAGTTCATAAAGAGAAAATTACGCTAAACTCGATTTTCGTCGAAATGTTTGGTAATTTATTGTGCTGCTCTCGTTATTTTCGCAATCATTGGAATTTTACGGTATTGCCGCCTCATCAGGAGCTTTCGCCTTAGGAAATTTAATCAAAATAGTGATAGCCGTTTTAATTTTTATTTAAAAGATATTTGGCGTTTGATCACGGTGATTTTTTTTTTTTTACAAGGGCGGAAAAATCCTTTATGGATTCCTGCAAGGACCGACAGGATATGACGGAGTAGGACTAGGGAGAGATAACCCAGACCCTACCGTCTAAAAAACCGCTCTTTCTTCTAGAACGACTGACCCAGAACTACTTTCTGTATTACTTCGGGTCATAGTTAGTTATCACGGTGATAACTATAGTTAGTTTTGAGCGGGTTTTACTCATAGCCCTATTTTGGCGTCTCATGGCGATCTGCAGGCCAGATATCGAGTTCGAGGTGATTTCATTCAGCCGCTTCCTCTCAATCGCGTTCACAGACGCATTAACCATTCTCCCAAATAGTGTTTTTCGGGCTCAGTAGGGTCTAACGCGTAAGCATCTAAAGAGAACTCAAAGCCGATTGAATAACTGTTATTGATACTTTGTAAAACCAAGGAAAGTAAAAAAGGTTGAGCGCAGCACATAACTTTTATTAGTCCGCGTAATATCGACGATAATATAAATCCCGGAATTAAATTACTGTCTTAGCGTGGACTATGTTCAAAATTTTTTTCCCCCTGAAACCCCAGAGGAATAACCGCGAGGCATTCCAACAGGTCACGTTAAGTCCCACGATTTGAAATAACTACAGTTATTCAGCGAAGGTCGTAACTCAAGTGGGAATAACGCGAAAACGTATTGGGTTAGTTGCAAGAGCAGTAAAAAATCACCGAATCAACGTGATGCTGATGAAACTTATGTGATTCTTTATATTCCTATTTCCCCCTCCACAACGAAACCACTCTGTGTACTCAGATTCACGCGAAATTGTTCGGCAAAACCGTTCGTCAAGGTGACTTTTGTTTTGTGACGAAGAACTCCGAATCAGTACTGAGTTACTCGCATAGTTTGTCAATTGTGCGCCGAATGCGTGAATGGGCTCATAAATAGGTTTGATGCTTTACTCAGTCCTAATATAGAGATAGTGGTATATTATCGATTTCACGCGCTAACGATGGGATGTGGCGAGGAGCCCTAATAATCTGTCGGGATGCTTTCCAATGCTTTCTTCGTAAAGAGTAATTTAAGTAGAAACAGTCACGAAAATCTGACTAAACTCTTGATCAACGTTTCCCGGAACTTTCAAAATAAATGCTTACCGCGTTCCAACCATAACGATAAATAACGCAATTGAAGAAAGAAGCGATTGTCAATAAGATCGCTGTGCGTGGCCCTCGAGCTATTCAATACGGTTGATGTTGGGAAGTGGATCGTCGACCGGGAGGTCCCCAGTGCCTGGCAAATATCCAATAAAAACATTTCTCTGTGTCCCACGGTAGATTACAGACCAACTATCTTCAAGCTCATCCCTCAAAGGCCTCCCATTAATTCACCAGCTACAATAATAACCCATCGCCGATCGACTTATATTTAGAGCTTATTGGCTCGAGCCTGCGAATAGTGATTGACCTGGTTCGGGCTGACGAGACAAAAATGTGGCTTTCGCCGAGTATTTGAATCATTTCCGAGATGTTTGAATGTAATTAACCAATTTTTTCGTCATTTTGCGTGCGTATGCGGACAATTCAATCGCGTTGTGAATACGAAACGCCGGGCTTGGTGAACCAATTGTGTTCTCAGATGAGCAAGAGTGTCCGCAAAGTTCCATGTGAATCAATAATTGGCACAAAAGGCTCTTTGCTCTGCGCATAGCATATCGAACAGTGTTCATCAGGTTTTCACGTTGAGGCATCTTGCGTCGGAAATCCCTCATTCGCACGAGGAGCAATACAAAATATATTTCAGAGTAGAGCAACTGGGAGACCGAGCTCTCGCGACATACCCTGGTTAAATGGATAGGTGGACTGATGTGAGCCGGGGCGTAAGGTGGTAGAGTGTGTTTTATCTGTGTTAGTTCAACAACTGCCTGACTGTACAGAGGTGGCAAAAAAAGGGGTGAGAATGGAAAACACAATCACTGTTTCGAAAACGTTAAGTGGGAGTTTAATGATACAGGATCGGGCTTGGACGCAATAACAATTCTACAATCCGCCTTCAAGTATGATGAGTCTGTTGAAGTACGCGTCTACACTTTATCTTTTATTAAAAAGAAAAACGAAATGCTCATGATTTTTCACTTGTTACTGAAATGATTGTTTCTTGTTTACTATTCACGTAATCTGGTCCCATAACCAATTGAAAAATTATTAAAGACAAGAAACAAACATTTCGTTTGACCGAACATGACCGAACATTGACGCTGGCTCAGCCATGAAATCGCAGCATGTGACATCAGCGCAACAACGTCTGTAGTTGAGCGGCGTGTAGTGACGTCACCTCCATGATCGGAATCACTTGCTTTGAAACGTTCAACCGTACCATCCGGGTCAACGAATCAATTTCATTTTGCATTGCACGTTTCCAATTTTCTTGGTTTTTACTATGCACAGCTTTCCAATAACTCTTTGGTTCATCTACTTTTAGAATTTCATTTTCGGCAAACATAATTAATGCGTCGAAACCCTACCTTTCGGGTGGCCTAAGAGTTTCACGATCTCTTAGTACTTGATCAAAACCTTCATTATTTTGATCATACAAAGTGTCGTGTCCCCCCTCTTCTGGTTCTTCTGATGTGGCTGGTCGTATTTCTTGGCTAGCAGAATTTTTGTCGTCTTTAATTTCTGAAAAATGACAGATTCTTCTGATCCATTTTGATCATTTTTACCTGAATTTTCCATCTCTCTCAACGGTCGTTCATCAAACGTTACGTCCCTAGATCTCAACAACTTTATCCTTCCAGGAGACCAAATTCTGTGTCCATCATTTTCATCATAGCCTATCAAAATACATTTTTCGGCTTTCTTGCTCATCTTTCCTCTAAATTTCTTTGGAATGTGGGCGTAACATGTACACCCTATAATCCGTAGATTTTTTATATCAGGCTTTTGCTGACCCACAATTCATAAGGAGATATTCCCTCAACTCCAGAAACACCAGTTCTGTTGATAATATACGTAGCGGTATTTATCATTTCAGCCCACAAACCCTGTGGTATATTCTCATGAGCATGCATCAGGGTTCTGGCTGCTTCAACTATTGTTCCATGGTCGCGTTCACAGCACCCGTTTTGTTCAGGAGTGTACGGCATTGTGAGCCTCTGCTTTATACCATTTTTGTGTAACAAAGCCGTCACTACTCCACAATCAAATTCACCACCATTGTCACTCAAAATTTCTTTGATAACGTGGCCTAATACTTTTGTTTCAGAAATAAATTGTTTTAATTTTTCAAATATTTCACATTTTCGTTTCATGAAGTAAATGGTACGATATTTAGTGTAGGTATCTTTGAAACAAACATAATACCTATGTGAACCAATGGACTGGAAGAATGGTGCTACTACGTCACATGAAACGATCTCATCTGGGGTGGTTGTTTTTGGTCGAGTTCCAAACTTACGCCTGTGAGCTTTGCCATATCCGCATGCTTCACAAAGCTTACCATAATCTTTGATCTCGAATCCAAGCTCTAATTTTTCAATTAGAGTCTTCCGATGGATCGTCGCTGGAAACAGAGAACAGAATTGAATAGAATGAATTAACTAACCTCGCCATGCTTCAACTCTAACTACGCGAAATCCCGGGTTACTTGATTTATTTATTATACCATTAGATATGAAATCGTTGAATTCGTTTTCTCGAGCCCTATATAAAATACCCGGTGCGTCGCAACACACAACTTTCCTCAACTCTATACCAATTCACTTTTTACATGGCTTTTTCTACTTACTCAATTCATTTATCACTCAGTTCATTTGAACTTGGTCAAACAACAATTCACAGTAGCAGGAAGCGGTAGCGCTCACAGTTCCGGAATTTATTACGCCGCTCGTACTCGTCCCAGGACCATTATTGAGCTATTGGTACACAGATATTTAATGAGGCAATAAACACAAATTTTTTGAAGAAGTATAGTAATTACTTTTGCAGAGTTATTGGGTAAAAACGTTTAGAACTGGTAGTACGCGAAACGGCGGTAGTTGAAATTCAGGAATTTTTGGAGTGAGCCCCATGTATCTCATGAGCGTTTTTAAACACTCGCCCTATAGGTATTGGATTGGAATACTACACAAATTACAGAAGACTATAATACCACTTTTTTAACATTCTACTAACATTCCAGCGGAGTTTATAAGGAACAAACCGCGCTAAAAACGCTTTTCGTTGAAAATTTTGACAATTTATTGTGCTGCTCTCGTCATTTTCACCTGAATGCACGAATGGAAATTTAATGGCATAATTACCTTATTGAGAGCTATCAAATGTAATCCAATTCGTTAGGGCCATTTTTGAGAAAAAATTTGGTGTTGTGATAACTATGATAACTATAGTTAACTTTCGGTGGATTTCGCCCATACCCTTATTTTGGCGTCCCATAGTAGCCTGTAGGCTAGACATCAAGTTTCAGCTGGTTTGGTACGGTTGTTTTCTCTAAAAACCGCGCTAAAATCGATTTCGTCGAAAATATTGGTAATTTATTGTGCTGCTCTCGTCATTTTCCCATAGATGGGAATTTTATGGTATAGTTGCCATATTTGGAGCTACCAATATAAAAAATTTAATCAAAACCGTTAGAGCCGTTTTTGAGAAAAAAATTTGGTGTTTTGATCACGATGATAACTATAGTTAAATTTCGATGGATTTTGTTCATACCCTTATTTTGGCGTTCCATGGTAACCTACCGGCGGGATAAGAAGTTTGAGTGGATTTGGTACGATGGTTCCCTCTAAAAATCGTTCACAGACACACAGACCATTTTCCCAAATAGTGTAACTAATATAAATAAATAACTTTCCTTTGTACTTCGCAGTGCCAAGGAAAGTAAAAACGAATTTATAACTGGATTATGCCATGTGGATTCGAATAGTGCATCGCTTAATTGCGGAGTGCATATGTACGAGTATGTCGTATAATAACATGGTACAAATTGAAGCGATTTCCTACTATTTTTGCCTCCATACCTCCACGTCTAATAAATTTATACTTGATAGTGTGACATATTATGATTAATCTGCATTTTTATTTTAAGGTAAAACACACACTACGCAAATTAAAACAATGAAATAATTGTGGCGACACGGGCTCTGCCTACTGCAAGACAATAATAGTTCTGTTATATATACCAAGTGTGAATCATGTTATAATTCCATGAAATCCGATTAGTTACTCATGTTCCCTTCTTTGTCGCCTTAGGTTCCAATTGTGCTCATAACAGGAGTATAAACTGTCAAACATATTAGTCCGAGTCTCGGCAGGTCCTGACATATATGAGAAAAGAAGAGATGATTGACATGAGTGGATTGGAGTTTCCCGGGGCTCTAGAAAAAACAGCTTATGTCAGAAGGGCTCGAGCATGGCAAGCGGGTTTGACGACACTGATTTCTTGTACTGAGCCAAAGACTCATTTCGAAGCGTGAGCTCTGTCCGTGTGCCCCACTTGTCAATTTGGAGTTGGAACCTATTGCGTTCGTACTGTTTAATCGTTCCATATACATTTAAGCTACTAAAAGAAGGTACCCAGCCATATCCAATGGGGACAGGGACGGGGTTTTCTGACGGAAGCCCGGGGATGGGAAGGTAATAAAAATAATAACGTCAAAATGATAAAAACTGTATATCGTAAAAACCTCCTATCCCCCAGCCTAATTCGAATGCCGTCTCCTCGCTCAGGCCGCCTCGTGCTCACGGACATACGCACTCAATTACGTATCTACGTATCTAAGAGTAGCGAGTACTCTAATATTCGTCCCCTACCGAGCAAAGGATTCCTTTACCAAACCGCCTTACGTAAACGTTCGTAACAAATATATACATAATACACGTCAATAAACACCTTCAAACTTGTCTCCAGACTCAGTCAACAGTACTAGATGTAATATGTGCACGAGGGTGGACTGGGGCGTGACTGCGTGACTGAACTGGGGCGAACGCTAAAAAGTGTGAAATGAGTAGGGTAGGCTTTTCTGTGTATCCAATATTGCAACATAGGGGAAAAAATCACTACTGTTCCCACTTCTCGTTTGCGACTAACACCGTTATAACCCAGCACGACCACCACTTAGTTTCTCAAGACGTAGATTACGGAAATTACATTCAAACAAAAATTAGTGCACCAGGGTAGGGAATCGTCTTCGAGCGCCAAGAGTTTTGGGAACCTTGCAATTAGAGTGCCATGTGAGGAAATGCTCCAGCACAACGCCGAGAGACGTTCTATGCTTCGGCCAAATAGCTATGATTTGATTAGCGTAACACCATGCACCAACCTGGTACCTGGTAAAAGTAATTCATGGCATAGTAAGTTGTTAGGAACTCAAATCGCCAACTCCGGAACTAATTTTGTTGGAGCAGCTCGTTATTTGAAGGAGGTCTTCCAATGGTTCCACGCTGATCAAACTAAGTCAACTATAATTGACAGTACTTCTCACTTAATGGTGCAGTGGAAGTTTAACCCGCCACACTCACCTCATTTTGGGGGTAGCTGGGAAGCCGGGATCAAGTCTGCCAAGTCCTTGATATTCAAAACTGTGGGAAATCAACCATTTAGCTGCTGGGAGCTTTCAACAATCTTTGCCAAGGTGGAATGTGTCTTAAACTCCAGACCACTGCAACCCCTATCAGACTCACCAGAGGTCATTGGTCATTTTATTCTTGGCCATCCAATAAATGCAACACCAGAAATCGACCTTCAGCATGTACCAAACAATCGCCTAAGTCGCTGGGAGTTAATTAGAGAGAGTGAGTCCAATTTTTTTGGCGTCGATGGATGGAAGAGTATGTACGAGCCTTGCAGGAGCGTGTGAAGTGGACCAAGACTACTCAGAACCTCTGTGTTGGTGACCTCGTCCTTATCACGGACCCATCTACTCCTGCTACACGTTGGTTGATGGCTCGGATCCTTGAGTTGCACCCTGGGGATGACAATGTGGTCAGGGTGGTCACCCTCAAGACTGCCCATGGAACATACAAACGCAGCACAGTCAAATTGGTGTCACTGCATCTAGGCCCACTTTGAACTATGCCCAGCCTTCAGTTCTACGTTGGCGATTGGGGGGAATATGTTAGGAACTCAAATCGCCAACTCCGATTTCACATCCACCACACCACACTTTCTCGATACCGCTATTTATTGTTTACGTTCCATTATCAAGTAGCCCATCCCTGGACCGTCGGTATGAATGTATTTAAGGGCTGAATGTAAATATGAGTGAATGTATGTGTTGTGTTGTGTATATGTATGTTTAGGATTTAGAGTAGGTTAGTTAGGTGTAGGGATGGATCCAGGGGGGATGAACATCGAGTAGTCCGCCCCTGGACCATCGGGAAATGTGTGGATGTATTTAAGGGTTGTATGGATGTGTGAATGTGTTAGTTAGGTTAGAGTGAGTTGGGTGGGAGCGCGGGCGAGGGCGGCCGAATATAGAGTAGTCCGCCCTCGCCATCGCGGAACGGGGATCGCAGTTCAGGCCGTCAAGGGCGGCCTGACACCCTTCTCCATGGCTGGTGCGGGGGCAAGTCCAATCCCCCCCTGGAGATAAAGCGTAGGTGCCGGTAGAACGCCTCTTGGCAATTCCGGCACCGGGGCCTGCCACCCATTCAGGTCCTTAGGCTGCTCAAGGTGCAGCCAAATAAAATGGGTACCGCGGGGGCTTCAGCCCGCGGCCGGCAGCGTGGAGCCTTCATAAGCGTGACGCCGTCGGCCGTGAAGCCATGGGATTGGTCTCGCGGGGACCGTGGTTCCGCTGGAAATTCCCCCCTCAAAGAAAAGATAGGTGCTGGCTGGAGAGGGGTAAAGGCCTGAAGGCTAGGAACCCTCTCCAACGCCACGGGCAATGCCCCAAGCACGACATACCAATGTTTACGTTCCATTACCAGTTATCAACAGTTGTGCCAACAGAGCAGCAGAAATTCCAGCACGCTATTGTTCCTAAACCTGACCAACAGCGCTGTTCCCAGCAGCTATTACCGCCCACCACTGGAGGGAACGAGGTTGTAACCTCTTCCGTTTATTATTATTATTATATTCATCCATCTATCGTTATATCATCAGCATTCACCATCACCTTTTTGCGACCTCGTGTGTGCTGTTTTCTTTTCGTCACCGAACTGACTTTAACACTCATCTCCTCTCGTTCGGATTCTCACCACCATTCGGACGTGTTGGACAGCGCATCCCGACCATCCAACAGGGAAGACACCGGAACGATTTTGCGCGCTCTCTCAGCGTTCCCCAACTCGTGACCAACCTGGTACCTGGTAGAAGTAATTCATGGCATAGTAAGTATTTCTCTGGTCTTAGATGCTCACTGTGGACACAAGGGTAGTAGTGGGACGAGTCATTCTTCATTGGTTGGTCTAATAAGTCTGAGAGCAAAGGCTGCCTTTCAATACCATGGCGGTACATAGCACCTGTTGGTTGAGGAACAGCGTATAATAGAGAAAGTGATGTTTGAGGGTGGGTCCTGAGCCGTGTGTCAGCAATCACAGACGCTCCGGCCGGCTCTCGTGAGAGAGGGGTTTTCATCACGATTCCTTAATATTTAGTAACTCAATTGTTGTTGTTCAATCGATACAATGAAGACCGATAATGAATGTACCTCAACTTGTCATAACTTGTTCTGTTATCAGGAGAAAAGCTAATTCCATCAGAAACTGAGCTTCTCAATACCCTTCCAACGATTAAGATCAACATCTTCCCGAGCTCCTCTCCAGCCGCCCCTCTGGCTATTCTCGCCCGGAATCGTCTCTTCGCGTCTCCACCCTGCCACACACAATAGCACACTGATCACTAATCCTCGGATCTCCCTCCAACCAAACGCTTCCTCTCTGCCGCCACCCTTTTTCTTCCTTTTCACCCGATAAGAGAAGGACCAACTTGAGCAAAAAATATTTCGACATCCTCCTGCAGCTTCTATTGAAGGACCATGAGGGTTTTCCTTTGTGTGTATCCCTTTTCTTCGTTCCCCCTTCCTTCCCTCCGCCCTCTTCTCAAAACTTCTATAACTGATCCTTCCCATTCTTCATTCCGCAGCTCATAACACACTGATTTGAGGACACCCTTTGATATGTGCGCTGGTTCCCTTTCAAGGGATCGCTCCTCGCATTCGAGAGTTCTCCTTTGGGTTCCCGGTGAACATCTCAAACGTAAATTAATATTATTTTTCAGTGACGTCTAAAGTTTCTGTTCGCTTTGAGCCGCAGGGATCAACATATTAGCCGATCCGTTGGAAACATTCCGGCCATTATGACGAAGCTAAAGAAGCCGCGTTTATCAACGTTCAAGAGGAAGTGGTTGTAGAAGATAGAAGGACGGAGGAGAGAAGAAGGTGGTAAAGGGGGAACCAAGTTCGCGTCGAGATGTTTGGAATGGGGGTGTGGCAAGGTAGTTTATCAGAAAAGTTGGGCAGGGGAGAAGTAGTTGGTACTTACTGCGCTTGTCTCGTGATATTTAATTAAAACTTATCTTTAGCTGTTAAGTCGGATCTCTCCCCATTCTGAGCATCTCCTCTTTCTCTATCCTCACCCAAACTTCGATTCCCCTTTTTCCACCTTCCCTTGCCCTGCCCTCATCTCAAATATGCAGTTAATCATCGTGAAATACTCTCCTTAAGTATTCCTGTTAACTAATTGATAGCTAAGCCCTACACATTCTCCTTTGATTCTTCCTGTCGGCGAGCGAATATCCCACTGCACATCGCCGAGCTAATTTACTCCAGCCCACAAGAAGCCTTTGATTAGCTAGAAGAAGACTGAACGCTAACCAACATTCTCAAGAGCAATCGTCGTGAATCTTCCGACTGTCTAATTGGAGTTTCGATGATAATTCGAGCTTGAACTAGAAGCGTGTCGTTAAAACTCAAACGTAAGCGACAGTGATGCGACGTTTCAGATTCCCATTAAACCTCAAGGATAACTAGTCACACTCACTGAGGCGCGTGAAGTGGATTTTTTTTTCTTCACTGATACGTTGTTCATTGCTGCGTGAGTGCAACAGTGGATCAGGTGTTGTGATCAACCGTAAGCACGATTGGGGATTTGGTTGTCTGTACCTACAAAATTCTTTCCTCCACGAGGTACTACATTGAGGGGGTGGACGATGTCAGGAACTAATCGAGTGAAGGTGTAAGAAGCCCGAGGTTTTTTCACGATTATGAAGCACTTACGTTGTGCATGCAACAACCGACTCAAACAAACCGACAGTCTTTCAAAACTGCGACTATTGATAACTTCGTAGCACAATTCGTACAAAATTACGACCAAATGGTGATAAAGTACTTTGGCATACGCGATACAGACTAGTTCATTCGTGGCAACCGGATTATGTTCAGATTTGAGGCCTAGTATTAGGATATCGCGTCAAGATTCGCGTGTACCAAGTTAAGGCATGGAACAGTTTTGAATCGTACTTAAAGTACTTCAGAAAAGCTTCACCTCCGTTTGTGAAGCTCGTAAGAAAATTAGAATGAAAACGTCCCTCTCCATTTCCATTTCGACGATGACTTCTCATCACCAAGCGTGTTCACTTTCCTCCATATGCATCACTTTTACGTATTTTCTCAGAAATGACCATTTTTTAACGGTTTAGTACGTCTAACGAAGTTTTTTTGTTCACTAAGTTAGTTCACTGTTTAGTTGTTTGAGTGAGGATTTTCAGTAAAATGCAGTCCATGAGCTAAACTATTTTTTTCCGCGTTTTATGGAGCGATTCGTGGTCAAGTCCGAAGTGTTGCGTGAATAGTTACGGGCCTTGATGGGTTAATCAGCGCCATGAATGTAGGAGAATCAGTAGAACTGTGCCCGGGCCTGATAGATTAACTAACGGATATGTTTCAAACCTACCTCATCCACAAATTATCTCGAAAAGGTCTTCTAAAGGAACAAATAATACATGTGTGGTATTTTGTTAGATAAATTTTATACAGGTCTGTTTCCTTATTTGATGACTGTTCCTAAACCCTCGACGAGGGTTAAATCAGTCAAGCAAGTTGCGCTTTCGCTAATGTGCAAGATGATGCGGGCCTCTGCAACGTCCACCGAACACAGACCTGAGGAGTTACGGCAGATATTTGGTCGTTAGCGAGTCTCCCGGTAGAGAGATCCATGTTGCCTACCTGATCTAACTACGATCTACTCGTATTTACTCGGGTGGCGAGTTACAAAAGGTCATGACCACGTTTCTTAGCCATCACCTTCTTCGAGAAGTCTGCAAAATGGTCTTAGGCTTGCTTGGTAGCAGTCAATGCTGCTACTTTCGCGTGCCCTCTCAACAACCGTCACTCACGCAGCACGTGGTTTCTTGTTTCCTCCACACTGGAGGCGCAAGACGTGCATGACAGAGAGCCATGTATTGAAGTCACCATGTCCCGTGAGGAACTCGCTCCTCTAGTGGTCGGGCTCAACCCATTTTCTTGAAAGACGTTCACGGATGTTGGGGAAGAACTCATACGTGTCACGACCGTTTGACGAGGATTCCCATCTTACAGGTTGCGGGCGATTCCCCTACCTTTAAGCTCATTAAGGAGCGCTGACCACCAAAGATTGCCAAACGCTCCCCTGACGTCAATCAGAACTGCTACGACGTACTTAGCCTGCGCCAGCAGCGAAACTCGCCGAATTTCGACAATGACATCCTCCGTGGACCTTCCTTTGGTACACCCGTATTGCCTGCCTGTGAGGTTGCGCCCGAAGACGCCTTCAAGGGACTGCAACATCAAGATTTCTAAGGTTTTGCCTAATATGGAAAGAAGGCTGAGCGGTCTCCATGATCGCTGGTCTGACTGATTGCCGTCGCCTCCCTTTCTAAGAGTGACAACACGCGCAGACTTCCACTGAGTAGGAACTGTCATTAAACAGACAGTCATACATTTTATACACTTAAGTGAACCCACACGTTCGAAGTGTTGGTTTAATGGCCGCAACCAGTTCACCTTTAACAGTTTATTTATGTAAAAGACAAAATGTGTTATTATTTTTTTTAAATGTGTTTTTGATTGAAAAAACGTTTTCTTTTTTTTCTTCGTAACTAACTAGGTGTAACCTTTTGGCAGAACGTGAATGCGCAGGATGGCTCAAACTTCGGTTGATTCCATACGAAATTCGGGCAGTAGAATAATATTTTTCGAAAAGGTTTGAAATCTCGTTTCTTTTATTACTGCAGTTTCTTCGACTTTGGCAACCCCTTATGACAAACACTCATAATCAGTAATGCGTAATACGAGTATACGATATATCGTTAGAGACTAGCTTTTTTTTGTGTAATTGGCCGAAATAAAAACATTTTAAGTCTTCTTCAAATCTTGATTATGTGTATCGACGCAATTGAGAGAAAACGGACAATGGTATGTGTGCTTTAGGCATTTCCCGTGGCGTTGAAGAGGGTGCCTAGCTTTACAGCCAGCACCACTCATCTCTCTAGGGGAGATTTCGAGCGGAACCACGGTCCCCACGAGGACAATCCCATGGCTTCACGGCCGACAGCGCCACGCCCTAAAGGCTCCACGCTGCTGGCCGTGGGCAGAAGCCCCCGTGGTACCCATTCTATATGGCTGCACCTTGAGCAGCCTAAGGACCTGAATGGGTGGCAGGCCCCGGAGCCGGAATTGCCAAGAGGCGTTCCACCGGCACCTACGCTTTATCTCCATGGAGGTACGGGGTTTGGACTTGCTCCCGCACCAACCATGGAGAAGGGTGCCAGGCCGCCTTTTACGGCCTGAAAACGGACAGTATTTTGAATCACCTGTGCTCCAACTGCTCAGTAATGATGATGGCGCGAGTTGGAGCGGCACGATAAATTTCGTAACCTACAACGCCACCAGTTTTCAAGTAGAACGTAGTTATAATCAGAACTAAAGACAGATCGGTAGAGTCGAGGAATCTCTGAATGAACCAAAGAGAGTTGTGCGATGCTTGGCACCTATTTTTCTTCACAATACGGCTCGCATGATTAAATTTTGTGTACGTGCATTTCCATATGACCTAACAGTACAATAAAACTGGCGTCCCTGGACAAATGATGAAGTGTTTCTGCGTTTTTAGTCATATATCTCGTTCATGTAACACTAGCGTTCCCAACGATACTCGTATTATAATAGAAGAAAAACCTGATTTCGGAGCGTGGTCCGGGTTTTTGTGTGTGTGTGTGGCCCAGTAAGCCTTCAGAATTTGCGGCTGCTCTGCATGGTTCTCGGTTGACGGACGGGCACTCGGGCAGTGTCCCGACTCTTCTGCTTGGGTGGAGTAGGCTACAGAGCACAGTCATAGGAAGGATGTGGCGGCACTGCTTACAGAAAGGTGTACTAGAGGCCAGGATCGTATTGTTGTGAATGCTTCTGGTCATGCCTGTGGAAACCTGTTTGAGTCGCTGATTCATGTGGTACAGGTATGTCCGCACATGCATTGGAACCCGTGTCAAGCGTCATGGCGCGATCTGCAAGCAGGTTGCTGATGCATTGTCATCTGAGGGCTGGAAAGTGGTGAGAGAGCGGCACTACCGGGTTGTCTCTGGAGTAGGAGTGAGGCTCTACATCGTCGCCGTTGGTCCCGACCAGTCTGCAGTGATCCTGGACACCCAGGAGGTGTCTGGCAGCCAGGATCTTGCGTTAACTCGGCAAGCCAAGAAGCACAAATACGACAGGATGAATTTTCGAACGGCGGTGGAGTGGAGGCAGGTAACATCAGGGTTGCAGCATTGACCGTGTCTTGGCGTGGTGTGTGGTGCAAGCAAAGTGCTGAGGAGATACATCGGCTGGGTTTCAGCAGACGTTCTCCGAGGTATCACCACCCGCGGGTTGCTTAGGCCATACCCTAACTGGCAGTCGTTCTAGCGTTGAACATCCTCTTATTCTTCTTTCCTTCCCCGTCCCAATCCTTCGATCCTTACAGCCAGCGTGGGGTAGTCTAGGTGTCCTCCCGAATCCCTTACTCGTTATTTATTTAGTTTCTTGGGTGCCACCGTCCCATTTAAGAAGAGCTTTAAAAAAATGAAAAAAAGTGTGTCTCTGTAGCTCGATTGACAGGAGAACGGCTCAACCGATTGAGCTGGTTCTTATTGTTTTTTGTTGGTTATTTTTTTCAGACACCAAAATAAGATTATGGGCAATTTCGGTCGATGGGAAAGGGGACTGAGGGACGAAAAGGTACCGAAAACTAAGGGTTTTCGCGTATGTCCCGGAAATGGCTTCAACGATTTTGATTAAACTTTCAAATTATCTGCTACTAGTTAGTACAAAACATTTCTTCCCCATGAATATCTCCATGAAAATACGGTGAACGGAGATATAAGCCTATGAAGCAAATACAGGTTTTTTACGCTTTTTGGCTAAACCGCATCAACGATTTTTATCACACTCACAGGATTATTTTGAATGGTCCATACCTACATATTGTTCTCAATAAATGTTCCTCTGACATTCCATTGAACAGAGATAAAAATGAAAATGTGTCTGGGTGACAATTGGGGCCATGATTTTTGTGTCGATGTTCCGTATTATTGGCCATTGCAGGTGTTAAGAAAACCCGCGCGCCCTCGTACAGAACGCGATGTCAAGGTTTCATTATGAAATTGCCAGCGACACTTGACTCCCTTCAGTTGTCCCCTCTTTTTGTTTAAGTTTGTCTTCCTCCACACCGCCGGTCCATATCGAAGGCGCACGACTGAGAAACAGGTCATCAATAGAAAAGTGACTATTGATCGAAGGAGTCGTGCCGGGGAGAATAATATGCGAAGAGGAAACCGCTCTGTATGGGGCGAATGAAAAGTTGAAAAGGACGTCTGACATAATGCGCTCGAAGGGCTGGGGACCGGATCGAGCGGTCTGGGCGAATAGGACCGATGAAATGAAACGACCGCAATCAAAGGCAGCTGTGATTAACGAGGACGCAAAAGCCGCCTTATTTTTATTGGAGACTCCCTTCTGGGTCTGATGGCTGATGGAAGGAGGCTGCAGAGGCGATGCAGAGGATGCAGGACTTTGCCACAGCCAGCAGAGGGCTCTTCTCAAAGGAAAGCTCCCACGACGTCTACTCTCGTGTCTTCCAGAGTTGATCTGCTCCCGTTGAATGGGGCCGTTCGCTTCATCCTGTCGTGATCTATGGCGTTCACGATCCTTCGTCAACTCGTGAGCTCTCACAAAACTCGAGCTCGTCTGAAATTCCTCTTCGTACTAAATATATTTCAACTAACAACAACCTCAACCGACGAATCACTGCCGATCTCCTCTAACATCTAAACAACAGCACGTTTCAATTCAACACAAAAGCCATAAAAAGACCAACAAAAACCTGCAGAAAATTTGTAGGGCTCATCCTAAAACTTCCCTCGAACTTGTTTTAAGTAGTTCGATGGACTTTTCATAAAACTGTCGATATCATTCAACGTAATCATTGTACATAATTGGAGAAAGGGAAGTTCAAATTATCTCGCCGTAGTTGGTGTCGTTCGAAGCAAACTATTTCTGATGCAAGGCATCACTTCCCTGAACTCCATTCAAAGCCGTGTCTTCTTTCGACGGATTTTTGTCCAAACGAACGAGAAGATCTCTTGGAGACGTCACTTTCTTCTCACAGAATCTGTTAAAGGGGTACCAGTTTAGATTATACCAGTGTTTTGATCATTTTCTGTTCCGTGTTATAGGGCGTTTCTTCAAATCTATCGGGGAAAATCTCTGCAGTAGAATGTGAAAGATTGGAGGTCTGAGGAGAACGGTTCAAGCTTTCGTTTGATCCCATAAGAGTTTTTGGCAGTAGTTGGTATGTTCCTGAATCATGTATATTTTATTCGCGCAGTTCTTGCACAACGAACGTTAGCAACAACTTATGCTTTATAAATAGTCAACCCTGAACACGAGTAATATAAAGTGAGTCTTCGAAGATTGGCTGACTTATTTTGTTCGATTCCTTCAGATCTTTACGAGTTCTGCATTCGATTTCGACCTGGATCGACTTGAATGAATATCGGAGACGGGTTTTAGTTGAACACAACTGGACAACAAGATTTGAAGTCTTAGATATACAAAGAAGAGGTCACTAGAACAGGATATGATTTGAGTACGTAAGCGCGAGCAAGGGGGGCTCTGAACGCACGAAACTGGTTGTACGGGGAAGGAAGGATAAATCCGAATTAGATGTTGATGAGAGGTGACACAAGTGTCTATTGGGAGAATCGGGGAACGACTGTACTGCGAGCGGTGTTAGATAACTGTCTAGGAGAACTGGAGATGACCGCATTTTGCGAGACTTGGTTGGAGAATGAGTTTGGGAGAAGCTGTCTGTTGTGGGAAGGAATGTGAGAAGAGAGGAGGAAATGATATTTCGGAACGTCCAGCCGTCAATTGGAAATAACAGAAAACGTCACAAAAGCAAGGAGGGGGGGTCTTTAGTTATTTGGACCTTCCCCGAAACTAACCTGGCCGTTAATGTTGAGGAATTTTTATTATCAGTGGTTCAAAATATAGCGTGACGACTTTGTTTCATTCCTTAGCCCTTCGTAGTAGGAAGGACACTTAAATAATCGGTTGAAAGTTTGTTTTTTTAGTTTCCTTCAGATCTTTGAGTTTGAGAAACTTGAGTCCGAAATACATGATTTTGAAAGACCTGTCAGTGAAATTGGGAGATAACGATCAACATTCAACGGCTAACGAGAACATGACCCGAACGCTCAACGTAACATTCTACTGCCGTTTTGGGGTAATTTTTGCTTTGTCAACTTCAAAGGATCAGCCGCGCAACATGAACAAAGCTATCAATATATTCGCTAAACGAAGCAGAAATCGACCAAAATCAATTTCCGGCCAAGCTCTGTCTTCATGAGCAAATTTTTAGGGATCACCGCTAAGGAAGGGCCATAACAGATGCCGAAAATCTTCATTCTCCTCTCATTTTTGATGCGATCGATTAAAAAATGTGTGCACATTCCCGTGGGAAATACATCAAACTCCTAAGGCACAACCCAAAAAACCCTCGTCACACAATTTTCCCCATCCACATGAAAATTCGACAATCCGTCGGACATTTTGTTTTATTTTCTTGAAAACCCCGCTCGTGTGGTACATTCTCAGAAGAATCAGAGTGGTAAACGAGTGAACCACCTAAACGATGTAGGCTTATAAGATCTTTATTACGAGTAAAATAGTTCCTCCTCAGAAAAATTACGTTGGCAGTTACAGTTCTGCATACGGGGATGTCTGTGGTAGTTCTGACCGGGTGTCCCCCACCACCCTCAGACTCTGCAGTTTAAAAACGAAGGAAGGGATAGGATTCCCTCCAGAGACACCACGATATCCGCAGAGCAAGCGCTTCTTCCAGCATTGTCAGGCCATGCCTTGGGTAGGCGTTGGATTGTTCCGTTCTACCTACCTTGCCCTGAGGAGGCAGCCACCTGTCGTGGCCGTGACCCATAACGCACTGGCGCAAGGCAGCGGGCTGTCCATTCCCGTGATGTGCTGACTGATTCCTGTTAAAGGCAACCGTTTGATCGTGGTCTAGTGGATAAGACAGTCGATTCATAATTCTCGACGTCTGTTGAGGATTGTGGATCGAATCTCCGGCGCGATTACCGTAATTTTTGCCTGAGTCAGCAGCTCTTCACAAAGCATCTTCAAACTACCTCAGTACATTGGCGCCCAACTAGTGGTCGAATTTCTTCTTTCCAAGAAAAAGAAGAGGCCCAGAGAGAAAAATTAAGAGTGAAAATGACGAGACGAGTTCTCGGGTCGGGATTCGCTGACGCTGTGAATGTTCCAGTGCGAAGGTAAAATGGGCGACGCGCCCACTACAATGCGAAAGAAAAAAGACTTTCCTTGTAGCCCTCTCGTTTCTCGAATCAAAGATTGGATTTTCCGGGGATTCGCTCAACTCTCGTAAATTCTTTCCTTAAAAGAGTCCGCTCCAGGAGCAGCGGCTAAAAGACGAGGGGGGAGATGTGCTGACTGACTCCTGTTAAAGGCAACCAGTTGATCGTGGTTTAGTGGATAAGACAGTCGATTCATAATTCTCGACGTCTGTTGAGGATTGTGGATCGAATCTCCGGCGCGATTACCGTAATTTTTGCCTGAGTCAGCAGCTCTTTACAAAGCACCTTCAAACTATCTCAGTACCACTTTGGGTCAAACAACCCTTAAGGCCAGAATGGTCCCAAGCCCGCCCCATCATTCGTTGGCAGCCACTTTAATGACCTGCCAGCATGAATAGGGGCAGCTCAATAAATTCTGGAACTTCATGAACCACCAGTTGTCGTGTGAGATGTTGTTATATTGCGAAACACACATCTTCGTTTTTGTTTGGTATTGGCGTGACACTTCCAATAGGTCCGTGTAGAGGTATTCAGAACAATATGTAAGAGAGAAGCCAAGTGTGGGCTTCGAAACGCCTTAGCAGCGCTCTGAGTAATTATGAAAGGCAAAAACGTTCTGAAGATATAAGTGGGATATGTGGATGATGTTGATGAGTTGAGACAGTGTAAGAGGAGATGATTGTGTAGGGGGGATTTGTCGGGAGGGGGAGGGAGGGTGTTTGTGTTACTGAGTTATTGATCTGAAAGTTGTAGGGAAAAGGAAGAGTGGCTATGCAAATTGATTTCTTCTTATCTGCATTGGGGGATTAATAATGGAACGGGCGGAGGGAGGAAGATGAGGAAACGGCGGGATATGAGTGGAGCGAGAGGGTGATGGGGGGATGATGAGAGGAAGAAGAGGCGAAAGAGAGGCAGAAGATCCCTTCAAAATGTTTCCATACTAATGCCGAGGTATTGTTAGCCTGGTGCCTAGGGCTACTACCTACTCGCTCCTAACCGCCTCCTGCCGTATCGCTAGTTCAACCCTTCCACTCCTTAACGCACCTCTCTACCTCCACACTCTCCTCCGCTACTACCACTCTTACCATTCCAAACCCTTCATCATCAACCCCTTCTCCCTTCCCGCGCCACTCCGCCAAATCATCTCCTTTTCTCTCCTCTCGCCCTCTCTTTACCTACTCTTTCACCATTATCTTCTAATGCCAATACTTCTTCCACCCTCCTCTCCCAAACCCTATCCAAAAGACTGAACATCTTCCACCTTTTCATCATCATCCCCTTCATACCGTCCCTCCACCCTGCTTCACTCCTACCGACAACAATGTTATCAGATCCTCCCCTCCATTACACTTCATTCCACTCCACCCCCCCCCACCACCCGTCCGACCCATCGACACTATTACATGCACACATACTCACGTCATTCAAGACAACAGCCGATTCTTGACAAAATGTGAACCTCTCCATCGTCTTCATCTTCCTATTGAGGACATTTTCTTTCAAAGAAAATATCGTCACCCACGCTGTTCCCCAATACTTCACTCCTCATGCAACCGGAAGCAGTAAGCACTGAAAACCACTCTAGACGCTCAAAAGGGCTTTAGAAGGAAACGTAGGATGTGTAAGTTATTTAATTGTGCTAATCAACAACAGCCAGGACGAAGAAGAAGACGTTAACCGCCGGGCGAGGCGACAATTATATCAAAATGACCGAGGTCGTTGTACAGAAGAACGAGCGGTGCGTAGCAACACTCAACTTTCCGCCACCCTTGTAAGTTTGTACACCAGCTACAGATGCGGGTGCTATATCTTCATTCAACGCATTTCTACAGAAATACTTATGTATAAACAAATGTAGGGATAGTTAAGAGTTTACCGTAAGTTCGATCGAACTCGTTAAAGCCGTTTTACCCATTCTTCGCCAAACAACCACTACTTAATCGGCTGGAAAAAGTGCTGGTGCGCTGCATCATACATCTTCCCGCAGCCCCCCCCCCTCCCTAGCAACCTAGCGACCCGTTTTTCGTTCAGCGCCCCACATAAAACGTGATGGAGCTCATAGTTCCGGGATTTCATGAGTTGCTTCTGCTCATGCTTACAACAAGGAGATTAAGGCGACTGTTCATTTTTCACTTTCCTTGGCTCTAAAAAGTAGAAAGGAAAGTTATGTGATCGGCTGAAAAAAAATTTTGAGTTCTCTTCAGATCTTTACGTTTCAGACCCCCCTGAGTCTAAAAAACACTATTTGGGAAAATGGTCTGTGGGTCTGTGTGTCTGTGTGTATGTGTGTCTGTGAACGATTTTTAGAAAGAACCACTGTACCAAATCCCCTCAAACTAGATATCTCGCCCGCAGGTCACCATGGGACGCTAAAATGAGTGTTTGAACAAAATCCACCGAAAGCTAACTATAGTTATCATAGTGATCAAAACACCAAATATTTTTTTTCTCAAAAACATCTCTAACGATTTTCATTAAATTTTTTATATTGATAGCTCTCAATAAGACAATGATACCATAGAATTCCCATTTGTGGGAAAATGACCAGAGCAGCACAATAAATTATCAAAACTTTCGAGGAAATCGATTTTAGCGCAGTTTTTAGAGAAAACCACCGTACCAAATCAGCTGGAACTTGATGTGTGGCCTACAGGTTACCATGGGACGCAATAATGAGGGTATGGGCAAAATCCACCGAAAGTTAACTATAGTCATCATAGTGATCATAACACCAAATTTTTTTTCTCAAAAACGGCTATAACGATTTTAATTACATTTTTTATATTGATAGCTCTCAATAAGGAAATGATGCTATAAATTTCTCATTCGTGGGAAAATGACGAGAGCAGCACAATTAATTATCAAAATTTTCGACCAAAAGCGTTTTTTGCGCAGTTTTTTCTTTATAAACTCCGCTGGAATTCTTGTAGAATGTTTAAAAAAATCGGTATTGTAGTCCAATCCAATACCTAAAGGGTGAGTGTTTAAAAACGCTCATGAGATACATGGGACTCATTCCAGAAATTCTTGAATTTCACCTACTACCGTTGCGCTTACTACCAGTTCTAACAGTTATTTTCCAATAACTCTGCAAAAGTGATTACTATCCTTTTTTTTAAAAATTGTGTTAACAGCCTCATTAATTATCTGTGTGCCAATTGCTCAATAATGGTTCCGCAATGAGTACGAGCAGCACAATAAAATCTGGAACTGTAAGCGCTACCGCTTCCTGCTGCCCTAAAGAGTTGTTTGACCAAGTTCAAATTAACTGAATGATAAATGAATTGATTAAATAGAATTAGCCATATAAATAGTGAATTGTTGTAGAGCTAAGGAAAGTTGTGTGTTGCAACGCACCAGATATTTTATGTTTCTTCTCGGAGTTGCCAGGTAATAACTGTGGAAAATGATGTGAGTGTTTGAGTGAAACTGCGGTGGTTGCGGAATTTTGGAGGTCGCTCCTAATTACCGTATGACCTGAAAACGAGATTTAATATAGTAAAAACAGTGCTGGGATAGGTTCGTTTCGAACTCTTCATAATTTATTGAGCTCCTCTTGTTAATTTCTCACAGATAAGACTTTCATTACTGTCGCGTGATTTGAGATTCTCCGTACAAAATTGTGTGCGAGAACCTATTATTTGGTGTTTTGATCACTATGAGCGTTACAATGATCAGCTTGTTAATTGACACTCAGACAATTTTCGGGAATGCCGTTTTTTGGAAATGTTTTCAGCTAGTTAATTATTTTTCTTCTTTTCTGTTGTTACTAACAAAATACAAATTTACGGCCACCCCTCTCCCCCCGATCTGTACTTTTTAAAGGCTTTTGAGGGCGAAAACAAGATTTGAGGAAACTGCGATCCATGTGTCTACGTGCCTGCGTGCTCTTCCTTGGATCAATGTTCTGAGTTCCCTCAACTATTGAAAGAATTGGGTTTGACCCAAAAGCCACTGTCTTCCCTTCCACCGATCTTGATTTTCATTTATGGAATTTCCAATCATTCTAAACCATTTGAGGCCTGTCGATTTTGCAATTAGATTTTTGTCTCGCTTCTCTTGCGATCATTCAATTTGTAAGTTGGCGATCCCAGGTGCCTCAATTTTCACTCATTTCTGAGGTAAACCCCTCAATTAAGGAAGAAGAAGAAGAAAAAAGTTTATTGACAAAATGAAACAAAATAAACGATTCCTTATGCATTACAAAAATAAACAATACCGACATGGTTTTTTAAACCGTCATTCGGGGGCGTCAGCAGGTTATACTAGAAACATACGAAAAGAAAAAAGAATCTACCGCGAAAACAAAATACAATAAAATAAAAGGAAATTAAAAATTAAATTCATGTACCAACGCAGAGTGATATCTCCAGGCCATCCTACTAAAAGCCAACAGCTGAGACCATCCACCAACATCCAACAAAGCCACAGCCTCATTCCGTGAAAGGACAGGTTTATTAAAAACTGCAATCCTAAACTCTCTCAGAACTGGGCAAGTACAGATAAAGTGGTGCAAGTCTTCCCTCGCACGCCTATTGCACAGAGCACACTCTTCGTTATGGTTAGTGTTATACGGCTTTGCGTTGAGATGTAGCAGTTCTCCCTTCAACTTAAAAATCCACCTCGCCGAGAAAATATCAATCACTGGCTCACTGACCAAGCTCGCGGCCTTGAGGCCTCCCTATATAGAACTTCTCCGGGTCCATAGCCCTTTGCCAGAACCACTGCTTTTTGTGCTCCCTAAACCTCTCAAGGATGTCCAGATGCCCAGCCCGTGACTCTCTGTTTCTCATCACTTCCATGGCAATTATTTTAGGGAGACGTGTGTCCGGGAGACAAGATACCTTCCTCAAGTACTTTAGATGGGCTTCAAGAGTAAACGATGATATGGTGTCCACCCCTGTCTCCAGATGTAAAATGTAATTCGGGGAAAACCTCGGCAACTGGAACAGCTTTCGAATATACATCAGCTGCACTCCCTCCGCCTTTGCATACTCCTGAAATCCCCAGCATGGTGAAGCGTTGCACATGATAGCTCGGATCGTACCTCCGATTTTGCCTTTAGTGGTACAGCAGGATTGGCAAATAATGTTCCCCAAACATTATTGAGGGCAAACTTGGCAGATTGGGCTTTCCGCTCTACGTGCTTGTTGAAGGAAAGACGGGGGGGGGGGGGGTGAGTTCAACTCCCAAATACTGGTAGCTACTCACGATTTCAATTGATTGACCCTCGATTATGGTGTTTCGTGGTTGTGGAGTCGTTGTCCACGTTTCGGTTTATTATTCATTCTGAATAATAACCCTATGTTTTCGGACAGGAAAAATGTTTTACAACCCCTCCTCAAAATTTGATACTTTAAGTTTCAAGACATGGAGATTCCAAATTTGCAATGTCCGTCCGCCGTCCGCCGTCCGCCGTCCCCCGTCCCCTGTCCCCCGTCACCCATCACCCCTCCGCACAAAAATCCCATTTGCTATCTAGTTGTGCCCGCCATCTCGGCAATCCGATCAGATGAAGCCCATGATTGTTATGGGCAAAAAACGGTTAAACAAATTAACGAAACGCAGTACAATGCAGGAACTACAGCGGAAGTCAACGTTTCGTCTTGACTGGCAACGCCGCCCCCGCTCATCTCCCCTTTCGACTCGACTCGCAACGGGTTCGCCCAATTTCCCCGACCCGACGAGGCAAAATCATCAGACGTTTACGAGCGAGCGGGCGCCAGTTTTTTTTTTTTTTTTCCTCTAGGACTGTTTTGCTCCGTCTCAACTATTTCCGTTAGCAAAATATCTGTCATCTTCGATTGAACTTTTCATTATTCGTTTATTTTTGGTTTATTTATCTAATAGTTCGTTCGTTTCATTTTTTTGGTTTTAATACTATTCAATTTTTTTAGATTCTTTCGTTTCATTCTCATTTTGTTTTTTGTTGATTTTTGGTTACATTTTGATATTAGTATTTAGCGTGCATGTTTTCATATTAAAATTCAGTTTTTTCTAGATACTTTCGTTTTTTTTTGTTTATTTTAATATTACGATTCAGTTCTTTTCGACCTTTTTTTGGGTTTCATTTTGATATTTTTCGATGCTGAATCGAACGGGATGGGTCTCGGAGCATTAATGCTAGGTCAAGCTATTTATCCGAATAATAAACCGTTGTGTAATAATTTGCAGGGTTTTTCACTTCTTTTTCGCTCAAAGTACCTCAACTGAGCTCGTGTTTCAAAGCGAACCTTATCGCGTCTGACTACAGTAACGAGTTCCCCATCGAACGATGCTCAACTTCGCTCGTGCGGCGTCGTAGTCAACCAGTCCACTACGTTCACATTCCACTCGTCGTAAGAAAACCTGAGGTTGGAATTCTATACGCCGTATTCAAGTTTCCAAATTACGTCGGGCAGTCAAGGGAAATAAAATGGTGGAAAATGATTAAAGAACAACTTCAAACAATAATTTCGGAAATTGGAACACCGGTCCAAGTTAAATGCGTATGTGCTTTGTACATTTCTTACAATTCCGAGTAAAAAGGCTCCCCAACTTTTCCTTTATCACGTCTCGCACTCGTATTCACGAAAATAAAAGGAGAAAAAAAAAAGGCGTACCGAAAAGGAGTGTAGATGAATTCTCGCGAATATAAAGCAGCATTATATCTCCCTTGTCTTTGTAAAGACCAAAGAGTTTTTCCCCTTTAATTAAAAATTTGTCGTCTGAGACCTCATTAGTATTACTACACACCGACAACAAAGGCGAGTGGAAAAAGACGGACGAATGGGAAGAATTTCAGGGGGAGCGGTGTGAGGCCCAGCTCTGTGTTAGCAGCGAATTTATCGCCACCGTTCAAACGAGTGAGCGACGCGAATTTCACTCCTAGTTGGAGCCTGCAAATTAAAAGCAGGAGCTCCGCCGGTGGGAGAGAAGCATTGAGATTCTTCGACATACTTTTTCGAGTTCGCTTTCTTGTCACAAGACACTCCAATCAAAGTGAGAGGAAGTACATTTCGTTTCGTACGTTTCGGAATACAAAGGCGCACTTGACTTGAGCTTCGCAGTATTGAACTACGAAAAGGGTAGCAACTTTGAACTGCCGGGTTCGTGGGCGGGTGTGATACAACATCTAAAGCAATTGGCGACTTTTTATATCGTGTAAAAAACGCTTTTACAAATCCAGAGGCATTTCATATAGTCCAGCGTTTTATTTATTGGCTATAAATACAAATCAAATCAACCGCAGAAGAAATAAATACGGATGGTCAACAAAGGTCATGTGCTTCAATAATTTAAATCGGTTGTTTTGAAGGTAAATCAAAACGTACGCTTTCTTAAATAAACTTGTATATATATGCGTCAATTTTGTGCATAATCGTGTCGAAGTTGAACGGGCTAATCCTTGAACGGAAGATAGAACATTGATCAAACCAGGATTTCTCGAGTGGAGGATAGAGAAACTCTGGTTGAAATATCTGGTGCGTTGCAACACACAACTTTCCTTAGCTCTACAACAATTCACTTTGTACATGGCTAATTCTATTTAATAAATTCATTTATCACTCAGTTCCTTTGAACTTGGTCAAATAACACGTCACAGCAGCAGAAAGCGGTAGCGCCTACAGTTCTGGAATTTATTGTGCTGCTCGTACTCATTGCAGGACCATTTTTGAGCAATTGGTACACAGAAAATTAATGCGGCTGTAAACACACATTTTTTGAAGAAGAATAGTAGTCTCTTTTGCAGAATTATTGGGTAATAACTGTTGGAACTGGTATTAAGCTAAACGGCGGTAGTTGAAATTCAGGAATTTCTGGAGTGAGCCCCATGTATCTCATGAGCGTTTTTAAACACTCGCCCTATATGTATTGGATTGGACTACAATACCAATTTTCTTTAACATTCTACCAACATTCCAGTAGAGTTTATAAGAAAAAATATCTGGTGCGTAGCAACACACAACTTTCCGCCACCCCTTTAAGTTCGAACACCACCTTCATAGGCGGGTGCTATATCTTCGTTCAACGCATTTTTACAGGAACATTTATGGAGAACAAAATGTAGGGACTAGTTAGCTGAGAGTATTCGAATGTTTGATCGAAATCGTTAGAGCTGTTTTTGAGAAAATTGGAATACTGATCAATTAATGTTCGACGAATCTCTCCTTTTTGTGTTAACTTGGCTTATATCTCCGTTCAACATATATATACAGAAATAATTATAGAGAACGAAATGTTGGTATGGGTGACTAGAAGACACTCCATTAGAATTTATCACATCTGGTAAAGAAGTTACCCTGGAATTTACGGAAATGTTAGAAAAAACGTTATTTTCGACACATTTTGATTTTTATCTCTGTTCAATGGACCGTCACAGGAACATTTATTGAGAAGAATATGTAGGTATCAACTATTTGAAAACATCCTGTGAGTTTGGTGGAAATCGCTGAAGCCGTTTTGCCAAAAAGCGTAAAAAACCTATTTTTGCTTCAGGGGCCCATACCTCCGTTCACCGTATTTTCATGGAGATATGTATGGAGAAGAAAAGTTAGGTATTGATTAGGAGAAGATAATTTGAAAGTTTAATCAAAATCGTTAGAGCTGTTTTCGAGAAAAATGCGAAAAACCCTAGTTTTTGGTACATTTTCGTCCCCACTCCCCCTTACCATCGGTCGAAATCGTCCATAACCTTATTTTGGTGTCTACAAAAATAACGAACAAAACAAAAAGGACCAACTCAATCGGATCAGCCGTTCGCCCGCAAATCGAACTACAGACACACACACACAGACATACACACAGACATACACACAGACATACACACAGACATACACACGGACCTCTCTCCGAAATTAGGTTTTTTAGAGTCAGTAGGGTCTGAAACGTAAAGATCTGAAGAAAACCCAACTTTTTTTTTTGGGCCGATTACTATACTTTCCTTCCCTTCGGGTAGCGGAAAGTAAAAACCGCGCTAAAAACGGTTTTCGTCGAAAATTTTGATAATTTATTGTGCTGCTCTCATCATTTTCCCACAAATGGGAATTTTATGGTATAGTTGCCTTATCGAGAGCTATCAATATAAAAAGTTTAATCAAAATCGTTAGAGCCGTTTTTGAGAAAAAAAATTTGGTGTTTTGATCACTATGATAACTATAGTTAACTTTCAGTGGATTTTTCCCATACCCCTATTTTTGCGTCCCATGGTAGCCTGTAGGCTGGACATCAAGTTTCAGCTGATTTGGTACGGTTGTTTTCTGTAAAAACCGCGCTAAATTCGATTTCGTCGAAAGTTGTCGTAATTTATTGTGCCGCTCTCGTCATTTTCCCACAAATGGGAATTTTATGGTATAGTTGCCTTATTGAGAAGATATCAATATAAAAAGTTTAATCAAAATCGTTAGAGCCATTTTTGAGAAAAAAATATTGTGTGTTTTGATCACTATGATAACTATAGTTAAATTTCAGTGGATTTTGTTCATACCCTTATTTTGGCGTCCCATGGTAACCTGCGTTCTAGATATCAAGTTTGAGCTGATATGGTACGGTGGTTCTCTCTAAAAATCGTTCACAGGCACACACACACAGACCATTTTCCCAAATAGTGTTTTTCGGACTCAGGAGGGTCTGAAACGTAAAGATCTGAAGAAAACTCAAACTTTTTTCCTTTCTACTTCGTAGAGCCCAGGAACCTAAAAATTATAGTCAGGTCGGCGGCTCGACGTAATAGTTGTTTGTAATGAAATTGAGTATTTGGTGCGACGCTTCGCCAGCCTGGAATCGCAGAAATTACTGCAGATCGAGGATTGTTGTGTCATGCGCCACGAGAGAAGTGACATTGGGAGTCTGACACTCTTACGAAACGGAACACACTGATTTTCCCCCCAAGTTGAACTGTAGTGTTTTAGGAATTATTAACTGTGAAAATTAGGTTCTGATCGAACAGAACTCTTCAATAATTAGAAAAATAAATATAAAAGCGTACAGGGTCCGACCCCCAAAATCAGCACGGAACGCCTCCTCAAAGCGTCGAATATTCCTGCGCGTCTGGCTGAAGTGCGTGAAGATTTGAGAGAGACGTAAGTGGCCGAAGTAGAGAGCTCCTGAAAATAAAGCCGTTCTGAACCACTTGTCGAATAAACTCAAGCTCAAGCACCTCATCAAAGAGATCAAGCGAGAGACGCCCTCCCGCTTTATAAATGGCATATCCGCCAAAAGAGATAATGGACTACTCCCGTTCGAACGTCACGAGAGGAACCGAAACGAAAGCCGTCTAGGTCTAGTCTAGCGAAGGTTTTGGCGGCGTTTTTTTTTTTTTTTTTTTTTGGTATCTACGTCACACGTTTCGTACTGCAGTGACCGTTATCGGAGAATATCAAAATGCTGAAATCGGTGTGAATAATGCACCTTTTCGATCTCAACGCACACCAACAACTTTCCGTATACTTTTCCATAAACCCTTTCCGCCACTCGTTAAATGTGACTATCCGCTGTAATTTCGTTCAACGTATTTCTACGGAAATATTTATGCACCACAAAAAATGTAGGTACTAGTTATCTAAAATTTTGATCGACAACGGCCCATCTTTCATAAAATGAAAGAAAATAGACATCTTCAGTTACTCAAGAAATTATGGAAATTTAAAAAAAGCGTTTTTCGATATATTTTGGACTGGAATGTTGACTGGAATGTAGGAGGGATATAGCATTTTCACGTCAAATTGGAGGTTTTCCATTTCAAATTGGAGGTAGATGGAAATGGTTCGTTTCACATTAGTTTTGAACGCCACAACGCTAGCCCGCGTAGAAGGTGGAAACACCCGGTGATTCTGAAAATACCCACGCCGTGCACCACAACATGAAGACATTCCATCCGTCTCTTCCAAATGTCATTCTTTTGAAGGTGCCTGTTGATTCGCCTCATTCTAAAGTCTCTAATTGCCGCTGTTAGCTACGACTCGCTTTATTTTTGTGACATGAGTTCAAACGACGAAGAAATGAGACCGCGTTTCGTTCGCCGATCGAATCATGCGGTAAGAAGTGGTGAGAGTGACGAAGATGCTGAAAATGAGGGAATTTCTTCCACTACCCGACGACGTCGAGGACAATACGGTAGGTACACTACAGAACAAAGAAACATGTTTCTTAGAATGTACGAAGAAGGGACGGACCCCTCTACTAAACATGCGGCTTCTATAATCGGCATCAAAGAGAGTACGGCGTACATGTGCTTGTCTGCCGAAGCAGAGGTGGAAAACGCCGTGAAGAGCTTACCACCGAGGTTTTGGAAGCGATTGTGGCTGCAGTGGCAGAAAACCCTGACAGGACTCTGAAGGAGATAAAACGTGTTCTTTTCGAGAAAAACATTGACTTGGCCGTGAGCACCGTTGAAAGGTTTGAGTCTTTTGAAAATAACCTTGAAATTTGAGAAGAAGAGAGGCGGCTTATAGAAAGATAAGGAATAGAGTGAAAAATGCTGTTCGCTTTAAATTTACCAAGACTGCAGACTTTCTCCAGGGCATGAAAGACCCAAGCAAGTTTTGGAAAATCATGAAGCAGCAAGGCATCGGCCAATCACTCCCCGGTGAAGTGGAAAAAAACAATCATTGGATGCATTGGGACCTGATGATATTTCTTGCATTTTAATAAAAAATAATCTCAGATAAGGTTGCTGATATTCTGGTTCACATTTTCAATTTTTCGATAGAACAAAATATGTATCAATCTGGCTACAGAAAAAACTACAGCACTCAGACTGCACTCGTTACAGTGACGGACGAACAATTGACAGTTTTTGTCAGCCACGCTTTCAACAGCCTGGATTACCAACTCGCATTAGCCGTTCTCAGAAAAATTGGCTGTCAGTATTCCGCCCTCTTATGGTTCCGATCTTTACCTGACTGGACGCAAACAGTGCGTAAAAACCAGCTCTGGACAGGTGTCTTCCTGGGCAAAGTTAAAAAGAGGAACTCCACGAGAAGCAACTTTTTCGGCTCTGATTTTCTGACTATACATCAATAAACTTTCAAATGCAATCTAAACGTACAGCAGAATTGTGTACGTAGATGATCTCAGCATTTATTTAACTTGCAAACCAAAAGATCTCATTGACGCGATTGAGGTGGTCAATCTAGATTCGGATTGGTTCATTAAGCACGGCCGTAGCATGATAATAGGACGTTCCAGGTTACGCGCAAAACTTCTGAGCGATTTACCAAATTCACAAAATGGAATATGTTACACAAACTAAATGTTAGGAATCGTGCTTCTTCTTCTTTCCGTGTCCAGGTCCACCGTTTAAACTTTGTATTTCCAGTATTCAGCCGCTTGGATAGCTTTGTCATTACATGCTAAGTCACATCGTAGAAGATGGTCGTAATCTCGCTCTAGCCCACAGTCGCAGGTTGTATCTTCTCGAGTGTAGCCCAACGTTACCAGTTCAGTTTTGCACCTGGTTACTTTTGTACGAAGTCAGTTTAGTGATTTCCAGGTGGTAAAGGGAAGTTCAAAACCACCGCTTGGTTCTTCTTTTAGTTCCATTATTGGAGTCCGTAATTTCTCTTGCCACAAGTTTAGCCTTTTTTGTTCCGAAGTCATGCTTAAAGGTTCTGTCGATTTAATAAAACCTTTCCTGGACTTAAGTCTTGTTCGTTGTTGTTGGTGATTGAACAGAGGATGGATCACTGGATTGTTTTTTCTGCTCTATTTCAGATGAAACTGTTCGTTGAATAGGTGAATTCTGCGGCAGAGAGAGACAATGCCACCGCACATGTACGTAGAACGTGAGGTTGAGCTCCCCAAGTGGTTCCTGTTAGTTTCCGTATTATATTAGCAGTTACTTTCAGCTTTGTATCATGACAGTGAGCATTGTAGGGGAGTGTTCGGTCTAATTTAACATCAAGGTATTTTGGCGTACTGCACTGCTCAAGCTATAAAATGATCTAACGTGGACTTCACAGACAGATATTATAGTGGGAAAAGTGCACTCACTGCTCCATGCGTTCAGAAATCTATTGATGTGTAAATCCATCAATGTAAAACAATTATTGTTCAGAACCTTAATTATGCCTTATTTTATGTACAGCGTATCGGTCATGTGTGATTTCAACACAACCTGTCGTGTCAAGATGCAGAAAGCCTTAAATAGTTCCGTTAGATGTATTTTAAATCTGAAATATGATGATAAGTTCATGATAAATTCAAAAAACGATAAATTCTCAAAACTAATGAGTTAATACAATACGCCATGTTCAAAATTACTGCAACTAAATATCTGGTGCGTTGCAACATACAACTTTCCTTAGCTCTACAACAATTCACTTTGTACATGGCTAATTCTATTTAATAAATAGAATAGCTAATAGCTAATAAATTCTATTTAATCAATTCATTTATCACTCAGTTCCTTTGAACTTGGTCGAACAACACTTCACGGCAGCAAGAAGCGATAGGGCTTACAGTTCCGGAATTTGTTGTGCTGCTCGTACTCATTCCAGGACCATTATTGAGCAAATGGTACACAGATAATTAATGAGGCTGTAATCACGAATTTTTCGAAGAAGGATAGTAATCTTTTGCAGAGTTATTGGGCAATTACTGTTAGAACTGGTATTAAGCTGAACGGCGGTAGTTGAAATTCAGGAATTCCTGGAAAGAGCCCCATGTATCTCATCAGCGTTTTTAAACGCTCACCCTATAGGTATTGGATTGGACTTCAATACCAATTTTTTTAACATTCTTCTAACATTCTAGCAGAGTTTATTAGGAAAAACCGCGCTAAAAACGCTTTTCGTCGAAAAGTTTGGTAATTTATTGTGCTGCTCTAGTCATTTTCCCACAAATGGGAATTTTATGGTATGATTGCCTCATTTAGAGGTATCAATATAAATAATGTTATCAAAATCGTAAGAGTCGTTTTTGAGAAACAAAATTTGGTGTTTTGATCACTATGATAACTATAGTTAACATTCGGTGGATTTTGTTCAAACCCTTATTTTGACGTTCCATAATAACCTGCGGGCGAGATATGAAGTTTGAGCTGATTTGATATGGTTTTTTCTAAAAATCGTTCTAAGACACACACACAGACCATTTTCCCAAATAGTGTTTTTCGGACTCAGGAGGGTCTGAAACGTAAAGATGTGAAGAAAACTCAAAATTTTTTTTCAGCCGATTACATAACTTTCTTTTCTACTTCGTAGAGCAAGGAAAGTAAAAAACACTGCAAATTATTACACAACGGTTTATTATTCTCATGAACAGCTTGACCTAGTATTACTGCTCCGAGAGCCATCCCATTCGATTCAGCATCAAAAAATACTATTAAACCGTACGAAACATGACCTGACTACAATGGAACTACGGAAACTAAATAATCCCCCCGGCGCCAGGCACCCGTAAACGTCTGTAGGCATTTATGATCTGATGTAGGGGTGTGCGGAGGAAGTGGCCCTAACTTTCCTTCGCCTTGTCAGGCAAAAAGAGTCGGGGAAATTGGGATGGGCACTTCCAGCAAACCCTCGGCAATTTACACGACGTTGCGAGTCGAGCGGGCGGGTGGTTTTGATGCTACGGGTGGGAGGGAGGGAGTACTAACGACGAAACGTTGACTTCTGTTGTAGTTCCTGCGAGCTCTTTCAATTAGTTGGCTCTAATAATTACTGTAATTTCCTTATACGCAGTTGTACACGTCTGTTACTCATTCCGTTCGACCCACGATGTAGAAATACCTTGAAAACGATACGATACAAGGCGTATTTGCGATTATACCGCGTTTTGTTGATTTTTTCAACCATTTTGTCCGTAACAACCATGGGCTACGTCCGATCAGATTGCCGAGATGGCGGGCACAACTGGATACCAAATAGGATTTTTGTGCGAAAGAACGGATTGTTTCGACCACGTTAAAGGCACAAAACGGCCTGGACGGCGGACGGACATTGCAGATTTGGGATCCCCCATGCCTTGAAACGTAAAGTATCAAATTCTGAGGGAGGTTGTAAAAAATGTTTCGTGATCGAAAACTGTGCGACAATATTTTAAATTTCCACGAAATCATAATTTAAAAACCAGAAACAAGTTCTTGAATTACCGTTTACTACAATGTCGTACCACTGCCGTATCATCATTCCTCTCACAAAGCATATCATATTACAACGGACTCTCATCGAAATTAAAACAACTAAAAAGTCATACAACTTATAAGAAACGTGTGAGAGAATCTTTGCTATCTCTTTACTACCTCTTCCTCAAAACTCTCTAAAATCATGACACGGCAGGCTATTTAAATGATGTAAATTATAGTATATCTGAATTTTGTTCGAGAAGAAAATAATATTTTTAGAAAAATATATATGAAACGAAGATGCTGTTGTCGTAGAATACTAGCTAATATTAAGAAACAACGAAAACCATTGACGCATATGTATTTATCTGTTAAATTTTGATATTTCTCTCTCTTGCCTTCCACTTAGTGTTTCGCGACCAGTTCACGTGCATTGCCAGTCCCCTCGTTCGTGTTCGTATACTCACACTCAAACTGATAACGCTATTCTCTCAAGTATAATATAGTCCTCACCATGTCCATTTATTTCTCAGTTTCAAGCCCCATTCATGCGCCCAACATTTGGTTCTCCGGGATCGCCAAAATGAATCCTTCCAGGTTAGCTCGTAAGTTACAAATTTGCAATCACCACGCTGATACAATCCGTGCTCATCATTTGCTTGGGGAAACCATTGAAGGGTCCAATCTAGAACACCTCAGTTCAGAGCTCTTTCTTCTGATCGATAGTTAGATATAAAAGACTAGGATAAAGCTGATAAGGAGCCTAGATCTATGGCGGGTGTACAGGAATATCGCTTACCAGAGGACGAAGATACTCACTCACACTCACCACGTTAATTTTTCTCAGTTTCAATCTGCCTCATTCGTGCACCCAGTAATGAATAAGGGGACATTTCAGGAAGGGGAAGGAATAAATAAATATTTTTGTTAATACAATTTTTTTTTCTTAATGTTCCTTCCTCTAGTTTTCCCGAAGTTGTAAATATACGCTGTTTATTATTTCATGTGGTACGGTTAGGTTAAGTTATTGAATGTGAAGAATATCAGTTTATTGTTTGGTTATGTTGAGAAATGAGCAATTAAGATGTATTGACGTAACGCAATGGAATGGAGGAGTGTAATGCACTGTTCATCCTGGGGGAATGTAAGAAAGGGTCCTATGGCCTCAAGTCCTCCAGGCGTTTAAACAAACGAAATCATCATCTCTCTCTCTCTCTCTCGCACAGTTTTTTTGCTGTCTTTTTCAGTAAAAACGTTTACTGTACCTAATACAATACAACATGCACGCAACTACGAGATACTGCACTTCTTTGGACGTAAGCGCGCAAGAAATCTCCCCGGGCACAATGATTTCCACCGTTGCACCCAACTCGTAGGATTGTCTTCTTTTGACTCGATTGAGTAGGCGAGCAGCTTCCTCGTTGATGTGACCATGTAATTGTGATATGCTTATAAGCGAGGTATTCGATGGTTTATTTTGCAACTCCCGCCAAATTTCTCATCTATCAAACTTTTTTCTTACCGATCGGTTTTTCGGAAATATTTACAGAAACGTTGTGCGTTTTTATCTTATAAACTCCGCTCAAATGTTTTAGAATCTGCAGGAAAAAAATATTCGAGTGGTAGTCAAATCAAGTTCCTATACGATGAGTCTTTAGTGACGCTCATCAGATATATAGGAGCTAGTCCAGAAATTCCGGAATTTCAACCACCGCCGTTTCGCTTACTAATTATTATCCTTTTCGAAAAATCGCGTTTTCAGCCTCGTTATATCTCTGTGTACCAATCGCTCCATAATTATCAGGGCATGAGTAGGAGCAGTACAATACATTTCATTTTTCCAAACGTAAGGATTTGAACAAAACCCAAAATTAAAAATTTTGCCGCCAATAAATAATTTTCTTCGCAACTCTGTGGGGCCAAGGAAAGACAGCCGCACCATTCAAAACTGAACGAACTCTTCCATATCGACGCTGTGTGGGAAATTTTGGTATTGCGTCGCATGTCAAACGTTCTGCGGCTTTTTATTGCGGGGATGTTGATTGAAACCGACAATTTCAACTGATGCCAGTTTGTATAACGGGGCAGGTGCCTGTCAAAACGATTCCTGCCACCTCTCGTCCATAAAATTCGTTATTTCTCCGTGTACCAATTGCTCAATAACTATCAGGGCATGAGAGAGAGCGGCAGAATAAGTTCCGGGATTGTAAGCTGTACCAGTGTTACCAAGTTTGAATGAGCTGAGCGCATTGTGAATTAGTAGCAAAAGCCTCAAAAACCACCGGAGCCAGGGAAAGTCGAGTGATGCGTCGCAGCCAATATTTTCGAAGGTGGCGAATCGTTCCAAATTATCGCCAGGGAAAATGAGAAACAAAGAGAGGGGTTAGCGGAGGAACGAACGAATGGACGAGAGGACATGGAGACATTATCGCTAACGCGGTCGACCCCCGCAAAACTGAACGCCCACCAGACGGCACGACTCGACAACTAAACGACGGGTTTATCTTCAATTCCCCGTTTGATCGACAATAAATTGTTCTACTTGAACTGCACCTCGTCGTCGTCCTCCGCTAAGTCGCTCCATCGGATCGTCGCCGGCTCAACTTACTTCCCATTTACAATTCGATTACGACCCAACTTGACGATGTCGCGCTGAAACACTGTCGAACGCTGACAAAAATATGTATTTATAGACAATTCACGAATTAAATGTCGGAAAACACAAAATCGGGTGTCTACCAATTAATAATAAAAACTGAAACGTGACATAACATAATCAGTCGAAGCTTTTGAGTTATAACTGAAAGCACCGAATCAGTATCAGTTTTTTGACCTGTCCCACACCTGCCCTAATGGGACTCCCTGGTCCTAACGGCAAAGTCACTATTCCCCCCAAAGACCTTCGCCCTCAACCTCTTTTTGTTACCAATGGAAATTCCATTTCTTCAGTTTTTTCCAATTATTGACGGATTTCTCCTTCATTCCAAAATATTGTCCGTTAATGCCCGTCCGCTACTGCTTGTCCATGTCCACCTCCGCGCCTCCGACCGATACGAACTACGACCACCTTCGCACCTCCTCCCACTCCTCTCCAGCACAATGCGCCGTGGCCCACGCTTCTCATGGTCGCCAGCCTCCTGCCAACGGGCCCACAACCCAGGTTCGGTGCTCAATGGCACCCTTCTTCAAGTGGATTCGGTGTTCCGAGTCACAGCTCAATCCGATCGTGCCTGTAACAATATCATTTCCTCCTCCCTTTTCACGTTCCTCTCCACAATGGACAGCTCCTCCTAAACTCATTCTCCTACGAAGCCTCATGAAAGTCAGTCGTCTCCCAATTCTCCCAACGGGCACTTGTTTCACCTCTCGTCGACATCAAATTCGGATTCCTCTTTCCTTCCCCGTACAACAGTTTTACGCCTTCGGATCCTTCCTTGTTTGCGCTGACTCAACTCATATCCTGTTTAAGTTACCTCTTCTTGCTCACGAGAGGGAGAGTTGAAGTTCGAAGTAAAGACACTCAATGAGTGTGAGAAAAACTGTATTATGTGAGTAATGAACTGTGTTGAGTTAGGAATGAGCTGAATTCGTGTACAAAAGGGCGACATGAGGATAGTACTCGGAACATGTGAACTGGCGTGGGAAACCGTATCGTAACGAGAGAGTGAGAAGTTACTGGGCTAAGAGTTCATAGCAGAATGATTTTGAAGAGCTCTGTCGTGGAGAGGAATGTGAAATTGAGGAGAGGGAAAATAAAGAAAGGGAAAACCCCACTTCAGGGGGACCACGGCTGTTAGAAATAATCGACCCCGGTGGTGGAATTACCGAGATTCATTTTAAGTCTAACCTGGTCGAAACAACACGTTTTTCAACCCCGGTAAACTCTTCAATATGCCATACGTGAAGATACCGTGCATTCGTTCAACTCTCAAACAGCATAAAGTGCCCCCATGAGTTTAGCGGTGCTTTTTTCGAGACAATTTGAAAAACCTGGCTTTTTAACGTCCCAGTTGTGTATTGTGGTTCATATTTCTGAGCAACACATCCGTCCGGTTGATCAAATGGTCTAACTGCCGCTCGACGAACTATCCAAGAACGCTAAAACAATATACAGACGTTGACTGGTTGACACTCGGCACGTTCCATGTTAGCGATGAAACACGATTTTGCACAAAACTAAAAACGCGATTTTTCCCCCTATTCGCTTGCCATATTTTCATGATAATGTTTATTTGTAAGAAAATTTAGGTATCGATTAGTAAAAGACGCTTTTTTACGCGTAAGACGCGATAGAACGGACTCTCGGGGCCATATAGAGAAAGTTACCGTTTCCCCCCAGCCTACGCTCATTTCCCGCACTGTTTCCCGTCTTATTCCAATAACCCGTCCGTTTGACTCGCCGTATCGTACAAATTGCCTAGCATTGCCTGTAAAATTTCCATTTTCGTTGTTCGCTTTAAGTCGGGTCATGTTTTCTTCGATGATGAGTCAAATGGCGAAGGACTTGTGTTGTAAAACTGTGTTGGGCTGTGCATGAGAATCATTTACAGCGTTTTTGTAGCTTTTTGAATGTAGAATATGCTGACAAAGTATGTCACGCGTGTATAGTTTATCAGGACTGCAGCGTTCTTCAGCTCGTAGTAATCGTCCCACATCTCTTCAATCTTGCCTTATGGTTTCACCTCGCTTCTTCTCCAAAAGGGTGGTAGTGAATTTAGCTTCAAGATAATCATTGTTATCAACTCAGCGTAAGTACACAACCAACAAATAATATGTTTTTATAATATTTTATATCAAACTATGGAAATACGTTGGAAATAAACCACTGACAGAAGGTCATCCACCTGGGTTTTTCCCCGCGCCCAGGCCAACCCACTGAGAGCACTGGGGGATTCCCCAGCGCACGAAGAAGGGGGTAACTCGACCTGTATAAATATCGTAAGGGCCTCTAGCCACTTCATGCAGTCCCATTCCGACCTCCTGTCAGTGACTATTCTCAAAAAACCTCTTTTCATTTTCAAACCTAAAATCTGCAAATTATTACACAATGGTTTATTATTCTCATGAACAGCTTGACCTAGTATTAGTGCTCCCCCATCCCATTCGATTCAGCATCGAATACTAGTAAACCATACGAAACATGTCCTGGCTACAATGGAACTACGGAAACAAAACGTCTGATGATTTTGCCCCGTCGTGTCGGGGAAATTGGAACGGGGGCGCTTCGAGCGAACCCGTTGCGAGGCGAAAGGGGAGTTGAGCGGGCGGGCAGCATTGCGAGGCGAAGACGAGGCGGGTGGGTTTTTATTGTGACAGGAGGGAGGGAGGGACTTCTTACGACGAAACGTTGACTTTCGCTGTAGTCCCCACGTTGTACTGCGTTTCGTTAATTTTTTTAACCATTTGTTGCCCATTACAACCACGGGCTTCGTCCGATCGGATTGCCGAGATGGCGGGCACAACTAGACACTAAATCGGATTTTTGTGCGAAAGAACGAATTTTTTAGACCACCTTAAAGACACAAAACGACGGCGGACAGCGGACGGGAGACGGCGGACGGACATTGCAAATTTGGAATCTCCAAGTCTTGAAACGTAAAGTATCAAATTTTGAGGGGGAGTTGTAAAAAATTTTCCGTGACCGAAAACATAGGGTTATTACTCAGAATGAATAATAAACCAAAACGACTCTTTGCTCATTGAGTGTAGCTGTTACTCTACTCTGTAGAGTGTACTTGTCTTCTCAATAAACTAGCGTAGCTGTTACTTCCCTGCAGGAAGTGTACTTGCTCCCGGTAAAATTGTAGTGCAGCTGTTGATCCCCCTTCAGCGGTTCGTACTTGCTCCTACATTAAATTGGTGCAGCTGTTGGCTCTCTCAAGGACCGTACTTGCTCCTAACTTCCTTTGGTGCAGCCTTACCAGTGTTACCTCCTTCAGAGGTGTACTTGTTCCCATACGAGGTGTAGCTGTTCCTCATAACGAGGGTACTTCCTCCCTCAAACTAGGGACACCTCCTTCAGGGGTGGACAAGGTGGAATCACATTTTACAAAAACTGAATATGAAAGTTGGACATGCCAAGTCCAACCAAAAAGTTATTAACTTCAAAAAGTCATAACAACGGTCAATCGCAGAAACAACTGTTAATAGCAAATCAGTTGGGAAGTTTGATGTTCTACAAATTTTGTTAACATGAAAAGCGAGATGTTGGCTAAAATCGTTCTTGGCTTTTGACCTCTGGACGTCATCAGATTATATTTCCTCTGTACGTTAACAGGATACAAGTGCATTTGATTTCATGACGCTATCGGACTCTTTTATTATTTCTCTTTTTGTGAAACCACGTGACTGATCTACTCTGGAATGAAAAGAGGTAGGGAACGCAATTTCTGTCGTAGGGAGTTGGCTTTAGGAAAAACGGAGCGGCGAAGGCAATTATTTTCTTGCCAATCGATTTCAACATTTCATCCCTTATTAATACTCGCTCCGCAGTTTGGAGAAAGTTACAGTACATCCAGAGGTTCGTTATTCAATTTAAAGTAACACCGCTGTCGCTTTGATGTGCCAGAAACCAAAGTTCGGGCTCATTAGGGACGAAGAAGAAGGTAACTCGATGAACAAGGGAAACGCTTACACTTATGACAACGACACGACGAAGAGAAGAGTGACGTCAATTGCAAATTAACGTTTGGAATCCAAGATAACGAAGGTTAAGCGCTAAAATCAGTCACCCCTCTTCTAATCCGATCAAGTGGAAAAGACCTGCAGAGCGGAGGGGAGTTGAAAAACTTTGGCCCCAAGTTGGGTTAAGTGACGGTTATTGAACCTCTTCCGCAAGATGTCAACAACTTTTCCTCCGATCCTTCATAATTATCACCACATGCCCTTCATCCTCGGGAGTCCTCGTCCTATTCACCTTCGTCTTCCCCGTCGTTCTACTTGAAGATCGAACATCAGCTCGTATTAAGGCGTACCTTAGGGTGATGTGGCTTAACACTTTTGAGGGACTAAAATATCGGATTACTCCCCGCTTTCCAGAAACCGGTGACGAAGACGGGGATCAGAAAATCAGAGGTGACGACCCGCAGTCGTTGCTCTCAAACCTTCCAGTGACGTTGTGGAATCTCTAAAACATCTTCCTTGATCGGGAGATTTTCGTGGTGCGTCAGAACTGTGAAGCCAGAAGTTAAAAAACGTTAAACTCCTCCTTGCCTGACATTACCCCAGCGGTAGAACTACATACAATTCCTCCTTTATTATAGTTTGATCCGCTTGCTTGCTTTCAATCGTTCACTAAGTCCTGTACTTTTCGTTGAGTGAATACCTTCATCGGCTAAATGCGTTGAATAAATTCTGCCTCGCTCTTCTAATGATCATTAAGCAACTAGTCCAAAAGCATTTTGTTCCCTAAGAAGGTACACATTGTTACATTACGTTGCATAAACTTATCTTGTTTTTCTTAAATCTATTTTCTTTCTTTTCTTTCCTTCTTTCATTGATAGTCCGTGTAAATAGCTCGTGACGTTCTCACAAAACTGAGCTTTCAACAAAAGTAAAGTTGAAGTGAAAGCAGTAAGTTAAAAGGTATTAGTGAGGATAAAAAATTAGCGTAAATAAATAGGTGGGTAAAAATGAACGGTATACGCTACATTTATTGTACAGTATTAAACTTTAAAATGGACGCTCTCCTCTGGGATTTCTGGAAATCGATGCTTGAGACTGATTCTTCAAATACTTTAGGTGTTTCAATAAATAGGTAAATTATAATAAAACCAGAACCAGAAGTGCCCGACCCAAAGTTGGGTTTCTTTCAGATCTTTACGTTTTGAGGCCTACTGAGTCCGTGAAACCTAATTTACGTGCGTGGTCCGTGTGTGTGGGTGTGTTTTGTCGACCTAACGACGTGCAGCCGTCATGTGGTTAGACCAGGCCACCCAAGCCATCACCACTCTTCGGGGGGGTCGATGGTAACCCCCTAGAAGAATACACTCTTGTTAGTCTACCTCCATGGAAGGGGTCCTGGTTTCCCTCTAGGATGACTAACTGGTGCTCTGGTAAACGCGGGGGTCCCTTGGCAATGGGTTCCCCGCCCTCGTCATTGCTCCCTGGCTGCCCATTGGCACCTGGGGTTCTCGGGCGGCGCACTGGGTCGCCCCGGACAGGGACGTCGCCTTCCTTCCCCTTCGCCATCCTCTCCATCCTTCCCTGCCACCATCACCACCATGATGGATGACTGCCAGTGCCGGTACTGTGGCCAGGCATTCCAAACGTCAAAGGCCTAAGTAGCTCTGTCGTCTGGCAGAAAATCGCGTCGGAAGAAATTAAGAGATGAGCTATAGGACTGCTCAGGTATGCCAAAAGAGATGAGTCATCGTGGTTACTGTGGCGCAGGCAGCGATGGAGGGGAAACACCATGTCAATAAACACCTGGCAGAGTGATTCCCTTCCCATAGTGCAGTAGCCATTAAAGCCCTGGGTCAGAAGCCTGAGTGCAGCTAGTTTGTGGAGAGCCAAACAACTGCAAATAGCGATCAGGCTCTAACAGGCTCTCTCATTGCAGAGGCCCCAGTAAGTTAGCCAGACCAAGCTGCCTCGGACTTCTTGTCCCTTTTGGGAAGTGAGATCCTGAGGTTTGCTGAGTGGGTGAGTCGAGTGAATGGTTACAAGAACCCTCACCTGAAGAGTCTGGCAATGAGAGCTGTTTCTAGCCTTAGTTTTTACGTGGACGAGATGCTGCATTTCCCCGGTGGTTGAAGAACTGTCTGGTGCGAGGGCGCAGAACCGAAATTTCTTGAATCTGCCGTCTCCATGTGATCCTAGGGCAGCTGAAAGGATGGGGCAGGTAAAGTACCAGTCTGTTCAATATTTGAGGGAGAGATATAGAGGTAATAGAGTGTACCAGGGCATGGGAAAACTAAATCTACTCTTCACGAGTTTTTACCTTTTCTCAAAAGAGGGTGTAGCGTCCCCTGTTCCTTTTAGGGATTCCTATTTCAGCGTTATGCGTTCCCCAGTCCTCAAGGACGAGGCACATCTGTTTTATTCCCGCAGATGGAATGAAGACCCAAAGGCTGTTAGGCTGCTGATTCTCAACCCCTCTCCATCGGGCCTGGTCTCCTTCTGCTGGATTGTCGTGTTCTCGAACTGTCTTTGGCCCCCAAAAATTGGTGACTGACTGGGAATGATGTGCCGCCTGTGGGCGTTCCGCATGGTCTTTTTTGTAAGGACTGCTCTAAAAATACGACAATATTATAAAATTCCCAGCCTTGGGAAAATGAGGAGAGCAGCACAATAAATTACGAAACATTTTGACGAAAATCGATTTCTGCTCAAATATTACTAGAATCTTCAAACAAAATGGACGTGGTAGTCCAAACCAATACCTATACGACGAGCCCTTAATAACGCTCATAAGAGGTATAGGAGCTACTCTATAAATTCCGGAATTTCTACCCCCGCTGTTACACTACATGGCAGTTTTATTACAATTACGTGATGTTTAGAAGTGTCTCCCAACCACCAATCAGTTTGACTCGTCACAGCGAGCCAGTTGCCTAGCGTCGCTTAGAAAATGTCAAATTCCGTCTCTCCGATGTAGTCAGGTCATGTTTCGCAATATTTGTGGTACTTTTCGATGCCGAATCGTCTGGAACGGGTGAAGGAGGTTTTAAATAATAGGTCGTCTTAAGACGGAAGTGAGTTTTTGTGATATAAAATGTGGTTTTCTCGAAACACATTTTAAAAATCATATCTCCCCAACGGATTGAGATAGGAACGTGCGGTTGGGCGCATTCCAATCCAGCGCGGAACACCATGTACATGAGATTTACGAATGTAACTCGTAGGTGAACGGACACCTGACTCGCCGCATCTGAAATAAGTCAGCGTATTCGAGGAGCACCGAACGGAATATCGGCTCTTCAAAATGATGGAGATGATGAGAGGATCCGAAGGCTCCAGGCTCCTTAATGGGCTTCGATTCTTCCTCCGGGCATGAAACGATTTTCTGGATAATTGCGGTACTTCAACGACATTCGTTGTTTTGTTGATAGGCGCGTCCTTCGCCTCGGAGGAAAACTTCTTCTGACGTTTTTACGTTCATAAGGGTGTCGATTTGAGGTAACTAGACGAAAAGTACCTGAAGGGAGCAAGAGAGCGACTAATCGAAGTAATTATATTCGCATCAGCCCGACGCCCCCCGTTGTTGATATTTATTGTTTAGCTCGAGGCTGCGTCCGTGGCTTATTCCTTTCTATTGCTCTTATTGATTAACGTAATCTTTCAACATCACAGGGACCATTCATTACGTAACTGTACCGAACCCTCCGAGTGCTCTCAGTTCCGAATCACTAAGTATCATTATCACATTTCGGCGCATCAACCAGATGCCACCACGAGGAACATATATTTTGGGTAATCACAGAGGAGCATCAAACCAACCAGGTGCTCGAGACGTCATCGGTGAATCAGCCGAATGGCCTCGAGAACAGGAATGAGGCAGCGAATATCGACTACTGATTACTGCGCATCTTTGGTGAGTTTTTGCAAATGCATGGCGTGAGCGTCACTTTCCACGCGGCTACGAATCTTCCAGAAACTTAACGTTAAATCGTCCTCCACGTGTTGCTGCAACGACGTGGGAACATGCCTTGCGCTCTGGGTGCGAGGATGTTCAGAACACACACCTTTTCTTAGCGACTTCATGGTTTATTGACTACCACGAAGAATATGAAGCACATCTCAAGTTACTTGAAGTGCCTCTTCTTCTTCCACCTCTGTTTATAATTGTTTGTATGGCCATTCTTTTACTTTCTCCAGCTATACTAAGTAAGAAGTGAAGTTATTTAATCTACGAAATCGGTCATTTGCGGACCTTAACGTTTCTACAGCTTCCGACTCCGAAAAACATTATTCGGAACAATTGTGTGTGAATACGGGCGATCGAGAAAAAACGGTCATTTACAACCCACGGATACTCATTCTGCATGTTAACACGAGGCGCCTAAATAAGGGTATGAGCGAAATTGGTCCAAAACTCACTATAACTATAGTGATAACAATTACGCTCTTTTTACTTTCCACTAAACACGGGTTGGCAAAGTATTGTAATCGTATAAAAAGAAAATATTGGGTTTTCTCCAGATCGTTTTGAGGCCTACTGAGTTCAAAAAACATAATTTCGTCAAATGATCCACCTGTGCGAGTGTGGGGTACGGCGGATCAGCCTTCACGGATGATGCCGCTCTCCTCGTAGGTACCAAGCAGGGTTTGCAGATCGCTCTTGACAAGTTTGTGAGGCAGCTAGGCATGTTTGGATTGGGGGTCAATCCTCAGAAGCGCCCGGCGTCTTTGGTGCCATTCTATGGAGGTTTTAACGTGAAGGTAGTGGATGCTGGTTTCGTCATTGGCAAATTCCGTGTCCCGGGTAGAGGCGTCCATGAGATGCGGCGTTATCTTGGGTTTGAGTTTATCGGTGCAACCTCCTCGGCCGGAAGCCGTGCAAACCTTGGTGATTATCTCCGAAAAGTTGCCATGGATCCACTGAATAGAATGGTGAGCTGGGCTGTGTGTGCTTGGCTAGGCCTTCCACAAAGCGTCCCTTGTCTGTACGTTCCCGATCTGGTTTGATTTGAAGGACTCGGTGTTCCATATCTCTCTCTCTCTCTCTCTCTCTCTCTCTCTCTCTCTCTCTCTCTCTCTCTCTCTCTCTCTCTCTCTCTCTCTCTCTCTCTCTCTCTCTCTCTCTCTCTCTCTCTCTCTCTCTCTCTCTCTCTACCACAATAAGCACCTGCTTGCTTTGCAGGCATCTGACTGGGATGCCACATGTGTTGTGGCTGGTCCTGGATTTGTTCAGGACCTGGTGCGGTGGTTTGACATGGCGACTACATCTGCCCCTAAGCCCAATAAGCCTTCGAAGTTTTTGGCCAGTCAACGTGGTTCAGTTGACACAGGAACTCACGTGGTGGTGTCATGTGTGCTCATAGAGTGAAGGCAGGTAACATCAGGAGGAGAAGCTTCGACAGGGCGTTCTCCGAGGCATCACCACTCGTGTGTTGCTCAGGTCGTATCTAAACTGGTGGCTGCTCTATCGTGGAACATCATCTTATCGTTCTTTCCTTCCCTGTACCGATCATTCCATTATCCGAACCTGCGTAGGGTAGTCTGGGTGCCCTCTCCATTCCCTTAATTGTGCTTTTTAGTTGCTCCTATTTGGATATCACAGTCCCATTTACGCTTCGAAAGAAAAAGTGTGCGTGTGTCCGTGAACGTGATTGGGAGAAAACGGCGGAACCAAATCAAATGGCTCAATAATGGCGAGGGCGTGAGAACGGGTAGCACAATAAATTCCGGAACTTTCCCCCACCGTGAGAGAAACTCTGCACTTTCCACTTTATTCTTGTTCTTAGTATTAAGTTTAGTCTTCACTGTATTCTACCTGTTCCCGCGATATCTTGTCAGTACTACTCTTCTTTTAATTTCTTTCTGTACCTACTCTAGTCATCAACTACTCAATACTGTAAAACATCACATTTTGTACAAATTAGTCGTCCGTTACCGCCCGTCCGTGTCCACCGCCGAGCCGGGCCTCCGGCCCATACAAACTACGACCTCCTTCACACCTCCTCGCACTCCTCTCCAGCACAAAGCGCCGTGGCCTACGCTTCCCATGGTCGCCAGCCTCCTGCCAACCAGCCCACAACCCAGGCTCGGTGCTTCATGGCCTACATTTTTCCATGGACCCTAGCCCTCGCTTCAACTGCCTAGGCCCATCACTCTGGGGCCTCCTACACAGATGTCGGATTGCTACCGCCTAACCAGGCCCTATGCCGCTGCTCAAGCCCAGCGCCTCATGCTCCACCACACTCCCGTCACCAAGAACCCGATCGCTCCGTGCCCAGCAACCACAAGCGTACCTTCCCACCTGCTTGTGTCACCGCCCGTTCGCGCCTCCTCGCTATTCGCTCAAGAAGAGAAGATGAGCACCTACCTTGGGAAAACGCCAATCTTCTCGCAAGGGGGAGTGATGTTACGGGCACGATCGGATTGAGCTGTGACTCGGAACACCGGACCCTCTTTTTTCGGGCAGAGCCACTCGAAGCAGCTCCGATTAAATTTGAAGATGAAGATAGCTGCTGAAGAACAGGGAGAGGGGGGACCGCATTGCCCCGATCGGGGGGTTAGGAAAATCGGGTCCGTGGCACGTAACGAAGCCCTCGGCCTATTCCTCTTCTGGACTCCTGCGGCACCACTTCGCTCTTCTTTCTATCGATACCCGCGGGCTATTAATTGGACGGAACTGATTATACTTATTGGTTGGAAAGGAAGGAATTATTATTGAGAGACGCCTGAACGATCTATCCTATAACAATATATTGAATTACTATCGAAAGGCCTGAAAAGCATTTGATTTATGAAAAGATATGGAAAGTTGTGTGATGTGGCGCACCTGATATTTCGAAAGCAGGGGTTCTCAAATTTAGTGGTTTTATACCGTAGTAGTTTGTGTCTGGGTCCAATATACATAATCTGACAAGAACTCATTAAAATAACCTCAAAAAACAAATAAATAACTCTTCTTGAGAAGGAAATTTGGAAATGACATTAAAAACGTAAAAAGACCAACTTTGAATTTAACTGAATAGAAACGGATCGTGATTAAAGAGAATATTGGGACACGGGGTTAGTAAACAGGGATTTGCTCACGTTTATCCAACAATATTCTGGTGAGGGAGGAAAACACTGAACTCAAAATTGATAAGGGAGTGGCTCGATTAATACGTCGTAGGGCGCCTGAAGAATCAGAAAGCAAAAAGGAGCACAACGCCTCGCGGTTAAGTCGTTCAACCTTCTCTGCCGCACGGTAAGGAAGGAGAGCTGGCGCAATCAGAGTCTATATCCTTCACTCAGTATTGTAAGCACCCATGAATAAGCTGTAAGTGTTATTACCAGTCATCCCTTTGATTAGCACAGTTGTGATTTACGTTTCACTGTTCATTCTAATCAAGTAATACATGTGTTGAATTCAGTGTTTGAACAGACGAGTTTCAAACCACTTTACAATCCATGACGTCAGAATATGAAAAAGGGGAATTATCCTCCTTCTGATTTCGAAATTGCGTCACTAAAGTTCAAAAACTGGGTGTTAAAACCGAATTCGCAGGGTGATAGTTTACTTTGTTCATATTAGGACGACACGTTTGTGTTTGTGTGTGGTTCCAATGAGGAGTGATCGGCGCTTTTGTCGGGACTCGTTAAATAGTCGGTTTCCTAGCACTACTGCCTACTCCCGTTGCCCAATGATTTCTCAAATTCTCAAAGGTATCGAAAGATAGAGAGCGAGTATCAGAATTAATGAATTTATGGACGTTAGGGATGAAGCCGTTGCTCTTACGTTATGGTGGGTCCAATAAGCTTCAAATTGAGATGAATCTTTCGATACGGAGAACCCAAACACCTACAACGGTTTGGTTTCTCTCCCTCGCATTCGACTCTTGCACTCACGAGAGAACTCGGAAGTGGACCTTCGTTAACATGCAATTGGAAGCTTCGAGCCTCTTAATTCCGTTTCATTTAGGCGGCCGTGTCCCAGAAGAGCTCAGCCGGCTGAGGGTTGCTGCGGCCTGCCGTATGTGGGATTTATTGCGGCCTCCGGAGCAATTTCCCTCCGGTGATTCTTCGCTATCCCGTTTTAAATCCTCAAATACTCGAAAAGAAAAAGAACGAGGTTTTATGAAAAACGAAATTGCGCAGGAAGCTTTTTACTACTCTCTACTCAAGAAAGTATAGTGATCGTTTCAAAAAAAGAAAAAATTGGGTTTTCTTCAGGCCTAATGAGTTCGAAAACCCTAATTTCGTCACGTAATCCGCGTGTGCGCCTGTAGTTCAATTTGCGGGAGAACGGTTGACCCGATTGGGCTGGTTCTTTTTTCTTTTCGTTTGTCATTTTTTCCGGACACGAAAATGAGGTAACGAGCGATTTCCATCGATGGGAAAGAGGGGTGTGGGCGAAAATGTTCCAATAAAGAGGGATTTTCGCATTTTTATCAAAAACGGCTCTAACGGTTTTGATTAAACTTTCAAATTATCTTTTACCGATCAATACTTAACTTTTCTTCCGTATGCATATCTCCATGAAACTACAGTGAACGAAGATATAGGCCTACAAAGCAAAAATATGTTTTTTACGCTATTTGGCAAAACGGCAATGATTTTCACCAAACTCACAGTGTGTTTTTAAATAGTACACTGTTCTCAATAAATGTTCCTTTGACAATCCATTGAGCAGAGATAAAAATAGAAATGTATAGAAAGTAACGATTTTTTTTTTCTTAACTTACGTACTAACTGCTACACTGTATTCGATCAAGTTGTACAACCACTTTTCACGGACTGTCTTCCAGAATCATACATCCATATTTTGTACCCCGCGGTTATTTCTGTACCTATCTGTTGAACGGGTACATCGTGATAGCTCGGAAAACGAAATTTCTCGAATAATAATTTGTCGATTTTCGAATTTTCTCGAAAATGGCTTCAACGATTTCGATCAAACTTGCGGGATACTTTCGGGATACATTTTGTACTCCACAAATGCGTTAAACGAAGATATAGCGCCGTCGAATGTAATTGCGGAAAGTTGTGTGTTGCCAGATATTTTTAATTCCTAGGTTACTTGTTACTTTTTGTTGTTGTGGTTGTTGTTGTTTCCCCCAGATTTGACCTATTGACTAGAACAATTACCCTACTATAGTAGTAATATTATCTTTAGCCCTCAATTTATGCAAGCGGTTGGACCGGATTTTATCTTTTACATTTTACAAGCTCTTAAACTTCAGAAAACCTGAAAACACCATTGTGTGTGAGCGCTATTCAGAAAAACCACCCTACATCATCCGCTCAAGGTTGATATTTAGCTGGCACGCCACTATGGAATGCCAAAATGGGGGTATGAAAAAAAAAACATACAATAGTTATGAAAGTGATCAAAACATCAACTCTTTTACTTTCCGCTACCCGAAGGGAAGGAAAGTATAGTATTCGGCTCAAAAAAAAATTTGGGTTTTCTTCAGATCTTTACGTTTCAGACCCTACTGAGTCTAAAAAACCTAATTTCGGCGCGTGGTCCGTGTGTGTGTCTGTAGTTCTTTTTGCGGGAGAACGGCTGATCCGATTGAGCTGGTTCTTTTTTGTTTTGTTTGTTTTTTTTGTAGACACCAAAATGAAGTTATGGACGATTTTGGCCGGTGGGAAGGGGGTGGGGGAACTAAGGTTTTTCGCATTTTTCTCGAAAACGGCTGTAACGATTTTGATTAAACTTTCAAATTATCTTTTACTAATCAATATCTAACTTTTCTTCTCCATACATATCTCCATAAAAATACGGTGAACGGAGATATAGGCCCATGAAGCAAAAATCGGTTTTTTACGCTTTTTGGCAAAACGGCTTCAGCGACTTTCACCAAACTCACAGGATGTTTTTAAATAGTTAATACCTACATATTGTTCCCGATAAATGTTCCTCTGAAAGTCCATTGAGCAGAGATAAAAATGAAAATGTGTCGAAAATAACGTTTTTTCGAACATTTCCGTAAATTCCAGGGTAGCTTCTTCACCAGATGTGATAAATTGTAATGGAGTGTCTTTTAGTCACCCATACCAACATTTCGTTCTCCATAATTATTTCTGTATATATATGTTGAACGGAGATATAAGCCAAGTTAACTCAGAAAAGGAGATTTTTCTAATATTAATTTATTGGTTTTCCAATTTTCTCAAAAACGGCTCTAACGATTTCGATCAAACTTACGGAGTACTCTCGGCTAACTAGTCCCTACATTTTGTTCTCCATAAATGTTCCTGTAAAAGTGAGTTGAACGAAGATACAGCGCCCGCCTATGTAGGTGGTGTTCGAAATTACGGGGGTGGCTTCGCCCAGATACTTCTTCTTCAAAAACGACGGAAAGGATTTTGATTGAATGTTCAGTGTCGGCAGCTTCAGACAGCAAGACTCCGCCATAAAATTCTCATTTGTGAGAAAAAGTCGAGCACGTCGTAATAAATTATACAATTGGTACATGCGCAATAATAAATTCGGGAACTATGAGCGCTCCGTATAAAACGCGGAGTTGTGACTTACCGAGTTCAGATGAACTGAGTTTTGGTTTGTCTGTGGAAGTGCTTCTAACGATTTTGAGGCGCAATGTCATCAGATGAGGCTGTCACGACGGCCAACCTTCATCGTTTTGGAGGAAAATCGAATTAGCGTGTCTCAGTTTATTAATCTTATTGTGAAGTATTTCATCGACTGAATAAGAGAATGGCCGCTGCCATACAACTTGTGAGCACTCGTTTTCAAATCTCCCTTCTGTCTTGAGTACCTGGTCTTCGGAAGAGAAAAATCCGCCAACTCGAATCAGCCTAACAAATGGGAGAGCGGAGAGCGTTGATACATGGCTTTCCCTGACTGAGAGGAGATATGAAAGGATCAGTTGAAGGACGAGGAGAGGGAGGAAGGGTTGTTTGAATTATGACGAAAAAAAGGAGCGGGGAGAGGGGGCGGGGGTGAAATGCTCTCGTTAGTATTCAGGAAAGTCAATTTAGAAGGAAGGCTTAAAAATATACAGCGAGCACAAGGATGAAGGCTGAAGGGTACTGGTCCTCTCCCGTCCTGTTAGACGTGGAAGGCAGGACAAACTCCTTCCTTACGGTTTAATTTTGGCCTCCGGTGCGGCAGCGTATGTATCGCTCAATAAATAATGCATGTCCTCCTTTGGCTGCCGGCTCTTAGATCTGTAATCTTGTTTGGGCCGAGCTAAATGGACAGCGTCCACTGGAGTACTTTGATTCCACCGTGGCTTTGATCCCCCTAGCAAATATTATCCACCCCCGTCTCTCATCAACCCCCTTTTACGTATTTTGTCTTAGAAAATGAAGCTTTTCATCTTTCATGAGAGAAACCCAACCGAGAAGGTTTTAGTTCGTGTAACGTTTTCGTACGTTTTTATTAGTTCGAAATCGAAAGTAGCAGTGAGGCGATCAGAACGGACCGCAGATTGATGAGCTTCAACGAATTCGTTCTTCTTTAAGTTCCACTCAGGCTTTATTCTCAGTCCTTTCGAAGTGTTCGTGCCTTTACAGTGAAACACAATAATTATGCGAAGCAGGAGTATCTCAGAAGTGCCATAGGACCTCAGCGCTCCATAACGTACACGCACCATATCCGACTCAATGTCGCAGTGTTTCAAGTAAAAAGCGAAATTTGGAACGCGTGGCATCGACTTCAAGTGCACTTCGACCACAGACGAGACTGGACAGGTCTGTTTCCTTATTTGATGACTGTTCCTAAACCCTCAACGAGGGTTATATCAGTCTCGGAAGTTGCGGTTTCACTAATGTGCAAGAGGCCGGCAGCATCCATCGAACTCAGACCTGTGGAGGTACGGCGGGTATTTGGTCGTTAGCCAGTCTCGTGTGTGACCGCGTGAAGGTCCCGTACCGTCTGGGAGGAGTTCTCAATCTGGATTCCTTTCTGTCCGAACTATTTACTTGGGTGGCAAGTTTCAAAAGGACTGATAAACAGTGACCACGTTTTTTAGCCATCACCTTCTTCGCGAAATCTGCAAAATGGTCAGAGACGAATGCACAGTGTTCCATACAGTTATGTTCAATGGCGCGGCTATACCAGCAGATCGGCGCCTGACGTAGCAAACAACGTAAATTCGAATCACGTCCGAACGCTCAAACCTCTATTTTGTCACTGTCAACAATACGTCTTGACTGCGACTACAGACAGGTCTCTCGTTCAGCCTCCCTATGGAGTTACGGCAGGTAGTGCCATTTAGCCATCTTCCCAGTAAAACGCTGTGATTTATGACGCCGCATGATACTTTGAAGGTTAATCTAGTTCTCCGCTAACTGTTTATTTGGGTAAAAGGTCATCAAAAGTGAAACTGATTGCGAAATGAGAATTTCGAAGTCTCTCGAGAGAACCCGTCGGCCGCTCAGTATAGTACAGCCATTGACGTTCTACCTGCGTCAAGCAAATCAGAGCTCGAAACCGCCCACGACACCAAAGACGCGGATATCACGATTCGAGCTCCTCGTTCCCCACAGCCGCCGCTCAGCAAACAACTTAATGCCTCGTGGAAAGGGATTTCTCGAAAGATCCCAACGATAATTAATATACTAAACCTCAGATTGTAGGTTGAACGGTAATGATCTGCTCGCCCCAATGATTGATCCCTGATCGATTCACTCACTATCATTATAATGCTATTAAGATTAGATTAGCCTTCGAGGCTTGCCCCATCAGTTTCCATCTATTGTCTGCCTCTCTACAACTCCCTCTGGATAAAAAAAGGAAACACGATGGAACAAATTAATGCCGAAGGGCCAATCACTTCGGGCTCTTCGACGCTTCCGCTTCTTCGTAAACCGTTAAAAAAAAGTGACGGCACAGAAACAAAATAACTAGTCGAATGAGTAATTCAGGAAGCACTCGATGAAGGAGGCACAGAATCACACCTAATCATGACGTTCAATTTTGTCGGTTCCTCCTCAGCTTTTCGATAATCGAATACGGAAAAATACTCACGTCATTAAGCGACCATTTGCTGAATTATAACCCGAAATGGCACGCAGTAGAGTGATGCACTCCAAACTGACCTCGTTTTTAACGATATCAAAATTTCCGGTAGAGAAGGGCTTTCGTCTCGGGGTTTGGCGTCTATATATCGTCGAAGTCGTGATTGAGCTTTGGTTACCAGAAATATAATTTCGCTACAGTCGAGAGTCGCCACTAACCGTGGGTATGATCAGGCAATCTCCCTACATAGTCCTGTCGACAGTCACTTGATTTTGTCGGGAGTATGAATTTATGTCGTCGACTCTGTGCACTACGGACCTGTATACGTGAGACAGCGCTGGGCTTGCCAGTATCTCTTTCAGTTGAGGTCCAGTCAAAATACATCGGTGCTGTCTCTTGAAGGAAATGGACGTAGGATGCTTTCTGCAGTTGGTCGGAACCGTCGGAAGCACTCACTATCGCACTTTTCGGCTTATATAGAGTGTCCCAAAATTAACGCAAGATTTGAATTTGCCGCCATTTATGCAGTACAGTGTTGCCAACCCTAAAAACAAAATAAATCGACAGTTGACAGTTTAGGGTTAGTAAAAATGGAGCGTTACGCAATAGAACAACGTGTCTTCATTGTTGAGCAATATTTCAAATGGATTATTGAGCAACAACAAATGAATGCTGATTTTTCGAGCAAACTCATCCTAAGCGACGAAGCACATTTTCACCTTGATGGCTTTGTTAATCGCCAAAATTGCCGCTTTTGGGGTTCTGAAAACCCACATGTGATTGTCGAAAAACAAATGCATCCACAACGTGTCACAGTTTGGTGTGCATTTTGGGCTGGAGGCATAATTAGATTGGAATTTTTTGAAAATGAGGCTGGTCAAACAGTGACTGTTACTTCTGCTCGATATCGCGACATGATAACACGGTTCTTTTTGCCGAAATTGGATGATATTGATGTGGCCAATATGAGGTTTCAACAAGACGGTGCCACATGCCACACAGTCCGTGAAACACTTCAATTATTGCATGAGACTTTTCCAGGTCGTGTACTCTCTCGTTTCGGTGATCGGAATTGGCCCCCTAGATCGTGTGATTTAACACCATTAGATTTCTTTTTATGGGGTTATCTAAAATCACAGGTCTACGTCAACAAGCCCACAACTACGCGTGCATTAAAGGAGGAGATTCAACGTTGCATCAACGAAATTCAGCCACATTCATGCAGAACGGTCATGGAAAATTTCGACACACGAGTGCGTATGTGTATGCAAAGCCGCGGAGGCCATTTGCCCGATGTGTTATTCCATAAATAACCCTATCCTATGTACTTTATGAATCAATAAAAAAATTACGATCAAAAGACTAAAAACTGTGTTTTCTATTTAATTCAAATCTTGCGTTAATTTTGGGACACCCTTTAGTTTAGGTTACATTGAGTCGATTCACACAGCAGGCTCAGAGTTTTCCGCAGCTCCAAGATCAGCTCAGTGTTCAGGGTTGATGAGGGGACTCTTCCGTCGATTTCTGTACAGAACAAGTACGTCGGCTCGAATTTTCCAATGAACGTGGAAGCGCTTGAAACGGCCATCGAAGGCATGGTGAGTAAGCAGGTTCAAATTGCGTCTCCGTTATGCCCTCCTGAGTGGTCTTTCAGGTTGAATTTGAAGTGTATCGAGGCTTATTGTTGATAATTCAAGCTCAACTCGAAAATGTTCGATATGTTCGTTGTCATTTGCTATTGGGGTTTTAGTTATAGTGGAGGAGGGGGAAACAGGCCCCAACTCGCGTCGCGTTGATAAAGTAAACAACATTCACTCTCACCTCCCCTCCCCTTTTCCCATTACCTCTCAACACTCACGATACATCTTCCTCCCTTTTTGTTTCCTTGAAATCGTGAACGAACGTCTCAATATTCGAGGAGCGTGCGCTATTAGGCTCGCAATTGATCCCATTCTCCCCCGGAGAAGTGAAAGATATCGTGGCCCAAGTGAGGAATGAAAGGGAAAAATTCGGAACATTTTGAAACGATCACATTTGATTTGGAGAACGTTATTTGACTTGCAAAACGATCTTCCGGTCACGCGATACATTTTAATAAATATATTTTCCTCTCACCTAAAAGTTAACATTACAAAATGTCCTCCTTTTGTAGCGGAGCGTGCTTCCCAACCTTCCACAACCGAGCAATAAGTCACGATAAATGGAAAATAACTGGACCCGTGCCGCCGAAGACCAACAAGAAAACGAAATGCAAAGGCGCGGGTTAAAAAGGGAGAGGAACGCCTGCTCACCAAAACGATTCATTAGTTGGAAGCACGCAACTAGCAAACTCTCGGTATAAAGATTCATTATTTTTGTGGCAATAATGTTGGGGCACAAAGACGAGATTCCCTAAATTGATAAAATAAATGAAAATGGAACTGTTGTACCTCGAGCGCTATAAATGTTACCGGTTAATCTAACTGACGCTGTTTCGTAAAGTACTTATTGAGTTTAATATTGTCGTGCACGCTTTTTCTCCGGAACGGCCAAGCCCCATCAATCATCCGCCCGAATAATTTGTCAATCAATTTCCGCTCATTAACCTTATTCCTGCAGGAGATATTTCTATCGACCTCCGCTCGGTTGCCCCTCTCGAAAAGGTCTCGATCTATCAAGAACCTGTCCAACACCCAATCAAAACGAGATATGGATTTCTCGGCACGTGCGACCCCTCGGAAAATACGTTCGCTCGTCGGAACGAGACGTTGCACCATTTTACTGAGCGGCAGCGAACGAAAAATCGAACAGGAATGTAGTAAGAAGGACAGTTACGTAATCGGCTGGAAAACAGATTTTGGGTTTCCTTTAGATCATCACGTTTCAAGGGCGACTGAGTCCAAAACACAACATTTAGGAAAAGTAGTCTGTGTGTGTGTGTGTGCATATGTGAACGCGATTGAGAAAAAACGCCTGCGGAATATTAAGCCCCGTAGCGGGGGGAAACGAGGCCATGAGGAAAACAGTACCAAAACTAACTATAGTTTTAGTGATAAAAACTCATTTACATCACATTTTGTAAGGCAGCTTTGAATTACATGACAAAACAATAAAAATTGTCATTAGTGGGGAGATGAGGAGAGCAGCACGATACTTTATCGACCTTGGGGCACGTCCATTTCCGCTACCCCTAGTCCCCCTGCTACTGCACATCATCTGCCCATCACGTCGTGGCCTACGCTTTCCATGGACGCAGGCCTCCTGCCAACCAACTCAGGCCCATCTCTCCATGGCCCACAGATGCTGAGCTACTGCTGCCTGACTCAGGCCCTATGCTCAATGGCCCGCCGAACGCCTGCTGCCTAAGCCCAACGCCTCGCGCTCCTAAACGCTACTACTACACGAAACCTGATCGCTCTGTGTCACTAGCCGCCGGTGTACCTTCTCGCCTTGACTGGCTAACGACCAAATACCTGCCGTACCTCCACAGGTCTGAGTTCGGTGGATGCTGCAGGGGCCAGCCTCTTGCATATTAGTGAAACCTCAACTTCCATGACTGATATAACCCTCGTCGAACAGACCGGTACCTTCTCGCCTGTCCATGCAGCCAGCAGACGAGCCTGCTCGCCTTCAGCTCACTGAAGAGACAAAGAGCCTGGGAAGACGCCCAGCCACCCCTGGAGCCTTATGCTGATGAGGACACGATCTTTTTTACTAGGGGAGTGATGTGACGGACACGTTTGGATTATGCAGTGACAAGGAGCTGAGAGCCGTTCCACTCAACGGAGCTGTTCCACATGAAACTCTGGAAATGGAATGACCAAGTCAAACTGCGTGACAGCGATCGAGGAGGTTTCAGCTGTGCTATCTCGTCACGCGAACGATCCTATTCGACGCCTTCCGACACACTTCTCGCTCTATCTATCCACTTGTATTGGAAAATAGAAGAAAGGACATATTATTGTGAGACGCCCGCAATCTACATTAGCCCCCACTCGTAGTAGTACAATAATCATCCTATACGACGAGATTTTAATAATTCTCATAAATAAATTAGGAGCCACCCCAGGAGTTCCGAAATACAACCCACCCCCTTTTCACTAACTACCAATTCTTACGATTTTTGCCCGATAAATCCAAAATAGTAAACACGATCTTCCTCCGGTTAACAGTTTTGGACATCAGGAATGTACTCATCACTAAATAATGGTTGTGACATGAGTAGGAGCAACTCAATAAGTTCAGGAACCTTCACTGCCACCAATTTTTAAACAGAGTGAAGCTGCGTGACGCATCCTACCAGATATCTACAATACATCAGCTGTAATGGTTTTCGCGGCGGACTGCGCGAAGTGGCAACACTGACCGCCACCCGTGCAGGCCGCCGCTGTTTATATTAGCGTTGGAGCTGCTTTTCTCAATCACAACGGCTATCGGCTCGTTGGCGAATAATATTTCTGTTATAAGTCAGTGTTTAAAGTCCCCTTTTGATTGTGTGAAGTAAGGTAAGCGATCAGAGCTTTGTGTTTCATTTTCCCCATTGTCCCTTTATTGTCATTTAATACAATCCGAGCGTAGGTTATTTATTTCATTCCAAAAGGAGTTCGTTTCATTTCATTAATTTCGAGTTTTGCCGATTAAATTCAAGTGGGTCTTAATTGCTTTATAATTTCATTTCCCATTACCTTCTTGAGAGTTATTATTTTACCTTCTTGAGAGTTATTATTTTATTTATTTGATCGAGTGAGTATTATTGAGCGTATTTGATTTGTTGTTTTCTTTTGGGCCCAGACACGACTTTCACGAGTGTTCTGTACGCGGGAATTGTGAGACAATTCCCCAAGTACGTCACACAGCTTAGTATTTCTTAGCTTTTTCAGAGAGAAGCCGCCTAAATTCCATTTGACAAAGAGGAGCCTTATCGTAATGTCACAACAGCCTCAACCCCAGAAAACGTCGTTCCGTTGTCTAAATTCTTTTTGGCAGCGTTTCCTAGTAAACCTACATGATGATTTTCCAAAAATACGAGTTGCTTGATGTATTACCATAACCTGCATGAGTGTCAGCACCACAATGAATTATGAAACTTCGACAGTAGTGTAAAAAGGGGTGAATGGCGTATCAGTAACTGACCTTCTCAACTGATAAGGGATCAGGTGTGACGTACCCATCTCCCACTCCTGACCGTGACGTCAGTGCCTCCCTGAGAATCAGCTGTTCCAGTGCCTTCTGGAGAGCAGTGGTGCCAACAAAACAGGTGATTATCGTCAAAGAGAAGGGATTTGAAGCTATTACTTAACCATGTTTATGTGATGTCAGAGGTCTCTAAGACCTCCCAGAGAGCAGTGTTACCAATATAACGAGCGTTTTCGTCTTACGGAAGGAATAAAAAGTTATTGTTTGACTGTGCTAAGCCCTGAATCAGCTGATACTGAGGTCTTGACATCTGTCATTCAAGTGTCAGTTTGACATTTGTTATCTAAATCAGCTGATTGTCAGATTGCTTTGACGTCTATTTATTGAGGCTTTCCGAAAAGACAGTTGAACTGCTATCGGATTCACGTTTTTGAAGGAAACAAAATCTTAAGACCTGAAGAAGAGCAGTGATCAGCAGTCCATGCGGGAAAGAAAAGTTACCAGAAGTTGAGGGGGGGGGGTTTCCCACGAAGATATTAAGAACGGTTTGCAATAAATTCGAATTCGAGGAAGAAGGTATGGGATTGGTGTGGAGGGGGGTGAGGCCTGAAGGTAGGCCACGTGTAATCGAGCGACGACGAGAGGTATAGTTGATGGATGGGGAGGGGTGGGGGCTAAGTGTTTGTGAACCCGTGGTTTAGTAATTGGGGTGGGGGGAGGGATGGGGGGGGGGGTCCAAATGACATTAGACGTCAATAAATAGACGTCAAAGCAATCTGACAATCAGCTGATTTAGATAACAAAAGTCAAACTGACGTATAGATGACATATGTCAATCCTGTGATAAGAAACAAAACAATCACCATGACAGTTGATAGGAAACGTCAAAATCATATGTTAAACAGCTTATTAGAAGGGAGGGCAGATAGTGAAACGGTGAAATACGTCATTTCGAAATTATAATTGATAAAGAGACGTCAAAACAATTCGGCAATCATCTGGTTTAGATAACAAATGTCAAACTGACACTTGAATGACAGATGTCAAGACCTCAGTATCAGCTGATTCAGGGCTTAGCACAGTCAAGCAATAACTTTTTATTCCTTCCGTAAGGCGAAAACGCTCGTTACATTGGTAACACTGCTCTCTGGGAGGTCTTAGAGACCTCTGACATCACATAAACATGGTTAAGTAATAGCTTCAAATCCCTTCTCTTTGACGATAATCACCTGTTTTGTTGGCAACACTGCTCTCCAGAAGGCACTGGAACAGCTGATTCTCAGGGAGGCGCTGACGTCACGGTCAGGAGTGGGAGATGGGTACGTCACACCTGATCCCTTATCAGTTGAGAAGGTCAGTTACTGATACGCCATTCGCCCCTTTTTACACTACTTTCAACCGCTACCACTCTATACGTAAAACGTCCGGTTGTTCTACCAAATTCAAATAAACTGAGCGAAAAACAAATTGAATTTGTGGCTCAAGCCATGAATACATCTGAATGTACGTGAGGCTGAGGAAAATTGTGTGACGCGTCGCATTGGACATTTGCGAGTCAAAACGGAAGGCTCTTCGCCGGCGGGTTCACATAAAAGTTGAAAAGTGCCGAACGACGGAGTGTACCGTCAAGGGGTTGGTTATTGAACTGGGCTCTCTGAAACTTCCAGCAGCGTTACCAAATTATGTGCAGAACCAGCAGCTCCTGACGTTATCAAACGTTCAGAGTGTCGCAGGAGGTGGATGTGCGCAGAGTTCGAGTTCACGTCGGTAGGTCAAGTGGAGAGTTAAACACTTTCCAAAGGTCCGAACGGAAGGTCACAGAACAACCAGATGGAATGGTGTTACTGGGTAACCAAACGGGCAATAACAACCACAGCAACCACTCAGGTTTGACTCGGACGATAGAAGGCTCTCTTACGCTCATTCTCGATGATTCCGGGTGGAACAAAAGAAACGAGACCCTTCAAGACAGTCTTGACTGTTGATTCCGCCATGGCGAGGATGAAGAGCTTACCGTGTTGAGCCAGGAACAAGATGATAAAAGGTTTCGTATCCATTCGTTCACGGATTCCATCAAATAGTCTGGGAATGACATTATTTGTCACACCTGTGCTAACGAAATCGCAAGACGAAGGTTCAAAGAATAATTTCGTAATCCTATCGACGCCAATTCAATCGCCAAATCTCGCTAATTTCGTCTCTCGCGGTTTAAACACTTGTTGGATAATTGAAGTACCTTCTCCGACATGAAAGAGAAGATTCATGCCTCCGCAGCCGGCGGCAGAGGAAGTTATTTGGTGCAAATCACGGGCGAAGGAAGTTGTTAGTTGCTTCGCTTTGCCAACTTGCTATTTCAGATCCTGTGGCACAACACGGTATCGGACGAAATACCCTCCTGACTCGTTCACTCTCTTAATTGCTCCCCGCCGTCCGCTGAACTTCAAGTACAAGTGAGCGGTCTCCTGTAATTAAGTGGATATGAGTCATCCATTCGAACAACGCGCTGGCTATCCGGGGGACTTCTTTCTACGAGCAGACAACCTGCTCGACCCGACAGTTCCTACTCGACCTTAACCAGATACGACCCCACAAGATTCATCGCGGAGCTCAATTTTATGCTGAAATTGAAACATTTTCTCACAATGTTTCATTCTTCCAATTATTTTGTTCTGAAGGAGCCTTCAGTTTAGTGATGCACGCACCATTTGGCTTCCCGATTAGCGAGTGCACTGTTCCAACCTTGGCAACCAGCGTGATATTCATTAAAAATTAAAATAACCCTCTCAATAGATGGCATGATTCCTGTTTGGTGCGTCCTTTGCTCAAACAGAAATTCCGAGGAAGAGGCTCCTGGCTTTACACAGCCTTGACCTATGGCGTCCAATCCGGCAATCAAAGAACCCCTGTCGATCATTCAGTTTTTACTCACCGCCTTCCCTCATTTCATCCCTCCTTCTTCACTCAACTCTAGTCCGGCTCACATCCAAGTCGCTTAACCAAATATTTATGTCTGTACGTATTGCGCGAAACCAGCCTTCAGCCATTCTTCAACTTATTCTTTCCTCGTACCGAGTTTCAAATCTCTCGCACCCAGCAGTCAATATGAGACGCAAATAAACCTGTGGAAGTGTAGCTACCTATTTTTTGTGTCTGTTAACGTGACTAAGTGAAAACGGCTGAATCAAATCGATTCCGGTTTTAAATATAGGCTGCAGGGCTTCACGGGATTTGAAAATAAGGGTTTGAGTCTAATCGGCCGAGAACTAACTATGGCTATTTTTCGCGCTCATTCGTCCGTTGTTTGTTTCGTTTAACAAAGAAGCAGTTCATAATAAACACCCCTAATCTTTGGATGAAGAGTTGAACATCGGAATAAAGTTTTGTGCCTTTAACGTGGTCTAAAAAAATTGTTCTTTCGCACAAAAATCCCATTTGGTATCTAGTTGTGCCCGCCATCTCGGCACCTGATCGGAAAAAGCCCATGGTTGTTTAAAAAAAAAAATGATTAAAAAAATTAACGAAACGCAGTATAATCACAAATAAGCCGTCTTTCGGATCGTTTTCAAGGCCCGCTCGACTCGCAACGCCCTTTGGACTCGCAACCTCCTGCCACTTGCCAAGCGAGGGTTTGCTGGAAGCCTCGTTCCAATTTCTCCGACTCTTTTTGCCCGACGAGGCGGAGGAAGGTTAAGGCCACTTACTCCGCACACCCCTCCATCGGATCATAAATGCCTACAGACGTTTACGGGCGCCTGGCGCAGGGGGAATATTTAGTTTCCGTAGTTCCATTGTAGTCAGGTCATGTTTCGTATGGTTTACTAGTATTTTTCGATGCTGAATCAAATGGAATGGGTCTTGGAGTAGTAATACTAGGTCAAGCTGTTCATGAGAATAATAAACCATTGTGTAATAATTTGCAGCGTTTTATCTCGTCTGATCTCTCGTCTACTTATCATCTTTTCTCTCTTCAACTCTATCGCCACTTCTATCGCCTCTTTCTCCCTTAACGCAACCTTTTCTCCTTCCAAATGTTTCCCCATTACCATTTCCGCATAATTCCATTCTTCCTATCATCTGAGAACTTCCTTTCCACCAAGAACCGCCATATTCACGTACGAGACCCCGAATCATCGTTTCCGCAAGTTGTGTCCATTGAATGGCCGTTTATTCTTTCGTTACATTTTGGAAAGGGCCCTAATTTATTTTGTTTTATGTACACACATTTGTTTTAACGACAGAAATCCAAAGCTGGGTATTTCTTTTCCCCTTTAACATTGTTTGTTATAAGTAATTGCTCACAATTAGACCACCTATCATAATGATCAAAACCTCAAATTTGTTTTTCATAAAAACAGCTCTTACTAGGTTAGTAGTGTAGGATCTGGTACAGCTGGATGAACCGACGTCAGCCCACCACCATTACAAACCCAGCTGAAATGACGTCAGAACCTCCCCCCACCCTTCTAGAATAATCATCATCGTGTGACGTCATGCTCCCACCATTGCCGTAACTTCTGAATGGACTCTCCCCTCCCCACCCAAACCGCTACACTCACTCCCCTATTGACCCCTCTCCCATAATGTGACGTCACACCTCTATCTACAAGAGCCATTTCTAAGCAGGTCGTGATGTCATGCCCCCGCCATTGCTGTAACTTCTGAGTGGACTCTCCCCTCCCCACCACGCCACTACTATCACTCCCCTATTGACCCTCCCCCCCCATCATAATATGCCGTCATACCCCCTCCAACTGGCTAACTTCTGAGTGGACTCTCCCCTGCCCTCCACGCCACTACTATCACTCCCCTATTGACCCCCTCTCCCATAATGTGACGTCATACCTCTATCTACAAGAGCCATTTCGAAGCAGATCATGACGTCATGCCCCCACCATTGCCGTAACTTCTGTGTCGATCTGGGTCAACCCCTTCATGTGACGTCTTGCCCTAAATATTGCCATAACTTCTGCGTGGATACAAACCCCCCTCTACTACTCTCACTTCTAAGCCCCCCCCCCTTGTCAAGAAACACAGTACACGTGTACTTTCCTCCTCGAAAATGGGTTTCAATCAAGTTTTAAAAATTTTAACGTTGTCGAAATTAGATTTGTTCAACAACGAAAAAGATTTAGGACAATATATATGCGTAGCAATCCTAGCAATAATTATGTCCCAATGTTCGTTAAAGTTTTTTTTTAAAATTAGATTACATTTTTTGTATGAATAGCTCAAAATAACATATTAATACTGTACAATCTTCATCTGTGGGAAAATGACAGGAGCTACACAATAAATTATGATGAACGATTGCGACAGAAAGCGATTTTGTCGTAGTTTCTTCAGCATATATCTCGTTTATATGAGACTAGGGTCTTTAAAAGATATCAGAGTGGTCGTTAAATGGAAAACCTTCAAGATTAACGTCGAGTAATAAATTCCAGAATTCATACCCACGTCAATTTGTTTCCGCAGTTTGTCCGCAGAACTTAAAGCACTAGTAGCGCATTAAAAATACTATAAAAACAAGGTCGTGGTGGGAGTAACGGCATACCAATAATTTCCGGAACTTTAACGGCTACCAGTTTGTACGTAAAATGTGAAGTTACGTTTTACAGAGTTCCAATGGACTATGACAAAATGGATTTGATTGGTAACTAAAGTCATGAAATTTCTGGGGATGAGGAATGTTGTGTGATGGGCTGCATCAGAGATTGTTAATCATTAGTATTTATGTGTAGTACCTTGTGTGTCCGGATATACTCGTTTAATTATTTATTTTCTCGATATGTTAGAACACAATTATCAAATTAATTCTGTACGCTCTTTGAGTGAAAGTGGTTTTATTGGTTATTGGTGTGGTGGTTGTTCGAGCCACCGTTCCACTACCTTCACCACCGTTTGACTTCGCTGGACTCAAAGAACGTGGGTTTAACTGGAATTGGCATACATTATTATTTATGTAGATCTAATAGAAGGCGTGCAGCGTATGTGAACTGCAGCGTGTAGTAAACGTGGTGTATTACGTCCGTCGTCTCCTTTCGCGCTCCGTCAAACCGTAAGTTGTCGGATTACAAAAGTCGCTCAAAGCGCGACGTATTTGGAGCTGTAATATTCGCGGCATCCGAGTGGCAACGATTAGCGAGGCGACTGCTCGTTTAATGGCGATGGAAGTGCGAGAAGATGCTCGAAGAAAGGCGTCAGGTATTGATGTTTGCTAAGTGACTCCCTCTTCGCCCCTCCGCACAAGCCCATCGCCGTTGCTCGTAAAAGAAAAAAAAAACCCCCTTCCGCATCCCTTCTGGCCAGAACTGCCTCATCACCTTTTTGCCTTCTGAAAACCGCCCCCATCTCAATGGAAGAGTTGTTTCAAGTGAAAAGTGAAGGACTTGAAGATCTCTGTTGAGGGGGACGTTTGGGGGAACGGGACGGCAGAAGCGAACTCCTTCTGAAGACCTCTTGACCCATTGAAGCTTCTCCAGCTTCAAGCTCACGAAATGAGCATTTCAGGTTATTTGGGGGGTCGCTCCTACGCTGCTTTCAACAGGTCAACCTGTCGCGTTTCAACTCTTGAAGCGAACCAATACGGTAATAGTTGTGAGATTTCACTACTCGGGGTCTTCAACTACAGAATAGACGTGCGTTAGATGAATAGCTGCAGAAATGCCGATTGTTCCACCAAATCAAACTTGAACCATTTGATATACTGCGCAGTGGGTTTACGACAACATGCGGCGAAACCAAACGTGCTCCGAAGTATTATTTTCAGTGATTTTTATCGCTCAGACGAGACATAACCACCTCATCTTTTTTACGTCAAATGAGAACATAACGCAACATGAAAACTTGTAACGACTAAGGATCCGCAATTAGTTGGGTTGCTCCTAATTATGACGCAACAACACTGACACTATACTGATTACAGACACAAAGATCAGGTCTCGAAATTAGACTTTTCCGCTTGAGTAGGTCTCGAATGATCAGATAGGGTAAATGTTCTACTTTTTTGGCGAAATGATCGCAATAATTTGTTTACCCTTTGGGTAGCGGAAAGTAATAGAGTAAGAGCCTAACTGTGAAGCTTGTGGGATTGTTACTTCTGTGGGAGATGCACGTCCGTCTATGGAGTATAGTAGAGTTACTATACTCCATAGACAGACGTGCATCTCCCACAGAAGTAACTCATAATCTATCGAAGAAATAAGTCGAACGCCCACACCAACCGCTCAAATTGGTGACAACGGAGAACTTCAACGTGACAACAATAAAAAATATCTGGTGTCTGTAATAATGTATAACACACAACTTTCCTTAGCTCTAAGTCAATTCACTTTGTGCATGGCTATTTCTGCTTTCGCAATTCATTTACCACTCAGTTCATTTGAACTTGGTCAAACAACACTTAACGGCAGCAGGAAGCGGCAGCGATTAAGGTTCCAGAATTTGATGTGCTGCTCGTACTTATTCCACAACCATTATTGAGCCACTGGTACACAGATAATTAATAAGGCTGTTAATACGAATTTTTTAAAGAAGGATAGTAATTACTTTTGTAGAGTTATTGGGTAAAGACGTTTAGAACTGGTAGTATGCGAAACGCCAGTAGTTGAAATTCCGGAATTTCTGTAGTGACCCCCATGTATCTCATGAGCGTTTTTAAACACTCACCCTTTAGCTATTGGATTGGACTACAACACCAATTTTTTTTTTCATTCTACTAAAATTCCAGCGGAGTTTATAAGGTAAAAACTACGCCAAAAACGCTTTTCGTCGAAAATTTTGATAATTTATTGTGCTGCTCTCGTTATTTTCCCACGGATGGGAATTCCATGGTATAATTGCCTTATTGAGAGCTACCAATATAAAAAATTCAATCAAAATCGTTAGAGCCGTTTCTGAGAAAAAAAAATATTTGGTGTTTTGATCACTATGATAACTATAGTTACATTTCGGTGGATTTTGCTCATACCCTTATTTTGGCGTTCCATGATGACGTGCGGGGGAGATATGACGTTTGAGATGGTTTGGTACGGTGGTTTTCCCTAAAAATCGTTCACAGACACACACAGACCATTTTCCCAAATAGTGTTTTCCGGATTCAGGGGGGTCTGAAACGTGAATATCTGAAGAGAACTCAAAATTTTTTTTTCAGCCGATTACATAACTTTCCTTTCTACTGTGTAGAGCCAAGGAAACTAAAAAAGGTTGAGAAACACTCAACGAAGATCGAATTGATCTTTCGGGCCCAAATCCTTACGACGAAGTTTCGTCTCAAATTCGTTGCAGTTGATGGAAGAGGGGGTGAACTACAGTTCGAGAGACGAGTTGGAACGAAGTCACGACTTTAAGGTTCAATACCGTTTGATAAGACTGAAAGGGGAGAAATAACTGAATCCTGATACGGGCGTCCCCCGCGGAATATAAAGACCGAGACAACCCGTTAAGTTTCGAACTTTGAGCCGCGATCGCTCTAATTAGAGGTCTACCGCTCAACTCGGTTCAACCCTTGCCCTGCTCCTTCACGCAGTCCTCCTACAAACGCACCAACAATCTTTTCCTCGACAAAGTTTTCCTCTGAACCGCTTTTCCCTCATCTCACGAAATGACAAGCCATCGCTTTTGTCTCGTGAAAAACTTGAGAGCTTCTGAAAGTTTTCCGAAGGGCCTCTCAATTAGGAATCTGCGTTCGAGTTCAACTATAACAAATATTTGACGCCAAAATACAGCGAAGGTAGTAAAACTTGGTTGATTGGAAGCGCTAGCACAAAGAGTGCTCATAAATCGAGTCTCAGATATTTTCTTCGGCTCGAATGTTATCTAGAACGGTTTTAACGAATTGTATCAACTCTCTCACAATGCTTTCAGCTGACGAATCTAGACATGTCGAATTAGGAGCAAGATAGTGAAGGTCCGGGCTGAGTTCTTTGGAGCGCCTCCTTCGAAGGTCTTCTCAGGAGTCTCTTGGAGACTGACTTGAGCCATAGGCCAGCGCTGATCCATGCACAGTCGGTCGGCCAAATCGCGGCAAATGCCAGTCGAAAGCTTCAGGTTGTCACTCTGTACTGATGGAGAGGGGGGGGGGGGTTGGAGATGTTTGGAGAGCTGCTGACTCCGGCAAAAATTACAGCGATCGTCAGCTCCGATCCAATAGCCCAACTTTCGTCGGATTATGGGACCTTACCACAAAACTACAATCGCCTGTTGCTCACAATGGGAGCCAGCCGATACAACTCAATGGAGCGAGCACGTCAAAAAAGAAAAGATCCAGTTCATCCTCTTGAAGCGAAATTTAAATAGCCAACCGTCAATACGTCCTCTTGGGAAGCGAGTCAAGTATTTGGCGTTAATATGAGTGAGATGTTGCGTTTCAGCCACTGAAAGACACTATCCTCGCAAAGTTTGCCTCATTACGAGCAATTAACAAGGCCACTGGGGTGTGTGCGTTATCCTGACACTATCGATTACTGCCCCGTTGTCCGGGTCAATCAAAAGAAAGTACTGGCTCAATCCCACACAGCGGAGAATCCGTTCTGTAGCTCAGCAATAGCATGCAGTGAGGCACTCTCAGTGATCATTGCTCAGTTTTAATTTGGCCATTAAGCACCTGGTGGGTAAGTAGAGAGTGAACGTGGTGCTTCCCCCACACTGGACTGATCTTCGCATAGACCTCTCTACTAAAAGAAAACTCGCTGCGCTAGATGAATGGGTATTGAATACATGGCAAGCGGTATAGGCATCCTCATCAAAGAGACGTGACACGTAGGACGTTTTCCCAGCCTGACCACTGAACAAGCCGGTTCCTCAAGGAACAGGGCGGCGACTTCAATGTGGTGCTCTACTTCTCTTCTCTCATAAATATTCCATCGTGCTTTTCTTGAGCTTCCAGTGTGAACGAAACAAGACACCATGCGCTGTACCACTATAGTCCTACAACAGTGAGCGACTGTTGTTGGAAGGGCGGTCCACCCTTTCAGCTTTGACTGCCACCAAGCAAACTCATAACCGTTTTGCTCAGCTTGCAAAGGAGGTTATGACAATAAAACGTGGCCGCAGATCTCTCCCTTTGAAATTTGCCTCCCAGGTAAATAGTTAACCGAGTGAGAAAATAAATTAAGAACTCCGCCAATATGGTGCGGATTTCCCAAGGTCATACTTCCGCGTGGAAATACATGGGGAGACTAGCAAAATGAGAACCAGCCGTACCTCCACCGGGTCTGGGATCGGAGGATACTGAGGGAGTGCCTGTGCTCTTGCATGGTAGCGAAATCGCAACTTCCATGATTTTTAACTGATGTAGCTCTCTGTACATGTTCGATAAGGAAACGAGCATGTTTTCTGCTAGCTCGTAACTACGTTGTTGGTCTCTGAGAGCATTTTCGTAGGAATACATTTATAGCTTATCATGAAAAGTACGTAACGCTTCAGATTACCCATTTCGGCCAATTTTTGGACCTTCCTTTCGACGCACGTCAAAGTCGGTGAGAAGGCGGAAAGTAATATTCCCTCCGAACTAGGAGACTGCTGGGTGGTTGACAAGAGTTTCGCAGGGCGTTCATAATTATTACTCGATCCGGGAGGTCAGTAGCAGATGTGGAAGCGAGAGAAGGAAACAGACCGTTCGACGAGGGAAATCCCCCCCCCCTCCACCCCACACCACCAACCGTCCAAGTTTTCTTCAGATATCCGGAACGAGAAGAGCATCAGACTTTCATTAGGAGGCTCACTTCACAAAAACACCATTCCGGTCGTCAATCATTATTCGACATTAGTGCCATCTCCCCCCCCCCCCTCTCACCAGCTCCTCGTATTTTTGTCCCAGTCATTATCGATAACAATCCGGGATCGCCCGAGCCCAAACCCCATTTTTTTGCCTGCCTTCCGCCCTCTGGCCTTCCAGTCTTTCTCAAGAAAGGCGTCAATGTTGTTGCCCCACCGCTTTCCTCTGTTACAGTTTCCATTCGGAATAATTGACACGACTTCTATGACCTGGATGAGCCCATGCACGTCACGTGACCAGAACTATACGCTGATTCATTGGAGAATTGAGGGTAAAGAAGCATCTTCCAGGATTTCACTTTGCATTGATCAACACTGTAAAGAGGAAAGGATTTAATCCACCAGTGTTGTATCCGCCCTTCCCCTTCTGGCAGTCGGCCCATTTTTGCCCAGGCACACCTTCTTTCTCATTCCCGTCGCTATGAATCAAGATGAGCCACTAATAATCGCTGAGTGGCTTGTTCCCAATCCTCCATAGTTCATTTTGGCTAGTTTTTCATTCTGAATAATGCACATACGTTTATGGCTGGCAAATATTTTTCACCCCCCCCCCCCCCAACTCTTCAAAATTGGACACTTGACGTTTCAAGACATGGGGACTTCAAATGGTCTTTATGGGCGGAAAATGGTTCAAGAATAAGGCCAAAACCAAATTTTGACAGTTTTGCGCCAATTGTGTCGTGTTAGGTATCGCAGCCGTGTATAGCTGCGTCTAGATGAAAAATAGTCAATTCTACTACTTGAAGGAACTAGCAGGGCAATATATCGTGAGCTACCCAGCCTGCGCTCATTTCCTTCACGGCCTCACTACAACAACTCGTCAGTTCGACTCGTCGATTCCGGCCAATTGCCTAGCGTTTCCAGGAAAATGTCCATTTTCGTTGTTCGGATGTAGTCTGGTTTGTATCGTTCAGTGGTCTTTTTCGATTACAGATCGAATGGGATGGTTCTCGTAGGTGTGGGATTGCGTTAAGCTGTGCAATAAATTGGAGAGCTTTATTCTTTTTATTCGTTAACGGTTTCGAGGACACTGCTCTCCTGTACCCTGTTGATCCACGATAATAAGTGTTCAACATCTCAGTTCTCGTCGGAAGATTGATTGACACCAACTAACTGGCCTCTGGTGGACCGACGTGAAGCCTTTTTACTTTCCTTGGCTCTACGAAGTAGAAAGGAAAGTTATGTAATCGGCTGAAAAAAAAATTTTGAGTTTTCTTCAGATCTTCACGTTTCAGAACCTCCTGAGTCCGAAAAACACTATTTGGGAAAATGGTCTGTGTGTCTGTGATCGATTTTTAGAGAAAACCACCGTACCAAACCATCTCAAACTTCATATCTCGCCCGCACATCATCATGGAACGCCAAAATAAGGGTATGAACAAAATCCACTGAAAGTTAACTATAGTTATCATAGTGATCAAAACACCAAATATTTTTTTTCTCAAAAATGGCTCCAACGATTTTGATTGAAGTTTTTATATTGTTAGCTCCCAATAAGGCAATTATACCATAAAATTCCCATTCGTGGGAAAATGACGAGAGCAGACAATTAATTACCAAAACTTTCGACGAAATCGTTTTTAGCGCGGTTTTTAGAGAAAACAACTGTACGAAATCAGCTGAAACTTGATGCTCAGCCTACAGGTTACCATGGGACGCAAAAATAAGGGTAAGGGAAAAATCCACCGAAAGTTAACTATAAAGATCATAGTGATCAAAACATAAATTTTTTTTCTCCAAAACGGCTCTAACGAATTTCATTAAATTTTTTATATTGATAGCTCTCAATAAGGCAACTACACCATAAAATTCCCATTCGTGGATCCAATGTCTAAAGGGTGAGTGTTTAAAAATGCTCATGATATACATGGGGGTTACTACAGAAATTCCTGAATTTCAACTACTGCCGTTTCGCTCACCACCAGTTCTAAACGTCTTTACCCAATAACTCTGCACAAGTAATTAGTATCCTTCTTCAAAAAATTTTTGTTTACAGCCTCATTAATTATTTGCGTACGAATTGCTCAATAATTGTCCTGCAATGAGTACGAGCAGCACAATGAAATCTGGAACTGTAAGCGCTACCGCTTCCTGCTGCCGTAAAGCGTTGTTTGACCAAGTTCAAATTAACTGAGTGATAAATGAATTGATTAAATAGAATTAGCCATGTACAAAGTGAATTGTTGTAGAGCTAAGAAAAGTTGTGTGTTGCAACGCACCAGATATTTGTGCTACGTCCCACTCTTAACATTTCCAACATCCCCCCCCCCAACCCATCCCAAACCCTCACCGCATCAAAACGTACTAATTAAACTGTCGAAAAACATAAGAAAAAAATAAAATAATCATAAATCTTTAATTGAATTATTGTGATTCTTGCGTTTGGTACTCGCTATTAGGTACGTCACAGCGTTGTTTGGCGAATATACACAGCCGGGCTACCGAGCACACTCTGCGGTGGTTTTGGTCTCATCAAGCAAAGCTGTACCTAATAATTATTGACACTGTTTAAAAAATTGTTTTATTTTCTGAATTGTGTACCGAAATCTAAAATTGCGTTCAAATAACCCGGTTCGAAGGGGGGGGGGGGATCCTTTCCACAAAATTGCCCCCCTCAAACTACAAAATTGGCGTGGACCACAAGTTGGGAAACTATGATTTAGATCTGTTTGGTTTATTATTCATTCTGAGTAATACACCTATGTTTTCGGTCAGGAAAGTAGTCGTAACGCACAACGTCGTGCCAATTGCCTACTGACGCGGTTTGATTTAGTTTCCGTCGTTTCGTCGTAGTAAGGTCACGTTTTACATGATTTAGTGGTATTTTTCGATGCTGAATCGAATAGGATGAGTCTCGGAGGTGTCAGACTAGGTCGAGCGGTTCAAAAGAATAATAAACCGTATAATTTTCAGGGTTTTTATCAAGTTGTTAACTCGCAGGTGCTGTTACAGTAAAATTAACGCGCCAAAGTTTATTGATTTATTTACACATATGGACGCGAGCCCTATTATATAGGAATAATATCTGCTGCGACGCATCACACTACTTTCCTCGTTCTGCTCCTACTTATGCCACGGACATTATTGAGCAATAAGTTCACAGATCATTTAAAATACTGTCTTCCTGATTTTTACTTTCCGCTACCCGAAGGGAAGCATAGTATAGTAATCGGGTAAGAAAAATCGCATTTTTCTCGAAAACGGCTCTAACGATTTTGATTAAACTGTCAAATTATCTTCTACAGAGATAAAAATCAAAATGTGTCGAAAATAACGTTTTTTCGAACATTTCCGTAAATTCTGGAGTAACTACTTCACCAAACTCGATCAATCGTTCAGAGTGTCTTTAAGTCACCCATACCAACATTTTGTTCTTCATAATTATTTCTGTATATACATGTTGAGCGGAGCTATAAGCCAAGTTAACACAGAAAAGGAGATTGGTCGAATATTAATCTAATTTTCTAAAAAATGGCTATAACGATTTCAATCGAACTTACGGAGTAGTCTCAGGTAACTAGTCCCTACATTTTGTTCTCAATAAATGTTCCTGTGAAAATGCGCTGAACGAAGATATAGCGCCAGCAAAAGGTGGTGTTCGAAATTACGGGGTTGGCGGAAAGTTGTGTGTTGCTACGCACCAGATATTTTTTAGAAGGATCGGATTCACCGTTTCGGAATAATAGGTTAAAAACTGTGAAACGGTGAGGGTTGAAGTTGCGGAGTATTTGGAGTGCCTCCTAAGCAAATTTTGAACGTTATCAAACGCTCCTCGTTTAGGTGCTAAATTGGAATACGACTGCGCAAAATTTCGTCGAAATGTCTTGTAATTTATTGTGTTGCTCTCGTAATTTTACCACAAATGGGTGTTGCCGTCTTTTCAGAAGCTGTTAATGTACACAATTCAATCAAAATCGTTTAAGCCGTTTATGAGACGAAAATTAATTTTAATTTTATTTAATTTAAAGCGAATTTGGCTCATGCTGGGGACAGACTAACACAGTGTAATTGGAGGTTGAATCTGGTTTCACGTTCATGTAATCAAGTTGACAGGAGATACAAAGGGGGCTTGACTCACCCAATGACTTCCTTTGGCTTGCTGTGCGGTACTTATGTGGTATGAAGATCGCGTAGCAACACCACGTATGTGGTATGATCCGCCATAAGCGGTATTTTCGAAGGTTCGATTGTCGAATTTGACACAAATTGAATTGACACAACGAGAGAGAGATTCACTCGTCTTTTTTAGTTTGGATAGCAACTTTAGACAACGCGGGAGGCGGGAAGTTCTCCCAACTCAGAAGAGCTGTTCCGCAGATAACCGCTTTCTAGTGCCCTCCGAAACTCCCTCATTTTGGCGTTCTATGATAATCCGCGGACTAAATGTTGAGCTGATTCGGTTCAGCCGTTTTCTCTCAATCGCTTTGCCAGACGCGCAATCCATTTTCTCAAATAGCGATTTTCGTCTGATCTCGTAAATTTCTTTTCTACTTGGTAAAGCCAAAGAAAGTGAAAAACAATGAAGAAAGAGGAAACGATAGATAAACGAGTATTAGGAGGAAACCTGATCAGTAACGAAGGCAGCACAGCTACCGTGAGACAACACTGAAGGAATACTGCCATCCAGAAAGACCAACCTGTAATCAGAGTGGGTCGGGGAAGCAGTGTCCAGCGCAGCCAGGAGTTTAGGACATACTAAAATTGATATAAAATGTTGAAATAAATGAAGTATGGTTCAATGAGGGGCTATGGAACTGCATGATATTGCTCAGGTCTCAAAAACAGCTCGTAGAACCGATGATTCTCGAGATTGAGAAAGCAGAAAGGTCGCACGAACGCGTCAAATTTACGATAACGTTGCCTCATCGGGTTGATGCTGCTTGTGCTCCCAAAACTGACGACCTTTGCCGCAGGGATAAAGAACAAGGATCCACTCTCTTCTGGAAATTCAAACTTAATTGTCAATAATAATAGTGGGCTGTACGTGAACGAATAAGCTGAATGGTATAAGCAGAACTCACCGAAGAGGACGTTCTTGGAGAGTTTCCCCCACAGGGAATAAGGAGCACTACAGTTGTGATGTCATGGTTTTAATAATTGAGACTTTCGAATCCAAATGTCATTTGAATTCGTGCAATCTAAGCGGCGAACGAATAGTAATATCTCCTCCGTACAAGAAAGCATCAAAAAATGTCAGACCGCAATGGCTCGCAGGATCACTCATCACCCAAATACCTTGGTCAGGACGATCCTGGCGTGACTATCGGCGAATAAGCCGCAAATGTCGATTGGGTATACACGCGTCTTGTCACTATTGCCTATCAATAATACGCCTTCACCATTCAGCGCAAGATAGCAGGGAGGTCCATCAGTGCAATCTCATCCGGCTTCTGGAAGGACGCTCCAAGCCCTGTAAGGTGAGCCACAAGCCACCAGTTCCTTAGCGGACAGCGCCCTGTCAATCAGCAGCACACCTTCAGTACGCGTTCTATCTCCAGGCTGAGGGCCTCCTTCAAGGACCTTGTACATGTGTACATGTTAACCTCCCATACAAGTGGGTCCTAGTAGTCTGCATGAAATGTCCAGGTTCCACAGAGATCAGTGCAGATTCCATATACTTGGGTAACTTCCCTGCACTTCAATAATCCCACTCGATCTCAGATAGGGTGAAATCGCGTGAACCAACTCACGAATGAAACTCCGCAATGGTCGATCTATTTCGATCCAGAACTAGACGTTTGCATCTGATTTCCGAAAGCTCGTGACCAGTCGATCGTTTTTCTTCTATTTTTCTTGGCGAGGTACTGGGAATCGAGTAGCCGAATGAAAGAAGACGAAGGACCGAGCGGAGGAAAAGCCGCTCAAACAATGCGTCATCATCATTAATATCAGAGGCATTAGATTTTGTGAGGTCGCTTTCCTCCAGACATCCGGTCGGTACAAACCTTAGAGACAAGCTAATGACTGGAGGGGGCTCCCTCAAACTATTGTCCTACTTCGGGAGTTTCACGGCCCCCGTTCTTCTATTCCATTCCTCCGTTCAGATTCTTCCCGTTCGTCCGTCCGTCCGTCCGTCTGTGTCCCCCGTCAATCCTGGGCTATTTACACAAAGACGACTTTTCTTGCGTCGCTCCTCTCACAAGCTATTGATAGATGGAACTTGGATCCCATCATTGTGTTCCCATCAGTCAAACCTTCCAAAGAATCCGGGCGGTGGTGTCGAAGAAAAGGAATAATAAAAAGGGGAAGAAAGGGGAAAAATCCACGATCCTTTTCGTTTTTTGGACTTTGAAGGTCATTCACAAAGAGCTGTGGAGCTATTTCAATGACCAAACCACCAGCTAAGATCAATGATCCTCCTTTCACGACGTCCGGGTTTCGCTGTAGACTAATCGAAGGCTGATAGTTCGTGACTCATGTTCTCCACCTGGGTGGGTGTTGAATGGAATCAAGCTCCTGAGTTATGGTCTTCCTTTGAGCCTGTGAAACGCTCGAGAGTTTAATAATATGAGCACAGTCAGAATCCTCCATCTCATTTTGGGACACAGTTATTCTCTAGAAAGGACTTGAAGAACTTGGCAATCACGGACGACAAAAAACAAAAAACTCAGATCTCTTCAAATATTCCTAAGCTCCTCGACGTTATTATTACTGTTTATAACAGCCGAGGGAAGTGAAAGTTACCCGCAGCCATTGAGCTTCTCCGTGTACCACATTTTGGCAACCAGCACATCTGTTTAGCCGTCTTGTCAACGGGCTTCATTTTTCAGCATGTCGCACATGCTAAATAACTCCTTGAGTTTCTTCCAGCCCCAATACAACGTTGCACAACGATTTACACGTTTCAGGATAAATTGGAATACTCAAATTACCAGATACTTTGTAATCAACACCATCAGACTCCACTAAAATGTTTTGTGACACTTTCTAACTTCTTCAATTCAAAACATACAAAATACTCTGCGTTTCTTCTCAACAAGATTAGATGAAGGTAGGGCGTATTGTGAACACTACATTGTTTGCCCGTATCTTTCAATATGTTGCAAAATTCGTTCGCCATTTTGAAGAAGAGTTATGTAAACGGCCGAAAGAACATTCTGCGAGTTTTCGTCAAAATTCTACTGCTTAAAAGCCATGGAGTTCGAAACATGCAGCTTCAGAAAATGGAGTGTGAGTTTGTGAACGGAATCGGCTCAAATTCAAGGCAGAGCTTGTAAAGCAGTACTTAATGCGAAAATTGAATTATTAGCAAACGTCAGTAAAAAACAATCAAAAAGCCAAATGTTTTCTTTCTCACATTTAAATTGCCTGTATCGATAGTGGAATTCTCATTTGGGGGAAAATGATGAGAAATGCTCAATAAATTTAAAACAATGTTAGCACAGTTTTTACTTTCAGCCACCCAAGGCTGAGGAAAGTATAGTAATCGTGAAAAAAAAAAAATAGGTTCGATTTTCTTCAGATCTTCACTTTTTAAGGCTTACTGAATCTGGAGAAACCTAGTAAGGAGCTAAACGGATGTCGTGGGCATCTTATTTCTTGCCCTTTTTGTCGGCGAATCGTACGATCTCGATCGCCCCTTATCCCCAGCGATCGCAAAAGATAAGCTAGGTATCGGAGACTCGAATTGCTCACCTTCTTTCTCCTCATTTCGCTACACGCTGCGTTGCGATTGATTAATACGCTTTTGTTGCGACGTTCGCTTTAAACGCCAAAACACATTTTTCATTCTGCTCCTAATCATTTGCCCGACCGTTTGACATTTTGCTGCTCTCGCTTGGGGTAATAGGAGACTACCGACCAACGCTGTTCGTTGCACGAGACCTATCGATACATGCAGTCATAGCAGTATCAACCGACCTATCAATGCATGCAGTCGTAGCGTTATGAAGCGACCTATCCATACGTGCAGTCGTAGCGTTATCAAACGACCAATCGATAAGTGCAGTCGTAGCATTATCAAGCTACCTATCGATACATGCAGTCGTAGCGTTATCAAGCGACCTATCGATACATGCAGTCGTAGCGTCATCAAGCGACCTATCGATACATGCAGTCGTAGCGTTATAAGCGACCTATCGATACATGCAGTCGTAGCGTCATCAAGCGACCTATCGATACATGCAGTCGTAGCGTTATCAAGCGACCTATCGATACATGCAGTCGTAGCGTCATCAAGCGACCTATCGATACATGCAGTCGTAGCGTTATCAAGCGACCTATCGATACATGCAGTCGTAGCGTCATCAAGCGACCTATCGATACATGCAGTCGTAGCGTCATCAAGCGACCTATCGATACATGCAGTCGTAGCGTTATCAAGCGACCTATCGATACATGCAGTCGAAGCGTTATCAAGCGACCTATCGATACATGCAGTCGTAGCGTCATCAAGCGACCTATCGATACATGCAGTCGTAGCGTTATCAAGCGACCTATCGATACATGCAGTCGTAGCGTTATCAAGCGACCTATCGATACATGCAGTCGTAGCGTCATCAAGCGACCTATCGATACATGCAGTCGAAGCGTTATCAAGCGACCTATCGATACATGCAGTCGAAGCGTTATCAAGCGACCTATCGATACATGCAGTCGTAGCGTCATCAAGCGACCTATCGATACATGCAGTCGTAGCGTTATAAGCGACCTATCGATACATGCAGCCGTAGCGTTATCAAGCGACCTATCGATACATGCAGTCGTAGCGTCATCAAGCGACCTATCGATACATGCAGTCGTAGCGTTATCAAGCGACCTATCGATACATGCAGTCGTAGCGTCATCAAGCGACCTATCGATACATGCAGTCGTAGCGTTATCATGCGACCTATCGATACATGCAGTCGAAGCGTTATCAAGCGACCTATCGATACATGCAGTCGTAGCGTCATCAAGCGACCTATCGATACATGCAGTCGTAGCGTTATCAAGCGACCTATCGATACATGCAGTCGTAGCGTTATCAAGCGACCTATCGATACATGCAGTCGTAGCGTCATCAAGCGACCTATCGATACATGCAGTCGAAGCGTTATCAAGCGACCTATCGATACATGCAGTCGAAGCGTTATCAAGCGACCTATCGATACATGCAGTCGTAGCGTCATCCAGCGACCTATCGATACATGCAGTCGTAGCGTTATAAGCGACCTATCGATACATGCAGTCGTAGCATCATCAAGCGACCTATCGATACACGCAGTCGTAGCGTTATCGAGCGACCTATCGATACATGCAGTCGTAGCGTTATCAACCGACCTATCGATACGTGCAGCCGTAGCGTTATCAACTGACCTATCGATACATGCAGTCATAGCGTCATCAAGCGACCTATCGATACACGCAGTCGTAGCGTTATCAAGCGGTCGGTCCCTGTTCTTTGTTTCACCCAAACCTAATTTCCGCGCGTGGTTTGTGTGTGTGTGGTTCAACTTGTGGGAGAATGGTTGAACCGATTGAACCTTTTTTCGTTTCGTTCACGATTTTGTTGGACGCGAAAATAAGGATATGGGTGGAAAAGGCGGGTGGCGGTGGGATGGGGGGAATCTACCAAAAACTAGGGTTTTTCGCATTTTCTCGAAAACAGATTTATTGATTTTGATCAAACTTGTCGACGTCCTACTTTTCCGTTCACCAATTTCACTTTAAAATCTAATTCTTCAGTCGTCATTGAAACTAGTTTCTTCAATTGTGTCTTTGTCATGCAACGGGAATTCGTGGACGGCGAGATAAGTGAAGGTCATCCTGACTCGGCTGCAACATATATATTGTTCCTGTGGAATTGCGTTGAACGTTTTTAAAAAAAATCGTGTTGTCCGTCTCATGAATTGCTCAATAATGTTCGTTGAATAAGTATGAGCGACTTAATTCATTCTATAACGTTAAGCACTGCACTATCAGTTTTCATTTAGAACGTCCAGCTGCCAAGTTAATGGAAACTGAATGAATTAAAATCCAGGGTGATGAAAATCGCTGAGCCAACTCGCGACTGAGGCGAGTTATACGAATCTAGGAACACCATCCCCTCCCCACCTAACCATAGCTCATGTTATTGGAACTGCAGTGAAGCAGCACGTAGTGTCTTGTTTCATTCACATTGGAGGCGCAAAACCTGGAGGATGTAGTAAGTAGGAGAAAAGATGTGGCTTCTCCTTTGGTCCGGATTGACCTGTTCTCTTTTCAGACGTTTTCCGATGTTGCTGAGAAACTCGTACTGGTCACGTTCCTTGGATTACCATCTTGCTTGTCGTTTACCTAGCAAAGCGCAGCTTGTTTTTAGGTACAAATAAAAATCGCAATGTAATCGTATCGCCACCTCCATTATTGTTATTATTTTCCCATATTTCGATATCACCCCCGGTAGTTTTCAAAATGATAATTTCTGTTCATCACTTAATAACTAATAAACAAAACTATTGACCCCGACGAGATCAATTTCAAGTGATAGTGGAGATCCGCCGTTCCGCGAATCCATAGAATCACATTTCGCACATCCTCAAGGAAGTTTTGGTTCATTGTTCATTCTGAATATTACACCTATGTTTTGGGCAGGAAAATTACACAACCACCCCCCCCCCCCACCACCACTTCATTTGATACATTACGTTTCAAGACATGTTCTTTGCACAAAATCCCATTTGGTAGACTTGTGCTCCCCTCCTCGGCAAACCTATTGGACAAAGCTCGTCGTTGTTGTGGGCAAAACATAGTTAGAAGAATTAACAAAAACGCAATTTTGGCAGTTTTATTACAAATACGCCGTGTTCGGTATTGTTTTCTAGGCATTTTCAGATGCGCGGTTGGACGAAAAAATTATCAGAGGGGTACAACTGCGTCTAAGCTGAAAGTAGAGAAATCACAGTAAAGTTCACTAATTGAAAGAACTCACGGGACAATAACTACAGCGAAAGTAATCGTTTTCTCATTTGTACTCCCTCCCTTCCGTTTCATGAAAACCACGTGAACGTCGTGCCAATTGCCTTATGGGCGCCTGGAACACTCAGTATTCGTCGTTCCGTTGTAGTCAGGTCAAGTTCCGTATGGTTTACTGGTATTTTTCGATGCTGAATCGAATGGGATGGATCTTGGAGGTGTGAGACTACGTCGACTACAAGAGAATAATAAACCGTTGATTAATAATTTGCAAGTTTTGTTTTCGTATTGCCATAACAATTTTTGGATCGGTTGTGTACCACGAGTGAACCATATCTTCCTCCGAGTAGTTCAAAGAGAACCAGTGGAAGGCCCTTGCCCATGTTCACAGCGTGTCAGAACGTCTACCGCGGTCACGGAAAGAGGACCCCGAAATGTGGTTTATACTGGCCAACGCTATTCACACCTCTGGGCGGATTACATCCTCAACACAAACATTCCAAGATACTGTCGCGCAATCAAACAACGAACGACGATCCATTTTGAAGCAGGTCGCGGATTCAACTAAATCACCCTTCCGACACTCCGTATGAGGAGAAACGGTTAGTCGATACCTACTCGGAATCTGAAACTGAGAGGAAACCAAAAACCTTACCAATTGTTACGCGGAACGCGCCTGTTGGCCGGCCAAACAGTTTCTGAACCCTTTGGCCTCGCAGAGACGATATTCTCATTGCCGTGGGTCAAACTGATTTGGACAGGCATGCAGGCATAGCTATGAGACAGAAGTACAACGAGGAACACAAACCCAGGCCTGGGATATAATGAGGGTTCCAACAAGGAGCAATTTAAATTAGTGCAGTGTTGTGCTCCTGAAGCAGCGCAGGTCGCATCACGCCTGGCGCTGTGGCTGTACGCTAGTGAGCAACTGTAGGGTAAACAGCCTTCGAGGTGATTCTGTTAACCAAGGCCTACCTAACACAGTTGAAGGGCGTACGGAGGACGGCAATAATGACCGACAAGAAATCTCCAGCCCTGAAGAATCAACACCTGAGGCCGGTCCGATTCCCATCATTCACCGGAGGCTCTGGTGGCCCGTGTTCCCAGCTGATTACAAGGCACCGAGTTTTTCATACGTGATTTATCTGCTACTCCCTCAAGTACGAAAACTCATTCCTTTTTCGAACGTTAAAAAGTCTCCTCGGATAATGCGTTTTCCTCCATTGTCTCGTCAACTCCTCGCTTGTTGTCATTCCTTTTCAAAATCTAATTACTGTTTCTCTTTGGAGAGGCGAAGGAGGGCTAAATAAGTATTTCAAACTTTTATTGAGGAGAAAAGAATCCCCGAGGCAGGATCATGCAATTAATCGTGAATCGGGGCCAGAATTGAGCCATACCCCGGCAAAGTCGTGATAGTCTGTGACGTGCTGCGTTGAAGCTTGGAGGAGCGGGGGAGGGCTGGGAGCAACGACAGAGGGAGAGCCTTTTACTTTTTACAACGCAAATTATCCACGGGCGAAAAGAGCGGAATAAACTGAGCGAAATTGGATTATACCCGATATCCGGTTTCCGTACAATTAACTATCGTCGTGATTGGTGGAAAAAAGGGGCGAATGGGTCGGGGAGTTCCCGAGGAAAAAAAAAAAATCTCATTTCAATTTGTGTTTCTTCTCTTTAAGAGGATGGGGCAATTATTGTGGAGAAAGTGTGCCGTGGAAAAGGAGCGGTAGTGGAGAGAGGGGAAGGGATGAAAAAGAAGAGTTTTAAAATTCAAATCAGGAGCTGGTTAGCAGTGGAACTGTTTGACGGTGTTGGAAGGGACTGGAGAGGGCACGGAAATTGGGGATGGGGGATGAGGATGAAGATGGGGGTGACTTGTGGTTAGGATTCGGAGCTACCTCTTAAGAAATGTTCCGGAAAAGCGGGGCTAACTTACAAAACCAATACAATTCCCGTGTTCCGGGCTGAAGATGGCGAAAGGAGTGGAGAGGGGTCGAGTTTTGTCGCTGGGATCGCACGACTGACTACGCCAGAACCCGAAGAAATAAATTGAGCTCATCCACCGAGAGAAGCCGGGGAATCACGTTCTCGAGGAAATCACACTGTTTTAGTCGCTCAATTAGACACCGCCCGTAAACTTGATCCGACTCGTAACAAAAGAAGTTCCTCTAAAGGGTCATGAGGCGCGGAACGGTGAACACCTGTGCACAAACGCGCGGAGAGAGAGAGAGAGAGAGAGAGAGAGAGAGAGAGAGAGAGAGAGAGAGAGATTGATTAAGCGGTTTATTTAACCAACCAGGGAGGATTAGGGCCATAAGGCCCTCTCTTACATCATCCCTGGCAAACAGTATTGGTTACAATTGGTTGGTCTTGTGCGGTGTACAGAGTAAAAACAAGAAAAACATATAAACATAAATAAATCACTTCGGGATTGTCCTTTCTTTCTCTCTTCTGTCTTTCTTCTTCTTCTTGTCACTTCTACGACTTCTGAGTGCTATTCCGTCCTTTCCTACTCTTCGCGTTTCTCTAAAAGCGCGTTCTTGCAAATGCTCTTGAAAGACGCAACGCTCACGGAGGTGTCAAATAGGGCTGGGTTTTCATTATAAATTCGAACAGCTGTGGCAGTGAATGATTTATTGAAGATGGTGGTTCGATGGCGAGGGATTTGAATTAGGCCATGTCGTGTCTCATGTTGGTGAATTGAGTGGAGGAATGTACATTTTTCTGCGATATAGGGAGGGTTATGGAATTTTAAGCTCTTAAATAGGAGCAGAGCAACAGTGTATCTGATTTTTTGTTGGATCTTCAGCCATCCTAAGCTTTTATAGTACGGTGTAACGTGTTCGTCCAACTTTAACCTGTAAACAAACCGTACTAAGGCATTTTGTGCTCTCTAGATAGCTACCAGTTGCTCGCCATTGAGGTCACACAACGCTGCCAACCCATAACTGAGTTTACGGGCGACAAGTGTCTGTACTACTTTGAGTCTTACATGGTACGGGAATTCTGTAGCGAGTCGTCGAAGTTGGTACAATGCTCTAAAAATTTTCGCCGTTGTCTTGGATACCTGTGGCCACCAAGAGAGTGTGTGGGTCATAGTGATTCCAAGGTTTCTAAGTTCAGTACTGTATGGCAGGCTCTGGTTGCTTATGTGGACAGAAGGGATCTCTGTAAGGTTGATCCTCGAGAGAAGTCTAGTGTACCCACACAGCATGGCTTTGCATTTCTGGGGGTTAACTGACATCCCATGATTGCTACACCAGACTGTTAGTGCCTCAAGCTCTCGATTTAGTACCTGTACTAGCTCGTCGACTTGTGAAACGTCTCCAGACAGATAAACCTGTAAGTCGTCCGCGTACAACATGTATCTGCTCTCCTTAAAAACCTTGGACACTGTATTTATTGCTAGCATGAAGAGTAGCGCAGAGAGAACAGAACCCTGGGGTACTCCCGTCCAGATATCAAGACTTGTGGATAGTGTTCCGTCTGGTCGTTTGACGCTCTGTGTGCGCCGACAAAGGTACGACCCAAACCATTTGAGCAGAGTGCCAGATACCCTACAGAGCCAAGGATTGCCACTAGCAGATCATGTCGGACTCTATCGAATGCCCGTGAGAAGTCAATCATGACAAGCACCGTTACTCTCCGATCATCCATGCCTTGCTGGATGTCATCAAAGACTTTGATGAGGGCAGTCTCAGTGCTGTGACCAGTGCCGTATGCTGACTGCATTGGATCAATGACGTTGTTCTCAGAGAGAAATCGGTTGAGTGCAGTGAAGACAATCTTGTCAAATACTTTCCCAGCTGCACAAAGAATGCTTATTGGCCGATAGTCATTCACTTGAGTCGGTTTCGCTACTTTTTCGACGGGGGTAACAAGGGCATGCTTCCAGCAGGATGGATATTGTGATAAGTTGAGGGAGTAGTTATAAATGTGACACAAGACTGGCGCTACGATATCCGCTAGCATTTTTAAGGTCGTGATGGATATCCCATCGTTCCCTAGCGCAGCTGAATTTATGGACATGAGCATCTTTCGTACGGTCTCTTCATTAATTATTTCTATCTGAAAGGTGCCATATGGAGGTTCAACAATGGAATCGTACTGTTGCAATGTTTCCGGGTCACACGGAATGGCATCATCACGACAGAAGAATCTGTTGAGCTCATCAGCAGATACGTTAAGGGTATTGTGTCTCTTGTTATCGTTTCCAATCCCACACGATTTCACCACCCGCCAAAAGTCTTTAGGATCTTTAACTTTCTTGAATAAGCCAAAATAGTGTCGGACTCGAGCATTCCGAAGGGCCTGCTTCACTCTGTTTCTTAACGACTTATAGGAGTTTTTATTCAGGTCACTTTTTGTTTTTAGGAATTTAGAGTAAGCCCGATCCCGCTCTTCCATCAGTTTCCGGATATCACTCGTGATCCAGGGTGCGGGGGAACGTTTAATTTTCATCTTCACCCATGGACAGTGCTTGTCATAGGTAGAGGTGATCATGTCGTTGAATTTTGAGAGAGAGAGAGAGAGAGAGAGAGAGAGAGAGAGAGAGAGAGAGAGAGAGAGAGAGAGAGAGAGAGAGAGAGAGAGAGAGAGAGAGAGAACGGTTCAATATCGAGGATTTGGCACATTTTTGGCAGGATTAAACTCACAACGTATCTTCTACTGATTGGCACCTAACTATTATTATTCATGAACACATCAGTGGACGTACGGTGATACGGTGATCAGAGAAGAGCGGATAAAGATCCCTATGTTCGTTGGACGTTGTGAGCTTCCCCCGCTTTGGGCTTTACTCCGTGCAGACCTCACCACAGAACGAGAACTTGCTGCTATCAATGAATGCGCGTTAGAGAAATAGCAAGTGAAATGGAAGGCGTATGAGTTCTTCCCCAACATCCGCGAACGTCTTTCAAGTAAATGGGTTGAGCCAGATCATTGGACGAGCCAGTTCTCACGGGACATGGCGACGTAAATGCGCGGCTCCACTTCTTTCCTCTTAAAGACTCTCCGTCGTCTTGAAATAAGAAACCATGTGCTGCTCCACTGTAGTTTGTACAACAGTGAGCGACGATTGTTGGGAGGGCAAACGAACTTAGCAGGATTGACTGCTACAAAGCAAGCCTATAACCACTTTGCAGAGTTCGCTAAGAAGGAGTTGTTCTGTCCTTTTGAAATTTGCTACTCAAGTGGATTGTTGGATTAGGTGGGAACAGAATAAGAACTCCTCCCAGACGTTAGGGGATTCCTCAGGTGGTCACACACAGGCAACAGCTCGCTACCGGGAGACTGCCTAAGACCAAATACCTGCCGTACTTCCGCAGGTCTAAGTTCGGTGGATGCTGCAGGAGCCCGAAACCGTGCACATTAGCGAAACCGCAACTTCCATGACTAATATAACCCTCGTCGAGTGTTCAGGAACAGTCATCAAATAAGGTTTGATTACAATTGAAATAACTGTGATGTACCAGTATGAAGACGTCAAAGTTGAAATAGTTCAAGAATTTAGAGTCATAACCGTGCATCCTGGCAGCGACAGGGGTGTTGGCTCCCAATTTATCCAATTAGATAAGGGAAACAAGTGATGCAGGTTGATCTCGGTAGCTGGAAAATTATTAGCACTGTCACCCTTCCCCCTCTCATTCAGCAGCGCTCAAAACGTCCCAATTTCCCTTCAAATTAAAACCAGAACGAAAAAAAGAGGAAAATAATTTGCTGTCAGTTGCGCCCAAACCAGTTTCATTCGGCATGTTCCCCGAATTAACGAAGTTACATCAAAATGCATCCGAACAACGCGAAAGTTGATGGATTCGCGCGTCAATGACCGCTTTAATTGAACTAATCGCCGGGCGTGAGGGTTGTTTTGAAAATCGTATGTAAATCCTTTCAATCGCTCGCTACCGCTTAATTGCTTCGGATTTTATAATATTCCGCCGCTAACGAACCCAAGTTGGACGAGATAATATCGATAATATAGTCCACCGAGTCATTGGCGTGAGACGGTGTTTCATGAGGCCGAGCCAAACTGCTGGCTACCGTCTAGTCCAGTCGGCCTCTGTGAGAACGAGCCGCTCCATACCCCGATGCCGGAAATAATAAATAGCATCCTTGGCTCTCACCACTCTTAACGTCACTTTGTACGAACAAAATGCAACGCGTCAGATTGAGGTAAGTTTCAAACACAGTCCAAACGCAAAATGTTATTACTCCAGCACCGAGCTCTACAGTTGTAAATGTAAGGAACTCAAATCGCCAACTCCGATTTCACATCCACCACACCACACTTTCCCGATACCGCTATTTATTGTTTACGTTCCATTATCAGTTATCAACAGTTATGCCAACAGAGCAGCAGAAATTCCAGCACGCTATTGTTCCTAAACCTGACCAACAGCGCTGTTCCCAGCAGCGATTACCGCCCACCACTGGAGGGAACGAAGTTGTAACCTTTTCCGTTTTTTATTATCATTACATTTTTGCTATCTATTGTTATATTCACCATCTACCATCCGTTTTCTGGCGACCTCGTGTGTGCTGTTTTTCCGTTTTCGTCAACGAACTGGCCGCTTAACCGTTTTGTTTGCATCGATTACGGCATTTTATACGCCGCTCACCTCCTCTCGTTCGGATTCTCACCACCATTCGGACGTGTTGGACAGCGACTCCCGACCATCCAACAGGGAAGACGCCAGAACGGGTTGGAACGATTTTTCGAGCTCTCTCAGCGTTCCCCAACTCGTGATTCCGAGTTGGACTTATACAAGTACCAGATCTTTTTCCATTTTGTGTTTCCCCAACTATATTGTGAATAAACTCTTTAAACTCCTCTGTTGCTCTTTGTAGCTGTATCCGGTTGTTCATATCAATATTCACCATATTTTACACCCATCACACGTTATTTTCTGAAACTGGTAAGCTGTGCGGGGTTATAGCCAATGTTCAACGGCAGGCCCAGAGCATACTAAAACATATTTTGGTCCTCCGGGCCGGATACAGGATAGTCTATTTTCCTACTTCCACTTATTAAGTTATTATTTATTTGTTGTTGTTTCATAGTATAATCTATTGTCCAACATGACCACACCCAACACTCTGCAAGCGCGCATTTGTTGGGTAATTATGAAAAAGCTACTGGCCATAATAATCACATTAAGACTGACCCAGTGAGAGGTGCAAGTGATGGGTGAAGTGGCGCCTGTCGCTAATAATTACGTGACCTGCTTCTCCAGGAGGAGCCTGCGGCTACCGAAATGAATCGTTGACTGGCTATTCCATTTGCTTTTGAAGAAGAGGGCTTTCCTCAGTCATTCGCAGCTTGAAGTGCCACAACTCGGACCAATACTGTCAGGACGTTAGGCGCCTCAGTCTGTCTTTAATTTCATTCAAGTTCATGCAATTGACATCGGATAACAGTTCCAATCCGCTTCATTAGCAGATGAGGTTCTTCTTTAAATTAGCATCGTACCTCTTGGGGCAACCATCACGCGTACCGTCAGCCTTCCGAACAATCACCACCTCTGAGCATCACTTCCTGCACTATTTCTTCCTAATTTTGAGACTATTACCTTCCCCACCCCCTCCGCCCATCAATAAACCTCGTGAAGTTCTCACTCAACGCTGAAGGAACAAACGAGAACTGAGACGAAGAGAAAGTCGTCTCAAAAGGCTGAACCATCGAATTGCAAAGCCAAATTGAGCCTTGCGGGAGAGTTCTGTCATAAAATGAGAGGAATTAAACAATTAAAAGGTCACATCTGAAGTTGAGGAGTGGCGTGTGACAATTGCGGTTGTGTGTTGTTGGGGCGGCGAGGGGTGAATTTCGTGGGGCGAATGTCGTGAGCGGAAGGAACGGGATGGCACTGGAAGACTTGGGACGGGGTTGGGGCTGTCGTGAGGGTATGGTCTGGTGAAGGGTGAAGGGTGGATGGGAGGGGGGAGGGGGTGAAAAGAAGGCGCTTGGAAATGAGAGGGCCGCTCCCGTTCTGTTTTGGGTGGAGGAGAAGAGAAAAGGGATGACAGCCTTAAAATACAGTCGAAAATTAACGTTAGAACTAAATAATTACAATTGTGTCGGGGGTCGGGCCCTGGTAGATTTTCCGCATGGAATCTTAGCATTTGAAGTGTAATTAGTAGGTTAGGCGAACCGAAATGAGGGGGGTTGGTGTGTGTATGTGACAGAACGGTGTGATGGGAGTCGGAGTCTGGGGGCAGAGCAGAGCACGGGCTTTTTCACTGTCAAGTCAAGATGACACCAAGTTGGGGGCGGCGGCTCTTCCCTTCTCTCCATTCTCCTCCACACTACAACGCTCGACCTTCGCTGCCTTTCGCCATCCCCCTTCGTTTACTTCTTGTTCTTCTTCTTCTTCCGTGACAGCCGGACCGTCGACCCATCGGCCTCCTCAGACTCTCACCAATCACTTTCGCCTGAATCAACTCTTCGGACAAGTTTAACAACTGGGAATGAATCCCTGATGAAGGCAAGAAGCAGGTGTTAATCGCTCAAAACTCAGAGATTGGGCAGTACTAACCACCTTCCGAGGTCTTCAATTTGGAACGAGTCCGGAGCGTTGCTCACAGGTGCCCAATCATGCTAACAATCGGTGACGCCTTACATTAGTGTGTTGATAGTTAGTAATTTCTTGATGTTCAGTCATGCCTAGGGATAGTGTGTGTGTGTTTGGGGGGGGGGGGGGGCTGCTCTGGATGTCAGGTGGTGCGAGGCCCTTCCACCTCACCTGACGAGACCCAGTTCCAGCATACGTACCACATATAAGTAGGCATGACTGAACCGTGAGCATGAAAGAATCAGTTTGGAGAGGGAGTGGGTGGGGCCATGGTATATTATACAGATGGATCAGGAACAGGTGGCCTGGCAGATGCTTGAGTGTATCAGCCAGAGATCTGGACACATAATACTACTGGGTGCGCTGGCAACAGTTTTCCAGGCCGAACTCTTTGCGGTGATGGTGTGTGTGCAGTACCTCCTGCGCAGGGGTCTAAAGCGGATAAGGATGTACATTATGTGGGCTAAGACCGCTTAAGGCCCTGGCATCCTATACCATCTCGTCGGGCAGGTTTGAAAATGCCTCACTGAGCTGACGACCTTGGTAAAGGAAAACGCCTTAACGCTGTTTTGGGTGCCAGGTTAGACAGGGGTAGAAGAGAAAGAGGCCGAGAGAAGACTCCTCTCTCAGTGGGGCGTGAGCCCTTTGTAAGGACGACCAAGAGCCACTTGATCAAGAAAGTTGGCAAGAGGAGAAGTGCAGGGCTGCCTATTTGTGGGATGTGCCAGGCCAGAGGCAGTCAAGATTGTTTATTAAAATCTCTGAGGAGCGAACAACAGAGTTGTCGAGAGAGGAAGTATACGAATGTTACGTGCCTATTCACAGGTTACTATTCGCTGAGGTACAGTGGCCAATATTGGTTGGTCAGGGACGGAGCGGGAGTCAGTGCAGCGTGTACCGTGTGGTACTTGGGGTTCTTCGGCAGTGGGCGGAGGAGGTTGCAGGGATGAACCTAGGTTGTATTGCGTTTTGTTCGAGAGTTTTAGGGAGGCATCGGAAACCAGCTTCATGGGAGTTGGGAGTGAGACTGAAGGACATAAGGTGGCTCATGTACGCCCACACTAAAGGCCCATTTCAGGCTGTAGCAGGGGGTTTTCTAAGTTGCGTAAAAATGATTAAGAAAACGAAACAAAGATGTTCAATCAAATACTCAGCCACGCCAACGATTCAATTTTGCGCTAAAACGCGTATCATCCGCGGGAAAAGTGCCAGAACAGCTCAATGAATAATCGACAATTTCACAAAATATCCATTTTAGCGCAGTTTATTCGGGGCGCAAACCCTTCCCGAAAAAATCACGTTAACAGTCTAATAAATCACCTGCGCACCTAAATGAGTCCTGAAACATTGAATTCCTCGGGGAAAATAAATGGCATTAGTAGCTAAATCCATGAAAACCGTTAAATGTATTTGGGACTGAGGAAAGCATCGGGTGCGTTGGAATTTTTTCAAGACATCTTCGTAGGTGCCCAATAGAAAGCGGTGTTCATAATGTAAGGTGGGTGCGGCGAGATAGTGGAAACCCATCTTATAAAAGACGAGTTAAGACGAAGTAGTCTATTTCCACGGGTAAAATAAAGACAATGATAACTTGTAGACGCGTTTCGGTTTACTAGACCATCATCAGTACAATACAGAGTGAGGAAGTTGTGAGAAGTTTCTTTTATACAAAAGTGATAGGTGCCTTCTGATGGGCCTGGCATTAGAAAGGTGGCATGAATGTGAAAGGCAAAAGGTGAAAGGAGAAGGGAATTCGCAAGAGAAAATCGATTAGAGGGGAGCGCCTAATTACATCCAGGTCGTTGACTGATATTCCTATAGAGTAAATTATTTCTTTTTCTTTTTGAAAAGCTACTTGATTCATTGGGACCGATAGTGCCCTATTAATCATACTATAAAATGCCGCAAATTTATGAGATGTTGGGTGATTGGAACTATTATGGATAACCACGTCCGTATAAGTTGGTTTCCTATACACTGTAAATTTATGTTCACCCCCCTCCAATATTATGTTCTGTTACATCCTCTATAGCGGTGAGTAATGGTTATCCTGGAGCTACAATAATAGAATTTGGGGAAGGATTAGCAGGAAGAAATCCCAGTTAGCAGTCACAAATTTGGAAAGGGAAGATAGGAAACCAGATAATAGGAAATGGGTTAGCTCACCCTTTTATGGAAATATAACCCAGAAAGTAGGCCGTTTATTAGAAAATAGGGGCTTCAGAGTTGGTTTTTATTCACAAAATTCCACAAAGAAAATATTAGGGAGTGAAAAAGATAAGATTCCTTTAGAGGACAAAGGGGGTGTGTGTATATTAAAATGTGACTGCGGAATCCAGTATGTAGGACAAACCGGTAGGAAATTTTAAACTAGAATGAAGGAACACAGTGATGATCTTAGGTTAGGAAGGGGTAGAGAAGCTTTTGAAAAGCATTTGTGAGAAGAAGACCATAGAATCAGTTATGAGATAAGTAGTAATAATCCAGCCATTGGGATAGCTCATGTTTGCCAAAAAGGTCCAAAATTGGATGCTTTAGAATCTTTGGAAATTCAAAAAATTCACAATTTAGGAATATCAGTCAACGACCTGGATGTAATTAGGCGCTCCCCTCTAATTGATATTTTCTTGTGAATTCCCTTCTCCTTTCACCTTTTGCCTTTCACATTCATGCCACCTTTCTAATGCCAGGACCGTCAGAAGGCACCTATCACTTTTGTATAAAAGAAACTTCTCACAACTTCCTCACTCTGTATTGTACTGATGATGGTCTAGTAAACCGAAACGCGTCTACAAGTTATCATTGTCTTTATTTTACCCGTGGAAATAGACTACTCCGTCTTAACTCGTCTTTCATAAGCGGTGTTCAATTTGAAAGTGTAGTTTGAGAAAGACGAGAATGAGAGTACAATGAGACGACCAGGATCTAACGGATTAGGATTCACGGAGTGAAATAGCTCACTGTGATCGAGTTTGGAGGACCCGAAACGTATTGTGTTCTCTCCGTCGTGCCTCTTGGTACTGAGTTGACGTACATGAAGGAGCGGAGCAGGGATAAACCCAATCCATGAGGTCGAGAAAGAGGGAGAAAGAGACAGAGTGAGAAGGGGGTGATTTAGCTAATTGGGTGAGAATTGGATTTCATTTGAATTTGTGATGGGCTGAATTGGAGGCGATAGCAATTGAAGGGACCTGTTGGAAATTAAACGGCCTCGCCGTTTTAATACGGCGCTGCGGACGGTGTGGAAATAATCGCGGGGAAAATGAAAAAGAGGTAATGGGCGCGGATGTGTGTGTGTGATGGTGGTGGTGGTGGTGGTGGTGGAGCGAGTGAGAGGGGAGAGATGAAAGGGAGTGGAGAGGACACAAAAAAAAAAAAGAGGAAAATTGAAACATGAAGAGCGAGCGGATGTGAACGAGGGCGTTGGGGAAAAAGGGATTTCAGGCGTTAATTCGGGAGAATCAGAGGTTGAATGGTCCTGGAAGCCGAAAAGGACGAATGGTAATTGAGAGCCGTTTGTAAACAAACCGATATCCCATTCACCAACCCCCTTCAGGACCATCCGGAGCGAGTCACCTCGTTGTACAGCGGCGAATGGACGGGGCGACCGACCCAGTGGGACGGAATCGAGGGGAACTGAAGTATCGGCAGCCCAAGGGATGAAAAATTCGGGCGTTTTCCCTTCAAAAACCAACGGGATTGCGGTGAATCGAGTTGATGGGCTATGGACCTGCTGGAGCGGCGTGGAGAGGAGAGAGGGGCTGATTGTGAGAGGCGAATCGGGAACTGAGCCTCGAGGGCGTTTGCAGGGTTCAACAGGTGAGTTGTGCGGCGAGGGGGTGAGGATTATCCCGAACATGCGATACCTTTCCAATGGTGATCCAAAGGGGGAGTTGAATTTGCGGGGTAATTGGGCGATACGAGGAAGGGGAGGGTGTACCACAACAAAAGGCCAGGGGGAGGGGAAATGAATGATGGAAGGCGAAAGGTTTACAAACGTGGCAGTACGAAGAGCAATGCACTAGCTGCGATATCATTGACAAATTGATGACAGAGGTCTCTCTTCATAACTACTTGTCACTACTTAACCTCATCGAATGAACACTCTCGTCATTTCACTTAAAAAACACACTTTGCACACTGGACACTGGCATGGTTTCTAACACACACGAATTAAGCGCAATTTCTCTTCAAGCCTGGAACTGGTTTTACCTTTCTACCTCTTGCCGAAATCGACAGAAAATTGCCACAAGAAAAGACTCCAACGAAGACCACTTTCCCAACTCTCACCACCTTCCTCTACCAACATTCCCACCCAAATCTCTCGCCTCACTGAACCACCTGAACGTTTTTCAATGTTCCAGTACTTTTAGGATGACCATAGTCGACAGGGAATAGCCACTGGAAATGCCTGAGAATAGAAACTTTATTTTCGTGAAGAGTCGTTAGGAAGTGGCTGATGATCGAAAACGTGAGCTTATTTCAGTGTTACCAGAAAATCATAACAGAAAAGCAGGCATGAGATTCGGGTGTCTGATGTGTCTGGTGCCTGTTCCATGTTTTTGAATCATAGCCATACGATCCAGTGAGTACATATTCGTGAAGATAAGGTAGCTGTCCCTCAGTAAGGCACGATGTGCCGAGTTTTGGTTTACTATGCATTTTGAATAAATACATCTAGGTTTTTGGTCAGGAAGGTTTGGGTCATTTTTTACAACCTCTCTGTTTGGCGCAGGCCAAATTAGCTTAGTTTTCGACCTCCAAACGTCCACACTTGCCCCTAAGTCATTGTTTCCCCGAGCACCCAATTGTTTGTACCTGTGGTAAGAGTTGCTCCTCAGTTATTTCCAAGTGACAACAGATTTCCCCCTTTCCTGAACTTTCCACTTATCCTTTTCCCACTCCTCTTTTTACTTTTCTCTCCTCAACAGACATTTAGGATCCGAGTAGCAGTGTGAGAAAGTGTCGGCCTTTCGGCCCTAACCTTGCTCCGCGCCATTAGACCAAAAGAAATCGGGGAGATTGGGACTACTTCCAGCGAACCCTCGACCATGAGGTATCTGCGAGACCCCATAGCTGGGTTGGGTGGCTAGGGGTTGGCGTCCTGCAGAGGAAAACACTGATCGTCGACCTATCCCGTAGTGCACCGGCTTTGTACTGCCGCAGTACAATTTCGGGAAAAATATCCCTTAAGGGTAGGCTGGTCACCAGCCCGCCCAGACTTGCGTGAAGACATACGGATTCGGGGCCCTCCGCCTTGGAGGGGTTTGGACTTGCCCCTCCTTGCTGGAGGACCCCAGGTTCCAGGTACGCAAGGACCCTCCTCCAGCCAGCAGCGCCCGCGAGAATACGGGCCCCTCTAATACCAGTTTTCCGTCCCCTTGGGGATTTGGATTCCCTCTTAGTACCCACACCCACCCTACTCTCACTCCCATTCACCCCACCTAGCACCTTTATTGATTACATTCATCCTTCCTCTCTCGTGCGCTAACCTAAGTTTCATTCACCCAATAAATTACATTCATACTCCTTCATTCATTCCCCATTCATACCTGCTGGCTGAAGGAGGGGGAGGGGGGGGGTCCAGCTGACCTCGAGTCCATCCACGCATAGTCGACACCGCAGAACCCGTTACTCAAGTATTAATGCTCGGGGATCTGGACAGTCCCTAAAAATTGACAAAACGGCAATAAAAATAATCAAAAATGCAAACCAAATAAATCATCAACAGACAGCTCCTTCCAACAGTCAGTTATCTATTAGCCCTCACGAATAACAGTTGTCTCCAGTTCTCCCAACTCATTCATCCTTCAAGTCTCGCGATTACCACACTCATTTTTTTAAGGTTCTAGTAACATTTCAGCGGATTTTATAAGGAAAAAACTGCGCTAATGTTTTCGTCGAAAAGTTTGGTAGTTTATTGTGCAGCCCTCGTGATCTTACAGTTGCGGTACAGTTGCTTTATTGGGAGCTGTTGATGAAAAAATTCAATCAAAATCGTCGAAGCTGTTTATGAGAAAAAAATGCGCGTAGTTTCGGGCAGATTTTGCTCATACCCTTATTTTGGCGTCCCATAGTGACCTGCGGGTTAGATATCAAGTTTGTGTTGATTTGATTCAGCCGTTTTCTTTCAATCGCGTTCAGACACACATACCGTTTTCCCAAATAGTGTTTTTCGGACTCAGTAGAGTCTGCAACGTAAAGAAATCGTACGGCTGCTAGTGCTGAAGAAACACACATGAAGAACATAGATTGATCAACCGACAACATACAATTTAATGAACGTAATGACGATTGAAGATGTCGTCTGGTCAGACGAAATCAAAGCTGCAGCGTCGTTTGCAACTTGAATAACTCACGAAGTCCTGCCACTCGGAATTGGCATGTTCTGTGTTGAGTGCACCCAAAGGATCGTCCAGACTCACCGGACGTGCCATCAGTTGAATTAAAAACCGACGATGCAGCTTTCCTTAGAGCGGTGCTGATTGCTCGAAGGAAGGAGAAACCGAGACAGGAAACGGATATTCGGTAGAAAAGGGGTGAAATGATATAGTGCGTAGGTGGTACGAAAAACGAGAGATATAGCGCGATGCCACGATGCCGATGATAATAGGCTAATCGTCGACAAGGAGAGGTTTCAAATTAGGCCAGTTTTCTTCAGTGGCCGGGTTCTGCGCGATCACTGACGGCACCATTAGACTATAACCCACGACAAATCGTTTAACAATAAGATAAAACCAGCTCCTCGCCAATTCATCATTTATGTGTAAGTCCATGTAAAATGTGAAAAGCCACACCACGTATGATGTTCGACGCAAAGCGGCGGTCCTTGACCTCGGACTTCCCCGCGTCATTCCGACCGCCTAATTGTCTCCAACTATTTCAATACCTGCCCCTCACTTGCGGTCCCCCCAGCCCCCTTTTCTAGGTTTTTGTCTTTCTTTATTTCTTTCTCCCAATTTCATTTTCCCATCGACGACAGAGCTCTTCCAAAATCATTCTGCTTCCAACTACCGCCCCAGTAACTTCTCACTCTCTCACACAGTTGCCAGTTCACGCGTTCCGAGTGCTGCCCTTGTCTCCCAGTTGTACTCCATCTCACCTCAGTTTTAATTCTACTCAATTCCGCAAGCACGTATAATACAGTCCTCTTCACGCTCACCGAGTTTCAGTTTTATTGCAATCCTCAGCTCCCCCTTTCGTGCACCCAACATATGATATAGTCACGAAGGTTATTAGGCGCTTAGGTTATCATTGGAACACTGTGGATCGTGTTGACGCCGATAGTTCATGTCATATTATTCTGGTTTGTCGCAAAAGGAACGAGGCGATAGACGAATCGCGCTCACCAAAAAACGGCGTGGTGAAGAGGAGATGAATAGTGTGTATAATAAGACGGAGCTTGATCGGAGAGTCCGCATCAAGATGACTCACGGAATTCCCACCTTTAAACCAATATGAACGTGATAAATGGTTGAGAATGACGTGCCCGGGAGGATACCGTCGTAATTGCAGCGGTAAGTCAACGTTTATGGAGCGCAAGACGACAGAAGGTGAGCAGAACAGCTCAAGATGAGGTTGCGAAGAGAGAACGGCTGTCCGCTTTGATTTTATTGTCGCTTTGAAACGGTTCTGCACATTTTCATCGTCCTCAGACGAGAATTGATGCGTCAGTTTGTGCAGTTTTCGCGAGTTCCTTCTGGACTTCGTTAAAACGTAACGTCGCTCGGCACCTGTTGGCTGTTTGTCACCACAAAGCGAGCGGATGGTAGCGATAGTCTAGACGCCATCAGGCTCAGCTTTTCAGAGTTCGGCTCGCTAATTGCGCTCTCGTCGTATTTCGCGTTGTGGCCCGACAAAGGTGGATGGGATTCGGGAGGGATCTGTCGAAGAGTTGTTCGGAAGGCTTACCCCTTGGAACTGTTGCTTGAAGCAGAATGGAGAGAGGAGCAGGAAAGCATTGAGTGCAGAGTGTTATACTTGTAAATTGGAAGCAAAACGCAAAGAAAATATTGGAAACGGTCGAAGGTGGAGTTTTCATGAAATATCCACATCTTCTTGCGAACAAAAACAGAATTACGTGCGCGCCTGGTCTGTGGGTACCTTAATGAGTTTCTTTCCATTGCGTCCTCAGCAGAACGTACTTTGTGCTCCCTTGCTTCCGAAAGTTTGGCTGGTTTTAGTAGATCGAGGGCGAAGAAGCAGGATCTGGACAATACGATGAGTTCCTACGACGACTGACCGCTCTGCTTCTTAACTATTCGCGCTTGCGCTTGAGGCCAAACCCTCATTATTCAACCAAATCGAAGGAATTCTTCGGTGAGGAGCGTTTTCAAAAATTACCATTTCATACCGTACAACGAGAGTAAGGAACACTGGTAAGGCCTAGACTGGGAAAGTAAGCCTAACTGTACAGCGACAATGTTGAAACCTACATGATTTTTAGTATGGTATAGAAGTATTTCTGTCGTCGCCTTATTACTTTCCTTGCTCTACGAAGTAGAAAGGAAAGTTATGTAATCGTACGTTTCAGACCCCCCTGAGTCCGAAAAACACTATTTGGGAAAATGGTCTGTGTGTGTGTGTGTGTGTCTGTGAACGATTTTTAGAGAAAACCATCGAACCAAATCAGCTCAAACATGATATCTCCCCCGCAAATCACCATGGAACGCTAAAATAAGGGTTTGAACAAAATCCCTCGAATGTTAACTATAGTTATCATAGTGATCAAAACACCAAATATTTTTTTTCTCAAAAACGGCTCCACGATTTTGATTAAATTTTTTATATTGATAGCTCTTACTAAGGCAATTATACCATGGAATTCCAATTCGTGGGAAAATGACGAGAGCAGCACAATAAATTACCAAAACTTTCGACGAAATCGATTTTAGCGCGGTTTTTAGAGAAAACCACCGTACCAAATCAGCTGAAACTTTATGCCTAGCCTACAGGTTACCATGGAACGCAATAATGAGGGTATGGGCGAAATCCATCGAAAGTTAACTATAGTCATCAAAGTGATCAAAACACCAAATTTTTTTCTCAAAAACGGTTGTAACGATTTTAATTACATTTTTTATTTTGATAGCTCTCAATAAGGCAATGATACTATAAAATTCTCATTCGTGGGAAAATGACGAGAGCAGCACAATAAATTATCAAACTTTTCGACCAAAAGCGTTTTTAGCGCAGTTTTTTCCTTATAAACTCCGCTGGAATTTTTGTAGAATGTTAAAAAATAATTGGTATCGTAGTCCAGTCCAATACCTAAAGGGTGAGTGTTTAAAAATGCTCATGAGATACATGGGGCTCACTCCAGAAATTCCTGAATTTCGACTACTGCCGTTTCGCTTACTACCAGTTCTAACAGTTATTTTCCAATAGCTCTGCAAAATGATTACTATCCTTTTTTTTTTAAATCGTGTTTACAGCCTCATTAGTTATCTGTGTACCAATTGCTCAATAATGGTCCTGCAATGAGTACGAGCAGCACAATAAATTCCGGAACTGTAAGCGCTACCGCTTTCTGCTGCCGTAAAGCGTTGTTTGACCAAGTTCAAATGAAGTGACTGATAAATGAATTGATTAAATAGAATTAGCTATGTACAAAGTGAATTGACGTAGAGCTAAGGAAAGTTGTGTGTTGCAACGCACCAGATATTTATTTGTGTGTTTCCCAATACACGGAGTATTTTGGGGTTTTTCGTTCGGCTTAACGAAGCACTTTGCCGATAACGATTTTACTAGGAGGTTCCGTTACTAATTCACTAGTAGAGTCTGACCCCTTGCGGGTGGCCTCGGTGAAGGTTACAACCAAACGGTAATTGGCTGGTTAAGGACACCGGAGTGCATGGAGCGTTTCTATCTGCGAACGAGTGATGAAGAATAGGAGAACTAACTGGATGATGCAAACGTAACGAACCGGAGAGTCCGATACATATCAGCTGCTAGGCGAGGCGATGCTTCCGTGACGAACAATAGACGAATATTCGGATCCCAGTTGGTTCGATACATCACGAGAAGAATTGTACTCGCTAATGGACATTCTTGGAGTTGTGTTAATTGCGAATATAATCACGTATGAAGCGAATCTACCCGGTGAATAACCGAAAGCGATAATCTTGATGAACTCGTCTGGAGAAATTTCCTTTCGCGTTTAACTGGGCACTTTCAGAGTCTTGTGGGCCGCAGGTGTTACTTGTAATTCTTAATACATGTGTACTCAGGTAAAATACAGTTTAATGAGTCCGTCATCCGAAAACAAAAATCTAACGCTCGGTGATGACGTGAACTTGAAACGTGAAACAAATAAATTGAGTATTATGAATTTAGCATGTGAACATCTCATACGACGCTGCTTTTCGTGTTCCATTCTCATGTAGTTCTCAAATAGCGTTATCTCTCTCTTTTTACTTTTCGCTACCCCAAAGGGAAAGGAAAGCATAGTAATCGTGTCAAAAAAAATTTGGGTTTTCCTCAGATCTTTACGTTTGGCGGCCTACTGAGTCTAAAAAACCTAATTTCGGCGCGTGGTCCGTGTGTGTGTGTGTCTGTAGTTCAATTTTCGGGAGAACGGCTGATCCGATTGAGCTGGTTCCTTTTTTGTTTTGTACGTTATTTTTTTTAGACACCAAAATAAGGTTATGTACGAAAATGTACAAAAAACTAAGGTTTTTCGCATTTTTATTAAAAACGGCTCTAACGATATTGGTTAAACTTCCAAATTATCTTCTACTCATCAATACCTAACTTTTCGTCACCATATATCTCCATGAAAATACGGTGAACGGAGATATAGGCCTATGAAGCAAAAATAGGTTTTTTACGCTTTTTGGCGAAACGACTTGAGCGATTTCCACCAAACTCGCAGGGTGTTTTTCAATGGTTGATACCTACATATTGTTCTCAATAAGTGTTCCTCTGACAGTCCATTGAACAGAGATAAAAATCAAAATGTGTCGAAAATAACGTTTCTTCGAACATTTCCGTAAATTCCAGGGTAACTTCTTCACCAGATATGATAAATTCTAATGGAGTGTCTTTCGGTCACCCATACCCACATTTAGTTCTCGAAAATTATTTCTGTATATATATGTTGAACGGAAATATAAGCCACGTTAACTCAGAAAAGGAGATGTGTCGAATATTAATTCATCGGTATTTCAATTTTCTCAAAAAAGGCTGTAACGATTTAGATGAAACTTACGAAGAACTCTCAGCTAACCAGTCCCTTCCTTTTTAATTCTGCATAAATGTTTTTGTAGAAATGCGTTGAACGAAGATATAGCGCCCGCATAAGTAGCTGGTGTTCGAACTTGAAGGGACTGTGGAAAGTTGTGTGTTGCTACGCACCGCTCGTTAATTGTACACTTTGTTTTTACTTTCCGCTACCCAAAGGATTAGAAAAGTGTTGCAATCATATCAAATTAAAGTGGAGTTTTAAAACAGATCAGAATCAAAACCGCGCGTGTGTGACTGTAGTTAAATCTTCTTAGTTCTGGATCAAAATGAACCAAACGCCAGTTTTTCGCAATTGTTTCAAAAACGGCCGTAACGGTTTTTACCAAACTCACGGAGTGCCTTTAAATATGTAATACCTGCATTATTATATGTATTAATCTCCATAAATGTTCCTGTCACGGTCCATTGAACAGAGAAAAAAAATCAGAATGTGTCGACAAACACGGGTTTTTGGGAATTTCCAGAGTAACCGCTTCACTGGACTCGATCAACCTTAAGGAGTCTTCAAGCAATGTATACTTACATTTTGAATATCTCGGACGCCATGATTGCTCGGTAAAGGAACATTAATTTATCGTTTTCCCAATTTTCTCAAAAATGGCTGTAACGATTTCGATCTAACTCAGAGGGGATACTCTTAACAAACTGATGCCTGCATATTGTTCCCGTTATATTTTCCGATTGAAATGCGTTGAACAAAGATACAGCACCGGTGTATAGACCTGGTCGTCGAATTCATGAGGGTTGTTGAAAGTAGTGTGTTGCTACTCACTAGATGTTCACGAATTACACTCCGTTCCTGCAACAATGCAAACGATTTCAACGGGAAGAACGGGGAAAATCGTGCGTTATGCAGAAATATACGAACTCCTTACGTCTACTATTATGAGTAGCTGGTTAAATAGGAGACAAAGAAATTTGCTACTAAATAAAGGGCTTTTAAGCGCATCATAAAATATCTATACGACGAGGGCTTAATAACGCTTATAAAATGATTAGGAGCAGCCCCAGTCGTGAATACCAACCGCCGTATCACTTACTACCGTTTCTCACAGTTTTTACCCGACAATTCGGACACAATGGATTCTATGCTTGTCAAAACTTAGCTCTACGTCAGTTCACATGGCTCTTTACACATAATCAATTCATTTAAAACTCAGTTCATTCGAACTTGGTCAAACAACACTTCACGGCAGCAGAAGGCGGTAGCGCTCAAGATTCCGGAATTTATTGTTCAGCACATATAAAATTGATGAGGCTGTAAACTGCATTTTCCTGGAGAGGATAGTAATCACTTTTGCAGAGTTATTGGGTAAAACTTTTAGAACTGGCAGTAAGCGAAACGGCGGTAGTTGAAATTCCCGAATTCCTAGAGTGACCCCGTTACATCTTATGAGCGTTTTTAATAGGTATTAGATTGTACTACTACACTCATTTATTTCAACATTTTAGTGACATCTCAGCGGAATTTATACGGAAAAAATCCCTCTGAAATGGTACTTTATTGTGCTGCTTTAATGCCTATATTTTAATCATCTCAATTACTCCAGTGTAGGAGATATAGAAGAGATGGTCGCAAGGCTTTTGACGATTTGCGCCATGCGACGTTGTTACGTAGACTGTTGTGCCTTGAAAGGGCTACCGTATGATCTCATGAAGCAGTAATTGACAAATGATTCACAAATAACTCTAATTTTGAAAAGCTTCAGTTTTATTCATAACTTACCTCTACGTCAATTCACTTTGTACATGGCTCTTTCTACTTACTGAATTCATTTATCACTCAGTTCATTTGAACTTGATCAAAACAACACTTCACGGCAGCAGGAAGCGGTAGCGCTTCCAGTTCCGAAATGTATTGTGCTGCTCGTACTCATTACCGGACCATTATTGAGTAATTTGTACAAAGAAAATAAATGAAGCTGTAAACACGATTTTTTAAAAGAAGGATAGTAATTACTAGAGTTATTGGGTACAACTTTTACAACTGGTAGTAAGCAAAACGGCGGTAGTTGAAATTCCGGAATTTCTGGAGTGAGGCCGATGTAACTTATGAGCGTTTTCATACGCTCACCCAATAGGTATTGGACCGGAATACTACACCTTTTTTTTTTAACGTTCTACTAACATTTTAGTGGAGTTTATAAGGAAAAACCCGCGGTAAAAACGCTTTTCGTCGAAAATGTTGATAATTTATTGTGCTGCTCCCGTCATATTCCCACCGATGGAAATTTTATGGCACAGTTGCCTTATGGAGAGCTATCAATATAAAAAATTTAATCAAAATCGTTAAAGCAGTTTTCGAGAAAAACAATATTTGGTGTTTTGATCACGATGATAACTATAGATAACGTTCGGTGAATTTCGCTCATACCCTTATTTTGGCATTTCATGGTAACCTGCGAGCTAGATATAAAGTTTGAGCTGATTTGGTTAGGTCGTTTTCTCTAAGACAGACATACATACACAAACACGAAGACCATTTTCCCAAATAGTGTTTTTTGGACTGAAACGTAAAGACGAAAAAGAACGTAAAGATCAGAAAAACACTATATCCACAATAACATCCAATACAACATGGACAAAGAACAGAGTAAAACTTTTAATTACTTGAACCTAAAAATCACACGGACTGACAACGAACTGAAGTGCGACATTTTTAGAAAACCTACGGCTACCGATACGACCGTACACTACATATCAAACCACCCGCAACAACATAAACTAAGTGCATTTAGACACTTGGTACGGCGACTAAAAACGATCCTACTATCCGAAAAAAATTACAATAAAGTACTTGATACTATCAATACTATCGCACGAAATAATGGTTACACCAAATGTGAATAACTTCTAATTTGCGTAAGAAATTGAAATCCCCCGCGTTGAAGTGGTAAGTGGACTGTACGAAGTGACTTTCACACAGCTCAGGAAGACAGTTTTTATGGGTAGTGAGTTCGCTTTTACTGTTCCTGTGGTTAGTCGTAGCTCAGTCTTCTGATCTTCCGCCAATACTAGGCAGATTTTTTTATATTGCTGCAGTCTGTGTGAGTAGTACGTGTTCGACGCAAAGCGTCGAAATTGTCAGTTCATTGACCTCGGACTTCCCCACGTCATTATCTCCGACCGCCTAATCGTCTCCAACTATTTCGATACCTGCCCCTCACCCTTGGAAACCCCAAATCGGCGGATATTTCCAACGGTGGTCTTCCCCTCTCCTCTTCTCAGATTCCCTTCCACCTTCTCCCAAAACATCATTCTGCTACGAAGTGTCGTCGAAGTGAGTCGTCTCCAGTTTTCGCGTTTTCTCCCAACACTTGTTTCCTAACACCTTTCGCGATACGGCCGTCTCCAATTCTCCCAACGGATACCTCTATCAACTCTCATCGACTTCTAGTTCGGCTTTCTCCCTCCTTCCGAGTACAACCAGTTTTTCACGTCTTCAGAGCCCTATTTGTTCGCGATTCCATACTCAACTCATCTCCCGTGTAAGTCACCTCTTCTTTGTACAATCCAAGTCTTCAAATCTTGTGATATTCCAGCTCACCAATTACAAGTTTGTGCTCAGTAAATATCCGTCTCCGAGTTTCATTCACGTCTATCCTGGTCCAAACATTTGGTCCTCCGGGCCGGATAGACAAATAACATTTTCGCGGCTGTAGCATTCCGGGTCCAGCGCGAAAAGTGTATATTCTCCTGTTCGAAACTGTATTAAGATGGACTTCTCACCTACATGGGGTAACAACTTCCATCTCCCCTCAGACCGTATCTTGAATGACGCAACGCTAATCTCTTACTCCGAAAAACTGGTTAATCTACAACTGTCTGTAGCTAGTCTGGATACATCTGCAGCTTCCGCTCCATATGACCTCCTCAATCTGTGGTTCTCCTTCATCACAGCATCCAATCAATTCCCTGAGGTAGAGAATTACATATCAGGAATCAAAGATAAAGTACTCAGCACCAAATGGCACAACACAATCCGCTCCCTATTAGACGATACAGAGGCCATGATTGATTTTCATCTGCTTCCGATGATGGGTTCGCCTCCATCGGCAGTCTTCACACCTACTCCTTCTTCTACTTCTTCCTCGTCGCCAACCTTCCAAAAGACTATCGACACCGTGACGATTTCATCGTTACCATCCGTTAAAGAAGACGCCGAGACGTCACCTCATCACCCCTTCACCTACGCCAAACGCTCCAACCTGAAGACATCTCCGCTTCCACCAGCCATTGGGATACCCGCTCCTTCTTCGCCACCATTCAAGAACCCGCAACCGAAGCCGTCGCCCTCCGCTTCCGGTACAATGTCTTCACCTTCACCGGATAAGAAAGCCTCCGAGTCTCTCGTCACAGCACCGTATTGCCTCCCACTCAATCACCAATACGCTGTTCACAACGACCTAATCCATGCGAACTTCCAATAGTCACCATCGAAACGAAGCCCCACCTCACTCAAGATGCACACTGCGCCCGTCAACCACTTTCTTCCACTCCCGCCATCTTCAAATCGCTGCCGACGAATGTTACACAAGGTAAGGCTCTGAAGCGTGTGAACTGGTTCCCCAACGTAGAATATAGGAAGGAGCCTTCAGCTCTTCCTGTTCAGAGGCAGCCCTCAGCCCTTTGTGCCTACAATCCACATTCCAAGTGTTGTCACCAAGCCCAACGTTCTGAACTCAATCAATTTGCCTATCCCCTCCTATGTCTCTTCCTCCTACCTGTTCCTGTGCTCCTGCAACTCCACTTAGCCCTCATCATTAGCACCCTATCCCCCAACGCCCTTCATATCTATCACGCCTCAGCTCCTCTCATTTTCTCATTCGAATCACACGACCCACAACCGTTTTCCTACAAGTGCATTCACACCTCCACACAGAACAGAAGCACTGTATTGGTGTTTCAAGGCCCTCAACATAGACGTTTGCTCTCAGAATCTCGTGCCCACACACCAAAATTTAAGAGCTGTCACCAAGACCCCTTTGCCCAACCCTCTAAATTCACGTAGTTTACCCATACATCCTTTTGTCTCATCCTTCCGCCTATTTTTCTGCTCCTACGACTCAACTCAGCCCTCATCTCAAGTATCCCATGTCCCAACGCCCTTTTGGTCTTCACACCCTACTTTTCTAAATCCTAGTCGTCACATCCTACTTTTCTAAATCCTAGTCTTCACATCTTACTATGCTAAACCCTAACTGTTGTACCCTACCACAACCCACATCATCTTGCCCTAACATTCGGTTTCTTCAACGCTACACCAGCACAGCTTTCCTCTATCTCTTCTACCTTCCACTCCTGATCCTCCCTAAATTCGAGTGTGATTACCAAGGTCCCTCGGACCACCTTACCACATTCGCATAGTTTGCCCACACCCTTTTTCGTCCCTTCTTCCTAACTGTTTCTCTACATTGCAATATCACTCAGCTCGCATCCTTAATAGCACAAACCTCAATGTCTTATGCCCCACATCCAGTCTCCTTCAATGTTCTGTCCTACCAACATTCCTTATCCTCTCGACCTCCCACTTGTACTCGTAATCATCCCTCGTATCATTGAGCATTCACCCAGGACAGCACTAGGTCTCACCTCTTAATCCCATGCCTTAAATCATACCTTTACTCACTGCACATGCCCCTTTTGCACCACTCCCATACGCTTTTTCCTTCTTACTGCCCCTGTATGCTAGCCCCTTTTGCACGACCTCAGTAAGCTCCTTCAACTTTCACCACCTCACTGTAATTGCCCCTACCGCCCCTTTCAATGTGCCTTCCTCCCTATTACACCACCCCAATGTGTATTCTCCTAATTGCACCACCTCAATGTGTATTCTCCTACATGCACCCCATCTCAGCGTGCATTCTCCTACATGCACCCCACATCAGTGTGCATTCTCCTACTTGCACCACCCCAATGTGCGTTCTCCTATGTGCACCAAATGAGTGAAATTTCTCCTACTTACGCCACCCCAATGTGTATTCTCCTAATTGCACCACCTCAGTGTGTATTCTCCTACATGCACCCCATCTCAGTGTGCATTCTCCTACATGCACCCCACATCAGTGTGCATTCTCCTACTTGCACCACCCCAATGTGCGTTCTCCTATGTGCATCCCAAATCGGTGTGCGTTTTCTCACTTACACCACCCCAATGTGTATTCTCCTACATGCACCCCATCTCAGTGTGCATTCTCCTACTTGCACCACCCCAATGTGTATTCTCCTCAGTGTGCATCCTGCTCCATGCACCCCACCTCAGTGTGCATTCTCCTACTTGCACCGCCCAGCATGTTGGCTGTTTGCACCTCCACCTTGTGAAAATCCCCCTCTATATTCCCCATCTGTGCATGTGCTTCCCTGAACCTCAGTTTTTGATAAATACTTCCATTTCACCCTACCTTGATGCTGTTCACGTCATGCTAGTGCTTTCTCAATATCCTTTCATTCTCCTTGCACCACATCCTGTGCTTCCGCGTGTGATCACGCATTCATCCTCATCCTCGCATCTAAGCTCCAGTTCTCCGTTGCCATGCTCTACTCACCACCCATATTTTGAACCGACAACACTTACCACCTCCTCTGACTCACCCCTCAAGTGAGCAAGCCTCCTCACCTACGTTCATTACCACAACCACTGTAACCCCACTTCGAGGGTTATCCTGCTGTCGCAGCGCGGGGGAGTATGTTCGACGCAAAGCGTCGAAATTGTCAGTTCATTGACCTCGGACTTCCCCACGTCATTATCTCCGACCGCCTAATCGTCTCCAACTATTTCGATACCTGCCCCTCACCCTTGGAAATCCCAAATCGGCGGATATTTCCAACGGTGGTCTTCCCCTCTCCTCTTCTCAGATTCCCTTCCACCTTCTCCCAAAACATCATTCTGCTACGAAGTGTCGTCGAAGTGAGTCGTCTCCAGTTTTCGCGTTTTCTCCCAACACTTGTTTCCTAACACCTTTCGCGATACGGCCGTCTCCAATTCTCCCAACGGATACCTCTATCAACTCTCATCGACTTCTAGTTCGGCTTTCTCCCTCCTTCCGAGTACAACCAGTTTTCACGTCTTCAGAGCCCTATTTGTTCGCGATTCCATACTCAACTCATCTCCCGTGTAAGTCACCTCTTCTTTGTACAATCCAAGTCTTCAAATCTTGTGATATTCCAGCTCACCAATTACAAGTTTGTGCTCAGTAAATATCCGTCTCCGAGTTTCATTCACGTCTATCCTGGTCCAAACAGTACGCTTACGACAAGTGAGAAGAGCAACGTACGTTTTCTTACACCGAAAAAAATAACAACTTTAAAAAGAAGGAAAACCGTTCAAGTAGCGTGAGCAAAACATCAAGGTGGACACGGGAGAGGTTACATGCGGTTATACTCTCGAGCGCGGGCGAAGAATCGACAAATTATTAAGACAGTATGACTCCATGAAAGACGATCTAAAAACACGAAATACAGGGACATTGACAAGACGCTGCAAATTCGCATTCACAGGACCGAAAATACACGGAATAACTAACATCTTCCGATAGGAAGGCATACAAATTGTCTGACGTGCGAACAACACACTTAGAACCAAACTAACTGCGAAGACTAAAAAAAACAGACCCACTCGACCAAAGTGGGGTATATAAAATAACTTGCACGGGTAAAAACGCATACATAGGACACACAGGACGGAAAGTACGGACCAGATATTCAGAACGCGTTAAATCTCAAGTGGTTATAAAGAAGACTCAACTTTTGCCAACCACGTAAAGCCAGCTGGACATGAACCTACCAAAATACAGGGCGGCACCACCTTACTAAATAAACAAGGACGAAAACTGAACATACTAGAAAACTTGGAAATTTATAAACAAAAATACTTCAATGGACAGATCATAAATGAACAAATCAACACAAAATGCGACACTATATTCACACCACTCAAAACACCTCACAAACGAAAGCAACCAACTGACGGATTTACAGACCACCCCATACAAAAAAGACGTGGAACCGACAATTAACATACTATTTAAGACATTCCTTACATTCGCCTCCCTTCACTTCTAGTGGGTTTCCCCAGAGGTGCATGACCTCCCTCCCACGCCTTTCCACGATGCTACACCATCCTGTTAACCTTTCTATTCCTGTATAAAGACCACGACCAACTAGCTGACTTTAGTACTGACTGATGATGTCTTTACGTCGAAAGCAATGGCCCACAGTATCTCACCAGCGAGAGGAGACAGACTCACCAAACACTCACCCTACATCCTGTGAGTTTGGTGAAAATTGTTCGATTACGTTTTGCCAAAAAGCGTTAAAAACCTATTTTGGTTTATAATTCATTCTGAATAATAACCCTATGTCGTGGGTCAGGAAAAATTTTTTACGACCCCCCCTCAAAATTTGATACTTCACGTTTCAAGACATGGAAATTCCAAGTCTGCAATATCCGTCCGCCATCCGGGCCGTTTTGTGCCTTTAACGTGGTCTAAAAAATCCGTCTTTTCGCACAAAAATCCCATTAGGTATTCAGTTGTGCCCGCCATCTCAGCAATCTGATCGAACGAAGCACATGGTTGTTATGGACAAAAAATGGTTTAAAAAATTAACAAAACGCGGTATAATCGCAAATACAATGTGTTTAGTATCGTTTTCATGGTAATTTTACATCCTTGGTCGAATGGAATGAGTATCAGACGTGTACTACTGCGAATAGTGAAATTACAGTAATTATAATGAGCCAAAGTAAACTAATTGGAAGAACTCGCGGAAACTACAGCGGAAGTCAACGTTTCGTCGTTGGTAGTCCCTCCCACCCGTCTCATCAAAACCACCCACCCGCTTGACTCCTAACGTCGTGCCAATTGCCTACAGGCGCTTGGCGCCGGGGGAATATTAAGTCTTCGTAGTTCCATTGTAGTCAGGTCATGTTTCGTATGGTTTACTAGTATTTTTCGACGCTGTATCGAATGGAATGGGTCTCGGAGCAGTAATACTAGGTCAAGCTATTCATGAGAATAATAAACCGTTGTCTAATAGTTGGCAGAGTTTTTGCTTTTCAGTCCTATACCTCCGTTTAACAGACTGTACAGAAGTATGGGCATAGGTTGATCAAATTACTCTGGAAATTTCCATGCGGAGGAATGGGCGAGAGTTTGGGAAAAAATGTATTTACCATGTACGTATCACCATGTATCTCCGTACGTATCACCATGTACGAGTAATAACAGGAATCAAGAACAGGGCAATGAAATAGAAAGGTTTCGCAGTAAAAAACACAAAAATTCCATGATACTCAAATGCTAAATGGTGCAGAAATGGTAGTAATACTAAAAATCACGTTGAAAGTCTCATAAATCTTTTGTATACTGCAGCACAATGAATTGCGGAACCTCGAGCTTCACTAATTTTTATGTAGTAGATAAAGAAAAAAAGACCTCCGAGCGCACGTGGGGCCAAAGAAAGTTTCGTGATGCGTCACACCATATATTTTTACACCTTGAAACGAGAGAATCTGATGGAAGCAGAACATTTTTTATTGAGTCGACAACACAACTTTCCTTCTTACTTCAAGAGAAACGATCGGACTGTGTAAATTGAACAATGTAGAGCGGTGAATCGATTTGTGGAAATCGAATTCAAGTTCTTAACTGTCCTGCGGCGACTTGGACCTTGCAGTAGATCAATCTTGGGAATTGAGTCAATAAATTTCGTATTGAAATCTGGTATTGGGTAATCTCTTGTTGCGGAGAGCTCGAGAGGACGATGTAATAACGAGTTGATGCGTGTTTTCTGAACAAGAGAGAGGGAGTGTGAGAGCCGAACGTTTAGATCCCTTCTCTGACATCAATTCGTGATGGGCGAACAAACATGAACATAGTCACCGAGCCTCAACACTATTGTCTTCATCATTCGCGTTGTCACTCACTACTGCCTGAACTTCCAGTGTGATGTAGTCTGCCGTCCTTTCTTGCTTTCCCGCGGCAGTTTCAAACGATACGTGTTTACTCCGAAAAACAATGCTGGTAGTCCGATAAACTATCTGTACGATGAAGGTTTAATAACGTTCATAAGGCAATTCCGTTTCATTTACTACCAAATAGAAACGTTTCCCACTTTTCTTTCTCAAAAAACCCTGCAAATTATTACACAATAGTTTATTATTCTCATGAACAGTTTGACCCAGTATTACTGCTCCTAGACCCATCCCATTCGATTCAGCATCGAATACTAGCAAAACCATACGAAACATGACCCGACTACAATGGAACTACGGAAACTAAATATTCCCCCCGCGCCAGGCGCCCATAAATGTCTGTAGGCATTTATGATCCGATGGAGGGGTGTGCGGAGGAAGTGGCATTAACCTTCCTCCGCCCCGTCGCAAAAAGAGTCAGGGAAATAGGGGCGGGGGCTTCCAGCAAACCCTCGCTCGGCAATTGGCAGGACGTTGCAAGTCGAGTGGGCCTTGAAAACGATACGAAACACGGCTTATTTACGATTATACTGCGTTTCGTTAATTTTTTAACCATTTTTTGCCCATAACAACCATGGGCTTCGTCCAATCGGTTTGCCGAGATGGCGGGCACAACTAGATACCAGATGGGATTTTTATGCGAAAGAACGAATTTTTTTGACCACGTTAGAGGCACAAAACGGCCCAGACGGCCGATGACGGACGGTTGACGGGGGATGGGAACGAGGGACGGCGGACGAACATTGCAGTCTTGGAATCCCCATGTCTTGAAACGTAAAGTATCAAATTTTGACGGGGGATTGTAAAAAATTTTTCGTGACCGAAAACATGGGGTTATTTTTCAGAATGAATATTAATCCAAAATCGTTTCTACAGCATCATCCTCCGTCTACAAAATGCACAATAATGGTCAGAGCATGGGTAGGAGTAGCGCAATAAATTCCGGAACTGTAAGCGCTACAGCCTTCTGCCATCCACTGAATTGGTAGCAAAAGCCAAAGAAGTGTGTCGCGTCGCGTCTGATGTTTATTATTCACCTACTCATTGGTTACTCTATAATCTTCACGTGAGGGCAACTCAACAACTCCGAAAATTTGAGGGTTAGCAGAGACTGCGTCGTACCACATTTTCGTAATTTCATAACTGTAGACGCGGAGCTTATCGAAATAATCACGTGAACGCTCTCATCAGTTTTTTTTTTCAAATTCTCCCGACGCAGTTCTCACCTCTGCAATTATAGCGCGACGATATTAAAGTATTGTTAACCAAGTGTGGCTTAATAAAGAGAAATGACACTGCGTACTAAAAAAAAAGAAGGACTTTTGGAGACTCAAGACGACGAAGCGGCCGTGTTGAACTAAACCCGTCAAGGAAGACCTCTGAACCCATCATTTCCTCCTTCTCCGAGTGCCGCATCCTTTTTATTACACCCATCGAGTAGCCTCCAACCCCTTCAACCCTCCCTTCTTCATTCCACAACCGAGGTAATTATAAAGTTAATTAAAGGGTAGTTGTGACGGAAAATGAGGAGGTGAAAAGTGCGATGCTGAGACGAGCAGCCACTGTCCCAATCCCAAAATTCATATTTCAATAAATAATTGCTCAGTAGGCGTGTTGAAAACCTTTTCCCCGCCTCAAATGCTAATTACTAAACAGGATTATTAATGGCCGCTAACATTTTAAGAGGTTATTCTAATTAAAAATTATAATCAAGTCGTTTTCCCAATACGGTTCACTGACTAAGAATATAATAAATATTATCTTTTAATTAAACTTCAATGTTGGGAGTGTTAGTACCGAGCACATCATTCGCGAATGTAGCTACTCCACCTGAATTATTTCATTTTCGATGAATATTCATGAGGATATTGAAGGGGTGAGGGGAGGGGGTCGATTTTATACTAAGAAGTTCAGCTCGTTGAAGTCGGCGACAACTGCTCGATTTCTCAAAGGAAGAAGATTATCAAGCGTCTCGATTATCCGAGAGGGGAGCGGCATATTTTCATATTCGTCGGAGAAGTAGCTTAAATGATGGAAATCAGTTTCATCAAAATGCGATTCGACGCTCGACACTTTCACACCGATGAGTGATCTGTCATCCGCGAAGTTGAAGAGTTGACTAAGTCCGGACGACGAAGACGGTCCTCTCTCCTGTCTGCTCGCTACCGCTTAACTTTATTGAAACGTTATATTTTGGCGAACAGTCGGTCGCGGCTAACGCAAATATAAAACATCCACCAGAATGAACCCAAACGTACAAAAAAAAACGGGCGTTTTCCCTTGAAAAAGTCTTTCGATTGACCTCGAAACAAAGGTTTGGTTCATCAATACCTACATTTCGTTCCTCGCAAGATCTACGTGCAAACATTGTGAACGGAAATGTTGGTGTATAAAGCTAAAAGGTTTACTCAACCTCTCACAGTGTTTAAACAACTGAATTCTAACCATTTTCGATTATAATCGAGCAACCAATAAATTAATGAGTGGACACCATATTCACACCACTCAAAACACTACACAAACGAAAACAACCAACTGACGGATTTACAGACCACCCTACACAAAAAAGACGTAAATTCCACAATTGACAGACCATCCAACACGTCCCATTTATCTCTAGGGGGTTTCCCCCTGAGGTACATGACCTCCTCTCCCCGCCCCTTCCCGAACGCTCCATCACCCCTTTCACCTTTCTCTTTGTATATAAAGACCACGACTAACTGACTGACTCCAGTACTGACTTAACGGCCAGACGATGATGTCTTTACATCGAAAGCGCTTGCCCACAGTAACTCACAAGCCAGAGGAGACGGACTCACCTAACAGGTACGTTAACTTTAGTAATTTGCCTACTGGCGGACATAACCCAATTTCTTTAAAACCAATAAATTAATGAGTGGAGCAACGTGCAAGATGTTTCCACCCGCGTGAAAAAAGTTATATAATTACAAAGAAGAAAATAATATTTTGACTCGATGGTTTTATTAGTGTTATTTCTTTTTGCTTGCCTTGGCTTCACGAAATTGAAAGGAAAGTTATGTGAGAAGACTTTAAGATAGTCATGAGATGACGATGGAACGCGATATTTGAACGAAACCGGCTCAAACTTGATATCTACGCGCAGTTTACCATGTGACGCCAGAATAAGGGAAATCCGCTGGTAACTAACTATCGTTATCACAGCGTTCAAAACACTAAATACTTTTTCTGTTGAAACCAGCTAATTTTGATTAAATTTTTCTGAATTAGCTGCTAAAGCCAGAGATTTTTCATGCAGAAAAAAGTTATACCTTAAATGTTAATCAAATACTCAAAGCTCTTGTGGTTGTTCGATTTGTTCCTTTAAGAGCTTTTAGTTTATTGTTAATTCTTAATAATATTGTAACGGGACGAACCAAACCCTTCGATTCAGCGGAGGCTCGTCCAGGGTATTTATGCTGACTGGGCACCTCAAATGCCCCGATTCGCTCGAGACTTCGCTGCCGTCAGTTGTAACCGAGCTGGTTCTCTCGTCGCTGTGTCGCCCGTGCTCCCGTTCGCTCCCACTCAGTTCCCTGTCTGTGGTGGTAAAACTTCCCCGATTGTAATTGAGAATAACACTCTGTGTTTGAATTTCATTCGGCTTGATATCGTGCTGCTTCTCGACTCTCTTAGTGCGATATCGCTTTCAATATTAATCCCCCCCGTTACAATATACCTGTTTTCGGTCAGGAACGCCCCCCCCCCCTGCACAAAATTTGATACTTCAAGGCATCGGGATTCCAAATCTGCAACATCCGTCTGCCGTCCGGACCATATCTTGCCCTCAATGTGGGCTGAAAAATTCGTACTTAACTCCTACGTGCTATCTAGTTGTGCCCACCTGCTCTGCTCGGTCCGCCACAGGTAGTTTTATGGCCATTACGCCGTGTTTGGTATCATTTTCTAGATATGTTTCGGTGCTGAGTCGAATGACAGTCAAATCACAATAATTATAGCGATTATTATTCATCTATACAATGAAACTCCTTATGGTATCAGTCTAAACACTCGTCAGCTCGACACGCTACGCCGTGCCAGGTCACGTTTCGTATAGTTTACTTATATTTTTCGTTGTTGAGTCGATTGGGACGGGAATTGGAGATGTGAAGCTGCGTAAGAGAAAAATAAACCGTTGCGTAATCATTTGCAGCGTCTTTTATTGTTGAATTGTTGGTTTGCACCAACCCTCAGGTAAGTTCAAATTATACGTTGATTATTTTGATACCTTGTATCGTGTGTTTCGTGCAAAATAATGTTCAACTTAAGATAGCTCTAATCTGCAGCCATCGACTCTGGATTGTCTTTTGGTTTATTATTCATTCTGAATAATAACCCTATGTTTTCGGTCACGAAAAATGTTTTACAACCCCCCCTCAAAATTTGATACTTTACGTTTCAAGACATGGAGATTCCAAATTTGCAATGTCCGTCCCCCGTCCGCCGTCTGGGCCGTTTTGTGCCTTTAACGTAGTCTAAAAAATTTGTTCTTTCGCCCAAAAATCCGATTTGGTATCTAGTTGTGCCCGCCATCTCGGCAATCCTATCGGACGAAGCCCGTGGTTGTAATGGGCAAAAAACGGTTAAAAAAATTAACGAATGCAGTACAACCCGGGAGCTACAGCGTTTCGTCGTTTGAATTCCCTCCCATTAAAAACCAACCGCGCTCGAGGCTCGCTTGCCTCCCAACGACTCCGCCTCCCGCTCGCCGCTCAACTCCCCTTTCGCCTTTCGCTTCGAGCGCCCTCGTTCCGATTTTGCATGTTTTCATATTAAAATTCAGTTTTTTCTAGATACTTCCGTTTTTTTTTGTTTATTTTAATATTACGATTCAGTTCTTTCCGACCTTTTTTGGGTTTCATTATGATATTTTTTGATGCTGAATCGAACAGGATGGGTCTCAGAGCATTAATGCTAGGTCAAGCTGATTATCCGAATAATAAACCGTTGTGTAATAATTTTCAGGGTTTTTTGTAAAACGATTGTTTTTCCTCTTTTGGTTTATTATTCATTCTGAATAATAACCCTATGTTTTCGGTCACGAAAAATTTTTTACAACCCCCCCTCAAAATTTGATACTTTACGTTTCAAGACATGGAGATTCCAAATTTGCAATGTCCGTCCCCCGTCCCTCAACCACTGACCCCGTCCACCGTCCCCCATCCCCTGTCCGCCGTCCGGGCCGTTTTGTGCCTCTAACGTGGTCTAATAAATTCGTTCTTTCGCACAAAAATCCCATTTGATATCTAGTTGTGCCCGCCATCTCGGCAAACCGATTGGACGAAGCCCATGGTTGATATGGGCAAAAAAAGGTTAAAAAAAGTAACGAAACGCAGTATAATCGCAAATAAGCCGTGTTTCGTATCGTTTTCATGGTAATTTTACATCCTTGGTCGAATGGAATGAGTATCAGACGTGTACTACTGCGAATAGTGAAATTACAGTAATTATAATGAGCCAAAGTAAACTAATTGGAAGAACTCGCGGAAACTACAGCGGAAGTCAACGTTTCGTCGTTGGTAGTCCCTCCCACCCGTTTCATCAAAACCACCCACCCGCTTGACTCCTAACGTCGTGCCAATTGCCTACAGGCGCTTGGCGCCGGGGGAATATTAAGTCTTCGTAGTTCCATTGTAGTCAGGTCATGTTTCGTATGGTTTACTAGTATTTTTCGACGCTGTATCGAATGGAATGGGTCTCGGAGCAGTAATACTAGGTCAAGCTATTCATGAGAATAATAAACCGTTGTCTAATAGTTGGCAGAGTTTTTGCTTTTCAGTCCTATACCTCCGTTTAACAGACTGTACAGAAGTATGGGCATAGGTTGATCAAATTACTCTGGAAATTTCCATGCGGAGGAATGGGCGAGAGTTTGGGAAAAAATGTATTTACCATGTACGTATCACCATGTATCTCCGTACGTATCACCATGTACGAGTAATAACAGGAATCAAGAACAGGGCAATGAAATAGAAAGGTTTCGCAGTAAAAAACACAAAAATTCCATGATACTCAAATGCTAAATGGTGCAGAAATGGTAGTAATACTAAAAATCACGTTGAAAGGACGTTTACGGGCGCCTGGCGCCGGGGGAATAGTTAGTTTCCATAGTTCCATTGTAGTCAGGTCATGTTTCGTATGGTTTACTAGTATTCGATGCTGAATTGAAAGGGATGGGTCTTGGAGCAGTAATACTAGGTCAAGCTGTTCATGAGAATAATAAACCGTTGTATAATAATTTGCAGGGTTTTTTAAAAATTGGACTGTACGAGGAGTTTTTACCAAGAGTGTCAATTAATTTTTTAAGTATCATCTTTTTCCTGTGTGGATTTATTTTTTGTATTAGACTCGAACAGAGCCTAGTGCGTGTACAACTCTGCATGATTTTCGTTGTTTTTAAACTGATAGGTGATTCTTTATTGTTTTTCGGAGTTCGAATCCGTTGGAGTTGTCTGGCTATCACGTCTAGATATTTCGCAATTCTCATATAAGGTACAGCAGAGAGATATCTTTCTTGGATAGAAACAAGTGGCAACCCTCAGTCATGGCGGTGGCTCTGTGATTCACACGCTTTAACTCTGTTCTTCTCATTTTTCCTTCGTCCTAGTTGACCCTCGTTCAATCAGTTTGGTCAAGTTCTCTCGAATTTCGTAGTGGACGCGGGTATTTTTCTGAGTGTTTAAGAATGAATGTGAACCAGAGGCGTAAGTGCGTGGACAATCCTAAAGTTTTTTGCTTCATCTGCGGTTCATTCATGACCGAAAAACAGAAACAGGTGATTACTCCTTTCTTGATGAAAGCCTACCAGGCCTATTTTGGGATGAAGCTGGGCGATCAGGACAAACTGTGGGCTCCTCATCTCGTGTTTCGCACTTGTGTTGAACAAATGAGATCTTGGACCAGAGGTAAGAGTAATTAAATGCCTTTCACTATTCCTATGATATGCAGAGAACCTCAGAATCATCACGACTGCTATTTTGGCATGGCGAAGGTGGTAGAACTGTCATCGAAGAAGAAGAAATCTCTGGTTTATCCAAATTTACCGTCAGCTATGAGACCAGTGCCACAAAATGAGACACTTCCAGTCACTGATCCACCGATGAATGTAGAAGCTATAGTTCTAGAAGATGAGGCAGCTAGGGATCAACATTGGAAGAGAAAGACGTGGCCTGAGAGAACAGCTTTAGCGCCTGGCTCTAAAAACATCATAAATGAACCCTTGACCGACCCAAACAAAGTTCCCTCCACTGCACATTAAGCTTGGATTGATGAACAAATTTGATACCAAGCTGGACCAAGAAAATTATTGCTTCAAATATCTTGCAATGCAATTCCCCAAAATCACGCCTGAGAAAATAAAAGCGGGTATTTTACTGGGTCCACAAACACGCAAACTCATGAAAGGTCCCCAGTTCGAAGAACGCATGTCCGTTCTTGACAAAAATTCTTAGGTGAGTTTCACGTCAGTTGTCGAAGGCTTCTTGGGTAACAAAATAGATCCCAATTACAAGCAACTGGTGGACGATATGCTCACAGCATTTCAAAGGTTGGGCTGTAACATGAGTGTAAAAGTGCATTTTATTCACTCGCACCTTGAATGTTTCTCAGAAAACTTTGGTGATTACAGCGAGGAGCATGGGGAAAGGTTTCATCACGATGTAAAGACGATGGAACAGCGTTATCAAGGAAGATGGAACACTAATATGATGCCTGACTTTGTCTGGAATTCGAAGAGGGACTGTAGCGGCACTATCACATCTCGGAAGTCAACAAAAAGGAGATATCTCTAGTAGTTGCGTGTGCATGGAGTAAATAAACACAGACTGTAACAAATTAATGAAGTTGATCGCGAAAAACCCCCTCGTTTCATAAATTCTCAGTCTACTCGATCATGTTGTAAGCACCAAAGTGAGCCACTTTTTAGTTTATTTTTGTGAAAAATGTGATAGGAAAAAACTGAACTGATATTCGTGCTCAGCATTAAAAACCCTATGGGAATCACCTCTTAGATTCAAAACAACGATCAAAATGTGACAAAATGCAGAGTTGTGTAATCCAAAATGTTGGTTGTTCGGCTCAGCTCTGGTGAAATCAGTTTTTTGCCCTTGGTCCTAACGGGAAAACCCCTGGGGACGGGTTTTTCCTTTACCTGATGGGAGTTCAATTAGCCTTTCCTGCTAACGAACGGCTTTAGCGATTATTTCTGTAGTCGACAACGCGATTTCCAAAATGTTCACTTCCCATCTCTCCCGTACTACTTCTTCTTAGGCATTCCCACTCACAGCCTCTCAGACCCGACTGTAAATCATGACAGCCCACAATCACTGCACAGCTCTAGCACCGGTTCACATAACTAGAGACTGTGTCGCGTCAACTAGTTCTACTGGCTGTTCAATCACCACTTGAAATAGCCACTCGGAAGCGTTGGTATTGTCGGTGGTTGGACAATATCTCGTTAGATGGATCATATTTCAGAACGGTTCAACGACACACATGTTTTACTGAGCGTCCTTACGACACCTGCTTGCTGCCCAAAGAAGAAGAAGAGTAAGGTACTTACTAGAACTCACTGGCTCGTGATCCATCGCCAAAAGAGTTCAAGTTGAGTCTCACGCTGTTCATGAAAAGGGCTATTCTTTCTGCAGCAGCTATGAAAAATTTGATCTTTAAATCGGGTGAAAAATTAGGGGAGACTCGCCAGCGAGTGAGGGAGTATTATAATTTATATAGAAAAGTTATGATGGGTGGTCGAGAGAGGAGTGATGTGAGATGGTCCATTTTACTAATGTAAGACTGACAAGGGTTGTACGCTGCTTGAAATTCTTTTTCAGCCCTCGCACCCTCAGGGTGGAAGCCAAGGCATATTTTTTAAAACCCGAGAGCAGATAAGCTGTACTCACAAATTTTTTCTCTTCTCCTTTCTTTTTTTTTCCTTCTTGGTTTTGTCACCCGTAAAGAGGAAGCTCCCTCAGGCGATTTTAATTTTACAAGAATCACAAAGGTAATGTGTATTAAGCCCCTATAAATACACCCTTCCTCATTATAACCTAGTACTCTCACTTCGTACACCACTTCCTCGGCTCTTCTTCTCCAACAATACCTCATTTCCACTGGTTTTTAACCTCCCACCTTCGCATCCCCTTCACACAGTTTTCCCTCCACACGCCAAGTTCCCTCACGCTCTCGTATGCAATTACCGATGCCACGTTTCAGTTTCGACCCCTGGGGCTCCTGATCATAAAATAAAATACAATTAGGCTCTCAGCTCTCAGTCTCGATATTCCCTTCGTCCTCGTTACCTTCCCGAGCCCTCACTTCCCCCTTCCGATCCGTTTGTTGTCGTTTCCTTTCCCAGCCAATACTTCCCTACCGCCATCCCCTCCGAGATTCTCCATCTGCTCGACCCCTAGGGATTGCACCGTCGACACCGAGTTAACTCCTAAGACGAAATTATTGCTTTAGTGCTGCCAAAGCAAATTGCTACCCATTTCAAATTTATGTTCTGCAAGTTACGTTAATACTGCGGCTCACCAGACGCAGGTTGACCTCTGCCAGGGAATTTGAACTTCATCAAGGTACCTCTGAGACGGCCCTGGGTTGAACGCTCTTTTTCTTAGCTGAATTCTTAGAATCAGAATATATTCGATGTAAGATATCGTCCAACGGTTTAATCGAACCTCACACACTTTTCCCGTGAGCCGAGCGGGAACGCCAAGACTTTGATCTCCGGCAAATAACGTTTTTGCGTGTTGTGTGCTCGGAATGCCAGAGGTAGCAGAGCTCCAAGTACATATCAAGCTAGGGTTAGGCAACGGCGGCAACTGCTAGCTATGAGAATAGGGAGCGGAGCATCTAGCCCGAAGAATTGCGCGGCACACCTTTTCTTCCTACCTTTGGAAACAAAGCGAATGAAACGTATACAGAATAGGAAAGCTCCGTCTCAGCCAATCGAAAACCTGGCTTCTCCTCGAACGAGAGTACGACCAATGCCAGGAGGGTAGGACAGACTTACTGTTTTCAAGGCATGTCACTGTCGAGGCGAAAGCGTTTTTGCAGTCGTAGGGAAAGAAAGAAGGGGCAGACCTGCTATCGTGGGTGTGGACAAGGAAATAATGACAGCGGTCAGAATAAAACTGATCTAAAGGACACAAATGGGCTGTAGGGTTATGGTTCTTAACATCTTGGGACAACCGGCACCCCACCGGTCAAAAATAGCTAAGAACGCAACGGAAATCGAAGGGCGTAATCAACCACTGTATTATATATTATAACTTTAAAAGGGGAGCCGGGTAAAGTGTAATCATAGTTGAGGAGAGAGAGCTTCAATTCTCGTGCGATTCTTTATTACATCTGAGAGAACAAATAACATTAGCGTTACACGAGTTACTTGAAGGTAATCTCACGGACTGGGAGCGCATAATGGATCAAGGACACTACAGTCTCCCTCACTATTTTAAGAAATGCGCGATTCAAAAATGAAGGTATATACTGCATAATAATTCTTACATAACTTACAAAACATGCCTACAAAATGCCAAATTCAACAAAGAAAACAACTACTGTCCATTCATACATCACAACCTAATACCCCTTGCGACAGCCCTTTAATCACTTTAACAAATAAGACACAGGACGGCTAAAATTTAGGGAGGATATTTGGGTCCCGAAACCTCTCTGGAAGCCTTCTTGGACGAGCTGGTCTACTAGGATGGCAACGAGTAGTTGGGGCAGGCGCAGAGACAGTTGGAGTGAGTTGAGGAGACTGCCTAGGTTTAGTGCTCCCTGCTTCCAAGGGTGAGTGGGCATTTGGGCTGCTTTGAGATTGTCTTGGACTAGTATGGGGCCCTTGATGCAGTGGAACACGCGGAACCTCGTACGAACTGGTTGGTCCAAATGTAACCAATCTACTGGGTTGGACATGAGTCCCGCACAACTGATTCAGGTGGCGCTTGAGAGTCCTTCCTGATTCATCAAGGCGAATCAAGTAACGGCGCTGACCAAACCTCCTCACAACCTCTCCAAACCCCCAGGTAGCTTTATTGTCTTTATAGATACGAGTCTGCACTCTCTCCCCCACATGAAAGAACCTCTTCAAACCAGAAAAACGAGGTTGTGAACCCTGGACTTTAAGTGGGAAAAATGCATCCATGCGAATTCGAAACTTGCGTTTCAGGTATAATTCTGCAGGTGTCTCACCACTAGCCAGTGGGGTTGCCCTATACCGAAACAGGATCTTCCGAACCTTCTCATTCATTGGAATGCCTTCATTCGATTCTGCACGTAGTTTCCTCTTGATGGTTTGAATTGAGGCACTTTCTGGGCAAACCTTAAGATGTAGATATGCCTTAAATAAATCAATCTTACAAAAGAATCTCGATCCTCGGAGGCTATGGAGGACATCTTCAATACGGCGTATGGGAAAACTAGCAGAAATCAACCTGTCTTATAGTCGACGCACAGCCTGACGCCTCCGCCTGACTTGGGAATAACAACAAGGGGTGAACCCCAGTCGCTGGTCGTGACTGGTGATATTATACCTGCGGCTTCGAGGGAGTCCAATCAGCTGTCCAGTCCAATCCCATCCTCGTCGCCAATTATTATATATTATAACTTGAAAAGGGGAGCCGGGTAGAGTGTAATCATAGTTGAGGAGAGAGAACTTCAATTCTCGTGCGATTCTTTATTACATCTGAGAGAACAAATAACATTAGCGTTACACGAGTTACTTGAAGGTAATCTCACGGACTGGGAGCGCATAATGGATCAAGGACACTACACACTGTTAACAATGAGGGCATTCTGTGAGTTGTGCTACACTTAGTTCTGGCTGGCTCCCCAACAAAAAATGTCTTGCAACACACTTTGATGGGTGGGACACGCTTATGAATTGAAGTGATCATTGGGAACTAGATAAACAACTGTTGACCTCCGCGAACGTTTACCGTAACTCCCACAATTTTAGTAGCAAAAACAGAGCACAAAGAGCTACTGTTGAGGAATTACTGACAGGCAGTAAAGTTATTGCACCAGTTCCATCTTCTGAACCTCAACCAATCAACCGCAACCTCCTGTTTCATGGTGGACTGACGAAAGCACCATATCAGTCAGCATCAAACGTTCTCAGTAGTCCCGACTTTTGACGAATTGTCAACACGGGCCAATAGGGCGGGACCAAAGTGGAATGCAAGTGCAGCAGAGCTCTGGAAATCTTGTAAAGAACCGGATTTAACAAGTTAAGGGGGGAAAGTCCGAGGAATGGAGCGTTTTTGGGGCTAAATGGGGTAATTTTATGGGAGATTGAGAATGAATAAATTTACTGACACGAAATGAAGTTTCTGGTCAAAAGAGCTTCTGGAGGACAGTTCCCTCTCCCCCCACCCCATTTAAGCCACCCTTTCCCTTCCAACCCCCCCCCCCCTCCCTTCATCACACCACTGGAAGCAGGCAACGAGAGTGAAGTTCGAAGGACCAAAGTAAGAAGACATTGATTTGGATACGCCAACCTTACGATTGACCTATGACCAGCAGACAGAGACATTCAAATCAATCATCATCCTATTGATTTGAGTTTGAGTATATAAGAGCGACAAAAGAGGACGACTCGGAATACGCATGAACTGGCGTGGGAAACTGTAGCAGAGGGAGAAAGTGAGAGCTCCGACTGACCCGAGAGTTGTTAGAAAAATGTCTGTGTGAGCCCTGGGAGACCAGTATGTTTTGAAAGAGCTGTGTATGTTGGTGATGGAGATAAATCGACCGAGGGAAGGACATTTTGGAACGACCAAAAGGGGAAATCTGTTGTCCTCTTAGTATGAAAGAGAAACAGACTGAGTGGGCAGTTCTCGAACTTCCTCGCGGCATAACGTGGAAAAGGCCGAACTCGTTGGGCTGAACGCTCCTGAGAAAAAGCCCAAGCTCAAAAGCCTACTTCGGCTTCTGCCGAACACTCATTCTGCCGTAGCATTCTCTCGAAAATCGTGCTGGTCGTCCGATAAAATTTCTTTAGGGTGGTAGTTTAGCATCGTTCATAAAATAATCAGGGCCAACCTCTCCAATTCCTGGATTCCAACCCCCTTCTGATTCATTTTGCCAGCGTTTCTCAGTTTTTACCCCATTTTTCCTAAACACGAGCCTTCTCAAAAAATCGTGTTGACAGTTTCGTCAATCACCTACATACTGATTGCTCAATAGAGAGCAATTCAATAAATCCTGAAACACTGGACACTTTCAATATAGAACGTTCATATAAGCACAGAACATTTGGTTAACAGGTTACTGGAGAAATGAGAATAGTTTAAGAAACGTGCGTAACGCGTCACACCAGATATTATGTCAAAGATGTACATTGGTGTTGGCTGATGAGTCCGTTGTTCGTATTCATCCCTTTAAATGTTGCCCACTCTCATACTGCCCACTATTTAGAGGTTGCTTTCATGCATCAGCGTCAATTTGTACTATCGGCAATTTGCAATCATGTGACGGGGGGGTTGATGGACTCCATCCAGCAGGATATGGTCCGACCTCCCGTGTGGCAATTCCATCGTTAAATGTTGCGTCGACGGTAACATGAAGAAGTTGGGGATACCTCCTACTTTCAACATGATTGAAGATCGGTGTGTAAGGTTGTTCTACAGCGATGGGGCTTGAAGGGGTTCCAGAATTCTCACGCCCTGAAATTAACAGAAATGCTAATTACAACAAAGATATTAGAAAAGTTAATGTACCTGTTTGGTGAGTCCGTCTTCTCTGGCTGGTGAGATCCTGCGAGCGAGCACTTTCCATGTGAGAACATCATCGTCTGGCCGTTAAGTCAGTTCTTAAAGTCATCAAATGACGGATTTACAGTCCACATTGTACAAAAAATACTGACAATCAACAAACTATTTAGGACATTCAAAAACTGCCCTTACATTCCTTTCCCTTCACTTCCAACGGATTTCCCAAGAGGTGCATGAGCTCCATCCCCCTCCCTCTTCGACGCAACACCATCCCGTTCACCTTCCTCTTGCCAGACCACGACCAACTAACCGACTTTAGTACTGACTGATGATGTCTTTAAATCGAAAGTCGCCCACAGTATATCACTAGCCAGAGAAGACGGAGTCACCAAACAGGTACGTGAAATTTAGCTTCAAAGAGGTTTGCTCTTCATGCTCTGTGTTCGACGCAAAGCGAAGTGGTCAGAGTCTTTGACCTCGGACTTCCCCGCGTCATTGTCTCCGACCGCCTAATTGTCTCCAACTATTTCAATACCTACCCCTGCGGGAATCCCTCAGCCACGGGCCCCCCCCCAGCCCCCTTTTCTAGGTTTTCCCCTTTCTTTATTTCTTTCTCCCAATTTCATTTTCCTATCGACGACGGAGCTCTTCCAAAATCATTCTGCTTCCAACTATCACCCCAGTAACTTCTCACTTGCCCGCGCCAGTTCACGCGTTCCGAGTACTGCCCTTGCGTCGCCCAGTTGTACTCCATCTCACCTCAATTTCAATTCTACTCAATTCGTAATACAGTCCTCCTCACGCTCACTGAGTTACAGTTTCATTGCGATCCTCAGCTCCCCCATTCTTGCACCTAACACTCTGAAATCGACTAAAAGTCACGAGGTCATTTTTCCAAGTTCACTAGCAATCCTGAACCGCGTCACGCGCATTATTTCGGTTGTTGCTCGAATTGATGTTTGAATGGAAGAAAGGCCAGCGAGGTAGAAACCATCTTCAGATAATTTAATTTGAATTTTTTTAAGTGAGCGTTTAGAAGGTCAAAAATGACTAAATAGCGCGTTGAGGTTGGAACTGGTAGCTGAAACCCTAACCTGGTAATATCGGCAGAGGCCTTACGAGGGGGTGGCTCCAAATCATAAAAAGAGGTAATTGGTTGATGGAAGAATAATCGTAAACCCCTGTCCCATCTTCGGGAGATGTCAGCGTATAAAAGGGAGACCTCTCCTTTATGTCATCCCTAAAAATCGCCCCTCTCGCGAGTCCCCGACTTCCTTCGCCATCTTCTTGGTGGGGGCATGTTAAAAGAATACACCGATTTTATGCTCCTCTCGTGGGGGTGTAAAGATTTGATTTGATCATTGGCTTGAGTAGTTGAGCTTTTAGGCTTTTCCCTTCATCCTCCAGGTTTCCTTTTCATCATAACACGTGTTTCAGAGCACAGACAGCCTCTTTGAGGATCCAAACTTCAGTTTCAGCTTCCCCCCTTCAACCTTCCAACTTCTTGTCATCCCCATTTCCTACTTTACTTTCTATACGAATTAATTCATTCAAAAGCTTTTTCCCACCCGGTAAATCTAATAATATTTCCATCTCCCCTCCCACGAGCGCTCTCTGACTTATACACTAACGATCGAAGGGAAACTGTGTTTTGAATCGCGTCGGCACGTTTCTTTTGAACCGAAAAGTTGGGGACAATAACAAAATACTCAACACACTTGTGTGATTGCAATACGAATAAATTTCAGGGGACCCATCAACGGTCCTGGAACGTTCGCGTTTAGAGGAAAGTTAATCAACAAAAACTGAATTCTTTAACATTTGGAGCGTAACAACACACAACTTCCCGCCACCCGAAATGATAATGAGCTATCGTGGCTCAAATATCCGTTCATAGTGATAAGGTAGTTGGAAGATACGAAAAATGAGCTGCTGTGTCTGGCAAGAATAAAGGTTTAAACAAATCAGGAATTGCCTTATTGAAACTTGGAACAGGCCCTGGCGTTGCAACACACAACATTCCTTAGCTCTACAACAATTCACTTTGTACATGGCCATTGAACTTGGTCAAACAACACGTCACAGCAGCAGGAAACGGTAGCGCCTACAGCTCTGGAATTTATTGTGCTGCTCGTACTCATTCCACGGCCATTAGTGAGCAATTGGTACACAGATAATTAATGAGGCTGTAAACACGAATTTTTTGAAGAAGGATAGTAATTACTTTTGCAGAGCTATTGGGTAAAAACGTTTAGAGCTGGTAGTAAGTGAAACGACAGTAGTTGAAATTCAGGAATTTGTGGAGTGAGCCCCATCTATCTCATCAGCGTTTTTAAACACTCACCCTTTAGGTATTGGATTGGACTACAATAAGCATCTTTTTTAACATTCTACTAACATTCCAGCGGAGGTTATAAGGAAAAAATAGCGCTAAAAACGCTTTTCGTCGAAAATTTCGATTATTTATTGTGCTGCTCTTGTCATTTTCCCACGAATGGGAATTTTATAGTATAATTATCTTATTGAAAGCTATCTATATAAAAAATTAAATCAAAATCGTTAGAGCCATTTTTGAGAAAAAAAAATTTGGTGTTTTAATCACTATGATAACTATAGTTAACTTTCGGTGGATTTTGCCCATGTCCTTATTTTTGCGTCCCATGGTAACCTGTAGGCTAGACATCAAGTTTCAGCTTATTTGGTACGGTTGTTTTCTCTAAAAACCGCATTAAAATCGATTTCGTCGAAAGTTTTGATAATTTATTGTGCTGCTCTAGTCATTTTCCCATAAATGTAAATTTTATGGTATCATTGCTATATTAGGAGCTACCAATATAAAAAATGTAATCAAAATCGTTAGAGCCGTTTTTGAGAAAAAAAATATTTGGTGTTTTGATCACTATGATAACTATAGTTAACTTTCAATGGATTTTGTTCATACCCTCATTTTGGCGTTCCATGGTAACTTACAGGCTGAATATCGAGTTTGAGTGGATTTGGTACGGTCGTTTTCTCTAAATATCTGGTGCGTAGCAACACACAACTTTCCGCCACCCCTTTAAAATCGAACACCACCTTCACATGCGGGCGCTATATCTTCGTTCAACGCATTTTTACAGGAACATTTATGTGGAACAAAATGTAGGGACTGGTTAGCTGAGAGTACTCCGTAAGTTTGATCGAAATCGTCGAAGCCGTTTTTGAGAAAATTGGAATACCGATAAATTGATATTCGACAAATCTCCTTTTCTGAGTTAACTTGGCTTATATCTCCGTTCAACATATATATATAGAAATAATTATGGAGAACGAAATGTTGGTATGGGTGACTAGAAGACACTCCATTAGGGTTTATCACACCTGGTAAAGAAGTTACCCTGGAATTTACGGAAATGTTAGAAAAAACGTTATTTTCGACACATTTTGATTTTTATCTCTGTTCAATGGACCGTCACAGGAACATTTATTGAGAAGAATATGTAGGTATCAACTATTTGAAAACATCCTGTGAGTTTGGTGGAAATCGCTGAAGCCGTTTTGCCAAAAGCGTAAAACCCCTATTTTTGCTTCAGGGCCCCATATCTCCGTTCACCGTATTTTCATGGAGATATGTATGGAGAGGAAAAGTTAGGTATTGATTAGTAGAAGATAATTTGAAAGTTTAATCAAAATCGTTAGAGCCGTTTTCGAGAAAAATGCGAAAACCCTAGTTTTTGGTACATTTTCGTCCCCCACCCCCCCTTCCCATCGACCGAAATCGTCCATAACCTTATTTTGGTGTCTACAAAAAATAAGAAACAAAACAAAAAAAGAACCAGCGCAATCGGATAAGCCGTTCTCCCGCAAATCGAACTACAGACACACACACATACACACACACACACACACACAGACCATTTTCCCAAATAGTGTTTTTCGGACTCAGGAGTGTCTGAAACGTAAAGATCTGAAGAAAACTCAAAAAAAAATTTCCAGCCGATTACATAACTTTCCTTTCTACTTCGTAGAGCCAAGGAAATTAAAAACGAACAACACGTGCAATTGTGACGTTAGCGTCTGGGAGAGCAGGGAGGTAACATGAGATTTCTATCGTGGAACCACAGACAGCATGGATAAGTATTATACACTACACTCTCCCCCACTTATTTAAGCTCAACTAGTTTCGAAAGCATAACACAACAAAAGACGCATTGTAATAGAAAAAAATAAGTGAAATTAAACGTGCATTAATTCTAGTTGAAACAATTCAGGGCTTATATGAACACTCTCCTTGAACCATCAAGTATCACTGAACATAGTCTCTTAGATAGTTCGGAGGCCGATGTTCTCTACCTGACCGTCTAAGGTCGATTTCTGGATGAACTGGTGGATTTTCTTCTTGAGGAAGTTGCTCTTCATTTGGGATTGGGCAAGTAAGATTAGGAGATTCGCTGTCGAGGCTCATTCTACTCCACTTCCGTCTTTCTCATTTGATCCACATGTCGTTTCAAACTGTAGCCATTTTCAAGTTCGACTTGATAATGAAGATGACTATATTTTTGAGTAACTCTTCCTAGCTTCCATGTATCCTTGTTTCCAGAATACCAGCGTACAAGGACCTTGTCACCAGTTCCAAAGTCCCTTGATGGTGGCAACTTGAACGTGACACGTTTTATGTTTCTTTGCATTTGGCTTGGCAAAGAATATTCCTATTCAGTTAGAGTTCAGACGGTGTTTTACCACTTTTCAAGGGAGTAGCTCTGTATCTAAATAGAATTTCACGAACCTTGTGCTGAATTGGTTCCGTGGAAGTTAACTTTGATTTTAATGTTTGGATGTAGCGTTCCGCTAACCCATTCGTCGCTGGGTGACCTGGTGCTGAAAATTTTTGAATGATGCCATGGTTTTCACAAAATGTAGTGAATGATTCACTGTGGAAGATAGTGGCATTATCCGAAACCATTACTTGTGGGAATCCATGAGTACAAAATATGTCAAGTAACAATTGTATGGTGCTGGCAGTGGTAGGGGCATCCTTTAATATTCTAACTTCTGCCCATTTCGATTTCGCATCCACCAATACTAAGAAATGATGGTTAAGAAAGGGGCCAGCATAGTCTAAATGGACCCTCTCAAAATTCTGTTCAGGCTCGTCCCATTGGTGTAAGGGTACCTTAGCAGGGCTCTTTTGGGTTTTGGGGTTGCCAGGGTGGCCTTGCACTCTTTGAGCCGAAAATTAGAGCAGTGATCCCATTGGGGTCGCTGGTCACGGTGTTCCAGGCAGAGGTAGCTGGGGTGACGGTTTGTGTACAACGGCTGCTGCAGAGGGGACTGAGCGGCAGAGGATCTACATCATGGTGGACCGTCAGGCCACTCCCAAGGCCTTAGCCTCACACTGTCTTACATCGCGGCAGGTGTGGGAGTGTCTGGCTAGACTGAAGGCCCTGGCTGAGGACAACAGTGTAATACTGTGTTGGGTGTCAGGGAATCAGGGTATAGCACGAACTGGCTGATGGGTTGGCAAAGAAGGGATCGGCGCTGATCCCTGTTGGCCCTGAGCCCTTCCTTGGGACTACCACAGAGGTTGGCAAATGGGAAGATAGGTGCTGCCCGGCAAAACTCTTCATCCGACTCTCCAAAGGGAGGGCCAAGAAGGTGCTTGGACTGGGGAGGAAGGATATGAGGATCATATGAGGCCTGTTCCCAGGTCACCGTCCGCTGCAGGTATGCAGGTTCTGCGAGGTGGGGCTAGAGACGGCAGAGCATGTGATGTGCGTATGCGGTGGACTCGCGGCATCGCGCCGTCGTGCGTTTGGGAGCCCCTTTTTTCAACGAGAGGTGGCAACTGCAGAACTCGCGGATGTCCGCTTTGTGCGGGGATGGTGGGGGCGCATGGGTGACGTCACACCATGTGAGACCAGGGCCATGGGGCTAAGGGTGATGCAGGGGGGCCATGATCTGAGGATCATGGACGCCATTACAATAAGCCTGTTTGTGGCTGCAGTGAGGGTATCGCCTTCATCCACCAAAAAGGCGAATCGTGGGGATCATCACTGGGTGAACGAAACGCGCCAGAGACTTTAAAGGGTCATTTGGTACTTCTCCAAGGGTGGGCAGCAAACAAGGCTCTCTCAGGAAACACCTGGGATTCCACAGGAGCTGGTCAATAGCTCATTAGACCACGGTCCTCATTCCAATTTTGGGGACAGTCAGAAGGAAAAAGGAAACATTTATTTATTTTCACCGAATTTGAATGCCATGGCGCTCTATGAGGAAAACCCCCAGGTGCGATTTCTTTCTTACCCTCTGGAATTTCATTCAGCATCCTCCTAACGAATGGCTCAGGGATTATTTCCAGGGCGATAACGGATTTTAGCTTTGGTATTTTCGTTCACTCTAACCACGACTTTCCCCTGTTGGTCTTTCCAAAGTGTCCGCCGTCTCCCGTCCCCCATCCGCCGTCTCCCGTTCCCCATCCGCCGTCTCCCGTCCCCCATCCGCCGTCTCCCGCCCCCCATCCGCCGTCTCCCGTCCCCCATCCGCCGTCTCCCGTCCCCCGTCCGCCCTCTGGGTCGTTTTGTGCCTTTGACGTGGTCTAAAAAATTCGTTCTTTGGCAAAAAAATGCCATTTGGTATCTAGTTGTGCCCGCCATCTCGGCAATTGGATCGAACAAAGTCCATGGTTGTTGTGGACAAAAAATGGTTTAAAAAATTCACGAAATGCAGTATAATCGCAAATAAGCTGTGTTTCGTATCGTTTTCAAGGTTTTTTTACATCCTGGGTCGAATGGAATGAGTATCAGACGTGCACAACTGCCTATAGGGAAATTACAGTTATTATTAGAGTCAACTAATTGCAAGAACTTGTGGGAACTACAGCGAAAGTCAATGTTTCGTCGTTAGTACTCCCTCCCTACTGTCTCATCAAAACCACCCCCCCCCCCGTTCGACTCCCAATGTCGTGTCAATTGCCGAGGGTTCGCTGGAAGTCCCTGTCTCAATATCCCCTACTCTTTTTGCCTGACGGGGCGGAGGAAGGTTAGGACCACTTCCTCCGCACATCCCTACATCGGATCATAAATGCATACAGACGTTTACGGGCGCTGGGGGAATATTTAGTTTCCGTAGTTCTACTGTAGTCAGGTCATGTTTCGTATGGTTTACTAGTATTCGATGCTGAATCGAATGGAATGGGTCTTGGAGCAGTAATACTAGGTCAAGCTGTTCATGAGAATAATAAACCAACGTGTATTAATTTGCAGGGTTTTTAATCTTCCTTCGTTTTTCTTTTAGGTAAGCTAAAAAAAGATTTCAAAAAATTTTAAAAAAATATCGAGAAATTTTGGTATTGCAAATTTGCCTAACTAAATGAGCCCAGAGCTTCGAGGCCTCCTATTGACGCCTAATTTCAAATATCAATTTCAACAAGAATTTATGATGAATAAATCGTTTTATCAACGTTCAAAACGACATTTTATGGTATTAAAGGGTGAAATGATATTTTTCTGGTCGTTGGGTAGAACAGGTAAGGTTTGGGTTGGGTTGGAAATGTTCATACACGTGCGTGATGCAAAACATCAAGAAAAAGTCAGAAATCCGTGGGAACGAACGAAATTTTTTGCGGAGCGATTTTAAAAATTTAGTTAACTGCGGTTCTCAGAGGAGGATGGAATGGTCACGCGTCTGTGAGAAATCAGAACCTGCTCTCAGCTCATATCGAGCTTACGACGTCCCTTTTGAAGAGCAAATAATAAGAAAACGCCCGCAAAACTGAGAGTTGAAGATTTACTCAAAAGTAAAAGTCAAATTTGCAGTCAGATAATATAATTAAGGAAGTTGAAAAGGGAGAAGAGGAAGAGCGAGATGGTTGAGGGAGGAATCATTCCTTAATCTTGTACAAATAAAATGGAACTTTCACAACAAGTACCTCATTTAACTCATAGAACTCTAATTGGCGATTCCAGCTAAATAACCGCCGATCCGCACCTTGTTTACACCGCAGTTGCTACTCTTCTAGCACATTTCCTCACCCAAGTTTCCTTCTTGTAGTACTTTCGCCATTCTCCCTCGCCCGACCCTCTTACGATATTCTACCGCAACTCTTCTCAGGTTTCGAGCCCGGAATTCGCCTGCAGAAAGATTTTCTCTCGATAAAATCTTGTTCAACGGAGCAATAGAAACTTCTGGGCGGAGCCGGTTGTGTCATTAATGCGGAAAGAATCGACTAATTAATCAACTTGACTGAAAAACACCGCAAATCTTCCGCAGTAAATAACGATGGAAGTTCAACCTTCTTGACGCTTCTTCAATTCCCTTCCCAACATGGAGCTTCGTGTTTGCAACCCTCTCAGTCCCCCCCACAGAGATCAATTGGTGGGGGGATGTTGGAAGGAGGGTCTTGTTTCAGGGTCCCCAGGGGTTCAAGTCCGAGTGTGTAGGTACCAACCCGCACAGGTGCAATGGCAGCTCGTCCCTCTTGGAGCGTGCCCCGCAGTTTGGGAGGTTTCGAGATGGGCCTTCATTCTTCATCCCAGCAGGATACTCGCACAGGATCAGCAAGCTCCATACTTTCCTGGCTCATAAATTCCGGATCAAATGAGCGCCGTGGCCTACTGGTGACTAGTCAGATGGATTAGTGAAAGCACGTCCACAGGCCGCATTTGCTCGAGGTCTTGGTAGTGCCAGCGATCCCTTACGGCTGTAGAATGGCGACAACGCTATGGCATTTTGCAGCAACTCACCAGAGAGTTCTTATTTGTATAATTCTAAAGAGTTTGAACCTATTCAGAGTCCATTCATGACGACTGGAAGGAATCGCTCGCTGACGTATGAGATGACATTTCTTAGTTTCGGTTCAGCAAAGTTGGCACCTCTACGAGGGGCTTCTTTATAGCCCTCACTTATATATGGCGAAGTGCACACTGTTGTTTCAGTGCTGGCTACTCCAAGGTGTCCATAACGTGGCACTGGTAGCACCGAGTGGGGGTAGCACTTCAACTCACAGCAGATGTCAGCGCTTAGGCTGTTTCTAGTGTTCCCATCACAACGACACATATCTATTCTCCGAGAGTCTTATGCATGCCTCAAAATCCGTGACTGTACCGATGTCGAATGGATGTTTTGCGAATACCAAGCCATATTCATCCAATATACCAAAAATCATCTTTTGCTTTCCTCGTCTAAGTGCTGTGTCTTGAAGTTTTCGATCGGTATAAATTCATTCCAATTTATTTCCAATTCTCCTTCTGTTTTTTGTTCCATTTTAGTCGTTTTATTTATTTATTTTTCCTTTTTTCTTAATCGTAACCTGTGAAATCCTCCCCAAGTGATCCTGGGCCAATCTAAACCGTAGTATCGCATCGAGACCGATTAGTAAATCGTATTTAAAGTCTGTTCTATCTATTACAAATAGTCTCATGTTCTTCTCTATTGCAAACAATTTGATATTTAGGAATACTGTTCCCATTATATTATCCTCCCCCGACATTGTTTTGAAACGCATGTTGTTGGCATTGTGTCCTTTTTTTCTCAAGTTTTCTGAAAAATTCGTGCGTAATTATTGTTACATTTGCACCCGGGTCGTATAAACCACGAGCTTCTTTGCCTTCCACTTGCGCTTTCAACTGAATGAGAGGGGGTAATACTAGTTTTTTGATTCAGTTTCCTCGTTAATTATTCTTTCCAACTCTGTGTTATTTGCAATTTTCACATTTCCTGGCTTTTTATTATTGTTATTATTTCCGTTTGTTCTGTTCGGGTTGAAAAAACAAGCAGCTTCCGGGTGCATCATCCCTTCTTTTCCTCTCCTTCCACAAAACTAGCAGGGTTCATCCTTTGAACTACTCTGCCTCTCATATCTCCGAAAATCTTCTCCCCAAATTTTCCTCCAACCGGGTTTTGCTTCTTTTTATAGTTTGCGACCGTTGATTCTAGCTGATTTAATTCTGTTAATAGTTTTTTGAAAGTTTCGGTGTTGGGCCGACTAATTTTAGACTGAATAAATGATGGTAGTCCAACCACTATTAAATTCACTCGCGATTTCTCTACCAATAACGGATCCGCGTCTTACAACAAATTTAATTTCTTGATTGCGTAATCAACCAACATACTTATAATGATATGCAAACTGTACCTCGTCCCAGCCTTTATTACTGTAAGATTCGATGAATTCTTGTCTTCAAGTCCTCCAGTCTGCAGCCCCGTTGATTTTCCTCATCGCATTGTACCATTCCAAAGGAACACCTTCCATGAACAGCCGCAGAACATCACCGAATTGGCCTTCCTCTACTTCCACTCGTCTACATTCGGTTTCGAAGGCATCTATCCACACGCCTGCATTCTGATTTTTTCCGGAAAATTTGTCCATTACGACTTCCTTAGCGATTGAATGCAGGGTACGATGCTTCCGCTCGATAGTGTGTGAAAAGGCATCGTGCTGATCGATCACAGTGCGCGCGGGTTCATCGATATTTAAATAAATTCCGTTGAACCACAGGTTTTCATCCTCATCGAAGTAAACTTTTTTTGTATTTTCGTCTAACGTGACCCGAACTGTACGCTTTAGGTGTCGCTGCTTCATAGATGTAATCGCATTTTTAATCGGCGTTAGCTTACCCAACTCGGCGTGTTTACTTACGTGCTGGTATTCGGGCGGTAAACCGTAAATTTCGGGTTCATCACTTCGCTGTATACTTTTTATGTTTAAAAGCGTTGTTTTTGAATCATGAAGAGATGCTTCGGTAACCAGAAAAACTTTAATTTTCATCGTGCCCAGAATTCGAAGTCCGGTTTTCGATTTATAAGTTTCTGAGGGTCCTTCTAGGGAAATCCGAAACGGACACTAGCTTCGATTGCTTTATTTCACAAAGAAATCGAAAATAAATGTTCCGAATCCGGAATCAACGATAAATACTCATGCAAAACTTTGGCGAAAGTCTCTAGCCGACCTCGTCGACACCGTGGCTATCGCCCAATTGAACACTATTACACCCGTCGGTGAACCTCGCATCTTGATCCCACCTTTCGATTATCCCTTCATCCAACTCATCACAGTCCAGCAGGTTGATATTATTGGATGAGGTTTAAAGATGAGTGCACATCTTTACATATAGGCCTAACATAACTCTTCAGCAAACCGAGCACAGAATTGTGCCAGATGAGCAATTGTCCGATCAAGTCCCCTTTTCCTAGGTGAGTCCGCAGGTAGCACTTCAACTCATAGCAGATGTCAGCGCTTAGGCTGTTTCTAGTGTTCCCATCACAATGACAGCGGTACAGCCTTGCAGAAGCAGAGGGCTTGGCAGAGTTCAAGTCGATGTGAGCTGGCCAAGGGTGTCGTCCACCGTGTGACACAAGCCTGCTCGCCTTTGGCACTGGAAATAGGCGTAGCTTCCATCATCCACCGTTGCCCCACTGTGCAGATAGCTTGGGGGGCTATGCTCCATGTCCCGTGAGAAACCGAGTAAGGCCGAAGTCATCGTCGCTGTGGCGCCACCCTGAATGCTAAAACGACTACCTGGTCCGCCATCCCTTCTGCGCTGCCCATTTCTTAACTACTTCGGAAGATCTTCTTGAGCGGGGAAATCCGTGCTCTTCGGACGTTTCAGTTCAAACTTTGTTCGGTGTATTGTCAAAAGAACAACAACGAAGGTCAGCACTTAACGTAGTGACTAGCTCCATTCTCCCTCTGAATCGCTGTCAATGTCTTCTACAGCTCTGCGTTGGCGGCTGTGCAACAATTCCGTGTTCATTTGAGTCCACTCAGCGGTGCCATACTTGCAATCAAGAGCATTGACTATGTGCGAAACACTAAGAGGGACGGCAACATCCACCTTCAAAGCATCATCCATCAGGCGGACACTTGCGGGGTACTGTTCCATTTGTTTCGACCAGCTACGATTTCAAATTGTCGAAAGTACGGTGTAACAAATGGTGTAGGTTTCCATTCACACAGTACTGTCCCACTATTAGGATCATCTTGTGACGTGTTGATCTGTAGGTGAGTCTCCACTTAAAGCGTAGATCTTTGAATACCTCTTACAGCCTCAGCAATCTGCTCACTTTACGCAACTCCTCGTGTAAGGCTCCGATGTTTAGAACATGTTCTTCGTGTGTTTGCTGCTCTTCTCTTTGAACTGATTACGCAATCAGGATGAAACTAAGCACAGAACTGAACTGTTTTTACGAGCAACGGTCTCTAAACGGTAACTAAAACAACGCAACAACAGTCAGGTGACAACATCCCTAACAATATGAATGGAATCGTCTCCAGCTGGACATCTTTAATACCTCCTCCACGCAGGCGGAAAGGTTGTTAGCCTCAGCTCTACGTTCCTCGCATTCCATCGCCGGTTGCTATTTGACCATTGTTCTTGAGGATGGAATCTCGGATGTTCCTGTCTGATCTTTGCGAACATTGGGCTGATTTTATTCCACGAAATATCTAATAACTATCGCGCTATTTGAAATCAATCGATCCACCCGCATGTCGAGGGTAATTTATAAACTCATGTGAAGTTCTACCAAGTTCAACAGGCACAATTGGTTGCTACATTAATAAAAATCGCTAAATGGACGTTTATGAGCCTGCGGTTTTGCGGAAGGATCTGCATCAATGTTACCGAGATAACGTCTCATCAACTCGGGCGTTACGTTATTCGCTTCGAACGGTTTACAATAAGCAGCGTGATTCGTTTCAAGATCTCATTGATGAATAGGATATTGGAGACAGCGGAGAAATGTTAATGGAGCAACGGGTTCGAAGGGCGACAGCGCGGAAAGCCGGCAGTTTATTAAACAAAGTCCGTAGTTGTAGTCAGTCGTGGGCTCGATCAAATAATAACCTGGGTGGAAATGAGTCTGCCAGTCGGTTGGTCGGAATGGGATGGATGGAGAACCCTGTTGGAACAGATGTGCCACACCACGCTCCATCGCTCTTCGCTCTCAGCTCGGCTATGGCCCGCTTTCGTTATTAGCGATCAACCCTTTCCTGGTCATCCTCATTCCCTCCTGCGCTTTCAATCCTCACCCCCATTCTTTCCGAATCCACTGCGCTCTGATGTCAACAGTTGCCCCACGGGCTCACATCAAAAGAATCGGAGGGGACGACCTCCCCCCCCCCACCGCATTCCGCTCCTACACGCACTGGACAAGTTTTTTTTTCAATATTCGCCGTTTCCTCCTGTTTATCATGTAAATGAAGAGACCGGTGGTGATTGTATTGATTGAGAGTTTTGAGCGTGTTGTAGGTACCAGCACATCGCACCCTCTTTCAAAACAATGGCAACTTGGAGATATCAGATTTCGTAAATACGTTAACAATTTTGTAAACAATGCGTTCTATTTTTTTTGCCCTTCACTTTCTTAAGCTCTGCGAAGTACAAAAAAAATGTCGTGTGCTCGGGCTATCGAGAGCCTTGTCCTGATGAGCAGGGGGCTAATTCTAATATGCCGCTATACAGGAAAGTGTTAATAAACATTTTTTAACAAAACGGTTTTTGTAATGGAGAAAAAATAATCGAACAGAAAAGAAAAACAATCGAACACTTGAATCTTCTGATATAATATATAAATTAATAAAATAAAATGTTGCTTTGGAGATAGCTTGGTTAAATGATGCACTTCTTCCACCCACGAATAACTGACGAGGTGTCAGAGTGTTTTCCAAGTCTGCAGATGAGTTTGATGTTGAAGAAATGGAAGTAGAAGATGTTGATGGATACATTTGGTAGCTAGTATAGTTGGTGGTGGTAGAAAAAAATAAAACGGTGGGTATAAGAGAGAGAGATATTACACGGAGGCAGCCTTCAGGCGCACCGACCACAGCGCATCCAATGAAGCTGCAGGACCAATGGCAATTTGCCGTGGCCACTGAGGGCCCATGTCCCAATTCCCCTTTCACGAGCCTGTTGGGAGGCCCGCACATTTACCCAGCCTATTCCCGGTAACCATTGCCTCACCCCCCTGGGTTAGGAGGAGGGGGGTGCCTGGTCGGGGGTCGAACCAGAGTCCAGTGGTTCTATCCTCGCCTGGTTCGGACAGCCTGATAACAAAAAAAAAAAAGAAGAGTTCCCCTCTGGGTGGTTTTCGTCAGTGGCGGGCGAGCCTAGAGAGCCGATGACACTACAAAACCACATCCCGTCACGAATTGTTTGGTAATAATATTAAAAGAAAAAACGAACAAACAAAACGTTTTCTTGGTCTCATGAAATTAAAATAAAATATTTCTTTTTTTTTCCAACTAGTCAACTTATTTGTGATCCTATCTGAAATGTGAACAGCCACACCACCGTGTGATAGGTAGACAAAAACGTGTGAATTTTCTTCTAATCCTCGTTGTTCTAAGAACGTTGTTGAATTGTATCACTGTTATAAGGTACAAATTACGGCCCTGGTCTGGTGGACTAGGGTGGAAAACAAAACGGTGCAGTTGCGGCTAAATAAACTGCAGCATAGGGCGTGTCTGGCTATTACAGGCTGTATGACAACATGCCCTACGGCTGCACTGGAGGTCTTGCTAGATTTAGCTCCACTCCACATACATGTTAAAAGGATGGCGTTCCTCCAGGCAGTGGCTGCTGCAGAGGGGACTGAAGCGGCAGAGAATCTACGTAATGGTGGACAGTCAAGCCACTCTCGAGGCCTTAGCGTCATACTGTCTTACATCACGGCAGGTGTGGGAGTGTCTGACCGGACTGAAGGCCCTGGCAGAGGACAACAGTGTAACACTGTGTTGGGTGCCAGGGCATCAGGGTATAGAGGGAAACGAATGGGCTGATAGGTTGGCTAAGAAGGGATCGGCGCAGATCCCTATTGGCCCTGAGCCCTTTGTTGGGTCTACCAAGAGCCACCTAAGTAGAGAGGTTGGCAAATGGGAGGGTAGGTGCAGGGCTGCCCATTGGCAGGGGCCTTGGACAGTCAAAACTCTTCATCCGGCTCTCCAGAGAGAGGTCCAAGAAAGGAAGGATATGAGGATCATATGTGGCCTGTTCACAGGTCACTGTCCGCTGAGGTTACCACCTTGCCAATATTGGCCACTGCGAGGTACATGTATGCAGGTTCTGTGAGTTAGGGCTGGAGACAGCAGAGCATGTGCTGTGCATATGCTATGGACTCGCGGTATCGTGTCGCCATTGTGTGTTTGGGAGGCCCTTTCTTCAGCCCAAAGAGGTGGCAAATGCAGTGATTTTAAGTTCAGTGTTTTCCTCCCTCGCTTGAATATTGTTGGATAAAGATGAGCAAATCCCTGTTTACTAACCCCTTGTCCCGATATTTGCTTTAATCACGATCCGAGCAAATTAAATTACTTTGGTTAAATATAGAATGGAGTTCGATTAATTCATTTTGTTTCTATTTATTCGATTATATTCAAAGTAGGTCTTATTACGTTTTTCTTTTATGTGTTTATGGGTAACTCTGTAACGCTGTGTCGCGTCATACATTTTAAATTAAATTGTCTTTTTTTGAAGCCGTTCATTCCATTTGATGTGTTGCAAGCTAGAAGTGACGTGGTGGGGCCCGTATTACGCCATTTCTTCCGCTCATTAATAAAACCATCATCACCATGGCAGAAGGCAATGGTCACCCCCCTACCGAAACGTCTAACCCTTAATTCAGAGGTAGTCCTTCTTGCAACGGAAAGAACATCGGGTTAGTTCGTGTGTTTGAGGCTGAATGATTTTATTGCTCAGCGTAGAGTTCCGAAAAGGTCAACAATAAGCTTGCCGCTCCGATTAGTGTGCATGATGACTCTTTTTAGGCAATGGGCAGTAAAATGGTGACTCACCTGGCATCTGCTGATTCAAGTGGTTCTTATAATTAGGTTACAGTAATTCATTTTTCACTAAGAAATGGTGACATAGTATTAATTTAGGGCCGCCCATGTAGGCGTTCTCTATTCTTTAAGCTCGACAAACAGGAAAATACTCACAACCGAAGTTTTCATTATTTATTAACGTGAACGGGACGAGCCCAATTACGAAGTTACGTAGTACACAACGGACGCATAGTTATGCGTGGTGATAGCAATGGATGTGGGGTGAGGGTTATTCATTGACGACTGGATGCTTTGGGAGTTCAGATGCTGAACTCAAAATGCGCGTGAATTCTTCAAATATCCGGACAAAAATTGTTCATTCGCCACGCAATTCAAAACAACATTTCAGATATCTTCGGTATTTTTGGGAGCAAAAAACATAGCGAAGGTGGTCCCCGTATGATGCGAAGAGGGAAGTACGCGATGGGAAGTCAAATTGATGTTATCAACGCGCTTCCAGACGTCTCTCGGTTGTTCCCTAAAAAGACGAACTAATTCGACATGTAAGTGCCCGAGAAAAAGAAACAACTTTACTCTCGACTGACTTCGCAAGTGATTTGCAGGAAGCGGCGTGACGGTTTTTCGACCAAACCCCTTCGGTAAAAAGGCCGATCAGAAATTTGAAAATCGACAGCGAACGTGATCGCGAGCGGCTCCGTCGCAATTGGTTCGAAAAGGAGCCTGAACTCGAATTAAGCGTTTTTTATTGTTAATTACTCGTCCATTACCTGTTCTTAGCATCGGAATCCGACGGCGAATAACAGGCTTAAAAAATGATGGGCCGAGAATGAGGCGGCATGTGGGAGATAAGTTGTGGGAGCGACCACCAATGTTGGAAGGTGGTGGGATTCATTGCCTATTTGTTCAAGTCGTCGGCAGAGCCTCCCTGGTAGCCGTTTATAATTGTCTTCAGAATCGTCAAAGAAGCGGCAGTAAAGTGATCTGGATGCTTCGCTAAGTGGCCAGTGAGGATAAACTGGTTCGCACAAATAAGGTATAGATACTTTGCTCTTTCCCTCTTCTTCTCCTTATCGACCAGTCTGTCACGTCTTTTACTCCCAGTGGACTCTCTCGCCCATCGACGCCTTTGGTTATACGCTATAAATTGCGTCTGTTCCGACATCGAAAAGAGAAGCTGCATCACGTCTTCCCAGAACTGATTATGATGCTTTCACAAAGCAATCGACGTTTAAAAGAACAATCCACCCCGACGCATCACGCCACTCATCCTCTCGTGAATTCGACTTTTTAGCGACTAATCAATCTATTTTTTGATTAGTTGATATGCCCATGGTGGAACGAACCTCAAAATTCTACATGTAAACTAGAACTGATCATGGTTCCGAGATTAATTGACTTAATTGAATTACTATCTATGCCACGACCATTATTGAATAACCATGATTATTCGGATAAACAGCTTGACCTAGCATTAATGCTCCGAGACCCATCCCGTTCGATTCAGCATCAAAAAATATCAAAATGAAACCCAAAAAAAGGTCAAAAAGAACTGAATCGTAATATTAAAAATTCATTCATTCAACGCATTTCTACAGAAACATTTATGACGAACAAAATGTAGGGACTAGTTCGCTGAGAGTACTCCGTAAGTTTGATCGAAATCGTTAGAGCCGTTTCTGAGAAAATTGGAATTCCGATAAATTAATATGCGACAAATCTCCTTTTTTGAGTTAACTTGGCTTATATCTCCGTTCAACATATATATACAGAAATAACTATGGAGAACGAAATGTTGGTATGGGTAAATATAAGACATTTCATTAGAATTTATCACATTTGGTGAAGCAGTCACTCCAGAATTTACGGAAATGTTCGAAAAAACGTTATTTTCGACACATTTTGATTTTTATCTCTGTTCAATGGACCGTCACAGGATCATTTATTGAGAACAATATGTGGGTATTAACTATTTGAAAACACCGGGTGAGTTTGGTGGAAATCGCTGAAGCCGTTTTGCCAAAAAGCGTAAAAAACCTATTTTTGCTTCAGGGGCCCATATCTCCGTTCACCGTATTTTCATGGAGATATGTATGGAGAAGAAAAGTTAGGTATTGATTAGGAGAAGATAATTTGAAAGTTTAATCAAAATCGTTAGAGCTGTTTTCGAGAAAAATGCGAAAACCCCTAGTTTTTGGTACATTTTTGTCCACCCCCCCCCCCTTCCCATCGGCCGAAATCGTTCATAACCTTATTTTGGTGTCTACAAAAAAATAAAAAAAGAACCAGCTCAATCGGATCAGCCGTTCTCCCGCAAATCGAACTACAGACACACACACACACACACGGACCACGCGCCGAAATTAGGTTTTTTAGACTCAGTACGCTTCAAAACGTAAAGATCTGAAGAAAACCCAAATTTTTTTTTTTTAGGCCGATTACTATACTTTCCTTCCCTTCGGGTAGCGGAAAGTAATAAACAAAAAACATAGGGTTATTATTCAGAATGAATAATAAACCAAAAAACGAAAGTATCTAGAAAAAACTGAATTTTAATATTAAAACATGCACATAAATACTAATATCAAAATGTAACCCAAAATCTATGAAAAAAACCAAAATGAGAATGAAACGAAAGAATCTAAAAAAATTGAATCGTATTAAAACCAAAAAAAAAAATGAAACGAACGAACTATTAAATAAATAAACCAAAAATAAACGAATAATGAATAGTTCAATCGAAGATAACAGATATTTTGCTAACAGAAATAGTTGAGACGGAGCGAAACAGTCATTCGTGGAGGTGAAGACGCGAACAAGGCGATAAAGAGACAAATCGTAGTGCCAAAGGTTATATACGAAACGAGCGCTTCCTAGAGGAAGCAAAAAAAAAGAGTTGGGGGGGGCTTCCAGCCCAGTTGCGAGTCGAGTGGTCGGCGATTGAGTTTGATGTGGTGGGAGGGCGGGAGGGAGGGAGTACTAACGACGAAACGTTGACTTCCGCTGTAGTTCCCGCGTTGTACTGCGTTTCATTAATTTTTTTTACAATTTTTTGCCCATAACAACGACCGGATTGCCGAGATGGCGGGCACAACTAGATACCAAATGGGATTTTTGTGCGAAAGAACGAATTTTTTAGACCACGTTAAAGGCACAAAATGGCCCGGATGGGGGACGGACATTGCAAATTTGGAATCTCCAAGTCTTGAAACGCAAAGTATCAAATTTTGAGGGGGGGTTGTAAAAAAATTTTCGTAACCGAAAACATAGGGTTATTATTCAGAATGAATAATAAACCAAAATTAGCGTACAGGCGATCAATGCGACTGTAAACACGCTTTTTATACAAAGATTCGCGTTTACCGTTTTGGAATCATCGCGTAAAAAACTGTGAAAAGTTATAGTACGTGAAGTGGTTTGGGTTTCTGAATTGCTGGGTTGCTCTTGATTATATCGAGAACTATATGAGATCATCATCTTCAGAGGTAGTTTACTGAATCACGTAGAATTTTTCAAAGAACGCTGTTTATTGTGCTGTTCTCGTTATTTACCCGCAAATGAGAATGTAGGGGTATCACCTGGCATGTAAAACAAGAGGTAATACAAGAAGTTTCAAGGGGAGAAAATGCTTAACATCTCCAAACTAGAAGGAACCAACCAACATGTTTCATCGAGACTTATGAGAAGAACTGCAGGCATTGTATTCTTTACAGGAGGCTTCAACCCTTAAAAGTACGCCAAAAGCCTCTGGGATAAATGTAGAACACGTTTGAACTTTGAGGCAGTGTCACGAGGATGAGGTCAACAGGCACATCCTTGACGATAGTGTCTCTGCGCAGTTTGTTGTCTGACTATGATTGCCCAATCGAAATCTAGAGATGAACACGTCGGGCTAGGGAGAAACGGTCAAAACAATAGTGGAGAAATACAGACTCTAATTGTATCAAAAACACTGGGTGATGTTCATAACGAGGAACCCTCGTGCCAATTTTTGGCTTTAACCAAACACGCTCCACATTTATTTCCAGGGCTACTGCGGCCATACTTATGAGGACTAATCATTCCAAACATGCCATGAAAATGTAATGTAACTTGATATGTAGCAACCACCCCGTTATGGTTGTTGTGGTGCTCTTTTACGTGGAACCGTCTGGAAACGAAACAACCACTTTAATTGCATGCCTCTGTATTCCTTCTATATATCTTGAGACTTGCCGATTCAGTTCAAACTACTTATATCAAAACCGACACCGAGGCATGGGCGTAAGAAACGACAGAAAACTCACAAAATGATATGTACATTTTTGGAAACATAATTTTTTGATATGATGAACGTTTAAGAATAAAAAATATGATCGACGCGTTACATTAGTGAATGGGTGGCGGGCAAAAAAATAAGAAAAATAATACTTTGCCTCTTACTTCAAGTGAGTTCTTCACTGGAAACTATCCCCAATCTTGACAACTGCTCCCTAGGGTAGAACTAACCATTTTTTACAATAACGATCGCATTATGAAAAGCCAAGGAGTTGTTCAAAATCGTCTCCACGGAGATCCCAAGTACCCGCATCGACAGTAACTGGAAATCATTTCGAATTAGCTGAAATTCGGTTCAGGTTTTGAACGAACTGCTTTACATTCAGTCAAAATCAGCGATGAGAATGACAATTGAACTGTCGCGACAGGAGTTTAGGTTGCCCCTCCCATCGTTTGCCACTGTACGGTTTAGACTTGCTCCATCGTTTTTCATCAATGATTTCGAGAGATGAGAAACGTTCCGCCGTCGTAGATATCACCAAACTGTTTCAAAGACCGCGGAAGCTAGTAATGTGCTTACCCTTAATAGGGAAGTCAGTTACATTAAAGAGACCCTCGGGCTGAGCCAGCTGAAAGAAGGGTGAGTTGCGGTTGGCCTTATCGAACGGTTGTGGTAAACCTTTCATGGGATGCCAGCGACCACTCGGAATTCGCCTCAGGTCCAGTTGAGATTTTCCCTATCAAACCCGTCCCATTGGCAATCGGATCGCCTGAAGGGCCACAAGAAGCCCCGGTGTCCAATTAGTTGTTGCGTTTGCTGGAATCTCTTCTCGGTTTGGATCATTCTTCTTCCATGAACGATGCACTCCATCAAAATTACGAATTGCGGAAGGAACAAACGGCTAAACAGTTTGAGCGTAATTACGAAGAATGTGATCGAGTCCAAAAATATGTTCCTTCTGCAACAACTTCTGAGGGTTTTCACAATTTATAAATTCAAATGCTTGCTGTGATTGGAACGGAGGAAGACGAAAACGCGAGCTACTGGATTTCAACATTTTAGTCGGATGGCAGACGACTTTTGCTCAGTTGAGTTTACCCTACTAATAGTTTATCGTTCTGCTGCTCATACTCAGCTATTTATCATTAAACCACAAAACTAAAAGTGAACATTTTTCACAGTTCTTACCCGATAATTCCTAAACAGTAAACAGGATCCTTCTCCGAAGTATTGATAGTTTCAGGTGCGCCGATTGCTTAATAACGGTCGCGGCATGAGGATGAGCAACGCAATAAAATCCAGAACCTCGTGCGGAACGTTTCTCTTCACCAAGTCCTGATTGAGTGAAAAAAACAAACCGCATTGGCAGCTGAAATCTCGCACACGAAATTTTTCAATAAATTCGCAGCATGGCGGGCGCTAGGAAAAGTCTCTGTGATGTATACAGCCGGGGCAGTGTGCGTTACACGTTTTTTTTTAATCCGAGGGCGTGTGGGACAAGTCCCTTTGTCACTGCGGCCACTTTTTATATGGGCATATTGTGACGCTGGCCCTTTCTTAGTAGAAGGCGTCGTACATACCCGCCCCCCTTAGGAAACCGAGTATGTCCTTCACCGCAGAGTTCGCTACGGTTTGGGGTTCAGTGGTCACCTGACCGAAGTATTCAAAGCGTTTTGCTGCCAAGGCAGGGCACTCACACAGGATCTGCTGTCTCGTCCTCCTCACCACAGAGGCTGCATTCCACCGCCTCTGAGATGCTCATCTTGTTGAGGTTATATGTGAGTGGGCAGTGCCCAGTGAGGAAGCTTATCAGTACTCTCAGATCTTGTCTAGAGAGTGTCAGCATCGCCTTCGCCCTTTGACAGGAAGGCGTGACAAGCCTTTTCGCCTGTCTTAGTTGTGGCTGGCGATGCCAATGGGCGCCATTTTCCTGTATCTCCCATCAAGCAACCAGACAGTTTAGGTGACTTTTCGTCAGACCCACGTGTGGCTCAGGCCTGATGGGTAGGGTTTCTGTACCCCTTTTCGCAAGGTGGTCAGCCTTTTCATAGTTCTCATGCCCCCTGTGAGCCGGCATCCAAATGAGGAAGAGCCTGTTACGGGCGCCGAGCTGCTTGAGCGCATGGAGACATTCACATGCCAGCTTAGACCTAAAACTATAGGCTGCAATGGCCTTTAAGGCGGCCTTCAGGATCTCTTCTGCGCAGATCTTTATGGCTAGGATTTCCGCTTGGAATATCGTGGCGTACTCCCCCAGCGGCTTTGCAAGACTGTGGTTGGGCCCTACAATGCCCAGTCCTGCTCGGCCTTCCTTAACTGAACCATCGGTATACGACTGCTGCGCGCTCACCTCGGTCCGGAATATCGCCTTCTCCCACCGTTCCCATGAGTGGACGCTGACGCTGAATGGCAGCCGAAAATTCTTCTGCTCTGGCATGACGTCAGTAGCCACTGACGTCAGTAGCACTGCTGCCTCTTCTATCTTAAACTGTCTGGTTATTCCGTGGAGGCTCGCCTTAGCCCTGGTGGGAATTTTACCTGTCTGCAAAAGCCTTGCCGCTCCCAGGTAAGCGGTCCTCTAAATGTGTATATGTAGAGGTGAGATGTTCAGAAAGACTTCCATTGCAGCAGTAGGGCATGTACCCATGGCCTTTGTGATAGCAAGACGCGCCTGCCGCTGCAGTTGTTGGAGTTTTCCTTGTACTGCCAGCCGGCGTGTCGCCTTCCACCACACCGTGGAGGCATACGTCACGCGGGGCCTTATTACCCCCTTAAAGAGCCACTCCATCATTTTTGGAGTTATGCCCCAGGATTTGCTGCACAGCCTCCTACACGCCCAGAGGGCTGCAGTTGCCTTATGCAGGGCATATCTCACATGCGAGTTCCATGTGAGCTGCTTGTCCAGTATCACCCTGAGGTATTTCTCCTCCTTCATTATCTGGAGCCTTGATCCTTGCATTGTGGGTGGTACTATATCAAGGTTTCTTCGTCAAGTGAAGGAAACTGTGGTGATCTTGGTCGGATTTATAAAGAGTCCTTCCTTGGCGCACCGTCTTTGGATGATATCTATAGCTCCTTGCATCCTTTCAGACACCGTGGAGGCAAATTTGCCTCTTACCAGAACTGGAAGGTCATCCGTGTATGCGACCACTTCGTAGCCTTCAAGCTGCAGTGTTTCCAGCAGCTCATCGGCCACCAGTAGCCACAGGAGGGGAGAGAGTACCCCCCCCCTCCCCCTTGGGGGCAACCTCGTGTGGGAACCACTGTGATGTTGTCTTCCCCTAGCCGGGCCGTGATTTCCCTACTCATAAGCATGGACATAGTCCATTTCACGGCCTGGGGTTCTATTCCCCTCCGTGCTGCTCTTGCTTCCATGGAGCCGAAGGAGGTGTTATCAAAGGCCCCCCCCACGTTCATGAAGCAGCACAAGGCCACCTCCCTTGTCTGAAGGGCCTCGTCAACCAATGTGACCAGCTCCATGTGAGCGGTCTCAGCCGACTTGCCCCTCAGGTAGGCATGCTGTGCCCTCGAGAGGGGCTTAGTTTCAAGAATTTCCTTGAAGACCAGATCCATGATCTTTTCCATTGCCTTCAGGAGAAAGGAGGAGAGGCTTATGGGTCTCCGTGATTTTGCAGTCGAGGAGTCACTGCTTGCCTTAGGCAAAAACACAAGCCTCGTCCTTCTCCATGAATAGTGCACATGGGCCAGTAGAAACCTGGCTTTGAAAGTCTTATCCAGTAGGGGAAGTAGGGCCCCCAAGCCCTGCTGAAGCAAGGCCGGGAACACCCCATCCCCCCCGGGGGACTTATAGGGCCCAAAGGAATTTACCGCCCATTTGACCTTTTCGTGGGTGAAGGTGCGATTCGCGTACCCCAGGAGCCTGCGCGGGTGCGGACGTTCCCTGTTTCGTTCCTGGGGTGGGGCGGCGGCCCCTTCCTCCGTTCCACGGGTTAAATTACCCCCAGCGATGAGCCTTTTGGAGCATTGATGTTCTTTAGGTTTGTTAGTGGAATTTCGTTGGCGAATGAAGGGGTGGGGTTTGGATATTTGAAAGTAAAGTTTGGTTTTACTAGAACGCTGGGGAAGTGGAACTGTCCATCGTGTCCTGGCCCAGTGCCAGAGATTATTTGGTGTTTGGTACATCGTCTAAGAAAAGAGATACTCAGCGTTCCTCAGGAATCCGAGAGATATTGGAATTGGCAAAATAGGACTTCAGGTAGCAATGCTTAAGGCTGATTGTCAGAGCTCAATGATAACATGTACACCTCTAGAATGAATATACATAGTTCATTTGTCCCTCTCTCTCCCTCGCTCTCTCAACCCCAAAAAGTTTTACGATCTGAATATTTTCCTACGTAGAGATGGGAATAAAACTAAGTATCCTATTTCTGCCGAACATACCTCATCTTCGTGGAGCTAAGGAAAGTAAAATGGGAGACTCAATGAAGAATAGTACGAATATAATGAATCCCCTCACTACTCACACCTCCACCAACGTTCCATTCCTCATTACCAGCCGCAATCATTCTTCCTTTCATTATTCAATGATTCCACAAAAATCTTCGAATCTTTTGGATACGTTGCAACCTGAACGTTCTGGAGAACACTCGAAGGGTTCGTTATAACCGCCACTTACCGTTTCAGAGGGTTTTGATTTCCAAATGGAAGCTTTTGGTTCTGTTGGTGCAGCCCAAACATTGACGATGGGAGGGAAAACCTTTCGGGTTTTGGAAACCGCGGGAGCAAAGCCATCCTCGCTCTCTTTCATGGCTAGACACCGTCGGCAATCAGCTACCCCTCTTCCTCATCATCGTCGTAAGCCAACGGCGTATTGAGCTGAAAGACGAGCTAGACGTTCGGGCGGGTATTGCGGCAAAGGTGGATACAAAACCCGACTTGCGGCATCAAAGCACTCCTCTCCCTTCGCCACTCTATCTAAAACCGACTGGGTAACCCATTTTTTGTTCGTTCGCTTCCTTCTCCACCGCGGTCTGTGTAATTCGCTTCTGATTCCCGAACAACTGGAAATACCATCGAATTGAAAGACCCGTCGTGGATTCAGTTGGGGAGGAAGAGAGCTGTTTTGCCTTTTCAATTGTCGCACTGATGCGCCAGTCATTGCGCAACTTTCTCGACCCTCCAACGAACAGCGTTACATGCTCAAATCTCCGTTACGTCCTTCGTCTACTTTTTTATCGTCCAACAACCACGAAATAGAATGAATGTGTAATAGAAAATTAATAAGACCATTCAAAAGTACAACTTTCCGCAGCCTCGCGCATATTCATCAGTTTTCAAGGCTGTAGCCACTAAAGCCGGAAAGGATTCGATCAAACGTCCAGCATTTATTGAGGTGCTCCTACTTATGCCACGGCCGTTATTGAGCGATGAGTGCATAGATGGTGCATGAGACATTCAACATAATTTGCTTGAGATGAATCGTGTCAACCGTTTCGGAATTAACTGGTGAAATCTGAAATCACTATAGCCGTTAGATGACAACGATAACTATAGTTATTTTTATACCGATTTTTCTCGTATTCCTCATTCTAGCATTTTACAGTCCTTCGTACGGGGTTTTGTGCCTTTAACGTGGTCGAAACAATCCGTTCTCTCGCACAAAAATCTCATTTGGTATCTAGTTGTGCCCACCACCTCGGCATTCCGATCGGACGAAGCCCATGGTTGTTATGGACAAAAAATGTTTGAAAAAATGCTCAAAACGCAGTATTATCGCAAATAAGCCGTGTTTCGTATCGTTTTCAAGGTATTTTTACATCCTCGGTCGAATGAAATGAGTATCAGACGAGTCCAACTGTGTATAGTGAAATTACAGTAATTATTAGAGTCAACTAATTGAAAGAACTCGCGGGAACTTTGGTGGAAGTCAACGTTTCGTCGTTAGTACTCCCTCCCTCCCGTCTCATCAAAACCACCCGCCCGCTCGTCTCGCAACGTAGTGCCAATTGCCGAGGGTTTGCTGGAAGTCCCCGTCCCAATTTCCCCAACTCTTTTTGCCCGACAGGGTGGAGGAAGGTTGGGGCCACTTCCTCCACACACCCCTACATCGGATCATAAATGCCTACAGATGTTTACGGGCCCCAGGGGAATATTTAGTTTCCGTAGTTTCGTTGTAGTCAGGTCATGTTTCGTATGGTTTACTAGTATTCGATGCTGAGTGGAATGGAATGGGTCTCGGAGCAGTAACAGTAGGTCAATATGTTCATGAGAGTAATAAACCATTACGTAATAATTTGCAGGGTTTTTTGCTTTCGTTCAGGGTAGGGATTCCATATCTGCAATGTCCAGGCCATGTTATACCATCAATGTCATATAAAAATCCGTTCGTTCGCACCAAAATTGCATTTGGGGTCTATTTATGCCCGCCTAATACGCCAAAAATGGTTTAAAAAATTAACCAAGAACGTAATTGTGACGGTTTTATCCGAATTAGGTCGTGTTTGGTATCATTTCTCAGGCATTTTTCGAAGTTGAGACGAATAGAATGAGTTGTGCAGCTCTAGATGAAAAACGACGAAATTACAGTAAATACGGTGTGGCAAATTCTGCTATTTGAAGGAAACCACTGGACAACCCTAGCGAACGTTATCGTTTATCCTAGGCCAACGCTCATTTCCGGCAACTTTCGTCACGTCTTACCAATTGCCTAGCGTCGTTTAACATGACGATTGTTGTTCCGTTGGATTTCATTGAATAGCACAGACCCCAGTGATGTGTGCGAGAATAATAAACCTTTGTGTAATAATGCGCACCGTTTTTTTTTTGTTGAAAACTTCGCATTTGCGTCGGAAGTCTTCAAATTTTGATTTTCTTTTGTCGAATTGAATTAAAGTATTTTTTGTTCAATTAATCTTTTGCATGTTTTCAAACTTTTTCACAAGTTTAACAATTTATATTTTTTCTAATTGCTCGAACGGAACGGAGGGAAGATGAAGGGAAAGGGGTTGGTCCCACGCTAATCCAATGCCCTTGGGTCCATGAAAGACCACAACCTGAATGAATCATGAGTTAGAACATGATGCTCTTAGTGCTAACTTTAATTCCCAACCTTCTCATCCGTGATTCGCCTAGTGTGGGGGAGGGGGTGTCAAGGGGAAGTAATAAAGCGGTCTGGAGACTATATTGGGTACCGTGCCACGGAAATGACACACATGAATGGAGAGATGTGGCAAGCGAGATTAGAATTCTCGTCAAAAGGACGGAGTTCAAAGGAGTTTTTGTCCAACACTTGTGAACGCCTTTGGAGAAAATGGGTTGAGCAAGACCACTGGACGAGCCCGTTCCTTACGAACACACCTGGGCTTCAGAGCGTGGCTCTACGTGTTTTCTGATGGAATCTTTCTGGCTTGACCCAGTGGGGAATGAAGAAGAGCTCCTACGACAGAGAACGAGGGGCTATTGGCAGAGCTGCCAAGCCTTCCAGCATTGACTGTTACTAAACTGGCTTATAACCATTTCACCCAGGTTGCGTAGAAGTCACGACAAATGCACGTTTATTGAACGTTAAAACTTCCAAAGTTCCAACTGTGTAAATAGTTAGATCAGATGGGAAACAAGATTAAGAACTTTTTCCAAATGGTACGAATTCCCCCAGTGTCACACCTCCGTGTGGCTCTATGGAGAGACTGGCTAAATGACACACCTGCTGTACCTCCACAGATCTGGGTTTGGGGGATGGTGACCCAGTGCTCGTGCCCTCCCATGCTGTCTCTTATGAGTAATAAGGAACAGTAATTTTGATAAAGAAACAGACTTGTTCCACGGAAAGGTGTGCGAATGACCTCAGGCGCAGTTCTCCAGCTAAGCTCGTAAGTGGCTGAAGATCTCTGACTTCAAGCAAAGGAAGTGGTGTTGGGCTGGTACACTATAGAAAGACTAATTGCCGTTTGGCTTTGGTGGGTATTACGAAATAACATGCTGTTTAGTTAGTTCAAGAGCGAGGGTAAACACCACTGTTACGTTTTCTCAATTCAACTATTGGCATCGACAACAAACCGTAATGTAGGGGCTATTAGTGCCTAATATTGGTCAACTCTGCTGATTCTAAACTGAGCGCTCCTTGTGACCAGCAATGCCATTTGAAAGCTTTGCCTGCCCACATGCCACACAGTACTGGTACACTTGTTCCAATTCGTACTCAACTGTTCTGCCTATCGACAACTAGGCAGTGTGCAGTGGGGCCAGCACTGAACAGCGACACCTTCGAAATATTGCAACCTCAGTTCCAAGCGTGAAGGTTACTATACTCAAACCGCAGTCCCGTTATGCAAAACTCGAATTTCACGAGAAGGGGAATTGAAGGGTGGAGGGGGTCGCCATTTTTTGACAGTCCGCTCGTATTTTATTGCGACCAGCGTTTGAACGTATTTTTGTCTCCCCCGCCCCCTCCTACTCCTCCTCCACCACCAAAAAGTGCAGCGCTTCGGCTAATGTGCCGCTCAAATGGTAATCCGACTCGTCTTCACCGCCGGAGTGCACTTTTCACCGGGAAAACTCTCCGGTCCCGCTTTTACTAATGGGACCTTTGGCCCCGCCCTCCTCTCACCCCCGCCGTCCTACGGCCCTGCCGTTGACATTTATTTGGAACTCGAACCGAAATCGCCCGGCTCTTTTCCATACGACAACTTTTGAAGGAGTTTCGCCTTTCGCGAAAATTATTCACCACTTGAGTTTTCGAGGGCGAGTGCATTTTTTGGCACCTCTCGTAACTTGGCGTGAAAAATGGGTGCGAGGGAGGAGAGCGATGGGATCCTGTTCGGGTGGATCGTCCGAGTGGTGTATTGAGTGGCATCCTGAGTGGTGGTCAAGGGGGGGGGGGGCTGAGAGTGTGAGTGGGTTCTTGCGACGAAATTATTATTTCTGTTGATAATTCCGGGTGTAATTTCAATGAAAAATCGCCAGACGTCGTTGTCCCCCGCTTGGTCCTCTCAAAATTCTGAAACGACTCGCGAATTCCGGCGAATTTTCGGATCTAAAATCGTCTGCAGTACTTTTGAAATATTGTCAAATATAAATGGAACAGAGCGATCGCACGAACTATTCCGTCGTTGTTACTGTATAGCCACGCCCTCACCTCAAGTATCGTAGGTTTGCAGTCAGACTAATATTATGGAACGTTGGAGCATCTTAATTTGAATCACGAGGTCAACAGCAACTAAACTGTTAAACTCAATTTTGACACCTTGCGCTGAGGAGGTTCACAAGCCACCAGTTTCGCCTACACGAAGAACACCGCCAGATCCCCCCGCTGTCATTCCTTCAGTCGTCAACCAACAACTCTGCTCTCACGCCTAAACACCTTCTCCAGCTCGGGAAACACCTGCCTATAACACCAACTTCAGTCAAAAGAGTAATCTACGTGATTGTCTCACTTTCTTCTTTTGAAATCAAATAGCGCAGAACGCAGCTTTGAGGTTCGTGCTGCGGATACGTACACCGGACTGAATATCACCGAGAGGAGGAAGTTGGCAATGGCTACCACGTTGAAACTGAATAGACCTGCCTACATGTACAGGAATTTCATATTCATGGCTGAAGTGCGCGTCAGAGACACCAGGAACGCCCATACGACATTGAAAATTCCTGCGCATCGCGCGACATAGCTATACAAACAAAACTCGACGTTGTTCGACTTGAAGTTGAAGCCAGAGCAATTTAAGGAAAATTTTAAGAAGTTGTTGAAGGCGAAATATGACGTCGAGGGAAGTTTTTATTAGGTGACACTGTACTTTTTGTGACATTACATTTTGAGAAAAGTTGTCTAATTGGCGTTTGTGTTAGCGTATAAGAACTACTAAATCATTCTGCTTCCAACTACCACCCCAGTAACTTCTCACTCACTCATACGCGTTCCGAGTACTGCCCTTGTGTCACCCATTTGTACTCCATCTCACCTCAATTTTAATTCAACTCAATTCCGCACTCACGTATAATACAGTCCTCCTCACGCTCACCGAGTTTCAGTTTTATTGCGATCCTCAGTTCCCCCATTCTCGCACCCAACAGAGGGTTTAGGAGCTGTCATCCAATAAGGAAACGGACCTGTGATGTATTATTATTAATAGAGGCTGGTGGCCTCTTTTGTACCTACATATTTACATTTCAATTCATCAATTCTTATACCTTACACGTGTGTCCATTTATAATTAAATTTTCTTATCAGTGAACGTCTGTAGTCCAGAATCATTTTCTCTCCCGTTGCTCAGAGAGCAGAACTATATACCATCTCTGGACCGAATGCACACGGTTCAGGTATAACTGTGTGTTCTGACGTCTATATACGCACGAAACTTCTTTCCGACTCAGTCCAAGTGCTAAGTGCATTATCGACCGAACGTTGGTTTCCAACTAAGCGTTTGATTTGGCTCGTCACAAAGTAAATAACCAACAAGGCATGGTATCGGTGGTGATCATAGTTTCTAGACATGACGTGGGGATAATAAAAGTTTAAAAAGCTGTTCGAGTCGATGAGAAATAGTACTCCCAGTTTCAACCTTCGAACTGATACGTTGATGAGGCTCAGTGCAACTGGCATCTGAAACTTGAGCTTTAAAAACAGTTCACTCTCAAATAGGTTGCGGCCATTGGACGAGTAACAGATGGTGAGGAGTTAGGTTGGAGGGGGGGAGGGGTGGATGAGCGCAATGATTCAACTTTAATGATACGATGCACCGGCGATAGACAAGAGCTCGGGACGACGGCCAACGCCACCATTTTTAGAGGCACCTCCGGTTCACAGCAAATGCACTAACGAATATAAATACTTGTACATTATGAACCCCACCTTTCCGTATGCGAGACCTTGCACGCCCTTCCGCGACCGGTTGCCGCCTCGCAAACTAAATTATAAATACGCGGTCAACGAGATGAGTGGGAAGGTTTGATAGCCGACTGTCCCGTCACAGGCTCATCTCCCATACTTTTTCCAAAGTCTTGGCTCTCGCTTCTTTCTCGTTGACACTTTTGCATCTGATGTTTCGAAGAGACGCCAAAAATTCGACCTCTCGAAACGCAATGTACTTTTATTATAATCACCTCGTAAAACTGCCCGGTACGTTGTTTCCTTCGCATGAACAACAAGGTTAACTAGGTTGTTTAACGCGTTGTCACGGGCATCGCTTTAAATTGCGTACGGGCCCTAAAGAGTTTGGCGAAATTAAGAGGACTTGTGCTACAAGTTTTAAGTCGTGACGGATGACACTTGATCTGCAATTCTCCAAAAATGACGACTTCCCTCGACAGAGATGTTAGAAATTTCTGCTCGCTTTCCTCCGCGTTTAACTTTAATGTGAATCACCACAGCTATACTAAGTTGATAATGAGGACAAGAAAAAACTATTATGAAAATAAAACGACGAAGAATCGAGGAATCGTTTATGCACCAATTTACAACTGTCAATGGGAAGATTAAGAGCAACGCACAACTACTTCGAGTTAAGCACTGAATCGTACAGTTTTTACTTTACTTTCTCTACGAAGTAGAAAGGAACGTTATGTAATCGGCTGAAAAAAAAATTTTGAGTTCTCTTCAGATCTTTACGTTTCAGACCCCCCTGAGTCCGAAAAACACTATTTGGGAAAATGGTCTGTGTGTCTGTGAACGATTTTTAGAGAAAACGACAGTATCAAATCAGCTCAAACTTGATATCTCGCCCGCAGGTCACCATGGGACGCAAAAATAAGGGTTTGAACAAAATCCACCGAAATTTAACTATAGTTATCATAGTGATCAAAACACCAAATATTTTTTTTCTCAAAAACGGCTCTAACGATTTTGATTGAATGTTTTATATTGATAGCTCTCAATCAGGCAATGATACTATAAAATTCTCATTCGTGGGAAAATGACGAGAGCAGCACAATAAATTATCAAAACTTTCGACCAGAAGCGTTTTTCGCGCAGTTTTTTCCTTATAAACTCCGCTGGAACTCTTCTATAATGTTTAAAAAAAATTGATATTGTAGTCCAATCCAATACCTAAAGGGTGAGTGATTAAAAACGCTCATGAGATACATGGGGCTCACTCCAGAAATTCCTGAATTTCAACTACTGTCGTTGCGGTTACTACCAGTTCTAACAGTTATTTTCCAATAACTCGGCAAAAGTGATTACTATCCTTTTTTTTAAAAATCGCGTTTACAACCTCATTAATTATCTGTGTACCAATTGCTCAATAATGGTCCTGCAATGAGTACGAGCAGCACAATAAATTCCGGAACTGCTACCGCTTTCTGCTGCCGTAAAGCGTTGTTTAACCAAGTTCAAATTAACTGAGTGATAAATGAATTGATTAAATAGAATTAGCCATGTACAAAGTGAATTGACGTAGAGCTAAGGAAAGTTGTGTGTTGCAACGCACCAGATATTTTTGTATGAGTCATGGAAACGTTGGCTATTGATTGTTTAATTTTCGTGTTGACAATTTTATCGTAGTTGCGTACGTATTTAAGCGACTGCTTATTGTCTAGATGGCATTCAACTAATAGCGGTAAAATATGGTAAGGGGACTGTATGGGGTCAAAAGTGATTAATGGATCACCAACGAGGTACTTACCCCAGCTGGGTTTCCGGGACACGACGAACGTAACTAGTACTACCGGTTGCCTTTTGTGAACATTGATAATCAAAAAGGCGGAGAATCTACTTGCTAAGGAGCGCCGGTCGAAGCTAACGGTAAAATCCTAGAATAGTGGACGCGGGTACATTTGCGTGGAACTTTGGTTCGCGATTCGGAACGTTTACTAGCGTCACTGATACTGGTGAACGTAACGGTAGCGGTTAGAGTTGAGCGAAGTTTTGCCGTAAAAGTGAACGTAAACAAAGGGCGCGAAAGAAACAAGAAGAATGTAAAGAAGGAAAAGCGCGCAAAACTGAGCCAACGTGGACAAACAGTGCGCGCCTAATGCAACAGACATTAATGACCGCAACAATAATAAATATCACTCGCGTGGTGCAACAGAACACACATTGACGACCACAAAAATAAATAAAACTCACTCACCTCTCAATTTACGTATCCGAACTTCGTGAGGTTGTCGCAACTTTCTAGCGCTAGTATTCATCAAAATATGACTTAAATCGTTCGACATAATTTCATCCATCCACCGCATTCAGGACACTCATACTCGTCAGAGATAAAATCGAAACTCATACACCAATCCACAACATTCCTCGGGCCTTTTTCTCTTAATTGATGAATCAATTTCGTATTAATTCGCCTAGCCGTGGATGGTCGAAAAAGATGAAAAAAATAATGAACGCGTAGAGGGCAGTGGGGAAAGCTCTAAAGCAGGAGAAGCCGGACGGGCGCGAAAAAAATTGGCTACGTAACAAACAGAACGTGAAGAAAGACGCATTCAGTGGCGGCAACTCGACGACTGAAGGACGATGTTTCGGTTACAACGGAAATTTACCGAAGGGTGGGATTCGCGGAATGATTCCATAGTTCAACGGTTAGTCGAACGATTTAAGTCATATTTTGAAGAATACTAGCGCTAGGAAGTTGTAACTGGCACCAGTATCAGTGACGCTAGTAAACGTTCCGAATCGCGAACCGAACAAATGTACCCGCGTCCACTATTTTGGGATTCAACCAAGCTAACTTTGGCCGAATCTCCGTCCGCCCAAAATGGACGTTTATACTTTTATTGAACATAGCGAAAATAGGACAGTTCGTTCAAAACGAAGGAATGATCCTGCAGGAATGATGATAAATAACACAACGCGATCAATTACGCATTAAATATACCCCACCGTCGACCAAATGTGGCCTTGGCAGACTTCAGAGGTACTGTTTTCGTTCTGCGAAGACGTCGTATTGAAATAAGCACCGTTTTTATTAGGTATCCTCGTTCTCACGTGTGCTCCAGATGTTGACTAGAGAGCGTCGATCTGCGACGCACATAGCTCCTTTTAATTTAAGATGAATTTAAGAACTTCCACAATAGGAATGGTATTTCCCCTCGCTGCCCCCCGCCTGTGAGTATGTACGTAACATTTGAATGTAAAGTATCGTGAACCAGTAACCTTCTATTGTATTCACAAAATGAACTTTCCTCGTTCTTTTCTACGTTTTTTTCCCTTTGATGATTAAAACGTTGTCTAGTCTTCACGACCATTTTAGGTTCATTATTGGCAAGCAGATGAGATTGGAATCAAAGAGGCCGAGTAGGTGGATAGTGAGTACGAAGATGCTGTTTTATCAAATTACAAGGATTTCTTACCAGTTTTTGAACTCTTCTTTCTTGTAACCTAAGAAAAAAAAGTATTCTTGTATTCTTGTAGTAGTCTTGTATTTTAAAGTTTAAATATTCATTTCATATTCGCCGAATTCACTGACACACAACTTTCCCCAACCCCTGTACGCAACGCATTTTTACTTTCCTTGGCTCTACAAAGTAGAAAGGAAAGTTATCTAATCGGCTGAAAAAAAATTTTGAGTTTTCTTCAGATCTTGACGTTTCAGACCCTCCTGAGTCCGAAAAACACTATTTGGGAAAATGGTCTGAGAACGATTTATAGAGAGAACCACTGTACCAACTCCACTCAAACTGAGTTGATATCTAGCCTGCAGGCTACCATAGGACGCCAAAATAAGGGTATGAACAAAACCCACCGAAATTTAACTATTGTTATCATCGTGATCAAAAAACCAAATTTTTTTTTTCTCAAAAACGGCTCTAACGATTTTGATTAAATTTTTTATATTGATAGCTCCCAATATGGCAACTATACCGTGAAATTTTCATTTGCGGGAAAATGACGAGAGCAGCACAATAAATTACCAAAACTTTCGACGAAATAAATTTTAGCGTACCAAATCAGCTGAAACTTGATGTCTAGCCTACAGGTTACCATGGGACGCCAAAATAAGGGTATGGGCAAAATCCACGGAAAGTTAACTACAGTTATCATAGTGATCAAAACATCAACTTTTTTTTTTCTCAAAAACGGCTCTAACGCCTCCCAATATGGCAACTATACCACAAAATTCCCAAACCATAAAATCGAACTACAGACACACACACACATACACACGGACCACGCGCCGAAATAAGGTTTTTACTTTCCGCTACCCTAGGGAAGGAAAGTATGGTAATCGGCCCGAAAAAAAAATTTGGGTTTTCTTCAGATCTTTACGTTTTGAGGCCTACTGAGTCTAAAAAAACTAATTTCGGCGCGTGGTCCGTGTGTGTGTCTGTAGTTCGATTTGCGGGAGAACGGCTGATCCGATTGAGCTGGTTTTTTGTTTGTTTTGTTCGTTATTTTTTGAAGACACCAAAATAAGGTTATGGACGATTTCGGCCGATGGGAAGGGGGGTGGGGGACGAAAACGTACCACAAACTAGAGTTTTTCGCATTTTTCTCGTAAACGGCTCTAACGATTTTGATTAAACTTTCAAATTATCTCCTACTGATCAATATCTAACTTTTCTACTCCATATATATCTCCATGAAAATACGGTGAACCCCTATGAACCAAAAATAGGTTTTTTACACTTTTGGGCAAAACGGCTTCAACGATTATCACCAAACCTTCAAGATGTATCCAAATAGTTAATACCTACATATTGTTCTCAATAAATGTTCCTCTGACAGTCCATTGAACAGAGATAAAAATCAAAATGTGTCGAAAATAACGTTTTTTCGAACATTTCCGTGAATTCCAAGGTAACCGCTTCACCAGATGTGATAAATTCTAATGGAGTGTCTTCAAGTCACCCATACCAACATTTTGTTCTGAATAATTATTTCTGTATATATATATGTTGAACGGAGATATAAGCCAAGTTAACTCAGAAAAGGAGATTTGTCGAATATTAATTTATCGGTATTCCAATTTCCTCAAAAACGGCTCTAACGATGTCGATGAAACTTACGGAGTACTTTCAGCTAACTAGTCCCTACATTTTGTTCCTCATAAATGTTCCTGTAAAAATGCGTTGAACGAAGATATAGCGCCCGCCTATGTAGGTGGTGTTCGAAATTACGGGGGTGGCGGAAAGTTGTGTGTTGCTTCGCACCAGATATTTATGGAAAGATTTTATTTCGCTAGTAAGAGATTAAAGAGAAAAAACCGCGAAAAGAGCGAATAAAATTGACGTCGTTCAGGATTCCGGGAATTTTGAGGTTGCTTTCGATTTAATCACGGCAACACTTAAACTTATTTAATTTTTCGGAGCGCTAGCGTAATATGAGCGTTATTTAGAACGAGAAAACTGCACTAATATCGCTTTTCGTCGAAACGGTTGATAATTATATGTGCCCCTCCCTTAATTATTTCACGGATGAGAAGTTTCAGGCACTGTAGTGTCATTTAGAAGTGTTTTGGCGGTCCTATTCACTCTTGCAACCAATAAAGTTCGTATTTCATGTAGTTTATAACGATATTCAACCCAAACAAAATTGGTGCTTAGGGTTCCAAAATGTACTGTTCTGCTCCTACTTTGGTCACAATCATTGTTGACTAATCAGTGCATACACAATTTATGAAACCGTGAGCACGATTTTTCCGAGAAAGATCGTTCCGAGGTTATTGAATTATCTGATAAAAACTACGAGGAAATGGTGGTTAGAATACGGGAATTTTCTGGGTTGCCTTAAGAACTTCAACGATCCATTAACGTATAGGCATTTATTTATTTATATGACATATACGGGCTGCGCCCAATTTAACAGTGAGAAAAGTAAAATAAAAATAGGACAATATAAATCACAATAAATTGGCACTACTCAATCGGCAGCAATCCCGAGCCATCGAACGGAGATCACAATTTTGGACCTGAAAGAGTCTTTCGACAACAACAGTGGGTCCACTGAATCATCGTGTGACAACCTGTTGAAGTCCTCCTGGAAGCGCACCTAGGGATTATTGCGGAGATAGTTGGTCGAAGAGGTATACACGTAAAAAGGCCGATGGAGTCTGGTAGCGTATGGAGGGGCGTAGAAGTTCAACTTGGAAAGCAGATACGGACAATCCAGTCGACCCACTGTCAACCCGTGCAGGAGAAGCATGTCCGCCTCACGTCGCCGGTTCTCCAAAGAGAACATGCCTTCCCTCCTGAGCGCTACTGCGTAGGAAAAGTCCTCCCACCTATCGCCTCTCTTGTAGGACACATAGCGCAGGAAGTGGCGCTGAACACGCTCCAAGGTATTACTGGCACTGGTATACCACGGTGACCACACAACTCCAAACAAACTCGAGAGGTGTACGGACAAGGGAAGTGAATAGCAGCTCAAGGGCGTTTGGTTCCTTGAAATCCTCGTGTTTCCTTTGAGAAAGCCCAGTTTTCTCATTGCTTTAGAGCATATTTCACCAATATGGGCCGAAAACGTAATACCTGCATCGATCAAAACTCCGAGATCCCGCACGAGGGTTTTATGCTGGAGCCGCGCCCCTTCTATCGAGTAGTTATGCTGTAGGCTGGATGCTGTGGCATTCTTGTAGACTATACGCCCGACTTTCCTGGTAACGCCAGTGTTGGGCCCACGAGCGGGGGAATTGAAGAACGGAATAAAATAAACTCGATGAGCGGGACGAGGAGTGTATTATATGTGGAATGAGTATCGAATGGAGTCTGAGTATAAAAGGGCGACACAAGGTTCGAAACAAGCGTGATCTAGCGCTGGGAACTATATCGGAAGGTGAGTGCAAGCTGTGAGTGGGCCGAGAGGTGATGGAGGAAAATGTGTCCATGTGAGCACTGGGGGACGAGTGACTTTCGCGGGTTTTCGTAGGTTAATGAGTTTGGGAGGAGCTGTCTGTTGTACAGAGGGATCTGGAAATGAGGAGTGGGAGAAGAAAGATGGAAAACCACTTCAGGGGAACCCGTTGTCGTTGGAAATAACCCCGGAGGTGAAATTTCCTCAGGTAACAAGGGGGTTCGGGGGAACAATGACTTTCTGGTTAGGGCAGGTGCGAGCGTTCTGAGATCAAAACCCAAGACTCGAACCGCCAGTATTTATCGCGCTACCAGTTTTTATGTAAAACGTCGATTTTAACTGAATGGAGAACATGTTCGATTGGTTGCTACAGTGAAAAAAATCGCAGAATGCACGAGGGCTTAGGAAAATAGTGTGATCCGCCGCTCCCGATAATTTCCAAAGTGTTATAGGTAGTTTAACAATATGTTAGCGTTCACTTATCATTGTGTAAGTTCCTGACCAGGTGAGAGGCCAAAAAAAAATTCAGAGCAAACGCAATTTACATAGGTTTTTGCCGTTTAGGGCGAGTTTATTGGCGTTTAACCGCAGAAATACGCTGGTCGACGTAGCGTTTGATGAGGAACAAGTTCCAACCTAGAAACCCTTGACGCAGCGTCGTCGAGAAAATTTGAGTCCTTGTGATGATCACGTCTAAGCAGTTGATAACAAATTGAGAAAATTAATGGCCCTAAAACCGTTCCCTGGGGCACGCCCTGTTGTCTTAAAATCATTTTGTTGTGTTCGGTCACGAAAAATTTTTTACAACTCCCCCTCAAAATTTGATACTTTACGTTTCAAGACATGGGGATTCCAAATCTGCAATGTCCGTCTGCCGTCCCCCGTCCACCGTCCCCTGTCTGGGCCGTTTTGTGCCTTTAACGTGGTATAAAAAATTCGTTCTTTCGCACAAAACTCCCAATTGGGGATCTAGTTGTGCCCGCCATCTCGGCAATCCGATCGGACGAAGCCCATGGTTGTTATGGGCAAAAAATGGTTGAAAAAATTAACGCAGTATAATCGCAAATAAGCCGTGTTTCGTATCATTTTCAAGGCCCGCTCGACTCGCAACGCCCTTTGGACTCGTAACGTCCTGCCAATTGCCGAGCGAAGGTTCGCTGGAAGCCCCCGTTCCAATTACCCCGACTCTTTTTGCGACGGGGCGGAGGAAGGTTAAGGCCACTTCCTCCGCACACCCCTCCATCGGATCATAAATGCCTACAGACGTTTACGGGCTCCTAGCGCCGGGGGCATATTTAGTTTCCGTAGTTCCGTTGTAATCAGGTCATGTTTCGTATGGTTTACTAGTATTCGATGCTGAATCGAATGAGATGGGTCTTGGAGCAGTAATACTAGGTCAAGCTGTTCATGAGAATAATAAACCATTGTGTAGTAATTTGCAGGGTTTTTTCATTATTCAGTTTGACAATCTGCACTCAGTTTCCCAAGTAACTCGTCAACCACTCCATCGTATTAGACATAATCTCCTTTGTTTTCATTAAGAATTCTACGGTATGTGATGTCAAACGCTTTTGCTGGGTCGAAAAAAAGGGCCACCGGTTAAACATCCAGTTCAGAGCTCTATTTTACTCAAAATTGTTCAAAGGGGTTCAGCGAATTCCTGATTGATTTCCCCACAAACCCCTAACCACGGGTACAAGGTCCTCAACTACCTTTTTCATACGTTGGAACCTTGATATCGAACAGATTGCCCAAAACTAGCAGTCAAACGAACCCTCTAGTCCGACGGAGGTAGCGAATTTATCATTCATTTATCGATCAGTGAGGCAGTCTCAAAAGATACGTACTGTCTACTCAGGTATTTACGTGAATACCTGATGCGTGCTTGCGATGCTAAGTCCTGTAGTTTTGAAAACTGCCGATTCTTTCGAAGACATCAAAATTATCTCTCTTCTCCTCCACGCTGTTCACACTTTCATTCCCTTCCGTTTGAGCCCCCCTCCACCCCCCACCCACCACCTACCAACCACTACAGAACAGCTTCACCATTTCAAAAGAAGAAAGTGCGACAAATATATAGATTATTCTCCGGCCGAGTTGTATCCCGAGAGATAATCCTAATGGCAGTTGTTTCTGAACTCCATTCCTGATAAATCGACTGCATTTTTATAACTGGAAGAAGTTTTAGAAGTTTCCCCTTCCTCCCTTTCCCGTCTCGCACTCATTCTTTTTCTCTCGCGTTTTCTCTCCCTCTTTAGAAGTGGTTTGTGGTTTCGATGGTAAGGAGGAGGGGGGAGGGGGTTTGGGAGAGAGCACTTTTCCGTCCAAGTTGTGAGCTGCGGCTTCTTCGTCTTTTTTTTTTCTTTTTCTCTCTCATTCCCCACCTCCAACCAAACTCAGTCTCTTTCCTCTGGACACCCCATTCCATCACAATTCAGACACAGTTTGCTTCTTTTCTTCCGCATCCTGTCGTCGAGAGCTCACGAGCTCCTCATCGGAAACTTATCGCTGGCTCCTCCCGTTCTTTCCCGAATACTCATTTGCTTTTGTTTTTATTTTTTATGATTTTTGTTGTTGTTTTTTGTGGTTTTGTTAGTTTGATTGTCTTATCCCTTCCCGCTAATTATCAATTTGTCCCCTTTTGTTTTTCGGGAGACTCCCTAAGACAACTGTGAGGGCTGAAGTGCATTCCTTACGTCACATCCTGTTCATTATTAGGTTCTTTTTTTTCCTCGCTCCCACTTTCTAAATAAAAATGGCTTTTCTTCTGATTCTTGCTCCAACCCTTTTACTTTCCCCAAACAAAGGAATTATAATTATTACACCCCTCCCCACTCCTTCTCCAGCCCATCAACATCGCGCTCTCTCCGTCGCACTCTTAACTTCTCTCTTTTTTTTCCCGCCAAACCCCCACCAGAACCTCTAGGTACCACGCTAACAATGACGTCTTTATAATTATATTTCTTCCCGGTAATGTTGAATAAATTGAGTCGCAATTTTTGAAGGAGGGAGGCGGAAGAAATGCCAGGAGGAAGGAGTTAATTATACAAATCATTTCCTTCCGATCTTTCGACTTATTTCCACCCATAGGGCAAAAATGTGTTTTCCACTTCGGTACCTTTGAAAGAAAAAGTATGCTTGTTGTGGGTTACGTGACTGTAGCGATGACACGACAGTGAAACTCTAAAATGGATGTTATAAATTGATTAATCTCAACATTGCGACGTTCAAATCACTATCCATCAGGAATAGACCCTCCTTCGTGCGTTTTAAGGCTGTGCCTGGCTCCTTTTGATGAAACCAAGATGGAAAGAACTCTGAAAAGCCTTGACAGAAACGCACCGACCTCTGATAACCGAAACACCGGCCACTTAGTATTATTGTCATCGCAAACGCCGACCGCGTCGTTCTGTTTTTCTTTTTCTGTTCGCTAAATTTAAAGTTAGTTTTAATTTTCGTGTAATTATGAAACCAAGCGGACAGCTCGCCAAATAAATCCCGGCAAACGTTACTTGAGAGGCGCGCTACGTGTTTGTCTCGATCTCACCGCTGCACCGACCTCAGAGTGTCAAAATCGTAAAATTCCCTTCCCATTAAAACCCTTCTGATTCTCACATCATCCGCCCTTCCATCTCCGACAGCCCCTACCACGGTAAACACGCTCCGGCGGTGTATGAACAGCCCTCAAGGTGAGTCCAAACTCGCTAGCTACTTGTATAGCCAGCCATACACGAGCAGATATCTGCGGCAGATTTGGTCGCCCGATCTCATCTGACAGATATCGCTAACGATCTGGAATGACCAATGAGATCGGTCGTTGCCCCTCAACACGAAAAACTTATCGGCTGATCTTCCATGCCCGAGATCTGTCACCTGACCAGTGCCGATGTCATCTGTTCGTTCGTGGGATGAAATCTGACAGATTCAGGTCTGTCACCGACGTTCGTCTGGCAGATTCGAGTTATCGGTCGAATCCGAAATATTTTCCAGATCGCTCACACATCCCGTAAGTTGATGCCATGGGGTTAGTGACTGTTCGTAGTAAAAAAAAAGCGTAAATTAGCGGCTTTTGCGGCGGGTATTTTGTTTTATTGCCCATAAAACGGCTAAGCCAAAAAAAAGACAAGTTTGGGAGAAGTCATGGGTTTCGGAAAGAAGAAAGTTCGGGCACATGAAGTTGTTGACGCACCATAGGGAGAACAACCCGCGGGATTGTGAACATTTTGCTAGCTCATATCTCCAGCTCCCGTAATTCAATTCATTTGGTTTTTTGTAAATAAAAAACTACAACTAAATTTGAAAATACTATCCCCCCCCCCCCCAATTCTGGTTAAGTATGCCACTGGTGGTAGGTGCCAACAAGTAATAATGTATTTACGAATTTATTAGGTTGTGGGGAGATCGTTTTTTGTAGTTACGAAAATTGTAGTTTCCTACGAATGTTTGCAGTTACGAGTTTTGAATTACTTATGTGAAAACAGGGGAAAACACTCGTGGACAACAGAACATCTTAACGTTAAGTGACTGCCCGATCCAATCGAACAGTTCTTTGAACCACAGACATCGCTTCCGAGAAGTCTGCAGGTTAAGGGGGACGCCCGACTACCATCTGCCAGATTTGAACTCTCGCAGATATCTCTGGTCGATTTTCACATCTTTCATCATTTTTTAACGCCCACTAATTCACAGATCTTCCCCACGGATATCGTTTAAAAACGAGATATCTGTCGCAGATATATGCTCGTGTATGGCTGGCTTATAATCGACACTCGCCAAATCGCTGGTCCTTCAGGTTTCACGAAGTGTAAACGCAAAACCAACGTACACGTTATTTCACCTAAAAAGGACAAATGCTTTTTGAAACGTTTTAATTTCATTTATGATACTAGATTTAGTAGAAAGAGACTCGTGCACACTGAGAAATGACGGAGTGTCGAAGAAGCGATGAGCGTGGACAACGGACAGAAAAACGTTTACAGCAGAACTGAAGAGCTTGGCCTCGCCGCTCTGCTGGTGTTAGCAAGATAGGAGCGATCCAGTACATATTTTATATGAATGGATACGTTTGTTGGGTCCCGTCAATTATTCATTGGTGATGGTGGTCCTTCAAAGTCAAGTCCTAGAATAAACGAACTTCGTTATGTATTGACTTCTCTCTTGACGTCTGCTTGCTCCATCTTTCTTTCCCACTCGAGGTGTCCTTTTGTTTTGGTCTCAACCTAACCTAACTAAAATATAGATAAATGAACGTGTTCATGTGAGAAAGTGTAGCGTACTGGCCAGCAACCCGATCCGTTTTCCCAATTCTAAAAATCCAACATTCGCGACGAGGACGGAATAAGCTGTTTTGTTTTTTTTTTTATTTCTCAATTACTGGTTGTGCAGAGTTCGCGAGTCAATCCGCGGAGTGTTCGGTTCACTCCAGCTCCATCAATCACCGACAATGAGCGATCTCGAAGAGAAATTGTCGAAACTGATCGAAATCGTCGCTTCTCTTGCCAAAACGCAGGCTTCGAGTTCGCGTGCTGCTGTGTCACCCTTTTCTTCTGCACGGCCGTTTGTTTTTGAAGAGTTCAAGTCGTCAGGTAATGAACCTCTCTATGCGTACTTTAGACGATTTGAGATCAAACTAGCTCTGTACGACCTTCCCAACGTTTCTTGGGTGGACCATCCCAGGACCAGGAATAAAGATCTTGGCATAAGTAACAGTAGTTCAAGTCCGGAATTGTAAGCGCTACCGCTTTTCACGTAAAACGTTGAGCTACCGTCCAACTTGTTCGAACGAGCTAAGAAAGTAGTAGTTAGCCATGTCAGTTACTATGTGTAAGAGTGGCTAAGGAAATTCGTGTGATGCAATGCGCTAGATGTTAATAAGGTTCGTTGAGAATTCTTTACGCATCCTTATGATATTACGTACTACAAGGTAGCTGCAGTAATTCTGATGCCGATTTTATTTGATGATCGGTGAAGTCATTTTCTCCAAGACACATGAGACTACGAATCCACGTTAGTAACTACTATATTATACGTTCAAGGTTTGGTGATTATGTCGGTTAAGGTCGTTACGAGGAAGGACATGTGAGAGGAGGGAGGTGTATGACTGAGCTTAGTCTCGACAGTTTGGGAGTTTGAAAGAATTTATAACTTTAGCGCACGTTTCCGTAAGACCTACTGCGTGCTTCAGAGCCCGCATAATCAGCTGCAGGCATGGAAGCATACACGGAAATCTGCGTGAATAGCCATTTGTAGTAAAACGAGCAACCCACTCGGTCCAGTCCATCGGTATAAATATACGTGTCGTTGGATAACATATCGTTCTAGAGAAGTTGGTGTGCGCGAGATGTAAATCGATTTGGATAAAAAAGTGTGGTCGGCAGGGGTAATCGCGCGATGCGGAGGAAGTCTGTAGCGGAACAGACAGCGGACCATCGCGGAATGGAGCTTGATCCATATTCAAGGCCTCGCCCGTACATCTATTAAAGCCGCACTTCCTCGGCATTTAAGGAGATCGAAAACTTGGCCGTACCTGCTTTGCACTTAGCAGGAGCAGCGGATGGAGAGGCCCATCGATGTTGTTGAATCGAGAAAGTCGGCGGAACAGCTGGGAGTCGCATTCGATCCGTTTTAAGTTGATTAATCGCCGCCATCTACTGAGAGCAGCTTATCCCTTTCCCTTCTTCCCATCGCTCTAAGCACTTCCCAGGCCTTAAGCTAATTGCACCAACACCTTTGCTATATCGGTTTTCCAACACCAAGTTCCACGACGGTATTCACTTATTTGCCGAGGTATTCTCCCTTTTACGGCCGGGCGCACCTGTACGTTCCGCCATTCGGAATGGAGTACTGCACCTCGAGCTTTCCGCAGGACATGTCTCTAACTGAAGCCCCTGGACAGATGATTTATCTTGGCTTCTCTGAGAAATCTATCGAAAGCATTTCTGCTCGTTTTTCTTCCTTTTTTATTGCACTTTCTTTCATTTGCCTCGAATCTTGTGACTCCGCAGCATATTTTATCTCTACGATGGACTGTACACTTACAAAAAAGGGGCAGCCTCACAAACGCCAACTCCCGCTATCCGTCAAACATCAAGCGGACAAATTATAAACCGAAAACGACTCAGTTATAACGGCAAAAAGTCCCAAATCATTCATTGGCCAAACTGCGCACGAAGAATGAGGGTTTCGTGATTATCTCTAAAATGACGCTAATAATTTTGATTTTAGGGGCGCCTTATCGTGAACTAACTGAAACCTGATGTTTATTAAAGCCATGGACTTGTAGATGAAATTGAAAAACTTCTAAAAAACACACAACTTTCCTTAGCTCTACGTCAATTCATATGTACATGGCCTTTGAACTTGGTCAAACAACACGTCACGGCAGCAGGAAACGGTAGCGCCTACAGTTCTGGAATTTATTTTGCTGCTTGTACTCATTCCAGGACCTTTATTGAGCAATTGGTACACAGATAATTAATGAGGCTGTAAACACGAATTTTTTGAAGAAGGATAGTAATTACTTTTGCACAGCTATTGGGTAATAACTGTTGGAACTGCTAGTAAGCGAAACGACAGTTGTTGAAATTCAGGAATTTCTGGAGTGACCCCCATGTATCTCATGAGCGTTTTTAAACACTCACCCTTTAGGTATTGGATTGGTCTACAATACCAATTTTTTTTAAATTCTACTAACATTCCAGCGGAGTTTATAAGGAAAAAAACCGCGGTAAAAACGCTTTTCGTCGAAAATTTTGATAATTTATTGTGCTGCTCTCGTCATTTTCCCACAAATGGAAATTTGATGGTATAATTTGCTTATTGAGAGCTATCAATAAAAAAAATGTAACCAAAATCGTTAGAGCCGTTTTTGAGAAAAAAAATTTGGTGTTTTGATCACTGTGATAACTATAGTTAACTTTCGGTGGATTTTGTCCATACCCTTTCTTTTGCGTCCCATGGTAACCTGTAGGCTAGACATCAAGTTTCAGCTGATTCGGTACGGTTGTTTTCTCAAAAAACCGCGCTAAAATCGATTTCGTCGAAAGTTTCGATAGTTTATTGTGCTGCTCTCGTCATTTTCTAATGGATGGGAATTACATGGTATAGTTGCCTTATTGGGAGCTACCCACAAAAAAAATTTAATCAAAATCGTTAGAGCCGTTTTTGAGAAAAAAAATATTTGGTGTTTTGATCACTATGATAACTATAGTTACGTTTCGGTGGATTTTGTTCAAACCCTTATTTTGGCGTTTCATGGTAACCCGCAGGCCAGATATCAAGTTTGAGTGGATTTGATACTGTCGTTTTCTCTAAAAATCGTTCACAGACACACAGAACATTTTCCCAAATAGTGTTTTTCGGACTCAGGGGGGTCTGAAACGTAAAGACCTGAAGAGAACTCAGAATTTTTTTTCCAGCCGATTACATAACTTTCCTTCGTACTTCGTAGAGCCAAGGAAAGTAAAAAACGGCATACCAACAAAACAACAGAAATCTCCTTCTGCCCACCTACCAAATAAGTTCATAAGACCTTGTGGCGGCTGGTGGAGCAATGAGCTGGCTGACATGGCCAACAATGTCATCCGCAGTGCGCTACCTGTCCCAAAGAGATGGTATGTCAAGCATCATCCACTGTTGCGCTTCAGTTAGGGGTTCCAGCTTTACCAATTCACGACGGGTACGCCCTAATCGCTCTTGTCATCTGAGGATCTGGGTAAATTAGAAATTACTGCCACCCTGGCGCCACCTGAACATCGTACGTACTGAGAGTTAGAATCAGCTGCCTCATCCCCCACCCTTTCTGGGCTGAGTCCAACTTGCCCTATCACCAGGGTCCCAGCTCTCTTCGTTTTCTCCTGGTAGCCGTCATGATCTGTTCGCTAGAGCGGTAGCACTTCAAACTTTTTCTCGTTTTAACTACTTTTCCCATGCGCAAACTACATAAAGACAACATCCAGCCTCCAACAGCATCTCTTTATCATCTGTACACCCTTTCCATCATCCACCGCCCGAAGATCGTTCCTTTTGGTTTATAATTAGTTCTGAATAATACATACATGTTTTCGACCCTGTCCCGCAATGTCCGTCCACAATCTTGCTTTTATGGTGGCCTGAAAAACCTGTTCTTTGGCACCAAAACCATTTGGTATCTAATTATGCTCGCCTGCTCAGCAGTGCGATCGGACGATTCTTGCTGTTTGTGATGAGCAAAACACAAAAACCCAGTTTTATCGCGATTTTTCGACGCCAGGTCAGATGGAACGAGTCGACAGAGGCTGCGCCAAGACTGGAAACAGTGTAATCACATTAATTATAGTGAGCGAAAGTCCATTGATAGAAAGAACTCACTGGACAATACAGATAAGGTCGTTGCATCGTTTGCATTCCCTTCCTTCTCACTCGAACCACCCATCAGCTAGACTCGTCACGTTGTGCCAATTGCCTATTGGCGCCTGGAATATGTAATTTTAGTCACTCCATTGAGACCAGGTCATGTTTGGTATGGTTCACTGGTATTTTTCGATGCTGAATCGAATGGGGTGGGTTTGGGAGCTGTGAGACTAGATCAAGCTGTGCAAGAGAATAATAAACCGTTGTGTAATAATTTGCAGCATACTGTATCGTATCTCCTTTGGAGAAACAAATTTTCTGTGGACGTCAATGTCAGAAATCAGTGGTTTGTTACGATACACCAGTTATATATGTTACACGTGCGGCAATTGAAAAGTAATTGTCGTGTAAAACATACTTAAAAAGGAATAGCTATTTTCTCTTGTAAAGCGTGGAATTTGATAGCGTTTTTGTGGAAATCGCCTCGTAACGCTGTGCATTTCCGACGACCAGGGCAATTAGAATTCCTAGTCGAAAAAAAAGTTTATTTTGAACGCGCCGCGCCGCTCTTCGGCGAAAATGGAAGTCGCCCTCATAGTTGTGTGGCTCAGATATGCTCAGCATCCGGATCCACAGCAGTTTGTCATTGATGCAATATAAAAATTAGACTGAAGTGGGAGAAGATACGGCAAAACGTAATTACTCGAATACCCAACTGGCGATAGCTCGTGTAATAGGATTTCTCCCCGTAATTTGGCTCCAACTTCACGTTTAGTTTAATTCTGGGAACGATTATAGCAAAACGGGAGTCTCCGCTCGGAGAAACTTCCTTTCCGTCTTCTGAGAACTTTTAATTCTAAAACCTTCCAAACCCACGTAGCGGACTGATTTGGATCGCAGTGGGTTTCGTTTCTATGCATCGATGACCCCAACTGGATACAATTTTCTTCTGAGTTATCTGGTGCGTAGCAACCGCCGTGCATTCGACGACCTGCAGTATGTAACTGGTGACGTATCTTCGTTCGACGCGTTTCTGCGGACAAATGTAGGTTCCAGTGGCTTGAGAGCACTCCGTAAGTCCGTGAAATCGTTAGAGCGGAAAGCAAATTTCTTTATCAGAGCTACCATGGATTATATCTCCGTTCAACAGGTTGCTTGAAAACACTCAATGAAATCCAATGGCGCAGTTACTCGGGAGATTACAAAAATGTCCGAAAAAACGTTATTTTCGACACATTTGCATTTTTATCTCTGTTCAATGGACGATTAGAGGAACATTTAGTGAGAACAACATATACGTATTAACTATTCAAAAACATTCTGTGAGGCGAATATTCTTGAAACTATTCAGCCTTTGGACGGTCAACCTTCCGAAAACCAGCCCATAGGACAGCTTTGGGAGCAACTATGTCCAAAGGAGGCGCTGCTGTAGCTTCAGTGGAGCCTTGGCAACTCTTTGTAATCACCAAGTCCACGCAACTTCGGGCTGAGGATGTTGCACAGAGGTGCCGTCACATCTACGAGCCCTGCTTGGTACCTGTGAACGAGACGACGTCATCTGCGTAGGGTAATGCGCCGGCCCGCGCACCATGGGCAGCTCCAGGTCCTCTATCTCCAAAATAGTGTTAAAGCAATAGGGTTAGCAATAGTGTATTTCGGACTGAGTAGGCTCTGAAACGTAAACCTCCAAAGATTGAAATGGTGTTGTGATTATACGATAGCTACAGTTATCCTTTTTTTAGCTCATACGTAACTTTTTTCTTGCTTCGCAGGTGTGATAAGTAAAAGTAAAAAAATCGCGATGTAATCGGCTGACAAAAAAATTTTGAGTTTTCTTCAGATCTTCACGTTTCAGACCCCCCTGAGTCCGAAAAACACTATTTGGGAAAATGGTCTGTGTGTCTGTGTGTCTGTGAACGATTTTTAGAGAAAACGACCGAATCAAATCACCTCAAACTTGATATCTCGCCCGCAAGTAACCATGGGACGCCAAAATAAGGGTATGAACAAAATCCACCGAAATTTAACTATAGTTATCATAGTGATCAAAACACCAAATTTTTTTTTTCTCAAAAACGGCTCTAACGATTTTGATTAAACTTTTTAATTGGTAGCTCCCACTATGGCAACTATACGATAAAATTCCCATTCGTGGGAAAATGACGAGAGCAGCACAATAAATTACCAAAACTTTCGACGAAATCGATTTTAGCGCGGTTTTCAGAGGAAACAACCGTACCAAATCAACTGAAACTTGATGTCTAGCCTACAGGCTACCATGGGACGCAAAAATAAGGGTATGGGCAACATCCACCGAAAGTTAACTATAGTTATCATAGTGATATAGTGATCAAATTACCAAATTTTTTTTTTTCTCAAAAACGGCTCCAACGATTTTGATTACATTTTTTATATTGATAGCTCTCAATAAGGCATTGATACCATAAAATTCCCATTTGTGGGAAAATGACGAGAGCACCACAATAAATTATCAAGATTTTCGACGAAAAGCGCTTTTCGCGAATTTTTTCCCTTATAAACTCCGCTGGAATGTTTAAAAAAATTTGTTTTTGTAGTCCAATCCAGTATCTAAAGGGTTAGTGTTTGAAAACGCTCATGGAATCTATCTGGCTCGCTCCAGAAATTCACTTACTACCAGTTCTAAACGTTTTTACCCAATAACTCTACAAAAGTAATCACTATCCTTCTTCAAAAAATTTGTGTTTACAGCCTCATTAATTATCTGTGTACCAATCGCTCAATAATTGTCCTGCAATGAGTATGAGCAGCACAATAAATTCCAGAACTGTAGGCGCTACCTCTTCCTGCTGTGTTTCCTTATAAACTCCGCTGGAATTTTTGTTGAATGTTGAACGAAATTGGTATTGTAGTCCAATCCAATACCTATAGGGTGAGCATTTAAAAACGCTCATGAAATACATGGGGCTCACCTCAGAAATTCCTGAATTTCAACTACCGCCGTTTCGCTTTCTACCAGTTCTAACAGTTATTACGCAATAACTCTGCAAAAGTGATTACTATCATCCTTCAAAAAATTTGTGTTTACAGCCTCATTAATTTTCTGTATAACAATTGCTCAATAATGGTCCTGCAATGAGTATGAGCAGCACAATAAATTCTAGAACCGTAGGCGCTACCCCTTCGTGCATCCGTAAAGTGTTGTTTGACCACGTTCAAAGGACCTGAGTGATAAATGAATCGATTAAATAGAATTAGCCACGTACAAAGTGATTTGACATAGAGCTAAGGAAAGTTGTGTGTTGCAACGCACCAGATATTTTTCGAAAAATCTGTTGTGTTTTTTTTAGTAAAACAAAAAGAAAGTGTCACATTTTCAACGGCTGAGGGATGTAAGTAGTGTGCTTAGCAAATCCACGAAAGGCCAATGAGAAGTGGCTTATACGAAAGTGTCGCATCGAACTCACAACGAGTTACTACCCCCCCCCCCCCCCCCCGGCCTGTACGCACTAACAACCTCCGCTCACAATTCATCTTTTGAACGATCATCAACAATAACCAAACACGCTGGCACAAATTACCCAAAAGACATCTACGGGTTTGGCAACAACATTGAAAATACGACAAAAGGGCTACCGATGGAATCCACGCAGCTGGCGCCTCCCATAAACCCTGCCCTCGGCCCTTATTTTTTTACTCGCGATTCTTTTCTGGCAATCGTCCACGTCGTGATCCATTCACCAACGCTCGGCTTCGACCCGCGTTAATGAATATTTATATAAAATTGCCGAGAAGCGGGCTCTGGCCTTCGTCCACTTTCGAGACTTGCTTTAGTTTTGTTAAGGGAACGGGTCATTGATGCCACGTCAGATGTCAATTTCGGCCGGATGTAGAGCAGCCATTGGCAGTTTTTATTTCTTTTGGATCGTTTTGGGAAAGTGGTCTGTGGGAGCGTGTGAGAACGCGATTGAGAGAAATCGGCGGAACCACGTCAGCTCTTCAAAAGGACGCTTTGAGATTTAAGGGAAAGGAGTCAGAGAAAGATCCATTTGGGAGCCACGTGGGTGTGAATGGCAGCCCATCAGGTGGCTCAAGATGCCAGTGACTCAATTCACCAAATGTCTGAAACACGGGCGAGCTAAGGTCAGGCCGTAAGTGGCTGGGACGGAGGTAGAAAGGTGTCACCTGTCAGCAGTGCTGCCAAGGATCGCCAGACTAAACTCACACCTCTGTTGAGATTGGAGATCGTCCCAGTGCAGGAAACCCATAGGCATTGTAGAAGCCAAATGCGGCGATCTCCTTTTGGGAAAGAGCACAGCACGAACCTTAGCTGTGGGGTCCACTGCCTGGCAGATACTCCCAAGGGAGCTGACTGAATTCTTCTCTGTTACCGCTCTCGAGAACAAGGTTACAAACAAGAAGAATGATTGAGGGGAAAATCGTGTCGGACCGTCCTACCCGCATGTTGGTTTTCAAACGAAAGTCGTGAAATAAGCCACTGCAGCTCAACAAATTCCGTAACTGTAAACACTACCAGCTTCAACGTACAACGTACAGTGAAAAGTCGATAGGACCAGCAGCCCGAATTGACGCGGGGCTGAGGAAAGTTGTGTGATGCGTCGTACCAGATATTTTATTCTTCGTTTCCTTTCGAACTAATCCGTCGACCGGTCAGTCGGTTGGCAATAAAATGGCTCGTTGGACGGAAACAAGCGAGTCGCCCGAGTCAAACCCAACGCCCTCGGCGCCATCCATTTGCAGCTCCGTTCATTTGGATTCGCGCGTCAAACGCAGGCGGAGGAAGCCGTTTTTTTGTTTCTTTTTTTTTTGCCCGATGAGCGGAGGTTTCACCACTTGACACAACCCCCCGCCCCCACCCCCCACCTACCAAACAGTCGCTTCTTCGCACCATCCCACCGCTACCACTCGTACCACACCAACGATGGCTTTCACTTCAATTGCTCCGCGCCGTTTGACAACACTGCAGCCGGCTCATACTTCGGAACTGTGAGCCCAAACAAGGTCCCTCGCAACACTATCGACGGAACTCGAGATCAGGCAGCAATTTTGATTCCCCTCTCAAACTCTCTCTCTCTCTCTCTCTTTCATACACACACAGATCCCCTCCAGGCCATCAAGAACTGCTCCACTTCGAGAGCCCTACGTTGGTTTTTAGGCCGCCCCCCCTTCTTCCTCAGCTCTCGTCACTTCCCACACCCTCCACTCATACAAAAACCCATTTGCATACTTCAACCCTTTCGAATGGTCCTCAACTACAAATCGTCGATCTTCCCAAACCATTTCTCGTGTCGTCGCTTCCCATTTCCGGATTTTAGGCCTCTGATTTATCGCAGACCCGTTCGCTCTACAGTGCGGGAACGGCGGAAACCAACTTTCCGATCCTCCCCGTTGCAGGTGGTCCTTCCGATTCGGCTGGTTACGTCCGATTCGAAGGTAGAATACGACGGGTTTGACGGGTTTCAGTTTGAAGGTAGGATGGGCTCAGCAGGAACGTGGGAGTGTGAAGCCAATGTGATGAATGTTTTGGTTCAGTAGCTCCACAGGGGCGGCAATCTCGAACACCAGAGCAGTAGCAGTCAGAGATGATCCTCGAAACCATAGTCAATCTGGTATTCGAGAAGATGAAGACGCGGAAAGCCAATTCTCAAATGTTCTCTCTCCCTGCAACCCCCCTCCCCCCCGTACCTGACTCCAAGAGCAGGACCCATGTCGTACAGCCCATCAACATGACCTTGGATCCCTCGACTATTTTGCTCAATAACGTCATTCTTACGCGCAACACACTTCCTCCCGCCAGGAGCACCAAATACACCCATATCCCATAGTTACCCAACGCCCCCCCCCCACCCTCTGAACATTCTCTAGAATCACCACCAGTACGATGGCATCAACCGCCTCAATCATCGACAACGAATGCTAGGACCTGAACATTCCTAAACCAGGCAAACCGCAAAACGAAATTTCATCATACCGTCCGAATAGCTTATTGTCCACCCTCGCTAAAATATTTGAAAGATTAGTCCTGCCGCACTTTCTGATATTACCAAACATCTGTTCCCGGGCGTTCAGTTCGGGCACCGAGAAAATTTATCGTGCCCTCCGCAGGTCTGTTTCCTCATTTGATGACTGTACCTAAACCCTCGACGAGGGTTATATCAGTCATGGAAGTTGCGATTTCGCTAATATGCAAGAGGCCGGCCCCTGCAGCATCCACCGAACTCAGACCTGTGGAGGTACGGCAGGTATTTGGTCGTTAGCCAGTCTCCCGGTAGAGAGCTGACCACCTGAGGAATCCCGTACCATCTGGGAGGAGTTCTTAATCTGGTTTCCTACCTGATCTAACTATTTAGTTGGGTGGCAAGTTTCAAGTGGAGCCGCGCATTGAAGTCACCATGTCCGGTGAGGAACTGGCTCGTTCAGTGGTCTGGCTCAACCCATTTTCTTGAAAGACGTTCACGGATGTTGGGGAAGAACTCATACGTATCACGTCTCTTAGACGGGGATTCCCATCTCGCTTGCCGTTTCTCTAGAGCCGTCGATGGCGGCAAGTTTCTGTTCTGTGGTGAGATCTGCACGGAGTTCTTCCGCAGCTGCAAAGATTTACTTCTTACATTAAACAGCCCTTCCATGACAGATCAGTTTGCCGAGCAGCATTCTTCGATACTGAACAGGCGTTTGACTGTGTGTGGGACACAGGTTTACTTTTGAAAATACGCCTCCACATCCCAAACAACTTGTCGCCTTGCTTTCAAGCTATCTGAGCGACAGGGCCTATGTGGTATCAGTTCAGAGTTAGCTGTCGTCCTGCAGGGCTGTCCAAACAGGAGTACGGCAAGGTAGCGTGTAGGGACCATTTCTTTACATGTTCTACTGTTACGATATGCCATTGCCTGATAATCCTGAATTTTCTGGATTATTTGCAGATGATTTAGTCTATGCTGTGAGTGATCCACACTCTGAGGCGGTAGCCCGCACACTACAAAACTTCATTGTAGTTAGGTTGATGGTGCAACCAATGGCGGCTGTTAGGTGCAAGAATGGGGGAGCTGAGGATCACAATAAAACTGAAACTCGGTGAGCGTGAGGAGGACTGTATTACATGAGGAGATGGAGTACAAATGGGCGACACAAGGGAAGTGCTCGGAACGCGTGAACTGACGTGGGCAACCGTGAGAGAGAGTGAGAAGTTACTGGGGTGGAAGTTGGAAGCAGAATGATTTGGAGATGCTCTGTCGTCGATAGGAAAATGAAATTGGGAGAAAGAAATAAAGAAAGGGGAAAACCTAGAAAAGGGGGCTGGGGGGCCCGTGGCTGAGGGATTCCCGCAGGGACAGGTATTGAAATGGTTGGAGACAATTAGGCAGTCGGAGACAATGACGCGGGGAAGTCCGAGTTCAACGACTCTGACAACTTCCACGCTTTGCGTCGAACAGCGGCTTAAAATCAATGCCTCGTAGTGGTGTCGTAGTCACCTTCACGTATAAGAAGAATTACTCAGGCATTCCCTTGATTTTTCGAAGTAGAAGCCATTGCAACCTTTGAGTCGCACAAATATCTCGGTGTGATACTTGACAAACGCCGACCCATCTGGTTATACACACTGCCAGTCTATGGAACGTTTTCCAAATCAGCGTTCTGACAATTGGAACAGCACCAGAACCGTACATTACGGCGTAATGTTCTCAATACTCCCCCATTTGTTCGAAACCACAAAGTCCGGACGTTAGTACTCCCTCCCTCTCTCCTGTCACATTAAAAACACCCGCCCGCTCGCCTGCCTCGCAACGTCTCCTCGTCCCAATTTCCCCGACTCTTGCCCGACACGTTTACAGGCGCCTGGCGCCGGGGGAATATTTAGTTTCCGTAGTTCCATTGTAGCCCGGTCATGTTTCGTATGGTTTACTAGTATTCGATGCTGAATCGATTGGGATGGGTCTCGGAGCAGTAATACTAGGTCAAGCTGTTCATGAGAATAATAAACCGTTGTTTAATAATTTGCAGGGTTTTTGTTAATTGATGGTCGTATCATGAGCGTGAGCCCCTCAATAAATTCCGGAACTGTAAGCGCCACCTCACGAAATACGTATTTTACCAAATTGAAATGAACTGAGTGAAGAATGGCTTGCGTTCAAATGGTTCAAATATCGTGTAGAGAAATTGAGATCTTATAGGAGAATATATGTCAACGGAACCAACATGTGGTTCTACGGAGGCGCTCCCAGAAGGCGAACATGTGAAGGATTGAATGTATAACATTTGTAGTGTTCAATTGCTACCTGAATTCGCTAATAATGCTAGGGTACATGAGGCTGAGGGGAATTGCTTGATGCGCATCAACAGATAGTTTTTATTTCTTTAATGGGTACTCTCGCCTATCGACTGGAGGAGAGTTAAATTTCTATTTATTAGCTCTTGTTTCAGATCCATTGGGCACGGCATGGAGAGTACTTTGGAACGTTAGACGCTTAAGCCACCTGTTAAAACTTGTCATCTCGGTGGTCCTCTTGCAGATTACCCATTGAGACAGCTGCAAAATTCCTCTTCGTGGATTCTTTCTCCCTCGATCATGCTACCATCGCTCCGCCTTCCATCCACTCACTCTGTATCTCCACTCTCTTTATCTCTCCCCCCTCCCACAACCCTTTGGATCTTTCCCGATTCCGAATGGGATACAAGTCCTCGAAAAAAACTTGCAACGATCTCCTGAAGACGGGACGAGCGGCAGCCGATAAACCGCTCGTATTGTCAATTCAGAACCGACAAGACGAAGCCCCTCCGCCCCTGGGGCTCTAATCTCCAACGGCTCTACATCCAATCTTCCTCTCAAACTGGCAAATTACTCTTTTAATTGGGCCCCCTTCCCCCCTCCGCCGTCTCTCAACCAAAGTAAATTATCTTTCAATCTACGACTATACGGAATGATTTTTTTTTTTTTTTTGTTCTTCGTCTTCTCCTCCTCCTCCTCGTTTTGTTCTTCTTCTTCTCCCACTTCTCCACCCTCGAGGAATAATAAAAAAAAGTGTTCCTGGTCGTGGCCTAGGGGGAAGGAGAAGAAGAGGATCGAATGCTATTAAGAGAAAAGGAGGAACGCCGAAGGACAAAATATAAGTAGTCCTCGGTGTTGTTCCAAATTGAAAATAAACGCGAGAAGGATTGAAAGTGGTTGTGGAAAAGGAAGTGGCGGGGATGTGGAGGGGGGTTCCAGGATGGAAAGGGGGTATGAGAGAGAGAGAGTGAAAGAGTGAGGAAGGCGGAGTGAGTGGCAGCATGAGGGAGTGAGAGAGAACGAGAGGTTGCGAGCTCTGAGAAGAGAAATTAAAAAGAAGGGCCGCTAAAAGGAGAGCGGGAAAGAATGAATGAGTGGGATTGGTGTGGTTGGGGTGGGGGGGGGGTCGAGGCAGTGAGGGAGTGAGCCCCCCAGGCCAAGCATGCCATTTTGTAATTTGTCAAATAGAAAGCAAGGAAAGATAGTCAAGGAAAGAAAGATTGATTGGTGGCGAAGAGAACGAATGAATGGGAAAGGGGTGTAAAAGGCTGAAGAGATGTTACTGTAGAAGGGGCATGGAAAGAGCGTTGTGAAGAGGAAGGGGCGTGGAGAGGGCTTGAAGAAATGTTGTGTAATAGTGTGTTAGCTGACGAGCGTAGTGGTGGTTTGATAGGTAAAGGGAGCGAAGGGGGATATGGGACAGTATTAATGGGATGGGATTAGCGATGAGAGATAAAAAGCTGAAACGGCTCATCTCCTTCCTATTGGGAAATACACGCAAATAAGCGGCGAGTACCGGACGCACACTTCGGCTAATTAATTGAGCCGCCGGCGGACACGCCCCGAAAATATTCGTTCAATTAGATTATTAAATTCGTGAATAAGTGAACGAAGGTAATTGAGGGCGGATATCGAGTCGTGGGGCCGTCGAGCGTCGATCAGGTCTCACGTTACGGCGGCATTAGCTCCTCCGTCACGCCATCGAGCAAACACTGCCAACTACTCCCCCCCCCCCTCACCGTCAACGTCCCAATATGGGTAACGAGGCACTTCATCACTCCCAATTATTGTACAGTCTCGAAGAGGCAGGAGACAACCAAAAGAAAGCTGTTTCGTTTCTTGAACTCCTCTGATCTAAATCGCAAGATGCATTGTTTTCACGGCCGCTGCGCCCAAATCTGTGGGACGTATAGCCGATTTTGTCGTCCGATAGCAACTTCTATTCCCATCGCAGCACTTAAAGCAGGAATTTATTGAGGTACTCGTACGTATTTATGCCACGACTGTTATTGAGCCTGTGAACACGATGTTTTTTAGGAAGAAACGCGTTCATTGTTTTGCAATTATCGGTTAATAACTGGCGGTTATAGGAAGCGAAACGATGGGGATTGGTACTACGAAATTTCTGCTGATATTACTCATTTTTTCATGGAAGTTATCCATCGTATAGGTACTTTATTAGGCTACATCCCTAATTCATCTGAGAGTTAAGGTTTCTTCGACAAATTAGATAATTTATTGCGCTTCTCTCGCCATTTTTTGTAATGCGAAGTCCATGGTACTGTTGTGTTACTTTGAACTGGTCACAGAAAAAGTTGGACTAAAATCGTAAAAATCGAGGGAAGAAATATGGAGTCCTTCGACCACTATAATAACTATAGTTTTTTGGAGCCCACTACCCAACTTTATTTTTACTTTCCGCTACCCCAAAAGGAAAGGAAAGTATAGTAATCGTGTCAACAACAAAATTTGGGTTTTCTTCAGATCTTTACGTTTTGAGGCCTACAGAGTCTAAAAAACCTAATTTAGGCGCGTGGTCCGTGTGTGTGTGTGTCTGTAGTTCGATTTGCGGGAGAACGGCTGATCCAATTGAGCTGGTTCTTTTTTTTTTGTTTTGTTCATTATTTTTTGTAGACACCAAAATAAGGTTATGGGCGATTTCGGCCGATGTAAAGGAGGAGTGGGGGACGAAAATGTACCAAAAGCTAGGTTTTTTCGCACTTTTATCGAAAACAGCAACGATTTTCACCAAACTTACAGGATGTTTTTAAATAGTTAATACCTACATATTGTTCTCAATAAATGTCCCTCTGACAGTCCATTGAACAGAGATAAAAATCAAAATGTGTCGAAAATAACGTTTTTTCCAACATTTCCGTAAATTCCAGGTAACTTCTTCACCAGATGTGATAAATCTTAATGGAGTGTCTTTCAGTCACCCATACCAACATTTCGTTCCCCATAATTATTTCTGTATATATAAGTTGAACGGAGATATAAGCCAAGTTAACTCAGAAAAGGAGATTTGTTGAATATTAATTTATCGGTATTTCAATTTTCTCAATAATGGCTTCAACGATTTCGATCAAACTTACGAATGACTCTCAACTAACTTGTCGCTACATTTCGTTCTCCATAAACGTTCCTGTGGAAATGCGTTGAACGAAGATCAACCCGCCCGCATCTGTAGGTGGTGTTCGAACTTAAAGGGATTGCGGAGTGTTGTGTGTTGCTACGCACCGCTCGTTTACTTCGTAAAGCCAAGGAAAGTAAAAATTTTGTTTGTCCACATGAGTGAACTTGCCTCAGCTCTACAGAGTATGAAAGAAAGTTGCGCTATGGATAAAAAAAATATTTTTAAATTTTTTCGGAACGTTTCGATTCAAAAGTTCCAAATCAGTTCAAATGTGATATTTAACCCTGAAAACTATTAAACGTCAGAATAAAGACATAAGCGAACCGGTCCGAAACTTACTATAGTTATATTTTTGATGAATAAAACACAATAAAACGTGTGGCGCGACGCATGACGCAATTTTAGCTCCTCGTGAAGTGATTGATTTTGGTGGCTTCCGCTGCTAATTCAATCCATTTTTAGCTCGGTCCATTTGAATTTGGTCGAATCATCACTTCACGGTAACAGTTCCGCAATTTATTGTGTAGCTTCTTTATGCGCCACTACATTTATTGAGCAATGGGTGCACAATAAATTCGAGAGACTGTAAACACGATTTTTGAGAAAATAAATAATAACATACTCCAAATCATCGGGTAATACCTGCAAGAAATGATAGTAAGTGAAACGGTGGAGGGTGTAACTACGTAATTTCTTGAGTAGCTCCCGTTTATGTTATGAGCTTCATCAAACTGACATCGATACAGGCCAATCGTTAGCCCTAATGGTGTCCAGGTTTGGTGGACCAGGACAGAGAAAAAGATTGGGCAACAGCAGTTGAGTGAACTGCAGCGCATAGCCTGCGTCGCAGTGATGGGTGGTATGCAGGTCCTGCTGGGTCTGCCAACCTACAGGCGGCTAGTATACTGGAATTGAGTCGTGTCAGGTGGGGGAAAAGGGCGCCGCACCACTTGATTTTGGATAAGGAGCGTGTGGAGCCCCCCCACCCTCCCACTGCAGGTCAGGCACTCGTTACAGGCGTGGTTTAACTTTGAACCCCTTGGAAGATACTGGTAGGAAGGGGGTGGTCCCTCTCTTGAGTCTGGGGCCATGGTATATTATACAAACGGATCAGTGAGGGGAGGCCAAGCAGGTGCAGGCGTTTATGGGCTAGGGATCTGGACAGCGATACCACTGGGTGTGCTGGTGACAGTTTTCCAAGCAGATCTCCTCGTTTTGACAGTGTACGCGCAGCACCTCTTGCGTACGGGCCTGAAACGGAAAAGAATATACACTAAGTCGGTTACCATCACGTTGGGGCTGGCTTGGGAATGCCTCACTGGCCTGAAGACCTTGAAAAAGGAAATCACATTAACACTGTGTTGGGTGAGAGGTCATGCAGGAATATAAGGGAGCGGAGGAGGCCGATAAACTGGCGAGAAAGGGATGCGCTTCCCCCAATGGGACCTGAGCCATTCGAAGGAACCACCAAGAGCCACTTGATCAAGAACGTTGGTAAGTGTGAGGAGAAGTGCAAGACTGCCTATTGGCGGGATGCGCCTGGCCAAAGGCAGAGAAGGTTGTTTGTCAGACTCTCCAGGCAGCGAATGAGGGAGATCCTCAGCCTGATAAGAGTTAGTATACGGCCTGTCTACAGGTCACTTTCCACTAAGTTACCACCAGGCCAAGATTGGCAAGTCAAAGGTACAGAATTGCAGGTTATGCAAGGTGGAGCTGGAGACAGCGAAGCATGTACTGCGTACGTGTGAGGGGCTGGGTGCAGCACGCCTCAAAGTTCTTGTGCTTGGGGTTCATCAGTTGCTGCCACCAAAAAATTTGAATAAGAAAAACAAATAAACTGTCGTTATATAAGAACTTGATCGGACTACTACGTTCATTATCTAAAGACCACTCTCTGAGTGGAGTTCGTAAGGAGGAAACTGCGCTAAAATCGATTTCCGTCGAATCGTTCGGTTAATTTTGAGTAAAATCCGATCGTTTCTAATTTGATGGTGTTGCCATGCCATTTAAAACTGACCACAAAAAAAATTTAGTCACAACTGCCGATTTTGAGAGAATAATGTTTTATTCATTATAACAACTATAGTTAGTTTTGAGGGGATTTAGCTTTTAACATTATCTTGGCGTCTCATGATAACCTGCGAGCTGGGAATCATGTTCTAGCTAATTTGATTGAGCCAGTTTCCTTCAATCACGTTCAACGTCACACACAAACATAAACAATTTTCTCAAATAGTGTTTATCGGGCTCAGTAAGACTCGAAACGTAAACATCAGGAGAGAACTCGAGTCCAAGAAAGTATAAATATTACAAATAAATATCGTAACACCAACGATTTGAATCTTCCAGAACAGCTTTGCCACTTTGGATTAGGTGTCTTTGTACAGGCACCTCCTAAAGACTGTAACATTACCTCAACATTTTGGTTCTTGAGGAAACGACGACAGTAACGCAATCAATAAGAAATAATTTTTTACGTAAAACAACTTTGATGGCGTTTTTTCCCGATCAAACCTCGCCCGTATAACCCTGGCAATCCTACAAACACGAGCGGTAGTCCAATGTGGGTTTAATAACGTTAATTAGTTCAGAAGGAACCAACATTCTGGGAATCGAACGAGCGTTGTGGTCTAATTTTTTTTGTAGTTTCCACTTTAATTTCAGAACTGTCGGCACGATCCTGAAGATAGCAGCTCCATAGTAGCAGCTCTATAAATTTAGGCATTGTAAGCGCTGCCAGTTTCAACGCAGAACGTTTTTTTACAAGTTCGTACGAAATGAGTGAGAAATAAATTGAATCAGTACTAAGAGCGATGGAAAGCGCTGAGTAAACGTGAGGCTGATGAAAGTTATAAAACGCGCCGCGCCACATATTTTCGTATGAAGAGAATTTACGAACAAAAAAAAACACTAAAATCGATATTGTCCGAAATTTGAGATAATTTATTGCGCCTCTCTCGTCTTTTCCCAACGAATGAACATTTCAGCGTTACCTTAATGACATTTCAAGTTGCCCGTACCAAATAAAAAATACTGATAATTATTGCAGTCATTCTTAGGAAAAAATTATTTGGCGTTTCAATCACTATGGTAATTAGTCGCCGTCCAATTTTGTTCATAACCTCATTTTGGCGTCTCACGATGATGTATGAATTTTGAATGATTCAGCTTTTGGAAATCAGATGCGTTTAAAACTAAAGATCTTATTGAACAAACAAAATTTTGCATATTTCGTGACCTTGCTGCTTATGTCGTAGGATGAAAGAAAGTGGAACGAAAACTGCTTAAATTTTGGTTGAAATATCTACTCATTTACGCTGCTGTTCACTCATTACCGTAATAAATATCTGGTGCGTTGCAACACACAACTTTCCTTAGCTCTACAACAATTCACTTTGTACATGACTAGTTCTATTTATTCAATTCATTTATCACTCAGTTAATTTGAACTTGGTCAAACAACGCTTTACGGCAGCAGGAAGCGGTAGCGCTTACAGTTCCAGATTTTATTGTGCTGCTAGTACTCATTGCAGGACCATTATTGAGCAATTGCTAGACAGATAATTAATGAGGCTGTAAACACAAATTTTTTCGAAGAAGGATAGTAATTACTTTTGCAGAGTTATTGGGTAAAAAGTTTAGAACTGGTAGAAAGCGAAACGGCGGTAGTTGAAATTCAGGAATTTCTGGAGTGAGCCCCATGTATCTCATGAGCGTTTTTAAATACTTAGCCTATAGGTATTGGATTGGACTACAGTACCAATTTTCTTCAACATTCTACAGAAATCCCAGCGGAGTGTATGAGGAAACTGCTCGAAAATCGCTTTTCGTCGAAAAGTTTGATAATTTATTGTGCTGCTCTCGTCATTTTCCCACAAATGGGAATTTTATGGTATAATTATCTTATTAAGAGATATCTATGTAAAAAATTTAATCAAAATCGTTACAGCCGTTTTTGAAAAAAAAAATTTGGTGTTTTGATCACTATGATAACTATAGTTAACTTTCGGTGGATTTTGTTCATACCCTTATTTTGGCGTCCCATGGTAATCTCCGATTCAGATATCAAGTTTGAGCTGATTTGGTACGGTGGTTTTTTCTAAAAATTGTATACAGACACACATACCATTTTCCCAAATAGTGTTTTTCGGACTCAGGAGGGTCTGAAACGTAAAGATCTGAAGAAAACTCAAAATTTTTCTTTCAGCCGATTACATAACTTTCCTTTCTACTGCGTAGAGCCAAGGAAAGTAAAAAAGTCGTTTGGTTTGAAAGCTAACTCCACCATAGTTAGTGCATTGATTTTCCTGTTAATCTTATTTTAGCGTTCATGTTAATGCAGTTGGTCATTACTTTCTTGCTTCATTAACTGTCCGGGTTCTTCCAGCATGGGGCCTTCAGCCCAGCAACAGGTTGGCCACAGCTATATCACAATTCGTGATGTTAAATATATCTCTTCTACAACCAAATAAATGGATGATATGAGATGTCTGTACGAATTCGGCTGACATGTACTAAAACTTGAGTGGCAGCGTCTGAACGCGAATTAATTATTTTGAATCAGACTTTTATTTTCTCGTGTTATCGAACATAAACGGGTTTTTCGGTAAGTGGGAGCTAAAAATATTTGAGCGGTAAATCATGGTGAGTAGATTGAACATCAACGATCGACCTGTGGATTAAGAACGATAGCCGCGTGAATAGTTTGTTTCCGAATCATGTAGCGACCGGGTTACGAGAGGACAGTCGATTGCTGCAGATGGCTCGAAAAAAGAGGAGCCAATTTCTGTTGAATACCGAGCGAGAAGGAGGGCAGGGCAGGAAGGCTATCGATCCTCGGTATATTGGCCAGAATTAATGTTTCCTCTTTAGGAGCCAATTTATGTTTCACGGGGTTCAGTGCCGCCTCTGCATAGCCCTCGATCGCTCGGAAGATCGAAGTGTGTTATATTTCTTCTTACTCCGGCGCCCGTGCTTTTCAAACCGATAGCATCTGCCATTTGTTGGATGCAAAATTCCTTCAGAGTTTTCTCTCAAATTTCAACTCGAATTCCCTGGAAACCAATAACGACCCGCTGCTTTCAACAATCGGATCCAGAGCCCTCGCTTACCTTCCCTACGCTTCTGATCCCTATCTATGGGAAATTATTTCCAACGTTAACGTTAACGTTTCGCTTTCGATACCCGTTTCAAGAGTCGCGGATGAGGAGATATTTGGGGACGTTGAGAAACGGAAACTTTATTAAAAAGAAAAAAATCCTCTCCTGCTACCACACGCAAATTTTGAAAGTCATCCAAACGTGCACACAATTGTACCCTTTTCCCGTTCTGCCTCCGCACAAACTTAAATATCCATCAACTTCCAGCCTCGTAAGAAATTCTTCAAAGTACGTCTAACACACTGACAAAATAAATAGAAACACCTGGGGAGACGATCGTTAGGTTGGGGCTCATTAGTGGTGTAGTGGTCATGATACTCAACTAGAATGTGGTCAGTCTGGGTTCGATCCAGGGACTCGTGTGGAAAGTTTTTCAAACTCTGCAAATGTAAGTATAGGAAATGATCAACCGCGCAGCTTATCACCTTCACAGTACCTGCATGTAGTAACTACATGCATTAGCATACGATTTAGCCGATAACCGGCTAATCAATGATACCAATGTATGAAATGCTTTTAAACAATCCCAAGTCCAGAACATTGGATAAAGAGAACGTAAGCACTATTGAAGCCATATGGACCTAAGACTATTGACAACACTGGCAAATGGCCAGTTAAGTCTCATGTAAGTTCTTACTTCTGTTTTTGAAAATGTTGGAAAAACGATAATATATGATTATCTCATTATCTGATGTATATTTGCACAACCAACAAGTCACCCTTGAATCATTCATTTTTCGGTTGTGAAAAAGTCAACCCTAGAAATTCCAGAGTTTGTAGCGACACCCATTTCACCTAACACTATTTATCACAGTGTACTGAGGTAGTTTGGAGATGCTTTTGAAGAGCTGCTGACTCGGGAAAAAATTACGGCAATCGCGCCGGAGCTCCGCTCCACAATCCTCGTCTTACGTCGAGAATTATGAACCAATGTCTTATCCACTAGACCACGATCACCCGGTGCCTTTAATAGGAGTCAGTCAGTACATCTTCCCCCTCGTCTCTAGCCGCTGCTCCTGGAGCGGAGTCTATTAAGGAAAGAATTCATGAGAGTTGAGCGAATCCCCGGAAAATCCGATCTTTGATTCGAGAAACGAGGAGGCTACAAGGAAAGTCTTTTCTTTCACATAGTAGTAGGCGCCTCGCCCATTTTATTTCCCTTTGCGCTGGAACATTCACAGCATCAGCGAATCCCGGACCCGAGAATTCACTTACGTCGAGAATTATGAACAACTGTCTTATCCACTAGACCACGATCACCCGGTGCCTTTAATAGGAGTCAGTCAGTACATCTCCCCCCCTCGTCTTTAGCCGCTGCTCCTGGAGCAGACTCATTCAAGGAGAGAATTCATGAGAGTTGAGCGAATCCCCGGAAAATCCGATCTTTGATTCGAGAAACGAGAGGGCTACAAGGAAAGTCTTTTCTTTCACATAGTAGTAGGCGCGTCGCCCATTTTATTTCCCTTCTCGCTGGAACTTTCACAGTGTCAGCGAATCCCAGACCCGAGAATTCACTTAGGTCGAGAATTATGAACCAATGTCTTATCCACTACACCACGATCGTCCAGTGCCTCTAATAGGAGTCAGTCAGTACAACAGGTTTTACCCAATAACTCCGAAACGGTGCCCACAACCCTTTTGAAAAAAAAAACTCATGGCGGTAGTCTCATGAATCCTGTGTTTATTGGTTGCTCAACTCAACTGGGAACGACGCAATACATTTTGGAACTTTCTATGCTATTTTTGTGAAGTTTGACTAAGGAAAGTGGTGTTGTATCAGATATTTTCGATATTTTAATTTTAAGTAAGTCCATTAAATATAATATACCTTATTGGCGTGTGTACATCAGTTTTACATTTCACATATTAATATTTACAACTGGCGGTTGCTATCAACGTTCAAGTGGACCGACGGCATTCCGGTACTTGCACCTATAGTGGTCTAAATGTGCCATTGAGATGACTTAGGGTAGAGAGTCTGTCAAGAATGTGCTGGGAGCGATGAACCCTTGGAGTAGTAGGACGAGTGAGACCTCCTGCCTCCAGGCGGTTGATGTGGGTGGAGTATTTGTTCAAGAACCGTGTCATGGCATGATAAAGTAGTTCCTCGGGGTGTGTTACTCGAAATTGGCGTAGAGTGTTGCGATCCTCACAGGGGGAGGGGGGAGGGTGGTTAGAATCTGTTTTTGAAGGACGTGGTTTTGATTACGAGCGATGCGCCGAAATTGAGACTTTGAACAGGTGCCCCAGACAGGAAGTGCATATTTCTAAATCGGTCTTATTAAGAGTTTGCAAATTAGGATTTTATTGTCATTTGACACATTCGAGGATAATAGAATTGGTTTTAATTGCCTGTTCCAGATTCGAATATTCGTCAGAAGTTGAAGGACATGAGGTGAGAAAGTTAAATTTTTGTCAAACATCACACTTAGGCGCTCTCTGCTTTTGGAATGACTAATCCCTAGAAGTATACCTCAGGTTCAACAAAGCCACGTTTGTAGGTGAATGCGACGATTGACGTTTTGGAGGCATTGATTTTCACTCTCAATTTCGAACTCCATTGTCCTGGTTTTTAATGGCGCACTATAAGCGTCGAAAAACTTCTCCTCCGGTGATGGACTAGGTCGTCGGCATACAAACCAGCGTACTAATCTTCGGCTTCGGGTAAGGGTAAGTCCCCAGACGCTTCCCTGGGAAACTCCTGCTGTTATAGGTTGAGTGGTTGGTCGAGTACTCGAACCGTTCGTCCCTCTAAATAAGTCTCCAATAGGAGGTACAGGTTGTTAGGCAAGAAAGGGCACATTTTGTGCAGCAAACCTTTGTTCCATAAGCGGTCAAACGCCTGCTCAGTGTCATGGAACGCGGCTCTGCAGATCTCACCATCGTGGAAGATTTTTTTAATAAAGTAAGTCAGTTCTTGAAGTTGGAGGGGGGGTTTTAATGTAAGGATCTGAGAATACGCTACTTCTTTTTATACGGCTTCGGTAACGGATAGCAAAAATGGGCTATTACGTAACTTTCCTAAACAGTTGACAGCGTGTTTGCGTTCGTGGTTCTGAGAGTGATTTAGGGAGCACAGTTCTGTCGTAGCGGCCTTTCGTCTTCCAAAACGAAACAGAAAAGTGTAGGATGTGAGTAAATATAGTGAGACCTCGTTCGAGTTGTTACCGATGATTGTGGAGTGTGGAGACGATGCCGAGTTTTTGTTCCATTTATTTTCGAACCCGCGCAGAAAAAAGAAAAGTGTAACCGATGGAATGTGACGGGAGGACAATCTGAATTGTGGGGCGACGGAATGACGAATGATTTCCATCCGACGTTTCAGTCGGAGCGACCAAAAACACAAGATTAAACTTTGGAGGGCCGTATTTTATATATTTACGGTCGATTCCTTTTACTTAATATTTTTCCATCTCTCAGCCGCGTTGCTCCAACGGCACGAGATAAATCCGAATGAACGGCCGTTATAAATTCCAATGAAAAGCCTTTGGGAGGGCCATTTCTTATCACTTCGAGTGAATTGACAGACTCTGATGGAATTATCAGCGAACGGCGAAGAGGGAGCGGGAAAAGAGGTCCTTCTGACCAGATGATGGACTCCTGCTCCCCTCAGTGGGAACCCCATCAGACACCGCTCCGCTCCTTTTAACTTCCCGCTCCTGTTCCCGACGAAATATCTGAGCGCTCCCGAAGTCAGCTTTATTATGATCCATAGCTTTTCTACGGGGGCACGTTCGAAGGGACGTGAAGTTCATTATTCAAATTATCGCTTTGTGTCAGGACGAAGTGTCGGGAGAACGAGAGCAGAACGAGGGCGAAAAAAATTAATGGCAACACTTTCAAACTCAGCGATTTTCACCGTTTCTGACTCTCCACCTAATTTTTTGTCACTCAGTGTACTTCTTTTTATCCCCCCCCCCTCCACCGCTTGGTGCCTCCTTCTTCTTAGTCGTGGGTTCGTCGAAAGTGAAGAGCAAATCCGAACGCTCGCAATTACAGACTGATAGCTGAACAACCAACTACCGTCTGCACGGTGCCTGCACGAGTCACGAGCTGCGCTTTGAAATACCACGCTTCATCATAACGATAATCACATAAATAAGCCCTTGCTTAGGCCAATGCTCGGAACAATTTGGTGAACATCCTTATGAGATCAAAATACCAAACATGGCTCTTCACAGAAGAGGAGGAATCAACTCCAAAAACTTTATGGTCTCGCCCTCGGGTCAACGCTCGGGATCCCCGCTGAATGAACTTCTTGTCTTCTCTGTATTCCCCACTGACCTCAATTACTCCAATAACTGTGACCCTTTCAAATAAATACCTCCCTGAATTGCTTATGTATTCATTCTGTTTCCGAAGTTCTACGCCGTAGGACTGTCTTTGCTCCTCTAAACCTAACGTTCCGATATATAGGGGTGTGCAGAGGGAGTACCGGCCTCATCGGCCCTGACCTTCCTCCGCCCCATCGGGCAAAAAGAGTAGGGGAAATTGGGACAGGATTTTTTTTTTTGACCCGAGGGCGTGTAGGACAATTCCCTTTGTCACTGCGGCCGCATATGGGCCTATTGTGACGGCCCTTTCTTAGTAGAAGGCGTCGTACATACCCGCCCCCCTTAGGAAGCTGAGTATGTCCTTCACCGCAGATTTTGCCATGATTTGGGGTTCAGTGGTCCCCTGACCGAAGTATTCAAAGCGTTTTGCTGCCAAGGCAGAGCACTCACACAGGATATGCTCTGCTGTCTCGTCCTCCTCACCGCAGAGTCTGCATTCCACCGCCTCTAAGAGTCCTATCTTGTTGAGATGATATCTGAGTGGGCAGTGCCTGGTGAGGAAGCTTATCAGTACTCTCAGATCTTGTCTAGAGAGTGTCAGCATCGCCTTCGCCCTTTGACAGGAAGGCGTGACAAGCTTTTTCGCCTGTCTTAGTCGTGGCTGGCGATGCCAATGGGCGCCATTTTCCTGTATCTCCCATCGAGCAACCAGACGGTTCAGGTGACTTTTCGTCATACCTATGTGTGGTTCAGGCCCGATGGGTAGGGATTCTGTACCCCTTTTCACAAGGCGGTCAGCCTTTTCATTGTCCTCATGCCCCCTGTGAGCCGGCACCCAAATGAGGGAGAGCCTGTTAGGGCGCCGAGCTGCTTGAGCGCATGGAGGCATTCCCATGCCAGCTTAGACCTAAAACTATAGGCTGCGATGGCCTTTAAGGCGGCCTGGGATCCGCTTGCCCTTGAGTCCTTTGTTCAGGATCTCTTCTGCAATCTCTTGGGTTTTTCCCATTGTTCGCGGCTGCTTATTCAGTCAGCATGCTGTCCTTATTCACAGCTGGCCGCAGACATGCCCCTGGGGACAATGCCGTGGGCGTTCCACTATCCACAACCCATGGTCACGCCTGGTAGCATCGGCATGCTTCTGGGAAGATAACCCAGAACCAGGTGGGACAGGGATTACTTCCAGAGAACCCTCCACCACTTCGATACCTGCAGGGGCCCATTGCTGGACCCTGGCAGAGGCACCTGCCTTGCACGGGCCTACCCATGGTGCACCCTTGCAGTACCATTTTGGGAAAAATATCCCTTAAGGCTAGAATGGTTGCTAGCCCGCCCAGACTCATGGCATCGGGGACCTCCGCCTTGGGGGGGTTTGGACTTGCCCCTCCTTGCCGAAGGACCCCAGGACCCTGGTACGCAAGGGCCCACCCCCGACCAGCCGTGCCCAGCAGCTGGAAGGGGGAGACAGGCCCCACAAATGCCAGTTTTCCGTCCCCCAGGGGTTTGGATTGCCTCCTAGCCCCCGCTCCCACCAATCTCCCATCCACCCCACCTATCACCCATATCAATTACATTCATCCATCCTCACTTATACTCTAACCTAGGATCATTCACTCAATAAGTTACATTCTTACACCAACCATACATTCAACATTCATACTCGCTGGCTGAGAAAGGGGGCAAAACCCCCAGCTGGCCTCGAGCCCACCCACCCATAAGTGGACGCCCCGGGACCCGTTCCTCCTTAATCACTCGGACAGCAACACTTTAACGCCAAATGGCCTGTTTCTTATCAATATGACTGTTTCGTTTTATCAGTCGCGTGTCATGGAAGTTGTGTTTTTGCTATCCTGGAAGAGCCTGGTCAATCGCTCAGTATCCACTGAACCCATACCTGTGGAGAGTACGCTCTGTGGACTGATTTTCATATTTCTTCTTGGACCTGACCGGTTGCCTCCGACTCAGCAGTTGTGAGAAGAGAGGAGGATGGCTCAGTCACCACCACCACGGCATATGAGGGGCCTGCGGTGGATGATCCTGCCCACTGCACTGTTTGGGCTGCATTGCCATTCAGGATGGTTGTATCCGGGTGGGCTGCTGGCCAGCCTGGTAATGTTTGCCAGGTAATTGAAAATGAGATCTCCCATTGGATCTAATACATGCGAGTTGACAGTGAATCATCTGAACGCAGCTGCAGCTTTTCGTTGTCCGTAGCTGTTCCATTCGGGTCCGTCGCACCTGGTTTAAAATGACGAGTAATGGAGGGGTTCTACAGATTGCTCAGGAATCGTTCATATAACAGGTAAATTCCCCTCCCCCCCTCAGTAACATATTCTCTCGCTCTCTCTCTCTCTCAGCAGGGTTAAGTAAACTGTCAACAATTCAAACTCACAAAAAAGAAAACTTATTATTTTGCAGTTTTTACGTTCCTTTTGGTTTATTATTCATTCTGAATAATAACCCTATGTTTTCGGTCACGAAAAATTTTTTACAACCCCCCCTCAAAATTTGATACTTTACGTTTCAAGACTTGGAGATTCCGAATTTGCAATGTCCGTCTGCCGTCCGGGCAGTTTTGTGCCTTTAACGTGGTCTAAAAAATTCACTCTTTCGCACAAAAATCCGATTTGGTATCTAGTTGTGCCCGCCATCTCGGCAATCCGATCAGACAAAGCCCGTGGTTGTAATGGGCAATAAACGGTTAAAAAAATTAACGAAACCCAGTACAAAGCGGGAACTACAGAGGAAGTCAACGTTTCGTCGTTTGAACTCCCTCCCTCCCCGCCTATCTCATTAAAATACCACCCGCGCTCGCTCGCCTCCCAACGACGCTGCCACTCAACTCCCCTTTCGCCTCACAACGGGTTCGCTTCGAGCGCCCCCGTTCCAATATCCCCGACGACGTGGCAAAATCGTCAGACGTTTTGTTTCCGTAGCTCCATTGTAGTCAGGACGTGTTTCGTATGGTTTACTAGTATTCGATGCTGAATCGAATGGGATGGGGCAGCACTAATACTAGGTCAAGCTGTTCATGAGAATAATAAACCATTGTGTAATAATTAGCAGGGTTCTGTGTTTTCTTGTGTTCTTTACGCTTGAAGAGCCCGAGGTTTGATTCTGGGAATAACCGTTTGGGGTCTGCGAGTCCGTGAACGCGATTGGGAGAAAATCAATACAACGAATCCATTCAACTCGTTAAATTACTGCAACTCGTAGTCATTTTCGTGCGAAGGCGGCGGTTTCGAATTATCCCCCACATCGGGTGAAGTGCGTGCGACTGACAGGAAAGTGGGACGGCGAATCGAAAGGAGGACTCCATTTAAAAAAGACGATTAAGACACAATTATTTGAATTATTTTTCAAGTGCTCTCCAGAGAGTTATTGATATTTCTCGTTGAATTGAGAAAAAAAAAGATGCGTTTCAGAAAATTAACAAATACCCGTAAATCTCTCATCGAGCCTCGTGCGAATGCTTCATAAATAACGGAGCCGTTCAGTTCAGTGATTGTGATTAATAGAGGGGCGCAGGTATTCAGAGTCGCGCTCGTCTCTTCAAGGGGTTTTGAATTTGTAAAGATGGAGTTATTCATCTTGTTTCCGGCTTGAATGACATCCATTCGCCACAGTGAAGAACAAGTGGTCGAAAAGAAACTGAACGAAGGCGGTCTCTCAAACCTGCGCCAACACGAGAACAGGATCGTTTTCAAAAGAATACCGAGTCTGGAGCCAGATAATGAGCCATTACGAGCTCGAAAATTCGGCGAGATTTTTCATCGCGCTAATGATCTTAGCGAGTAGAAACGATCTTCCAACAGTTCTGGGGATAACTGAAGCGACATTCCGTGAACGGCCGAGGCGTACGTTGTGTGTCCCAACTGCCATAAATTACTGCGGAGTAAATACGTCTAACAGTTTAAGCTTTCGACCATTTCACTAAAACTAATGGAATGGAGTTTGTGAGCCTGCGACATTTTATTATTATATTCTGTGCGCCGAACCGGCGTTAGTATAAACACCTTTTGCTACGCATCTCGCGACTCCACACTCGATGAAGCTTCAAGTTCCGCTACTTCTAATAATACTATTTATAGGAGTGTCGAGATAAATTTCTTTGAAATGTCCACAGTTGCGAGCACTGCGGAATCACCAAAGCGATTGTTCCTCACTATTTCACGACCATTCAACAGATTTGTGGGAGGAAGGGGGGGGGGTAGTACCGTTTCTCACTAGGTTCATACAAACTTTGTAAAAAGATAACTTTACGTTGTGCGTAGAAAGTGGTTCCGGAATTCATTGAGCTACTGCTCCTTATGCCACGACTTTCATCGGAAAACTCACGTGTGGGGGCTGTAAACATGATTTTTTAAGCAGTAATCGAATAACTGTGGGGTTAACACTGTGAGAAATGAAAGTAAACATATCTGGTGCGTTGCAACAGACAACTGTCCTTAGCTCTACGTCAATTCACTTTGTACATGGCCTTTGAACTTGCTCAAACAACACGTCACAGCAGGAAACGGTAGCGCCTACAGTTCTGGAATTTATTGTGCTGCTCGTACTCATTCCAGGACCATTAGTGAGCAATTGGTACACAGATAATTAATGAGGCTGTAAACACGAATTTTTTATAGAAGGACAGTAATTACTTTTGCAGTGCTATTGGGTAATAACTGTTAGAACTGGTAGTAAGCGAAACGACAGTAGTTGAAATTCAGGAATTTCTGGAGTAACCCCCGTGTATCTCATGAGCGTTTTTAAACACTCATCCTTAAGGTATTGGATTGGACTACAATAATATTTTTTTTCAACATTCTACTAACATTCCAGCGGAGGTTATAACAAAAAAATAGCGCTAAAAACGCTTTTCGTCGAAAATTTTGATGATTTATTGTGCTGCTCTTGTCATTTTTCCACGAATGGGAATTTTATGGTATAATTGCCTTATTGGGAGGTACCAACATAAACAATTTAATCAAAATCGTTAGAGCCGTTTTTGAGAAAAAAAATATTTGGTGTTTTGATCACTATGATGACTATAGTTAACTTTCGGTGGATTTTGTCCATACCCTCATTATTGCGTCCCATGGTAACCTGTAGGCTAGACATCAAGTTTCAGCTGATTTGGTACGGTGGTTTTCTCTAAAAACTGCGCTAAAATCGATTTCGTCGAAAGTTTTGGTAATTTATTGTGCTGCTCTCGTCATTTTCCCATAGATGGGAATTTTATGGTATAATTGCCTTATTGGGAGGTACCAACATAAACAATTTAATCAAAATCGTAACAGCCATTTTTGAGAAAAAAAAAATTTTATGTTTTGATCACTATGATAACTATAGTTAGCTTTCGGTTGATTTTTCTCATACCCCTCATTCTGGCGTTCAATCGTAACTTGCGGGCTAGATATCAAGTTTGAGTGGATTTTTTACAGTGGTTCCTTCTACAATTCGTTCACAGACACACAGACCATTTTCCCAAATAGTATTTTTCGGACTCAGGGGTGTCTGAAACGTAAAGATCCGAAGAGAACTCAAAATTTTTTTTTTCAACCGATTACATAACTTTCCTTTCTACTTTGTAGAGCCAAGGAAAGTAAAAAGGGGAAGATTCGTCAGCGATGTCGGTAGCCGTTATAATACTAAATAGTGGCTCCTCCGCTAATATAAACAGCGGCGGACTGCACAGGTGGCGGCAACAGTGTTGCCACCATCAGCAGTCCGCTGTAAACCCTTACAATCTTCATATATATTCAAGTAGTTTATTTAATAAAATTCCGTTTTTGTCTACAAATCGGTGTCCATAAAATGTTTGTGGCGAGCTAGGTTACGACATAGTTCTTTGACGTGAATATGCCACACAACTTGCCGGTGTTTATTAATAAGCCGAGATTTGGTTCAAAATTTGACGAATTGGGATCAACACAGTTGACGTTTGATCAAAAGTGGTGTGTCAACTCGATGGGTCAAAATTTGATAGAAGATTGAACGAATTGTGACGAAGTTTGAGGCTTAATGGCTCCTTGGTTGGGAGGCGGGATGATGATGATGACTGTGGATAGGCAGCCGAAGCTGCGGTAAAAGTGGCGGTTGCCAAGGTCACAAGTTGGGCCCATTTCGCATCTCCCTTACATGGGCTCGTTGGTACCCATCGTCGCTCCCCCTGGTTTTTGAAGGAGGGAGGATGCCTATTCCCTGCCTGGAGTGGACAGCCTCACGCTCCAAAGCGCTTGACCATCGCAGCAGAGTTGTGAATGCGGAAAGTACATGCCAGCTGCTCCAATACGTCAAATTTCGACAATTTTTTTGAGCCGCCTGTTAGTACATACTAAGCCAATAGCAGACCGAGTGAAAGGACAAATTAACCTGCTCCGAGTTACTCGTTTCGTGCTAATTCTACGTGTATTATTGTTATAGGTAGATCAACTTGGCCCTGAGGCGGGCAAGTTAATTTGCTCTAGTTCTATTTCTGGGGCTACTTAGTTTTCCTCGCCTCATCAACAAAATAACCTGCCATTTGTCTAAATACCCGCTTGGTCACTTGCGCTCGTCCACCCATCCGTTTCATTTTTTCTCGAAATTAAATTAAATTTGTGTTCTGAAATGCCCTCGAATTGAATGACGGTTTGACGCGCAAGTTTGTGGAATTTTTCGTGGAGAATAGAGTTCTATGGAACTTATAAAAAATAAAATAAATAAAAACACGCGTCATTGTGCACTGGAGAAAATTTTTGGTGAAATTAAAGTAGATGGATGTACATACACCTGAAAAAAATCGAAATATCTGCTGCTTCAGTAGCCGTATCAGATGGTGCGTACAGTCCTATTTGCCTGAATTCCCTTGAGCCAAGTCATAACAAGTCTGAATGGCACTTGGTCAAAGTTACTTGGCCAACTTGACTTCCCTGGCGCCGCCGGCACGCCGTGAGTAGCTCCGTTATATAAATAACGGCTTTTCAAGAATTAGTCTTTTTTTTCATTTTTGTTTCAAGCGCACATTTCAACGCAAACTCCTTACAGCGCTACAGCGATTTGCAGTTACCGTTTTATCTAACCGGGTTTCCGCTCTTCATACGGGAAGTTGCAATATTTTGAGACGCAACGGTCGCTGTCTGTGGTCAATGAAGAGAACGTCAATAGTCGAGACAAATGAAGGGCCATTTCGTCTAATTCATTCGACCGTAACCCCTCAATGAAAGACTGACTCACTAATAACTTCCTGCTGCATGCAATGGAGAGAGGGCAATATGATTAGCGCCGAACGGCTGATATTTGAACACGTGTTTTAACCTAAATGAAATTCTTCGCGCCAAGGAACTCGCCACTCGCATTAATTGACAGTCTGTTGTTAACGTCGTTACGAACGACTTGCGCGTCCTGAGAAATGTTTCAGATCGAAATATGCTCCTTTCGTTACGTCGACTCACACGGTTCACGTTAAGACGAAAAAAAAAACAGGCTCGACGCATCACACAACTTTCCTCCGCCTCCCTTGAGGGTTTTCATAGCTGTTGCTACTAATTCAATTCAATCCTCACTTAGTTCGTTTGAACTTGATCCAACTTCACGGTGGGAGAAAGCGGTTCAATTACAGTTCAGGAATTTATTGTGCTGCTCGTGTCCATGCCCTGACCATTATTGAGCAAGTATTACACAAAGAAGTACTGAAGTTGTACACACGACTTTTTTTAAGTGTAATATTAGCCGCAGAGTGTATAGGGGAAATCAGTTTTCGTCGATATGATCGGTAATTTATTGTGCTTCTCTCATCATTTTCTCATAGATGAGCGTATTATAGTACTGTCTGGTTATTTTGAGCTGTTTGTACAAAAGATTTAATCAAAATCGTTACAGCCGTTTTGGAGAAACAAAAATTAGGAGTTTCCGGTGGATTTTGTTCATACCCTTACTTTGGAGTTCCAGCGTGACCTGCGGGCCAGATGTGAAATTAGAGCTGATTTGACCCTGCAGTTTTCTTTCAATCGCCTTCAAACACACACACGATGGCAGCGATATAGGTCAGGGTCGTGTTGGTTGTTCCTTTGTCGTCGACGGCACCAGAGATCCCTTTTAGCGGTAACGATATATGCTTGGCGAGTCTTGCTGTTTTATCGCAAGCATGCCGTGTTAGGTATCGTTTTCTAATTATTTTGAGATGCTAGATCGAATGAAACAAATCCTAAATGTCTATGATCCGTCAATAGTGAAATCATGGTAAATATAGTGAGCCGAAGTCGCACTCACGGGAAAATAACTACAGCGAAAGCAATCGTTTGTCCCCCCCCCCCCCCCTCACTACTCACCAAAATCTCCCGCCCGCTCGACTCACTATGTCGTGCCAATTGCCTACAGGCGCTTCCGGGCGTCTGGAACATTTAATTTTCATCGTTCCGTTGTAGTTAGGTCATGTTTCGTCCGGTTGGCTGGTATTTTTTGATGCTGATTCGAACGGGATGGGTGTCGGAGGTGTGATACATACATCCAGATGTGCAAGAGAATGATAAAACATTGTTATTACAATTTGTTGGGTTTTTATTTTTATTTTCGGTGTTTTGAACGCGCCAAAATGAGGTTATGAGCGATATAGATGGACACTAAATGGATGGTGGAGACTTAAATGTTCAAAATATGAAGGGAGAAGGAGAGATAGGAAATTCATTCCCTATAAAGACAACGTGCTCTAAAATTTACACATATCACTTCAGTAGTGATTCATGATTGCATTGGTACATGCGATTGTAGCGTTATTAACTGACCTATCGATACGTGCAGCTGTAGCGTTATCAAGCGATAGATACATGCAGTGGTGGCGTTATCATGCGACCTATCGATACAAGCAGTCGTAGCGTTATCAAGCAAGCTATCGATACGTGCAGCTGTAGCTTTATCAAGCGACCTTTCGATACATGCAGCTGTAGCGTTATCAAGCGATAGATACATGCAGCTGTAGCGTTATCATGCGACCTATCGATACAAGCAGTCATAGCGTTATCAAGCCACCTATTGATACATGCAGTCGTAGCTTTATCAAGCGACCTATCGATACAGACAGCTGTAGCGTCATCATGCGACCTATCGATACAAGCAATCATAGCGTTATCAAGCAACCTATTGATACATGCAGTCGTAGCTTTATCAAGCGACCTATCGATACATGCAGCTATAGCGTTATTAAGCGATAGATACATGCAGCTGTAGCGTTATCATGCGACCTATCGATACAGACAGCTGTAGCGTTATCATGCGACCTATCGATACAAGCAGTCGTAGCTGTATCAAACGACCTTCCGATACATGCAGTGGTGGCGTTATCATGCGACCTATCAATACATGCAGTCGTAGCGTTATCAAGCGATAGATACATGCAGTGGTGGCGTTATCAAGCGACCTATCGATACACGCAGTCGTAGCGTTATCAAACGACCTATCGATACATGAAAAAAAAAAAAAAAAAACAAATTTGGGTTTCCTCCAGATCATTTTCGGCGCATAGTCCGTGTATGTGTGCGTCTGAAGTTCGATTTGCGGGAGAACGGCTGATCCGATTGAGCTGGTTCTTTTTTTGTTTTGTTCGTTATTTATTGTAGACACCGAAATAAGGTTATGGACGAAAATGTACAAAAAACTAAGGTTTTTCGCATTTTTATTAAAAACGGCTCTAACGATATTGGTTAAACTTCCAAATTATCTTCTACTGATGAATACCTAACTTTTCTTCTGTATACATATTTCCATGAAAATACGGTGAACGGATATATAGGCCTATGAAGCAAAAATAGGTTTTTCACGTTTTTTGGCAAAACAGCTTCAGCGATTATCACCAAACTTTGAAGATGGTTTTAGATAGTTAATACCTACATATTGTTCTCAATAAGTGTTCCTCTGACCGTCCTTTGAACAGAGATAAAAATCAAAATGTACCGAAAATAACGTTTTTTCGAACGTTTACGTAAATTCCAGGGTAACTGCTTCAACAGATGTGATAAATCTTATGGAGTGTCTTCCGGTCATTTAAACCCACATTTTGTTCCCCGCAAGTACCTCTGTATCAATCCGTTGAACGGAGATATAAGCCACCTTAATTCAGAAAAGGAGATTTGTCGAATATTAATTTATCGGTATTCCACTTTTCTCAAAAACGGTTCAGACGATTTCGATCAAACTTACTGAGTACTCTCAGCTAACTAGTCCCTACATTTTGTTCTCCATAAATGTTCCAGTAGAAATGCGTTGAACGTAGATATAGCGCCCGCATATGTAGCTGGTATTCGAAGTTACAAGGGTGGCGGAAAGTTGTCTACGCACCGCTCGTTCTGTTTATGTGGACATCCCTTCTTTTATGTTTAATTTCGTAACGCCCAACATATTTACGTTTTTGTATTACGTTTGTATTTATATTTATCTAGTATTTTCTAATGGGAATAAATTTTTTTTTTTGAATGGTCGGGGTATGAGTAGGAGCAGCTCAATAAAATCCGGAACCCTAAGTGCTACCGCGAAGTGACGTTTTACTGATTTCAAATGAACTAAGTGGAAAATGAACAAACAAACACAAGGGAATTCATATAGAGCTAAGTAAAGTTGTGTGATGCGGTTTACTTGATTATTTTAATGGTCGTCACGATTCTGCCGTGTTTTCATTCTAATTCCGCAATTGTGGGCGCTTCTTACTAAAATTATTTTTACACTCCACTAAGTACGGCGTGTACTTCAATGAACGTCGCGGGATAAGTATCAGCGTCTTAATCATTTCCAGTGCGATTCTACGTAGAACGTCATGTTAGCTTTACACAAGTTCGTACGAACTGAATTCGAAATAGATTTGATTACTAGCAAAAGCCACGAAAATCGATGCGTGTACGTGGGGCTGAGGAAAGTTGTGTAATGCGCCCCATTAAGATTTTCGGTACAAATCAACTTGATACAAGCGGCACAACGGAACAGGTTTTCTCCTTCGCGCATCGTCGTCGGCAAAAAAAAACCCTTTCGTCGCCGATTTTCACTGGAAAAATTGTGGTAACTGTCAGTTGCGTTATTGGCACGATTAGGGATTGACAGTCCGCAGAGTCCGCGTGACCGAAGAGTCCGTCAGAACTTGAAAGCGCCAAGTGGGAAGAGCTGTAGATTACGCCCGCAAATCACGGCTTCTCTGCGAGTTTGACACCCGGTGCCTGAAAATGCGCGTTACGCGACAATTGAATCCCTTCGATGTGAAATAATGAGCGCATTCGCTGGGTACGACGTATATTCATTATTTCGAGGACGACACTATTTACCTTGGCCCAAGATAGCAAGAAGGTAATGTACGCGCGAACGCAATCGAAAGAAAACTCCTGAACCAAATTTACTCGCGTTTCGTGATGGCGATTACTGTGAAACACCAACAGAACCAAAGTGGGCAGTTCCACACTATTGTACCGGTACGATTTTAGTACTGGAGAAATAACTGGAGAAGCGCAACATGCTCTCAACCCTTCACGCGAAAACCGACTTTTTTTGAACATTTTTCTTCGGTTCAACGAGATGGTCAGGAAAATCAGGTTGGTAGCTCGAACAATTTCTCACGCAAACCGCGACGAACGAAATTCGTTAAACAATCTTCTTCAGATTTCGCCGAGTTTGGGAAGAAGGTGATGGCAAAAAAACATGGCCACAGTTGATCTAACCTTTGAAAATTGCCAGATCAGATGGGAAATCAGATTAGGAGCTCCTTGCAGGTGGTTTAACGTGGGCAACAGCTCTTCACTGGGATAGTGGCGAACGACCAAATAAAAAATATCCCTGACCGAAAACACGGGGTTATCATTCAGATGGGTTTATGCGCGACTAGTTCTTTTGAAATCATTGAGAATTATGCAAATACCGTGGTGTGACTTTGAAGGGAGTCTGGTGCGTTAAACCAGATGACACATTTGGGTATGCTTCTCTTTTCGTCGGTACGAGCAGCTTCATAACAATATTTTCATGTCTCACAACGAATTATGAGACGAGCGAGTTCAATCTGATCAGCACGAAAAATATAGTACACAATAAAAATTAAATTACGAACGCACGCAGGCCCAGAAAACGTTAAAACTCAAAGATCGTTTAGTGTCCGACTGATTACGTTCGTTGATCAGGTTGTGGAACTAATTCACGTTTTGAAGGAAAGCTGTAAAGTTGTGGATTCTAAGGGCTCATCGTTTGAAGCAATTAAACAGTCTCTTTTTCTGAAGTGGGAGAGCTATCAGGAGCGGCGTATGGTTCGGTTCCCGCTGGCCTAAAAGATCGATCACCTGGGGAGATTCCAAGAAAAGCTATAGGTTTCAGAGAAGAAAGGAGACCATACGTTATCCGAGGGGCCTCCTGCGTCTGGCGTCACAAGACAGATGGCCTGTAATTGAATAAATATATCAAGAGTCTAAGATCGGGAACAGGAGGAATCGATCGGGATGTTGTATTTTTATGGGGGCAATCCGCGTTGCGATTGTGCGAGATACGTCGCCCCAAGTGAGTCATGACTCGGGCCGCGTTGTGGACTAACAAACGTGGTTGAGTCAGCAACACAATTCCACTGTATTGAGGGGGAGGAGATGATTGGGAGCTTGGAGGGGGGAGGGGGAGATTTCTATTCACAACAGGTCTGTTTTCTTCTCGTATTGACCGAGCGATCGAGAACAAAAGGAGTACACGCTTCCTAAGCTGATCTATCGTCTGGTACTTGCAAGGTCATCCAGAGCCTACGCAGCCTTGATAGAACGATCTGCTCTGCTGTGTGCGCTTGGCTAGGCCTGCCACGTTATGGCAATCTGGAGGACTCGGAAGTTCCATCTCTCTCCGTCACTATTGCTCTGCAGGCATCTGGATGTCACACGCGCTGTTATGATTCGGTAACTACATCTATCACTAAACCGAGCAGACCTTTTGAGTTCGCAGTTGCCCTACATGGTTCGGTTGATGAATGGGAACTAAGGCAGCGGCCCCGAGTTCCCCTACTCTTTAGTATGTGTGGAGCGGGTGACAGAGGGCATCCATGGACTCCATCCACAGAGTGTCATTGCCACGATGGTAACGTTGTGCATACATGCAGTCGTCCTTGTGGCAACCAGTTAGAGTTCTGGAAAATGTAGTTCGGGTGTGCCTCCTTACTCCTTGGGCCATCATGACACTGCCTTCGTGCAGGCGGCTGCTGAATTGAGGGCTGGAAAAAGGAGACTGAGTGGACAGCCACCAAAGTCCACTGGGTGTTAAAGTGTTGCATCGAGAAACTAACAGAAACCAAGAATTCGTTCATACGACGGCACCCAGGAGACCGAGCCACACATCTAAGTGTTCATCCCCAATCCACTGGTACCTGCAAGGAAGATGACATCAACCAAAGAGTATGTATCAGTCCACTGTCATGGCAATTGTGGTTTTGACATCATGCCAGGGGCTATGAAACACCAAGCTCTGATCGCTTACCTTACTTCACACAATATAAAGGGACGTTTAAGAACTGATTCACTGGCTTAGAAAGAGGGGACGATTCGTCTGTGAAGTTGTTAGCCGTTCTGATCAAGAAACGTGGCTCTGCCGCTAATATAAACAGCGGCAAACTGCACGGGTGGCCGTGAGTGTTGCCATCTCCTGCAGCCCGCCACAAAACCATTACAGGTACGGCAGGTATTTGGCCGTTTGCCACTCTTCCAGAGGAGAGCTGTTGCCCACGTTAAACCACCTGGGAGGAGTTCTTAATATGATTTCCCACCTGATCTGGCCATTTACATGGGTGGCATTATTCAAAGGATTGATCAACTGTGACCACGTTTCTTTGCCAATACCTTCTTCGGAAACGGTTGAAAGCATGCTATGTAGCAGTCAATGCTGGTAGGTTTGTCTGCTCTTCCAACGACCGCCGCTCACTGTTGTAGAAACTGGTGATCTCACCTGGAGTGCTTCCGTCTTACACGTCTTAGTGATTCACGGGAACGCAGATCTCTGGGATTAAGTCAATACTCTCTTTTGATTGACGTGTTTCCTACTCCAGACAACGGGGCGCCAGCCAATCAAGCCAAGGTAGACGACCTTGTACATGAGGATTGTGTCACGGTAACACTCCCCAAGTGGTCTTACTAATTGCTCGTTGTGTGCCTTTAACGAACTGGAGGTGTTGGTTGGAGCCCCACCTCTCACCTATATTCACTCCTTCATACTTCGCGCGCTTTTCAAGAAGGAGCCTGTGGCCGCCGAAGCGTATTGTTGGTTGGCTATTTAGTTTTCCCTTAAAGAGGATTAACTGGGGCGATGTCAAACCATACTTTGGCAGCTTATCAATTACAAGACTGAGGACTGTAGGAGACGCACACACACACACACGCAGAGGGTTCTTACCTACTCCGTCGAGCTGAGGAAAGAAAAACGACCGAACTCGTGACATTTTGTGAACAAAACCAATGGCCGATTTTCGTCATTTCACACTTCGATCATGAAGTACTCCGACTGTTGGGCTATAGGACATACCTCGAATTAATCTTCAGCAAGACTTGTTACATCATCGTTCTCTCTTCGAGGGCTCAACGTAAAGCGGCATAGCACAGTTGTGTGACGCATCGATCTCGCAATTTTTCCCATCAGTTTTAACTGTTCGTGAAGATGAAGCCGTAGGGGGTTCGTCGTAAAAGCCTCTCGATAGTTTTTTGGTTCGTCCTGTTCCGTAGACAGCGATCTCGTCGGCATCAAAAGAGCGATAAATTAACCAGCTCTCCGTTGACCACCGGAGTTCGGTGTAAATGGTCGAGCAGGTGCCCTGGCGAGACCCTGACAATTGTTTTGAAGGAGATGCCGCAGCTCAGCTCCCAGGATCCCGACGATAAGCTATCGTGACCAGAATTTGAGACGCCTCGAGAAAAGAATGGAAGGGACGAAGACGGAAGACAGAAAGGAAGAAAGAAATAAAGAAAAGGGGCGAAGGAGAAGGGGCAGCAAATATAATTGTGGGTAGTCGGTTTGTCTTTCTTTATCGGGGCGGTTGTCTGGGAAAGCTCACTAGAGCTATTAATCACTATATTACCTTCTCCTAAAACCCACGCAAGAATTTGTCAAGATGCTATCGCTCCGTCCCGCCCCACACCTCGCCTCGATATTTCAAACCTTCCCCCACCCCTTCAACCGGCTAAGCTCAGCCTCACCCTGTCACTTTATTTGATAATCCGATAAATCTCGGCCCCGCCAGTCGTGTAAATTCATTTCGGAATATTGTTCCTCACCGTCCGCTCCTGATTTGTAACCTCGTTCCCCTCACTTTTCATATTGACTCGGGAATCAGAGTTGCCGCTTGTCGCCTTTTCAACCTGAGACTTGCCATCCCCTTGCCGTCATAAATACCACGGATCATCGCTTCATCAATGCGCGTTCTTGGCGTCCCACAGTGCGGCCAACCTTGTTCCACCTTTCCCCCAACGCCGCGTTTCCGAGTTTCGTCGCCCTTCACGCGATCAACCGACCAAAACTTTGAAAACCGAAAAAAAAAATTCGGGAACCAGATACGAAATTAATCGTATTCGGCTCTCCGACGTCTGCTCTGCGTGACCTGCGCACTTCCCCAAACCGGATCACCGTCTTTTGATCTCTGGAAATTACGTGGTTGGTTGTCCGTCGAACGAACAAAAATTCAACGTGTCACTATCTGGTCCGACGCATCACACTTCTCTCTGCATTCACTTCAACACATTCAATACGGCATGACGCAAACTCGTCTCATCGTGTTCTCACCAAAACACGCTTTCAGAAAGCACAGTTCGTTTTTGAGTTGTTCACCACTAGTTTTCGAGTTATTGTCACGTGATCGTCTGCCTGCTGCCAAACCTGTTTTTGTTGGTTAGGTTTCTTCATCCAGAAATCGAATCGTCGCTCTGTCAGTCACGTCATTCACGCTGTGTTACTAGTATTTGGCACTTGGAGGTGTTCACAGACGAAAAGATTCGTTCTGTCCAGGACGATTTATGTTCAGACGATGAGGACAGTATTATATATGTGGACGATATGTGTTCGGTTTGACTTATTGCTTGAATGATTTTGTGGACTGTATTTGAAGTATGGTGTTAAAGGGGGTCAAAATCAGAAATAGTTTATTTCTAAATTGGCACATAGGAAGTATGATTGACTCACCGAATTGGCGTCTGCGCTGCCTCGTTCCCTGGGCCCAGGGTGAGGTCGTATTGCTGCAAGCAACAATCGCCGCACGAATTCTATCGTCCACAATGACGTGTGTGGAGACTTGATGCGAGCACCACAAAAAATTAATATGTGTCTTTTTTTTAAATGGGAGCGAAACGATCCTGGAACGCACTTCGGCAGCAGGTACATTTGAATAATAAATGAAAGAAAAATTCGCCAGAGCGCGCAATCACTCTTCCAGTGCCATTTGGATCAAAATAATTATCGTTGCCAACACGATTTTTACAATTTTACAATATGGATATCGGTGTCGACGCGCTAAGTATTTCTCGGCAAATTATTATTGCCCTGACTGTACTGAGCAAGCTGCCCTATGCCTAGAGTGGTTCAGAGAGTATAAATCACGTATTTGAATCTTGCTCGTTTATTTTTCTTACTTTGAAATAATTTTTTCCTCCAACATCGTAATTCATACGTATAATTTTGTAATTTCTTTGAATTTTCTTTGTAGTTCTTATTCTGTTATGAAGCATTTATATTTATCAAATGTTGTCAAATTGATGACGTGCCCGTCGTGTGTTTTGCTTAAAAAGACTTGACAAAAACGTGTGAATGTACGTTGTTTGACGCAAAGCGCCGAATCTGTCCAGGTTTTGACCTCGGGATTTCCGCTCCTGCCCAGCGGGTCGCACCTGTGGCAAGGTCATTGTTTATCCAAAGGTCTTTGCACCTACGGAAATCCCACCTTTCCACCGGCGGTTTTCCCACCTTTTCCCTCTCCCCCTTTTTCAGATTCCTCTCCACAACTGATAACTTCTCCCAAAATATTTCCTCTTCTAACTCTTGTCCTAGTAACTTCTCGCTCTCCCATACGGTTCCTGCGCCAGTTCACGCGTCTCGAGTACTAGCCTTGTGTCGCCCTATTGTTCACGATCTCAGCTCAAATCTAACTCTACTAAATTCCGCGTATAGAATACAGTCCACCTCACGCTCACCTTTTGGTTTATTATTCATTCTGAATAATAACCCTATGTTTTCGGTCACGAAAAATTTTTTACAACCCCCCCTCAAAATTTGATATTTTACGTTTCAAGACATGGAGATTCCAAATTTGCAATGTCCATCCGCCGTCCCCCGTCTCCCGTCCGCCGTCCGGGCCGTTTTGTGCCTTTAACGTGGTCCAAAAAATTCGTTCTTTCCCACAAAAATCCCAATTGGTATCTAGTTGTGCCCGCCATCTCGGCAATCCGATTGGACGAAGCCCATGATTGTTATGGGCAAAAAACGGTTAAAAAAATTAACGAACCGCAGTACAACGCGGGAACTACAGTGGAAGTCAACGTTTCGTCTGGACTGGCAACGCCGCCATGGACTGGCAACGCCGCCCACTCCCCCTCCCCGCTCCCGCACTGCCTCCCCTTTCGACTCGACTCGCAACATTTACGGGCGCCGGTTTTTTGGGTTTTTTTGCTTCCTCTAGGAGGCGCTCGTGTTTCGTATATAACCTTTGGCACTACGATTTGTCTCTTTTCGTCCGATTGCCTTGTTCTCGTCTTCACCTCCACGAATGACTGTTTCGCTCCGTCTGAACTATTTCCGTTAGCAAAATATCTGTTACCTTCGATTGAACTTTTCATTATTCGCTTATTACTTTCCGCTACCCGAAGGGAAGGAAAGTATAGTAATCGGCCCAAAAAAAAAATTTGGGTTTTCTTCAGATCTTTACGTTTCAGACCCTACTGAGTCTAAAAAACCTAATTTCGGAGAGAGGTCCGTGTGTATGTCTGTGTGTATGTCTGTGTGTATGTCTGTGTGTATGTCTGTGTGTATGTCTGTGTGTGTGTGTGTCTGTAGTTCGATTTGCGGGAGAACGGCTGATCCGATTGAGATGGTTCTTTTTTTGTTTTGTTCGTTATTTTTGTAGACACCTAAATAAGGTTATGGGCGATTTCGGCCGATTGGAAGGGGGGGGGGGACGAAAATGTACCAAAATTTAGGGTTTTTCGCATTTTTCTCGAAAACGGCTCTAACGATTTTGATCAAACTTTCAAATTATCTTCTCCTAATCAATGCCTAACTTTTCTTCTCTATACATATCTCCATGAAAATACGGTGAACGGAGATATAGGCCCATGAAGCAAAAATAGGTTTTTACGCTTTTTGGCAAAACGGCTTCAACGATTATCACCAAACTTTAGAGATGTTTCCGAATAGTTAATACCTACATATTGTTCTCAATAAATGTTTCTCTGACAGTCCATTGAACAGAGATAAAAATCAAAATGTGTAAAAAATAACGTTTTTTCTAACATTTCCGTAAATTCCAGGGTAACTTTTTCACCAGATGTGATATATCCTAATGAAGTATCTTCTAGTCACCCATACCAACATTTCGTTCTCCATAATTATTTCTGTATATATATGTTGAACAGAGATATAAGCCAAGTTAACTCAGAAAAGGAGATTTGTCGAATATTAATTTATCGGTATTCCAATTTTCTCAAAAACGGCTCTAACGATTTCGATCAAACTTTCGGAGTACTCTCAGCTAACTAGTCCCTACATTTAGTTCTCCATAAATGTTCCTGTAAAACTGCGTTGAACGAAGATATAGCGCCCGCCTATGTAGCTGGTGTTCTAACTTAAAGGGGTGGCGGAAAGTTGTGTGTTGCTACGCACCAGATATTTTTTCTAGATGCTTTTGTTGTTTTTTTTTTAATATTACGATTCAGTTCTTTTCGGCCTTTTTTTGGGTTCCATTTTGATATTTTTCGATGCTGAATCGAACGTGATGGGTCAAGCTATTTATCTGAATAATAAATTGTTGTGTAATAATTTGCAGGGTTTTTCATTTTGTTTATAACGAGATTCTACGTGACAGCGAGAAGCGCACTACTTGTAGCACGACCATTGAGCGCTCGAATTCTAGGCGATTTGAAATGCTGCTGACTGGATATTTTTTTGTTAAAAAGGGCCGCATTCACTGTTACAGAATTATCGGGTATGAGAAAAGGAAGTTTGTGAAACCGGGGGGTGATTCCTCCGAAATTTTTGGAGTAGTTACTAAACGCTCATTGTATAGGCACTTAATTCGACTACGACGTCAATTTCTTTGGAGATCCTGGTAACGTTTGAGCGGAGTTTATAAGGAAAAAAACTGCGCTAAAATTTATCGTGCAGGTTTTGTCATTTTCCCACAAATGATAATTTTATGGTGTGGTATCACTTGGTTCTGCCTATACAACAAATTTAATCAAAATCGCTATAGCCCAGGAGAACCGAAATAGGTAGCGTTTTGATCACATTGGTAATTATAGTTAGTTTCTTGCACATTTTCGACATACCCTCATTTTGGTATTTCAGGGAAACCTGGGGGTTATGTATCGAGTTTGAGCTGATTCGGTGTCTCGCAATCGCCTTCACAGGCACAGACACACACACACACAGATCATTTGCTAGTAGAGCCAAGGAAAGTTAGGGGTTTCTGGGGTCTTATCCCCCACCACCCTACAACTATACCGACAACCTAATGGTTCATGTGCAGTTCTGAGGATTCTGCCACGTTTCTGGATTCGTGTGTCGTAAGTTGCCAACTTTTCCCTTGTGATCTGAGCTTCAGGTTGGAGTCGTAAGGCAAAGGTGGGATCGATAGGCTGTAAAAACCTGGGATTGTCTGTCTGCCATCCAACCATCCCCTCGCCCCTCGCCACCCGCCACCATCACGCTAACTACCCCTTTGAGATTGTGCGACGTTCGGGGATGGGGTTTGGAGGGCGAGGTGGGTCGCAACCCCTTTTACGAGACCGGCCAACGTTAATGAATAGGAAAAGGTCGTAGTGCGGAGGCTGCGATAGGAGACGCGACGAGTCTGGTGAGGGTTGAAAGACAACAGAGCGCGATGGGGGCTCAATCAATATGCAAGTTAGACGGAAAGGAAAGGAATGGGAAAGGAAAGGAATAGAAAGGAAAAGGGCGAATGTGGTGGTGGTTGTAGTAGGTGAGTGAGTGAGTGAGTGAGTGGTGGTTGTTGCTCGGTAGAAGCTGCGGTGGAGGGACAGAACAATCGGATCGGCTCGATAAGCGTGTGTGAGGGCTTGGGATCAATCAGAGCGAGCCGGCAGCCGAAGCCGATGTCGGCACGAGTTGTCTCTAATTCCGCAACCCAACCTTCGCCGTAAACCCAACTTTTAACCCTCGCCCCTCCCTAGCCGCCCCTACGCCACACCAAACCATTCCAACACCATCTTCAACACGGGCACGACGACTCGACTCGCAAACTTTGATTCAGCCTTCAGCCCCACGTCCCGCCTGAGCTACTGGATTCCTTCTCACTCGCTCTCTCACTCTCTCTTCGTCGTTTTAAACCTGAAGAACAATCCAATCCACCCCCCCATCCTCCCAACCATTCACCAACCATGCCAAATCATCCTCCGCATTCTCGAAATGAAAATCTTTAATTCTATATTCAATGTTTCCTGGGAATGAGAGGGCTAATGGAAACACTTGAACTCCCCACCGCCACCACCCATCATCCCTTAACCATTCTCTACCACCACTCACCTGTTTTTGTTTCAGCCTCCGAAAATCTTCCCTCCGTGATTTCCATTGGCAACTGTTTTTGAAACAATTCGAGAGGCCCAGAAATATCCCATCCCTCCATCGCAACAACATAAAACCGGTTGGAAAGAGGCCTCAAGAGAGACATAACTGGAGAAACACGAGTGCGTGAGGAGAGATCAGGTTCATATGATAGCAGGATTCGTTGATTCAACTGGCGTTCACACGTTCGGTAGAGTCAAACCTCGATGAGCGAGGAGCAGCACGTGTTGAAAGAACTAGTGTTCGCATGTTCAGAAGAACAACGCCTAGATGAGTGAGTAGCGGCATTTGTTGACAAAACAGGCGTTCACGTGTTTGGAAGAGGCACGTCCCAATGAGCGACTAGTGGCGTTTGTCGATACAACAGGCGTTCACATGTTCGGAGGACTCACGTCCCGATGAGCGACTAGCGGGGTTTGTTGACACAACAGGCGTTCACGTGTTTGGACTAGTCACTCCCAGACGAGTGACTAGCGGCGTTTGTTGACACAACAGGCGTTCACGTGTTCAGAAGAGTCCCGTCCCGATGAGCGACTAGCTGCGTTTGTCGATACAACAGGCGTTAACGTGTTTGGACTAGTCACTCCCAGACGAGTGACTAGCGGCGTTTGTTGACACAACAGGCGTTCACGTGTTCAGAAGAGGCACGTCCCGATGAGCGACTAGCTGCGTTTGTCGATACAACTGGCGTTCACGTGTTCAGAAGAGGCACCTCCCGATGAGCGACTAGTGGCGTTTGTCGATACAACTGGCGTTCACGGGTTTGGAAGAGTCCCATCCCGATGAGCGACTAGTGGCAGTTGTCGATACAACTGGCGTTCACGTGTTCAGAAGAGGCACGTCCCAATGAGTGACTAGCGGCGTTTGTCGATACAACAGGCGTTCACGTGTTCGGAAGAGTCACGTCCCAATGAGTGACTAGCGGCGTTTGTCGACACAACAGGCGTTCACGTGTTCGGAAGAGTCCCGTCCCAATGAGTGACTAGCGGCGTTTGTCGACACAACTGGCGTTCACGTGTTCGGAAGAGTCCCGTCCCGATGAGCGACTAGCTGCGTTTGTCGATACAACTGGTGTTCACGTGTTTGGACTAGTCACTCCCAGACGAGTGACTAGCGGCGTTTGTTGACACAACAGGCGTTCACGTGTTCAGAAGAGGCACGTCCCGATGAGCGACGCTGCGTTTGTCGATACAACTGGCGTTCACGTGTTCAGAAGAGTCCCGTCCCGATGAGCGACTAGCTGCGTTTGTCGACACAACAGGCGTTCACGGGTTTGGACTAGTCACTCCCAGACGAGTGACTAGCGGCGTTTGTTGACACAACAGGCGTTCACGTGTTCAGAAGAGGCACGTCCCGATGAGCGACTAGCTGCGTTTGTCGATACAACTGGCGTTCACGTGTTCAGAAGAGGCACGTCCCGATGAGCGACTAGTGGCGTTTGTCGATACAACTGGCGTTCACGTGTTCAGAAGAGGCACGTCCCGATGACCGACTAGTGGCGTTTGTCGACACAACAGGCGTTCACGTGTTCGGAAGAGTCACGTCCCAATGAGTGACTAGCGGCGTTTGTCGATACAACAGGCGTTCACGTGTTCGGAAGAGTCACGTCCCAATGAGTGACTAGCGGCGTTTGTCGACACAACAGGCGTTCACGTGTTCGGAAGAGTCCCGTCCCGATGAGCGACTAGCTGCGTTTTTTTATACAACCTTCGTTTTGTTATATTTATGTGTTCGTTGGGGTGGAATTCCCTTGTTTGCAAGTCACATTGAGATGTGCCAGTAGCTGCATTCATGTATACAACTCCCATTCACTCTCGTTGGCGAGTCACATAGACACAGGCGAGTAGCAATGGAGGGTCTGCTCCGAGTGGTCCCTCGAAATACTCCTGCATATTGAGAACCAAACCGGATCCGTTTAGCACATTGCATCAGGTTGCCCTCTCTGTGAAGGCTACTTTTCTGCCTTCTTCTCCTCCACGAGAGTCTCGTAGCGTGCTGCCGTTCCCATACATCCTCCCACACTGCCGAGCACTTTTGGGAGGTTCAGAACCTGTCGTTTTACCATGCCTTCATCCTTCATTCCGCCGACATACTGACCGCAGTGCAGCACTGCCTTGTTATTGACGTAACGAAGTAGTGAATGGTTGGCATTAGGCAAATCCGACGTGTTTGTGATGGGTCGGCTGGTTGAGTCCGTTCTTCTTTCGGTAGTTCGTTCGTCAACACCAACTTCCAACGCATGAACGACTCTCACATTTCCTCAAGTTCCGCGGTGAGTACACACCTTCAATAATTTGACCATAAAACTCGATACGACAAATATCTTGACGGCCCGAAACTCCCTCGAGTAGCTCACCTTTAGAGCCCTTCAGATTTTAAGTGCCCTCTTTCTTCAGGAGTGAGAGGTCTTCCGTGTTTACCTTCTTCCCTCGGTCGAAACTCCCTGTTCGAGGACCCCTGGGAAAAACACCAATTTTATCAGCCCATTCTCATCATTTCTCTCAATTTTGGTAACATTGCTACTTAGGCTCGGGTTGAAGAAAACTAGATTGCATTATTTTCCAAAATAATAAATATTCATTTTCGTTACCAGCTCTGTCGAATGTGGGAGAACTATTCGCCGCAACGTGTATCACAATATTTAATACACATTATCTTTCTTCCGTCATTCAGCTTGTTCTATTAAGAAGTACGAAGTTGGGTGATTGTCAGTTTTATTAATTTTAAAACTCGAGAACAAAATGGATGATCGAATGTGTGGAGACTAAACGAAAAGAACAGGGATGCTTTCTAAATCTTGACACGTAATCATAACATCTTTACTGTCAACGTTGGCCAAACTGGTCGTCGATCCTTTGAAGGCATGGTGTGTTATGAAAATGAACCCTGTAATAAAATGGTGCTAACAATACTACGTGTAGAGAGGGTAAATAAACGTACTATTCCCGTTCCAATTTTTCTTTTTTTAAATTTATTTAAAAAAAAAACGAAAGTAATTATGAGAAAGGGGGGGAAAGGGCCTGTCAAGGTCCTGTAGATGAATCCTCTGAATAGACAATCGCCTGTGGCTGGAAATGAGCAAGGAGAGCAAGTAATCACGAAAACGCACGAAGTATCTCGAAGATTTGAGAAAATTGAGGGAAGTGATAGATCCACAAAATATTTCATCTCTACAACAATAATTCTCTCTAAAAGTAATTCGTCTCTACTCTTAATGTTCTCTAAAAATGAATACATAAACTTATTCAGATACATGTACCACTTCATACATTATTCCGACTCTAGCCGTCCCAAGCAATGCCATTTCAATTTACTGGTAACTTGTTTAAAATACCGCGTGACGGATAAGCGGGATGTTGACATTTTAAATAGTTCTTCGCAAAAAGCATTAAGCATAAAGAATGGCAAAATTTTGATGTTTTTTCAAAGAGGCATCGTGTGTTCTTGATAACTTTTCCTGGAGATTATTCTCACTATGGCCTTCTGAGTGGTGATTAACGGGGCAAGTGTGGTTCGGTATGCTCCACCCAACAAGGGAGACTGTACGATTAAACAGATTGGACTAGTGGAAATTACACAACTTTCAGTTGTCCGTGAGAGAGGGCCCCCTTGTTCCCCCACCCTACTCTTTTGTTCATTTCGATTAGTAACGTCTGAATCACCTGAGAGTTTTGAGTGACCAGGAAATTTTGATAAAATCCTACCGGTATCTCCAATAAACACCGTCGTTGTCGCCACAGGCGCTGAATGATCTGGGTGTTTCGGCTTTCTTTAGAATATGGGAAAATGTTCAGTCTGTCTTGTCTGAGTGTGTGTGTGTGTTCCCCTACAAAGATGAGGTTTACACAAGCTCCTTCTTGAAAAGCACGTCAAGTATTTAGGAGTGAGTATCGGTGAGAGGTGGGGTTTCAACCAACACCTCTAGTCCCTTAAGGGCACACAACGAGCAATTAGTAAGACCACTTGGGGAGTGTTACCGTGACACTGTTCTCATGTATAAGGCAATCAATCTATCGAGGCGTGATTGGCCTCGTTGTCTGGGGTAGCAAACCAACAGTCAATCAAAAGAGAGTATTGGCCCAATCCCTGTGGATCACCAAGACCTACAAGACTGTATCAACAGAAGCACTCCAGGTGATCACTGGTCAGTTACCAGTTGATTTGGGTGTTGAGTGCATGGTTGACAAGTGGAGAGTGAAACGGGAGCTTCCCCCGCTTTGGGCTCAACTCCGTGCGGATCTCACCACATAACAGAAACTTGCCGCCATCGACTAATGGCAAGCGAGATGGGAATCCACATCAAAGGGACGTGACACGTTCTTCCCCAACATCCGTGAACGTCTTTCAAGAAAATGGGTTGAGCCAGACCACTGGACGAGCCACTTCCTCACGGGACGTAGTGATTTCAATGGGCGCTATTCTTTTCTCTCAAAGACTCTCCGTCATGCACATCTTGCGCCTCCAATTCGGCGAGTGTCCCTGCTGGCACTGGCTAAGTACGTCGTAGCAGTTCTGGTTGACATCAGGGGAGCGTTTGAAACCTTTGGTGGTCAGCGCTCCTTAATGAGCTTAAAGGGAGGGGAATCCCTTGCAACCTGTGAGATGGGAATCCTCGTCAAACGGTCGTGACACGTATGAGTTCTTCCCCAACATCCGCGAACGTCTTTCAAGAAAATGGGTTGATCCTGACCACTGGACGAGCCAGTTCCTCATGCACGTCTTGCGCCTCCAGTGTGGAGGAAACAAGAAACCACGTGCTGCGTGAGTGACGGTTGTTGAGAGGGCATACGAACTTAGCAGCATTGACTGCTACGAAGCAAGCCTATAACCATTTTGCAGAGTTCGCGAAGAAGGTGATGGCTAAGAAACGTGGTCATAGTTGATCTGTCCTTTTGAAACTTGCCACCCAAGTAAATTGTTAGATCAGGTGGGAAACCAGATTAAGAACTCCTCCCTGAAGGTACGGGATTCCTCAGGTGGTCACCTCTGCGCAGTCACAGGCAGGCCACAGCTCTCTACTGGGAGACTGGCTAACGACCAAATACCTGCCGTACCTCCACAGGTCTGAGTTCGATGGATGCTGCAGAGGCCAGCCTCTTGCATATTAACGAAACCGCTACTTCCATTACTGATAACCCTCGTCGAGGGTTTAGGAACAGCCATCAAATAAGGAAATAGACCTAGAGTTTACAACAGGCCGGGATTGTAACGTCGTGGATGCTCGCTGCCGCGCTTGTAGTTACCAGTTTGAGTCACGATTCACGTGGCGGAGTGAACTCTTAGGGGCCATCTGCATGACGCTGTCTGCAAGCAGGTCGCTAGTGCATTGTCATCTGAGGGCTGGGAAGTGAAGAGAGAGAGCGGTACTACCGGGTTAAATATGGAGAAGGACTAAGTCCTGACATCGTCCCCGTTGGTCTGGATCTGGACCAGGCTGAAATGGTCCTGGATGTCCAGGCACTACCCGGCAATATACGTCATTAATTCTTGGACTTTGCACTAACTTGGCACGCCATGGGGACGACGGAACGGATGTTTGAAGCTCGTGGAGTAGAGGCAGGTAACATCGGGGTTATAGCATAGACAATGACCTGCTGCAGTGTGTGGGGAAAGAAAAGCGCTGAGGAGATGCGTGAGCTGGGTGCGTCAGCCAGCGTCCTCCGAGGTATCACCTACTGCGTGACGTTCGGGTTGCATCTAAACTGGTCGTCATTACATCGTGGAACACCCTCTTATCCTTCTTTCCTTCCCCGTCCCAATCCTTCTATCCCCAGAGCCATAGTAGGGTAGCCTGGGTGCCCTCCCCGTTTCATTATTTTTATTTACTCACTGTCTCCTCTTGTGTGTCATCATCTCATTGAGCTTCAGGGGTGGAATATGTACGTGTGTCTGTGAACGCGATTGACCGAAAACAGCTGATCCAAATCCGTTCAAACATGACATCACCAGGGAACGCCAGAATGACGTTATGGGCACGATCCGCTTAGGACTAACTATAGTTATTATAGTCGTCAACAATGTTTTACTCAAAAACGGCTCTATTTTGATTAGTACAGTGATATTACCGTTATCATCTTGTTTCTCAGTGTACGACCCAAAAGTAATGGACGTTCTTTCTAGACGGAATATATTAGATTAGAGGTTCACTGTTGTCCTGTATTGAGTGGTTGGGGGTTATAAGCGGCGTGGCATGATGGTTCACACGTACAACTCCCCACGTCCCTTCAGCTTCCGAATCTGCACAATTCTTCGAGCTGTCGACGTCGTTCAGGACACTGTGCGGGATCTCACGATGTCCAGGTCCCCTGGAGGTCAGTTTTTTTGTGTTTTTTGGCGGTTTAATTCGTCGCGAGCTGGAAACAGAAGTGAAAAGCGATGATCGTGTCGAAAAGGAAAAAAAAAATGGTTTGGCAGAGAGGGGAAAGGGGTGGGATTTATTCCTGCGGTTTTTTGCCTTTTCATTTTTCCCTGTTAGACGTCATAATATGTTGTGATGTTCAGTTCATCTAAGCGGATTATGTTGTGAGTGGCGAGGGGAATGCGAAGGCAGTTTCTCCTCCTGACTTTTCCCTCCCTTTACACAGCTCTACTTAAACCGAACCCCTTTTCTGATATTTTTAAATCTATACGCCCCCTTCCCTCCGCCGTCGTCCCTTCGCAACCTCACCCCCCCCCCTCACACCGCCGATCCCTCCCACAACCCTAACGCACGCAGCTTTTATTCCGCAGTTAATGGGCTGGATCCCGACCTAATGAAGACAGAGGGCGGTAAAAGCCGAACGAAACTCAAATGTTTCAGAAGCGACGAGAGTGCGATTTACGACGACTCAAAAGTCTCGTTGGACTCGAATCAATCCATCAAATGGGTTTGGCGGTTGTGACGAAGGAGTGGCAACTAATCAATACGAGTTGTGTGGTGAGTGAAATGACTGGGAAGGTAAAAATTGTCGTTTGTCGTTTCCTTAAGGGCCCACTTTCACCAACTGAGGTAATCCTGTTGAGACTCGGTCAGCACTGCCTAACCGCTCCATTTCACAAAACCTTGTCAATTATTACACAACGGTTTGTTATTCTTTTGAACAGCTTGACCTAGTCTCACACCTCCGAGACACATCTCATTCGATCTAGAAAACGATACCTAACACGGCATATTTACAATAAAACTGCCGAAATTCCGTTTTGATTGATTTTTGTAACCATTCTTTGGCGACAACAACCGTGGGCTTCGTCCGATTGGATGGCCGAGCAGACGGGCACAACTAGATACCAAATGAGATTTTGATGCGAAGGAACGAATGTTTTAGACTAAGTTAAAGGCACACACATTGCAAATTTGGAATCCCCATGTCTTGAAACGTAAAGTATTTGAAGGGGGGTTGTAAAAAAATGTTCCTGATTGAAAACAAAGGGTTATTATTAAGAAGGATCAATCCTGAAACGTCGAAATTTAAAGCAACCTTACAATAAACACCTTCACATCATATAGCGCGGCACCATTTGCATTCGGCCAATGCGCCTCTTCTTGGCTATTCAAGCAGGACTCGCCAAGCATATATCGTTACCGATAGAGGGGATCTCTGGGACCGTCGACGACAACAAAGGCACAACCAACTCGACCCTGACCTATATCGCTGCCATCGTGTGTGTGTTAGAAGGCGATTGAGAAAGAAATGCTGGATCAAATCAGCTCTAACTTCACATCTGGCCCGCAGGTCACGCTGGAACTCCAAAGTATGAGCAAAATCCACCGAAAACACCCAATTTTTTTTCTCCAAAACGGCTGTAACGATTTAATTAAATCTTTTGTATGAACAGCTCAAAATAACCAGACAATACTATAAAATGCTCATCTATAAGAAAATGATGTGAGAAGCATAATAAATTACCAAACATTTCCACGTAAACTGATTTATTTATACACTTATTTTACATTTATATATATATATATATATATATATTTATCCCTTATAAACCCTGCGGCTAATATTACCAAGGAAGTAGTTATTATCTTTCTTAAAAAATATCTGGTGCGCAGCAACACACAACTTTTCGCCAACCCTTTAATTTCGAACACCAGCTGCACATGAGGGCGCTATATCATCCTTCAACGGCTTTCTACAGAAATATTTATGAAGATCGAAATGTAGGGATTAGTTAGCTAAGAGTACTTCGTAAGTTTGATTGAAATCGTCTGAGCCGTTTTCGAGAAAATTGGAATACTGATAAATTAATATTCGACAAATCTCCTTTTCTGAGTTAACTTGGCTTCTTTCTCCGTTCAACAGATGGATAGAGAGATAGTTTCGGAGAACGAAATGTGGGTTTAGGATGCTAGAAGACACTTCTTGAGATTTATAACATCTGCAGAAGCAGTTACCCTGGAATTTACGGAAATATTCGGAAATGTTCGAAAAAACGTTATTTTCGACACATTTTCATTTTCATCTCTGCTCAATGGACTGTGAGAGAAACATTTATCGAGAACAATATATAAGTATTAACTATTTGAAAACGTTTAGCGAGTTTGGTGATAATCGTTGAAGCCGTTTTGCCATCAAACGTAAAAAACCTATTTTTGCTTCATAGGCCTATATATCCGTTCACCGTATTTTCATGGAAATATGTATACAGAAGAAAAGTTAGGTATTTATTAGTAGAAGATAATTAGAAAGTTTAATCAAAATAGTTAGAGCCGTTTTCGATAAAAATGCGAAAAACCTAAGTTTTTGGTACATTTTCGTCCCCCTCCCCTCCCGTTCCATCGGCCGAAATCGCCCATAACCTTATTTTGGTGTGTACAAAATATAACAAACAAAACAAAAAAGGAACAAGCTCAATTTTATCAGCCACTCTCCCGGAAATCGAACTACAGACACACACACAGTAGGCCTCAAAACGTGAAGATCTGAAGAAAACCAAAATTTTTTTTTTTTTACACGATCACTATACTTTCCTCTCTCTTTGGGGTAGCTGAAAGTAAGAAAGTCGTGTGTACAGCCTCAGTACTTCTTCGTGTAATAATTGCTCAATAATGGCCAGGGCATGGACACGAGCAGCACAATAAATTCCTGAACTGTAGCTGAACCGCGTCCTGCTTCGGTGATTTTACTATTTCCCGTTTAGACTCAGTCGTACGCCCCTCAAAAATTGTTTCATTCGACCCAGCATCTAAAAATACCTGGGAAGCGATACCGAACACGGCGTATGCTGTAAAACGGCCGAAATTTGGGTTTTTGTTAATTTGTTTAACCACGTTTTGCCTATAAAAACCACGGGCTTCGTATAATAGGGCACAACTAGATGAATAATAAACCAAAAGGTAATGCGTATAAAATGTTCAATTAAAAAAATACTGCGCTTGACTCACACCCTTGGGATTCCCTCAGTATTTACGTTAAGATACCTCAGATAATAACCATGGACAAGTGAAGCCTAGAAAGTTTGCAAGGTCTTAAATGGACCCCCTTCATGGAATGGATGCTCTTCATTTTTTGTTACTTTCCGCTACCCCAAAGAGAAAGGAAAGAATAGTAATCGTGACAAAAATAAATTTGGGGTTTCTTCAGATCTTTACGTTTTGAGGCCTACTGTGTGTGTGTAGTTCGATTTGAGGGAGAACGGCTGATCCTGAACTGGTTCTTTTTGTGTTTTTTATTTTTTTTACTCACCAAAATAAGGTTATGGGCGATTTCGGCCGATAGGATGGGAGGGTGCGAGACGGAAATGTACCAAGAACTAGGGTTTTTCGCAATTTTTTTCAAAAACGGCTGTAACGATATTGGTTGAACTTCCAAATTATCTTCCTCTAATCAATACCTAACTTTTCTTCTCCATACATATCTCCATGAAAATACGGTGAACGGAGATATAGGCCTATGGAGCAAAAATAGGTTTTTTACGCTTTTTGGCATAACGGCTTCAACGATTATCACTACACTTTCAAGATGTTTTCGAATAGTTAATACCTACATGTTTTTCTCGAAAAATGTTCCTCTGACCGTCCATTGAACAGAGATAAAAATCAAAATGTGTCGAAAATAACGTTTTTTCGAACATTTCCGTAAATTCCAGGATAACTGCTTCTCCAGATGTGATAGATTTTACAGAGTGTCTTTAAGTCACCCCTGCCCACATTTCGTTCTCCATAATTATTTCTGTATATATATGTTGAACGGATATATAAGCCTAGTTAACTCTGAAAAGGAGATTTGTCGAATTTCTCAAAAACCGCTGAGACGATTTCGATCAAACTTACGAATGACTCTCAACCAACTTGTCCCTACATTTCGATCTCTATAAATATTTCTGTAGAAACGCGATGAACGAAGATATAGCGCCCGCATAAGTAACTGGTGTTCTAACTCAAAGGGGTGGTGGAAAGTTGTGTGTTGCTACGCACCGCTCGTTAAACGAGTAAATGTCTTCCTCGTCCCTCTGCTCAAATCTGGCTGCTTTCAGGTAAGACATCCACGTCTTTACGTGGGGTATTTATCTTACTTTCCCGTCTCTACATTTCTTTTGTTCTTCATTAGCTGTACTTCGACATCGGTACAGTTCATTTTACTATAATCTTCAATGATTTATCCTCATTCGCTCAGTAAACTTTATCTCTCTTGAACAGAATTTGATAGTAGCACGAACAGATGCAATCCGATTTTTACTTTCCGTTTGTTGCAATGGGGTTTCATGTGCACACAAAGGCCAACTCAACTGACCTGCAGTTCCTGACCGGTGGGGAGACGGTTGCGCCTGGCCTCTTCCGTGGCCTATATCAACCCGGCAGCACTGCGATGGCCTTACCGTTTGTTTCTGCTCTTTCCATCCTCATTTAGTTATTCCGGTCGCCCCTTTTTCCTTCTCTCTGACTGCAAGGACGCTTTCGCCTTCGCAGTGACATACCTTCCGGGGTGCCTGGGAACAACAGGCCCCCCTGCCCTCCTGGCATCAGTGATGCCTCTTGGCACGTCCAGGCTGAACCTCATGGCGGAGCCAGGTATTGGTTGGCTGAGACGGAGCTTCTGCCTAAGTTATTTATTTTTTTGTTTTCGTCTAATAGGGCAGGGGTAGAGCAGGTAAGGCACACAGTTCGTCGGGCTTGGTAGTCTGTTCCCTCTTCTTGTAATTTGGAGTTTTCCCATTTTCGCCTGAACTATTTGGACGTGCATCCAGGTGGTCTGCTCCTCCTCTTGGTTGGAGAACTGCCTACGTGATCAGGTCGCGTGCGGTTTTGCAGAGCCTACGCTCTGTGTACTGGCCCTCTCTAATCCTAAATTCCAAAGCAGAAGCAGAAACTTGAATAGACACGAAGCGCATTACACATATATGACACTTAACGTTCACTCTATAACTTACGTACATTCTCAATAAATTACATCCATACCTCAACGGACCAAGGGTGTCTTGTAGCGCGTTGGCGAGAACAGTCTTCCAGGTCTCGGTGCTCCAGAGGAGAGTGGAGCACCGGTTACTTTCGAGTGATCATCATCAACTTGGCCGAAGCAAGAAATAACAGGCGGTTGTTGATAATGAAACGCCTCTCGCCATATCGCACTTGGCTACCACGCCTTCACTTTTTGGTTAACCGTAAGTGTAACGCCTACCCGACATCGAATGAGCTGCATTGCCCGTGAATATGGTGTCGCGATAGCGCCGACCCCGAGTGACTTTAAGGAGCAATGACGTATATTGATCCGCAAAACGAGCCTGCAGCTGCCTCAATACTGAGCGTTTAACGTTTGTTTTGAGAAATTCACTCCCACGCGCTAAAAATACCAATTGAGATCTGCGTACAAGCGAACTTACGCGAAACATTGCAATGAGTGACCTTTTCGTCGTAATTCTCGTCAATTTATTGAGCTGCTTTCGTCAATTTTATATTGTGGTGTACACGGACCTATTCGTTCACTCAATTGTATGACAATATTTGCTGTTCTTGAGGGAAATATGTGTTTCAACCGCTATAACAACTATAGTTAGTTTGGCAGTTGTTTTTTCTATACGCTCATTTTGACGTTTTACATTAACTTCCTGCATAATTATCAAACTTTAGCAGATTTCGGCTGTTTTCCTGCAATTGCACTTCGCTTTCTGCTCCGTAAGGCTAAGGAAAGTAGGAAGGGTGCCTGAATGAAGTATCAAGTGTCTGAATGAACCAGATTTATAAAAATTACGTGAAAAACGTCTTGTACGAGTTGGCCCAGTGGTGTAAATTTCTGAATGCACGTTGGAGGTGTATCCCAGTAGGTATGTCGACACAGTGAACGACATTTTTACAAACCTGAGTGATAAGATGAGTTTGGGTTTCTGACGCCAAGTCTTCCTCATTTCCGAGGGGTAGATTCTGAGTCGGCGGAAGGGGGATTTCGAAGTCTTCGAGGGGCGTCAATGAAACAATAATGAAGCTAAGAATAGTGGGATGTTTGATGTATCGATTCGAGAAGCTCCGGTATGGAAATGAAATCTGAAATAAGGGCGTCGAGGAGATGGCGAAGATGATTGGGAGGCTTTGAGTGTGGGGTGGAGGGGAGGTTGATGTGTGCGAAAAGGACTGGGGGGAGGGGGAGGGAGTTGCTGTGCCAAGGGGGTAGTGGTGGATGGCGGTGAGGGCGAAGGGTGAAAGATGGTTCGAAGAGGAGCGGAATGGGCGGCGAGGGGAGGGAGGTTTAGGATATCGACCAAGAGGGATGTCAGTAGCAATTACCAATCCATCGTGCGACAGTAGCTAAGAAGCCGAGATGAATATTCATAAAGGAGGAGGAAACTGCAAAAGGGGATGAATTGTAGAGCGGAGTGGACGGGGGTGGGGGAGGGGTGGTGGCGGTGGTTGAACGGGTGAGGGGCATAAGAGGACGGGTAGGGGTAGAGTTTTGGTGGAACGGTTGGTGTGGTAGCGGTGGGGGTAGAAAGAGAGGCGGTATCTACTATGTATGAGCCAACCCCGTCACCCCGCACCCACAACACCCCCTTCCCCCCATCCAGAGGCGCTCCACCACCTCCCCACACACTCCGCGACTTATCGATTCCCTTATTAGAAGACATGAATTAGGACCTCACATGTTTTACATATCCGCCACTGCTCACTTTTCTCAAACTCTCCCGTCACCCCATAGCAACATGCCACCCTTGGAGCAACGCGTTTCTTCTCGCATTTTGTTCCGTCCGTGTCACCGTCGAGTTGAATGACTGGCGATCGTCAGGTCCATCATACCTTTGTACGAGCCTTTCTTCATACCTCCGCCGTCTGAAGATTAAGTGACGGTCCAAATCAATAGGAGCAGACGAGATATCAGTCGATGTACTTCACCTACTTGCCGAGACGATTCTGCCTGTGTTGACCCACATCTGGACTTGACAACTGGAGCATACCCACAGATATGGAAGAAGGAAGTTGTGAAGCCACTACCGAAATCTAAAACGTCCATTTCACCTAGAGATCATGTCCCAATGTCAATGAGCTGCAAGATTACGTCGATAGGCACAACACTTCGGATGCCAAGAAGTCTGCGTACCGCTCCTCCTTCGGCATAATTTCTTCTCTTCTCAACCCAGGTGAGTGTCGAATAAAGCCTGCCTAAAACAGTAGTACAAGACAGTAATTTCTTTTCAACATCCCAGGGGTATTTGATATGAAGTTGAACACCTCTCGACTCTCAGGGTCCTCTGCTGCTCTCCAGCTGGATTAGGGGATTGGAAAACCAGGCAAATGATGACTGGAGACTGCGTAAATCGTTGCTCTCTAGCGTAACTGAAGTATTAAAAGCTCACGCAAGTGTCGAACTGCATGCCTACTGAAAACAGTACTAAAAGACAGTAATTTATTTTCAACTTCCGTAAGGTAGTTTCGGATGCGATGAACTCGCTTCTCTCAATCACGGTCGAATCACTGCAAACTTGTGTGAGTATCGGTTAATGCCCATCTAAAGTTGTGGTGAAGGATTGATATTTCTTCTCAACATCCCAACGCTTATTGTGTGACATAAGAAAAGCAATGGATCGCAGACAAGTGACTGTTAAGATTGTGGTCGAATTGGTTCGAAAAGACATAATGTTGGCGTTTCTTGAGTCAGTTGGTGCCATTGACAGTTTTCTGGCTTGTTTTGAGTCGTATCTGACTGGAAGACAGCTAGCGGTTAAAGGTAATAACGGCGAACTATCGTCCTTGAGAGCGGTACCTGTCGGCACACCTCAAGGCTCTGTTTTATCTGCGTTATGTTTCACTTTATATGCGATCACTTTACGAAACGTTTTCGCACAAGGAACATGCCACATTTCATACGTGGATGACTTACTGTTTTACCGACCTTGCAGTATGGAAAACCTGTGTAGCACAATTGGTGGGCTGAACGAAGATCTTGAAAGATTGGAAGTCTGGAATGGGAACTAATTCCATTAAGATGAAGGCAATGTTGCTTGGGTATGAGTACGATCCTTGGAGTTACCTGTGGTAGCGTGGAAATAGAATAGACGTAGCAAAGAATTTTGGAATCATGGGCTGGGGCAATCAAATGACAGCCTCATGCAACACGGCATTTAGGACCATTTCGAAGATTTTTTTTTTTTTTTTTTGTAAATACAACGGTGGATGCAGGCGATACCCTCACTGCAGCCACAAACGGGCCTATTGTAAGGGCGTCCAGGATCCTCAGATCGTGACCCCCCTGCACCACCTCCAGGCCCCACGGCACTAGTCTCACTTGGTGTGACGTCACCTATGCGCCTCCACCACCCCCACACAAAGCGGAGGATATCTGCAAGTTCTGCATTTGCCACCTCTTCGGGCTGAAGAAAGGGCCTCCCAAACACAGAACGAGTCCATCGCATACGCACAGCACATGCTCTGCCGTCTCTAGCCCTACCTCGCAGAACGTGCATACCTGTACCTCGCACTTGCCAATATTTGCAAGGTGGTACCTCAGCGGACAGTGACCTGTGAAAAGGCCACATATGATCCTCATATCCTTCCTCCCCAGTGCAAGCACCTCTATCTGGAGAGCCGGATGAAGAGTTTTGACTGTCTAAGGCCGGGCAGCCCCTGCCAATGAGCAGCCCTGCACCTGTCCTCCCTCCCTGCACCGCCTCATACAGATACCCCTCCACCAAACAACCAAATTCAACAAATCATTCACACCCACAGCCATTTGCATCAATAATAACAATCCTGAAGGAGTCACTTCAGACTAGAACAAAGCGTGAGATCATTTGAAAATACATTTTCAAATTTACTGTAGCAGAAGTACAGTGCGGGTGCCTAGCGAACACGTATGAGATGTGAATGCCAAAGGATAAAAAAAGAAAAAGATGTGCAATGTGCTCGTATTGAGAAATTTTTGATTTTTTTCTTTTTCATCTTTTTGTACGTTTATGTTTCGTTTGTTTTTTTATTAATATGAAACAATCATTTTATGTGTATAAATACTGCCAGAAGTGTATAAAAAGGTCAATGCTTCCAGCTACAGTGGAAGAGAGGGCCCTATGGCCCTAACCGCCCCTGGTTAACTTAAATAAACAAATTCTATTAATTCTCTCTCTCTCTCTCTCTCTCTCTCTCTCTCTCTCTCTCTCTTGGCACAATTCTCAGCGTTCATAGAGGAAGGCAATATCCTCGATAGCTACCAGTCGGGTTACCGAAGGAACCATAGCACGCAGACCGCTCTAATTAAGGTGACTGATGATGTAAGAAAAGCGATGGATGAAAGGAAACTGACTGTCTTCACAAGCCTTGATCTTAGTCATGCTTTCAATAGCATAGACCACAGGTTGATGATCGCCATCTTGAGATCCATTGGCTGCCATGACTCGGCACTCTTCTGGTTCCGTTCGTACCTGCTGAGACGGCGGCAATGCGTAAAAAGGAGCACTGGTGAGGTTTCTTCATGGGTGGGGTTGGTAAGGGGTACCCCTCAGGGAACGACTTTTTCTGCGATACTGTTTGCTCTATACATAAATCGATTGGCGGATTCTCTATCTGTCTGTGAAAGGGGGATGTATGCCGATGATCTGAACATATACCTATCGTGCAAACGGGAGGAGCTTCGTGAGGCTGTCAGCGCTGTCAATCGGGAGGACCTGGAGAATCTTTCAGGGTGGTTCAGTGGACATGGCCTTGTGCTGAATCCGAACAAGTGTAGTGCCATGATTATGGGGCATGCCGGATTGCTTGGCAATTTCTCCCTCAGTGGAATCCCAAAATTGGCGGTTGAAAATGTGGCTCTCTCTCTCTCTCTCTCTCTCTCTCTCTCTCTCTCTCTCTCTCTCTCTCTCTCTCTCTCTCTCTCTCTCTCTCTCTCTCTCTCTCTCTCTCTTGAAATTAAATTATGTGAATTATTAGATCGAGGGTCGGCGCGGTGCTGGAAGAAGACGGCTCTCCTGGCTGAATCACTTGAGGAAGTGGACGGGTATACAGCGTGCGGAGGACCGGGACGCTCTCGCCGCAGTGAATGCCAACGTCCGGTTAGCCGGATAAGACACAAGAGACAAGAAGAAGAATTGTATCTGAATTTTGTTCGAGAAGAAAATAATAGTAAAAAAATAATAATAATTTCGAGAAGAAAATAATTGTAAAGAAATAATAATAAAAAAAAAAACAATCAAATAATGAAACGAATATTTTGTTATAGTAGTAGAAAACTAGTTAATAAGAAGAAGAAACGAAAACTGTTGACCCATTTGCATTTATCATGTTGAATTTTAAAATTTCTGGTTAGGTGTATGAATGGTCGAGTACGTCCAAATCTCGCCAGATGTATTAATAAAGCCGTCATTCATTCAGTCATTCTCTCTCTCTCTCTCTGTCTCTCTCTCTCTCTCTCTCTCTCTCTCTCTCTCTCTCTCTCTCTCTCTCTCTCTCTCTCTCTCTCTCTCTCTCTCTCTCTCTCTCTCTCTCTCTCTCTCTCTCTCTCTCTCGCATTGTTAGGCCTTGCCCTGGACCAGAATCGTCACAGGCCCGCCCCATCATTCGATGGCCCTTCCTGCTTTTCCTCATCCCAGGGTAGGACAGTTTGGACTTGCTGACCTCTCTGGGATTAGGAAGGACCCCAGTAAGTTGTGGGAGAGGGCCCCGAAGCCTTCACCCACTACCAGGGGGCCCATCTGCCGCGTCTCGACAAATGATAACAGTGGTGACCCAACGAGTTACCGATGGGCGTCAGACAGTTCCACATAGCGCCGTGATTTCGAAATTAGGTGTTAATATTTGCTGTTTTCGCGAGCTTTGTCGCATAGTTCCAGAACTGTGAACTGAAAATTAAAATAGAAATATCTGGTGTTGCAACGCACAACTTTCCTTAGCTCTACGTCAATTCACTTTGTACATGGCCTTTGAATAACACCTGAAACAACACGTCACAGCTGAAGGAAGCGGTAGCGCCTACAGTTCTGGAATTTATTGTGCTGCTCGTACTCATTCCAGGACCTTTATTGAGCAACTGGTACACACAAAATTGATGAGGCTGTAAACACGAGTTTTTTGAAGAAGGATAGTAATTACTTTTGCAGAGCTATTGGGTAATAACTGTTGGAAGTGGTAGTAAGTGAAACGACAGTAGTTGAAATTCAGGTATTTCAGGAGTGAGCCCCATGTATCTCACGAGCGTTTTCACTCACCCTTTAGGTCTTGGATTGCACTACAATACCAATTTTTTTAAACATTCTATTAACATTCCAGCGGAGGTTATAAGAAAGAATCGCGCTAAAAAAGCTTTTCGTCGAAAATTTTGATAATTTATTGTGCTGCTCTTGTCATTTTCCCACGGATGGGAATTTTTCGGTATAATTGCCTTATTTAGAGCTATCAATATAAAAAATGTAATCAAAATCATTAAGGCCGTTTTGGGGGAAAAAATTTGGTTTTTGGATCACTATGATAACTATAGTTAAATTTCGGTGGATTTTGCCCATACCCTTATTTTGGTGTCTCATGGTAACGTGTAGGCTAGACATCATGTTTCAGCTGATTTGGTACGGTTTTGTTCCCTAAAATCCGCGCTAAAAAGGATTTCGTCGAAAGTTTCGATAATTTATTGTGCTGCTCTCGCCATTTTCCCATAAATGGGAATTCTATGGTATAGTTGCCATATTGAGAGCTACCAATATAGGAAATGCGATCAAAATCGTTAGAACTGTTTTTGGGAAAAAAAATATTTTGTGTTTTGATCACTATGATAACTATAGTTACCTTTCGGTGGATTTAGTTCATACTCTTATTTTGGCGTCCCATGGTAACCTCCAGGCCAGATATGAAGTTTGAGTGGATTTGATACGGTCGTTTTCTCTAAAAATCGTTCACAGCACACACACACACACACACAGACCATTTTCCCAAATAGTGGTTTTCGGACTCAGGAGGGTCTGAAACGTAAAGATCTGAAGAAAACTCTAAATTTTTTTTTCTCAGCCGATTACATAACTTTCCTTTCTACTTCGTAGAGCCAAGGAAAGTAAAAATCGTGTCACAGCGCGTTGTGTCACTATTCGGCGCATTCAGGGCAAATTGACTCCTTCAAATATGGGGAAATCTCCGTTAAAAGGAGATCACTCGGTAACACATTACCTTCACAGATAAGTAAGTGACGTGCGGCTGTTAAAATGAGGGAATGGCGCCGTGTGAATCTCAAGTGGAAGATTCGTAAGGGAAAATGAGGCTCTTCTATCGGTTAACGTTCTTGTCGTCGTCGCCGCTGCTGGGGGCGATAAGTGAAATTTTCTTAAACCCGAAACTGCTTGGATCATTAATCTTCTCGCTGTGAGAGATGATTCAATAGAAGAAAGAAAGAAGAGCAAAAGGTATAGCGAAGTAGCGTAGGTATAATAACAGGAGGGACAGATGAAGACTCACCATTAATATCGGATGAAGGGAATGTATCGCCAAGTTATGGATGGCTATCATTTCATGACGGCAGATAAATTTCCTCGACGGAGGGTGAAAGGAGGCGAGCAAGGAAATTGGTGATCTGAGAAATGCGGCCTGGGGGAAAAAGAACAGAAAAACCTCCCCAAATCAAGAGCATTACGAAAAACCGGGGAGACTCAGTTGGTCTGGAGGTGGGGAAGATCGAATGAAGATCCGGCGGTGAAGAGGTGCGGCGTGAAGGGAGTGAGAGTGTGAGAGAGGTGGGGGGGGGGAAGGTAACCCGCAAAAAAAGTTATCTTTCGCGTATGACGTTTAATGGTGATACATTTTTAATATGTGCCGCCGGTTAGGGAGACCAGAACCGGTGTCCCTGGAACCGGGACGTTTTATTCCTAAATGTTTTTACTTCCTGTTTTGGTCCGCCCCAAGGGATCGCAAGATGGCCGCAGCTCCAATATTCATTGTTGTCCCCAGTCAGCTCCCGAACCTTTTCTTTCCCTTTTTTTTTTTTACCCCCTCCGCCGCAAACAATTTACGGGGTTTATGCGCTCGGAAAATTGACGAGTCGCCGGCACTTAAACTTTCTAAACGATGTTCAGTCCCTCGTGAGTTCAGTGAGGACTGGAGGACGGTGTTGGTTGGTGTGGAGGGGGGGGGGGCAACAAAAAATGGAGCTCTTCATTAATTTATCTCCAACAGGTGCGTCCGGCCGACCGTGTCCAGTCTATTAGCGTCTAGCACAGATTGCTCATGGGGGTCGATCATGACGCCGGTCTGATAGAACTCGTCTGCCAAGTAGGAGAGGTGATTGAATTCAGTCTTATTGTTATCGTAAATAAAGTACGCGCGGCTGAAATTTTATTAGTTCGACGAGCAGCGCTCCACAATTCTCACTAGGCATCACGAAAATCATCCACTCATGCCTAACAGATTGACGCATTCAAGTTGAGGTAAATGGCTCAGTTTCATCGAGGCGATTGATTCCCGCAGGCGCTCCGGACGACCGGGCGTTTTATTAAGGACTGCAAAATGCCGCGCATCAGGTCATACGGAACCTGGTGAGATGGAAGGTCAGGATCCAATACTGCCAAAACTGAAGCCATTCTTTTCACAGCCAAACGCAAGACTCCACGGTACATTACAATCCGAGGCAACAAAATTCCCTTTTCTAAATCTGTCAAGTACCTATGGGGTTTATTTGGATAAACGGCTATCCTTTGGAGACCACATTAACCAGGTCGACAAAAAAGCCCTTGGGACTCTTGGCAGATACTACAACCTTCCGAAATCGCAGTCATTGAGCACACCATTGAAACTCCTCATTTTCGAAGCGATTATCAGACCCACAATAACATAACGCGTGTCGTGTCTGGCACACAGCGTCATCCACTAACATACACACGCGGCAAGTAACACAGAACAAATGCCTCCGGATCGCCGCAATCACGACTACGCAAACTCCACAAAATGGAACACAAATCAGATCACATCACACAGACAAACTTGTCTCACACCCCAACCCACTAGTAAGAAACCTCAACACCCTTAGGAGACCTCAATGGAGGAGCACAAGGCGAAGGAGACGGATCAGAGCCACTCTACTAAACATTGTTCATACTCTGTGTGAATGGGCGAATGTATTTAAAGCGTGAATGAAGTGTGATTGTGTGTAAATATGTAGTTCTAAGCAAAACTACCTTAAGATTCTAGGTTTTCGCCATTAAAGTTTCATAGTTATAGTATTATGTTAAGTATCTACCAATCCCACGACTGAGACCCATGCAGGTGAATGCAGCCATACTGTTCGGCATGGTACGAGGCATATCCACAAAGTAAGTGTACTCGATTTTTTTAGGGATCAAAAAAATTTATTAAAACAAAAAAAAAATACGTGCTTACGTAGGTATACATTTAAGCTATTTTTCTACGTAGTTGCCATTTCTCTTGATGCAGATAGTTAGGCGGGGGATCAATTTTTTTATGCCTGCCTCGTAGAAATCTGCAGCCACCTCCTTCGTCCACTTGTCGACCTCCCTCTTCACCTCCTCGTCGGTTGAAAATTTTTTTCCACCTATGTGCGTCTTTAGAGAAGTGAAAAGATGATAGTCTGAAGGCGCCAGGTCGGGGGAATAAGGGGGGTGGTCTAAAACATCCCATCCAAAAGAGTCCAACAGTTCCTTCGTGAAGTTGGCCGTGTGAGGTCGGGCATTGTCATGGAGCAAGCAAACGCCCTTCGTCAAAAGACCCCTCCTTCGATTTTGAATGGCTCTTCTCAATTTTTGCAGGGTCTAACAATACCTTGCCGCGTTTATGGTCTCCCCCCTGAGGCAAATAATCGATCAGTATGATGCCTTTGTGGTCCCAAAACACTGATGCCATGATTTTTTTCCCAGAAATTGTGGTTTTGAACTTTTTGGCTGAGGGTGAAGTGGTGTGACGCCACTGTTCGGACTGTCTCTTGGTTTCTGGAGTATAGTGTGCAACCCAAGTCTCATCTCCAAAAACAATACACTTGAGGAAATCATCACCCTCCAGTTCATACCGTTCCAAAATCTCTTTAGAGGTCTGCACTCGATTTAACTTGTGTTGTTCTGTCAGTTGTTTTGGGACCCATCTTGCACGCAGTTTATGAAATACGAGGGTTTCTGTTATTGTTTCGTGCAGCAAAGATCTGGATATTTCAGGAAACTTCGTAGAAATTTCGTCCAGAGTCAATCTGCGATCGTCACGGACCGCATTCTCAATCTTTTCCACAAGTTTGTCAGTCACAATCGACGGTCTCCCACTCCTCAATTCGTCAGGCACATTCGTACGACCGTTCTTAAACTCCCTACACCACTTGTACACACTCGTACGATTCACGTGTCCTTCACCATAAATTGCCTTTACCTCATTAAAAATTTCAATCGGGGATTTCTCCTTAACAACGAGGTACCTCGTACATTGGCAGAAAAGGGTGATACGAAAAGATGTTTTGTTCGAATTAAGATATGCTTTAGCAACTCCTCACTTTGTTGCTCGTTTGGGGTCACGAACATTACGACGTCCTTTGAAAGTACTTATTGAAGAGATTTTGGGTAAAGAAAAGCAGACCCTTCACAACAATGAATCTCTACCGCTGCTTGACAAACAGATTCGTTGTTCTCTTTGTGACAGAAGAAGTGATCGAAATACGAAGACTCTGTGCACCACCGCGCACAAGTCTGCAAAGATTGCTGAACAGTATTACATGCAATTCATCTGTATTTTGATTTTTTTTTTTTCGTTTTGGTTTATTATTCATTCTGAATAACAACCCAATGTTTTCGGTCACGAAAAATTTTTTACAACCCCCCCTCAAAATTTGATACTTGACGTTTCAAGACATGGAGATTCCAAATCTGCAATGTCCGTCCGCCGTCCGGGCCGTTTTGTGCCTTTAACGTGGTCTAAAAAGTTCGTTCTTTTGCAGAAAAATCCCATTTGGTATCTAGTTGTGCCCGCCATCTCGGCAATCCGATCGGACGAAGCCCGTGGTTGTAATGGGCAAAAAACGGTTAAAAAAATTAACGAAACACAGTACAAGGCGGGAGCTACAGCGTCCCTCCCTCCCACCCGTCTGAATAAAAAACAACCGGTGGCGGGGCGTCCTCGCCTCGCAGGCGGGCGGCTAAACTCCCCTTTCGCCTCCCAACGAGCGCCCCCGTTCCGTTTTGGTTTTAATACCATTCAATTTTTTTAGATTCTTTCGTTTCATTCTCATTTTGGTTTTTTTCATAGATTTTTGGTTAAATTTTGATATTAGTATTTAGCGTGCATGTTTTCATATTAAAATTCAGTTTTTTCTAGATACTTTCGTTTTTTTTTTTTGTTTATTTTAATATTACGATTCAGTTCTTTTCGACCTTTTTTGGGTTTCATTATGATATTTTTCGATGCTGAATCGAACAGGATGGGTCTCGGAGCATTAATGCTAGGTCAAGCTGATTATCCGAATAATAAACCGTTGTGTAATAATTTGCAGGGTTTTTCTTTAAAGTCTACTATTCTAGTGTACAATTTATATCATATGAATATTGAAAGTTTGTTTGTCGCTGGAATTTGGATTATTTTTTGTGTCAACAAAATATACTTTTCTTGCAATAGGGAGGTGCATTTATTTGTAAATAAATAAGACTTATGTGCTGTTATTTGGGGTTTTTCTATTTTTTTCCATTAGCCTACATCTATACTGAACAAAAATTTAAAATATCTGGTGCGTTGCAACACACAACTTTCCTTAGCTCTACAACAATTCATTTTGTACATGGCTAATTCTATTTAATCAATTCATTTATCACTCAGTTCCTTTGAACTTTGTCAAACAACGCTTAACGGCAGCAAGAAGCGGTAACTCTTACAGTTCCAGATTTTATTGTGCTGCTCGTACTCGTTGCAACGCCATTATTGAGCAACTGGTACACAGATAATTAATGAGACTGTAAACAAAAATTTTTTGAAGAAGGATAGTAATTACTTTAGCAAAGTTATTGGGTAAAAACGTTTAGAACTGGTAGTAAGCGAAACGGCAGTAGTTGAAATTCCGGAATTTCTGGAGTAAGCCCCATGTATATCATGAGCGTTTGCAAACACTCACCCTTCAGGTATTGGATTGGTCTACAATACCAATTTTCTTTGACATTCTACAAAAATTCCAGCGGAGTTTATAAGGAAAAAACGTCGAAAATTTTGATAATTTATTGTGCTGCTCTCGTCATTTTCCCATCAATAGGAATTTCATGGTATGATTGCCATATTGGGAGCTTTCAATATAGAAAATTCAATTCAAAATCGTTAGAGCCGTTTTTGAGAAAAAAAATATTTAGTGTTTTGATCACTATCATAACTATAGTTAACTTTCGGTGGATTTGGCTCATCCCCTTATTTTGGCGTGTTGTGGCGACCTGCAAGCGAGATATCAAGTTTGAGCTGATTTGATACAGTGGTTTTCTCTAAAAATCGTTCACAGACACTCAGACGCACAGACCATTTTCCCAAATAGTGTTTTTCGGACTCAGGGGGGTCTGAAACGTAAAAATTGAGAACTCAAGATTGTTTTTTCAGCCGATTACATAACTTTCCTTTCTACTCCGCAGAGCCAAGGAATGTAAAAATTGAGACATAAGATAAGTAAAAAGTTAAAATTTTATTATAAAACTTGAGTGGGGTGTTAACCACTCCAGTGTGGCTTTTATGGTTGTGAAATTAAGTGTGTCATTCTAGGGTTAAGTGTACGCTGTGGTAAGAGGATTCAAGCTGCAAGCCTCGGTCATGAGTGATCAGAAACCAGTCGACTGATTAAAAAATGTACGAAACTTCGGATCAGAGAATGAACTTGTATAAAATCGCGAAGCGGCGCGCAAATGCGATCCAGTCAGGGAGACTGGAGTGGAAGTGAACGGAGAAACGTACCGGCTTCCCGAGGCTGTATATTTTAGAGCGTTGACGGCACTTAAAACCATAAAACCAGACACGATAGTAGCGCGTTTGGCCTGACGCGGGGGGCTGAGGGGGAGGGGGGGGGCGCTGTAAACGGCGTCAAAGTGTCGCAGAAGAAATGAACGTCGTAAGTGCCCAGAAGTGAGTATTTAGTTTGCCCAGCGTTCAATTCGAGAAACATTGAGCTCGCCCACTTCTCGCGGCATTCTCCAATAACATTGAATGCTCCCTCAACATGCGTGCTGCAACTCAGTCACAATTCTCAATATACGGGGCCTTCATGCATAAACCTTAATGCGCTTGAAAATCATTGCGCTTCGTGAGACGCTAAGACACGACTCGTAAAGTTTTATAAGTTCTCAAACGCTGGTAGCAACTTGATACTCGAAGTAACGACTTTTTCCTGGCGAGCCCGCGATCATTCGGGCGATGGCTGGTCAATAAAATGTTCTCCCACGTCTGTAGCACGAGAAGATCACATCTGCGCGTGTCATTTTTGTCGTCGCATGAAAAAGAACCGTTTCTATAAAATTTCGGGATGTCTGTCATTTCTATAGCTCCCTTGAATTATAGTTAAAAAGGAAATCTTGAGGAAACATTTTTAGAAATGGTAAGTAGCGAAGCGTATGAAAGACTCGTCGTATAGTTATCCAATTGGACTAGCGTCTCAATTTTTAGAAAATTCTATTAAGATTTGAGCTGAGTTCATGAACCCGCGCTTAAATCGATTTCTGTCGAAATTTTAGGCAATTTATTGTGCTGCTCTCGTCACTTCCCCACAAATCGGAATTCTATGTTATTGTTTCCTCATCAGAAGCTGTTCATATAACATATTTAATCAAAATCGAGATAGCCGCTTTTGTGCCAAAAAAATTTTGGTGTTTTGATCACTATGATAACTATGGTTAGTTTTAAGCAGATTTTGCTCACATCTTTATTTTCGGTAACCTGCGGGATAGATATCAAGTTTGAGCTGATTTGGTTCAGCCTTTTTTGTTCAATCGCATTCACAGACACACATACCGTTTTCCCGAATAGTGTCCGAAGTGTTCATTTGGCTTTCAGGTTTTTCGGACTCAGTAGGTCTTGAGATTTGAAGAGGACTCAATTTTTTTTCAGCCGATTACGTAACTCTCTCAAAAACGGCTCTAACGATTTTGAATTAAACTTCCAAATTATCGTCCACTAATCGATACCTAACTTTTCTTCTCTATAAATATCTCCATGAAAATGCGGTGAACGGAGATATGGGCCCCTGAAGCAAAAATCGTTTTTTTAACGCTTTTTCGCAAAACGGCTACAGCGATTTTCACCGAACTCACAGGATGTTTTCAAATAGTTAATACCTACATATTGTTTTCAATAAGTGTTCCTCTGACAGTCCATTGAACAGAGATAAAAATCAAAATGTGTATAAAATAACGTTTTTTCGAACATTTCCGTAAATTCCAGGGTAACTTATTCACCAGATGTGATAAATCTTGATGGAGTGTCTTGTAGTCACTCATACCCACATTTCGTTCTCAATAATTATTTCTGTATATATATGTTGAACCGAGATATAAGCCAAGTTAACTCAGAATAGGAGATTTGTCGAATATTATTTTATCGGTATTCCGATTTTCTCAAAAACGGCTTTAACGATTTCGATCAAACTTTCGGAGTACTCTCAGCTAACTAGTCCCCACATTTTGTTCTCCATAAGTGTTCCTGTAAAAACGCGTTGAACGAAGATATAGCGCCCGCCTATTTAGGCGGTGTTCGAACTTAAAGGGGTGGCGGAAAGTTGTGTGTTGCTACGCACCAGATATTTACTTCGTGGAGCCAAGAAAGTAAAAACAAAACACAAAAAGAGTATTAAGTGGTAATGTTGGTGCACGAAAGAGGGAGCGACATTATCTTGATGACTGTATTACACTTGACTGAATAGCGATATCCTGTTGAGTTTGAGTTTATAAACGAGCACAAGGGACTATCAATACATGTAAAACTGGCTTAGGGATACTAAGCGGAGGGAGAGGGACAGAGATGAGTTGGGAGCAGGACAAGCTGAGAGACGAATCGTTGGGAGTACTGGAAGACGACTGTATCGCGAGTGCTGAAGGATGACTGACTTGGAAGGAGCAGTCTATTGAGAAGGAGAATCTAATATTGAGGGGTGGGAAAAGATAGATGGGAAAGTCCAGGACAGGGGGAAATCCAGAGTCAATTGGAAATAACTGAAGAGGTGGACTTTCAGTGGGTAACAAAAGGGCTGAGTACGAAGGTATTTGGCGAAACAATGTCTTATGGTTAGGGCTAGTTAGGCAAATTCGGCCTGTCGAACAGGTAAGTACATAGGTGCATTCAAATACGATAGTACATACAAACCTTCCATATACCCTAGGTGCCAAACACAATTGCTCTTTCTGTTTGTAATCAAATATATAAATTAAAAAATCAGAACTCTTGTATTTTTTTTTTTTCAAACTTATTACACCTTATTAGGGAATGATGCTAGACCATTTTTTAGGGTTTGTCTCTCCTCTTTTTTCTACGAGTGAAAGGCAAGTGCCATTCTCATCCCTCATTCCTTCCCTTCAAACCATCGCATTAAAAATAGGTGAATTGGTCAAGCAAGAAGCCAGCATACTTAAAGAAGAAGAACAGGCCCATGCAGTTTCCCCCATTAAGAATATCCACGAACCCATTTCGATGGAACTGGGGTGCGCAGAGGTATCTGAATCCCTCCATAATCGGGCACTTTGTCGCACAGTGAGTCAGGTCCTCCCCCACCTTCCAATTTATGCTGACTCAAATGCCCCGATTCGCTCGAGACTTCGCTGCCATCAGTTGTAATCAAGCCGGTTCTCTCGTTGCTGTGTCGTCGGCACTCGCGTTCGCTCCCACCCAGTCCCCGTTTTGTGATGGTAAAACTTCCCTGAATGTAATTGAGAATAAAACTCTGTTCCGATTGCATTCTGCTTTATATCGTACTAACTCCCCAACTTCGTGCGATATCGCTTTCAATCTTAATCCCCCCAGGAACATTGGCGCCCAACTAGTGGTCGGACTTCCCTTACGTTAGTTCGAGATGCCGGCCACGCAGAAAATCTTGAAGGTTCTTCTAATGTGATGGGAATTTTTTTAAGAATAGGTGAATTGGTCAAGCAAGAAGCCAGCATACTTAAAGAAGTAGAACAGGCTCATGCAGTTTCCCCCATTAAAAATATCCACGAACCCATTTCGATTCAACTGGGGTGCGCCGAGGTATCTGAATTCTTCCATAATTTGGCACTTCGTTGCGCAGTGAGTCAGGTCCTCCCCAACCGTCCAATTGCACGTAGCACAATTGATATTTCGGTCAGCTCTATGATGCATGTAATTTAGAAGTCGACAGTCCGCTCTGGCTCTCATAATCATTCCTACCGTGTATGCGTTCTTCAGGTATGGAAACATATTCATTGCATGCCAGATCCAATGCCGAATATAACCTTTCCGACCCGAGCCCACAAATTTGTGTACGTCCTTCTCTACAGCGCCGATAACTTCCCCGTCATTTATGTATGTTGGAAAATTGTTCGATAAAAGTTATCGTTATTTTACTTACGCGGTTAATTCGACGTACAGGTTATCAGATGGAGTAACAATGGACAAAATTAAATATTTATAACCTTGTTCAGGGATGATACATGACAGAACAGAGATAACGTATATGAATCTCTTTTGTTACGAGTTTAAGAGGTTTAAAGGAAGTCCATCGTTCGTTTCCGTTCAAGTCATCGTAAGTGTCCGAGTGGACTGTTGGACAGCCGTGCGTGTGTGTTGCGAGAACGCATTGCGGTGGCTCGTCATGGATGCATGTAGTTGCCGACAGTTAGCTTTGAGACATGATGACAGTGCTTCAGTTATGAATTGGACCACTAGTTTTGGAAGGTTTGAACCCGCGTGGCGCTAAGAATCGGGTCGGTAGACCTCAATTCATTAGAAAACTCAGTTCATGGTCTGGTTTCTCTAGAATATTGCGGTGATACTAACATGTTCCATGTTAGTCTAGAGGGGCTAATTCACGACTAGCTTGCTTCTCTACCTATAACGCCGCGTCACGAAGGCATCTGCTAGGTTCCGTAATTTTTTCATTGAGTTGTGTCTATTTATTCCGCGAACTGAGCCGTACAAAACGGGTTCGGATCTTCGTGGGTCATGCTTAAATAGAGCGTGATGGGTACCAGGACGCTGCCTTGGGGTACTCCATTTTTAATTGGGCGGATCTGACCCATTTTAGGTTTTGTCAGTTAGGCCGTGAAGCAGTCTGTACATGCAACCTCAGAGGAGTTCTTTTAATTCGTGATACACGAGTCCTTCCTACTCCAGGCCCAACGTCCCCAGAGCAAACACAAATTCATCAATCTTTCAATTGAATGTTTACTTATTGATTCAGGATTCAACATTTTTAGTAGTATCATATTATGCAAACCAAATGAACGGTTTTAAGAGCATCTTTGACATGTTACATTTCACCTTCCCATGATGTACTTTATCAACTGTCCATTAAGTTTCATTGAGCGTACTGGGCGATATTCGTCTACTACATTAACTATTATTAAAATGGCGTTGCAAGTGACCCTCATGGTCGGCGCAGGAAAAGGCGTGACAACCCGAGTTGAGCGATTACAAACACGAATTCTTTTGGATTTTTGTATTCAGGCTCCTTTTTCTGGATTTTGTGTTTTACTCTTTTGGCAGTGTCTTCATCATCTGTATCATCATTTTGGCTTCTTTTCCTTCATTATTTTCTTGTTTTTCTTCAACGAGCAATTGCTTCTGTGTCTTCCTCATATGTCGTATTTTCTTGTTGTTATTATATTACCTCCTTCTTTTTCTTCATCACGCATTTTTACTCACTCTTCCTTTATTATTTTTCTTTTTTGACTTCTTCTTTTTTGTTTTCGTTTTCAGGCCGCTTCTTCTTTCAGCTTTCTATTACTCTGTTTACTTTCCGCTACCCGAAGAGAAGGAAATTATAGTAATCGGGTCAAGAACAATTTGAGTTTTTTTCAAATCTTTACGTTTTGAGGCCTACTGAGTCTAAAAAACCTAATTTCGGTGCGTGGTCCGTGTGTGTGCGTGTCTGTAGTTCGATTTGCGGGAGAACGGCTGATCCGATTGAGCTGGTTCTTTTTTTGTTTTGTTTGTTATTTTTTGTAGACACCAAAATAAGGTTATGGACGATTTCGGCCGATGGGAAGGGGGGTGGGGGACGAAAATGTACCAAAAACTAGTGTTTTTCGCATTTTTATTAAAAACGGCTATAACGATATTGGTTAAACTTCCAAATTATCTTCTACTGATGAATACCTAACTTTTTCTATCCATACATATCTCCATGAAAATACTGTGAACGGAGATATAGGCCTATGGAGAGAAAATTGGTTTTTTACGCTGTTTGGCAAAATGGCTTCAACGATTATCACCAAACTTTCAAGATGTTTTCAAATAATTAATACCTACATATTGTTCTCGATAAATGTTCCTCTGACCGTCCATTGAACAGAGATAAAAATCAAAATGTGTCGAAAATAACGTTTTTTCGAACATTTCCGTAAATTCCTGGGTAACTGCTTCTCCAGATGTGATACATTTTAATGGAGTGTCTTTTGGTTACCCCTACCAACATTTCGTTCTGTATAATTATTTCTGTATATATATGTAGAACGGAGATATAAGCCAAGTTAACTCAGAAAAGGAGATCTGCCGAATATTAATTTGTCGGTATTCCAATTTTCTTAAAAACGGCTCTAACGATTTCGATTAAATTATTTATATTGATAGCTCCCAATATGACAACTATACCATAAAATTCTCATTCGTGGGAAAACGACAAGAGCAGCACAATAAATTATAAAAACTTTCGACGAAAAGAGTTTTTAGTGCGGTGTTTCCCTCATAAACTCCGCTGGAATGTTAGTAGAATGTTAAAATGTATCTGGTGCGTTGCAACACACAACTTTCCTTAGCTCTACGTCAATTCACTCGGGCACATGGCTTTTTACTTTTTTCTACTTACTAAATTTATTTATCGCTCAGTGAATTTGAACTTGGTCAAACAACGCTTTACGGCAGCATGAAGCGGTAGCGCTCACAGTTTCAGAATTTATTGTGCTAAATAAATTGAGTAGAAAAAAAGTTAAAAGCCATGTACCCGAGTGAATTGACGTGGAGCTAAGGAAAGTTGTGTGTTACAACGCACCTGATATTTTTGGTTTATTCTTCTTCAGTGTTCTTCGTATAATTATTCTTCGTTTTCATTATCATCGTCATATACACCTTCCTTGGATTTAGCATGTAGAATGGAATGATACGTAATTGGCTGAAAATAATTTGTAGAGTTTTCTTCAGATTTTCACGCTTCAGACATTTCTCACAGTCAGAAAAACACTATTTAAGAAAATGGTTCGTGTGTGTCCGCTTAAATGTTACTGGACTCTTCAAAAAAAAATGATGTGGTAGCTCAATCAAATACCTATACGATGAGCGTTTGAAAATAGAATAGAGGCCACTCCAGAAATTCCGGAATTTCAACTACCGCCGTTTTACTTACTATAATTTTTAAAAGTTTTTACCCGATAACTCTGGAAAAGTGATGATCATCCTTTTCAAAATAAAACGTGTTTACGACCTCGTAATTTTTCTGAGTAGCGATCGCTCCATCTTCGCGTGGTAATGAGTACGAGTAGCTCAATAAATTCCGGAACAGTAAGCGCTTCCGCTGCTTCCGTGAAGTAATATTCGATCAAATTCTACTGAACTGAGTGATAAATAAATTGAGTAACTAGAAAAAGCCGTAAACACAAGTGGAGCTAAGAAAAGTTGTGATTCGACGCATTCCTCTCTTTTTGTTCTGACAAATAAAACATATTTACTCACTCTCTCTCTCTTTCTCTATAGTTGACGGTGACGAGGCCCACATAAAGCTGCCGTTATCTGAGTACTGTACAGCCTGTAGCTCGAGAGTATCAGATAAAGAGAAGAAAACGCAATTCGAGATTGTCGACGGCAACCGAAACAGCCGATCGGAGAAAATTGGGGAAAAGAAATCCGCCAATACTTGTTGACTATTTTCCTTATCAACGATAGAACGAGGGCCTTTTATAGGCTCCGGTTTTATCCGAAACATCTCCGCCAACTATGGCGGCTTTTATTTGTTTATTGTCAGCTCGGCTTATTCTTTATCTGTCCCATCCAATTGCTTCGGGTCGGGAACTGACTTTTTTTCTTTCTTTTTTCTCCCCCCACCCCTTTCTCCTTTTACAGCCCTTCAAGAATCGAACGGCAACATCCCCTTTCCTCCCGTTTGCCACTCAGAGCCCGCGGAAGTCCCAGCCTCCACGTCATCGACCCCTGGAGTGCCACCGGCATTGCGAAGACATCACTTCCTTCCTTCCCTTTCCATATTTCCTTAATGCGCTACGTTGAAAATTACACTCGAGCTTCGCCATCGCGTGGGGTCTACGTAAACTTGTAGTGTTACCTCCCCTCTAACCCCTCCCTCATCCATCAACCAACCTCCCCACACCGGTAAAACACGAAACTTTACGGAATAGCGCAATAACCATTAATTCGTAATATAATAGAACGTTCCCACGCGTCAAATTTAATCTTTAATTGAGGAAACCATTGCGAACTCAACCTTGGGGATGAAGATTCAGCGATTGATTGACGTTTTTATTCATCAACCTGGGTATAGTTACGGTCATGATGGCATTTCTTACCGTTAGGCTCAGCTCAAGCCGAACTCCTCAGAAGTTCGTTTTGCTAAAACCCAATCGGATTTTCCAAGATATCCCAACTTCCGTTCGTTCATTATTTTTCTTCCAATTGTCTGAGCTTATGGTCATTCTCGTCTCATACGTCAACTTGGCCCATAATGAATTAAAACAGCTCTCCCTCTCTTGCACCCAACCTCACAATGCCGATTGGAAAATAACGCACTACACAAAGCCAATCGTTTTCCCTAAAATGATGTAAATTGTTATACCTAAATACGAATGTTATCAAAAAACGAAGCACTCTGGTTCAGTTCGCAGTTGAGAGAATTATCTCCTTCAGAAGTTCTCTGATCTGCCAGTGGCGATTTCATCATTTCTTTCGACAGGATGATTCAGCCAGACGTGAGCTCTGAGGCCTTTGACGGCGTCCCCTTGAGTGTCTTCCCGAATATTCCACATGCCAAGAGGCAACATTTCTTTTCATTACATATGTACGAAACGGAACGATATATACGTCCTCAAAAACATACCCTTCCTCTTGTTTTCAGCCAACTGTATCTTCCTCCGGGACTTCAAATGGTCCCAGTATTTCAGAAGGTGATCAGAATCGCGCTAAAATTAAATTAATTCCGGCGTGTAGTAACGTGAAGTACCAACGATCACTATACACAAATCATATTGTCTAGCTTTGAGGGCTAAGTGTAGCCTCAGGTGTTCCAAATCTTTTTTTGGCGGATATTAGCTGGAAAGTTTGCCGCGGATTGGTTCCACGAAACGATGTTGAATCATGAAAAATTGAAATAAAACGTTTTTTACAATGTTCCAAAAAATGTTGCTTTCCCGAGCAACAAGAAATCAAGTTAATTGTAACAAACAACTATTTTCTACCACTTACTTTCATGCACGCAATGTATGCTGAATTCTGCCGCAATCTCCTCGCAATTCTGTTTTCTTGCTGCAGCAGTCACAACACCCGATATTTTATTTTCCACTATTTGGGCATGTTTTGTCAGCTCCTTCCTCAGCTGAGAAGTTGATTCTTTTCTTTCGGTAGTTCCCATAATTTGTTACCTGCCAGCAAAGCCATGAGAGCAATCATAAGTACGTGCCATAATTACCAACTTTACGCTAATTTTCGCGCCTACTTACGTTCGGTATGGCGGAATGGCAGAAGCGACAAAATGAGATGATATTCGACTAGAAGATTCGAATGTTGCGTTATTACGGAAAATGTTCGGGTCGAGCTTGGACTAACAGGGGATGAAGTGATGCACCGTTTAATGAAGAGAGAGGTAGGGGGTTTTAGGCTATGGGAAACACAATTTGAGCTCGCTGCAAGGATTTGGGGGAAGTATGAGCTGGAATCATCAATGCAACCGCTTTTGGTTTATTATTCATTCTGAATAAAAACCCTATGTTTTCGGTCACGAAAAATTTTTTACAACCCCCCTTCAAAATTTGATACTTTACGTTTCAAGACATGGCGATTCCAAATCTGCAATGTCCGTCCGCCATTCGGGCCGTTTTGTGCCTTTAACGTGGTCTAAAAAATTCGTTCTTTCGCACAAAAATCCCATTTGGTATCTAGTTGTGCCCGCCATCTCGGCAATCCGATCGGACAAAGCCCATGATTGTTATGGGCAAAAAACGGTTAAAAAAATTAACGAAACGCAGTACAACGCGGGAACTACAGCGGAAGTCAACGTTTCGTCTTTTGTACTCCCTCCCCGCCTGTCTCATTAAAAAACCACCCGCGCTCGCTCGCCTCCCAACGACGCCACCACGCAACTCCCCTTTCGACTCACTACAGGTTTGCTCCAAACGCCCCCGTTCCAATTCCTCCGACTCGACGGGGCAAAATCATCAGACGTTTTTTTCCCATAGTTCCATTGTAGTCAGGTCATGTTTCGTATGGTTTACTAGTATTCGATGCTGAATTGAATGGGATGGGTCTCGGAGCATTAATACTTGGTCAAGCTGTTCATGAGAATAATAAACCATTGTGTAATAATTTGCAGGGTTTTACATTGTATTAAGCGTGAAGGAAGAGGAAATGAGTGACGGATAATGTTTTTGTGCAGTGATGTCAGACGTTGTGTTCAACTAACGATTACAAGTTATTTGGACGGTGAACACGCTCTTTAGGGCCGCACACGGACTAGTATTCATGTTTTCAACGTTTCAGTATTTTCGCGTTTCACTCGTCGACGACGATTCTTTCGGTGCCTATTGAGATCAGCCGCATTCTCCAGAGATCGGATTTCAATTTCCGAGACCACTCGAGAAACGCCGCAGTGAAAAAGCGGTAATGATCATCCGAAGGGGATCGAGGAAAAAGAGGTTATTGCGTGTTCTAGTAGAAGGCTACGATTCGATATGTGATTGCAATCGTCAAGTGAATGAGTGGGAAAAGGATCCGCTCATTCTTATATTGTTATATCACGAAGGTCTGAACTATAGCCGCGCTTCACGCAACGCCACTTGGAAGGATTGGGAATAGGAAGAGGACGAGGATAAGGATGAAGAGGAGGCGTAGTGGAAAGAGGGACGGACAAATGATTGGAAATGGCGAGAGGAGGCGAATGTAAAAGAATACCGAGGGAAAAGAAGCAAGAAAAGAGAAAAAAGGTCTGTTGGCGTATTGATTGTGGTAAGTGGTCTGGTCACCCCTTAGGAGAGCAAGAACCAAATGAGGCGAGCTCGTTTTAACAAGGTACACAGAATGTTATTCGGCAGTTGTGACGGAGAAAGGGGATTCTCCAGATGGATCCTCCTCTTCAACTAAAGGAGCCCTAAATCTGAACGACCTAAAGGGCCTATGCTCTTCCGTGTGTACCCTTCGGCCAACCCCACTTTTCTCCCGCTCGCTCCCCAATAACCACAACGTACGAAATCCGAAAAGAGCCACATGGGGTTCTCGAGCCGAAGAGGGGTGAGTCAGATGTTCCTCCCTCAGGATTCATCCACCTAAGGAAGCTGTTCACCTATCTGATATAAATATGGGAAATCGTCATGTTTTCTATACAATATACCCTTCAACGACATCAATCACGCACTAAGAATGTTTACCTCATCTCACGCGGCTGTTTCCCCCCTATGAAAAATACTTGGAGCGTTTCTCCGCCTCTCTTCCCTCATCTTTCACCCTCATTCTCCTCTCCCCCACGCACCTTCCTCTACTTTTCTCGATCTTTTCCCCGCTTTTGACAACACGTGATATTGAAGTAGGAAAAATCTGTCGCTGCGATCTTTTTATCGCATAAATCACATTAATAAAGAAGAATCCCCTCGACGTCATTCTCCAAATTCTTGATTTCTCAGTCCAATTGACATCCTACAACCTGCTCAAACCGAAGCCACTGCAATAACTCTGCAGTTATATTTACCGCGGAGGTCCCCGTACCCTCAACCGACAATGCACCAAAAGCCAGGGATTTTCATGATTTTATCAAAATCGCAGCGTTTTTCAACTAACTGGCGCATACATTTCAGCTGTTTAGCAGTTTCTGTGTCAACGCATGAACGAAAGTACAGAATGCTACTGTTACATGCGTAGCGGTTAGCGAATTGACTTCAAGTTGAAGAAAAGCGTGTGATTCGTTGCACCTCGAACTTTAAGACACGCATTCAATAAAAAAAGTCTCGGAAGTTTTTCAATCTGCCATAAACGGTTAGGCAGATTAATCACGTAACTCTCTTTAATCCTTGTGTTTGGCACAGTTCCAGTAACATTGTAAGGAAAAATGGATTTTGGACTTTCTCTTCGATATGAGGTCGAGTTTCTTGACCACGGAAAACACCAAACTACTATGATCGAACAACTAGTCCTTTTAATGTTCTCAGACTTGCCGAACACAAGGATTAATATTCCTAGAGCCGACCACTTATTTTCTCACTCACGGTTTCCTTACACTATAACCGCCCTTCACCAGTCAACTATTCAAATACCTACTGTGTTGCTACTTGATGCTTCAACTCTGGGTCCCAGTAACCTGCTGATGTTCTAACTGACTTAGTCATGTTGTTTTTACTGATGGGGGGTGGAGATTAAAGAAGCAGGCTGATGTAGTTTGTGTGTTTGTGGTATGAGCGAGAGGTGCTCGAAGCAGTGTCCTGGAAGCTTCAGCCCCTTCAGGCATAATGATTCTAGCCCATTTCACTGAACTCCGTGCGGATCTCACCACAGAACAGAAACTTGCCAACTTGCACATCTAACGCCGTCGAATGGGCGTTAGAGAAATGGCAAGCGAGATGGGAATCCTCATCAAAGGGACGTGATACGTATGAGTTCTTCCCCAACATCCGTGAACGTCTTTCTAGAAAATGGGTTGAGCCAGACCACTGGACGAGCCAGTTCCTCATGGGACATGGTGACTTCAATGCGCGGCTCCACTTCTTTTCTCTGAAAGACTCTCCATTATGCACGTCTTGCGCCTCCAGTGTGGAGGAAACAAGAAACCATGTGCTGCTCCACTGTAGTTTCTACAACAGTGAGCGAGCGTTGTTGGGAGGGCAAACGAACTTAGCAGCATTGACTGCTACAAAGCAAGCCTATAATCATTCTGCAGAGTTTGCGAAGAAGGTGATGGCAAAGAAACGTGGTCATAGTTGTTCCGTCCTTTTGAAACTTGCCACCCAAGTAAATAGTTAGATCAGGTGGGAAACCAGATTAAGAACTCCTCCCCGAAGGTACGGGATTCCTCAGGTGGTCACCTCCGCGCAGTCACACACGGGCAACAGCTCTCTACCGGGAGACTGGCTAACGACCAAATACCTGCCGTACCTCCACAGGTCTGAGTTCGGTGGATGCTGCAGAGGCCGGCTTCTTGCATATTAGCAAACCCACAACTTCCATGACTGATATAACCCTCGTCGAGGGTTTAGGTACAGTCATCAAATAAGGAAACAGACCTGTCCCAGTAACTCTACTCCGAATTGCTTCATATCGTGGATGCTGGACTGTAGGCTAATGAAACAGTGTACTTTTTATCGATACAGTCGCTTCAAGTTCCTTTCATTAATGAATATTTCGCCTTGTTCAAATCCATCTTCCCTTCTTTTACACCCAACGCCACGTAAATATTAGTTGATAAATATCCTGGTTTCCTATCCACAGGAAAGCTGCTGTGAAACAAAATTTAGTTACTGTTAAGGTGGAAATAGCCCACAAGTTGGATGTAAATCGTGGAAGCCGTTGTTGACAATGTTACAATATCCCACTAAGTGAGTCACAGAGTAAGTACGATATCGTTCAAATAGTAATAAGAACAAGGAGTTTTATTCGCAATTACATTCGTAGACGTTTCACCATTACAAAAAGGGAACTGAGTGAGAAGAAAGGTGAGACTGGGCGACAGGGCGACGCCTCAACTAGAAACCGCTCAGTTTCGACTGACTGCACCTAAAACACGAAGGAATTGGGGCATTTGTGGCGCAGTCTGCACAAATGGCCCAGACGAACCTTCGCTAATAACTCAAACTAGGACAAACCCCATTTAATGCAATTTGGTTTATTCCCCTTCCCACAGATAGAAACTGCACTTAACCTTATTTTCGTTCCTTCCAATTTATCGGGAACATTAAAAAGCAGAATGGCACGTGACTTTTCTTTTTACTTCTTATGGTGAAGGAAATATTTAAACCCAGCAAGACTTGGATCAATCCTATACAATCCAACGTCAACACATGTTAAAAACATTACGTGGCTATAGCAACATGTGAAAGCTGATATTTCAATCAATATTACCCTTGATACAACGAAAGACGTTGGATAGAACGTGATAGGTCACAATTGTCGTTGTAATAATTTGCAGCGTTTTTTGTTTGTTTTTTATCTTCATTCAACGGAAACTCACAGCACCATTTTCGAAGAACGATATGCAAGTGTTGTCCAGTTAGCGACAAGTATTGCTACAGCCATTTTCCAAAAAGTAGAAAAAACAAATTATTCTGCAAATTAAGTGTGTGTGCTCAGCTCAGCTCTGGTCAAATTAGTTTGTTACCCTTGGCCCTGATGGAAAGACCCCAGGGGCGGTTTTTTTCCTTGACTGTTGGAATTTCAATTAGCCTCTCCTGCTAACAAAACGCTCTAAGGATTATTTTCAGTGTCGATAACTGGTTTTACCCCCGGAGTTTTAAAATTTGTGCAAAAACCGAGTCACTCCACAATCAGTCCTCGTACTATTCAGTAGCTCTTCGCTATTGCCCAAAAGAGACCCACCGTCTCATGAACTAGCTCTACTGGCTGCTCAATCAGAAATCGTGGTTGTTGAGTGACCGTTTAAAAACCAGCGTACCAATAAAGTAATCATTCGTATCATTTATCAATCAAGTCTTTATCGCTCTCTGATCAATTGTCTTTGATAAAACTGATTCGTTGAAGATCATTTGATCAGAATCGCTGCAATATCGCCCATATTGTTACAACTTGGTCCCCCGTCCGTCATATAACGAACGTCATGTGCGAACTTAACGTTCTACGTTGAAACTCGGAGCGTCTAGTGTTACGGAATTTATTGAGTCGCTCTTCCTTACGCCACGACAATAATCGAGTCGTTGGCGAATAGATGATTTATGAGATTGCCAACTTGGATTTTTGAAGAAGAATTGTGTTTACCGGTTTGGAACTATCGGTTAAAAACTGCGGGAAATGCTAATATTTGAAAGGGCGGTGGTTTGAATTCTGGAATTGCTCCTAATCTCCTTATAAATGTTACTTAATTTCAGACCCAACTGAGTCCCAAAATCACAGTTTGGGAAAATGGTCATTGACGTCCGAAACGTGCTTACAGTTGATTTGTCGCTTTGAAACTTGCCACTCAAGTTGTTCGACGCAAGGCGTCGAATTGGTCCGAGTCTTTGACCTCGGACTTCCCCGCGTAATTGCCTCCGACCGCCTAATTGTCTTCAAATATTTCCCTCAGCCGCGGGCCCCCTAGCCCCCTTTTCTAGGTTTTCCCCTTTCTTCGTTTCTTTCTCCCAATTTCATTTTCCTATCGACGACAGAGCTCTTCCAAAATCATTCCGCTTCCAACTATCACCCCAGTAACTTCTCACTCTCTCACACGGTCGCCAGTTCACGCGTTCCGACTACTGCCCTTGTGTCGCCCATTTGTATTCCATCTCACCTCAAGTTCAATTCTACTCCAATCCGTACGCACGTATAATACAGTCCTCCTCACGCTCACCGAGTTTCAGTTTTGTTGCGATCCTCCCCCATTCTTGCACCCAACACAAGTAAATAGTTAGATCAGGTGGCCAAATTAAGAACTCCGTCCCGGTGGTACGGGATGGTATGAACCTCTGCGACGATTTAACGTAGGCAATACCTCTCCACAGGGAGCATTACGAACGACCAAATACCTCCATGAACAGCAGACTGTTACAACCCACTTTGAGTGTTCAGGAATAGTCATTTCATAAGGAAACATACCTGTGTGTGTATATGTTACTGTGAACGCGATTGAGAAAAAATGACCAAATCAGCTCAAACTTGATATCTAGCCCGCAGATAACCACGGGATACCAAAATACGGGTATCAGCAAAATACGTCCAAATTTATAGTTATAGCGATCAAAGCACCAATTTTTTTTCCCCTAAAACGGCCAAAACGATTTTGATGAATATTCTTACATGAACAGCTCTCAATAAGGCGATTATAACATGAACTTTCAATTTATTGAGAAAATGACGAGAACCGCAAAATAAATTACCAAACGTTTCGACGAAAATCGACTTTAGCGCAGTTTTTTCCGTATAAACTCCGCCGAAATGTAACTATAACCTTCAAGGAACCCAATCGAATACCTATACGATGAGCATTTGAATATTCTCATAAAATGCATAGGTGCCACTCCAGGAATTCCGGAGTTGTAACTACCGCCGTTTCATTTAATACTATTTCTAAAAGCTTTTACCCGATGACTCCAAAAAAGTGATTACTACCTACTAGTTTTTACAGCCTCATCAATTTTGTGTGTACCAGTTGCTTGATAGTGGTCCTGGAATCGGTACGGGCAGCACAAAGAATTCCAGAACTGTACGCGCTACCACTTCCTGCTGCTGTGAAATGTTGTTTGACCAAGCTCAAATGAATTGATTAAATAGAATTAGCCATGTACAAACACTTATTGGCTCAGTCCAAATGAACTGAGGTGATACAAAATTTGAGTAAATAGAAGAAGCGGTGAACACAAGTGATTTTTATTTATTTATTTATAACATATACGGGCAGTGCCCAATTTAACAGTGAGAAACAAAGATTAATAAAAGTAGGACAATATAAACCACAATAAATAGCACAAAACAATCAGCAGCAATCCCGAGCCAACTAATGAAAATCACAATAACCGTCGAATTTTGGATTTAAAAGAGTCTTTCGACAACAACAGTAGGTCCTCCGAAACACCGTGTGACAGTGACAACCTATTGAAGTCATCCTGGAAGCGCACCATGGGATTATTGCGGAGATAGTTGGTCGAAGAGGTATACACATAAAAAGGCCGATGGAGTCTGGTAGCGTATAGAGGGGCGTAGAAGTTCAACTTGGAAAGCAGATACGGACGATCCAGTCGACCCGCTGTCAACCCATGCAGGAGAAGCATGTCCGCCTCACGTCGCCGGTTCTCCAAAGAGCACACGCCCTCCCTCCTGAGCGCCTGAGAGGAAAAGTCCTCCCACCTATCGCCTCTCTTGTAGGACACATAGCGCAGGAAGTGGCGCTGACCACGCTCCAAGGTATTCTTGGCACTGGTATACCACGGCGACCACACAGGGGAGGAAAACTCGAGAGGTGTACGGACAAGGGAGGTGAATAGCAGCTTAAGGGCGTTTGGATCCTTGAAATCCCTCGTATTTCTTTTGAGTAAGCCCAGTTTTCTCATTGCTCCCGAGCATATTTCACCAATATGGTCCGAAAACGTAAACTCTGAACCGATCAAAACTCCGAGATCCCGCACCAGGGTTTTACGCTGGAGCAGCGCCCCTTCTATCGAGTAGTCATGCTGTAGGCTGGATACACCTCGACGGAAAGTGACCACAGAGCACTTATCAATATTCAGTCCAAGCTCATTCTTCAAACACCATCCGTGCAAGGCTGTAAGTGCATTCTGAAGAACCAAACAATCGCTCATTGAGTCCACTCTCAAAAAAATCTTCAAATGATCAGCGAATAACAGATGTTTCACAGTCCCCTCAAACAGTTTACTCACGTCATCAATGAAGATGAGAAATATTTAAAGGGCCCAAATGTGATCCCTGGGGCACACCTGATGAGGCAATGAACGAATCAGAGACCACATCCCTCAGTCTGACAACCAGACCCAGCAAATAACTCCTCAGCCATGCAAGTAACGACCCAAAAAAACCAAAAGCCTCCATCTTTTCAAGGAGAATCGCATGGGAGACCCTGTCGAAGGCCTTATCAAAGTCTGTATAAATACTGTCTACCTGGACACCATCAACAAACGCTTCCATGACAGTATGTTGAAATGTCAACAGATTTGTTGCACAAGACCTGCCAGACCCGTGTTGGTGCAGCGATAGATGGGGTCGCAGCAAAGGTGCAATCTGTTTCACCATAATGTTTTCCAACATTTTAGGTAATGTGTTCAGAGAACAAATTGGGCGATAGTTTTCTATTCTAGCTCTGTTGTCACTTTTCGGAACAGGAGTCACATACGAGCACTTCCAGCAATTCCAGCTTCTGATTTGACGTAGAGCTAAGGAAAGTTGTGCGATGCGGTGCACCTGATATTTTGGACCTGTCTATACGAAACATTCAACCGAATTCGCCGAGAAAAAAACGGTCGGTATTTCGATCGCTGTGCTAGGGGTTTCATAGTGATCCGCAGGCTTTAAACGATAATCGAGTCGATTTCACACAATCAATGTTCCTAAACGTCGTTTTTGGGCAGATAAACAGCCGTTATTAGTCGACGCTTCCAAAATTAGGGCTCACGATCGAAGGGGAACCTGACGATTCAAAGGAGATTACTTGGATCCGCGATTGAGCCAGTTTGTTTTCTTTATTTTAGTTCTAGGGGGTAAAAATGAAAGTTTCATAATCGGCTGAAAAACAAACATTTTGTTCCACGCTTAGAGAGCTTTAAAGAGCGCTATTCGGGAAATTTAATTGTGCGGCTGTGAACGTCAAAATGAGGTTAATATCAAAATCAGTCTAAAAACGAGCGGTGCGTAGCAAACACCCAACTTTCCGCCACCTCTTTAGAAGTTCGAACACCACCTACATACGCGGGCGCTATATCTCCGTTCAACGCATTTCTACAGAAACGTTTATGAAGAACAAAATGTAGGGACTAGTTAGCTGAGAGTACTCCGTAAGTTTGGTCGAAATCGTCTTAACCGTTTTTGAGGAAATTGGAATACCGACAAATCTCCTTTTCTGAGTTAACTTGGCTTATATCTCCGTTCAACACATAAAGACAGAAATAACTATGAGGAACGAAATGTGGGTATGAGTGACCTAAAGACACTCCATTAAAATTTATCACATCTGGTCAAGAAGTTACCCTGGAATTTACGGAAATGTTCGAAAAAACGTTATTTTAGACACATTTTGATTTTTATCTCTGTTCAATGGACGGTCAGATGAACATTTATTGAGAACAATATGTAGGTATTAATTATTTGAAAACATCTTGAAAGTTTGGTGATAATCGTTGGAGCCATTTTGCCAAAAAGCGTAAAAAACCAATTTTCTCTCCATAGGCCTATATCTCCGTTCACCGTATTTTCATGGAGATATGTATGGAGAGGAAAAGTTAGGTATTCATCAGTAGAAGATAATTTGGAAGTTTAACCAATATCGTTATAGCCGTTTTTAATAAAAATGCGAAAAACACTAGTCGTCCCCCACCCCCCTTCCTATCAGTCGAAATCGTCCATAACCTTATTTTTGTGTCTACAAAAGATAACGAACAAAACAAAAAAAGATCCAGCTCAATCGGATCAGCCGTTCTCCCGCAAGTCGAACTACAGACACGCACACACGGACCACGCTCCGAAATTAGGTTTTTTGGACTCAGTAGGCTTTAAAACGTGAAGATCTGAAGAAAACCCAAATTTTTTTTTTTTGACACGATTACTATACTTCTCTTCTCCTTTGGGGTAGCGGAATGTAATAACTATATTAAATACAAATTTTGTAACGATGATCGAGACACAATTTTTCCCCTCAAAAATTGGTAACAATGTTATTACGTACAAATAGCACGATCGTAGAAATTTTACGCGTAGCAAAATAACAACGGCAACGCAATTCTCAAAACTCTGGCGCGGCGCTTTCTTCTTACGATTATAATTGTTCTCAGAAAAATCAGGCTGTTTGTTCAATAAGCTTTCTTTACAGTGAGAGTGCAGTTCTGGTCATAAGATAATTTGATTTGATTTATGTGCATTTCCCACAGTTTTTAGCTAATAATTTGAAAAAGTAAACACGAACGTCCTAAACGTAATCATATTGACAGTCTCATAAATCCCCTTCAGACCGACCACTCAATAAAGGCGGTGGCTAAAGAAGGGGCGACTCAATACGTTCCTTAGACGTGTAGCGATACTGCACAGGTGGCTCTGGTGTGTTTAGAAGAGGTCAGAAGCGATCAAGAACCCGAACGAGCCTCCTCTCTCGACCCACATAGGTGGAGTTAAGATCAATTGATGCAGCCAATTGATGATGTGGAATTGATTGAGAACGGAAATAAGCATTTATCAGTTAGTGAATGGGGGAGTTAAAACCTATTGTCAATCTATCTCTAGTATATTGGCTCAAATAGCGGGAGGAAATCCAGTGCTTAGAATCAATCGACCGTCGACACGCTCAGAGTTTGATCGCTTGACTCGTTAAACCGTTTGCGGCGAACGTTCAGTAAATTGAATAAGGCCACAAAAAAAAAACCATTAGAAACTCAAACGCTTCGAATTTCGTTCCGTTTTTACGCAACTAACTGCAACTGTATAATTCCAAATTATTTTTTAGAACACCGTACGTTGTGGGGCAAAACTGGTTTAGCGCTCACGAGCCTCTTGCATTTTATAAAAATTCTAAAGATGACCGTCTCCGCGTTCGAGCGTCTATGCGCCAAAATTGAGTAGGGAAAGTTTGACGAAACGAGGTGCATGTTGTAAATGCTAGAAAGAGCACTCAACGTAAGTTTCCGTTTCGATTCTTGGACAATGGCATCGTCAATGAAACAGAGATGCTTCGTCCAGGAGATGGCATGAAAAGATTTCGTGATGGCCTTGCACTCACCATTGACTGCTCATATGATTACCCGCCACAACCCTTTCTGTTGTCGACAAGGCATTGCAACGGTCGGAGTAGACATTGAAGAACTGGCCAGTGATTAATCCTCAAATATTCAGAACGATTCGGACAACCGTTTTTCGTCTGCATGTTGTCAATACACCAATTTCAATCATATTCGCGGCGAATGTCATTGTCGATGACTCCACAGGTAGGCGAATTCCTGTGGCCATGGTTTGAGGATGGTAGTTTACTCCAAGGACATAAAAATCCCATTTTTGTTTTCAATGTAAGATACTTAACGTGTTACAGAAATTCAGAGGTTCAACAGGAAGTCGCACTCCTCATTGACTTAGGATTACCCGAGTGGTTAGGATATGTTGATATGTGTAGGTCGCTTGGTCCAAGACCTGAGGTGATCGGAGGCGGCGCCAACGCTAAATAAATCATTAGAAGCTTTCAATTGGGACCACAAACACCACGAATCCAACACCTTTGGCTGCACGGCTGGTGACACTCTGTCTTAAGACATGGACGTGGGCAGAAGACTTCCACGGTACCATTTGAGTTAGCTGCGGCTTGAACAGCCAGAAGAGCTGCCGCTACCCAGACAAAGATTTCCTTACGGTCAGTTTCCCTGGCCGACAGGCTCTCGCTTGTGACATGAAAAACGAGGCTCACGTAAAATTACTCTCGCCACTCCTCCAGCAGGCACCTCGTGGGAGTGAGGTTCTCTTGACCAGTAGGCCTCCCTCTCCCAACAATCTTATGCGTTACTTTGAAGTCAGATGGTGATAGGGCTGGGATGGAACCATTCGATACATTCACATATCTGGTTGGCTTATGCCTGCGTCCTTGGAGGGGGTACCTCGCTTTGGTGGCCTCAACTCCTGTCCTGCATACACCTAACTAGTTCACTAGGGGATTTCCAGCGAGTCACAGCCCCAATGAAACTTACCCTTGGCTTCATGGTCGGCAGAGTCACGTCCTAAAGGCTCCACGCCTCTGGCAGAAGCCTCCATGGTACCCATTTCATTTGGCTGCGGCTCGAACAGCCTTCGGAGCTGAATGGGTAGCAGGCCCTGGTGCCACAATAACCGAGAGACGTTCTACCGGCGCTTACGCTTCATCTCTAGGGGAATTCTGGGAATTGGACCTGCCCCAGTCCTCTCTGTGGAGAAAGGTGTGAACAGTGCACGTTGACAATGGTAGTTGTGCTGTGGGCATTGCCCAGGCGTTGGAGAGGGTGCCTAGCTTCACAGCCTTTACCCTCCTCCACCCAGCACCGATCATCTCTTTAGGGGGGGGGGGGAAGGTTCCACCAAACCACGGTCCCCATGAGGCCAACCCCATGGCTTCACGGCCGACAGCACCACGCCCTAGAGGCTCCATGCTGCTGGCTGCGGGCTGAAGCCCCTATGGTACTCATTCTGTATGGCTGCACCTTGAGCAGCCTAACGACCTAAATGGGTGGCCTTGGTGCCAGAATTGCTAATAGGCGGTCTACCGGCACCTACGCTTTATCTCCATGGGTGTATGGGGATTGGACTTGCCCCCGCACCAGCCATGGAGAAGGGTGTCAGGCCGTCTTTTACGACCCACCCATCTCATACTAGCCTAACACTACTAATGCTACATACACACTCACACATCCATTTAACCCTTAAATACATTCACACATTTTCCCGATGGTCCAGGGATGGGCTACTTGGTATTCGACCATTCCTGGCACTGCCCACTCAAAACCACACAGTAACACATTACACAAACACAGACACACAATCTAAACACCTACTCCTACTCCTGAGGACCTGCGCACGTTCCCTAATCTAATCTCTTCCCTATCCTTTAACACCCTTTCTCCAAACCATTTCCAACATATGTAACATCCTTGATTCCTAATCATTGTCGTATCCCATTGTTGTTCCAATCCTATTACCTCATTCCTGGCTATTTCCCTTTCCTGCTGGTAATTTACACAGTGGAACACGTGGTTTTCGAGCTCTCCACACTCACACAGCCCGTCAGTCACTAGAACGAACCCACGGAGCTTCTCACGGAAGTCTCCGTGGCTGGTGACGAGCTGTGTGGTGTGGAAGCCAAAACTCATCCAAAGGGCCTCTATCCTTTCCTTTACCTGTGGCAACCAAATGTACGTCCATCTCCCTTTCTCACTATTTTCCCATCTTTCCTTTTTTATTTCTTCCATCAATTTCCCTGTCGTTCCACCTTACACGTCCCTGTACTCTTAGCCGGAAGCCCGCCCACCTTCTCTTCACTTCACTTCCAGGTCTACGGGCGGCTCTCCGGCAACGACGCGCAGGGCATCGGAGGAGACCGTCCGGTAGGCCTTTAGCATGCCTATTAACATCTTTCTTTGGCCACTCGCCAGTCTCCTCCTTGTGTGGGGCATTGAGCTTATCCCACCCGGACGCGAACGCTATCGTTGCCACATACATCCCCCTGTATATTGTGCACAGGGCCTCCCTACCCACTCACCATTCTTCCCTAGCCATCTTCACCACCCCATGAAACTTATCCCGAGCCTTCCCTACAATATAGTACACGTTGACAGTAATATCCATGACCGATACGTCGCTCACTCAATAAATGTGTGGATTGAGTTGCAGCAATTGATTAAATTCTGGAACTATAAGCGCTTACAGTTTCCACTTAGGATTCGGAGTTATAAAGATGTATGTGGGGCCGATGAAACCTGCGTAGTGCGTCGCAAGGGAAGTTTGTTGTCTGAATTCGGCCGACGCGTTGTAAAGGCGTTGAGACTTGATAATACGGTGCTTCATAACCCTATTGCCGAGCCATTTAGTGAGACGCAGTGTTGATCAAGTTGTTCCACCCTCTTCACTGGTGATACTTGGGATTCCGTAAGTCTGGTCACATTTTAAAGAACACTTGAAGGGTTGAGTTGTTTCCCTCTCGCGCGTCGTTCTCCGTTCTTAACCAAATTAAGAAGGAAATGCCATTCTTTTCTCTCTCTCTCTCTCTCTCTCTCTCTCTCTCTCTCTCTCTCTCTCTCTCTCTCTCTCTCCTTTCCTCTAACTCCCCCGCCCCCGTCACTCCTTGCGAGCTAAGAAGCAGCTGCTCTTTATTTAGGTTATTCAAATCGATTCGAAACAGTCGAAGTTTGCGGATGCACAACACGTTCCGAGTCCCAGCGGAAAGCAAAATTGTTTTACAATTACTTGAGCGGTTGATGAAGGGCGGCCGTAACAGGTGTTGTCGATGGTGAGGGAGAGCCTTTGTACTCACCCTTTTCTTCTCATTCTTCTTCAGAGCCATCCCAGTAGACTCCAAGCCCCTGGTATCCAGAAGGATACGTCTCACGATCGTGTCAACACGGAGGTTCGAAGGGGTGAAGTGATTTGGACGAGAAAACACGGCTACGGGCAAAGTGGTCGTTCTAGAAGTCCCCCCCCCCCTATCCTGTTGTATGAGAGAAATGAAAGGTAGTCCATTTGACGATTAGAAGCAGAATGAGAATTTATTCAAACAAAGGGTAAACAACGTGTCTCATAACAACTATAATCAACAGCATGGGCAACGTTAAGTTTGGACTTGTTACGTTTTCCTCAACACGCCCCCTCAAGACAAAACTTAACTCACCCCAGACTGTTGAGAACAGTACAAAAACTTTCCTTTGTTTAAAGGTTTGGTCGAGAAATCAGCTGGCATTTCATCAGTTTTGATGTACATGATTTTCACGACGTTCTCATTCGCCGTTTGTTGGATGAACTTGTTTCGAATGTCGGTGTGTTTCGTTCTTGAGTGATACACAGGGTTAGCAATTAACATCTGCGCCCCCTGGCTATCATTGTACAAACACGTTGGGCTATTAATCGGAAATCCCATGTCGCTCGACAATCTCCTCAACTATACAGCTTCTTTTACTGCATCTGATATACTAGTACTCAGCTTCCACACTCGTTAAAGCCACCGTTCTTTGCTTTTTCGACGACCACGTCATAGCTGCTCCTGACAGTTTAAAAACGAAACCACTATATGCTCTTCAATCGACGGTACGATTCCCCCAATCTGCGTCTACGAAACCTGTGAGTTGAACGCGTGTACGTCAACTTGTAATCAAGTGTGCCTTGAAGATAGCGCAGGACCCTTTTTGCCGCTTTCCAATGTACTTCGGAATAATTCGCGTTAAACTGACTGAGAAAATTAACTGCGTACGTTAAATCAACGCGAGTTCCCATCGTAAGGTACATTAGTGAGCCTATCAAACTTCTATAAGGAAGATTGCTCTCTATCGAATTTGGCGGGGTTTTAGCCTCTTCAAACTTACAATAGACGTCCAGTAGAGTGCCCAGAGGTTTACAGAATTCCATTTTAAATTACTTCGAAATGTTCTGAGCATCCTCTGTGAGATGTGAATCACTCCTTCGTCTGGCATATAATCGAATTCAAGACCTAGGCAGTAGTGAATTCGCCTCAAATCTTTCATCTTGAAATCTTCACCCAACCGTTTCTTCAACACGTTTAATTTTGATCTGTTTTTCGAAGCTAACACAATGTCGTCGACATAAACTGTCAAAATTACGGCATCCTCAGTACCTTTGTCTTGAGTGTAGACCCAGGGATCTGAGTTTGACGGTTTGAGTCCAAAACTCTTCAACATATCGTCTAATTTTAAATACCATTGGCGCCCAGACTGTTTCAAGCCATACAACGACTTTCTGAGTTGGCAGTAATTTTTCCCTTCACGCATACCGTTGAGCATCGACCACGCTGCTGCTTGAATTTCTCCGTCTTCATTTTCGACCACATCCATTAAGATTTCATCCTGGCATTCAGGTTACGTTTTTACTTTCCTTGGCTCTACAAAGTAGAAAGGAAAGTTATGTAACCGGCTGAAAAAAAAAATTTTGAGTTCTCTTCAGATCATTACGTTTCAGACCCTCCTGAGTCCGAAAAACCCTGAGTTAGGAAAATGGTCTGTGTGTGTGTGTGTGTCTGTGAACGATTTTTAGAGAAAACCACCGTACTAAATCAGCTCAAACTTGATATCACGCCTGTAGGCTTCCACGGAACGCCAAAATGAGGGTTTGGACAAAATCCACTGAAAATTAACTATAGTTATCATAGTGATCAAAACACCAAATATTTTTTTTCTCAAAAACGGCTCTAACGATTTTGATTTAATATTTTATATTGATAGCTCTTGATAAGGCAATTGTACCATGAAATTCCCATTTGTGGGAAAATGACGAGAGCAGCACAATAAATTATCAAAATTCTCGACGAAATCGATTTTAGCGCGGTTTTTAGAGAAAACCACCGTACCAAATCAACTGAAACGTGATGTCTAGCCCACAGGTTACCATGGGACGCAAAAATAAGGGTATGGGCAAAATCCATCGAAAGTTAACTATAGTTATCGGAGTGATCAAAACACCAAATTTTTTTTTTTTCAAAAACGGCTATAACGATTTTGATTAAATTTTTTATATTGGTAGCTCTTGATGAGATTATTCCACTATAAAATTCCCATTTGTGGGAAAATGACGAGAGCAGCACAATAAATTATCAAAATATTCGACGAAAAGCGTTTTAGCGCAGTTTTTTCCTTATAAACTCCGCTGGAATTTTTGTAGAATGTCAAAGAAAATTGGTATTATAGTCCAATCCAATACCTATAGGGTGAGTGTTTAAAAACGCTCATGAGACACATGGGGCTCATTCCAGAAATTCCTGAGTTTCAAGTACCGCCGTTTCGCTTAATACCAGTTCTTAAGGTTTTTACCCTATAACTCTGCAAAAGTAATTACTATCCTTCTTCAACAAATTTGTGTTTACAGCCTCATTGATTATCTGTGTACCAATCGCTCAATAATGGTCATGCAATGAGTACGAGAAGCACAATAAAATGTGGAACTGTAAGCGCTACCGCTTCCTGCTGCCGTAAAGCGTTGCTTGACCAAGTTCAAATTAACTGAGTGATAAATGAATCGATTAAATAGAATTAGCCATGTGCAAAGTTGAGCTAAGGGAAGTTGTGTGTTGCAACGCACCAGATATTTCTCAACACATCCCTCCCGACCGCCATCCCTCAGTACCACGACCCAAGCGAAGGAGTTATATCAATAAAGGATCAGCAAAGCTATTGTTTTATATGAACTTGTGCTTGATAAGATTTTAGAATTGCCTCACTCCTTGTATCAAGACGTGAAATTTATGACTTACGTTAACTTTATGAGTTGCGACAAAATTGGTGGCGCTCGAGTTCCTGCTATTCACGCCAAGACCATTATTGAGTCAACTCGAATCTGTCGAGGCTAATCGTGTAAAACGTTTTCAGTCAGGAACATTTTAGTACAAGCCCTCACCACAAATACTTAACGTTTCAGGACATCGGGATTCCGAATCCGCAATTTTCGTCCGCCGTCCGCGCCATACGTGGCCTTTAACGTGGCCCAGGAAATTCGTTCTGTCGCACAAGAATCTCATTTGGTATCTAGTTGTGCCCGCCTGCTCGACAACAGTTCGAAAACAGTGAAATCATTTTAATTATAGCGAGCTAAAGTCTACTAATTGAAGCCAACGTTCACATTCACGTTCAGCTGAGTAAAAAGTGTGCAAAGCTCGTTTTTTTTTCAATCCTCGAAATAGAAAACGTTTTGCAGTCGGTTTTCTGTCGTTGCCGGGAAAAAGAGGAAATAATAAGACGAACGGAAGCACGTGAAAACATATTGAGAAACGGGAGGGCGAAAAGCGGTCGCCAATATCAGGCGTCTGCCTTTCAGAACTCGTGGCGCGGCCACGCGCAGGGAATACACCAGGCGATATTTCACAACCCAATAACTGCCAACGAGAAATATCCCGTAAAGAGGGGGAGAACTTGGCATAATACGAACATTCGTCGAGCTGTCGACGAATAAAAAGTATTAAAATACCCACAAGTTATTGCGGGACTTGGACGAGCGGCGGCGAAACGATTTTTCTCGTTATTTCGTTAAACTCACGGTGTATCGGGTGCAGTTTGTTCTACACATTTTTTTGCCTTCAGACTCGTTCTGAACATTACGTATTCACTTCTAAGTACAAATATGTGCTTATAGCTGCACAAACGGGTCTTTCACTTCTGATGGCCAACACACCTTGGGCGAGTGGAAGGGGCTCGTGAACGTTTTACGCTCCATCGTGTTGTATGGCGCAGGGGTGTGGGGCGATATATACAGCATTGCCTACCAGACAACGGATGAAAGCTGTGCACGCGGTACATCCTTCGGATTGCTTGTTTCTCGAGACGCAGTATTGGTCGTCGTGCGGTTTCCCAATCCACGTTCTGGCATCCGACTGGAAACAACCACAGCCATCAGGCAAGCTATCAGATGGAATTGAGAAGGGCTGTGACTCTTTGGAGGTGGCAAGACGAGTGGAACGCAGCTTAGGAGGGGATGGAGGGTGGGGGTGGACCAGGCAGCTGGTTCCAGGGCTTGTATCATGGCTCAGGCTTATTCCCCCGCTACAGAGAGGGGGATGTCCCCAAGCCTGTTCTTCGAGGGCGCACCTAACTGCGTACCTGCACTAAATTAGTAAAACTACTGGGTCAAACTGCATACACTGTGGAACAACAGCGGATGATGCCTCCTATGCCATATTCTCGAATCAAAACAGCTGGAGGAGGATCGAATGTTGGAAAGATCTGTGGTTGTTAAGCGTTAACATACTGAATGGAATGCGAAATATATTGAAAATAACTAAAATTGATTCACAACGAGAGGATAATCGAAAATTGATTCACAACGAGTGGATAATCTAAAATTAATGTATCGTATAAAATTAAAAGTCTCTTGATTAGAAATGACCAATGCTGGCCAATGTTATAGGATGGATCTCGGGTTGTCTCTCAATAATAAGGCCTTCCTTCCAATAACCAATATATTCCTTCGTTCCAAGTATCGTATCGAATCAAAGCCCACAGGTATAGAATGAAAGAGGAGCGAAGTAGTGCCGTTGGAGTCCGGAAGAGAAACGCTGATGTGAAGATGACGAGATTTATGTTGTTGGAAATGACGAAAGTCGGGCCGAAAAATTCACGGACACGTCTGGCATGGGTCACGAAAACTCCGAAATCCGAAACAATTATGTGGGATGATTTGTCGAGGAAGTTGAAAAAAGGTTCAAGTTGGTCGAGGAGCGAGAACCGAAATCGAGAGCAGAGTAGATAGAGAAGAACAGAAAAGTCGGGAGCGGCTGTAGCACACGTTGAGGTACGGGGGGGGGGGGGTGAACGAACAGTCCAGGAGTCGTCCCGTCAAGGTTGACATCGAACAATCCTCGAGATGATCGCTAGGCTGTCAACAAATGTTCGACTTAGCCGAAAATTCTTTCGCGGCGCGTGAACAAGCAGGCTGGCGGCTGGCGAAACATGGTGGCCGGTGACACCCACCATCATGTTGGAAAAACTGGGGTGTCTTGCTCAATCCATCTATCCAGAAGAGGATGGAGCTTGCTGGTCCGGAGCCAGTATCTCGCCAGGGTGAAGACCGCTCTTGAACTTCTCAAACTGCCCAGCACGCTCAAGATTCTCGTGAGGGTGAATTGAAATAGAAAGAAGAGCTGCGCATTATTATCCTGAATCAGGAGCGCCCGTCGCTCCTTCGACTCATTTTACTCCCGTACTATTTATACATAATTTGGAAAGGTTGGGATGATCGTTTGTTGACATTGTTCAGTATCGTGATCAGAGATGGCTTCGGGATGTCTTCTACTAGCAAATATCAACATCGAAAATGTGTCGAAAATCGTGTTTTTATAACATTTTTTCTGCATTTTAAGACTAAACGCGTAACTGAATTCGATGAACTTCACGGAGTGTCTAGCAGCCTATGCCCGCATTTCGTTTCCACCAACTATTTCTGTACCAATCCCTTGAACGGAGTATGTTTAGTGTTGAATTATCTTAAAGTTCGAGCAAGGTGGCAGAGTCAGCGGTCACATGCTCGCCCAAAAGGAAAAGGAGACTCACCAACAAACCCCCCCTTGCCTTGTGTTGACCGAGGAACTTATCGCGCATCATTATCGCCGATCTACCTGCTTCAACCAATGGTCTGTGATTGTGCCCGATCGCGGACAAACGAGTGACCAGTGGCGATTTACTGCCATTGACGAACAGTTCGAGACTTTCTCCCAATTCTCCTTTTTTCGAGTTTTTTGGTGGCCACTGCTGTTCGCGAGTGTTCCAACCGCTACTTTCGACGTTCGAACAACTATTTGCTGGGCAAATTAACTCCGCAGCCCGTGGTTCACATGGGAGTCCTTCGTTTACAAGGGTCCACATTCTGACATCTGTCCGGATTCCAGGTCAGTCCGATCCATTTTTTACTTTCCTTGGCTCTACGAAGTACAAAGGAAAGTTATGTAATCGGCTGAAAAAAAAATTTTGAGTTCTCTTCAGATCATTACGGTTCAGACCCCCCTGAGTCCGAAAAACACTATTTGGGAAAATGGTCTGTGTGCCTGTGAACGATTTTTAGAGAGAACCATCATACCAAATCCACTCAAACTTGATATCTCGCCCGCGAATTACCATGGGACGCCAAAATAAGGGTTTGAACAAAATCCACCGAAAGTTAACTATAGTTATCATAGTGATCAGCAAATTTTTTTTCCTCAAAAATGGCTCTAACGATTTTTAATAAATTTTTTATATTGGTAGCTCTTAATAAGATAATCATAGCACGAAATTCCCATCCGTGGAAAAATGACGAGAGCGGCACAATAAATTATCAAAATTTTCGACGAAATGGATTTTAGCGCGGTTTCTAGAGAAAACAACCGTACCAAATCAGCTGAAACATGATGTCTAGCCTACAGGTTACCATGGGACGCAAAAATAAGGGTATGGGCAAAATCCACCGAAAGCTAACCATAGTTACCATAGTGATCAAAACACCAAATTCTTTTTCTCGTAAACGGTTTCAAAGATTTTGATTAAATTTCTTATATAGATAGCTCTTAATAAGATAATTATACCATGAAATTCCCAAGAGTGGGAAAATGACGAGGGCAGCACAATAAATGATCAAACTTTTCGACGAAAAGCGTTTTTAGCGCGGTTTTTTCCTCATAAACTCCGCTGGAACGTTAATAGAAAGCTAAAGAAAACTGGTATTGTAGGCCGATCCAATACCTAAAGGGTGAGTGTTTAAAAACGCTCATGAGATACATGGGGCTCACTCCAGAAATTCCGTAGTTGCAACTACTGCCGTTTCGCTTACTACCAGTTCTAAAAGTGTGTACCCAATAACTCTGCAAAAGTAATTACTATCCTTCTTCAAAAAATTTGTGTTTACAGCCTCATTAATTATCTGTGTACGGGCAGCACAATAAATTCCGGAACTGTAAGCGCTACCGCTTCCTGCTGCCGTAAAGCGTTGTTTGGCCAAGTTCAAATTAACTCAGTGATAAATGAATTGATTAAATAGAATTAGCCATGTACAAAGTGAATTGTTGTAGAGCTAAGGAAAGTTGTGTGTTGCAACGCACCAGATATTTTTACTCTAATCACTATCTCCACTTATCACAATTATTATTATTCTCCGTTTTGTACTAGCTATCAGCACCTGTTCCTTTTATACCAAAATAATCACTAAGTTCAGGCGTTTTTCTCGTATACGCGAGTACTGTGCAGACGCGAACATTATTTTCAATAGTGCGGCGCATAGACTGGGTTTGTGGTGGAATCATCGCATCCTTCTTGGCCAGGAGCAACCAACCGAGAACGCCAACTGAGGTACCACCATCTCTATTCATACCGCACTCCAATTCCAAACAAGCATTACATTTTTAATAAGTTATGTGCCCATATTACGTCAATTATTGAACAGTTATAGTGACTGAAGTGGGCGATCCGAATGGGTGAGCGAATTGAACAATTCAAAAATTTAAATTGCCTGTAGGCAATTGGCACGACGTTGCGAGTCGAGCGGGCGGGTCGTTTTGATGAGACGGGAGGGAGGGAGTATGAACGACGAAACGTTTACTTTCCCTGTAGTTCTTTCAATTAGCACACTTTGGCTCACTATAATTACTGTAATTCCACTATACGCAGGATCCAAAAATACTAAAATTAACGTACCTTTTAGGTGAGTTACCCATCAGACCAGTCATAAACTTCACAACTGCACCAGCATAAAAACTCCAGAACTCTAGGCGCTACCGCTTCCTGCTGCTGTGACGTGTTGTTTGACAAAGTTCAAAGGAACTGAGTGATAAATGAATTGATTAAATAGAATTAGCCATGTACAAAGTGAATTGACGTAGAGCTAAGGAAAGTTGTGTGTTGCAACGCACCGGATATTTTAAAATTTTCTTCACATTTCATTTATCAGTATTTCGACCTTGGTCCTCCAAACGAGCCATATGCGTTAGGTGTTACCGGAAAACACGAAATTTTGATTCGACGGAGATCTCGCTACCAGCTAGCAACGTTTTAGACAGCATGGACTGCGGTTCTTCCAGAAAATGTGCGGCAACCCGTGTTTTTCTTCTCTTCTTTGAAAATCACTCGGCCCACTCCGCTGCATTACGAAGAACCGGCTGAGTGCTGGGGAGGAAAAGGCCCGGCCTCCTCTAGTTTTTACTGCTCTGTTTCGAAATTCATGGGGCATAAATCTTCTCAAGAGGCAGTGGAAATCGTTCGCTCGTTAGGGGCGGCCACAGCAGGAGGGATACTCCTACTCTTATTTCTTCGGGTCCTCGATCATATTTGCTCAATGTAGCATAACATCTACAGTTTCACGTTGTTTTCACAAATTGGCTATAAAAATCTTCAACGATCGGGGAGTACGCGGATAAAAAAAAAAGAAAGAGAGAGAAAAAACGTTCCGTTTCCGTTTACTTTTTTCCCTTCATTTCCAGTCATGGCCCGTGACCGGGGGAAAGCAGCATCCTTCCAAGCCCACACGAATCCGAACCCTCGATTTCAACGCATCTTTCTCGCACATACGACGTTTTGATGTTTCGAAGTATCACGTTTTCCAATGAAAAGTTCTGCGAAGCGAGACGATTATTTTTGGATGTCACTCTCGAAGAATCCAGGCCTCGCATTGAGAATTATTAGTTAGCAAAATCCGTAGTGAACCACTGGAATCGAACCTATAATGTTCATGCGACTCACTTCTGGTCAGGAGTGGTCCAATTTCTCGTTCCCCGACCTCCGCATTTCTGACGAGCTGAGGGCAACGTGAACCCGCCTGTAGCTCATGTCTCGCTGTGCGAATTACAGAGTTGACGCTTTTCCGTGCTGTCGAATTTCACGAAGAAAAAGAACTCCCTTCATCATACACGAGCGAAACAAGGAAATGTGGAACCCACATCTCCAGAGAGGTAAAACCATCGACGCCACCAGGGTGACCAAATAGTTCATTTGCTCGTACACTTCAAACTGCCTCTGTTAGTGTATCTACTTACCAACCCCAACGTTTGTGAGGTTTTCCCGTGACCCCATTCCCTTATCTAACTTCTCATCCCTTAGTCTTGACACCTCCTTACGGCCAGTGAGCCAGTTACCAACTATTCCCCACATACTGTTGCACTATTCGTCAATGTTTGGTTGTCGTATTGACCCAGAACAACTCAACAAGTTAGCACGTGACAGTGGACCACTTTGCAGGAGGTGACTAGGGAATTACTGGGATTCCTGGGATTACTTGCTAGCCACCAAGCCACTGACACTATGTATCCACACAGTGTAAACAGATTTTTTACCATGCCGCTTGGATCCAGCGGCTGAAATTCGAAACTATGGTCAAACGGTCAGTGGCTTATGCGTGCCGTTATGAAAAACGACAAATTTAGTTCGGTTTATAGCACACTTTACATAAACTCTGGTGGTGCTTGAGGTTCCAGAATGTATTGACCTACTCTAATTTGTGCCACGACTACTTTTGATCAATCAGTGCACAAGTGATTCGTGAGACTGTGTCTACCTGAGTTATTTGTGAATCTGTCGCGGATTTATCTGTAAGAGATGAATGAAATTTCGCTTGAGCTCAATTTTTTTGGGAATGCCGGTATCGTTTGAGCGGAATTTATTAAGAGACATTTTTGATGATTTAATGTGCGGTGAATGATAATTTCAAAGGGTTGTCGTGTTATATGGGACTTTCGCGTTATTCACAGCTGTAAATGTAAAAAAACGCTATTAGAAACTAGCGAAAGGAGGCACGAAATGGGTATGGTCTGCTGTTAGCCTCCTCGGGGCTCCTGAGAAAACTTTCGACCGGACCTCTATCGTTCTCCGGACTAAAATGTGCCTAAATTCTCACATTTTTACTTTCCTAGTACCTACGAAGTAGAAAGGAAAGTTAAGTAATCGGCAAAACAAAAAATTTTGAGTTCTCTTCAGATCTTTACGTTTCAGACCCCCCTGAGTCCGAAAAACACTATTTGGGAAAATGGTCTATGTGTGTGTATGTGTGTCTGTGAACGATTTTTAGAGAGAACCACCGTGCCAAATCCACTCAAACATGATATCTCGCCCGCAAGTTACCATACGACGCCAAAATGAGGGTATGAATAAAATCCATCGAAAGTTAACTATAGTTATCATAGTGATCAAAACACCAAATATTTTTTTTCCCAAAAACAGCTCTAATTATTTTGATTAAATTTTTTATATTGATAGCTCCTGATATGGCAACTATACCATAAAATTGTCATTTGTGGGAAAATGACGAGAGCAGCACAATAAATTATCAAAGTTTTCGACGAAATCGATTTTAGCGCCGTTGTTAGAGGAAACAACCGTACCAAATCAGCTGAAACTTGATGCCTAGCCTACAGGTTACCATGGGACGCAAAAATAAGGGTATGAACTAAATCCACTGAAAGTTAACTATAGTTATCATAATGATCAAAACACCAAATTGTTTTTTCTCAAAGAGGGCTCCAACGAATTTGATTAAATTTTTTATATTGATAGCTCTCGATAAGGAAATTATACCATGAAACTCCCATTCGTGGGAAAATGACGGGAGCAGCACAATAAATTATCAAAATTTTCGACCAAAAGCGTTTTTAGCGCAGTTTTTTCCTTATAAACTGCGCTGGACATTTGGTAGAATGTTAAAAAAATTGGTATTGTAGTCCAATCCAATACCTAAAGGGTGAGTGTTTAAAAACGCTCATGAGGTACATGGGGCTCACTCCAGAAATTCCTGAATTTCAACAACCGCCGTTTCGCTTACAACCAGTTCTAAACATTTTTATCCAATAACTCTGCAAAAGTACTCGTAATTACTATCCTTCTTCGAAAAATTTATGTTCACAGCCTCATTAATTATCTGTGTACCGATTGCTCAATATTGGTACTGCAATGAGTACGAGTAGCACAATAAAATCTGGAACTGTAAGCGCTACCGCTTCCTGCGGCCGTAATGCGTTGTTTGACCAAGGAAAGTTTTGTGTTGCAACGCACCAGATATTTTATTTGTCAGGTAACATCTGACGAGCAGGCGTAAATTACGAGGGATTCCTTCTCTCCTGTGAGCTCGTTCAGCCGGTGCTTCCAGGATGAAACAATGAAATGACTTTCCTTTAGTGCACCACATATCGCTGTCGGGTTGCGACCAAAACTTCTTTCGAGGGACTGCAACGTCAAGATTTCCAACGTTTTGCCTGAAGAGAAGGTCTCCGTGATCTGCCACAGGAGATGTGTAGGGCTTTAAGGTCGCAAGGGCTCTGCCGAGGTCGCTCTGTTGTTTGGCTCGTTCGGAGATTCCATGATCGGCTCTCTTCCCGCCCTATGGGCATATGTATCCAAGGTTGCTGAGAAACGCCTCTGAAATGACGGTTTTCGACGCACCTTCCACGCTACAGGACCAGTCACTAGTAAAACCTGCTATACTTTCGCTTTTCCTATAGAGGACTTATAATGCTCGCCCCAGCCTTGCCATTTGGCTCTTTCGATTGCGCGGTGGTAAGCCTTTACTCAGCGATGCCAATACCAACTACTTACTCCTCTCGCTTCCTCACCTCACCAACAACTCCTGCAGGCCTAAAATGCATACGCGAAATTGAATCAAACAGTTGCATTTTCGCACGAAAAAAAAAAATTTCTAAAACGCGATATTTTTCAGCGGAAGCCGAAACGGGAAATCGCAAAAGAGTGGCGAGAAGTGACGTCATTAATTTTTCAATTATGACGACGCGGTCGGGGGGTTCTGGGCGTTCCATTTGGAAACGGAAATTGATAATTGTGACTCATTACGTGTGAAGCGAATGATCGAAACGTCCAGCTTCACGTTCACTCGTTCCCACTCTCCCGTTTCCGCAATTTTATCGAGTTTGAGCGAGAAATCAAATCACAAAAAGTCTACCGGTACTCCGGTTGTTGCCATTTTAATGAAACCCGTCGCGACGGGAAGTGTAGTGTTGTCATGAGATAGGTGTGAGGGGGATGGAAAGGGTGCCGTTGCTGCTGCTCTCACTCCCAATTAAGAAACGAATGCGAATGATGCCATTAAAAAGCGCTCGCCAATATCCGTCGGGTTGTTCGAACGGTGTCGGGGTCGGGGTCTGCGTCGCGCGTGCGGTTGTCAACACTTTGAGTCCTCTTATGACGAAGATAGTGGCGTTCAAGGGCTCGGATCCTTTCGCTAATTGGATAAAAGGCGGTGGGGGGGAAAAAATATTTAGTCGCACTGTGCGCCAATTATAGGGAAAATCGTCAAAGGGAATGAAACGAACGGGTTGTGCGTCTCTCCCCATCCTTACAAATCAGATTCGTCACCTCATTCATTTCAGTGGCTGTTCGAGCGTCAAGCGTTTCCCTCTTCACTCTCCTCCTACGAAGTAGAAAGAAACGTTACGTAATCCGCTGAGAAAAAGGGTAGAGTTTGAGACTTAGTCCGAAAAAACATCGTTTTAAGAAAATGGGCTGTGTGTCTGTGAAAATTGCTGAACAGAATCGACTCAATTTTGGTTCAGCATGCACGTCGCCATAGCGCAATAAGAGATTTAACCACCCATCGTACAGATACTTAATTGAGCTACCACCTCAATTGATTTCAGCGGACTTTTCTCTTCAAACCCGAGACAAAATCGGTTTTCCTCGAAATTTTTAATAATTAATAGCGCTCCTCCAGTCACTTTCACGCGGATCCGAGTTTTATGGCTGAGCGTTTTTGGAACTGTCCATTTCACCAAAAAAAATGGTTCTAGTTCAGGGTCTTTGACCAAACCAATTGATTCAATCTTCCACTTTATTAATGATAATTATGAAAAATATAAAATAAAACGTTAATTTCTGGTCCACTACGTCGATGTGATGTTGGCTTCAGATGTTTTCGTTGAAAGATGATGCTGACACGAATGTTTACTTTGATTCAATCACACTCACCAGGAAGAACGAGTGAAGAATAATTTTCAACCGCAGAAGGTTCAAAGAGATGAAGAAAAACAAGGTGGTGTTGAGATGTTCGAACGGTAGATGATGATGATAACAATTTTGATAGTAGTTGATAAGATAATGGGATGTAAATCGATTCTGTCGTCGGATGATGGCGCTGGGTTGTCTTGCTGGTGACGAACAAAAGAAATGAAAATAAAAAATATCTGGTGCGTTGCAACACACAACTTTCCTTAGCTCTACTTCAATTCACTTTGTACATGGCTAATTATATTTATTCAATTCATTTATCATTCAGTTAATTTGAACTTGGTCAAACAACACTTTGCGGCTGCAGGAAGCGGTAGTGCTTACAGTTCCAGATTTTATTATGCTGCTCGTACTCGTTGCAGGACCTTTATTGAGCAATTGGTACACAGAAAATTAATGAGGCTGTAAACGCGATTTTTGCAGGAGGATAGTAATCACTTTTGCAGAGTTATTGGGTAAAAACGTTTAAAACTGATAGTGAGGGAAACGGCAGTAGTTGAAAATCAGGAATTTCTAGAGTGACCCCCATGTATCTCATGAGCGTTTTGAAACACTCACCCTATAAGTATTGGATTGGACTACAACACGACTTTTTTTTTAACATTCTAGTAACATTCCAGCGGAGTTTAAAAAGAAAAACCGTGGCAAAAACGCTTTTCGTCGAAAATTTTGATAATTTATTGTGCTGCTCTCGTCATTTTCTCACGAATGAGAATTTTATAGTATCATTGCCTTATTGAGAGCTATCAATGTAAAAAATGTAATTAAAATCGTTAGAGCCGTTTTTGAGAAAAAAAATTTGGTGTTTTGATCACTATGATGACTATAGTTAACTTTCGGTGGATTTTGCACATACCCTCATTATTGCGTCCCATGGTAACCTGTAGGCTAGACATCAAGTTTCAGCTGATTTGGTACGGTGGTTTTCTCTACAAACTGCGCTAAAATCGATTTCGTCGAAAGTTTTGGTAATTTATTGTGCTGCTCTCGTCATTTTCCCACAAATGGGAATTTTATGGTATAATTGCTTTATTGAGAGCTATCAATATAAACAATGTAATCAAAATCGTTGGAGCCGTTTCTGAGAAAAAAAAATCTTTGGTGTTTTGATCACTATGATAACTATAATTAACTTTCGATGGATTTTGTTCAAACCCTAATTTTGGCGTCCCATGGTGACTTGTGGGCGAAGTATCAAGTTTGAGCTGATTTGGTACGGTGGTTTTCTCTAAAAATCGTTCATAGACACACACACACCATTTTCCCAAATAGTGTTTTTCGGACTCAGGGGGGTTTGAAACGTAAAGATCTGAAGAGAACTCAGAATTTTTTTTCAGCCGATTACATAACTTTCCTTCCTACTTCGTAGAGCCAAGGAAAGTAAAAAATGGATCGGACTGACCTGGAATCCGGACGGATGTCAGAATGTGGACCCTTGTAAACGAAGGACTCCTATGTGAACCACGGGCTGCGGAGTTAATTTAAAGTAAAAAGGAACGAATGCAGGATGGGGTTGGGAATGATGGGTTTTCTCTCAATCGCGATCACAGCCATCCATACAACTAAGAAGAACTATAAAAGCCGAATAAACGCAAAATATGCTCACGAAAATATCAGGCGCGTCGCCTATAATATTCTTCACCTGAACACGAATTCAATGGTTTTTCTGGCTTTTGCTACAAATTCAGTTTACTTTTCATTTAGCTCAATTGAACTCGGTAAAACACCATTTCACGGTGGCAGAAAGGGGTAGCGCGTACAGTTCGGCAATTTATTGGGCTGCTCGTACTAACCTAAATTAGAAATGGTAACCGAACGGCAGGGGAGCGTTTTAAAGATTCGTCGGATAGGTACTTAGTTGGACTACCGCCTGAATTTTTCTGAAGATCCTACTAACATTTGAGCGAAGTTTATAACAGAAAAACCCGCCCTAAAATCGACTTTCGAAAAAAAAATTTGGTGATGTAGGTGTGCTGTTCTCGTCCATATCCCAAGAAAGGGAATTTCATTGGGTTGTCGTATTAAAAAAAAAAAAAAAAACTGCGCACACAAAAACTTAAATCAAACCCGTTTCTGAGAAAAAAAAAATTTGCTGTTTTGATCATCAAGATAACAGTTTTGGATAACGGATGTCGGTAGCGGGCGGTTTTAGGCGTCCGGTGGTGCCCGGTTGGCCACGTATGAAGTTTGAGCCGATTTGGTTCAGTCGTTTCATCTCAATCGGGTTTGCAGACACACAAACGCGCATACCACGTTCCCAAATAGTGTTTTTCGGACTCAAGTTGGGTCTTAAACGTAAAGACCAGAAGAAAACTCGAATTTTCGATATCTTGATAAATAAAAAATGGCAGGTACGCGGCATCACATAACTTTCCTTAGCTCAACGTCAATTCAATTGCGTTCATCTCAATTTATCACTTTCTGCGACGCAAAAAGTTGGGGGTTCTTCAGATCCTTTACGTTTTGAGGCCTACTGAGTCTAAAAAACCTAATTTCGGCGCGTGGCCCGTGTGTGTGCGTCTGCATTTCAATTCGTGGGAGAACGGCTGAACCTGAAGGGTTCTGTTTTTGTTTTGTTCGTTTTTTTTTTTATAGGCGAAAATAAGGTTTTTGTCGATTTTCATCGTTAAGGGGAGGGGATGGGGTGAAAATGTGCCAAAAACTAGGGTTTCTAAATTTTTCTCAAAACGAGTTTGACTAAACTTTCAAATAATTTTGCTAGTTAGTGCAAAATGAAAAAACCCAGCAAATTATTACACAACGGTTTATTATTCTCATGAACAGTTAGACCTCCGAAACCCATCCCATTCGATTCAGCATCGAAAAATACTAGTAAACCATACCAAACATGACCTGACTACGATGGAATACTACAATAGGTTGCGAGTCGAGCTGGCGGGAGGAAGTAAACGACGAAACGTTTACTTCCACTGTAGTTCCCGCGAGTTCTCCCAATAAGTTGACTTTGGCTCACTATAATTACTGTAATTTCACTATACGCAGTTGTACATGTCTGATACTCATTCCATTCGATCCAGGATGTAAATATCTGTTGTGTTGCAACACACAACTTTCCTTAGCTCTACGTCAATTCACTTTGTACATGGCTAATTCTAATTAATCGATTCATTTATCACTCAGTTCCTTTGAACTTGGTCAAAAACGCTTTATGGCAGCAGGAAGCGGTAGCGCCTACAGTTCTGGAATTTATTCTGCTGCTGGTACTCATTGCAGGACCATTATTGAGCAACTCGTACAAAGATAATTAATGAGGCTGTAAACACAAATTTTTGAAGAAGGATAGTAATTACTTTTGCAGAGTTAATGGGTAATAACTGTTAGAACTGGCAGTAAGCGAAACGGCGGTAGCTGAAATTCAGGAATTTCTGGAGTGACCCCCATGTATCTCATGATCATTTTTAAACACTCAACCTTTGGGTATTGGATTGGACTACAATACCAATTTTTTTAACATTCTACAAAAATTCCAGCCGAGTTTATAAGGAAAAAACTGCGCTAAAAACGCTTTTCGTCGAAAATTTTGATAATTTATTGTGCTACTCTCGTCATTTTCCCACGAATGGGAATTTTATGGTATAATTGCCTTATCAAGAGCTATCAACGTAAGAACATTTTTGTGATTCCCTGCCACTGGGTTCCATCAGTTTTATGGATTGCCTTTTAGCAACTCATACCCACATTTGGGTCTCCGTAATTATTTCTACGTCCGTCTGTTCAACGGAGATACAAGCCATGATAGCTGTGAAAACGACATTTGTCGAATATTAATTCACCGTTTTGGTTTATTATTCATTCTGAATAATAACCCTATGTTTTCGGTCACGAAAAATTTTTTACAACCCCCCCTCAAAATTTGATACTTTACGTTTCATGACATGGAGATTCCAAATTTGCAATGTCCGTCCGCCGTCCCCCGTCCCCCGGCCCCCGTCCGCCGTCCGCCGTCCGGGCCGTTTTGTGCCTTTAACGTGGTCTAAAAAATTCGTTCTTTCGCCCAAAAATCCGATTTGGTATCTAGTTGTGCCCGCCATCTCCGCAATCCGATCGGACGAAGCCCGTGGTTGTAATGGGCAAAAACGGTTAAAAAATTAACGAAACGCAGTATAACGCGTTACGTCTTTGAAGTCCCTCGCTCCCGCCCATCAAAAGCGATCGTCACTGGTCCGGCAACACCGCCGCCCGCCACCCCTTTCCACTCGACTCACAGCGTTCGCCCAATTAGCGCCGGGGTTTTTTTTTTTTTTTGTCTTCCTAGGAAGCGCTCGTGTTTCGTATATAACCTTTGGCACTACGATTTGTCTCTTTATCGTCCGATTGCCTTGTTCTCGTCTTCACCTCCACGAATGACTCTTTCTCTCCGTCTCAACGGTAGCAAAATATCTGTTATCTTCGATTGAACTTTTCATTATTCGCTTATTTTTGGTTTATTTATTAATAGTTCGTTCGTTTCATTTTTTTTTTGTTTATTTTAATATTACGATTCAGTTCTTTTCGGCCTTTTTTTGGGTTTCATTATGATATTTTTCGATGCTGAATCGAACAGGATGGGTCTCGGAGCATTAATGCTAGGTCAAGCTGATTATCCGAATAATAAACCGTTGTGTAATAATTTGCAGCGTTTTTCCAATTGTTCTCAAAAACGGCTACGATAATTAGAATAAAACTTACGGAGTGCTCTCAGCTAATATTAGCTACATTTCCACCATAAATGTTCCTGTAAAAGTGCGTCGAACGGAGGTATCGCGCCCGTATATGGAGCAACTCGTCGAATTGATTCGGACATTTTTTCTTCCAGTTCCTTCGAAACGTCACTTCACGGCGGCAGAAAGCGGTAGCGTTTACATATCCGGAATTTATTTATTTACGCCCCAACGAGAGAATTAATGACTCATTCAAACCCCATTTTCTCGAAAAGGATAAATCGCTTCAGAGTTTTCGGGTAAAGAAGTTTAGAAATTATAGAAATCCTGAAAATTATTACTCAATGGTTTATTATACTCATGAACAGCACCTAGTATTACTGCTCCAAGACCCATCCCATTCAATTCAGCATCGAATGCTAGTAAACCTTACGAAACATGATCTGGCTACAATGGAACTACGGAAACAAAACGTCTGATGATTTTGCCCCCTCGTGAGCGCCCCGGGAAATTGGAACGGGGGCGCTTCGAACGAGCGAACCCGTTGTGAGGCGAAAGGGGAGTTGAGCCACACGCCCGGCAGCGTTGGGAGGCGAGGACGAGGCGGGTTGTTTTTTTATTGAGACGGGCGGGAGGGAGAGTGTTCAAACGACAAAACGTTGACTTCCGCTGTAGTTCCCGCGTTGTACCGCGTTTCGTTAATTTTGTTAACCGTTTTTTGCCCATTACTACCACAGGCTTCGTCCGATCGCATTGCCGAGATGGTGGGCACAAGTAGATACCAAATGGGATTTTTCTGCAAAAGAACGAACTTTTTAGACCACGTTAAAGGCACAAAACGGCCCGGACGGCGGACGGACATTGCAGATTTGGAATCTCCAAGTCTTGAAACGTAAAGTATCAAATTTTGAGGGGGGTTGTAAAAAAATTTTTGTGACTGAAAAAATAGGGTTATTATTCAGAATGAATAACAAACCAAAAGTGATACTGCGGTGGTTGAAATTCAAGAATTTCTGGAGTAGCCCCTGTGTACTTTATGAGCGTAGTACTTTTTTGAAGTACCACACGAATTTTTCTGAAGAACATAGTAACAATTCCAGCGGAGTTACGAGAAACAACATTACGCTCAACTCGATTTTCCTCCAAATGTTTGGTAATTTATTGTGCTGCTGTCGTCATTTTTCCACAAATGAGAATTTCATGGTATTGTCATCTCAACAGTAGCTGTTTAGTAATTGGCTTCAAGGGAACACAAGACTTCAATCTCTCTCTCTCTCTTGATCTCCATGCGATCTTCATATCACGGCTGATCTGACGAAACAAGTCGTGGAGATCAGTTGTCTCTTTATTATCGTTGTTGCCTGGTCGATATTAGGCAGCGTTTACAACCAGTTTTTCTGACCCATCAACGATTTTGGGCGAAACAATCGACATATCACCACAGCTACTCCTCTCGACTACGGAGACTTTTCGATTTGGTTTTTTTGTGATTTTCCCGGAGTCGGAATTATTTTCGAAACGTGCACGTCCGATTGTATAGTGGCCAGGTTTGGGTACCCATTTTGTCTATTTCCTTGTCTAAGATTGATTTTTATTTCACAACTAGAGCGTTCTTTTCAGTTTTGTAACCCTTTGTTTTAGTTCTATTATTTTTTCATCATTATATTTCCTTTACTTGATTTCCTTTTGTTACTCCCCCATTGTCTATATATTTTTGTGAGCGGTGAGTGCTGATTGTAACCAACTGAGGTTCACACCATTCATCGTGTTTCAACAGTAGCTGGTATGCAAGGAATTCTATTGAAATCCTTATACTTGTTTTCGTGAAAAAAAATTGGTGTTTTGATCACTATGATAACTATGCTTAGTTTTGAGTGCATTTTTCTGGCGTCCCATGGTGACCTGCGGGCTAGGCATCAGGTTTGAGCTGATTTGGAACTGCCATTTTTTTCTAAAAATCGTTCACAGGCACACGGACCGTTCTCCCAAATAGTGTTTTTCAGTCTCAGTCGGTTCGGAAACAAAAAGATCTGAAGAGAACTCAAAATTATTTTTTCAGCGGATTACATAACTTACCTTTCTACTTCGTAGGTACTAGGAAAGAAATAAAAAATTATAACAATAATAAAATAAGACTGCACGAATGAAGTGGTTCCGTGTGGTTAACATGTTGCGGCGGTTAGGAAAATGCGCAACGAGGGAAATCTCCCTTCGTTCACGGATCGAAGGATCAACTGAAGTTATTTCCGTGAGATTCGGTAACGTCAAGATTACAGTGACGCAGGAACGAAGGGCGTTGCGAGGTCTGGGCAGCCAATTCGTATTGTCGGTGAAGGTTTATGTCATCATCGGCTCTGTCACACGCACTCACCCCATTCGATCACTGATACACGTGTCCGCCTCGCAAACTGTTTCAATTCATTTCACAAACCTCGTTCCCCTTCACTTTCTCTCCTTTCGCCCATTTGCTGTGATTGTCACATTTATATTCGTTACAATTCGTTCGCACGTTGTAGTTGTTTTTTTTTCAACTCCCCCCCCCCCCCGCCTCCCCCCCATTCACAGCATGCTCCACCGACGCTGTAACAATCGCCGCGAGGAAATTTGAAGCAGGAGCGCAAAAAAAACCGCGTGCCTTTGGCGCGAGCGACACGACGTTAACCCGCACGTTCGCTCTCAATCCATTAATTTGAGAACGTTCAAACACAGCGGTCGGGACGAATGTTGAGCATTCAAAACTGATCGAACTGTATTAACATTTTTACTTTCCGCTACTCAAAGAGCGAGGAAAGTATTGAAATTGCGTTTTAAAAAAGTCACACATGCTGAGGCCGAGTAAATCCAACAAAACTTAATTTTGGTGGTGGGTGAAGGCATTTCCACACCGTTCGTTTGGCGTTACTGCCTACGGCGATGAGGTGTACAAGAGGCCAGGATCGTAACGTCGTGGATGTTGCTGTTGTGCCTGTGGTAACCAGTTTGAGTCGCTGAATCATGTGGTGCAGCCGTGTTTTCCTACTCATGAGGGAATCAAGAGTAATGACGCGATCTGCTAGCGGGTTGCTGATTCATTGTCATTCGAGGGCTGGAAAGTGGAGAGGGAGCGGCACTACCGGGTTGTCTATGGAGTAGGACTGAGGCCTGACATCGTCGCCATTGGTCCCGACCAGTCTGCAGTGATTCTGGACATCCAGGTGGTATATGGCAGCCAGGATCTTGCACTAACTTGGCAAGCCATGAAGCACAAATACGACATTGCTTTTTGAAATCGAGCGGGTTGCTGGTGCATTCACCCGAGGGCTGGGAAGTGTATAGAGAGCGGCGCTATCGTGTTGTCTCTGGAAAAAAAACTGAGGCTGGACATCGTCCCCGTTGGTTTTGACCAGTCTGCAGTGATGCTAGACGGTCAGGTTGTACCTGCCAGCCCGGAGCTTGCGCTAACATTGCGAGTGAATAGACGCAAATACGATATTCTGTGGCGTAAACAAAAAAAATTAGCGACGTTAATTGAGGAATGTTAGAGTCGCTTCGGATGGTCAAAACTGGACCTTAGTCCTACCTTTGTCGCTTATCGCTCTACCGTTTTGCGCTTATCGCCACCTCACATCGGGATCGCCTGCTCAGCTCCGCCTCGAGTCATGAGTATCTTCTTGTTCCGTCCTGTAGTCTGCGTTTAGTTTGCATGAACGACTTTCGTCCTGATTCCCGCACCACTACGGAGTCGAGAATTTCTTCTTTTCCTATTTTTTTGAAGCAATTAACGTACCGGTATGCTGCCTTCCATACTAGTAGTCATTACTAATCAATCAACATTTTCCAGTCTGAAAAGAAATGTGCGGAAGTTGCCCTTTATCCGACATAGTAGTTCGTACCACCGATTTCGAGACACACTGTGATGTATTGAAAGAATTCTTTCGCAGGCTGAAGGATACCGGTCTCCAAATCAATGTGGAGAAACGGGAATTCGGATGCAGGGAGGTGCGATATCTTGGGTATCGGTGAACGCTGACGGCATCAGTGTAGAAACAGGAAAAGAAGAAATTCTCGACTCTGTAGAGGTGCGGAAAGTCGTTCATGCTAACTAAACGCAGACTACAGGACGGAACAAGAAGATACTCATGACTCGAGGCGGAGCTGAGCAGGCGATCCCGATGTGAGGTGGCGATAAGCGCAAAACGGTAGTGATAACGGTAGCACTAAGGTCCAGTGTTGACCATCCGAAGCGACTTTAACATTCTTCAATTAACGTCGTCGCTAATTTTTTTTGTTTACGCCGCAATACTGGAAAAATCCTAATTTCTGTATGTGTGCTTCTTTCATGATATTGCCTGTTGGGTTGCGACGATCCACTCACAGCTGCGGATGGGTGTATGACGTCACATTATTGAGGTGAGAGCGGCGGGAGGGCTGATGTCACTTCACAAGATGGGGGGGGGATGACGTCACTTCATTTGGCATTCTTGGCTGACGCCAATCCACTCGGGAGTGCTTTAAGGTTCACTGCTCAGGACGTATCTTCGTATGGAGGTGGCAAGTAACATCAGTGTTGCAGCAGCGACCATGCCCTGCCATAACGTGAGGTGTAAAAAAAGTGCTGAAGAGATGCGTCAGTTGAGGCCTAGTTGTATTACCACCCACGGGTTGCTTTGCGGTATCTGAGCTGGTGGTCGTCATATTACAGAACACACTCTTATCCTACTTTCCATCCCCGTGTCAATGATTGATCCCAAGAGCCATCATGGGGTGGTGTGTGGTCCCCTCCCTATTTCCTTAATTATTGTTTATTTAGTTTGTCACCAGCGCCACCCCACCCCCCACCCAAACCCCGACTGTTATTTACTCATTAACATCTAGTGTCCCTTGTCGGCGACATTGAGCGTCGCTGTGGGAAATACAACATAACTTCATGGTGGTGGAAAATGATTGCAATTACAGTTCCAGAATTTATTGTGGCGATCCTATTCATGCTACTATTATCATTGAGGCTGTGATCACGGTAAAAATGGTAGTAAGTTGCACATACGTGATTGAAATCCATTTAGTTTCTGTAGGAGCTTCTTTATATTTTATGAGCCTTGTTAATTTTCGACTGTACTTATGCGAGTTTGAACCATGGAAGCCTAAGGAGAGGTGGCGTGTAGGAGCTGTGGAAGTGGGATGAGGGAAGGGATGAAAAAAAAAAGTTGTTGACTTATAAGGCGCTGAACTCATTCAGCCAGAGCTGAGCTGAACTAAGGGAAAACCCTTTCACCGTATGCTTTTGAAATTTGTTCAATTTTTGGTCGATAATAACCCTATGTCTCCAGTCAGCGAATTCTTTTACGACTCTCCCACCACCCGCCCCATCAAAACCACCCGGCCGCTCGACTCGCAACGTCGTGCCAATTGCCTAAAGGCGCTTGCGAGTGCCCGGACTATTTAGTTTTCGTCGTTCCGTTGAAGTCAGGTCATGTTTCATATGGTTCACTGGTATTTTTCGATGCTGAAACGAATGGGATGGGTCTTGGAGCTGTCAGACTCCGTCAAATAATATACCGTTGGGTAAGAATTTGCAGCGTTTTACAATGTGAATTTGAAGTTGGTTCCGAGGCTGTGGTGTGGACTCGCCTAACCAAAAGGGCATCCTCCGAGTAACGAAAAATCAGTGAGTTGGGCTTATGATGGCACGAATTTGGACTTGTATTCGAAATAGTGGATTAATCTGCGTGATTGATAATCTTAACATCCAATTGAGCTACAACGAATCCCAAATTTTGCCGTTTTTCTTCGATCAATGAGAATTTGAAGTGAGGTTTTGGAGTATAGGGAGAGAACTAATTTGTTTGGCGTTCGATCGGTGGTGCGTCATTTAAATGAGGTTCGGGTGGGGGAAGACGGAAATGGGATAAGAGATAGTTGGCGGAATTGGAAGGAGGTGTAGTAAAGATGCTGTTGTGGCAGTGGCGGTGCAGAGTATGGTGTGGGGTTGATAGAAAGGTTTAGGGACGTGGTGGCGGAGCCACGTGATGAGCGTGCGGGCGATGAGGAGTAAGGGTAGTGGGGGCCAAGTTTAAAGTGGGTTCGAACTGTCGTGTAGCAAATGGCGTATTGTCAATATTGATGAAGTTGGAAGAGGAAGAGAGAAATAGAAAGCGAGAGAGAATTGTACCTCCGCCGCTGCACTTCTCTTCGCTATTCTCTTGAGGATATTACAACTCATATAGCCCCTCTCCGCTGCCATCACCCACGCGTCACCTCCTAACAGTACCACCATCACTGACACCACTCCTTCCGACCCTACCACCGTCGAGCGTCGCATTCCCCACTTCCCCGTCTACTTCTTCCCATCCATCGCAATTCCTTTGCCACTTCTTTTCTCCTCACAACCTATTTGCCACTCCAACACATTTTTTATTGTTAAGACATTCGCTTTCCTTCCCCTTCAACCCCTTCGTTCCCCCCACTTCCCCGCCCGCTCGCCCGAGAACATCCCCCACCATCGCACTTCTCCTCCCCTCCTCTTCCTTCTTTTCTTCTTCTGGAATAACATCCTCCGCCCCTACCCCCTCCACTACCATCAACCCAAAACCCCCACACACAGACTACTCGACTAAAAAACTACTTCCGCGCCTTCCCATCAGGTGACATCGTAAAACCTTCCATTTCCTTTCCGACTTCTTTTTTTTTCCTTTTTTCTACTCCCTCTTTAAATAATACAAAAATACTTTGAAACCTTCCGTATACGAATCACCGAATTTTGAATAAAACCTTCGCTTCGTTTCCCCTTTTTACGACGTCGCGAGGCTTTGCGACTCCAGGCAGCTTCAAAACGAGAAGTCGGGAAGCGAGAGAATACTCAGGGGCTACGACTAAAGTGAATTGACGTCTCTCAGTCATTTATGCGAGTACGTCGCTCCGAGTCAGTTGAATCAATCACAAGTTCGTTTCTTCCAGCGATTGAGATGTCGACAACGAAGTTGTTTGACGCGTTCAATTTCGGAGAAAAAGAAAGGTTTATTTTGACGATAGGCAGAGATGTCGCTGGACGGTCACCTGACGCTGGTGAGGGCGCTGGGAGGGATCGCCTCTCCCCTCCCACTTCATCCCTCATTTTCCTCTCCCTCGCAGATTGTTCCATTTTGGTTTATTATTTATTCTGAATAATAATCCTATGTTTTCGGTCAGAAAAATGTTTTTAGATCCCAGGTCGAATAGAATGAGTATCAGACGTATACAATTGCCTATAGTGAAATCACAGTGATTATAATGAGCCAAAGTCTACTAAATGAGAGAACTCGTGGGACAATAACTACAGCGAAAGGAATAGTTTGCACTCCCCCCACCGCCAGCTCTCTACATCTAGCAAAGTCGTGGATGAGGAATACCCGTAAGTGCCATTAAATGATGGGACGGGCGTGTGACCATTCAGATCTTCAGGGTTGTTTGACCCAAAATGGTACCACGGGAATGCACAGCCTGCGGCCATGCGCCGGTGAATTGTGGGTTAGGGACACGAAAAGAGGCTGCCTTCGCAGGTCAAGGTAGGTAGAACGGAGCAATCCAACTTCTACCCAGGGCAGGGTAGGTAGAACGGAGGAATCCAACTCCTTCCCAGGGCAAGGTAGGTAGAACGGAGGAATCCAACTCCTTCCCAGGGCAAGGTAGGTAGAACGGAGCAATCCAACTCCTACCCAGGGCAAGGTAGGTAGAACGGAGCAATCCAACTCCTACCCATGGCAAGGTAGGTAGAACGGAGCAATCCAACTCCTACCCAAGGCAAGGTAGGTAGAACGGAGCAATCCAACTCCTACCCAGGGCAAGGTAGGTAGAACGGAGCAATCCAACTCCTACCCAGGGCAAGGTAGGTAGAACGGAGGAATCCAACTCCTTCCCAGGGCAAGGTAGGTAGAACGGAGCAATCCAACTTCTACCCAGGGCAAGGTAGGTAGAACGGAGGAATCCAACTCCTTCCCAGGGCAAGGTAGGTAGAACGGAGGAATCCAACTCCTTCCCAGGGCAAGGTAGGTAGAACGGAGGAATCCAACTCCTTCCCAGGGCAAGGTAGGTAGAACGGAGGAATCCAACTCCTACCCAGGGCAAGGCCTGACAATGCTGGAAAATGCGCAGTGTAGAAATCCCATCCCCTTTCTCGTTTTTAAACTTCGGGGTCTGAAGGAGGTAGGGGCCTCCAGGTTGGAACTCCCACAGACGAATGCAGAACTATAACTGTAGTTAGGTAGTGTTTCGTGTCGTTCACTGGTATTTTTCGATGCTGAATCGAATGGGATAGGTCTCGGAGGTGTGAGACTTTGTTGAGCTGATCATGAGAATTATAAACCGTTGTGTATTGTGTATCTTTCCTAGTGTATGCACTTTCCGGTGGTCGCCAGTTGAGGGTGATCCATCCAGTGGTCAGAATCACACGGGTAGTATCAACGTTCCTATTACGAGGGGAATTTAATCATTGTTGCGGCCAACTACAACGAAGAGAAAAATAAGAAGAAAAAAGAAAAAAGAGGAAAAGGACGAAACTATGAACCTTTAACAGCCAGCTGGACAACTGCGGGAGATTGACAACAGAATCTCGACTAAGCCTTGCAGTTGATTTGGACCCTTCGTCTCTTAATCTGGCTTGCCAGGGTTTTGGCCAAATCAACTCAAGCACTCTCATCCATTGGAGGGGGAGGGGCTCCCCGCGCCTACTTCAGGAGCCGAGTTGCTAGTTGGCTGTGCTAAGCGAAAAGGAAAAGACTATTTTTTCACGCGAACAAATCGTACCACAGCGACGATTTCTATTTTTCGGTTTCGCGGACTTCACTATCGTAAGTGTGTTTCGCTACCTACCATATCGAAACCGTCCAGCACCACCTCCGCAGCAGCTGCATCTACCGCATCTCTGCATCTTCAGCGACCGTTCTACAAAGACAATACGCTCGGCGACCCAGAAGCTAATTCGGTCACATCAGCCAATTTTATTTTATTTTCTTGCACCAGTAGACACTTTAATTTATTCAGTTGTTTATACATTATATCCCACCTATAATACCGTGTTGTTACTTTTTAATTCTCGGGACTAAGAGACGATCCCCGACTATAGCACGATATTTCCGCGAATCGGAAATTCACAAGAGCTGCTCTAAATACACCCACTATCGTTCTACATTCACAAAACACAACTATTTTCAATAATTTTATTATAATTACCCTCACCTGTGATAATTATTATTTTGGGGCAATTTTGCGCCTTGTGGTGATACAGTCCACGAAGTTACTTGAACACGAAAATGAGAGATTTTCTGAGAATCACCTTAAACAACTTATGGGAGAATATTAAAGGATCAAGTCTGTGACATTATTCCTGCATGGATTCTGGTTTCTAATTTCCTTCAATATTATCAATTTCAGATGTTAAACGCACCTCAAAGTCGTTTTAGAACACACTCTATTTCTCCCTGTATTCACCACACACAGTCCACACTACAAGGATTTTCAAAAATGTCAACGAAAAGCGATTTTAGTGTAATTTTTTCATCATAAATCTCGCTCACGTAATCAGGATAGCAGCGCAGTCCGCTTCGTGCATGATGATTGTTTAATCTTTGTAATAACATAATCGAGAACAACCACCGAAGTTTAGTTTATTATAGTTCCAAAACGGCAATCGGTACTGTCCTAGAAAAATCATTTTTTATCTTAATAGTTGGTTTTGGTCTGCCCGTGACACGACTTTGAAACATTTCATGCACTACACGCCGCCCAGTAGACGCTCAATGCTGCAACCACGATGTTACCTGCGTCCACTCCATCGGCATACGCAGCTCCGTCGAGGCATATTTGTTCTATTTGGCTGGTCAAGTGGGCACAAGATCCTGGCTGCCAGATACTACCAGGACATCCAAGATCGCTTCAGATAGCGTCCGGACTCAGTCCTTTTCCAGGAACGAATCAGCGGTGCGGCCCTCTTAGCACTCTTGTAAGTGTGTCAGGACGATTAGGGCCAGGGCAGGTGGCTGCTTTCGCAGAGCAAGATAGGTAGAATGGAGCAATCCAACTCCTACCCAGGGCAAGGCGTGACCCATTCAAACTGGCATCCACGGCGTTACGATGCCTCTTCGCTGTAGGCAGTGCCGCCCTACGTCCTGGAAGTCTTTTCCATAGAAGGCTTACTGGGCTTATCGGCGGATGGTTCTGCCGAGTCGAACCGAAAACAGCGCGTACCAGATGGTATTTTTCGTTTGTCTTCGTTTGTAGTTCAACCACATTCAGAGAGAAACGTAAACCTTGCACGGGTAGTTAGTGGCATGTGGACGCGTTGTAGGTCCCTCCGTTGGCTGTACGCTGTCAGTTTTTCAGGCGCTTTAGTGACGTCAAAGAGACTTGAAACGGCGTTCGACCGAGGGATTCCGAAAGTTGCGGTTTTGTTCAGCTTCAGCCCCGACCTCGAATTCCTTCCCCTTCAACCGAGGGGCTTCTGTTGATGAGAAAGAGAACCCGGAGCCGTTGGAGTTGAAGTTGGAGTTGGAGAAGGAGGATTTAGAGGAGGCATCAGTTTGGGACAAATGTTGAATGGATAGAAGGTTTGGAAGTTTGGGGGGAAACGGGTCCGAGAAGCTGAGGCCGATGGCGCAGGTAAATCGAATGGGGGCGCAAAGATGCGATTAGCGGTTGAAGAATTGAATGAGGGAAGCGGATGCGGATGCGGAGGCGGAAATGGGACCAGAGAAGAGAAGACTAGAAAGTGAATTGGTTGAGGGGTAGTCGGTCAGTGTAAACCCTCACTTGTGAAGGGGGGTTTAACCCAACTTGACTCGAATCTAATAGTGTTCAACCCACCCCTTATCAGTTGCCTATAAGGCTTAGCCTTAAGCTACCAATGTAATTACTGTACACAACGCATTTCAAACTGCCAACTCTGGTCAACAAAGGATTGTTATTCTCTCAAAGGATTAAACATTATATCTGCCGCAGTGAACCATAACCGCTCCGCTCCGCTCCGAAATCCTTCGACCTATATGGGATTGGCATCCCATCCGCTTCTCACGTCCACTTCAACTTCATCCGATCGCTGAAAGCTAAACTTTCCCTACCCTAATCAACGGATTCCGCCGAACTCCCGCTGAATAAGAATCAATTTTCAACAGCCTAAACCTCACACTTTGCTTTCAGTTGGGCTGAACGCCCATTTGCCAGATCAGTTGGGCTCATTTCGACGACCTTCGCGAAACTTGCCTTCCCACGTGCTGCGCTCTCAACTTGCCCCAGACATTGCACTTAGTTGATGGGAAACTAACTCCGTTGGGATCTCTCGATATCCGAAGTTTCTTGGACAGATAATTGTCATCAAATTTCGTTAAAAATTGCGGCTGTACGAGAGGAACGCGAATTTTTGGGGGGAAAAATGTGGTGCGACGAATTACACAACTTACTTCAGCCCCATGTGCATTCGACCACTTTGCTCACTCCAGCGACTAATGAAGTATGTTTTGAATGCAGTTTATAACAGCGTTCTTTGAGAAATTGGTGGTTTCGGGATTTATTGATTTGCTCCTACTTATGCCACGGTCACAGCTGTCCTCATACAGAATATAAGTGTGTCTATTGAAATTTATTACAGAGAAGAAACAAACATTGCAGTCACAAACGAAGACCAAAAGCATTGCGAGCATTGTTTTGAGTCAGAAAATTTACACACTTTCTTTCCTATGCCCTGTCCCTCCTTTCTGTTAACCCTTTTATTTTCTTGTATATTGTTATTTGTTCACCTATTATTTATTCCCTGTTGACTTGGAGTCGGACACAGAGATGGCAAGGATAGCGACCTTGGGAGAGCTTATCACAATTATTATTATCTGCCAAAACCCCGCTATTTCCACGTTTTCTGCGCGTTTTTTTCTTGTACGCGAGCACTATGCGCAGGCGAACAATATTTTCCTTCAGTGCGGTGCATGGACTGGGTTTGTGCTGGAATCATCGTATCCCTCCTGGCCAGGAGCAACCTATGACAACGCCAACTCAGGTACCACCACCATCTCTATTCATACCGCACTCCAATTCAACACCACCTCCCTTTTGGTTTATTATTCATTCTGAATAATAACCCTATGTTTTCGGTCACGAAATATTATTTACGACCCCCCCTCAAAATTTGATACTTCACGTTTCAAGACTTGGAGATTCCAAATTTGCAATGTCCGTCCCCCGTCCGCCGTCCGGGACCGTTTTGTGCCTTTAACGTGGTCTAAAAAATTCGTTCTTTCGCACAAAAATCCCGTTTGGTATCTAGTTGTGCCCACCATCTCGGCAATGCGATCGGACGAAGCCCGTGGTTGTAATGGGCAAAAAAGGTTAACAAAATTAACGAAACACTGTACAACGCAGGAGCTACAGCGTTTCGTCGTTTGAACTCCCTCCCTCCCCGCCTGTCTCATTAAAAAAGCAACCGCGCTTGCTCGCCTCTCGCTCGCTTGCCTCCCAACGACGCTGCCACTCAACTCCCCTTTCGCCTCGGAACGGGTTCGCTTCGAGCGCCCCCGTTCCAATTTCCCAGACGACGGGGCAAAATCATCAGACCTTTTGTTTCCGTAGTTCCATTGTAGCGAGGACATGTTTCGTATGGTTTACTAGTATTCGATGCTGAATCGAATGGGATGGGGGAGCACTAATACTAGGTCAAGCTGTTCATGAGAATAATAAACCATTGTGTAATAATTTGCAGGGTTTTTTTCTTCCCTTCCTCCTTGCAAATCCAAACAGGTAATAACAGTGGATAAATAATAATTAGGTAATACCCGCAATTATTAGGTTTTCTCCCAGTTATCTCATCGTCTGCCACTAACGACAGGGTGTCGTGAAAGGTTGTGGATACCCAAAGCCGATGCTGGGTCTGTGATTTCAAATCTTTGAAGTTATAAAGACAACTGGTCTGTTTCCATATCGAATGGGTATTCTTGAACCCTCTTGAGAGAGTTATTTCAGTCTACTTTCATGGAGATTGCGGTCTCGCTAACACGCTAGAGGCTGGGCACTCTCTCAGCATCCACAGAACCCAAACCCGTGGAAGTACGACAGGTTTGGTCATTTCGCCAGTCTCTCGGTGAAGGGCCCGTGTGTTACCGTGAGGAGGTACGACCCAGTATCATCTGGGAAGATTTTCCAGTAAGGTTTCCCACCGGATCTAACTATTTACTTAGGTGGCAAAATTTCAATCGACAGATCAACTGTAACCACGTTTCTTTTCTTGCTTTGTAGCTGTCAAGGCTGGTAGGCACTTGAGGCGTGGCGTGAGGAGGGGAGGGAGGTATTGGACTGATGTCAGTGACCGAAGAATGAGGTAAAGAAGTGAATTAACAAGGAAGTGACTACAGACCACGGGCCAGGACTTCAATATCGTCTGGCCGAGGAAATAACTCAGTCACACACTTTGTTCCTGGGTTTCAGCACCAAATCTTCATCCGTGCAAAGAATACAGTTGAGCGAACGAGAGAGAGGGGGAGAGTTGAAGATCGAAATAAAAGAAACTGAGAGAGTGCGAGGATGACTGTATTTAATGCGAAATCAATTGAGTTGAGTTTGTGGGCTGACACAAGGGGACGACTAGCGATATGCGTGAACTGGCAGGGAACTGTATCACAAGGAGAGAGTGAGCTGTATGGGCCGAGAGTAGGTAGAAGAATGTGTCTGTGTGAGCACTGGGAGACGAGTGGCTTTTGCGAGAACTCATAGGTGAATGAATTTTGGGAGAGAAATCTGAAAATGAAGAGTGGGAAAAGAAATATGGGCAAACCACTTCAGGGAAATCCGTTGTCATTGGAAATAACCGCGGAGGTGGAATTTCCACAGGTAACAAGTAGGGTACAGGGAAACTTTGTAGTTGGGGCAGGTACAGCATTCAGAGGTCAAAACCCCAGACTGATTCGGCTTGCGTTGAACAAACACAATAGATTGAAATTAGAATGAGAACGTTCGTTTGAATAGCGTAAGTTTGAACTCTCAATGAGGCTGAACATGTTTGTATCGCTGGTATGGAGTGAGCCATAAGTGGACTTGACGACCAGAACGTCACAACCAGGACAGTGAAGAAAGTAACGACTTCTAGGCAGAATCATCACTACAAGACGTTGCCCTTTTTCCAGAAATAAATTAGAAATTTTCACCGCAGAGTTATAATTGGCGGTTATTTCGTTTAACAAGTCGGTGAATCAATATTTACTTACAAACTCATTTCTTCGCTTTTGAAACCTCGCCCCCTCCCCAAACCAGCCTTCACGAAACATCAGAACTGTCCGTTTGGACCTTTCGTAGAAAGCCGAAGTTGATACTACGAGGAACGGAAATGTCTTCCCGAACGTGAAACGAGGAATCATCGACTATATAAGTGAATTGCTCTCGCCAAGTATCTCGTTAAATACCCCAACGAAACCGTAAACCAGAATTAATAGCTCGGTCAGTGCAGGTGTACTTAGCCGTGAGAATGACAATCATATAAATTTCCAAGATAGAAGCTTTATTGAGGCTACATAGTCGCTACGAAGGCCCCTTTTCCTAGTGGGATACGCGTTCCTATAAAACTTAAATCTTCCTGTCGTGATACCTGAACTGCCTCTCTGATTAATAGACCAAATATTTGACTTTAATGAACACTTAGCCGACGGTAACGACGCTACGCCCAGGCGGCTGTCCCAGAGCTCAATTTCGATTATTTGCTCCGCTGAGTTGATGAAAAGTTGCGTACTCTCATATTCCGCTTCATCGTTTCATAACGAGCTTGATAAGTCAACGAATTACGTACTGAATATTCTTGATAGGCAATTATTAATTATAAATGCGCGACCACTATTATTCAGGTTACATCGAGACTGACGCGATGATCTTAAGCTGTTGTAAACGAACACAATTCCTCATCAACCGTCAAGTGGGATCTTTTCGGTTAATTTTTACTTTCCGCTACCGTTGACGACTCTGAGAGGCGTCACTTAGTCCTCGAAGAGGCGAAGTGAGCCTCCTTCTCTTCTGTTTCTTATTTTCTTCTTTTTTTAATGATACGAAAATTTATTTGGAGGGTGAAAACGGGAAAATTGAGAAAATAACCTGAAAATAAAATAACTTACTCTGGTAGATGGGATAAAAATTATACCTAAGAAATGAAACAGAATAGTTTCCTAGGAGCCCTAGGAGCTTCTTACATTAGAATTTGAAAGCTTGGGAACGACGAACTGATTGGACTGTGTAGGGGTGACAGAAGGAAATGGAGATGAGAAAATAAAAGACAGATCTGACCGTAGGTACAGAGTGGAGATGATGGCGAAGTTCAGTGAAAAGGCTGAAGGAGGTTGGGTGGTGTCCGATATTCAAAGAACAAGGGGGTTCCGGCTGATAAGTCAACCAACTGAAAAGAACAGCTCGCATTATTCGCAGAAATAATTAATAATGAGATAATACAATGATGTTGATGTCAGAACTTTTCTCGGTCAGCGGTTTGGGATACTGATGACCCAGTTTTCGAGAAACGTGGCGTTCTGTAGGCTTCGGGTCCGATATTCGCAGCGAATCTGGCAGAACTGGCGATGGGAGAAGTCGAGTAAAGAGAGGTGGCTGAGGCAGGTTGGAGGTGGTGACAGACTTGATGAGAAAGGATGAGAAGAGTAACAGGTTGACTTAGGATTGCGAGCGATACGCGCTGAGATCGTCCGATCACGATAGTTAAAAGAAAAGAAAGAAGAAAATAAGAAACAGAAGAGAAGGAGGCTCACTTCGCCTCTTCGAGGACTAAGTGCCGCCTCTCAAAGTCGTCAACAGCTACCTTAAGGGAAAAGGAAAGTATTGTAATCGGTTTTCTTCAGATCTTTACGTTTTGAGGCCTAGTGAATGAATATAAGTTAGATGCGTCTGTAGTTAGTGTGAATGGCTCATTAAAATTTAGGTACTGCGGTATTGGGTCGTTCGTTAGTAGTTGTTACATGTTTCAAAAGCCGCTTTGTGGTCTGTGTCCTCTATGTTGATTTCGCTGTTTTTCTTTCGTCGTTGTGTTAATGGTTTAGTGATTTTGGCGAGATTTTTCAATAAGCGACGATAATAGCCGAGCAAACCGATGAAGCTTTTGATTTCAGTTGTGGTTTTTGGAATCGGGTAGTTTTTTATGGCTTCAAACTTCTTTGGGTCAGGCTTAACTCCCTCAAGTGTGACGAGATGGCCTAGATAGTGCACTTCCTTACGCAAGAAGTTCGTTTTGTCTAATTGCACTTTCAATTTGGCATTTCTCAGCCTTTGAAAAAACTCCTGGAGGCTGGTCGAATAAACGGGGATCTTGCAACTGCGCCGAAACCTAGCACAACTGCACTTCATAGCAACCGCGCCGGAGGTAGAGACAATAGCAAGTGCGCCGTCATACTTTACGGTTTCTATTTCCACTTTATACACTCAAAATTTTATTACGTTGATACAGTTTTTTGTCACTTTTTTTCATAATGTCTGGCCACTGTTTGGAGGAATGATTTTCCATCAATCTTTCCTTCTCGATATTCAATTATTAGTTGCTGAATCATTTTCTTCTGTTTTTTTGAACGCCCCTGTGTCCGGCTTGGGCACATTCGAGCCATTCATTATGAGGAAGGTGTCCGTTTGCATTCGTTTCAAGGCATTGAGAAACACGAAAATGTTAGGATGAGGATGGGAAAACTTGCCATTGAATTTCGGGTGGAACGATTCACAACTGTTTGTGGTTCTTTCCGAAGAAATTTCTGCTGCAGCCCATAACTCAGGAGGAAACGAAGCTTGAACACCAACGTAATTATCGATGATGTATTCCGCGTACTTTCCAACCCGTGTATCATCTGGCAACGACGTCATACAATGTTCCAAAAATGCAGCAACGACCTCACTTGGATCCAAGAACGGTATACCGAAAACGAGACGAAGCCAATTTCGAATATCTCCCTTTGCTCTGTATGCTTTGGTTAGCCCGAGTGCTTGGATTTTCCTCCCCCAAGATTGTGACAAATGGAATCGGCATTCCACAATTCGGGAATCTGGGAAAGCATTTCTCACTGAGACGTGAATTCCTTCTTCAAAATCAGCCACCACACAATCCGGCTGCAGCCTCAATTGCAGCTCCTGGCATTTTTGTTGAGCAAGATTTAGCAACTTAGTGTAGGTTTCAGCTTTTTTATCGGGTAGTGCAAAGACGAGTGGTATGTAGTGATTGTTTCTACAAACATGGATAGTGAACATCTGTGCAAAATGTTTGGCACAATATGAGAAAGTTCCGTCCACAGATATAGTGGAAGATGTACAGAGTTCTTTCCTGTTCCTTTCAACCGAAAACGCGACTATGTTTGACGTTCCATAAAAAATTTGTAGGAATGATTCTTCTCCAATTTTCAGGAAGTTATCTGATTCACTTCGGTCACCCAAACAATCCATCACTTCATCAATACTTGATGGCAAACGACTGCTGTATGCTTTTCTCCGGGCTCTGTATGTATTCAGTTGAATATTACAAACACTTGTTTTTTAGTAAGATGATGTTGAGCTCCATGTGATTCGACTTCTGCTCGAATAATTTTCATCGGTGCATCGTTGAGGTCGTCGGTCGCTTTCCTTTTCATTGAATTGGAAATTCTTTCTTTCAATAACTGTTGTTCACCAGCGGGCTCGTGGTTGTGGATATCCTCCTTTTTCACAATGTTTTTGCTGTCGTGAACGTACAATTTCGCGCAGCAAGACCGCTTACATCACCTCCACTTAACCGCGTCGAGTATCTGAGCATAATCACTTTTGCGAAATTTATACCCGTCGAGAACTAAAAGGGGATTTCCGCGCTGAGACTGAATGAAGACGAAACAACTGAACCTATGACACTACCGTGCTAATCACGAGGATATCGGGCCATCGCGTACACCGATAAGAAAAGAGCGGCGCAAATGCTAGAGTCCGTTTGGAGCGAGGAAAAATAAACAAGCGCAGTTGCTATACGACACCTCTTCGGGTCTACGCTGGTCGGCGCGGCTGCCATACGCCTGAATAAACGAGTATGTCGTCGTTTTGAAAACCTCTCAGAACGTTGTCCATCATCCTCTGGAAGGTCGGGGGTGCGTTCTTTAGTCTGAATGGCATTCGGAGGGATTCCCAATAACCAATTTTAGTTCAGAAAGCTGTCTTTTCTACACTGTCAGGGTGCATTTCGATCGGGTGAAATCCCGATTTTAGGTCTAATGTTGAAAAGTGTTGACAGCGTCCAAACTTGTCTAGTAATGAAGAAATATCTGTGTTCGACGCAAAGCGTCGAAGTGGTCCGAGTCTTTGACCTCGGACTTCCCTGCGTCATTGTCTCTGACCGCCTAATTGTCTCCAACTAACTCCCCCAGCCCCCTTAATCAAGGGTTTCCCGTTTCTTTATTTCTTTCTTCCAATTTCATTTTCCTATCGACATCAGAGCTCTTCCAAAATCATTTCTGCTTCCAACTACCACCCCAGTAACTTCTCACTCTCTCATACGGTTGCCGGCGCCAGTTCACGTGTTCCGAGTATTGCCCTTGTGTTGCCCATTTGTGCTCCATCTCACCTTAATTTTAAGTCAACTCAATTCCGCATACACGTATAATACAGTCCTCCTCACGCTCACCGAGTTTCAGGTTTTATTGTGATCCTCAGCTCCCAACAATCTGGTAATGGATAATTATCATCTATTGTTTTTGCGTTAAGGCAACGATAATCCATCACAAGCCTGAATTTTGGTTTCCCTGAACTATCCATTTTTACTTTCCGCTACTCGAAGGGAAGGAAAGTATAGTAATCGGGTCAACAACAAAAATTTGGGTTTTCTTCAGGTCTTTACGTTTTGAGGCCTACTGAGTCTAAAAAACCTAATTTCGGCGCGTGGTCCGTGTGTGTGTCCGTGATTCGATTTGCGGGAGAACGGCTGATCCGAGTGAGCTGGTTCTTTTTTCGTTTTGTTCGTTATTTTTTGTAGACACTAAAATAAGGTTAAGGACGATTTCGTCCGATGGGAAGGGGGGTGGGGGACGACAATGTACCAAAAACTAGGGTTTTTCGCATTTTTCTCGAAAACGGCTCTAACGATAATGGTTAAACTTCCATTATCTTCCTCTAATCAATATCTAACTTTTCTTCTCCATACATATCTCCATGAAAATACGGTGAACGGAGATATAGGCCTATGAAGCAAAAATAGGTTTTTTACGCTTTTTGGCAAAACGGCTTCAGCGATTTTCACCAAACTCACAGGATGTTTTCAAATAGTTAATTTCTACATATTGTTCCCCATAAATGTTCTTCTGACAGTCCATTGAACAGAGATAAAAATCAAAATGTGTCGAAATTAACGTTTTTTTAAATTTTCGTAAATTGCAGGGTAACTGCCTCACCAGATGTGATAGATCTTACGGAGTGTCTTGTAGTCACCCATACCCACATTTCGTTCTCCATAGTTATTTCGGTATATATATGTTGAACGGAGATATAAGCCAAGTTAACTCAGAAAAGGAGATTTGTCGAATATTAATTTATCGGTATTCCAATTTTGTCAAAAACGGCTCCAACGATCTCGATAAAACTTACGGAGTACTCTCAGCTAACTAGTTCTTACATTTTGTTCTCCATAAATGTTCCTGTGAAAATGCATTGAACGAAGATATAGCGCCCGCATATGTAGCTGGTGTTCGAAATTACGGGGGTGGCGGAAAGTTGTGTGTTGCTACGCACCAGATATTTATAACTTTCTTTGGCTTTACAAAGTAGAAGGAAAGTTATGTAATCGGCTGAAAAAAAAATTTTGAATTTTCTTCAGATCTTTACGTTTCAGACCCTCCTAAGTGCGAAAAACACTATTTGGGAAAATGAGGGTAAGAGCAAAATACACTGAAAGTTAATCGTAGTAATCATAGTGATCAAAACACTTAATATTTCCTTTCTCAAAACAGTAAGCTCCGCACGAGCAGCCCTTTTAGCTGCATCACCAAGATTGATTTTTACATCACATTTTATGCAGGTACCTGCGGACGTCCAAACCTTAACGAAAAGTTGTCACGTTAATAATTCAGATAAAAATCAGATTTTACATTCAAATCAGGGTACTTTTCTTTAAACGAGGAATGCATTTTTTTGTACGTCAAGGCGAGCATCAAGATAACTGATATCTTTGTTGCCATAGTGTGTAGTCTTTGTTGGCAATGATGAAATATAGAACAAACTTCGGCAGAAATTGTGTTCTTCTTGGGGTTTTTACCGCGTTTATCGTGAGGTGATTTCCCCTTAATCAGGAGATCAGTAAGTCTTCGAACCCTGCCCTCAGTAATGCCGTGCTATGAAATAAACGTCTTTTTTACTCACGTGTTTCCTTTCTCTTCTGTATAGTAAGAAATGTTTGAAACTAGCTGCTGTTTCTGTAGGCTGTTCAGAACGAGGTTGTTCTATCAACGTTACAAAACTATTATCGAGTAGGTGGGGTATTGGACTACTACCTTCGGTTTTTCTGAGAACGCTACCATCATATAAGTGGGATTTAAAGGACGAAAAATGCTTTGCAATCGATATTCTTCAGAAATGTTTTATCATCCCTCTCGTCATTACCGGTGGGGTGACCAAGGTAATGTATCATTTGGAACTGCCCATACAACAAATTTAATCGAAATCTTTCGAATCATTGTCGAGGAGAAAAAGTAAGAAGTTAAGTGTTTCGATGGTTCAGGAGCTTTTAGTTGGTGTATACATGCCCCCACACCTTCCTGATTCTCTTCACCTTTCCTTTACCACCGTTGATTCTGCCAATTATTATCTCATTCTTCTTACAGTTTCTACTAAGTTTCCCAATTTCCTTTTTCCCTTTACAAAATAAGGTCCCATTCGTTTATACACGCCGTTTACGACAATCTTACAAAAGCGTTAGATTTTGTAGTTGTGTTTTATTGATGGTCGTTGCAAAATCGAGTCGCACAGGCAACTGAAGACTTCGAACTCAAATGACATTCGCGAGGAACCTTTGGCGTTCGTGGCTCCCTTTCCAAATTTGATTTTAAAGAAACATATCCCTGGGTGGGCTGCGGAAATTTTATCAAAAACAGTTTGGAACGCGAATGTTCAACGAAGATTTTCCGAGGAAGTAGAAGAGAAGGATGGTCAATATTCTGTGATGTAATGAAATTGTGTTAGTTAAACTCCACTCAATATTCTTCCTTCTTCCTCCTGCCCAAAACCTCTTCTACAAATTACCCATGTGTTATCGAATCAAAACGTCGCGTAAACCTCATTTCGATTTCAGAAGCGACGACGAATATTAAAACGGAACAGCTGGACCAAACACACGTCGGCCCGCCGAAGAAAACGGTTTGAGGAGCGGGCTGAAGAAGGCGGCCCAAAATCCGAAAACAAAGGCAATTACAACGGCAAGACGAGAGCTTCAACCCCAGTTTTCCTTGCTCCCTTCCATCGACAAGACATAGATCATCCTACAATACCCCTCTTTGTCCGATCCTGTCGAACGCCTCTTCGTCCCCCTAACGCCATTAATGGCAGAACTTTGCTCCATTAAACATTTCCCAAATTATCTCCATCTGACACCTTTACACGGGGAGCTGCGTCATTCTTCATCGGAAACTTGACTCTCGTTCGCCTCGCGCTCTCCTCGCCCTCCACTTTCTTGTTGAGAGTTGGAGTTAACAAGAACTTTATCCGGCCGATCGCGGCGGCGAAAGACGCCCGAGCCCTGGCTACGGTAGGATTTGAAAACCCACACAACGCAGCGGGTCTACTTGTCGAAAATGTCGCTCAGTCGCATGATTCGTTCGAACAAATGTCGTCTGGAATCGAGAATCGTCCATCACGCGGTCAGGTAAAAATATTTTTGATCTGGTTTATGTACGCACGCTTTATTTATGGAGAACAATATTTAGGCACGAGTTAGTTGAGACTACCCCGTACATAATCATGACCGTTTTCGATGAAAATTAAAAAAAAATCATTTAACGTTCTGCAAAACTCATTTCCCCGTCCATCTTGGCCTATACCACCGTTCTACAGATGATTACACAAATAAATGCGGTTGATTAAATTCAGTTTTGCATTGGCTGCGAGAGATTTGGGCAGCGTTCATAAAAACACCGTCTTTGGCATACTTGTTGGTTACCTCCTTTCCACGTTCTGTTACAACAGCATTCATAAAGAATGATATACTTATAAAGACTGGTTGAAAGCACCCTGTAACGACGAAAAATGCGATTACTTCCAAAAGTAAAAAAAAAATATTTTTTTGTTTTGGTTCGTAGCTCAACGTCAATTTTTACTTTCCGCTACCCGAAGGGAAGGAAAGTATAGTAATCGTGTCGAAAAAAATGTGGGTTTTCTTCAGATCTTTACGTTTTGAAGCCTACTGAGTCTAAAATATCTGGTGCGTTGCAACACACAACTTTCCTTAGCTCTACGTCAATTCATTTTTTCTTAATGGCTAATTCTAATTAATCAATTCATTTATCACTCAGTTAATTTGAACTTTGTTAAACAACACGTTACAGCAGCAGGAAGCTGTAGCGCCAACAGTTATGGAATTTATTGTGATGCTCACACTCATTTCAGGACCATTATTGAGCAATTGGTACACAGATAATTAATGAGGCTGTAAATACGGATTTTTTGAAGAAGGATATTAATCGCTTCTGCAGAGTTATTGGGTAATAACTGTTAGAACTGGTAGTAACCGCAACGACAGTAGTTGAAATTCAGGAATTTCTGGAGTGAGCCCCATGTACCTCATGAGCGTTTTTAACACTCACCCTATAGGTATTGGATTGGACTACAGTACCAATTTTCTTTAACATTCTACTAACATTCCAGCGGAGTTTAAAAGGAAAAAACCACGGCAAAAACGCTTGTCGTCGAAGATTTTGATAATTTATTGTGCTGCTCTCGTCATTTTCCCACAAATGTGAATATTAGAGTATCATTGCCTTATTGAGAGTCAATATAAAAAATTTAATTAAAATCGTTAGAGCCGTTTTTGGGAAAAAAAATTTGGTGTTTTGATCACCATGACGACTATAGTTAACTTTCGAAGGATTTTACCCATACCCTCATTATTGCGTCGCATGGTAACCTGTAGGCTAGACGTCAAGTTTCAGCTGATTTGGTACGATGGTTTTCTCTAAAAACTGCGCTAAAATCGATTTCGTCGAAAGTTTTGGTAATTTATTGTGCTGCTCTAGTCATTTTTCCACGAATGGAAATTTTATGGTATAATTGAAATCTTAGGAGCTATCAATATAAAAAATTTAATGAAAATCGTTAGAGCCGTTTTTGAGAAAAAAATATTTGGTGTTTTGATCACTATGATTTCGGTGAATTTTGTTCATACCCTTATTTTGGCGTCCCATGATGACCTGCGGGCGAGATATGAAGTTTGAGCTGATTTGTTTCGGTTGTTTTCTCTAAAAATCGAACTACATACACACACACAGACCATGTTCCCAAATAGTGTTTTTCGGACTCAGGAGGGTCTGAAACGTAAAGATCTGAAGAAAACTCAAAATGTTGTTTTCAGCCGATTACATAACTTAGGTACCTTTCTACTCGTACTTCGTTGAGCCAAGGAAAGTAAAAACCTAATTTCGGTGCGTGGTCCGTGTGTGTGTGTGTGTGTGTGTGTCTGCAGTTCGATTTGCAGGAGAACGGCTGATCCGATTGAGCTCGTTCTTTTTTTGTTTTGTTAGTTATTTTTTGCAGACACCAAAATTAGGTTATGAGCGATTATGGTAGATGGAAAAGGGTTGATTGGGGCCGAAAATGTACCAATAACTGGGGTTTTTCGCATTTTTCTCGAAAACGGCTCTATCTATTTTGATTAAACTTTCTAATTATCTTCTACTAATAAATACCTAACTTTTAATCTCGATACATATCTGCATGAAAATACGGTTAACGGAGATATAGGCCTATAAAGCAATAATAGGTTTTTTACGCTTTTTGGCAAAGCGGCTTTAACGATTATCACCAAACTTCCAAGATGTATCCGAATAGTTAATACCTACATATTGTTCTCAATAAATGTTCCTCTGACAGTCAATTGAACAGATATAAAAATCAAAATGTGTCGAAAATAACGTTTTTTCGAACATTTCCGTAAATTCCAGGGTAACTTCCTCACCAGATGTGATACATTCTGATGGAGTGTCTTTTAGTCACCCATACTAACATTTCATTATGCATGATTGTTTCTGTATGTATATGTTGAACGGAGATATAAGCCAAGTTATCTCAGAAAAGGAGATTTTTCGAATATTAATTTATCGGTATTCCAATTTTCCCAAAAACGGCTCAGACGATTTCGATCAAACTTACGGAGTACTCTCAGCTAACCAGTTTCTACATTTTGTTCCTCACGGATGTTTCTGTAGAAATGCGTTGAATGAAGATATAGCGCCCGCCTATGTAGGTGGCGTTCGAACTTAAAGGGGTGGCGGAAAGTAGTGTGTTGCTACGCACCAGATATTTTACAGTGATATTCGTGGAACATGGAAAGTAAAAACAAAAGAAAAGATAACCGAATCATAAGAGTTAGAGCCGTTTGTTGAAAAAAGGCGAATATTTTTCGTTTTTGGTACATTTAGGTCCTTTCTCCTTCCGATTACCATCGATGAAAAACGCGCATAAACTTATTTGTCAAATAGCCAGTTCAATCGGCCTACCGTTCTTCTCCTAACGCAACCACAAACACCCGGGGGTCTCTCAATTGAATACTGTTCAAACCGTCAGTTGAATAAAATGCACAAGGGCTACTCCAGAAAAACAGAATTTCAACCACCGCCGTTTCGCCGGATAACTCTGGAAAAGTTTTCGTTACCCTCCTCAAACAAATCGTGGTCACTCCCTCATTGATTCTCTGTGCACCAATCGTTCAATAATGGTCGGGGCATCAGTACGAGCGGCGGAATAAATTCCGGATCTGTAGGCGCTACCGTCTGCCGTCGTGAAGTGATGTTTCAAATGAATTGAGTGAAAAATAAATTGAGTTGGTACAATAAGCCGTGAACGCTAGTTAATTGAGGTAGAGCGATGGAAACTTGTGTGATGCGGTGCACCGGATATTTTGCTTAAAATTTTCGCTCGTGTCATACAAATGTTCTCGCTAAGTAGTCGATAACCCATAAAACAACCTCACAAACTCCGAAATCCAAGCTTACGTCGTTTGTTAGGCTATTTTTACTTTTCCTGGCTCTACGAAGTAGTAATAAAAGTTATGTATTCGCCTGAGAAAAAAAATTTGAGTTTTCTTCAGATCTTTACGTTTCAGACCCCCCTGAGTCCGAAAAACACTATTTGGGAAAATGGTCTGTGTGTCTGTGAACGATTTTTAGAAAAAATCACCGTACCAAATCCACTCAAACTTGATATCTAGCTTGCAAGTTACCATGGGACGCCAAAATAGGGGTATAAACAAAATCCACCGAAAGTTAACTATAGTTATCATAGTGATCAAAGCACCAAATATTTTTTTTTCTCAAAAACGGCTCTAACGATTTTGATTAAATTTTTATGTTGATACCACTCAATATGGAAACTATACCATAAAATTCCCATACGTGGGAAAATGACGAGAGCAGCACAATAAATTATCAACATTTTCGACGAAAGCGTTTTTAGCGCGGTTTTTTCCTTATAAACTCCGCTGTTAATGTTAGTAGAATGTTAAAGAAAGTTGGTATTGTAGTACAATCCAATACCTAAAGGGTGAGTGTTTAAAAACGCTCATGAGATACATGGGGCTCACTTCAGAAATTCCTGAATGTCAACTACCGCCGTTTCGCTTACTACCAGTTCTAACAGTTATTACGCAATAACTCCGCTTAAGTGATTACTACTCTTCTTCAAAAAATGCTTGTTTACAGCCTCATTAATTTTCTGTGTATTCATTGCTCAATAATGGTCCTGCAATGAGTATGAGCAGCACAATAAATTCCTGAACTATAGGCGCTACCACTTCCTGCTGCTGTGACGTGTTGTTTGACCAAGTTCAAAGGAACTGAGTGATAAATGAACTGATTAAATAGAATTAGCAATGTACAAAGTGAATTGACGTAGAGCTAAGGAAACTCGTATGACACAGATGTTCTCGCTAAGTCAGGGCGGTAGTCGATAACCCATAAAACAACCTCACAGACTCCAAAATTCAAGCTTACGTCGTTTGTTAGGCCTATTTTTTTTCTTAACTTCCCGAAAAAATTATATTGAAAGTATCCTCAGTAAATTCCGAAACTTTGTAGCACTACCAATGTCGAAGTACGAAACATTGAATTGAATTCACCGAAATCTGATGAACTGAGGGGAAACCAGATTGGAGAGATAGAAATCGTTGAATGCTCCCGGGAGTTTCACACCAAATATTTATCTTGTCGGTTACGCGTGCAACTAACACGTAAATTAAAACAATACTATGAACGTATGGCAAAAGCGTGCGGATAAAGGGAAAGCAGCGAGTATAGTACGGAACAATAACAACTCACAAAAAAGAATGTGGTGAAACCTACACGAGGCATCGCGCCATCGACAAGAATTTAGCATCTACTGATGCTGTTTCATTCGAAATAAATATTAGCAATGACGTTCATCAAGAGATTACTTCACATAATTCCGAGTGTGATGGTATAACTTAGATGCAAGGACACACAGACACAACGGGGGGTGAAGGGGAGGGGGTTAGTTGACGCGAGTGAGAGTCGGGAAGTCCGGTGTCAGGCAAATTTGGCTCCCTCGCCTCTTCCTGTTCTCCGCTCCGCCATCCCTCCAGCCCGAATCGGCCCTCCTATCATCTCAAACTTTACTCAACCCCTCTGAATTTCCACCCCAATTTCCTTCCTGTCTGCCTCCTGCTGACCTGGTTACACCTTTTCTCCTTTTATTGATTTAGGCTTAGTTAAGTCCTGTTCTCTTGGCTAAATTGGTGTTACGATCAATGCCTCGGCCCAGAGTTCACTGAACTAGCCAGACTCTGCCGGCAGGTCGTTTCGGTGATGATGGTAACACTCTTGACTCTGTTTGGTGGGTTTGATGCAAAGGCTGCAGCTGAGGAACTTCAAGAGCTCTGAGGTGCAATGCAGTCAGCCCCTTGCACGTACACATTGTATGCTCCTCCTTGCAGAATCTGCAGCTCTGTACCTCTGACTTACCAATCATAGCCAGGTACCGTATACTTTAATAAAGAGCCTGGTCTGCTTCTTGCCGAACACATCCTGCCAATAGGCAGCCCTGCACTTCTCCTCCCACTTACAAACCTCCTTATTCAAGTGGCTGTTGGTCGTCCCCTTCTGAGAAGCGCAGATCCTCTTCTCCCCACTTTGTCGGCCTCCTCATTCCCCTGTATCCCTAAATGCGTTTTCCTTTGCCATGGTCTTCAGGCCAATCAGGCATTCCCAAACCAGAACCAACGTGATGGTATAGGAATCCTTAAGTGCAGCCTGACTGTCCGAAATGTATATTCTTTTCCGTGTCAAGCCGAGGTGTGTGCCGCACACCTCCACTGCAAGGAGTGTGGCACCTAGTGGCATCGCTGTCCAAATCCCTGGCCCATAGACTCCAGCACCTGAATATTATAGTATGGCCTCGGCCTCGAAAGTGGGACTACCTGCTTCCCGTCTGGATCTTCCATGAATTCGTACCCGGAAAAAACTGCGCTAAAAACGCTTTTCGTCGAAAATTTTGATTATTTATTGTGCTGCTCTCGTCACTTTCTCGCGTATGGGAATTTTATGGCATAGTACTCATATTGGGAGCTATCAATATAAAAACTTTAATCAAAATCGTTAGAGTCGTTTCTGAGAAAAAAAATATTTGGTGTTTTGATCACTATGATAACTATAGTTAAATTCGAGTGGACTTTGTTCATACCCTTATTTTGGCGTCCCATGGTAATCTTCGGGCGAGATATCAAGTTTGAATGGATTTGGTACCGTGGTTTTCTTTAAAAATTGTTCACATACACACACACAGACCATTTTCCCAAATTAGTGTTTTCGGACTCACGGGCAGTCTGAAACGTATAGATCTGAACAGAACTCAGAATTTTTTTTTCAGCCGATTGCATAACTTTCCTTTCTACTTCGCAGATCCAAGGAAAGTAAAAAATGCAGAGCGTTCAATAAGTCGGTAGAGCACTAAAAATCGTTGAGTTGCGTGAGTTTGTGGTAGATTGTTGAATTTCGTTTGTTACATTGACGCTAATTCACATTTTCTTGGTAAGTTCTTTCAAAAATTTGATCGTCCGTTTTTCGAGTATCGATTGGTGGCAACGTTCTACCGTCCCACGTCACGCACATACGCATATCAATATTTGAAGTCAAGTCCAATAAAATTGTACTGGATCGGTAAGTAGAGCGGCGTGATGCTCGACATCAACATCAGGCCGCACATTTTGTATTTATAGCTCTAGTTTCGTGCGTTGGTGTAACCTAATTAAACACAAAATTCGCGTTACTGGGTGGCTAGGGTGTTTGGAAGAAGGTTGGCTTTTCTCCTTCTGAAAAAAAAAAAAAAAAAAAAGTGTAGTCTTCGGAAAAACGAATGAAACCCCGTTGATTATTGAGTGTTGGCGGGTCTGAGAGATAGGAAGTTTACAAGTCGCAAGTTGGAAGGAAAGGCAGGAGGATTATGAGAGGACTGGAACGAAGCAGGAGGAACGAGATAGGATAAGGCTCTACTCTTCTGGACTGCACCCCGGGGACATTGTTAAACATATACGTACATCCGAGACCCTTAGATCCGATACGGAGAACCCCCAGACCGCAGCTTCATCTTTCACTCTTCGCAGTTTGCTACAGTTAGAGTTGTGAACTCCGATTTGACAGCTCAGAGCCCCCCCCCCCCCTTTCTTCTTTGCCAGCAGCTCCTTCTTCTATCTCGTCGTCTTCTTCCTCATCTTCCTTCGGTTCGGTTGAAGCGATCCCCCCCTCCCCCCTCATACCACCACTCCCTCGTTCTTTATATAACAATAGAACGTGCTTCGAGCCCCGAGGGTAAATGAAAATATTATAATCGGTCAAAAAAGGAGTAAGTTGTAGTTTACTTAGAAGCGTTAGAGTCGTTTCCGAGAAAAAAAAAACAACGAAAATCCGTACAATTTCGTTCCACCACCCCCCTCCCCCCTTCTGATGATTGAAAAGGTTCGTAACTTTGCTTTCTACCCTCCAAAACAATAGTTGGTTCAGAAGGTTCTTGATTGGGTGAGGAGGTATCTCCTTGACGGCTCACATGTTCTCAAATCGGCTCTGGAGATTCTACGTGTCATATTCATTGCACTATGTTTGGATAGAAAGTCTCAATAATATTGGGTAAACCCTAAATTTAATGCAACACTACGACTATACGTTTTAGAGGCTCTTAATTTGGTTCAATAGGTCCTTATTTTGTTAAGAATCATATAAATTGATGGAATATTCATGAATTATGCTTGCATGAATTTAATTCGTGTTCGGGGAATTCGTAATTCAGTTTGGGAAAACTCCAAACGTAGTGCAGAACGTTCTGATTTTCCATGAAAAGCATTCGGTTAGGTTCAGAAGGCCCACATCGTCACGTATTACTACGAATAACTTCCTTGAACCCCTGCATCAAAGCCGCTATATTTTCGTTCAACGCACCTTTATGGAAACTACGAACAGAAACAACCTGCGAATACCTCGGAAGCGTGGTTTAAATCGTCACCATCGACCTTTGGAAGTTCTGTCAATCTCATTGTTCGATGTACTTCGGCTGATGATAATAAGAACAAAATGTGTGTATGGGTGAATGAAATGCACTTCGTCAAATGAATCAAGTTCAGTTGAGCGTTCACAGCGTAATATTTCCAACCCTTAAGAACGTTTTTGGGAACATTTAATGATTCATCTCCATTCAAAGGGCTCTCGTTAATGCGATAATAATATGTATGAAATGTGTATTGAAAAGAGATTGCTTTTGCTATAACACCCGACGTTTAAAACTTGTCAATTCGACATTATTGGTAAATAATGGCGCAGTTTGTCCATCACATAGTAATAAACTTATTTTCATTGAGGTTCTTAAATTATTGTGGTAGTCTAATTTTAAATAAATTCGTGTTGTTACATCGCGGGAAACCACTCACTGAACGCACCTTGTACCTATTAATTATTATTTCGAAACCTTCTACATCATAGAATGATACCATTCATTGAAGAGCGTGAGTAGTGCTCCCCACGCACTAAAAGCTCATCTAGTGCACAGAGTTGCCAACTCCATAACACACACGCTGCATGGTGATAGGGAGAAAAGGACAATTAAAATCAAGAAGGAGAACGAGAATTCAGTGACTCGACACTAGGAGGTTTGTCTCTCCAGATAGTCTCGCAAAGCGCTCCGGTGTTGACCTGCTGGTTCGGCCTCTGTTACTCAACGCCCTTCTGTCTCACCTTCCACGCGTATACACATCGTGTTGGGTATTTCCCGCAGAAGTGGAAGCGTGCCACGTGTCGTGCCTAATGAAGTTATGAAGATTAGAAAATACAAAAACAAAAGTAAATGTCCACTTCTGATCTACGTTGCTGTGAGGCTGTCGACTTCAGATATTTCGTTTGATTTTGATACCGAATGATAATAGTAACGCACAATCGCAGAATGTTCAAAGAGGTGAAAAACCCTGCAAATTATTACACAACGGTTTATTATTCGGATAATCAGCTTGACCTAGCATTAATACTCCGAGACCCATCCTGTTCGATTCAGCATCGAAAAATATCATAATGAAACCCAAAAAAAGATCGAAAAGAACTGAATCGTAATATTAAAATAAACAACAACAAAAACGAAAGTATCTAGAAAAAACTGAATTTTAATATGAAAACATGCACGCTAAATACTAATATCAAAATTTAACCAAAAATCTATGAAAAAAACCAAAATGAGAATGAAACGAAAGAATCTAAAAAAATTGAATCGTATTAAAACCAAAACGTCGGGGAAATTGGAACGGGGGCGCTCGAAGCGAAAGGCGAAAGGGGAGTTGGGTGGCGGCGGGCGTCGTTGGGAGGCAAGCGAGCCTCGAGCGCGGTTGCTTTTCTAATGAGACGGGCGGGGCGGGAGGGAGTTCAAACGACGAAACGCTGTAGCTCCCCTTTGTACTGCGTTTCGTTAATTTTTTTAACCGTTTTTTGCCCATTACAATCACGGGCTTCGTCCGAACGGATTGCCGAGATGGGGGGCACAACTGGATACCAAATCCGATTTTTGGGCGAAAGAACGAATTTTTTAGACCACATTAAAGGCACAAAACCGCCCGGACGGGGGACGGGGGACGGCGGACGGACATTGCAAATTTGGAATCTCCATGTCTTGAAACGTAAAGTATCAAATTTTGAGGGGGGGTTGTAAAAAATTGTTCGTGACCGAAAATTTTCTGAATGAATAATAAACCAAAACAATGAAAAAAAGGAGATTGATGATGAGATGTTGGATGGTTTTACGATGATGATGATGATGATAGTAGTAATAGTGATAGCGGTGATAAGATAACGGAACTTTAATCGATTCTGTTGGAGCAGAACGACGCAGAGTTGTCTGTCTTGTTGATGATGAAGGAAAGAAAATGGCATAGAGTAAAAAGAAGAAACGAATGCAGGATGGGGTTGAAAATGAAAGTAAATTGAAACGCCACGTTTATAATGATACCGAAACCAGAAAACACCGAAGATCGGCTTACACCTTACAGACCAATCAGCCTCCTTTCCATCCTGGCTGAAATTTCTGAACGCGTTCTCTTCCTTAATTATTTGATTTGCACATGCCATCTGACCAGCAATTTGGGTTTCGCACTTTGCTTTCTTGCCCAATTCAGCTGCAACACATCACCAACTATATAAAACACTCATATCGTGAGCGACATGGGTGCCGTGCAGCTTTTTTTGATGCGGAGCAAGCTTTTGACCTCCTTTTCATAATCAGACCATAACTTTCTAACAACTTGTACTCTCTCCTGCAAAGTTATCTGTAGGGGAGGTCGTTTGAAGTTGACGTCCAAAGCGAAAGATCCACAACACGGAGATCCCCTGGGTTCAGTTCTGGATACATATTTATACTTATTCCAATGTCACGACCTGCCTTTGCGTCAAATACCCGAGTTTTCAGGGATGTATGACATGGATGACACAGTTTATACTGTTTCCGGGCCGGGTGCTATTCCTGTGGCGAGACTCTTGCAACCGAAATAGAGATACTTTGGCAGTGATGTACAAAATGGTAACACAGTACCACCACACACGTTTCTAGGTGATACCATGCCAAATGTTCGATCTGTTCGGTATCTAGGAGTGCTCCTAGATTGACAGCTTACGTTTGAGGACCATATTTCTGTATTGCTGCAACGATTATGGTTCCGTGTGAGAAAAGGGAGTGTTACGGAGAATCTTGAAAGGCGAATAAAAGCTCTTTTGAGAGTTGACGGATCTCTTACTATACTGTACAAGTATAAACCAATATTTTCGATGTTCAATAAAATTAACTATTGATGAGGTTTATGGAGGAGAATTGGTAATTCGTACCGGACCTGATTGTCAATCTAACGACGTTATCGATTAACAAGGTCAATTTCGTAGTGGTTCCCATCAACGTTTATAGAAGTTCTCCAGAGGGAAATAGCGAGAAGCGGAGGAGGTGAGATAAGGCGATTCGAGAAGAAATATTGGCTGAAGGGGGAAAGTGCAGAGCAATAGACAGTCACATTCCTCTCTAATGGACTCAAAAGTTTGCTGGGCTCGAGGGTGAGAAACACACAGCAAAACAAAGGCCGTTTGAAGAAACACATGTGAGGAAAGGGGAAGGTTTGAAAAGAGGGGAAGTGAGATTGGTTTCGTATTGAAAAGGGAACGGACTTGGAGGCAGAGCTTCTTCATCTCCAGCAGCTCAGAACATGTTGACTGGATGGAGGGGAATCCCCGAGGTGAACGGGCCCCCAATTGAAGGAAGCGGGATGTGAAAGGAGCTACGCAGAAAAGAAAAAGGAAAATAAGACGAGAAGTGAATGGGCGACGGGGGGTGGGGTGGGGGTGGGGAAGAAGGGAGAACGGGCCAATTAAACAAGAACAGTTTGAGATTCAATTACTTGTGGTATTGGCGAGGGGGTTGAGCGGAGTGTAATCAAAGATAAGGTCTCTGGGAAGTACGTCCTGTGTATTGGCTGGGGCCGACCAATATGCTTCTGTGTTATGTGGAAGCGGTAGGACCTATCTTAGGCGTTTCTCCAGAGGTAATTGGGTCGTTTCGCCGAGAGAAGCCTCTTTTATAGTCCTTCGGGGATGGACCAAGGATACCCCCACGTCATCCTCGCTCATTGCTGCCTCCCAGAGTTTTTCCCCCTTCGGGCCTACAATGTCCTGTTGCCTTCTATCGCTAACTACATATTGAAAGTGTCGCCCAATTGTCGATATCCTTTCAACAGTTGGTATCTTCTTCGGGCCACTTTTGGTGAGAATGGGGCTGAAATGGCCTCATGCAGTGTTGGTCTGTTGCAGATACGTGTTGACAAACCGAAAAGGTTTCATAAAACACAACGATGTTTTTGTTTGGACTAGTTTTCTCTTATTTACAAACTGGACGCCTAATCCGTGTTGTTTTTCTTCAGTCAATCGCTTAGCTTAATAATTCGGCCAAGTGTAGGCCTAAAAATTTCCAGCTTCATTCAACGGGAGCGTGAATTGTATTAACGGACAACGAGAATTAGGTCCATCCGGCCCTTTCTTCCATTCTACATTTCGTCGTACATCCGTCGTTACGCCGATCTTATTGCATTACTGTATTAAACTTAAATTAGGGCGAGTATAAAACACACTTGCAACAGGCTTTCCTCAGACAAGATGTCCAGAGGGTTTCAGTGAGGGAACTCTTGTAGACGGACCTAGGAACTAATAGAAAGGTAACTTAATCGAAAACCAAAACGTTATCATAAAAACAACTTGAAAAGTCTGACATTTGCACTTTTTTTTCAGAGCTCAGCAAATGTTCCACCCAACAAATAAATAACTATTAAGAAAGTGGGAAGGTCGTGGACTGGGCAGGAAAGGAGGATAGAGAATGTTCCACGATACAACGACCACCAGTTGAGATAGGATCCAAGCAACACGCAGGTCGCGACATCTGTTGACGCACCCAGCCGACTCATCTCATCAGCACTTTTCTTGCACCCCAGGTCGTACAGCGACATCGTCAACGCTGCGCAACTCTGTTGTTACCTGCCTCTGTCCCACAAGCTCCCGACATTGCCATGCGAAGATCCGTCCTGTCTTGGCTTTCCAAGTTAGCGGAAGATCCCGCCGTCCAGACAAGTGAACATGCAGCTGGAGACCTGGACACTATTGATACTGACAACCAATGGCGACTATCTCGGGCCTCAGTCTTTTCCCAGCGACAGTGTGGTAGTGTCGGTCTTTCTCTCAACTTCCTAGCCCTCAGGTGACGCCCCATTTGTACGTAAGCGCACCATTACTAAATGATTCAGCGACTCAAACTTGTTACCACAGGCACGACAGCGAGGATCCTCAACGTTCCTCCAATACACAAACAAACACTCATTTAACTGCTCCAAGGGAGCATGAGAAGGGCGGCTACTCGGATATTCCTCCCGTCACAAACATATACATAACACTTAGGATTCTGTACAGGTGTAACAATTCACGAAGAGAGTAAACAACAAATATCTGGTGCGTTGCAACACACAACTTTCCTTAGCTCTACGTCAATTCACTTTGTACATGGCTAATTCTATTCAATCAATTCATTTATCACTCAGTTAATTTGAACTTGGTCAAACAACACGTCACAGCAGCAGGAAACGTTAGCGCCTACAGTTCTGGAATTTATTGTGCTGCTCGGACTCATTCCAGGACCTTTATTGAGCAATTGGTACACAGGTAATTGATGAGCCTGTAAATACGAATTTTTTGAAGAAGGGTAGTTATTACTTTTGCAGAGCTATTGGGTAATAACTGTTAGAACTGGTAGTAAGCGAAACGGCAGTAGTTGAAATTCAGGAATTTCTGGAGTGAGCCCCATGTATCTCATGAGCGTTTTTAAACACTCACCCTTTAGGTATTGGATTGGACTACAATAACAATTTTTGTTAACATTCTACTAACATTTCAGCGGAGGTTATAAGAAAAAAATCGCGCTAAAAACGCTTTTCGTCGAAAATTTTGATAATTTATTGTGCTCCTCTCGTCATTTTCCCAACAAATGGGAATTTTATGGTACCATTGCCTGATTGAGAGCTGTCAATTTAAAAAATGTAATCAAAATCGTTAGAGCCGTTTTTGAGAAAAAAAATATTTGGTGTTTTGATCACTATATAACTATAGTTAACTTTCGGTGGATTTGGTTCAAACCCTTATTTTGGCGTCCCATGGTAACCTGTAGGCTAGACATCAAGTTTGAGTGGGTTTGGTACGATGGTTTTTTTCAACCGATTACATAACTTTCCTTTCTACTTCGTAGAGCAAAAGAAAGTAAAAATGTCCAGCTTCACTCAACGGGAGCGTGAAATGCGCATGAATGGATTGTTTGAGTTTCCCGCATCGCGTCAAATAGCTAACGGTTGGATTTCAAGCAATCAGAGCGTACCAGTACTAGTGCGACCATTCAGTTAACTGTCTCCGTGGAGCAGTTGGTAATTTGTTGTTGCAGTCTCTCGAAATTTGCGGTTCCTGAAGTCCTGTTAAGTTGATTGTTAATTTGTTTCTTGTTGACGTTTTGCCCAAACGGTGCAGTGGCTGTTTTGCTATCGTTTTCTCTTGCTATTACGGATAACCGCGACTGCCATTCACCACCTTCTGAATTCGCCCATAATTTGACGGATGTGGGGGGTTCGCTTTCCCAGCTACCGACCATACATAGCTGTTTTATAGAAAGCATATGTCTCACCTTATGAGGAGTGTGTCTTCTCTTAGGAATTTGGGCATACCTGATTTATCCGGACTACCTACTACGTAAGCTGGCCCGTCGCAACTTTTATCCCTCCCCAGGGCGTGATTTTGAAATGCTCGCACTCCATTTCCAACTTTTCCAGACCTCCGAGAATTCGTGCGAACAGACCTTCAAGTTCCGCACATTTTCCCAGCGTTAAATCGAACTCCCGAGCTTCCGTCAAACCTCCCTAACCGCTTAGTCGGTTTACAAAATCTTCCCCGCAGCCGGCATTGATGGCCAGGAGGTCTGACTAGAACTAATTATCTGGAACACCCAGGACATGTCACATTCCTCGTTTCCTGGACTCTTCTCTAGCTTAGCGAATTGATCTACTGTCACGTTTCAGTGGCTACCGAAAATGTTGCAATCCGGGTAAGCGGGTGTACGTCCACCACATCCTGCAAGGAGTGCAATAAGCGTCATACACAGGTCTGTTTCCTTATTCGATGACTGTTCCTACTCCCTCGACGAGGGTTACATCAGTCATGGAAGTTGCGGTTTCACTAATATGCAAGAGGCTGGCCCCTGCAGCATCCACTGAACTCAGACCTGCGGAGGATTTGGTCGTCAGCCAGTCTACCAGTACAGAGTTGTTGCCCGTGTGTGACTGCGTGGAGGTGACCACATGAGGAATCCTGTACCGTCTGTGAGGAGTTCTTAATCTGGTTTCCTACCTGATCTAACCATTTACTTGGTTGGCAAGTTTCAAAAGGACAGATCCACGTTTCTCCTTCTTTGCGAACTCGGCGAAATGGTTATGAGCTTGCTTGGTCACTGTTGTAGAAACTACAGTGGAGCAGCACGTGGTTTCTTCTTTCCTCCGCACTGGAGGCGCAAGACGTGCATAATGGAGAGTCTTTCAGAGAAAAGAAGTGGAGCCGCGCATTGAAGTCGCCATGTCCCGTGAGGAACTGGCTCGTCCAGTGATCTGGCTCAACCGTATTCTCTTGAAAGACGTTCACGGATGTTGGAAAGAACTCATGCGTATCAGGATCCTCATCTGGCTTGTCATTTCTCTAACGCCCATTCGTCGATGGCGGCAAGTTCCCGTTCTGTGGTGAGATCTGCACGGAGTACAACCCAAAGCGAGGGAAACTCCCGTTTGACTCCCCACTTGTCCACCATGGACTCAACGGCCAAGTTAACCGGTAACTGACCAGTGATCAGCTGGAATGCTGCTGCTGCTGTTGATACAGTCTTACAGGCCTGGTGGGCTCTCTGGGATTCGGCCAATACTCTCCTTTGATTGACTGTTAGTTTGCTACCCAGACCACGAGGCAGTAGCCAACCTTCTCGCAACTTCCACAACACGGAATCAATAGTTAAGATGTACTTCAGACTGTTCTCAGCTCAGCTCCATTTGTACTAAACGCATCAGGTTTACTGCATCGTTCATCGTGGCCTATTGAAATCGATTGTAATGAGTATATAAAACCGAGTGTTCGCCTAATTTCTGAAAATGCCAACAACCGCAAATCGAATCGGAAAAAGTCATAGGATGAGATAAAATTCTACGGACAAAGGCACTAGACCAAAACTGTTCAAGAATATTTATACTACAAGTTGCTGGTGAAACTATACGCTAAATATCTTAGGTTTACGCAGAAGCTGATCACAGCTGAGCGAGATCAATAACCCACGCACCGCGAAGAAACGCTTTTGATCAAATCATAATTGATTCCAAGGCCGTTTTCTCTGAAAACATTTACGTGACCCCAGACAACAGCTGTACGCGCAGTACACTTATTCTCTCGTTCTCGACATGTATAAACAGCACTTCGTGAGTGTAAGGAACTTCATTTTCCGCAAGTTACATGGGCGAGCGAGCAATAAGCGTTCATCTTGTAAGGAGTCAATAAATCGCAGGAAACGCTTTTCGTTTAATCGAAAAGACGACTTATCTGAGATTTGTTTAAAGGAGTTTGGCGATGAGGGAGAGTAGTTAACATTGTCGGGTGAAGCAGAAAGTCTATTACTCCCTGAAATTCATTAGAGGGATCTCCAGTAGGATTAGATATCGAATGGCTGGATAGAGGATTAGGGAGAGCCGGGGTCGGGAGTAAAGTAAGAACCCGGGAGAAATGGACAGGGGCGGGAAGAAGGGAGGGACATTAAGGATGGGTGCGGTGTTTCTCTCCTGTCGGGATGGGGACAGGAGGTGTTACAGACACACAACATCCTTCTCTTGAAAAGGCGCTCTGGTTACATGAAACAATGTGACAATGTGATTTCGAAGGCTGCACGACAGGTGTTACATAACGTCCCCAACTTCGATCGGCGATGGTTATTGCTTTCAATCATCTTCTTGAAGGGTGGCAATGACTCAGCTGAAGCGACAGGCAGAGATGAGGCGAATATTTTTCAAGCCGTTCCAACTCTCCCTGCCCTGAATGATCTCCAAATCTACTTTTAAAACTACGATTTCCTGCACAAACTGCTATCACAAACCAAAAGAACTTAGCATTTCAATCCTCCGGGTAGCTTCTCATGCACGATTGGCTCTTTTAGTGTGCCCCTTCGTGTACCTCAAGTTCAGTTCCGCATTTGACTTCCCACGATTCTCTTAGATAAAACTATTCAACGACATTTGTGTTAAGCTCTAAACAAGTGTAACTGCCTACGTGCCCTTTTATTCCGTAACTTTTACTTTCACACTGTGCGTTTTTGGTGCAGGTCATATGTACGTCCTGTATCTTATTGCAGTGTAGCGGGACGAACCAAACCCTTTGATTCAGCGGAGGCCCGTCCGGGGCATTCATGTCTGGGCACCTCAAATGCCCTGATTCACTCGAGACTTCACTGCCGTCAGTTGTAACCGAGCCGGTCCCTCATCGCCGTGTCGCCCACACTCGGGTTTGCTCCCATCCAGTTCCCTGTATGTGGTGGTAGAACTTCCTCGAATGTAATTGAGAATAGAACTCTGTTCCAATTGCATTTGGCTTGAAATCGTACTAACTCCCCAACTCGCTTAATGCGATATCGCTTCCAATATTAATCCCCCCTGTAACATTGGCGCCCAACGTGGGGTGCAATGTTACGGGGGAGATTAATATTGAAAGCGGTATCGCACTAGGTGAGTCGGGAAGTAGTACAATAGAAACCGAATGCAATTCGAACTGGGAACTGGGTGGGAGTGAATGCGAGCACGGGCAACGAGGGAACCGCTCGGTTTCAACAACAAGGAGTTTTATTCGTGAATTACATTCGAGGAAGCTTTACCACCACAGACAAGGAACTGAGTGGGAGCGAACGCGAGCATGGACGACACGGCGACGAGAAAACCGGCTCGGTTACAACTGACCGCAGCGAAGTCTCGAGCGTATCAGGGCATTTGGGGTGCCCAGTCAGCGCAATTGCCCTGGACGAGCCTCTGCTGAATCGAAGGGTTTGGTTCGTCCAGTTACAAGGGTTCTCACTTTACAAGCTCAACCTAATCTTGCACCTCCTCTCTAGTCAGTTCATATAATGCAAATGTGTATGTGCGTGTGGTAATTTGAGAAAGACGGTGTTGGGGAGGATCGCTGCTGTTATCGCTCGAGACTTCGTTGCCGTCAGTTGTAATCGAGCCAGTTCCCTTGTCGTTGAGTCGCCCGCACTCACGCTCGCTCCCACCCAGTTCCCGGTTTGTGGTGAAAAAACATCTCCGAATGTAATTCACGAATAAAACTCCTTGTTGTTGAAACCGAGCGGTTCCCTCGTCGCCCGCGCTCGCGTTCGCTCCCACCCAGTTCCCGGTTCGAATTGCATTCGGCTTCTATCGTACTACGTCCCGACCTAGTGTGATACCGCTTTCAATATTAATCTCCCCCGTAACACCCTCTTCTTCACAATAGCAATTGAATGATTACGACATTCTCGTGATTTATCGCTCTGGTGACACAGTTACTTGATTCAACCAACTGTGCATCCTTGCAGTTGCGAGTGCGTCACACAATTGATTTATTGTTCACAGGATAGCTCTCGTTGCCCACTTTATAGAACACTTGCACGTCCCTTCGCAGGCTCAAAACCTCACTTTTTCACCTAGAGAAAGATATAGAAGGAGGCGAGAGGAATAGAATGAATCATGGCGTTTCTTCATAAAACCACAACAAAATTCTGCAAGGGCTGTGTAAAAAAAGGTAAAGTAAAACATCTGGACCAAATCATTATGGAATGAAACAGTTCCTTATGATACAAAAACGACAGGGGGAGGCAACGATGCCCAGCAGCGTGGAGAGCGGAAATAAGAAAATAACAGTGGCCCTCTCTCCACCGCCCCTAGCCTTCTCTCTCTCTGTCGCTGCTACACCTGCTCTCGCCGTCGTCTTGCCCTACCACGTGACCGGTAATGGATTTTCGTGACTCGAAAATCCTAAGACCCCCCTATAGAAGTTTCACTTCAAAAAATTGCGATCTAATTCAAGTTCAGTCCTCATGCGTGCTGAGGAGACACTTTTTACATTCTACTACCCAAAGGGCGAGAAAAATGTTGCGATTGTGTGGAATAAAGATGTTTTCGTCAGGTGTACTGAATCCCGAAAGCCTGATTTCGGCGGATTGTGTGTGATTGTTCAATTTGGTGTATATTATTGGCTCAGCTCAAGCCGAATTGATATGAAAGATCACAGTCCTTAATCCCATCAAAAGGCTTTCTGAGGTGGAACTTTCTAACTTCAGGCTGCTCGTAAACTCCAAATTACTCCCGCCAATCGGTGTTCCTACATCCATCAACGGACTTTCTATTTAAATCAAATGCCGAGCGTTTGACGGAGACATGTCTAGTGTTGCTTATATCACGACTCACCCCTTACTTTGCCATCTTCGGCCAGTCATCGCTAAAATACGTACTGTTAAGAATTATCTTTCATTCCTCGAGCGTGCTACGCCAGTTCAACTACGCGGAGACCCAGTGCGTCGCGTGAACTCTGTCTCCTAGTTACCTCGCGCTGAACTCTTCCATGTTGTGTTGATCAACAACAGCCAGGACGAAGAAGAAGAAGTGTAACCACAGGAGGAGGCTACAATCATATCAGGGAAGGCTGAAAGGCTGATACGCGAACAGAAAATTATCGAGGTTGTTGAACGGAACAAAAAAAGTTGGACATGAGTTGGGGAGGAGAAGGAAAAACCATGGGAAAATTTTCCGATTTGTGAGGCATTCGTGATCAAGCCATAGGAGAATAAACGAAGTTCTGCCGAGTTTATCTATTCTTCACCAAACCACCACTACAATTGGCGCAGTCTGGCTTATGATGTACATCCTCCTTCGACAGTTACAGTCCACTGTCCAAACAAGGGCTCTGCACGCAGGGAGAGATTACGTTTAGTAGGAACTGGACTACTCCCAACGACAGGTCAGTGTGATGTGTTCAGCAATGGAACAAAGTCGTTTGGACGACTCTCTGGGGAAACTCATTTGATCAAATCGACGGGTATGAACCACTATCCCTGTAGGTGCTCTCAGCACTACTACAAAATGGTAGTCGTATGACGACTGATAATGAAAGAGTGGTGCTTCAAGCTCAAGAGAGCGAGGACCTCCGAGACATCCTAGCTTCTTTGTCTGACTCTCAGGTGGGTGTCAGTTTGCAAGCTGCTCTGCACCGAAGAAGAAGAAGGGAGGAGGAAAAACGTCGACATAGACAGAATGCCCGGTGGACGAATCTCACCATGGGTCTCTCGTTCAGCCCTCCTTGTGGCAGCACTTATGCTGTTAGTGTGCTACTTCTTGGCTCGTCGCTAAAATAGTTTTAAGTTATTGATTACAATCTAATCTCTAATATTTTAATCACATGCGTACCTTATGTCAAATAAACCCTTTCCCCCATACAGCCATTTCAGCACTTCCTTCTAATTTGCAAATGGGGTAGGAACCAACAGGCGCTGGAATTATTAAAGAGGGTGGGGGGTTGTATATACAATTCTGGTATACCCAACGCTCAACCTTTCTCCTCGCTTTCCCATCCTTCCAGGCTTAGTTCTTGCACATAAGTGTTACGTGCGTGTACTATGTGTGTGTGCTTAATTAGTGGGAAATTGTCTGCGGGATTAGTACACTTGGATAATACCTATCAGGTTGCAACAAAGATGTACCTAATTGTTCAAAACATTAGCCAGTAAGCAACAAAGGACATACGTAAGCTACCAATGACAACCAAATTAATATTTTAATTAACCAATGCGTTTCCTATCAATACAATCCTCTCTTCCCAGTATAAATTGGCACAGCCTTCAGTACTTATGAGCTTCTACTAGGGGAAAACGCAGTCCAGTGAATCTTGACAAGTTTTAACGCGTAGGCTGAAGTGGCAAGGTGAGTTGGAATTCGTCTTGAAATGAGTGCGTGGTTTAAGGGTTATAGGCTCATTTTTCCGATATCTGCGTTTGTACAGAAGAAGGCGGAGGGGCGCTGGATCGTCTTATCGCCACGTTGGTTGGTTGAGACGAGCAATAAGGAGAGGACGAGTGGAAACTGTTATAAATGAGTGGGAAGCATTCGCAGTAATTACAGAATCTAAAGCCGAAAAGACGAGCTGTTGAGGGAGGGGAATGGGGAGTTAAAGGGGTCTTGGGGAGTGAGAGAGAGAGACGCTCTTAGAGAAAATGGGGTTGAAATATTATATCGGGATTTAATCTGGTGTTGAAACGGTCGAGACATTTAAGGGTGAAAATGGTCGGTCTGGAAGACGGCGAAGGGAGGAACTATATTTCCTAATATATAGTAATCGAAGGGGAAGCCCTATAAAACTGAACCGTTCCCCCCCGTCACAGTCAGAGTATCACTTTTCATTAGAGGTAGCACTCGTCACATCCCCCCCCCCCTTTCCACACACTCACCACCAGAATTTTCCACCCACGCGCTCGTATTTTGCGGGTTTATAATACAAAAAAAAAGAGGAAAGAGGGTTTGTGTGGTTCGAGTCTTGCGTTGTGCGTATGAAGACTCGAGCGGTTGTCTGGTGCGTCTCGTGATATTGGACATAAGTTCCAATATTGGAGGTCAACGTTGTGACAGTCCTCGCCCTAAAGCCGCATACTCCTCCTCCTCTCTGCCGGACAAACAACCTTCTTTTTGATAGCGTCACTCCCCCATCGCAGTTCTCTCCATCCCCTCGCCCTACGACCCATTACTGTAAGAGGTTCTGGCCGAACCCTGACGTCAATTCTCATTTCACCTTCGAGATGCTGGAGATCCTGACGTGGTGCTTCGCACAACTTTCCGCTCTCGCCAAACCGACCAAACTCAAGTCGATTCCCCCTTCGAGGGCAACTAACGTCCTCAATCACGGGTGGGAAACCTGGTGAACTTGTTTCTCCTTTTTCATTTATTTTTCTAGCCGAGCCCCATAAACTCGCCTCTACAATACTTCCGTACTATGTTAAACCAGAAATGAGGATTTCGTGAATTTTCGTAAAACAAAATGAAGCTGTTGCAATCGCCCGTCGAAACCTCTCATATCTCAACTCACCCCCTCAATCCCACAACAGATTCCTATTAGATGAATACACGAATATAAAAACACACTAAACGAAGAGAACGATATTTCACCTGTTGGGCAGTCGACAGACTGAAGGTGCAAAGGAGAGAAGACAGGAATGAGGATACAGGTAATCTAAGGTGAGGTGTGAGGAACGCAGAACACGAAAAGGTGTTCTTTTTACGTGCAAGAGGGAAGAGAACAAATCGAGCTGGACGAAGGTGTGTGAGAAGAAAAGAGAACAGTAAACAAATAGGAAATAACCCCAAAATGAACTGAAACCTCTTCTTCGTCTCAATTCTCGGTAAATAAATAAAATACACTGAGCCAATATAAATGAAGAATACGATGATACGACGCACTTCATAACACTCCTCGGCCCCACGGACGTTCGGCGATTTTAATGGGTTTTCAGCAACTAATTCCTTTTTCAATCAGCTCATTTGTGCTTGGTAAAACAACTTCATGTTTTACGTTCAGGGAAGTACCTCTTCAAGTTCTAAAAATTAATGAGTTACACCTACTCACGCTACGACCCCTCTCGATCAATTCGTTTTGGTTTATTATTCATTCTGAATAATAACCCTATGTTTTCGGTCACGAAAAATTTTTTACAACCCCCCCTCAAAATTTGATACTTTACGTTTCAAGACATGGAGATTCCAAATTTGCAATGTCCGTCCGCCGTCCCCCGTCCCCCGTCCCCCGTCCCCCGTCCCCCGTCCCCCGTCCCCCGTCCGCCGTCCGCCGTCCGGGCCGTTTTGTGCCTTTAACGTGGTCTAAAAAATTCGTTCTTTCGCCCAAAAATCCGATTTGGTATCTAGTTGTGCCCGCCATCTCGGCAATCCGATCGGACGAAGCCCGTGGTTGTAATGGGCAAAAAACGGTTAAAAAATTAACGAAACGCAGTACAACGCGGGAGCTACAAGCGTTTCGTCGTTTGAATTCCCTCCGCCCCGCCCGTCTCATTAAAAAAACCAACCGCTCTCGAGGCGAGCGAGTGCGGCCTCCCGCTCGCTTCCCTCCCAACGACCGGTCTCTCCCCATTCGCCTTACTCTTCCAATTTCCCCGACGTTTTCGTTTTAATACGATTCAATTTTTTAGATTCTTTCGTTTCATTCTCATTATGTTTTTCATAGATTTTGGTTAATTTTTGATATTAGTATTTAGCGTGCATGTTTTCATATTAAAATTCAGTTTTTTCTAGATACTTTCGTGTTTTTTTGTTTATTTTAATATTACGATTCAGTTCTTTTCGGCCTTTTTTTGGGTTTCATTATGATATTTTTCGATGCTGAATCGAACAGGATGGGTCTCGGAGCATTAATGCTAGGTCAAGCTGATTATCCGAATAATAAACCGTTGTGTAATAATTTGCAGCGTTTTTACTTTCCTTGGCTCTACGAAGTAGAAAGGAAAGTTATGTAATCGACTGAAGAAAAATTTTGAGTTTTACGTTTCAGACCCTCCTGAGTCCAAAAAACACTATTTGGGAAAATGGTCTGTGGGTCTGTGTGTCTGTGAACGATTTTTAGAGAAAACCACCCTACCAAATCAGCTCAAACTTGATATCTCGCCCGCAGGCCTCCATTGGACGCCAAAATAAGGGTTTAGACAAAATCCACCGAAAGTTAACTATAGTTATCATAGTGATCAAAAAACCAAAATTTTTTTTGTCAAAAACGGCTCAAACGATTTTGATTACATTTCTTATATAGATAGCTCTTAATAAGACAATTATACCATAATATTCCCATTTGTTGGAAGATGACGAGAGCAGCACAATAAATTATCAAAATTTTCGACGAAAAGCGTTTTTAGCGCAGTTTTTTCCTTATAAACTCCGCTGGAATTTTTGTAGAATGTTAAAAAAAATTGGTTTTGTAGTCCAATCTAATACCTAAAGGGTGAGTGTTTAAAAACGTTCATGAGATACATGGGGGTCACTCCAGAAATTCAAGAATTTCAACTACTGCCGTTTCGCTCACTACCAGTTCTAAAGGTTTTTACCCAATAACTCTGCAAAAGTAATCACTATCCTTCTTCAAAAAATTCTTGTTTACAGCCCCATTAATTCTCTGTGTACCAGTTGCTCAATAATGGTCCTGCAATGAGTTCGAACAGCACAATTAAATCTGGAACTGTAAGCGCTACCGCTTGCTGCTGCCGTAAAGCGTTGTTTGACCAAGATTCAAATTAACTGAGTGATAAATTAATTGATTAAATAGAATTAGCCATGTACAAAGTGAATTGTTGTAAAGCTAAGGAAAGTTGTGTGTTGCAACGCACCAGATATTTATACAAGGATCACGATCTCAGTTTTAGTTTGTATGAACACCGTGATAAACAACAGTAAGTGAAACGGTAGTGGGATTTTTTGGGCAACTTCCAAATGTTTCAAGAGGCTTGTTAAACTCTAGTCGTATAGTCACTTCATTTACAACTGCACATGAATTTGGTTGAGAATGCGCAGTGTTATTAGCGCGGAATTTATGAGAAAAGTCTTCCCACTAACGAGAATTTCATATCAATGTGTTATTTGGAGCTGTTCATACCGTGATATGAGGGAGGAATATTTTGGTTTGGTTATTCTTAGCCAGCTTCCTCCCTCTTCGTCGCAACTTATTGAGCGTTGGCCTGCCGCAATTTAGTTGTTTTATTTATTCTTGGATGTTGGCGCGCTTACGACAAGAATTGATGACCGAAAGCGATTGGCCGTGGAGGAAATAACTTGAGGCTTCAATGAGACGAACCAGCAGTATCCAGGCACCCGAGCGAACAACATAAAACAACGCGGACACCAAATGCCGGCAAATGGAGGCCATCAACGCCGACCATCAGGGCTGGCGGGAAAAGAGAAAGAAAAGGTATCGGGTATTGGACGGGCGGTCAATTTGTGGCGATGGGAGGAAAAGACACCTGGACGTTAATGTTGAGGCGGAGGGGGGTTTTCGTTTGGGAGCGTTGGAAGAAGGAAGCAATAAAAGATGTGTTTATTGGGAGACGTTGGTGGACTGCCGCTTCGAACTCGGATGAGCAATAAAACCCTCAACATCCAACATCGACCTTTCATTGCCTTCTGATTGATTCCCTTTCATTTCGTGAGTCGACCTAATGGACTTTGTCTGGACCCTCTTGGAAGCACTTTTTCTTCTACCCACAACAAGTCATTTCTACGACACTTAACTTTTTTTTGGCGCGTTTGGTCATGTTTCCAAACCATGAGCATTTTACCAATTTACTACAGTATAATGCAAAAACTCTGTATCACCAAAAGCAAACTGTGTGATCTTAGTAAGGGCTCCAGAGACCACATCACTCAGTTGTACTGAAAACCCGTGATGAACGTATTTGATGCGAGATGTTCAGCCCTTGCAAGCACCTTGAGCTCTCCTCCGATTCTCTTACCACTGCCATCATAAGGGCACGCCTTTTGGCACGCTGTTGAACTGTCGTCAAAGACATTTTCAGTTCTCACGTTCGATACTCTGAGACCAGGTCAAAGGCCACGTGCTTCATTACTCACCCGTGATTTGAAAGCCATGAAGACCGTCAAGGTCACTCCTTGAACTCAGGTCGCCAATCACTTAGCAAGCTCAAGTGCTTTGGTTTCTCCTATTCTGGCCTAATGGTCATTTCTGAATTCAAAATCGCCCAATATCTCCTTCCAACTTCCTTTCTCGTTTTGCCACAAATCTCTTTCATGAATTTCGTTTCATTCTCCATCAAGCAATCAAATATAAAATGCCCATCTTGACACGAGCACAACTCATTTCAGACGGTACCTCCGGCTAAAGCGTTGAATCTAATACCAATCTCTTACGCTCGTTTTCACGTATCTTGTGCTCGTACTACGTTACGAACTCATTCTATTCTTCCTTCGCCTGGTGTTCAACTTCTCATCTGTAATGGTTTGCGGCGGGCTGCCGATGGTGGCAACACTGTTGCCACCACCCATGCAGCTCGCCGCTGTTTATATTAGCTAAGGAGCCACATTTTTCATCAGAACGGCTACCGACATCGCTTACGAATCTTTCCCAATTTTTAAGCCAGTGAACAAGTATTTAAAGTTCCTTTATATTGTGTGAAGAAGGTAAGCAATCAGAGCTTGGTGTTTCATTTTCCCCATTGCCCCTTTATTGTCATTTACTAGAATCCGAGTATAGCTTATTTGGTTTTGTATTACGGGCAAGCAGCGACTGAATGCGGTCGTCACTTATTTTGACGTCGTCGGAGGTGATAGTATGACCTAGAAATTCAAGGGACGTGACAGTGACTTTGGTTTTCGCGGAGATCTAGCAATAGGGACGTGTGCAACTCGTCTTTTGTAAGTGAACTTGACGACTCTCGATTTATGTGCACTCAACTTAACTCTCCATCTTTTGCACCATGCTTCAACGAGACTGACGTACTCCTTTATTAGTTTGCTGGTTTCTGTGCATGTTCCCTAGCATAGTACAGCAACATCATCTGCAAATTGCGCAACCTCAACTTGAGATGACAACGAGAAATCTGAAGTATATGTAAGGTAACGGTATGGCCCTAGCACGCTCCCTTGAGGAACTCCAGAGCATATGAGTGATGCTGCTGAGGTTGCGTTTCCGCGTTTAACTGCGTACGTATGGGATCTCAAATAAGACTGCACAACAGTAGTTACCTTTATGCCAATTCTGGGTTGATGGCGTCAAACCCCTCCCCCACCCCACCAGCTGATGTATGACGTCACCCCCTCCACTCCAGCCAGCTGATCTGACGTCACCCCCTCCACTCCTGCCAGCTGATGTATGACGTCACCCCCTCCACTCCTGCCAGCTGATCTGACATCACCCCCTCCACTCCTGCCAGCTGATCTGACGTCACCCCCTCCACTCCTGCCAGCTGATGTATGGCGTCACCCCCTCCACTCCTACCAGATGATCTGACGTCACCCCTCCACTCCTGCCAGCTAATCTGACGTCCCCCTGTCCACATCAGTGTAACTTCTGAGAGGATCCCCCTATGTGATGTCATTTCCCCCACCACTATGAATCCCCCTGACGTCATATCCCCACACAATTCGCGCAACTTCTGAGTGGATCTACGTCATACCCCAACCAATTATTACGCAAACGCGTCCACCACTATGAATCCTGCTGTAACGGCATGCCCCCCCCCCACACACACAATTGGCGCAACTTCTGAGTGGATTGAGTGATGTGGTGTGTTTTTATTTTATTTATTGGTTCGTTTTCAATTTATTTATTTATTTTGACTTTGTAGATATAAATATTGTAAAACCTCAGTACTTTAAGAAGTTCACGCACGAGTATGTTAGTTTTATTTATTTATTTTTATTAATATGAGCATAAACGTGTAATGGCTCTTCCAGGGTCAAAGTGAGAGAGGGCTTTATAGCCTTATTTGTTCCCTGGTGGTTAAATAAACTAAAAATCAAATCAAAATCTCTCTCTCTCTCTCTCTCTCCATTTAGTTTCTCAAGCCATCAGTTCACGTGTATTTAGAGTCGCCATGTCCCCTTATATACTCAACCATATATCGCTATTCTGTTAAGTATAATACAGTCCTCACTCACGCTCACCACATATTAATTTATTTCTCCGTTTCAAGCTCCCCCATTCATGCGCCCAACACCTATATTTTGTTCTCCATAAATACTTGTGTATAAATACGTTGAACAATGTTACGGCGCAAGTTGTCGAATTTACGGGGATTCTGCCAGATATTTTCGTATGTTTTTGTCTTACCCACGTATTTGTCATTTATCTTACATGTCTTAGTGTTTTGAAGTTACAAATTTGTGTACTTGAGCTTCTGCTGCTATGTTTTCGAACTATTTCCTGTTTTTGAGCTATTACTCCATGATTTGTTAGCGGTTTCAGTGAGTTTTGTATAGCATTGTGTTTTGGAGTTATTACAACGATGAAAATTTTTTTTTTCTTTTTCCCTGATATTCCGTATTTTTGGGTAACTTAGGGTGTTTTTCAACCTTACTTCGTGTGCAGGTAATATTACTGTATGTTTTCCGATCACTGCTCATGGGTTTTGAGTTTCCATCGCCATGTTTTCGAAGTACTTTGTGACTATGTTTGAGCTATTTTGTGTATCTGGACTACTATTGTTACTGTCATTATATTTTACCATTCTTGGTTATTGGCTTAGTCCCATTCCGTGTCTTGGAAATATTAAGTAGCGTTTTTGAGTTATTACGCCATTTATTCGAACTGCTATTAATTTTTCAGTCGTTATTTCGTGGTATGTTGTGTTTCGTGATCGTGTTTTAGAGTTATTGTAATGCGTTTTGGAATTGTATATTTTTGAATAGCTACTTTTGTGGTGTCTAGCCGCTCTTCAGCACTTTGGCCTATGTCGTGTCTTGGAAGTATTACCAGTATTAGCACGTCCTCTGTGTTCTTGATCTGCTTTACGCTCTTGAGTCTCTCACGAAGGTAGTTTGAGTTCTGCATCAAGATACTCTGCGTTTTGAAGTGATATATTTGTGTTTTTGAGTTATCACTTATGTTTCTTCAGAAATACCTTTTGGTATTGTTGGTGGGAGTAACTGATTTGTGTTTTTAAACTGTTCACTCCGTACTTTGTGTCATCCCGAGTTTGAAAACTAGTTACTATTTTGAGTTTTGGAGCTACTTTTAACTACCACTCACTTTGTTTCTTAGTCAAGTTCTGACTTGTGTTCCTAATGGATATGAGGCGCAGTGCACTGTATGGAAGCACGAGATGCCGCATTGGAGACCACGAAGGGAGAGGGCAGAGGAGATTTTGAAGGAGCGTTTCGCTACAAACCAACGCATTTTGGACACATCTTGGTTTTAATGTCATCTCTTTTGTTAGAAACAACCAAAACTGCACTAACAAAATTAACTCCAGGACAAAGACTTTTAGTATCCGAACTCTGGGTGCGATAAATTTGAGGGCATTCGAAAGTTTAGAAAACCATTCACTGACGGACGGGTTGTCCATCCAGCGCTTCCGTATTCTGTTATCGTTCCATTTATGACAGTCGTGAAACTCAGCTCGGGCGGTTCGGACGGAAATCTCAGGTCCTGTCGTCTCGTGAGACCCTTTTTGAAACGAGTCAGCTCCCCCTCTCGAGAATTTGATGGGAAAAGTAAATATTGGGTTGAACGATGGAATGTCCGAGATCCTCTCAATTATTCAGGAGGAAATGGGCGGGCGATAGTCTCCAGGACCGATAGCGCCCATGGGAGGTTATTTCGCAAAGGTGGGCTACTGTCCTTCGGGTCGATAAGTAACTTCCTTTCTATATCCATCAGTGTATAAGACTGGTAAAGCCCTCGGCTGGGATTATAAAGAGAGAGGATCGCTAGGGCGGATTAGTCCATTAGCCTTCTCTAGAGCGTGCGGTCGTGTGCGTGCGCACGTGTAGGTCAGTCCTTTCTGGGACCCTTCGTCCACTGTGTCACTGTACGAGTATATGTGCCCAGGATTGATCCCTCCTCCATCTTTTCTCCTTTCTCCCATCCCTTTTAACCAAGGATTACAATAGCAGGACAATTAGACACTAATCCCAATGATGAAATTATTATCTGCCTCCTTTGCTTCCTTCACTCATATTGTTCTTCACCCACCCTTTTTAATTAACAGCTTAGCCATTGACTTTTTTTTCCGTCTTCATTTTCATTCGGAACCACTGCTCGTTGCTCCTGCATTTCACTTAACTACTCCTCGCTCCTTGTACAGAACCTGTGATGAGCCTACGCCCTCGTTTCACCAATTTTATCATTTTTTCCTTTCCTCAGTCCAAAAGTCACAAAAACAAGTTTTGATCGGTTTTCGTGTTTTGGAGTCTCTTTGTGTCAACAGTAAATATCGGCGCGTGGCGCGTTGTAAGGTGCGCATGAGTGAGGAAAAAATTGCCATAAATGGACCTAACTGAAAGTAGAACCAAGAAATAACATGTAGGCGTGGGTGAATTTAATGAAAGGATAAATTCTGCTCTGAATAGTAAAACGTGAATTGGTAAGATATGAATTGCACCCGCATCACTTCAACGCTTTACGCTCAATGTACAAGCTCGTTCCAAAACACCAGAAGTGAGTTCATCCTCTTCGTCAAGATAACCGTTGGACCGTTGGAGTCCGGCAAGGACACCGTGGTGACTCATTTGCTCATAACTAATGATTCACTCAAAAATATAATGTTTAACGTACCGCTCTTTTCGCCTTACCCACTTTCCCATTAGCACTCTTCAATCCTCTTTCTCGCATCTCCGCACGGATCTGCTCACAACTGAGTGAAAGGAACGACGTGCATTAAGCCATTTGTATCTGCTGCAGAGCCGCCGGTGAATCATAATTTGATCGATGGCAGTTCAAAGCGAGTTCCGCACTGCGAAACTGCCACTTAAACGATGGGCCTGTGGGGAGGGGGGGGGGAATAGAAGGGGGCTCCAGGTATTTTCGACGGACTTGGAGAGCGCTACGCGAAAGAGGGAAGAAACGAAGCAAATCCTTTAAACGATTTTCTCAAGGCGACGCGCTATTTCTTGTTAAATGATTGGAGAGCCGTAGTTCAAAGGAAGTTTTCCCCCTTTGGAAATTATTCAAAAGTTTTTTAATACACTATATAAACAAAGGAAGGCCGCAAAGTAGGTTGAATTGAATGGTTGTGGAACGGTGGTAAGCGTCGGGGTGCGGGGTGGGAAGGGGAGGGGGGATGTGATGTGCCCGTGGTGGGGGAAGGAGGAGGGGAGCCGTAATTGTACAGAGAGTTCCAGGACCGGGAACACTTGGCTGTTCAAAAGCCGTGGCGGCTCCCATAGCTGGTCCCGTTTGAGGCGACGCCCTGACTTTAAAAGACCTTCAATTAATCTGTTCCCCTTGGAAAAGCGCGTATGCCATTGGATTGATTTCTTTGAAGCCTCGAGTCACCAGGCGAGCGCAGCCCTCCTTCCCGCTTTTTGCTTATCCGAGTAATTACTGACATCTCTGATTTTTATCCGCCGAGTCGCCGCCCTTTCAGATCCGTCCGGCAGACGGAAGCTGCTTTGGAGCCTCTTTTATTTCTACCCGCTTCCCCCCGCCAATTAGACTCTGCACACCTCCCGCCAAACTCCTTTTGATCGACCTTTGAACCGACTAGAGCCGGCATATTTGGTCCTATGAACCGACCAGGTTGACGTCGTTCGGCTCACCACAGCAAATATGCGCCGAAGTTCTCAACGCTTCGGGTATTCGCCTATTCATCCGGACAGTATAAGCCTAAATGGCAACTAGGGCACGCAACAACCTTCTATATAATGTTTCTCATTGTCGATAAGACTAATTAGAATAACTGTACCATTGATTGTCTAACTAAGTAGGTGATAAATGAGAGTTGAAACGGGTTTTGGGAGTTTTGGCCCAATTGGAGTGGGGGAAGAAAACCACCCCCCCTGACCAATCGTACTATAGTACGAGGTTTTTAGCCACGCCCCCTGACCAATCACGTTGTAGTACGTCATTTTTTATGCCATTGTATGACTGTGCTCTTATGCTGTCGTATGCTGCTTATATCATGCTCCTCACGCATGCGCATTTATATTTTTGACTACGTGACAAAACTTTTAGAGACGATAAATTTCAATTCAGCTGCGTAATAGACGTGTCGAAACTCGTTTAGAGATAATTTTTGCGTCAATATTAAATTCCGAGAATAGAATTCCTGGGGCTATACAATCACGTGAACACGTCATGCTATTTCATCATATTTTGAAACCTATTAAACATTTCCGAGAATACTACGCAGTAGTCAGAGGCAGCTGCTATTGCGTCATGCTGATGAGTCATGCCCTTGAACGATAATGTGATCACTCTAGCGTCCCACAGGGGGAATTCACGTCTGTCCCTCTTATACCACAAGTTTACGCTATTCGTTAGGTATACCCTCATAGCTCAGTTGGTATAGTGCTCAACTATAGAACGTGAGGTGCTGCGTTCGATCCCAGGGAAGGAACTTTTTTTAAAAAAGTGACGTCATCCAAACGCTCTGGAATTTTAATAGGAGGGGGGTGGGGGTACTCCTACTACAGTACACTCACCAGAAGGCTCGTGGGAGAAGGCGGATGGGGGGTGTAAAAATGGCGTGTTATAAGGTAACTAGTAAAAAAAAGTGATGACATTCGAACAATAGGATTTTTCTGTTGGGAGGGGAGGGGGAGTACCCCAACTATAGTAAATTCGTTAGTGGGACGGGACTAAAAGGAGGGGGGGGGGTAAAAAGGTCGTACTATAACATGACTGGTTAGTGGGAGGGGCAAACTGAAGGAGAGGTGGTCAACTTCCGGAAGGAGGTGGGGGTAAAAAAGGTCGTACTACAGTACGATTGGTTAATAATTGTGGTGGAGGGGATAAAAAATGACGTACTGTTACGGGACGAACCAAACCCTTCGATTCAGCGGAGGCTCGTCCGGGGCATTTATGCTGACTGGGCACCTCAAATGCCCCGATTCGCTCGAGACTTCGCAGGAGTCAGTTGATTCCGAGCCGGTTCCCTCGTCGCCGTTTTGCCCGCGCTCGCGTTCGCTCCCACTCAGTTCCCCTGTCTGTGGTGGTAAAACTCCGAATGTAATTGAGAATAAAACTCTGTTCCAATTGCATTCAGCTTGATATCGTACTAACTTCCCGACTCTCTTAGTGCGATATCGCTTCAATATAAATCTCCCCCGTAACATTGGCGCCCAACTAGTTGTCGAACTTCCCCTGCAAAAAGTTCAAGATGCCGGCCACGAGGAAAAAACTTGAAGGTTCTTCTAATACGATGGGAATTTTGATCCCTCACCTTCAATTTTTCTGCCCTACTGCTGTAACCTACTCTCTCGCCCGTCATTATGTTCGAACGTTGTCCGTTCTTGACGAACAGTTGAACACAGCTTTGTGTTCAATCGACGACGGCTGCTTGGAGGAAGGCAGCACAGATGTGAAGGACCTTCTGGTCTACCAGCATCTCGGCACACATACATAGATAAGGTCAATGCTTATCTAGCAGCGAAGAAGGATGAACCTACGGATGCATCAACAGCGACATCTTCCCGCGTGTCTGTCCCCAAACGACCTCGCAAACAACGAGTCCGGGGAAACCACGAGCCACCAAAATGGACTGGTCAACACGAGCCCACATCGCCAGAGCCACATCCCTGCCCTATCTGCAGTAAGCATCATGGGGTAAAGAAGTGCCCACGTTTCCTCAACTCCAGCCAGGAGGCTCGAAGAATCTACGTGGAAGAGCACAATCTGTGTACGAATTGTCTGGCAGGCTCACACACGCTCAAGAGCTGCCACTCAACGTACATGTGTGAATACTGTCAACAGAGGCATCACACCCTACTACACCCCATGAGCCAGGACGCCGCACTTGTTCCCAAAAGTGCAACCAACCACTGCATGGTAGACGCAGCATCTGCGCTCTGTACTACCCCTTCTGGAACACCTGAGGGCAGGTGTCCTCTGAGGAGGAGGAAAACTACGACTCCCCTTACCCAGAGAGTCGTCTTTTGCCAAGAGATGGACTGATTCTCTGAACCACAGATGTCGCAGCTGCGTGGGACGAAGACGTATGATCCACACGTCCCAAGATGTTTACGTCAGAGACATTGTGAGGTGACTGTTTATTTGTAGTTCTAAATTCAATACTCCCACCACAAACAGGGACACCCTTTGGAACTTTAATCAAAATTATCTCTCGCCTCTATGCTCAAGATTAGGTTCCCATTTGTTGGGTGGACAGCAACGCCCTGAACTGCAGTGTTCATAAGTACCTGAGGACAGGCACTTCATCAAGGGCGGAGTGGTGTTACGGGACGAACCAAACCCTTCGATTCAGCGGAGGCTCGTCCGGGGCATTTATGCTGACTGGGCACCTCAAATGCCCTGATTCGCTCGAGACTTCGCAGGAGTCAGTTGATTCCGAGCCGGTTCCCTCGTCGCCGTGTCGTCCGCGCTCGCGTTCGCTCACACTCAGTTCCCTGTCTGTGGTGGTAAAACTTCCCCAAAAGTAATTGAAAATGAAACTCTGTTCCAATTGCATTCAGCTTGATATCGTACTAACTTCCCGACTCTCTTAGTGCGATATCGCTTCAATATAAATCTCCCCCGTAACAGTACTACAACGTGATTGGTCAGGGGGCGTGGCTAAAAACCTCATACTATAGTACGATTGGTCAGGGTGCGTGGTTTTCTTCCCCTACTCCAATTGGGCCAAAAACCCCTAAACGCCTTTCAACTCTCATTTATCACCTACTTAACTACTTCCCATAAAGTACATACGTGACATTCATATTACAGGCTTTTGCATAACGCTCCTTTACAAAATTTAAAAAAAACAATTTAGTTAGAATTTGACGAACCCTTGAGTTCCCAGGCAGCTCAGGGGCACTACTGAGATTCCGATTACCTTTTCTGATTGTGTTTTCAGTGTTGATCATGACCGTTCTTTGGTGAACTTAGAGGATGCAACGTGTGACAGTGAATCATACTCGGGGTCCCCCATGAATCTCCAATGACACATTCAAGAACATCATCACACAGCTCCAAATTCGTGGTTCCAGCGAGCGTTGTGGAGAAGTGTCCAGGTAGCAGTGGATGGATGCGTTCAGGTCCAAACTGAGATTTCCAAAATTTGAAAACGGTTTAACCGTTCGAATGAAATTCGAAAACATCTGATGCGATGCGTCACACATCTTTCCTAAGTCCCACTTGCGTTGTAACAGCTGATAAATTTTGTATTTCATTCAGTTTGTATGAACTTGGTTGACGGTAGCCCAACGTCCTGGTCAGAAACTGGTTGCGCTCAAAGTTCCGGAATTGATTGAGTTGCTCTTATTGAACATTACTGAGTAATCAATGGATAGGTGATTCATGAGATCAATGACTGGTCTTCTGAGAAGAACCGAGATGATCGTTCTGGAAGTATCGGAGACCTATATGGTAGAAGAAGAAACCTCCGTCGTATGAACTCCGAAATTTCTCGGGTTGCTCCTAATTATCTCATGACTGTCGTTAAATAACATGAACGACATTCGTAAAGGTAAAACTGCGCCAATATTGTTTTTAAGAAACCTTCGGTAATTTTCTCACTCACGAATATTTTGAAGTACCGTTATGCCATTTGGTACTGTCACCGCAAAAGCCGTTTAGGGGAAAACAATGTTTGGTGTTTGGATCACTATGATAACTGTAGTTAGTTTCGAACCGAGTTTGCTCATACGCTTTGTATGGAGCCCCATGACGGTCTGCAGGTTAAATATGGAATTTGAATCGATTCGGTCAATCCGTTTTCTCTCAATCTCGTTCACAGGCGTGCAGACCACTTTCTTAGACGGCGCCATTCGGAAAGAGTAACCTCGAGAACTTTACAACTTGGAAAACAATTTTTTTAGCGTATTACGAAACCTCTTTTCCGAAGGCAATGGAGAGAAAAAAAATTACGCACCGGTTTATCATTCTCTTTTACCGCTTGACGGAGTCACACTTTCGAGAACCATTCAAAAAATCCCAGTAAACTATACGAAACATTACCTGACTACAACGGGCGACGAAAATTACGTGTTTCAGGCGCCTGTGTAAGCAATCTCGATTCAAGTGGTTGGAGTCAGACAATTAAACGATTACTTTCGCTGTATTGTCCTGCGAGTGTTTTTAATCATTAGAATTTGACTCACTATAATTGTTCGATCTAGTCGTACACCTGTGAAACTCATTCCATTCGACTCAGCATCTAAAAATACCTTAAAAACGATACCGAACACGGCCAGCAAATTTTTGGTTTTTGGTTTATTATTCATTCTGAATAAGAACCCTGTTTTCGGTCACGAAACATTTTTTACAACCCCCCTCAAAATTCGATACTTCACGTTTCAAGACATGGGAATTCCAAATCTGCAATGTCCGTCCGTCGTCCCCCGTCCGCCGTCCGGGCCGTTTTGTGCCTTTAACGGGGTCTAAAAAATTCGTTCATTCGCACAAAAATCTCATATGGTATCTAGTTGTGCCTGCCATCTCGACAATCCGATCGGACGAAGCCCATGGTTGTTATGGACTAAAAACGGTCAAAAAATTAACGAAACGCAGTATAATCGCAAATAACCCGTGTTTCGTATCATTTTCAAGGTATTTTTACATCCTAGGTCGAATGGAATGAGTATCAGACGTGTACAACTGCGTATAGGGAAATTACGGTTGTTGTTAGAGTCTACTGATTGAAAGAACTCGCGGGAACTACAGCTGGAGTAAACGTTTCGTCGTTAGTACTCCCGCCCTCCCTCCCGTCGCATTAAAACCACCCGCCCGCTCGCCTCGCAACGTCGTGTCCCCGTCCCAATTTCCCCTACACTTTTTTCCCGAGGGGGCGGAGGAGACCCCCTACATCGGATCATAAATGCCTTCAGACGTTTACTGGCGCCTGGCGCCGGGGGAATATTTAGTTTCCGTAGTCCCATCGTTGTCAGGTCATGTTTCGCATGGTTTACTAGTATTTTTCGATGCTGAATCGAATGGAATGGGTCTCGGAGCAGTAATACTAGGTCAAGCTGTTCATGGGAATAATAAACCATTGTGTGATAATTTGCAGGGTTTTTGTAATGAACTGTTTCGCGAATTTCGCTTACTTGATACGCACGAAAGGCGGACGATAATACGGGGTTCATTTCGACAGTTGAATGAAACGAGATGGTTATGATTTTATTTGGATAGTTCGTAATCAAATGGTTCTGGTGCATTCGACCACACACTGAATTTGTTAAAGGACCGATTAAGCGGTTCATGTTGAAAGACAAATTCAATCATTGGGTCTGCTTTGGTCTTCGACAATAACGACCGAAATGCTCTACCTCAGTTTACTTTTGTCGAACAGAAATGAGAAATACAACAAACGGATTAAATATAGATATATTTCTTGCTTGGGCAATACGCTCATACACCGCATAACGTTTCCCAGTTCACAGTGAAACGAATGAGCAACGATAACAGGTTAGGCGTGTATCGTCATCTTATAAATAAATATCTGGCGCGACTCATCACAAAACCTTTCTCATCCCCGCGTAATCAAATTCGTTCTTTATTTGGATTATAACAACGTAGGAACTGGCGACGCTCAAGGTTCCAGAATTTATTGAGTCGCTCCTACTTGTACCGGAACCTTTATTAAGTTACCATCAGTGTACAGGAGGTTCGTGAGACTATGAAAATGCTTTTGATATTATTCCACCTATGTTTTCGTTCAGGAAAATGTTTTTAGACACCCCCCCCCCCTCACCTCTAATATTTGATACTACGTTTCACGGCATGGAGGATTCCAAATCTGCAACGTCCACCGTCCGGACAATATCTTGCCTGTAATGTGGTTTGAAAAATTCATTCTTTCACACAAAAGATCTGTAGTTCGATTTGCGGGAGAACGGCTGATACGATTGAGCTGGTTCTTTTTTTTTTTTGTTCGTTATTTTTTGTAGACACCAAAATAAGGTTATGGACGATTTCGGCCGTTGGGAAGGGGGGTGAGGGACGAAAATGTACCAAAAACTAAGGTTTTTCGCATTTTTCTCGAAAAAAGCTGTAACGATTTTGATTAAACTTTCAAATTATCTTTTACTAATCAATACCTAACTTTTCTTCTCCATACATATCGCCATGAAAATACGGTGAACGGAGATATAGGCCCATGAAGCAAAAATAGGTTTTTTACGCTTTTTGGCAAAACGACATCAGCGATTTCCACCAAACTCACAGGATGTTGTCAAATAGTTGATACCTACGTATTCTTCTCAATAAATGTTCCTGTGACGGTCCATTGAACAGAGATAAAAATCAAAATGTGTCAAAAATAACGTTTTTTCTAACATTTCCGTGAATTCCAGGGTAACTTTTTCACCAGATGTGTGAAATCTTAATGGAGTGTCTTTTAGTCACCCATACCAACATTTCGTTCTTCATAATTATTTCTGTATATATATTTTGAACGGAGATATAAGCCAAGTTAACTCAGAAAAGGAGATTTGTCGAATATTATTTTATCGGTATTCCGATTTTCTCAAAAACGGCTCTAACGATTTCGATCAAACTTCCGGAGTGCTCTCAGCTAACTAGTCCCTACATTGTGTTCTCCATAAATGTTCCTGTAAAAATGCGTTGAACGGAGATATAGCGCCCGCCTATGTAGGTGGTGTTCGAACTTAAAGGGGTGGCGGAAAGTAGTGTGTTGCTACGCACCAGATATTTTTTATTGCATTTCCGTCGTGTTTGGTATCGTTTTCTTACTATTTTTTGGTGCGGAGTTGAACAGGATGGGTCTTAGAGATGCAAGAGAGCGTGCAGATGGACAACAGTGAAGTCACTGTAAATGGTAAGGTGAATCACTACTTGAAGGAACTCACGGGACAATTTAGCGGAAGTTATCACTTCGTAGTTATTCGGGACCGTTCATATTGAAAATTTAATCAGGATCAGAAGATTCAGCTGGAGGTTCCTTCTTTGTCGCAGGCATAAAGTTGACGTAACCGATTGAATTGAAATTAGCACGTCAACTAGTTTTCATTATCCTCATCACGCTCACTTACGTATGCACGGCATTAACAACAGCGGTCGAATTTCTTCCTTGTTCTCTGAGCGGGACTTCAGGAAAAAAAAAAATCCGCCTGTCGATGCGATAAAAATAGTTCCAAATTCGTCAGTCTGCAGTTCCGAGGAACTCAATTGAAAGGGAGAATCTCGTGACGAGCTGAGCAAAGCCAAACAACGCTCTTCTTTTGTGAGACTTTTTGCGAACGCGACTGCTCCACCTTTCATTTGGAGGAGCCAGTTCTGGAAGGTAAGCGACACTCAAAACGGGCTTCAACTACCCGTTTCTCTCCCTTCATCATCCTCTGGCAACTTGGAGGCGCTTCTCCGACGTCTTTTGACGTTTATATGAATCCGGTACTTCCCCTGTCTGTCAACATTTGCGTCATTGCCACTTTAATTATTGAAGAGTCGGTGACGTTACGTGGTAATATCTTCTCCTCCGCGTTCCTGCTTGTTATTTTCTCCTTCTGCGTGTTTCCTTTAAATTCTCTGACGGACGCCCTCGTTTTACTCTTCTTCCCGACGATGAAAAGGGAGAGACGGTGGGTTTCTGATTGCTTCCGGAGGACTTCTGTCGCTCATCCGCTTCAACGCAACCAGTTGAACTGGAGAGATTTCGCATTCCACTTTTGTATAGACGGAATACCCTACCAAACAAAACTCAATTGACGTTGACCTCCTCATCGCTATTCACTTCTCCTCCCCGTTTCCCATCATCCAGCAAACGTCACACTTTTCGGTCCGTATTGATGGCATGTTCAACTGCTGTAGCCGCGTTAAGAAAGTTCCAAAGAAAACTGCGGGATATGAATCATTTGTTTGATACGAACGAAGAGGAGTAATTCAGTACGTGCCAAGAATAAGTCGACGAATGAAACGAAATGGAGAGAACAGCATTACACTAGCTAATTGAACGATCGCAGGATAGGGTTGAGAGATAGAGTCCGGGGGAATCTGAGCTAATGCGACACACAGGGTGTGGGATAGGCGAACTGGTGTGAGCTAGGACGAGATCTGATAGCTACCGTATCTGTTTAGGTTGTAAGAGTACAACGCCCGATGAGGTGGCAAGTAAAGGCTGGGAAGTGAGATGAGGGAGGGTGTATGGAAATATCTGGCGTAATATTGAATTGGACTACAATACCAATTTTCTTTAACTTTCTACTAACATCCCAGCGGAGTTTATAAGGAAAAAACTGCGCTAAAAACGCTTTTCGTCGAAAATTTTGATTATTTATTGTGCTGCTCTCGTCATTTTCCCACGAATGGGAATTCCATGGTATAATTGCCTTATTGAGAGCTATCAATATGAACAATTTAATCAAAATCGTTAGAGCCGTTTTTGAGAAAAAAAATTTGGTGTTTTGATCACTATGATAACTATAGTTAAATTTCGGTGGATTTTGTTCATACCCTCATTTTGGCGTCCCATGGTAACTTGCGGGCGAGATACCAAGTTTGAGCTGTTTTGGTACGGTGGTTTTCTCTAAAAATCGTTCACAGACACACAGACAGACCATTTTCCCAAATAGTGTTTTTCGGACTCAGCAGGCTCTGAAACGTAATGATCTGAAGAAAACTAAAATTTTTTTTTTCAGCCTATTACATAACTTTCCTTTCTACTTTGTGGAGCCAAGGAAAGTAAAAACCAACTGTGGAAACTTACGAGGAAAAATACGCTGTCTGCCACGGGTTGAAATGTCAAGATGAGTTGATTGACAGGGGCTCCAAGATTCTGTGGTTGGCTACAGAACACTTTGGTCTATTACCGACACTGACTGCACCAATACAGCTTGAGCTGAGCCAAACGCCTGTCTAGGTCTTGTTACCTTCCCTTCATGCTCAATTTTACCAAATCTAGCCTCAAAGGGGAAATGGCCTGTTCTCCCTGCGATGACCTTACCCACGAGGGAGATGTATAAGTGGCACCCACTAGCTGCGTTACAGATCTTTTTCAAAGGGTCTAACTCGGTGAGGCAAGTTTTGGGAGTAATCCCACCACTCACCATTAGTTCTTCCCAGGGAATTGATAGACGGACTGCATACGAACCAGCAGTCACTCACCATGGGATCTTCATGACCCCTCCGTTGTTTTAAATGCATTAGCGCGAGCGGCAGCTTCACTCGGGTGCTTACACAGTTTAAGAATGTGAATGGGTAGCAGGCCCTGAGTCAGGAGTTGCCAGTCGCGTTCTACCCACACTCACTCGAGCTTTAGGATTGGGACCATTCTGATTATTCACTCCGGAACCGTTCAGCCCAGATAAATAAATTCTACTTTCACAATGAAGCTTATTATGTGAGTGGTGTGTGAGCTATATGAAGATGAGCGCACATGCGTACTATTGTTAATCGATCACGGTGCTGTCCTCACACCAAAGAACCCAACTGAATTGAATTCGGACGAATATTCCTTCTTAGAGAAGCCTTACTGCCTCTAAAGCACCGCAGGACTGAAAAAAACCTAAACCTTCCACCTACCGGATTATCTGATCCATTGAAATCCGACTTTGAATAAGAGTATTCTCTCTCTCTCTCTCCCCCCCCCCATCCTTCACCACCAACCCTCCATCCCAGGCCGTCGTCACCTCATCGCCTGCCCCTTTTTCGTTTCGAAAGCTTCCGCATTTCACCCACCTTTCTCGAGAAATATTTCTCACAATTATCCCGCCTTCTCTCCCTTATCCACTTTCCTTTCGGGCCAAGATTACAGTTTTATGATTCCGCTTCGTCGTTTGGGGAACAACGAATATTGGTTGCGGTTGGGAAGATTACTTTTAAACTAGGGTGGTGAAGCTCATGAATCAATAATGCATTATGAACGGCAGTTTCTGAAGTTTGGTTATTAGAATTATTTCTGAGAGGAAGCGGAAGGGCGTGAGGGAGCGAAGAACCGAAACGATAGGGATATCATTCTTATGCAGACAGGCTTTCCCAGCCGGGTAATACTTTTCCCTCTTTTAAAAAATATGGATTCTTAGCCGGCTTTCACTTTTTTTTTTTCAACCCAACTTCTCCGCGGCATTCATAACACAACGTCGGCTAATCAGGGTAGATTTATAAATCAGAATCATAGCTAATACTCAATGAATACATCTCACTTTGTACCTTTCAAGTTCCTTCAATCTGTGTGTGGTCCACATTGGAAGACAGCTTGCATTGGGCCTATGGTTACAACCTCCCATAGCTTACTAACTTGATTGAGCTATCTGGTGGTTCTGCCCTAATTGACTAGCCAGGTACTAGGAAAAAAACGAGAGTGATACCTTTGACCAAATGGCCTGGTAATCTGCAGTCACCGTTATCAAGTGTGAGGTGAGTTGGGTGGTGAGCCGGTTTCTCTCAATTCTATTCATGTTTTCACACACACTTTTTTCTTTTTTGTTCTCGGAGCTACCGAGCTCTGGACTACCGTCTTCCGGCTCTAGGGATGGAAATATTCCACGATACAAAGACCATCCGTTCAGGTGTGACCTGAGCAACACGGGGTGGTGATGCTTCAGACGACGCCTGCTAAAAAACCCTTTGCACGCATCTCCTCAGCACTTTTCATACACCTCGCCCTGTGTCAGGGCTCGGTCAAAGCTACAACCCTGATGTTACCTGCCTCCACTCCACGAGCTTCTGACTTGGCCATAACATCTGACACCTTCCTGTCATATTTGCGCCTCTTGGCGTGGCATCCTGGCTACCAGATATTACCTGGACCAGTCCAGGAGCACTGCAGACACCTCAATCCTTCTTGAAAGACAATCCAGTAGTGACCTCTTCACTTCCCAGCCCTTAGATGATAATGCACCAGGAACTTGTTTGCAGATTGCGTCATTACCGTTGACGCAGCTACCATGAGTACGCAGAACCTGCACATAATTCATGATTGAATGACTCAAACTGGTTACCACAGGGATGACAGCAAGCATCCACAACATTTCAACCCCTCGTATACACTTCCACGCTGTTGGCAGTTACGCCACAATAACAGCGTGAAAGTGCCAGCAATCCCTTCCACGGTTGCCCTCTGAAGGTAGGCTCACTGGGGTTAGGGGCAGAGGGAGCCGCCATGTCACACCACCCCTGCTGATCTTGAACCGATCCAAGACCAGCCACATCCCAGCGGATGCCTGCAAAGCAAGCAGACAGTTACATTACAAGAACGGAGCAGTGGTAGAAAGAGATGGAACACCGAGTCCCAGATTTAGAGCTTGAATGGGGCACTATATGGCTGCCAATCACGCGCAGCAGTTTTTTTTTTTTTTGACCCGAGGGCGAGTGGGACAAGTCCCTTTGTCACTGCGGCCGCATATGGGCCTATTGTGACGCTGGCCCTTTCTTAGTTGAAGGCGTCGTACATACCCACCCCCCTTAGGAAGCCGAGTATGTCCTTCACTGTAGAGTCCGCTACGGTTTGGGGTTCAGTGGTCCCCTGACCGAAGTATTCTAAGCGTTTTGCTGCCAAGGCAGTGCATTCACATAGGATATGCTCTGCTGCCTCGTCCTCCTCACCGCAGAGTCTGCATTCCACCGCCTCTAAGAGTCCTATCTTGTTGAGGTGATATCTGAGTGGGCAGTGCCTGGTGGGGAAGCTTATCAGTACTCTCACATCTTGTCTAGAGAGTGTCAGCATCGCCTTCGCCCTTTGACAGGAAGGCGTGACAAGCCTTTTCGCCTGTCTTTGTCGTGGCTGGCGATGCCAATGGGCGCCATTTTCTGTATCATCCATTGAGCAACCAGACGGTTCAGGTGACTTTTCGTCATACCTACGTGTGGTTTAGGCCCGATGGGTAGGGATTCTGTACCCCTTTTTGCGAGGCGGTCAGCCTTTTCATTGTCCTCATGCCCCCTGTGAGCCGGCACCCAAATGAGGGAGAGCCTGTTACGGGCGCCGAGCTGCTTGAGCGCATGGAGGCATTCCCATGCCAGCTTAGACCTAAAACTATAGGCTGCGATGGCCTTTAAGGTGGTCTGGCTGTCGGAGAAAATGTAGATCCGCTTGCCCTTGAGCTCTTTGTTCAGGACCTCTTCTGCGATCTCTTGGGTTTTGCCCATTGTTCGCGGCTGCTATTCAGTCAGCATGATGTCCTTATTCACAGCTGGCCGCAGACATGCCCCTGGGTACAATGCCGTGGCCGTTCCACTATCCACAACCCGTGGTCGCGCCTGGTAGCATGGGCATGCTCCTGGGAAGATAACCCAGAACCAGGACGCACAGCAGTACGCAACACCACTTTGTCGCCCAGCAGAGAACCAGTTCCTGTGAATTTGTGTTATCCGGGGGATTCGCAAACCCAGGCACGGTCGTAATACGTCCGAATGACCTCCAATTAACAACCTCTTAAACCCTAATTAGATGATGCATTAAAATGTGAATGAAAACAAAAAAGCTAAACTTGACGCTCTAGTTGGACATCTTTTCCAACCTTCATCATTGCCCTAGTGAAACTGGGCATGGATTCTTAGCAAAACGATTCCTAAATTGCAGTTATTTCATGCACTCTGTAGAGCTGTTAAGTTATTGACATGACTGAATGGTGTAGAGAGCGGATGTGACGTGGCTGTGATGCCGCCAGGGAGTTCGTAATTGCATCCACAATATTTTGCTCGTAGAGATTGTTTGTTTCGATGGATTTCAAACCTTTCCGGGCGTCACTTTCAATCCCAGAACTTGGTTCATCCATCTCCTCTCGAGCTCTCAGACGCGTAAATTCGTCTAAAACTCTGAAGCGTCGATTGAGCCATCAGCTTTGAATGCTGCGCGTTGAAATCGTAACGTGGGAGCGTATGAGAAGCCCCACACGGAAAGGAAGGAGAAAACAGTAACTTATTAAAATGTTCAGTTCGAGGGATCTTGAGAAGATAAAAGGGAATTGCAAATTAGGGCATATGGCGGAACCCTGTTATGAATAAGTTAGCCCAGGCGAACCCCACATTTCAATTGTAAGGCGCTCACTTTGCCAGTCAACTCTTCACGTTGAGAATATCTGAAGAAATTTCACGACGACGACGACGACTTCATTTCCTTGCGGCAACGGAAAAAAAGAGCTTTTTCGCTTTACTGCGAAGCCCGTTGAAAATTCTGTTCTGCTCTCTGATCCGGAGATCCAGCTCCATCAACTGAGGTTCGACAAGTCTCTTCAACTCGCTGTCATCCATTTGGGACAAACATGACGTTCTAACGAACTCTTGATCGGGTTGGGCAGATCAATTCCGTCATATTTGTGGTTTGACTACTCATCCGACAACCATCGAGTGACTTCTTTTCTCCCCACTCAGAACGTGCAGGATGGATCCTTTGGGAAAATATCTGGTGCGTTGCAACACACAACTTTCCTTAGCTCTACAACAATTCACTTTGTACATGGCTAATTCTATTTAATCAATTCATTTATCACTCAGTTAATTTGAACTTGGTCAAACAACGCTTTACGGCAGCAGGAAGCGGTAGCGCTTACAGTTCCAGATTTAATTGTGCTGCTCGAACTCATTGCAGGACCATTATTGAGAAATTGGTACACAGATAATTAATGAGGATGTAAACACAAATTTTTTGAAGAAGGATAGTAATTACTTTTGCAGAGTTATTGGGTAAAAACTTTTAGAACTGGCAGTAAGCGAAACGGCGGTAGTTGAAATTCAGGAATTTCTAATTGAGCCCCATGTACCGCATGAGCGTTTTTAAACACTCACACTTTAGGTATTGGATTGGACTGGATCAATATAACAAAAATATTCAAAATCGTTAGAGCCGTTTTTGAGAAAAAAAAATTGGTGTTTTGATCACTGTGCTAACTATAGTTAACTTTCGATGGATTTTGCCCATACCCTTATTTTGGAGTCTCATGGTAACCCGTAAGCTAGACATCAAGTTTCCGCTGATTTGGTACGGTTGTTTTCTCTAAAAACCGCGCTAAAATCGATTTCGTCGAAAATGTTTATAATTTATTGTGCTGCTCTCATCATTGTCCCACAAATAGAAATTTGATGCTATAATTGCCTTATCAAGAGCTATCAATATACAAAATTTAATCAAAATCGTGAGAGCCGTTAGTAGTGTAAAAAGGGGCGAATGGCGTATCAGTAACTGACCTTCTCAACTGATAAGGGATCAGGTGTGACGTCTGCCTCTCCCCCTCTCGCCCTTGACGTCAGTGCCTCCCTGAGAATCAGTTCCGGTGCCTTCTGGAGAGCAGTTAACATGACGAATTTTACCTCTGGAGGACCACCCCAAAATTTTTTTGTTCGTGGGTATGCATAGTGGGGAGGGGTGGCTTCCCACGAAGATATTAAGAACTGTAGTTTACGAATTTGAGGAAGAAGGTATGGGATTGGTGAGGGGAGGGGTGAAGCCAAAAGGTAAGCCACGTGTAACGGAGAGAGACGAGAAGTATAGTTCACAGTTGGATAGTGGAGGGGTCGGGGGATGGTGAGAGGGGCGTAGGGACCAAGCGACAATCGAATGCCTTATCAAGAAGCCTTGATAAAGAGAAGTATAAAGAATCTGACAATCAGCTGATTTTGGATAACGAACGTCAATCTGGCGAGGAGGTTGTGGTAGTGGTGGATGGGTGGGTGAGGGGAGGGGGGGCTCCAAATGACAACTCAACTGTCTTTTTCGAAAAGCCTCAATAAATAGACGTCAAAGCAATCTAACAATCAGCTGATTTAGATAACAAAAGTCAAACTGGCGTATAGATGACATATGTCAATCCAGTGATAAGAAACAAAACAATCACCATGACAGTTGATAGGAAACGTCAAAATCATATGTTTAACAGCTGAGTAGAAGTGAGGGCAGTTAGTGAACCGGTGAAATACGTCATTTCGAAGATGACAGTTGATGAAGAGACGTCCAAACAATTTGGCAATCATCTGGGTTTAGATAACGAATGTCAAACTGACACCTGAATGACAGATGTCAAGACCTCAGTATCAGCTGATTCAGGGCTTAACCACAGTCAAGCAATAGCTTTTTATTCCTCCGTAAGACGAAAACGCTCGTTATATTGGTAACACTCTGGGAGGCCTTAGAGATCTCTGACATCACATAAACATGGTTAAGTAATAGCTTCAAATCCCTTCTCTTTGACGATAATCACCTGTTTTGTTGGCAACACTGCTCTCCAGAAGGCACTGGAACAGCTGATTCTCAGGGAGGCACTGACGTCAAGGGCGGGAGGGGGAGAGGCAGACGTCACACCTGATCCCTTATCAGTTGAAAAGGTCAGTTACTGATACGCCATTCGCCCCTTTTTACACTACTGCCGTTTTTGAGAAAAAAAATATTTGGTGTTTTGATCACCATGATAACTATAGTTAACTTTCGGTGGATTTTGTCCAAACCCTTGTTTTGGCGTCCCATGGAGGCCTGGGGGCGAGATATCAAGTTTGAGCTGATTTGGTACGGTGGTTTCTTCTAAAAATCGTTCACAGACACACACACCATTTTCCCAAATTGTGTTTTTCGGACTCAGGAGGGTCTGAAACGTTAGGATCTGAAGAAAACTCAAATTTTTTTTTTCAGCCGATTACATAACTTTCTTTCCTACTTCGTAGGAAAGTAAAAAGGAGGTGGACATTGAAGAAACTGGCTTGTCCCGTGCTGCTAGCTTTCGTTCTTGGGAGAGGTTGTTACGGAGCTCGGCCTGTGATGAAGGAAGCGTCCTTTTCATTGTCCACTTTACCACTACATACTCAATCACCATACTAATGGGTGGCCAGTGATCCAGTGGACTGTCTTGTAGGCTTTGGTGATCCACAGAAACACAGCTCTCAGGGGTCGGACCAGTATGTTTTGAATGACTAAACGCTTGCTACCCTAGACGACCCGCCAGTAGCCAATAACGCCTAAGCAAACCTTTGCAAGAGCTTTGCTATTAACCTTTAAGTTATCGGATGTGTTGGCTTTTTCTCACCTGGCTTTTGTTTAGTCAGGTTGGTTTCTTTATCAAAATGGATGTTCCTCAGTCACAGTAGTAGTCTAGAACCAATATCCCGCTGTTCGTTTAAAAGTCCACAACCCTTCGCCCGTTTTTGAGGGTTATCCAAAACACACACAGACTACGAGTAAACATCAGGTTTTTGAAATAATTCAATCCCTCATTTGCCAACTTCCAGCGTCATTTCAAGAACCTTTCAAACGTGCGGCAAGTGGGTATTTTCAAGGGGAACGGCGATTTGTAACTGATTCTGAAATGTTGGGGTTTCACTTCGACGGCCTGTAGTGGGCGGTACCGGTCAACGTGAACGAAGGGTTTGACCAGGAAATGGCTAATGCTTGGCGGAGAGACTGGAACTGGAGAGCGGAGGCCGTGGCGTTGACATCTCATTCGGAAATTAATTGACTTTCAGTTAATTGTGTCATCGATCGGTCGTAAAATCGATTAGCTAAGCAAAACTGCGCAACGTTTCAACGCTCCGATTCCGTCTCTTACCTCTTCATTAATTCCACTGATTTCCTCTCGATCTGGATTTTACTTTGACAAATTAGAATCCTCTCTTTCTCAAAATGTTCCACTTCAACTAACATTAGTCGACTTAACAGCTGAAGTGCATGAACTTCTCTCTTATTGATTTTGACAGTCATGACAACAGAAAGCGAGTTAGGCGTATTGATGAAAGCATGATACGATTAACATACGACGGAGCTTGAGGAAGTTGTCAATACACAGTGATCAGTCGCAAATCAGCCACAAGTGAGGCCTGCGACTGCGCTTCGCTTCCTTCTGGAGTCGACTCGCTCACTCCTTAACGTGCCCTGGCACTCTGAACAATGTCGGACAAGTCTGTTAAGCCAGGCGTTTCCAAATAGTATACAACGCCAAGAGTGAAAGCCGCTCGATAAACCGGAATATGGATGTTCTTCCATTTCAGTCGTCTTTGCAGTGGTGCTACACACGACATCACTGCCGAGACTTCTGCCTGGGAAACTGTGGCCTCTTGTTGCAAAGGTCTATTTGTCCGGCGGTGTTCAGCCAAAAGAGGATGGAGGCTGGAGGTTGATGATACGGGGCAGGTATTTCAAAGGGATGGAGAACGAAGACACGGGGTAAATATTACGTCTGCACATCCCAAACTTCTGGGCAGGTTCCGGGGTTGGTAACAGCGGCGGCATAATGAAGTGGGTCACAAGGAGCAAGCCTTAACACCAGACAAAAAGGTATTGCCGCCCACCAAATGTCATCGCTGCCTGGATTCACTGACTGTAGACATTTAACCTCCACTTGGCCCCTCACAACGATCCGTCAGTATTGTAAGCCAAGGTCTGAGCCCCGAGAACGATGACAACGCCGTACCTTCGCCTTTAATTGTGTGTTTTCGTACAGAATGGCAAATCGAATGAAGGCGACAGGCCAACATTACTCTCTAAGGGTTGCAGTATTAACAACAAAATATTCCTGACCTGATTAGTAGCAGATGAGGGTTCGTCCATGGCGCTACTTGTGGTTTGCTTGTTCCTGCATCCCCACGTTGTATTGTCAGATTGGTTTCAGTGACAGAAGAATCTGTGAAAGGAGAGTGTTGGGAGGGGTAAGCAACTGATCTCTCATGTTAAGTGTGAAGCTTCGCCTCAGCAGCAAAATCGGTTGACTGTAACGAGCTCGAGAGTTACAGAAGGCATTTTGAACGATCAAGATAAATGCAACAATTAAATTGAATTTTACCGAGTAAGCGCGGAATTTCCATTTTTCACGCTTCAATTTTTCTACCCTCCTGTCGCAGAATTTGTTCATTAAACTCAGAAAGCTATGCAATAATCAACGACACTAACAATGAATCTGGGAGGAGAAAGAGACTCGGAAAGAGGAGTTTCGGGGGTAGGAAGGAAGATGATCGTGGAAGAGGCACGTGATGTGGGAGGAGTGAAGAGGGTTCAGTCTGCTTGTCACGGCTTGCTATTAGAGTGGGGGGTAGGGAGAAGAGCCGATGACATCTCTTGTCTTGTATTAATTAAATTCAGAGGTGTCACTTCCCTATCGATCTCTCGAGGGGTCTTCGTATTACATTGCATGAAGGAGACAACTGAGCCAAACTCTCTTCCCTTTCATCCAAAACTCTGCCAACCCCTCCCACATCCCATCCTCACTCATTTCCAGCCATCCGTCAGTTTGAGCTTTTGCTTCGATTTTCGTGACTTCTTCGAGGACGTATGAATTTCCCGTCGTTGAGTTCCCTTCCCTAATTCCAGCAGCCTCCTCCGAGGAGGGAAGACAGAGCGGAGCCTTCTCCCAAAAAGGATTCTGCCTGGAGCTTCCAAAGAACCGCGCTAATTAATATGTGGGTGGAGTTCCAAACCTGAGAGCTCGAACTGCTGAACTGTAACTGATTGACGTAATATTTCACCTCTTCAATTGGGATTTCGAGGGTTATTTCAATGCAATACTCACCTTTATTACACTTTCCAATTAATATCTAATTCAACGTTTCCAAACTCAAAATTGTGAAGGGATAACTTCAAGCTGCAGCCCACGAGATGATGACGTAAGACTTCTTTACGTTTGACAGGTTTCAAATGTTGACGTAATTTTTTTTCATTCAAGTGTTTTAATGGGGAACTTTATTTTTAGCGTGTATGTTACTATATTGAATTGTGAGAGGATGTAAGCCACCGATTTACCACTCAGAATAAACATAACCTTGTCCATAGAAAATCGATGAACACCCAGAGCAACTGGTTAGCGATTACTGATCAATAGGTAAATTACAAAATAAGTGACAATAAATATATGTTGCAGCCGAGTCAGGATGATTCGGGTGATATCCTTCACTTATCTCGCCGTCCTTGAATTCCCGATGCATGACAGACACAATTGAAGAAACTAGTTTTAATGACAACTGAAGAATTAGATTTTAAAGTGAAATTGGTAAACGGAAAAGTAGCTGTATCAGTGATACAGTGGTACAGTGATCACTGTATCAGTGATGGGCCACCTGTTGAATCAGACACACGTCGTACTCGATCGTGTGCATACTTGTAGGTACGGCGCCCGTCAATAGATACTATCTCGTATCTAACATTTGGCAAGAGTTTTCAATTTCAAACCCATCAATAATGACAGAACAATGTACTTGACTTGTACATGACACTGTGGATTCACCTAATCCATGCAACGTTACTGAGTTTCCAAATCGTGTGCCCTCAAATTTAGAATCTAGACTTAGTCCCACTCTGAACTACTGTCAAATTGGTGATAAAAACGCTCACCCTTATGATCAAGCTGGTCCATGGGATTGAATTGGCAAAAGCCGACTCGCTTATCCAGTGAACGGGTGGCTGCTGGCTCGCCTTTCTTCTCTGAAGTCTTCAACGGACATCTGGAGGAGAAATGCCCTGGGCGCTTGCAGTTGTAGCAGGAGACATCCGGCCTGGTGGATCCAATCGTTGATCTCGATGATGACGTAAAATTTGAGGTACCCACTGGGCGGCAGCACCCTTCAGAGCTCTTCCCAACGATAATAGCAGTTTGCCACCTTTCTGCGGACTTTCGTTCATGAAAACGTCGACGGTAGAGCACCAAGCGCGAGAGTTTATAAGAGACACGTCAGGGTCGAACTCAGGTAGCGAGAATGGAGCTTGCGGGGGGACGGAGTTCCGCCTCTCGGTCCTCTCATTTCGTTTGGTTCTCTCTGCATGCACCAAAAATTGTTGCATGGTTTTCATTTGCTCTCGAGCAAAATCCCTCCACAACCGAGAACAAAATCGACGAAAACCATCGTCATCATCATACCTGTCGCGATCACTACTTGATGACGGACGATGATGCCTGGGACGTCGGGGAGATCCCACTTCTGATGTTGCAGCCGAGTCAGGATGATTCGGGTGGTCTCCTTCACTTATTTCGCCGTCCTCGAATTCCCGATGCATGACAAAGACACAATTGAAGAAACTAGTTTTAATGACAACTGAAGAATTAGATTTTAAAGTGAAATTGGTAAACGGAAAAGCACGTCAAGATGGCGAAGCTCCCCGTCCGGACTCTTGCCGGAAACTGCCCTGGCGTTGGAGAGGGTGTACCCTTCCCCCTCCGTCCGACAGGGTGCGACGCAAGAAGATCACACTGATAATCTTGACGTACGTAGGGTGGCGAACTGCTACATGTATAAATAAGAGTATCAAGTGCAAACGTGTAAGTATAAATAGGAAGAAGTATCAATGAACTACCATCCTCAATGTGGACTGTTCTGTACTGAGGTAAGTTTGGAGATATTTAGAAGAGCTGCTGACTCAGGCAAAAATTACAGCAATTGCGCCGGAGCTCTGATCCACAATCCCCGACTTACGTCGAGAATTATGAACCAATGTCTTATCTACTAGACCACGATCGCCCAGTGCCTTTAACAGGAGTCAGTCAGCGCAGTTCGATCTGTTCGTGTCTTCATTCTTCTTATGGTTCAGAACTGACTTGATAATTGAGCGTACTTGCACCTCCAGTTTTCTTCGAATTTCAGCATAAGCGAGAGTCTTCGGCGAGAGCTGGCCATCCATGACCTTTGTACTGACCACCTGTGGCAAGCATCATCCACCACTGCCCAGCGTCGACCGTTTTGCCTCGCGGCTTGACAAAATCTGTGGAGGAACGCCAAACAGTATATGTACCTGCTCGGTCTAATTCTCTTGGCTCTTGCAGAGAGTGCAGCGTCTTCTCTTTTTATTTTGGTATCGATACTAAGGTAGCCCAAAGTCAGTGCTGGTAGGTTTGTCTGCTCTTTTCAACAACCTTCGCTCGCTGCCATAGAAACTACTGTAGAACAGCGCGTGGGTTTTTGTTTTCTCTGACTGGAGAGAATTGTGTTTGAGAGAAAAGAAGAAGCTTCGCGCATTACAGCACACTAGCTCGTCCTCAACACACTTTCTCCCAAGACGTTAACTGCGTCATTGGATTTGAACAATTTTATTGACTGTCTTTTGACAACCTATACCCACATTTTGTTAAGCGAGTACATTTCTGTATCTATTCGTTGAACGAAAATATAAGCCGTGAGGACATATTCATGAATAATCTTCAGAAAACTTGAGGTCATATTTCATTTACGTAGTTATGCTCCAGGAACTCTGGAATTTTATCCACCGTCGTTTCGCTCACCACGTCGTCTCACAGTACTTACCTGATGGTTCGAGTACAGTGATTATTACCCTTCTAAAAAGTTGCATTTACGATCTCATTAACATACCGATTAATAATTTCTCAATATGGTCGTGACGTGATTAGGAGCACTACAATAAATTCAGGAACTGTAACCGCTACTTTATATCGCCGCGAAGTGATGTTTTACTAAATTACTATGAAGCGAAATAGGGGGACGAATCGGAATAGTGGCAAAACGAACGAAATTTTGAAATGTCCTTTGATTGCCTGCGAGTGCTTACAGGCGCCTGAAATATTTAGTTTTCGTCGTTCCGTTCTAGTCAGGTCATGTTTCGTGTGGTTCACTGGTATTTTTTGATGCTGAATCGAATGGGATGGGTGTCGAAGCTCCCGGTCAACTCCGTCAAGCGGTTCAAGAGAATAATTAATCATATTGGTTTCTACATTTTACTACACCCAAGAGTAAAGGAAAGTATAGTAATTTGTTTTGGGAGTATGACACCTACAACACTTTTTGAAAAGATGAAGACGAATATATTCAAAATCAATTTTGAATCCAATGAAAAATTGATTGACAATATCTGGTGCGTTGCAACACACAACTTTCCTTAGCTCTACGTCAATTCACTTTGTACATGGCTAATTCTATTTAATCAATTCATTCATCACTCAGTTCCTTTGAACTTGGTCAAAAAACACTTCACAGCAGCAGGAAGTCGTAGCGCTTAAAGTTCCAGATTTTATTGTGCTGCTCGTACTCATTGCAGGTCCATTATTGAGCGATTGGTACACCGATAATTAGTGAGGCTGTAAACACAAAACTTTTCGAAGAAGGATAGTTATCACTTTTGCAGAGTTATTGGGTAACAACTGTTAAAACTGGTAGTAAGCGAAACGGCGGTAGTTGAAATTCAGGAATTTCTGGAGTGAGCCCCATGTATCTCATGAGCGTTTTTAAACCCTCACTCTTTATGTATTGGATTGGACTACAATACCAAGTTTTTTTAACATTCTACGAAAATTCCAGCGGAGTTTATAAGGAAAAAACTGCGCTAAAAACGCTTTTCGTCGAAAATTTTGAGAGTTTATTGTGTTGCTTTCGTCATTTCCCCACTAATGGGAATTTTATCGTATGATTGCCTTACTTAGAGCTATCAATACAAGAAATTTAATCAAAATCGTTAGAGCCGTTTTTGAAAAAAAAATTTGGTGTTTTGATAACTATAGTTGACATTCAGTGGATTTTGCCCATACCCTTATTTTTGCGTCCCATGGTAACCTGCGGGCTAGACATCAAGTTTCAGCTGATTTGGTGGGGTTGTTTCTTCTAAAAACCGCGCTAAATTCGATTCCGTCGAAAGTTTTGATTATTTATTGTGCTGCTCTCGTCCTTTCCCCACGGATGAGAATTTTATAGTATAGTTGCCATATTGGGTGGTATCAACATAAAAACTTTAATCAAAATCTTACAAGCCGTTTTTGAGAAAAAAAATATTTGGTGTTTTGATCACTATGATAACTATAGTTAAATTTGAGTGGATTTTGTTCAAACCCTCATTTTGGCGTCTCATGGTAATTTGCGGGCGAGATATCAAGTTTGAGTGAATTTGGTACGATGGTTCTCTCTAAAAATCGTTGCAGACACACAGACCATTTTCCCAAATAGTGTTTTTCGGACTCAGGAGGGTCTAAAACGTTAAGATCTGAAGAGAACTCAAAATTTTTTTGCCAGCCGATTACGTAACTTTCCTTTCTACTTTGTAGAGCCAAGGAAAGTAAAAAAAATTCATTTCTCATTCGTATTCCGTATACGTCAAGTGTTGATGCCCCCAGTTTTCCCACTGAAAATGACCAAAGGTTGTGTGGTAGAGTAGACGGAAGATAGTTAAGGTCGTTCGCGGTGTGGTTCGAATGGCATTGTAAAAGCGATACGAAACTATTACACATTTCCCCTGAGTTCTACAGTCAATCTCCCGAAGTGAATACGCGTTTACTGCCGCACAACACGACCGTGTAAGTAGTTCACCTCTCATCTTGACTCGGGGGAAGACAGAAATAATTTGTGCGAGAACTGGAAGAAGAACAGGAAGGGAAAAAAAGCGCATAAAGCGCGGAGTCTTGGAGAACTCAGCGCTGAAACCGCACGACAGATATTGAATCGAGTGACACCGCACTCTCACTCTCACTCTCTCTCACTCTTTTTCTCTCTGTCGCTCTTCCTTTGCAACGTACTTCCCCTCTTCGCCAAACACTCGGTTCCTTTTCTCTTCATTACATTTAATATGTACACACGGTCGATTAAATTTCATTCAAAAGAGCGCATAAAAGGAGCTGCAGGGAAAACGGATTGAGGTTGTTGTGGAGGGATGCGGGCGGAAAAGGCGAGGGGAAATAGATGGAAGAGAGGGATTTAATTTCGCATTTCTGTCGTGAACGAGATAGGGAATCCTTGGGCTGAAATAGCGACAAAGATTGTATTTACCATGTGTATACATTAAACGGAGAGGATATTGAAAATGGTTCATTAACTCGGAGAGGTGACGTCGGCCCTACAACTACCGCTTCATTTCCTCAGTCGAGCACACGGTTGATCCCACCAGAACATTTCCCTTCGTTTCTTCTACTTACACTTCATTTGTCAATAAACTGGGAGCTTCGCTTTGACTTCAGTCCGAATTTTAAAGAACACCCTTGTCAAATGTAACACCCTCTTCGAATTAAACTACAGTTTTAGTCTCATTTACACTCCGTTATCCTAAGGATGAAGAAAATATTACGATCGTGTCGGTAAAAGGTTGAGCTTTTTTCGAATTTTTACGTTTTGTGACGTACTAAATCAAAAATAATTGTGCAAACTATTACACAACGGTTTATTATTCCCTTGCACTGCGTGATTGATACTTATCCTATTCAATCCAACGTTGAAAGATAGTGGTCAACGAAACATGACTCGACTACACTGGAATTTTCTAGGCAAATGGCACGGCGTGGCAAGTCGAAGTGAAACGAGGCAGTCGGGAAAATGAGCTCAGTGATGTGAGAAAGCGACGATATAAACCAAGAATGTAGGCTTTTGAACAGCTCTTTCAAAACAGTGAGATTACAGTTATTATAACAGTGCTCAGCGATTTCTAGCCTAACCACAACATAACCCTCAGAATTGGTGCTCACTGAAGTGGAAGCCATGGAAATGCGTCCTTCCTTGGGGATTATGGCAACACCAAGCTTCTTCGCAAAATCAAAGTTGATGAAGCTGGCTGAACTGCCAGTGTCTACTAAACGATTTGACTGTATACCATTGACAAAGGCAGTAGTAACTGCCCTGCTGAGTTGTGGTAGAAAACTACCATTCACAGAGGCGATTATAGCAGCACAGACAGATTTGGACTGTAAATTTCTCTTAGGTTTTCGACAAACCTTTTTGTAGTGGCCAACAATGCCACAGTTGTCGCATGTTTCTTCCCTAGCTGGACAGGAAGAGCGAGGGTGCCGAGTCTTATATCCGCAGAAAAAACATTTATTTCGATTCGAAGATACCCCTGCACATACTTCGTCAGACTCAGTATCAATGTTGGATTTTTCCAAAGAGGATGCATGTTGGGGATCAATCGGGGGACTCTTAGTAGTACTAGCACATGACAAGCTGGCTTGCGAATACCCTTCAGCTTGCTTGTGAGCCATTTCCAAAGCCAAAGCACGGTTTACAGCTTCATCCAGATTTAAAGTAGTTTCTTCCAGGAGACGTTGACGTATTTGGGGGGACAGCAAAACATTAATAAAGGCATCCCGAATATACTCATTTCTGTGTACTTCAGCAGAGACAGCAGCACAATTACAATCTTTACTCATGATTTTCAAGGATTGTACATACTGATTAATATTTTCACCTGATTGTTGCTTACGGACGGCAAGTAAGTGGCGTGCAAATATTTCACTCTTCGTCTTCACATATGCAGCCTTTAGAGTGGCAACAGCTGAAGCATACGTAGTATTTTCGCTAATTAGCTCGTAAACAGTATAAGAGAGGAAATTAGCTATTACCTTGAGTTTGTCGTAGTCTGCTAAGGGTTCAGTAGACGATTCAAGGAAGTTTTCAAAAGTAGCAAACCAGTGAGTGAACTCCTTATCAGCGGTAGGTGAGTCAGGGCTGGTGTCGAACCGACTAGGCTTGAGATACTTTTCCATTTTACGAAAAACTATTAGTCAATAAAATTGATGTGAGAAAGAGACAATATAAACCATGAATGTAGGCTTTTATTGACTAATAGAACTGAGCAAGAGAGAATGAGACTGGAAGAGCATGATAAGGATAAACATGATAGTATGACGTAGGAGGTAGGAGCGGAGCGCTCAAGCGGCAGTATTTGAAATCATCACACTCAGGTCGTGGAGAAGTGATAACTTTCGGTATGTTACCCTTCGTGTTCTATCAAGTAGTAGAAGTTGCCTCATTATATTTACAGTGATTCCTTTATAACTATCTAGACGCAGTTCTACATCATCGAAAAATACTTAGAAAACGATACCAAACAGATGTTATAGACATAAATACCAAAATTTTGCTTTCACCATTTTTTTTAAACGACATTTTGCCCATAACAACCGTGTCCCATTGGATTCCGCACGCTAGATCGAAATGCAGACCTCGGTAAAGTCCTGCACGATATCTCATGAACGGGGGTCATGCGGCTGGTAGGAAGGAAGTAGATCCTTACCTCAATGTAGACTCAATGCCCGCGAGGTTCAACTTCGCGTTACCCTTTCGGATACTCATTCATGAGTGATCCAGGTAGGAAGGGGGAGTTGCCGCTTTTGAAGCTGAGGCCCTGGTATACTACACTGATGGCTCGATGCAGGGTGGCCTTGCAGGGGTAGGCATCTTTTGGCCGAGAATCAGAGCGGCGATCCCATTGGGGTCGCTGGCCACGGTGTTCCAGGCAGAGAGGTGGCTGCGGTGACGGTCTATGTGCAGCGGCTGCTGTTTAGGGGACTGAAGTGGTAATGGATCTACATCATGGTGGACAGTCAGGGCACTCTCTAGGCCTTAGCCTCATACTGTCTTACATCGCGGCTGGTGTGGGAGTGTGTGAATGGACTGAAGGCCCTGGCCGAGGAGAACAGTCTAACACTGTGTTGGGTGCCCGGGCATCAAGGTAAAGAGGGAAACGAACGAGCTGATGGGTTGGCAAAGAAGGTATCGGCGCAGACCCCTTTTGGCCCTGAGCCCTTGGTTGGGACTACCAGGAGCCACCTACGTAGAGCGGTTGGCAAATGGGAGGATAGGTGCGGGGCTGCACATTGGCGGGGGCTACCACCTTGCAAATATTGGCAAGTGCGAGGTACAGATATGCAGGTTCTGCGAGGTAGGGCTAGAGACGGCTGAGCATGTGCCGTGCGTATGCGATGGACTCGTGGCATAACGCCGTCGTGTGTTTGGGAGACCCTTCCTTCAGCCAGAAAGGTGGCGAATGCAGAATTTGTGGATGTCCTCCGCTTTGTGTGGGGGTGGTGGGGGCGTATAGGTGACGCCACACCAAGTGAAACCAGTGCCGTGTGGCCTGGGGGTGGTGCAGGGGGGCCATGATCTGAGGTTCATGGATGCCCTTACAATAGGCCCGTTTGTGGCTGCAGTGAGGGTATCACCTGCATCCACGGTTTCAAAAAAAAACCTAATTTCGACGTGTGGTCCGTGGATGTGGGTGCTTGTGTCTGTAGTTCGAGTTGCGGGAGAGAGACTGGACTGGTTGAGCTGGTTATTTTTTTTTAGTTCTGGTCATGATCAAACGAAGGCTTATGAGTAATTTCGACCAATGTGATGAGGATGTGGGGAATCAAGAGGTACGTAATCGGCGAAAAAAAAAGTTGAGTTCTCTTTGGGAAAACGGTCTGTGTGTCAGTGAATAAGATTGAGAGAAAACCGTTAAACTGAATCAGCTCAAACCACAGGTCGGCATGGTACGCCAAAATAAGGGTATTAGCAAAATTCGCTCAAAACTAACTATTGTTATCAGTCATCTAAACACCAAATATTTTTTTTCTCGAAAATGTCTTCAACGATTGAGATTAAATTTCTTGTACAGACAGCCGAATAGCACGACAATACCATGATGTTCCCATTTATGGGAAAAGAACGAGAGTAGCACAATAAATTACCCAACATTTCGACAAACCATGACCCAAAAAGAAAGTACAGCAATCGTGCCAAACAAAAAGTGGAGTTTTGTTCAGCTCTTTGCGTTTTGAGGCCTACCGAATCCCAAAACCCTAATTTCCGCGCGTGGTCCATATGTGTTTGTGTCTGTAGTTCGATTTGCGGGAGAACTGCTGGGTCGATTGAGCTCACTCTTTTCTTGTTGTGTGGTTGTGCTCATTCGGGCCAGGGTGCAAAGCGAGCTGTCAGACCGGACAGGGGCGGCCTTGCAGATGGTCTACCTGTGGTGTGGGGAGATGGGGCTATCCATCAACCCAGCAATGGCCTGCTGGTTCTACGAAGCCATATTGAGACCAATAATCTCATATGGGTTGGTCGTGGCACAGAGTTGCCATTGGAGTAAATGGCAGCAGCCTAGCCAGTGGTGCCTACTTGAGAATGAAGACTACACCCACCATCACCATGGAGAGACTGTTCGATCTTCTCCCCCTCGACATCTATGTCAAGGCAGAGGCAATAATGGTGGCTTACAGACTCACCAAGCTCGGTATAGCTAAAGTGCCACAGGCGACCTCTGGATACCTGGCTATATTCAGGAAGCTGGAGACCATTAAGGAGCTCAGCATGATCATGGACGCAATCGGGCCCATGTATGAGCTCAAGAGGAAATATAATGTTCAGCCATTGGGAGGTCCATGGAACAGCGAGAGTCGCCAGTTTCGGCCTCCCAATGGCATCAACATCTTCACAAATGGATCGAAAACTCTGGAGGGAACAGGATCCGGGGTGTGGATAAGTGGCTCTGGAAGGAGTGGGACGTATATTGTCCTAGGCCCCACTCCATCGGCTTTTCAAGCAGAAATTTATGCTATTATCGCCGGGGCAATCCTAATGTATGAGAAAGGGTGTAGCAACAGAACTATCAATATATTGACCGATAGTCAAGCGTCGTGCAAGGCACTAATGAACTACTGCACTACGTCAAAACTGGTGCGAGAGTGCAGGCAGTCGCTCAACTCCCTAGCGAGTGCGAATAGAGTTAATGTGTATTGGATTCCAGGACACAAGGGGATCATTGGAAATGAGAGGGCGGACCATCCGGCCAGACGCGGTTCGTCTACGGTACCTTTTGGGCCACCGCACCATTGTGGGATTTCTCTGTCGCTAGTAAAAAGGACTGTGAGAGAACACGCCAGAAGACTGCATCAGACAATCTGTCTGGAGTAAGACACTCAAAACGCTTAGTCTCAGAGCAATCAAGTGAGATAAGACACACCCTTCTGATGATAGAGAGGAAGGACTTAAGGCAGATTGTTGGGATCATAACTGGGCACTGCAGAAAGAACAAACACATGTATGTTATGAGTATAGCCGACACCCCAGGTGCAGGTGGTGTAGCACGGATGAGGAGACTCCCTACCATGTCCTGGCCCAGTGCCAGAGACTTGAGAGGGAGCGACTTTTGGTCGTTGGCACCACTTCTCCCAGGGTGGATACCAACGAGGGCTCTTTCAGGAACTACCTGGCTTTCCTCAGGAGGCTAGGCATTGCCCTGTAAGACTTAGGACTGACACAATAGGTCATCTGGCCGCGGTGCACATCCCACCAGTGGAACAGTCAGAAGACTATATATATTCTTGTTGTGTTTGAGGTTTTTCGTAAACACAAAAATGACGTTATGAGCGATTTCCGTCGACCGAAAAGGGGGCTGGGGGACAGAAATGTAACAAAAAAAAAGAGTTTTTCGAATTTTTCTTGGAAACTACTGCAACGCATTTGATTGAACTTCCAAATTATCTTCTACCACTTCGTACCTAACTTTTCTTTCTCGTGAATATGTCTATGGAAATACGGTGAAAGGGGATATAGGCGTAAAAAGCCAAAATTTTTGGCTTCACGGTTTCAACGATTTTTACTGAACTCACAGAATGTTTTTAGATAGTCAATACCTATATATGTTCTCAATAAATGTTTCTTCGACAGACTATTGAACAGCGATAAAAATGAAAATTGGTTGAAATAGTGTTTTTTTGGAACATTTTTGTGATTTCCTGAGTGGATTTCCTTCACTGGATTTGATCAATCTTACCGAAGGTCTTCTAGAAAATAATACCTACATTTTGTTCCCCGTAACTATTTCTGTATCTATCTATTGAACGCAGATATAAGCCATGATAGCTTGGATTACCTTATCGGGTTTCCAATTTTCTAAAAATTTGCTCTAACTATATTTTTCGTATCAACTCCGGTCAGAAAGTAGTAGATCATCAAAAATAATCAACGTGGTACTTAAATTCAGTACCTGTTGGGTGCAAGAATGGGGGAGTTGGGGATTGCAATAAAACTGGAACTCGGTGAGCGTGAGGAGGACTGTATTATACGTGCTTGCGGAATTGAGTAGAATTAGAATTGAGGTGTGATGGAATACGACTGGGAGACAAGGGCAGTACTCGGAACGCGTGAACTGGCGCCGGCAACCGTATGAGAGAGTGAGAAGTTACTGGGGTGGTAGTTGGAAGCGGAATGATTTTGGAAGAGCTCTGTCATCGATAGGAAAATGAAATTGGGAGAAAGAAATGACGAAAGGGGAAAACCTAGAAAAGGGGGCTGGGGGCCCGCAGCTTAGGGATTCCCGCAGGTTAGGGTCAGGTATTGAAATGGTTGGAGACAATTAGGCGGTCGGAGACAATGACGCGGGGAAGTCCGAGGTCAAAGACTCGGACCACTTCGACACTTTGCGTCGAACAGTACCTATACGACGAGCATTTAGTACCGCTTATGACATATATCGGGGACTACCCCGGAAATTCTGGAACATCAACCGTCACCGTTTCATTTGCTCACTTTTCCAAAGGTACCACAACCAGATAACACTCGCAAACAAAACAATCATGGCTTATACGGTTCTTTATGTGTCAATTACTCAATAACGGTCAGAGTATCAGTACGAGCAGCTTTAATTAGTAGCGAAAACCGCGAATTAACGGTGAATTTATGTGGAGCTAAGGAAAATTATGTCATGCCTGATATTTTTCAGTTTCTAAATAATTGATGGTTTTTCAACGTCCCCTTCTTGAGTTTTATTATTTATTGAAATTACTAGCTGTGCCCGCGACTTCGTTCGCGTGACTGTCGGAAACACTATCGCGATTATCTGTCGATTGCTCACGTTGATTTTTGTTATTATGATCGTGAATTAGAAATTTTTGAAGTAATATGTTTTAAAGTACTTCGGCGTAGATGATATTTTTAGTTTCATTTTCTTGTGGTAGAAGAACATACTGATTTTCCCCGCAACCCGATCTTGACAACGCGACAAGTTGGCCGTGTGAAAAGCAGTCTTGAGGTAAATCGATCCCTACGCGTTTAAATGTTTGCCCGTGTGACTTATTCATTTTTACGGCAAAATATCACTTAATGGGAAATTGAATTCTTTTAAAGTTAAAAGGTAAATCATTGGGATGCGCGGTTTAAGCCGGACTAGTCAAAACTGTTTAAACGATCACATTATTGCGAAGGAATTTTACTTGAATTCGGGTCCCGTTGCATACGTTTGGTGCCAGCACACAGTCTGATACTCATAATGATGGTAGCGGCGTATTGTTATATCGCCTATCGCCTTCTTCGACAAATATTATTATTATGAATAAATCTTAATAGGTAGACATATACTGTCACGGATGCTGCGCACGCAACGAAAGTCCTCAAATGTGAATAATTTTCCCCGTTTATGCAACATTTCTCATTGACTCATCGCTCCTATTGGTCACAGCGTAATGTTGTATAGCCCAAAGCCTTCCTTTATAAACGGACTTTCCAACAAAAAAAGAATTTTTCTAATCGGACCTGTAGTTCCTGAGATTAGCGCATTAAAACAAACAAACTCATCCGATTTATAATATTAGTATAGATTTAGCATTCATTCATAATTATTGATTATATTCGTGTATTGTTTCATTGTCGTAATGCATGAACGAAATTCATTTCGCAGTTTAAACGTTCGGCTTGCATTGGTTCTCCTTCACGATGACAAGAGGGTGGTTAACTTTACACAGTCGACCGCGTCTTAGAACAAGGTTTATACGTGGCGAGGGTGAATCTCAAGGTGAAGGGGACGTAAGTAAAAGGAGGAACTCTCGACGGAGGGTGAACTCGACATTGTTGTCCCGGAATTTCTTAGGTTGTTTTACATAGCCGGAATGTTTAGCTGACCCACGTCACTGAGGCGAAATCTTCCTCCCATCCTCCAGCCTCGCTGCAGCCCGCTATCTGTGCTTCCACCGTGGCCTAGTAGACACCCACCCTCTTCAACCGTGCGTCACACAATCAGGGATGCTCTCAGTCCTCTGTTCCGAATGATATCAACGTCCGTTCCCTTGCTTCTCCTATTCATGTGCCTTACGTTGTTCTAAAGATATTGAACTTCCCTCGTTCAAATAAAACCTCCCTCGTTCTCTCCTTTTATTTTGTCTGACACTGGAAGAACCCACATTTCGGCCTTTAGTCTTCATATCATGATCAAGTTTTATCAAACACTTACCGGAGCATTGAAACCTTTAAATTAAAACCGCAGGTACGACGTGTGACGCTTCTTTTTTTCAGCCCTACGCTATTTCGAAGGCTCACCTAACTAATTCTTTTCGAAACTTTTTTTAAAATCAAGGACGTTTTCATTCTTTATTTATTGTAAACAATACGGGCCCATGAAGTATATCATAAAGTAAACGTGAGTTGAACGGAAAGTACCAGAGCTTACATCGAAACCGACCAAGACAACGAATGAGGTTTCAAAAGAACACATGAACCTCGCCAGCGACGAAACTGAGGAGTTGAGGGGATCGAAATCTTCCCGCAGGCAATTTGTAGGGCCTACAGGAACATGGAAGGAACGCACAAGGAAAAATAAAGTCCAACCGGCGTCTGAAGTCCTCCCACGCAACACCCGTCTTGAGGGCAACAAATCGTAGAAGCAGTCAAGAGTCCGCAGTCGTACCACAGATACAAAAAAACGCCCATACGAGTTCGACCCGGAACCGTTCAAATTTAAAGCTCGGTGGTCAATTGAAAGCAGAAGGACTGAAAGGGCGTCCTGGAGAATTAACCGAAATGTAGACAAAGGGGAGAAAAAAGATAGCTGAGCTCAGCGAAGACAGTTCCCCCACCGACTGGACGTCAGTGACATGCGTAGCCGCTATGTCTCCATCAGAAACCTCGTCGTCGTGAGGTTGTCTTGACCAGTATAGGCTAAATTGAGATGGCGATTGCCCCCCTGGCCCTCAATATTTTATGTATCTGGAGCTTCGGCTGGCTCTAGAAGGCGGCATGTATATCATGGGTGGTCCGAGGACAAAGGGCTCCAGAGAGACCAAGGGCCCCTCTCCTGCCAACATGCTACTTCACATAGCGTGAGTAACTTCAGTCCCTATGAATCCAATACCTGGGCTTCACATCCTTTCTCCGCACCTAATGATATTGTGTTGGTCGCTGCGGGCAGAATCCTCCCGTGATGCCATTTTATTTAGCTGTGGCTTAAGCAGTGTAAGGATCTAAATGGGTGACAGGCCCTAGTGCTGTATTTGCCCAAGGGCATTCTGCCGGCATCTGCTCTTCTTCTGTGTGAATTCCGGTGATTAGACTGGCCTCTTTCTCCCTCGCGCGGAGAATGATGTCAGGCCACCATTAGCAACCTGAAATGCCATCCCTTTTTTTACCTAACCACCATCCTCGTATAGAGCCCAGGCACACGTTATCATACATACTATTAACACATTCACTCACCCAATCACGCCACTATTTCACCTGGGGAATGACTCGGCAGCAGCTACCAGTTATCCGTATCTTGCTAAACTCGCCCATCCACACAATAAGTACACCTCTTAAATACGTTCACACCAGGTGGTTCCGGGGTGGGCAGCTGGATATTCGATAACCTCTAATACCTTTGAAACCTACCTACATCATCTAACCTAACCTAACCTACTCAACCCCAAACACCACCACAATACAGGGCCCCGAGCACCATTCCTTCCAGTCTTAACCATTCCCTGACCTTCAACACCTTTTCTCACAACTGCTTCCACCATTATACCGTCCAGTGCCAAAGCCATTTCCCTATCCAACCTTCCACAGTCAAAAATGACGTGCTCTGCAATATCCAGCCCTTCACACTCGCAAAACCCTTCCTGTGCCTACGCCAAAGTTTCTCTTTGATGTCCCAACGTCCTCTAATGAGCTGACAGGTAATGGTAATTGATTCACATCCACCCAGCAACCGTCCTGCCCTGACCAGCGACGATCAGCTAAACGTATAAACGTATACCTTCCCTTCACGTATATCTGCCACTTCCAGGCCACTTTTTTGCTTTTCTCTGCCTTCTCCCAATCACCCCCCCCCCCCAATACCATCCCCTTGTTCATATTGCCTTCAGCCGATAGCCCGTCCCCTTCCTTTTATTTTTATTTCAAGGTCGATCGGCAGCTGTCCAGCTACAACATTGAGGGCATCAGAGGAGACCATCCTGTGGGCCTTCCCCCCCCCCCCCCCCTCATGAGCATGGCTCGTCCCCCCCCCCCCCCCAACCAACATATCCTCCTTGAATGTGCCGTCAACTTATTGTATACTCCAGCTGTGTACATCATGATTGTGACATGGTGTGCTGGGTATATTTCCCAGCCCCTCACTTTTTCTTTGCTATCTCCTTGAAATTTGTCCTTACCATTCCTAGGTAATCAGCATGCTTCCCAATTATCATCCCTGATTTCTATATTGCTCCCAGATATTTAACCTCCCTTACCACTCCCAGAATGTATGGTGGCATTCTCCCATTAAATTTTCCTTTCTACACGATGACATCATGGCTTAGGTCTTACTACCCGAGAGCCTCGTTTTGCTTTCCCCAACCATTCCCAAATTATTCTCAAGACCCCATTCCCACAAGCGTCCAACTCAGCTTTCGAGTTCATTCAGGTGAGCACTACTTCACACTCCTCGTACACCACTGCAATGTGCCCTGCTGCTTCGACCCTCACTCACTCACTCACTGACTCACTCATCCGGGAGGCGGCTGCGGGCCATACGACACTGCCAGAGCCGCAGGACCAAAGGCATTTCGCCGTGGCACACATTGGGTCCATGTCATAACTCCCCGGCGAGCCCGTTGGGGGGCCCGCCTAGTTTCCCAGCCGTCGCCGGTACCCATTGCCTCACCCCCCTGGGTTTGGAGGAGGGGGGTGCCCGGTCGGGGATCGAACCAGAGTCCGCTGGTTCTATCCCTGCCCTGCTTGGAAGGCCTCGCGCACCAACGCGCTCAGCCACCGCTCTTCGACCCTCTCTATCATCTTATCCATCACCTTTTTCCAGAATTGGGGGGCCTAAATCTGACCCCTGAGGACACCCCATGCGCATTTCACTCTTCACAACCCCTCCCCCCAACTGCACCCACCTAACTCAATCGCTCTGTTGAATGAACCCTCAACTGTTGGTAAACACCTCATTTCACCCTTCCTCCCTCATTCCTCATCACAGGTAAGGCCCCCACACTTACTTCTACCTCATGAACCCATATTGTCTTGGAATTACTCTACATTCAAAATATCCCCTGGTGCTCTTAACCACCAACCTTTCCAACAATTTTTCCAGGACGAGCAGGAGTACTACAGGCTTACACGACTTTGTTAACAAGGCAACTGGATTCCTTTTAACAAAACCGAATTTACTACAACCCGTCCCTACTTGCGGCAGATAGCTGCTTCCTCCTTACAAATCATCAACTACTAGAGTGAAGAAATCATCAACACGAACATAATGAGAAGTCAGGAATGTCAAATCCCTAAGTTCGGACGTCCCTGTTTATTCAAATAGCGCACACCTCTTGCACTACATTTCGGGGATCTTGCAACTGCGCCGAAACCTAGCACAACTGCACTTCATAGCAACTGCGCCGGAGGTAGAGACAATAGCAAGTGCGCCGTCATACTTTACGGTTTCTATATCCACTTTATACACTCAAAATGTTATTACGTTGGTACAGAAATGATGCAGGTAGGTACGTACGTTTCATCAGCGGGGAGATCCCGACCTCGTCATGCTGTCACGTAACTTATGCATATGTTCTTTCACTCCAGTTTTTCCACTTTTCACGTAGTTTTCTGTCACTTTTTTTCATAATGTCTGGCCACTGTTTGGAGAAATGATTTTCCATCAATCTTTCCTTCTCGATATTCAATTATTAGTTGCTGAATCATTTTCTTCTGTTTTTTGAACGCCCCTGTGTCCGGCTTGGGCACATTCGAGCCATTCATTATGGGGAAGGTGTCCGTTTGCATTCGTTTCAAGGCATTGAGAAACACGAAAATGTTAGGATGAGGATGGGAAAACTGACCATTGAATTTCGAGTGGAACGATTCACAACTGTTTGTGGTTCTTTCCGAAGAAATTTCTGCTGCAGCCCATAACTCAGGAGGGCCATCGCATTCACCGATAAGAAAAGAGCGGCGCAAATGCTAGAGTCCGTTTGGAGCGAGGAAAAATAAACAAGCGCAGTTGCTATACGACACCTCTTCCGGTCAACGCTGGTCGGCGCGGCTGCCATACGCCCTACATTTCACAGGACGACACAACCAGTGCTTTAAGAAGCCATGAAGAGGGAGGAATTTGATATAATTGAACAATTGTATACTGGTTCATGGGGTGAAATGATCTAGCGGAACAAAGAGAGGAAGGTTCTTCGCCGTTCGTCGAAATCGAAACCAGTACCGGCAACGCACTGGTTTTGTTAATCTCCCGAAATGCGCAGCTCGCGTCGAATTAGGAGGAGATTATTCTCACCATCGAAACGTTCTGAATACAAATGAATGAGTTGCGAAGAAGCTTTTATCGTCAAATAATCAGATTCCCTTTCAATTATCATTCAATTCGGATCAGTTCGAAATTAATCTTCCATTGAAATTCGAGTAGGGCTCGAAGAGGGAACTCCGAACGATATTTTCGGTCGACATCGTCTGTTTAAAGGAGCGTATGTTTGACAAACATCGGAAGCTCCATTAAAATTCGATAGGAAGCGGCAATGGCGGGGGGGGGGGATTCGAGGAAAACCAGAGGCTGTTGGTAAATGCATTATCGACTATGGAAGGAGAGCAGGGCAGCAAAGAAAAGGTATTGGCTCACTGGCTCACTTCCTTTCTCATACCTTCCCTCCTCATCCCTTCCTCTCCCCCAACCATACGCTCCCTCTCCCCTCTCCATCACTCCCTTCAACACTGAAGAGAAACCGAAAACTGAAAAGACCCGATATAATTGAAATGTGAATTATTCGTACGAGTTAATAATTCCAGTGGATGTTCACAATGTATTTGTATCAATAGAAGGGTCCTCTCAGGGGTTCTCTTCTTCCAACCCCTGTCTCACACTTCCCTCCTTGAGGGCACTTTCTTTGACTACTTCCCTTCGCGATCCCTTCCTATAAATATGCAGCAGCCTACTTCAACGCTTTTCATTGATTCAAGGGCACCTGACCCCTCACCGCCTTTGGCTCTCATCAACTTCAGAAATGATCCCTATGAAATTCCGAGGGTCGTTCACCTGATGGTCGACTTGAGAGGAATTCTTCTTTCGACTGTACGAATTCCGGGCGACCCGAACGCTTCTGATGTTTTGCCCGGTTGATTTTAGATTTGGGACCAACGATGATATGCAGGATCTAGAGCGTGCCTCTCGGGGCCCAGCAAGGTTTTCTTGTTCCTGAAGCGAGGGTTTTTTTTTAGGAATCTGTCTCGGTCCGTTTCAACGGGAAACCTCCGACTTTGCCCTCTTTCATCTAACTGTGGGTCAACGACGCTGTTGTGTGTTAAAAATATCTGGTGCGTAGCAATACACAACTTTCCGCAACCCAAAATAGCTGCATCGATTGAGCTGGTTCCTTTTTTATTCTGTTTGTTAGTTTCTGTAGATGCGGAAATAAGGTTATGAGCGATTCTCATTGATGGCAAAGGGGGGTGGAGCCGAAAATATGCCACAAAACTGAGATTTTTCGCATTTTCCTCGAAAACAGCTATAACGATTTTGTTCAAACTTCCAACTTATCTTCGACTGATCAATACCTAACTTTTCTTCTATAGCATTAGCAAACTGAATTAAACCTTTCGCAAACTGAATTAAACCTTTCGCAATTACAATTAAACCTTTCACAAACTGAACTAAACTTTTCGCAATAAACAAACAATTTAATAATTTGTTAATATATAGAAACAGAAAATTATATATATATTTATATAAAGAAAGGGGAAGGTCAGTGGAGGGGTTGGCCTGTAGCTGCGGCAGGAAGTACGAGGTACATGTCCATGACGTAGTTTGAACATTCTTGAGCACTTACAGTAGACAAGGCAAATTATGTTCACCTCGTTGAGCCAGGATCTTCCTTGCTTCGTTTTTTATTTTTGAAAACGCTTTGTCAACAGGATTGAGCATGGGTGAGTAAGGTGGATAAAACTTGACCTCCATATCTGATTCAGCGAAAAACTGATTGACTATAGTAGAACGGTGAATTCTCGCGTTGTCCATAATTAGCAGGGTGCCGTCTATGGAATTTTGTAAATTCAGTTCCAGCTCTCGCAGAAACTCACGAAAAACGTCCGCAGTTGTGGTTCCAGAAGTTATAATTTTGGAATGCACGACCTGCACGTTATTGAGAGCAACGACTGGGGACTCGACTCATGTCCTCTGATCATGTTTAGTGCAGAGAATTAATTTAATGAAAGGTTCACTTGTATTTGTTAAAGGTTTAATTCAGTTTGCGAAAAGTTTAATTCTAATTGCGAAAGGGTTAATTCAAATTGCGAAAGGGTTAATTCTAATTGTGAAAAGGTTAATTCAGTTTGCTAAAAGGTTAATTCAGTTTGTGAAAAGTTTAATTCAGTTTGCTAAAAGTTTAATTCAGTTTGCTAAAGGTTTAATTCAGTTTGCTAATCCTATATATAATATCTCGATAAAAATACCGTGAACGGTGATTTGTGCTATGAAGCACAAATAGGGTTTTTTACGCTTTTTGGCAAAATGGCCTCTTTATTACTTTCCGCTACCCGAAGGGAAGGAAAGTATAGTAATCGGCCCAGAAAAAAATTTGGGTTTTCTTCAGATCTTTACGTTTCAGACCCTACTGAGTCTAAAAAACCTAATTTCGGCGCGTGGTCCGTATGTGTGTGTGTCTGTAGTTCGACTTGCGGGAGAACGGCTGATCCGATTGAGTTGGTTCTTTTTTTGTTTTGTTCGTTGTTTTTTGTAGACACCAAAATAAGGTTATGGACGATTTCGGCTGGTTGGAAGGGGGGTGGGGGACGAAAATGTACCAAAAACTAGGGTTTTTCGAATTTTTCTCAAAAATGGCTATAACGATTTTGATTAAACTTTCAAATTATCTTCTCCTGATCAATACCTAACCTTTCTTCTCCATACATATCTCCATGAAAATACGGTGAACCGAGATATGGGCCCCTGAAGCAAAAATAGGTTTTTTACGCTTTTTGGCAAAACGGCACCAGCGATTTTCACCAAACTCACAGGATGTTTTCAAATAGTTAATACCCACATATTATTCTCAATAAATGTTCCTGTGACGGTCCATTGAACAGAGATAAAAATCAAAATGTGTCGAAAATAACGTTTTTTATAACATTTCCGTAAATTCCAGGGTAACTTTTTCACCAGATGTGATAAATCCTGGTGGAGTGTCTTTCAGTCTCCTATACCAACATTTTGTTCTTCATAATTATTTCTGTATATATATGTTGAACGGAGATATAAGCCAAGTTAACTCAGAAAAGGAGATTTGTCGAATATTAATTTATCGGTATTCCAATTTTCTCAAAAACAGCTCCAACGATTTCGATCAAACTCTCGAAGTACTCTCAGCTAACTAGTCCCAACATTTTGTTCTCCATAAATGTTCCTGTAAAAATGCGTTGAACGAAGATATAGCGCCCGCCTATGTAGGTGGTGTTCGAACTTAAAGGGGTGGCGGAAAGTTGTGTGTTGCTACGCACCAGATATTTTTTCACCAAACTCAGAGAATAGTTTCAAGCAGTTATTATCCATATATTGTGTTCGATAAATATTCCTCTGACATTCCATGAAAGAGAGATAAACACGAAAATGTGTCGAAAATAATGTATTTTTGAACAGTTTTGTTATTTCTTGAGTAATTGAATCACTGAGTGTGATCTTCCGGAGTGTCTGCTAGCGACTTATGTCCACATTTTTTCTCCTGTAATCTTTTCTGTGTCCATCTGTTGAACGGAGATATCGCGAATATTAGTTTACAGGTTTTACAATTTTCTGAAAACCGGCTCAAACGTTTTCATTCAATTTCTCGGAGTACTCTCAACGAACTAGCCCGTACATTTTGTGTAAGTTGTGCGTTGCTTCCTACCACGATTTTCTTTACGGTAGTAACAACACACTAGATGTATTTTTAGGGTAGTAACATCACGTTCTTCATGAGATTTATCTAATGCAACAGTCCAATCAAGTCTACAGTTGAACAAGTGTTTGACGCAAGTCAGATCAGTCAGAATCTTTTGACCTCGGAGTTCCCCACACCTGCATGTCATTGTCTCTTCTTGTACCTGTGGAAATTCCTCCTCCGGGGTTATTTCTAACGACAGCAAATGTCCCTGAAGTGGGTTTTCCCGTTCAATATTTTCCCTCTCCTCAATTTCATATTATTCTCCACAAGAGACAGCTCCTCCCAAAATTCATTCAGTTACAAACTCTCGCGAAAGTCGCACTCGTCTCTCTGTGCCCACTCAGACACTGTCCTATTTCTATTCACCGCTCATGCAGTTCGCTATCTCCTTCCGATACAGTGCCCCTTGTCAGTTCACGCATTTACGAGTCGCCCCCTTGTACACGAACTCTACTCACCTCATTGCATTCATCACAGAGTCCACCTCACATTCACTGAGTTTCTTTTATTTTCGTTCTTCAACTCTCGCTCTCTCGTGCACTCAACGATGAATGTTTCTTCTGATCTAGTTTGTCTCATAAAAGGTTAAGTTGTGTTGTACGTTGATTGATTAGTATTATGTTCCTTTTTTCAACCGTTTGGCTCAACGTACCGGATCAAACATTATTTCCGTTTTCCCAAGTTATTTCAATCTTGGTGCTCTTACCACTGGGGCACAGTGACAGCTAAGCAAATTCACGGATCTTTGCAGTTGCCACATAAAACCTTGCTTGTCGTGATGTAACGGTGACCGGTGAAATTCCTCCAAGAGTAATATGATTTTTGTTACGAGAACATGTAACCTGATGTAAATATCGGTGAATAAGTTACGTACTTAACCAAAATCGGGTATCAACGAGATACGATTTTCCACGCTTCTATGAGGATTCAGCAATTTTTATACCTTAAGCTAATAGTCCTACTCGATAAAGTGTCACTTCACGTTCAACGTGAAAACAAGTACCACCGAAAGTTCCGTTATTTATTACTCCAACTCATACCCCGACATTTGCCTAAGAACCAGCGTATATGTAATTGATAGGGCTGTCAACGCTGTCTTCGTCAAAAAGGTTAGCATTAACGATGTAGGAATAACAGGTGCGCTGCGAAAAAAAGGCCGTTAGTTTGAATTTCGTCATTTTACTTTCCGCTACCCGAAGGGAAGGAAAGTATAGAAATCGGTTCAAACAAAAAAATTCGGTTTTCTTCAGATCTTTACGTTTTGAGGCCTACTGAGTCTAAAAAATCTAATTTCGGCGCGTGGTACGTGTGTGTCTGTGTGTATGTGTGTGTTTGTAGTTCGATTTGCGGGAGAACGGCTGATCCGATTGAGCTGGTTCTTTTTTTGTTTTGTTCGTTATTCTTTTTAGACACCAAAATAAGGTTATGGACGATTTCGGCCGATGGAAAGGGGCGTTGGGGGACGAAAATGTACCAAAAACTAGGGTTTTTCGAATTTTTTCTCGAAAACGGCTCTAACGATTTTGATTAAACTTTCAGATTATCTTTCACTAATTAATACCTAACCTTTATTCTCCATACATATCTCCATGAAAATACGGTGAACGGAGATATGGGCCCCTGAAGCAAAAATAGGTTTTTTACGCTTTTTGGCAAAATGGCTTCAACGATTATCACCAAACTTCAGAGATGTTTTTGAATAGTTAATACCTACATATTGTTCACAATAAATGTTCCTCTGACAGTCCATTGAACAGAGATAAAAATCAAAATGTGTCAAAAATAACGTTTTTTCGAACATTTCCGTAAATTTCAGGGTAACTTATTCACCAGATGTCATAAATCCTAACGTAGTGTCTTTCAGTCACCCATACCCACATCTCGGTCTCCATAATTATTTCTGTATATATATGTTGAACGGAGATATAAGCCAAGTTAACTCAGAAAAGTAGATTTGTCGAATATTAATTTATCGGTATTCCAATTTTCTCAAAAACGGCTCTAACGATTTCGATCAAACATTCGGAGTACTCTCAGCTAACTAGTCCCGTCATTTTGTCCTCCATAAGTGTTTCTATAGAAATGCGTTGAACGAAGAAATAGCGCCCGCATATGTAGCTGGTGTTCGAAATTACGGGGGTGGCGGAAAGTTGTGTGTTGTTACGCACCAGATATTTTGTGGTACTTTCCGATTATATGACGACCTTGATGATGAGAGACTGGTTGGATTATCGCACCAGTATTTTTTTTGGGAAAAGTGGTGTCATATGAGTGATACGGGATTAACGGCAGGTAGATTCGCTTTTCGTTGAAATTCTTGTTAATTTACTGTGCTGTTCTCGTAATTTTAGTACAACTGCAAGTTTTATTGTTCTGTAATATGATTTGGAGTTGTCCATGCAAATCGTGAAAAAATTAGATTTTTGACAACTATTGTCCAGTTTTCTGATAAACGTATGATAGTGGTTGTCAACGCCGAAGCGTTTTGTTTATTTTAAACGCTGAAATCTATTTTGTTTACGCAATAAGCCTCCGTCGACGTTGTGTAAGTGTTCGTGTGTGCTTTGTGCGCGATAAGCCGCCGATCTGCAGCAACTTGGATCAACTTGGGTCCTGCTGAGACTCGCTGTCTCTCCCACCAGACACTTCGAGTTGACGGCACCTAGTGACTCAGATTACCAGCCGTAGCCAGTATTGTTCTCTGCGCAGTCATCAGAATCTCCATTTCTTCTTACCATTAGATCGAACACGGGTCATCAGAATCCCGACGACATCTGTTTTCTGAATATTTACTGGGTCATCAGTATCCCATTGGTTTACTTCGTGCCAGTTTACATTCAATCGTACGACTCCATCAAACCGTTCTCGTCATCATCTTCGAGTCAGTTGGGACGTAGCTACCAGCCATTCTGCCGACGCGTCTCCCAAAGTGCATCAGGGGCGTCCAACACCTTCAGCTGCGAGATTTCGTTCCCTTGATAACCATTACGGTCAGACACTTTAATTTTCTTTCTTTTCTTTAATTTTCGTTTACATCTTAGAAGGAGCTCCTTGTTTCACTTGTAATGATTCAAAGTAAAATTACAAATTAAAATCAATTCTTGTTGCCTTGGATGTTCGGTATTTTTTCCTACATCGAAAACCACATCTCTGGTAGATAACAGTGGTACATGGTGACCTGCAAGCTAAATGTCGAATTGAGCCGATTACTCTCAACTTCGTACACACCTGCACACCAAGATCTCTTCCGAATGGGGGGGGGGGGGTCAAATTCAGTAGTCTTCGAAACCGATACCGATTGGATAACGTTCTTTCTTACTACGTGGGATTAAGGAAAAGGAAAAGAACTGGCGGGATGTCAATCGCAGAATAGCCTTTAACCTCGTAGTACACGAAAAATTGAAATCAACGAATACTCGCACAACGTGAGGAATTAATTATTTTGGACGGCGCGCTAATTGTGGAATTGCTCCTTCCCACGCACGAGCTCAACTTTTTGGACGCTTCAAATCCCCCGCTCCCACTCGGCCCCGTCGACACCGCGTTCGCATAAATAAGGTATTTCGGGAGTTGTTAAGTATTTCATCGACCGGATGAGATCATTTTGAGGAAAGCGGCGAAAGGGTATGGGCGGTGGATGGGCCTGTACGAAGGTATATTATCGTACATATTCAGTAGGAGAGGAAGAAGATTCAAGGGTCTAGCCCTTAAGCGGTCTGGCGGTTCTGTACCACACCAGTCTATCATATTCCTATCCACCCAGAAACCCCCGCCCCTTCGCCAAGTCACCTCTCCCATTCCACGCGCATACCTAATTCACCGGCTACAATTGAAACCACCTTTAATTATTACCACCCTTCCGCCAGTTGTATAACGTCGATTTAATATTTACTCTCACGTGAAACTGTTGACCGCTCTCACTATTTGCGCTTTAGTTAACCACAACCCAACGTCCATGTTTCCATTTTAGAGTTGCGGCTTCCCATTTCTTTCGTTTTTGTTCGATCTCACTTTTCCTAAGGAGTGTTCAACAATTTTGCTGAGTTGAGGGAATGAAAGTTTGAATACGAGGTGCGAATGAAGGAATTATTGGTCCTAACGAATATGTACGAGCGGTCAGTGTTGCCCTTGAGCATTGGTCGAGGGTTCGCGGGAGGTAGTACCAGTCCCACTTCCTGTACTTCTTATTGCCTGATACGTAGGAACCTAAAGGCCTGACAAACCCCTTACATCAGAACGTAAATGCTCGTGTTGCCCACCCGGGTAACGATAAGCTCCCAACGCTTCTGAGTCCGAAAAACACCTCTTGGAAACGTGTCTAAACGTGACTGAAACTAAACGGAAGAACTAAATCGGCTCAAATTCGATTCATAGCTTGCAGGTAGCCGTGGAACGCCAAAATAGGGGAATGAGCAAAAGTGAGTGATCAAACAATTTTATCTATGAACAGTTCCCCCTAACATGGCAGTACCATGAATTTCCGATGTGTGGGAAAATAACGAGAACAGTACACACAAAAAAAATGAAACGTTTAAAGAAATTCAATCGCAGCGCAGTTTCTTTTTAATAAATCCCGCTCAGAAATATCTGGTGCGTTGCAACACACAACTTTCCTTAGCTCTACGTCAGTTCACTTTCTATATGGCTTTGTCTACTTAATCATTTCATTTACCACTCAGTTCATTTGAACATGGTCAAACAACACTTCGCGGCAGCAGGAAGCGGTAGCTCATACAGTTCCAGAATTTATTGTGCTGCTCGTACTCATTTCAGAACCATTACTGAGCAATTGGTACACAGATAATTAATGAGGCTGTAAACACAACTTTTTTTGAAGAAGGATAGTAATTACTTTTGCAGAGTTATTGGGTAAAAACGTTTAGAACTGGTAGTAAGCGGAACGGCGGTAGTTGAAATTCAGGAATTTCTGGAGTGACCCCCATGTATCTCATGAGCGTTTTTAAACACTCACCCTTTAGGTATTGGATTGGACTACAATACCAATTTTTTTTAACATTCTACAAAAATTCCAGCGTTTATTATTCCAGAGTTTATGAGGAAAAACTGCGCTAAAAACGCTTTTCGTCGAAAATTTTGATAATTTATTGTGCTGCCTTCGTCATTTTCCCACGAATGAGAATTTTATGGTATAACTGCCTTATTGAGATCTATCAATATAAAAAATTTAATCAAAATCGTTGGAGCTATTTTTGAGAAAAAAAATATTTGGTGTTTTGATCACTATGATAACTATAGTTAACTTTCGGTGGATTTTGCCCATACTCTTATTTTAGCGTCCCATGGTAACCTGCGGGCTAGACATCAAGTTTCGGCTGATTTGGTGCGGTTGTTTCCTCTAAAAACCGCGTTAAAATGGATTTCGTCGAAAGTTTTGGTAATTTATTGTGCTGCTCTCGTCATTTTCCCACAGATGAGAAATTCATGGTATAGTTGCCATGTTGGGAGCTATCAATATAAAAAATTTAACTAAAATCGTAAGAGCCGTTTTTGAGAAAAAAAAAAATTTGGTTTTTGATCACGATGATAACTATAGTTAAATTTCGATGGATTTTGTTTATACCCTTATTTTGGCGTCCCATGGTAACCTGCAGGCGAGATATGAAGTTTGAATTGATTTGGTACGGTGGTTTTCTCTAAAAATCGTTCACATACACACATACACACGCACACACACAGAGTCATTTTCCCAAATAGTGTTTTTCGGACTCAGGATGGTCTGAAACGTCAAGATCTGAAGAAAACTCAAAATTTTTTTTTCGCCGATTACAAAGCTTTCCTTTCTACTTCGTAGAGCCAAGGAAAGTAAAAAACTGACCGTTCGATGAGCGCTCAACAACGTATAATGATATAATAAGAAGTGCCCCCAGAAATTCTAGAATTCAAACCCCAATCGCTCCACTAGCAAACAAAATTAAAACTGTCCTAAACAATTTCTAAAATTATATCGCACACCTGTTTACACACGAATTTTACAGCTGATTTTCAGCCACGTGTACAGTAAGATGTTGTGATATTACTTTCCCAACACAAGGATTAGTATTTCCATAGCTGGCGATGTACTTTCCCAAATGTGAACTTTTTAAGTACACCACTCCTCCGCTAATTACCCGTTAATACCTCCATACTGTGGCAGAAGTAGGTGCAACTTGTGTGTTGGGATTGACTTCCCGATGTTACTTGTTCCTCAGCACTCTCCAACAACGAGCTCTCTCGTGAGTCTCCTTAGCTTTAATCAACCATTATTTATTTTTTCCACTTCTATGATTGTTCTGGGAAAACCCACGCTGCGGCCACAACTGGGCCTGTTGTTGTGAGCCACCTCATGTTCCCCAGTTCCTCCCCTAGGTCCTGTGGAGCTGGTGTTCTCCCACACGGCGTCCCCATCAAGTCACCACAATTCTCGCACAAATCGCAAGACAACCTTGAGGTCCATCCCTGCAACCTCCTCAGGCCGCTGCTGATGAACCACTCTGAGGCGCACTGCAGCCAGCCCCTCAGACATACACAGTACATGCTCGGCTGACTCCAACTACAACTTGCAGAATACGAAATTCCGTACCTCTGACCTACCAGTAAACAGGCCACATACCATCTGTATACTGTCTCCCTCCAGACTGAGGATCCTTCTTGTTTGCTCCCTGGTGAGTTTGATAAACATCCTTGACTGCCTTTCGCTTGGCACATCCCGCCAATAAGCAGACCTGCAATTCTCCTCCCGCTTACCCACCTCCTTGATGGAGGGGTTGATAATGGTTCCTACGAAGGGCTCAGGGCGCACCGGGAAAAGCGCAGATCCTGCCCTCGCCAGTTTGTCGGCCTCCTCGTTGCCTTCTATTCCCGTATAACCTGGCACCCAACACAGTGTTAATGCGTTTTCCTTTGCCAAGGTCTTCAGGCCAGTCAGGCATTCCCAAACCTGCCCCGACGTGATGGTATAGGAAGCCAGACCCTTAAATGCAGCCTGACCAACCATTGTTTCTTATTGTGTTACTTAATCTTCACTCGTATCCAATCCACAGTAATATTTTTTCATAGCAAACCTTAAAAATCCAAACGATGCACGTCCTTCAGGTCTTAAGTGGGTTAATTTGGGAAATACTAGTTGCGCCACATTGATCGCTAAACCGTCTTCAGCAAGCGATCGACTGGAACAGGAACATAAACTGAAAGAGGAAACGATACCCATTTCTTTGTCTCCAATTCGTACATGTTCCAATTCCCAAATAACTGGCATAGGTGTTGAATGAGAAAAGCAGTCAAGTGGCCAAATCAAATTTTCAAAGATAATTTGAGGACATATGCAAGTTCTCGCGTCGGAGGTGCGGTGCGACTGTAAAGCCGACTAACTGCGCGGTAATGAGCACAAGTGCATAATTTATCAGCGACAAAGTTTGTTGTCTGAGGGGTGGTTTCCGATCGGGCGTGAATAGCTTAACCTCCGGTGATTGTAAGTTGTGGCAGCAGACAGGTAGTGCAGGGTCGAAGCAAATAAGCTGTGGAAGTTCGAGGGAGAGAAGGGCTGATTGGGCCGACGGCTCAAACCTTATTGGCTAATCACTCACTTAGTAGTGGGCACCAATGTGTTAATCAATCTGAGCTTCTCTTCCCCTAACTTGTTGCTTCGAACCATCCCAAACAATGCTCTTTATCCCAACTCCGGTGTTACAAATTGATCCCGTCCAATCATTTTCCCCTGATTTCACTCAAACGGAACGCGCGCGGGTCAACCTACAGGAGCGATTACACTCCATAAACCACCAAACTCTCACCGGAGAATCAAAGTTGTTAGAGTGTAACAAAAATTTACTCGCCCTCACACGGATTTGGCGAATTGGTTTATTAGCCAAGGCATGAGGATTCACAATTTGCACCCGAATTCCCTTTTGGCATCTAATTATGCCCGTTTACTCGGCAACCTGATCGGACGAAGTCCACGGTTTTTATAGGCAAAAATGGTCAAACAACAAAAGGCAATTTTGGCAGTTTTTTCGCAATAACGCACTGTTGGTATGGTTTTCAAGGTATTTTTCCATGCTAGATCGGGAAGAATGAGTCTCGGAGGCCAACGACTGCGCTCAGACTGAAAGCAGTGAAATCACAGTAATTAGACGAGGGTGATATCAGTGATGGAAGTTGCGGTTTCGCTAATATGCCTCTGCAGCATCCACCAAACTCAGAATGGTTTGTGGTCGTTAGCCAGTCTCCCGGTAGAGAGCTATTGCCTGTGTGCCCACAGATGACCACCTGAGGAATCCTGTACCATCTGGGAGTTCTCAATCTGCATTCCCACCTGATCTAACTATTTACTTGGGTGGCAAGTTTCAGAGGGACAGATCAACTGTAACCACGTTTTTAAGCTGTCACCTTCTCCGAGAACTAGGTGAAACAGTTGTAGGCTTGCTTTTCAGCAGTCTGCCCTCCCAACAACAGTGTAGCTACTACAGTGGAGCAACACGTGGTTTCTTGTTTCCTCCACTCTGGAGCGCAACACATGCATGATGGAGAGTCTTTGAGAGAAAAGAAGTGAAGCCGTGCATTGAAGGCGCCATTTACCGTAAGGAACTGGCTCGTCCAGTGGTCTGGCTCAACCCATTTTCTTCTAAGTGTTGGGGAAGAACTCATGCGTATTACGTCCCTTCGAGGCAGATTCCCATCTCGCTTGTCATTTACGGATTCCCATCTAGAGAAATAAATCTTTTGGAGGGCGACACGCTGCTGAAAACACGAACGATATCTTTGGCAGGGGCCTCTACCCAGGGCCTGCTGACCGAGGGTTGTGTATGATGAGGTCGGCCAATCCATCTCTCAAGTGACGCTGATGTTGTCAAGAAGATCGAAGACGTACTCGGGACCCACGACGGTGACTGTGAGTGTCGGTACTTCCTACACAGCTCACTAGAATGACACAAGCAAAGTTCTCAAATCTCCAATAAATTAAAACCCTCCCAGTCCTAAAGGACACGGCCATCCCGTGCATGATGTAATTAGTTGAGAGTAGGAACGGAATTCCTTTTTATTTCGGGATTAATTCCAGTAAGACCTTTGCTCGGAATGAGAAGCCTCCATCTAAGAGGGGGCAACAGAATCAACGTCATACACTCTTCAAACGAGCGTAAGATGTAAAATGTGTCAATGTAAGATGTGTCAGGTCGCCAGACCTGACGACTTTAATGTGAACCTCTGTTCGTCCCTTTACAAGACTCTCCAGGTGTGCAAGCTGGAGCCAGCGAAGGAACACGTTTTGCGGTAAAACAAAGAGCCATTGTATTCTGTATGTGTATTCTGAAAGGGTCCGGTGAGGAAACCAACCAAAACTCCATGGAGGATGTTCACAGTTGAACACTTTTCGAGCTACTGCATTGATAACAAATAGGACCAAGTTAGAAACTGGTATGTTTTCCAATCAAAATTCGTGTTCCTTTACACTCATCATGGAGGTTGCGAGTTCGCTAGCATGCAAGAGCCCAGGCAGCCCTTGCTCAGCATCACTAGATGGAGGTACGGCATTTTGTCATTTAGCAAGTCTTACGACAGAGCGCTATTGCCCATGTATTGTTGTTGTAGGAAGTACAGTGAAGCAGCACGTGGTTTCTTGTTTCCTCGACACTAAATGGTTTCGTGAGGAACTGGCTCGTCCAGTGGTCTGGCTTGATCCAGCGTTTCCGAAACGTTCACGAACGTTGGGAGAAAAACTTTTACGCGTTACGTCCCTTCAACGAGAACTCCCATTTCGCTTGCCGTTTATCCAATGCTCAATCATATAGCGCAGCAAGTTCTCGTTCGGCGGAGAGATCCTATTGACAGTCATCTATGCATTCAATGACCAAGACGACGGGTAGCTGGCCAGTGATCACTTAGAGGGCTGCAGTGGATGCTGTTTTGTAGGGCATCATGATCTACAGGAGTGCAGCTCTCCAAGACTCGACCAGTACCTTCTTTTATTGACTATGAGCCTGCTACCGCGGTTTGCAGCACTTGATGAGTTTTCGCCATGATTTGACGGATCGACTGTGCAAGCACATCCAGGTAGTGCGCATAAGCACATGGCTCGCAGTCAGTCTTGATAAGGTTAGGAACACTATGTGAGGCATCCACAAGGATGTATTAGAGTACGGTTAGGAATGTGCTATCGTTTGGGTTCCTCTAAATTTCCAAGTGCACCTCTTTGCTACACCTTCACAATGCTCTTGAATGGCTCTGAGTGACAGTTCCTTCGCCAAACCCTTCATTACGCTGACGGGGTCCCGGTGCAGCCACCTCCATTTTTCTGGGAATGCCACGTTTGAACGGATCACCAACTGAAGAAAATGGAGTTTCGGAGGTCACTCAAATTTATATGGAAATGTTGCAAATAAGGTTTTCAGATGGACCTTGCTTCGTCCTCCCTCCGCCAAACAGCCGCTGAAGGGTCTGAATTAAAGGAAGGAAAGGTTCGATGGGTGGAGTGCGGTCATGGTGTGATGGGGGGGGGGGGGGAGGGCACATACTAGTGAGGGTGCTTGTGTGTGCGCACTACCGGAGAAGGGAGTAATGACTTAGAATGCTAATCTGAGTTTCCCTTCATGGATCGATTCCCTGAGATGAGAATTAAAACTCCATTAATATCTAAACGCCTAGTCGTATGAAGGGTTGCCAGTGAATATTTCAATACCAAATCAAGAAAGGGAAAATAGGAAGCCAGATGGGGTGCGGCCCTGGTGAATTTTATAATTTTCTGTTCTTTGCAGGAGGAACTTCAAGTCCAGAGTAGCCACCGCTTGCAGGATCTAATTCCTTCCTCACTCCCATAACCTTGGTTCTCGATTAAATATACAAACCCACTCCTCTCGCTGGCCCCACCCTTCCTTTCCAACACTTCCAGTACCCCACTCTGGACCACTTCCCCCTTCCTTTAGAACGGTCCACCATTCCAGCTATACAACTACCTTTGTCAAGAAGTAACCGAATTGGTGTGTTGAAGTAAATAGCCGAAGGGAAAGGGGAGTGATACACTTTGCACCATCTCTCCCCGTGCCTCCCTCCTTTTTTTTTCCTTCTTCTTCTTTTCGTTCCGTTTCCTCTCCGATCTCCCGGAAATTAGTTGATGAATGAATAATGCAAACGGAAAGCGAACCGATCAAATGTTGTTACCGTCAACTGGATCTTCTTCGCTTCACGAGTTTTGAAACCACGACTTTGTCAAATGATCCCCAGTCAATTTTTGCGTTCCATTATTCTGTCGTTTCTGATCTCAACCAAAGCGGCTTTACTTTGTCCGAAGAAAATGAAATGCCGGGCTCTCGAGCGATTTTCTTTTCCCTTTTTTTTCAGAATTAACAAGAGAAATAATAACGATAAAAAAACGAGAGAGTACAAATGGAATCAATCTCTTTTCGAGTTTTTCTAGCACCACTTTCCAGGATCTGAAATTCATTTCGTATTGCGGCGAAACCCGCTTACAATCAAGAGCCTTCTCTCTTTTTTGTCGAATAACATTTTCCAAGTCCGCCAATTCGAGATATTTTCTAACAACGGTGAAGAACGAAAAAACGAAACACGAAATTTTGTGTGTTTTCAGTGTCAGTGTGGCTGATTAATAGGATTATAGGATAGGATTAATAGGTTCCAGGGGGAATGGTAGAGAGGGCTCTGTAGCCCTAATTTCCCCTGGTCAATAAATAAATAAATCTCTCTTTCTCTAGTTCTCTCTAAGAAAAACGAAAATTATGGGGTTCGGGAACGAAAGATCTTTACTCGCATTAACGTCGATAGGATGCCACTCAGCCTTGAACCTGGGGATCACTTTTCAGCGTAACTTAAACAAGGACATCCCCGTAGTGAACGTCCGTAACTCCGTGTACTTCGGCATCCATACGCAGCAGAGGATTGCGGCCGAGAGAGAGAGAGACTGCAGGGCATCAGCCAAAGCCGAGGGAACAGCGACCTGAGTCGTGGCCACATATGGGCCTATTTCCCATCACCCAAGTTGTATAAGGGATCCGCCTTTGGCTCCTAGAACGGGTACCGGAGCAGTTCATATTTGAGGATGCTCCTTCATTCATTGCATCGTATATCGTCCCTATCTATGGTTCGTCCTCCAAGTCTTTCTATTCTGGTTCTAAACCATATTGGGCATTCGCATATGAAATGTTCAACCGTTTCTATTTCCCCACAGAAGCATTCAGCCCTAATTGTTGGGTTATACCTATGTAATGTGTTCCGGACTGCATAGTGTCCAGTTAACATGCCTATTAATCTTCTCAATTGTATTCTGTTTAGTTTTAGGGCCCATTCCGTCTTTATTTTGTTGTAACTCGTGGTCCCTGCGCGCTTGGAGAGTTCAAGACCTCTGTTATTGTCTATGTCATTGTTAACTCTACTCCATAGGGTGTTATTTATGGCCTTCTTGACTGATGCCATCGTAACTGCCGTATAGGGTTCTGGTCCATAAAAGTGATCGGTCGACTCCTCTTTGGCCAGTATGTCCGCTCTTTCATTCCCACTGTATCCCCTGTGTCCCGGAATCCATTTCACCGTCAAGGTATTTCCTCTGTGTACAAGTTCTTTCCCCTTGTTATTCGTGTCCTCAACTAGTAGGCTCCTAACTGTTGGATTGGCCAGCGTTTTTATTGACGATTGGTTGTCTGTGTAAATTGTTATTGCTGGTGTTCAATGTGATCAATTTTTCGATACAGTAGTTGATTGCTAACAGTTCACTCTGGAAGACCGTTGTTTTGGTACCTAGAGATCTGGACTCTTTCCAATCTATTGCAGGGATGTCAATACCCAAGCCCGTGTTTCCATGTATTTGGTCCTTCGATCCGTCTGTGTAACATATTATCTCTGAGTCATCCTCTACATGTGTTCTGTTCTCCCAAATATCTTTTGGACGTATTTCCGTATTAATGTGAGTCTGAAGTTTGTATATTGTTTTCCTATCGTCTATCGGGTAGTTTGCCGTTTATATGGAGTTATGCAGGTCTTTCCCGATAGTTCCATGTCCTCTCCAGTTGACCTGTGTCCACTCGTCATTTTTCCTTAATCTGAGGACGCCCCTCATTGCTTCTTGTTGAACTTCCCATCTGAGGGGCAGTACGCCCAGTATCACCGCCAGGACAATGGTCGGCGTGCTGTGAAACACACCTGACATAGTCATCATTATTGTTCTATCTAATTTGTTAAGGGAGCAATTCTTGGTTGCTCCCTGCCACCAAACAATTGCTCCATGCACTATTCTTGGTCTCAACACCGCTTGATGGATCCATTTGGTCATCCTGGGTTCACTCCCCATGTCTTACCTATGATGCCTTTTAATTGGTGTAATAAGGTCCTGCTTTTTTCCGTCAATGTGTTAATATGTTCTTTCCATCTAAGTCTCCTATCTAGGATTACTCCTAAGTATTTGACTTTGTCGACAGTAGGGACTCTAGTATTTCCTATTTTCATTGTTATGTTATTAGTGTCTGTACGTTTCCTGCTAAATATTACTGTGTTCGTTTTTTCCAAATTTATGGATAATCCCGTTGCCTGGCACCAGCTCATTATAGTCTCTATTGCACCACCGACCGTGGAACATGCTTTGTGTGGGTCCCGATGTGGTACCAGGATAACCCCGTCGTCTGCAAAGAATTGACAGTAAAAACCTGCTGTGTTTATTGCCCTGATTAATTCATCAATTACCAACACCAGAATAGTGGTGAGAGGCAACCACCTTGTGGTGTTCCCCTTGTCGTGTGGTACTGTAAGTGTACATTTCCTGCCGTGCAAACCACTTCTCTATTATTTAGGAGTGATGTGCACCATTCCACGACTGTCTCGTTTACTCCTATTGTTCTTAATGCTCCCGTGATTGCCGTGAAGTGAATGTTGTCGAAGGCTCCTTGAATGTCGAAGAAGCAGCCGGCAACAAATTCTTTATTTTTTATTATATTTTCCTCTATTCTAAAGTCGGATTGCGGCCGACTTCCCTACGTTCGTGCGGCACCTGCAAACACTCGCCCTCGTTTCACCAATACTAAACTACGCGACAACACCGATGAGCGAGTTAAATATCGAGAATCTGAGAAGGCTTCAAAATGTACATAATTCATCGACGCGTTTCGCTTTCAGGTCAAAACGTGATGAACAAGTCACCCCAGTCAATAAAAAAAAATAGGCAGGCTAAAAATAGCCGAGAGGAAAAAGTTCGCCATAGCGAGGTAAGTGTTTAAAGTGCTCAAGTTTAAAAGCCCTGACTATCTATACAGTAGTTTTCTCTTCATGGAAGATGTACTCAGTACGCTAAAGCTTACGCAAATCCCGAGACACTCTACTTGTTTGTACAATAGATGTTTCGCCGTCCAAAGAGCTCAGTTATACAACACTTATAATAAGCTTTTTGACCTGAGGTAAATGATCATGACATTTAAAGAAAAATTATAAAGTATCCTACTCACTGTTTGTGTTGAATGGGGATACGCAATGCAGAAAGTAGAAGAAATAAATAAATATTTGTGTACATATTATTTTAAAACAATAAAATAATACAAAACCCAGGTGGTTGAATAAACAAAATAATCAATAATCAATATATCCTTCTCTCTCTCTCTCTCTCTCTCTCTCTCTCACTCACCCTCCCTCGCGCCATTTGTCAATTCACTTTTAGCTCTTATTGAATCTCATCTTTGCCTCTCGTGGAGCTTAGTGGATTATCCTCCTGATTTGTCTGAGAGTGCAAGTACAACGCGTAACTCGTGAGGAAAAAATGCACTGAAATACGAACGTTTTGTTGTTTGATATGGTCGATACAAAAACTGTTGTTCCCGATTTTTTTTTGTTTTTGATCGCCGTCAATCGTTTGGGGCTTCAGGCGCAGAAATGTGAGCAGCAGTTCTCGTCAATTGGTGAGACACTTTTTGAAGGAGCCAATGGGCTCTGAAGGGAAGACAGAGAAATAAGCTGCAACTTGAGACAGCTGCGGTGGTGGTATCTTCCAGTACATCATCGCTGCCTCTTGCACCCATACCAGAATCCTTTGTCGAAAAATGTTGCTTGCTGATCCCTGCTTTTGGAAACCGGCTCCAGTTGACTTTCTCCTAACTTCAATTTGTACAGAATTGTGGTTTTACCAGCCGCATCAAGCCCGACCGTCAATATTTCCATTTCCTTCTTGCCGAATAGGCCTTTAAATAAATTTGCGAACATGTTCTCCATTTTGGGATGTTATATATCAAAAACCCTGAAAATTATTACACAATGGTTTATTACTCTCATGAACAGCTTGACCTAGTATTACTGCTTCGAGACCCATTCCATTTGATTCAGCATCGAAAAATACCAGTAAACCATACGAAACATGACCTGACTACAATGGAACTACGGAAACTAATATTCCCCTGGCGCCAGGCGCCCGTAAACGTCTGTAGTATGCCACGGGTGTGCGGGGTTTAGTGGCCCTAACCTTCCTCCGCCCCGTCGGGAAAAAAGAGACGGGGAAATTGGGATGGGGACACGACGTTGCCAGGCGAGCGGGCAGCGTTGCGAGGCGAGCAGACGGGTGGTTTTAATGAGATGGGAGGGAGTGAGGGAGTACTAACGACGAAATGTTGACTTCCGCTGTAGTTCCCGAGAGTTCTTTCAATTATTAGACTCTAATAATTACTGTAATTTCCCTATACGCAGCTGTACACGTCTGATACTCATTCCATTCGACCCAGGATGTAAAAATACCTTGAAAACGATACCAAACACAGCTTATTTGCGACTCTACTGCGTTTCGTTAATTTTTTTAACCATTTTTTGTACATAACAACCATGTGCTTCATCCGATCGGATTGCCGAGATGGCGGGCACAACTAGATACCAAACGGGATTTTCGTGAACGAAGAACGAATTTTGTAGACCACGTTAAAGGCTTAAAACAGCCTGGAGGGGGGACGGTGGACGGTGGACGGGGGACGGCAGGCGGACATTATAGATTTGGAATCCCATGTCTTGAAACGTAAAGTATCAAATTTTGAGGGGGGATTGTAAAAAAAATTTCGGGACCGAAAACATAGGGTTATTATTCAGAATGAGTAATAAACCAAAAACAGCTTGAATTGAGAGGAATTAAATTACGCAACAATAAATTAGGACTGTTAAGTAGGTCCTACGGCCCAATATATGGCGGAGGACGATGGAAGTCGCATTCCGAGGGACTGAATGAAAGTGTGCACAATGGACGTGAATTTAAGATTGCTTCAATAACAACGTGGTTATTTCTTCAAACGTCATTGGAGTGTCACCTCCAATGCGCTGGAAATGGCCCTTCACGAATTTTATCCCAGCTTCCTATAGCCCGCCCATGTGAGGGGTATGAGGAGGATTGAAGTGCCAAGTGATTCGGCCGCTCCTGTCGGCGGTGGTGATTGCTCTTATTGCAGATCTTACGTGGTCAATAAATGTTTCGCCCCAAATTTAATCAAACCAAGGCGTGAGGCGCAGTCATATTGACGGAATACGAGAAAAATAAACGCAATCGGGAAATACGGAAAACTCAAAATATATTGCTTGCAAATAAAATTAATAGGGCGGACCGGGAGAGGGAATCTGAAATCGGGGAAATAAAAATAAACTAAAAAACACTTCTTCTCACTTAATCAAAATACTTCCCAGTTCGATAGTTCGGATCCCGATGGACGCAGCGGAGAATTTTCGATGTCTTCGGGTCCAACTTTGGGATTCGCAGCTAAATCGCGGAACAAAGGAAAATAGTGGTGGTGCGCAAGGTAGCGGGTTGACAGAGAGTCACGAAAGGAACTGAAATGATGTTGCGACAAATAAGGACAGAAACGGCCGAATCACGGTAGTGGGAAGATCAACAGACGAAAGGTTGCTCCTTTGATGCGTCAACAACGGGCAAGACGACGATGGTTATCGGAGATGTGATTCCACGATTGCTTCATTGAACTCAATGATTGATCTGCACCGAACAATCGCCATGCTCATTTTGGGTTAGTCTTACAGCGTTTCTCTCGTACCCACATTTTGGGGTTTCGTAGCGGCCTGCAGACATTTTAGCCGATCTGGTTCAGCCATCGCACAGTGAGTTAGTTTAGTTTTGCTCTCACAAGCCGTCAAACCTGAAGATGCGAAGAAAACACTTTTCACTTTCTTCCAACAGGCATAACTTTTTTCCCATACTACGTACGGCCAAGGGGAAAGTAAATGAATTCACAAAAAACGGAAGGTTTCAAGCGGATAAATACGTATGGGGGCTCCGCGTGAACTACTCCTGAGGAATTCATCACGATGATGTTTGGCCAAGCACGTCAGAGGACCAAGACGAGCGCGTAGCCATTTTACTAAATCCGCAGACTGTTCAGAAATGTACATTTGCGTGAAAAAATGTGCAAAATTAAATTGACGCTCAGGCGAGTATTTTCGTGGGAGTGCGCGTTCTCAATTGTAACCGGCGATAATTATGGTGATTCGCATGCAGGCGCCAGCATTTGAAGATAGCGAAGAGCTCGAGTTAAAAACAGCGTGACTAGTAGGGCATCGATTACTTCAGAGATGGCATTAGCGATCTATTATTGGCGCACGAAGGTGGTTGAAGTTGTTAAGATAAGAACTGCATCAGAGCTCGGGCTTCATCGGTGGTGCAAGGCACCGATGCAATTATTGCACACAGACATGGCACCTTAATTTATATGCAGCTCATGCGGAACCCATATTATCGATTTCGGTTCGAGGAATATTACGAGTAGCAGCTGGCCGTTTCTTCTGCTCCTCCCAGTTGAAAGAGGCAAAAGGCTCTGGGGTTCGCCAGAGCTGCTTTGTTCAGTGGTGGAGTGATGGATTCTTCGTACAGAGAATAGGAGTGTGTGGGCGACTTTGGAGGCTCTATTCAGCCGGCCTTGGTAAATCCGTAGATTCGAGGACACAGGATCCGACGTGCGATGAACTTGTGGTTGTCTCCAATGTCTCGATTTCACATCCCAGATTTGGAATCGTTAGCACGACGTGCACCCTAATTCATTCTGACAAGTTAGTCGTAGATTTCTGCTCTACAAGATCGGTTTGTCGTCGTACGAACTTACCAAAAAAGCACGTGTGTGTCCTGCTGGTGGAATTTGACTAAACTGCTGCTCTTGTAGGAGCCATCATGCCTACTGTAATTTCACTGGTCTGGCCCTCAACCCGTCAAAATGTGCTGTCACCTCTTTCTATCGAGCTTGCTCTCTGGTCCTTCACACCTACTCGATCATCGGAGCTACACTTCCTCGCAAGGCAGGCATCGTCGATCTTGGCGTTTATCTTGACTCCCAGCTCTCCTCCTCAGACCACGTGGATTGCGCATGATTGCCTTCTTACAACGGAATACTAGTCCTCACAAGCGTCTGCCTTAGTGACTCTCTACAAGGCTCTCGTGCAGCCAATCCTGGAGCACGCATCAGTAATTACGAGTGTCATATTGTACAGCTCGAGCATATTTTTAGGGCATATCTCCGTTACTTTGGCTACAAGCTCCCAATTCCCCGTGAGAACTTGTCCTGCGATGAGCTCTCGTGCCGCATCAGACCCCGTGACCGTCGCTTGTGTGCCGATGCGCTCGTGTCGGCTTCCTCGTGCCTTCGCCTCTCGTCCCTTTCTGTATCCCTCTTTCCCTCAAACAATTATTTGTACCTTGTGCCGTATTCCTCGTGAAGTTAACCTTTTCTACACGTCCCCTCATTTCATTGACATGGTCTCTTCACCTCTCTTCTCACTCAAGCACAATCCTGGGTCTCCATTCTCATTCATTCCAACAGCTCTTGACTGAACTGCTCTGGCGGCCAATTTTTGCTTTTCGTACGTGTGTTATTGATGTCGTTAGTTTCTTTTGTTTTGTCTTTGTAATTGAGCTTGTCTTGTATCCAAATAAATAAATAAATAGGATTCTCCAGCCTTGGTACACCACTCATGACAAGATCAGCCCTTTGACCTTTGTCTCCGTTGTGTCCAATGTGTTTTCTTTAATTTATAAGAAGTAAAATGATGGTCATTGTTAGCAGGAACTAGAGAACGGTTAGCGGCGGAACAGCTCTTCTAAGATGAGAGAATTCCCGCCTCCCGCGTTATCAAATGTTATCACAACGAAAGTAGTGTAAATCTCTCTCTCTCTTTGTGCACCCGCCTTATGTCAAATCGATTCACTCTGTGTCAAATTTGGCCATCAAACCCCCGAAAATACCGCTTGTAGTAGATCATACCACATACTGCTGTTGCTACGCAATCTCCCCCCAACGTTCCCAGGATTCGTCTCACGTCATCGTCGTCGACCCCCGGCCGGGATAAGTATCGCACAGCAAGCCAGACGAAGTCATTTGGTGAGTCAAGCCCCCATTTGTACCTCCTGCGAACTTGCTTGATTACCTGAACGTTAAAACAGATCCAACATCCAATTACAGTCCACTGCGTTAGTCTATCCCCAACAATTTTTGGTCCTCCAGGCCGGATCGACCATATTGAACTAAGTTACAGTTGGTTTGTGGAAATCTCACGTAGTACTTGTCATTGTCACTTGAACTCACGCGTTGGTTCGTCTCAAGTCTGGTTGGTTTGTGCCACATTTGACTCATTGCCGTTAAGTATCATGGGAAAAAGTGACGAACGTGAAGTTCCTTCAGCTCTCGTCTTGGAATTTGGATTCCTCAAAACGAAGGGAGAGCAAGTTTTTGCAGAGGTGCAAGCTATTTATGACATCTCGTCTAAAGTAGCCCCTGGAACGGTGTCTGCGTTCATGGCTAGGTGTAATGAGTTGCCGAGATTGCGAGACAAGTTTGAGGTCATTCAAGACAAAATCATTCAGTTGAACCTGCAGGTGGATAAATCCCTTTGATTGGAAGTGGACCGGGTAAACAACTCCTTCAGTGATATCTACTACAAAATTAGAACAATCGAGCGAGAAGTGGTAGGTAATACCCACCCAGTGGCGCCCACGAAAACCGAGATGAGTCTTCCCAAGATTGAGGTCCCGGTTCGGGATGATGACCTAGAGACGTTCCACAATTTTTGGAATATGTTTAAGACCGTAGTCCACGATAATGGGTTTTCGGAAGTAATAAAGATGGCTTACCTTAAACGTTCACTGCGAGGCTCGCCATTAAAGTTAATCCAAAACCTATCGAATTCTAGCTATAGTGAAGCCTTTAATCTTATTGAGAATCGGTATGGAAATGTGCGTAAACTCGCGGCATTTTATGCTGATAAAATCTTAAACTTCCCCCCACTCGCTGGGGCTTCATTAAAGGAGTTACAGGCATTTCTCGACGTTTTTAGCACCACACGCACCGAGTTTAATAATTTTAAATTAAAATTTATTCGAACGTTCCCTAGCACCATCCGTAGACGTCCCCACATTCACCCAGCAGATTTCGTGGAGCATGAATGCAAAATTGAAGAGCTGAGCCGACAGTCGTCATTGTCCAAATCGTCGGTCACTACTCTGAGATCAACTCAGAAGCAAAATCCGCACCCCCAAAGCTTGCTACTAACACCAGAAGCACGGGAAACGGGGTTGGATAGTGCTTCTGGCGCCACATCTTCATCTAGTAATTCGGTGGCGAGATGTGCCTTCTGTAGCCTTTCCCACACGTTATACGGCTGTGAAAAGTACAATTTATCGTCCGTCAGTGAGAAATATGACTGGTTACGCACACATAATAGATACTTTCGGTATCTGGGAACACATAATAGACGTCGCTGCTCATCTAAGGGACGGTGTAATAAATGTAAAAGTGAAGCACATCACAGCTCTCTGCACCGAACAGAAGAGAGAAATAATGCTGCTGCTGAGCCGTCCACTGCGTTAGTCTGTCCCTAACAGTCATTGTATTGTCTGGAGCAGCCACTGACAATACCGAACTCAAACCAACGACTTTTTGTTGAGTTCTGGAACTGGTTACTACTGGAATAAGTAGGAGCAAGCCAATACATTTCGACACCTGACGCACGTATTTATGTGAAACGTCGTCATAACTTGAATGATATCATGGAGGTTTCAAGTCTTCAGTTACTTCTTTTAATTTCTCACTGACTTCACCTCACACGCAGTTTTTTTCGTATTCTTTACCTGTCTGGTTTCCCTTTCGTGACCAATTGAGGTATTAGGAAGTATGGCGTTATATGTGAATGCCTTGTTGTTACACCTTCGCACTTCACTTTTAAAATCTACCTTCCTCCCTTACACATTGAGACCGTACAGCTTATTGGGTTGGATTACCTCTGCCTTAATCAGTTTCTCTTCTATTCACAACACAGTCGTGATTTCATATCTTGCCGTCTCCACAGAGTCATGCTCCTCAACTGCTGCCAACCGCCTCCACCTCAAACTATGGCACCAACAGTTTTTCTACCATGGGGCGGAGGACCTGACACCCTGATGTGGTGCGGTATGCTCTGCAGCTGTCGTTGCGAAGTCCCGATAAGTTTTTGTCTGAATTACATCCTCCCTTTGCCCACTATTTCGTAATTTTGTAGGTCTGTTCCGCCAACCCATTCTCGCGGGTTATCACAGTTATCAGCCACGGGGCCAAGGGTGACTCGTGAAACTCATTGAGGGCTGCGGCAAGAAAAGTAATACTGAGGACGCAAATACGGATTTTCGCAGGTAACGTTCTAATTAGAAGGACGAGGCTATTAATCGCGGAAGATCGTCGAACCTCCTTTTGGGTGGGAAAAAGGTGGTGGAAAGCCCTCTTCTTGAAAGCGGCGTCTTGAAAGGTGTCAAGAAGGTTGTAATTGGTTTCTTTCTGGTGAAACAATCAGCGACCGATGCGGGCGAAGGGTGGAAAGCCCTTTTATCAAGATTCCTCCAATAAAGGAAAGAAGAATAAACAAAAGGTTACAAGAAATAAAGAATGAGATTAAGAGGAGCACCGTTGGACTTAATTTGTCGAGAATTCCAGGCGTTTAATTCCCACTTGTTCTCTAAGGAGATGTTTGAAAGTGCCTTATTGGAACAAAGCGGCATTGTTTATTGACTCCTTTATTATTAATCTTCCCGCCTTCCTTTTGCCAACTTCGAAACTCCTTTCCCCCGATTCTAAGAGGCGAAAATCTTGGTTCACTGACGCGAGAACTAACAAAGTTGGCGGCGACGATTATCGAGGATTTCGCTTTTTGAACAACCGCAATCCACTCGAAAGCGAAAACACCGCCCTGAGAATTTTATAACCACAAAATACACAACTTTTCCCATCTCCGAATCGGGTGATACGTGAAAATTGTTTGACTAAGAATTCTGAACCATTGCTCAGTACAATGGCATTCTGTGAAAGGACGGTACACCTGTAGGACAGACAGTAGACTATACATACACTTCTTCCTGCGTTAGTCGTAATTCATTACGTTATTAATATGTATATCTCATTCACACCAAATAGAAATAAAATAAGTTGGTGTGGGTAAAAAAAAAAAAAAAAAAAAAACCCTGGCCTGCCCCAAGCCTTACCCTCGGACTCGATGTTCAGAGGGGTTTTCTGAGGGAAGTCTTGAGACGGCCCCAGTAGTGAATGTAATGGCAATAAACTCAATAAAATAAAGTTTATCGCAACTGAAACACCAACTTATTTACAGTAACTAAAAAACCAAAACCACCAACGGCCCCTACCACCCCTTGGGACTAATTGAGGCCACTCACCACTTTTCTGATGACATTCCCTCACTGACACAGGTCTGTTTCCTTATTTGATGAATGTTCCTAAACCCTCGACGAGGGTTATATCAGTCATGGAAGTTGCGGTTTTCACTTATGTGCTTCCTCGTTAGCCAGTCTCCTGGTAGAGAGCAGATGCTGATGTGTGTGACTGTGCAGAGGTGTGTCCTGCCACGTAAGCCTTTGCAGTGCTCTTTGTATCTGGACTACTTTGCGTATGTCAGTGTCGTGAGCTTTAAGCCCCTTGAAGGCCGGCTTTTACTGCCACACAGAGGAGAATTCTGTCCCCCTTCCTGCGGGGGCGTGTTCTGTCATACCAGCTCAAGGGGGTTCACAATGTGTCATGTATGTAGAAGGAGTGTAAGTTGTGTCCCTCTAAGTCCGGCTCATACGAAAACGCCGGGAATACGGCGGTGGAATACTCCTCGGGTGGCGTTGCTACCTTGAAGACCTTTTCCAATCGCGACAGCACTCGATAAGGGCCGTCGTAGGTAGGTTGGAGTGGGTAGGTAGCTTTTCTATGTGATCGCGTAATGTGATGAGTGCAGGCACATTAGAGGGGGTCTGGAGCCTGATCAAAGAATTCTGCAGGCAAGCGGATAGTTTCGCCATAGAGGAGTTCAGTTGGAGTCACTCCACAGCTTGGCATCGCAGTAAAGCGCAAATCCAGCAGCACAAGGGGCAGGTTGACACCCAGTAATCTGAGAGTTGTGCTTTCAGCGCTGATTTCAAATGCCTGTACCATCTCTCGATCGCACCGTTTGATGCTGGATTGTACGCAGTTTTTCGCAGGTGCTTCTGCCAATCGTTCAGACCGGACGACCTGTTTTTAACTCTATTCGTGGTGTGTTTGTCGGTGATCTCCGATACTACACCCTTTCTGTCCCCGTCTATCCCCCGCTCTACCAATATAGAATGTACCTACCAGCGTGCCTCATTAATTTCTCACGTTTCACATACCAAATCATATGTTTACTCCATCTTAATTTGTTTTTTACTTACAAAGACATGTTGAGTACTCGCGTAAAAAATCTGCAGATTGCCCGATGTGAGAGAACCTTTTGTGGCGTAAATTGTGTGGCCTGTGTCTGGGCTATGCTCAATCTGGCGCCTGTTAATAAAAGAAAGAGAGAGAATACTGAAGCTGAAAACATGTGAGAAAAATAGACGACAAAATTAAAAATAAAAGCGGACCGTATTTATATAAGTGCGTAGTGGTATCATGGGCGCTAATGAACAGGTAATTGAACTAAGAGCTCTGTACAGGAAAACTTGAAGAAAAAAGGAATAATGCTCTCGTTAAAATATTGAATATGGGGTAAAATAAGAGAGGCGCGGTGGCCAAGCCTGTTGGGGTGTGAGGCTTTCCGAGCCAGACGGGGATAGAACCAGCGGACTCTGGTTCGATCCCCGACCATGCACTCCCTCCACCAAACCCAGGGAGGTGAGGCAATGTGTACGGGCGGCGGCTGGGGCACTAAGCTGGCCCCCCAACAGGCTCGTAAGGGAGTTGGGACATGGTCCAGTTTGTGGCCACGGCGAAATGCCATTCAGCAGCTTCAGCGGGTCTTTTGGTTCGCAGCTGCCTCCCTTCTTCTGGGGTAAAATAAATGATTCGGGGACTAAAAGAAAATGAAGACGGAATAATCTGACCAGGACTTTGATTAGGAGACGAATGAAGCCGAAGGAAATCCTGTTATTCTTCTCCTCGCTTTCAGGTGTTCCTGTGGGAATGCAAACAAAGTATTTAATAGGAATTGTACTGAGGAAGTTTGGAGATGGTTTGAAGAGCTGCTGACTCAGGCAAAAATTACGGCAATCGCGCCGGAGATCCGATCCACAAACCTCGACTTACGTCGAGAATTATGAATTGGCTGTCTTAACCGCTAGACCATGATCAACCGCTTGCCTTTAATAGGAGTCAGTCAGCACATCTCCCCCCTCGTCTTTTAACCGCTGCTTCTGGAGCGGACTCTTTTAAGGAAAGAATTTACGAGAGTTGAGCGAATCCTCGGAAAATCCGATCTTTGATTCGAGAAACGAGAGGGCTACAAGGAAAGTATTTTTTCTTTCGCATTGTAGTGGGCGCGTCGCCCATTTTACCTTCGCGCTGGAACATTCACAGCGTCAGCGAATCCCGGACCCCCGAGAACTCGTCTCAGTGTTTTCTCTCTTAATTTTTTAATTTTTCTCTCTGGGCCTCTTCTTTTTCTTGGAAAGAAGAAATTCGACCACTAGTTGGGCGCCAATGTACTGAGGACGCTTGGAGATGGTTTGAAGAGCTGCTGACTCAGGCAAAAATTACGGCAATCGCGCCGGAGATCCGATCCACAACCCTCGACTTACGTCAACCGCTTGCCTCTTATAGGAGTCAGTCAGCTCAGAATCGAGCCCCACTTGGGAAGTGATATACCCAGAGTGTCAGTGTTGAATGGCACATTACCTTGTCCAGAAATGTCCGGTAATTATGGCTATCCTGAGAAGCCTTCGGCGGATCCAGAGACCGTGAAGTGGAAAGAATGGAGGACGGTTGAGGCACAGACCACGTTGCCGATCGTAGGCGCAATGCATGGCTTAGCTGGGGTCGCCAAACAGTCGAACAACTCTGGCGACTCAACTGAGATCCATTGGCATCAACACCCCTCAACTGGTTGAATCGATTCTTGATAGTTTTTAAACAAACTGGAGGCTATGGAATTTTCAGAGTCAAACAGAATGGTGTCTTCAACAGAATGGTTTTTTTTTTTTGAAACGGTGGATGCAGGCAATACCCTCACTGCAGCCACAAACGGGCTTATTGTAAGGGCGTCCATGATACTCGGATCATGGCCCAACTGCACCACCTCCAGGCCCCACAGCACTGGTCTCACTTGGTGTGACGTCACGTATGCGCCCCCACCACCCCCCCACAAAGCGGAGGATATCCGCAAGTTCTGCATTTGCCAACTCTTCGGGCTGAAGAAAGGGCCTCCCAAACACAGAACGGCGCGATGCCGCGAGTCCATCGCATACTAGCGCATGCTCTGCCGTCTCTAGCCCTACCTCGCAGAACCTGCATACCTGTACCTCGCACTTGCCCAATATTTGCAAGGTGGTACCTCAGCGGACAGTGTCCTGCGAACAGGCCACATATGATACTCATATCCTTCCTCCCCAGTGCAAGCACCTCCTTGGACCTCGCTCTGGAGAGCCGGATGAAGAGTTTTGACTGTCTAAGGCTGGGCAGCCCCTGCCAATGAGCAGCCCTGCACCTGTCCTCCCATTTGCCAATCTCTCTACGTATGTGGCTTCCGGTAGTCCCAACAAAGGGCTCAGGGCCTATAGGGATCTGCTCTGATCCCTTCTTAGCCAACCTATCAGCCAGAATGGTTCTTAATCTCTACAACTTGACTGACCTAACCCACATTCGGAAGTGTGAAATCCGAATAATGAGTTACAGCAAAATATCGGTTTACTCACTTTTCAATAGATCACAGTAATGAACAGCTAAACATGAATGCTCATCCTGATACTTAGCCGTAGTAGTAGTAGGGGGATTCTTCAAGCATTTTGGTTCATGTTTACTGTAATTTCGTTTAGTGGGCTGTAGGAGGAATATTATGCATAACAATATTCGGACATTGATGAATTATAGAAACCCTATCAGTTTGATCCAAATCGCTGAGACCAAACAACGAGAACTTTTGAAAGATCGATGCTTGTTTGGTGAATCTGTCCATGCTGGCTCGCTATGGGTTTTTGTCTTGGACGTTGCCGGGGAGGGGAAATTATCAAAAAATACCCAAGTGGGTAGTGGGACTAAAGCCTCCCCCCCGTGGTTGCCAACCCTGAGGTTCTAAACCAGAAGGAAGAGAGGCTAACCTGCAGGATGCAAGGAGCTGCATACGCAATAGCAAAGCTAAGAATACAGGACAAGGTCAGCGAGGGAGGAGATAACGGTGCCTGATGACCGTGTCCGAAGAGGCGGGGGAGTAACCTGCTAGGCGATTGATGGACGGGTTGGAGTGACTAGCGACAAAGTCGCAGAGGTTGAATGGAGCCTCTCGAAGTTTGCTTAACGGATCTGGAAGCTTCTGATGAACCAGAGTGAGCGGAGAGCCTCGCAAAGGGTCCTTACGAGGGTCTCTTCCAGCCTATGAAGGGCAGAAGCCGGTGCGTTGACATTCATTCCTGGAATAGGCTGCTGGGAGTGCTGAAAGAAGTAAGTGCTGAAGTAATTCTTCAAAGTAGGATGCTTTCGTAATACAATGCAGTACTGTGTGTTTGCCAGTCCACGTACAACTATTTTAAGATGTTCGAAATGCTCGCGTATTTGTCTATAGTAAGAACTTTATTATGTTCTGCGTCGTTTGTCTGCAGTTCTCATCTTGTCTTCGCTTACAGTGTTTTGACGAAACTGTTCGTAGAGAACAACAGATGACGGTTTATTTCTAACCTTCGCGGTGTTCTTCACTCGACTCTCCCCCAATAACCTACACTATAAAGATCTACACTATCTCAATTCCAGCCTTTCTTTCGCATCTTCAACCATCTTGAACCCCGTTTCTCACCAAAAAATGCTGTCGTCGAATTTTCTCCAACTAACTCGCCCGTGCCAATACGTAAATCTTCGCGCGTTCTCTCGGCCTTAGTGCCCCCCCCCCCCCATTCTCACATTAATTTGCATGAGAAGACTGAGAGGCTCAGGTGGTTCGATGAGCTCGTTCGGATTCGATCGGAACCTCGGGACGTTTAAACCTTGGAAAACCAATCAGGAGCTGAGGAAAGTGTGAAATCACTCAAAATTAATAATCCGCAAAGTGAACGGCACCCCGGGGATAAATCAATTGCTTAGATGGATTGGGTTCCCATTTAATTGAAGGCGATTGGAATCGAGTTGAGGAGCGGAGGGGGAAGCCAATCCTAATATAAAGTTGAGCGTTAATGTTTGGCGAGACGGATACGAATTAGAGGAAAGTGGCCCGAGCCTGAAGTGGTGAGGAAATGGGAGATAGCTGACGGAATCAATCTAACTCGTCTTCATATTGAAGTTGTCAGCGTTCAATCAAATCGGGATGGATTGGATCCCCATCTTCAGAAGGCACTGAGTCGTCAAGTAACTTGCCGGCCGCCCTCAGCTTCCTCCAGGCTCTATACTCTCTGTATTTTAGCCTATAAGGTATCTTAGTCAAATTACACGCCGTGACACCCTTAAATTAGTCTTGGAATATGGAATATTTTCGTGTGTTAGATGCGAGAAGGACGCTGTTGAAGAAGCTGCTGCAAGAACTCCAGTAGTGAGGCTGACGGGTGGTAACCTAACTGGAGAGTGGACAGCTCCGCTCATCAAGGGTGTTCTCGGAAGAAGAACTTCTTTTCCGGCCCATTGTGAGCTGACTCCTTCTGGAGATATCGAATAGAGAACTCTTGAATAGCTTCGATCCAGTGCTCAACAGTTCGGTCTCCACTCCCAACAACAATAAGCAGCTCTCAAGCCAACAGTCCAGTCGTGAAAATGAAATTAATGAGTTCGAACGACCACATAAATTAATTTAGAACCTTAGACGACAAAGAAGTGGACTGCGATGCTTTTATTGTATTTCATTGTTTGTTTGCCTGTCATCTAAGGCTGTGCACGTGAACTACGCCAGCTCGCTCTCATCAGCGGCATTTCTCGCTGCATTCGACCGCTTCATCGCTCGCCGAGGACTCCCAACACGGATGTACTCTGACAACGGAAGAAATGCAAGGGTGCAGCTCGAGAAATGCAGGACATATATAAATTTCTCGCGACTGCAACACCCTCCTTCCAGTCTTATTTGGCCCGGCGCCAAATAGAATTGCGATTTCAACCTCCATACGCACCCAACTTTTCTGGTCTCGTCGAGGCAGGTATCAAGTCGGTAAAGTACCATTTGAAGAGGTTGGTGGGGACCCTGGAGCTACTGACTGGACGTGATGGTGTAGTTAGAGTGGCACGCATTACCACGGCTCATGGTTCTACAGTACGGTCTTCAAACCGCTTGATTCCCCTGCCTAAAGATTAGTCTCCAACATGTTTTGTTCCCTTTTGTGTTATTTATTCTAGGTTGTTGAACTCAGAATTTTTTTTTTCTCGTGTAGCAATTGTATTGTTCGTATACTCAAGCCATGCATGCATGTTTTCGTTGTTGTTGTTGCTTTCGCGTGTTTACTTGGTGTTATTTATTCTAATTTATTAAATACGGAATGTTCATTAGTTTGGGTGCATAAAAAAAAGTTAAAAAAAAAGTTTACACAAAATTTCTTCTCCATTTTTTTTGGTTGAAATTATCCAATTTTGCGGGTGGGGGGTATGTTCGGACCTTGGTCCGATAATCTTGTTTCGCTCGGTGGCTTGGCTCGCAGGGGCTTGGCGATAGCGCCCCTCCTTTCTCCTCATCCTCAGCCTCCCGTCGCCCCTTTTGCTCGGATTTCATTAACATCGTGCGTGCGGCTCCGGCATACGAACAATCGGACACCTCTCGGAAATAATTGACTCAATACGAAAAAACGGAAACCGAACGGTCGGAGTGCGTAAACTACTCTCACCAACAAAATCCGTACATCTACAGCCGGCGGGCTCCATATTCACTCGCCTGGAACTTCGAGGTAAGCCCAACCTCTCCATTCCTTTCCAACAGAATCCTCGCTCCTCCGGATTCATTTGCAGCTCATCGGTTAACCCGCCACCAAACAATCACAGACAAAGAATAACTAGACCAAAATAATTCATACAGTCCACCAGAAAAACACAACATAGCACTAGAACGAGACATTATACTTGTTATATGTTGATATTAACAGTGAGAAATGAGACTTCTGCAATGCTCCGGACTTTTATTTGACGTCTTCGGCAGGTGGAAAGCCCTATTCACCTCTATAAGTGATATCAACGATTACTGACACACCCATTCAATATAATGCCAGTTCTGTAGGCTGAGGCTTAGTTAAAATCTTATTTATGGTAAATACCATCAGCGACATTCTCAGCTATGCAATTAGTGAGCAGACTGTGGTGTATCAGAGAAAAATATACAGCAGTGGGTCGAGAATGCCGACTTGGGAAACCCCAGTTTGAATTACGTGACCCGATGCTATCTTAGTGTTTTCGTGGATAACACAATATACGAAGACTGGAAGACGAATGACTGACTCTTTAATTCGGACATCTTGGAAAAAGAACAACAAAAGCAAGAGCTACATAATCAGTGCCTTCTGCTTACATAAACTATTACTTTTAGTTTTTACTTTCCTTGGCTCTACAAAGTAGAAAGGAAAGTTATGTAATCGGCCGAAAAAAAAGTTTTGAGTTCTTTTCAGATCTTTACGTTTCAGATCCCCTTGAGTCCGAAAAAACACTATTTGGGAAAATGGTCTGGGTGTCTGTGAACAATTTTTAGAGAGAACCACCGTACCAAATCCACTCAAACTTGATGTCTCGCCCGCAGGTTACTTTGAAACAACAAAATAAGGGTTTGAACAAAATCCACCGAAAGTTAACTATAGTTATCATAGTGATCAAAACACCAAATTTTTATCTCAAAAACGGCTCTAACGATTTTGATTAAATTCTTTATATTGATAGCTCTCAATAAGACAATTATACCATAAAATTCTCATTTGTGGAAAAATGACAAGAGCAGCACAATAAATTACCAAAACTTTCGACGAAATCGATTTTAGCGTGGTTTTTAGAGAAAACAACCGTACCGAATCAGCTGAAACGTGATGTCCAGCCTACAGGTTACCATGGAACGCAAAAATACCGGTATGGGCAAAATCCACCGAAATTTAACTATAGTTATCATAGTGATCACAACACCAAATTTTTTTTCTCAAAAACGGCTCTAACGATTTTAATTAAATTTTTCATATTGATAGCTCGCAATAAGGCAATTATACCATAAAATTCCCATTCGTGGGAAAATGACGAGAGCAGCACAATAAAGTATCAAACTTTTCGACGAAAAGCGTGTTTAGCGCAGTTTTTTCCTTACAAACTCCGCTGGAATTTTAGTAGAATGTTAAAAAAAAAATTGGTATTGTAGTCCAATCCAATACCTAAAGGGTGAGTGTTTAAAAACGCTCATGAAATACATGGGGGTCAATCCAGGAATTCCTGAATTTCAACTGCTGCCGTAACGCTTACTACCAGTTCTAAACGTTATTGCCCAATAACTCTGCAAAAGTAATTACTATCCTTCTTCAAAAAATTTGTATTTACAACCCAATCAATTATCTATGTACCAATTGCTCAATAATGGTCTTGGAATGAGTACGAGCAGCACAGTATATTCTGGAACTCCAAGCGCTGCCGCTTCATGATGCTGCAAAGTGTTGTTTGACCAAGTTCAAATGAAATGAGTGGTAAATGAATTGATTAAGTAGACAAAGCCATATAGAAAGTGAATTGACGTAGAGCTAAGGAAAGTTGTGTGTTGCAACGCACCTGATATTTTTTAAATAATCATAAAATAATACACTTCCTTAAATAAAATAACCTTTCCAAAATAAACTATAATAAACAATTTTTTTCTAATTTTTTGTTTTTTACAAATTTAAAGAAAGAAAAGCCCTTAGGCTTATCTAGTTGCAGGTACGTCTTCATTATACGCTTTGACAATCCTCTTGTAACTAGGAACGATACCAGCTGTTTTTCCTAGAATAGAGAAACGGATTGACCGGGGGATGTGAGTGTGGGGTTCAGATGTGTTAGACTTAAGATTTGACTTGGGGTTTTCTAAACTGAATTCTCAATTTATTTTATATATGGTTCCCTCTTTGTTCCGGAGAAGGCAGGTACGAGAATCGAAGACTCGCAATATTGTTCCAGGAGACCCAGGTCTAGTAGGAGTTTTTTTAAAGTAAATATTTTGACCACACGTCTATTTCGATAGGGCTTTGGCGTCCCTATCGTACTGCCTCTTGTGAGCGACCTGACGGGTTTGTAGCAATCGGTGTTGTTCTCTTTGATTGGCTAGTTTTGGAGCTAATAGTTTGGAGCGTATAGGAAGAACACATTTAAGTCTTCTCGACATCAGTAAAATGGTGGGTCCAAGTTTTCTTTAGGCGTGTTGTGGTAGTGAAGTAACGCTAGATAATAATCAGTTCTAGCGTCGCTACACTTTCTCAATATATTTTTACAAATTTTAACTGCCGATTCTCCTTGGCCATTACTTCGACTATGGTATGGGCTTGACTTGCTATGTCGGAACTGCCATTCTCTCGTGAATTCGGCGAAAGCGTTGGATTCCCACGGAGGGGGATCGGTAACTAGTTCGTTCGGATGCCATGACGGGAAAATATTGATTTGCAATGAGTTCTCATGATGAGACCTCATTGGTCGTGAATGAAGATAATTTTACTAATTCTATGTATTTCGAATAATAGTCGTGTCGTGTGTCGTGTGTATTTAAAAAAAAAAAAAATAAAATAAAATAATAGACCTGGTTCTGGGTTATCTTCCCAGGAGCATGCCCATGCTAACAGGCGCGACCACGGGTTGTGGATAGTGGAACGGCCACGGCATTGTCCCCATGGGCATGTCTGCGGCCACCTGTGATTAAAGTCAGCATGCTGACTGAATAAGCAGCCGCGAACAATGGGCAAAACCCATCAAGAGATCGCAGAAGAGATCCTGAACAAAGGGCTCAAGGGCAAGCGGATCTACATTTCTCAGACAGCCAGACCGCCTTAAAGGCCATCGCAGCCTATAGTTTTAGGGCTAAGCTGGCGTGGGAATGCCTCGATGCGCTCAAGCAGCTCGGCGCCCGTAACAGGCTCTCTCATTTGGGTGACGGCTCACAGGGGGCATGAGGGCAATGAAAGGGCTGACCGCCTCGCGAAAAGGGGTACAGAATCCCTACCCATCGAGCCTGAACCACACGTGGGTCTGACGAAAAGTTACCTGAACCGTCTGGTTGCTCGATGGGAGATACAGGAAAATGGCACCCATTGGCATCGCCAGCGACGACTAAGACAGGCGAAAAGGCTTGTCACGCCTTCCTGTCAAAGGGCGAAGGCGATGCTGACACTCTCTAGACAAGATCTGAGAGTACTGATAAGCTTCTTCACCGGGCACTGCCCACTCAGATATCACCTCAACAAGATGGGCATCTCAGAGGCGGTGGAATGCAGAAGCTCACTCCATCCACGTTCAGACCAGACGCTATTACTTCTTTCCATCCCAATCAGAAGCAGCACATCATGTTACTCGGCAATAAAGGACCAAGCAGCGCTTTCGAACGCCTTGCTTCCCTTTGCTGACCATATTTTCTATACACGTATTCCGTTGGCTTTCTGAAACATACTGCCGGGGATTTCCATGTCCTGACTGCCCTCTACCCTATGCTTCATCTCCTTGTTCTTGGATATTGGTCCATCAGGTGGAGCCTGTCTATCGGATGTCACGTCGAGTGCATCAAGCTGGTTCATTGAACCTTCCTTTGCTTCACTGTTTTCAAGATGAGGATTCAAGGTTCTGACCTGGACTGTTTCTAAATCCCCAGGCTGCTATGTCACTCGATGCCTGCTGACTGCTACATCATTGCATACATTATTATTGTTATTTCCATTTACTCGTATTGGAGCATAGGGCTTCGACGAGAGTCATCCATTCGTTCCAGTTGGTGGCGATCCTCTTTGCTTCTTGCCATGTTTTGCCGACCTGGCCTAGCTCCCTCTCTGCAGACCTGTGCCACGTCTCCCTGGGTCTTCCTCTTCTCCTCTTTCCCTGGGATTCCACTGTAGCGCCGCCTTCTCCACAGAATCGTCAGGATTTGCGTAGGGTGTGTCCCACCCATTTCCATTTCCGCCTCCTAATTTGCAAGCGGATCGAAAGCTGGTTAGTGGCTCTCCATAGCTCTTCATTTCAGATGTGCTCTGGCCACCAAATACCCACGATTCTTCGTAGGCACCTATTCACGAAGGTCTGCAGCGGACGGGTGATGCTCTCTGTGACTTTCCATGTTTCACTGCCATACAGCAGGACCGATTTCACGTTGGTGTTGAAGAGCCGTATTTTCGTGCTCCTGGATAGGCTCCTGCTCTTCCAGACTGGATAGAGCTGAACGAAAGCCCATTTGCCTTCTTTATACGGCTCTTAGCATCCTCCGATGATCCGCCCCTCTTCGTGACCACGCTTCTCAGGTAGGCAAAGGAGTCAATCCCCTCCACAGCGCCGCCCTGCAGGACAAGATGATCCGGCACCACTCATTCACTCCCCATTGTAGACATGGTGTTCCTAAATGGTTTGTTCTCTTGATCTGGTTGGCCTGCGCCTTCCACCATACTGAATTTTCCTTGGCTCCCTGTTTACCAACGAACTAAATGGCCCACTGCCTATAGAGCTGTTTGCCTCCCACCTCAACGTGCTGTCCACGTGCTCAACCTTCTTCCATACTGCACTAGTCTTTGCATACCCCTCCCCCCTCCTCCACCGGCACTCAACGATTTTTCAGTGCAAGGTCACGTTCAATCTTACCTTACCCGTTTTACAGATGTCACGTCGAGTGCATCAAGGTGGTTCATAGAGACTCCCTTCGCTTCACTGTTTTCAAGATGAGAATTCAAGGTTCTGACCTGGACAACTTCTAAATCCCCTGCAATGTCACTCGATTCCTGCTGAATGCCACATCATTGGTGTTCCTTGATGATCTCTTGCTCAGGTTTGCCCACGTGATCCTCGGCATTCATCTGCTCCCTGTTCGCCATCGAACTAAATGGTCCACTGCCCATAGAGCTGTCTGCCTCCCACTGCTACCCCGTTGTCCTCTACCACCTCTATTTATTCTCAACTATCACGCTCTCTTCTCACTGACCTCTTTCATACTCCACTGGTCTGCACACACTCCCTCTCCAACACTCAACTCCTTTTCAGTGCGGGTCACATTTCAGTTCTGAGTGCGTTTTCGGTGACTTGTACTACTATTAATTGGTCTCGTTCGTATGAAAATAAAAAATATATAAAATCGCACTTTATTTCCGGTGATAGAATTGAGTGGCGATTGGGATGGCGAAGGGTGGGAGGGGGGTGCATACTAGAGGAAATAATTTTTCTTTCGAGCGAGTAGAAGTTTTTCATGAAGAAATGAGGTCAGAGGTTGTCGCGGTGGGTAAAAATGAAAATTCTCTTGTCGCTGAGAAAGAAGAATATCAAGTCGAAGGAAATGCAGGGCCAGAGTCGATGAATGCAGAATGGATGAGGTCGGAAAGAACATTTCAATTTCAAAACAAAGGAAACAGTATAAATTCGCAGGTGATTCATCAAACGAGTGCAGCTTCATTTGGGTGAGGTGGAGCCGGCGTCGTATCGCTGACGCTGAAAGAGTTCGAGTAGAAGCCATAATAGAAATAAATTGAAAAAGAGAAAAAGGCTTTTAATGAAAACCCAAATGCAAATAAAAACTCTTGTAAGTACTTTCTTAACAATGTCTCCTTAATTCTTAGCATTTCATCAGGAAGAGGAGAAGGGCTCTCTCTTTTTTATTTATTTCAGTTGGTAATTATTTCCTATACTGGCGAGACAACAAGAGAAAAATGTTAATTGCTTTTTTTTTTGTCTTTCACGGATCCATCTTCATTTTTTACCTTCTCAGTCGTTCCCCCCTTATCTGGAAGGGTCTGATTGTTCCCTTTAATTGACCGTTCTATATCAACACTTACTCTATTCAATGATCTGTTAATCTAAGTCGGAGCAATTACTTCTCAGACGTCCCCATTTTTAGAAGCCCGCTCCCTCATTTTTTTTTCCCACCCCTTCAGCTCAGTTTGTTTTGGCTTCTTTCGGAGTAACGATCCGGAATGTTATGCGTCAATTATATTTGACGCTCCTGCGAGTTTTCCCGTTAATCGGGATCGTGAGGGGAATTGTCATGTAAAACTCAACTCTTCCGGCCACTTCCGGGATTGGGTTTCAGAGCTCGAGCCACCTGTCAAAATATGGAGAGCCTCTTGCGCGCTGCAGACGACCGCGTCTGATGTAAATGGTGAGGCGGGGGGAGGGGGGGGGGGTTAAGAAGTGAGTCGAACCAACGGAAAATATCTGGTGCGCAGCAACACACAACTTTCCGCAACCTCCGTAAACTCGGAGAATATGCAGAATATACTGGCGCATTTCTGTTGTTTGTAATGTTTAAAAAAAAAAGCATTATTTCCGACACATTTTGATATTTGTCTCTGCTCAGTGGACTATCAGAGGAACATTTGTTGAGAACTTTACTTAGGTATTACTTATCCAAATACATTATGTGAGTTTGGTTAAAATCTTTGAAGCGGTTTTGCCAAAAACCATAAAAATCCTATTTTTGCTATTTAGGCCCATATCTTATGTTGTCGAGAAAAATGCGATAGCCCCTTGTTACTTTCCGCTACCCGAAGGGAAGGAAAGTATAGTAATCGGCCCAAAAAAAAAATTTGAGTTTTCTTCAGATCTTTACGTTTCAGACCCTACTGAGTCTAAAAAACCTAATTTCGTCGCGTGGTCCGTGTGTATGTGTGTGTGTGTGTGTGTGTGTGTGTGTGTGTGTGTGTGTATGGGTGTGTGTGTAGTTCGATTTGCGGGAGAACGGCTGATCGCTTGAGCTGGATCTTTTTTTGTTTCGTTTGTTATTTATTGTAGACACCAAAATAAGGTTATGGGCGATTTCGGCCGATGGAAGGGGGGGGGTGAGACGAAAATGTACCAAAAACTAGGGTTTTTCGCATTTTTCTCGAAAACGGCTCTAACGATTTTGATTAAACTTTCAAATTATCTTCTCCTAATCAATACCTAACTTTTCTTCTCTATACATATCTCCATGAAAATACGGTGAACGGAGATATGGGCCCCTGCAGCAAAAATAGGGTTTTTACGCTTTTTGGCATAACGGCTTCAGCGATTTCCACCAAACTCACAGGATGTTTTCAAATAGTTAATACCTACATATTGTTCTCAATAAATGTTCCTCTGAAAGTCCATTGAGCAGAGATAAAAATGAAAATGTGTTGAAAATAACGTTTTTTCGAACATTTCCGAAAGTTCCAGGGTAATTTTTTCACCAGATGTGATAAATCCTAATGAAGTGTCTTTTAGTCACCCATACCAACATTTTGTTCTCCATAACTATTTCTGTATATATATGTTGCACGGAGATATAAGCCACGTTAACTCAGAAAAGGAGATTTGTCGAATATTAATTTATCGGCATTCGTATTTTCTCAAAAACGGCTCCAACGATTTCGATAAAACTTTCGGAATACTCTCAGCTAACTAGTCCCTACATTTTGTTCTCCATAAATGTTCCTGTAAAAATGCGTTGAACGAAGATATAGCGCCCGCATGTGTAGGTGGTGTTCGAACTTAAATGGGTGGCGGAAAGTAGTGTGTTGCTACGCACCAGATATTTTTTGGGATATTTCCGTCTCCTACCCCCCTTTACCATCGGTGGAAATCGTCCATAACCTTATTTTCGCGTCTACAAAAAATCGCGCACTAAACAAAAAAAAGAATCAGTTCAATCTCCCACAAATTAAACTACAGACAAACACCACACGCCGAAATGAGATTTTTTGGATGCAGTAGGCCTCAAAACGAGGAGATTTGAAGAAAAAAACTTTTTTCACGCTGTTATTATACGTTTTTCAACCTTTTGTCAGGGGGAAGTAAAATGAAGGTAAAATTGTAGAATATGGGTTGAAACTGTTGGGAAAAACTGCTAAAGACTGAGTTGCGTTGTTTTGACCACTCGAAACAAATAAAACTGATTGAAATATCTAGTGCGACGCACCAGACCATTTTTCTCAGCAAAATGACCACCCAGAAATTGTTATCACTTCGGCGGTTAACAAAATGTGTTTTTCCCACAGTTTACAACGACGTTCTAGGTAGAAACTGATGGCGTGCAGGGTTCCGGAATTTATCAATTTGCTCCTGCTCGCCGATCATTGTTGAGCGACAAATTCACAGGAAATTCAGGACGCTGCGCACTCGATTTTTTTTTTGAACGTTCGTGTCTACTACTTCGGCGTTATCGAGTAAAAACTATGACGAATGGTTTTAGGTGAAACGGCTGTGGTTGGGATTCCAGAATTTCTGGGATTGCTCCTAACTATTTCATGAGCGTTATCAAACTTTTTTAGCATATAACCGTAATTTTTCTGAGAATGCTTGAATCATATGAACGGAATACATAACTGCGTTCAAATCGATTCTCCGCGATATTTTGGATTACTTATTGTGCTACTGTCGTCATTTTTCGGCAGATGGGAATTTCGTATACTGTCGGGTTATTCAACGCAGTCCATACAAAATATTTAATCAAAATCGTGTCAGCTGTTTCTGAGAAGAAAAATATTTGGTGTGTTTATCCTAAGATAAACAAAACTATATACAGTTAGAGTTAAATGCACAACATTTTGCGGAGCCAAATACAAAGGTGGACAACATACTTTCCCCAGAAGAAGAAGAAGATAGCAGGGAGGCAGCAGGGCCATAGGACTCCCCTCAAGCTGCCGGACCAGTGGTATTTCGCCGTGGCCTCGTTGGGGCTATGTCCTAACTCCCCAACGAGCCGCTGGGCCGCTGATACCCATTGCCACACACCCCTGGGTTTGGAGGAGGGGGTGCCTGGTCAGGGATCGAACCAGAGTCTGCAGGTTCTAGCTCCGCCTGGCTTGGAAAGCATCACGCCCCAACGTGCTTGGCCACCACGCCCCCCATACTTTTCCCAAGTGAGAGAATTCTCGACCACCTCAAGAGCCGCACTGCTAAATACAGGGTCCTATTTTCAAGCCAGCCACCTCCAATGTGCTTGCACTAGGTGTTTCTGCAGTCAGCCATTAGTACTGTCCACGAGACCCTGCATCTTGGAATGGCCTTCGCTTACTCACCAGCCCAGAGACCACTATGGCTGCCTTGCCCACAAACCGAAGAACATCGCCAGCAGGTGTCAAAGTAGCCAACTGGTCGATATTAGTTAAGAAGGGTTACTAGCCCAAGAGTACTTCCATGTAAGAAAACGTAATGTACGATCCTAGACATGCTAGTCGTTACCCCAGTGCAACGGGTTGGGTGCAGCCAGACAGGTAGCTGGAGAATCACTGCAGGCGTCTGTCTGCCATTGCCACAGTTCTCGGATTATGAGAGAAGCCGGGCCATGTGCATCGAATCGAAAACGTTCTGCAGATCGAACACTGCGAATTTGAGCGTCTCGTCCCAGGCCTCACACAACTTTCTCATCAGCTGGAAGAAGATGCCATCAACGCCCCACAGCAACCTGGGATCAACAGGTTTCTAACACTTTCCCAGGGGACAGTCTACCTTGAAATGGGTCTGTAACTCTCTGGGTTCAGCTGTCAGCCTCCTGTAAAGTGATGTCACCTCATCCCTAGAAATATATACTTGCAAGATGAACACTGGGGACGGCACAGGCACAAGTCGTTTGACAATGTCTACCGACACGCTGTTATGGTTGGGTGGCGAGTCCTCACTCTGAGATATTTCTTCTCTGCCATATTGAAGAGGTCAGGTGTGTGTTTTATGGAAATCGCTATATACCCAAAGCCCCTTTTGACATGATTTCAAATAAATCTCAACAGACAACATAACCGTTGGGTTGAGCTTTCGGCCTCGCACTGCTAACCTGCTGTCCTCTTCCAGTATCAGCCTCAGCCCGCTGTCCATGTGCGTTCTCAAATGGCTCACTCTCCTCACTGACCTCTTCCATACGGCACTGGTCACTGCACACCCCCTCCCTCGCATACGACGCTCTTCCAGTGCAACCTCTCGTTTGAGTTCTGAGTGATAACTTTTACTACTATCATTTGAGCTTCGTCTATTCTATTCAAAAATAAAAAATGAAATAGTGGGAAGTAGAAATTATTTCAGCGGTCATTTTTTCTTTCTCACTTTAATGTATCTGGGAAAACCCCCACTGCGGCCACAAATTGGTCTATTGTGTGGGTGTATATGAGCTCCCTGATGTCCTCCCAGTCCGCCCCCAGCTCTTGTGGAGCTGGTGCTCTCTGATGCAGCGTCCCTATTCTTGCTGAAAATGCAAGACCACTTTGAGGTCCATCCCTGCAACCTTCTCCGGAGGTGCCGCAGTGCAGGTACCCCAAGCACTCTGAGACACACTGTCGCCGGCCCCTCATGGAAATGCTTTGCTGACTCCACCTCCCCCTTGCACACTTTGTGCCTCGGACTTACCTTAGTGGACAGTAACCTGTGAGCATGCCCCATGCCATGTAATTTCTCTTTACAGACTGAGGACCCCTCTGGTTCACTACTAGGAAAGTTTGATAAACAACCATGACTGCCTTTGGCCTGGCACATCCCGCCAATAGGCAGCCTTGCACTTCTCCTCCCACTTACCAACCTCATGGATGGAGTGGCTGTTGGTGGTTCCTACAAAGGGCTCAGGTCTCCTACCAGGAAAAGCGCAGATCTTGTCCTCACACGGTTGTCAGCCTCCTCGTTGCCTTTTATTCCTGTATGACCTGGCATCGAACACAGAGTTAATGTGTTTTCCCCGACGTGATGGTACAGGAAGGCAGGGCCTTAAGTGCAGCCTGACTGTTTGACATAACCAACCATTGTTCTTTCAAATAATACAGTTCTGTCTCACTCGGTCGTGTCGTTACTCATTCTTCAATCCACAGTAATATTTTTTCGTAAGAGCAACTCAACAAATTCTGGCACCTTAAGCGCCACCAGTTCGTATGCTGGTACATAGAATGTTGTTTGTTCTAAATGAGTGAAAAATGGATTAGATTATTAGCTAAAGCCATGAAAACCACTGACTACGCATGGGGTTGAGGAAAGTTATGTGATAGGACCAGATACTTTTCTCTTCCTCTAGCTCTTCGTTAGTTGGTCTTCAAGTCCGTATATACGATCAATGAATAAAATTAATAAAAGTGAAGTCCCAGAATCCTGTCATTTTGTGGTCCCCCGAATAATGTGGAATCGGCTCGTCCACTCATCCAGGGCCGTTCGTTGGACAACTCGTTCCTTCCAGAGCGGTCGAGCGGATCGTAGAGTTCGCCCTCCGACCCTCGCTCCATTCGTGACGTTCTCGGGGACAAAGGTGACGACGTCAATGAGACGACGACGACCTAAGCGCATAATTCACGCAGACCTCGTACGACCCTCCCAGGGGTACTCCACGACTTTCACTGCTAGTCTCAACATCCGATCGTGTCGTCGGTGCGTATTGAGCGACACTATTTCTAAAGGAAGCGGACCGGTAGGAACGTGACGGGAACTGATACAATTTCGAAGGCGGAGGCGGATGAGCGATAGGAGGAGAGCGATCTCGGGTCGAGCTCAAGTCGTGAGCCGAGCCGTTGAGCCCCGTTAATGGAAAGAGTTGAAGAGTTAGGACTATTGAATAGGTAGCTTCTTTCACATTGACATTTCTTAAGTATCGACTTGATAAATGTGCCGTCGCTCTATAGAAATCTGAAACGAAATGAATACAAGAAGTCTCTCGATGGATTGTAGAGGGATGTTGGTGGAGGAGGCAGTGAGGCCTATGGTGGGAGTGATACTGGCGCGAGGTACGGTGAAGGGGGGGCATCTCTCCTTCCTCTTCACAGGCATCAAATGTACCAGCGAGTCGAAAAGGAAGAAGAGTTGGCGGGAAGAGAGAAAAGGGTCGGAATGGGAAAAGAGCATATTTTTACAAAGATGGGGCTGAAGGGGAAAATGTGCTGCGGTGGAGGGATGGGGAGAAGGGTTTAGGTGCACGCTGTTGACGAAGTCGGTTTTAGGTGCGAGGGAGGATTGAGTCATTGACTGCGAGAAGAGGGGAACGGTCGGGGGGCCTATTGTAATGGTTCCTTAAGGCTCGGGGCCTCCCTCACTGGCAGCCTCCGTATTATAGCAACTAGAAAGAAGGGATCCTCTCTGGAGCATGTTTGATTATTCATTTCTAGTAATGGGAAAGATCGGCTCACTCCTTCTATCTGCTTCTCTGCTCATCTGCCCCACCACACCCTCCCCATCGCTATGAGATCCTTCTGTTTCGCTCTCGCCCGCTTCCCCCATTAGCAGATTAATCGATGCTCATCCTCAAATGGACGTTGTTGTTTTTATGCTTTTCACTCTGAAGCATCTACCCCCTCCCGACCCCGCCGCACGATCGACGTCACCCTTCGACGCCTGATCCGCCTGTGGGAGGGGGCAACCCAACGCTACGACCTGCCAAAGCGTCTGAATATCACGCATCCTCTGGATTTCACATTTAAGGTGGGATCACTATACACGAGGGTTGCTAGTTTTGAAGGTTGGACGGTGCCTCTGCAGATGGAGCTAGTCAACCCCTGTCACGTAATTGCCAGGATATTTATTGTATCTCACCTAGGCTTGTATCATGGATGAACATATCTCCACCTTCGGGCATGGTAACAAGAAACGGCTGTACCGTCTGGTTTGGAAAGGAAATAGTTACGCCCTCAGATGAGGTATCTCCAACACCAAACATCCGGGGCCACTTGGGTTAGTGGGAACAATGTTACATAAATGGCCCCCGAATCAAGAGCAGAAAATATAAACACGCACATATTGTTTGTTATGTCCACCGAAGATGAGTGAATGTTACAAGATCAAGATCTGAACACCTTGAAACGAGTTTGCTAATCGTAGACGTTTATATACACACAGGCAGTCAAACTGGTGTACCAACTTATGGTTCGTCCTAGCCAGTCTGAGGACCTGGTGGATGAGCCAGGAATGATGTGTGAAACCTAGGCTTGAAAATGCTACATTTCAATACTGTAAAACCCGAAAACCTCCATGTTCAGTCTGTGAAGACTATTTCCAATGGAGAAATAAAAATCCTGCAAATTATTACACAATGGTTTATTATTCTCATGAACAGCTTGACCTAGTATTACTGTTCCCCCATCCCATTCGATTCAGCATCGAATACTAGTAAACCATACGAAACATGTCCTGGCTACAATGGAACTACGGAAACAAAACGTCTGATGATTTTGCCCCGTCGTCGTGGAAATTGGAACAGGGGCGCTTCGAGCGAACCCGTTGCGAGGCGAAAGGGGAGTTGAGCCGCCCACCGGGCAGCGTTGCGAGGCGAGGACAAGGCGGGTTGTTTTTGGTTTATTATTCATTCTGCATAATAACCCTATGTTTTCGGTCACGAGAAATTTTTTACAACCCCCCCTCAAAATTTGATACTTTAGGTTTCAAAAACTTGGAGATTCCAAATTTGTAATTATGGAGAGTGTAATAAATATAGTAAACCTCAATAGTTGTCCTTCACTGTAGAAGCCGTCATGTCCCGACAAGGATAAGCAAAAGGGAATCAGGAGTATTCATCAATGATGGTAAGAATAGTTGAGGTGGAGGGAGGCAACATAGTAACAACAATCGTACAATAAGTGACGCACCTCGAGGTGAAGTACAAGGCTCACTAACAACCAATAAACATGATTTGTAAATAAATAAACCTCGCTTGGGTATAAACGCTGATAAAACATACCGTTCTACTCGCAAATCGGTTACGCTAACAATCCCGTCATTTAATCTGCCGCTACTTACGCCGCGACCTTCACTTAAATATCGGCGATCGGAAATATTTCTGGAATTATACGGGAAAAAATGCGCTAATAGTCAACAAACCGACTTAAGTTCGAATTCTAGACTTTTACTGGTTGCTCGTGGCTATTTAATGCCTATTTGTAATTATATCTATGTATTATCGAATAAGTTAATAGCTATTATATGAGTGGGACTTAGAGAGAAGAAACTTCACAATTTTTCTTCGAAATGTTTAGATAATTATTGTGCTGCTCTCACCTTTATCCCACAAACACGAATTCGATCTAAAACTGAATACAGTTACCACTCAATCATCAACACAGCAATTGTACTAAAGTTAACGTACCTGTTAAGTGAGTCCATCTCTGGTTGGTGAGTTACTGTGGGCAAGCGCTTTCGATGTAAAGACATCATCGTCTGGCCGTTAAGTCAGTACTGGAGTCAGTCAGTTGGTTGTGGTCTTTATATACGAAAGGAAGGTAAACGAGATGATGGAGCGTCGGGGAAGGGTCGGGGAAAGGAGGTCATGTACCTCAGGGGAAACCCCACTAGAGATGAATGGAAAGTCTTGAATGGTCTGTCAATTGTCGAATCTAAGTCTTATTTGTATAGGGTGGTCTGTAAATCCATCAGTTGATTGTTTTCGTTTGCGTAGTGTTTTGAGTGGTGTGAATATGGTGTCGCATTTTGTGTTGATTTGTTCATTTATGATCTGTCCATTGAAGTTTTTTTGTTTATAAATTTCCATGTTTTCTAATATGTTCAGTTTTCGTCCTTTGTATTGTTTATGTAGTAAGATGGTGCAGTCCTGTATTTTGGTAAGTTCATGTCCAGTTGTCTTGAGGTGGTTGGCAAAGTTTGAATCGTCTTTGTTCCTACTAAGAGATTTAATGTGTTCTGAGTATCAGGTCCGTATTTTTCGTCCTGTCTGTCCTATGTATGCGTTTGTACAAGTGCATGTTATTTTATACACCCCACTTTGGTCGAGTGGGTCTGTCTTTTCAGTCTTTGCAGTTAGTTTGGTTCTAAGTGTGTTGTCCGTACGTAATGCGATTTGTATACCTTCCTTTCGGAGGATATTAGTTATTCCGTATATTTTTGGTCCTGTGTACGTGAATGTGCAGCGTCTTGTTAAAGTCTGTGTATTTTGTGTTTTTGAGTCGTGTGTTTTGGATTCATATTGTCTTAATAATTTGTTTATTGTTTTTTTTTTGAGTAACCGTTATTTTCTGCGATAGTATTGATAGTATCAAGTTCTTTTTTGTAATTTTGTGCGGGTAGTGGGATAGTTTTAAGTCTCCGTATCATGTGTCTAAATGCACTTAGTTTATGTTGTTGTGGGTGGTTTGATGTAAAGCGTATGGTCGTGTCGGTAGCAGTGGGTTTTCTGAAAATATCGTATTGTAGTTCGTAGTCCAACCGTGTGATTTTCAGGTCCAAGTAATAAGAGTTTTATTTTGTTCTTTGTCCATGTCATATTGGATGTTATGGTGGATATTGTTTAAGTCCTTTAGTATATCGTCAGCGTTATCACGGCCTAATATGCAGATGATATCATCTACATATCTGGCGTAGTGTTTGATATCGTGTTTTGTCATTAAGGTCTGGATGTGAGTTTCTTCGTAATGTTGTAGAACTATTTCAGTCAATATGGGTTTCCCATACCTAATCCATCTTTTGGCTTGTATATGCTGTTGTTGAATTGAAGGTAGTTTTGTCCGAGTGTCAGTTTGGTGACGTTTCTAGTGGTTGTCGTGTCTATTTGTCTTATTTTAGTTTGTAGCATGTCAAGGGTTTCTTTTATTGGTATGGAAGGATATAAGTTTTTTATATCAAACTAGCTGACCCGACAGACTTCGTCCTGTCAAAAAGATATGTAATGTGGCAGTTTTTGTGCCTACGTATTTTAAAAAATTCTCCTGAACAGAACCGTCACCCTGGTGATAGGGCGTTGTGAATAAAAAATAATTAAATAAAACATATATAAGGATTTAAAAGTAAGTAATTGCTTTATTGTTAATCATGTGAATCATAATTATTATTATTATCATTGTAGTGCTTTGTGGTATACGATGTTTTTGTTTGATTACCTGGCGCATAGATAAACAAATCTGATGGTTTTCCAACACGGGAACAGGCAACATACAATTGACCATGTGAGAAACATGGGTTTTCTAGAATAATACCACAAACACTTAATGATTGCCCCTGGGACTTGTTTATAGTCATAGCAAAAGCAAGCCGCACTGGAAACTGTAGTCGTTTAAACTCAAATGGCACATCGGTCGGAATCATTGGGATGCGTGGTATGAGAACATCTTCTCCTTTATACTTTCCTTTGAGTATAGTTGCTTCTATCACATTGTTTAGTAATTTTTTTATCGCTAGCCGTGTACCGTTGCAAAGACGCGGTTGGTTGATATTATAACCACCGATCCAACCTTTAATTGAAGATTGTGAGGTGGCAATCCTGGCAAATCCAGCGAGTTTAAAAATTCGGGTGGATAGTTGACTACATCATCTTGATTAGTAGCCGAATCAACTGAATTATATCCTCAATTCGCCTGTAATTTGTTCTTGAATTTTGAAATTTAATTCATTTACATCTATGTTTTTTGCAGCCAGTATAGCTCGTTCGCTCAACCAATCATGGTTTCTGTAATTTTGAGAAACATCTGGAAACACCTTCTGAATAAGTTCATCTTTTGATCGAGTTAACTGACAAAAACTTTGAGGAAAGTTAATGCAGCCAGTCAACATGTCTATAGGAAATTTGCCATAACCAATGTCAATGAGTTGTTTAGAGAATATGTTTCCAGATTGGTCATTTTGCAACTCGACACGCATATTCTTGCTTATGTTATAGGATGGATTCGGGTTGTCTCTCAATACTAAGGCCTTCCTTCCAAAACCTCCAAGAATCGTATATTCAGTTCCGTTCCAGTTAATAGCCCACAGGCACAGATAGTAAAGAGGACCGAAGCGGTGCCGCCGGAGTCCGGAAGAGGAATAGATCGAGTGCCTCGTTGCGCGCCGGGGTCCCGATTTTCTTAACCTCCCGATCGCGGCAACGCGGGGACGATCCATCCTATAACATTGGCGCCCAACGTGGGGCTGAAGAGTTGGAGGAAGTACTTGCTGTAGCAGTAGGGGCCGAAGAGCTGGAGGACCTCACAGTCGTGAGAGTGAGCAGTGGGTACCACCACAGCACAGAGGGTTGGGAGCTCTACGTCAGACAATTGTAGATCTCCCAAGTTAGCGTGGTGGTGCAAGTGTATCGTTGTTGCACCCGCATTGAAAGCCAGCACTGTGGTGGTGGGGCCGTAGCCAGTAAAAATTAGGTGTGGTTCTCATCAGCTGGGGGCCCTTTTCGGCGAGCTGGCATCCGGACCATAGAATTAGGTGGGATTGCCAAGTGAGTGCTGGTTACCAAATAGGCCCTGGCACGTCTATGCTCTCGCTGCTTCGGGGCACTGTTGCCGGAAGAGCTGGAGCGGAAGTCCGAACACGAGTCTAACAGACCTGTCAGATCTGCGCTGAACGCTCGCAGTTCGGTTTGCGGGATCAGTTGCGCGACCTCTTCTGCCGCCAGGTGAACCTGGGAGTTGAGAGCTTTTCTCAAACTCCGCAACTGTTCCTGTGTGTGCTATTCCCCTAACACGGAGCTCGAACGCCAACTCATCCTTACGGAGGTGGTTGGCGCTCATCCTCGACCTGAAAGCGCCGTTGCGGGACATTACGATAAACGGGTGACACCAAAATTGAGGACCGACGTAGCAAGACAGAATTTGTCGCTCCTCAAGTGAACGAGCTGGTGACACGTTAGTCGTGGCGACGACGGGAGGCGATTTCGTTAGGAGAGGAAAGGAAGAGTCGGCACCTTCTTCCTCAGAACGAAATATGGAAAGATCAGGAAATTTAGAGGAACGGCGGGTGGGCTACGTTCGGAAACGGATGTGCTTTGACATGTTTCCACAAATTGGAGGACTTTAGACATGCATTGAGTTCATCAGCTGGCGTTGATCGTGGAATCACTGGCAATGTTTGACGAAAATCTCCTGCTAATAAAATCATTGCACCACTAAATCGGTTATTATTGCTCCGTAGATCTTTTAAGGTTCTGTCTAAAGCCTCCAGAGATTTTTTATGTGCCATCGTGCATTCATCCCAAACAATCAATTTACATTGCTGCAAAACCTTTGCCATTGCAGAGTTCTTCGAAACGTTGCAGGTTGGAGTTTCATTGCTTTGCATATTTAATGTCAATTTTAGTGCTGAATGGGCTGTTCGACCACCTTCAAGCAAAGTTGCTGCGATTCCCGACGAAGCGAGTGCAAGTGCAATTTTATTTTGTGAGCGAATTGTTGCTAATATTAATGAAATCAAAAAAGTTTTTCCTGTACCACCAGGTGCATCTAAGAAGTAAATCCCTCCAGTTTCATCATTTGTTACTTTCATAAGAGTTTCAAATACATACTTCTGTTGTTCATTTAACAGTGGAAGATTTGTTTGAATTAATTCTTTCAAAGCGTTGAGATCATACAGCCTTTCTCGATGCAACTCTTGGTTAAAAGCGTCATGCATTGGACGATTGGGCGCGGTCAGGCCTAATTGAATTAATAGTTTGTTTGACATTATCAAGCACATGTCCTCAATTGAAATCAATGCTTCATTGTAAATTTCTTCACTGATTTGTATATTTGGATTTCCCATTCTATTCCGTATTTGATACAAAATAGCATCACACATATAATCTTTGTACTTGATCCACAAATCAATTGGGTTTGATGGGAAGCATGTAGATATGATTATAGAAAACAATGTTCGTAAGATTTGGCCAAATTGGTCCGGGCGTTGTTGAGTTATGCGCTTACCACCATATAATATGATTAAGAAATTGAAGATTAGTGACACACCTTAACTTTGGTGACAGAAAATTTTGTTCGCTAAAATAATTATGAGTAACTGCTATAATACATACCTTGAAAGTTGGCATAAAATTTTCCCGAACTACATTTGTTGCCCCAAATGAAGTCATTTGAAAGCAATTGTTATACCATAGCAACAATAAAGCTCAAATTGACTACGTTTTAGTTACAAATCATTTGTATGGGAAAAAGAAAATGGTTATTTTTAGGGTTTTTCCAGCAATAATTCTAATTTTTCTCGCCGTAAAAACCATCCTTGAACTTCAACAAACATTTTAAAAAAAGATTTGGCCAAATTGGTCCAGGCGTTGTTGAGTTATGCGCTTACCAACACATTTTGCGATTCATTTTTATATTATAGATGATAACAATCTAGTGTTTGGAGTTATAGTTACGTCTTTTAATCTAGTGGTGAGTTATTCTGTGTTGCGTATCGTGTATCTGTTTGGTAATGTAATGGTACTTTTTAGCATTGTGGTCAAATATTTTGAGAGTTTATACGCTGGTGCAGATGTGAAGTTTATGACTGGTCTGATGGGTGTGTCGTTTTTATGAATTTTTGGTTGTCCGTTGAGTAGTGGTGGTTTTGGGTTCATGTTTATGTATTTATAATGCTGTTCTTTTGGTATGTTAGTATGGTTTCTAAGTGCATTGCGTATTTGTGTTTGATACGAGTCCGTAGGGTCTTTTTTCAGTTTCGTGCAGTGTGTTTGGTTGATGAAGTCAGTCGTCTTGTTTATGTAGTTCTGTTTATCTAGTATAACAATGACGTTTCCTTTGTCTGCTTTTGTCAAAATTAAATTATTTTTGTTGAGTTTGGTCCTAATTTGTTTAGCTGTTTGTACGTCTTTGTGGTCCGTCCTGTTCTTTCTGTATTCTTTGATGGTTTGTTCGATTTTGTCCGCAATTTTGTGGCGTATGCGTTCTTGGTTTTCGATTGGTAGGTATTGTATGGCTGTCTCAGCGTCCAAGATGTTCGTTTCAATTTCCTTTTGTAAGTCAGTTGAAGGTAAGTTATGTTTGAGTCCTCTTTCTGATAGTTGCGATTCGTTGTCAGTGAATTTTACGTCCGTCAAGTTAACTGTTCTACTATGAAATGTTGTAGTAGGTTTCGAGATAGGGTCTAGTTTTTTCTTGAGTTTGTCGAGTTTTCTGTCCATTAAAGAAATTGGGTTGTGTCCGCCAGTAGGCAACTCACGGACTCACCTAACAGGTACGTTAACTTTAGTTTTCTGTCCATATTCTTGTATTTGTTAGTCATGATTGTATTCGTTTGTGTGCGTAGGTAGTCTAGGAAATCTATGAATATGTCGTGTAAGTTATTTTCCGTCATTATGTTGGCTGATTCTAAGTGTATTTTGTATATTTCCCTATTAAGTTTGTCTTTTTTAATGTATAACGTCCGTATTTCTGTCCTAATCCAAAGTTTTTGAGCTTGTTTTTTGTGCAGAGTATGACTGTCTATTGATCTGTATGAGTGGGTATTTTGGTGTTATGTTGTGAGTGAGGCATTGTTTGTTGTAGCGTATGTTAGAGATTGTTTTGTGTAGTTGTAGCGTCTTGTTGTTCATTCTTGTTAGTAGTACCTTAGCCGGACTGGCTGTGTCAGGTATTACAGGATTGACAGCTCCAACGCTCCTCCACTCTTCCAGAGTAACTGTAAAGAGGAACGCGGCAATCAGCAGCCTTCGGTGACCCCGGCCTTGTGGACTACTCCGAGGACACGGGAGTGATTTCTCCTACCGCTTGGCAGGGGTTGCCAAGCTGCTCACTCCTCTGCGCCAATGCTGACTAGAACGGCAGTACATGTCAACTCTTCCCGACTAGGCCACTCGTACGATCGTGCCTCATATAAATTTGAAACGGCGTCCATCCCCCTTCTCCATCGCGTGAAATTGCTCCTACTTTTTTAAAGGGAAGAAATAAATATAATTTACCCGTCTTTTGTGAAGCAGTTGTCTCCTGAGCCCGGAGCTCGTTGAGAACTGGGTTTTGATCCTAAAAAAAAGAAAAAAAGTTACCGACTGCTCTCGAGTATTTCCATTCAGCGAAGACATGACCGAGATCTAATTGCGAGTGCACGTGAACCAAGTTCTTTTTTATCTAATGAACCAAAATGAAACCGAACGAGAGGGTTGAAACGAAGATAATACTTGAACCACTTGAGCTCTTCAACTCCATAAAAAATGGTGAAGTTTGAATGCCCCTTTGTGGTATCGATGCCGCAACTTGTTTTCTTTCCGTGTTATCGTTTCAGTTACAACGCAATGATATCCCTTTGGTTTGGCCCAACTCTTCTAATTAACTGAGCCGGAGAGTGACAGGGTAAAAAACGAAAAAAAAAAAAAACAGCTTCCCAAAGGTTCAGAACGAAATAAGTGAAGGATTATTTATTCTCGTTCCATTTGTGTGGGTAACAACGTTGGAATTAGGATGATGTTTTATGATGAAGAGAGGGGAGTGTTGTAGGGAGGGAGGGGGGTTGGTAAGAACTCGATTCCGCGACTCCAGAGCTCCTTTCGTAATATTCCTCAAAGAGATCATTACAGCCCATATTTTATCGAGTCGCATCAGAACGAGATTATTTTTCTCGTCCCTTCTTTCCCTTCGTGCAGTTTCCTAGAGACGAGAAATGACGACGCTCTCTCAATTCCCTCGATGAGCCCATCGCAACAACGGCGCAGTCGCAGGTCACGTCACAACTACCGCTAAAAACAAACTGAGCGAGGACTGGACGGTCTCAACGACTGACCGGAAGGATGGACTTGGCTTTTCAGGGCCTTGTACAACCAAACACTCAACCTGAAACTTCTTCAATCTTCAGGAACTTCAAATGGTAGTTGTGTCGCGTCACGTGCCCATTGACAGACAACTCGAGCGCGAACCTAATGCAAGCTAAGGTCGTGGGTAGGAAATAATGGGGTATGATCTTTAACCGAACAGCTCAAGGCCCGAATGTTTGCTCCAAGACAGCTTCCAATCCACAGCAACTTCTCAAAAGAAAGCGCTACATCGTCCATGACACAGCCCAAGTCTAGACTATTCAGGATTCTGGAATGCTCTATGCCTATGCACTTGCCCTTCCCACTCAAATCGCTCAATCCAATCATCGTTCAAAGGCGTGTACACCTGCAGGTCGATATGTGTTGACTAGGATCCCAAAAATCTTGTTGACATGTAATAAAAATAGAACTCTGTAGCACTCCCTCCTCCACTCTAAGTCATCATGTCCCTTTCCCATCGCCTTTACATTTTATTACCGATCACTCAACAAATACTTACTCGTCAGCTATTCCTTCAACTGTTCAAAGAGGCCAGGACTCATGCCACGGAAGGGTGAGCGTGGTTTGTGGACTGTTTAGACGCACTATGACAAGAACACATCTTTTGGTGCAATATAGTGTCAACAACTTCAGGATTTTCATGGGATCATCTCTGTCTCTTTGTTTCCTCTGGTGTCTAATAGCCCTAAAGCCGGCGTAGAACCTTTACCAACAGTCATTCAGTGAATGTGTCAAGCTCACTCGGTTCTACTGTAACATACAAGTTGGGTGAGGTAATTGGATCGACCCAGACTATTGGACGAGCCAGTTCCTTAAATCCCATATCATGGAGCCTGACTTCCACTCGTACCCCAAGTACATCCTCAACTCTAATCCATCTCTATTCTACTCTCAGCATTTATTTAGACCATTCGCGCCCATTCCCGAAACAATCCCACTGACTAACAGATTTACTGAAGATAGCGCTTTGGTAGAGGTCTTGTGAACATTTCTCGTATGTCCAGGTCAGCTCAATGGAGCTCTAATGTGAATACGTTCAATTTCCATTTTTCACTTCTTTTGTGCTCAACACTTCTCTCACGCTAGCTCTGCAGACCAGGGCAGTGAAGAAGTTTTTATTCATTTATGAGACGAGCTCAAAATCTGAAGAGAATATCTGGTGCGTAGCAACACACAACTTTCCGCCACCCCTTTAAGTTCGAACACCAGCTACAAATGAGGGCGCTATATCTTTCATCAACGCATTTCTACAGAAACATTTATAGGAAACAAAATGTAGGGACTAGTTAGCTGAGAGTACTTGGAAAGTTTGATCGAAATCGTTAGAGCCGTCTTTGAGAAAATTGGAATACCGATAAATTAAATTCGACAAATCTCCTTTTCTGAGTTAACTTGGCTTATATCTCCGTTCAACATATATATACAGAAATAATTATGGAGAACGAAATGTTGGTATGGGTGACTCAAAGACACTCTGAACAATTAAGCGAGATTGGTGAAGTAGTTACTCTGGAATTTACGAAAATGTTCGAAAAAACGGTATTTATGACACATTTTCATTTTTATCTCTGTTCAATGGACTCTCAGAGGAACATTTATTGACAACAATATGTAGGTATTAACTATTTGAAAACACCCTGTGAGTTTGGTGAAAATCGCTGTAGCTGTTTTGCCAAAAAGCGTAAAAAACCTATTTTTGCTTCATAGGCCTATATTTCCGTTCACCGTATTTTCATGGAGATATGTATGGGGAAAAAAAGTTAGGTATTGATCAGTAAAAGATAATTTGAAAGTTTAATCAAAATGGTTATCTTCGTTTTTTTAGAAAAATTCGAAAAACCTTAGTTTTTGGTACATTTCCGTCTCCCCACCCCCTTTCCCACCGGCCGAAATCGTCCATAACCTTATTTTGGTGTCTAAAAAAGATAACAAACACAACAAAAAAAGAACCAGCTCAATCGGATCAGCAGTTCTCCCGCAAATCGAACTACAGACATACACACACACGGACCACGCGCCGGAATTAGGTTTTTTAGACTCAGTACGCCTCAAAATGAAGAAAACTCAAATTTTTTTTTTGACCCGATTACTATACTTTTCTTCCCTTTGGGTAGCGGAAAGTAAAAAAGCAGTCTAATGGACGATGAATGGGAAATTCAAGAACAAGTAATAGTTTTCCTGAGCATTAAGAGTGTAACTGAAGGTCAAGACTGGGCGAGGAAGAGAAGAGGATGTTGACTTTTCCCGCAATACAGCAAGGAAGCCCACACAGGTCTAGAGGTACAGGGTACCCATCCCGGGAGTAGTTCGTGCAGCAAGACGTTATCTGTGTCCCAGACACTGATCACGAGAGGAGAGCAAAAAGAAGCGAGCAGTTGACATATTTGGGGTTTGAGAGTTTTGATGCTCGATACCGCGGAAAAGATCTGAAGACCTCCTAAATAACCAACACTCCTAGTTGGGGCAACAGACTGCAAATTTGTGCTCGTACAAGGGGAAGTAGAGTAAGATGTTGGAGTATGACGCGTCCTGGGTGAAGGAATCAGAGGTTTTGCTGGAAAATCAAGAATAGAAAAATAGTTCATGAAACGAGTGAATCACTCATGGGCGAGTAAGAAGAACCAAATTTCCTGTTATACTAGTGAATAGTCACTCGATATAAGGCACTCTTCAGTCAAAGTCACAGAAACGATTTTTCTTTCTCTATCTGGGAACGCTTTGAGCTGAGCCAGTTCATTACCAAACACAATCAATCAATCAATCGTTTTATTTGTTGTTTTATGGCTACAGAGGCCTATACAACAAGAAGTTCGCCTAAATTATAAACAAACAACATAACTTCAAAACAACAGAAACATAAATCAATTCTCTTCTGAAACTAAATCTTCAAGAAATTTGCGAAGTTTTAAATAGTTCATAAAAAATTAAAAAACTTATAAACTAATTCTTTCGTAATGCAACTAAATAAGGATTTATTCCAAAATAAATTGTTCTAAAGCCCATCAATTGGGGACACTTACAAAATATGTGTTCGAGGGTTTCTTCCTCCTTGCTATTGCACAGGATACCATCGTAAGACCATACGCTTCGAGTGCCTCAACCAATTTACGCCCAACGCTATCCATACAAGGGTCTTGTGATCTCCTAACGCAACATAATGAGGTACCCCGGAACATTAATTCTTCACCCTGGTTAAGAGTACCTACCCGCACATTCCAATCTCCAATAAGAACTAGCTTATACCCTACAAATTACAACAAAACATATTCCATCACCGCTGCCAATTCTTGGGAGAAGGCATCAAATTCTTCTTTAGTGTTAATATAAATATTACCAATTACCATTTTGCGAGCTGATAAAACAATAAAAATAAAATACCTTGATGTTCTTAGCACTAATACATCGTTAAAAATAGTATTTTGGACCAGGGTGAGTAAGCCCCCCCTCGCCCTTCCACTATTATGGTATCGGACTGCACAAGACTCAACTTTCGAGAATCGTTCCAAGACTAATGGTAATACCGGACTATTTTCTGCCCACGTTTCTTGAAAACACATTATATCGTTTTTTGTCAAAAAATAACATTGCTCTGCGTTTAAATTTCCCAAGTTCTTTATACCACCCATATTTCAGCTAATAATACTAAATAAATTACGGTCCTCTATTTTATTTACTTTCCCTTCGAAAAAGCTGGTGTTCTTTATTTCGCTGAGCTGGATTCGATTCCGGCCGGCTTTTCTTCCACTTCACGTGTTCGGGGCTGAATTCTGCCTCATCCCTAGTTTTCTTTCGGTTCCTTGAAGGGCTACCAACGTTGTTGCTCGAAGACTCTCCAGCTGCTGAAATACGTTTATTCTCAATGGTCTCGAATTTTCCCCGTAGTTCCTCCAATGACCAAGCCTGCCCATTTACGATGAGTTTATCATATCTCATAAATGCCTTCATACCATCTTTTTTTGCTTCGGTACAAAATGGTACGAGATTCCTTTGAATTTCTCTTATCTGGCCTGGGAGATCACTTCTAAGAGAGATTTTCGTACCTGCCAAATTTTTCGCCGCTTGTAGGCACTCTACTCTAGTTCCAGGTGTTTTAAATGAAACTAATACTGGTTTTTGCGATGATGTTTTTTTGGCCCAAACACCCTTGTTTGACAGTACAGTTTATACAGACGCAACAAGTAGATGAGACGATGAACGACGTTCTCCGCCGTTGTAACTCTTATTGTGCTCTTCACGACATCAATATCTGCCACATGGCCGTAGGAACAGAATCACAGCTCTCCTCCTTGATGACTCTTGAGAGCGGCGAAGTGCAATAGGAGCAACAACTTTTTTCACAGCGCTCAGCTCAACAATCACGTCAGACCTCCACCTACGAAAGGAGTAAGAATATTAAGTAACAGTCACGTGTGAGAAGAATCAGATGCCACTGTACCGAACTCCTGAATTTGAATGTTCCACTCGTTAATTCGCGCGTTCCCGGCCAATGCCACCAAGCATCCTCTGATTCCCTCAATTCCCCAAACGTATTAAGCAGTTAGAATTTGAATTCGGATCCGGCTCTCGAAACTCTCTTTGGGGCTTTTCTGGAGGAGAAAAATCCGGAAAGTTGAGGGTCCGCAGCTCGAAGAGATGAGAACAAGCCAAGAGAAAGCTGAAGGGTAAAAGAGGGTCTCTTATTGCCCAGGGATGACCCTTAATTTGCATACAAAGAATTACTGGACGGATCAAGGCCTTATCCCCATAGCCTGAATACCACGAGGTGAGTGGTAGGAAGGACGTTGTTTGATGGAGGGAGGGGTGTCACGGGTGAAGCAAGAATGTGGAAAACTCCTGAATCCTCTCGCTCTTCAGCTTATCCTCCGTCCTTTTCTGCTCAGTTCCGAACAGAAGTCTTGTATGTAAATTGTATTTGCGGTCAAAACTGGGGAAGAAAAGGGTGAGGGTGGGGGGGTGTAGAGAGAGGGATTGAAGGGGGACGAAAAGGAAAGGGTAGGAGGTGAAGAGAAGTGGGAAGGAGTGGGGAAAGGCGGTGGTAAAGCCCATCTAGAACCACTAAATTGTGTTGACAGTACACTTTGCATATTCATAAGGGAGTGAACGGTGTGTATTTGTTTTTAAAGTTGCCTTGATGAATCCTGGGGATCTTGGCGGTGGCTCTTGAGGTGGAAGTAACATTTCAGCCTCACCACCGTTGCCGCTCCTTCATCTTCCTGTTAGTTCTTCTCTCTCCTGCTTCACGCTCCATCTTCCCGGCAGCCTAAGGGACTGCCTTTTTGTTTTGTTTTTTTTCATCGCGTTGACTCGCTGAACCAAACTTGAATAAATTTAACCCGCCCTCGCCGCTGGGAAGAATCCACGAAATTCCGAAATCGTGGAATTGACGAGCGTCATAATCGACAGCCAGGCTTTTCACTACAACGCAACGTCCTTCGAAGACTTTGGTTTGGATTCCGACCTTCGAGAACCAGGCGAAGTTGCGCGGAGAAATTCATCACAACGATTTCAGGGCTGCTGGTGAATTTGCATCGTTCCACAGTCGGCATTTCTGTTTCATCTCGTTCCAATGATATTGTGTAGTGAACGCCCAAGTATTTCCTTGCTGACGGGCCTTGAAGGTAACATCTTTCTTTGTGACCGAATTCCGCGACCTCCGCGTCACTGCCGTTGCCTGTTGCGTTTCTGTTTCTACTTTCCCTTAGTCCGTTCTTCTTCTCATTTTCCTTAGCTCCACGAAATAGAAAGAAAAGTTATGAGTTCTCTTCAGACCGTTACGCTTCATGAATTATGTTTCTTATAATTTCGGGAACACGATCTGTGTGTCTGCCAACGCGATAGAAAGAAAACGCCACAATCAAATCGTTCAGTGCTCAAATTATATTTAGGCGGTAGGGAACGATTTCGATTAACCGTTTTGTACGAGCAGCTCTCCAAACTCTACTTCAAAATTGTCATCTGTGGGGAAATTATTGGAGCAGCACTATGAATCATCAAAGGGTCGGAGAAAATTGATTTTAGCGCGATTATTTTCTCATACATTTCGCTCGAATGGTTGTTCAATAAATTATTTATACCATGAGCGTGAGCAACTGTCACGAAACGATTTGGAGCAGCCCCAGAAATTCCGGAATTCAAACCGATTTCACTTACTATCATATCTCCCAGCTATTCTGCGATAATTCCTGTTGATGTTGACGCCGGTGCACTGATTTCTGACCTCTCCGTCAGTCGGAACTGTGCCCAACAAAAAAGTACAGTTGAAGTGCTTCAGTTGGTTATGACGAGTGAGGATTTGCCTTTCCCCTCTCCAATGATGGAGACGATCCGGTACAAACAGAAGAATTGGGGGAAGAAAGTCACATCGCTTCCGAAGAAGATAGAATTGATGGTATGACGACGGAACTGGAGTTTACGGATGGAAGTAAATATGAGGATGTATAGATGGGAGGAGATGAGAGCCGTTCTGCAGTGGGTGAAGAGAAACATACCAAATCAACCACAAAACCACCGAACAAATGCATGAAAGGGTCCCGAAAGCCTCTCGCTTTTCTAGAGCTACAGGGGCTGTCAAACTACCCGTGCAGCGACAGGATTCTTCAAATTTTCGTAGAAGCCAGAAATACAGGGGTTTCCCATCGACAATCAAATCCGCCTCCAGAAGTACGACCATGGGTTAGGGATTTGCGTTTGCTGAGTCAAAACGTGAAAAACGAACCACCCTTAAGCTTAGATATGAACCCTACACTATAGAGATGGGCTTCGGAAGGTTAACTGTCTCTAAATGTGGACGTTGTTCCAAAGCGTCCTGCCGAAACGAAGGTTGCCACTTTGCCATAGAAGAAGAAGAAGAAGCTGCGGACCAAAGGACTCGCCGGAGCTGCCAGGACAAATGGCATTTCGCTGTGGCCACAAATGGGCCCATGTCCCAACTCCCCAACAAGCCCCGCTTAGTGCCCCAGCTGCCGATGGTACCCATTGCCCCACGCTCCTGGGTTTGGTGGAGGGGGGTGCCAGGCGAGGATCTAACCAGTGTCCGCTGGTTCTATCCTCGCCTGGCTCGGAAAGTCTCACGCCCCAACGCACTTGGCTACCACGCCCCCTTTGCTTAGAGTTTCCCTGAGGACCCAGAAGATTAATCTCTTTAATGGAAAGTGTACAAAGAGGCCTGATAGCTGATAGAGTTATTAGAAGGTTTAAGATCATAATCCGTTTCATATTGACAAATACTTCTGGTGGTGTGTGAAAAAAAGGTATGTTCCGATTTTGCATTATATTTAATTAGTTCATTAATTTCAGAATAGATTCCAGTACTGATTAGTATGTAGTAGGAACGCACAGACTCTAGGGGGGAAGGAACTACAGCAATTTGAATTTCCGCGCGAATTCGTTCCATTGTAACTGAAGTTTTGCAACTGATAGAGTATGCAAGAGTCCGAGTTCAGTCGACACAGGCGCCTCTGGGCCTGGGAGCTGGTGTGAGCCAAAACGAAAGCTGATGGCAACTGTATCTGCTCGAGTTTTAGGGCAAACTGTTACAGAAGGTGAGGGATGAGAAGTGAGATGATGGAAGGGGGTGAGATAAACCTCACCGGGGAACGTCGCATAATGCGTTGCCGGGTCCTAAGTTGTGTCGACAGGGCTACATATATCAATGACAGAAGTCAATTGACAGGGGGCTCTGGGATTCAGACATTGGCAGCTACTAATCAAGGCTGGGGAAGACCCGAACTCGAGCTCTCTGTTAGAAAAGAAGACTGACCAATCGGGCAAATCTGGATTTAGCTGAGCTACACTGATTGTTCATCGCACATAGCGCAGGACAATCCGATGAACCATTTTTTGAAGTGAAACTTCTATATAGACCAGGGTTTCAGGATTTTCGAGTCACGAAAATCCGTTACCGGTCACGTGGTATGGCAAGACGATGGCGAGAGCAGGTGTAGCAGCGACAGAGAGAGGGAAGACTAGGGGCGGTGGAGAGAGGGCAACTGCGTAATGCGCAGCCGCGGGCAGCGAGCGGGATAGGAGAGACAGCTGAGCAGATGCTCTCGTGATATGTCCTCCACCAGAGTCCCGGCGGTGTGTGCTCAACAGTTATTTTCTTATTTCCGCTCTCCACGTGGCTGGGCATCGTTGCCCCGGCCTGTCGTTTTCGCTCTTCTTAACTTCTTAATTTGCTTGTGTGCTCTCGGCTGGCGGCGTCAATAGAGCGCGCCGCGTTGTAGAGTAGACTATGGATGTGTTTTTCCCGGATTGAAGTCTGTTTTCCTGTTTAATAAAATAAAATATGTTTAAATAATATAAAAAATGCATTCATTACAATTTACCTACCCTTACCAAATCATAATTTGCAGTAAACCTGTGAATAAAGAAATGTGTGACAGTCACACATGGTAGAAGTGAAACTTTAACTTGCAAATCCGAATCGAAACCAACAAGTGGAAAAACGAATCACAACGGACAAGTGGAAAAACAACGGAAAAGTGGAAAAACGCATCACAAAAACATGTTTACTCGAAGTTTTATGGGCCGATTGTTAATGTACTTGTCCGTTTTGATTCGTTTTTCCACTTTTAACATCCCGATTCGGTTTTGCACGTTAAAGTTTCACTTCTACCATGTGTGACTGTCACACATTTTGGTTTATTATTCATTCTGAATAATAACCCTATGTTTTCGGTCACGAAAAATTTTTTACAACCCCCCCTCAAAATTTGATACTTTACGTTTCAAGACATGGAGATTCCAAATTTGCAATGTCCGTCCGCCGTCCCCCATCCCCCGTCCCCCGTCCGGGCCGTTTTGTGCCTTTAACGTGGTCTAAAAAATTCGTTCTTTCGCCCAAAAATCCGATTTGGTATCTAGTTGTGCCCGCCATCTCGGCAATCCGATCGGACGAAGCCCGTGGTTGTAATGGGCAAAAACGGTTAAAAAAATTAACGAAACGCAGTACAACGCGGGAACTACAGCGGAAGTCAACGTTTCGTCGTTTGAACTCCCTCCGCCCTGCCCGTCTCTTTAAAAAACCAACCGCTCTCGAGGCGACTCGCTTCCCTCCCAACGACTCCGCCTCCCCCACTCGCCGCTCAACTCGCCTTTCGCTCGTTCCTATTTCCCCGACGTTTTGGTTTTAATACGATTCAATTTTTTTAGATTCTTTCGTTTCATTCTCATTTTGGTTTTTTTCATAGATTTTTGGTTAAATTTTGATATTAGTATTTAGCGTGCGTGTTTTCATATTAAAATTCAGTTTTTTCTAGATACTTGCGTTTTTTTGTTTATTTTAATATTACGATTCAGTTCTTTTCGACCTTTTTTTGGGTTTCATTATGATATTTTTCGATGCTGAATCGAACAGGATGGGTCTCGGAGCATTAATGCTAGGTCAAGCTGATTATCCGAATAATAAACCGTTGTGTAATAATTTGCAGGGTTTTTTTATCGTTCGAATCACATCTTCGATAAATGATTTTGCTCGTAACTTGCATATTTCTGTTGTTTGCTGTGCAACAAGATCGGATGAATAAATTAAATCTGACCAGAGGGAGAAACTAAAATACGAAATGAGAGCCAAATAATTCGAAATTACGGTCGGAAGGTACTCATCGGGGGCGTTAAGATGGTGCCATTAACAAAAACTGGTGCGACGTCACTTTTAGCAGTGGATTGAGCCTTGGCCTTACGGGCGTTCCATCGCATCATTTTCTGCTCGGTTTTATACGAGTACAGCACCGATTCACGCTCTCGTTACGAAAACGTCATCTCGCGCGCTCATCCATCTTGCAAGGAAATTAAATCGAACGGCAGATTCCCAACGGTTGACCGGCGGTTGGTGTAAAATCCATTTCTCCAAGACCGATTCCTCTCCGAATCGGCTTCTTCAAGAGAAACAAGTTGAGCGGAAAGAGCGTTCAGTGATTCCTTACGGAAGGCAAAGGCATTAGATCTCATTTCGCATGGCCAGTGGTCTGGTCGATCCTTTGAGCGGCCGACTTGAGATGGAACTTTTACGACACGATGAGCACACCATCCGATCCCTAAGATCCATCCGTTTCATGATCCTCCGTTTTAAAAAAAAAATAAAAACGAAACATCCTCTTTTCATTCCTCTGTTTGATTCTCCAGCTATGAACAATGTTTTTCTTGCTAATGCGCCTCCGCTTTCACGAAATGAACGTCGGATCAAAATACAGCCTTGTTGCGGAAATATAAAAAGCCAACTTTAGATTTTCGAAAAAAAAGTCCTCGCACGAATTCTGGCTTATACCACTCAACTATCCAGATCCTAAAAATGCTCAGGTCGATTTCTTGTTTTCAATTTTTTTCGTACATTTACCTTTAGTTTCCATCTAATGATTTTCAATATAATGATTTGATTGAAAAAGTTAGGAATTATAGTTTTAAAAATTCGGCACTTTGGACCCCGAGACGTCGAACATAACTGAAGGAATGTGTGAACGAGGGGTCCGGGTAATTTCAGGGAGGGAGGGCACAAGAAGAGACAGGATTTTTGAGTTGTGAACAGTGAGCACAGGATGGTTAAGGGAGAGGGGTTTCGTGACACGATTTCGTTCCCTCCTAACGTGACGGTTTTTGGCAGTTAAGTGAAGGCTGAAGTATGTTACGTGCTAAAATAGGTGGCGTCTAGAACATCCAGGTGCCATTCTGAGACAGTTACTCTAAAGTAAGACGCGTAATAATTTCTTAATATAGGGCGCAGAATGGAGTACCGGCTGACTGCATTCTGATAAAATTGATTCATCAATTCAAATTGAATTATCTGGTGCGACGCCTCACATAAATTTTCTCAGTCCTATCCACATTCTAGCTACTGTTTCAATCCACTTTTTAACTCAGTTTACAGATAGTTATTGTGTATATCACTAGAGGAGGGTTCTCTAATATATGAAAAAAATATAAAATAAAACTCAGATATGAACAGTATCTGGGGAAACATGAAAAGAAGGAAAAAACCCTGCAAATTATTACACAATGGTTTATTATTCTCATGAACAGCTTGACCTAGTATAAGTGCTCCGAGACCCATCCCATTCAATTCAGCATCGAATACTAGTAAACCATACGAAATATGACCTGGCTACAATGGAACTACGGAAACTATATACTCCCCCAGCGCCAGGCGCCCATAAACGTCTGTAGGCGTTTATGATCCGATGAAGGTATGTACGAAGGAAGTGGCCTTGGCGCCCCGTCGGGCAAAAAGAGTTGAAAGGTCGTTGTGAGTCGAGCGGGCGGGTGATTGAGTTTGATATGACGGGAGGAAGGGAGGGAGTACTAATGGCGAAACGTTGACTTCTGCTGTAGTTCCCGTGTTATACTGCATTTCGTTAATTTTTTTAACCACTTTTTGCCCATAACAACCTTGGGCTTCGTCCGATCGGATTGCCGAGATGGCGGGCACAACTAGATACCAAATGGGATTTTTGTGCGAAAGAACGAATATTTTAGACCACATTAAAGGCACAAAACGGCCCAGACGGCGGACGGGGGACGACGGACGGACATTGCAGACTTGGAATTCCGATGTCTTGAAACGTAAAGTATCGAATTTTGAGGGGGGGGGGGTGTTAAACATTTTTCGTGACCGAAAACATAGGGTTATTATTCAGAATGGATAATAAACCAAAAGGTACCAAAATACCTAGAGGGTTCTTCAATTGAATTAAATTTTTTTAATACCGATAAATTGTTATCTGACAATTCTTCTTTTCTGAATCATTTTCCGTTCAAAAGAGGTATACAGAACGAAATGTGGGTATGGGTGACTAGAAGACACTCTGTAAGCTTGATCAAATCTGGTGGAGCAGTCACCGGAAATGTTCGAGAAAACATTATTTGCGACACATTTTGAGTTTTATCTCTGTTGAATGGACTGTGAGAGGAACATTTATTGAGAACAATATATAGGTTGTAGCGTAAAAAAAAAAAAATTCGTAGTCCGCGTAGTTCTCGGCGCCACCCGTTCCAGTCTTCCGCCAGACAGCAGTAAAGGCGTACGGGAAAATTACGTTTATTTCTTTTCCAGCCATTTTTCCAATGAAGAAGTGGGACAGTTAATTTTTTGTTGTAAAATATATTCTTCAGAAGAAAAAAAAAACACTGATAGGTCCAGAATTCGACGATGAATTTGGAGACAAATTGTTGAATCCATCGTGTGCTGCTACCTGCAGGCTAGTTGGGAGAACAGGCCCGGCACCACGTTTCGGAGTTCTATTGTTCCTTTTTCCGCCGTCCAGCATTGACGTATTTACCTACAGCTCATCAGCATTTCCCGTCTCTTCCAAAAATATTAGTTATTCACTAACTGCGTGGCTTCTACCAAGATACCCACTCATCACGTACCGTTTCAGGTCGGAGCTCAAAAGCAAATCACCGACTGCTCCAAACCCGAAGAATACATCCAGAACTACGTTCCTTTTCCGTTCCATTTCATCAGTTAGTAAACTTATAATATACTCCACGGCCGTTGGAAGTAGTGAGTACCTGCTTAATTTCTGTAATCTACCGTACCTACCATATAAATCTGTGACAGAGATCTACCCTGAGTTGTTTACTTAAAGATAAAGTTAATTTTCATTTTTTTTAATTTTTATTTGCTTAAATAAAGCGACACCTATCCTAGTCAAGTTTATTTTGTTGTTTTCCATTTACCTATATTACATTAACCCTTGATTTACCTTGGGTTCATCCCCACAAAATTTAAATTTGTTTATGTCGTCACAAGGTATTAACTATTCGGAAAAAATACTGAAAATAAACGCTTGTAAGTATGAATAAACGGATGTGACAGTTCGCGCTAATATTTGCAAAACTGTTTCGTGGGGGATTAAACGCTCGTGCTAGACGTTGATGCTGGTTAACATTTGGTCGTACCGCATCGCTTGGTATAAGTAGTCGAGATGGAGGAGGCAACATAGTAACAACAATCGTACAATAAGTGACGCACATCGAGGTGAAGTACAAGGCTCACTAACAACCAATAAACATGATATGTAAATAAATAAACCTAGCTCGGGTATAAACGCTGATAAAACATACCGTTCTACTCGCAAATCGGTTACGCTAACGATTCCGTCATTTATTATCGGGAAAAAATGCGCTAAAAGTCGACAAACCGACTTAAGTTCGAATTCTGGACTTTTAGTGGTTGCTCGTGGCTATTTAATGCATATTTGTTATCTATATCTATGTATTATCGTATAAGTTAATAGCTATTATATGAGTGGGACTTAGAGAGAAGAAACTTCACAATTTTTCTTCGAAATGTTTGGATAATTATTGTGCTTCTCTCACTTTTATCCCACAAACACGAATTTTATGGTAATGAAGACAATCAGCAATTGTACTAAAGTTAACGTACCTGTTAAGTGAGTCCATCTCTGGTTGGTGAGTTACTGTGGGCAAGCGCTTTCGATGTAAAGACATCATCGTCTGCCCGTTAAGTCAGTGCTGGAGTCAGTTGGTCGTGGTCTTTATATACGAAGATAAAGGTAAACGGGATGATGGAGCGTCGGGGAAGGGGGGGAGATGGAGGTCATGTACCTCTTGGGGAATCCCACTAGAGGTGAATGGAAAGTCTTGAATGGTCTGTCAATTGTCGAATCTAAGTCTTTTTTGTATAGGGTGGTCTATAAATCCGTCAGTTGGTTGTTCCCGCTTGTGTAGTGTTTCGAGTGGTGTGAATATGGTGTCGCATTTTGTGTTGATTTGTTCATTTATGATCTGTCCATTGAAGTTTGTTTGTTTATAAATTTCCATGTTTTCTAATATGTTCATATGTATGTCGCCTACTGGCGGACATAACCCGATTGCTGTAATACAGCAATTGTTTTTTTTCTCAATAAAGGCTACAACAATTTCGATTTTTTTATACAGACTGTACCATGAAATTCTCATTCACGGAAAAATTGCCAGAGGAACAGCACAATTATCTATCGATTTTATCATCAGTTTTGTTCCATTTTATTAACTATCGATTTTACTCCAGCTTTTCCCGTATAAATTCTGCGCAAACGGTAGTAGCGTGTTCAGAACGGCTGAGTGGGTAATCTAATAAACTACTACTACGATGACCGTTCAATAACGTTCACAAGATATTTAGGGGCGACCCCAGGAATTCCGGAATCCAAACCATCGCATTTCTCGATGTTTATCACCCCATAATCCCAAAACAGGAACGACGATCCTCCGCGTTGACGGTGTCATGTATCCTACCTGTGCACTGATTGTTCAATAGTGGTCGTGGCATGAGCAGGAGGAAGTAATCGAATTCCGGAACTATTTTCCACGTGCAACGTGAAGTAACTTTTTACCAACTTCAAATAAACTTAAGCTTTAAATATAGCCGGATGACGAGGGGCACAGGAATGTTGGGTGATAAGTAAGTATTCATTGATACTGTTCTTCAGAGTGTCAATCAGACTCAATGTGGTTTATTCTCTCTATTCAGGGATAATCACATGTTGATTGTGTATAGGTCGGATGAGGGCGTTTCGCAAATTTTTAACGACGCAGTGCGACGTTGCGATATAAAGTGCAAAAGCCTCGAATGTAAGAAACTTAAATGAAGCTTTTCATCTCAGATCTTCTCTTGCGGTTCGCACGTTATTTTTATTTTCCACCGAGAGCCATAGCGAATTGGGGATGTGACATCATATCGGCCTTTTTGTTTCTTTCCTTCTTTCTTCTCAAATCGGCGGCTCCTCAAAGGATTTTTATCGCCCGTAAGAACCGTCAGAGATTTCGCTGCTACTGATGACACCTCCGGTGGCCTCATCGCGTCTAGAAACTCCCGTTAAAAAATACTTAATTGTCTTAAGTCGAAAGAAAAACTTGATGGATGAGGAAGGAGTCGTTCGGAGGCGTAATTCGTCATCATCGCCGGGCGCGTCGATTAATTTTGCGCGTACCTCCCGGAGACGGTTAGTTTTCCACAAATTCGGAATGAACTTTCATCGCTCTTGAACTAACGACAAGCTCTCTACGCCAATCGTAATCACAGGCAGGAAGTAACCGTCGACAGTCGCATTTCATTCATTTCTCAAAGCCGTCGCCTAACTCGTCTATACGATTGAAGTTGTCGTTGATCATGGAAATGATGTCATGCAGTCCATCGGCTTTACGAGAGCTACTGGTGGTTCGTCCGAATTGACCATAAAATAACACATCTTGCAACGAATTCAGGAACATCACACATAGCGGGCTTGACAAGGGAGATATTGATTGATTGAGTGATTAAAATTCTATTTAACAATCAGGAAAGAGTTACGACTCCTCTCTTCCACTCTCCCTGAAACATAAAGCGTATTGTAAGTTCTCTTGTGACACACATAAACCATCACTATGTTCAGCGAATAGAAAGAGTTCAACGCACAATTGCTCGCTACATTTTTCATAAGATGGGAGAGGACTGGGAAAATTTTGATACTCAAGTTATAATGTCACTGTCCTAACTACTGCCCCATGAGATACGTCGTTGTAGGGCACACTCGTTTCTACACAAGCTTTTTCATAACCTTGTGGATTTTTCCATTCTCCTTAATTCCACCACCATTCATATTTTTAGTATCTCCCTTGCTCCCATAAATTATCTATACCACGAGCCAATATTGCGTTGCCAGAAGAAGTATAATTTATTTAATAATAAAAATCCTGACGAAGACGTTGATATATTTGTGCTGTCATATAGTCGATTCAAGAGATGTTTGACTGGTCATAATTAATGACTCATCTATCCACTTTTTCCTATTAGGTATATTATGTCTCTTTATATCTTGTTATTTGGCGACTACCGTAAGGTATAAAGAGAGAGAGAGAGAGAGAGAGAGAGAGAGAGAGAGAGAGAGAGATTGATTGATTGATTATCTTTATTTATTCACCAGGGGAAATTATGGCCATAAGGCCCTCTCTACCATTCCCCCTGGAATCAATTTACAACATCCTCGTGCGCCACAATATTACATTGCCACACTGTTTTATATAATTTTCCATTAAACTCCCTTTATACTCCTTTCCCTTCACTTCCAACGGGTTTCTCAAGAGTTGTATGATCTCCCTTCCAATGTAACACCCTTCCGTTCACTTTTGTCTTCCTATAAAAAGACCATGACGAACTAACTGATTTCAGTACTGACTTAATGGCCAGACTATGATGTCTTTACATCGAAAGCCCTTGCTCACACTATCTCACCAACCAGAGAAGGACTCACCTAACAGGTACGTTAACTTTGGGAAGATACAAAACACTGAAAATTATTACGTAACGCTTCATTTTTCTATTGCTCACTAGTACGTTATCCAAATCGACGCACTCTTGCACTTCTGAGGCCCATTCCACTCGATTCAGTATCGAAAAATACTAGTAAACGATACGATACATGACCTACGTTGACGTAGTTGATGTTCTTAGGTGACGTTTGACAACTGAAACGACATGACGTGTCGAACGTAGAATGAGGGGGCAGTGAGAGGAAATTGCAATAAATCGGCCAAAATTTCGTTTTGGTTTATTATCCATTCTGAATCATAACCCTATGTTTTTGGTCACAACAAATTTTTTACAACCCCCCCTCAAAATTTGATACTTTATGTTTCAAGACATGGAGATTCCAAATTTGCAATGTCCGTCCGCTGTCCCCCATCCGGGCCGTTTTGTGCCTTTAACGTGGTCCAAAAAATTCGTTCTTCTGCACAAAAATCCAATTTGGTATCTAGTTGTGCGCGTCATCTCGGCAATCCGATCGGACGAAGCCCATGATTGTTATGGGCAAAAAACAAAAAACGGTTAAAAAAATTAACGAAACGCAGTACAACGCGGGAACAACAGCGGAAGTCAACGTTTCGTCGTTTGAAACGTCTTTCGCCCGCCCGTCTCAACGTAATCGCTAGCCTGCTCAACTGGCAACGCCACCCCCTTGCCTCACAACGGGTTCGCCCAACTTTTTTTTTTGCTTCCTCTAGGAAGCGCTCGTGTTTTGTATTTAACTTTTGGCATTTGTCTCTTTATCGTCCGATTGCCTTGTTCTAGTCTTCACCTCCACGAATTACTGTTTCGCTCCATCTCAACTATTTCCGTTAGCAAAATATCTATTATCTTCAATTGAACTTTACATTATTTGCTTATTTCTTTCATTCTGAATAATAACACTATGTTGTAGGTAAGAAAACATTTTTTACAACCCTCCCTTAAAATTTGATACTTAACGTTTCAAGACATGGGGACTCCAAATCTTCAATGTCCGTCCGCCGTCCGGGCCGTTTTGTGCCTTTTTACGTGCTCTAAAAAATACATTCTTTCGCACAAAAAAACCATTTGGTATCTAGTTGTACCCCCCATCTCGGCAATCCGATCGGACGAAGCTCGTGGTTTTTATTGGCAAAAAGTGGTTAACATATTTAACAAAACGCAGTTTAATTGCAAATACGCCATGTTTCGGTTCGTTTTCAAGGTATTTCTACATCCTGGGTCGAATGGAATTAGTATCAGACGTGTACAACTGCGTATAGTGAAATTACAGTCATTATAGTGAGCCAAAATCCACTAACTGAAAGAACTCGCAGGAACAACAGCGGAAGTCAACGTTTCGTCGTTTGTACTCCCTCCCTCCCGTCTCATAAAAAGTTCCATTGTAGTCAGGTCATGTTTCGTATGGTTTACTAGTATTCCATGCTGAATTGAATGGGATGGATCTCGGAGCAGTAATACTAGGTCAAGCTGTTCATGAGAATAATAAGCCGTTGTGTAATAATTTGCAGTTTTTGACAAATTCGTTCGATCGAATGGCGAGTAGGAGGGCACAACTGTCGTTTGCGGGTGAATGAATGGGTTTTCCAGACTACATTAAAGGCAGAATATGGAATGGACGGCAGACGGCCTTTGCAGATTTGGGATCTTTTTGCATTGAACCGTAAATTAATTTTTTTGAGGATGATGAAGGGGAGGGGGGGGGTTCACTGCACCAGTTCTTACTGATACTGAATAATACACCAAAACAACAAATCTGTGAAAACGTTAAAATGGTAGTAAACGTATTGTGGCAAATTTTACTGGTTGAAGGAATCAATGAACGAGTGTAATGAAAGGTATCGTTTCTCCCTGGTATGCGTTAATTTCCTGCAATGCCTTCCGTCTCATTCCAACCGCCTGTCAGTCACATCGTGCATTGGCAATTGTGCCTAGCAAACGTCAACTTTCGTTGTCTGATCATGTTACGTATCGTTTACTAGTATTTTTCGATGCTCTATCGAATTGGGTGGGTCGCAGAGGGGTGAGACTACGTCAAGCAAGTACCGTTATGTAATAATTTGTGGCGTTTTCAACCTTGGAACTTTTTATCCCTGGTGGCAAATTGAAAGGATTGTACTGGCAACGCTGGGAATCAGGAGAACCCTCATATCCAATGCAAATACATTTCCATGAGTTCTTGGCTGACGATGCGGCAGTTTCGAGGTAAGGGTACCTCTAAAAATAGCATTTCCAGCCCATGCGTCACTCCAGTTACCTTGACCAATTCGTCACCGTGTAATGTCTTTGTTTCGACAGACACATCGTCGTATAATAAATAATAACAAGGAATGTGTCGACTGTCAAGAGCCTGTTTGTTCTCAATGCTCAAGGAAACATGCGTTTCGTGGCTTCACGAGAAACGAAAGTAAAAGCAGTTGTACAACGGCCTATCTGAACAATTTGGAGAATTTCGGTTTTAAAACCATTTTTCATAAACTGTATTTACTGCCATATTGGTTTAGTACTAATTACCGTATAGTTTTGTGATTATATCATAGTTGAGTTCATACTATTTAGAAACTGTTTATAATCGATAACCAACTGTTAGTTATTCTATTTTCGTGATTCCGAAACGGTGCCTAACTTCATGATATTACTTCTGTAATTGAATGGTATTTTTGTTGAGATTTAATTTCGCTGTCTAACAAAACCAACCTTTCGTAGAGAGATTCGGAACATTTATTCTAGCCTTTTACATATGTTGCGTACTCATTGTAGAAATAAGGATTTGTGAATTGAAGATATTAGGCCTGCATTTCTCTAAGTATTCAAAAAATTAAATTTAAAAATGGTTTCTTGCTACCGTTATTATGAAGCGTGTTCTCAATCCAAATGTAGAAGAAACGCAGGGTGATTATTTGATTTAAAAGTAAAGAATATCACCTTTAAGACTATCAAAACATCAAAATTTGCATTAATTGGGGCGACGGTCCGGAGATAAATGAAAATATCATGTGTCGTGCGAAAGGTTTAAGTTTTGGTGAGCACCAAGCGCCCACATCGTGATCCCGGTCAACTGTCTCCCAGATCCTTCGTCAACCCCCCCCCCCCCCCCCCTACTCCTTAAATCGTTCTTCACAGGCGAGCTCATGGGTGACTTTTAATTAATCAGCACGTACAATTCGTTCTCCTTGCACTTTTTTCAAACAGACCTACAAAGACTTATTTTGGGCATGGAAAAGTTGTGTGTTGCCTGGTACTACGAAGGGCCTAGTGAAATGTTTCATTCTTTCGAATCCGCAATTACAGAAGCAGCTGTTCTTCCCACAAAAATTCAGTCGAGTTTGATGGCTCTGGCCGCCCAATTACACTCCGCCGTCGATCGTTCAAAATAACTCGAGGAATCGGCCACAAATTCATCCCAATTAAAGTTTTAACGGATAAAGGAACAAGGCAGGTCACGACACGAACTTGTTCCAACTAATTTTTCCCCAATTGCGAGAAGGAGCTGTGAAAGGCGGCGTTGCATGTTCGGGCGCGGTTACCGTCTAACGAATGATGAAACAATTCCAACTCATTGCGCTCAATATCGATTTGATGCTCAGCACATGCAATACGACAAATTTGCATATAAGAAACTTGAGAAATCCATGTGGACTAACGAACGAATGCCATTTCAACGAGTCGCTGTTTCTTTGTCATTCAAACGGAGGCGAGCTTCTCTGATTGCCGCATAAATATTCCTCCGTTGCACCGTTGCACCGGTGCACTCTGCAAAATGCGCCGATCGATCGCTCATATTTTACATCAGTCGGTCTGTTTTGACGTCCCCTCCTTGAATCGCATTTGTCTCAAGGGGGCGCTTCGTTTACGTCTCGATTGGCGAGACCCATTGGCCCCTACCCTCTATGAATCACGTTACAAAATACAGTTGCGATATGAGCAGGGGTACGCGAGGGGTCGAAAGTACTAATACTGCTCACCAAGGTATGGTTTATTGCCAAAAAATGAGAAGAGCTAATGATGGCGTGGCGGGCTGCGGAGAACTTACTGATATGTGTGAGGAGGCGACAGGAGTACTGGCTGAGACAGATTGACTGACCTAAATTACCAGAGTTGAACATTGAACATTCTGATCGGCCTAACGCCAGATGAAGGGCGTTGGCGAATCTCATCGAATCTCGCAACTAGGAGAACAACGAGCGATACTCCTGATCGTTCTCCAATAACAATAAAAACCATAGCCTCACGACAAAACTGAGTTAGACAGTTGTTAATATTGACACGTGAATTCGTTTTCAGTTTTGTTGAAACATTGAAATTAATTCTTGGTTGTCTCTGGGGTGATTCAAAGAAAACGAAAATTAAACGAACTGGCTACTTATTGAAACTAGAAACAAATCATGTTTCGGCACTCGAAGTAGGTCAGGGCCACCATGTGCATGAAGTGATCTGTGCGAGGTCTGTTTCAGAGAAAAGGTGAATTTTGAATTTATTCGAAAAATGTTAATTTATTCATCAATATCTATTTTGTCCCCTTCAAAGTAATCCCCTTCAGACATAAAGCACTCATGCCAACGCCTCTTCCTATCCTCAAAGCACTTCTGAAATGCGCTTTAAGAGTCTGTTGGGAGCACGAATGGGGGAGCTTGAAACTAAGACATAAATGGATGTGATGAGCGCGACATGACTTTCAAGCGAACTCGTAGGTGAATGAGTTTGGGAGGATCAGTCTGTTGTGGAGAGCAATGTAAATTGAGGGTGGGGGAAAAGTATGTTTGAGAGAGTACAGAAGAAGGGGAAATCCGTTGTCAATCGAAAATAACTGAAGAGCGAGACTTCCCACAGGTACAACAAAGGGGGTCGGTGCACGGGGAAACGATGACCTTCCATTAGAGCAAGTGCAGACATTCGGGAGGTCAAAGACACAGCTAATTCGGCCTGCCGAACAATGGCCATCGGCTCGTTCTTCGATTCTGACTTTATCTCACCAATTGCGGGCATAACTCTTTCTTTTCGTTGGTCTCTTCAGTTTTTGGAATAATGAAAGAGCCGCAGGGAGCCAAGTCTGGTTGATAGGGTGGTTGAGGCATGATTACGGTGTGGTTTTTGGCTAAAAATTCACGAACAAGCATTGATGTGTGAGCTGGTGCATTAGCGTGATGCAGAATCCATGATTTGTTTTTCCACAATTCCGATCGTTTGAACCGCATTGCTCCAAGCAAACATTGCATAACTTCCTTGTAATATATATTATTAATCGCACGGTCTGTTGGTGAGAACTCATGATGCATCAGGCCATTGTAATCGAAGAAAACAGTTAGCAAAACCTTCACATTTGATCGAACTTGGCGAAATGTTTATTCAACAACTCCTGAGCTCAAAAGTGTACCATATATAGGGAAAAGATTGGACTGACTGAGGTTCAGTGCTATATGAGATACGCTGGTTAAGGGTGCAGTGCAAAAGCTCCTCCCCAGGCTGCCCCTTGAGCATCTTTGAGCTCTGCCGCAGAGCAACATAGAGCTGGGTGGTTGGCATTTGGCAGGCCCAGTTGGATGGCACAGTAACCGACTACCATCTGCTGGTACCTCTTTGGACTTCAAATTGTCGCACCCCACCTTCTTACTAGCCCAGCTCCTCTCAGGATATGAGGCGTTAAATGCGCTGCTGGGGTATTTCAGGTGCGCTGTTCGGCGAGTGATTCGTCGAGAACGCCCCTCAAGTCTTATTTGCCCGACGCCTCTATGCCGAAATTCATGGGTGGGCTCAGCTCCCAGGCATGGACGACGCTACGTCCCACCTCATCAACAAATTGGCCATTCGCCGTGTGACCACGTACGCCCAAGCTTGGGTGTACAGGCGTACGAGATTAGAGGTGTGAAAGCCACAATCCGGATCCGCGCAATAAATAGCTATAGCGAACCACTCGCATCCTCTGCGATTTGTGACCATGCGCATGGGTACAAACGCCCCCACACCAGTGAGCCAGTAGGCCACTACTGGCCTGGCCCGTCATGCCCATTTGGTAATGTAGTCAAACACAGGATGTCAAACTCCACCACAGGTATGGTGTAGAAGTATTCCATCTTCGCACAGAAACCGTCATAAAACGTGTAATGGTTTGCGAGGAGCTGCCGATGGTGGAAACACTGTTGTCGCCACCCGTGCAGTTCGCCGCTTTTTATAAAAGCGGAGGAGCCACATTTTCGTCAGAACGGCTACCAACATTGCTTACGAATCTCTCCCATTTCTTTAAGCAAGTGGACAAGTACTTCAAGTCCCTTCATACTGTGTGAAGTAAGGTAAGCGATCAGAGCTTGGTGTTTCATTTTCCCCATTGCCCTTTTATTGCCATTTACTACAATCCGAGCATAGGTTATTTGTTTCATTCTAAAAGGAGTTCATTTCATTTCATTTCTATTTTTTCCTGATTGAATTCAAGTGGGTCCTAGTTGGTTAATAATTTCATTCCCCAGTACTTTCCTGGGAGGCATTATTTTGTTTATTTTACATCAAGTGCGTATATTTAACTTGTTCCTCTTTTGGGGCCTGACACGACTTTCACTCGTGTCCTGTACGCGGGTAATTCTGTAAAAGAATTCCCCAAGTACGTCACGAACGTCGGATGTCGAAAGAACCACTTTGGGAGTGAACAAGTGGATGGTGTAACTAAAAACGGACGAAACAGTGTACACCAAAATCGAATATATCCCAGAAAAACTGAATAAATTAAATGTCTAAAATGCACCAACAATATGTGATGTCGACGATCGGCTCGTTGCATAGGGGAAGGGATTCATCCTTTGATGTGGCAGTTACGTATAATTTGTTATTGATTCAGTGAGCCCGAATAACATTGACATCATCTGTTTCAACCGAGTGGCATAGTGTGGCTGGGCTGTTATGGTGGATTGATTGGTGTTGGTTGTAATCTTAAAGACAACTTTCTTCTACCACCTTCAAAACGTGCTGACATCTCTCTTCCGGGTGGCTGATGTCACTGACGAACACCAGATAGCATTCCTGCCGGTGGGATGGTCTTACGGTTCTGCAGACAGTGCTCGCTCGTCACTAGGCTGAAACGATTTCGTTCAAATTTGTTGTCCGCTCATTTTCAAATAACATGACGGCGCTGCGGGAAAATGAGGAGAGGAGCACGATGAATTATCATACATCCCCGGAAATTCCGAAATTCTAACAACCGCCGTTTCACTTACTACAATTTCCCACACTTTTCACCCGATAATTCCAAAACATTATTCACAATCATTCTCGAAAAAAAAAATCTGGTGCGTTGCAACACACAACTTTCCTTAGCTCTACGTTAATTCACTTTGTACATGGCTAATTCTATTTAATCAATTCATTTATCACTCAGTTCATTTGAACTTGGTCGAACAACGCTTTACAGCAGCAGGAAGCGGTAGCGCTTACAGTTCCAGATTTTATTGTGCTGCTCCTACTCATTCCAGGACTATTATAGAGCTATTGGTACACAGTACACAACCTTTTTGAAGAAGGATAGTAATCACACGCACAGAGTTATTGGGCAATAACTGTTAGAACTGGTAGTAAGCGAAACGGCGGTAGTTGAAATTCAGGAATTTCTGGAGTGAGCCCCATGTATCTCATGAGCGTTTTTAAACACTCACCCTCTAGGTATTGGATTGGACTACAATACCAATTTTTTTAAACATTCTACTAACGTTCCAGCGGAGTTTATAAGGGGCACAGGAACGTTCCTGTGCTAAAAACGCTTTTGGTCGAAAATTTTGATGATTTATTGTGCTGCTCTCGTCATTTTCCAACGAATGGGCGTTATATGGCACAATTGTCCTATTGAGAGATATCTATATAAAAAATGTAATCAAAATCGTTAGAGCCGTTTTCGAGAAAAAAAATTTGGTGTTTTGATCACTATGATAACTATAGTTAACTTCCGGTGGATTTTGCTCATACCCTTATTTTGGCGTTCCATGGTAACCTGCGGGCGAGATATCAAGTTTGAGCTGATTTGGTGCGGTTGTTTTCTCTAAAAATCGTTCACAGACACACACACACACACACAGACCATTTTCCCAAATAGTGTTTTTCGGACTCAGGAGGGTCTGAAACCTAAAGATCTGAAGAAAACTCTTTTTTTTTCAGCCGATTACATAACTTTCCTTTCTACTTTGTAGAGACAAGGAAAGTAAAAACGCATTGACAGCCTCATTGATCACCTGTGCTTTGATTGATCATTAATGAACACGACATGAGCCCGTGGCTCCAAGCTCTAACTCAAGTAAAATGGGAGTTCGTGTTTCACCCTGAAAATTCGAATGAAATGAGCGACGTACGTGAGGCGAGGTTGAAGAAATTCGTGTGGTGTATCACATCAGATATTTCAGTAAGAGCCCTTCTGCGAAGTGCACAGAACGTTAGCTGGAAGGTTTGACAGTTTTTCCAACATCCGTAATTAATACGTTGGCCACGCTGGAAGTAAACTCGCCAATTGGTGTACAAAGAACCACCGTGTGGTTTGAAATATTCTCTTGACTGATCCTGTGATTTGGTCACTGGAATTTATGGATGACTTTGCTCCGAATAAAAGTGATAAGATTCACTTTTGGAACCTTCGACTCGAGCGCCTTTTGAGAATAAATTACAACTTGTTTACTAAAGATGACAAGAAATGATTAAATTCATAACCCTAAATGCAGGTCGAAAATGGCTGATATGAACTAATGGGTAAGGTGTTCAAATATCTTCATCATTAATGTTGCATGTTGAATAGTAAATAACGAAACACCAAAATCGAATGATTTATTTCGTGGCAATTCAGATTCAAACACGAACCACAAGGGCGTTCACAATGAACACAAATAAGAAACCCAAAGGTAATTTAATATCCCTTGTTATCCACTTATAACCAGTTGGAGTTCTTGAGTTTGTATTGCGTTGCTATAGCCGCTGTTTCACGGTTTTCTGTCTCCCACTGAAGATGTCCACATCTCAAGGTCGGATAACAAATTAGGGACGTCGTTGGAACCTTCTCCCCTGTGAAAACTGATGAAAAACAGCTTCCCCTCAATTCGGCTCCGTAAGGCCCTCCAACGATTGACCGACCACCGGCTCTTATTAAGAGTTTCAAGAAGAATCGCCTCTATAGTTCAATCTTGAGGCCCGGCATCAATCCAACTTACGTTTCGCTCCTCATTTTTCCTCATAAACTCGAGTGGTTTGGGAGCCCTCGCCGACCTCCAGATCTCCTCGGTTCGTTTCGACAAAGCAAACACAATAATACGCCTACTCTTGGAGCACTGAGCCAAGAGTCGACCGCACCTCTCCCTGTGAATAATGGGATCTGTTGAACAAGAAAAAGTAATTCGGCAAACAGCGAACGTGATATCATTGCGGCGGAAAACCCACAGCGAAGACGTTTTGTGTACACAAAACCTTCTTGGAGAACCGCTTTAACGTCGCCACCGTAAACATCTTTATGTCTTTTCGAGTTCTACTGGTGGCCCGAGTATCTATCCATTTTTATTTATGTGTTTCTTGAGGTAACAGCGCGACCCATTCCACCTCCTGCGGCGTTCCACGTCACTTTGAGGTCATCCAGGCCATACTGTTTAAACCCCAATCACGCCGTTAACTACCGAACAACGAATGGTAACGAAATCAAGTCGACACAAGTTTTGTCTCGGGTACGAAAAAATACGTAACATCGGGACTAAATCCCATAATCATCTTGTTCGTTGTGAAATCTATCTTGATAACTAGCACATACAAAAGTAATGATTCACATCGGGTGCACGTTTTTCGTCTACTTGACCTAATTTTGTTAATCATTGAGATTTTCTATCCCATTCTTACTTTCCTTGGCTCTACGGAGTAGAAAGGAAAGTTGTGTAATCGGCTGAAATTTATTTTTTTTAAATAAATAATTTGGTGTTTTGATCACTATGATAACTATAGTTAACTTTCGGTGGATTTTTCCCATACCCTTATTTTTGCGTCCCATGGTAACCTGTAGGCTAGACATCAAGTTTCAGCTGATTTGGTACGGTTGTTTTCTCTAAAAACCGCGCTAAAATCGATTTCGTCGAAAGTTTTGGTAATTTATTGTGCTGCTCTCGTCATCTTCCCACAAATGGGAAATCTATGGTATAATTGTCTTATTGAGAGCTATCTACATAAAGAATTTAATCAAAATCGTTAGAGCCGTTTTTGAGAAAAAAAATATTTGGTATTTTGATCACTGTGATAACTATAGTTAACTTTCGGTGGATTTTGTCCAAACCCTTATTGTGGCGTCCCATGGTAACACCCGGGCGAGATATCAAGTTTGAGCTGATTTGGTACGGTGGTTTTCTCTAAAAATTGTTCACAGACACCAGACCATTTTCCCAAATAGTGTTTTTCGGACTCAAGGGGGTCCGAAACTAAATGATCTTAGGAGAACTCAAAAAATATTTGCCAGCCGATTACATAACTTTCCTTTCTACTTTGTAGAGCCAAGGAAAGTAAAAAGTTAAAGAACAAAAAAGAAAAAAGTAACGATTCCCCGTTTAATATAGGACTAAAAATGACACCAGTGTGGGACGGTGGAATGGAGAAGGGGAGAGGGCCAGGCCACAAGGTAAGAATGTCAAGGCAGAGAATGATTAAGTGAAGAGGTTGGCTTCTCAAGGGCACATGGCGAAATACATACCAACCCACACGAACCAAGAGATCCAGGGCTGCCAATGAGTGATCCATTCAGATAGGAGATGTCAGGTCATAGGTGTCGATCAAGCGAGGAGAACATAGAGAAGCGACGGGAGAGCTCTTCGCAGTTGACCTTTTCTCTGGGGATGGGGAGTTTTAATGCTAGGTAGCGCAAAGATACTCTGAAGATACACTTGACCTGGACAATGTGACACTTGCACTCATCTGGGCCACCAGACCAGAGATTCTTACTGGAGAATGGACGGAACCAATGTCTTGTGGAAGGAGACGAGGGCTGGAGTGTGGGTGTGCTTCTTCAGAAAGCCCTGGGTACGCACCTAAAATTACGTTGGCAAGATGCTTGCATAAACGGTTGTCATCTGCGCCTTTTCCAATTGCCTTTTCATCCTGTCTCGTGCAGATTCCGTTTTCCAATCAAGAACTTTCCATCGAGACTTGCTCCAGGTTCTGAATGGATGTTCGTTCACATGCTGCACAACAATGCCTAATAGACTGCATCTACAACTATGCTCTGGATCTTCGAACTGTCAACACTCTCTCATCTGATGATAATCCTAACAAGCCGATAGTTTTCAAGAACATTCTCTCGATCGCAGAGATAACGAACCCTCGAGGTTTGCAGATGAAGAATGGGCGGCCTGAGGACACGTAATGAGAGTAAAGAGGCTGAACAAATCACTTCATACTGAGGGGGCAAAGAAACAAGTGGCTGAACAATGCTGTCGCGTTGATCGTGAAAACCAAGAGGTTGTATCGGCCATTGAGCTATTTGCTCTCTACTTGATGTGTTTGTCACCGTTGTTTTGAAGCAAATTGAAAAATAACAACGCCAGAGAGGAGAGCATCAAGCGGTGCACAGATGGGTGATCCGTTATGTTTGATTGAGCACTTCCACCCTTCACTCCTCCGCCGCTCACGCGATGTTATTAAGTAAGACAAACAATCAGATCCCCAGTGTCGCTATTATCCAACCAAAACATTGCTATCGATAATAATAACATTTGATAATTGCGTTTGATTCAACCAGGAAATGACCAGATGTCGATGGGAGTTGACGCAGCTTCGCCCATTCGCTCTTCCGTCACATGTTGGATGCACCTCTCGTGAATGTTGTCACTTTTTCCAACTCGTTGCACTGAAATAACAATTCGGTGGCTTCTCCCTCGCTCTAAATGAATTTTGGCGAAATCTTATTGCTTTACTGTGTTTATGAGGGTTTGGTATATTCAGGAACGCCACTATTACCATTACACCGATGGCGATTGCCCTGAGGGGTTGAAGTGGGGGGTGGGGGATTGTAAATGTTTCCCCACAACTTTCCTGTTATCAAACATTTTTTAAACAATTATTACAGTAGTGGGTGGAGGTGGGGGGGGGATGATTAAACATTTCTTATCTCCCTCCCCAGTGTCCACACAGCTCCGTAGAAGTGAACGAAATATGACCAAGCCACTTTAATGTTGCATTGACATTTTAAAATTTGCTGTTCGTCCCGAAGGGGAGATGTAGTGATGGTGACTTCTGTAGAAGTAACGTTTAAGACTTCGTTACATTAGTACAAGTTTTGCTCAATTTCTCAGCAATTGTTACGAATTTATTTGAGTTTTTACGTCGCTTGAAGGACTCGCACGAATTTTCTCAGTTGAATGTTCTTTGTCTTCCAACTGCCGAAATTTCCCAAGTTTCCGACTGGCTTTGATTTTCGGTCAGATATTGGCAAATTATCGACTTGTGAAGTTTCGGTCGCCCTCTCACCCTAATCTTCGACAGAAACTACGGTCATTTAAGTTCAAAGCTCCAAACTCAGTTCCAATCTGACTCTTCCCTTTACCATCTGAGGCTCTCCCTCGTTTCTTGCCAGGAGCCTGAACAAAGGGGAGACATCCAGCCTCAACCGCCGGCGGGTGTCTTGTTGTTAGAGCTTTCTGTTATCGTACCCGGTCAATTTTCCACGAATGATTTTCTCTTAACTCGATTGAGTCTATTCAGAAGAGCAGAGCTCGATCAAACAAACGAGAGATTGGGCCCCTCCGCGGACCGAAATTCATTCAAACTCACTGAGAGGAAATTAGATAGACGTTGAAAACAGGCGGACTCGTTGGTAATGAAAATCATGTAACCGTAAGCTGTTGTAGCTGCCGAGGGTGATGTGCTCGAAGAACATGACTCTGGGCCCCGCTTACGAGAACTTAGTTTTCGGATTCAATTTCCTGAGAGAAGCCGACCAAATAGAGTAATTCGCTTCTAGTCTTCATTCAACGCCAACTTTCCTCAAACATTTGTTCTTTTGAGTTACGTTTCACGCTTCAGTCACCGATCGTTTTACTCGACACAAAAACGTATTAAGGGACTGCGTGACCCAGACATGAATTTTCTGCCGAGATAACTGTCTCAACAAAAAATAAAGAATGAAAGAAGTGAACTATGAATGCCTTTTGGGGGGAGGGGGGAGGGTCTCAAAGAACTTGCAAATCTGTGTCCCGTTAGCTGTAAAGCGAGTTAGAAAACTGTCGACCTCGTAATACACACGTTAACCCAACAACTTGAGGACCTGGCATCATCGTCACTTGGGACCTTCAGATATTATTATCTGCCCCTTTTGCCTTTCTTAGCTATACGGAATAGAAAGAAATTTTATCTGGTGGGCTGAAAAAAAAGAAATTCGAGAGCTACTGAGTTCGAAATACGCCAACGCGGTTGTCAGAGAGCTGCACATTATTTTGATATTATCTGTCAGGAATCAGTTTAGAAATATTGTTATCCCAGTGATCAGAACATCAATTTTTTTTTAAACAGCCTGCAATTTTTTTTTAGTAAACTTCTCGTATGAACGTCCAATAGTGACCCGAAAGTACCATGAAATTCTCATTTGTGGGATAATGACATGAGTAGCACAAAGTTAACACATTTCGAAGAAAATACATTTTAGAGCAGTTTTTTACTTTCCGCTACCCGAAGAGAAGGAAAGTATAGTAATCGGGTTAAAAAAACAAAAACATTTGGGTTTTCTTCAGATAATTACGTGTTAATTAATAAACTTTCAAATTATCTTCTACTCATCAATAGCTAACTTTTTTTCTCAATACATATCTCCATGAAAATACGGTGAACGGAGATATAGGCCTAAGAAGCAAAAATAGGTTTTTTACGCTTTTTGGCAAAACTACTTCAGCGATTTTCACCAAACTCACTGGGTGTTTTTGAATAGTTAATCCCTACATATTGGTATCAATAAATGTTCCTCTGACGGTCCATTGAACAGAGATAAAAATCAAAATGGGTCGAAAATAACGTTTTTTTGAACATTTCCGTTAACTCCAGGGTAACTGCTTCACCAGATGTGATAATTTTTAATGGAGTGTCTTTTAGTCACCCATAGCCACATTTCGTTCTCCATAATTATTTCTGTATATATCTGTTGAACGGAGATATAAGCCAAGTTAACTCAGAAAAGGAGATACGTCGAATATTAATTTATCGGTATTCCAATTATCTCAGAAACGGCTATAACGATTTCGATAAAACTTATGTTGAACTCTCAACTAACTGGTACCTACATTTTGTTTCCTATAAATGTTTCTGTAGAAATGCGTTGAAGAAAGATATAGCGCCCTCATTTGTAGCTGGTGTTCGAACTTAAAGGGGTGGCGGAAAGTTGTGTGTTGCTACGCACCAGATATTTTCCTTATAAATCCAGCTAACGCCTAACTGGCAGGGTAGTAGTCCAAGACACACGATGAAAGTTCGATAAAGTTCACGAAGAAATTAGGAGTATCCTCAGAAATTCCGGAATTCCAACCTCAGCAGTTTCACTTATTACCATTTCTCAGTTATTCCCCGATAATTTCAAAACAGTGAACACGATGCTTCTACAAAAATTGCGTCGGTTGTTTCAATGATAATTTGTACTCTGATTTCTCATTAGTGGTCGTGGCACGATTAGAAGTAGTTTTTTGGACCTTTAAGCGCTACCGATTTCAAAAAATAAAAAACAATAATTGGAAATTTTTAATTTTCGAATATGAATTTTTTAGGGCTATTTAATCATAAAAAAGTGTATGTTTCCAGTTTGATTTCGTCTTGATTTTCATCTGAATATTAGTTTTTTTGGGGGCAAGAGTGGGGTAGATTGAGTCGAGAAATGAAGAACGTGGTGAGCGTGAGTGAGAACTGTACTACATTAGACACAATAGCGATATCAGTTTGATTGCGAATATTTAAGCGTGAACAAGGTGTCTCTGAATGCATGAACTGGTCGCGTGGGAAGTCAGAGTGGAGAGAGAGTGAGTAGAGTTGTGAGTAGCACGAGAAAGGAGCAGAGAGGAACTGACAGGTATAAAGAAAGAACGGAAGAGGTGAATGATGAAGAAAGGGGGCAATCACTGGATATGTGAGCGTACAAAGGGATGTTATTAGCAACAAGTAATACTAAAGCACGACTCGATGGGACGCTTGATATATCGCTGCGATCCGAAGGAAGAATGAGAAGCAGGTGGCAGCAAGGATAGCGTGAAGTGACGCACGTAACGCCAAGCCTCTGCATAATTGGGAGGAACAAAGGCGCCACGACAATTACCAAAAGCGAAAACCGTTATCAGCTTAGGAAATAACCGAGCCGGCAGGCTGGACTTTCCCTCACCTGCAAACAAGGAAGGGTTGGACTCGGCGTACGGGGAAAGCCCGAAACAGGGTCTTCCCATTAGGGGCAAGGGTGGATGTTCCGAGCACTAGATTCCCACTAATTCGACCTACGCCGAACAAGTTGTTCAATTGAAATTACATGCCGTAAAACATAAGATGGGAAAACAAATATGTATCTATCAATCGCTTCTTCTTGGAACCCCTCCTCAAAATTTGATACTTTACGTTTCAAGACATGGAGATTCCAAATTTGCAATGTCCGTCCGCCATCGGTCGTCCGCCGTCAAGGCCGTTTTGTGCCTTTAACGTGGTCTAAAAAATTCGTTCTTTTGCACAGAAATCCCATTTGGTATCTAGTTGTGCCCGCCATCTCGGCAATCCGATTGGACGAAGCCCATGATTGTTATGGGCAAAAAACGGTTAAAAAAATTAACGAAACGCAGTACAACGCGGGAACTACAGCTTAAGTCAACGTTTCGTCGTTAGTACTCGACTTGCAGCGCCACCCGCTCAAATCCCCTTTCAACTCGCAACGGTTGGCTCGAAGCGCCACCGTTCCAATTTCCCCGACCTGACGGGGCAAAATCATCAGACGTTTTGTTTCCGTAGTTCCATTGTTGCCAGGTCATGTCTCGTATGGTTTACTAGTATTCCATGCTGAATTGAATGGGATGGATCTCGGAGCAGTAATACTAGGTCAAGCTGTTCATGAGAATAATAAACCATTGTGTAATAATTTGCAGGGTTTTTGTGATCCTTTTTAATTATTTCGTTTCCAGAAACACTGCACGAGCGCTCACGGGAGGACAGCACAGCAGACCAATGTCCCTGCTCTGGTCAGTTGTCGAATGTACACCTTTTCAGTGGTCAATCATAGTGCCAATAGTTATGGTTAGTTACAAAATTCAATCAGTTGAATTCATGCACCGCTCTTGTAATTCTGTCACATCTTGATAAATCGATACACTAGCCATTTAGTGGCATCTCAGGTTAATATGGAGAATGTATATCAAATCTCAGCTGATTCGCTTCAATAGTTCTCTCTCTCTACCTCCCCCCCCCCCTCCTCTCGCTGTTCACACCCACGCCCTGGCACGAGTTTTTTTTTTTTTTTACTGAAGGGAGACTGTGGTACTGAGATTTGAAGTTAACTCAAGAAACATTCCGCCACAACTCGAAGGGTAGAGGGAAGTACAAAGCGTGGGAATTGCAATGAGAGGTACAGCGCTTATGTTGATACGCCGCACCAGGCGTTCTGCTTCGCCACACAAATCGATATCCCAACTCAAGAAGATGAAACGTAACTTGCCCTTCGTCTAACGCTGCTTAAAAAGAAGAAAGAGCTTGAAATGAATGTGAAAGAAACTCCCAAGTTTGTTCCTCGGTCGAAGAAACCCCTCCGCGTGCTTCTAATCACCTGAGGACGTGCCCCCTAAATTAATGCTCTCGCCGAGCAGAGCACAGACATTTGAATCTATTTCACGGTACGACGGACTCAATGACATTTGAAGTTGTCTGTACTCAGCTTTCCGGTGACTACAAATCTCAGATCCCGTTTTGCTCAGCTGAGCGTTTAATGGCTCCAATGAGATTTTCCTGTTTAATCTTCATACGCAACGAAACGCATTGTCTTTACTTGCCTCATAAACGTCAAATACTGAATCAGGACTGAGGATTTGAATCAAGCTTTTCGTTTCATAGTTTTCCGCTCTGTATGAGGCTGTTCAATGTTCTGGAGATAGTGGGCTATAATCGGAGTGGTCAACAATTGATTAGGTTGTTCATTCGAGCTCAACTACCCGGGCAGATTCCCTAGGTACTCACGAGTAAGCTGGTACGGCGGCAGCCTTTTGTGTGTTATATATCGTGTGTCAATTTACCAGTTTATTTATTCTTAGGTGGGGCCAGGGCACAGAGCACCTGGGTCTGTAAAACCCGCACGGACCAGACCAGGAGGGCAGAGTACCTGGCTGGACGACCAAACTGTTCTGACAGTGATGGGAGAAGTCCAAGATACAAGAGCAGCCCAACGAACTGTGTGCCTTACGTTAGTAGACAAACTAGAACAAGAAATAAAAATAAAAATGCAAAAAAACAAACAAAGGAATCAGAATCTCCGTCTCAGCCAACCGAAAGCCACAAGGTCCTGCCTGGTGATACCAAGAGGTGTGACTGATGTCAGGAGGGCAGGGGGGGGGCATGCTGTTCTCTGTCAAGGCGAAAGTGTTCTTGCAGTCTATAGACAATAGGAGGGATGACCGTAATATCCGAATGCGGAAGGATAAGCAATTAAGTGCCAACAAAGCGCTGATGGGTTGATATAGGCAACAAAAGAGCAGGTAATGCGCCAGATAAATCGTCACAATTACTAAATCCCTGAAATTCTCGGAAACGATTGAAGAACACTGGAATGGACACACCCACCAATTGATGCGCGGCTTCTCTCGAATACCCTTGCACCTTCAGATCGGACCAAACAATAAATCACGAGTTGTTTTATTGCAGTTCCGATTACAATGAGGGATGATTGTTCGGATGAGCTATCAAACCTCTTAGCCGTTTTCCTCAGGTTGCGAAGAAAGGTCAAAGTCGACGGCTTGCCCTTGCACTTACGCAATTTGATCAGGCGGAAAGTCAGATTAAACCCCAAACTATGGTACGTAATTCTCTAGGGTTATATCTGGTTGCGCAGGAGTGACAGTCCTCAACCGTCACTGACGCTACCAGCCAACACCTCCACAGGTCTGGGTTCGGTGATGGCAAACGATAGCAAATCTGCAAGCTGCATGATATGTATAAATGACTGATATAATTCCATTTATGGATCCTGAAATTTCCGTTAGAGGGCACTGAAAGGAAACTGGCCTGTTACGATAGTTCTCACAAATCATTATTAATTAGTTTTCATACATGGATCAGAAATAAAAATATCTGGTGCATTGCAACACACAACTTTCCTTAGCTCTACATTAATTCACTTTTTACATGGCTGATTCTGTTTAATCAATTCATTTATCACGCAGTTAATTTGAACTTGGTCAAACAACGCTTTACGGCAGCAGGAAGCGGTAGCTCTTACTGTTCCAGAATTTATTGTGCTGCTCGTACTCATTTCAGAACCATTACTGAGCAAAGGGTGATTGTTTAAAAACGCTCATGAGATACATGGGGCTCACTCCAGAAATTCCTGAATTTCAACTACCGCCGTTTCGCTTACTACCAGTTCTAAACGTTTTTACCCAATAACTCTGCAAAAGTGATTACTATCCTTCTTCAAAAAATTCGTGTTTACAGCCTCATTAATTATCTGTGTACTGATTGCTCAATAATGGTCCTGAAATAAGTACGAGTAACACAATAAAATCTGGAACTGTAAGAGCTACCGCTCCCTGCTGCCGTAAAGCGTTGTTTGACCAAGTTCAAATTAACTGAGTGATAAATGAATTGATTAAATAGAATTAGCCATGTACAAAATGAATTTACGTAGAGCTAAGGAAAGTTGTGTGTTGCAACGCGTCAGATATTATCTTATGAACGACGTGAAAATAGTGATAAACGTGGGTGCACTTCAAGGCTCACAACGGCACACTGCCTGAGATACCTTCAATTGACTAAGTGCATCCACACGCCCAAAGGACTCACTGGGTTTCAGAGCAAGTGGTGTTGCCTTGTCACACCACAGCACCTCGTGCCGAACAAATTCAAAACTAAGACGACCGAGGACGAAGAAGTTGGTAGTTGATGTGCTTGTTCTGCGAACCCTCTTTTTCCAAGAATAAAACACTATCACGACGGTAATTGTGGTGGTGAGAGGGGGGTATATTTTATATTTCATAGGGGGGTGCAAACAAATAACAGGCTGTGGAGTTTACCTACCGGCAGAAGTGGGTAATACGCATATTCTTAATGACGGGCAAGCGTGTTGTGAAGAGACGGAGGTACTGGCGGCTTAAGAGCCAACGACTAGATTCTCGAGCGAGTTGAGGCGCAGTGCACCAACCAGCTCCTGAAGTGCAAGGAAGTGGCAGAGTTCGTACCAAAGCTCCTCAGTACACCAAATTCTGAGGGTAATGGAGTTTGGGGACAAAGGAGAAATTTGTGCTGTGCTCGCATAATCAGTGGAACGGCAGGTAAATAGATGGGTGACCAAATCACCGAGAAGTAATCAAGTTGGGGGCGAACACGGAATATGTAGCGAAGCGTGCTGGTGTCGTCTCAAAAACATCATTCTTCTGCCAGGCTTTTGACGTTCACATATGCCTTGCCACAGTCACTGGCAGTGGGGGTGAGAAGAGGAAGGGAATGGAAGCAGCTGTTCCAGTGAGGGGCAAACCTTCGCCTTCCCCTGAACTTCCAGTGCCAATGGGCAATAATACTCAAGTGTTCTTCCGTCCATAGAATAGTCACGAAGGAGGTGTCTTTTGTAGAAATAACGTCAGTCAGCGACCCTTGAAGGAAGTTACGACCTACTGCCTTCTCACGCCCTTCCATGTATCATAGCGCAATACCCCATTCAAACTATTCAGTTTTAGGGAGTAGATCGACACGCAGTTTCCTTAGGCTGAGAATAATTTGACTATCAGGCTCGAAACGGGTAAGAAATTTTCATCTCCCTTTCGTTGAATTAGGTTGGAAAAGGGTTCCGCCCTTTCTCGCACTAATTTCTCCCTACTTTGAGAACTGAAAACTGTCACTTCTGGCAATACAAAACTGTCATTTTCTAGAGCGTGCGGCGACGGCAGAGAACGCCATTTGACTGCCGGAGCGGCGGGGAATGGGAGCAAGGGATGCTGGATTCCTAGTCTCAAATCCAGTAATCATCTCTTCTCCATGCCGCAGTTCTCCGCGTTGGCGTATTGAGTTAAATTAACAAAAGGAGCGGAGGTGCTCCTTCCAAGTAATATGTTAGATCTTGCCACCTCAGCCTCCGTCGACTCCTCTTCCTTCTTCCTTCCATAACCCCCTTCACCCCTTCCCTATCGCCCCTATCCTTCTATTTCCTTCACGAATTTCAATTACAATACAGCTTTTGCGGAATCTGTGAATGCATCCCCGCCTCCACTTCCCCGCTGATTAAAAGCCCCTTCCCCTTACCTACCTCTAACCAACACTACCATCGCCACACCGCTACCACTGAACCTTTGGTCTCTGCTTACGGCAGCTCGACGATTAACGCTCATTAATACACGTCAACATCGTCGCTAAAGAAGAAGAGCAAAACAAATTAGTGCGAATGTCAATACAATCCTTAGCTGCCATCTAATTGCGCCGACTTATTTGCAGGAGACCGTATTGTTCTTCTGTGGACTGCTTCTTTTCTAGTCACCTGTCGGTGTAATTAATTTTGTGAAACGGGCGATAGGTGAGCAGGAACGACCAGTCTTCACGGTGTCTCTCGACTTATCTTTCCTTTTACTGGCGAACCTGCGCGATGCTTCTCATTCAGCTAATTAGAGAGTTCTACAAATTGTTGAACGCTTCAAATTGAGTTGAGTACTTATAGTCCAAGAGCCGAGGGCTAAAAACGTTGACCGTTGAGTTGAAAGTTGGTTACTATTTTTTCTGATAGTTCCCTCAATGTTTGGTACCACCCCGCAAGTCCGTTCTCTCGGAACTATGGACTAAGAAAATGGCGGCTCATCAAAAAAGTCAAAATTTCTCAAAATTTGATTTATTAGTTATTTCGTAACCCTATCCACCACCATCCAACAAAGCCACAGCCTCATTCCGTGAAAGGGCAGGTTTATTAAAAATTGCAATCCTAAACTCTCCAAGCACTGAGCAAGTACAGAGAAAGTGGTGCAAGTCTTCCCTCTCATGTCTATTGCACAGAGCACACTCCTCGTTATGGTTAGTGTTATACGGCTTTGCATTGAGATATAGCAGTTCTCCCTTCAACTTAAAAATCCACCTCGCCGAGAAAATATCCATCACTGGCTCACTGACCAAGCTCGCGGCCTTGAAGCGGGTGTCAAGCTCCCTATATAGAGTGAACTTCTCCGAGTCCATAGCCCTCTGCCAGAACCACTGCTTTTTGTGCTCCCTAAACCTCTCAAGGATGTCAGCTGCATGAAGCCGGATATATTCAAAGGACAGGAATCCAACTCATCTATGACACCCAATCCAGTGGAGAGGCGGCCAAGATGCCCAGCCCATGACACTCTGTTTCTCATCACTTCCATGGCAATTATTTTAGGGAGACGTGTGTCCGGGAGACAAGATACCTTCCTCAAGTACTTTAGATGGGCTTCAAGAGTAAACGATGATATGGTGTCCACCCCTGTCTCCAGATGTAAAATGTAATTCGGGGAAAACCTCGGCAACTGGAACAGCTTTCGAATGTACATCAGCTGCACTCCCTCCGCCTTTGCATACTCCTGAAATCCCCAGCATGGTGAAGCGTAGCACAGGATAGCCCGGATCGTAGCGTTGAACACCTCCGATTTTGCCTTTAGTGGTACAGCAGGATTGGCACATAATCTTCCCCAAACATCATTGAGGGCAAACTTGGCAGATTGGGCCTACCGCTCTACGTGCCTGGTGAAGGAAAGACGGGGGGTGAGTTCAACTCCCAAATACTGGTAGCTACTCACGATCTCAATTGATTCACCACCAAATTTCCAGTGCTCAGTCGCCCTTCTTCTCCCAACATTCTGGAAATCCATTATCTTCGACTTCGCTAGATTAACCTGAAGTCCCCACTTACTGCAGTAACTCTCCAAAACATCAATATTCACCTGCAGCTCACCAGAGTCATTCGCTATCACCACCAAACCCACCGTAAATTCGACAATACCCTGTTTATACGGACGGTGTTTCATCATTCAACGCACTTCTACGGAAACATTTTCGGAGAACAAAATGTTACTTGCTAGTTATGGCCGTTTTTGAGATCAGAAAAGCGACAATTTCAAGTTCGACAAATCTGGTGTCCAGAGATATCATCGCTGATAATCGTATCTCCGTTCAACGAAGAGATACAGAAATATTGGAGGAAGAAAAAGTTGATAGAAGAAAGTCTGTTGGGCGGACGAATGGGGAAGCTCGAGACTGAGAAATAAATGAACGCAGTGAAGGTGAGTGAGGACTCCATTACACTTGACAGAATAGCAATATCGGGTAGAGTATGAGTATATAAACGTGAACAAGGGGACTCTGAACACATGTGAAACTGGTTGTGTGATACTTAGTGGAGGAAGAGGGACAGAGACGAGTTGGGAGAACTGTGACAGGACTGAAGGAAAGCTGAAGGATGACTGACTTCAAAGGAGCTGTCTGTTGAGAAGAGGGATCTAAAATTGAGGGGCCGAAAAAGATAGAAGGGAAAGTCTGGAACAGGGGAAATCCACTTGTGAATAACTGAGGAACTGGGCTTTCCACAGATACAAACGAAAGGGTTGAAGACGATAGTGTTTGGGGAAACAACGACTTTCCATTAGGGCTAGTGCGGACATTTTGGAGGTCAAAGACCCAGCTAATTCGGCCAGTAACACACTCTGCGACTAAAATCGATGCATTTACTGAGGGAATTTTTAAAACGTAAAAATACGGTCGGAAGATTATTTGCAGAAACAGGTATGTAGGCATTGACTAGTTGAAGACATCTTGTGAGGTTGATGAAAATCCTTTAATTCGTTTTGGTTTATTATTCATTCTGAATAATAACCCTATGTTTTCGGTCACAAAAAATTTTTTACAACCCCCCCCCTCAAAATTTGATACTTTACGTTTCAAGACATGGAAATTCCAAATTTGCAATGTCCGTCCGCCGTCCCCCGTCCCCCGTCCGGGCCGTTTTGTGCCTTTAACGTGGTCCAAAAAATTCGTTCTTTTGCACAAAAATCCGATTTGGTATCTAGTTGTGCCTGGCATCTCGGCAATCCGATCGGACGAAGCCCATGATTGTTATGGGCAAAAAATGGTTTAAAAAATTAACGAAACGCAGTACAACGCGGGAACTACAGCGGAAGTCAACGTTTCGTCTGGACTGGCAACGCCGCCCGCTTGCCTCCCCTTTCGACTCGACTCGCAACGTTTACGGGCGCCGGTTTTTTGCTTCCTCCAGGAAGCGCTCGTATTTCGTATATAACCTTTGGCACTACGATTTGTCTCTTTATTGTCCGATTGCCTTGTTCTCGTCTTCACCTCCAGGAATGACTGTTTCGCTCCGTCTCAACTATTTTCGTTAGCAAAATATCTGTTACCTTCGATTGAACTTTTCATTATTCGCTTATTTTTCTAGATACTTTCGTTTTTTTGTTTTGTTTATTTTAATATTACGATTCCGTTCTTTTCGACCTTTTTTTGGGTTTCATTTTGATATTTATCGATGCTGAATCGAACGGGATGGGTCTCGGAGCATTAATGCTACGTCAAGCTGATTATCCGAATAATAAACCGTTGTGTAATAATTTGCAGGGTTTTTATATAAAGTAAAAGCCCCCTGTTTTTGCTGCATAAACCTAAATCTCCATTCAGCAAGCTTTCACTGAGACAAATACGGAGATGAAAAATTGGGTACACTGATTGTTAAACGATAACTTGAAAGTTTCGTACAAATCATTGCAGCTAATTTGTGAAAAAGTACGAGCAAACTCTCGTTTTTGTACATTTTGACCCCTCAGTCTCCCTTCCCATCCATCGAAATCGCTCATAGCGCTATTGTGGCGTCCAAGAAGATCAATAACAAAACAAGTAAGAGTTAGCTCACATGGGGCTGAGAAAAGACGCGTGATGCATCGCACTTTATGTTAGAAGTATAAGCCATCAAAATCATATTTCAGACCGTGGTGTGTGCTTTTTAGTCAAAAGCGTCACTTTTATCGATATTTCCCGTTTTCTTAAGATGCCTGAAGCTGCTGTACGGGTGCCATAAGGGGGAAGGAGGGTTGATGGTAAAACAGACCAAATATATAAATTTTCCTACTCGAACAGCGATTTAGATAGCAGTCGCAGGTAAATTTGGTCACGGCGGGAGGGAGTTGCACTTTTTGTTTGTTTTCAGGCGTGGCGCTATTTAGGTCGCAGATGTTTGGCGCATGTATTTGAGTCGATCCTCTCTCGTCCATAGCCGTCTCAAAGTTGTTTAGAAAGAGGAACTATGCGACGAGAGGATGGCGTCAAAGGGAAGCGGGATGGACACAGAAGTATGTCGTCAAGTATAAGGAGAGCACGAGATTGAGGATCAAAGCTTCTGGCGGCTGGGGGATCAAGGAATGGACCTCGTCAAGGCCTGGCGACTAGCGAAGGAGCATCCGTCCCGTTCCACGGCTGAAAGGCTTTTGACTGCACTCACCTGTACATACTTGTCCGCTCCTTCGCCCTTCGCTGGCCCATCAAGGCATATTTTGGTAACAAATATTTCTACCCTCCCCACTCTTCCTCTTCCCAAGGTTCCTGGTACCACCTTCTCGTTCAAAGGGGCCAATCTCATTTCTGGTTAATTACCCCCGGAGTGGTGGAAGGGGCCCGTTAACCCTCGCGTCCCCGACCGACTTCCTCCGAATCCCGTCGCCAGTTCTTGAATTGAATCGCGAACTGCCCAGTTGTTCAGAAGCTTCCCTTTATTAAATCTCGGATTTGTTCACCCAAGCGAAACGGTGAACGCCGGCTCCGTTTGGAAATTGGAACTAACACAAATTTAATGTTGTGTGCGCTCACAATTATCAACGGACTCACCTCCAATCCATTTCTCTTGGTTGAGCGGTTCATTGCGTTACGATTCCGGGTGGGTGGCTCTCGACTACGAATTAGAAATAATTAAGATTCATTCAATGGGTGGAAGTTTGCAATTAGAAGACGAAAACAGGCTTCCGCTTCCGCCCCATTCTCTTGTTGATACATTAAATGGCGCGTTATAACGACACGTTCGAGAGATGCACCGGCTTTAACCTTAGTCTTAGCCTCAGCCTTGGTCCCTCAGCCTCGACATCAACCCTCACTCATTAGAACGTCAGGAATAAACAGTCGGCTCGAGGTGCATTTGTTAATTCTCGCGACATCTTCGAGTCCCCTCAACCTGAAACGCTCCTCTTCGCTCTTGAGACGGCCGTCTCTCCAAACGTCGAGAAGACTATCGCAGGCCCTCAGGCTGTCGCTACATAACAAACAGGAAAGTCGCCAAGAGCTCGATTTGAATTAATTAGAGTAATTATAGACCTATCGCTTTAACGTTATCACTATCCAAAATATTGGAGAAATGCATTAAGACAAGACTTATGACCTTTTTTAAGGCAAATAGAATTATTTCTGAGAGGCAATTTGGATTCCAGAAAGAGTTGAGTACGGAACACGCATTATTTGATATGTATAAATTCATTACTGAAAAATGCAACGAGGGATTTTTTCTTGACAGAGCTGGTGCGATGAAGTAAAACGTGATAGTTTTAAATAATATTAACCTTTTAATACGCAACGACCGACACAATACAAGACGAACTGAGAACTGAGAGCTGAGAGGTGAGGAGGGAGACGAACGTATAACTAGGTATAGCAAACAGAGGCTAACTTGATGAATTGCTCCAACACCCCGGCTCAATTTAGCAAACATATAACATAATAACTACATGGTATTACCAACAACTGTAATCATAATTAACAACACAAATTTAGATTTTTTTAGAAAAGATTCAAATTTCACTCTTGGTAATGCTTTAGTCATTACATCGGCTACTTGATGTTTAGTATCAATATAAACAATTTTGAAAAAATTACGTTGCACATAGTCACGTACAAAATGATATTTAACGTCATAGTGCTTAGATCTTTTTGTTTCATTGGTACATGCTATTTTAATCGCGGCCTGATTATCCTCAAACATTTCTATTGGAAGAATCACATTATCACCAATGTCAGTTAACAATTTTTGTAGAAATAAACACTCGACCATTCCATTCGCTAGAGAAATATATTCGGCCTCGGCGCTACTCAAGGCTACAACGTTTTGTTTTTTCGAACACCAATTGATTATTTTTTCATTAAGTTTCAACACAAATCCAGAAACACTTTTTCGATCTAAATTGTCAGAAGCATAATCAGCGTCGACATGAGCAGTAATTTTAATCGTTTCAGGATGTTCACTCACTTTGAATACCAATTTTAAATTTTTGTTGCTTTAACATAGCGTAACACACACCTTTTAAATAATGCCAATGTTTTTCGTTAAAACAATTTTGATACCTTCCAAAGAAAGAAACAGTAAAACAAAGATCCGGTCTAGTACCAGTCATTAAATATGTTAATGCACCCAAAAGAGCTTTATATGGCAAATTATTGTTTATCACTACAGCTCTTTCCAAATTCAGTTTAGGTTGCAAAGGAATATGACTTATTTTTGAATCTTGCATACCAAAGTTTACTAAAATTTTCTGAATAAGATCCTTCTGACTTATTGATATCTCATTATCAGATTTTTCAATTTCCAGACCCAAAACTGAAATTTACCATCTCTTGCTGGTAATTCTCTAACACCCATTTTGGACATTAGGTTTAATTTTATCCTATGCAAATCATCAATAGAGCTTGAAACCAATAAAAAATCATCAACCCAGACCAATAGGTAAGTTTTCCCATTGAAGTATAAACAAGGGTCGGCTTTAGATCTAGCAAAACCAAGTTTCAATAGAAAAACATTCAAATAATCATTCCAACATTTTGGACTTTGACGCAAACCATAAAGTGCTTTTACTAGCTTACATACTTTCGTTTCATCACATTGAAGTCCATTGGGTGGTTTCATGTAGATGACATCACTGAGAGGACTTCTCACAAAGGCTGATTTTACATCCAGTTGCCGGATAGCCCAATTCTTTTCTGCAGCAATCACCAAAAGCACTCGTACTGTTGTTAAACGGGCGACTGGCGCATATACTTCCTCATCATCGGAGTAAGGCTGTTGATACCCACGGGCAACTAGTCTGGCTTTCCTAATTTTCTGTCCATCAACAATCTTCTCTACAAAGACCCAGCGAGAATCTATAATCTTACTTCCATCTTCAGGTTGATCGACCATAATCCAGGTACCATTTTCCTCAAGTGACTTCAACTCTTGTCGAATAGCTGCGCTCCAGCCCGTCCTGACAGCATCTTCATACGAAACAGGGGCAGCAACATTCAAAGCAAGCAAATCAGTTTCGTAGTCTGCAGATATCCAGGCTTATAGAGCGCACATAATGAGTTCCAATGACGAGGTACTTCAGGTTGAATAGGCTGGTCATCCTCTTCCTCTTTGATTTCTTCTGAAGAATCTAATGGAACTTCTTCATCCCTAGGCGTAAGAGTCTCTGTAATGGCTGGAACTTGGCGTCTCTCATCAAAAACGACACTACGAGAAGTGACAACTTTGCGCATTTCAGGATCCCAAAGTCTATAACCATTACAGGTGTAACCCAACATGAGCATTGGCTTGCTAACAGGGTCCAACTTTCCACTCCTGTCCACTTTAGGTACATGGGCAAAAAGCACGACAACCAAATACACGCATTTTTCGTAAATCAACATCTCCACCATACCACACTTGAGCAGGTGATTTACCATCTTTGAGAGCAGATGTAGGTAGTCTATTTATGGTGTAGACTGCGGCTCTGATGGCTTCTCCCCACATCTCCTTTCCAAACGTAGAATCCATGATGAGACAACGACTCATATTCAATATAGTACGGTTCATTCGTTCTGAGACTCCGTTTTGCTCTGGATTTCTAGGAATTGTGAACTCAATACTAATTCCCTTCTCAGCACAGAAATTCTTGAATCTACGAGAGTTATATTCACCTCCATTGTCCACTCTCAGACGAGACATTTTTGTTCCAAATCTAGCAGTCACTGAAGCCTCGAATTCCAGAAATTTATCGTGGACTTCGTCTTTTGAATGAAGCAAGAAAATGTGGACAAAATGAGAGAAAACATCAATAAAGCTCACGTAATATTTAAATCCATCATGAGTTGCTGGGGATATCGACCCTCCACATCAGAACAAACACACTCCAAAATGCGCGAAGGTTTTCTAGATTCAGTAAGTGAAACAAAAGGAGTTCTTGACTGTTTTCCACGGACACAGACATCACAGATGTTCATCACAGGATATACAGACGAATGTCCGAATCTACGATGAGAAAGTTCTCTATCAGAAACAGCTACAACATTTGAGACTTCCTCATCAAACACCAATGACACAGTGTACATATTCCCATTCAGCTCACCTTCCAATACTAGATGGCCAGTTTGGGTCGAAACAGTAGCTTTTCCACCAGAAAAAACAACACTCATTCCAGCTTTTTCCATCTTTGAAACTGACAGTAAGTTGTAAGGTAAGTCATCGCAGGCAAGAACATTGAGAAGCTTGAACCATTTTCCATTCCACAACACACGCAAATTTCCACGGCGAGTAGCACGAATTCCTCTGACCTCTTTTTTGCCACTTTAATATCAAAATCAACGGTTTCTGAATCACATAAATACTGTCCGATCGCATTACTAACGAGATGCGAACTCGAGCCAGAATCAATGATAAACAATGAAGACGAAGAACTATCACTTGATACTGCACCGCAACACATCATCTGATCTTCGCAATGTGTCTGGGAACTGCACGTGAATGCTATCTCAGTTTCGGAATTTTCCTGATTGGCAAGATTAACACGTCGATTGGGACAATTACGCCGCATATGTCCTCTGATTCCGCACTCATGGCATTTAAAATTGAAATTCACCGCTTTCATGACCATTTTCTGTTGAAGCCGAAAACACGATTAGCATCGGACTGTCGCGCACCAGACGAGCTGAAACCTCTTGAAGTTTGAGGCGTATTCCAGGTTGACCAACCCTGATTGCGGTTTGACGAAAATTTCCCCGTGGCCTCCGATTTCTGCCTCGCCCGCGACCGTTTGTCCAGAATGACACCTGCTGATCAACACCAATTTTTTCTCTTTTCGACGAATTTTGACGACTTTCTTCTTGCAGTAATTTATTCTTGACAAACTGCAGACTAACAGAATCTTTATCATTCGTGAAGACAATGTCAATAGACGTCGTGACTACTTGATAAGCTGCTGGCATTTTCGACAAAAGAAGAGCGATGGCCTCCGAGTCTGACATGGAACCCCCACTTAATTTCAGTTCATTAACGCGAGTTTGAAATAAAACGAGAAAATCGCCCAAATTTCCGGTGGTATATTTCATTTTATCGATGTCTTGTTTGATTTCCACCTGAGCTGCGATTCCTTTCCTCACGTAGACCTGTTCCAATGTCTCGAACATGCTCTTGGCTGTTTGCTTCTCCATAACAGTTGGAAGAATCCGATCGTCGAGCCAACGAACGATGATGTCGCGAGCTCTCAAGTCCAGAACGTCGAAATCCTTTTGGGCAATTTCACTTTTCTTGAATGATAGGGCTTCAATCACGCCTTGTTGTTCCAACTGAAGCTTCAAACGAAAAGCCCAACTCGTAAAATTAGTACCGTCAAAGGGCTTCAAACCCGGTACAACAACGTGGTTCGCCATTTTCGTTTTTTTCCGTCGACGATTTCTCAGAGTACGAATGCACAGAAAAACAGCTTCCTCTTATCGAACGACAAACGATTTTAACGCGATCACTGGGCCCATAACCTCTTGACAGAGCTGGTGCGATGAAGTAAAACGTGATAGTTTTAAATAATATTAACCTTTTAATACGCAACGACCGACACAATACAAGACGAACTGAGAACTGAGAGCTGAGAGGTGAGGAGGGAGACGAACGTATAACTAGGTATAGCAAACAGAGGCTAACTTGATGAATTACTCCAACATTTTTTGTATTAGGAATGTTCCTTGATGTTCGCAAGGCCTTCGACTCTCTGCACCATGGTACGTTGTTACATCGACTACATCAATGTGGCATAAGGGGGTTACCGTATGAGCTTATGAAATCGTACTTGACTGACCGTTCGCAGGTGACTCGAATTGGAAACAGTTTCAGCTCAACTATTCGAATAAATTGGGGTGTCCCTCAAGGTACAGTTCTTGGGCCAATACTTTTCCTTCTGTATGTTAATGAATTGATGAACTTGAATTTGAGTAGTAGGGTTTTTGGGTTTGCTGACGACACAGCAATTATTTGTTGCTCGAGGAATTATAATGAGTTAGTGAGGTGTGGGGGGTCAAGACTTGGATGGACTACAACCATTTGTGTCTCAATATAGATAAAACGTCAATTGTTCGATTCTCAGGTAACTCACGAAGAGAATTGTTATTGGATGAGACGATTCAACTTCATTCTTATGGATGTGATGGTAATGGTACCTGTGGGTGTTTTTGTTTTTTTTTGAAATGGTGGATGCAGGCAATACCCTCACTGCAGCCACAAACGGGCCTATTGCAAGGGCGTCCATGATCCTCAGATCATGCCCCCCCCCCTGCACCACCGCCAGGCCCCACGGCACTGGTCTCACTTGGTGTGACGTCACCTATGCGCCCCCACCCGGAGGACATCCGCGAGTTCTGCATTTGCCACCTCTTCAGGCAGAAGAAAGGGCCTCCCAAACACACAAGATGCCGCGAGTCCATCGCATACGCACAGCACATGCTCTGCCGTCTCTAGCCCTACCTCGCAGAACCTGCATACCTTTACCTCGCACTTGCCCAATATTTACAAGGTGGTACCTCAGTGGACAGTGACCTGTGAACAGGCCACATATGGTCCTCATATCCTTCCTCCCCAGTGCAAGCACCTCCTTGGACCTCTTACTGGAGAGCCGGATGAAGAGTTTTGACTGTCTAAGGCCGGGCAGCCCCTGTCAATGAGCAGCCCTTCACCCGTCCTCCCATTTGCCAACCTCTCTACGTAGGTGGCTCCTGGTAGTCCCAACAAAGGGCTCAGGGCCAATAGGGATCTGCTCTGATCCCTTCTTTGCCAACCCATCAGCCCGTTCGTTTCCCTCTACACCCTGATGCCCTGGCACCCAACACAGTGTTACACTGTTGTCCTCGGCCAGGGCCTTCAGTCCAGTCAGACACTCCCACACCTGCCGTGATGTAAGACAGTATGAGGCTAAGGCCTTGAGAGTGGCCTGACTGTCCACCATGATGTAGATTCTCTGCCGCTTCAGTCCCCTCTGCAGCAGCCGCTGCACACAGACTGTTACTGCAGCCACCTCTGCCTGGAACACCGTGGCCAGCGACCCCAATGGAATTGCTGCTCTGATCCTCGGCCCAAAGATGCCTGCCCCTGCAAGGCCACTCTGCACCGAGCCATCAGTGTAGTATACCAGGGCCCCAGCTTCGAGAGCGGGAGCTCCCCCTACCCACCTGGATCGCTCATGAATGAGTATCCGAAAGGGTAGCGCGAAGTTGAACCTCGCGGGCATTGAGTCTACCACATGCAGTTCAGGCCCCCCCACCTTCACCTTGTCAAGGATCAAGTGGCAGGAACTCCTCCTCCCCCGCACGATCAGGCCCAACTCCAGTACCTGTGGGTGCCCACCCATTCCATTTTCTCAGACTTGTAATTATCTTGGCGTGGTTTTCGATTCCAAATTGACTTTTGAGCTGCACATAAATACATTGGCTAAAAAGCTGCGTAAGCTGTTTTATGTCTTCAAGACTTTGGGAGGTTTCCTGAGCCCTTATTATTTAAAAATGGTTTATTGTGGTCTGGTTTCTTCATTATTAAACTATGGTATAAGTGCTTGTGGAGGTGCTACGAAAACGCGTTTAAGAGTACTTCAGATAGTTCAAAACACTGTTCTTACAATTATTTTAGGGAGGCCCTCCAGATACCATACAAGCTGGTGATACAGAGATTTTAGAACACTGTGCATACCTGATTTATTTGTTCTGAAGGCTCGTATTTTTGTATATAAAACGGGAATAGACGAAGAAAACATTTGTACGGGCACATACGGAACGAGAACGGTAGGGAGGTCAAACATAAGACTGCCTAAAATAAATATTGCAATGTACAAGAGATGCGCTTATGTTGTGGCTCTGAATTTTTTAATGAAAATAAAATTAGCTTAAGTGATTTTAAGAATGTATTGGCTTAAAAAAAAACATATTATTGAACTCGTATAATTAGGATTTAACTTATTGGTAATTCCTTCAGAAACTGATTGCTATCTGGCTGAATAATTGGTTTGTTTTAATGAGACTCCACGGAAGAATACAAGTTCATGTGGACTTAGCCTTCCGTGGGCACGTTGGAAGTGTATGTGTACTGAAGATATCAAGTGTCGTTTTCTTTAACAGAATGTTTTTAATTTTCTTTTATGTATCTTCTGTATATATGCGAAGTGCTCTAAATAAATAAATAAATAATGAATAATGATTTACCGGCGTGAAGAGACACATAACTACTTTGAGCACAAACACAAAACATTCATTTCACGAGACCAATACGTAATCCGCGTATCGAGAGTCAACTCTTTCAGAACCGTCCGAAAGACTTTAAAGCCCTTTTAACAGCGCACAAACCTTTGCACAGTCCGATAAACGGTCTTCGGGGGTGAAATGCCCACATTTCCAACATGCTTGTTTCTCACCTCTCGTGTTGCGTAAATCTTGAAACCTCAACTGACAGTCTCACTAGACAGTTCATGAAACTCGTTGCTTCCGAATCACAACCTTTTAGTTCTACATACATCGATTCCAGATACAGTAACCTCCGTCAAAGTGTTGCCTATGATTCAGAACTATTTACCATTTCTACATGCTTTTTCCTCTGTTTTGCTCATCCGTTTCATGACATTTCATATTCTACACTTCGCCAATACCTCTCTCTATCTACCTCTCGCGTGAAATGGAAAAATTAAGAATAATATTCACGTATTTTACGTCTGGAGCAGTTTTTAATGTTCTCCTGTTATCATTGTTCTTATCAATTTCTGACGTGATGTACATCGTGAAAGCTGTATTATTTTGAGAAATTATTTGTATTATTTGTAATTGTACGTTGATTATTGTCCTGGGTGGACGGTAGAGGGCCTGATGAGCCATTATTACGAAGTTGTTACTTGAAGCAATGTCTTCCTAATCTTCTGTTTGCCGGTGTTCGGGTGTGGCGATTGACAATTTACTTGTTGTTGGTTTATTACAATTACTACCGAGGTATTGTTCAGTGTTCGTTCATCATGAAATCAGCATTAACTGTTAAATGGACAATTCTACTCAATTTCGGTGCCAGCAGTTGCCAACGGATTCAGAATTCGAAGAAGGTAAGCTCCCTGACAATAATCCCCCAGTTTCAGCGGGGTTACGTGAAATACTGGTATGTCCGTACACAAAGTCAACATCTATGACTAGTTTTTGAAAATCGTGACACGCGTCTGAGAGTTTAAGCTTCGTTTCTCGTGAAAATTTACTAATAATGGTAATGATAATATTGAAAATAACAGTATGTGGCTCCTCCGTAACATCGGAGGGGGAGAGAGAGACTCATTGTCACCCCCCACCCCACCACGTGCACCCTGATCGTGGTATCGTCATGATCGCCCTGAAGCTTTCTTCAAATGGGAATACTGTGAATTAATTTCCCCCATTGGTTGAGTTAGTTTGTTTCGTTCCCCTCTATCGAAGTCGCGAAGCAGCTCCGAAGGTGAAGCTTGAAATAGACGTATAAATTTTAAATCTTCGGCACCCCATTTTATTATCAAGCGATGCATTGATAATTTGGTGTGATTCCCTCGGGAATGCGGGCTCTCGAGATGACGGCATTTCCCTATTCTTCCTCCGGTTAAATATTAGAGCAATTTCTCAATAAGGTAATCAATAGGGTTTCGCCCTCCGACGTGGTGCGGTGGGTTCCGAGGTAATAACAGCAGGTTTCAAAAAAAGGAAAAGAGAAATAAATAAATAAGAGGTTTCCCCCCTCCCTCTCCCTTCGCCACTCGCAAGATGCTTTTTTCATCACAATATTTTAAGGAAAGAGCACAAGGGTTGGGATTAGGCCTCCGAGACAAGTTATTCAATTCAGGGATCAATGAAATGCAACGGGATTTAAGGCCGCCCTTCTCGACGACACGCCACATTACAAAGGCTGGAAAATATTAGAGACATAAAAATACGGGAGCTACGAAATAAAGGGAAATTGCAGGCTCAGCGCAGCCGAGACGACCAATGAGTTCTGGGATATGGATTCCAATATCGCTTGTTAGACTCTCAGTATTCAGATTAGAATGCGTCACGTCCCCTCGTGCTCTCTGTCGCTTGGACTTATTCACTACCTTCAATCCCTAGAATGGGAAAGGGCTCCCCGGAAACTGCTTCCAATTCGACGGTTAGCTTTTACATCAAAACAGAGCAGGTATTACGTATCCCCATGCGTCTCGTGAGGAATGTCGCTCGTTGCCAGGATATGGTGCTAATATGAACAGGCTCGCAATTCCTCTGAATTATTCGTCGAATTCTACGGTTGGCAGATCACAGTCCCTCAGTTGGTTCCTTGATTGGAAAATCTGAAACAGCATCCTCAGGCACAGTCTTCGTTGTTGACTGCGCAGCATCACCGTACTGGCGTCATAAGACGTTAATGTAGTAGTAGTAGGTCAAGAGACCTACTAAGGTCTACTGAACTCATGGCAAAACAACACACGTGTGCATGATGGCATCGCACAAATCATGATCGGAAAAACCATGTACCCACAACTTCACTCTAGATCTTGAGTTTCCCACCTGATCCAATTGCACACTTAGGCGGCTGGTGTACAATGGGTTGTCGATTTCCAGTAATTACTTTCTTCATTATAGAGCTGAAGGGTTGGTGCAGTTGAAGCTGACATGACGGCCCACTCACCTAACACTTGCGCGTTACTGATACACCAGAAGCCGAGGGCTAAAACCGTTGACACATTAGTTGAAAGTTGAAAATTGCTTTTCCTTGTTCCCTGAGTGTTTGGTGAAACCCCGGTCTGAAGTATGGACTAAAAAACATTTTTGAAAAAAAATTCGGCAACCCCTATTTTTTGGTTTGTTACGTTTTGGTCCTCCACCACACGACGAAAGCGTTGTGCGAAAGCGGAGAGTTTTCCACCTTGTCAAAGCTAACTGCTCTGAGCTGTACCAAGGTGGACTACCATAGAAAACAAAGATGGTTCGGCGCAGGCCGAAGTAGTTGGAATCATCAGCTTGGGCCTTTGCCAGGTGTGTTTGGCCCAACGACTTCTGACCCTTTTTTCAGGTTTGCCGCAGGGAAGTCCGAGAATTGCCCGTTCAGTTGGACTCACCTCCAGACAAAGGGGTAGACCTTTTTGACCTACCAAAATGTCCTTCCCTCCATCGATTTACCTCCTTCTTCAAAACTTACAGCTCATACCAGATATACTCGTCTCCCAGTGCTCACTAGATTCCTCTATCAACCCTCGGGCCAGTCGCAGCTCTCACTCTCTCCCTCTGCTACAGTCTCCTGCGCCAGTTCATGTGTATTTCGAATCCCATTGTGTCGCCCTTTAGTATTCATTTTACTGTAATACAGTTTCTATCTCACACTCACAGAGTTCCCTCTTATTTTATTTAAACTCATTCCCTTGTGCGCCCAACAAAGACGCACCGGCAATATCTCCAACTGATTATGGATGATACCTCAAAGGTGAAGAATAGAAAGGAACTTGGCCTGGCCTTCCCTAGATGATATTTTCCACTGCAGAGTAGCTATAGTCTCAGGATGAGGAATATTTCAGTGTCGATGTCGTATCTACAACAGACGATGAAGTCAGAGCCAGACACCGATTAATACATTTACGTTGATATTCTGCTCAGACATAGCCAATTATGAAATCAAAATGAGCGGTCTATATGTTCCAGCAGCGACGATTGTACTTTCCTTGCTCTACAAAGTAGAAAGGAAAGTTATTTAATCAGCTGAAAAGAGAAGGGTAGTCTGGGCGCCTTCCCTATTTCCTTAATTATTGTTTATTTAGTTTCTCCTTTCTGGGTATTTCGAAAGGAGTGCTATTGGTCCGTTTGGAATGGTGAGCGGCAAACACAATTAAAAAAATAAATATACCCGTAGTGTGATTTGCAGGATAATGGGTGAACCGAAGGCGCAGGTTGTTTTTTACTTTCCTTGGCTCTACAAAGTAGAAAGGAAAGTTATGTAATCGGCTGAAAATTTTTTTTTGAGTTTTCTTCAGATCTTTACGTTTAACACCCTCCTGAGTCCGAAAAACACTATTTGGGGAAATGGTCTGTGTCTGTGAACAATTTTTAGAGAAAACCACCGTATAAAATCGGCTCGAACTTCATATATCGCCCGCAGGTCATCATGGGACGCCCAAATAAGGGTATGAACAAAATCCACCGAAATTTAACTATAGTTATCATAGTGATCAAAACATCAAATTTTTGTTCTCAAAAACGGCTCTAACGATTTTGATTAAGTTTTTTATATTGATAGCTCCTAATATGTCAACTATATCATAAAATTCCCATATACGGGAAAATGACGAGAGAAGCACAATAAATTCCGGAACTGTAAGCGCTACCGCTTCCTGCTGCTGTGACGTGTTGTTTGACCAAGTTCAAAGGAACTGAGTGATAAGTGAATTGAGTAAGTAGAATTAGCCATGTACAAAGTGAATTGTTGTAGAGCTAAGGAAAGTTGTGTGTTGCAACGCACCAGATATTTTTGTTTTGTTTGTTTTTTTTCGTAAACGCGAAAATAATGTTACGAGCGATTACGGTCGATGGGTATTGGGAGAGTTGGGGGGGGGGGGGGAGATAACGTTTTTTCCGAAAACTGCTCTAAATATGATGATTAAACTTTCAAAGTATGTTCAAACGACGAAACTTTTCTTCATCTTGAAAAAAGCTTTTGGCAAAACGGCTTTAACGATTTTTACTAAACTCACCGAATTTTTTTACATAGTTGTTACCTATACACTGTTATAATGATATGTGTTATTAGTTGTGGATAAATGTTCCTCCGGCTGTTCATTTGACAGAGATAGAAATGAAAAAGGCTTTGAAAATAATGTTTTGTTGAACTATTTGGAGATTTCGCTAGTGATTGCGTGGCTGATCAATCTTACGAAGTGTCCTTTAGTAACCAATACCCACATTTTTTCCGTGATTATTTTTGTACATATCTGTTGAAGGGAGATATAAGCCGGAGAGCGAGATTTTTCGAATAATAATTTATCGTTTTTCCAATTTTCTCAAAACCGACCATAAGGTACTCAACTGACTAGTACGTACATTTTGTGCTCAATAAATGTTTCTGTAGAAGTGCGTTGAACGAAGATATAGCGCCCGTATACGTAGCAGGTCGTCGAATTTACGGGAGTCGCAGAAAGTTGTGTGTTGCTGCCCGCTAGATATTTCATGAATGGATTTTGTTAAAATCAGGAATACAACGTATTATTGCGTATTATGTGCGTACTAATTCGTTCAATTTTCATCCACTAAAGGCACACAGGAAGACCGAGGTGATTTTCAGTATGTCAAATATGTAATTAGTAATTTTAGCACCAAAGTTGAGTCTGCTGAATCAACACCATATCTTGAAGGTGTCCGATATTGTTTGATAGTTCGCTGTGTGACAGTGGCCATTCACGTCATTTTCAGCTGTCAACGATTAAGTTTTTTTTTTAAACTGTATAATTCTATTTCTATTTCGACTGAAAATGCCGCCTTTTTTAAGTAGCACACACATTTTATAGTACAAAATATGGTACGGTGGGGGTGGTGGAACTCATTGACGCCGTTTACTGTAATCAACTAATAAGTCTAGTTTTGAGCCTAATCTGAGCAATTTGTGACGACCTATGCTCGACAGAGTTCTCAAAATGAGGAAAGCAGACGTGGTAATTTTTTAAGTACTCCACTTCTCCTATTTGTAATATGAATTTCAAGTTTGAACTGTATAAGTCAATTGTTGACTTAAATTTCATCAAATTTCATGGTTTTGTCTGCAAGTCTGGGCTCACAAAATTGTGGCAGAATCGGGATTTACGACTCAGTCACTCGATGCGATTTCACCATACGCATTTCCAATGTCAATTTGGTTCAAAATTTGAGGTATTTGAATTATCTCGTTTTTTCGTCTCTTTTCAACAATTGTATGACGTAACGTTCAGCCATCAAATCAATAGGTCAACATTTGAACAACGAACTCAGTGGCTTCGTTTTGCGTCTTCCAACTGAAAACGCTGGAAATGTACAATTTTCTGGTTTTCACATTGGACCAATGGCTCCCTCCTGCCTGGAGTCCGTGTCATATCGGCGCAATGGCAGTTGCCGCATATTTATCCCATGTTATATTAGGCTCTCATTTGGCTGACAACGTCTTCAGTATCCAACTAAGATTCAAACCTGCGACCGGTATGATTTATTGTGGCCAAAATATTACTCCCCTCCCAACGACTCATTCGGCATCAGATGCGTGAGAACGGCCCACAAATGGTTTAAATTTTCAAATTTTATCGGTTCAGCTTCTACGAAACCCAAGTTCTGAAAACTTCGTTTCTTCGCATCTAAATCTTCCACATTGCGAGCTTTGAATAACACCGTTCGACTGAAAGACGATGAACACTCTTCAAGTTGTCGCCCTGCCACAAACTACCACTTTGTACTGCCACCAGTTGGATCGTAATGTCACAGTTGCTCTCTTCAAAGATATACTCTTAACCCTAGAATGACAACCTTATTCATTCACTTTAATCTGACAATAGGGGTCCCTTGGACTCCACACCTATTATTTTATTTATTTTTATTTTTCTAGTAGTTATTTCGACCAACTAAATCTGCTTTTTCACTCTATGGTATTGAAGAAAAGGAACAAAACAAAAATTGGTGAAATGTTCCATTTTTTATTAATAGTAAACACACGGAAACTTTGAATACGTTCGAAACTTTTTTATTTCCTTACATTGTTTGAAAAAAAACTAAATTCTATATGCTTCTCAAAAAAACAAGACATTAATATTTTAAAAGTCAAATACTTTCTGAATCAAAATCAAAAACCCTGCAAATTATTACACAATGGTTTATTATTCTCATGAACAGCTTGACCTAGTATTAGTGCTTCGAGACCCATCCCATTCAATTCAGCACTAGTCGAATACTAGTAAACCATACGAAACATGACCTGAATACAATGGAACCACGGAAACTAAATATTACCCCGGCACCAGGCGCCCGTAAACGTCTGTAGGCATTTATGATCCCATGGAGGGGTGTGCGGAGGAAGTGGCCTTAACCTTCCTCCCCCCGGTCGGGCAAAAAGAGTCGAGGAAATTGGGCCAGGGCATCCAGCGAACCCTCGCTCGGCAATAGGCAAAGGGCGTTGCGAGTCCAAAGGTCGGGTAGGCCTTGAAAACGATACGAAACACGGCTTATATGCGGTTATACTGAGTTTCGTTTTTTTTTCAACCATTTTTTGCCCATACCAACCATGGGTTTCATCCGATCGGATTGCCAAGATGGCAGGCACAACTAGATACCAAATGGGATTTTTGTGCGAAAGAATGAATTTTTTAGACCACGTTAAAGGCACAAAACGGCCCGGACGGCGGACGGACATTGCAAATTTGGAATCTCCATGTCTTGAAACATCAAGTATCAAATTTTGAGGGGGGGTTGTAAAAAATTTTTCGTGTCCCCAACATCGGGTTATTATTCAGAATGAATAATAAACCAAAACGGATCGTCATAATCGTGAAAAATGTCCGAGCACGAGAATTTTCACTATTCACTACATTCATTACATTTCGCTGAACGATGTTCATTCATTGGTCTTTTACATCCTTGACACAATCTTTTGGTTTTTTGTCTTCTTCCCTCTTACAGAAAGCACATCGCTGTTTCTTATCAAGCATCGTTTTTTCATTGGAAGTCGAAGCAATGTCAAGAGTTCCTCCCAAAATCTGCCGAATCGTAAGTTTGAGAGACGTTGGTATAGTTTATATCTTTTTGCAACCATGGTTTGATCAATGTAAAGCCCAGTTCGTATGGAAAATTTTTTCGAGGAATCTTGTTGTCCCAGTTGGTCATTCCATGAAGAACTGCGGCATTGACTCCTGCCTGATCAAGCGTTCCAAAGAAAAAACGCATTGGCCATCGCCGAGTCTTCCTAGCTGTGGTGTATGTGTGGCACAACTGATCAAATGAATCAGTCCCACCCTTGGTTTTATTGTATGTCATAATGATCTCAGGTTTGCCAGTATCACGATTTATCATCGTGGTGTAAGGAAGACAGAAGAAGAACAACTTTGTTTTTCTTAAGTGTGTAGGAAACGATAGTTTTTTTATTATCAAATCCGAATCTGGAGGAACCTACTGGAATTCCCTTGGCCGGGGTTAGTAAACAAAAGTTTTGCCCCCATGCTATTCACAAAAAACAAAAGCAAAACTACAAAAAATGGGTGAGAAACACGACTCTGAATCCCGACGGAAGCACAAAAGATCACACGTTAACGACAACACAGGGTCCTTTGGACCCCAGAACCACTTTATACGCACACTGTTCGATTTCTAAATGGCAACTGGACTATATGATAGTGGAATCGCGAAGGAGAGGGTTAGAGGTGTATTTAGGAAGGGGAGAGGGGAAGCTGTGATTCACAGAAAAGTGGCTTGGCGAAAAGAAGTTTGACGTTGGGGTCCAAAGGACTTGGGAAATATTTAAAAACGGGCGACTAGTTTCTGACCTAACGCAGAAGCTGATTACACCGTGGATAGCAGTTGTTCATAGAAGTGGAGGAGGGGAGTAGTAGTCGTGTTGGGAGTGGGGGATGTTTTATTTCAACGAAAACGACAAAATAGCATTGTAACGTTCCACCGTAATTTCAAGTCGAGGCTCCCGGATCCACGATGGAACGAGGGGGGGAAAACTCGAAAGATTGCTCAGATGAGAAAAATATTCTCCTTCTGCCGTTAAGCCCCTTTTTCTGTACAAAGCCGAATGAAAAAAAAAAATTCTAAAAATTGAAGGGAATAAAAAAGAAAACAGAATTAGTTCAACGCCTGATGAGGAAGCCTTTGCCTTATCATTTGAACCATTGAAAACCTCTCCCTTAATTTCGTGAGTACGGTTGAATTGACATTAGCAAAGCCATTCAATAAAGTGAGATGCGCTCTGAAAGAGGTGACGGTTTTAATGTGTATTCAGCGGAAGGAGGGAAAATGAGGGATACGTTTTGAGAAAAGAAGGTTGAGGGAGAGAGAGAGAGAGAGAGTGAGAAGAAAAAAAGGAAGTCAACAGGGAACTCATTCACTGCCAGACAGAAAGAATATACCTAATTGGAAATCTAATTAGAAAACGCCCAGGTTCCAGAAGAGAGAGGGAAAGAAGAAAAAAAATAAAAGAGTGAGGGACATGAAGAAAGTGAGAGGGCGACGGGTCTCACACCCTTTTCGCGATATTGAACACCTAACAATTATAGGGTGCGATATGAAGGCTGATTCAAGTACCTTGTTATATAAGAGCATTCAGGGAGTTGGATGGTGTGAGGGAGACGACTAGCGGAGAAGCAGAACGAAAGAGACTGGGGCGGGAGGGTGTCGCCGAGTCTCAAAGGGAAAAGTTGATGGTAACCTATCCATGACACATCAAGTGCTCTCTTTGGGCCCCGCTCTTTTTGATCTTCCGACTCTTCTGAGACGATCTTCGTTTTTCTTTGATTATTTGAAATTTTCAAGAGAGCGGGTTCGCAAGAGCCGAGAAAAGTTCAAACTCCACGCGACTTGCATTCATTGAAATTCCGCAGCACACTTACGCTGCTTCGCCACGACATGCGTTCATGAAGTTGCAACGATTGTTGGAATCGAAAAATGAGGAGAGGGCTAAAAAAAGAAAGCTTCTCAATCAACACGCCAACACACGCATTTTAAAAATAATTGAAAGAAAACTTACTTTTCCTTCATGAATGCTCGTGAAACCGAATATTTTCATATAACTTTGTCCGTACTCACACGCCGGGTCAAGTTTTTCGAGGGGGTTAACGCAGTCTCACACATCCGAGGCCTATCCCATTCGATTCGGCATCGAAAAATGCCGGTAAACGATACGAAACGTGATTGGCACGATGTGATGGATGGTTGGAGTGAGACAGGACTCTGTGTGGGAAATGAGCGGAGGCCGTAGAAAAACTATAATTTTCGCTATATTTCCAGCAATAAGGGTATGAATAAAATCCAGCGAAAGTTGACTATAGTTATCATAGTGATCAAAACACCAAATATTTTTTTTCTCGAAAATGGCTGCAACGATTTTGATTAAATTTTTTATATTGGTAGCTCTCGATATGGCTACTATACCATGAAATTCTCATTTGTGGGAAAATGACGAGAGCGGCACAATAAATTACCAAATCATTCGACGAAAATCAATTTTAGCGCGGGTTTTAGAGAAAACAACCGTACCAAATCAGCTGAAACTTGATGTCTAGCCTACAGGTTACCATAGGAGGTCAGAACAAGGGTATGAGCACAATCTACCGAAATTTGACAATAGTTATCATAGTGATCAAAACACCAATTATTTTTTCAACCAAAAACCACTCTAACGATTTTGATTAAGTTCGTTATATTAATAGCTCTCATTAAGGCGACCATACCATACAATTTCCATATGTGGTAAAATCACGAGAGCAGCACAATAAATTACCAAAAGATACGACGAAAATCGATTTTAACGCGATTTTGGTTTATTATTCATTCTGAATAATAACCCTATGTTTTCGGTCACGAAAAATTTTTTACAACCCCCCCTCAAAATTTGATACTTTACGTTTCAAGACATGGAGATTCCAAATTTGCAATGTCCGTCCGCCGGCCCCCGTCCGCCGAACGCCGTCCGGGCCGTTTTGTGCCTTTAACGTGGTCTAAAAAATTCGTTCTTTCGCCCAAAAATCCGACTTGGTATCTAGTTGTGCCCGCCATCTCGGCAATCCGATCGGACGAAGCCCGTGGTTGTAATGGGCAAAAAACGGTTAAAAAAATTAACGAAACGCAGTACAACGCGGAGCTACAAGCGTTTCGTCGTTTGAATTCCCTCCGCCCCGCCCGTCTCTTTAAAAAACCAACCGCTCTCGAGGCGGCTCTCGCCTCCCTCCCAACGACCCCTTTGGCCTCCCAACGACGACGCGCTTCGCTTCGAGCGCCCCCGTTCCAATTTCCCCGACGTTTTGGTTTTAATACGATTCAATTTTTACTTTCCGCTACCCGAAGGGAAGGAAAGTATAGTAATCGGCCCAAAAAAAAAATTTGGGTTTTCTTCAGATCTTTACGTTTCAGACCCTACTGAGTCTAAAAAACCTAATTTCGGAGAGAGGTCCGTGTGTATGTCTGTGTGTATGTCTGTGTGTATGTCTGTGTGTATGTCTGTGTGTGTGTGTGTCTGTAGTTCGATTTGCGGGAGAACGGCTGATCCGATTGAGCTGGTTGTTTTTTTGTTTTGTTCGTTATTTTTTGTAGACACCAAAATAAGGTTATGGACGATTTCGGCCGATGGGAAGGGGGTGGGGACGAAAATGTACCAAAAACTAGGGTTTTCGCATTTTCTCAAAAACAGCTCTAACGATTTTGATTAAACTTTCAAATTATCTCCTACCAATCAATATCTAACTTTTCTTCTCTATACATATCTCCATGAAAATACGGTGAACGGAGATATAGGCCTATGAAGCAAAAATAGGTTTTTACGCTTTTGGCAAAACGACTCAAGCGATTTTCACCAAACTCACAGGATGTTTTTAAATAGTTTATACCTACATATTGTTCTCAATAAATGTTCCTCTGACACTCCATTGAACAGAGATAAAAATGAAAATGTGTCGAAAATAACGTTTTTTCGAACATTTCCGTAAATTCCAGGGTAACTTCTGACCAGATGTGATAAATTCTAATGGAGTGTCTTTTAGTCACCCATACCAACATTTCATTCTCTATAATTATTTCTGTATATATATGTTGAACGGAGATATAAGCCAAGTTAACTCAGAAAAGGAGATTTGTCGAATATTGATTTATCGGAATTCCAATTTTCTCAAAAACGGCTCTAACGATTTCGATCAAACTTTCGGAGTACTTTCAACTAACGAGTCCCTACATTTAGTTCTGAATAAATGTTTCTGTAGAAATGCGTTGAACGAAGATATAGCACCCGCATATGTTGTTGGTGTTCGAACTTAAAGGGGTGGCGGAAAGTTGTGTGTTGCTACGCACCAGATATTTTTAGATTCTTTCGTTTCATTCTCATTTTGGTTTTTTTCATCAATTTTGGTTAAATTTTGATATTAGTATTTAGCGTGCATGTTTTCATATTAAAATTCAGTTTTTTCTAGATACTTTCGTTTTTTTGTTTATTTTAATATTACGATTCAGTTCTTTTCGACCTTTTTTGGGTTTCATTATGATATTTTTCGATGCTGAATCGAACAGGATGGATCTCGGAGCATTAATGCTAGGTCAAGCTGATTATCCGAATAATAAACCGTTGTGTAATAATTTGCAGGGTTTTTACTTTCCGCTACCCGAAGGGAAGGAAAGTATAGTAATCGGCCCAAAAAAAAAATTTGAGTTTTCTTCAGATCTTTACGTTTCAGACCCTACTGAGTCTAAAAAACCTAATTTCGGCGCGTGGTCCGTGTGTATGTGTGTATGTGTGTGTGTGTGTCTGTAGTTCGATTTGCGGGAGAACGGCTGATCCGATTGAGCTGGTTCTTTTTTGTTTTGTTCGTTATTTTTTGTAGACACCAAAATAAGGTTATGGACGATTTCGACCGATGGGAAGGGGGAGGGGACGAAAATGTACCAAAAACTAGGGTTTTTCGCATTTTTCTCGAAAACGGCTCTAACGATTTTGATTAAACTTTCAAATTATCTTTTCCTAATCAATACCTAACTTTACTTCTCCATACATATATCCATGAAAATACGGTGAACGGAGATATGGGCCCCTGAACCAAAAATAGGTTTTTTACGCTTTTTGGCAAAACGGCCTCAGCGATTTTCACCAAACTCACAGGATGTTTTCGAATAGTTAATACCTACATATTCTTTCCAATAAATGTTCCTGTGACGGTCCATTGAACAGAGATAAAAATCAAAATGTGTAAAAAATAACGTTTTTTCGAACATTTCCGTAAATTTCAGGGTAACTTATTCACCAGATGTCATAAATCCTAACGTAGTGTCCGTAAATTCTGGAGTAACTGCTTCACCAAAATTGATCAATCGTTCAGAGTGTCTTTCAGTCACCCATACCCACATTTCGTTCTCTATAATTATTTCTGTATATATATGTTGAACGGAGATATAAGCCAAGTTAACTGAGAAAAGGAGATTCGTCGAACATTAATTGATCGGTATTTCAATTTTCTCAAAAACGGCTCTAACGATTTCGATCAAACATTCGGAGTACTCTCAGCTAACTAGTCCCTACATTTTGTTCTCTATAAATGTTCCTGTAAAAATGCGTTGAACGAAGATATAGCGCCCGTCTATGTAGGTGGTGTTCGAAATTACGGGGGTGGCGGAAAGTTGTGTGTTGCTACGCACCAGATATTTACTTACCGCTACCCGAAGGGAAGTGTGTGTGTGTGTCTGTAGTTCGATTTGCGGGAGGACGGCTCATCCGATTGAGCTGGTTCTTTTTTTGTTTTGTTCGTTATTTTTTGTAGACACCAAAATAAGGTTATGGACGATTTCGGCCGTTGGGAAGGGGGTGGGGGGACGAAAATGTACCAAAAACTAGGGTTTTTCGCATTTTTCCCGAAAACGGTTCTAACGATTTTGATTAAACTTTCAAATTATCTCATACTGATTAATATCTAACTTTTCATCTCCATACATATCTCCATGAAAATACGGTGAACGGAGATATGGGGCCCATGAAGCAAAAATAGGTTTTTTACGCTTTTTGGCAAAACGGCTTCAGCGATTTTCACCAAACTCACAGGATGTTTTCAAATAGTTAATACCTACATATTCTTCTCAACAAATGTTCCTGTGACGGTCCATTGAACAGAGATAAAAATCAAAATGTGTCGAAAATTACGTTTTTTCGAACATTTCCGTAAATGCCAGGGTAACTTATTCACCAGATGTCATAAATCCTAATGTAGTGTCTTTAAGTCACCCGTCCCCACATTTCGTTCTCCATAATTATTTCTGTATATATAGATGTTGAACGGAGATATAAGCCAAATTAACTCAGAAAAGGAGATTTGTCGAATATTAATTTATCGGTATTCCAATTTTCTCAAAAACAGCTCTAACGATTTCGATCAAACTTTCGGAGTACTCTCAGCTAACTAGTCCCTACATTTTGTTATCCATAAATGTTCCTGTAAAAATGCGTTGAACGAAGATATAGCGCCCGCATATAGCTGGTGTTCGAAATTACGGGGGTGGCGGAAAGTTGTGTGTTGCTACGCACCATATATTTTCTTATAAACCCCGCTGCAATGTTGGTAGAATGTTTAAAAAAAATTGGTGTAGTTGTCCAATCCAATACCTATAGGGTGAATGCTTAAAAACGCTCATAAGATATAAGGGGGTCATTCCAGAAATTCCGGAATTTCAACTATAGCGTTTCGCTTAGTTACTACGTACTTGTCGCTTCGCCAAAAGTTATTACTATCCTCTTCAAAATTGTGTTTACAGCCTCATTAATTCTCCGTGTAAAAATTATTCAATAATGGTCCGGGAATGAGTAGGAGCTGCACAATAAATTTCGAAACTGTAAGCGCTACTGTTTTGTGCTGCCGAATTGAGTAAGTAGAAATAGCCATGTACCCAGAGTGTTCGACGCAAAGCGTCGAAGTTGTGAGGGTTTTCGACCTCGGGCTTCCCCGCGTCATTGTCTCCGTCCGCCTAATTGTCTCCAAACGTTTCAATAACGGACCCTAACCTGCGGGCCCCCAGCCCCCTTTTCTAGGTTTTCCCCTTCCTTCATTTCTTTCTCCCAATTTCATTCTTTCATTTTCCTATCGATGACAGAGCTCTTCCAAATTCATTCTGCTTCCAACTATCACCCCAGTGACTTCTCACTCTCTCATACGGTTGCCAGTTCACGCGTTCCGAGTATCGCCCTTGTGTCGGCCAGTTGTACTCCATCTCACCTCAGTTTCAATTCTACTCAATTCCACAAGCACGTATAATACAGTCCTCCTCACGCTCACCGAGTTTCAGTTTCGTTGCGATCCTCAGCTCCCCCATTCTCGCACCCAACACAGAGAATTGACGTAGAGCTAAGGAAAGTTGTGTGGTGCAATGCATTTTCTATGGTTAGCCTTCGAAATGTTTGTGTCTCCGTACGCTCGAACTGAGGTTCCAGGTGCCCTTCACCTCACGTCAATCGTTGACTATGTGGGACCATTGATGCGACTTAGCGCCGTGTAACCCCTAGGACCCACGATGTGAGCTGTGCATGTCCAGACAGATAATGTTGTCTTCCGCGGAGCGACTACTTTCTGTACAGTCATTCTCGTCTCGATGATCTAATGCTTCCGTTTATACCGTCGTTTGACCGCTAAAATAGTCGACGACGTCGACGATACGACCGCAATAAACGACGTTTAAAGAAGCTCGCGCCGAGAAACGCCTCGAGAGAAAGGCTCCGTTTTATCACCTTTTTTCATTACTTTACCGACGAGTTACAGGATATGAATTTCCAAATTATTGTCTACTTGTCGAGAAATGAGATTAAAGTCCGGGAGAGCTCGGGAGGGGCCAATAAACTGAAGTGTCCTGTTGTTGTTGTAGTCGACTTCATTTTACGAGAAGGTGCACCGCGTGAAGGTTGTGAAACGGAAACAATTGAATTACGAACCCGCTGACTCTCGCGACATCTTCGAATGTTTACATTCGCCGGCGTTACGCAAATGAACTCATAACTGGCTTGTATTTATGAATAGACGCAGACGTCGTCGGTTTAAGTTGTCAACCCATTCGCTCATTTTTCACCGATTGTACAACGAAGTTTCAGCCATTAGCATGATTTTGACTTCTTCAAGACGTGACAAGACGTGTCTCCGATCAAAAATTCGTTAACGCAAACTCTCAAATGGTGAAGAAGTTTTGGGGACTTGTTACTTCAAATTTTTCAGTTCACAAGTTTAATTTACTGAGTTAACGCTCATTTTTACTTTCTTCGAACCAAAAAAATACGTATTTGAAAGTTTAACTTAAATACGTTCATTACCGATAACACTACTTTTTGAGACTGTTTGAGATGGAATGATTTGGTACGTTCCATTTGCCTGAGTCTTTCACTGATTCAATGAGCTTGTCAGCCCTCCACCGCAGCACTCCAGATTACTTTCGTTCTTTAGCAAAATTAGCAAAATCTTAAAAGCAGAAAAATAGCACATTTTTAAGAATATAAATAAACAAATGAATATAACGTAGCACGCCGGAAGAATAAGTTCAAATGAACTTGTGCACTTCGGTGGAGTAACTGAGCCTTAGTCCAAACAGAAATTAAAACATCATTCGCAGGAAAATTATCCGGTAAAAAGAAGAAAGATGCGATACAAATCATACGGGTCATATAACAAAAATAAGAGTTGACTAAAAATTAGTTCAATTCCTTAACACAACAAAAAGGAATAAGTTTACTTTGAAACAAAACCCTAAAGCCGACACATAAGCGTTTCTTCTAAAGAACTTTATAAACCTGGTGCTTCTATTTTACACACTACACTCCATTGCAGTTATTTTTCAAGGTAACGAATTTGCATTGTGGCCTCCGTGTACTCAAAACGTACGAAGCGGAACGATTCAAAAATAACTTCGCGCCAGTTCATTTCATTTGAGTGAAGTTCACGTTTCACGAGATTGCCCTTAATGTAATCGTACAAAGGTAATCCATAATAATGTCAGCATGGTGTTTTTTTTAAAATAAGTATCGAGTTCAGCGATTCGAAATTATCGCGTAAATACTGCGAGAAATATTAGTGATTGAAACGGCGTTAGTTTGTATTCCAGAATTTCTGATGTTGCTCATGAGTTAACTACAACTACCCTGACGTTTTTACTTTCCTTCGACCTACAAAGTAGAAAGAAAAGTTATGTAATCAGCTGAAGAAAACATTTTGAGTTCCCTTCAGATCTTTACGTTTCAGACCCCCCTGAGTCCGAAAAACACTTCTTGGGAAAATGGTCTGTGTGTCTGTGAACGATTTTTAGAGAGAACCACCGTACCAAATCCACTCAAACTTCATATCTCGCCCGCAGGTGACCATGAGACGCCAAAATAATGGTTTGAACAAAATCCACCGAAAGTTAACTATAGTTATCATAGTGATCAAAACACCAACTCTTTTTTTCTCAAAAATGGCTGTAACGATTTTTATTACATTTTTTATAGTGATAGCTCCCAATATGGCAACTATACCATAAAATTATCAAATGTGGGAAAATGACGCGAGCAGCACAATATATTATCAACATTTTCGACGAAAAGCGTTTTTAGCGCAGTTTTCCTCATAAACTCCGCTGGAATTTTTGTAGAATGTTAAAAAAATTGGTATTGTAGTCCAATGCAATACCCAAAGGGTGAGTGTTTAAAAACGCTCATGAGATACATGGGGGTCACTCCAGAAAATCCTGATTTCAACTTCTGCCGTTTCGCTTACTACCAGTTCCACATGTTTTTACCCAATAACTCTGCAAAAGTAATTACTATCCTTTTTCAAAAAATTTGTGTTTACAGCCTCACTAATTATCTGTGTACCAATTGCTCAATAATGGTCCTGCAATGAGTACGAGCAGCACAATGAAATCTGGAACTGTGCCGCTTCCTGCTGCCGTGAAGTGGTGTTGTACCAAGTTCAAATAAAATGAGTGATAAATGAATTGACTAAGTAGACAAAGCCATACAGAAAGTGAATTATCGTAGAGCTTAGTTAAGTTGTGTGTTGCAACACACCAGATATTTTAAAGACGTGTCGCACAAGCGGAGTGTATAAGGAAAAGGTAAGCTGATTTTTTACGAAAATTAAATAATTGTCATAATTAATTGCTCAGCTCTTACCATCCCACAGATGAGAATGTTATGGAACTATCGTGCTGTTTTTAGCTGTCCACACAAATTTATTCGATGTCGGTAAAGGCGTTCTTGAGGAAAAAGGTGTTATGGTCGGTTTCTTCTTTATCGTGTCCTAAGACACGCGCACAGACTGTTTTACCATTCGGCATTTTTCGGATTCGCTAGCCCGTGAAACGGTTTGGAAGAACTCAAAATGTTTGTTTTCAGCCGATTACAGATCGTTCCTTTCTAGTGCGTATGGCGAAGGCAAATCAACATCACTTGGAGGAACTAATTTTTACTTTCCGCTACCCGAAGGGAAGGAAAGTATAGTAATCGGCCCAAAAAAAAAATTTGGGTTTTCTTCAGATCTTTACGTTTCAGACCCTACTGAGTCTAAAAAACCTAATTTCGGCGCGTGGTCCGTGTGTGTGTGTGTGTCTGTAGTTCGATTTGCGGGAGAACGGCTGATCCGATTGAGCTGGTTCTTTTGGTTTATTATTCATTCTGAATAATAACCCTATGTTTTCGGTCACGAAAAATTTTTTACAACCCCCCCTCAAAATTTGATACTTTACGTTTCAAGACATGGAGATTCCAAATTTGCAATGTCCGTCCGCCGTCCCCCGTCCCCCGTCCCCCGTCCCCCGGCCCCCGTCCCCCGTCCGCCGTCCGCCGTCCGGGCCGTTTTGTGCCTTTAACGTGGTCTAAAAAATTCGTTCTTTCGCCCAAAAATCCGATTTGGTATCTAGTTGTGCCCGCCATCTCGGCAATCCGATCGGACGAAGCCCGTGGTTGTAATGGGCAAAAAACGGTTAAAAAAATTAACGAAACGCAGTACAACGCAGGAGCTACAAGCGTTTCGTCGTTTGAATTCCCTCCGCCCCGCCCGTCTCATTAAAAACCAACCACCGCTCTCGAGGCGAGGGAGTGCGGCCTCCCGCTCGCTTCCCTCCCAACGACCGGTCTCTCCCCATTCGCCTTACTCTTCCAATTTCCCCGACGTTTTCGTTTTAATACGATTCAATCTTTTTAGATTCTTTCGTTTCATTCTCATTATGTTTTTTTCATAGATTTTTGGTTAAATTTTGATATTAGTATTTAGCGTGCATGTTTTCATATTAAAATTCAGTTTTTTCTAGATACTTTCGTGTTTTTTTTGTTTATTTTAATATTACGATTCAGTTCTTTTCGGCCTTTTTTTGGGTTTCATTATGATATTTTTCGATGCTGAATCGAACAGGATGGGTCTCGGAGCATTAATGCTAGGTCAAGCTGATTATCCGAATAATAAACCGTTGTGTAATAATTTGCAGCGTTTTTTTGTTTTGTTCGTTATTTTTTGTAGACACCAAAATAAGGTTATGGACGATTTCGGCTGATGGGAAGGGTGAGTGGGGGACGAAAATGTACCAAAAACTAGGGTTTTTCGCATTTTTCTCGAAAACGGCTCTAATGATTTTAAATAAACTTTCAAATTATCTTCTCCAAATCAATACCTAACTTTTCTTCTCCATACATATCTCCATGAAGATACGGTGAACGGAGATATGGGCCCCTGAAGCAAAAATAGGTTTTTTACCCTTTTTGGCAAAACGACTTCAACGATTTTCACCAAACTCACAGGATGTTTTCAAATAGTTTATACCTACATATTCTATTCAATAAATGTTCCTGTGACGGTCCATCGAACAGAGATAAAAATCAAAATGGGTCGAAAATTACGTTTTTTCGAACATTTCCGTAAATTCCAGGGTAACTTCTTCATCAGATGTGATGAATCTTAATGGAGTGTCTTTAAGTCACCCATAGCCACATTTCGTTCCCTATACTTATTTCTGTATATATAGATGTTGAACGGAGATATAAGCCAAATTAACTTTGAAGGAGATTTGTCGAATATTAATTTATCGGTATTCCAATTGTCTCAAAAACGGCTCTAACGATTTCGATCAAACTTTGGGAGTACTCTCAGATAACTAGTCCGTACATTTTGTTCTCCATAAATGTTCCTGTAAAAATGCGTTGAACGAAGATATAGCGCCCGCCTATGTAGGTGGTGTTCGAACTTAATGGGGTGGCGGAAAGTTGTGTGTTGCTACGCACCAGATATTTTTGACCAGTGAAGATTTTAGTTAATATGAGTTGTATCACACGTTGAACTTCCTTGGGCGTGGGGGGTGGAGTGGCAGTTCTTCGGCCACGCGGAGGAAGGTCGTCTAATGGAAGTTCTCCAGTTCTTGCTAGAATTGCAGTGAATATGTTCACTAGATGGTTTGCGAATAAATCACTTCAGCTCTAGGCGTGATTCTGGATAGTGAACCGACCTGGAAAGAGCACATCAAATATTCAACCAAGAAGGGGACTACGGCCATGTGGGCGTGTCAAAGAGTGCACCGGAAGATATGGAGCATCAAGCAGGGAATGGCCTGCTGGTTTTAGGAGGTCATTGTTAGACCAATCATCTCATATGAGCCAATCTTGTGGTGGGATAGAGGTGTCATTGAAGAGAAATGTAGCAGCCTGTCCAAAGTACGAAGGTCAAATGGTGGGGGTGATGAAAACCACACCTGCCGGCACCATGGAAAAAATGATCGACCTTCCTCCCCTTGATGTATTTGTCGAGGCAGATGCTTTGATGGGAGCGTATGCACTCACCGAGCTTGGAACAGCTATGGTAGCACAAACGATTCATGGGCACTTCTTGTATTCAGGAGCCTGAAAACCTTCACCGAGGTCAGCATGGTCCCTGACATGATGGTGCCCGTTCTGCAGGCTGAATTAGCCGGGTCTTTGACCTTCGGAATGTCCCAACTCGCACCCAGCGATAGCTCAACGCTTTTGTTTGTAACTGTGGAAAGCCCAGCTCCTCAGTTATTTCTAAGTCCCCTGTCCCGGACTTTCCCAACTATCCTTTCCCACCCCTTAATTTTAGATTCCTCTCCACAACAGGCAGCTCCTCTCAAACCCATTCACCTACATCTCCCAAAAGTTGGTCGTCTCCCAGTTCGCCCAACGATTAGTGGCTCAGCTCGCTCTACTCCCAACTCAACTCTATCTATCTCTCTGTTCCTCCCCACCACTTAGTAGCTCACTACCAGCTCACATGTATTGAGAATTCCTTGTGCCCATGTATATACTCATTCTCAACCGGATATCGCTGTCAAGTGTAATACAGTCCTCACTCACACTCACCACGTTCATTTAATTCGCAGTTTCCAGCTCCCCCATTCGTGCGCCCAACAGTGCTTATGTATCAGTTCGTCAGGAACCACAACGTGCAACCAAAAGGAGGCCTATGGAACAGCGAGAGCCCTAATGATTCCAACATCTACACAGATCGATCAAAAACTCTAGGGGGCACGGGCTCTGGGAGGGTTGGGATGCACACTACCCTGCTCTCCACTCCTACGGTTTTTCAAGCAGAGATCCATGCTATAATTGCACGGGCTACGATGAGAAAGGCTGTTGGAGAATATGTCAGGAGAACGGTCTGTAATTCTGCGCGAGTGAGGCACTCCAAACGCTTTATCTCGTGGCAAACACACAAGATAAGAAGAAATCTTCTGAAGATAGGGTGGGAGGACCTAAAGCAGGTCGTGGGGATTATCGCGAGACACTGCAAAATGAACAAACACATGTATGTTGTGGGCATTTTCGACACCCCTCGGTGTATGTGGTGTGGTACAGACGAGGAGACACCCTAGCACGTCCTGGCCTAGTGCCAGAGAATTGAGAGGGAGGTATTTTTGGTCTTTGGTACTATTTCTCCTGTGGGGGGGGGGGGACATCAAAGAAGACTCTTGCAGGGAATACCTGACATTCCTTAGGAGAGTAGGCATGGACCTGTGAGGCATTTGACTGGCACAATAGGTCATTAGTCCGTCGTGCTCAACCCAGCTTTGGGACAGTCAGAGAGATATACATTGCTAATCAATTTGTTAGGTATCGTTTGGGGGCCTCCGATGGTTATTGATGGGTTTCGTCAAATCCTGCTTCATTTAGAAAATCTTGAATGTACGCTGGAAAATACGTGACTGTACGGTTAATTATTTTGTTTAAACGTTGAAGGTTTACGATATTACTCTCGAACGTATCAAATAAATGAACATTCCAAGCGGAATGAAAGGCCCTTTTACGTTTTCCTTAGTTGATCAGACGGAAGGAACGAGTCGTTTCTGCGCCCTTGGAACCATTCACTCAATTTTTATTCCTAAGGTTCTGTAGAGTGGCAAGGGATGAGCCGGATAAGGAATAGAAGGGCGGTTTTCTCCTTTCTCCCCGATTCGCTCCTTCGTCTTCGAGAATTAATACTCAAGAGCCCGTGAAGGACAAGAGCGATTGGCATTTTATCGCTTGACTTAGCCGTAGAAGGCCTGAGTGCCTTCCGCACTAATCGAACTCCAGCTCACCAAGCGACTTTTATTTATACCTCACATCAATCTGGCTATTTAGCAAATCTTTCCCCTTCCCATTCTTTTCAATTTGCATAATGGATAAGCCCGTCCGATTGAAAAATACCTTCGAATTAATTTCCGTTGATTCGTGTCATTTGGCGAGTCAACTCTAACCGTTTGTTATTGACTTATCTGGAGGGAGGGAACCATTCAGATGGAAATCCCGCACAATTAAATTAGGTGGGCTTTTTGCCAGATGAGGACAACAAGAGCGAGCTCGTCTTGACGCCGCCGATTTATGGCGACGGTGAGATATGAAATGTCGTCTGCAGTGTGTTTCCGATTGAAGGAGCACGTTTTTATGAGCGGCACGATGCGGAGCGACAAAGAAAGCGATTAAACCTATTTGACTAACACCAACATGCATGAGACAATAGAACCTTTAACTTCTACGACTGAACTTACCCTGAAACTCTGAACTGATCAAATACTGTAGTTCGGCCCTTATATTTATGGCAGCAAGGAGTATTGTTTTGTTGTCGAGCCAATTAGTTCCTTTTTGCGATTCCCGTGTGAGGGAAGGAGAGTGAGAAAGAGACAGAGCGAGAATGGACACATTTATGTTGTCTTTACCCACTTGGAGGGAATGGTGCGATCAGGCCCTCACTTCCTCACTCAGAACAAAATACTTGCGCATTTACTGTATTATCACGTAACTACACTATCTAACGCAGCCTCCAGAACAGTAGAGGCATACTCTTGAAGGAAAAATAACAGCTTGCTCATATTTCATACTTTTGAAGAAAACATTTTGACTTTCCTGAGCCCTTCGGAGGAATGCGAGTTGTGTAATCGCCTGGAAACTTTTTGTCTTCGGATTTTGACGTTTCAAGGGCTACTGAGTTCGAAAACCAGCACTCGGGAAAATCGACTGTGTGTATATGACTCGGAACGTATCTAAACTAGTGGGCTTTTGGTTTATTATTCATTCTGAATAATAACCCTATGTTTTCGGTCACGAAAATTTTTTTACAACCCCCCCTCAAAATGTCCGTCCGCCCTCTGCCGTCCCCCGTCCGCCGTCTGGGCCGTTTTGTGCTTTTAACGTGGTCTAAAAAATTCGTTCTTTCGCACAAAAATCCCATTTGGTATGTAGTTGTGCCCGCCAGCTTGGCAATCCGATCGGACGAAGCCCACGGTTGTTATGGGCAAAATATGGTTAAAAAATTAACGAAACGCAGTTTAATTGCAAATACGCCGTGTTTGGTATCGTTTTCAAGGTATTTCTACATCCAGGGTCGAATGGAATGAGTATCAGACGTGTACAACTGCGTATAGTGAAATAACAGTCATTATAGTGAGCCAAAGTTCACGAACTGAAAGAACTCGCGGGAACTACAGCGGAAGTCAACATTTCGTCGTTTGTACTCCCTCCCTCCCGTCTCATAAAAAGTTCCATTGTAGTCAGGTCATGTTTCGTATGGTTTACTAGTATTTTTCGATGCTGAATCGAATGGGATGGGTCTCGGACCAGTAATACTGGGTCAAGCTGTTCATGAGAATAATAAACCGTTGTGTGATAATTTGCAGAGTTTTTACGTGGCACTTTCTCGTATCCTTCTTTCCTTTTCCCTCGAAATCTATCCCGTGGTACCCCTCCCTTTTTCATTAATCTTAATTTATTTTTTGAGTGCCACCGTCTCAAATTTGTCGACATACAGCGCATTTAGGAACGCTAAAAGCCTCAGGAGGACGTTTGGCAGAAGTGTCCTGTCGAAAAGAATATCCCCGTAATGTCCCGTTACCGTTACCAGCTCAGTTTACATGTACGTTTCTGAAGCTGCTGAACCTTCACCAGCTTCTGACACCACAATACGAAAAACCATTCTGACGTCTTTGCCAAGTAAGCCAAGATCCCGGCTTTCAGGTACACCCACGAGCGCTGCAAACTGGTAGTGCCAAATTCCTAACCTCAGATGGCAATGCAACAGCAACCTGCTAGCAGAACAGATCATGACGCTCCCAAAGAGTCCAAAGCCCACAGTCACGACTGCTAACATTCACCACCTGGTTGCTGGTGTGATGCCATCCAATGGCTGGGAAGTGCCACAGCTGTCTCTGGAGACGTACTGAAGCCTGACACGGTTGCCATTGGCCCCGAACATTCTGCAGTGATCATGGATGTTTGGGTGGTGTCTGGAAGCTGAGTGTTCTAACAGTGCCGATAGTCTTCATCAAGATGCCCTTGGAAGCTCGCCTCCTCAGTTAAAAAACTACTTGAATTACCTCTCATATATTGTTCAGCCATTAGGAGGTCCATGGAACAGCGAGAGTCGCCAGTTTCCGCATCCCAATGGCATTAACATCTTCGAAGATGGATCGAAAACTCCAGGGTATGGATAAGTGGCTCTGGAAGGAGTGGGACGTGCTTTGCCTTAGGCCCCACTCCATCGGTTTTTCAAGCAGAGATTTATGCTATTATCGCCGGGGCAATTCTAATGCATGAGAAAGGCTGTAGCAACAGAACTATCAATATATTGACCAATAGTCAAGCGTCGTGCAAGGCGCTAATGAACTACTGCACTACGTCAAAACTGAAGGGAGAGTGCAGGATGTGGCTTAACTCCTTAACAAGTGCGAATAGAGTTGATGTGTATTGGATTCCAGGACGTAGTGGGATCATTGGAAATGAGAGGGCAGACCATCTGGCCAGACGTGGTTCGTCCACAGTACCTATTGGGCCACTTCCCCATTGTGGGATTTCTCTGTCACTAGTAAAAAGGACTGTGAGAGAACACGCCAGAAGACAGCATCAGACAATCTGGAACGCTGCAGGAGTAAGACACTCCAAACGCTTTGTCTCAGAGCAATCAAGTGAGATAAAACACAACCTTCTGAGGATGGAGAAGGAGGACTTAAGGCAGATTGTTGGGATCATAACTGCAGAGTGATGAAGAGAGAGCGTCTTTGGTCTTTGAAACCACTTCTCCCAGTATGGATACCAACGAGGACTCTTTCAGGAACAACCTGGCTTTCCTCAGAAAGCAAGGCATTGACCTGTAAGGTAATAGGACTGGCACAATAGGCCATCTGGCCGCAGTGCACATCCCACCACTGCGACAGTCAGAAGACTATATATATACCTCTCACCAACCAATCCTTGCAAAACAGCTGCTAACTAAGAAGGCTTGGGCTGCTGGTCCTCATCCACCATCCCGACCATCCACAGCTCGTTCGACGCCGTGCATACGAAGGGAGTAGTAGCCGATATAGACGGAACTCTAAGTGATCCACCGAATATATGCTAATGAAACGCTACGTAGTGGACTCCGCCGAGTGAGTCATTTTTACAGGTTTATTAACTTCCTGGAGGTCGAGTACGTTCAAAGGAGGCTTAGCTTGCGTGGTGCCTTGCAAATTCTGCAGCCTAAGAGGCGGGCTATACCGAGAAAGTCCTCGATTCTACCGCCAGATCTCAAGGACGCTTCAAGAAACGACCTGGAACTTGCCAATTCGCACGTTTTACCCGAGTTACGTTAATAAGTAGACAATTACGTATGTTTAGGAACTAATTAAAACAAAAAACAATATTCAAAAGTAATGAAGACCACAACGTACTTTTTTAAGTACTAAGATTATTGCTAAGGTCTTTATTTGTGGCTCTAAGCCTTTTTTTTTGTTTGTAAAACAACATAATTTTTTGGGTAAACGGAAATTTGACGACGATTGTAATTATTACGCGTTGAATTTTTAGGTATTTATTCAATGTCCCAGATCTTTTTTTTTTTAAGAAATCGTCGTATTTTTGCAATAGTAATAATTGAAATAACGACGTCGAAATATATTCAAGAAAGAAATCTTTTAGGGCCCACGTGTACTCAAAATTTATGTAGCATGTACGCGTTGGGGTCGTTGGGGGAGGGGGGGATTCAAGAAAGGGGTATGACGTCACATTTTGGGCCTCGCGAGGGGGGGGGGGTGACGCCACTTCATGCGACGGGTGAGGTGTGAATGGGCATGATGTCATGGCACCTGGTCGGTGACGGGGGTGGGCTGACCTCAATCCACCCTGATGTTCTTAAACATATACTACTCAGCACCCTCCATATGCTGCTTCTTAGTGCGAAAAAACATCATTTGAGAAAACCTCCGTTCATTTGTTACGTAAGACCAAACGGCTGAACAAAATCCACTCAAATCTGATACTCAACCTCCACATTAACGGGGGACGGGGTTTGTGAAAAATAGGTCCAAAACTACCAATGCTGAACGCGAAGATTTATCAGATCACAAAATACGTTTTGCTCGGAAACGGCACGTGAGATTTTCATTGAATGCAGTCCGTTAGCAGATCTAATCGAATGAACAGTATTACAAAATGTTCAGTGTTGGAAAAAGCACGGGATGTGCATTATACTTGTAAATCGATAAACACCTTCAACAAACATTTATTGGATAGATTTCCATAATAAAATAAAAGATTTCCATATTAAAAAAAAAAAAACTCTTGTTGCCCATCACGTCTCGTCGGCTCAACTTTTCTTTTAACACACCAGGTGTCAACAGTATCCACCGAAATTTCTTCTACCTCCGACTTTGGGGGGGGGGGGGGGAGAGAGAGAGAGAGAGAGAGAGAGAGAGAGAGAGATTTATTATTCTGTACATTTTTGGGCCTAAGCGGCCCACTCTTACAAACATACAGAAAGCTTTAAATAAAATTCAGTATCTTAAAATTTAAATAAATGTCATCTATCAAATTTTCATCCAATATTTAAACAGTAAGTTATCAAAACAAAAGAAACAATTGAGATTCCCGATACTTTCGATTAAATATGATAATAATTAACTAGACTGGAGAAAAAGTTTTTCCTTGAACAGTTTTTTCAAGCACATAACATTTTTCTGTCCCCGGAACAACTCCTGGTTCTCATTGACGATCCTACTGGCTGTGACAATAAATGAATTACTCATTTCCTCAGTTCGGTGTCGAGGTATTTCTAACGTTTTAATGCCAGCTCTACTGGTATGAGAAGACGCACTGCCTAGCATATGGAATTCTGATGCTAAGTACGTTGGTATCTTTGTTTTCAGCAGTTTATAGCTAAGTGAAGCTATGTTCAATAGGCGTCGCTGCTTTACTTTCAACCATCCGAGCTGCCTAAAAAATGGCGTGACGTGTTCATCATACCTTAGGTCATAAATGAAACGTATCGCTGCATTTAATGCTCTTTGCAGGTCATCATTATTCCTCTCTAGCATATCAGTATACAAACAGGAAAAATACACGAAATAAGGCAGTATTAGTGCCTGAGCGAGCCTAACTTTCATGTATTACGGAAAATGGTAGGCGAACCTCTTCAACTGGTGCAGAGATTTGAAGGAAGCGTTCCTTATGTAACTGACTTGTGCATCCCAGGACAAATTTTTGGTAATCATAACCCCCAGATCTTTTATTTTATCCTGGTAGTCAAGCACGACCCCGTCTACTTGTATTTGGCAAAACTCATCAAGATTAATTAATTTAATCCTGCGTGATCTCCCCAAAATCATAGCCTTACACTTTGTTGGGTTCATCTTAAGGTTATGCCTTTCGCACCACTTTACCAATTTGGAAATCTCCGTATTCAATTTAGCAACTAAAGCGTTAAGATTTGTGGGGTAGGCCGACGCATAAACTTGTAGGTCATGTGCATACATCATATACTTTATTTCACTATGCGCTCCCAATACCCTAACTATTTTATTTATATATATATATAGCAGAGAGCCGACAGGACGGAGCCTTGCGGAACACCAACCACTATTTCTCGCCAATTAGATAGTTGCCCATCCGCTACACGCACTCGTTGCTTCCTCCCATTCAGGTAAGAGCCAAACCACCGCACCACTTCCCCACCCGTCCTATGACCGCGTAGAGTTGCAAGCAACAAATCATGCCTAACCGATTCGAAGGCTGTAATGAAATCAAACATAATGAGCACAGTGACCTTTCAATCATCAATACCCTTCCGCACATCATCAACAACACGCGTCAGTGCTAAAACCTTTCTTGTACCCGGATTGAAATTCATCGAGGACATCATACTGACTATAATACCGACTCAATGGTTCGTACACTGCTCGATCCAACATTTTAGCCAAGACACACAATGTGTTGATAGGGCGATGGTCTTTAAGAGCTCGAGGATCAGACACTTTGGGGATGGGCACAATAATCGATTTCTTCCACTCGTTCGGGTACTCACTATGTTCAATTGAAAAGTTAAATATGTGACCTCTCCTACCACCGGAAAAATCATTTTAAGAAAATCAACCGAAATTTGATCGTGTCCGACCGCTTTAGACGTGATTCTTCTCAATGATGGCTCCACAGTGTCTATCCTAATTTCCTCGAACGAGTAGAGCTCAACTTCTGAGTTCTGCGCAGAAATTCGATCATAATATTCGAAGACATTGACAGGCGAGAGAGAGAGAGAGAGAGAGATAGGTATTAAATAATGTGGGATATGCCACGAAATTCCAATACTCAAACTATCGTTTCTTCGGCTAAGTCTAATACATCGTGTTTTCTTTATAATCCCTGAACTGATATACAAAGAAACTCCTTAAACATCATGTTAATAGTTAAAGTCGTGAGATAACAATAAGAATTTCAATAAATTCCGTAACTTCAAGCACTGCCAGATTGTGTATGGAACGTCTGACCGAGTTCACAGTGACTGACTGGAAATCAGGAATCACTAATTGCGCATGGGGCTAGGTTGTGTGATCCGTCGCACCTGATTTTCGCTTTTGATGGTTTCTTCTCGCATCTGGACTTCGTCAAAAGCCCATAGTTTCAGCAACGTATGCACGTTTCGACGCTCGGAGACGATCTTCTTTATGGAAGAGGGTTGAAGACTCGCGCATGTTTTTGTACCATCGCCGATTCTCATTGTTTCTCACGTTGAAGGGAGAGATAGCTGTGAAGCGAAGTACGCAGATACTGGAGCTAGAGCCTTATTTAGCGCTGAGTGGATCGTTTTTAATCGCTAAAGCAGAGGGGAAAGAAGTTGAAAGCGTGCGTGGAGAGGCGGTCGATGAATGGAGAATCTAAAGAAGGAAGAAGGTATGCAGGCGATTGCCAACTGGAGTGTCTGTAGCCCCAAACAACTTTGCAACTGCCATTGCAAAATGTATGAGCCGCGTTGTCACAGCGAGCTTTGTGACGGAGGCTGTTGGCGGAAAGGGTCAGGACATGAAGGGGCGGCTGGCGGAGTGGGGGAGGGGAAAAAGATCGGAAGTTTGAATAAAGTGTTGAGCGGTGGCCTTTCAAGGGAGCAGACCATGTGAAGGGCGGCGAGGAGCCTGTTAACGAACGCTTTTCATTATTTATCACAATAGATGCCTTGTCTATTGCAACTCCACTTCTTCGCCAATCTGCTCGAGAGCCAGTCCTCATCCTGTAATTGGGTATATAGCTCCACCCTCCTCCCTTCCAGGCCCTCCCTAATGACTTTGGTGCTTCCTTGGATTTGGTTGCACAAAGCTTACTAGTTAATCCCAACCACCTCAGAACTTGGCAATCAAACCTCCGCAGTCTTTTCAACAACCGTTTCTCCTCCGCTGACTCGGCTTGTACCGATTTTTGCAAAATACAATAGTTGGCGGTTGAAAGCCCCTCTATCGCGGCTCATCCACTCCTTTTCTGCCACCTCGTTCCTTACGCATCTTCTTGTGGTTCAGGAAATCTGTACAAAGACGGAGATGTATACACATTCAAAAAATGATTTGGAGACGCCTTGTCATGTTCACTAAGACTGCAAGGAATCATCAATTATGCGAAGAATGAAAATGGCTTCGACCGACACCAGGCTCGTCTACTTAACAATATGTCCATGTCGTTAACCTTAGTGTTCTACAGTTCATAAGTCTCTTTGACGTGAGGTAACACTCAGTGCTATCGATGAGAGATCTTCCCGTAATTCAGTCTTCAGTGTATGAGTTCACTTTTAGGGGCCACTTTCCCATCATGGGCTCAAAGGGCAAGTTTCAGGAGATAGTTTTGTAGACTCCGCTGATCCAAAGGGGCGTTGCCTCCAGGAACTGAGTCGATCGTGAGTCGTAATTCTCGAATGAGTCGAAGAGCGCATGAGGAGTGTGTCTCAAAAACGCACCAATAAATGAAATTTTGTGAGACTCGTTCATTTCAGAACTGACAACTCCCAGTAAAGTAACAGTACTGAATTGTACCTCGTATCTGAAAGACGATTGTAGCGCCCAAACGATGCATTCAGGATGATTAAGTGTTCCTCTTTCACAACCGTCAATGCCTTGACCATTCGGCGCACTGCGTCAGGTTTGGCATCGCGCCTCACTGCGATGGCAGTTCTCCTTCCATGCTCTCTTCAGCATCGCGTGCGTCTTACGAAATGCCAGAGTTCCCGTATTACGTTAAATTTATTGACGTGGATAATAACTTTTGTGAGTCAGTAATCCATCATCCATCCCCCTCACCGAAACTACCCACATAAAGATCAAAATGCGTGTTCTTTCCGTTTTCAGATACATGTACGTTCCGATATGTGGGGTGTGCGGAGGCACTACCGGCCTCACGGCCCTGACCTGCCTCCACCCCTTCGGGCAAATCAAGAGGGAAAAGGGACAGGGACTACTTCTAGCGATCCCTCGACCACTGCGATATGTGCAAGATCCCATTAATGGACCTTCCCATTCCTTGCGCCGCGGGCTGTGCACCCCCGCAGTACCATTTTGGGAAAAATATCCCTTAATGCTAGAATGGTCACAAGCCCACCCAGACTTACGGCCACCCATGTACCACGTAGATAATTTGCCCCGAATGCAGCGTATGCCTGTCATACTCACTAGCTTTGTAAGATCAACCGCCACGCGGAGGATGAAGGTCTCTCGATGAATTAGCGCGAACTCCAAGGATCACAATGCGAATGGCTCGGAAGTTAATGGAACTGCCGCCGGATATACGACGCAGGTAAAGAAGGGATTGGGAGTTTTTTTATAGGACTGCTCCCAGTGGCATGAATTTACCTCTGCATGTTGAGGAACCAACCGGGAACCGTTCAGCGCATCACATTAGGTCGCCCCACACGCCTCTCTACCATAGCACTTTTTACTTTCCTTGGCTCTACAAAGTACATAGGAAAGTTATGTAATCGGCTGAAAAAAAAATTTTGAGTTTTCTTCAGATCTTTACGTTTCAGACCCTCCTGAGTCCGAAAAACACTATTTGGGAAAATGGTCTGTGTGTCTGTGAACGATTTTTAGAGAGAACCACCGTACCAAATCCTTTCAATCTTGATATCTCGCCCGCAGATTACTATGGGACGTCAAAATGAGGATATGAACAAAATCCACCGAAATTTAACTATAGTTATCATAGTGATCAAAACACCAAATTTTTTTCCCGAAAACGGCTCTAACGATTTTGATTACATTTTTTATATTGACAGCTCTCAATAAGGCAATTATACCATAAAATTCCCATTCGTGGGAAAATGACGAGAGCAGCACAATAAATTATCAAAATTTTCGACGAAAAGATTTTAGCGCAGTTTTTTCCTTTTAAACTCCGCTGGAATGTTAGTAGAATGTTTCAAACAAATTGGTATGGTAGTCCAATCCAATACCTATAGGGTGAGCATTTAAAAACGTTCATGAGATACATGGGGCTCACTCCAGAAATTCTGGAATTCCAACTACCGCCGTTTCGCTTACTATCAGTTCTTAAAGTTTTTACTCAATAACTCTGCAAAAGTGATAACTATCCTTCTCCGAAAAATTTGTGTTTACAGCCTCATTAATTATCTGTGTACCATTTTCTCAATAATGGTCCTGCAATAAATTTCGGAACTGTCAGCGCTACCGCTTCCTGCTGCCCTGAAGCGTTGTTTGACCAAATTCAAATTAAATGAATGATAAATAAATTGAGTAAGTGAATTAGCCATATTGAAAGTGAATTGACGTCGAGCTAAGGAAAGTTGTGTGTTGCAAGGCACCAGATATTTAAAGCTAGTCATCCTAGAATCCTGTGCATCTTGCCTGTACTACTCCAATACCCCACACTTAACTTGACGTATTCACTTATAAGGCTACTGAGTACGAAAACACCATTTCATGAACTGTGTGTGCCCGTGAACTGGATTGATTGAGAGCGGCTAAAAAATGTCACATTTAGCTTGCAGCTCACCATGAGGCGCCCAAATTGGAGGACTCAAAGCTAATCAGAGTTATTTAAGGGTCTAACACCAAATTTGATTTTTCTCAAAACGACTTTGACAACATTTTTGCGTTGACAGATCCAAATAACACAATACCATAAAATCGTGATAAATGGAAGCATAACTAGAGCAGCATTTTCATTTCATTTTTCAAATAAACCCCGTTCAAGTAATATTCACATTCACAAAAAGTTAAGGTGGTGCCATAATAATCTACCTGTACTGTTTGATAAAGCCGTGTAATAACGCTCATGAAATACTGACGAGCAGCTCCAGACATTCCAGGATTGTAGAAGAGTAAACACAATCCTCCTCAAAAAAATTCGTCGATGGACCCCTAAATAGTACGTGCTCTGATCGCTCAATAATGTTTGTGAAGTCGATAAATTCCGGCATTTTAAGTGCTACACGAACTTGATATGTTGTATCAAGTTCAAATGAACTAAATGCAAAATAGATTAGTGAATAAAGCCATGAAAATCGATGAATGAGGCGCAGGAAAGGTTTTTGATGGGTCGCACTAGACGTTTTTCCTCACTAGGGCTGTGGAGACTCATAAATGCCACGCGATGGATGAAGTTATCTCCGCCGAACACCGTGAGTAATCAATAGTAAAACGACGGAAAATGAAGACAGATGATTAACACACGGAAAGGTACAAGTAAACTGTGAGAATTCTAACTGCCGAAGACTCAAGAAAGATCTTGGGCTACCATTGATGTGTTACCAGTTCGTGGGTCATCCAGTTTCTTGTTCGGTGTCCTCCTGAGGGTGATGTTTTATGCTTCGCAGAAATTTGTGGTATTTGACGAGGTACTGCGCTGAAAGCACCACGTTAGGTATAGCGTTGAGAGTGTTGGTGTGTGAGTGAGGGACGAAAACGAGGGCGGTGCCAGACTTTAATCCGAGGTTCACGTCATGAAGACAAGGCTCTCTGGGCAATAAACTGAAGAGGAGTCCCCGGTCAACTTCCACAACATTAGCTTCGGCCAATCCGCCGTTTCCCATATTCCAGGGATCCGTGGTGGGATTGGGATAGAGGGGGCTTGTTTTAATCTCCATTTCCGTTCCATCGACCACCACGCACACACTCGCACTTTCGAATTGTTAGAATTCAGGTCGGATATTTACTGAAGTCCCTGTCTCCCCTCTAGAGCTCCTTTCCTCTCGTCAAATCCCCCTTCCGCTGCCACAGTCTTCGGACGAATTAAAATACGACGACACGGGAGACCCTCCGTGCGCCACCATGACCACGGCAGTTTCACTCGCCGCCGAGCGACCCGTTCGCAAATTAACGGCGCCCTTTATCCTCCCGAATAAACTCGCCAACACTCGGAAATTTGATAAATTTATTGCTGAAGTTAATTGGAAATTCCGACGGAGCCCGAAAAGGACGATTTGTCTCTTCGGCTCGACAATCGACTTAACTGTAATTTCGAGTTGAGGTGGTCGCGCAGCGCGCGATGAGCGAGGGGTTGGGGGGAAAGTCGAAAAAGTTTTGACGCAACGAATAGGAATCCCTGAGAAAATGGCGTCAATTCAAATAAACCTCAAATCGCTCTCTTCGTCGTGCTGTTCTGAGTGTGGCGCACATCAACAACACTTGATCAGGTCTGGTTCCTCATCAACCCTCGTGTTATATCAGTCAACTGTCATGAAGGTTACGGCTTAGCTATCACGCAAGAGGCCGGCCACTCTTCATTCTTCCATAGTTTACCTCGTATATTGTACACTCATCGAAAATTTTTTCAAAAAACAGGCTGCTGGTCTACTACCAAGAACCACAGTAGAGCACGAAGATATCGTTTCGGTGGTTGGAGTAACCATATTTCACGTACGATAGCTCTTATTAGATTTAAATTCAAGATTATAATGGGACAAGTACTCACGATCGTTGCGACGTTTTTTCAGTAGTATCAAAGCATCAAACCATTTGAAATAAGAGTTTTGTAATTTCGGTTTGCCCGTCCGGGCCGTTTTGTGCCTTTAACGAGGTCTACAAAATTCGTTCTTTCGCACAAAAATCCCATTTGGTATCTAGTTGTGCCCGCCATCTCGGCAATCCGATCTGACGAAGCCCATGATTGTTACGGGCAAAAACGGTTGAAAAAAATTAACGAAACGCAGTACAACGCGGGAACTACAGCGGAAGTCAACGTTTCGTCGTTTGTACTCCCTCCCTCCCCGCCCATCTCATTAAAAAACCACCCGCTCTCGCTCACTCGCCTCCCAACGATGCCGCTCAACTCCCCTTTCGAAGCGCCCCCGTTCCAATTTCCCCGACCCGACGGGGCAAAATCATCAGACGTTTTGTTTCCGTAGTTCCATTGTAGTCAGGTCATGTTTCGTATGGTTCACTAGTATTCGATGCTGAATCGAATGGGATGGGGGAGCAGTAATACGTGGTCAAGCTGTTCATGAGAATGATAAACCATTGTGTAATAATTTGCCGGGTTTTTTTCTATAAGTTGATCAAGACTCGAACGAAATGGATAACAAAATTTGTTTAATCATCAAAAGTGGTTGCCAAGTTAAACGAAAACATCGAAAATTGTGTGCAAATGCGGGAAAGTAGTGCAGCCTCACACACGCTCAAGAGCTGCCATTCAACATGTCAACACAGGCATCACACCTTGCCCAACGCCATGAGCCAGGACGCCGCACTTGTTCCCAAGAGAGCAACTAACCACTGCACGGTAGATGCAGCATCTCCGCTCTGCACTACCCCTTCTGAAACACCTGACGACAGGCGTCCTCTGAGGAGGAGGGAAACTCCGACTTCCTTCACTCAGAGAATCGTCTTTTGCCAAGAGATGGACCGATTCTCTGGACCATGGGTGTCGCAGCTGCGTGGGACGAAGACGTACGATCCACACATCCCAAGATGTGTACGTCAGAGACATTGTGCCCTTTGTTGAGTGGACAGCAACAGTGTGTGGCAAGAAACTGCAGTGCTCATGAGTACCTGAGGAGAGGCATTTCATCAAGGGCGGAGTGGTGTAACGGGACGAACCAAACCCTCCGATTCAGCAGAGGCTCGTCCGGGGCATTTATGCTGACTGGGCACCCAGAATGCCCAGATTCTCTCGAGCTGCTGTCAGTTGTAACCGAGCCGGTTCCCTCGTCGCTGTGTCGCCCGAGCTCGCGTTCGCTCCCACTCAGTTCCCTGTGTTGGTAAAACTTCTCCGATTGTAATTAAGAATAAAACTCTGTTCCAATTGCATATCGTACTCCCCAACTCTCTTGGTACGATATCGTTCAATATTAATCCCCCCCGTAACAATGGGATGTGGTAGACAACTGTGTTTGGAATGAAAACAGTGTGTTTGCCAACTGTTCTGACTACCTCTGCTGCAAGTGAGTCTCTGGGAGACCGTATTGAAAGAAGAGTGCCCAGAAAACCCTCAAGACTACTAAACCAGCATCACAGTAAGAATCATGGATTTGCCTATAGCCCTTGACGTGTTGCTACTGTGCTCCGTCTATTGTAAAGTCAGAGTTTACTCCTTCCCTTAAGATCAAGGGTTGAAAGTATCTGATGATGCCAATGGCAACAAAATCAGAGGATCAGTGAATCCTTAACGCGATTTCAATAATAAGAAACGCGCTGTTGATCATGATCTCATATATCTGGCGCTTAAAAATCTGTTCTGCCGTTGCAGAATTACTGGTACCGAGTTGTGCACGGTCCAAATTTAAAATCGGGATATATTGCAAATCAAATACAGCAAATTGATTCCGCTGTTTTTTCCGTTAGTCTAACCCTGAATTAACGATAATAATTTAAACGTACACGTAATTTTAACAGTCAATGTTTTTCTTTCTATAACAAACTACTTGAAGGCGTTTGTCTACACGCAATGTTTGAAGAGGGATTATAATTGTATGTACACCGAAGATAAGTATTTCTTTAGACGCCACAACACGCTAGTGAATGGCGCAGTTGCAGAGTCATTTTCAATACAACTGCAGGGAGTGGAGTATTTTAGGCTGTTGATGAAAGGACAGCCAGAGTACCTTCTTCTATACGTCTTGCTTGATGCAGTTCTTTCAGCAGTTTACGTGGGAAGAAGAATCATCGCTTGTCTTACCAAGTAGCTTTTGAAGCAGAGTTCGAGAGCTCTTAGCAAAAATATAATTGGCAACTTGGAGATAGCGTGGTTTTTACTTGCTGCTATCGACAGGAGAAGACAAAAAAATTCATATCTGAACACATATGTAACGAAGTAGGCATGGTTCAGTGGTGTCTGCCGGAGTTAGCCAGTAGTATAAATATTCAGCTGAGTAATACAATATACTCCATGTAATCAAACAACTGAATAAATAGGTAAAGGAACACACATGCTATCAAGTGAAAACAAAAAAATGCAAATGAAACGATTTATTTTATTAATAATAATTTAAATATTGAGCTGTGAACTGATACAGTTTAAATTGGTCTAAAAAACAAAACTCGTAGCCAACTTAATTGCAATAGTAACTCTTTCCTGTATTTTCAAGCCCCATTGTGCATCAGGCAGTCTGAAACTCTGCGGGAGTGAGGAATTCCAAACGTTTTACCTCAGGACCACTGCTTCTGATGACGGGAAGGAAGGACTTGAGGCAGGTGGTAGAAATCTTCACGGGACACTGCAAAATGAGCAAATACACGTACGTTGTGGGTATAACACTCCTCGGTGCAATTCGTGTGGTACCAATGAGAAAACTCCCAACCATGTCGCTGCCTCGTGCGGCAGACTCGATAGCGAGCAGTTTTGGTTTATTGTTCATTCTGAATAACCCTATGTTTTCGGTCACGAAAAATTTTTTACTACCCCCCTCAAAATTTGATACTTTACGTTTCAAGAAATGGGGATTCCAAATCTGCAATGTCCGTCCACCGTCTGCCGTCCCACGTCCCCCGTCAACCGACCCCGTCCCCCGTCCGCCAACCCCTGGCCACTGTCCCCTGTCCGCCGTCCGGGCCGTTCTGTGCCTTTAACGTAGTCTAAAAAATTCGTTCTAGTATCTAGTTGTGCCCGCCATCTCGGCAATCCGATCGGACGAAGCCCATGGTTGTTATGGGCAACAAATGGTTAAAAAAATTAACGAAACGCAGATAAGCCGTGTTTTGTATCGTTTGAAAGGCCCGCTCGACTCGCAACGCCCTTTGGACTCGCAACGTCCTGCCAATTGCCGAGCGAGGGTTCGCTGGAAGCCCCGTCCTAATTTCCCCGACTCATTTTGCGACAGGGCAGAGGAAGGTTAAGGCCACTTCCTCTGCACACCCCTCCATCGGATCATAAATGCCTACAGACGGTTACGGGCGCCTGGCGCTGGGGGAATATTTAGTTTCCGTGGTTCCATTGTAGTCAGGTCATGTTTCGTACGGTTTACTAGTATTCGATGCTGAATTGAATGGGATGGGTCTCGGAGCAGTAATACTAGGTCAACCTGTCCATGAGAATAATAAACCATTGTGTAATGATTTGCAGGGTTTTATATTTGGTACAACCTCCTGGAAAAACCAGGCATCATGAAGGAAGGTAAGCATGAACCTTTGAGAAATAGGTACTGGCATAATCGGAAGGAGGCGATGCTAATTCCAACAAACGCAGAAAGCTTTGTCCACTAGAACCACTTTGTTCACCAGGACCGTTAATAGTTAGAATGTCTAGATAACAATTTAGCACCCCCACCCCAAAACAACTCATCCCGAAATCAGCCAGAATTGAAAAGTGTCTTCGTTTCGTCGGAGGACACGGCGCATTTGTCTCGGTTTTTTCCCGAATACGGAGAATAATTGACTGGCAAACGACTTGTCCGTAACTTTCAACACCCACCTCAATAATTCACACCCTTTTACTATCACAGCGCCATCCGAATTGGGCAATAATAAAGCTCCGGTACCTATCAAGTCCGCGCCAAATCTCTTTGGCCACAACGTGATGGAATTGGTAATCATGTTTAAAAAAGGAGCGTGAACTTTCTCCAGAACGTCTGAACCTATTAAGCTGGTTCATGTTTGGATTTGTTCATGATTTTTTGAAAACGCGAAAATGAGATTATAAACGAGTTTAATGGTAGGTGTTCGGCGCATGCCGAATTAGCTGGATCTTCGACCTTCGCGATATCCGCTTTCGCACTTAATGGTATTCACTGGCCTTACGGTAAATCGTTGTTTCCCCAAACACCTTTTACCCTTTTGTTTATACCTGTGGAAGTCCTGCTACTCAGTTATTTCCAAGTGACAACGGATTTTCTCTTTTCCTGTTCTTTCCCAACTATCTTCTCCTACCCCTGAATTTTAGATTCCTCACCACAACACACAGCTCCTTCCAGTAGTCGTCCACCAGTCTCCCTCAACTCAACTCTCTCTCTCTCTCTCTCTCTCTCTCTTTGTCCCTCTCCCTCCTTGTTAGTGCCTCACAACCAGTTCACGTGCATTTAGAGCCCCTAGTTCGCATTTATATACTCACACTCGAACTGCTAACGCTATTGTGTCAAGTGTAATACAGTCCTCACTCACGCTCACCACGTCCATTTATTTCTCAAGCTCCTCCCTTGGGAAGGGGCTGGGTGACCAAAATTGCGCCGAAAACGAGAGCTAAGAGCTTTTCGCACTTTTCTTCATTAATTCCGATCAAATTTACAAACTATCCTTTACCAATCAGCGGCGAACTTTTTTATCGCTTAAATATCTCTGTGAAAGGAGATGAAGCAAAAATAGGTTTTTTTTCAATTTCTGGCAAAACGGATTAAATTATTTTCACCAAAATCACGGGGTGTCTTGAACTAGTCAATAGCTGTATACTGTTCACAATAAACGTTCCTCCGACAGGCCATTAAATAGAAGTGACAACCAAAATACCAAAACTCGTACTTTGCAGTCTCTTTTAACAACGGATAGCCACATTTTGGGTTATTATTCATTCTGAATAATAACCCTATGTTTCCGGTCACGAAACATTTTTTACAACCCCCCCTCAAAGTTCGATACTTTACGTTTCAAGACATGGGGATTCCAAATTTGCAATGTCCGTCCGCCGTCCGCCATCCGCCGTCCCCTGTCCGCCGTGCACCGTCCCCCGTCTGGTCTGTTTTGTGCCTTTAATGTGGTCTAAAAAATCCAGTCTTTGGCACAAAAATTCCATTTGGTATCTAGTTATCCGCCATCTGGGACAAAGCCCATGGTTGTTATGGACAAAAATGGTTTTAAAAATTAACGAAACGCAGTGTAATCGCAGATAAGCCTTGTTTTGTAAGGTTTTCAAGGTATTTTAACATCCTGGGTCAGATGAAACGAGTATCAGACGTGTACAACCACGTATAGGGAAATTACAGTAATTATTAGAGTCAACTAATTGAAAGAACTCGCGGGTAGCACAGCAGAACTCAACGTTTCGTCGTTAGTACTCCCTCCCTCCCCCCCGTCTCATCAAAACAACCCACCCGGTCGCCTCGCAACGCCCGCCTGCTCGCCACGCAACGTCCAACCAATTGCCGAGGGTTTGCTGGAAGTCCCCGTCCCAATTTCCCCGACTCTTTTTGCTTGACAGGGCGGAGGAAGGTTAGGGCTGATGAGGCCGGCACTTCCACCGCACACCCCTTCATCGGATCGTAAATGCCTACACACGTTTACGGGCGTCTGACGCCGGGGGAATATTTAGTTTCCGTAGTTCCATTGTAGTCAGGTCATGTTTCATATGGTTTACTAGTATTTTTCGGTGCTGAATCGAATGGAATGGGCCTCGGAGCAGTAATAATAGGTCAAGCTGTTCATGAGAATAATAACCCGTTGTGTAATAATTTGCAGGGTTTCATCATGCACAATTACCTATCTATCTATGAACGATGATACAGATCCGTATATATAGCAGGGCGTGGAACTTACTGCAGTCTATTGAATCGTTTCCTTGAGCCGCCTGGTGCACACACGGTGTAGTTACGTTATATCATTTGCGCGGAAATAGGTGAAGAATATGGCGGATTCGTGGCTAAGGCCTTGAAAATCGTCGAATGAAAGTGCGGCAGTGGAATGTTGTGTGATGTATGAAACCAGTTATATTCTTTTCATTTGTTATTGGCGCATTAGTTAATATTATTTAGCTGAGTGCGTAGACCATTGGCTTACTCAGGTAGACGATTCACATGTCTTTTATGGTATGCGCTTCGTTTAAATAATAATCTATACCTTCTTAAACGTTAAAAAATAACGCTCTGCGGCACCTCCCCGCCAGATGCCTGTAGATCACACGCTGCGGGGGAGGTTTGTATGACAAACACTGAAGAGAGGACTACCATGTCAAGGTTTATCCTTTCTGCTGCCACCTCTTTTTTAAAACTAGCCTTTCGGTAGGCTGTAGGTGCAAACACGTTCGGAGGAAACGAAGATTCTGCTGGAGGAGGCCCTTAGAAAGTGTCACACCACGAGGACAGCTCTAGGACGAAACCCCCGGGTGCGGTCTTCTCGGTGTAAAACATTGAGACTACGCACAGTTTTCAATTCACGAGCCCCTCAAATATCTGATGAAAACTCAAATTTTTTTACAGTTGAACAATTAATGAGGCAGCGTTAAATTGAGGAGCAGCCGTTCGAGGAGTCGAACTCGATAGTTTCATAAAGTGGTACGTAAGTCGATATTTCCATTTCATCAGTCAAATCTATGGTGGACCGATTAACAAGGAAATGTCACGTCACGAGACCGTCAATACGCTAACTTTCTCATCTGACACGGCGGTACCACTTTTCTGTGCTCCAAAAAGATCTGACGAGACGCGGTGGAGCCTTTTCGCGCCACTCAAGTTCACGAATCGAAATCAGGAGGAGGGAAAAAATGAAATAAAAACAAACCCATCGGTCGTCCATCGGTTTGACTGAAGGTAATTTCTGAGATGAAGGGGAAAAATGTTTGAGTGGTTGGTAATAGACGCTTTGGGATGACCCGAAGGCATGTAATCTATAGGTTGTTATTGTTCACGTTGAATACGTCAGTCAAGGGATATCGAATTATTCTAATACGAACCGCCGCAGCTTGGTTTATATTAATATATTTTTTGTAATGGAAGGCAAGAAGAGCAGGAGAAGGCGATTGAAGACGAGGGCGATGGGCGTGCATTCCTCCACTTCACAATAATTGGAAACTGTAATCGATTTGTCAGTCAACGCTAGACGTGGAGGCCCCCCCTTGTCAAAACTAGCCTTTAATTAGAATGTGATCGTGCTCGGCTCACCCACAGAGCTACCCCCTCGCCCCATCAGAGCTGCCCCCGGCCCATCGCCCTCTCTATCCAAAACCAGGTATTTCCCAACTCTTCCTCTTCCATCTTTACACCCATATCCACGATTGACACTCGGCTATTACCTTTCTCCCGATGAGCCGCACAAACCTCTCCGATGTCCGTCAAACCCATCTCAATTTCGATGCGGAACTCCACAGACTTTGCGTCGAACGCTCCAAAACCTTTCGTCTCCGCTCTTTTCCTCCGAATCCTTGCGAAACAGCCCTCAGGACCCAAAATAATTCGTTACCGATGTTAACTTCCTTCAACCAACGAGAAATTATTCCATAACCTGACTTCCGCTTCGTGAAGTGCAACCATTCAATTTGACGCGCAATAATTTCGGTATTGAGGCCAGTTCTTCATTACTTTTACTTTCTTTGAATAAGAATTCTCTTAAATCTTTACGTGACAGTTACAAAGTTCGGAAAAACCTTTAAGTCAATGTGGACGAAACGCTGAACCAAATCGTATCAGCCGGCACACTAGCCCTCGATGTGGACATTAACATTTCGAGCACGATGGATCGGGAAGTGACTGATCTCATTCTTTTATCTAATGATTGGGCTTTTAGATTATTGAAATGAAAGCAGAGTTGCTTCAACAGTCTTTACCCTCTGTTCGCCAGCATCAATAAATACGTGGGAAACGATACCAAACATAATAGCAGCAATAAAACTGTCTGCTAAAGTTCCATTTTTGACTAATTTTAAAGGGCACAACCAGCTCTTATAAAACCTTTTGCGAAAGAACGGATTCTGCCTAGAAGTCTGGACAGCGAACGGAAATTGCAGATTCGGCTCGCTATGCCTTAGAACGCAAAATATCAAATGTTGGGGGGGGTGGGGGTGGGGGGGGGGGTTGACCTAAAACGTAGGCTTACTATTCAGAATCTACAATAAACCGAAAGGATAAAATCCCAACCCTACTGATGAGACGATTTTCTCGGAGCTTTGCGAGATCAGCTGTAGGATTACAGAAAGTACACAAATGACCCCCATCGGGCCAGTACTCCCGAATGCAGAGTTCTGGAGCTAAGCCAATCAGATTCTTCGTTGAGTCCCGCAGAACCAGATTACTTGTTAGCTGCGCATAGGAAGAAGTTAACTTCTTCTCCCACCCTGATTAGCGCAGCAGCCCTAACTCAACTGATACAGTAGCCAAAATAAAGGTTCGGCACGATCACGAGCAGTTAGCAAGTTCCACAGAACCAGATTACTTGTTAGCTGCGCGTAGGAGGAAGTTAACTTCTTCTGCCCGCCCCGATTAGCGCAGCAGCCATAACTTAACTGATACAGTAGCCAAAATAAAGGTTCGGCACGATCACGAGCAGTTAGCAAGTTCCACAGAACCAGATTACTTGTAAGCTGTGCGTAGGAAGAAGTTAACTTCTTCTCCCGCCCCGATTAGCGCAGCAGCCATAACTTAACTGATACAGTAGCCAAAATAAAGGTTCGGCACGATCACGAGCAGTTAGCAAGTTCCACAGAACCAGATTACTTGTAAGCTGTGCGTAGGAAGAAGTTAACTTCTTCTCCCGCCCCGATTATCGCAGCAGTCATAACTTAACTGATACAGTAAAATAGAAGGTTCGCACGATCACGAGCACTTAGCAAGTTCCTCAGAACCAGATTACTTGTTAGCTGCGCGTAGGGAGAAGTTAACTTCTTCTGCCCGCCCCGATTAGCGCAGCAGCCATAACTTAACTGATACAGTAGCCAAAATAGAAGGTTCGGCACGATCACGAGCAGTTAGCAAGTTCCACAGAACCAGATTACTTGTTAGCTGCGCGTAGGAGGAAGTTAACTTCTTCTGCCCGCCCCGATTAGCGCAGCAGCCATAACTTAACTGATACAGTAGCCAAAATAGAAGGTTCGGCACGATCACGAGCAGTTAGCAAGTTCCACAGAACCAGATTACTTGTTAGCTGCACGTAGGAAGAAGTTAACTGCTTCTGCCCGCCCCCATTAGCGCAGCAGCCATAACTTAACTGATACAGTAGCCAAAATAGAAGGTTCGGCACGATCACGAGCAGTTAGCAAGTTCCACAGAACCAGATTACTTGTTAGCTGCGCGTAGGAGGAAGTTAACTTCTTCTGCCCGCCCCGATTAGCGCAGCAGCCATAACTTAACTGATACAGTAGCCAAAATAGAAGGTTCGGCACGATCACGAGCAGTTAGCAAGTTCCACAGAACCAGATTACTTGTTAGCTGCACGTAGGAAGAAGTTAACTTCTTCTCCCACCCTGATTAGCGCAGCAGCCATAACCTAACTGATACAGTAGCCAAAATAGAAGGTTCGGCACGATCACGAGCAGTTAGCAAGTTGCACAGAACCAGATTACTTGTTAGCTGCGCGTAGGAGGAAGTTAACTTCTTCTGCCCGCCCCGATTAGCGCAGCAGCCATAACTTAACTGATACAGTAGCCAAAATAGAAGGTTCGGCACGATCACGAGCAGTTAGCAAGTTCCACAGAACCAGATTACTTGTTAGCTGCGCGTTGGAAGAAGTTAACTTCTTCTGCCCGCCCCGATTAGCGCAGCAGCCATAACTTAACTGATACTGTAGGCCACTTGGGGAGTGTGGGGCCGTGACACAACATTCATGTACACGGCTGTTTACCCAGATGTACTCGTAATTAGCTACTGTCCCGGTGTGTGGGGTAGCAAACTAACAGTTAATCAAACAAGTAACTACCTGCGGCTCCACCCTAGTTTTTGTAACAATGGGCGACGGTTGTTGGAAGAGCAGCCAAAACTTCCAGCTTTGACTGCTACTAAGCAAGCGTTTTTCCCAGTTCGCGAAGAAGATCATGGCAAAAAACGTGCTCACGCTCGTTCTCTCCCTTTGAAATTTCCCATTCAAGTAAACAGATCAGGTGTTATATCAGATCAAGAGCTCCCCTGGTGGTACAGATTCCCCAGAGGCATCCCTCCGCGTAGTAACATGAGCGCAACAGCTCTCTACCGATGATAACTTGTCGTACCTCCACAGGTACAGGTGTTCAGTGGATGCTGAAAGAGTACCCGGGATCTCCCCTTGGAGTCTCTGCGATGAAATGAGTCCCTAAACTTCCAGCGTGACTTAAGCAACAATCAGGTACATTGGAAATAGATAGATTAAATAACGAAGGATAGGGATGGTTCTGTGAGCGTGGGGAGTAGAACAAACCCTCCTGTTTTGTAACCTTGATAGCTCCGTAACCCTTTATGTTATTTCAGCAAATATCCTGTTTTCTGGCGATACGATAATGCGTTGTTTCGATATTTTGTCACTGCAAAACAAAACCCGATGTTATCGGTACGGCGCTATTCATTCTACCGTGTTAATTGTTTATTTTTATTATTATTTTACTGTTGGCAACTCCGACGGAAAGAGCGCTCGTATAACGTTCAACTTTCGTTCGAATGAAGTCGCGAGAAAATAAATTTGAGGTCGTCGCAGAAGCCCCCTGCTGAGGAGCATCGACTCGTTGCCCGTATAGTTATAACCCACGGCCAATAAGTTGCGGAAACATTTCTCCGAGGGACATGTCAATAAATACCGAGAGAAAAAGCTGTATCAATAGCTTTTAGCACCTGTTGACATTCAAAACCTCGGTCATTTTACGACCAACGGGTTTGTTAGCGATCAGAACTTGAATCAATATTTTTTGGACGGTTTGACGAGCGATTTACCGCGCTATTCACTTGAAAAGGTCAGCGTGGCCAGGATGAAAAAAAAAACAAAAAACAGTGAACAAGTTTTTGAAAGTTTGACAAATCGCTCGACTTTTATTCCGTTATAGTTTTATGGTACCCGACGATTTAATCAGACAGAGAACGTGTTGGACGTTAAACGGGTCCGTTTGACCTCACGGTGACTGCGCCTCAAACCCTCCGATAGTATTGGCAAGTTTTGGTGGTTAGATGATTTTCAACAGAGAGCGCTCGTAACCAAAGACGAAGTGTGCTATGGAATGCCTCAAAAGTTGCCAACTTGAAGAGCGGCTTCGAACATCATACGGGTCCTCCACAACCCCCCACAGGTAGCGAATGTGCTGTTTTGGTTTCAGGGAGGGAGGGCACCACTGGGCAACAGTAGGGATACATTCAGGTTTATTCACTGACTCACTTTGAAGCACGTGGCTGGAAAGGACCTTTAACATTATACATCGAACAATCAACCAAATCCTGAACGCAACTCATCCTTTTATCGAACATATTGAGCGCGAAGAAATACTCAATAATCTCCACTGACTGCACTAACTCGGCGCTGTAACGTACGTTACTAGCAAAATGAGAATATAGAGATCGTCCGAGCCCATTGCAGCGAGCAATAATGAATTGGATACATCCATCGACTGCGACTAACAGCAGCCCTACTGTTACACTCTAACACTGAGCCATATGGGTTAGGCCTTGTCTTCACAGGGCTAGCTACCGTAGAACAGAACCTAGAGATGTGTGGAACGACTAGAAGCTGAAATTCAAGAGAAAATTATAACATTCCATTTTAGACGATTATAAAACCACACACGTTAAAACCCCAAAAGGACAAATTATTGTATGTGAGAAAAGTAATTGAACGATGCCGAGCCCGCATTGTTTTATTGATTTTGAGAACTGTTTCGTGATCAATTCTGGTTAACTGCGTTAATTCATTATTGGAGATGGAAATAGGTTGGCAGCACTGTCTCCATTTCTTCACCTAGCGGTGACAAGTTGATTTAATTTTTTTTTGTTCTTCTTCTCGGCCTCTTCCGCGCCAACCCGTCGTCGAATGCGTACACCCGCTATAAAACCCCCCGTAAAGTTGTGTGATTCTTTCGAACAATTGCCGTGACTTCGCACCTTCGTTGTGGCCGGCCCGCAACAGGTACGCTGCCAACTGGTTCTCATTTATTATTTTTTCCATCTCCAATTTCCGTCATCTCAATTTTGCAATACAGTCCATTTACAGTTCAACATCGGATTTGGTCCTTGCCGGAGCCGAATCGTAAATACTTCAATCAGTTAGGATTAAAGTAAATGGTTTGAATTGGTCTATAGTAATCAGCACAGAATTAAGAGTTATAATTTTCAGCCACGAATTTGTCTGTCGGTTTCATGTGCAGTAGTTGAAATCGTTCGATCATAGAGAACAGGCGCAAGCGAGAACAAGCAGCAATCTCTCATCGACGAGTTAGTTTGATTTCGCTTGTTCACAGGGTGTGGGTTGTGAAAAAATCCGCTAGGTGAAGAAACGGAGACAGTGCTGCCAACCTATATCCATCTCCAATAATGAATTAACGCAGTTAACCAGATTCAGTTTTCAATCTAATTGTGCGAAAAACATCTGATATTTCATCTCTGGGAGATGAGAATGGAAAGACAGTAAACGATGGTATTTTACGCAACAGTGTGATATGCAGTTTCATAATTATTATGTAGTATTCTTAAAATTGATAAAAAAATAACTGAGAGATGGATGGATTACAACACAAAATATCTGGTGCGTAGCAACACACAACTTTCCGCCACCCCCGTGATTTCGAACACCAGCTACATAGGCGGGCGCTATATCTTCGTTCAACGCATTTTTACAGGAATATTTATGGAGAACAAAATGTAGGGACTAGTTAGCTGAGAGTACTCCGTAAGTTTGATTTAGTTTTTACAACAACACAATTCCGTAACACTAGTTTTTGGTACATTTTCGTCCCCCACCCCCCTTCCCATCGGCTGAAATCGTCCATAACCTTATTTTAGTGTCAACAAAAAAAAAAAAAAAACCAGCTCCATCGGATCAGCCATTCTCCCGCAAATCGAACTACAGACACACACACATACATACACACACACGGTTCACGCGCCGAAATTAGGTTTTTTTAGACTCAGTAGGCCTCAAAACGTAAAGATCTGAAGAAAACCCAACTTTTTTTTGACCCGATTACTATACTTTACTTCCCTCCGGGTAGCGGAAAGTAAAAGGGGATAATGTTTTGCCTATTATCAACCTACTTTTTATAATCCTGGTAGTTCAGTTCAGTTTTCTGTCTATGTTAAGCCTTGGCGATGCTGAAATCACGACTTGGTAGACGTGAGGGTGCAAATTGGTTGATGATGATTCCAAAGCATTAGCTTGATGAGTGCAAAAATGTCACTGAGTCACTATATAATAGTTTGCTTCTTGTATGGTGCGCTACTTCACTCGACGAGGAACTTCGGTTCACGTACAATATTTAGTACGTTGCGCTTGATACTTCGCACATCACGTCTTGATATTGTGATTAATACAACTTCAAAGCGTCGCTCGAAAAAGCCTCCGTTAGGTGAAAACTATGTTAGGACGATGACAAACCACGAAAGAAACATACGAAGTTGAGTCGTCTTCAAAGAAAGTCGTCCCAATGAAGAGCCCCCGAGTTGAATCCTCGTTCGAACGAGTGGCTCAAGTAAAGTATTGATGAAAGCGAAGTGAGTAACGTACGACAGCCTCCAGCCTACCGCCTTCACCTGAAACATGTCAAAATGTATCCCATTTCCCTTCCACACTTTGCCCACAAAGAGCACTCCCTCATTCTCTCAGGGAAGCTCCTTTCACGCGATTCAGTTAACTTAACCGGTAAGAAACTTTATACTTGGTCTCGTCCTCTAATGGCGTAGGGGAACTAGTTCTTATTCCGAGCTTGTAGTCGTCTTCCCACATCCCCGGCCCATCTTCGTCGCCAAAAGTCCTCCTCCCTTGCGCGACAAACAACCCTACGAAACGATAAAAACTGTTCACGTTTTCTCGTCTCTACCCAACTTCCGAAAACTCGTTGCAACTTCCACGTAATTGACTGCGTAATATTCATCCATTGTAAACAGGTACAACGCAAAAATATCTGGTGCGTAGCAACACACAACTTTCCGCCACCCCTTTAAGTTCGAACACCACCTACATAGGCGGGCGCTATATCTTCGTTCAACGCATTTCTACAGGAACATTTATGGAGAACAAAATGTAGGGACTAGTTAGCTGAGAGTACTCCGAAAGTTTGATCGAAATCGTTAGAGCCGTTTTTGAGAAAATTGGAATACCGATAAATTAATATTCGACGTATCTCCTTTTCTGAGTTAACTTGGCTTATATCTCCGTTCAACAGATATACACAGAAATAATTATGGAGAACGATATGTTGGTATGGGTGACTAGAAGAAACTCCAATAAGATTTATCACATGTGGTGAAAGAGTTACCCTGGAATTTACGGAAATGTTAGAAAAAACGTTATTTTTGACACATTTTGATTTTTATCTCTGTTCAATGGACCGTCACAGGAACATTTATTGAGAACAATATGTAGGTAACAACTATTTAAAAACATCCTGTGAGTTTAGTGAAAATCGCTGAAGCCGTTTTGCCAAAAAGCGTAAAAAACCTATTTTTGCTTCAGGGGCCCATATCTCCGTTCATTGTATTTTCATGGAGATATGTATGGAGACGAAACGTTAGGTATAATTCAGTAGAAGATAATTCGAAAGTTTAATCAAAATCGTTAGAGCCGTTTTTGAGAAAAATGCGAAAAACCCAAGTTTTTGGTACATTTTCGTCCCCCCACCCCCCTTCCAAACGGCGAAATCGTCCATAACCTTATTTTGGTGTCTACGAAAAATAACGAACAAAACAAAAAAGAACCAGCTCAATCGGATCAGCCGTTCTCCCGCAAATCGAACAACACACACACACACACAAACGGACCACGCGCCGAAATTAGGTTTTTTAGACTCATTAGGCCTCAATACGTAAAGATCTAAAGAATACCCAAATTTTTTTTGGGCCGATTACTATACTTTCCTTCCCTTCGGGTAGCGGAAAGTAAAACACTGCAAATTATTACACAACGGTTTATTATTCGGATAATCAGCTTGACCTAGCATTAATGCTCCGAGACCCATCCTGTTCCATTCAGCATCGAAAAATATCATAATGAAACCCAAAAAAAGGTCGAAAAGAACTGAATCGTAATATTAAAATAAACAAAAAAAACGAAAGTATCTAGAAAAAACTGAATTTTAATATGAAAACATGCACGCTAAATACTAATATCAAAATTTAACCATAAATCCATGAAAAAAACCTAAATGAGAATGAAACGAAAGAATCTAAAAAAATTGAATCGTATTAAACCAAAACGTCGGGGAAATTGGAACGGGGGCGCTCGAAGCGAAAGGCGAAAGGGGAGGCGTCGTTGGGATGCAAGCGAGCCTCGAGCGGGGTTGCTTTTTCAATGAGACGGGCGGGAGGGACGAAGTTCAAACGACGAAACGCTGTAGCTCCCGCGTAGTCTCCCGCAAATCGAACTACAGACACACACACACGGACCACGCGCCGAAATTAGGTTTTTTAGACTCAGTAGGGTCTAAAACGTAAAGATCTGAAGAAAACCCAAATTTTTTTTTTTCGGCCGATTACTATACTTTCCTTCCCTTCGGGTAGCGGAAAGTAAAAAAAAGGTCGCCACACCATTCGTCCACCCCGACCTGTGAGGATGGTCCTCGTACTGCCATGAAGCCAATAATCGTAAAGCGTTTCTCATTTCCATCACCCTCATTCCTTTACCGACTGAGAAAGTTTAAATTGCACAACTAATCAAAAATATCAATCGCGTACGATGTCACCACTTGAGGTTTAAATGGAATACACAAAATCCCGCTCACCAGCCCCATCGCATTTTAGAGGACTTCAGAATGCCAATCATGAGTTAAGTTATACTGACGACGCTTTGTTTTCGAAAGGAACGCCATTATAGCTTAGACCTAGAGGCCTAAGGGACAACCCGAAGCCAAGAATTGAAAAACAATCAGGTGCAGTTATATCGCGCAACTTTCCTCAGCTCCACGTACATCCAACGATTCTCGTGGCTCCATCTAACAATACGCCCGCGAGCTGAAAAATAAGGAGAGTATCGTAATCGTGTCAAACAAAAGTTGGGCTTTTTCCCGATCTTTTCGTTTAGAAGCTTGAACGATTTCGTTAAAACTTACAGGAGTTTGAGTATAAAAAGGGCGACACAAGGGGACTCGGAATATGCGTGAAATGGCGTGGGAAACTGTAGCAGAGGGAGCGAGTGGGAAGAGCTGCGTCTGGCCCGAAAGTTGATGGAGGAATGTGTAGTGAGCACTGGGAGACGAGTGTATCCAGGAAGAGCTGTGTGTGTTTGTAAAGGACAGAAGGACATTTCGGAAAGTCCAAAACGGGAAAATTAAACCGAGTATAATCCCTTTGTCTGAAGGAGAAGCCTACTGAACGGGCAGTTCTCAGACTTTCCCGCAGCATAACATGGAAAAGGGCGAACGCGCCTGGGAAAGGCCCAAGCACATGATCCCAACTGAAGGGTACAGGGGAAGAGGGCGCAATGTCAAGCTTTGGGCGAAAATGAAATATTAATGCCATCTAGAGGAGGATGAGCAGATCTGTTCAATCGTTTCGAGGATAAGAGCGCTAGATCCGGAGAAAGAAGTTTTCGCACACTGGGGAAGAAGGCGCTATGTCAATACGGTTCAGGTGAAGAAGGCGCAATGTCAAGCTTCCATGCCCGCCATTTTTATCGTCATTCTGTCTGCGCGTTATCAGGTCGTGCCGGTTCGAATCAAGCTGCGTGAATTGTTGTTTATTGTGCTCAATGATGGATGATTTACCCGTGAGTAGTAAAAGCGGAAGTAGTGATGAAGGTGGAAACATTGAGCGCTCGTCGAACCTAATTTGGAAGCTGTGTGCATGGACTTTCAAAAAAATTTACCAGTTCCGAACATTTCAACGAATGATGTTTTTTTTACAAAAGGCAGCTCTCTGTGTATACATTTCAATATTCACGTTCTCGCCTCCAACAAAAGTGTTTTCTACACATATCCCGAAACTGTTGGACGAAAAGGACCTGATGATGTTGCATCCATGTTACACCACTTTGTTTGTAACTATGTTGGCCCAGAAACAGAGGATTTTTTCATTTTTGCCGATTCGTGCGGAGGGCAAAATAAAAATTACACGGTGGTGAGATTGGCGTACCACCTTGTTCACGTCGAGAGAAGGTTCAAGACATTGACAACTATATCCCCTATGAGAGGGCACTCCTACATGGAACCAGATAAAAATATGGTGCTGATCAACCAAATGATGAAAGTGGAGTTGCCATCGGAATGGGCTGAAGTTTTCCGAACATCGAGAAGAAAACCCTTCCCGTTTGAAGTGGTGGAGGCCGATCAGGAACTGTTGAAAAGTTGGACCAAATATTTTGAGCCGAAATTCGTGAAAAAATGCCCTTTTCAGACTCGTCCCATTAGAGTGTTAAAGGTAGACCAACAACACCCCTGCCTCATTTTTCATCGCTCCACTTACCATGGAGGGAATGTATCTCATAATATCATCCCAAAAAAAGGAAGGACGCCGATGACTATCGAGCTGCCAGAATCTTCAAATGATGCTCTTCTACCCATTTCAAAGGAGAAATTTGAAGACGTAAACAACCTTGCCGCATTTTGTTCTACAGAGGCTAAGCTATATTTTCAGGCCTGAAAAATACCTATTTATCTTGTCACGGGTCATGAGTTTCGTCATTCTATTGCCGATTTTATTGATATATTGATATTGTTTCAAATAAAAATGTTTGATTGGATAAACTTTGGATCATTGACATTCAAGACTTCATATGACTACAATAAAGCCAGATAGTTTAAGATTGATCGTGACAAAATAACACTCCAAATTGATTTTATAAACAACATTGAACACAAAAGGTGATTTCCCATCAATTTTCTCAAACTGACAATGCGCCTTCTTCCCCTGTACCCTTCAACTACTTCGATCTCTGCCGAACGTAGATGTTTCCGCAGACATGCGTTCAACGAAGTTATGGCGCCCGTGCATGTACTAGGCCGTCGAATTTACGAGGGTTGCGGAAAGTTGTGTGGGTTGCCACGCACCCAATATTTTTTCGTTCACTTGAAACTAAAATTGCCGTCGAAATCTGAAGTAATATTTTCGTGCTCATTTGGAACCTCTTACGTATCTAATTAATTTATAACAAAATGAATAAATAAATGAACAAACGGTTTGGTTCAGGTAAAACATGTCTTCTACTGACTCCTCTGTAGGATTTCGTGCGAACAATAGCAATGTTTTTGGTTTTAAATCCTTAATCCGAATATAATCAGTATGATAGTTAAAGAGTAAAATCATGTAAGCCAGTGGAAGCAAAATTTTCACTAGACGCCAATTCCACCAAATAATGCTCGAAAAAAAGGGGTGTCAGTGAAGTAAATTTGGTATCAAATTACCTAAGACCGCCTAGAAGGAAGCAAACACGCACGATACAGCCAATTTCCGATTTACAACGTTCATCAGGCGATTTTTCAGGCTCGTGAGACCTCGTACACGCCTTTTTGTCAATTTACCGACTATATGGATAGGGAGAACTGAAGGGTGCAAAATTAACATAAATACATACACAAGACTCTGTAGCTTTGTTTAAGCCTAAGAGCAGTTTTTATTTGTTTACTTTTCTTGGTTATTTGTGAGCCTTGAAATTCACCTCAGGTGTCTCACAACTATTGTTGTTGCCTCCCTACACCACTCGAACCGCCGCCACCGTTTTATCGTCGTCCGTCTCATTCTCGTTACCCATCCCGTCGTCTCGGACGTGGTGGTTTCCTAGGGTCATCAGCATCCAAAGAAAACCAATTTTGTCATGAATTCGGATTCACTTCCCAACAACGTCCTGCAGTACGAAGTTCCGCATTAAAACCGGTCAGAACCACGTTTTTGGTTTATTATTTTCAGTCACGAGAAATTTTTTACAACCCCCGCCCTCAAAATTTGATACTTTACGTTTCAAGACATGGAGATTCCAAATTTGCAATGTCCGTCCCCCGTCCCCTGTCCCCCGTCCGCCGTCCGGGCCGTTTTGTGCCTTTAACGTGGTCTAAAAAATTCGTTCTTTTGCCCAAAAATCCGATTTGGTATCTAGTTGTGCCCGCCATCTCGGCAGTCCGATTGGACGAAGCCCGTGGTTGTAATGGGCAAAAAACGGTTAAAAAAAATTAACGAAACGCAGTACAACGCGGGAGCTAACGCGTTTCGTCATTTGAACTCCCTCCCGCCCCGCCCGTCTCATTAAGAAAGCAACCCCGCTCGAGGCTCACATGCCTCCCAACGGCTCCGCCTCCCGCTCGCCGCTCAATTCCCCTTTCGCCTTTCGCTTCAAGGGCCCCCGTTCCAATTTCCCCGACGTTTTGGTTTAATACGATTCAATTTTTTTAGATTCTTTCGTTTCATTCTCATTTTGGTTTTTTTCATAGATTTTTGGTTAAATTTTGATATTAGTATTTAGCGTGCATGTTTTCATATTAAAATTCAGTTTTTTCTAGATACTTTCGTTTTTGTTTTTTTTTTGTTTATTTTAATATTACGATTCAGTTCTTTTCGACCTTTTTTGGGATTCATTATGATACTTTTTGATGCTGAATCGAACAGGATGGGTCTCGGAGCATTAATGCTAGGTCAAGCTGATTATCGGAATAATAAACCGTTGTGTAATAATTTGCAGGGTTTTCAATAATCGTTGAATTGCGAAGAAGTTTTATTTTTCAGTTCTTCAATCCATTTTTAATTATCTTGAAGAGACCTTTTTTCTTTTGCTGTTTTACTTCGTTTTTTTTTTAATTATCTTGAAGTTCGTATATATAATTCATTCTCAAAATATAGTCCCACCTCGGGCAATTCTTCAAACAAGCTGAAATAGCAATTTATTCGGTTCGTCTACTGTACCGCGGCCTAAAGATATTTTGTACCAGTCCAAATGTCTCAGTTGTGCATGCCTAGCATCCTAAGGAATGCAGGAGTTTCCTGCAAGAGCCTTCTTCGATGTCCACTCTAAGAGAACTCGTACCAAAGTCAAGTCTCCAGCACTGAGCCACGGCGTGCTAGGGTGTCTACTCGTCCGCGCCACACCACCTGCACTGAGGAATGTCGACTATGCCTGGTTGATTTCAATGTGCCCCGTGACGGTCCTCACGATTTGCATTAGGTCCTCACTCTCCATCCACAAAAGGTAGAGTGTTTGCACTGAGATTAAGCGTTTGGAGTGCCTCACTCCCGCAGAATTCCAGACTGTCTGATGCATTCGCCTGGCATATTCTCTCACAGTCCTCTTGACTAGTGACAGACAAGTCCTACAGTCGGAAGGTGGCCCTATAGGTACAGTAGACGAACCGAGTCTGGCCAATGGTCCACCCTTTCATTTCCAATCATATTTCCTTTATGTCCGAGAATTCAATACACGTTAACTCTATTAGTGTTTGCTAAGGAGTTAAGCCGCATAATGCACACCCACACCGGTTTAACGTTGAGCAGTAATTCTCCAGCGCTTCAGACGTAGACTCTCAGTCATTATGTTGATAATTTCATTACCTTTCATGCCTTTATCATGGATTTCTGACAATGATAGCATAAATCTCTGCTCGAAAAACCGTTGGAGTGGTACCCAGGGCGAAATTCGCCCTATTCCTCCCAGAGCCCGCGCCTGTGGCGTTTTCGATCCATCTGTAGACATCATTAGGAGGCTTTTCTGGTTGCACGTCGTATTTCCTATCGAACTCGTACATGGGCACCATCATGTCGGTGACCATGCTGAGCTTCGTGAAGGTTTCCAAATTATTGAATATAGACAGTTGCTCATTAGTCAAGGGAAGAAGGTAGAACGTTTCCTCCATAGTACTGGTAAGTGTGGTTTTCATCACCCCTGCTATTAGGTTTCTCACTCTTGGCAGCTCTGAGTGACCATAAAATCGACTCATATGAGATGAATGATCTCACAACAGCCTCATCACAATCACGAGCCATTCTGAGCTTTATGCCCCATGTCCTCCGACACGCCCACAGGGCCTCTGTTGCTTTCTCGGCTTTGTTATCTTCAGGTTAGTTTTCTATCCAAAGTCACACCCAGATACTTGACCTGCTCACTGAGCAGAATTGCTTTGCCCATACCTTCCTGCGGCCAGTTGTCTTTGTCTTGTAAATAGCGCTAAATGCACAAATCATATTTTCAGCAAGAAACCTTAAATGGATTACGTCAAGACGACTGAGTCACTTACCGCACTTTGCATTCGCAGCTAAGCAAGTATTTCTGTATTCCACCACATGGATTTGGTTTTGCCGTATATATCGTCACTCAAATGTAGTTTGTCTCTTTCTAAACTCTGCATCGTAATTACGTGACGAAATCTCGGGAAGTATTCCGTCAACCGGAAACAAAATGATCTTTACTAATTGGTGGGGCGTAGCCAAAAAAAAAGTTCGTCCGTTAATTTGAATCGTTTACCTAATCCTAAAGCTTAGGGTGATGAAACGTACTCGGTCGTCTTGTTGACTCACCATTGGCCGTGAATTCTATTTGGAAGCAATAAGGCACAAAAGGGTTGAGAGTGCGGTGAGGAAGGGACCGCTCTCATTGTCGAACCAACAATCACAAACGGGAACCCCGGCAAATAAGTTTTAATCACATAATCATCCTTTTAGAGGTCGTCCACTTCCGATAATACCTGTTGGATTATGCATATAAAGGTCGGCAGATAATCCCGAGGGCTGTTTGAACTTGGGCTGAATGTTGTTATATAATGGTCCGAGCTCTCTTCATCTACTTCCACCACCTATCACCATTAGCGCTGCTTCTCTCTCCATCCTCCTTCCGCCCTTACGCTATCTTCATTGAATTAGCTCCTATTGACTCACTGGTCCGAGTTCAATCCCAAACTTTGCCAATTAGTTTTCCGATTTCCCCGTTGGGCCAAAGCAACGCTCTTGGTCTTCCTGCCGTTTCTTAATGGCTCGAGTTTGGAGCCCACGTTATAAAAATCTCACCTTCACGATATTACGTGCCTCTCCGATTTAGTATTCCGGTTGTAATCTGTGTACAAACGCGGAGGATTGATTGATTTGTTTCATTGATGGTTTATTTCTCCACCAGGAGGAATTACTCACGTATGTACATAAATTAGTATCACGTTATTCTTGTGGGTAATATCTTTTATTACACGAAATTCTCTTTGCGCGAAACCCCGAAACACTAAACACGCATTTACACACAAAAACCGCAGTCATACTAGATGAAGTATAATTAGACACGCACTTTTCAGACCTGCTGGTTAGAACATTCTTCCCCTTCACGATCATCAAACATCATAGCCTAAAACACAGCACATAACACGCAACACAGCAAGAAGACAAAAAATCTAATGATTTGCACGACGAAGAGGATTTCACGTTCGCCGTAAATTCGAGTTTCAATAATCAATATTTTTATTATTTTTGGGACGTAGGAAAGAGGGTCTGCTCCTGGGGGCCTCATGATTTACTCCTGCGCATTGAGAACCAACTTGGAAGCGTTTAACACATTGCATCAGGTTGGCTCTCACGCTTCTCCACGGTCGCAGCTTTTCTTTAGTGTTCTCGTCACCCTCTCGAGAATCTTGCATCTTGCAGCCTTTCACTGTTGTCAGCCTGAATGTTTATTTTTGAATGCACGATGAACCAAGGTTTTGGGATTTCTATTTCAATTTCAACATTCAGAGAAATCTCAGTTCTACTTTGATGAAAATCTCGTCAACTCCATTATGAGTATCAAAAACGGCCATGGATAAAATTGTGATTTGCTCAACCCCCACCCCACCCCACCACCACCAACACATGCCCCAGCCATTTAAGAATAAGTTTTCAAACGCCCTGCCTTAATGATGTCACTTGAGGTACATGAGATTTGTTGCTCAGCGAGACAAAAAAATCTGTTATCCGGAAAACTTTTGTCGTTGGTAGGGATTGCAACTAGACGACATACTTGTTGTGCACCATTTTACGTTTCTGCTGTACGAGTAGCCGGTCGCTCGAGTTTGCAGAGCGGCGTCGAGGATTGCGTAATCCGCCTCACCAAATATTTACTGGTTTCGTTCGATCGAAAAAAAAGAAAGGAAAAAAAAAATTGACGTGGGCCGTTGGTAAAAGCGGACTTGAGCGGCGGTGCGGGGAGGTCTCAAGTTTGCCCGAGAGAAAATCTCCATCGAAGGCGAGGAACCCACCATTTCGTGGGGAATCCATTGATTGGGCATGGACGAGTTTTGACAGATTAATTTCGGGGCCTCCTTCAAGAGCAGGAGACGAGATAATGAGTGGTGTAGAACCGAGTCTGCCAAGGCAATTCCGATCCACCCACACGTCAACTTCCATTTGATTGTGGTTCGGTTCCTCTCATAAACCGCCAGACTGATTCGATAATTCGACCGGGCGATACCGTTCCAATTAAGTCCGAATATCAGGCTCCAGCTCTGTTTTCGCGTCACGATTTGAATGAAGCCTCACTCGTTGAAGTTCGCCATAATGTTGCGCACAGCTCTGACGCTATCGCCGCTACTATTTATTGTGGCGTTTAGTTCATTTCAAAGTCGAGACATAAAGACGCGAATTCCGAAAATCAGCTATTCCCAATTCCATGTTGACTTTCCAGATGGAATTAGTTCACTGAATCCCACTCACCTATGCGTCTTACAATAGCAACAATCTGGTATCAGTATTTTCTATTCAAAACCGCTGTGTCTTCGTACACGAATGATAAAGTGTCCAATCGACGAAAAATGCAAAGCACTAACATATCTGGCGAAAATCATATCACTACAGAAAACTACTGGTAGAAGTTAAATTGAAGGTAGCGAGAAACAAATGTGTTGGGCACATGACTGTATAACGCTAGATATAATAGTGAGATATCCGTTTTAGTACGAATATTTAACGTGTGGCTCTCAATACATGTCAACTGGTTGTGAAATACTAAGTAGAGCAAGACGAACTGAGAGAGAGAGAGAGAGAGAGAGAGATTGAAGATGTTTATTTTACCATCAGGGGAAGTTAGGGCTATGCAGCCCTCTCTTCCACTTCCCCTGAAGACTAATTACAAAAAACCTCTACCTCTGCGAGTCTTATATAACTGAAAATAAAAAAATAGCCTTCACGCCACTCTTTACGTTTAAACTAAACTAAACACTTAATTCATCAACGTTCTTGCCAAATAAATTACATGCATTCCAAACGATTATACCACACACACACACACACACACACACACACACACACACATACATAATGCAGACACACACACCTTTCATACTAGCTCGTTGGGGTGGGTGAAAAAACCCCAGCCAGCCTCAAGCCCAACCCACCAACGGACCTCCCTCGGACCTGACCTTCAGAGCGTTACCCCAATGGAGGTCCTGAGACGGCCCTGAAAATCAATAGAAAGGTAAAAAAACTCATGATAACCCTGAAATCATAAAATAAATTGATTAAGTAAACACGTAAATATAATACACACATAACTTAGCCCCAGCCTAATCCTATCCCGCATCCTTGGGACTGGCTGAGGCCACCCACTTACTCGCTGCCATTCATACACACTATCATACCGACCTACTGCTGAATTTGAGAAGGGTGAGTACTAGTATATTCCTCCCCTTCTCAGCAGTGACATTCTTAACCGAAACTATATACAACACAGATTATAACAATAAAGTACACATTAAATTTAACTAGAATAACAATGAACAGTAAGTAACAACATGCAATTAATATATTTTTTATTCACACAATTGTATAAATAAGAGTGAACGCGAAGGACTTACATACATTTCCTGGTAACTAGCTACTACAGGTAATAATTATCAATACAAACTATGTGCACGCTTCGCTATCTTAATTTGCATAATGTGTTATTATGTTGATACACTTCTAATAATATTTCTCTAAATTTGAGAGAGAGAGAGAGAGAGAGAGAGTTGAGTTGGGAGTAGCGCAACCTGAGAGACAAATCTGGGAGAATTGAAGACGACCATATCACGAGAGCTGAAACATGACTGACTTGGAAGGAACTTTCTGTTGAGAAGGGGAATGTAAAATTGAGGGGTGAGAAAGATAGATGGGAAAGTCCTGGACAGGGGAAACCCACTTGGGAACAACCGAGGAGTTGGGCTTCCACAGGTACAAACAAAGGGGGTCCATTAAAAGTGCGGTTGTTCCAGAGGTCAAAGATCCGGCCCACCGAACGAAATGCACATCCAATTCAAAATCGTTACCTGGAACATTCAAGAACGACTAATATTTTTATAAGTTTATATCCTTGAGTCTCTTTTTTGGTCGTTTATTCGAAGAACTGCACCACCATACACTGCTACTTCTGCACTTATACCATGTCGCCAGGGCAGGTTTGGAAATGCCTGACTGGGCTAACGTCTTAACATTGTGTTGGGTCCTGGATAAATAGAAAAGAATGAGGAGTGCCACTTGCCTGAGGAGGTAAGCATGTGGGAGGAAGCCTACTTGGGTACCTATTGGCGTGATGAACCCATCCGAAGGCAGCAAAAGGTTATTTATTTGGCTGTACCGGGAGAAATCTTGAGAGGGCTTCAATCTGAAGAGAACAAGTATACGGATGGCGTATGACCAGTTCACGGCATAGTAATTCTGAGCTGCAGAGCTCCGGTTTGTGCGCGGCGGGAAGGAGTCAATGGAAAGGATTGGCCATGACGCTCCTCATAATGCTTGCACTTCGTGTGAGAAAGGGTGGGGAGTATTGGGGACGTCGCATCAGCCCGATGAGTCCTAGACGCGGAACCGAGAGGACTCGCGGCGGCTCATGGACGCCACAAAATAGGCCCACTTGGTACTGCAGTGGAGGTTTGTCTCGGTAGCCTTCAATATTGCAGTGGGAAAAAGAACGCTCCTTCGGCCACGTGAAGTAAGCAGTTTTTAAACGTGAATAATCGGATTACAACCGGTACAAGTGAGTATTGTTACTTACAGTAGTAATATTTAACGTAAAATCGGCTGTGAATCCGTTTAGTTTCACCAAGTTTTTGAAGTTGACGAGGGAAAATAGTAAAATAACACGAATATTGCATTGTTCTGGTTGAAACTTGTTTCAAAGAACGTACTTTATATCTATTTCTAATGATGACATTTGCTCTCTATAACTCAATCGTACAACCGCTCCACTAAATCAGGCTGAGTTCAACAACCACAACACTTGAACGGATGAAAACATTGCCTGCTACTTAAAAATCATCGAGCCGAATAACTGCCGTTGCCCTCGGAACGTCTGTCCTTTCATTTTCCACCAAACTTCGTTTTCCAGCACGTAACTCTCAGGGCCGTTTTCACCAACTGCCTTGATCCCGTTTAGAGTCGATTAACAGCACCTAACCCGCTCCCGCCACAAAAACGATCTTCACCAGATTGGGTTAAGCTCTAGCCGTGATCAAACCTTAACCTCAAAAAATTGGGCGGTTTGGCCCGGTTAGCTCTTGTCTTTCTTTATCATATTCTGATATTTGTCCGCCATTACCGTGCTTTGTCGAGTATTCGCTTCTGTTATTGTGAATAATTTACGTATATTTTAGAATAATGATAATAAACAAAGATTCAGTTTACTAGTGCGCAGTTATTTCAGTTGCTATTCCACTACGATGATAATCTAATATGTTGGGTTATCGTCATCTCACCCGGCGCCTCAAATGACTAGAGCGGGGTCCGACGAATTGTAGAAGTATCAATTTACATTCTGTTGCGAACAAAAGTATTACGATCGTCGAAAACAAGTTGTTGTTCGCATGAAATGTGTGCTGAGCAGTTTCTGTAAAAACTAGACGTCACATCGCCGTGTTAGAAAACCCAAACGCAAATGGCTTACCTGGGTGGACTTAGTAGCAGATAAGTAGGAAATATTAAATAATACCACACTTTTACTCACACATTAGTGTATTAAACAACTTTTATTAAACACAACGATTCTCCCTTCCTCATTAAAGTTCCTTGCTTGTAAAATTTGTAACCTCATAATTTGGGTTTTTATTATTTCTTGCTCAATTCTCGTTTTCTTGTACCGCTTCCGATTTTTCCTACGCGCACAAAGCGTTCTCCCGGACTAATTTGGCTTTTTCCCGCAGCTCTCGCTGTTGTAGTACGCGTATTTTCACTTTATGCCTCCTCACGAGTTTCAGCTTCGGCAGAGGTTAATGCGGCCACTTTCTTGTCTGACAATAATTTGGTCAAATCCGGATTGTTGAGCATAGGGCATGTACGGGATACACGGCTACGCGGCCGTTTACGTTTACGTGACACTTGTTTACGGGACGGGATGTCAAACAGATGCCCAATTTCCTTATTTCACTGTAACCTCATTAGTTCACTGCCTTCTCGATATGGCTTAATCGCAGCGTAATCACGTCTATGCTAACCGCATACCACAGTGATCTCGCGTGGTGGGCACGCAAATGACTAGCCTTGATTTACTTTGGTGAAATCGGCCCTCAGTCGAGCAAGCCCCTCTTCGTTCTTCACCCAAACCCGCTTTATTATGGCACCGTTTGTAATTATCATCACTCATTTCCGAATATCAAAAACTCTCAATTTTTCACATCATCAGCTCCGGACTGAACTTTCGTAAGTACCTTTGTCACAGACACAACTTTTATTTTATTTTCTTCGATTCCGCATTTCACCGCCTCAATCTTCCTCTATCCTGTTACATCCCGCCAAACCATCCTTAGTTACAGACTCTGCATTGTGTTTGGTCAGTTTGTTTAACCATTGCTTTCATTTTTATGGTGGGCACAATCATTTATGTTTTTATTAGTTAAATATACAGACCACATACAACCTTTTGGGAAGTCCAAAACCTCGCCCAACGATGACAGCGTGAGGACATTTCAATAACTCCACTGGTAGTTCAATTTGCGGGAGAACGGCTCTACTGATTTAGCTGTTTTTTTAAAAATTGTTTTAATTGATGGAGATTTTTTAAATCACAAATATCTGGTGCGTAGCAACACACAACTTTCCGCCACCCCTTTAAGTTCGAACACCACCTGAATAGGCAGGTGCTATATCTTCGTTCAACGCATTTTTACAGGAACATTCATGCAGAAAAAAATGTAGGGAGTACTGTGCAAGTGGGAATTGGAATACCGATAAATTAATATTCGACAAATCTCCGTTTCTGAATTAACTTGGCTTATATTTCCGTTCGACATGTATATACAGAAATAATTATACGGAACGAAATGTTGGTATGGGTGACTAGAAGACATTTCATTAAGATTTATCACATCTGATGAAGAAGTTACCCTGAAATTTACGGAAATGTTCGAAAAAACGTTATTTTCGACACATTTTGATTTTTATCTCTGTTCAATGAACTGTCAGAGGAACATTTATTGAAAACAATACGTAGGTATTCACTATTTGAAAACATCTTGAAAGTTTGGTGATAATCGTTGGAGCCGTTTTGCCAAAAAGCGTAAAAAACCTATTTTTGTTTCATGGGCCTATATCTCCGTTCACCGTATTTTCATGGAGATATGTATGGAGAAGAAAAGTTAGGTATTGATTAGGAGAAGATAATTTGAAAGTTTAATCAAAATCGTTAGAGCCGTTTTTGAGAAAAATGCGAAAACCCTAGTTTTTGGTACATTTTCGTCCCCCCACCCCCCTTCCCATCGGCCGAAATCGTCCATAACCTTATTTTGGTGTCTACAAAAAATAACGAACAAAATAAAAAAAGAACCAGCTCAATTGGATCAGCCGTTCTCGTGCAAATCGAACAACTTACACACACCACGCGCCGAAATTAGGTTTTTTAGACTCATTAGGCCTCAATACGTAAAGATCTGAAGAAAACCCAAATTTTTTTTCGTGCCGATTACTATAATTTCCTTCCTTTCGGGTAGCGGAAAGTAAAAATGAGGTTATTTCCTACTTCAATGGATTTGACTGCCCCTCCTTGCCGGAGAACCCCAGGTCCCTGGTACGCAAGGAACCACCCACGACTGGCTGCATCCGACGGGGGGAAACGGGTTCCGCCAATGCTAGGTAGAGGGGACTAGCGCCCCTAATCAGAGGTAACTTAGAGAATTGAACAGAGAAAATAACCAATGGATGTTATACATTGGGTTATCTTAACATTATCGAAATATTTGGTGCAAATTTGGTCAACCTGACGGAATGTCTTTCAGCATCTTATACCCACATTTCGATGATGATTTCCATCTAACTTACACGGTACTCTCACATAACTAGTACACTTTGTTCTCAATATATAATGCCGTAGACATGCATCGAACGAAGATACAGTGCCGGTGTTTATAAAAGATCGTCTGATTCACGGGGTTTGCGGAAAGTTGTGCGTTGCTACTGTCCAAATTTCTTTTAATTCCTTCCGACGTTTGATCGTTCAGAAGTCCAGTCAACGGTTGTGTACAGAACATAAAAAGTAATACGAGCGATCGGCGTTTTCCTTATCGTGGAAGGCTTTTACTGTTACCGAAGTACATGTGGAGAGCGTTTTCGTTGCGGGTAATATCATTTATATTGCGAGTTGGCGGACGAGGGAGAAAACGGTTACCGACGGTTTACAACTTCCCCGTTTTAATCTGAAGGGCGGCGAAACTTATAGCACACAGAAGAGCTCAGTCACCGGTTGAATTAAACGTTCTTCCGTCAAACTGACAGTTTAGCGCGTTAAAAGTTGAAACTGTTACGCGCTCCGTTTCCGCGCTGAGTTTTCTTTTCGTCCCCCGAGCGACTGGATGAGCCAACGCAGGTATGTTGACTTAACTGAGTCGCGGACCGTTTTGCTAAGATGCTGGTTCTTGATGTTTGTGTTACGGGGGGGGCGGAAACATCCGGTAATTGGTGCCTGCTGACTCCTGGACTAAGTTAGGGAAGAGGGTGGCATCTTAAAGAAGTGGAAGTCGTCGGCTAATTGACGTCCGCAACGTCGTCTAACGCGCTGCCCAATTAGCTACCAACCGTCTTCATCCAGCTTCAAATCTCCTTCCTGAGCATCAGCTTTCGATGAGAAAAGCCGAGTCTACCTCTTCGAAATTCGCCATCATCAATCCACTTGAACAAATAAGTACCTTTGAGAAAAGTAATGGACTCGTTAAATGATGACGCTGCTGCGTCGTAGTTGACAGTTCCCGGACTTTTCAAAAAGCATAATTGAAATGGTTCGTGTTTCGGATTTTAAAAAATCCTACCAGGGTGGGGACCTATAGGGTATTTAAGTAATAGGGTTATGTCCGCCAGTACGCAAATTACTAAAGTTAACGTACGTGTTAGGTGAGTCCGTCTCCTCTGGCTGGTGAGTTACTGTGGGCAAGCGCTTTCGATGTAAAGACATCGAGAGTAATTTCCTGAAAATACGATTTATTTATTTTTATTTTTCACTTTGTGCAAGTGTTTCATTAATTAATTACCTGTTACGCGAATATAAATGAGGTGAGGGTGAGACTACTAGGCACGTCAATGGAGAGGTTGCTAAGAATCTACTTTGACAGACTAATGTCAATCGTCAGATTTCTTTCCAAATTCAAAATACGACGTCTCTACAGCAAACCTGGCGCAACTGCTCTGACGCGGGTTGGCATGCAGGATCTGTGAAGTCTTCAAGGGATGCACGGGAGGCAAATGGCGTCTTCATTTCTTATCTATTTTTCGAAGATTGAGAGGCTGATGGTTTAGATTGAGAAGTTTGAAAATCCAGTTGAATGAAGTTGGCTCGCCGAATCTTTTGATTTCGTCAGGTCGTCTAGTGCCTACCTATGCGCGAACAAATGGCGTTTTGGGGAAATAGTCGGATTGGACTGCGAGGAACATTTTAGTCGACCGTGCGAGTGTAGTTGAATTCCAACGGTTGATTAACGGATTCGTCGTAATTATGAAAGATGTACTTAATGCGAAAGAGTAGAGAGGAAACGAGGTACAGTTCTGGACTGACATTAGTTTTCATTTCAAGTCACATGCTACGCGAGCTGCTTATGGATCGGGTTTCAACGGAGCGTCCGCGATAAATATTAACTACGAAGATAATAAAGTAATATTCTCCGACCTCGAGCTCCTCAACTGACAGGGAATCAATCAAATTCCTCTTTGATCCGTCGGTGTAAAAATGTGATAAGATCGAAGCACGTTTGCTCTACGTGAGCAGAGCCCAGCTCAAGATTTATTGGACATTTCCAGGGGAGTTCAAAGGAACGGGAGTCTCCCGCGGGCGGCCTTCGAACTTCTCGGTTCTCATGTCAGCGTTTGTACCTCACGTACGTATCGTATCTGCGTATTTACAGGCCCGCAGCCGCGTTCTGTTCTGTTCTAACGGACAAAAAACTTCGTGAAGCCGTGAGACCCGACATCCCAAGTACCACCGCTGTAGCCAATTCTTACTTTACTTCTGACAACTGACTCTGGACGAAACCGGCCTCGAACCATATGGAACGGGCTGAGGACTTTACCTTCAGAAAAAGTCGTCGTCAGCATCCCCCGGACCATCTGGTGGACTTAAATAAGGGAACTTTGCACAGGTACGAAGAAGCAAGTACTGGGGCTGCGGTGTGAGCGGTCCACTGAGCAACAGGTCCAGTTGGCCCAAGAATGAGTCAACATCCAGTGGCAGGAGAAGTTCTGCTCGTCTGGTATTGATGACCCACATTCCTTGTAATGGAACTTGTCTCCGGCCAAAGAGCCATCAACGCAAAGCTTCAACTTTCACGACGTTGCACATTTCAGTGCTGTCTGTGGAGCATCTTTGCCTTAGAGGATACCTATGGCCACGTCACTTAGGACGTGGAGTGGCTAGCCTTCCACGAAGGAGCCATCCACTAAACCCCACATCCGGTGCCTAGGTCCCTACACCCCCTACATCCGTGGGCGGACCAGCAACCTATTATTACCACCTTATCTTCTACCTGTCCAATTCATATTCGCATATCCCCGCAGCTCTTCAGAACCGTTCACAGAACACCGAAAAACATCTGCGCTACCCGGCTACCTGCTTCAATCCTTTTTCTGTCCGAACAATCTTTTTCCTTCTACTGGATCCAGAACTACACCAATCCGCAGATTACCGCTGGTGCACGTCATATCCCAGTGCAGTAAATAGTACAGCGAGATAAAAGGCTATTATTTTACCTTATTATTTCTCCTCTATTATCCAAAGTGCTATTTTATTTTATTAATTTTTTTTTTCATCTTCGATTTTGCCACCAAACGCTTCTACACCTGTTTCAGTATAGTTCTACATTATATCTAGTTGTCTATATTGTATTTCTATTCTGCCTACCAAAAGTTTATTGGAGCGAACAAAATAGTTGGAAGATCAAGATTGCGACCGTAATTTTGTACGTGAGCTCCACACCCCAATTCCCCACACATCTTGTGAGTGAGTCTCCTCCTTTGCTCACTTTGGCGCAGCAATCGGTCATGCCAAATTCTGCCTGGGCACGGCTGAAAATATGAACCTATAGCCCAATTCCTCCTATCACGATGTCATTGTGTGTCATAGGATTTGTGGCGGGGTCACAGAAAGGAGCGCTTGTAGGAGCCACCTTTTTCACTGACTTTGGCTGCTCCGTTTCACATGTCATCCGTATCCCGTTTACCTTGCAATTGCGGAACATTTTTTGGTCTATCTTAGTCTGTTTTGCCGATTTCTGGCAACTCCAAGCCCCCATTTATTTCATCCGAGAAGTCTTTCTGAGGTCATGCGAACTTCACCTTTGATTGGTCCTCATGTAACAGTCGATATTTTTGCTTAACCGTCATCTACGTTCACCGAACCATCAAGTTCCCCCTTTCCTATTTATTTATTGTTATCTACCAGAGATGTGGTTTTCGATGTAGTGTAAATACCAAGCATCCAAGGCAACAAGTGTTGGTTTAATTTATAATTTTACTTTTGAATTATTACAAGGTGAAACAAGGAGCTCCTTCTAAGATACTGAAATCAATTATAGCTTTCCCAGAATACGCTGTATGGTATTGTGTCGCTCGAAAGTCCTGTGATTTAAGTAAATTAAATTTCTGACCGTTTCGACGTGACGTGGGGAGCACGCGTGTGTGCACTTATGACGGTTTACCGGACGAAGCCAAAACTTGGTCTGAAGCCGGAAGACAAGAAGTGGTACGGAACGGTGCTGCCAGATACGCCACTTGGAGAGTTAAATAGAGAAGAATGGAGTGAAGGGAGATCCAGTTGGGTCGTGGATTTGGGATGCTGATGACCCGTAGACGATCCTCACAAAAATCCTACATTGGATGCTGATGGCCCTCAGATCGGAGTTTCACAAATAAATATCTGGTACGTTGCAACACCCAACTTTCCTAAGCTCTACAACAATTCACTTTGTACATGGCTAATTCTACTTAATCAATTCGTTTCCACTCAGTTAATTTGAACTTGGTCTAATAACGGTTTACGGCAGCAGGAAGCGGCAGCGCTTACAGTTCTGGAATTTATTGTGCTGCTCGTACTCATTTCAGGACCATTATTGGCCAATTGTTATACAGAAAATTACGGAGGCAGTAAACATAAATTTGTTGAAGAAGGGTAGTAATTACTTTTGCAGAGTTATTGGGTAAAAATGTTTAGAACCGGTAGTAAGCGAAACGGCGGTAGTTGAAATTCAGGAATTTCTGGAGTGACCCCCATGTTTCTCATGAGCGTTTTTAAACACTCACCCTTTAGGTATTGGATTGGACTATGATACCAATTTTTTTTAACATTCTACTGAAATTCCAGCGGAATTTATGAGAAAAAAACTGCGCTAAAACCGCTTTTGGTCGAAAATTTTGATAATTTATTGTGCTGCTCTCGTCATTTTTCCACTGATGGGAATTTTATGGTATCATTGGCTTACTGAGAGCTATCAATATGAAAAATTTAATCAAAATCGTTATGGCCGTTTTTGAGAAAAATAATTTGGTGTTTTGATCACTATGATAACTATAGTTAACTTTCGATGGATTTTGCCCATACCCTTATTTTTGCGTCCCATGGTAACCTGTAGGCTAGACAGCAAGTTTCGGCTGATTTGGTACGAGTGTTTTCTCTAAAAACCGCGCTAAAATCGATTTCGTCGAAAGTTTTGGTAATTTATTGTGCTGCTCTCGTCATTTTCCCACAAATTGGAATTTTATGGTATCATTGCCTTATTGTGAGCTATCAATATAAACAATTTAATCAAAATCGGTGGAGGTATTTTTGAGAAAAAAAATAGTTGGTGTTTTGATCACTATGATAACTATAGGTCAATTTCGGTGGATTTTCTTCATACCCTTATTTTGGCGTTCCATGGTGACCTGCGGGCGAGATATGAAGTATGAGCTGATTTGGTACGGTGGTTTTCTCTAAAAAGCGTTCACAGACACACAGACCATTTTCCCAAATAGTGTTTTTCGGACTCAGGAGGGTCTGAAACGTAAAGATCTGAAGAAAACTCAAAGATTTTTTTTTTTAGCTGATTACATAACTTTCCTTTCTACTTTGTAGAGCCATGGAAAGTAAAAAGGAGATGTGGTCTGGCGAGATTCTGATGACTGCGCTGAGAACAGTACTGGCTATAATCCGAGTCACTGGGTGCTTTCAACTCGAAGTTTCTGGTGGGAGAGACAGCGAGTCTCAGCAGGATCCAAGTTGAGGTGAACTGCAGATTGGCGGCTTGTCGGGCACAAAGCACACACGAACACTTACACACAACGTCGACGGAGTCTTATTGCGTAAACAAGATGAATGTGAGCGTACAAAATAAACAAAACGCTTCGGCGTTGACATTCGTTTATTTCGATTTTCTATCTTTCTTGATATTTGGTCTCATTTAACTTTTGGAAATTCTGTTCATTTCGCTATTTATATTTTAATCATTCTTTGCACCATGCTCCCTTGAGATCCATCAGTTTTCATCCATCAGTACACTTGAGATCACATGTTCTTTAAATTCCGAATTTGGAATTCAATGCTGATTTCCTTTTCTTAATATCGTTGTATGTTCTTGATCATTAGAGTGACTTTCTCACTTTTTGAGAAAAGTTTATGAGTGATTTCGAGGCTAGGCGTGTTCAGCTTATAGCTGCTCGTGAAAACCCATTTGCCGTTGTGCGCTCAGTTTACGAAAAAACTCAACGTCTCACCGGTGCCAACGTTTTATTGTTTCGAGTTCGTTATGAGAAGCACCATGAGAATTAAGGAACGACTTGTGTTCTAATCGCTTCCATTATCTCGTACGATGGCTCATTGTGGGCGTAGCAATAGTTTGGTTGTGTGCGTATTTTCGGCGAACGTCAATCCCGTAAAGCATTTCTCTCCTCCACCCCTACGATTGCCGATTCCTTCATTTTCTGACCAAACCCAAAATTGTCTAGAGTGCTGTTCACTATTTCATCCATCAGTACACTCAAATGACTTGTCGTTAGACATAATAAGGTTTCAGTACCTTGAAACAACCTTAAAAGGTTATTACCTTGCTGTGGCATAGTGATTTAAGCTCAAACCCGGAAATAATCGAATAGCAATGCATACATTGGGGAAGCATACCTTCGCAATCGTTTTTCACAAGAAAATCGACATTTGAAATGAGCGCTAGTTTTTTCGGACGTATAGGTAGGTACGTGAAGTGCAGGTTGTCTGGACGAGATAAAATATTTTATCACTACGAGTAAATAGTTGTCAAGTGGTGAATCAATAACACGTTTACTCACACAATACAGTAAATATGAAATGCAACACTCTCACAAGATAAGAAGCTTGTTTTTAATACTGAGATTTTTATTAGTGAGGAGTGGTTTAAGGTGGCTGATTCTATGGCGTATTTTGGCCGTTATTGCATTGATGTGACTTGTCCATGTGAGTCATTTGTCCATAGTCAAATCCAAATACTTGACATGCGTTTTCATCTCAAGAGTGGTTGAGTCCATTTGTACAGGCTGGCATGTAAAGTTGCGTTTGTAAGTATAAACGAACAGATTTGATTTGGAAGCTCACTGCTGATTCAGGCGATTGCAAATGATGTCAGTGAATGGGCAAGAAAATGGAGCATAAAAATAAACGCTTCCAAATCAAACGCCGACTGGTACATCAGGAACGAGGAACTTCACAAGGACCTTGAAGTACCAACAGTAAAAGACGGCTTAATCGCCACATACCACGTATCCTACCGAAAAGCATCAACCCATCCAAATCCGTTCGTAAGCAACATTCCGATAGAACGACCCTTGCCCAGACATCTGAGACGCATTAAAAGGAAGCACCACTCCGACTTTTCAAAGGGCTTCAACTGAATAAAGCCTCCATCACCCCCTCATTTTTGAATTTGCAAAAACAAAAAACAGGGCTATGCTCAGAGGAACAGTAAACTCACCAGTACAGTTGTTACGTACTCGCGGATTTGGCTTTTTCAATATTCTTATTCAAGACATCTGGAAACCCCAAAATTGTTTACTGGTGGTACTTCTAATTGGTCACTGAAGAAAAGGAATTGTCAGTTTTGTCACGAAACGCCGAATCTTGACACTACGCAATGCACACGACAATCTCAGCCGCTGTTACGTAAAAAGAAAAAAAAGTAATAACCCCACGGGTTCCTCGATGGTGTGCTCGCCACGAAAACCAGTTAAGGACCCTAGAAAGTATGAAAAGATGGTTTGGGGTTCGTGTTCGGACGCCGAGGAAGCGCTGAGTCACTGAAAACAAAGGCAACAACTTCGTCATCTGGAAAAATTCAACAAGGTTTTCCCAACGTCAGCAACTGAACTCTCTCGTCATCTCCAGCCACCTCTGCTCTCATATCATCGCTTTGGCCGGTTTTCAGTTCCATAAACGAATCAACGAAACCGCAGATGGCGATCCATAGCAGCCGTCCGTGCGTTAACGCCGCATAGTCCGAGATTTTTAACGCTATTATTTTATATTTCACTCGAGAAGGGATAATTGAATTTCATTCCGTGTGAGGCTTTGAGGGGTTTTATTGAAATGAGACCCCCACTTTTATTTGGAGTCGGCCTAATTTGATTGAAGAGGACGTGAGGAGAAGGAGACCACATGAAAGAGAATACGTTGCTTCAATTAGCCCGGGCCCCTAGTTTTATTCCCAGAGATATTTCAAAAAGTCTCAACTTCTTTGATAAGGTTCACTTTCACATACATCAGAGCGCGGACGTTGGGCTCCGGTTCAAATGGGATTACGCGGCATCTATACAGATTACCGCGCTCGTGAACGGCCCCCAGAGCCAGTCAGTTTGCCAACTTAGCGCGTTTCAACTGCTTTGAATTCAGATCCTCACCTTTCTTTTCCACGCATCGTTGAGTTGAGGCGGTTTGACAAACGTGACATGCGGCGAAAAAGCACCTGAGAACGCAAGATTCTGGCAGAGATGGACACCATTCCCCCGACGACTACGTGGGTGGCTTATAATTGGCCGTTGAATAAACTACTCAAGTAGCTCGCATATTGTGTGTGCGTATTGAATCGTGTTCCATCATGTTTGACTCTGTCGCTTGAGAGCAGAGGGAGCGTTTGACAAAAATATTCCCCACTTTTCACATGCTGTCCCGTTTGTTGGCTGTGCGACTGGAACATTTTATGCTCCTCAATACGAAAACGTAAGTTTTGGTCGTGTTCAGTACTATGTGTACGTGGTTAAGATTTATCCTGGACTAGTGGCCCGTTACGACTTCGCCCGGGTGGAAGCCTATTGTCTACATTTCCCAAAATTTTATAAAGGCTCATCTACCCTCACATTCTCAACCAAATTGATCACCTACTACTAAACACCCAATTTGGTTTCAGGCAACTCCACCGTTTTCTGAACTGTATTTTGAAAACCTACGAGGACAATGAAATCGCACTAGGGCTCTGATAAGACGCGGCACGCTGGTCTCTTATCCAAACTCAAGCCCCATCTCACTGACACGTATTACTTTCCGCTACCCGAAGGGAAGGAAAGTATAGTAATCGGCCCAAAAAAAAATTTGGGTTTTCTTCAGATCTTTACGTTTCAGACCCTACTGAGTCAAAAAAACCTAATTTCGGCGCGTGGTCCGTGTGTGTGTGTGTGTCCGTAGTTCGATTCGCGGGAGGACGGCTGATCCGATTGAGCTGGTTCTTTTTTTGTTTTGTTTGTTATTTTTTGTATACACCAAAATAAGGTTATGGACGATTTCGGCCGATGGGAAGGGGGGTGGGGGAGGAAGATGTACCAAAAACTAGGGTTTTTCGCATTTTTCTCGAAAACGGCTCTAACGATTTTGATTAAACTTTCAGATTATCTTTTACTGATCAATACCTAACTTTTCTACTCCATACATATCTCCATGAAAATCCGGTGAACGGAGATATGGGCCCCTGAAGCAAAAATAGGTTTTTTACGCTTTTTGGCAAAACGGCTTCAGCGATTTTCACCAAACTCACCAGATATTTTCAAATAGTTAATACCTACATATTCCTCTCAATAAATGTTCCTGTGACGGTCCATTGAACAGAGATAAAAATCAAAATGTGTCAAAAATAACGTTTTTTCGAACATTTCCGTGAATTCCAGGGTAAATTTTTCACCAGATGTGATAAATTCTAATGGAGTGTCTTTTAGTCACCCATACCAACATTTCGTTCTCCGTAATTATTTCTGTATTCATAGGTTGAACGGAGATATAAGCCAAGTTAACTCAGAAAAGGAGATTTGTCGAATATTAATTTATTGGTTTTCCAATTTTCTCAAAAACGGCTCTAACGATTTCGATCAAACTTACGGAGTACTCTCAGCTAACTAGTCCCTACATTTTGTTCTCCATAAATGTTCCTGTAAAAATGCGTTGAACGAAGATATAGCGCCCGCCAATGTAGGTGGTGTTCGAAATTACGGGGGTGGCGGAAAGTTGTGTGTTGCTACGCACCAGATATTTTTCGATTGATCCAATCATTTCTTTCGGATCGGACGTACAAAGTATGCGTAGAGGGTGCCGTTAGTGCCAGATTGCCAATTTTCTCCTCCGTCCGTCAAGGTAGTGTAATTGGGCCTTTATTATACATTTTCTACATCCACGACTTGCCCATTTACAACGAGAATATTACAATGTCAGCCAATGACTGCGCGTACTTGATCAAACACCGGACTGGTGAAGATGCAAGTCATTCAGGCAGCAATGTCATTAGGCAATCACTGGGGGTCTTTCGGCATGCCATAGGTAGGAGAGGACGCTTAGTTTCTAATTCCATTTCTTTTTAATACATAGTTCCCGTATAGATGTGTCTTTTTTCTTTGCTTTTTTTCTCCCAAATGCATGGGTTCATCCCCACTAGAATTTATTTTATTATTTTCCCTTTCCCTTATTTATTTTTCGTTGCACATTGAGGGTATTCTTATAGTTCAAAATATATTTATTTATTACCGTCTTCAAGTCGTTCATCTGCCATTTTTGTTCTGAAGGAAGATTTGAAGGTCAACGGTTCATTTCGTGATGAGTTGGTGGGATCGGAGCGAGTGAGAGGGTCGGGGAGGGACGGTTAGAAGGGTATATACATCGTACCATACTCAGACTCTTTGTGGTGTATTTTGATAGTTGATGGAACGGCATTACTGGCGGGCGTCAATCAAGCCTAAGTCAATGGAAGGAGACTGGGGAGTAATTAAAATACTTTATCGTGACCACTAAGTCAACATCTCCCCCTTCGCCACTCTGCTGCTATGTTTAGACACCTGGTTTCCACCTTAGTCTCCTGAACCTTCCTCCGGCAACCCGCTACAGTTCCAACTTAATCCTTAGGAAACGGGCGGGGAGCCTCTAAAAGCTACAATTCAGGTCCTCCAAGAAGCGGTGAGGCCTAATCCCCAGCGCATACACGCGACTAGTGTGCTCTTAATCTTTGCCATCGTCTCGAGCCTTTCCATATCAACAATTATAGAATGTTTCCTCAACGTTCCGATGATGTATTTCCGGCATTCGAGATCTACCGTTACATTCAAACGATGGCCGCTCAAGGTAATTTCTTTTATCTGAACAACGATTATTTGCCTACCTTTCATGACTGATTGAGTACGTTCGTTTCCTACCGGAGTTTGCTGGGCTGCTGCCAAACTATTACTTACTTATACCACTATACTTTTGAACACCAACATACGCCGTATAGGTAATTCATGATAAGGTCGATATGATCTTCCGTGTTGTGACCACTATGATAACTATACATAATTTCAAACCAATTTTATTACCAAAATAATCGAATCCGTTATTTGTTCTGAGCTCGAAACCTCCACACTTGCCCCTAACGGGAAGCCCTAGTTTCTGGCCTTCCCCGAACATCGAGTCCTCTAACCTCGAGCCCCTTGTTTGTAGTTGCGGGAAAGTCCGGCCTGCGTTTTCTTCAGTTCAGTTATTTCCCTCGGCCAGTTTTCTCCTTTCTGGACTTTCCAAAATATGCTCTTCGCACCCCTCAACTTACTTCCTCTCCACATCATACAGCTCTTCTGACTCAGGCCATGTTAAGCAAGTGTACCAATAGGCTCATATCTCATTCAATTCGTGTGTCGTTCTCTCGAACTCGCATTCAGAGATACGCGCAGACCACAAATCTCAAATGGTGTTTTATGGACTCAGCAGCTTCCCTTCCTACTACACAGGGCTAGGGAAAGTACGATAACTCATTTGTCTCATTAGACACTGAGGCTACGCAGTTTGGGTCTCAGTCTCATGCTGTGAAATTAATATAATCCTAGCTTTTCAAAACACAGCAGTCAGGTGACCCTCCACAGAGGAACCTCCATATGTTTTCAGTTCACTGACCTGTAACAGATTGTGACCTGTAAAAACACTCGACGAATCAGGTTGTTGGAGTGACAGGCGAAGGATGTACCCTTCCTCATTGATGGTAGCTGAAAAACCCCACGGTGGACACAGATCACCATTCCTCTCGGTTTCACCCCCAAGCTCCCTTGATCTGCTATTCCCCAGAGTGAGGTCTCTGCCACTCTAGCATGAAACTCGGGATGTTCTTCCAATCCATACCCATAAGCTCCTCTGGCTGAAGGAAAGGCCTACCAATCGCCCCGTCCCACGTTAGTTCACGGTACGTCCCCCCTCTCGCAAAATCTGCTGCTTTGTACCTCTGAACTACATTACCAGCGTCATTCCATCCATACACCGTCTCTCTTCAAACTGAGGATCTTCCCCGATCGTTCTTTGCAGAGTCTGCTGAATAACTTTGATGTCATTGGCCAAGCACCTCCCGACACTGCATTTCTTCTTCCACTAGCTTAAAAACTCTTGGTGGTCCCTACGAAAGGTTCAGGTGCCACTGGGATGAGTATGGACCCATCCTGTGCAAGTTTCTTGCCCCTCCCCATTCCCTTCAACTCGCTGATACTTCTGCACTTAGCACTAATCCTGTGTATTTTCTCAGCCCAATCGAGGATTCCCAAACCATCCCTGATGACTTGGTATACGTCGCAAGAGCTTCAACAGTACCCCGACTGCCAGATGTAATATAAGTTATCTTATTTCACAGCTCTCTTTACAGAAAATCCCATTGTCAATGCGACGACTTCCACCTGGGAAATTGTAGCCCCCACCCCCACCCAGTATCGTTGCCTGGATCCCTTTTTACTTTCCTTGGCTCTACGAAATCAGCTCGAACTTGATATCTCGCCCGAAGGTTACCATGGGACACTAAAGTAAGGGTATGAACAAAATCCACCGAAATTTAACTATAGTTATCATAGTGATCAAAACACCAAATTTTTTTATTCTCAAAAACGACTCTAATGATTTTGATTAAATTCTTAATATTGGTAGCTCTTAATAAGATAATTATACTATAAAATTCCCATTTGTGGGAAAATGACTAGAGCAGCACAATCAATTATCAAAATGTTCGACGAAATCGATTTTAGCGCGGTTTTTAGAAGAAACAACCGTACCAAATCAGCTGAAACTTGATGTATAGCCTGCAGGTTACCATGGGACGCAAAAATAAGGGTATGGGCATAATACACCGAAAGTTAACTATAGTTATCATAGTGATCAAAAACCAAATTTTTTTTCTCAAAAACGGCTCTAACGATTTTGATTAAATTTTTTATATAGATGGTTCCTGATAAGATAATTATACCATAAAATTCTTATCCGTGGGAAAATGACGAGAGCAGCACAATAAATTATCAAAATTTTCGACGAAAAGCGTTTTTGCCGCGTTCTTTTCCTTTTGAACTCCGCTGGAATGTTACTAGATAGTTTTTAAAAAAATCGTGTGGTAGTCCGATCCAATACCTATAGGGTTAGTGTGTAAAAACGCTCATGAGATACATGGGGCTCACTCCAGAAATTCCTGAATTTGAACTACCGCCGTTTCGCTTAATACCAGTTCTAACAGTTGTTACCCAATAACTCTGCAAAAGTGATTACTATCCTCCTTCAAAAAATTTGTGTTTACAGCCTCATTAATTTTCTGTATACCGATTGCTCAATAACGGTCCTGCAATGAGTACGAGCAGCACAATAAATTCCATAACTGTAGGCGCTACCGCTTCCTGCTGCTGTGACGTATTGTTTGACCAAGTTCAAAGGAACTGAGTGATAAATGAATCGGTTAAATAGAATTAGCCATTTACAAAGTGAATTGATGTAAAGCTAAGGAAAGTTGTGTGTGGCAACGCACCAGATATTTCATAATGAGACTTAAGAGCAGAGGTCTGTTCGTAGTGGCTTCATGAATTTACATGAATAGCCAACCCGAAACCGTTTAGCACATGGCATTAGGTTAGCCCTCACAACTCTCAGTCATGGCGGCAGCTTTCTTGTCCTCTTCACAAACCATGCAGCGTATCTGCATCCCTGGCTTACAAATTCCACATCCCGTTATGGCTGCAGCCTCGAGCGTTGCTCCATGACGAGGAGGAACCTTGGCCCATCGCCACCTAGATCTTCCATGAATGAGTAACCTGAAGGGTAGTTTGAAGTTAAATTTCGTCCGTATCGTATCCTCAACTTGTGAAGCAGGTCCTCCCCAATGTGCACCCTGTCTGGAATTGCATACCACGCCTGATAAGCAAGTACAAAGTCCGGTTTAAAAGGTTTTGGATCGTTGCAAAGTCTAGCAAGACCTCCATAGCATCTGTAGGGCTCATTTACGTGCACCCACTTACTCGTGTTAACAGTTACTACTACAGTACATAGTGTCGCCTGCTGAGGGGTGTCTTTCCCCATGTGTCTCGTATGTATCCTTTTCTTTTTCTTTTTTGCACAGTTCTACGTGGGGTTTGCCGTCATTACAAGCTTGTGTACTCCGAGGAATACGCAAGTTTCATTTTCCACATTAGTTGTTCTTGTCGAATCGAAAAGTAAATTGAAAAAATCGGTCTTTAGCTTCCTCGCAGAAAATTGAGCGTCACCCCTCCGCAGAGCGCCGCCACATTCGTCGGAAAAGCGAATTTTCCGGTAGAGTTGAATTGTGGAAAAGTGGTCGAGATGACGGAGGAGGCCGGTGAAAGGCGAATTCAAGAAAGTTGGAAGTTGTCGGTGAAGGTCGGGAAAGCGAAGGAAGAGAAGTGACGGAGTTTCCCATTTACCCGCCCGCGACAACCCGCAAGAACTGCAAGTCCTACCCAACAAATCACCAGCTAAATCATTCCAAGGGAAGATTTATCGCTGTTGGCGAAGACGACAGTGTCTCCCGCGGCCACAATTACTGAAATAATTGCGATACCATTCAGAGCCGCGTATATAAAGGGTTCATGTAAATTCTCGAACTGTGAGTGAGTGAGCGAGTGAGAGAAAGAGGGAGCGAGTGAGGGAGAGACTCACTCAGTTTGAGGAATAGAAAGAGAAACGGTGGTAAGACGGTGGCTAAGACGCGGGCGGTGGGGCGGCTCAGCTTTAAGTGGGTGGTTTCCTGGAAGGAAGGAATAAATAGCTGGGGGTCGACATTAACTTCAGGATGATCCGAGAGGGTGAGGGCCGGAACACTGTTCCTAAGTGCATACCTAGAGCTGTAATCTATGGCCTGCCCCCCAACCTCCTACCATCTCCTCAACTCGAACCAGTCACTTTCCTCCATTGTCCCTCCTGATTTACGTACCTCCGCTTTTCTCTTGAAAATTCTCTTTTTACCGAGTCCGCGGTTTTGAAAACACCGCCCCTATTTCGCGGGCACCTCGATTTTATTGGAGTTCGAAGCAAATTGACGTTCGGGCACGGGACTCTGGGCCATTCGTGAGAGGGATTGTCGATGATGAAGTGGCGCTGTGGGGGTCTTGACTGTGTCAAGGAACAAACAGCCTACAGCTCTGAAGAACGGTGGCATGGGTAAGAGAGAGAGAGAGAGAGAGAGAGAGAGAGAGAGAGAGAGAGAGAGAGAGAGAGAGAGAGAGAGAGAGAGAGAGAGAGAGAGAGAGAGAGAGAGAGAGAGAGAGAGAGAGAGAGAGAAGAGGGAGAGGGAAGAGAAAGATAGATGGGTAAGAGGGGGTGAGGCGAGAGATTCGTGAATACAGCAAATTAAATACATTTAAACAGAAAAAGTGAATAATATTACCCAACTTCAGGCTTGGCCTGCTACGTTGAGTATGAGTTGCAGATAAGACACCGGACTGAAAAGAAGTACCTACCCAAAAAACCCTGCAAATTATTACACAACGGTTTATTATTCGGATAAATAGCTTGACCTAGCATTAATGCTCCGAGACCCATCCCGTTCGATTCAGCTTCGAAAAATAAAAAAATGAAACCCAAAAAAAGGTCGAAAAGAACTGATATTAGAAAAAAAAAAAAACGAAAGTATCTAGAAAAATAAGCGAATAATGAAAAGTTCAATCGAAGGTAACAGATATTTTGCTAACAGAAATAGTTGAGATGGAGCGAAACAGTCATTAGTGGAGGTGAAGATGAGAACGAGGCAATCGGACGATAAAGAGACAAATCGTAGTGCCAAAGGTTAAATACGAAACACGAGCGCTTCCTAGAGGAAGCAAAAAAAAAAAAAACCGGCGCCCGTAAACGTTGCGAGTCGAGTCGAAGGGGGTGGCGAGCGGGAGTCCAGACGAAACGTTGACTTCCGTTGTAGTTCTCGCGTTGTACTGCGTTTCGTTAATTTTGTTAACCGTTTTTTGCCCATATTAATCATCCCCGATACAATTGCCGAGATGGCGGGCACAACTTGATACCAAATTGGATTTTTTTGCGAAAGAACGAATTTTTTGGACCATGTTAAAGGCACAAAACGGCCCGGACGGACATTGCAAATTTGGAATCTCCATGTCTTGAAACGTAAAGTATCAAATTTTGAGGGGGGGGGGTTGTAAAAAATTTTTCGTGACCGAAAACATAGGGTTATTATTCAGAATGAATAATAAACCAAAACGGGTGGCCTCAACTTGTGTGTGAGGAGCGAACATGATGGATAAAGAGAGTTCCTCGCAAGCATTGCAAAACGTGGCCTTGGATTAACAATGTTACCACGTAACGTGAATCCAGTTGGATACGGAACACGCCAACTCGACTGAAACAAGGTAGGATGCCCGGGAACTCTTAGCACGGAGCCACTTAACGGTAAGCACTTCCTCACAAGGGGAACCTGCAGTTTTTCTTGCACATGATGGCTTTTTGAAGTACAAAAACTTTATTGAGGTATATGTCGAGTGCTCTTCTTCATACAAGAATACCGGGTAGCAGAACAGACTGTAACTATTGCATAATATATCAAAGTGAGAGTAGGAAAATCCAGAACATTACGAGTGTTGTAAAAAAATACGAGTGAACTTGATGAGCCTCCCGACCAAACAGCCAATTTGAATCCCCCAAGAGAGGTCGTTGTCAATGAGAGAGACAGACAGACGAAAGAGAGAAAGTGTGAGAGACTGACTGACTGAGGTTTTATTTATCCACCTGGGGGAGTTAGGCCCATGCAGCCCTCTCTTCCACTCCTCCGGGATACAATTCCAATCCAAGAAAATTTGCCTCGGCATAATTAAACACTACATATTCTCAAATTGAACAGTAGATATTCTTCAATACTACAACCTCTAAAACCTCCTCCTTCTTTTATTCCAAAATCGTTTGTCTTATAATTACAAGACACAAAAAGAAACACAACGTTCACACGGTGATAAATTACATTCATGCATCTTATACACACTCATGCGCATTTGAGAAGGGCGAGTACTAGGATATTCCTCCCCTTCTCATATTGGAACTTATCACTAAAACATACAACACACACATTATTACATTACTGATGTGGTCCCATGTCCCCATACAGCATCAACAATTTTTTTGATATTTGGCTTTGAAATTACTCAGCATCAACTTCAGGTCTAATAGATCAACCTCTTTGTTGTACAATTTAGTACCTTCCACCAAGAACGACCCTGCGTATACTGCGGTTCTATGAGATACAACCAGCATTAAAGTTCTGGCATTCCCCGTGTCCCTATTATGTACCCGCGACACAAATTTAAATTTATTGTACAGGTACTCGGGACTCCTGTATTTCAGCACTTTAAATGTCATCGCAGCCAGTGCTAGCTTTTTTCTCTCTGCTACATAGCGCACTGCTGCATTCTGGGGTTTTTACAGTCTGAGCATGTCCTTACCACTTAGGTCGCAGTACGTAATCAGCATAATCAAAAACCCTGCAAATTATTACACAGTGGTTCATTATTCTCATGAACAGCTTGACCTAGTATTAGTGCTCCGAGACCCACCCCATTCGATTCAGCATCGAATACTAGTAAAGCATACGAAACATGACCTGACTACAATGGAACTACGGAAACTAAATAATCCGTGTGCCAGGCGCCCGTAAACGTCTGTAGGCATTTATGATCCGATGGAGGGGTGTGCGGAGGAAGTGGCCTTAACCTTCCTCCCCCGTCAAAGAGTCGGGGAAATTGGGACAGGGGCTTCCAGCAAACTCTCGCAATTGGCAGGACGTCGCGAGTCCAAAGGGTGTTGTGAGTCGAGCGGGCCTTGAAAACGATACCAAACACGGCTTATTTGCGATTATACTGCGTTTCGTTAATTGCCAAAATGGAGGGCACACCTAGATACCAAATGGGATTTTTGTGCGAAAGAACGAATTTTTTAGACCACGTTAAAGTCACAAAACGGGCCGGACAGGGGAAGGCGGACGGTGGACGGACATTGCAAATTTGGAATCCCCATGTCTTGATCCCCATGTGTTGTACTTGTTGTAAAGTATCAAATTTTGAGGGGGGGTTGTGACAAATTTTTCGTGACCGAAAACATGAGGGACTTGACCAAATGCTTCCTCACTTTTCTTGGAAAATCTAAAGAAGGAGATCTAAATCTTTATTCAGTAATTCGACGGTTTCGGAGATCTCATCAACTCTGCACGATCTGTACCACTGCAAGTCATCCGCGTACACCTCATACTTCGTACCCGGCGAAAAAATTCTCGGCAACGAATCGAGGTTCAACGAGAAAAACTTAGCTGACAGTTCAGAGCCTAGTGGGGTTCCCACTTTCGTTTCGGACCACTGAGAGAGCTTTCCTTCTGGGCCTTACACTCATGGTTTCCGTCCAGTCAAGTATGATGTAAACCACTCAGAACGCTGTCCACACCCGAATGTAGTTTCGCAATTAAAATCTCCCTGTTTACCATATCACATGCTGCTGGACAATCCACCATAATGAGAAACGTCGTCATCCCTTCATCCATACCAGCCCGAACATCGTCTAGAACGTTTACTGAAGCGGTTTCCGTGCTGTGGTTCCTCCTATAAGCCGTTTCGGGTCGGAAATGCGAGGATTTTAATTTTTTTCAAGGGGTTTTATTATGACTTGCTTCCATACTTCGGGGTACACTCCCACTGCTAGAGAGTAGTTGCAAATAAGGGTTAAGACTGGCAATATCACTTCAACTAATGTATGGAGTACTTCGACAGAGATAGCATCTGCTCCTATCGACTTTGATTTGACGGCCAAAAGGTTCTTTTGGTTATCAACACAACAATATGAACAAGGTTATGCTCAAAATAAGCTGAAAACTAACTATAGTTGTTATAGTGATCAAAACGCCACTCTTCCCTCCTCTCAAAAATGGCCCCAATGAGTTTCATCAAATTTATTGTGTAGACTAGCACATGACACGGTAGTACCATAAAATTTTCATGTATGGAAGTAGGGGATAAATGGGGTTTGAAACGGGTTTTGGGGGTTTTAGCTCAATTGGAGTGGGAGAAGAAAACCACGCCCCCTGGCCAATCGCACTATAGTACGAGGTTTTTGGTCACGCCCCCTGACCAATCACGTTATATTACTACCATTCCTATCCCTCCACCACGCCCCTTTACCCCCTCCACCACAATTTTCAACCAATCATACTATGGTACGAGGTTGTTGGCCACGCTCCCCAACCAATCGCGTTGTAGTACGTCATTTTTTATCCCCTCCACCCCCTCCACCATAATTATTAACCAATCGTACTGTAGTACGACCTTTTTTACCCCTACCCCCTGCCCCATTTTCCAGAAATTGACCACCTCTCATTCAAATTGTTCCATACACGTTATAGTACGGCCTTTTTAGCCCTTCTCTTCATACTAATATGTAATAATATGAACCCCCACAACTACTTAACTTTTGCTCCGTCCATCCAGCCTTCTCCCACGAGCTTTCTGTACTATCGTAGGAGTATCCCCCCAACCCCTCTAGTAAAAACATTTCCGAGAATACTATGCAGTAGCTTGAGGCAGCTGCTATTGCGTCATGCTGATGAGTCATGCCCTTGAATGATCATGTGACCACTTTAGCATCCCACAAGGATGATGTCACGTCTGTCCCTCTTATACCACAAGTTTACGTTATTTCACAACGTTGCGTTGTAGCCTAGTGGATAGAACATCTGACTATTATACAAAAGGTACTGTGTACGATCCCAAGGAAGGAACATTTTTTAAAAAAATGACGTCAACCAAACGCTCTGGAGTTTTATTGGAGGGGTTTGGGGGATACTCCTACTATAGTACAGAAAGCTCGTGGGAGAAGGCTGGATGGAGGGAGGAAAAGGTAAGTAGTTGAGGGGGGAAGTGTTCATATTATTACATATTAGTATGAAGAGAAGGGGTAAAAAGGCCGTACTACAACGTGTTTGGAACAATTGGAAGGAGAGGTGGTCAATTTCTGGAAAATGGGGCAGGAGGTGGGGGTAAAAAAGGTCGTACTACAGTACGATTGGTTAATAATTATGGTGGAGGGGGTAAAGAGGCGTGGTGGAGGGGATAAAAAATGACGTACTACAACGTGATTGGTTGGGGGGCGTGGCCAAAAACCTCGTACCATAGTATGATTGGTTGAAAATTGTGGTGGGACTTAAACCATTTCTCGTAGCTTACCACAAACTTTTCCAGAAAAATCGTTTTAACCGTAAAAAATTATCTGTGCACTGATCACTCATCACCATGAGTAGATGCAAGTGAATAAATGTCGACACCTTAAACGCAAATTAAAGTTATCGATGGAATGTGATGCGTAGCAAATTCTTGCCGAATTTGTGAGAACCGTGACTTGAGCAGGCACCCTTTGAAGCCTTCATTGACTCTTGAAACTTTATAGGTACTTTTTCATTTCCATCTCCCCTCTTACGGCTAACTATAATAATTTCCGGATTGAAAGAGTGCGTTGGAACGTGAAGGGATGTTGGGGTGTAGCAGGTCGGTTAGGAGTGAAGAAAGAGAGGATATGATTGGTAAGTAAGGGAGTGGAGCAAACTCCCTCTCACTCTACCCCTATATCCCCCACCCCTCCCCTCCTCATTCCCCACAAAGCAACCATCAACAAACGACGAGCAAGAACTGCGCTGTCCGTTGAAGTGGGTATTCATAGAAAAGGAGACTGGGATAAAAATTAAGATTCATGAGCAAAAGACCGCAGAGCTGTTGGCAGATGATTTTTGCGGGTGCCCACCCGAGCATAGTAAGGAAACTGATTGCCAAATGTGCAATTTAAATTGCAAGAAGGAAGTGGCTCGGGGGTTTCTCGGTTCGCTTGCTTCATTTTGCTCAAGTCCCAACCTTCAAATTACTCCAACTTCGTTGTAGCATGTAAATTATTTATACCTCTCTTTCGACCGTCTTCCCTCCTCACATATACATAAATACATAGGTGATTTTAGCAAACTTTCAACCCTTTCGGATTATTTCAAAGTTGTGCATATTTAATAAAGGCCTTTTGTTGGGCTTTAACTGCACCATCGCACAATAACCTGCGCATATGAAACTCGCTTGTACGTTATATTTCTCTTGTTGAATTCGTTTCTCAATGCAAATGGGGGATAAGCAAGGAGTCGAGCTTCCAACCAATTGACGTAACTCTAGTTACGACCAGAGCTCACGTTCCTTCAAGAAGCAGTTTTGTTCTAAACTGATCATTGACACAAAAACAACTTTATTCCAGTGTAAATCGCGAAAGTGGCGGCGAGCGACGCACCATTCCTGTAGCAGAACTTCAGAATAGTTGGCGTAGCGCTACAGTTAAAATGGAGTTACTAAGGAAAAGGAACGTTTCCATTAAAACATCAGTAATATCGCGAAAGAACTGCTGAAATGAGCTCTATAATGGTGTCCAAGTTCCTGAATATAGCCAGATGCCCAGCCTGTGGCACCTTAGCTGTTTCAATCCTAATCAGTCGGTAAGCTCCCTTCATAGGCTCGGCCTAGACAAATATATCAAGGGCAAGGAAGTCAAAAATGCTGAGTTTCATCGTTCTCGCTATAAGTAAGCATCGCACCCCAGCTTTTGTACTTTGGCCAGGCTGCTGATTTCTCTCTCCACCCACATGAGACGATAGAGCTCACAACGGTGCCATAAAACCAGCATGCGTCCACTTGGCCGTTGTCGCCTTCTCGGTACTTTACCTGATTCGCTCTTTCCAGGTTAGTTTAAGATTCGGAATCACGCCGAGATATTGCATTAGCAAACTGAATTAAATCTTTCGCAATTAGAATTAAACCTTTCGCAATTACAATTAAACCTTTCACAAGCTGAACTAAACTTTTCGCAATAAACAAACAATTTAATAATTTGTTATATAATATATATATATTTATATATATATAAAGAAAGGGGAAGGTCAGTGGAGGGGTTGGCCTGTAGCTGCGGCAGGAAGTACGAGGTACATGTCCATGACGTACTCGTAGTTTGAACATTCTTGAGCACTTACAGTAGACACGCTCCTCGCAATGGCATCCGGCGAATTATGTTCCTTGCTTGTTTTTTATTTTTGAAAACGCTTTTTCAACAGGATTGAGCATGGGTGAGTAAGGTGGCAAAAACTTTACCTCCATATCTGATTCAGCGAAAAACTGATTGACTATAGTAGAACGGCGAATTCTCGCGTTGTCCATAATTAGCAGGGTGCCGTCTATGGTATTTTGTAAATTCAGTTCCAGCTCTCGCAGAAACTCACGAAAAACGTCCGCAGTTGTGGTTCCAGAAGTTACAATTTTGGAATGCTCGACCTGCACGTTATTGAGAGCAACTATTAAAGAGGTATTGCGTCCTGTTACCGTAGGAACAGTCACCACTGCTCTAGTTCCGGCTCGTGAACTTGCTTGACTGCGACGCATTCGTCTATGAAAATGATTTTTTCTCTGTTAGGTGGAACAGAGTCATTAAAAGTACGAGCGTACTGCCTCCTGAGCTGAATCGTGGTCTCACTATTCATCCTGTCAAGTTCTTTAGACGCTTTTTTAAGCGTTATTTTCAAATGACGTAGGCCATTGCGCACTGTAGAATAACTTACTTCTATATTCTGTTCTGAAAGTTTGTTTGTTATCCCAGTAATAGTTATGCCAGGGTCCATCTCAACAGTTGCTTCAATTGCTGCCAGTACGTCGGGTGTTAGTAGTTTTGGCCTATTACCTCGTGGTCTGTTTTGCGGGAGCTCACAATCGCTTCTTCTGTATTCACGAAGGACGCTTTTTCCAGTGTTTACATTTAAACCTGATTTAACGGACGCTTCCTTCGCGGTATACCCTTCTTCGTGCAATCTCAGGAACAGCGATTTTTTTTCAAACGAAACTTTCGCATACCTTCCGCGCCTCCTTCGAGTTGTGTTCCTAATAACAGGAGGTGAGTCACTATCACTACTGATTCGGCCAACCCTCCTTCTAGCAATACTCACCGAACTATTTGAATCGCTGTCGCTCATCATCACAATCACGTTCCTCACAAAACCAAAAAAAAAAAACCTACGAACACTGGTATGACTATAATTGACGGGTAGAGAAGGGTGACGCTACTCGGGGAAGGTCAAAGAAAGTTTGGCAGCCCACGGGGAAGTTATTGACCGTCCACAGACAAAGTATTGTTTTGGTGACTCGACTCATGTCTTCTGATCATGTTTAGTGCAGAGAATTAATTTAATGAAAGGTTCACTTGTATTTGTTAAAGGTTTAATTCTAATTGCGAAAGGGTTAATTCTAATTGTGAAAAGGTTAATTCAGTTTGCTAAGAGGTTAATTCAGTTTGCGAAAAGTTTAATTCAGTTTGCTAAAAGTTTAATTCAGTTTGCTAAAAGTTTAATTCAGTTTGCTAAAGGTTTAATTCAGTTTGCTAATCCTATACTTGACCCGCTCGCTGAGCGTAACTACTTGTTGTGGTCTCAGTCCCTTTCAGTTGTCTTTGCCGTGTAAATGGCGCTATGACTAAATATATAACTTATCTTCGTAGGGTGTAGCGTTCCCCCGCTCTATCTAAAATAATTGTAATTTCTAATAACTATGTTTTACCCCACGTATAATAATGGACGTTCTCCTCGTAACCCATTGGACACACCGCACTTCACACAAATTAGTTTCGAACGTTTCACACTTCTCACAACGACATGGGTTGAAATGACGTTACAAAAGTATTTCCATTCGGCAGCCCGAATGTCATTGAAAACCATCGAGGAGTCTCGAGCAATAGTGAGGAAATGGGATCTCGCACTGAAAAAGGCCATTTGTCAAGAAGAATTTCGAAATTAACTTTGATCCGCTCATAAATCAGGAACTAATCCTCGTGATGGATGCTAAGTCGGTGAATGATTTTTGAGGTAGCGGAAAGGAGACGAGGGAAGGGAAGGAAAGACAGCTAAGTAGCTTTTCTCCCAGCCGAGATAGATTTGCATGACAAACGCGCTCATATTGATGGTTCCATCTCCCTCTTCCTTTTCCCGCCTTCATCTCTCATCTTTCTTCCTTCCAAGTATGTGGAAGGAAACCACAGCAGACTCGAGCGAGTTCATAAGAAGTGAATCCTAAGAGCTCCGTTGATGCTTCTCCCTCGCCCTATCATCCTACCCCTCTTACTAACATTTAACGGCTTCATCGCTCTCTCTCTCTCTCTCTTTCTCTCTCTCTCTCCGACGAGCTCAGGTTGTCAATAATTAAAATCTTCTCGATTCACTTTGTTGACATACATCGATGAGTCGATAGTTTCAATGAAGTTATCTACATATCTCGTGCGACGCATCACACAACATTCTTTGCCACACGCGCATCTAGCGATTTTCACTGATTGAGTGGCTACTCATATCTTCATTTGACTCAGGTAGTGTGATCTTGGTGTTGTGATCCTGACTCTATGAATTTGTGATTGTTTTCATGTTAGTGCAATCGATTAACTACAGGTGTCGCCCGCCACCATCTCTCCCTTCCCACCTCTTCACCTACCTACCTAAATGAGATCTAATTATAGACAGTTTAAAAAGTGAACTTGCGTGGATATGTTCAATCCTCTACCTTTCTTTAAATTAAAACTAACAAATTAAATCGGTAAAATAAACATGGTGTCAGAAGTGACGAATCTTGATTAACTTAGTGATTTTGCGGACTCTCAGTTAATAGGATTAATCGTGAAGTGTTCCGTCGTCGCGAAATTCGGCACTTACAAAGAAAATTCGCGACTAATTCCCAGAACCGCGTCGCCATTAACCGCGCGGTTTCATCATGTCGGACACACGACCACCTCAACAATTTAATTTCGAAGCAACCGATTTGAAAAAGGAGTGGGCAGAATGGTTGCAGACTTTTGGTTTTTACCTAACTGCTTCTAAAAAGAAGTCTGAGAAGGATGAGGTGAAAATAGCCATACTTCTCAATCAACTCGGGAACAAAGGCATTGAGATCTACAATACGCTCAAGGCCGATCGGGAAGCAATCCTTAAAACTAACGAGTCAATTTTACTGAAAACGGCCCTAGCTACGTACCAAGAAACCATTGAAGCCTTCACCGAATATTTTGCCCCAAAAAGGAATGTCCTGCACGAACGTTTCAAGTTCAATACCCTAAATCTACAACAGGGTCAGCCTCTCCACGAGTTTATAACCCAGCTAAAATCGGCCGCTGCCTCTTGCGATTACTCAGAGAGGAATAATATGATTCGTGACAGGTTAATTTCGCAAATAACCGACGAAGGTCTATTAAGCAGAATGTTGGATAAAGGAGAAGAATTAACACTGGAGGAAGCCACCAACATATGCAAGCTGTATGGGACCAGGAAAGCAGAAATAAAAGACATAGCCGGTGAACATATACGCTAGGAAGTAGATGCGATAAGGAAAGGTACTGCTAAGAATATAAGAATAAAACATAACTTCTTCATTTTCGTACAAACCGGTAACGCATGTTCCGAAGTTCATCGGGGTGTTGTACCATGACATTCGTATAAATTAAATCGTGACCATCGTGTAAGTTTTTGAAGAAACCATTGGATATCATTATTTGAGAAATGTTTCGTGCTCGTAGTTTCGGAGTTATGCGGTAAAAGCCTCACACTGGCCACCTCTTAGGCCGTACCTTCCCACACTCTGCCTCAGCCTCATTCAACACTTCTCACACTTGCTAAATATATTTCTACTTTCGGTAACTGTCAGTTCTGTTCACTCACTTCACGATGTAAAGACCAATTCGAAAAACGCGTACAGTGTCTGCTTCCTTTGATCCTTACTCGCCTCAGTAACGGAGAATGAAAGCCGTCATACAGTGGAGTTTCGTCGAAATCGTACCTGATTTATTGCGCTCCTCATTTAATTTTTTCACAAAATGAAAAATTATGTATTGACGAACTTTTTGGAACAAACGAAACGTCATCAAAATTAATTCAGCTGTTTTAGACAAAATTCGGCGCTACGATCAGCAATAAAGTTGCTATAACTCGTTCTTAACCAATTTCTTTCCTTAAATTGTGTTGAACCGCCAGCTAACTAACAAAAGGCCGATTGAATTGCGAAGATCTGAAGGATCTGAACATTTTCTCCTTAGCCTATTTGATAACTTTACTTCCTATTGCGTAAGGTAGCGGTGCTAGTAGATGGCCATGCACCAATAGTTGGCCACTTTCCCTAAAAATGCTTATAACAAGAGTTTTATTCGAGATTATTTACGCATTATTAGCTTATAGGCATATGTGATCACTTGAGAAACTACCAAAATAGACGCCGTCATGTTAGTAGCCATGGCATTTAAGATGGCGAATATTTACTTTTGAAGCGGTTGTCGTCTGAGAAAACAAGGTAATTTGTTTAGCAAAGAGGTCTATCATTCGATAGTTTTGGTGTCAAATCATGCTATTATTTTTGAATTATTTTGATTTTGGATTTAGTGGGTTGGGCAGCATTTGTTTTAAAAATTAAAAATGCATTTTTGTTTACATTGTGGTTTGTAGGGGGTGGCCCATTACTAGCATCTGTTGGTCAAAATAATTTAATAATTGCCCTACTACTAGGTATTTTCTATGTCAAGTTTATTTTGCTCTATTATTTTTTATTTAACTAGAAAACATAATAAAATTAAAATGCGTTAACATTTTTTGGGTTTTATTTTCAATTTTCAGTAATGAGCCGGGTGGGCAACTACTGACTATTATTTCGGCCAATTACTAATTCTGTCTATTCGATTTCACATTCGATCATCTACAAGCATTGTGCCTAGCCCCTTTAAAAAGCACTTTTTTTATGTACCGACGGTGGTGAGCAAAGATACAAAAAGGAAGCCTAAGGAAAAATTGCCCGCCCTGTCTTTTGGAGAAGATTACGCGACATACCTGAAACGGAAAATGGTGAGAAGGAAAATCTAGCCAAGCTAAAGTTAGAGCGAGCTAACGAAAGGAAACGGAAGAAGGCGGAAAAAGATGCACTGATGGAACAGAAGAAATTGGAAAGAGAAGATCGAATGCGCCGCAAGTCTCAAGACATCCAAGCCAAAAAAGAACAGAATAAAACTTATTCTTCGGATTCTTCTGACTCAAGTGTTGAAGTCTCATCGGCAGAAAGCGACTTCGACGATGAAGAAACGGATGAGGATGATAGTGACAGCAAACTCATCCCCCCCCCAAAAAAATGAACGGCGAATTCGTCAACGTTCGGTACGACGGCGGGTTCTATCCCGGCGTAGTTGTTAAGGCGTTTTCATTTGTTGCTTCAATTTCTGCCATGGCGAGAGTGTGGAGGCTGTGGAAATGGCCAGTTCGGCCCGACGTTTGTGAATACGAGTGGGAAAACGTCGTCCCTAGCATAAAGGAGCCTCAGAAAACAAGCAAAACGCGAGACCTCTTTAATGTGCCTGAAATGGAACACTTTCAAGACTGAATCTTTTTTAAATAAATAAAAACATTTCTTATGAAGCATTCTATAAGGCTTATTTTTAGTTCGGACACAGAATAAAGCATTGAAACAGGGTGGGCAACTACTAGTAAAAAAGTGGCCATCTACTGGATTTGTCATAATTAAAAAAAAAATTTTTTTTTCTTCTTGAATTTTTGAAACTGTAGTAATCTGTTGATTGATCTTACAAAAGTCGAGTTTAACCTATGGCAAAACGCCGTCACCCAGTGCATAGACCGATTGACAACACAGACAGTGTTTAAAAACAGAAACTACTGCGTTAAATGGCCATCTACTAGCACTGCTACCTTAGGAGTATGAAAGTTAAAATGAAAAACTGTGCATTTTGAAAATATGTTCACACCAGCTGCGTTTAGCTGCGTGAATTTTAATGAAGCCCGATATTTCGGTAAAAGTGAATTATGGGGTTGATTACTGACACGACTACGGTTTTCCTGAACTTGTACACAGCGTTCACTGAGTGTCGACAGGAACAAAATTTCTGAAGCTCATGGTCATGTTCGAAAATGTGTTGTGAGAGGTTTACTTCGGTATAATTTTAAGGATACATCGATTAATTTGTGCCGTTTTGAAGAAATTTTGATTGCCACGTTTGTTGTAATTTATGCCACGATCAAGTTTAAGTGATTGCTTTGTGCTGCTTTATTTATAAAAGCACCGCACCGGTCCGAATCGCAAAGACGACGAAGGGACTTAACCCTGCACGCCTTTTATTGAACGTCACATTTAGAAAGGGATTAGCCGACTCTGTGCGTTCAAATCGAGTCTGGAAGCCCGAAGAAGAATAAACTTTCAGAGAGATGAAACGGAAGGAGGAATAGGGAAGGTTGGAAAAGATTGGTACGAACGGAGTAATATACGGGTGACTGAAGTGTTGGGAGAATTGTGCGCAGCCCGCCCAAACGCTACGTGCCCTCGGATGACGAATACCCTGAGGTGAGTTCATACGCGGGTCAGGTCCCGACATAAATTTCAAGATTTCCAGACGAAATGTCTATTTGTCATTGGGAGCTCTGAGAAGCAATCCAAATAAATGACGCCCTTTTCTTCGAGCCGAGCCCGCCCCTCTGCATGATATTCATTTATATATAAAAATATCTGGAAACTGCAACCCCCCCCCCCATCCACCGCCGGGCGTCCTCCGTTTAAAGATGATAAGTGCGAAAGAGGAAACCGAGTGATGATATATTTCTTGATATTTGCGTGGAACAACGCGGGTTGGCCGATACTTTATCAGTTTTATCGAATAAGTTCCAGGTTTTCTTTCCATATTAAATGGGACAAAATGTTACACGAATAGCTTAGTTATTTAAAACATGTCAAGAATCGCCATTTGAGAAAATATTTCGTCTCTGTGAAGCAATCAATTCCATAAGTTATGATCTCTCTCGGGTTGAAAATTGGTTTAATTTTAATGAATTAGAATTACGTATAAAGAAGATTCTCCGTTTTTCGATTTTGTTATCAGAAACAGAGTTTTTCCAAAATACTGCTAACATAGCAATTCACGAGGATTTGTCCTGCTTCAGTGGAAAATGTACTTGTGTTTAACGTACCTGGGTCCGTCTGCTCTGACTGGTGAGTTACTGTGGGCAAGCGCTTTCGATGTAAAGACATCATCGTCTGGCCGTTAAGTCAGTCAGTTGGCCGTGGTCTTTATATACGCTTGCCCACAGTAACTTACTAGCCAGAGGACACGAACTCAAATAACAGGTACGTTAACTTTAGTAAATTGTTTTAAAGAAAAAATGCGTAGCAACACATCTTTCCGCCACCCCTTTAAGTTCGAACACCACCTACAAATGAGGGCGCTATATCTTTCTTCAACGCATTTCTACAGAAACATTTATGGGGAACAAAATGTAGGTACTAGTTAGTTGAGAGTTCTTCATAAGTTTGATCGAAATCGATAGAGCCGTTTCTGAGAAAATTGGAATACCGATAAATTAATATTCGACAAATCTCCTTTTCTGAGTTAACTTGGCTTATATCTCCGTTCAACATATATATACAGAAATAATTATGGAGAACGAAATGTTGGTATGGGTGACTTTAAGACACTCCATTAAGATTTATCACATCTGGTGAAGAAGTTACCCTGGAATTTACGGAAATGTTCGAAAAAACGTTATTTTCGACCCATTTTGATTTTTACCTCTGTTCAATGGACCGTCAGAGGAACATTTATTGAGAACAATATGTAGGTATTACCTATTCGAAAACACTTTGAAAGTTTGGTAATAGTCGTTGAAGCCGTCTTGCCAAAAAGCGTAAAAAACCTATTTTTGCTTCATGGGCCTATATCTCCGTTCACCGTATTTTCATGGGCCTATATCTCCGTTCACCGTATTTTCATGGAGATATGTATCGAGAAGAAAAGTTAGGTATTGATTAGTAAAAGATAATTTGAAAGTTTAATCAAAATCGTTATAGCCGTTTTCGAGAAAAATGCGAAAACCCCTAGTTTTTGGTACATTTTCGTTCCCCACTCCCCTTCCTATCGGCCGAAATCGTCCATAACCTTTTTCATAACAAAAAATGACGACCAAAACAAGAAAATAACCAGCTCAATCGAATGAGCCGTTCTCCCGCAAATCGAGCTACAGACACACACACATACATACAAATTTCAACACGCCCTCTCAAGTAGAAACTTCAGTTAGGAAGAAAGTCCAGCCAATTCCACGCAGCGGTCATGTTTCTGACGAGGAAGACTCTTCGTGAGAAAGTCAGCTGGCATTTCTTCTGTAGCAAAATACTTCACGATAGTGAGCCCTTCCTCAGACATTTGCTCGATGAACTGCTGCCTCACGTCAATGTGTTTAGATCCGGCGTGAAACACAGGGTTCTTCACAAGTTGACGAGCGTCTTGAATATCGTTGAAAATGTCAAAGGGCGTTTTTATAGGAAAACCGAGATCCGCCAAAAAGCTTGGTAGGTAAATAGCTTTTTTCGCAGCCTCTGACAAACTCAAGAATTCAGCTTCAGCGCTTGAGAGAGCAACAGTCCTTTGCTTTCTCGCTGCTCGGCTGATTGCACCTCCCGACAGTTTGAAAATATAGCCGCCGAAAGAACGCCTATCGATTTGATCGTTCCCCCAGTCTGTATCTGCATAATCTACCAACGACTCACCACGTTTTCGGTACATCAGTGTGTGATCAATAGTTCCCTTCAGGTATCTAAGGACGCGTTTCGCTGCTCTCCAATGAACCTCTGAGTACTTCGAGATGAATTGACTCAGAAAATTGACAGCAAACGAAATGTCAACACGAGTTCCGATCGCCAGATACGTCAACGAACCAATCAATGAGCAACAAGGGAATTTGGACATTTCCTCATCAGAAATTGTAGATGATTACAACTTGGTGTTAGGATCCAACGGAGTAAATACGGGTTCACAATCAATCATGCCATATTTCCTTAGCAACTAATTTACATATTTCTTCCGAGAAATTTTCATCAAGTTTTCAATGTCGTTTGTAATTGGTGAAATTGATGATGCGCGTTTGATTTCAAGTTAACAGGAGCTCTTCACCAATTGCCCTTAACTTTCGATGTCATTCTTTTCGCTCTACCTCTAAGATTTCCCACTCGTCTACAATGTGCCTTGAATGTCTTACGTGCAGTTGTTTCCGCCTCCGATATAAGAAGCTGGTTAACAACATTTTTCCGGCCTACCACCTCGACGGCCTAGTTAAAAACAACATGGATAAATTGATTTTCTACTCGTTGTCTTCTCCAGAAAAGCTCCATAGAATTGGAGAATATTTATACTTGAGAGCGAGTCGAGACACCGCTAGAGCTTCGAGGAACGGCTTCGTTGTAATAGCTATGGAAGCAATGGATCAACTACTGCTTGCCCTGCCCCGGCTCTTAATCTATTCGTTGAAAGTTTCTTAAAAATGGTGCAAAGGCTCTTGGAATCTTCAGAAGCTGACCTTCAAATCCTCGCGACTCAGTCGTTCGTGAAGTTTGCAAATATTGAAAAGGACACGCCGTCTTATCACAGGAGGTACGAATTTTTCATATCAAAATCTTGGTCGATGTGCCACCATAACAAGGATGATTCGACGTCGAGAAATTTGCTGAGGCTTTCGGAGATCAGGGGTTTGCAAGGTGTTATCAGAACAGTTGCAGACGATTTGGTAGAAAATATCTGGGCCCATAAACTTTTAAAGAAAACATATCTGGTGCGTTGCAACACACAACTTTCCTTAGCTCTATGTCAATTCACTTTCTATTTGGCTTTGTGCGCTTAATCAATTCATTTATCACTCAGTTCATTTGAACTTGGTCAAACAACACTTCACAGCAGCAGAAAACGGTAGCGCTTACAGTTCCAGAATTTATTGTGCTACTCGTACTCATTTCAGGACCATTATTGAGCACTTGGTACACGGATAATTAATGAGGCTCTGAACAAAAAATGTTTGAAGAAGGACAGATATTACTTTTGCAGAGTTATAGAGTAAAAATTCCAGCGGAGTATAAGGTAAGGAAAAAACTGCGCTAAAAACGCTTTTCGTCGAAATGTTTGATAATTTATTGTGCTGCTCTCGTCATTTTCCCACGGATGGGAGTTTCATGGCATAGTTGCTTCATTGAGAGCTATCAATATAAAAAATTTAATCAAAATCGTTAAAGCCGTTTTTGAGAAAAAAATATTCGGTGTCTTGATCACTATGATAACTATAGTTAAATTTCGGTGGATTTTTTTCATACCCTTATTTTGGCGTTCCATGGTAACTTGCGGGCGAGATATGAAGTTTGAGCCGATTTGGTAAGGTGGTTTTCTCTAAAAATCGGTCACAGACACGTCTGTTTCCTTATTTGATGACTGTACCTAAACCCTCGACGAGGGTTATATCAGTCATAGAAGTTCCGGTTTCGCTAATATGCAAGAGGCCGGCCTCTGCAGCATCCACCAAACTCAGACCTGTGGAGGTACGGCAGGTATTTGGTCGTTAGCCAGTCTCCCGGTAGAGAGCTGTTGCCCATGTGTGACTGCGCGGAGGTGACCACCTGAGGAATCCCGTACCATCTGGGAGGAGTTCTTAATCTGGTTTACTACCCGATCTAACTATTTACTTGGGTGGCAAGTTTCAAAAGGACAGATCAACTATGACCACGTTTCTTAGCCATCACCTTTTTCACGAATGCTGCTAAGTTCGTTTGCCCTCCCAACAACCCTCGCTCACTGTTGTAGAAAATACAGCGGAGCAGCACATGGTTTCTTGTTTCCTCCACACTGGAGGCACAAGACGTGCATAATGGAGAGTCTTTCAGAGAAAAGAAGTGGAGCCACGCATTGAAGTCACCATGTCCCGTGAGGAACTGGCTCGTCCAGTGGTCTGGCTCAACCCATTTTCTTTAAAGACGTTCACGGATGTTGGGGAAGTACTCATACGTATCACGTCCCTTTGACGAGGATTCCCATCTCCCTTGCCATTTCTCTAGAGCCCATTCATCGATGGCGGCAAGTTTCTGTTCTGTGGTGAGGTCTGCACGGAGTTCAGCCCAAAGCGGGGGAAGCTCCCGTTTCACTCTCCACTTGTCAACCATGCACTCAACAGCCAAATTAACTGGTAACTGATGTGGCCAAATGTTGTAGCACAGTGGAGCAGCACGTGGTTTCTTGGTTCCTCCGCACTGGAGGCACAAGGTGTGCATGAGGGAGTGTCTTTCAGAGAAAAGAAGTGGAGCCGCGCATTGAACCTTGTCCCGTGAGGAACTGGCTCGTCCAGTGGTCTGGCTCAACCCATTTTCTTGAAAGACGTTCACGGATGTTGGGGAAGAACTCATACGTATCACGTCTCTTTGACGAGGATTCCCATCTCGCTTGTCATTTCTCTAGTGCCCATTCGTCGATAGCGGCAAGTTTCTGTTCTGTGGTGAGTTCAGCCCAAAGCGGGGGAAGCTCCCGTTTCACTCTCCACTTGTCAACCATGCACTCAACAGCCAAATTAACTGGTAACTGACCAATGATCACCTGGAGTGCTTCTGTTGATACAGTCTTGTAGGCCTTGGTGATCCACAGGAGCTCTTTCCGCCCTTGTTTGTTTGGACGACGAGTAGGTTGCTCATCATCCGAAGAGGGAGGGGTCGAGCTTGGCGAGCCCGAGGAAGAGGCGCAGGTGGCGTTTTTATTACCTGCTGAAGATTTATTTGACTTTGTCATGTTTTTTACTAATTGGGGGGGAGAAAAGAAGCAGACTGGTGTAGTATATCCTTGTGAGTTCATTTGGTGTGTGTGTTAGTGGTATGAGCGAGAGGTGCTCGAGGCAGTGTCCTGGAAGCTCCCCTCAGGCATATTGATTCTAGCCCCTTTCGCTGGTCCGTTGAGGGTCAAAGGAGGCCCCACATGCGCCGCAGCTGCCAGTCCGGCCACCCACCGGGACTAAGACGCATGAGGGATTTTTCGGCTGCTGCTCAGAGTCAGCCCTCGGCCACTAGTGATGTGGTGAGCGGGACACACGCTATCAGCCGCCCCAGGAACGCTCAAACCTGGTTTTTCCCCCTCCTCATTCCGAAGGCCGCACCTATATAGGGGATCGCTCAAAGGTGTTAGTGAGCTACTTCCAGGGCTGTCTTTCGCTCATTATGAGTGTTTTAAGTCAATGTGTTCTGCGACGCAAGCCGTTGCAGTGTATTTTGAATCTGGAATATGTTGTGTATGTCAGTGTCGTGAGCTTTTAGCCCCTTTAAGGCCGGATTTAACGGCCACGCAGAGGATACGGCAGGAGAATTCTGTTCCCCTTCCTGCAGGGGGTGTGTTCTGCGATCCCAGCTCAAGGTAGGGGGTTCCCAGTGTGTCATGTATGTGAATGAAGTGTAAGTTGTGTCCTTTTTAGTCCGGCTTATACGAACACGCAGGGAGTACGGCAGTGGAATTCTGGACCTCCAACTGCAGGGTGAGCACAATGTGGAGAGTACACTGTGACGCACAGCCACAGTTAAGCCTCGTTGGATGTAATCCTGCGGGGACCTCATAGAGGTGAGGTTGTCATTCCGGCTGGGCCCACCCGGCTGTCCCTTTTAGTCGTCTCATACGACACGCAGGGAATACGTCAGCGGTATTCTGGACCCCCGACTGCACGGTGAAATCGTTCATAGACACACTTACACTTACACACACACAGACCATTTCCCAAATAGTATTTTTCGGACTCAGGGGGGTCTGAAACGTAAAGATCTGAAGAAAACTCAAAATTTTTTTTTCAACCGATCACATAACTTTCCTTTCTACTTTGTAGAGACAAGGAAAGTAAAAATTATATTAATGGTAATTTCGCGAGAATAAACGCATTCGACGATGTCACGAAACGAACTATAATTTTTTCAGACAAATATCGTATGACCAGAAATAACACATGTGCCTGGTCAACCAATAACAAACTGAAGGGAACTGATTTGCCAACTGGCAGACATAACCCAATTGCTTTAACAAGTACTTACTTGTGTTTGTTTTCCATTATCCTTTGATGGTCATGACCATTCACACTCCTGCCCACTATGTCTCCTGAGGTGTGCTGATCGTCACATCATAATTGGCCCGCACGTTCCTCGCATGCGGACTTTTTTCCGGTTTTTTCCCTCCCAACAAACTACACAAGCCACAGCTCATTTACTCCAAACGACTAACTTGCTGCTTCCGTTCACGCCCCATCTTGACGTACTGTGTACTTCTCTGCCGTCCTTTCATCCTGACATCCCTCAATTCTGCTGGTTCTGCTGCGGCCCCCTTCCCCCTTTCCACCACGATGGCACTCAGACTCTAACGGCCCTTTCGGTGGAGAGTGTCGTACGCTCTCACGCGTGTCTCGTGGCGACTAGTAGTAGGACTTATCATTACTGGGCTTGTTCTCGTTTATTGTTAATAAATAAATGAAAACGTGACGTTTATAGTGGTTTTCCAACGTTTTCTACTTTTTTCCAGTAATGAGTGAGTGATCCTGATCGAGTGAGTGTGTTCTAGCAACATAAACCTATGTTTCATTTCCGCACTTTTGTTGGTAATTATCCGTTGAATGGAGATATAAGCCGAATTACACCAGAAAATAACTTAGGTAACTACAGTTCGGTTTGTTTTGCTTTGCATCACCAACTCTTCAGGGGTTGAAGAAACGAGTGTGATTCTTCCTGCATGCTCCATCCGAACCGACGTCAGAGAAGCATGTGAACGGTCCATCGACTGAAGAATCTCCACGATGAGACGCTTGGTCCATTGGCTTACACTCTCGACGTGCCTCTCTTTTCGGAAAAGCTTCGTCGATTTTCCTCTTCTATTTGGCTTTCGTCAATTGATCTCCAGGAGCCTGCGGACGTTCTCAAATGACCCTCACCCAACTCACCAATAGGCTCCGAACTCTCAAATTCGATTTTTCGTGACGAACGCGACGGGCTCAAAAACGCGCGTTAATCGGGCGAATGGTTCATGTAAATGAGAGCCGCCCTGCGACTCACAGCGCTGAAAGTTATTCAAACGGGAACCAACGAAGAACCAATTCGACGGAATCTTTGGAAGGGCTCGTTGTTAAACGCTCTCACGTTAAATATTGATGAGATGGTAAATGCGGCAGTTGAAAGAGATTTCCGGTGCGTGCTTGCCGTTTGGACTCGGCGTTTCGGATCGTAGTTGATACATCGGAGATGAAAATAATGGAGTGGCGTTATAGCCGTCCTTGTCTTTCTCGTGTCCCCGGGGTGTTTAAAAGCCCATGAACTTGAACATAGTATTGGCGTCGTTCGAGCGACGCTTGATATACGTCCCGCTAAACGCACCGAAGAAAAGGGGGAGATATTGAGGAGTGACGGCCGTAAAAAGAGGATCTTCTATGCAGTAAAAGGAAGAAAAGAGAAAGAGAAAGAGAGAGAGAGAAAGAAAAAAAAGGCTATAGCGCATTGCGAGCTTGAATACTTAGCCGTGTAAAGTAAACTGGGAGCCTATGTGTGGCAGTTTGCTCGGATAGTACTGACCTGGAACTCCCCTCATAAAACCGTCCACATCTTCCGTCTCCTTTAAACGTGTTTACAATATTTGTTTTAATGTTCATCTTCTCGCTGTTACGAGCCTCTAAAACCTTCACACGCTACACCTTTTATTGTGAACCTTTTTATTCCAACTTCTTCGAGTTAGTCGCCCTTGTGTCGGAGCGGCATCCGAAAAGCGGAAAAGCTGTGGAAGCCCGCAAGCCAAAGTTGGGTGAAGCTGTTCGGGATCTTTATCTCCTCTCGGCAGTTTTGATGCTCCTTGAGGGATTTGAAGCCCGCGAACGAGACCAGAATCCTCTTCGTGAAAATTATAACATTTTGTTCGACGCGGATCGCGTCTGGTCGACTAAAAATCATGGCATTCGATTGCGAAAACATCGGGTATGAGGAATTTGAATGAATTTCCACACTCAAAAGTGAATTCAAAGCCGCGCTCGTTATATAGACTATTATTAAGTATCTTCGTTAAACGGATTTCCACAGGAATGCTCAGGCAGAAAAATTCTGTACGTCAAAGCTAAACGAACAAATTTCTTACCGAGATAAAATAAAAATATCTCGTGCGACGCATCACACAACTTTTCTCATCCTTACAATTCCAAGATTTCCATGCGATTAGCTACTAAACTCACTTCATTCGAACTTGATAAATACTTGACAAATACCGAGTTCAAGTTTGTTTTTACTTTCCTTGGCTCTACGAAGTAGAAAGAAAAGTTATGTAATCGGCTGAGAAATTTTTTTTGAGTTTTCTTCAGATCTTTACGTTTCAGACCCTCCTGAGTCCGAAAAACGCTACTTGGGAAAATGGTCTGTGTGTCTGTGAACGATTTTTAGAGAAAACCACCGTACCAAATCAGTTCAAACTTCATATCTCGCTCGCAGGTCACCATGGGACGCAAAAACAAGGGTACGGGAAAAATCCACCGAAAGTTAACTATAGTTATCATAGTGGTCAAAACACCAATTTTTTTTTTTCAAAAACGGCTTCAACGATTTTGATTAGATTTTTTATATTGGTAGCTCTTAATAAGATAATAATACCATAAAATTCCCATTTGTGGGAAAATGACGTAAGCACCACAATAAATTATCAAAATGTTCGACGAAAAGCGTTTTTGCTGCGGTTTTTTCCTTTTAAACTCCGCTGGAATGTTACTAGAATGTTAAAAAAAAAGTCGTGTTGTAGTCCAATTCAATACATATAGGTTGAGTGTTTAAAAACGCTCATGAGATACATGGGGCTCACTCCAGAAATTCCTGAATTTCAACTACCGCCGTTTCGCTTACTACCAGTTCTAAAAGTTATCACCTAATAACTCTGCAAAAGTGATTACTATCCTCCTCCGAAAAATCCGTATTTACAGCCTCATTAATTTTCTGTATACCAATTGCTCAATAATGGTCCTGAAATGAGTACGAGCAGCACAATAAAAAGTTGGTGTGGAAAATTTTAGAATTTTAAATAACAGTACTGCGGGCCCCAGTTTAATACGCTCAGCAATTTTCAACCACTTCAATTTTACATAAAAAGGTGAGACGTGTGGGTCAAGCTTCAACCGATACACAAATCTAATGACAACATTTTGTCCTTTTTGTAATGTGTGGATCTGATCCTTATTGAGGTCGCAAAAAGCAGAGATTGTGTAGCCAAATTGTGCATCACTAAGGCTTAACTAGTTGCAGGCGAGACTGGAAGTGAAAATCAATTGCCATTCCAATGAGTTGGTACAGACTTCTGTATACATTTTTGCAAATGGCCGTAACATGAACCGACCATGTCAAGTTCTGAGTCATAAGTATACCTAAATTTTTGACCTCCTTCACATATTCCAAATTCACATGGTTGATCCTGATCTTAGGTATGCTATCTAAATTGACATTTGACAGAAATGTGGAATAGCCCATTACTAACGTCTTACATTTCAGTTCATTGACTTTCATACGACGCCTATCACACCAATTAGCCAATTTTGTCACTTCACTGTTTATTACCCCAACCGCACTTTCCATGTCGTTCAACTCTGCAAATCGTCCGCATATAGCATATAAAAAACTTTTCTCAAGGACGAGAGGCAGTGGATTAATTGCTAATGAGAAGATCAGAGCTGACAACATGCTCCCCTGGGCACACTGAGTCCTGCCCGTCAGGTAAGATCTGAACCACGCGACCAGTCTATTCACCAAGCCCAATGAGCGCATCATAGCCAACAACAAATCATGCTGCAAACGGTCAAAAGCGCGGGAAAAATACCATGGCTAAAATAGTCAACTTCCGCTGATCCATGTTCAATCTAATGTCTTCACACACCTTCACCAGTGCTGTTTCTGTACTGTAACCTTTTCTATATGCTGATTGGTGCTCATTAATTATTTTCTTTTCATTTACGTAGTTCATTACTTCACGATACACTATTGTATCAAACACTTTTCCGGCGGAACATAGAATATTAATGCTCCTAAAGTCGGAAACTTGCGCCGGTTTATCGCATTTTTTTAACGGCAACACTAGAGATTCTTTCCAGACCCGAGCATAGACTCCCAACTCAAGTGAGAAGTTATAAATGTGGCAGAGGACCTGGACTATGGTACTTGACATGCGGTGCAGAGCGCCTACCGGTATCCCATCATTCCCCACTGCATTTGACTTGACCAGCTTCAAGGCATCAGAGACCTTGTCTCAGTGATTGGGCCGAAATCATAGGTGGCATCGCCGCTACCCAGACAATCCCAATACTCCTGCAGAGAGAGAGAGAGAGAGAGAGAGAGAGAGAGAGAGAGAGAGAGAGAGAGAGAGAGAGAGAGAGAGAGAGAATGAATGAATGAATGACGGCTTTATTAATACATCTGGCGAGATTTGGTCGTACTCGTTGGGAGAACTGGGAGACAACTGTATCGCGAGTGCTGAAGGATGAGTGACTTGGAAGTAGATGACTGTTGCGAAGAGGAATCTAAAATTGAGGGGTTGTGAAAGATAGTTGTGAAAGTCCATGACAGGGGAAAATCTGAAGTCAATTGGAAGTTCCTGAGGAGTGGGACTTCCACAGGTACCAACAAAATGGTTGCACTACAAAAGTATTTGGGAAAACAATGACTTCCCTCAGGTCAGGTGAATCTCGTTAGGGCAAGTGCGGACATTTGAGAGGTCAAAGACCCAGCTAATTTGGTCTGCCAAACATCCTCCTTCATCACGGTTGACGACTGAGGTACTCAGATTACTTGCAGCGAACTGGGAATACCTACTCCTATATGCATGACTTCAAGGTACGACGAAGTGAGGTGGAAAAGTGTTACAATTTTCGAAAAATTCCAATCTTTTTATTTTGAGTCTAGGCAAACGTTTTGATGTTGAACGAACGAGTGGTTTGGGGATAACTCGCATTAAAAAAGTCGCATTGGAGCTTTTCGAAAGCTCCTATTGGCCGTCCAAGGTTTCTCTTGTCAGATTGGAGAAGACTCAACAACCCTTCAAAACGGCGACTCGAGCGAGTGTGGCGAGCGAGCTTTGGGTCAATCTAAATGGAGGATCGAGGAATCGGGATGTTATGGCCGTATAAATACCGAGAAGAAAGAGCATAAAGGAGAAATATTATATTGAAAGAGGAAAAAGCTCGGATATAAAGAAGTTAAGGGTCAGAACAACAAATATTTCACGACCGTTTGTCAGCGTTGAGGGGTTTTGGAGGGGGTCGAAGGATTATAAAACAGCGGGAGGCCTCGAAATGTTTTGGGGATGGAAATGGCTTCAGCTGGCCTCCTAAGCGAACACCTAACTTCCTGACATGTTCGCAAACGATTAATCACAGATTGAAGCGTAACTTTTGTGCGTCTCGAGGTTATAGGAAGGAGATGGGGAACCGTCATGAAAACACAGGAAACAGTACCGAGTACAGAAATATTTATTCAGAACAAAACATAGGTACCGATTAGTACAATATTATTTGAAATATTAATCGAGGCAGAGGAAGACCTAGAGCTGTTGGAAATGGAAGAAGGGGGCGACCTAGGTCGCAATATAACATGGTACCTCGAGATGCCGTACTTCAAGAGAATGTTTGGATGCTGCATGGTAGATTTTGAGTTGACCTAAAGTTTTTCTGGAGAATGCGAATTTGGATTTTCTTCCACGAAAAGAACATTTGAAGGTGGCATTTCGATCTCCGAACGAAATAAGGCCCCATCGGCATGCGAGGAGAATAAAAATTGAAGATCCCAGGAGGTTCCCCAACGCCCAACCCCTTTCTGTACCGGAAAAAAGCGATGCCGTAAGTCGCGGTTCTTAAGAGGGAGAGGGGCTGGCTTGAAACATTTGTCGGACCAGCAGAAGAATGGGTTATGAGGTAGTGGCGGTATCACAAATGTGTTGGTCGTGCCTTACATTACTTCCCTCGCTTTGAGATGAGAGTTTCTTCCACACTTCACCCCCCCCCACCTTCTTCCCGGCGCTTCCTCCGCGATTCGAAAGACCCCCATCGTGGGGCCGTTGGGAGCTTTGCAACCGCGCGGAACTTTGAAAAGAAAAGGAGCGAAGGAAATAGCAAACAGTCGCATCAAATCTTGACGAATCGGTTTATAGACGTGCACCTTTGAACGGGATCCCCGGACGTGAAATTATTCTAACGTCAGAAGGAACAACACGCTCGTGCGCAGCGCCGCGCCAATCTCCGACGACTAGAGTGACTTATGCGTGCTACGTTGGCTCTTCAGGGTCGTTTTGTTGACAACCCTTGAACTGAGGGGCGATATTTGAACTGAACGACACATTGGAAACCCCCAAAGGGATTTCTCCATCAGAAATGCGCTAACGCATGATTAGTGTTATTCATAAATCGATTTCGCCATCTTCGATTGAGCGTCCTTCAAGACTGATTCCATGTACCGTATTATTTGCTCCTACAATGCTTCTGAGAGTGGTTATTATGCAATAGCGTTCTTGCGGGCGGCTCAAAATGCCTACACCTTATGGTCCCTGCTAACTGCGTAGACCCTCCTAGACAGTTCCTAGAAAGCGGCGAGCTCATGTTGGAAACGTATCCACCCGCCACTTAACAAATAGCACCTCGAGATTATTAAAAAAACCCTGCAAATTATTACACAATGGTTTATTATTCTCATGAACAGCTTGACCAAGTATTACTGCTCCCCCATCCCATTCGATTCAGCATCGAATACTAGTAAACCATACGAAACATGACCTGACTACAATGGAACTACGGAAACAAAACGTCTGATGATTTTGCCCCGTCGGGTCGGAGAAATTGGAACGGGGGCGCTTCGAGCGAACCCGTTGTGAGTCGAAAGGGGAGTTGAGTGGCGGCGTCGTTGGGAGACGAGCGAGCGCGGGTGGTTTTTTAATGAGATGGGCGGGGAGGGAGGAAGTACAAACGACGAAACGTTGACTTCCGCTGTAGTTCCTGCGTTGTACTTGTGTTTCGTTAATTTTTTTAACCGTTTTTTAACAGTAATAACAATCATGGGCTGTTCCGATCGAATTGTCAAGATGGCGGGCACAACAAGATACCAAATGGGATTTTTGTGCGAAAGAACGAGTTTTTTAGACCACGTTAAAGGCACAAAACGGCGTGGACGGCGGATGGGGGACGGGGGACGGCGGACGGACATTGCAAATTTGGAATCTCCATGTCTTGAAACGTAAAGTATCAAGTTTTGAGGGGGGGTTGTAAAACATTTTTCGTGACCGAAAACATAGGGTTATTATTCAGAATGAATAATAAACCAAAAATGAGTTTAGAGTAATGCTGGTACCAGTACAACACAAGCAACCGTCAAGTGGGAAAATAGGTGTTGGTGCACAGTACGACCTTCTGTGGAGCAAATGTTCCAACCAAAATTTGTATATGTCGCCTTAAGGAATGTAAAGATTTAAAGAGAAGGTAATAAGGTATATAAGAAGATAGAGTTGATAGTAAAGAGCAAGAAATAGGGATCGCACGACACAAGGGGTCTTATGATAATTGCACTGGAGCAAGGCATGGACGAGAATTGAGGGAGAGTGTTTATCCGGACGAGTTCTACGGCTGACTGCCGCAAGGGTGTGGCAAATTTGAGGGATGAGAAGTAAGATGAGGCAACAAGCACTTTGGGGGCTTCGAATGTGGGAAAGTAAGATGTACACTCTGGAAATACCGATCATTGTGTACAGCAGGGCTTATTCAAAGGAGGGTGACAGGGGTAGTTTGGAGTTCCCTGCAGCTTGAGTGCACAGGCGCACCTTGAGACGTCCGATTGAGAAAAAACGATTCCTTCCTGCTTGATTTTAGCTGAGCCGAACAAAGTGCATGTAGCAGGGAACTCTTCTTCTCCCCAGCATCCGTTTTCTGAACCTGGTGTCTCGCATTCGATGTTTCATTCGGGTATCAACGAGCGAGCACGTCAGGATGACCTCAGAGTTACTAAGAGCGAGTGAAGCGACCTTCTTATACGCGAACATGACGAGTTTTTGACCTGAATTCGTTGAAGAGACGTGAACGTTTGTGTAGTTAGAGCAGGTTACAGCCAACAGACGAGTTGCCAACCAAGTTCACTCATTTTCTCCCTCGCTGCACTACAAACAATATAAAAAGGGGAAAAAAGTAAGGGTTGAAAAGGAGACTGATATTACGATTGAAGGTATAGACGAGTATAGGTGAAGAGGACGAGTCTGGTAGGGGTCAGTCCGATGTGATTAGGCAGTGCAAAGGTTGAATTTATTTTAAAGGGGATCAAAGGTGGGCGTATTCATGTTGACATGCTAATCACCGCTGATTAGGTGACCCAGGGGCTAACATCAAAAGTGCTTTTCTCCCTCCTTCCCTCATGCAGCTCCTCTCCCTAAACCTTTCTCTACACTTCACAATCGCCTCGTGATTGCTAATTCTCTACCTCTCCACGGCCATCTTACTGTCTTCCTAATCAACCTTTTTCCATCGCTTTGAGCCCTCGAGTATCCAATTGCCGATGGACCCTTCTTGCCCTGACAAGATTACCTTGCTCTGCTGCTCGGAACGCTCTTTACCTTTGTCTCTACCAAAGCCTTCGATTTCACGACCATTCGTTTTTCAACTTCCTATTTTCTCTTCTAACCGTCTGATCGATTAGTGAGTCACAAATCTCAATTGGGGTGAGGGGGGGGGGTTCTTATTCCACGCCCGTTTCTTCTTGCTCCTAACGAGAATTGTCCTGAGGGGAAGACGTAAGTTGAACTGCGAATTAAGAAAGTCTTCGTGTTTTTCCGAGAACGGCATCTGGTGCGACGCGTAACACAACTTTCCTACGCGAACTATAGAAAAGTCGTACTTCCGTCAGCGTGATTCTACACAATGACACATGGGAATCGATTGGAAACTTGAGGAGTAGGAAGAAAAGGTATGTAATCACCCGAGAAAAGAGCTGGGCTTTCTCCCAACATTTGCGTGTGACTGGTAATGTGATTGAAGGAAAGCTGCAATTCAAATTTAGTCAGATGATCACCATAGAAAGCCAAACTTGGGGTATGATCAACACGCAACACGGTTTTTGATTACTTTTTTTTGAACTAACAGTTCCAGATAGAAAGACGAAGAAAAACCCACCACTTGCTCCGCACCGTCACCCAATGGTGCGAGCATGTCAAGATGCAGGCAGCTGAGGAAAAACCCAGCTAATCCTTTTGAAGGGGAAAGTGAATAATCCACCCACAATACTCTTTGGCGGCCACAGGCTCCTTCTTGAAAAGCACGTCAAGTATTTATGAGTGAATATAGTTGAGAGGTGGGGTTTCAACCAACATCTCCAGTCCCTTACAGGCACTACCATTGCACGGTGTGCCTCACTGCGTGCCATTACCAAGGCCACTTGGGGTGTGTGTTACCGTGACAGTATCCTCATGTATAAGGCCATCTATCTAGGCGTGATTGGCTACTGCCCAGTTGTCTGGGGTAGCAAACTAACAGTCAATCAAAAGAGAGTATTGGCCCAATCCCAGAGAGCTGCGCTTCTGTGGATCACCAAGGCCTACAAGACTGTATCAACAGAAGCACTCCAGGTGATCACTGGTCAGTTACCAGTTGACTTGCCCGTTGAGTGCAAGGTTGACAAGTGGAGAGTGAAACGAGAGCTTCCCCCGGTTTGGGCTGAACTCACCACAGAACAGAAACTTGCCGCTATCGACGAATGGGCACTAGAGAAATGACAAGCGAGATGGGAATCCTCGTCAAAGAGACGTGATACGTATGAGTTCTTCCCCAACATCCGTGAACGTCTTTCAAGAAAATGGGTTGAGCCAGACCACTGGACGAGCCAGTTCCTCACGGGACAAGGTTCAATGCGCGGCTCCACTTCTTTTCTCTGAAAGACACTCCCTCATGCACACCTTGTGCCTCCAGTGCGGAGGAACCAAGAAACCACGTGCTGCTCCACTGTGCTACAACATTTGGCGACGGTTGTTGGGAGGGCAAACGAACTTAGCAGCATTGACTGCTACAAAGCAAGCCTATAACCATTTTGCAAAGTTCGCGAAGAAGGTGATGGCTAAGAACTGATATAACCCTCGTCGAGGGTTTAGGTACATTCATCAAATAAGGAACAGACCTGTACCGTATCAGTGGGAAAATTATGTCAGCAGCACAATACCTGAAAGTTCGATTTCAGTGCATGTTTTTTGCAGTTCGTTTCTGAACTTGAGACACCCCCCCCCCCTTCCACTCACCAACCTTCTTCGCTCACTGTGCGAACCACGACTGAGGGTGGCAGGAAGCGGCGTTTCTCTACCCACCTAGGACAGGCGAAGAAGGCATGACCCTCACAGTCCACTGTGACTGGCCTGAAATACCTGCAGTAGGATTCCTTCTTCTTTCTTATTTTGTGATAGTAGCTCAGGAGATTCCCTTGTCCCATCGAGAACTGGTTGAGGTAAAACTTCACCTCACCGTTAATCCTCTCTCTGCCCAGAGGTTTACCTACGCAGTAAGAGTGACGGCGCACCTGTCTCACGTGTTACGGGCATAATGGGGTCCCGTTGTGACAAGGAGGGGAACGAGGTTCAGCTCATCGGAGTCGTTCTGGCCGTTGACGTTCCAAGAGTGAAGACGCAGTCGATGATAAAAGAGGGTGGCATGAGCGGGAAGGAACCTCGTGCCTGCGATCAAGGAGGATGCACGTTCGCGAGGTTCGAGGCTTACGTTATAGTATTTGGAGATGGACCTGGAATATAGCTCGAATTAAAGGTAGCCTTATTATTGCTCTACGCTCGAAACCTATTCACTACACATGTCTCCCATTGACCATGCCACGTTCTTAATACTCATTCCTATTTGCTGCAGGGCCTAGCCCCTCAGCCCTTCTTATGCGCAGTTCAACGTTCCGCGGCCATCAAGTCGACATGATATTGAGAGTTTTTGAGGGGTTGCACTTTTCACTCAGCCCTGTAAACTACAGGGGAAGCCCCGTTGTGAACGTTAAGGTGATCTAGAGAGGATAACATCGTAAATCCTCCCCTCCAGGGTTTCTGAATGAAAAAAGTCATCATTTTCACCTTTTGGTGAGCTGAACGACATCACACCTCCAAACATGACATGAACAATGAAGTCTAACGGGCAGCTTTGTGATAATGCCCCCCCCCCCCTACTTCCCTTAATAATACGCCTTTAGCCTAGAACGCTTTATTTTCTAAATGTTTGTATTAGCTCATTTCCTTCGATCTAAACGACGAAAGTATAGTAATCGGCTCAAAAAAAAAAATTGGGTTTTCTTCAGATCTTAACGTTTTGAGGCCTACTGAGTCTAAAATATCTGGTGCGTTGCAACACACAACTTTCCTTAGCTCTACAACAATTCACTTCGTACATGGCTAATTCAGTTTAATCAATTCATTTATCACTCAGTTAATTTGAACTTGGTCAAACAACGCTTTACGGCAGCAGGAAGCGGTAGCGCTTACAGTTCCCGGATTTATTGTGCTACTCTTACTCATTGCAGGACCATTATTGAGCAATTGTTACATAGATAATTAATGAGGCTGTAAAGACAAATTTTTTGAAGAGGGATAATAATCACTTTTGCAGAGTTATTGGGTAATAACTGTTAGAACTGGCAGTAAGCGAAACGGCGGTTGTTGAAATTCAGGAATTTCTGGAGTGAGCCCCATGTACCTCATGAGCGTTTTTAAACACTCACACTTTAGGTATTGGATTGGACTACAATACCAATTTTCTTTAACTTTCTACTAACATCCCAGCGGAGTTAATAAGGAAAAAAACTGCGCGAAAAACGCTTTTGGTCGAAAATTTTGATAATTTATTGTGCTGCTCTCGTCATTTTCCCACAAATGAGAATTTTATGGTATGATCACCTTATTAAGAGCTACCAATATAAAAAATTTAATCAAAATCGTTGGAGCCGTTTTTGGGGGAAAAAAATTTGGTGTTTTGATCACTATGATAACTATAGTTAAATTTCGGTGGATTTTGTTCATACCCTTATTTTTGCGTCCCATGGTAACCTGCGGGCTAGACATCATGTTTCAGCTGATTTGGTGCGGTTGTTTTCTCTAAAAACCGCGCTAAAACCGATTTCGTCGAAAGTTTTGGTAATTTATTGTGCTGCTCTCGTCATTTTCCCATGTATGAGAATTTTATAGTATAGTTGCCATATTGAGAGCTACCAATTTAAAAAATTTAATCAAAATCGGTGGAGCCGTTTTTGAGAAAACAAATATTTGGTGTTTTGATCTTTATGATAACTATAGTTAAATTTCGATGGATTTTGTTTATACCCTTATTTTGGCGTCTCATGGTAACCTGCCGGCGAGATATGAAGTTTGAGCTGATTTGGTACGATGATTTTCTCTAAAAATCGTTCACAGACACACACACAGACTCACAGACCATTTTCCCAAATAGTGTTTTTCGGACTCAGGAGGGTCTGAAACGTAAAGATCTGAAGAAAACTCAAAATTTTTTTTTCAGCCGATTACATAACTTTCCTTTCTACTTCGTAGAGCCAAGAAAAGAAAAACCTAATTTCGGCGCTTGGTCCGTGTGTGTGTGTGTGTGTGTAGTTCGATTTGCGGGAGAACGGCTAATACGCTTGAGCTGGTTCTTTTTTTGTTTTGTTTGTTATTTTTTGTAGACACCAAAATAAGGTTATGGATGATTTCGGCCGATGGTAAGGGGAGGGGTGGGGGGACGAAAATGTACCAAAAACTACGGTTTTTCGCATTGTTCTCGGAAACGACTCTAACGATTTTGATTAAACTTTCAAATTATCTTCTCCTAATCAACACCTAACTTTTCTTTTCTATACATATCTCCATGAAAATACGGTGAACGGAGATATGGGCCCCTGAAGCAAAAATAGGTTTTTTACGCTTTTTGGCAAAACGGCTTCAGCGATTATCACCAAACTTTCAAGATGTTTTTGAATTGTTATGTGATAACTCCTGATGAAGTGTCTTTTAGTCACCCATACCAACATTTCGTTCTCTATAATTATTTCTGTAGGTATGTGTTGAACAGAAAAGGAGATTTGTCGAATATTAATTTATCGGTATGCCAATTTTCTCAAAAACGGCTCTAACGATTTCGATCAAAGTTTCGGAGTACTCTCAGCTCACTAGTCCCTACATTTTTTTCTCCATAAATGTTCCTGTAGAAATGCGTTGAACGAAGATATAGCGCCCGCCTATGTAGGTGATTTGCGAAATTACGGGGGTGGCGGAAAGTTGTGTGTTGCTACGCACCAGATATTTTTATTTTTTTAAGTCGTTTTGCAAAGTGAAATCAACTGATTTGTTTCAGAAGTTATCGCGAGAGCAGTTTTTCCAGCTGAGAACATGACTTCCTTATCTACTAAACAAAGATTAAGCGGAGAGAGTGGTACCCAGTGATAACTCCAGGGAAGAAGGGATTGTGTTGAGGAAATGATGAATAGTAAGATAAAATATAGCTGTAGAACTCTCATCATGGTATGTGCGGGCGGTGATGTCGTCGATAGCGTCTACTGGCATGTACAGCCGACGCATCCGTTTGACAAATTTCTGGCGTCAGGACATTGTGCTGCAGGCCCGACGTTAACATTCCATCGTTTTAAAATTCATTCTGTCTTGTTTGCGCTAAGTGCCTTGCCATCTGATAGCACGTAGTATCTACGAAGACAACCTGGACAACGAGGATCACAGTAGATTGATAAGGAGCTTAGTTGTCCTGAGGATAGGATGAGTCTTTTTTTAATAGAACCCAACGTTTAAATGACTTCAATTGTCATGCAGTGGAGCACGAGCAGCAAGAAAAGCTGACGGTTATGTGACCAGAGATTTGTAGGTCGAGGTTTTGAGGGGTGAGATTGGAGCGTGAGTAATGAGTTTTGATGCAGGTTTCGCGATGTCTTCATGTTCTTAGTTCTTCGATATTGTGGCAAGAGAAACTGGGGATGTCAGAGAGTTCAACCATAAGGCAAATACATCATCGGGTTGACTGGTCACATCTTCTTAGGTATAGGGATCGTTGAAGGTCAAACGCAGACCATCACGCGACATTAATTAATCTCATCAGTCTAACTCCCAATGCCATTCGAGGAACGCCCGTTTATCACATATCAGGTGATGCTCGAAGGTCGGAAAGACGGCCAATAGTTCAGAAGATGGCGTCGGGGCATCACTCAGGGCTCCAGTTACAACGTGGAAGGAGTTCTCGAGCCGGCACTGAATCATACGAAGCGATTGCCATCTCCGATTTGTTAAAACCGCCTTCGCCATCTCCAGAGCTGATAACTCACCGTCCGCACGGACGTCCCCCGCCAGCAAGCAAATTTGTCCTCTGGACTCGTGCTCCGAGCAGTCGGTTATCTATAGCACCGCCGTCGCCTCCGCTATTCACCAACTCGGCTCTCACCTCAGCAGGGGCTCGTCCGATAATTCTTTAGAGAGGCTCCAACACGCGACAAATCGGCTCTGCCGTTGGGATAATTAGCTGGTTGGAAAACATGATTCTGCGACCTCACACAACTGAAGCTCCGATCGTTCTTTTGTCCGTCGATGCCGACTGAGTTTTGAGGTGGAGTGGCGTGAGTGAAGAACAACCAAATTCTATTTGTGAACTGAACCACAATCAGGGCAGTATTTGGAAACGTATCTTTACGAACATGTCGCATTAACAAGTCAACGAGCTCCATCACTCAATAGTCTAAAAAGGAGTGTGGTAAGTTTAGAGCCGTTCCAAACTGTTAACAGCCTTTACTTTCCTACCTTTTCAGGGTTGAGAGAAGTAAAACGCGTTTCAGCACGTGTTTGGACGAAACAGCCCTAAAAAAATCAGAATGAGAAAAGTGTTAGCGCTCCATCAAGGCATTCGTTCAAAATACGTTTGGAACATGCACAATTAACACCTTCAACATGTTTGACCCATCATTTGTATTGTCTTTTCTACCATGATCCGTCTGACTCACCGCGCAGGTAATGTCTTCCCGATAGTACCCGATGTTTGCACCCATGGAATCCTGAAACCCAGTTCTTCGCGTTCGCCATAAGTGTGGGTTGTCACAAACTCTGTGGCGATGGTCAGCGCAACAATCTGCTCGCCGTCGTTGTGATTCGATTTTGGAGAATAGGAGAACGCCAAGAAACTGATTTTCTGCCAAAGCTGAAGTTCTTATCAATCACAAGATCTAAAACGACTGACGACGATTCTGGTGAAGATTCTTACCGACCGAAAACAAATATTGAGTTTTCAGATTTTCTCGTTTCATGGATTTTTGACTGTGAGAATCGACGTTTCGGAAAGCGTCATGTGTGCATGCGTGTATCGTTGACCTATAGCGTGTAGCCATGGCTTGGTGAGACTTGCTTGCTGTACCCATCGCCAATACCCTAGTGGCGGTCGACGGTAACACCTTAAGGAGGCTGACTTCGTGCCAACAGGAGGTGAAAGGTCAATGGGTTCCCCGCCCTCGTCAAAGCCCTTCCCCCGCCATGAGTGACAGCAGCAGTAGCATCCAATCCCCCAGCTACTCATTATCACTCTGAGTTTTCAGGGAGTCCCGGACTGGGACGACAGCCTCCTTTCCCTTCCCCATTCTCTTCTTCCTTTTCCTCTCGCCCTTCCTTTCTATCACAGCAATAGGTGACCGCCAATTCCAGTGCTGTTGCTGGGCGCTCATGAAGGTCCTACGTCTGGCGGAAGCATCCTGTCGAAAGGAATGACAAAATAAACATTAGAAGGTCCAGGCATGCTTCTGGGGAGATGCGCCATGTTGCAAGGGTTTGGATACACCGTGTCAACAAACATCCAGCAGAGCGACTCCCACTGAAGCCACAAAAGCCCTGCGCCGGAAACCCTAGAGAAGCGTGACACCTCCACAAATACTGACCAGGCTCTATGGGCTCTCCCATTGCTAACGTGGATCACCAGCCACTAGAGAATGGGCCAGATGTAGTAGCCTCAGGCTACTTGTTCCTATTGAGGAGTGAGATTCTGAGGCTCGCTGTGCAGGTGAGTGGAGTAACACGATATGAGAATTCTCACCTGCAGAGTCTTACAAAGAGGGCTGTTTCTTTCTGCGGACGAGGTCAGAGCGTGTCTACGCTGCATTTTCCAAGAGTTGAGAACCCAAACAGTGTAGAAGCGTATGATGTACGTTCCTAAAGCCGTTCCCCTGTTGATGTTCGTAAGGTAGCACAAATAACGATGCGTGTGAAGTATCAGCTTATTCAGAAGTTGTGGAGAAAGTGTCCGAGTAGAGACACGGCCAAGGGGCTGGAGGGTTTCAGGAGAATCTGTGTGGGTGTCGTATTCTCCCTCCAGGAAATCCTTAGCCCCCGTAGTGTCCTCTAGCTGTTCATGATATACAATTCCTAATATTAAAGATGTCAGTAGCAGCAGATCAAGATAATACGTACGCACCGGAATTCAATCAGACGCTCAAGTATTCCGTATTTTTCAGTTCGACAATTGGTGCAAGAGCATTGCCGAAGACATACATCACTGAAGTTCGGGGCAACGTTTGTTGGTGGGAAAGGGTGTTGTCAGCACGTGCCCTCCTGCCTTCTCACCAAAAGGTTCGTTCCTCCCGCGTTTTACGACTGCTCGACTGTCGATGGAGCATTAATCCGAGTGCATTCACACCCCCTTCAGAGTCCTCGTAGGTGGTATGGAATGGATTGCGGTCGGAATTTCAAATCGTTTGGGATCCGCGCCTCTGCTAATTAATAGTCGACCTTTTTACTACGAGTTCGAGTTCTGGACAGCCGCCTTTGCTTCCACCAAAGTCACCAACTAGAATAGGTTTCAATATTCATGCGGGTTTTAATGGCTCAATAGATCAAGTGTTCCGGACACGCTCTCCATCTCTTTCCTCTCATCTCTCTGTCTCTCTCTCGCCCCACACCCCATTTGCTATCAATAGCGAAAAACCTCTCATCGCTTCCCCACAGTCAAAACCCATTCCGATCTTTCATCGGCTCCCATTTCGCTACTTACGAATGGGGGTTTACCGCCTGCTAATACGACATTTGTCATTCAACGCGTAACTAGGTCTCCCTTTCACGTCTCACCGTGTTTGCTGAGGGGTAACACGACACAGCCCTTCGATGGACTCTCCCAATGATTTCAACGCTATATCCCACACAGCAATTGAAAACCAGCGCTTTTCATCAGTCTCATAATAATCGCTGATTTCTACCATCACACAAATGTCCTCGTCGTACGTTAATTTGACGCTTTGCATACGGATGTTAAGTTGTGGAAGCGTTTAAAGTGCACATATCGTTTAATGCCTGGTTAATATTATTTTCCGATGTGTCTTGGCTTATTGATATGAAAGAAACCTTTCTAGACTAAGGCTTTATTCACCAAGATTTTGACATGAAATGATTTTTGAAATTTGCGGCTAGTTGTAAACATTAGTAAGTAGCACATGGTAATAATAATGAACTAGTAATGATCACCACACTTAGGCATATCTCTGTTATGTTTTGCATTAAGAAAAATTGCGGGGCACAAAATAAAATAAAACAACACTTTAGGTTGATCAAATTCATTTACCGATTAAACTTTGAAAACGTTAAAAACAACTCGGTTATTGCCACTTAGTTGTATGTTGTCAATCAAACCCATGACACAAACCTTTTAGTTTTCGTCTCGTACGGGTGGCATCATACGATGCCATGCCCAACAATAAGAGCGCCCCTCGCCAACCTTTCCGACCGTTAGTCCTTCAGTAACAATCTGCGAGTCACCCAACACGGAAGAGTCTAGCTCAATTTTTTCATTTCCAAATCTCAAATAATCGAAGGTAAGTCAATTTTCCTTATTTCAAGCCAGTTTTTTCGATTGTTCTTGTGTAAAAGTAATATTTCAACGTAGATATTGCGTGGGATATTAATAAATTTACAGTAAAAATAATAAACCTCAAAATGAAGAGCTAAAAAATTTTGATAATTGGTATATTTACCATGGAATTTCCATTTTTCTGATTTCATATTATTTACTACCTACTTTCAGTGAAGAAGCCTGCAGTGCTTTCAGTGGAAACATTTGTTGTGAAGGAGCTGGAGAAAAAAACGCGATGGATGATAAAGGTACGCTCAATAATATATGTTTTTGATAAAATTACGAGAAAAAAATTGGGTTTTTTTCGGTTCTAATAAATTATAGCAGGCATGTGGATCGGATGGCGGGCATCTGATTTCAGGTCAGAAATATCTGGTGCGTAGCAACACACAACTTTCCGCCACCCCTTTAAGTTCGAACACCTACATAGGCGGGCGCTATATCTTCGTTCAACGCATTTTTACAGGAACATTTATGGAGAACAAAATGTAGGGACTAGTTAGCTGAGAGTACTCCGAAAGTTTGATCGAAATCGTTAGAGCCGTTTTTGAGAAAATTGGAATACCGATAAATTAATATTCGACAAATCTCCTTTTTTGTGTTAACTTGGCTTATATCTCCGTTCAACATATATATACAGAAATAATTATGGAGAACGAAATGTTGGTATGGGTGACTGAAAGACACTTCATTAAGATTTATCACATCTGGTGAAAAAGTTACCCTGGAATTTACGGAAATGTTCGAAAAAACGTTATTTTTGACACATTTTAATTTTTATCTCTGTTCAATGGACCGTCACAGGAACATTTATTTAAAGAAATATGTAGGTATTAACTATTTCAAAACATCCTGTGAGTTTGGTGGAAATCGCTGAAGCCGGTTTGCCAAAAACCTATTTTTGCTTCAGGGGCCCATATCTTCGTTCACCGTATTTTCATGGAGATATGTGTGGAGAAGAAAAGTTAGGTATTGATCAGGAAAAGATAATTTGAAAGTTTAATCAAAATCGTTAGAGCCGTTTTCGAGAAAAATGCGAAAAACCCAAGTTTTTGGTACATTTCCGTATTTCATTACATATTTTGGTGTTTACAAAAAATAACGAACAAAACAAAAAAAGAACCAGCTCAATCGGATCAGCCATTCTCCCGCAAATCGAACTACAGACACACACACATACATACACACATACACACACACGGACCAAGCGCCGAACTTAGGTTTTTTAGACTCAGTAGGGTCTGAAACGTAAAGATCTGAAGAAAACCCAAATTTTTTTTTTGGGCCGATTACTATACTTTCCTTCCCTTCGGGTAGCGGAAAGTAAAAAATGGGCGTTTTCAAGAATCTGAATAAATGATCATTTGAAATTTTCATATCCTCATTGCAATGTACATTACTGTTGCATCTATTGACATATTGAAACATATTCCTGAAAGAAGATTTTTACTACCGACCATTTTACATCCGCGATTGTGACTTGTTACGTACATACTACTTAACACCACTACGTACGTACCATTTTTCAGAATGTTTGTGTTTTTGGAGTACACAGTATAAGACCGTACATACATTATTTCAATAAATGGATTCGTTTTATTTTCACTCTTACGGACAGTAAGAGTGAAGAGCCTTCAACATCTTGGGCCAACATTGGCGGTAGCAACAAGAGACCAGGTAAGACCACATTTTTCAAAACCTTGAGTCATATGATTGGCCGTCTGAGATATTTACGACTCTCCACTTGTCATGTTTTTGGCCATCCACTAATGAGGTATATACGACTCTCCACTTATTTACTTTTAGATTTCTCTTCGTGTGACGAAGCGCTTCTTACCCCACCGTCAAAAAAAGGAGTCTGATGCGAAATTATGGTATTTGTCCAATATGACAGATGCTGAAGCTGCGGAGATATTAGATGTGCTTATGTCTGATGAGGAGGCAAGCATCTCTGGGTTTTCGGGAAACGAGGGTGACGAACCCCCCCCCCCCCAGTCGTAGATATATCAGGGATTACTGAATTATTCGTACATTTTAAGGATTGCGCGTACAGTCCTCCTCAGGCTCACCGAGTTTCAGTTTCATTGCGATCCTCAGCTCCCCCATTCTTGCACCCAACAGTAGGTCTTCAGTCAGCACTGGATGACAGGTCCGAGCCCCTTTGCAAACAAATTGCCGGGCATATTTGGGTTATCGTTCGTTCTTGGATTTACAATCGGAGATATCGAACAACAAATCGAACTTCGCCCCCAGGCACCCCTCCAAGCGTGCGAACATGCGTGGATCACGTGTTTACGACGATCGAGGGAGAGTATTTCTGGTGCTTCTTGGCCGTACGTTGTGGAGGCAGGTAAAAGGTATGTCAGAAGAAACAGATTTCGTGTGGAACTGGCTTCACATCAACAAGCCCGTTCGCGAAGCCTGGGAGCTGCGTTTTAACCAGATATTAACACCAAATGACGACGCCCAACTCCTATACGCTAACCTGCCTGATACCTGAGAAGAAGGTTGTTCTATTTTATTATCACGTGTTAATATTATGATGCTATCGGCTTGAGCTTCCATCAAATCAGTATGTTTTATTCACGGCAGAATAGTTCGCTCGACGGATTTGATTATGACGCGTCCGTGTTGACTGAAGAAAAGTGGAAGTAGTGACGAATGAAGCTTTCACTTTCGCATCAATTGAAGAGAAGGAAAGATACTTCGTTTATATTCGGAACCTTAGCGGATATTTTTCTTCGAAATCTCGCGTTATCATTTGAATGAAGTGAGCAAAGCACATCCCAAGAGAATCACTTCTCACGTCTTTCTCTTTCTCTCGCATCGCTATCCATCACCTCCGTTCCCCTTCACCGACGCCACTGTGGCGCGGATGGGGGCGAAGGGAGGAAATCCAACAATAAAATCATAATGAATCAGACAGAACCCGAGCGGGAAACATTGTTGAGCGTATTCCGGTGCCTGGCGGGAGCCGAGCCGTCAAGGGAGCTGAACTGTATAGAAATCGGAGGAAAGTCTTCATTGGAGTGTGCGAGTATCTTCGTATCTTCTCCGTGAAAAGGGGCCCTCCCTTCCTCCCACGGGTTTGACAGCGGGAAAAGCCAAAAGATGAATAACTAACGACAAAAAAAAAAAAAAAAAAAAAAAAACCAAACAGGGGAAAGTTAGTGGGCTCTGTAATGAGGAAACATCGATTTTGAAAAAAAAAAATTACCGTATTCAGATGCTCCTTCGCAATGTTCAATTCCCCTCCGCGTCGTCATTTTATTTCCCCCTCTACTCGCTCCTTTCTTGTTTCCCCTCCTATTCCTGCCCCTACTCCCGACAGGCGGTTCTTTTTGCGAGAGGGGCGAACGAGGTCTAATGGCTTATGGGCAATATCCTTGAGGAAGCCGATTCACACGTCATGTATTCCGCATAAAAGTGAAGCCCGCACAAACGCGCTATCCCCTCCCTCCTCTTCCCCTTCAACAACCACTGGCGTTCTCACTACTCCTCTCCTCTCACATCTATCGTCACGTTTAGCCCCCCACCCCACCTCTCACCATCGCGCCTATCACACTTCACCACTCCACCGTCATCCTTCACATTTCTTCACAATTGCCAACATTATTCAACGACATTTTTTTTTTTTTTTACGTCCCTTTTTCCATATTGAGTCCCTTACACCCTGCTTTTCGTCGCGGCAAATAACGTTCTGGAGAAGAGAGACGAGTTTCCGCTGCTGATGCTAAATCTATAAGTCACTGGTTTCGCCCTCGGCGGAGACTTTCGTATTTAGAACGAAATGAACGTCCTTGCGCCCCGGAAACAAACGGTGCTGAGAGAGGATGCGGAGCATTACTGAACAAAAAGGTAACGAGAGAACTAAAAATATGTGGGGCGACGTTGGCTAAACGTTAAAACTGATTGTAAGTAAAAAAGCATTTACTAGTATTTTTTTCCTCTTCATAACACCACTACATCAAAATTGAAACTCTTGAAATCGCCGAGAAACACACAGAACTGCAATGAAGAAGAAGAAGAAAAAAGCTTTATTAATCAAAAGTATTAAATAAACTATATACAACTGTATATCACAAAAGAAATAAAAGCTATACAGCAATGGATTATTGAAAATCCGTCTGCCAGGAGTTATCGCTGCTTTATTAAGTAAATAAATTTAAAAAGAAGAGAAAAAATAAAATAAAAGGAATACAAATTTAAATTAACAAATCATAAAAGGCAAAGAAACTAATCAAAATTAAACTCAGAAATTAATGATTTTCTGTACTTCAGTGCACATTGTACAAAAATCACTAGGGCACTCCAACGTGAAGGATCGTCCAAGACCCGTACAACCTCCTCCCTACTAAATTCCGACTTACCCAATGATGGGACCCTAAACTCATTTAAAATAGGGCACTTCCCCAAGAAATGATATAAGTGCTCACGGACATTATAATTGCAAAGAGCACAATTTTTGACGAGTTTTTTACTATGTGGAGTTCCATTTAACCATATTAGTTCTCCACGCAGTTTAAGCATCCACCTAATTTTGCTCAAAGATCTACCTACCGTAATGTCCGCACACCTAATATTATTATTGAGCTGTTTAAACAATAAATAATTGTTAGTTTGGCGTGCTCTCTCCAATTGGGCCTGTCGGTGCCCACTCAGAACGTGATTCGTCAAGGACTCTTAACTCCTTAAACAAATCAGAAGCAGCAAGTATATTATTCAACCCTCCCGCCGGGTATCTACACTTCTGAGCCAAGCGTAACCAACCAGCAAACCAATAAATGCCCCGATTAATTATTTCTTCCGCCATAATTCTGGGAAAGCGGTGTTGAGGCGACTTCAAGACTTTGACAATATACTTGAAATGCAAGGATGGAGTAAAACCAAATATGCTATCTAGGCCAGTTTCAAGGTAAAGTACATAATTAGGGGTGCATTGGGGTAAGCAAAATAATTTTTTAATAAAATAGCGAAGCACCTTCTCAGCCGCCTCAAATTCTTCATAACCCCATACTTGCGCCGCATAACATAAGACTGAACGCGAGACAGCATTGAAAATCTGTAGCTTCGACTGGGAAGGGATCGACGGGGACATGACCGCACTCCTCCACACATTATTCAAAGCAAATTTCGCTGCACTCGCTTTGACTGAGGCATGTCTAGAAAATGACAGGGATGACGTCAATGAAACATCCAAGTAAATGTATTCATTAACAACCTCTAAACAAGTAGAAATAAGATGCCATCTATCACCAACTGCCAGTCTACCACCCCGCCGGAACACCATCACTTTTGATTTTTGCAAATTAACTTCCAAACCCCAGTTTTCACAATAGTTTGCCAAAGCATCAACATTTTCCTGCAACCCTTCTGCAGATTCAACACACAGAACTGCAATGCTGTCACAACACAGTTCCGAATTACAACCCGGCAGTTCAATGAACGCCGAAATGGGTTTCAAAGTTGTTTCAGCATTGAAAAGCGCAATTCGTCACTACTCAATCAATCGGGGCAGATAACAAACCCACAATGGCTTCGTTTCAAATTTGAGACTGGACTGTTTTGGAAGCGAATATTAGGTCGCCTGATGATCATAAACGAGAAACTCTGGACAAACCCAACGTTATTTGGTGATAAGTTGAGCACCCTCCGACTCTCGGGGTCGTACACTGCTCGCTAGCTGGATTATGAGACTAGAAACCCAGGCAAACGTTGACTGGAGACTGTGTACATCGTCGCTCTTTAGCGAAATTGAAGTAATGGAAACTCAAGCGAGTGAAAGAATAAAGCCTACCGCCAACAATAGAACAAGACAGTAATTTATTTCAATTTCCCAAAGGTGACGTCAGATGTGTTGAACTCCTTTCGACTCCAGGGGTCACCAGTCAATAAGTGGCTGGTTATGTCACGAAGAACGCTCACACACACATATCCGCGGTCACTGCTTCAACTCTGAATTCACGTGCCTCAAGTCCGCGGGCTTCTCGTCCAGTCAGATTGGTACTTCTCAGCGTGGTTGAATCACGAGATCTGTTGGCTGTCAAGAGTCACTGTAGACGGGTTGATGACCGATAGAGAAACGCGAAGCTTAGTAGGGGCAAAGGAATTAAGTTGAATGAGACAGAGCACTGCATTTTGGTTTATTCTTCGTTCTGAATAATAACCCTATGTTTTCGGTCACGAAAAATTTTGTACACCCCCTCCCCCCCTCAAAATTTGATACTTTACGTTTCAAGGCATGGAGATTCCAAAACTGCATTGTCCGTCCGCTGTCCGCCGTTTCGTGCCTTTAACGTGGTCTAAAAAATTTGGTATCTAGTTGTGCCCGCCATCTCGGCAATCCGATCGGACGGAGCCCATGGTTGTGATGGACAAAAAATGGTTAAAAAAATTAACGAAACGTAGTATAATCGCAAATAAGCCGTGTTTCGTATCGTTTTCAACGTATTTTTACATCCTGGGTCGAATGGAATGAATATCAGACGTGTACAACTGCGTATAAGGAAATTACAGTAATTATTAGTACAGTCGAGGCTACTTATTAATCTCACAAGGGGGCGATCGAGAGAGATTAACAATCTGGAAAGAGAAGAAGACTGAAAGATTGGTCAGTGGTACAAAGTTCCACATTCTGCGAGGCGGGGCTGGTGCAACGGAACATGTACTGTGTACTTGTGAGCGGCTGGTTATAGCAAGCAACAAATAAATCAATGAGCTAATTGCTCAATAAAGGTCGTGGCAAGACTAGGAGCAACTACAAAAGTTACAGAATATTTAGTTATTCTGGTTTCACGTGAGCTGAATAAAAAAATACACCGTTTTTAGTCAGAAGAGCGATACCAATCGCTGAATGAGAAAAGTTGTATGATGCGTCGCACCAGATATTTGTCGCTTTCAACAGGTTGTATTTTGATTTTGTTTGTTCGGACTCAACGGTAAGCGATTCAAACGATTTCCTTAACTCATGGGAGTCGAGTTAATTGTGCAGGTGTACTGTGTGTGCCTGCGCGAGTGATCGGTGTGTTGGGAGACGGTTGGGGGCGAGTGCGGCGCTGCGGTGGAAGGGGCCGTGCAACTGTAGATTTGATAGGTCGCGGTGACGAGGACGAGAGAGAGAGAGAGAGAGAGAGTTTGAGCGAGGTGTTCGGGAGCGGCGATGCGGGATGAACCAGCTTACGGTGAAAATGATTGTGAGAAGTGGAAGGGGCCTGGGAGAGCACGGTGTCGAGGGGGCGGCCGTGTGGAGCTAATAGGCCGTGCAGTGGTATCGAAATCAATTTACCAGCGGCTCACAGTGTGAGGGAGTGGAAGGTGGGGGCTCTGATGGTAAGCAGCCAGTGTTGAGGTAATGGCAGAAGGCTATGCGGGGGGGGGGGGTGACTCCCGCTCCATATATCACAAACACATACAGCCTCAACCTGACACTCAGAATTGCCCGTCAAAATTGAATCATTAACTGGCTCCTCCGATGTGTACTCACATTACGACCACGCGTCCACACGCTCAAATCCCAATTACGCATAATAACCGCAGTCAGGTACGTGTTTATCTGCACGGGGCCATCTCTACCTCCCCACCCCTCTGCAAATCCTTCGGACCCACAACGCGATAACGGCAACATCCACAGTAGACTCGAACAATCTGCAGTAGTTTCTTCGATAAGATGAGTCCCCGCTCAGGTTTTCACTGAGACGAGAGGCCCTGACCCAGGACAACAGCTGACAACTACTTGTGACTCATCACAATATTTCAGTCGCGAGTTTATTACGTGTGGCAGTCACTGCCTCTCAACCATCATCATCGTGCGATCCAATAAGGTTATATGAGTCGTAAGAAAATTATTGCGATTTTTTTGTTTTTTTTGACCCGAGAGCGTGTGGGACAAGTCCCTTTGTCACTCCAGCCGCATATGGGCCTATTGTGACGCTGGCCCTTTCTTAGTAGAAGGCGTCGTACATACCCGCCCCCCTTAGGAAGCCGAGTATGTCCTTCACCGCAGACTCCGCTACGGTTTGGGGTTCAGTGGTCCCCTGACCGAAGTATTCTAAGCGTTTTGCTGCCAAGGCAGGGCATTCACATAGGATATGGCCTGCTGTCTCGTCCTCCTCACCACAGAGTCTGCATTCCACCGCCTCTAAGATGCCCATCTTGTTGAGGTGATATCTGAGTGGGCAGTGCCCGGTGAGGAAGCTTATCAGTACTCTCAGATCTTGTCTAGAGAGTGTCAGCATCGCCTTCGCCCTTTGACAGGAAGGCGTGACAAGCCTTTTCACCTGTCTTAGTCGTGGCTGGCGATGCCAATGGGCGCCATTTTCCTGTATCTCCCATCGAGCAACCAGACGGTTCAGGTGACTTTTCGTCAGACCCATGTGTGGTTCAGGCCCAATGGGTAGGGATTCTGTACCCCTTTTCGCGAGGTGGTCAGCCTTCTCATTGCCCTCATGCCCCCTGTGAGCCGGCACCCAAATGAAGGAACGCCTGTTACGGGCGCCGAGCTGCTTGAGTGCATGGAGGCATTCCCATGCCAGGTGAGACCTAAAACTGCGATGGCCTTTAAGGCGGTCTGGCTGTCTGAGAAATGTAGATCCGCTTGCCCTTGAGCCCTTTGTTCAGGATCTCTTCTGCGATCTCTTGGGTTTTGCCCATTGTTCTCGGCTGCTTATTCAGTCAGCATGCTGATCTTATTCACAGCTGGTCGCAGACATGCCCCTGGGGACAATGCCGTGGCCGTTCCACTATCCACAACCCGTGATCGCGCCTGGTAGCATGGGCATGCTCCTGGGAAGATAACCCAGAACCAGGAATTATTGCGATTACGCTTTTCCAAAAAAACTGTTGCGTACGACAGGCTCCCTCGCTGTCGCGCATGCGATAACCAGTTTTCACCACCGAATGATGTGGAACATGTGTGCTCGCATACTCGTGGTGGAACAGATCTCACTGGTGCATTGTCATCCGATGGCGGGGAAGTGGAGAGAGTGGGGCATCACCTTGTCGCCGCCGTTGGTCCCATCTTGCGCTCACGTGCTAAAAACAAAAAGAAGTGGATGGATCTTCGTATGGTGGTGTCAGAGTCCGCATGAAGTGGAGGCAGGTAACGTCAGGGTTGCATTATGAACCGTGTCCTGATGTGGTGAGTGGTTGTGCTATAGAGATGCGTCGGCTGGGCGTTCTTTAACAGACCACACGCCGTGTGTTTCTTGGGGTCGTCCCTAAAGTGGAGGTCGTTCTATCGTGGAACATCCTTTCGTTATTCTTTCATTCCCCTAAACAGAAGAGAAGTGAGCCCGGGGGATTCCTAGAACTCCATTCTCGATCGTCTATATCTTGATACGATTGATGGTGCACTGAATGAAAACGTTTACCAATCTGAAGTCATTTAGGGAACAGATGAAGTAGTCCAAATGAAAGAGGTTCTGGAGAATCTGATTTGAAGGGCCGGCCGGTGGATATAAATGGAACAAATATAAATGTTGAATGTGTTTGTAGTGCAAGCGGAGCTACGTTTGTTTAAGCGTGACGGGTGAGGCGGCCAAGGACACCATAGATCAACCTAAATAAAAATCGTCATTGCTGAAGAGCGGGAAGTCACAGCATCTCAAGAATAACAGTCGCCACGTCTGCCCTTGAGAAGCGATACCCAGTTTATCCAAGCGTCTCCAAAACGATGAATGATAAAAAAACCAAAACGAATTTCACGCGAGAATGAGAGTTTCGTACAACAGGATGATGACGTGAATGAATTCTATCGTGAGACACTCGAAGGAATCGGCCAGAATTTCTCGCTCGTAAACAGAAGCTATATGATGACATTCGATTTTATCGTGGCGTTATGTCGGCACTCAGTTCCTCGCAACGGGTCGAATATTCACTTCGTTTTGGATTTTAGCCTAATTGTATTTATCGCAATCTGAAATTTGATATACACATTTAGTTGTCAAATTGAAAAAGCCATTCTACGTTCTACGCTAGACCCTTTTTGGCAGTCGATCAGTTGCGTTCTACTTACTTTGGTTTTTTCTTTATTAAAATATGTTATTTTAGCGTGGGGCAGGGCCTGTAAGTCGCTGCTGGCATCCCTGCAAGTCGTTCAAAACATAATTATTCGTACCACCCTTAAGAGAAGATCACGATACAACATGTTGGCATAGTGTGAGGGAACTTTTCATGCTGGCATTAGACCGGAGCACGGATGTCCTTCTATCAACTTCTCTATCCTTTAATTTCGCCTTACAGGAGTTGAACATCGAGAGAGAGAGAGAGAGAGAGAGAGAGAGAGAGAGAGAGAGAGAGAGAGAGAGAGAGAGAGAGAGAGAGAGAGAGAGAGAGAGAGAGAGAGAGAGAGAGAGAGGAAATGCTCTTATGACAAGGCCAAAAGTTTATTTCATTCTTGCTAAATTAATCTCGATGTTTTTTCGCCAGGCCGAATTAGCTAGGTCTTTGACCTCTCCACTTTCCCTAACGGGACTCATTGACCCAATGTCATGGTTTCCCCGAGCCCCAACCCCCCTTTGTTTGTACCTGTGGGAAGTCCCGCTCCACAATTGTTTCCAAAAAAAAAAGTTTCCCCTGGTTCTGGGCTTTCCCAAATATCCTTTCCCCCTCCCCTCAATTTACATTCTTCTCCTCAATGGACAGCTCCTTTCAACTCATTCACCTATGAGTTCTCGCAAACGACAGTCGCCTCCCAGTTCTCCCAATGATTCTCTCAGCTCGTGCTACTCACAACTCAACTCTATCTCGCCTTCTCTTTCTCTCTTTCTCCTAGTTTTATGTAGAAGATGTTTAGGACCTTGTACAATTTATTCACAGAACTCTCTATGCCTATAGGTAACCGTTACTTTGTTCTTTTAATGAGTCCCATGGTGTGATTTATTTATTTTGACTTTTTAGATGTAAACAGTGTAAAACGTCAGTACCTTAAGAAGTTCATGCACGATTATGTTAGTTTTATTTATTTATTTTTATTAATATGAGGATAAACCTGTAATGGCTCTTCCAGGGTCAAAGTGAGAGAGGGCGTTCCCTGGTGGTTGAATAAATTAAAAATCAAATCAAATCAAATCTCTCTCTCTCTCCCTCCTGTCTCACAACCAGTTCACGTGTATTTAGAGTCCCTTGTTCGCATTTATATACTCACACTCAAACTGATTACGCTATTCTGTCAAGTATAATACAGTCCTCACTCACGCCCACCACGTTAATTTATTTCTCAGTTTCAAACCCTCCCCTTTCAATGTTTCCACAAAATCTAATCATTATAAAAAGATTATATTGGCTAAAATGAATTTAATTTCCAAAAGTTCAGGAGCATATGGAGTTGTTTGTATTCAGTTTTAGAAGTAAGGCTTTAATGTTAAAATTAGTAGTAAGGCTAGTGTTGATCTATAATATGGTATTTTATTCTCGTAACACTGTTTTTGTCTGAGGATTGTTCCACCAACAACCACGAAATCGTATGAACTTATTTTATTGGTGAACTGGAGCTGATCTGTGCATTTGTTTACATCTTATTGTTTTATTCCTGTCAATAACTAAATAAATTGCCAAATTTTGAGTGAGAAACGATCGCTGAAATCGCTAGCAAACAATTTCTTGCGTCTGGACCCCTTAAATGGGCTCCTTTTGTTAAGGGCCCGATCGGTCGATTCTGAGCGACAATGCCAACGCAGACAACTCTACTCGAGCACATCAAACCCAATCGAAACAGCAACTTTCACCTTAACAAGTTTAAACCACGCATCGCCCCACTACCTTCAGCACCACATTTCGCTCGATCTCATCTCACCTTTTTACTTTCCTTGCTCAACGAAGTAGAAAGGAAAGTTATGTAATCGGCTGAAAAAAAAATTTTGAGTTCTCTTAAGATCTTTACGTTTCAGACCCTCCTGAGTCCGAAAAACACTATTTGGGAAAATGGTCTGTGTGTCTGTGAACGATTTTTAGAGAAAAACACCGTACCAAATCAGCTCAAACTTGATATCTAGCCCGGTAGTCACTATGAAACGCCAAAGTGAGGGTATGAACAAAATCGACCGAAATTTAACTATAGTTATCATAGTGATCAAAACACCAAATATTTTTTTTCTCAAAAACGGCTCTTACGATTTTGATTAAATTTTTTATATTGGTAGCTCCAAATATGGCAACTATACCATAAAACTCCCATTCATGGGAAAATGACGAGGCTGACTGTACCAAATCAGCTGAAACTTGATGTCTAGCCTACGAGTTACCATGGGACGCAATAGTGAGGGTATGGGCAAAATCCACCGAAAGTTAACTATAGTCATCATAGTGATCAAAACGCCAATTTTTTTTTCTCAAAAACGGCTCTAACGATTTTAATTACATTTTTTATATTGATAGCTCTCAATGAGGCAATGATACTATAAAATTCTCATTCGTGGGAAAATGACGAGAGAAGCACAATAAATTATCAAAGTTTTCGACCAAAAGCGTTTTTCGCGCAGTTTTTCCCTTATAAACTCCGCTGGAATTCTTGTAGAATGTCAAAAAAATTCGGTATTGTAGTCCAATCATATACCTAAAGGGTGAAAGTTTGAAAACGCTCATGAGGTACATGGGGCTCACTCCAGAAATTCCTGAATTTCAACTACTGCCGTTTCGCTTACTACCAGTTGTAACAGTTATTTTCCAATAACTCTGCAAAAGTGATTACTATCCTTTTTTTGAAAAATCGTGTTTACAGCCTCATTAATTATCTGTGTACCAATCGCTCAATAATGGTCCTGTAATGATTACGAGCAGCACAATAAATTCCGGAACTGTAAGCGCTCCCGCTTTCTGCTGTCGTTAAGCGTTGTTTGACCAAGTTCAAATTAACTGAGTGATAAATGAATTGATTAAATAGAGTTAGCCATGTACAAAGTGAATTGACGTAGAGCTATGGAAAGTTGTGTGTTGCAACGCACCAGATATTTCATTCGCGATCGTGTGCACCTCCGACATCCATTCGTTTTCGGTAAGCGAACTTTCATTGTTCCGCCTCCGATTTTCAAGGGCCCCAACGTGATCTCTTTTTTACTTTCCGCTACCCGAAGGGAAGGAAAGTATAGTAATCGGCCCAAAAAAAAATTTGGGTTTTCTTCAGATCTTTACGTTTCAGACGCTACAGAGTCTAAAAAACCTAATTTCGGAGAGAGGTCCGTGTGTATGTCTGTGTGTATGTGTGTGTGTATGTCTGTGTGTATGTCTGTGTGTATGTCTGTGTGTGTGTGTGTCTGTAGTTCGATTTGCGGGAGAACGGCTGATCCGATTGAGCTGGTTCTTTTTGTTTTGTTCGTTATTTTTGTAGACACCAAAATAAGGTTATGGACGATTTCGGCTGATGGGAAGGGGGGTGGGGACGAAAATGTACCAAAATTTAGGGATTTTCGCATTTTTCTCGAAAACGGCTCTAACGATTTTGATCAAACTTTCAAATTATCTTCTCCTAATCAATGCCTAACTTTTCTTCTCTATACATATCTCCATGAAAAAACGGTGAACGGAGATATAGGCCCATGAAGCAAAGATAGGTTTTTTACGCTTTTTGGCAAAACGGCTTCAACGATTATCACCAAACTTTAGAGATGTTTCCGAATAGTTAATACCTACATATTGTTCTCAATAAATGTTTCTCTGACAGTCCATTGAACAGAGATAAAAATCAAAATGTGTAAAAAATAACGTTTTTTCTAACATTTCCGTAAATTCCAGGGTAACTTTTTCACCAGATGTGATATATCCTAATGAAGTATCTTCTAGTCACCCATACCAACATTTCGTTCTCTATAATTATTTCTGTATATATATGTTGAACAGAGATATAAGCCAAGTTAACTCAGAAAAGGAGATTTGTCGAATATTAATTTATCGGTATTCCAATTTTCTCAAAAACGGCTCTAACGATTTCGATCAAACTTTCGGAGTACTCTCAGCTAACTAGTCCCTACATTTAGTTCTCCATAAATGTTCCTGTAAAACTGCGTTGAACGAAGATATAGCGTCCGCCTATGTAGGTGGTGTTCGAGCTTAAAGGGGTGGCGGAAAGTAGTGTGTTGCTACGCACCAGATATTTACTCTTGAGCTCTAATTTATTTTCGTTAAGTTCAATTTCATTTTGATTCAATTCCTTATAATAGAAGCCATACTTTCTTTCCGAATTACTTGTATTTCCTTATTTTCCTTGCCTTTGACTTTCATTTATTTTCCATCTTATTTACTTATTTATTTATTTGCTCATTCAGGCAGCAGCCTTTGGTCCTCCAGCCCTATATACTTCAGGCGTAGAACCTAGAGGCTCAACCATTGACTTCCCTCACGCCTAACCAATCGATCCAAACGTTGACAGTGGCGTACGGCGAAGCTACTTCGGACCAAAGCGACGTTTACCGAAGATGGAAAATGTTCTCAGAGGCCCGAGCTCGTCGACAAACACACTAAAACATTGATTAATGTTGGTCAATCGGCAGCTTGAGCGGCTTAATTTCTAAACAATACTCGAAGAGGTCTGCGCCTTGTGAAGATCTTTCGGGTTGTTCCGTCGACCCGCAGAACCGAACAGCGTTGCGTCACGATTTCGAGCATCTCCGACGCCTTTTGATTTATCCTCAATCGACAAAAAAATATACTTGGACGGCTGTTTCGATTGAATTGACGGATTTATACAATTTTACCGGTTGGTAAATTTGAAAATGAACGCCGATTCATTAGGAGACGTCATGAGTGAAATATGAATATATATATATAACGTTGAGCGTCCATGTAATGTTTGATACAGGGTGTGGAGCAATAACCCGCCCACCTATAATATAATTCCAAAATTCCATTTCCTCAAAAAGCAGCCGTTCTCGAGCACCGTCGTCAGATCGTGATCGAGTATCGACGTCGGAATCAGAATGAAGCCCCAATCGATCGTCGATGGGAAAGTTTTTCCTTCTGCTTCCTTGTACTTCGTCTTCTCAGAGCAGCTATCGATGAGCTGAACCCCGTTCCATTCCCTTGTCACTGCAGGTTCTAATCGCACTCCTAACATGGAAAGTTTTTTTATTTTTGAGAAAAATATATACATATTTTTCGAACATTTCCGTGAATTCCGGGGTAACTTCTTCACGAGATGTAATAAATTCTGGTGGAGTGTCTTTCAGTTTCCTATACCAACATTTCGTTCTTCATAATTATTTCTGTATATATATGTTGAACGGAGATATAAGCCAAGTTAACTCAGAAAAGGAGTTTTGTCGAATATTAATTTATCGGTATTCCAATTGTCTCAAAAACGGCGTGGACGATTTCGATCAAACTTACGGAGTACTCTTTGCTAATTCTTATAAGCATACTGGCCAAGGCTAGTTACGAAAGGAATGCAAAATAAACACACGCGCGCAAAGCAGAATTAGCCACAAGAGCAGTTCAGTATTAGTTCAGTTAGGAAGAATGACAGCAGACACGCAAGAAGAGTTGGTTTGACAAAATACTCGTTCATATTGGTGAACAGTGATAGAAATACACGCCCTCGTCATCGAGGTAGGTGAATAAAGCTTATTTCTAGTTCTCGACACCGTCAAAGTCAGCCCTGGCTAACGTCCACCATACTTCTTGAGGTTTTGATCATCGCATCACTTGCCTGACATGTCCCTCGCCTTTTGGTTCATTATTCATACTGAATGATACACCTTTATTTGCGGTCACGAACATTTTTTTTACAGCCACCCTTCAAAATTTGATATTTTACAACTCAAGACATCCGGATTCCAAAACTGCAATGGACGTCCGCCGTCCAAGCCGTTGTACATCTGTAACCTCTAAAAACCCTGCAAATTATTACACAACGGTTTATTATTCGGATAAACAGCTTGACCTAGCATTAATGCTCAGAGACCCATCCCATTCGATTCAGCATCGAAGAATATCATAATGAAACCCCAAAAAAGGTCGAAAAGAACTGAATCGTAATATTAAAATAAACAAAAAAAAACGAAAGTATCTAGAAAAAACTGAATTTTAATATGAAAACATGCACGCTAAATATTAATATCAAAATGTAACCAAAAATCTATGAAAAACCCAAAATGAGAATGAAACGAAAGAATCTAAAAAATTGAATCGTATTAAAACCAAAAAAAATGAAACGAACGAACTATTAAATAAATAAACCAAAAATAAACGAATAATGAAAAGCTCAATCGAAGATAACAGATATTTTGCGAACGGAAATAGTTGAGACGAGCGAAACAGTCATTTGTGGAGGTGAAGACGAGAACAAGGCAATCGGACGATAAAGGGACAAATCGTAATGCCAAAGGTTATATACGAAACACGAGCACTTCCTAGAGGAAGCAAAAAAAAAAGAGTCGGGGGGCTTCCAACGAGTAGAGCGGGCGGGCGAGCGTTGCGTTGCGAGGCGACGACGAAGCGGGTGGTTTTTTTATTGAGACGGGTGGGAGGGAGGGAGTTCAAACGACGAAACGTTGACTTCCGCTGTATTTCCCGCGTTGTACTGCGTTTCGTTAATTTTTTTAACCATTCTTTGCCCACGACAACTAGGGGCTCCGTCCGATCTCGGATTGCCGAGATGGCGGGCACAACTAGATACCAAATCGGATTTTTGTGCGAAAGAAAGAATGTTTTAGACCACGTTAAAGGCACAAAACGGCTCGGACGGCGGACGGGGGATGGCGGAGGGCGGACGGACATTGCAAATTTGGAATCTCCAAGTCTTGAAGCGTAAAGTATCAAATTTTGAGAGGGGTTTGTAAAAAAACCGTGACCGAAAACATGGGGTTATTATTCAGAATGAATAATAAACCAAAAACGGTTGTTATGAGCAAAAAATGAACAACAACACAATTTTGGCAGTTTTATCGCAAATACGTCGTGTTCGTCATCGTTTTCTAGGTATTTATAGATGCTGGGTCCAATGTAACAATCTCGTAGGTGTACGACTGAGTCTAGACCGAAAACAGTGAAACCACAGTAATTATAGTTAGCCCAAGTCTACTAATTTAAAGAACTCGCGGGAAAATACAGCGAAAGTAATCGTTTCATCGTTTCTACTCCCTCCAGTCACATTCCAACCGTGTAGTCAGGTCATGTTCTAATTTTTACTTTCCGCTACCCGAAGAGAAGGAAAGTATAGTAATCGGCCCAAAAAAAAAAATTTGGGTTTTCTTCAGATCTTTACGTTTTAAGGCCTACTGAGTCTAAAAAACCAAATTTCGGCGCGTAGTCCGTGTGTGTGTGTGTGTGTCTGTAGTTCGATTTTCGGGAGAACGGCTGATCCGATTGAGCTGGTTCTTTTTTTGTTTTGTTCGTTAGTTTTTGTAGACACCAAAATAAGGTTATGGACGATTTCGGCCGATGGGAATGAGGGGTTGGGGGACGAAAATGTACCAAAAACTAGGGTTTTTCGCATTTTGATTAAACTTTCAAATTACCTTTTACTAATCAATACCTAACTTTTCTTCCCCATACATATCTCCATGAAAATACGGTGAACGGAGATATGGGCCCATGAAGCCAAAATAGGTTTTTTTACGTTTTTTGGCAAAACGGCTTCAGCGATTTTCACCAAACTCACAGGATGTTTTCAAATAGGTAATACCTACATATTGTTCTCAATAAATGTTCCTCTGACAGTTCATTAAACAGAGATAAAAATCAAAATGTGTCGAAAATAACGTTTTTTTGAACATTTCCGTTAACTCCATGGTAACTGCTTCACCAGATGTAATAATTTCTAATGGAGTGTCTTTCAGTCACTCAGAGCCACATTTCGTTCTCCATAATTATTTCTGTATATATCTGTTGAACGGAGATATAAGCCAAGTTAACTGAGAAAAGCAGATTTGTCGAATATTAATTTTTCGGTATTCCAATTTTGTCAAAAACGGCTCTAACGATTTCGATCACACTTTCGGAGTACTCTCAGCTAACTAGTCCCTACATTTTGTTATGCATAAATGTTCCTGTAAAAATGCGTTGAACGAAGATATAGCGCCCACATATGTAGCTGGTGTTCGAACTTAAAGGGGTGGCGGAAAGTTGTGTATTGCTACGCACCAGATATTTTTGATATTGAATCTACAGGGATGGGTATTAGATGTACAAGACTACGTCAAACTGTGCACGAGTTGTGTAATAGTTTTCAGCGTTTTTTCATCGCTGACCTTTTTCATCGGAATCAGTTACACAAAAATTGGAAGTACTTTTTTAGGGAAATTATTTATGTCAATTACCTCACTGCCAGACGGATTGTACATTAGTTGAGTAGTGATATCGCACTAAGTGAGTCGGGGAGTGAGCATGACATCTACCGAGTTGTGATTGGAACAATGAATTTATTCACAAATTACTTTTGGAGAAGTTTAATCATCACTAACAGGGAAGTGGGTGGGAGCCAACACGAGCCTGGGCGATAGGGCGACGCCTCGATGAGACAACCACTCGGTTTCGACTGGCAACACCGAAGTTTCGAGCGAATCGGGGGCATTTGAGGTGCATAGTCAGCCTCCTGCTCTAAACCGATGACATCAGTTGGTCCCAGTAAATTGCCATTTGGAAAACAATGCAGTATTGCTAAATGAGCCACTCGAAGAGTACGTGAAATGTTGAAAACCTGAAGTGCAATTTAACGATTGCCAAAGTTAATGCTTTTACGTTCATCCAGAATGATACGTGCATATTTTTTGTTAAAGGAGTTAAAGGAACGTGGAATCCGTTATACATTAACGTGTACAATGTACATATGAAAATGTCCAGGAGCATATGAGAACGCGCGATCTGCCATCGCGTGATCCGAGTGTGCCGATATTTTGTAGTTGGAAGGTGTTGTAAATGATAGAATGTTGTCCTCATTCGCTGGAAGATGTCCTGCAATCGTTCCACGGCCTGCTCATGCGATTGTGGAACGCTGGGTACCTTCTTTCGTCGCATTATAAATACTTCCTCTCCATCTTCTAAACTCAGCATGTTTTCAGTTAACTCTAGTATCTCCTGCCTCTTCCCGGGTCACCTTATTTGGTTGGATAAACAACTCATCCTCAGCTTTCGGATTCGTGTACAAAACGTGTAAAAAATGTGTAAATTATAGGGAAAGTATGTGATGAACACTATGTGTATTTGTTATACGTGTAGTCTATCGTAATATCAATCAAACTTGATATCTGCCCCGCAGGTCACCATGGAACACCAAAAAAAGGGTATACGCAAAATCCACTTGAACCTAACTATACTTATCAAAGTGATGGAAATACCAAATATTCCTTTTCTCAAAAACCATCTTAACGATTTTGTTCAATTTTTTATGGAGACAGCTGCTAATGGGACGACAATGCCATAAAAATTCCAATGATGGGAAAATGACGAAAGCAGCACGACGAAAATTTTTTTCCTCTGTAAACTTCGTTCACGACCTTCGGATAAATATAGGTGATACGATAGGGTATACAGTGATATCGTATACACATCCTCGTGTTGTGGTGCATGCCACACAATTTCAACTTCTCAATTCCACATGAAATTTCGTTCTTCACGTTTCGGAGTGCGCTGAATACGAATTACACGACAGATAATCGTTGTCAGGCGTCGTTCATGTCTTTTTACATTCCTTACCCCTTCGTAGTTTAGTATTTTAGGGTTACCCTAGTGATCAAAAACCAAAATAATTTTTTCCTCAAAAGCGGCAGTGAGGAATTCACCCGGCCCGCATAGCCTTCTCCAATAAAGCACTGAAACCATAGTTGATTGAATTTGTCTCAACAATCGACTTCAAATATAAAAACCACCATTTTCGCTTCACAGATCACTTTATTTTAATATTCGCTTTATAGAACATTTACTAACTGCCCAGATAACACTGGACAAGATTCACCAAGCAGTTATGGCCGAAAGTGATGAAGTCCCGAGCGCCAGTTGTCAAATTCTTAATGTCATTCTGCAACAGAAATAACATTTTTTAAGTTACGTTTGTTCTAAATTTCATATCAAGGAAAAATTGGCCAACAATGGGAAGTGTATAACCGTTTATAGATGGAAACGGTGTTTATAGAACATTTGCTGAGTGATTCATGTTCCCGGGGCCACATCTGTCGATCCGCATGATCAGGTGGCAGGACTGGCGGTGTGAGTCGCCTTCATGTGTGGCTCGTTGACTCTGAATACTGTCCACCATATTCCTTGTATGCTCCTTCTACGAAAGACATTTTATACCCCTTTTGACGAGTTGGTAATTCCAATCATTTTCCCCGCCTCTCCTTTTTAAATCAATCATTTTATATTTCAGCACTGGGATTCGTTCTTGAATCAAAAAGTTATTCCGTTTTCTTTCAATTGGATAAAAAAATATCTGGTGCGTAGCAACACACAACTTTCCGCCACCCCTTTAAGTTCGAACACCAACAACATATGCGGGTGCTATATCTTCGTTCAACGCATTTCTACAGAAACATTTATTCAGAACTAAATGTAGGGACTCGTTAGTTGAAAGTACTCCGAAAGTTTGATCGAAATCGTTAGAGCCGTTTTTGAGAAAATTGGAATTCCGATAAATCAATATTCGACAAATCTCCTTTTCTGAGTTAACTTGGCTTATATCTCCGTTCAACATATATATACAGAAATAATTACGGAGAACGAAATGTTAGTATGGGTAACTAAAAGACGCTCCATTAAGATTTATCACATCTGGTGAATAAGTTACCCTGGAATTTACGGAAATGTTCGAAAAAACGTTATTTTCGACACATTTTGATTTTTATCTCTGTTCAATGGAGTGTCAGAGGAACATTTATTGAGAACAATATGTAGGTATAAACTATTTAAAAACATCCTGTGAGTTTGGTGAAAATCGCTTGAGTCGTTTTGCCAAAAAGCGTAAAAAACCTATTTTTGCTTCATAGGCCTATATCTCCGTTCACCGTATTTTCATGGAGATATGTATAGAGAAGAAAAGTTAGATATTGATTGGTAGGAGATAATTTGAAAGTTTAATCAAAATCGTTAGAGCCTGTTTTTGAGAAAAATGCGAAAAACCCTAGTTTTTGGTACATTTTCGTCCCCACCCCCTTCCAATCGTCCGAAATCTCCCATAACCAAATTTTGGTGTACACAAAAAATAGCGAACAAAACAAAAAAGAACCAGCCCAATCGGATCAGCCGTTCTCCCGCAAATCGAACTACAGACACACACACACACACACATACACACAGACATACACACAGACATACACACGGACCTCTCTCCGAAATTAGGTTTTTTAGACTCAGTAGGGTCTGAAACGTAAAGATCTGAAGAAAACCCAACTTTTTTTTTTGGGCCGATTACTATACTTTCCTTCCCTTCGGGTAGCGGAAAGTAAAAAATGGCACATTCTCCGCTATTCACTGATTCGGTTTGGTTGACTCACAAATAATAATTACGTAGCACGTCTTTTCCTGCAAAATCACTATATATACTTGTATTTAGCAAATATCAGCGAAAGCCGCTGAGGTAATGAGAGCTGCCGAAACGATTTGAGCTCAAAAATGGGGCAGAGCAGGGTGCGATTCATTGCTCATGGGCGCGTTGAGGTGACAGTAGAAGAAAGCAGACTGAAAACCTAGAAATTCACAGGTAGGTTGGAGATGAATGGCCAGTAAGGGGACCACAAAGAACAAGTGTCGCACTCCGTCAGTGGGAATAAACAGACAACACTCGGAACATTCTCTCAGGGTTAAGGGTTGTTCTGTACACTTGTGGATCGGCAGTGAGGCAGCCAGTCAATTGAACCGACGACCTTAGTCTTCTGCAATTCAAATCATCTCACACAAACTCCAGGCTCACGTAGTTAAATTGAGAAATCATGACTCACCATTTCTTGGCAGATGAAGTCCGCTTTCTCCATAATCGAGCTGCCCGACGTCAGACCTGATAGGACATAGCTGACTTCCTCGCGAACATTGTCGTTCAGTTCATGCCATTTGCCAAGCGTAGAAAATAAGGAACACGAACATTTCGGCATACCAACGTCGGTCCCTGCAGGTGTTGTACTCGTAGTTCCACCTGACGACGCTCCCTGAAACGAAATAATATAGTTAAGACGATGTTACGGAAAATGTGAGTGCCCAGATGCGTCTATTTCGTGATGACGATGAGGTGAGCAAAAAAGTGTGAATTTACCAACTTATAGTGAACACAGTGGTTAGTACATGTCAGTTAGCACAGGACTATGAATAACACCGATAGTGAAACGTTCTCAGTATGTGGGAAATGACGAATCCGGCACAATAAAAGATGAAACATGCCAACGAAAAGCGATTTTACATCATCAACTCTTGTCGAATTAGCTGCTCACGATGAGGAAGTATAATGGTCATAACATAACGTTATCGAGAGAAACCTCAGAAATTCTGGACTAGTATTGTTAGCACTAAATAGAGGTGTCTGTTCGATAGTCAGCCAGATAATCAAAGCAAAAACACTTGGCAAACGGGGGAATAAGGAAAAAAGTAACGGAAACGCCTATGGCCAAACGAATGATAATTGGGACAACGAAAAGCGAACGAGAGAAAATTTAAAAATATCTGGTGCGTTGCAACACACAACTTTCCTTAGCTCTACAACAATTCACTTTGTACATGGTTGATTCTATTTGATCAATTCATTTATCACTCAGTTAATTTCAACTTCGTCAAACAACGCTTCACGGCTGCAGGAAGCGGTAGCGCTTACAGTTCCAGATTTTATTGTGCTGCTCGTACTTATTTCAGGACCATTATTGAGCAACTGGTACACAGACAATTGATGACGCTGTAAACACAAATTTTTTGAAGAAGGATAGTAATTACTTTCGCAGAGTTATTGGGTAAAAATGTTTAGAACTGGTAGTAAGCGAAATGACAGTAGTTGAAATTCAGGAATTTCTGGAGTAACCCCCATGTATCTCATGAGCGTTTTTAAACACTCACCCTTCAGGTATTGGATTGGACTACAATACCAATTTTTTTCAACATTCAACAAAAGTTCCAGCGGAGTTTATAAGGAAAAAAAACTGCGCTGAAAACGCTTTGCGTCGAAAATTTTGATAATTTATTGTGCTGCTCTCGTCATTTTTCCACAAATGGGAATTTTATGGTGTGATTGCCTTATTGAGAGCTATCAATATAAGAAATTTAGTCAAAATCGTTAGAGCCGTTTCTGAGAAAAAAAATTTGGTGTTTTGATCACTATGATAACTATAGTTAACTTTCGGTGGATTCTGCCCATACTCTCATTTTTGCGTCCCATGGTAGCCTGTAGGCTAGGCATCATGTTTCAGCTGATTTGGTACGGTTGTTTTCTCTAAAAACCGCGGTAAAATCGATTTCGTCGATAGTTTTGGTAATTTATTGTGCTGCTCTCGTCATTTTCCCATGGATGGGGATTTTATGGTATAGTTGACATATTAGGAGCTACCAATCTAGAAAATTTAATCAAAATCGTTGAAGCCGTTTTTGAGAAAAAAAATATTTGGTGTTTTGATCACTATGATAACTATAGTTAACTTTCGGTGGATTTTTTTCATACCATTATTATGGCGTCCCATGGTAACCTGCAGGCTATATATCATGTTTAAGTGGATTTGGTACGGTCGTTTTATCTAAAAATCGTTCACAGACACACACAGACCATTTTCCCAAATAGTGTTTTTCGGACTCAGGAGGGTCTAAAACGTAAAGATCTGAAGTAAACTCAAATTTTTTTTTTCAGCCGATTACATAACTTTCCTTCCTACTTCGTAGAGTCAAGGATAGTAAAAACATACAATTACCTTTGAATAGTAACTTCCAGTGAGGAAAAACACAAAACGAAAAACGAAGCAAATTATCGGGTTTTTGATTCTTTTCCACAACGTAGTCTTATACATTCGAGACACATCTCATTCGATACAGCATCGAGAAATACCAGTAAACAATACGTAACACAACCTAGCAACAACGGACTACGGGGGAGTGCTGATGAAGAAACGATTTCTTTGGCTTAGTGTCCTACGAGCTATTTCTATTAGTTAACTTTGGCTCGATGTAATTACTGTGTATGGTGCCCCCACACAACTTTCCTGATCAATTCTCAATAGCGAAATGCTCACCAACCCCAGCACCAAGTCCGGTTAAGGAGCTACTGTTTCTACTTCACTAGAGAAGCTAGGTGGAAGCTCAATCAGGCATTTTGTGAGCCATTGTCCCAGAATGCGTGTGCAAACCACATGCCACCACAGACGGGATAGCGCGCAGCAAAAAAAGGTTGCCTTTCTGAGGGCCGGCTCTGATGGGGAGCATCTCGCGATGGGGGGTATTAAGCTACACCTCCCAGACAGTTCAAAGTGTACAAAGCACATCGCAATTGATGCCAGTACCTAAGACGTTATGTCTTATATTGGCATAAGGGTGGTACATGTGGAACTAACCAAAGAAAAGGTGCGCCTATCAGCGGGTGGGGACACGGAGCTGAACCTTGGGGATGTTGTTTTCGCACACGCAAGTGTTGAGGAGGTGGAAGCTTACCAAATCCGTATGGAGTCAGAACACTGTAATTTCACTGCTTTTGATCTGGACACAGTCGTACACTTTGGAGACTCGTTCATTTTGACTTATTATAGAAAAATGACGAGAGCAGCGCAATAAATTACCAAAATTTTGGTGTAGTCGATTTTAGAGTGGTTTTTAGGGAAAACGACTGAACCGAATCACCTCAAACTTGATATCTAGTTCGCTGATTACCATAACTATAGTTATCATAGTGAGCACCAATTTTTTCTCAAAAACAGCTCTAAAGATTTTGATTAAATTTTTTATATTTAATTATTTATTTCCCATTCGTGGGAAAATGAAAATCCTACAAAATTATACTAAACACGACGTAATTGTGATAAAACTGCTTCAATTTCGTTTTTCTCTAATTTTTTAAACCTTTTTTTTGCCAACTGGAATCATGAGTTTAGTCCAACTGGATCGTCCAAAAGGAGCGTACAGCTAGATCCCAAATGGAATGTATGTGCGAAGGAACGGATTTAACGCAACCACGGACAACACTCGGTGGACGGAGAAATCCCCATGCCTTGAAACTCGTATTGTCATTTCTATTATTGTATTGGGGGAGGGGGTTGTAAACAAATTTTTCTGAACGACCAACAGAATCAATTTTCTTTGCTGACGAAGTCTTCCACTGTGGCCACTGAGTACGTCTAGTACGTAGCGGATAGTTACTAGAGATTACGTCAGTAGGCAAAAAAATTGACTTAAAATATTTCGGATTGCAAAACACCTTTGGGAAGCTTTTTTCCACTTACTACGAACAGAACGTTAACGGTTTATGTGCAAGAAGTACAAGTACTGTGCTGAGAATATTTGAATAGTTAACATAATGAGATGTTCATCTTACGGAGGAGAAGGTCGCTGCGAGAAGAAAGACGGTGACGATTGGAAGCATGTTGCTGTGTTGAGATCTCCACTGGCGGCAGAGGTTTTTATACCGCTTGGCGAGATAACTCGTCAGTAGCGTTACGCATTTCGACCATAAATCAATAACAATTTATTTCCCGTGTAAACGTTCACGAGAGGCTTATCGCGAGAAATTTAACGATTTTTTTTAGATTACGAGGTACAAACTGCGAACCGCCCGTTGAAGACCGTGCGTGAGCGGTGGAACAAATATTCACAACCGAGATTTCGATCAGGGCATCAGGGCTGTTCCTACTTAATGCCTGTTAAGAAGTATCACTCAAATATCGTCAATAACGAGTTAATCCACGAATAATCTACTTCCCCCGCCCGATCCGATCAGTGGTCAAGCATATTTCCGTTCATAAATCCCGCACGAAAAGCTCATTGGAAACTAAAACGTGCGCACTGAATGGTGTAAGAAGTTAGTTTGATCTAAGTTACTTCATCCATTCTTTGGGCAATTAGTACACAGAGAATCCTCGAAACTGTGAACGCTGTACCGTTTGAACGGAGTTAAAAAAAAAAACTCCGCTAAAATGTATTTTCGTCAAAGTGTTTGGTAATTTATTGTGCTCCTCTCTTCACTTTTCCTCGCTCCAAAGCGGCGTGGTATTGTATTACTTGCAGCTATATATTCAATAAATCATTTCAAAATCTTTAGAGCTGTTTTTGAGCAAAACCTAAGTGCACTTTGCAGTTTGATCAATACGATAACTACGGTACTTATTGTGCAGATTTGGTTCGTATCTTCATTTTTCCCATCCCATGGTAACCTTGAGGCTGTATATCACATTTGAGCTTTCGGTTTATTATTCATTCTGAATAATAACCTTATGTTTTCGGTCACGAAAAATTTGTTACAACACCCCCTCAAAATTTGATACTTTACGTTTCAAGACATGGAGATTCCAAGTTTGCAATGTCCGTCCACCACCCCCCATCACCCGTCCGGGCCGTTTTGTGCCTTTAACGTGGTCTAAAAAATGCCTTCTTTCGCACAAAAATCCGATTTGGTATCTAGTTGTGCCCGCCATCTCGGCAATCCGATCGGACGAAGCCCGTGGTTGTAATGGGCAAAAAACGGTTAAAAAAATTAACTAAACGCAGTACAACGCGGGAACTACAGCAGAAGTCATCATTTCGTCGTTTGAACTCCCTCCCTCCCACCCGTCTCAATAAAAAACAACCCGCCTCGTCCTCGCCTCGCAACGCTGCCGGGTGGGCGGCTCAATTCCCCTTTCACCTCGCAACGGGTTCGCTCGACGACGGGGCAAAACCATCAGACGTTTTGTTTCCGTAGTTCCATTGTAGCCAGGTCATGTTTCGTATGGTTTACTAGTATTCAATGCTGAATCGAATGGGATGGGGGAGCAGTAATACTTGGTCAAGCTGTTCATGAGAATAATAATTTGCAGGGTTTTTTTTTTCAGCCGTTCCCTCTCAATAGTGTATAGTTATCATAGTGATCAAAACCGATTTTTTTTTTTTTCAAAAACGGCTGTAACGATTTTGATTAAATATTATTGTATGAACATCTCCCGATGAGGCGACTGTTCCATGAAATTTCCATTTGTGGGAAAATAACGAGAGCAGCCCAATAATTCCGGCGCATTGAGCGGCACCGCTTTCCGCCACTGTGAAGTAATGGTTTACCAAGTTCGAATGAACTGAGTGATGAATAAATTGAGTACATGAGCCGTGAACTCAAGTGAACTGGCGTTGCGCTGAGTAATATTGTGTGACCTGATATTTTTTTCAGCCGATTACTCAACATTCCTTACTGACAGTATTCCAGCACATTCACTTACAGGGGTCTTAGGGTGTCAATGAGATGCCCTAGGGTTGATGGTCTGTCGTAATGTGCTCCGGGCGATGTTGTCTAGGGGTGTTAGGACGTGCGAGACCTTCAGTTGTAACCAAGTAGTTGTCTCATCGAGGCGTCACTCAGTTGCCCGCCCTCGAATGCACTCCCACCCAGTTCCCAGGCCACAGAGAGAATCTGTACCATCCACCGAACACACCCTTTAGACGTCACCAATGACACCAGTCACCTGCAGTCGAGATTTTAACGCCCTTTGGAAGTGCAAGAAGACAACAGACATCACTGAAATACGTCTCCCCTCCCCCCTTATCAACTTGAATATGAATTGATTATTCACTCAGTTCCATATACCTGTAGGCTGTTGGAGGCTTATCATCAAATATTCTAGAAGAAGTCTATAAATCGTAATATTTCACAAAAACGGCCATTCCATCCCTTTGAGACATCCAGCGTACTTGAAGAGACACATAATAGGACCTGGTGGTCAATAAGGTTCGATACCAAGACCATAGTTGGCGTGTGGAGAGTTAACAGTATTGTGGGCGTTGCTAGGGCAGCACGATGGCTGTACCAAATCTCTCGTTTTCCTATTTTATGAGATGTTGAAACCGATTGAATCACTGTAAACATAATGATTGAGCACCCAGAAATTTAGTTATTGGACAAAAAAACGTGTTACTGCCACCTCTTTAGGTAAAATTGGAGAGTATAAATGGTATTAAAATTTTGTAAAAGCACATCCCAAAGAAAGTGAATGCCTCAAGTATCTGGCGACCAAATTTCCAGCTTCGCTCGAGTCTAAACTGAAAGACGGTCAAGAGATCAGAAAACTCAAAACTCTCTTCAAAAACGAGCGTGTGTTGTTACCACGGTAATACGAAACTTCTTGGCCGAACCGTAAGGAGCAAAATTGTTGAAAGGCTTGAAGACGTTTTGTTGCTCCATCAGCTTGAAAGTTCATTTTCACTATTCGCACCTCGACTTTTTCTGGAACATTTGGAAAGAGTGAGCGGAGAGGAAGGAGAACGTTTCCATCAAGACATAAAAGAAATGGAAAGAAGGTATCAAGGAAGACGGAGTGTCACAATGATGGCGGTCTTCTGTCAGGTTATGTACAGAGACCTCTCGGATGCTGCGCGCAAGAGAAAAACTTCAAAACTTCGTTGGAATTAAAAAAAAAAATTTTTTACGAGTAATATTCTCGGATCAAAGGTGAGCATTTGTTTTTGGGGATGTTATCTTCAGCGCGATAAGATCAGGAAGCCATGGAATTAGACAAATTGGAATCAGTTGGTGAGGGATGGATGTGAATATTGAAATCAAGTTTTTGTCACGGCTAGGAAAGGTTCTGCTCGCGATCGATAATTTCAAGTATTCCGAATTACGCACGACGGGAAACGAGTTTCGTTGTACTAATAAAAATGATATCTGGTGCGACGCATCACACAACTTTCCTTAGCTCCACGTGCAATCCACGATTTTTACCGCTCAAGTTACTAATTCAATAACCTCTTCATTCAACGCATGCCTGTTTCAACTTTAACTCGAACATTCGTCATCTAACACTGGCGTACTCTAACAACTGTATATAATGTGCGTGCCATATGGGAATTAAAACATCGAAATTTCATAAACAAGTGGACTACATCGCCCCGAGCATATTCTCGACAGACTGTTGACCCTAGGACATCTTGATTACACGTGCTGAAATACTTTTGGTCCACTTGAAAACTTGCCGCCAGTTGTAAATACTAATACATAAATTCACGTCAATGAGGAATAACGTATGTGATGGACTTTTTAAATTAAATTAAACATAGAAAAATGACATCAATTTCAGCAGCGTTTCACTTATTACGTTCCGCTACCCGAAGGGAAGGAAAGTATAGTAATCGGGTCAAAAAAAATATTTGGGTTTTCTTCAGATCTTTACGTTTTAAAGCCAACTGAGTCCAAAAAACCCTGCAAATTATTACACAGTGGTTTATTATTCTCATGAACAGCTTGACCTAGTATTACTGGTCCGGGACCCATTCCATTCAATTCAGCATCGAATACTAGTAAACCATACGAAACATGACCTGGCTACAATGGAACTACGGAAACTAAATATACCCCCGGCGCCAGGAGCCCGTAAACTTCTGTAGGCATTTATGATCCGATGGAGGGGTGTGCGGAGGAAGTGGCCTTAACCTTCCCCCGCCCTGTCGGGCAAAAAGAGTCAGGGAAATCGAGACGGGTGCTTCCAGCGAACCCTCCCTCGGCAATTGGCAGGACGTTGCGAGTTCACAGGGCATTGCGAATCGAGCAGGCCTCGAAAACGATACGAAACACGGCTTATTTGCGATTATACTGCGTTTCGTTAATTTTTTTAACCATTTTTTGCCCACGACAACTAGGGGCTCCGTCCGATCGGATTGCCGAGATGGCGGGCACAACTAGATACCAAAAGGGATTTTTGTGCAAAAAAAAACGATTTTTTAGACCACATTAAAGGCAAAAAACGGCCCGGACGGCGGACAGGGGATGGCGGACGGACATTGCAAATTTGGAATCTCCAAGTATTGAAACGTAAAGTATAAAATTTTGAGGGGGGTTGTAAAACATTTTTCGTGACCGAAAACATAGGGTTATTATTCAGAATGAATAATAAACCAAAACTTAATTTCAGCACGTGGTCTGTGTGTGTGTTTCTGTAGTTCGATTTGCGGGAGAACGGCTGATCCGATTGAGCTAATTCTTTTTTTGTTTTGTCCGTTATTTTTTATAGACATCAAAATAAGGTTATGGGCGATTTCACTCGATGGGGAGGGGGGTGGGGGACGAAAATGTACCAAAAACTAGGGTTTTTCGCATTTTTATCAAAAACGGCTCTAATGATTTTGATTAAACTTTCAAATTATCTTCTCCTAATCAATACCTAACTTTTCTCATCCATATCTCCATGAAAATACGGTGAACGGAGATATAGGCCTATGAAGCAAAAATAAGTTTTTTACGCTTTTTGGCAAAACAGCTGCAACGATTATCACCAAACTTTCCAGAGGTTTTTGAATAGTTAATACCTACATATTGTTCTCAATAAATGTTCCTCTGACGGTCCATTGAACAGAGATAAAAATCAAAATGTGTCGAAAATAACATTTTTTCGAACATTTCCGTAAATTCCAGGGTAACTTCTTCACCAGATGTGATAAATTTTAATGGAGCGTCTTTCAGCCACCCATACCCACATTTCGTTCTCCATAATTGTTTCTGTGTATATATGTTGAACGGAGATATAAGCCAAGTTAACTCAGAAAATGAGATTTGTCGAATATTAATTTATCGATATTCCAATTTCCTCAAAAACGGCTCCAATAATTTCGATCAAACTTACGGAGTACTCTCAGCGAACTAGTCCCTACATTTTGTTCTGTATAAATGTTCCTGTAAAAATGCGTTGAACGAAGATATATCGCCCGCATATGTAGCTGGTGTTCGAACTTACGGGGGTGGCGGAAAGTTGTGTGTTGCTACGCACCAGATATTTTTGTACAGTCCTTGGCTCTAAGGTGTAGAAAGAAAAGTTAACTAATCGGCTGAAGAAAATATCAGGTGCACTGCCTCACACAATATTACTTAGCGCTACGTCAATTCACTTGTGTTCACTGCTTATGTACTCAATTTATTCATCACTCAGTTCATTTGAACATGAGTCAAACATCATTTCACAGTGACAGGAAGCAGTAGTATAATGCGCCGAATGTATAGTGCTGCTCGTACTTATTCCAGGACCAATGTTGAGCAAATATTACACACAAAATTGATGAGGACGTTAAATCGATTTTTTTAAAGAGGATAATAATCACTTTTCAAGAGTTATCTGGTATTTAGAAACGGTGGAAAACAAAACGGCAATGGTTTATATTCCATATTTTCTGGAATTGCCTTTGTATATCATACGAGCATTACTAAACGCTCATCGTATAGGTATTCGAATGGACTACAGCTCCAACTTTTATTGAAGATTCTAGTAGCATTTCAGCGGAGTTTTTACTGCGCTAAAATCGATAGTCGTCGAAAAGTTTAGTAACTTATTGTGCTGCTCTAGTCATTCTCCCAATGATGGACATTTCACGGTATATTTGCCTTATTAAGAGCTATCAACACAGCAAATTTAATCAAATTCGTTACAGCCGTTTTTGAGATAAAACAAATTCGGTGTGGTGATCACTATGATAACTATACACTATTGCGAGAAAGCGGCTTAAACAAACCAAGCTCAAACTTGATATATGGCCCAACGGTTACCATGGGATGGGAGAAATGAAGATACGAGCCAAATCTGCTCAATACGAACTGTGGGTATCGTACCAGTTAATATACGTGGAGCTAAGGAAAGTTGTATGACGCGTCGCAAATAGTGTTGTTCGTTTGCTCAAGAACGGATGAAGTAACTAAGATCAAACCTACTTCTTACACCATTCAGTGTGCAGGCTTTAGTTTACAAGCTTTTCGTGCGGGATTTATGAGCGGAAATATACTTGACCACTCATCGGATTGGGCGGTGGAAGTAGATTATTCGTGGATTAACTCGTTATTGACGATATTTGTGTGACCCTTCTCAACAGACATTAAGTAGGAACAGATGCCCTGATCGAAATCTCGGTTGTGAATATTTGTTCCACCGCTCACGCGCGGTCTTCAACTTGAACCACGTAAACTGAAAAAATCGTTAACTTTCTCGCGATAAGCCTCTCGTGAACGTTTACACAGAGGAATAAATTGTTATTGATTTATGGTCGAAATACGGATCGCTACTGACGAGTTATTTCGTGAAGCGGTATAAAAACCTCTGCCGCCAGTGGAGATCTCAACAGAGCAACATGCTTCCAATCGTCACCGTCTTTCTTCTCGCAGCGACCTTCTCCTCCGTAAGATGAACATCTCATTATGTTAACTATCCAAATATTTTCGTTGACGTCCCTCCCTCCATCCCGTCATATCAAACTCATTCACCCGCCCGCTCGATTCGCAACGCTCTTTCGACTCATTTTGCCCAACGAGGCCACTTCCTCCGCACACCCCTCCATTGGATCATAAATGCCTACAGACGTTAAAACTAAAATTACTCTTCGTTGGCATGTTTGATCATTTATTGTGGAGCTCTAATAATTTTCTCAGGAGCGAAAATGTACCCTTAAATTTTTGTACGCTGTTTTTACTACAAATGTAATCACAACCAGTAGAGCCGTTTTTGGGAAGAAGAAATAAGGTTAATTATTACGAGAACCATAGTTTTGAATCGGTTTTACTTCGAACCTCATTGTGGGGTTTCATGACGATCCGTGCGCAAAATATGACATTTAGTCGCCGTTTTTTCTCAATCGCTTTCAAAGGCACGCACACACACACACACACACACACACAGATCGTTTTCTCGAATGCTGTCCTTTTGGATTGGGCCGCCTTAAAACGCAAAGATCTGAAGAAAATTCACAATTTACGGCTGAGGGAAGAATAAATTGATATGAAAAAGAAACCACGAAAAACGCCATTTGCTGACGTATTTTGAGGATCAGCATGGTCCTCCTAATGAATAAAAAATGTACCCTTCAATTGCTGAATGCCGCGAGATACGCGAAATAGCTGTAAAAACTGTTTTTTCCGCTTGTTACCGAAACTTAATTTACATGCTGTTTAAAGCGCCACGACGAATCACTTGTTACGTCACATTTTGATTCCATCTGCCTGCATTCGTCAAATGGGTAGACTATAAGAGATGATTAGCAATAATCTTCCCTGTATAACAAATATCTTGCGTATTGTGCAACTTTCATTACGCTCATGCAGGGGGGGGGGTGCACGAGTGGGGGAGCTGAGGATCGCAATAAAACTGAAACTCGTTGAGCGTGAGGAGGACTGTATTATACGTGCGTTCGGAATTGAGTTGAATTAAAATTGAGGTGAGATGGAGTTCAAATGGGCGACACAAGGGCAGTACTCGGAACGCGTGAACTGGCGCGGGCAACCGTATGAGAGAGTCAGAAGTTACTGGGGTGGTAGTTGGAAGCAGAATGATTTTGGAAGAGCTGTGTCGTCGATAGGAAAATGAAATTGGGAGAAAGAAATAAAGAAAGGGGAAAACCTGGAAAAGGAGGCTGGGGGGCCTGCAGCTGAGGGATTCCCGCAGGTGAGGGGCAGGTATTGAAATAGTTGGGGAGAATTAGGCGGTTGGAGGCAATGACGCGGGGAAGTCCAAGGTCAAAGACTCTGACCACGTTGACGCTTTGCTCGGGACTCACATTTTCACCTAACATCGTCTTAACTTTATCATTTCGTTTCAGGGAGCGTCGTCAGGTGGAACTACAACACCTGCAGGGACCGACGTTGGTATGAAGAAATGTTCGTGTAGCGTATTTTCTGTGCTTGCCCAATGGCATGAACTGAACGACAACGTTCGCAAGGAAGTCAGCCATGTCGTATCAGGTCTGACGTCGCACAGCTCGATTATGGAGAAAGTGGAATTCTTCTGCCAAGAAATGGTGAGTCATGATTTCTCTATTTAATTACGTAACCCTGGAATTTGTGTGAGATAGTTTGAACTGCAAAAGACTAAGGTCTTCGGTTCAATTGACTGGCTGCCTCACTGCCGATCCACAAGTGTACAGAACAACCCTTAACCCTGAGAGAATGTTCCACTTTCCGTTGTTGGCTAGTTTTTCCATTCCTCGATCCTTGATATGAAATTGAGAACAAATATAACTTCAGCAAACTTATTTCTGTTGCAGAATGTCCTTAAGAATTTGACAACTGAAGCTCGGGACTTCATCACTTTCGGCCATAACTGCTTGGTGAATCTTGTCCAGTGTTATCTGGGCCGTTAGTAAATGTTCTATAAAGCGAATATTAAAATAAAGTGATCTGTGAACCGAAAATGGTGGTTTTTGTTTTTGTAGTCGATTGTTGAGACAAATTCAATCAACCGTGGCTCCAATGTTGGATTTAAGGATAATTGTAACACTTTGAACAATGTTAAGAGCCAAAGCACGTATTTCTTTGGAGAAGGCTACGCTGGACGGACTTGAACACTGTTCAGACCCTTAGGACGTATTTTTGTACTTCGACGTATTTCCTTGGAAAATTTCGACCTCAACCGTAACGATTACCAGTCAGGTTTGTTTCCTTATCAAGGTGAAAATTCCCTAAGAGAGTTATATCAGTCGATAGCTACGCTGGGAGAACGCGGAGGTACGAAAGGTGGTCGTGTAAACAGCCTGCTAGTAGAGAAGTGTTTCCCATCACATACTACGCCGAGGGAAGTCCGTACCATCTGAGGGAGATGGTTTCTCACCTGATTTAACTATTTATTTATTTGGCAGGTTTGAAACGTTTCTTCGACATAACTTTCTTCGCAAACTAGGAAAAACGATTATAAGTGAAGGCTGGAAGGACCAAAGCACGAATCGTGCAGGTGGGCAGTCTTCGTGGGAAAAGAAGTGAAGCCGCGCGTTGAATTCGCCGTGTCTTGTAAGGAATTGGCTGGTCCAGTGATCAGGCGCAACCTGCTTACTGCCAAGACGTTCCAGCATGATGCGAAACAACTCATATCTGTCACGTCCTTTTGGAGAGGATTCTCATCTCGCTTGCCATTGTGTGTAAAACAGTCTGGTGGCGAAGGACAGAAGCGACCGATGATGGTAGAAGCTGTGCATTACAGCGCGACAGCGTTGCAATTGTTAGGCGCGTGACACACAGAAAACACACTTAATTTGATGGGGTACAGGGCGAAACGCAAGGAAATCGCAAGATAGCACTTTCAGGCGCTTACGTTTTTGTCCGGTGTTAACGCCAGAAAGGCGAAACGATAGTTGACTCCTGTTTGAGTTTGTTTCCTTTTTCTTTTTTTCTCTTGCAAGCCCTTCTCCAAACCCGCTTTTGGATTCCATCCATGAGACGCCTTGTCAGGCAACGAACCTTCATGTGTTTGAGATGCTACAAATCGAAGGCTAAGTCCGTGATTCCCATTATGGGCAACCTCCCACATTTTCGACTCAAGGAAGGGCAAGTGTTCACGCAATTTTGCAGGTCCGTTTTCAATGAAGGAGTCTAGTCGGAGGAAAGCTGGTGTAGGAAAGGTGTACATGTGCGTCTTTATATGCATGGTGACCAAGGCTTTTCTGGCTTCTCTCACCAGATTCATTTCACGACGCGGACTACCTGAGGCTATTTACACAGATTGTGGGACAAACTTCGTAGGGGCCTCTCGTGAACTGAAGGACCTAGAAAAATGGTACAAGGAAGAGCACACTCAAAAGTCCATCACGACTTTCGTCGCAAAAACAGGTATTAAGTGGTATTTTAATCCTCCATACTCGCCTCACTTTGGGGGCTTATGGGAAGCAGGAGTTAAGTCTGCCAAGAGGCACCTCGCACTAGTTGCCGGAATCACCCCCCTCACCTACGAAGAGCTCACCACGCTATTCTCCAAGATTGAAGCCGTACTCAACTCACGACCTTTGTGCCCTTTATCCAACGACCCCAGTTAAGTTGATTTTTCATCCCCGGGACACTTCTTAATTGGAAGACCGCTGCTGTTCAATCCAGAACCCACACTCCTCGATACTCGACTCAATCAACTCTCTCGCTGGCAGTTGGTCAAGCGCATGTCAGAAGAGGTATGGCGGCGGTGGAGAATTGAATACCTGTCTACCATGCAATCCCGCGTGAAATGGAACAACCGCACAACGAAAAATTTGGCAATAGGCGACCTCGTCGTGATTAAACACAAGGATGCACCTCCTCTCCAGTGGTCTACAGCTCTAGTGCTGCAGACTCATCCTGGCAATGATAATTTTGTGAGGGTTGTCACTATCAAAACTCCAACTTCCACCCTTAAAAGATCAGTTGCCAACCTTATCCCCCTCCTTCCCTTACACACGGATCTTTACCAAATGTAGATGTAAATTATGGTTGAAAAATTTATTGTCACAAATTTTGGTGGCCAGAATGTTAACGCCAGAAAGGCGAAACGATAGTTGACTCCTGTTTGAGTTTGTTTCCTTTTTACTTTCCTTGCTCTACGAAGTGGAAAGGAAAGTTATGTAATCGGCCGAAAAAAAAATTTTGAGTTCTTTTCAGATCTTTACGTATCAGACCCTCCTGAGTCCGAAAAACACTATTTGGGAAAATGGTCTGTGTGTCTGTGTGTATGTGTGTCTGTATACGATTTTTAGAGAAAACCACCGAACCAAATCAGCTCAAACTTCATATCTCGCCCGCAGGTCATCATGGGACGCCAAAATAAGGGTATGAACAAAATTCACCGAAATTTAACTATAGTTATCATAGTGATCAAAACACCAAATATTTTTTTTCTCAAAAACGGCTCTAACGATTTGGATTAAATTTCGTATATTGATAGCTCTTAATAAGGCAATTATACCATGGAATTTCAATTTGTGGGAAAATGACTAGAGCAGCACAATAAATTACCAAAGCTTTCGACGAAATCCATTTTAGCGCAGTTTTTAGAGAAAACCACCGTACCAAATCAGCTGAAACTTGATGTCTAGCCTACAGGTCATCATGGGACGCAATAATGAGGGTATGGGCAAAATCCACCGAAAGTTAACTATAGTCATCATAGTGATCAAAACACCAAATTTTTTTTCTCAAAAACGGCTCTAACGATTTTAATTAAATTTTTTATATTGGTAGCTCTTAATAAGGTGATCATCCCATAAAATTCCCATTTGTGGGAAAATGACGAGAGCAGCACAATAAATTATCAAAATTTTCGCAGTTTTTTTTCCTTATAAACTCCGCTGGAATTCTTGTAGAATGTCAAAAAAATTCGGTGTTGTAGTCCAATCATATACCTAAAGGGTGAGTGTTTAAAAACGCTCATGATATACAGGGGGCTCACTCCAGAAATTCCTGAATTTCAACTACTGCCGTTTCGCTTACTACCAGTTGTAACAGTTATTTTCCAATAACTCTGCAAAAGTAATTACTATCCTTTTTTTGAAAAATCGTGTTTACAGCCTCATTAATTATCTGTGTACCAATTGCTCAATAATGGTCCTGGAATGAGTACGAGCAGCACATAAAATTCCGGAACTGTAAGCGCTACCGCTTCCTGCTGCCGTAAAGCGTTGTTTGGCCAAGTTCAAATTAACTGAGTGATAAATGAATTGATTAAATAGAATTAGCCATGTACAAAGTGAATTGACGTAGAGCTAAGGAAAGTTGTGTGTTGCCACGCACCAGATATTTATTTTTTTTTATCCTCGCACGCTGTTCCGCCTCACGTCCGACGTTATCGCCCCTCGACTCTTCTCGACAAGAAGCCCGTCGCCTGGGACTCAGTGCCGCAAACAACGCGATAGCGACAGTGTCGATCGATATCGCTCCACGTCGCATCCGAATTTCATATAAATCGACGAATCTGAACGTAGGCACGTCTCGAACTCTGGTGAAGTTGACGAATCAAATTCGGCAAATCATCCGTATCGCAAATCATCTCACCGCTACTACGTCTCTACCTCTACCAACGAAAGGTCAGATCCACCAATTTCGCGGGACAGATACACTTTTTGATTTCCCTTTTATTTATTTTTATCTATCGTGGAAGTGTTGTTATTTTCTTGAGTTGTTTTTCGTATTATACTTCGTTTATAGTCACTTAATTTTCTCCCATCTCACGCACCAAAGGTGAAGGTGTTCGCCTAGGTTATTTGGGCAACAAATCGAGCAGACCCCACTACTTTGCGCGAACATAATAAGAAGATAGCACTTTCAGGCGCTTAGGTTTTTGTCCGGAATCTCAGAATACGAACGATAACGTTTCCGACGACGGCTCGACGGTTAATCGACAACATCCCCCAGTTTCGCGCTTTGAAAACCGTCTCGCGGAATCCCAGAGGACGGCATAACTCCTCAGTAACAGTTGTTAGTTGGGAAGATCGATGTTCTGATAGGTGCGTTGGGCAAAGGGGACAGGAAAGGAACAATCCCGACGTTTGACATCTAGTCGACGAGGGGGCTGGTAATTTACCGCCGGTCAAAGCGGTTTGTATTGGCATAATATATATATTTTAACTCGTGGGAGGGGGAGAAGATGGCGAGGTCTGATTGATTGGACCAATGAGTTATTGTTGCGAATGTGTTCGCCTGCTACGGCTAAATGCCATACTCACCACATACATTAGTTTGTCCACCCCAACTGCATCTGTTTAATCTCTCTCCCTCGCACGCTCACCCTGTCTGAATTTCACTCGCTGGTTCTCTCTCTCTCTCTCTCTATCCCGACTGATCCCTATCTCCGAGCGACATTCATCTTTACATGCGCTGCTGACCCGCTTTGTGCGGAAAAATAGCCAACGTAATTATGCGAATTGTCGCAGTGCTACGGTGACGTCTGTTTCGTGTTGGAAGGTCTCTCCAAGATACGTGGAATAAACTAACTGACTCTCAAGAAACAAATGTTGAGTTATTGAAATTAAACGAACCAACGCTGCAGTAGTCAATTGGCAGAGCTCGTTAGTTATATCGAAATTGTGCGTCTTCAAGCATTCCACCCCATATTTCCGGGGACGTTCTGTGAGCTGACCGAGTGAGTTTGATATTTTTACAAAATATCTGGCACCAAGCACCGCACAAAGTTTCTCAGCCCTGCGTGAATCAAGCGTTTTTTGTCTCTCGGGCAACTAATATGTTATCCACTCAGTTAATTCGAACTCGGTAGAACATCGGGATGAGCCGTACGAGTAGAAGTATCGAAGCTAAGGGTGGGATGACTAAGTGGTATGAATGCCACAGAGACGAAGCCAGGTGGAGTCAGCCATTGGGAGAAAAGCGAGAGAAAAATATCTGGTGCGTCGCATCACACAACTTTCGTTGGCCTAACGTTATCCTCTTGACTCTAGGAACTAATCAAACCTGCTTTTCATTCTCTCTACAAGAACGTTTTACATGACAGCGAGGGGCAGTTTTTCTGAAGTGTCCCGCAACACGTTCGGTAATATATTGTACTGCTCTCGTCAGTTTCCCACTGATGAGAATTTCATGGTATAGTTGTTATTGGGCGCACAAGAGGGGGAGTTTGAGGATTGAAATGAAACTAAAACTCGGTGAGCATGAGGAGTACAATATTCTACGTGTGGAGTTGAGTTAGATTTGAGCTGAGATCGTGAAGAATAGGGCACAGCTAGTAGTCCGAACGCGTGAACTGGCGCGGGAAACTGTATGGGAGAGAGAGAAGTTACTTACTCGGATCAGATATGGAAGTGCTCAGGCGTGGAGAGGAATCTGAAAAGGTAGGAGAGGGTAAAGGTGGAAAGAACCACCGTTGGAAATATCCACAATGACCTTGCCACAGGTGCGACCCGTTGGGCAGGAGCGGAAATTCCGACATTCCAACATTTCGGCGCTTTGCGCATTTAGAGCTGTCTACACAAAAAATTTAGTCAAAATCTTTGAAGCCATTTTTGAGAAAAATATATTTAAAGTTTTGATCGCAGTTATTATCGTTAGTTCTGGGCGGAGTTTGCGCATACCCTTATGGTGGCGTCCCAAGGTACCGTGTGGCCTGGATATCAAGCTTGAGCAGGTCTGTTTCCTTATCGAAATGACCTGAACCGGTGTAAGAGAGCTGAGCCAGTCAGTTGTCGTTTCTGTATATTGCAAGAGCCCAACCACTCACTCAGCATCCACACCGCACGAACCTATGAGGGTACGGCAAAATCCTATACCATCTGGGAGGAATTCTTATTCTGGTTTCCCATCTGATCTAACTATTTAGTTGGGTCGCCAGTTCAACTGTGACCACGTTTTATTGCCATCACCTTCTTCGCGAACTCGGGGAAACGGTTATAGGCTTGCATAGCAGTAGTCAACACTGGTAGGTTTGGCTGCTCTTCCAACAACTGTTTCTCACTGTTGTAGAAACTGTAGAGGCGTCTTGTGCAGGATGGATCAAGCTTGCACAGTGGCTCGTCAGCTTGAAGTGGCTTGTCCAGTGGTCTGACTCAACCCACTTTCTCCCAAGTCTTTCACGGGTGTTGGTGTCACGTCTTTTTGAAGAGGGTTCCCATCTCGCTTGACATTTGTCTAATGCCCGTTCATCTAGTGCTGGTCGTTCAGTAGAGAGATGTGCACAGAGTTCAGCCCTGAGCGCCGGAAGACTCTCCATTTGTGAACCATGCACTCAACGGCCAAGACCATTGAGCAGTGACCAAAGACCACGTTTACAAACACGCACACCTAGTACTTAAAACATTGAGAACTGAAGAGAACTCCAAATTTTTTTCTTTTCGGCCGATTGCATAACTTTCGTTTCTACTCTGTAAAGCCAAGGAAAGTAAAAACATCCTTTCTCACGACTGTCTTACCACAAGGGTATGGTAAAAGGGGTTTGGCAGCGTTTAGAACTGGTTCATAGGATGATCACTGCAAACCCGGGAATGGTGGACTCAAAGCACAATCATCACAACCGTGAATGGACTAACATCTCAAGTACGCACGCCAAGTGTGACAGTCCTGTGACATTAACAATAGCAACCTTTTAGAAGGGTGGTTCAATCAACTAGCGTCAATTTGGACCATCCACAACTTACAATCATGTGTCTGGAGGGTTGCTTCGTTGTATTTAGCCGGACGTCGGTCAACTTCCAAAAATAGCTAACTTCCAGTGTAGAAGAAGGTTTGAATTTTCCTACCCTACTACTATGATACTACTCCGTTATTCCACTATCCAGTACGTGAACGCTCTTCTTCTTACGGCAGCGAAGCGTGAGGCTTCCATATAAAGATTGGCGGCCCAGAAACAGTACCGTTTGCTGGCGCAACAATGAAAGTGCCCCACACTGCATGCTAGATCCGATCCATACAAGAACGCGGAGTTCACAGTGTTCCTGAGAGGGCATCACGTCAGAAATGCGCTTACTTGTTGAATATTCGAGAACGACATCCCCTCAATCTTCACTACTGAACTAAGTATTTCACTCTTCTCCGGTTATCTTGTTTACTTGAGCGTTGCATTGCTGGTCAGGCAAGCGCCGTTCCAAGCCAACCAGCGCTCCCGTTCATCGCAGAATGAAGCATTTATGAAGCCTTGAGAGCTACTACGGAGGTCGTTAAAACTGCCGCTTGAGGAAAAACAATTACAGACCAGATCTTCGACGGGGTTGAGGAGAGAGGGGCAACAACCAGACACAACGTTCAGATGATTAATAGTTCTCCGGTGGGATATCACTTTCCCGAGATAATTTTTATGGCTTTTTCCGGTTTTATGAACGATTCGACTCGGAAGAAATACTTTTCCAATGCGCCGTAATTCCGAGGCAATAAAATTATTATGTCGCGTCGTTTCTGTAGCAACAATCTTTTGTTTAAATCCAAACGTGCGTTGCGCGTCGAACGACTCTTTTCAGCCCTCGCCTTTCAATTCGGCAATTCGCCCTGGGCGTGATCTCGTGTAGTTCTCCAGCGAGAAAATCCAAGGTAAAGTTGTACTACCTGAAATATCTACTTGTTCCAGGCTTATAAATTTATTTTTCGAGGTCTGGGATGAAGTTCATCGGCAAACTTCGGCTAGCAAGATATGAACAATGTATTTCAGCCAATTCGCCCTTCAATACGTGCGAAGAACACGAATAATCACTGTAAACAGCAAATCGTCATTGGTTAACGGCGTTTTTAGTCGTAAAAGGTTTTGATGGATTTGAGAAAACATTTTTGCGCGTCACTCGCACACATTCGTCACGAATTTAACTGCGGTTCGTTAGTGTCAGATTATAAGGGGGCGATTTGTCACTAAATGTGGGGACCCCGATCGACTGACGGGAGTGGAACGCTGTGTGTATGCAACCGTTGGCAATACACTTACCAACTCCCTACGTACAATCAGCAAAAGCAATGATTCTTTGAACAATTCAACGCTTGATTGCTGATAGAGGGGTTCGAGGACGACGATTAACGTTCTGTCTTCAAATCATCACGTTTTAAGAGCTACTTACCAAGAAACATACCATTTGAGAAAATCAGCCGTGTGATACGTGCTTGAGAGTTACCGGCTAAATTGAATCGGTTCGAATTTGAAATTTTGTTTGCAGTTCGTTATAGAAAGCCCAATTATCGTTTTGAAACTAACTACAGTTATCACGGACATCAAAAGACCAAACACGTTTATTTCAAAAACTGATTCATATTTGTTGGGTGCACGAGAGGGGGAGCTTGAGGATCGAAAAATGAAACTCGGTGTGCGTGAGGAGAACTGTAATGTACTCGTCCATGCGAAAATGAGTTGAGATGAAATTGAAATGAGATGGAGTTCAACTGGGTGACACAAGGGCAGTACTTGGAACGCGTGAACTGGCGCGGGCAACTGTGTGAGAGAGTGAGAAGTTACTGGGGCGGTAGTTGGAAGCAGAATGATATTGGAAGAGCTCTGTCGTCGATAGGAAAATGAAATTGGGAGAAAGAAATAAAGAAAGGGGAAAACCTAGAAAAGGGGGCTGGGGGCCCGCAGCTGAGGGATTCCCGCAGGTGAGGGGCAGGTATTGAAATAGCCAGAGACAATGACGCAGGGAAGTCCAAGGTCAAAGACTCTGACCACTTCGACGCTTTGAGTCGAACAATATTTTTCGGTGATCTAACTTAACTCTAGAATCTTCATTCTTGGGAAGACGAGCAGTGCAGCGCAATTAATTATCTATATAAAAAAATGGTTACGTAATGGCTATAAGATAATTGAGGGCAACCACTACATTGTGGAACTCACGGATGCGTCAATTTTGTTTGCTCAGAAGTTGAAAAAAAATTCCAGAACTGTGAACGCAAACCACTCAAAAAAAAAGTACCAAAATTACCACTAATCACTTACAGGTTTTAAAATGAAAGTCGAGGCGTGCGTGAGTAGCAGCAGCCCAATGAATTCCGGAATTTTAAGCGCTACCACTGTTACCCAAATAACCAAGGCGAACACTTTGGGAGGAAATTTACCGACTTTAGGAACGAAATATAATACGAATAGCGAATAAAGAAAATAACACGACACTTCCACGAGTGATAAAAATAAAAACACAATTCTTTGCAAGCAATGAGCGTTAAAATTAAATGAAAAGGAAATCAAAAAGTTTGTTTGTCCAGCGAAATGGGTGGATCTGACAAACCGTCGCAGTCGTGAGGTAATTTGTCTGTGCTGCAAGACTTCGACTCGCCGAATTTGGTTCGTACGTTTGACAAGAGTTCGAGACGGGCCCAATTTGAGATTGGTCACTCAATCGGTCTCTGCCAATACGCGAAAGTTGGATGCGACGTTGAGCGATATCAATCGTCACTGTCGCTATCGCGATCTTTTCCGCCCTTGAGTCACAGGCGACGCGCTTCTTGTCGAGAAGTGTCGAGCGGCGATAACGTCGGACGTAAGGCAGAACAGTGTGCGAGGATGGAGGAAAAAAATATATATGTATATCTGGTGCGTTGCAACACACAAATTTCTTTAGCTCTACGTCAATTCACTCGTCTACATGGCTTTTTTTCTACTTTCTCAATTCATTTATCGCTCAGTTCATTTGAACTTGGTCAAACAACACTATACGGCTGCGGGAAGCGGTAGCGCTTGCAGTTCCAGAATTTATTGTGCTGCTCGTACTCATTACAGGACCTTCATTGAGCAATTGGTACACACATAGTCAATGAGGCTGTAAACACAAATTTTTTGAAAAAGAATAGTAATTACTTTTGCAGAGTTATTGGGTGAAAACGTTTAGAACTGGTGGTAAGCGAAACGGCAGTAGTTGAAATTCAGGAATTTCTGGAGTGAGCCCCATGTATCTCATGAGCGTTTTTAAACACTCACCCTTTAGGTATTGAATTGGACTACAATACGAATTTTTTTGAACATTCTACTAACGTTCCAGTGGATAAGGAAAAAACTGCGCTAAAAACGCTTTTCGTCGAAAATTTTGATAATTTATTGTGTTGCTTTCGTCATTTTCCCACAAATGAGAATTTTATGGTATAGTTGCCATATTGGGAGCTATCAATATAAAAAATTTAATCAAAATCGTTAGAGCCGTTTTTGAGAAAAAAAATGTGGTGTTTTGATCACTATGATAACTATAGTTAAGTTCCGGTGGATTTTGCCCATACCCTTGGTTTTGCGTCCCATGGTAACCTGCGGGCTAGACATCAAGTTTCAGCTGATTTGGTGCGGTTGTTTCTTCTAAAACCCGCGTTAAAATGGGTTTCGTCGAAAGTTTTGGTAATTTATTGTGCTGCTCTCGTCATTTTCCCACAAATGAGAATTTTATCGTATGATTGCCTTATTTAGAGCTATCAATATAAGAAATTTAATCAAAATCGTTTGGTGCCATATTTGAAAAAAAAAAAAATTGGTGTTTTGATCACTATGATAACTATAGTTAACTTTCAGTGGATTTTGTTCAAACCCTTATTTTGGCGTCCCATAGGAACCTGCAGGCGAGATATCAAGTTTGAGTGGATTTGATACGGTCGTTTTCTCTAAAAATCGTTCACAAATAGTGTTTTTCGGACTCAGGGAGGTCTGAAACGTAAAGATCTGAAGAGAACTCAAAATTTTTTTTTTCAGCCGATTACATAACTTTCCTTTCTACTCCGTAGAGCCAAGGAAAGTAAAAAAAGCAAGGACAAAGGAAACAAACAACTATTGTTTCGCCTTTCTGGCGCTAACAACCACTTTGCACGTAAAATGCGAAGTTGCGTTTCGCCGAGTTTCGATGAACTGAGTCAAAAATATGTTGGAGCAGTAGATGGGGAATATGGGGCTGTGGAAAGTTACGTGATGCGTCGCGCAAGATATTTAAGTGGACGCATCACAATGTGTCTCAGTGTCGGTGTGTGTTGATGCAGTGATAATTAGTATTTCCATTCAAACTGGCAACTGCTGACCACCGTTCCACTGATACGATATACGAAATCGTGTCGAATACATTGCAAATGCCCAACGATATCACAAGAGGTTCATTACCTTCAGCAAACTCTTCGATAATTTTGCGGCTCAGTGCACGTATTCCCCGTCTAAACCCGTGACAAATCCTTGCTATATTATCAGTTGAAATTTACAGGTGTTTTATAATATTTTAGCGACATTGCTCTCAAGGGACACGCATTGCCAGTGTCCTCTGTGCCCCACGCTTCGTTAAAAGGTGTTATCATGGGAATCTTCAAGTTATTCGGGAATATACCTTGTAGAAAACTGGAGTTTATTAAATACTCGTACCTCAACGGTTTTGTGAGGCGATTTTTTATTTTTTTTTTTGAGATTGTCACTGCCAATGCCATTGAAATGATTGAAATGATTCACCAAGGTGGAATTCACAAATACCCTCATTATTTGCATTCCCTTCATAGTTTAATTGAAATACATTTTTGATTGCGGGAAGGACGCGTGCTAGCTTCAAACCCACGTTCACACAATAGTTATTAAATACATCACCAGCATCAACACTTTCACTATCAATTTTTAAAATACGAATGCAGTTTTTATTTTTTGGTCGGTCAACGATTTAATTAATAACTTCCTTGGTTCAGTTTGTCCTAGTTTGGACACAGAAAACGACAATACCGCCGATAAGTCAGCGGTCCAAAGCTTTTTTGACATCAGAGGAGGACTAATTCGACGCGATTCTCACTTATCGTCACGTTTTATCGTACGCGTCGGAGTAAAATATTAAAACCTCACTTTCAGGCACTTTGCATATCGGGGTGTCGAACGGTCGACACGAGGGGCTCACGAGTCCGAACACACGGCCGCCCTAATCAACGCGTTTCCCACTCAGCTGATTTTATTAGCTGTCGGTTAACCGTGAATCCCGCCAATCAAAGCTACGGAACGATTCTGCTCGACCGCCGCGTCCAGAAAAACTCGAGCCAAGGCATCGCACTGAAAAGCGATAGTAATGGCGATAGCGATGGTGGGGGGGGGGGATGAAATCGAAATTCCTGCGCGCTACCACGCGCTTAGTCGACATCAATCGAACTCGTCCGAAACCTTCAAAAGAGAACGGCTGATGCTAATTGTCACGAAAGTTCGGAAATTTTTCATCATTGTTCACGACGCAGTTCTGAATGTGATTTAATAAAGTTGAGCAGAGGATTTTTAGCCCACTTCGACCGTTCCTGAAACCTCAAATAACCTTGGTTACTGCGGCGTCACATGGGCCTGTTGCGACACTATTTCTTACTTAATAGAAGACGTCGTACGTACCCGCCCTCCTCAGGAAGCCGAATATATCCCACGCCGCAGACTCCAATATGGTTTGGTATTCGATGAGGCCCTGACAGAAGCATTCAAAACGCCTGGCTGCCAAGGCCCGGCAGTCGAATAGGATATGCTTTTCGTTCTCCTAACCGCACAATCTGCACTCAAACTCTGAGATGCCAATCTTATTGAGGTGATACCTAATTGGGCATTGTCCAGTGAGGAAGCTAAATAGAACTCTCAGATCCTGTTTGAAGAGTGACAGCATTGTCTTCGCTCACAGACAAGAAGCCATAATGAGCCTTTTTTACTTTCCTTGGCTCTACTAAGTAGAAAGGAAAGTTATGTAATCGGCTGAAAAAAAATTTTTGAGTTTTCTTCAGATCTTTACGTTTCAGACCCCCCTGAGTCCGAAAAACACTATTTGGGAAAATGGTCTGTGTGTGTGTGTCTGTGAACAATTTTTAGAGAAAACCACCGTACCAAATCAGCTCAAACTTGATATCTCGCCCGCAGATCACCATGGGACGCAAAAATGAGGGTATGGGCAGAATCCACCGAAAGTTAACTATACTTATCATAGTGATCAAAACACCACATTTTTTTTTCTCAAAAACGGCTCTAACGATTTTGATTAAATTTTTTATATTGATAGCTCTCAATGAGCCAACTATACCATAAAATTCCCATTCGTGGGATAATGACGAGAGCAGCACAATAAATTATCAAAATTTTCGACGAAAAGCGTGTTTAGCGCAGTTTTTTCCTTATAAACTCCGCTGGAATTCTTGTAGAATGTTAAAAAACATTGGTATTGTAGTCCAATCCAATACCTAGAGGTTGGGTGTTTAAAAACGCTCATGAGATACATGGGGGTCACTCCACAAATTCCTGAATTTCAACTACCGCTGTTTCGCTTACTACCAGTTCTAAACATTTTTACCCAATAACTCTGCACAAGTAATTACTATCCTTCTTAAAAAATCCTTCAAATTAACTGAGTCATAAATGAATTGATTAAGTAGAATTAGCCATGAATTGTTGTAGAGCTAAGGAATGTTGTATGTTGCAACGCGCCAGATATTTTCGCCTGTCTCAGTCGTGGCTGGCGATGCCAATGGGCGCGCTATTTTCCGGTGTCTCCTATCATACCACCGACTCAGGTAACTTTTCGCCACTTTTTAGGGTTGAGGTCAGATGGGTAGGAACTCCACGCCTCTTTTCGCGAGGCAGTCAGCCTTTTCATTGCCCTGATGCCCCCTATGAGCCGGGACTCAGATAAGGGAAAGCCCATTACGAGCACCGAGTCGTTTGAGCGCTTGAAGACATTCCAACTGTCAACTTGAATATGAATATGTAGGCTGCAATTGCCTTTAGAGCAGCCTGGGGCTGTCGGAGAATACGTAAATCTGCTTGTCCTTGAGTCCTTAAGTCAGGATCTCTTCTAGGCAGATCTTCCAGCTAAGCAAGGATGAAATTGGGACCTATGATGCCCAGTCTAGCTCTACCACCATTATACCACTGCAGGGGGCCGACGTCAATCTGAAACGACTCTCTCTCCTGCAACTATAGATATTAAATCCCCGCATGATTGTGCACTAGGCTCCAATGATCATCGAATTTCATTACCATTCAAATTGAACGAAAATCATCAATACATGTAAAAAATTCGCAATTTAAAAAATCGTTCGCCTTCGCTCCGCCCTTATCCTCAGGGGTGAGGGAATGTTCACTCACCCTTCCTCAAGCTTCCTACTTCTGTGCGCTGAGTGTACGTTTTAGTGAGAATTAATTAAGAAAGTTGTGTGGGGGCTCCATGTGGGGAATTGATGTGAAGGAGAATAATTAAACTATTAAACTGCCAGCATTCGTTCGACACAAGCGAAAATCATCAACTTATTGCATTTCGACTTTGATAAGAAAGAAAACAACCTTACGAAGTAGGAAAAGTAATTATAGGATATTTTTACTTTCAGATCTTTGGAGCTCTAGAGAACGGGGAAGGAAACCAATTTTCTCCAGATCTTTACTTTTCAAGGGCTTCTGGCTCAGGAAAATACCATTTGAGAAACCTCACCCTGCAGTTTTGGCTACTGCCTGGGGTAGAAACTCACAGTCAATCGAAAGAGAGTATTGGCCCAATCACAGAGCTGGGGGTCGCCAAGGACTATAAGATAGTATCCAAAGAAGTTTACAAGTGATCACTGGTCAGTTTCCAGTTAACTTGGCCGTTGAGTGCATGGTGGACAAATAGAAAGTGGAACAGGAGCTTCCCCCACTCTGGGCTGAAAACTTGCCCCGATAGATGAATGTGCAGATGATAAGCAGGATGGGAAGTGACATCGTACGAAGTTTTTCCCAACGTCCGCGAACGACTTGGAAGAAAGTGGGTTGAGCTAGACCACTGAATGAGCCCGTTCCTTATGGGACATGGTGACTTCAGTGCGCGGCTCCCAAGAGATTCAGAGGTTCTACATCTGGTGCGGAGGAAACAAAAAACCACGTGCTGCTCCACTGTACAACAGTGAGGGGCAGTTGTTGGAACATCAGTCAAATCTACCAGCGTTGACTGCTACTACAAAGGAACGTGGTCACAGTTGATCTGCCCCTTTAAAACTTGCCACCGAAGTAAATAGTTAGATCAGGTGGGAAACCAGATTAAGAACTCATCCCAGTTGGTATGGATTCCCAAGGGTCATGCCTCAGGAACAGACATTTTGATAAACATACAAACCTGTGTGTGTGTGTGTGTGTGTGTGTGTGTGTGTGTGTGTGTGTGTGTGTGTGTGTGTGTGTGTGTGTGTGAATGTAATTTCGAGAAAATGACTCAATAATTCCAGCTCAAATTTGGGAATTAGGCTCCAGGAAAATCAGTTCAAAAATATAATGATGCCTAGCACCTAATATTTTTTTTAACCAAAAACGGCTTCCACGGTTTTAAGCAAATTGTTGGCATAGATAGTTCCAGATAACGTGAAAGTTCCACGAAGCTTTCACTTTTGCAAAAGCGATAAGAGCAGCACGATAAATTAACAAAAATTTCGACCAAAAACCTATTTTAGCCCAGCTTTCCTCATCCATCCCTCTCGCACGATACTCGTATTCTCTTAAAAAGGTAGGTGGTAGTCTGATAAACACGTGGGTTCAGTAACGCTCATAAAATAATCACCAATTCTGGAATGCGAAAAACAGTTGACTAACATTCACGCCGATTTTCCGATAACTCTTCAATCGTAGTCTGCAAAGAAAAGTCTGGGGGGTTTGAATGAGCTGTTTTCGCAGTGGAGGAGATGTGGAGGCTCATAGGGCAAATACATTTGAGGGTTTGTTTCTAGTGGAAACGGAACGTAGTTGACACGATGATTAACTGTGTTTCAGGAGAGGTATGAGTAAGTATGTCTGTTGGGCTTACGAGAGGGGGGGCTTTAGGAAGGAAATAAAGAGAAACTCGTTGAACGCAAGTGAGGGCTGTATTGTACGTTAAATGAATAGCGATTTGAGCAAATAAGGGCGACACAAGGGGACGACTCGGAATACGCGTGAACTGGCGGGGGAAACTAGATCCGAGAGCGAATGAGCAGAGCTGCGACTGGCCCGAGTGTAGATAGAGAAAAATTCCTGAGTGAGCACTGAGAGACGAGTATATCTGGGCAGAGCTGTCTATGTTGGAGAAGGAGGTAAATCGACATTCTGGAAGAGAAGCCGACTGAACGGGCAGTTTTCGGACTTTCCCACAGCGCATTACATGAAAACGACCGAACGCACTGGGGAAAATGCCCAAGCTCAAGAGCCCAAGTACTTCAGCATGCGCCGAACAACGACTCAGGTTGCGCTCGTCAAATTTCCTGTTGCAGCTAAGTGATATTTAGGCCTTTCTTGCGTCTAACCAGATCTACAATATGTCCCTCTCCGCTGAAGAACGGCGTCTATACGTCGAAGCATGTTGGAAAGTGTTTTCTCTTTGAAATTGAGGGGCTAGCAGCTCCAATTGTACCAGTCGGTTAATTACTATTACTGTCTGATTAGCGACGCGCCCTCGTCTTTCTGCCATGCAGCTATTTTCTGGCCACCTTTTTAATATTTTCGACATACTGCTACATTTTCAGTATCGACCTATGGATGACGATGACCTTTCGTGTACGCTAACGTGTCTGGCACAGTGGCTTTGACCGTAGTACTATCGCAGACCTTGACATCAACATTTGCATCAATGCGACGGCTCGGAAATAAAAACCCTGCAAATTATTACACAATGGTTTATTATTCTCATGAACAGCATGACCTAGTATTACTGCTCTGAGCCCCATCCTCTTCAATTCAGCATCGAATACTTGTAAACCATACGAAACATGACCTGGCTACAATGGAACTACAGAAACTAAATATTCCCCCGGCGCCAGGCGCCCGTAAACGTCTATAGGCGTTTATGATCCAATGGAGGGGTGTGCGGAGGAAGTGGCCTTGGCGCCCCGTCCGGCAAAAAGAGTCGAAAGAGCGTTGCGAGTCAAGCGGGCGGGTGATTGAGTATGATATGACGGGAGGGAGGGAGTACTAACGACGAAACATTGACTTCCTCTGTAGTTCCCGCGTTATACTGCGTTTCATTAATTTTTTTAACCATTTTTTGCCCATAACAACCATGAGCTTCGTCCGATCGGATTGCCGAGATACCAAATGGGATTTTTGTGCGAAAGAACGAATTTTTTAGAACACTTTAAAGACACAAAACGGCCCGGACGGCAGACGGACATTGCAAAATTTGGAATCTCCATGTCTTGAAACGTAAAGTATCGAATTTTAAGGGGGGGGTTGTAAAACATTTTTCGTGACCGAAAACATAGTGTTATCATTCCGAATGAATAATAAACCAAAACGCTGATGGTTTTCAGAAATATTTAAATATTACGCAAACTTAGTGATTGAGCTGATTCGAAGCCTCGTGATTGCCTTGAAGAAACAAGGGTTTGGCGCAGCGGGAGCTGATTGGCAATTTGAATTGCGAGTGATTTGTGTTTCAACCCCTCACTAAGTAACACGAGAACCACATTCCCCTCCTCCCCCCACCAGTCAGTTCTATTCCATCCTCACTCCAGACAGAACAAGCAAAGGGTTCGGAGAAGTTTAGGTTGACTAATTTATGCGTTTCGCTAACTGCGATTAATATATGTGATCAGTAGCGCGAGTTGGAATCAATGTCAGGAACGGCCACTAATCACACACTCAACCGCACAAAACCGAGGTATAGACACCCGAGCGCGTTGCCCGAGGGCTTTAAGCTTTTGAAGGCCGAGCTTAGTCGATGATTTATTCAGCTCCGTTTCATTTTTGGACGGATTGGCATTTTGAGCGACGAGCCGAATCCCCGACCGCTGAACGGCGTCTCTTCATCGGCGGTTAACGAGAGAACGCGGTTAACTAATTTATGGGTATCTTCACGGAAGATGCTCCGCGTCCTGAAGCCGGATATAACAGACGATCGTTCGGCGTATTCAGCTGGGGATTGATGATTCAACAGATATCGACGACACAAGTGAGAGTCTTCACCTTCAATTCAGAGCAGTGAGCATGAACTACCAAAACTCATTCATTGAACAGTCATTTAATGTTGTTAATGCTTTTGCAACACGATTAGCTGCTCATTGACTTCCGCCTCCAAATGGTATTAACATCCACACGCATGGATATAAAACCATGGGATGTGGATAAGTGGCCCTGTGAGTAGTGGGACGTAAATTGCCATGGGTCTCAAGCCTTGCATCTTCGTATGATGCATGACAAAATATACAACAATAAAACTATCAACAAAACAATTGATAGTCAATCGTCTTGCGAGGCCCTGAAGAACTACTGGACAACTTCAAAACTGGTGAGAGGGTGCAGAGTGCGGCTCAACTGCTCCAATGAAATAACGCCTACTGGATTCCTGGGCATGAAGGGATCACTGGAAATCTTAGGATGTACCGACTCGCCAGACTGAGGTCCTCTACTGTGGCTATACGGCCACTTCCGTCGTTAGTCAAGAGGACGGTGAGATAATACGTTCGGAGAATACATCAGACTGCCTAAAACGCTGGGTGCGTGGGGCACGTTAAACGCTACCAACGCGCGACATAACATCTAGAGGTGGAAATGGAGGATTTGAGGTGGACAGTGAGAATCCACCGCAAAATGAGCAAACACACGTACGTTATGGGTATAAGCAACATCCCACGGTGCATTCGGTGTGATACTGACGAGTAGACTCCCTACCATGTCCAGGCGAACGCAACAAAGGAGCGATTTTTGGTCTTTGGTACAACTCCCTCGAGCGTAAACGTCAAAGACATTCCTTAGTAAGCTAATTTCTCCCACTCAGATATTCATCCTAGAGATATTTATGTATTGGGGGAGGGGGGGGGAGCGCATGTGGATTATCATTATCATCTCGCACTTGTTAAACAATTCCATCAATATTCGAAAGGCGGAATGGAACTTATGCGTTTGGGAGTGCACAGATGTTACCATTAGATCATCCGAGATGAAATTCAAACTGAACGAAACCGTATTTTCCAATAATATTCGAAATTATGCGCAGAAAACGTGGGCTTTCGCGAAAAAAAATATCTGGTGCGTTGCAACACACAACATTCCTTAGCTCTACAACACTTCACTTTGTACATGGCTAGTTCTATTCAATCAATTCATCTATCACTCAGTTAATGTGAACTTGGTCAAACAACGCTTTACGGCAACAGGAAGCGGTAGCGCTTACAGTTCCAGATTTTATTGTGCTGCTCGTACTCATTGCAGGACCATTAATGAGGCTGTAAACACAAAATTTTTGAAGAAGGATAGTAATTACTTTTGCAGAGTTATTGGGTAAAAATGTTTAGAACTGATAGTAAGCGAAACGGCGGTAGTTGAAATTCAGGAATTTATGGAGTAACCCCCATGTATCTCATGAGCGTTTTTAAACACTCAACCTCTAGGTATTGGATTGGACTACAATACCAATTTTCTTTAATTTTCCACTAACATTCCAGCGGAGTTTAGAAGGAAAAAACTGCGCTAAAAACGCTTTTCGTCAAAAATGTTGATAATTTATTGTGTTGCTCTCGTCAATTTCCCACGAATGGGAATTTTATTGTATAATTGTCTTATTGAGAGCTATAAATATAAAAAATTTAATCAAATTCGTTTGGAGCCATTTTTGAGAAGAAAAAATATTTGGTGTTTTGATCACTATGATAACTATAGTTTACTTTCGGTGGATTTGGCCCATACCCTCATTTTGGCGTCCCATGGTAACCTGTAGGGTAGACATCAAGTTTCAGCTGATTTGGTGCGGTTGTTTTCTCTAAAAACCGCGTTAAAATGGATTTCGTCGAAAGTTTTGGTAATTTATTGTGCCGCTCTCGTCATTTTCCCACAAATGAGAATTTTATTGTATAGTTGCCATATTGGGAGCTACCAATATAAAAAATTTAATCAAAATCGTTTGGAGCCATTTTTGAGAAAAAAATATTTGGTGTTTTGATCACTATGATAACTATAGTTAACTTTCGGTGGATTCTTCCCATACCCTTATTTTGGCGTCCCATGGTAACCTGCGGGCTAGACATCAAGTTTCAGTTGATTTGGTACGGTTGTTTCCTCTAAAAACCGCGCTAAAATCGATTTCGTCGAAAGTTTGGGTAATTCATTGTGCTGCTCTCGTCATTTTCCCACAAATGAGAATTTTATGGTATAGTTTTCATATTGGGAGCTATCAATATAAAAAATGTAATCAAAATATTTGATTACAGCCATTTGAATAACAGCCATTTTTGAGAAAAAATATTTGGTGTTTTGATCACAATGATAACTGTAGTTAACGTTCGGTGGATTTAGTTCAAACCCTTATTTTGGCGTCCGATGGTAACCTGCGGGTGAGATATGAAATTTGAGTGGATATGGTACGATGGTTTTCTCTAAAAATCGTTCACTTTTGCCCAAATAGTGTTTTTCGGTCTGAAACGTTAAGATCTGAAGAGAACTCAAAATTTTTTGTTTTGCCGATTACATAACTTTCCTTTCTACTTCGTAGAGCCAAGGAAAGTAAAAAAAAAATGTTGAGCTGGGGGACTCTCCAAATGCGCTTTTAGCGGTCGGTTCTTGTTGACTCCATTACCCTCGTGCTCGGCGTGACGAGCAGCATTTCCAGTTAAGGAGCTCTCGAGAGACCGTTTCAAGCCTTGAGGCACTTCCTTAATACGCGTGTTATTAGCCTTGCTTGTCCGTGATGCGAAATTCAATTTGAAAAAGTGATAGTAAAATTCCAAGTGCGGCGTATGTTACGATTTTCCACACTAGTAAGCGACCTGTTCGACCTCATTGTGAGTTCGAGTGGTCTTACAGTTATTACAAGGCCCAAGCTCGCATTCTCAGTTCCGTGTTGATTCCTTCAATTATTCATTATTTCACGACAATCTTCCCCTTTCAGTGCGTTCTATGCGCCATTTGTTCTATCCAATCGTCACGGATTTACAAAATCTAAATTAATTCCCTCGTCTCGTAAAGGGGATGTTATCTCCCTAGAGACCCAAATTTTGATTTTAGACTTACGAATTTGATTAATAGAAATATTAATTACAGACCACTTTGTGCTGAAACTGCAGCTCATAGCAAACCATCGTTAAGACCATTTCCGTTAGAAGGTTGACGATCATTATACTTTCCTTATCCTTCGGGTCGTGGAAAGTAAAAAAGAAAAAAAATCTTAAACTACGCTCTCATTGGATTTATGCGTCAATTTTCGTTCCAGTTAATTCAGACTTACAGGAAACAACCTCGTGAGCCCTCTGAACCCTAAACAAAGTGGAGCTCCTTCAAATTAAATTATCAAAACGCCGAAGCCCGCATTTGCGTTTTCTGTCGGCCGTTCTCTCAATTGTTTTCACTGAAAACTCCCCCCGGAGAAATAAATTTTTAACTCGAGAATCAGCTTAACAAATTCAAAATTAAACATTTGCGAGTAATAAATTTTGAGAAGGAAGCGAAAGCTAAACGAAATGACTAATTCTCCGGTCAAGGGGCGCTGCCGAAGGACAAAGCCGAACGGGGAAAGTTTTGTTTTTATGGAGATCGGCGGAAAATTGCCGCTTTATGAACGTGGAAAAATGGGGGTAAAGTATAAAAAACAAATCTGTTTGAAATCGTTACGAGGTCTCTTGTTCGCGCTCAAATTTGAATGCATGAGCTGAGTTACATTAGCGTTGCAATGGTTCAGACTGTTCACTAACGAAAACATTGCGATTTGTTGGTGGAGGTTCCAGTATTTATAATAGAAACCCACTTTATCAGTTTTCACTACCTTCACTACTGGATTGGCCGCTGAAGTTGAACTTATCTCGCCTCCTGATTTTTACGGAGAATGTTTCCACGCGCCTGTCTGTAGTCAACTTTACGGGAGAACGGTTGTGTTTGTTTTGCGATCCAAAACGATTAGGCTGCCTTTAGTCATGGTCAAGGCGTTTAGTGAAGAGTCAGTGTTAGAAACAGGTAGAAGGCCAATCTTATGCAATTTTTTATTTTTTTAAAGAAACAACCCTTTTAGTTTATTATTCATTCTGAATAATAACCCTATGTTTTCGGTCACGAAAAATTTTTTACAACCCCCCCTCAAAATTTGATACTTTACCTTTCAAGACATGGAGATTCCAAATTTGCAATGTCTGTCTGCCGTCCGGGCCGTTTTGTGCCTTTAACGTGGTCCAAAACATTCGTTCTTTCACACGAAAATCCAATTTGGTATCTAGTTGTGCCCGCCATCTCGGCAATCCGATCGGACGAAGCCCATGATTGTTATGGGCAAAAAACGGTTAAAAAAATTAACAAAACGCAGTACGACGCGGGAACTACAGCGGAAGTCAACGTTTCGTCGTTTGTACTCCCTCCCACCCGCCCGTCTCAACGAAACCGCTCGCCTGCTGTACTGGCAACGCCGCCCCCGCTCACCTCCCCTTTCGACTCGACTCACAACGGGTTCGCTCAATTTCCCCGCCCTGACAGGGCAAAATCATCAGAAGTTTACGGGCGGGGGCCGGTTTTTTTTTTTTTTGCTTCCTCTAGGAAGCGCTCGTGTTTCGTATATAACCTTTGGCACTACGATTTGTCTGTTTATCGTCCGATTGCCTTGTTCTCGTCTTCTCCTCCACAAATGGCTGTTTCGCTCCGTCTCAACTATTTCCGTTAGCAAAATATCTATTATCTTCGATTGAACTTTTCATTATTTGCTTATTTTTGGTTTATTTATTTAATAGTTCGTGCGTTTCGTTTTTTTCGTTCTAATACGATCCAATTTTTTTTATTCACTCGTTTCATTCTCAATTTGTTTTTTTTTTTTCATAGATTTTTGGTTACATTTTGATATTTGTATTTAGCGCGCATATTTTCATATTAAAATTCAGTTTTTTCTAGATACTTTCGTTTTTTTTTGTTTATTTTAATATTACGAGTCAGTTCTTTTCGACATTTTTTTGGGTTTCATTTTGATATTTTTCGATGCTGAATCAAACGGGATGGGTCTCGGAGCATTAATGCTAGGTCAAGCTGTTTATCCAAATAATAAACCGTTGTGTAATAATTTGCAGGGTTTTTATTCGTACCACGTAGTTCACAGTTTTGTTCATTGCTTTCGACAAAAATCACATGGAACATGCAGGGAGGTGAATACACCCAGTGGTATGCCTCCAGGAACTGTCAACGTGTTGTTGATGCAGTCTTGGTAATGCGGGAAACGTATACAGTTAACAACACTGATTACAGTGGTATGTATGAATCATAAGTTAACGTAGAATAGTTGATTAACAGGTCTGTTTGGATGATATGCAAGAGGCCGGCTCCTGCAGCATCCACAAAACACAGACCTGTTGAGATACGGCAGGTATTTGATTGGTTGCCCGTGTGTCACCACATCGAAGTGACCACTTGAGGAATCCCTTACCATCTGGGAGGAGTTCTTAATCTTGTTTCGCACCTGATCTAACTATTAACTTGGGTGGCACGAACTCAGCGAAATGGTTATAGGCTTAGTTTGCAGCAGTCAATGCCGTTACGACACTACAGTGGAGCAGCCCATGGTTTCTTGTTTCCTCCGGTCTTGCGCCGTGCACGGTGGAGAGTCTTTTAGAGAGAAAGAAGTGGAGCTAAGCATTCAAGTCGCCATGTCCCATGAGAAATTGGTTTGTCCAGTGGTCTGGCTCCACGCATTTTCTTGAAAGACATTCATGGATGTCGGGCAAGAACTCATACGTGCCACGTACCTTTGACGAGGATTCCTATCTAGCTTGCCATTTCTCCAATGCCCATTCGCCAATGGCTGCAAGTGTGTTCTGGGGTGAGATCCGCGAGGGGGAAGCTCTCGTTTCACTGTCTACTTTTCAACCATGCCCTTACGGCTACTTAGAATTTCACTGTGAAGAACTTGACTCCATGGTCAGGCTGGCGTATCGCATTGGTGGATGACTATATTGCCCCTGGGATTCCCTGGGACATCTGTAACGTGGATGACGCCACCTCGCTGCACCCGATAAGCAATGGCATCTTCCATTATATGACACTTAACAATCTCAAGCTGAAGCTCTCTTTTCACTCCCCACTGGTTCACCATGCAATCAACGACCAAGTTGATACGTTATGGGCCATTGATCGCTTGGAGGGCTTCAGTGAATACTGTTTGGCTCAGGCCGAATTAGCTGGGTTTTTGTACTTCTGAATGTCCGCGCTTGGCCCTAAGTCATTGTTTCCCCGAGCACCGACCCTGAACTTCCAAAATATCGATAAAGAAAACATCCCCTCTTATCAACCGCTTTAAATGTGCCGCGAAACTGGAAAAACCGATTGATACGGGCCGAACAACATAGATGTCGCGTAATCAATCCTGGTTATCAGGTGAACAGCTGGAGTGATTACATGGAGCGAGGGAGAAAAGCCATCCGCGAGTCGCACTAGTGAATTTTATTTACGATTTATTTTTAAGTGACGTAACCCTGGAATAAAGACTTTATTTTCGTTTTTGGTTTATTATAGATTCTGAATAATAACCCTATGTTTTCGGTCACAAAAAATTTTTTATAAACCCCCCTCAAAATTTGATACTTTACGTTTCAAGACATGGGAATTCCAAATCTGTAATGTCCGTCCGCTGTCCCCCGTCTCCCGTCCGCCGTTCCCTGTCCCCCGTCTCACAACCACGGTTCGGGCCGTTTTGTCCCTTTAACGTGGTCTAAAAAACTCGTCCTTTCGCACAAAAATCCCATTTGCTATCTAGTTGTGCCCGCCATCTCGGCAGACGAAGCCCATAGTTGTTACGGACAAAAAATGGTTAAAAAAATTAACGAAATGCAGTATAATCGCAAATAAGCCGTGTTTCGTATCGTTTTCAAAGTATTTTTACATCCTGGGTCGAATGGAATGAGTATCAGAAGTGTACAACTACATATAGGGAAATTACAGTAATTATTAGAGTCTACTATTTGCAAGAAATGGCGGGAACTACAGCGGAAGTCAATGTTCCGTCGTTAGTACTCCCTCCCTCCCTCCCGTCTCATTAGAACCGCCCGCCTGCTCGACTCACAACATCGTGTCCTCGTCCCGATTTCCCCGACTCTTTTTGCCCGATGGGGCGGAGGAAGGTTAGGGCCACTTCCTCCGCACACCTCTCCATTGGATCATAAATGCCTACAGACGTTTATGGGCTCCTGGCGCCGTGGGAATATTTAGTTTCCGTAGTCCCATTGTAGTCAGGTCATGTTTCGTATGGTTTACTAGTATTTTTCGATGCTGAATCGAATGGAATGGGTCTCGGAGCAGTAATACTAGGTCAAGCTGTTCATGAGAAAAATAAACCATTGTGTAATAATTTTCAGGGTTTTTGTTTATTACAGGTGAGTTATTTTTAATCATTACTTAATTTATAATACGATTTTGGAGGAGAGATACAATAAAGACTTTTGTTTATTACAGAGCAACGAACTATCGTTCTTGTTTTTAAAAAAACTCCCTCTGGGAGCAGCTTTCCTGAATATATATGTATATCCGAAGTGTATAGGTTCGTATTTGAGGATGGTTATCGGTAACACACATTCCAGTAGCTTTCTAGGCTACATCAACATTCTGAGGCAATATTTTTGCCTACAAATTTGCTCACCCTTCATACAGCCCGTTTGCTTATAATCGTGAAAGTTGTTGAAAGCGCTATATTAACGACTTCGAAGAAATGGCACTGGAGAGGTGGTGAGGGGATGTGGTGGCCTTAAATATAAGTGCTACTACAACACATTTAATACAATGTAATGTCTTAGAGATCGAATAGGTAGTTTGCGAAACTGCATCATTTTTATTGACGAATGGACTCGTCATAATCTCATTGGAAAGAAGTAGAGAGAAGCGAAGGGAGTGCACATGACAAATGTCTTCTCGTTCGAGACACGGCATAGCCCTAATCTCATTGTTTTAGAGATATACCGGTGAAGTTGATGTGACGTATGTCCTCGGAAATGTCTCGACATGTTTGAACGAACTCCGCTCGGTTTTTTATCCGCTAGACCGCGCTTTAGATCGAGAACGTTACGCGGCCCATGAAATGCGATTTGAAAACCCCGGAACGTAAATTGCACGGTCTGACTTGTAGCCGCGAGATTGCACTTCTCATCTTATCAAACCAATTAATTTTATCCGGTCCCACCGTTCGTAATTCAACGAATGGAGTCGTTCCTGGAGAATAGGGCGAACGGGGACAATTTTCTCTGATGCCCAGTCTTATTTAAAATCCTTTTCTCATTTGGAGCGACGTTCCTCTGCACTGGAATAACTGAGGAAGAGAGAATACTCGGTGCGATTCTGTTATCGTCACAAAAATATCAGATTACTCCCGTCCTTTTGTGACGTTTCACTCGCCGCGATGTTCAGCTCTGAGAATAATTTTATATTTCCGAAGTCGCACGACCGAAACTTCCACCTCCTTCATCAGACCCCTTCCCATCGCGTAATTGCATGTAAAACAGTTGCTTAGATTTGAATGAAGAGTCTGCTCTGTGGAACTACGTTGACTACCACGTGTACGCAGTGCTGTGGAAGAGGTGGTCCTAACGGGTCCTTTTCCCTATCAAAACGACTATTCTTTCACACTTATTAGAGAGTTACATCAGTCGAAAGTCGTAGGTGGTGGCTTCGCTGTCGTGCCAGAGTCCGGCCACTCGGTCAGCATCCACCGATCCCTGACCTGTGGAGGTACGGCAGGTTGTCATCTACTCAGTTTCCCAGTGGGGAGTTGTAGCCCATGCGTTACCGAATATGTATGACCCTGGGGAATCGGTAACATCCGGGCGGAGTTCATGATTAGGAATGGTGGTCAAAACTGGGAGATTTGGCTGCTCTGCCAACAACCGTCGCTCACTGTTGTAATTACAGTGGATGAGCACGTGGTTTCTTGTTTCCTTGCCCTTGCGCACAAGACAGACAAGTTACAAATCTTTGAGAGAAAAGAAATGAACCTGCGCACTCCAGTGGCCGTGTCACATGAGGAACTGACTCATTCAGTGGCCTGGCTCAACCCACTTTCTTCGCATGTTGAGAAAAAACGCATACGTGTTGATCCCTTTGCCGAGGATTCCCATACCGCTTGCCGTTTATCTAATACCCATTCGTTCCAAGTTTTTGTTGAATACGGAGGTCCATGTAGAGTTCGGCCCAGAGTGAGGGAAGCTCCTTTTTCACTCTCCCCTTGTCCACCATGCAGTCAATACCAAGTCAACGTATAACTCGCCATTGATCACTTGGAGTGCTTCTGTGGTGCTTTGGTGGTTGCAGGGTCGTCCTCGTCATCACAGCGTATCAAGTTGGTCATACATCTCCTGAAGGGCAGCTGATGACATTCTTCACGTACTGCAAAGCACCTCTAGCACTGGAAGAGGATAATTATAAGCGTGAATTATAACTGTGACGCTGAACAGCTTCATGAAGAAACTGCGCAGGATCTCGCTCGGCATCTACTGGGAAAACAATTGGGAGAACGTTGTGGGTTCAGACCTCGCTTTGACTGACCTACTGTGGGCAGTCCTCAGGAGCAGGCGTTTCAATGGGCTGAGCCGAACCTTGCCGGCACACCCTTCTTCGTTGCTTTTCGAACACTTCAAGGTAGTAGCCCTATCTGCCAGAAAACGTTTCAGGAGCGTACAGTCTTGAAGCGCACTTGGCGACATATTCTTTTCTGATGCCAAAAATGATTGCGTCTTGCCAATGAATGGAAATGCGCTCATGGCTCCCGCCAATCAGATATTAATATCAGCTGTGACACATCGCAGCAACTCATATCGTTTTTAAGAACAGTTTGCGTCCAAGGTTGTGAAGAAAGTACAAAACAACTTGAAATAGAATTCCTACGTAATTGCTGATAAATGCAGTGTGTTATCAAACGGGAATGTATGGTACTGTCGACTTCGGAAATAATCCTTAAAGCCTTATGTTAGCAGGAGAGGCTAACTGAACTCCATTGAGGTAAGAAAAAAAAACATGCTCCCAGGGGTTTTCCCGTTTGAGCCAAGGGCAACGAACTCATTCTGCATGAGCTGAGCCGAACAATGGGAAATAAAAGGAGTTAGTGCTGACAATTATAGGGTTTTCAAAAAAAAGTAGGTGAGCAAGGTGGGGGCTGTAGCATCACGCACCCCTTTATGTGATGTAGGGTAGAATTGCTACCAGTTGGAAGCACTGGTGCTATGCCCGCTCATCTTCTCGCCTGTGGTGTTGTATTCGCAACTCTGACAGCCTTTTCAGTCACTCCATGCACCTCTCCATTTGAGAAGTGCAATAAGGCAGAGATGGAAGGAAGCAACAAGTAGCATGGTGAGATGAATTCACCTGAAGGTGAGGCACAAGGCTTTCTAACAACTAGGTAAATAAATAAACGCGCTTGGGATTAAACATAGTTTTCTCTTAAACGACAATTTTAATTAAACTCCCACAGTCCTTTACTCTCCTAACACCTTCTGCTTCATAGAAATTCTCGTCGTTCAAATCGCTTTTATCGTAATGTCAGGTAGGAAGGATCGCACGAGATATTCAAACGTTCACTCAGAGCCATCTGATGAGCTTATTGCGACCTGGCTAAGTTCAGTTGGATTCGTAATATCGGTTCGCATGAATTCGCTCTCTGCGTCTCATTACGAAGTGAGTAGTCTAGAGGTGGAATCTTCAAAATCAATAAAATTACTAGGGAAGTTTTGTGGGGTACACGAAAGGAATACCTAACGAGCTGTTCATTCGTCGAACGAAAGTGCGTCAGCGTCGTCGTTAATTCGAACTGTGGGATCTACGTCAGGTTAACTGGAAATTCCTTCGGAAACGCACCGGATGAGATCGGAAAAGTTTTATTATTACTGCGGGTGTTTTGCGGGGAATCCGTTACAAAACTCGACAATCCGAAAGGAAAACTTGGAGCAGACGAGTAACTTCGAAAGTCGCTTTGGTCGAGAAGACTCCGGAGGCTTAGCTCGTTACAATTACGATATTGAACTCAAGTTAGCCTCAGGCTGTGTCTCTGAAGAGGCACCGATATTTTAATCATCCTCTGTGAATCCCCATCACTTTGATTAAGTTCGATTCTCCCGCCCCAAAGCATTTTTCATTCCATCAAATCCCCTTCAAACTGCAAAGCAAACTCGTTGACGAAATTGGATTGAAACGAGCCGCTCTCATCTCCGCCCAAGAAGTGTTATTTCCTTTGTACGGTCTGCAATCGCCGGCTTTTTTTTGTGGAACGCCGAGAATTACGTGAAGTAAAATCTTCCCGAACTGGCGATCGAGTCCTGTAAATCTCATCACTGTGCATCTCATAAACATGGAATTGCATTCTAGCTTGAGGCTAGTTCAAACGGTGTAGACTGTAACGTATAGCTCGTGATGCTGCAACAATATAACACTGTGATCACAACGAAACAGTGAATGATGATAATCCACTTAAGTAAGCTGTACCTCGAACGTTCAGCCTCGAATGACAACGGTTGGTTATCGACGAGTCTCACATTCGAGACGTTGGAAGGATTCCTAAAGAGTAGAAGATGAACGGTACAGATCATGTTTTTTTTTTCTAGAAACGGTGGATGCAAGTGATACCCTCACTGCAGCCACAAACGGGCCTATTATAAGGGCGTCCATGATTCTCAGATCATGGCCCCCCTACACAACCCCCAGGCCCCACGGCACTGGTCTCACTTGGTGTGACGTCACTTATGCGCCCCCACCATCCCCGCACAAAGCGGAGGATATCCGCAAGTTCGGCATACGCTCAACACATGCTCTGCCGTCTCTAATCCTACCTCGCAGAACCTGCATACCTGTACCTCGCACTTGCCAATATTTGCAAGGTGGAACCTCAGCGGACAATGACCTGTCAACAGGCCACATATGATCTTCATATCTGTCCTTCCCAGTGCAAGCACCTCCTTGGCCCTCCCTTTGAAGAGTCGGATGAAGGGTTTTGAATGTCTAAGCCCGGGCAGCCCCTGCTAATGGGCCGCCCTCCACCTATCCTCCCATTTGCCAACCTCTCAACGTAGGTGGGTCCAACTGGTAGTTCCTACAAAGGGCTCAGGGCCGACAGGAATCTGCGCTGATCCCTTCTTTCCCAACCCATCAGCCCATTCGCTTCCCTCTATACCCTGATGTCCTGTTACACTGTTGTCCTTGGCCAGGGCCTTCAGGCCAGCCTGGCACTCCCACACCTGCCATGATGTAAGACAGTATGAGGCTAAGGCCTTGAGAGTGGCCTGATTGTCCACCATTATGTGGATCCTCTGCCGCTTCAGTCCCCTCTGCAGCCGCCGCTGCACACAGACCGTCACCGCAGCCACCTCTGCCTGGAACAGCGTAGCCAGCGACCTCAATGGGATCACTGCTCAGATGTTGTTACATACGTGTCAAACAAATTTCATCTTCTTCCACAATATTCGTGCATAAGGACTGTGTGTAAAGGTGACAGTTTGCTGTGTGACTGAGCCCAGAGACAAAGACTGGCTATCACCAACCTCCTCGACTCCTAGGGCTCCTATTAGTGAGCCTTTAAGCAGGGGGTCCTGTTTTTCTTTTAGGGTGGCCAACTGGTGCTCTGGCATTGAAGCGGGTGGGGGGACTTGCCAAGGGGCTCTCTGTCTTCATAATTCCCCTTACCAAGCCATGAGCAACAAAAACAGAGAGCCTCATAGCTCCCCACTGTCCATTGGTTGTCGGTTGCTCTTGGCAGGGGCGTTGGCGTTCTTCCCTTCTTCATTCTATTCCTCCTCACCATCACGATGGACGACTACCAGACATTCAAAAACGCCAAAGGCCTAAAGGGTCACATCTCCTGTCGAAAGGAATAAATATCAACGTCAATAGAACTGTGTACAGGTATAATGCCGAACAGATGCGCCTCGTCGCAGTTTCTGAAGCGTAGGCTATGAGAGAAGGGGTACGCCATGCCAACAACTATATAGCAGGGCGATTCCTCTTCCATACTACAGCAGCCGTTAAAGCCCTGTTTTGGAACCCCGAGTATGGATAGGGTCAAACCTCCGTAAATAGCCACCATGCTCTGCCAAGCTCTCCTATAGCACCCGTGGACCAGCAGCCCCAGAAAGCATGCGTCAGGCTCCTTGACCCTTTTGAGCAGGTGAGTAGAGTGAAGGGTTATGAGAATCCTCACCCTCAGAGTTAGCAAAGGAGGTCTGTTTCTGGCCTTGGTGTTTCCGAGACAAGGTTGCAGGTTATCTGCAGTGCATTTTCCAAGAGTTTTCACTCCCCATATAAATCCACGGCTCAATTCAATGCTGCAAATCACATCGCACGAGTAAAACCCTAAAAAAAAGTATATAGTTTGGTATTATGAATGCAGCATTTGCCTTCAAGCAAAATCGACTGAAAGTAACCTAGCGAAAATACATTCACGCTCTGTGTAGGCCGCAACATTTATTTATGGAAACACTTTTTATGTAGGGAAGTAAAATAATGAGAAAAATGTTTCAAGCATTTCACGTGAAGTTGAAAATGAGTTGCTTTCAATAGGTTTATGTACTTTCAGATTTTGTATAAAGATCTAGGTCGTTCAGCTAGCCGAATCATCGATTTATGGCACTCCTTCTTTGGCACTAGTTATATGTCTTCCACAGAATCGGCAATTTTCCTGATGTGGTTGGGTGTATCGATTGCACCCATATTCCGATTTGTGTAGACGGATTTCATGTACCTAGAGAATAATAAAAAAAGTTAAACGGGGGTTTAAAACGTTTTCAATCCTTTTACCATATTTCACAATGCTCAAAGACACATTGTTGTTTTCTGAGCATGCTGAATTCTGCAGCAATCTTCTCCCCCTTCTGTTTTTTGCTGCAGTGCCAGCATCCGATTTTCGTTCATAATTCATTCTGAACAATTTTTTACAGCCCCCGCCCCACAAAAATTTGATACTTTACGTTTCAAGACGTCGGGATTCCAAATCTACAATGGCTGTCCGCCGCCGTTTTGTGCCTTTCTAAAGAACTCATTCATTCGCACGAAAATTCCATTTGGTATCTAGTTGTGCCCACCCTCGCGGGAATACGATCAAACGAAGCCCATGGTTGTTATCGATAGAATGGTTCAAAAATTTAACAGAAACGAAATGTCGGCATTCCTGTATCATTGTCTAGGTATTTTTAGATGCTCGAATGAAACAATGTTGAGAAGTGTAAGAATGCGTTTAGACTGAAAATAGTGAAATCGCAGTAATTATAGTGAGCCAAAGTCAACTAATTGAGTGAACTCGTGGAACAATAACTACAGCGAAAGTAATTGTATCGTTTGTACTCCTTTCCCTCCGCCTCATTAAGATCACCCGCCAGCTCGAAACGTCACGTCATGCCAATTGCCTACAGGCAACTGCAAGCGCCTGGAGTATTTAGTTTTCGTCGTGCCGTTGTAGTCAGGTCATGTTTTGTATGATTTACTGGTATTTTTCGATGCTGAATCGAATGGCTTCTATTTCGGCATGTTTTAATACCAGCTCCTTCAACATACTTTCTCCTCGGCTGAGAAGTTGATTATTTTCTGTTTAGCATACGTTATTTGTTATCTTCCATTAAACCCATGAAGGATATCATAAGTACATGTCGTAATAATACCCAACTATGTTAACTATAATCATAAACTCCTCGCTAATTTCAACCTCCCACTAACCGCTTATTTAACGGTAAAACGAGATTTGACTACAACATGCGAATGTTGCGTTATGACCGAAAATGTTCGGGGATCTTGGGCTGACAGGGGATGAAGTGATGCAGTGTTAAAAGAAGAGAGTGGTACGTCGCAAGGATTTGGGGAAGGTACGAGCCGGAATTAACAAAGCAACCGGTTTTTGTAGTATCCGCCGTGATGGTAAAGGAAATGAGTGGCAGATACTTTACTTGGATCATAAATCAAGAACGGAAAAACGCCAGTTGGACTCATCGTCTAGCCAGAGGCAACAGACACAAACCCACAAAACCCACTCGAATTCGCAACCTACCAGGGATTTATAACCAACGCTGAACGTTGACGTAGTAACTAACAAAAATTCGAAGACAGGTGTAGCAAATAGTGCTAACCTCACGTTAAAAATTTCTTACGACAAAAAGATGACGAAATTCTTGAGTTACGATTTGTCTTGCGAAGATATTGTTTGGGAACGTCTGTGAATAGTTACAGGTCCGCTCAAGTAGAGAAATCAGTTTGATCAGTTGATTTTGTATTTAAAATTCGCGTGAATATTTCTTATTTGTCCCAAAAAACTTAACTTGTTGTTATGTATTAATTATTTCATATACATTATTAATTATGCAATGTTGGCCAACCTGCTACACAAAGTTGAACGTAGAGGTTGGACGAATAAAGCAGTATGTTCTAATCTGGTAATGGCTACCAAGTACTCGATTTTATTATCCAGTTTTATCCTTTTTCATTACTTAAATCAATTTATTTCAGTGGCGAAGAGAATGGGATGTAAAACCTCCCGACAGACTAGGATATGAGTGAGATTTGGTTAGGAGAATAGATAATAGTAGATAAGAAGAGGAAAATTTAATTTGTTTAAAGAAAACCAACCTGTACAAACTGTTAACAATAAGGAAATACCGTATTTTCTCACTGCGTTATCTCAAATAATCTTTTCACGCACGAAGAAGAAGTATAGAAGTATATTGTATAATTTGTAAATAACCTGTTGATTTGTGAACCTCGATTAATCAACTTCTACTTCTAAGAACATGGATTATATAAGAAAGTTGTTGTTGATTCCTAATAAACTGTCTTGATCACGCACGTCTGGCGCGAACGCAAAGGATGTGTTTAGTGTCATGAAGGAAGAAGGATTTCCACCAGTGTATTTTCTTTAATCATTTTCTAGGGAGGGAAATGTTATGTATTATTTATATTAATTATTTCATATACATTATTAATCATGCAATGTTGGCCAACCTGCTACACAAAGTTAAACATAGAGGTTGGACGAATAAAGCAGTATGTTCTAATCTGGTAATGGCTACCAAGTACTCGATTTTCTTATCCAGTTTTATCCTTTTTCATTACTTAAATCAATTTATTTCACTTGTGGACTGACGGCTAGGGAAGAACCGATTCAACAACGGCGTAATTGGTTGTTTACAGAGTTTGAATTACGATTCACTGCGAGGTCGTGATAATCTCCTGACCTGTCGCTAATCCGACTTTTGAGAACCTCGTAAGTTAACCTGTGACCGTAAATAAAGGGCAGGACGCTGATTTTTTTTTTAACATCCTTCGCAAAAGCGGCGGTCGGGATCGGTGTAGCGCTCGGAGCGAGCTCTTCACCTGGTTCTCCGTTCTCAGTTCATCGGTCGCCTGCAAGAGACCAGCACCGGCTGGAGAAACTAATCCAATCCAGCCTCTCGCCAGCCAGAGAGTATTTCTGGTCCTCCGCACCGGCTCACGGCGGCGTTGCCTAACCGGTTCATATGCCGCCCTCCCGATCGGCGGCCAATACACTTTGAACGTTTCCCGATCACCTGGAACCGATAGACCCCCCATCGACCACGCCCCTCGGCCGTCAAACCCTTTACTTCTCGCCACACCTATTCAAATTACTTGCTCCTCTTACCTTCTGACCACTTTTCTTTACTGAAACCTGCAAAATCACGAGAAAGTACCTTATGCGGCTCAACACGCAACTATCATCGCCAAATCACGTGAGAGAGAGCGAGTGGTGGAGAGGATTACTTGAGTCAAGCACACATGAACTCTTTTTTTTTTGTCTTTTCGCAAAGCCTGTTATTTGGAAAGAGATACATCCAAATAAGTGTTGAGCTCAACTCCCGTGCCGAAAGCCTTTTAAGACACAACGCCACTTCTCTTCTACTAATAAACACCTGTGTAGATACTCATAACAATTTTTAACTACTACGATACCTATTCCAGCTACCATCCATTTAATCATAGGTGCTTTCATGCCAATTCCATCCCGATATTTCCCATATACTTGATTCCATAGAGCTTACACGTGCTTTCTAATGTTGTTCAACTCCTACCTGTAACTTATGTGCTCGCAAACAAGTAATCTTGGTGCTTAAACCGGTCTTACATGATATCATTTATTGATATTTATTGATATTCCCCTAACTCTCTGAATGATCATCCTATATCATTCGTCAAGCTTTCTAATTAGCCTACACATACGTATTGGTGGTTATTGATATACTCTGTTCCACTTGAATGTTAATTAAGCGTACACTAGCTTTTTGTAGTTCGCTAAAGACTGATGACCTTAGCGATTGGGGCAGGTTATTATAACTGACGTGAATAACGTATGAATGACTTCTCGTGGTTTCTGTATAAACGCGAACGATGGAGAGCAGATCCTCGATTTCACGGGAGTAATGGAAAGTTGTGAGTTACCAGTTGTTAATGAGTCCGGTTTTGGTATATTTTTGAACGAACCTCATGAGCTCCAAAGCGCATCGTTTGAAGGAGAAGCGGAGAGAATAAGAACAGAAAATTCATTCTTTGTCGCTCTTTCAACTAGACGTTCTTGATTTTTGTTTTCCCTATTGAAATTTGGTGCAAACTAAACCGGAAACCTCATGGATAATTAATTTTATAACAAGATAGCGGATCGAGAAGCGGTTTATTATTTAAGGGAAAGCAACTGACCACCAACCAATTCGAAGGAAAACTTATAAAATTACGATCATAGTTGGAGTACCCCTTCGAGGCTTTGGCTTTGGATGTTGAGTCTGCTCGCATATCCTTCTGGACAACACTCTTTGATTGGATTAGGTTCGTCAGCCCACCAGGGGACTTTGCTCGCCCTGTGCTCTAGTTACCCAAGCCCAGCAGAGTACACTACTGTGGTGATCATCTGCACATTACTGTCCAATTCTTCAAGTGAGTCAGCTTGCACTACTACGTCGCAGTTTGCCTTTTAGTACTCCATAAAATCGAACTCGGTCAGGAGTTTAATTGGGGAGTTCAATAACCGAGTCAGTAGGGTATGAGTCGCGACTGTGACATTACGCACGGCCGTGCTCTCGCCTCATACATGGGATCGTTGGCTACAACCGAGTTTTATTCGTTGAGCCGGTGGTGTTGTTCGACGTAAACACATACTCTTCGAGCAGTAGGTCAATATGTGGCGGCGATCATACGTTATAAACAGCTGTTAGCGCGCGCTTAGCAACGAAGGACTTCTTGTTATTTTTATAAACAATTATTTTAGTGGCGTGTTGTCAACCTTAGTAAAAGCTTACATCAATCGACGGAAAGACTAAAATCTTTATTAAATAGGAGTTACAACCCTTACCCTTACCGTGTACGGTGTTCTCAAAAATTGATTTAGTCAAGGCCTATCAGCAAATTTCAGTCGCTGAAGAAGATATTGGGAAGACTGCTATCATCACTCCGTTTGGTCTTTTCGAATTTCCATTCATGACGTTTGGACTTCGAAGTGCCGGGCAAACTTTTCAAAGATTTATGGATGAAGTTTTGCGTGGTTTAGACTTTTGCTTTGTTTATATGGACGACATTCTCGTTTTCTCTTGTTCTAAAGAAGACCATGAACGTCATCTTCGAATTGTTTTCGGACGTCTTTCTAAATACGGATTAGCCATCAATCCACAGAAATGCATCTTTGGAGTTGCTGGAGTTCCTTTTATAGGTTATACGATTTCTGCTGCTGGTATTCGTGCTCCCGACGAACGAGTTCAGGCAATTAAAGACTACCCTCTACCAAAAACAGCGCAAGGTCTTCGCCGTTTCCTGGGTATGCTGAACTTTTACCGCAGATTTATATCTCACGCCTCCGAGTTTGAAGCTCCTCTTCATGACTCAATAAGCAATCCACTCTTGAAAGGTTCTCAGCCGATTCACTGGACACCTGAACTCGAAAAAGCTTTCTCAAAATGCAAAAACTGCATTTCTTCCGCTTCACGTCTTGTCCATCCTCGTATCGGTGCGCCACTTGGTTTGTTTACAGTTCAACTCAGACAACTCTCATTCATCGCAGAATTTTCGACTGACACTCAGCGCGTCAAAGGTGTCGACAACATCGTCGCTGATACTCTTTCTCGAATGGAAGCTATCTCTGCACCACTTGACTACGAGTTGCTAGTTGAATCTCAAGCAAAAGACGAAGAGCTCAAGAAGATTACTCATGAAAACTCATCTCTCCGCATCTCACGTGTGCCGATTCCTGGGTCCTCACTCACTGTCTTATGTGATACATCAACAGGAAAACCTCGGCCTTTCATCACGCAGCCATTTCGTCGTCGTGTTTTCGATCAACTCCACAACCTAAGTCATCCAGGTGCCAAAGCCTCTGATAAATTAGTTGGTGATAGCTTCGTTTGGCCTTCCATCAATAAGGATTGTCGAAATTGGGCTCGTGCTTGCAACGATTGTCAACGATCCAAAATCTCTCGTCGTGTTCATGCTCCTCTTGGAAATTTTCAAACACCGACAAAGAGATTTTCGCACATTCACATTGATCTGATTGGTCCACTTCCATCTGCACATTCCTCTCGGTATTGCTTGACTGTCATCGATCGCTTTACTCGATGGCCCGAGGTTTATCCTCTACAGAACATAACTGCAGAAACTGTGACTCACGCGCTTTCGGATTGTTGGATCTCTCGTTTTGGCGTTCCTGAAACTTTAACCTCAGATCGTGGTGCTCGATTCTCTTCTCATCTCTTCAAAAATTTCGTTGAACAATTTGGAATTCGACATAACATCACAACAAGTTGGCATCCTGCCGCAAATGGTTTGATCGAACGTGTATATCGTTATTTGAAAAGTGCAATAATGGCTCATTGCGACATCGATTGGATTACAGCTTTACCTTTTGTTCTTCTTGGCATTCGTGCTGCTTTCAAAGAGGATATCAAGGCTACATCTGCTGAGATGGTTTATGGAGAAACTCATCGTTTGCCTTTTGAACTGGTCTCTTCAAACGTCGCAAACAAGAATCTCGAAGATTCAAGCAGCTTTCTTTCATCTTTCAAGCTTACGAGAATTCATGTCTCGCTTACGACCAGCTCCAGCATCAAGACATTGTCAGCCTGGCATTTTTGTTTTTAAGGAGCTCTCGACGTGCAGTCATGCATATTTGAAGGAAGGACCTATCCTTAAGGCACTCCAACCGCCATACAACGGCCCCTACGAAGTCATCGATCGAGGCGACAAGACGATCACACTGAAGATTTACAACAAACCTACAAAAGTCTCTATCGATCGAGTGAAACCTGCATTTATTTTACAAGATGATGTTCCAATCCCTACGCCTGTTCCTGTTTCTACACCTGTTCCTGCGCCCGCTGAACTGACACCAGCTCCCGACCGCACAACGCGATCTGGCAGAAAAGTAAAGTTTAGAAACGTTTTGAATTCGTAGCCTGATTCTCTGCCAAGGGGGGTAGTGTGGCGGCGATCATACGTTATAAACAGCTGTTAGCGCGCGCTTAGCAACGAAGGACTTCTTGTTATTTTTATAAACAATTATTTTAGTGGCGTGTTGTCAACCTTAGTAAAAGCTTACATCAATCGACGGAAAGACTAAAATCTTTATTAAATAGGAGTTACAACCCTTACCTCCTATAAATACAATATGGCCCTAAGGTGGTGTCTTCTCATCGAGAACGCCCGCGTGACGCAAATTGTTACTGTGTTGGTCTAAATAGCCGAAGTATCGCGAAATGAGGTCGTAGACGGTTCTGAAAAGTCTCCTCATTGCGATTAGTAGCGCGATTCCTAGAAATACTTGAGAAAGCGCGACGGAGGATTCCGAGCATTTTCGTCCATTTGCATTCGCGTCAAAGCTGAGGATAATGTTTCATGACGAAGCTCAGTTTCAACTGGTTCACCTCGCGCTCCGATTTATCTTCGAAGTCGGGGGTGAAGTTTACAAAGACAATGTGAGTGAAAATGCTCGTTTGATGCCGAAGGAAGTTGTGGAATGCCGAGGGAGAGAACTGATAAGAGGGATACGAATTAAACTGTATCAAGTGGATTTGCTGCAGCCGTTCACGTTACATCAAGATTCTCTTCTGTCAAGTTTCTTATAAGACGTGTCGTTTCCAACATCCGATACTTCTCATTCTCAACTCTCACACTCCGGCAACGCATTACGCGACACTTTTCCTATTCCCTATCCACTTTCACCTTTCCTTATCAACCCTTCACTACCACAAATACTTTACTCAGCTCCCCCTTCCCCCTACGCGCCATCCCTTTCACCCGAACTCCTTCTCTCCGGCAATTAGGACTAAATTTAATTAAACGTCACCCCGCGCTCTCGTGTCAAAGTTGCCTTTATTTGTATTCCGTTACAAGCTGATTCGAGTTCTTGTCTTTTGGATCTTTGTCATCTACCACACCGCGCGACGCGGGATATTGGTAGACTCAACGAGGGAATTCGGAACGAACATTACTGATTGAAGTTCCACCAGTCAATACCAAACATAACTCATGAACTTTCTTAACTCTCACGTAAGTTAGCGCAATTAAGTTGTTCTGCGAATCATCTCAACGTAGCCCATACAATTGGGCCCATCGTATAGTTGAAAACCTCTTTAACTCGCGTTGATGAAATAACAATAAATATAGATATAATCTATATTTCATACTGAATAGCTATGAATTGGAAAATGCAGCAGTATATGGTGTGACTATCAACCTCCATATTGCATTAAATCGCCACGGTTGACTCAATTGATAAAATAGTCTGCAACATTTTTTAGTGTTCGTGTTAACGATTTCGAAATTACTAAGAGCCCCCTGTGAAAAAGTGCACTCAACATTCTGAACTGTTCTGGAACTAATTTGACGAATAATCATCAAATATCATCGGGGAATTTGCCAGTTTCTCTGGTTCTGTCAGTCGAGAACAGTTTACATCACGTTGCAGTGAAACGAATGCTCCTTCGAATTACCCCTTCAAAGAACTGCGAGCAAATTCCAAATTGTAGCGATCACCTGCTTTGAGCTTCCTTCTATCATTCGTCCTTTGCCATCGAACCGTCCATGACAGTGGCTTCAATGGGCGCCAGTGAGCTGAGAGTAACCGCTCGGCAAGGCCAGGAGTCGCCAACCGGCATCCGTGAACCATCTAGGAACAGCCCGAGAGCCTGAGGTTCTCAAGAAGAACATACCTAAGCAAAAGGCCGTAAAAGAAACGTGTCAACACAACTACAAATTGTGTTGGTAAATCACTCACCGGCATTAAAAACGTCGCCCTTGACTTGGAACTTTACCAAAACCCTTTTGCGATTGATGTTAATGATGTACCAAGCCATTCGCAAATGAACATAGTAGAATTACAAAGTTACAGCACACATAAAACGGCATTCAAAGAAAGCGCTGACTCAGTACAGTTCTACGGAGGTTTGAGTTCTGAAACTTCAACGAATTGAAAAAACCCTGCAAATTATCACACAATGGTTTAACCCATTCTGGTCTGTTTTTCCTATGACGTTTCTACAAAAAGTAAAATAGCTCCAGTAAATAAACGGAAGTACAGATGGGAATCCTTCTCGAAAGAATATGTGAGTTTAATCCGTGAAAACCCAAGAACCCTGCAAATTATTACACAATGGTTTATTATCTCATGAACAGCTTGACCTACTATTACTGCTCCCCCATCCCATTTGATTCAGCATCGAATACTAGTAAACCTTACGAAACATGACCTGACGACAATGGAACTACGGAAACAAAACGTCTGATGATTTTGCCTCGGGTCGGGGAAATTGGAACGGGGGTGCTTCGAGCAAACCCATTGCGAGTAGAAAGGGGAGTTGAGCGGCGGCGTCGTTGGGAGGCGAGCGAGCGCTGGTGGTTTTTGAAAAAGAGACAGGCGGGGAGGGAAGGAGTACAAACGACGAAACGTTGACTTCCGCTGTAGTTCCCCTATTGTACTGCGTTTGGTTAATTTTTTTAACCATTCTTTGCCCATTACAACCACCGGCTTCGTCCAATTGGATTGCCGAGATGGTGGGCACAACTAGATACCAAATCGGATTTTTGTGCGAAAGAACGAATTTTTTAGACCACGTTAAAGGCACAAAACGGCCCAGACGGCGGACGGACATTGCAAATTTGGAATCTCCATGTCTTGAAACGTGAAGTATCAAATTTTGCGGGGGGGTTGTACAAAATTTTTCATGACCGAAAACATAGGTTTATTATTCAGAATGAATAATAAACCGAAAGTTTGCTCAGCAGATAATCACTATGTCTGCTGGTATAATTAGTACGAACAAGCTTTTTCAATTCTCAACTAACTCGAAAATAACTATTGTTCCCGGTTAACAGATAAACATTTAGATGCGATACTGCGTGTGTCTACGACTAAAATGAAAGCAGACATTAAAAAACTTTCAAGTCAAATGCAGCCGCAAAAATCTCACTGATGTTTACTTTTATGTTAGTATAGTAATTTAAATAAACATGATTGTATATATAGCATTATGACTGTCCCTTTGGTGGGATATGCACTGTTGCCAAACTACCTATTGTGCCAGCCCGAATCTCTCACTAGTCGATGCCTGGGCTCCTAAGGAATGCCAGGTATTTCCTGCACCATTCTTTGATGTCCACCCTGGGATAAGTAGTACCAAAGACCAGAAAAGGTTCACGCTCGAGTCTCCAGCACTAGACCAGGACATGGTAAGTAGCGTCCTCATCCGCGCCACACCACTTACACTGAAGTGTGTCGACTACGCCCATAAAACGCATGCGTTTGCTCATTTTGGAGTGCCCGGTGATGTTCCCAGCAATTTGCCTTAAGTCCTTCCTCTCCATTATCCGTTCTGTCTTACGTAATGCGTTTGCTCTGAGATGAAGCGTTTGGAGTGTCTTACTCCCGCCGCATTCCAGACTGTCAGATGCATTCTTCTGGCTTATTCTCCCACAGTTCTCTTGACTAGTGACAGAGAAATCTCACAATGGGGAGGTAGCCCTACAGGTACAGAAGACTGGCCAGATGGTCCGCCTTCCAGGTCAGTTTCCAATCCCAGATACTTGACGTGCTCACTGAGTTGAGTTGCCCATCATTACCTGCAGTTTCACTCCCGGCAGTTGCCTTTGCCTTGTGAACCGTCTATGACCGCTTAAGCTGGGTTGATGGACAGCCGCCTGTCCCCCCAATACAAGCGCACCACCTGCCAGGCCGCCCCCATTAGGTCAGAGAGCGCAGCCACATCACCAGTGTATCCTTGGGCATAAAACCCCGCCAGGTTGAGTCTGCCCAGAAGGGAGTCTATCATTAGGTTCCAAAGGAGTGGAGATAGGACCCCTCCCTGAGTGCATCCCCTCACAGTCCTTGCCCTACGGCTAAAATGAAAGCAGAGATTAAAAAACTTTCGTCAAATGCTGCCACAAAAATCGAACTCTTCCTTACTTTTATGTTAGTATAGTAATTTAAATAAACATGATTGTATGAACACGTGGTTAAAAATGTTGATATGCGTTTTATTTCAAATATTAAAAATACATGAGCGTACATATAAAAATACGTGCGGCCCACAATGATATTCTGCTAACCTCTGGGCAGTTGGCCCATGGTTGAAATTCGTTGAGCTATGAAAAATGCTTGTGTACGTAGCACAATTGTTTGTTATTGATTGTAAAAAGTGGGATTTTAATACCATCAGGTGTGTTAAAGACATGCTATTTGAAATGCTTCATCAATATATTTTTTATAAATACGAGATTGATTTTGCCTTTTGGAGATGATATTAAAATAGTATTTTACGCAATGTTGAAGTATTGTTTATAAAACATGGAAACATTGTGCGAGATACTGAAACACTGGCATGATGAAATGCTCCTTGCAATCAGAGCCGACAACGAGATAACTGCGACATGCGTTTTCTTGTCATACGTTGTTGAGTGTTATGATTCCGTTTTGAACGGCCACTCGTCAAAACGACATAATTCATACTCCTAATAAGTGATTAGGAGCCCTCGTGAAATTGAGTATATTTCCCTGTTCGATTGTAAAGTTGATTCCAGGAGTCAAAAAAAAAAAAAAAACGAGAATGAAAGGTGTGAGGGTTGATCCGAAGAACCGCCCATTCGGTCGTGCTAAAAGGGTGAGGATGAACCCTCACAAATCAGTTAGGGTTCGTTCCAATGTTGTCGAGGAAATGTATGCATCAGGAGTTTTTCCGTTATCAGAAAAGGGTAATTTTTAACTTTTTTTTTTCTTTTCGAGCGATAGCGCTCCCGTTGGCCGATGGTCGGAGAGGGGGGGTTTACATAAAATGCGAAGGGCGACGCGGAAGAAAGGGGGAGGGGTTTTTCAAGAAAGGACCCTGTAACCAATGAGATATCCAATAAGCACGAGCGCGAGGGGCCATGGATTTTGTCATTAACTGGATGGGACATTTTTTGCTGCTGGTGCGAAGAGAGCGGGGAAAAAAGGTTGGGCAGATAAGGGAGCCAGTCGGAAGGCATAACTCAAAACGAAGATAGCACTAATTAAAAATTACACCAGATATTCACCAACAGCATTGAGTTATAGAGCGACTTAGCCTGATATAGGCTTAATTTAGTGTCTTCATTATAGCGCTCGACGCAAGTATTAATTTTCAGTTTGAAAAACGCGTTTCAAGGCACTTACTATCTTGGCGAAGAAGTGATGGGCTTTCCCTTAACGATTTCATACTCTGGTGGTTAATTACACTGTAAATATTACAGCATCTTCTCTTTCGAAAGAGAGCGAAAGGAAAAGAAAAAAGAGGAAGATTTGTGCCTCAAATTCTAATCATTTTCTCCCGAGTGCTTTTCGAGAACATTTTCGTCTTTGGCGTCCGTGATATTTGGCTGGATTCTCGATAATTTTGAATGCGATGAGACCAAAGCGTTATAGTTTGAAGAAGCAGAAAACATTCGGTACGCGTTGACTGCTCGAGAACCCTATCAATTCAACGATATTCGTTTCGTTACTACGCACCCTTGCGGGGCTCATAGCTTCTTCACATTCACGAGACGATTATATAGATATTCGAGAAGTATACAATATAATAAAGCTAGAAATATTTCGACTACTGGATACTATGGGCGCTTCAATTAAAGGTTTTGTTATTGAAGGCGGAAAAACTAAATATTATCATGTGAGAAGGAGAGATGTGCATAGTAAAGATAGTAAAGTATGTAAAACTAGAGTGACGTAAATCAAAATTACAAGATTACTTTTTGAACTCTAACACTTTTCGACGCAAAGCGCTGAATCTGTCCAGATTTTTGACCTCGGTCTCACTTGTGGGAAGGTCATTGTTCCTCAAAAGGTCTTCGTACCTACGGAAATCCCACCACCACGGAGGCGCAGTACTTCCAACGGCGGTTATTCCACCTTTCCACTTTCCTCCTTTATCAGATTCCTCTCTACAACTGATACCTTCTCCCAAAATCATTCTGCTACGAAGTATCGCCGAAGTTGGTCCTCTCCCATTCCCCAACACTTCTACCATCTTTCGCGATACGGTCGTCTCCAATTCTCCCAACGGACACTTGTTTCACCTCTCATCGACTTCTAACTCGGACTTCTCCTCCCTTCCTATTTCAACTAGTTTCACGCCTTCAGAGCGCCCCTTGTTCGAATTTATATACTCAACTCACATCCTGTGTAAGTCACCTCTTCTTTGTACATCCAAGTCTTCGAACCTAGTGGTACACCAACTCATCAATTACAATTTCTTGCTCAACTAAAACCTGTCTCCGAGAATGATTCAAATCTATCCTGGTCCAAACCGATACGCTAAACAGCCCATTAATCAAAAAGCAATGTGAGTGACTCCTTGGGTCGTAATTGGGCTAACGTGGTATGATAGAAGCCAATCACCATCTCTTTCTTAGCCTAAAAAGATTTTTCCTGCATGCCGTGGGAGTTACTAAATGTTTCCAGGGGTATGCGCAGAGGAAACAAGTAGTATTTGAAGTACGTATAGGGTATTTTGCACAATCTAGCGGCAATAGTATTGGCGGACTCTGGACAGTTTGAGTTGGTAGTACTACCTACGTAAAACATTTGAGAGCCTCTCGTGAAGCACAGTTCAATATAAAGGGAACAACAGGTGCTGGCCGTCATCGCTGGTAGGTCTGTTGTTTACTAGGGACGCGACGAAAATTGAGGTTGGACCTGCGAAACGATTTAGAAGAAGCATCAAGCTCGAGCCAAGTTCTGTTAGTCTTCCTGAAGAGAATGGTCTATTGTGGGGTATAGTGGTCTTCTTTGACCTGCTGTGGTCTGCTTTGGTTCCACTTGCCACGTAACCCATATGAAGGTGAAGAGGGCTAAAGTGGCATTGCTTGAGGTGGGGCCTGATGTCGACTTGAAAAGAACTAGTTCGTAAAGGACAGAGCTACATAAGGAGAGAGCTACCACCGCAAAGTCGGTTGGGATACAGACTGGGGGCAACTAACTGTGGGGCAACGAGAGATTAAACAGCGTGAATCATCAGCAGAGATGCTGTATTTTCATTTTGACCGTTCGTCTTGCGATCCATGAAGAAAGTTTTATCATGCAAGCAGTGACGAATGCGCTCCCACCACCCCCACACAAACCGGAGGACATCAGCGAGTTCTGCATTTGCGACCTCTTCTGGCTGAAGAAAGTGCCTCCCAGACACACGACGGCGTGGTGCTGCGAGTCCATCGCATACACGCAACACATGCTCTGCCGTCTCTAGCCCCACCTGCATACCTGTACCTCACACTTGCCAATATTTGCAAGGTGGTACCTCAGCGGACCTCTCCTTCTAATGACCTGTGAACAGGCCACATATGATCCTCATATTTTTCCTCCCCAGTGCAAGCACCTCCTTAGTTCTCTTTGAAGAGTCGGATGAAGGGTTTTGAATGTCTAAGCCCGGGCAGCCCCTGCCAATGGGCCGCCCTCCACCTATCCTCCCATTTGCCAACCTCTCTACATAGGTGGATCCACCTGGTAGTCCCTAGAAAGGGCTCAGGGCTGACAGGAATCTGAGCTGATCCCTTCTTTCCCAACCCATCAGCCTATTCGCATTCCTCTATACCCTGATGTCCTGTTACACTGTTGTCCTTGACCAGGGCCTTCAGTCCAGTCAGACATTCCCACACCTGCCGTGACGTAAGGCAGTATGTGGCTGAGGCCTTGAGAGTGGCCTGATTGTCCACCATTATGTAGATCCTCTGCCGCTTCAGTCCCCTCTGCAGCCGCCGCTGCACACAGACCGTCACCGCAGCCACCTCTGCCTGGAACACCGTGGCCAGCGACCCCACCCTGATCCGAGCCCTCAGTGTAATAGACCAGGGCCCCAGCTTCAAAACTGGGAACTCCTCCTTCCCACCTGGATCGCTCATGAATGAGTATTCGAAAGGGTAACACGAAGTTGAACCTTGCAGGCATTGAGTCCACCACATGCAGTTCGGGCCCCTCCTCACCTTGTCAAGGCCTGGAGGAACACCATCCTTTTAACATGTAGAGCTAAATCTAACAAGACCTTCAATGCTGCCATAGGGCAAGTTATCATACAAGCTGTAATGGCCAGACACGCCCTACGTTGCAGTTTATTCAACCACACCTGCACTGTTTCGTTTTCCACCCTACTCCACCAGACCAGGGCTTCATAGGTGACGGCAGGCCTAACAACCACAGTATACAGCCACCAGATCATCCCCGCCCCCAGTCCCTTCTAAGCAACACAGGATTCTTGATTCCTCCAGGCTGAACTTACATGATGAGAGTCATTGGGAGAAAAGAAGTAGTTCTCTGACGTAAGGAATTGAATTGTCCAATGTACCGGCTTGACCCTCTTTGCTCTTAGGCCGTTCTCGGGCGCTGGCGAACTTCTCATACTCGTCACGTTCCTTTGACGTGGAGTCCACGGTGATCCACAGGAGCACTGCAGTAACTTCTTCTGATAGAATGTAGTAAGTTCGCTACCCTAGACAACGGGGCTGCGGCCAATCAAGCCGACATGGGTCGTACATGAAGACCGTGCTTCAGTTGAACGTACCGTAAGTGGCCGTACGAATTGCTCGTAAAGAGGCACGCTTTGAGAGGGGCTGAAGGCCTTAGCTTCCCTTTCTCGCCACCTTTCGCTTATAATTTCGCTTCAGTACTTTCCTTTCTTCTCAAAACGTTGCCTGTTGCCTAAATCGAACTCTGGGTTCTAGACGATGCTAGAACTGTTAGAGCTATCGATGCGACAGTATATTCATTCGATTCATTATGAAAAATATTTTATGTGATGCATTACAAGTTTTTTTAGTCCGACGAAAATTCAGCAGTTTTCGGGGCTTTAGTTGCTTCATATGAACTTGGTAACACATAACTTCACGTTTTACGAAGAATGTGGTAGCGCTTAATGTTCCAGATTTTATTTAGTTGCTCACACTCATTCGGTATTGAGTAAACGGTACATAACCAATTTAAGATGCTGACAACATGATTTTTAAAAGGAGGATCCTGTTGACTGTTTTTGAATTATTGGGTAACAATCGTGAAACGGTGATGGTTGAAATTCCGGAATTTCTGAGGTTGCTCATGTTCAGCGCCATGCGTAGTTAATAAAAAGAAACAAACAGCGCTAAAGTCACAGCCAAACCAAAATGTTTGATAATTTTAGTAGTTTTATTGCAATTACGTTGTGTTTGGTATCATTTCCTAGGTATTTTTTTAGTCAAAGAGAACGGATCTCAGTGGTCTCAAGAGAATAATAAACGGTTGTGTTTAATTTGCAGCATGTTCATTTTTTTTTCGTTTCTCCACTACTCATAAATTACGATGTAAATTATTACACAACGGTTTAGTATTCTACAGTTTGACTCGTTCTCACACCCCCAGGCCCATCCCATTCGATTCAGAATCGAAAAATATTCGACAATTCGAATCATGACAAGAGTACAACAAAACTACGTGTATTTTCACTTTCTCGGTGACGCTAGGCAATTGACCCGACGCAGGGAATGAGCGCAGGCTGTGGAGAGGCGATAGCTTTTGTCTCTCTACATGCATTGTAAGACAGAAGGCAGTGCGAAAAATGATGGCAGGCCAGAGAGAATCGATAACTTTCGCTAAATTGTCCCGCGAGTTCTTCCAAGGACTTGGATTTATCCCCCTATATTTACTGTGATTTCACTGTTTTCTATCTAGACGCAGCATTACATCTCAGAGATGTATTCCTCGAATGCCTCGAAAAATATACCAAACACGACGTAGTTCCAATAAAACTGCGAAAGTTCGTCATTTCCTAATTGTTTACACCACGTTTTGTCCATGACAACCATGGGTTTCGTCCGATCAGATTGAAGAGTAGACGGACAGAACTACATCCCGAATGGTTTTTTTTTTCTTCAAAAAACGGATTTTTTGGAGCTTGTTATTTATTGGCCAGAACGCCGAACGGGCATCGCAGATTTGGAATTCCCACGTCTTCAAACGCAATATCTAATTTTGAGGCGGGTTGTACAAAAATTCTTCTGACCGGAACGTTGGGCGTGTTATTCAGAATGAAAATAAACTGTAAACGGCGATCGCGCTCATGTCGTTTCTCCCACGGATGAGAAGTTAACGATAATGTCGTGTTACTTGAAAATGTTCATGCCGAAAATTGCGTCAAAGTCTTTAGAGCCGTTTTTGAGGTAGGGAAATACTTCGTGTTTCGTTCACAATGATAACTATTATTAGTTTTGAGCCGACTCCACTCATACCCTTGTTTTTGCGTTCGATGGCGGTTTTCCGCTATTTTCTCTCAATAGCGTTCAGATACACACTGACCGTTTCCCCAAATGGCGTTTTTCGAATGCGTACACTCTCGGAACGTACTGCCGATCAGCCGATTACCGTCGAGCTGAAGAAAAATATCTGGTGCGTTGCAACCCACAACTTTCCTTAGCTCCGCAACAATTCACTTTGTACATGGCTAATTCTATTTAATCAATTCATTTATCACTCAGTTAATTTGAACTTGGTCAAACAACGCTTTACGGCAGCAGGAAGCGGTAGTGCTTACAGTCCAGATTTTATTGTGCTAATCGTACTCATTGCAGGACCATTATTGAGCAATTGGTACACATATAATTAATGAGGCTGTAAACACAAATTTTTTGAAGAAGGATATTAATTACTTTTGCAGAGTTATCGGGTAAAAACTGGTAGTAAGCGAAACGGCGGTAGTTGTAACTCAGGAATTTCTGGAGTGAGCCCCATATATCTCATGAGCGTTTTCAAACACAAACCCTATAGGTATTGGATTGGACTACAATACCATTTTTTTTTTTTAACATTCTTCTAACACTCCAGCGGAGTTTATGAGGAAAAACCGCGCTAAAAACGCTTTTCGTCGAAAATTTTGATAATTTATTGTGCTGCTCTCGTCACTTTTCCACGTATGGGAATTCTATGGTATGATTATCTTATTGAGAGCTATCAATCTGAAAAATGTAATCAAAATCGTTAAAGCCATTTTTGAGAAAAAAAAATTTGGTGTTTTGATCACTATGATAACTATAGTTAACTTTCGATGGATTTTGCCCATACCCTTGGTTTTGCGTCCCATGGTAACCTTTAAGCTAGACATCAAGTTTCAGCTGATTTGGTACGGTGGTTTTCTCTAAAAACCGCGCTAACATAGCTTTCGTCAAAAGTTTTGGTAATTTATTGTGCTGCTCTCGTCATTTGACCACAAATGGGAATTCTATGGTTTAATTGCCTCATTGAGAGCTATCAATATGAAAAATGTATACAAAATCGTTTGAGCCATTTTGAGGAAAAAAATATTTGGTGTTTTGATCACCATGATAACTACAGTTAACTTTCGGTGGATTTAGTTCATACCCTCATTTTGGCGTCCCATGGTAACCTGCTGGCGAGATATCAAGTTCGAATGGATTTGGTACGATGGTTTTCTCTAAAAATCGTTCACAGACACACATAGACCATTTTCCCAAATAGTGTTTTTTGGACTCAGGGGGGTCTGAAACGTAAAGATCTGAAGAGAACTCAAATTTTTTTTTTCAGCCGATTACATAACTTTCCTTTCTACTTCGTAGAGCCTAGGAAAGTAAAAAGGGTCTGCGCAGACCGCCGTTTCAGCTCTGAGAACCTCCACGAACATCAGGGAGTCTTGATGTGACATGAGGGAGTCTTGGTCCCCGGAATTTCGCCGTCAATTTTAGGTTATGTTTGGTAAGGTAAAGTAAAGTACATAAAAAACAGTATTCGACCGCAAAGTACAACTTGTGTGTATCGTTGAGCTTTGTTGAATTGTCTTTATATTTTTTCAAGTTGTAATACTGCGAATCGTAATACCGTGTAAGGCTCCAAAATGTAGTGATAACGACTTCGGCTATTCCTGGGAAACGAATCAGGACGTCATTATCTCGAACAGCAATCAGCTGTCGGAGGGAAGAAAAAAAAAATTAATTACAGATAGCAGACCGAGAAGGTCCTGTGACAAAAGCGATCGCACTAATTACACGATTGAAGGGGTCGGGAGTGGGGGTAAAAAAAAAAAAAAAGGGTAGAGCTCGCATTATTTCGTAAAATATCGCGGTTCATTCATCGCAATTATCTCGACTCAATACGAGATCGTTGAAAACAAAGGTTCAATGACAAATTAATTAAGCTGAATAAAGAGAACGTTAATTAAAAATAACAGCGCGGCCTTAGGGTGACTTGATATCAATATTGAGTCCGACGAGATGATTTTTTTCACAGCAATTGGACCATCAGATTGTTGGGATCCCCGCCGCTTTTATTTTGTCTCGTTTTTCCCTAGAACCCCCCCCCTCCCCACAACTCTTCCGTCGCTACCACCAGCATCACACCCTACCATCTTCTCAGTCAGCCTGATGCGCAGAGGGAGCTGGGCTATTCCCTTCCTTGGGCGATAAATTTCATCCTAAATAGAAGACCTGTTCCTCAGTGTTTTTAATTTCTGGCCTTACTCCTCTCCCTCCATCATGTCCACTGCCTCCTCCGCCAACACCCCCGACTCAGTTCACTCTGCGAGTCTCTCCTCTCCCTTCCCTTCCAACCCCTCATCTCCAATCCAACGCCCAGGTTTCCGCTTTTCAGTCCATACCCCCTTCCCCCCCCCGCCCAATACCAGGGCCTGCCTCCGAAGAAGACCATTTTTTCAACAAACAAGTCTTGAAGGAGATATTTCCTCATTTCGCCCCCGGGGGTGGCCAGAGGGGAATGGGGCGAGGGATACGATGGCGAAGGGGAAGGGTGGGGGTGGGGGGAGGGGTGAAAAATGTATTTAAAGGCGGCTCTCTCGCAAGTAGGAGACTCTCTAATAAAATTAAAACTGGTATTAATATGCGAACGCGGAGTGGAGGAACGGAGAGGGTCGTGTTTTATTCCTACTCTTCCCCCTCGCCCCGTATCCATCGCCAATGACGACGGTAGCTATCTGATACCACTTAATTTCCGTTCCCTCCGCCCAACACCCAACGTCTACCGCCACAGCACTTCGCGTCGACAGTTTTCTTTTCAACCCTCTTTTTCCCCTATAATATTCATTACAGTTCCGTCCGAATGACGTGGTACAGAACCCCGTAGAGATTCCATTACCGGCTTCTCAGTGAGAAAATCTTTAGTGCGACAATTTGAGAATATGTAAGTACCGCGCGCAATAATGAAACGTGACATTGGCAGGTGTGCTGACCACGACATAACACGATAATGTAAAACTGATTTCACGATCTGCCTCATTCGCCGATTAGCCAGCCATACACGAGCAAATATCTGCGGCAGATTTGGTCGCCCGATCTCATCTGACAGATATCGCTAACGATCTGGAGTGACCGATGAAATCGGTCGTTGCCCCTTAACACGAAAAACTTATCGGCCGATCTTTCATGCCCGAGATCTGTCAGCTGACCAGTGCCCGATGTCATCTGTCCGTTCGTGGGATGAAAGCTGACAGATTCAGGTCTGTCACCGACGTTCATATGGCAGACTCGAGTTATCGGTCGGTTATCGGTTATCCGAAATTTTTTCCAGATCGGCCACACATTCCGTAAGTTGATGCCATGGGGTTAGTGACTGTTCGTAGTAAAAAAAAGCGTAAATTAGCGGGTTTTGCCCATAAAACGGCTAAGCCAAAAAAAAAGACAAGTTTGGGAGAAGTCATGGGGTTCGGAAAGGAGAAAGTTCGGGGTCATGAAGTTGTTGAAGCACCTTAGGGAGAACAACACGCGGGATTGTGAACATTTTGCTAGCTCATATCTCCGGCTCCCGTAATTCAATTCATTTGGTTTTTTTGTAAATAAAAAACCACAACTAAATTTGAAAATACTACCCCTCCCCACCAATTCTGGGTAAGTATGCCACTGGGGATAGGTGCCAACAAGTAATAATGTATTTACGAATTTATTAGGTTGTGGGGAGATCGTTTTTTGTAGTTACGAAAATTGTAGTTTCCTACGAATGTTTGCAGTTACGAGTTTTGAATTACTTATGTGAAAACAGGGGAAAACACTCGTGGACAACAGAACATCATGACATTAAGGGACTCTGCCCGATTCAATCGAACCACAGACATCACTTCCGAGAAGTCAGCGGGTTAAGGGGGACGCCCGACTACCATCTGCCAGATTTCAACTCTCGCAGATATCTCTGGTCGATTTTCACATCTTTCATCATTTTTTAACGCCCACTAACGCACAGATCTTTCCCACAGATATCGTTTAAAAACGCGATATCTGTCGCAGATATCAGCTCGTGTATGGCTGGCTATTGAGTGGATCGGGCATCGTACGAAGAAACCTATCTAAATTGTATTATACTGAACCCCCTTTTTGAACGATCAATTTCCCACATTCCAAAACTTCATTGCTCAACTAGAATGATAACTAAGTCCAACAAGAAATCCGGTGCGACTCATCAAACTACTTTTCTCGGCCACTTTGAACTTGGTGGATCTCAAGTTCACGTTTACCGGAGTGCTTACAGTTCCGAAATGTATTGAGATGCTCCTACTCATCCCTCGACCACTATTGAGTATTCGGGGCATAGGTGTATTATGTTGCTGTCGATATGATATATTTGAGAGGGATTGCGTTTACTTTATTAGAATTATTGGAACAAACTGCGAGAAATGGTAGTGTGTGCAATTCCAGAATGTTTCTAGTTATTTATGATTATCGCAGGAACCCTCGATTTTCCTGAAAACTTCTATTATATGACCATTTATAAGAAAAAACTTGACTTTCTTCGACATTGTTAATAATTTATTGTGCCGCTCTCGTCATTTTCCCACAGATGGCAATATCATGGTACTGTCGACTTACTTGGTATCTCTCAAATGAAAAACGTATTCGTAATCGTTACAGCCGTTTTCGAGAGAAAACAAACCCTGCAGGACTCGCCGCCTGGACCCCTGATGCGTGTCAGTCCCAGCGTGACGCTTTTTGACAGTTATGTCAAGGCTGAGGAAAGTTGTGTGATGCGTCTCACCAGCTAATTTTCACCGGGGCCACCATTATTCAGCTTGTCACGTAACTCTTTGGTATTACGTGGCGTAGTTAGAAAAATAGGGAAAGAAAAAAGGTTAAAAATGAATAAATCTTATTAAATCAAAATTACGTCCTACCTCAAAGAAAAAAAGGGGAAACTCGCTTTTAGAAAAACTAAATAAAGGCAGCCCTAAACTGTAAATGCGCGGTGACCACCTCGACTAAAACCACACCGTATATAGAATACTCAACGCACACGTACCACACCCGAAATAATTGAAACGCACCGATCGCTTTAATGTTAAGGAACAACTGACGATTTGCCCGTGAGCGACCGAGCTTCGGCTAAAGCGGGAGCTTATCTTTTACTGCACCAGAAGGGCTCCTGCTCATTCGTGATCAACCTGACAAGCTCCTATTCGTGTTGTAGGATTACGACGAGAGCACTACATTTCGAGGCCCTAGGTTATATTATACCATAGTGGACTGTAACTGGAGGTTGAGAGATCGCTGGAATGAAGTTGGTAGTTGATGCAAAGGGGGGCTTGACTCACCCAATGACTTCTTCTGGGTGCGGTCCCTGGCCGGAGAACGACGACGACGCGAGATGAACCCTGGGGACGTTCACGGGAGACAAAGCAGTAATGCTACGGCCCACGGCAAGTGGCATTTTAGGGAATTTCAGGAAATTAACACGACAAAAAACCCTGCAAATTATTACACAACGGTGTATTATTTGGATAAACAGCTTGACCTAGCATCAATGCTTCTGAGACCCCTCCCGTAAGATTCAGCATCGAAAAATATCAAAATGAAACCCAAAAAAAGGTCGAAGAGAACTGAATCGAAATATTAAAATAAACAACAAAAAAAAAAAAAAAAGTATCTAACAAACTATCAAACAACACAAAAAGAACAGGACGGACCACAAAGACGTAAAAACAGCCACACAAATTAGGACCAAACTCAACAACAATAATTTAATTTTAACAAAAGCAGATAAAGGAAACGTCATTGTTATACTAGATAAACAGAACTACATAAATAAGACGACTTAAACTTCATCAACCAAACACAATGCACAAAACTGAAAAAGACCCTACGGACTCGTATCAAACACAAATACGTAATGCACTTAGAAACCACACTAACATACCAAAGAACAACATTATAAATACATAAACATGAACCCAAAACCACCTCTACTCAAAGGACAACCAAAAATTCACAAAAAGGATACACCCATCAGACCAGTCATAAACTTCACATCTGCACCAGCATACAAACTCTCAAAATATTTGACAACAATGCTAAAAAGTACCATCACATTACCAAACAGATATACGATACGCAACACAGAATAACTCACCACTAGATTAAAAGACGTAACTATAACTCCAAACACTAGATTGGTATCATTCGATATAAAAAACTTATATCCCTCCATACCAATAAAAGAAACCATTGACATACTACAAACCAAACTAAGGCAAATAGACACGACAACCACTAGAAACGTCACCAACCTCACCAAACTGACACTCGGACAAAATTACTTTCAATTTAACAATAGCATATACAAGCCAAAAGATGGATTAGGTATGGGAAACCCTACCTCGTCTATATTAACTGAAATATTTCTACAACATTACGAAAGAAACTCACATCCAGACCTTAATGACAAAACACGATATCAAACACTACGCCAGATATGTAGATGATATCATCTGCGTATTAGGCCGCGATAACACCGACGACATACTAAAAGACTTAAACAATATCCACCATAACATCAATATGACATGGACAAAGAACAAAACAAAACTCTTAATTACTTGGACCTAAAAATCACACGTTTGGACAACGAATTGCAATACGACATTTTAGAAAACCTACCGCTACCGACACGACCATACACTTCACATCAAACCACCCACAACAACACAAACTAAGTGCATTCAGACACATGATACGGAGACTAAAAACTATCCCACTATCCGAACAAAACTACAAAAAGAACTTGATATTATAAATACTATCGCAGAAAATAACGGTTACTCTAAAAAAACAATAAACAAATTATTAAGACAATATGACTCCAAAACAAACCACTCAAAAAAAGAAAAATACACAGACTTTAACAAAACGCTGCACATTCACATACACGGGACCACAAATATACGGAATAACTAATATCCTCCGAAAGGAAGGTATACAAATTGCATTACGTACGGACAACACACTTAGAACCAAACTAACTGCAAAGACTGAAAAAGACAGACCCACTCGACCAAAGTGGGGTATATAAAATAACTTGTACTTGTAAAAACGCATACATAGGACAGACAGGACGAAAAATACGGACCAGATACTCAGAACACATTAAATCTCTTAGTAGGAACAAAGACGATTCAAACTTTGCCAACCACCTCAAAACAACTGGACATGAACCCACCAAAATACAGGACTGCACCATCTTACTACACAAACAATACAAAGGACGAAAACTGAACATATTAGAAAACATGGAAATTTATAAACAAAAAACTTCAATGGACAAATCATAAATGAACAAATCAACACAAATGCGACACCATATTCACACCACTCAAAACACTACACAAACGAAAACAACCAACTGACGGATTTACAGACCACCCTACACAAAAAAGACGTAAATTCCACAATTGACAGACCATCCATCCAACACGTCCCATTTATCTCTAGGGGGTATTCACCCTGGGGTACATGACCTCCTTCCCCGTCCCTTCACCGACGCTCCATCACACCTTTCACTTTTCTCTTTGTATATAAAGACCACGACTAACCGACTGACTCCAGTACTGACTTAACGGCCAGACGATGATGTCTTTACATCGAAAGCGCTTGCCCACAGTAACTCACCAGCCAGAGGAGACGGACTCACCTAACAGGTACGTTAACTTTAGTATCTAGAAAAAACTGAGTTTTAATATGAAAACACGCACGCTAAATATTAATATCAAAATGTAACCAAAAATCTACGAAAAAACCAAAATGAGAATGAAACGAAAGAATCTAAAAAAAATGAATCGTATTAAAACCAAAAAAAAATGAAACGAACGAACTATTAAATAAATAAACCAAAGATAAACGAATAATGAAAAGTTCAATCGAAGATAACAGATATTTTGCTAACGAAAATAGTTGAGAATGAGCGAAACAGTCATTCGTGGAGGTGAAGACGAGAACAAGGCAATCGGACGATAAAGAGACAAATCTTAATGCCAAAGGTTAAATACGAAACAGGAGCGCTTCCTAGAGGAAGCAAAAAAAAAAAAAAATTGGGCGAACCCGAACCCGTTGGGAGGCGAGGGGGCGGCGTTGCCAGATGAGCAGGCGAGCGATTTCGTTAAGATTGGCGGGAGGGGTGGGAGTTCAAACGACGAAACGTTGTCTTCCGTTGTGTTCCCGCGTTGTACTGCGTTTCGTTAATTTTTTTAACCGTTTTTTGCCCATAACAATCATAGGCTTCGTCCGATCGGATTGCCGAGATGGCGGGCACAACTAGATACCAAATTGGATTTTTGTGCGAAAAAACGAATTTTTTGGACCACGTTAAAGGCACAAAATGGCCCGGACGGGGGACAGCGGACGGCGGACGGACATTGCAAATTTGGAATCTCCTTGTCTTGAAACGTAAAGTATCAAATTTTGAGGAGGTTTTTGACCGAAAACATATTCATTCTGAATAATAAACCAAAAGCTGGAGACTAGATCCACACGTTTTTTCAGGTTGGCGATAACACGGGAGGCGGGAACTTCGCCCATCTCAGAAGAGCTGTTCCACAGCTAACCGCTCCCTACTTCCAACCGAAACATAGGTATTCCGTAAGTTTTCGAATTTAATTTTTGGGACATTCAGGTAGCCACGTCAAAATTATTTCAACGCAAGGTATTGATATGCCCCGAAGACGGGACGTAAACAACGTATCTACTAACGAATCCCGATATGCGATAAGATCAAAGCTACACTTCAACATGGTTGTTTTGAAGACTCACTGACGCAGAGAGTGAGTGATTAGAACGTGTGATTACGCGTTAAACGTGCATGACCTGGTCCATTTGCGTGGATGAGTTACCTGCTGGTGTAGCTTCGTGCCGTAACGTGAGTGTGGTGATGATTGCTTGATTAGCAAAACCATATTTGTCCGTGTTCAAGAATACAACAATTACACTATTCCATTATAGTTAACTAGTTTCTTGATATCTGATTCACGGGAGCGATAAATCAAATTCGTAAATAGCCGTCTTTCCAAAATAGACGGGGGAGAATCTTGCTGTGAGGGAGGTGAGCGACAACTGGATGTCGAGAACAAGGTGATTTGTAAGGGCGTTCGACATGTGCGCCGTCCCTTAAACCAGCTATCAACCCTAATTCAGAGTCTCGACCCTGTCCCTCAGGACGCCCTTAGTCCTCCCCTGACTCCTTCTTAACCCTCGTTACTCACCTCTCTTAGACCTCCTCACTTTCGAGAAGATAACAACTTCATTTGCATTCTACAAGACGTTTCTTACTTCGTATTGATTGAATTTCCTCGACATCCGAGTTCCGACTTGACATCGTTTACCGTCGCCTTCGAATTCAACTCGTGACGTCATCCGGCTCACTATAGTTCGTCATATAAAAGACGAGGTTTGAGAGATGTTGTGAGGTTGTGGGTGTGTATTCGTAAACAAGAAGGGATCAGGCATGAAATTGTCCACCTCACCATCCCCCTGGACATTGGAGAAAGAGATTGATTGATATCACTTTATTTATCCACCAGACAGCGATAGGTCCATATGGCCCTCTCCACCCTCCCATATACGTAACTTCCTTATAACTGATCTTGAATGTGTTGATCGCATTGCGAACATTTCTACGTTACAATTACAGAGTGTACCGAACTGCGAGCCATACGTCGACGTGGAGGACCTGACTGTCAAATCTAGGCAAAATCCTACCAAGTGCTCCCAATCGCCACCCAACGGTGCTAACACGTCAAGCTGCGGATGGCAGAGGAAACACCTCATCTCATCCTCTTGAAGAAAAACCCTGCAAATTATTACACAACGGTTTATTATTCGGATAATCAGCTTGACCTAGCATTATATATCATAATGAAACCCAAAAAAAGGTCGAAAAGAACTGAATCGTAATATTAAAATAAACAAAAAAAAACGAAAGTATCTAGAAAAAACTGAATTTTAATATGAAAACATGCACGCTAAATACAAATATCAAAATTTAACCAAAAATCTATGAAAAAAACCAAAATGAGAATGAAACGAAAGAATCTAAAAAAATTCAATCGTATTAAAACCAAAACGTCGTGGAAATTGGAACGGGGGCGCTCGAAGCGAAAGGCGAAAGGGGAGTTGGGTGGCGTCATGAGGAGGCAAGCGAGCCTTGAGCGTGGTTGCTTTCTTAATGAGACGGGCGGGGCAGGAGGGAGTTCAAATGACGAAACGCGTTAGCTCCCGCGTTGTACTGCGTTTCGTTAATTTTTTTAACCGTTTTTTGCCCATTACAACCATGGGCTTCGTCCGATCGGACTGCCGAGATGGCGGGCACAACTAGATGCCTTTAACGTGGTATACGAAAACCCCATTTTCTATCTAGTTGTGCCCTCCTGCTCGGCAATCCGATCGGACGAAGCCCATGGTTGTTATGGGCTAAAAATGGTCAAGAAAATTAACGAAAACGAATTTGGGAAGTTTTATCGCGAATACGCCGTGTTTGGTATCGTTTTGTAGGCACTTATAGATGCTTGGTAGAATGGAACGCTAGATCGAAAATAATGAAATCACAGTACTTATAGTGAACCAAATAAACTAATTGAAAGAACTCGCGGGACAATACAGCGAAGGTAATCGTTTCATAGTTTGTCCCTCCCTCCAGTCTCATCAAAACCACCCGCCAGCACGACTCGCCATGTCGTGTGCCCACGGACGCCTGGAATATTTAGTTCTGGTCGTTCCGTTGTAGTCAGGTCATTTTTTGTATGATTTACTGGTGTTTTTCGATGCAAAATCGAATGGGGTTGGTATCGGAAGTGTGAGACTAGGTCAAGGTGTTCGAGAGAATAATAAACCGTTGTGTAACTTGCAGGGTTTGTTTTTCATTCTGCACGTCTTGCGCATCCAGTCTGAGTGGAAACGAAACCACGTGCTGCTCCATCGCAGTTCGTTCAACAGTCAGCGAAGGTTGTTGGAAAAGCAACCAAACTTTCCAGCTTTGACTACTACTAAACAAGCTTATAACAGTTTCGATCAGTTTGCGAAGAAGACCATGACAAAGGTACATAATCGCCTGCTTTTAGAGCGCATATAGCCAAATGATACTATTCGCCAAGATAGTGTGTATGATCGCAATTATAAGAGAACGGCTTATTCCATTGTTTGGGCTGCGTGTTAACTTGAGAGCACCAGGCCTTGAGGCGAATGTCTTCGTCGTGCAAAACCGAAAATACTACACGTTGGCGGTGGGATTCGGAAAACCAAATAACCGCTTTAACGCTTATTGCCATTTCTCACAGTTTTTTACTCGATAATTTCAAAATAGCAGACGCGATTCTTCCCAAAATATCTGTTACGTAGCTACTGTAACGGGACGAACCAAACGTTATGATTCAGCGGAGGCTCGTCCGTGGCATTTATGCTGACTGGGCGCCTCAAATGTCCCAATTTGCTCCAGACTTTGCTGCCGTCAGTTGTAACCGAGCCAGTACCCTCGTCGCCGTGTTGCCAACGCTCGCGTTCGCTCCCACTCAGTTCCCTGTCTGTGGTGGTAAAACTTCTCCGAATGTAATTGAGAATAAAACTCTGTTCCAATTGCATTTGGCTGCTATCGTGCTACTACCCGACACACCTAGTGCGATACGACTTACTACATTAATCCCCCCCCGTTTCTACGGAAACATTTATACGAAACAAAATGTTGGTTAGAGGTTAATTGGGTACTCTGTAACATCGATCGTCGTCGTTAGAACCGGTTCTGATAATTTAACGGTCGGCAAATCTCAGTTCCCGACACGGGCTTATATCTTCATGCAATAGACAGATAAGAGAAATAGCTGCGAGCAACAAAACGATTTTACTGAAGAAAACAAACGAATTTGAGTGTTATCTCTGTTCAACGGACGATTATGAGCAACAATATTTAGCTATCGACTACTTGAAGAGATCCTGTGAGTTTGACGTTCATCGTTGAACCCGTTCTACCCGTTTTATACTTCATAGGCCTCTGTTTCTGCTCACTGAATTTTGGGAGGAAGAAGAAGAAGAAGAAGAAGAAGAAGAAGAAGAAGAAGAAGAAGAAGAAGAAGAAGAAGAAGAAGAAGAAGAAGAAGAAGAAGAAGAAGAAGAAGAAGAAGAAGAAGAAGAAGAAGAAGAAGAAGAAAGAAGAAGAAGAAGAAGAAGAAGAAGAAGAAGAAGAAGAAGAAGAAGAAGAAGAAGAAGAAGAAGAAGAAGAAAGAAGAAGAAGAAGAAGAAGAAGAAGAAGAAGAAGAAGCAGAAGAAGAAGAAGAAAGAAGAAGAAGAAGAAGAAGAAGAAGAAGAAGAAGAAGAAGAAGAAGAAGAAGAAGAAGAAGAAGAAGAAGAAGAAGAAGAAGAAGAAAAAGAAAAAGAAAATAGTTTATTACAAAAAACAAATTAATTTTACCTTTCATGACAATAAATAAACCGTACAACATGGTTTTCAAACCGTCCGCCGAAGGATCGGGCCCGATTCAAATTATCCTACAACTGATATTTTACAAAATTAACCATAATTAAATTTCCTGATAAGACTATGCCTATAACCCCACGCCAATCTACAGTAACGGGCAAGACCCGACCAATCAGGACCATCAAGGAGCACCAGTGCCTCATCGCGCGAAAGTGCCGGCCTTCCACACACCACAACTCGAAACTCGGCAAGTATTGGGTATACACATAAAAAGTGGAAGACATCCTCTCGTGCATGAAGATTACACATTGAGCACTCATCCCTTAGGTCAGCTGCATATGGCTTAGCGTTCAATACCAGCGTCTCCGCACGAACCTTGAACGCCCATCTGGCTGTGGAGAGCGGCACGTCGGAGCTGGAAACTGGACTGTCGCACCTCCTGTTATGATTCAGCTCGCGGTATAACGTGAACGCGTCGGAGTCCATCGCCCGCGGACGAAACTGCGCCCTTCTTTCCTTCACATATTCACTGAGGATTCTCTATCCATCCGTCTTCACAGCCTTCTAGTCCAACGAAGACAAATTACAAGAAACCCCGTACCTTGATGCCAACACAGCCCACTGCTTTGCCCAGAACAATCCTTTTCTAATTATTTCAGACGCTACGATTCTAGGGAGACGGGAGTTCGCCATCTTTGTTATCCTCAGCAGATAATGCAATTGTAATCGCAATGTGAATGCTGACAGTATATTCAGCTCAGTTTCCAGATAGACTATATAATTTGGTGTCCACTGGGGGAGATAAAAAAGTTTCCTGACAAACAGCATCTGGACACCCTCAACAGCTGCATACTCCTTAAACCCCCACACCTGAGCGGCATAGCAGAGTATCGCCCTCACTATGGCATTGAATATTTCCATTTTAACAGAGAGGGGAATACCCGGATTGGAAAAAGCTACTCCCCTCACATAATTCATGGTCGTTCTTGCAGAAGCAACCTTTTGCTTTAAATGCTTGCTGAATGAGAGCCTTGGAGTAAGAGTAACTCCTAAATAAGCGTATTGGTTTACAATTTCCACTTTGCTGCTTCCATAATTCCACTTTTCAGACCTCCTATGCCTTCCTAACTTCTGAAAGATCATTATCTTGGACTTCCCCATGTTCACCGAAAGATCCCATCGATGGCAGTAGTTCTTCAGCAATTCAATGTTTGCCTAAAGCCTCACAGGGGTGTCCGCCAAAATGGTGTGATGGAAGATAATTTAAACGTTTGATCAAAATCGTTGCAGCCGTTCTCGAGAAAAAATAAAAAAATCCTCGTTTGTGGTACATTTGGGTCCCCCATCCCTCCCTTTTATCAATGCAAATCGTTCATAACCTTATTTTCGCGTCTTCGACGAACCACAAACGTAACAAAAACGTATCGGCTTAATCAGCCCAGCCGTTCTCCCGCAAATTGCACTAGCTACTCTCACGCACACACGTACGAAAGTTTTTATCAACACGACCGCAATACTTTCTTCACTCTGTGGATAGCGGAAGTATCGCAAAGCACCTGCGCACGGAAAACTCAATAATTAGGAACAATTCAATACATTCCGGAAGGTTCAACGCCACCAGTTTCTCGCTACTTTCTACCATGTTCATATAAACTCGTCGAAAAACAAATTTTATTACTTGTGAGAGAGGAAATCCCCGAATGCACGTGCGACGCGTCGCGCTAAATTTTTTTTTTTTTTTTTTACACTCTTCACACATTTTAATCACCTCGACGAGCGTGGTGGTGTGTATGGTAAGTTTTAAGGCTTATATGGCGATAATTCATGAAAACTCGCCTATCAGGAAAGGATTTTGAATTTAGGCTCACTTTCCATGTCTAAACGACGAACGAAAGGTCAAAGTCGAGTAACGTACGAAGAGCTGAAGTAGAAGGAAAAGGAATTAAATCTGATTTGACGACAAGAATAACAGGATTGCAGTTCGTGATTACCCAGTAACCGACTTCCGGTGATCAGTTTTTTCGTAATTTTGAAGCGGCCGAATCGGAAAAATGTTTCAAAAAAAAAATAGAGAAACTCGATTTTAAATCACGAGAGGAAAACTCGAAAAAGAAAAAAACTATAACGAGACCCTTTGGAGTTCCTCCGTGCATTAAATATAAGGAGCCGACAAACTTTGTTAACTTCGGCACTACCTTGTTCATTGGGATTAATAATCATAAAAGATATACATCGAGGGTTGGAATTAGAAAAGAGAACGGCTTCTTTATTTTTTCATACTTCCATCCCGCTTCATATAGGCGACACCCATTTGTATTAATGTATTTTATCAATGGCTCCCAAGTTTATCATTTTACTCGACTCTGCTTCTAAGTGGCAACCTTGTTCCCGCTGCAAAACTTCCCCTCTCCTTATCCCTTTTTCAACCCCCCGTCCCACCCTTCTCATCGACTCATCCTTTTCCCTAGGCCCTCGACCATACCAGCCGCGCACGTCTCTCCCTCAACTCCGCAGCATCTGAGCGCCTCTTTTGCCTCTCTTCCACCAACCGCTCTCTTCTAGTCCATCCCTTTCCTCTCCAGACGTGCCGCTCCCACCCCCACCACCACCACCACCACCGACACTCTTCACCGCTCTTACACCGCCTACCATCTCTCCTGATTTCATATGCAAAGTGCAGTTTACTTACTAATTGCTAATAATAGGCGAGGATAAGCCGCAGCCAGCCCTTCCTGCCATTTTCCTCTACTTTCCTCAACCCTTTTTGAATAATCTTTACTGATTACTCCATCGATTTTCCCTCGAAAATTTCTTCAGAGTAGAAGGGACGTTACGGGAAAAAGGCCTAGCGCGGGATAAGAATCCGCATGAATAATTTAACCGGCGCTAAATTGTTTACGCGCGCGCGCACCAAAAGTGCGCCGCCGCGTCGCGAATGTCATCCTGACGTCTAACCGGGCTTCACTTAGACGTTACCCCGTAAAAACGCCGTTCCAAACTCCTAGCTGAGTGGGTAAAATAATGTGTGCCACTGTTTCACTGACTCCATAAGTGCTTAGTGAAAATAATATTTATGGGGATTCAGAAGCTAGTTTTCGGTATTAGTTGAGACGAATTGAAACTAATGGCAGCGGGACACACAACAAAGCAGCTGCTCTGGGGCATATTGGATCCGTAGCAATAAACGTCTTAGTTGGGAGATTGTGAAAGTGACAGAACTTACCCTCGAGCCATTTCCAGACTCTTGATGAGCTTTTTGATTTTCCATATTTCCACATTACGGTCCGAGGACGTTTCTTCTCAGCCGTACGAGGAAGACATCTCTGATTAAAGTTGATACAACAAATAGGGACAAACTGGTGGGGACTCGTCGTACACGCGGTTTTCAGTTACGCCAAGGTCCGTCAATAAGACAAAAAACTATACAAAACGTATTAAAGAAAACAGTAAATACCGAACTCCCAATCAATCAATTCTAATATTTACTAACGAGATCAGCTGCAATTACTGGCCCCAACCCAAAAGGCGTGGAACGTATTGCAACCGTGTAAAAACCGTTGTGATGTTCAATTCGGCCAGACCGATTTGAATTCGGCTCTCTTTACTTTTCTTAACCCACAGAGTGGTAATGAAAGTTAAGTAACAAGCTAAATTTTTTTTTTGTAGTTTTCCTCAAATTTACATTTTAAGGGCTCATTTGAGAAAATGGCCAATGTGTGTGTGGATGCGAATGGGAGAAAAGCGGTCGAGTTACATCGGCTCAAATTGTGTACCTCCATAGAACTACGCTCCTTTTTTCTTCAACTATTTCGATTACATGTTTGTTACAACAGCTCCACACACATTACGACACAATTTTCATTTGTAGAAAAATTGCGAGTGGAGCACGATGAATTATAAAACTTATGGTATAGTTTAAAAAATTTCGCGAAACGTTAAATGTAAAGGCGAAATGCAAAACCCTAAACATAGTTGCTAGTGCTTCCAGTTACTGTAGAGAGCTGAGTGACACGCGAAGTGAAATGAGTGTTAGCGATTTCCCTATAAAACGAAAGAAACCTTTATACAAACGGTGGGTACAGCTTTCGTACAAGTACGCAACCACGAGGGACATTTTATGTCTTTTATTTTTGTTTTTATGCAATGATAACTACGTTTGATTGTGCTCGTTGATGGTTTCGATATAATGGCCGCGTCAATTGCAATTGACATCATCACTTAGTCACTGAGGTTATTAAAACGTGTGATGTTACCAAGCGTTAGATTTTGTAACAGACGTTACCATGCACTTAACCCAACACAAATTTAGTGACGCTTCTCCGTTACACATCTCGCGTTACATTTTCGAGTTTATGTTGCAAAGTGAAGACATAAAATGTCAAAAACTTCGTCGAAAAGTCGTTAAAGAGAAGTTCCTTTACTTATACATATCTTACGTAACGCTAGTGCTATTAAAAAAAAATTAGAATTGTAGTCCAAAAAGTACGATGTGAGTTTTACCAAATGCCGCTGGATAGCCAGGAGCATCTGCGAAAATTCGGGAAGTCGAACTAATGTCGTTTTGTGACTGATAATTACTTAACTGTAATTCAGAAAAATCGTATGGACCGGCGTTTATTTAATGAAGGTGGAGGTTTGAGTATTGGCAGACATTCTGGAACATGGAGCACTACAAGTTTCCATGTAGAATTCTTTGTGTTCGTGTGAACTGAACGAAACTTCAATATTTCCGTTTCAATATTAGCCGTTAGTCATGAAAATTACTGAATGAACGTGGAGCCGAGAAAAGTTGTGTGATTCGTGGCACCGGATATCGTTGTTTTGTTAGTGGTTATTCGACGGCGACAAAATTATGAGCATGATGAGGGGGTGCGAGTTCAGAATGTACCAAAAGCGAGAGCTCTTCGTGTTTGTCTTCAAAACGGCTCTAACGATTTTGATTGAGCTCTCAAATTATCGTTATTGAGAGAGTCAGGCGTCCAGGGATTGAGCGTTAACGATCGAACGATGAACAATACCTGCTCGCTCAACTGGGAATGGCTATTAAGGCGCTGAAGGCTTGTTGAAGTAACACTTGATGAAGTGAACAGCTCTTTTTCAAATGTACTAGGCTGTTGCGTAATTTTCACTCGAGTATTTGGGAGGCGGACACGTTGGTGATTGGATACGCTGGCGATGAGAAACAAGGTTTGCTGGAATTGACACGAATATCCTGCCAGTATGCTACTTTGAGTTCAGCGTTCAAGAACTATATTCATGTGTAGCCATCACGTCGGCTTCTTGCATTTCTCGTCGATTGAACTTTTCCTTCGTTTCTGTGCAGAGATGAAAGAAAAGCGTGTTGAACTTGTTCATTGACAGTTTCAGTCCCTTTATAGTCTCGATCCAAGAACGACCTTGAAAGAGCTGAACTTTGCCATGAGTTTGCGATTTTCGAATGTTTTCGGAGCCAACCGTTGATTACGCGCATGGAGATTTATAAAATCTCTCATCATCTTGCTGTAGGTCATCAAAATTAGTGAGCGATGGCCTTGCCGCGTTTGATTATAGAACCTGATGCTTGATGACTGCCGGTGTGTGGTCGTTGTTGTGAACTGCAGCCTCAGGCAAGTTTCGAAAAGCAGGGGACCTTGGAACCATTGCCGTCGCCTTTGGTAGTAGTGAGAAGTAACATTTACGATCCGACATAGGGGTGTGCAGAGGCAGTGCCGGCCTCTCGGCCCTAATCTGCCTCCGCCCCATCGAGCAAAAATAAAAAGGGGGAGGGGGGACTGGGACAGGGGCTACCTCCAGCGAACCCTCGACTACTGTGATACCTGCAGGATCCCATCTTTGGGTTTCTGGTTATTGACGGATCACTCCACCTTTACCCTAGAGTCCTGGAGAGGTTTCAACCTGGCACGGACCTATCTCTCGGTGGTCCCGGTGTTGTGCACCCCCACAGTACAATTTCTGGAAAAATATCCCTTGAGGCTAACCGTCTTGGAGGGGTTTGGACTTGCCCCTCTTTGTCAAAGGACCCCAGTTCTCTGGTACGTGAGGGCCCTTCCCCAACTAGTTGCGCCCAGGAGTTGGATGGAGAGTCCCCGCAAATGTCAGTTTTACCCCACCTTGGTGTTTAGGATTCCCCTCCACCCACCTTTGCACCCACTCCCACTCACCCCACCTAGCACCAAGTAAATTACATTCCTACTCAGTCCATTCATACCTGCCAGCTGAGAGGGGTGAAACCCCCAGCTGACCTCTAGCCCACCCGCACATTGGTGGACAAGTGAGAAGTACCACTGACGGTCGTACCTCCTGCTGATTGATAGCAAGGTCAGGAAAAGCGTTCAGACATTTAACTAGTGGCATCGAAACGACAATTTGAAAGAGTAAGTCGCGTAATTCACCAAAGACTTCGTGGTCATCAAGGTTCGACAATGAACTGGGATGAGTCTGGCCTTGTTGAGTAATCTCTTGATTCAAGCTCTGACTACCGCGAGACCAATCAACTATCCTGACTGAATGAAGGGATAGGATGGACCAACCTCGGAGCCATCAGGGGACCCCCGAACTTCCCGGGTCACGGCACCGAAAATTTTTATGTAAGTTAGGTGTTCAACCCCGAGAAATCAGATTTAAAAAAACACTAAAGTTAACGTACCTGTTAGTGAGTCCGTCTCCTCTGGCTTGTGAGTTACTGTGGGCAAGCGCTTTCGATGTAAAGACATCATCGTCTGGCCGTTAAGTCAGTACTGGAGTCAGTCATGATGATGTCTTTACATCGAAAGCGCTTGCCCACAGTAACTCACAAGCCAGAGGAGACGGACTCACTAACAGGTACGTTAACTTTAGTAATTTGCCTACTGGCGGACATAACCCAATTTCTTTAATACCTAAAAAAACACTTTTATTTACACGAACCACCCAACGTTCAGAATAAGCGGGCAGATGGAAGTACTGGAAGAGACTGAAGAGACCAGCTCGAAGGAGGGGTTTTATAAGACAGGAATTGCTAGGTTAGCAGGGAATATGAGAATGGGTTGTCAAGGGTTGAGTCAGCAACAATAGTTGTACACTGGGCAATATTATAGTACATGACTTGTATTGTGCGGAAGAATTGGGTTACTTTATTGTTCACAAACGCAGTACAACAAATAACCATAATGGACCCGTATTTTGGTTTATTGTTCATTCTGAATAATAACCCTATGTTTTCGGTCACAAAAAAATTTTTACAACCCCCCCTCAAAATTTGATACTTTACGTTTGAAGACATGGGGATTCCAAATCTGCAATGTCCGTCCACCGTCCCCCGTCCCCCGTCTGGGCCGTTTTGTGCCTTAAACGTTGTCCAAAAAATTCGTTCTTTCGCACAAAAATCCAATTCGGTATCTAGTTGTGCCCGCCATCTCGGCAATCCAATCGGACAAAGCCCATGGTTGTTATGGGCAAAAAATGCTTTAAAAAATTAACGAAACGCAGTATAATCGCAAATAAGCCGTGTTTTGTTTCAAGGCCAGCTCGACTCGCAGCGCCCTTTGGACTCGCAACGTCCTGCCAATTGCCGTTTACTGGAAGCCCTCGTCCCACCCCTCCATCGGATCAGACGTTTACGGGCGCCTGGCGCCGGGGGAATATTTCTAGTTAATAACTGTAGTTCCATTGTAGTCAGGTCATGTTTCGTATGGTTTACTAGTTAGTATTCGATGCTGAATCGAATGGGATGGGGGAGCAGTAATACTAGGTCAAGCTTTTCATGAGAATAATAAACCATTGTGTAATAATTTGCAGGGTTTTTTCCACGTTAACGGAAACAATATGAAGTTCTACGGAAGCACTCACAGACGGTGAACTGAAGATTTGGATTTGGGGGTTTGAATGTATTGAATTGTTTGTGTTAATTTACCACTGAACTGGTGCTTCCATCGCAGAGAAGAAACCACTTTCCACTAACCTATAACTAATTTACGTTATTTAAGAATGTCTTCGTGAAAAGTCGTTTGTTTGCCTTCGAAGTAAAAATCGAGACCTGTTGACTCTTTCGGAAAAGGCTACAACTATTTCCTTCAAACCTACAGAGTTTTTAACAAATAATAATAAACCGTGAACCTACCTGTGAACGGAAAAATTATTTTAAATGCTTCCGAATTTTCCGGAATAAATTACGAACTGAATTAGGTAAACCGGACAGAGTGTGTATAGCAATCTACACACCGTGAAGAGAACTGCCATGAAGAATGAAACTACAGCAGTTGTGCCGTGAAAATTTCGTAGAAAAAGTTTGTGTCAAAATCCTTCTATTTGGTAAAGCATATCTGGAAACAAGTTTCGTATTTGACTTGTGGCAGTTCTTACGAGCTCTTCGTTTCGTTGCACTCTCGTTGTGAGACACGTGGTAATGCAGTGATCGTAGTATTTTAAAAAAACACGAAGTTGTTTTAAATCACGAGGTTGAACTCCATCGACGTTCTTATTCAAAATGGAAGAAGGTTAATCAAAACGGAAACCGCGGCTCCGGAAATCATCCGGGCTATAATAAAGGGAAGGCGTGGAAATACACTTATAGTATAATCATCGGGAGCGCAGTCAATTGAGGGAGCGCAGCCGCTTCGTGCCGCGTCATATCGCGTTATGAACTCGTCCTAATCAGCAATAAAAACGGTCGGCTTGAATACGGTTATTGCTACGACGAAATTTTTAATCTAACTCTCGTTTATGAGACCGAGAGGGAGAGTTAGGAGTCGGGAGGGATTGCGGGGCTCCTTTCTTTTTGGGCCGAAAACAGGCTACGGGCACTGTGTTGGCTATGGGAGGAGGGTGAGAGAGAGAAAAAAAAAACTGGTTGTATTCCTTGTTTTTATTGTCATTACTGGGGCTCTTCAGATCGATCGTCAGCAGTGAGAAGGGATTCGCAACAAGAGGCTCTAATGTCTTAAGTGTGAGAGGGAGGGTATTCGACTAAACGAACGAAAACCCCAACGCGAAAGGGCAATTCTTAACGGGAAACCACCATCAACCGGGGAATCTCTGGTACTTCGAATCTCCCAAGTTCTGAGGTTATCGCTTTTCAACGTCGAGTCGATGGCAGTTCAGAGAAATCAGGCTTCTGGTTGCTAACAACCGCGTTTCGCTTCAACACATTGAAGTGATTGTAAGGCTCCTTAATTGTGCAATCGAATCTCGAGTTTGGAACAATTCGCAAATGTAGATGTTTCTTAGGATATTCGTGAGATGTCGTTTGACTCCGTGTTTTCCGCTAGACAAGCTAATTGTAAACGTAAAACGAGTACGTAGACACAAATGACTGGATGAATTATAACAGCCAAATAAGCCAATGTAAATTGAAAATCTGCCTGTAAAGTATGAAATACATCACGTCATTTTCATTTCACCCCATTTTATTTCTTTTTTCTAATTCCTTCGTTTTTCAGTAACACACAGTCGACTTTTATGTGTAAATAAATACATGAGTGGCGGTTAAGTTGCGAAGACAAATACGCTCAAAATACCATAGGAAATGTGGCACCCCAACGGACAATCGATGAAACACACACGCTGGAAGCTTCGTTCAAGTAATTGTCTCAGGAACATTAATATTTAGGTATTTATCGCGTTACAATACGCAGTTATTTATTTTATTATTATTTCCATTAACTCCTATTAGAGCATAGGGCTTCGACGAGAGTCATCCATTCGTTCCGGTTGGCGGCGATCCTCTTTGCTTCTTGCCATGTTTTGCCGACCAGGCCTAACTCTGCAAAAGTGATCACTATCCTCCTTCAAAAATTCGTTGTTTACAGCCTCATTAATTTTCTGTGTACCAATTTCTCAATAATGGTCCTGAAATGAGTACGAGCAGCACAATAAATTCCATAACTGTAGGCGCTACAGCTTCCTGCTGCTGTGACGTGTTGTTTTACCAAGTTCAAAGGAACTGAATGATGAATGAATCGATTAAATAGAATTAGCCATGTACAAAGTGAATTGACGTAGAGCTAAGGAAAGTTGTGTGTTGCAACGCACCAGATATTTGGTTATCATAACCCTCAGATCTTTTATTTTATCCTGGTAGTCAAGCACGACCCCGTCTACTTGTATTTGGCAAACCTCATCAAGATTAATTAATTTAATCATGCGTGAGCTCGCCAAAATCATAGCCTTACACTTTGTCGGGTTCATCATAAGGTTATGCCTTTCGCACCACTTCACCGATTTGGAAATCTCCGCATTCAATTTGGCAACTAAAGCGATAAGATTTGCGGGGTAGGCCGACGCATAAACTTGTAGGTCATCTGCATGCATCATATACTTTATTTCAGTATGCGCTCCCAATAACCTAACTAGAGAGAGAGAGAGAGTCGAAGTTTATTCAATCACCAGGGTACAATAGAGCTATGAAGCCCTCTCTTACTATGACCCAGGAAGAGCCATTACATATCCTCATCGTAAATAAAAAATATCTGGTGCGTTGCAACACACAACTTTCTTTAGCTCTACAACAATTCACTTTGTACATGGCTAATTCTATTTAATCAATTCATTTATCACTCAGTTAATTTGAACTTGGTCAAACAACGCAGCAGAAGCAGTAGCGCTTACAGTTCCGGAATTTATTGTGCTGCTGGTCCTCATTGCAGGACCATTATTGAGCAATTGGTACACGGATAATTAATGAGGCTGTAAGCACAAATTTTTTGAAGATGGATAGTAATTACTTTTGCAGAGTTATTGGGTAAACACTTTTAGAACTGGTAGTAAGCGAAACAGTGGTAGTTGAAATTCAGGAATTTCTGGAGTGAGTATTGGATTGGACTACAACACCAATTTTCTTTAACATTCTACCAACATTGCAGCGGAGTTTAAAAGGACAAAACTGGGCCAAAAACGCTTTTCGTAGAAAATTTTGATAATTTATTGTGCTGCTCTCGTCTTTTACCCACGGATGGGAATTTTATGGTATGATTTCCTTATTGAGAGCTATCAACATAAAAAATTTAATCAAAATCGTTAGAGCCGTTTACGAGAAAAAGAATTTGGTGTTTTGATCACTATGATAACTATAGTTAACTTTCGGTGGATTTTGTTCATACGCTTATTTTTGCGTCTCGTGGTAACCTGTAGGCTGGACATCAAGTTCCAGCTGATTTGGTACGGTTGTTTCCTCTAAAAACCGCGCTAAATTCGATTTCGTCGAAAGTTTTGATAATTTATTGTGCTGCTCTCGTCATTTTTCCATAAATGGGAATTTCCGGGTATGGTTATCTTATCAAGAGCTATCAATATAAAAAATATAATCAAAATCATCATAGCCGTTTTTGAGAAAAAAAAAATTTGGTGTTTTGATCACTATGATAACTATAGTTAAATTACGATGGATTTTATTCATACCCTTCTTTCGGCGTCGCATCAAGATTGAGCTGATTTGGTACGGTGGTTTTCTCTAAAAATCGTTCACAGACACACAGACCATTTTCCCAAATAGTGTTTTTCGGACTCAGGGGGGTCTGAAACATAAAGATCTGAAGAAAACTCAAAATTTTTTTTTTCAGCCGATTACATAACTTTCCTTTCTACTTCGTAGAGCCAAGGAAAGTAAAAATTTGTCCTGGGATGCACAATTTAGTAACACACGTAACGTTTCCTTCAAAGCTTTGCACCAGCTGAAGAAGTTCGCCTACCATTTTCATCAATATGTGAAAGTTAGGCTCGTCCAGGCACTGATACTGCCTTATTTCGAGTATTGTTCCGGTTTGTATACTGTTATGCTAGAGAGGAACAATGATGACCTGCAAAGAGCCTTAAATGCAGCGATACGTTTCATTTATGACCTAAGGTATGATGAACACGTCACGCCATTTTTTAGGCAACTCGGAAGGTTGAAAGTAAAGCGACGACGCCTATCGCGCATAGCCTCACTTAGCTATAAACTACTGAAAACAAAAATACCGAAGTACTTGGCACCAGAATTCCACATGCTGGGCAGTACGTCCTCTCATACCAGTAGAGCTGGTATTAACATGTTAGAAATACCTCGACACCGAACTGAGAAAATGAGTAATTCATTTATTGTCACAGCCAGTAGGATCGTCAATGAGAACCAGGAGTTGTTCCGGGGACAGAAAAACGTTAAGTGCTTTAGAAAACTGTTCAAAGAAAAACTTGTTCTCCAGTCTAGTTAATTATTATCATATTTAATCGAAAGTATTTAGTATCGGAAATCTCAATTGACCTGCTAAATTATTTCTTTTGTTTTGATAACAAACTGTTTAAATATTTGATGAAAATTTGAAAGATGACATTTATTTAAATTTTAAGATACTGAATTTTGTTTTTCATGAAGTTTTGTGCATTTTTGTAAGAGTGGGCCGCTTAGGCCCAAAAATGTACAGATAAATAAGTCAGTCCGTCTCTCTCTCTATCTCTCTCTCTCTCTCTCTCTCTCTCTCTCTCTCTCTCTCTCTCTCTCTCTCTCTCTCTCTCTCTATCTCTCTCTATCTCTCTGTCAAATAAATAAAATAAATTTTAAGTGAGCTATTAACTGTCGCTTCACAAATATGCTTATGAAGAATGAAAGTCCGGTACTTATTTATAGGAGGCAAGTTGTTACTTTATTCAAAATCGCTCACTCGTTATGAGCGTGAAACATCCAAGTTGTGAGACAGGTTGGTCCTTGACAATCCAACCGAAGGGCCAAAGGTTCATTGTGAACCCGGCGACTCCTCAAATATTGATACAAACCGTTTTAAACACGCTGGTGGTATACATTGGGTGAAAACCTCAGGAAATTCCTTCCACGTGACTTTCCTTTAGCGCTTAATTCTTAGGAGCGTGTTAACTTACTGACCTGTCGTAGAACGTTACCGACGGGCTCGAACATCATATTTAAGAATAAATATGAACTTTGGGGCTTTCGCGTGATCCTTGATCACACTCTCTTCGTCTGTCTGGCCTTCCTTAACCAGCGCGTAATTTCCAAAAACCACCTCTCCCGTTATACCACTCACGGTGTCACGCACAAACCCGATCGACGTATTATTTTGTGCGAAACGGTAGAGTGTTCAGTGAGGAATGAAAACGCCTCGCTTAAATATATTTTTTCGCGGTAAGGAAGTTAACTATCTTATAACCACTATACTCCACTGAGTAAACGTTCAATAAAATTCTGTGGAGCGCTTCTGGAAGTCTTTCACTACTATCGGCCTCCGAAACAGTAGACTAGTACAAAAATGACGTGTTAACGTTAATTTGTTCTCATTCGTGGTCTTTTCAGCCAATTTTTACAGATCATTGGATGAATATCATTCGAATTGTTATAATACATAGCGTGTGTGATCGGAAACAACTAGAAATGTGGTCCAATCAGAGAGAATGTTAAATGTTATAAAGAGTTGGAACCAGCGAAGACTATAGCTGCAGCTAATTTCAGATTTTTTCTGTTTCCAAAATTTCAATTTTGGTAAATGCTTTTGATTTCTTCAACTTAATTTGTACCCCAGTTTCTAACTACTGCGTAATCGTTGAAAATAGCCAATTTTCGAGTCTATGGAAAATATATTCTTGCAATATGAAAAGAACAAGTTTAATTGATTTTGTTGCAGATAAATACAGACGCACACAGACGGTTTTACTACCTCGGAAGACCTCAATACAGAAATATGTCGTGAAAACTCTATGTTTCATCCTGCCAATACTTACCTTCCTGTATGAAATGAGAAAACTAAGAAAATGACTTTTCATCTCGACGTTTTAGGGCTCCTCAGCGAGCGGGAGAGTGTCTGAGCGCGAATAACTCGTGAGGGATATTCTACACACGACGATTCCTATTTTATTTGAAACATCGTGAAGTTTGATGCGCTCCGCCAGCAAATATTCCAAACGAGGACGCGCCGAGTTACGGCGTCTATTTTTTTACCGCGGTACGCGTTATAAACAAAACGAGAATTTTCGAGAGTTGTCTTTGAAGCGATCGTGAATGGCTCGTGAAGCCCTGTTGGATTTTTTGAAAGGGCTGGAAGCGAAATCAGGGGTTCCCCCTTCAGGGTGACCCCTGCATTGGTTAAGATGCGGTTTTCCCTGGCGAGCTCAACCTTCTGACCACCGCTCGACAACAAATAGGCGCCGAGAAGCGAAGGGTTCTTCCCAACAATCGGAGAACGCTGGTCTAATATAATCAACCCCTCACACGACTCTTCCATTACTTTTTTCGCCTGTGCATTAAAAAGAAGCCTAATTACTTCTGAACACTGCGAGGGATAAATAAATCTTAAAATTAACTTAACAGTTCTAATTGTACCTTTCGGGGACCCTTTAATATAAACGCAATGGAGATATAGTGCACTCGCTAAACTCGCCCATAAATTAAGGGCCACGCACCGGCGCCAACAATTAAAACAAATGACATTTCTTAATTACTTATTATGACGCCACTAATGGCGGGGTTAACTGACGGGCCTCTTCTTTCCAGTCTGCTCGCACCATCCACCTCTGCGCTCTTCCTTCCAATCGCCATCGCCTTTCCACACTCTGCTCTTCTCTCCCCCGCCCCTCCGCCTCCGACTTCACCTCGCTTTCCTAATTACCTTCCGTCCCCGTTTTTCCTTCTCTGATAATTTCATCGAAATATTTTCTCGTTAGAGCGAAATTGCTGCAAATTAGGAAGCGACTCTTTTCCGCGCGTTTTCAAGTTGGGGCTGCGAGAGTCTCCAAAGCTCCTACGCAGTAGTCGCCGATGGATTACGCTCGCCGTGTGGTGGTGGCGAGAACAGGATATTTACTTTAAAAAAAAGTTCGATCTTAGCGCGGTAAAATCCAGCTCATAAGGTTCTCAGAAATATCTGGTGCGTTGCAACACACAACTTTCCTTAGCTCTACGTCAATTCACTTTGTACATGGCTAATTCTATTTAATCAATTCATTTATCACTCAATTAATTTGAACTTGGTCAAACAACGCTTTACGGCAGCAGGAAGCGGTAGCGCTTACAGGTCCGGAATTTATTGTGCTGCTCGTACTCATTCCAGGACCATTAATGAGCAATTGGTACACAGATAATTAATGAGGCTGTAAACACGATTTAAAAAAAGGATAGTAATCACTTTTGCAGAGTTATTGGAAAATAACTGTCAGAACTGGTAGTAAGCGAAACGGCGGTAGTTGAAATTCAGGAATTTCTGGAGTGAGCCCCATGTATCTCATGAGCGTTTTTAAACACTCACCCTTCAGGTATTGGATCGGACTACAATACCAATTTTTTTTTAACATTCTACAAGAATTCCAGCGGAGTTTATAAGGCAAAAACTGCGCGAAAAACGCTTTTGGTCGAAAATTTTGATAATTTATTGTCATTTTCCCACGAATGAGAATTTTATAGTATCATTGCCTTATTGAGAGCTATCAATATAAAAAATGTAATTAAAATCCTTAGAGCCGTTTTTGAGAAACAAATTTGGTGTTTTGATCACTATGATGACTATAGTTAACTTTCGGTGGATTTTGCCCATACCCTTATTATTGCGTCCCATGGTAACCTGTAGGCTAGACATCAAGTTTCAGCTGAATTGGTACGGTGGTTTTCTCTAAAAATTGCGCTAAAATCGATTTCGTCGAAAGTTTTGGTAATTTATTGTGCTGCTCTCGTCATTTTCCCACAAATGGGAATTTCATGGTATGATTATCATATCAAGAGCTACCAATATAAAAAATTTAATCAAAATCGTTAGAGCCGTTTTTGAGAAAAAAAATATTTGGTGTTTTGATCACTATGATAACTATAGTTAACTTTCGAAGGATTTTGTTCAAACCCTTATTTTGGCGTCTCATGGTGTCTTTCGAGCGAGATATCAAGTTTGAGCTGATTTGGTACGGTGGTTTTCTCTAAAAATCGTTCACAGACACACACACACACAGACCATTTTCCCAAATAGTGTTTTTCGGACTCAGGGGGGTCTGAAACGTAAAGATCTGAAGAGAACTCAAAATTTTTTTTTCAGCCGATCACATAACTTTCCTTTCTACTTCGTAGAGCAAGGAAAGTAAAAATTGAAACGGTACTCCAGTAAATTATATGCGGAGAGAATTTCATGTCGTTCGTAAAATAGTTAGGAGCAGCCCCAGAAATTCCAGAATTGAAACTACCGCAGGTTTTCACCCAACAATCCCAAAACGGTTACCGCAACTCTTTTCGGAAAGCTGATAGTGACAGTCTCATTATTCAACAGAGCATTGATTACTGATGGCGACGTGTGTAGGAGCTACTCAATGAATTGTGAAACTTTATCCGTTTCTACGAAGAAGGTTGAGCTTCGTTCTACCGGATGAAAAACATATTTTATCAATTGCTTGAGCGGTAAATATCGCCGACTGCAGTTGGGGCGAGGTAATGTTGCGTGATCCGTCAGCACCGGATAGCTTCATACGTTTTTGCATGATTTCCAACTACAGAAAATCAAAAGTGGGGGACGAAGAAGATGTTTTCGGCAGATTTCCTCACTTTTCGAGTTAAATTCGTAGCGAGAAGTGTGTGGCCGATTGAACCACCTTTCCGTCTCATCAAATCGAGCAAAAGTTAGAACTGAGGTGACCGTTTAGCGTGTGAAGTTTCGAATTCAACTGAGCTCGCCGGAAACCGAAAGTTGGATGAAAGCGGAGGCCAACCGGAGATAGATATTCGGCACATGTTCCACCGAGTGCCAACTAATCAGTTGGCGTGCGGACCCTTAAACGGGTAGATGCCAGCAATTTGAAGTTACATTCCCGGCATCAAGTTATCAATTGAGAGAACGGCTTCCAGTTTCGGAAGAACGGCCGTTCAATAGATGGTTATCCCGGAGAACTTAGTTATAGCAACAATCGAGACGAACGGCTCGGGCCGCAATTGTAAGAGTAGATCAGGCAGCAATTTTAGGTTTCAATACGACGGGGCTCCGCATTGTTCATACACAAGTTTGATTAGGTTACTGAGTCTGGGGCGGGAGCAGTTGAGTTCTCCAAAAGATACATTGTTCCCTTCTCTCCCGGGCCAAGTTATAATGATCAATCACGTACATATTTCCTTTAGCTCTGGAATCAAATTACAGCTGAACGCCCCTCGTGATCCATTTAACAGGCATCGCCTGACGCGTATCATCCTCTGGCCACATCCTCCGAGACTGGGCCGTTTCGCCCCCTTGGAATATGTGGTTTTGCATTACCCTTTCACGTGGCTCGTACGAATGGCAATTTTAGTGCTTTTCAAATAAGAACATTTGTGCAAATATACAAGTGTACGTGTGTGCAAGTATACTGTACGGGTATGTTTCTTAGGGGCGCCGTTGCGAGGTTTTATTTCTCCCTTATAATCATGCCCTACAGTACTACAGTACATAAAATATAGCAAACGCCAGAAACTTCCAGTCACTTAGAACAGAAGAATTGCAAAAACTCTTGTAATTAATAAACGAAGAAAATATTTGTAACTTACAGTTAACTCTCTGACGCTCATATCTTTGATGACTCGTTACAAAGTGTAGCGCTCTACGTGCGACGCCAAACGAACAAGAGGGATAGTTACGGGAGGAAGGTTTGTCTCAAAAAAATAAGAACTACTGAAGGGCATAATTGAGTGTGTGTGTGTGTGTGTTATACACATTCTATATGGCTACATTGGTATGTCGTGCTTGGGGCATTGCCCGTGGCGTTGGAGAGGGTTCCTAGCCTTCGGGCCTTTACCCCTCTCCAGCCAGCACCTATCTTTTCTCTAAGGGGGGGATTTCCAGCGAAACCACGGTCCCCACGAGGCCAATCCCATGGCTTCACGGCCGACAGCGTCACGCTTTTGAAGGCTCCACGCTGCCGGCCGCGGGCTGAAGCCCCCGTGGTACCCATTCTATTTGGCTGCACCTTGAGCAGCGTAAGGACCTGAATGGGTGGCAGGCCCCAGTGCTGGAATTGCCAAGAGGCGTTCTGCCGGCACCTACGCTTTATCTCCATGGGGGTGCGGGGATTGGACTTGCCCCCGCACCAGCCATGGAGAAGGGTGTCAGGCCGTCTTTCACGGCCTGAACTGCGATCCCCATTCCGCAGTGGCGAGGGTGGACTACTCGATATTCATCCCCCCTGGATCCATCCCTACACCTAACTAACCTACTCTAACGAATCCTAACATACATATACACAACACAACACATACATTCACACTCATTCACTCATATTTACATTCAGCCCTTAAATACAGTCATACCTGTTGGAATTGGAAAGTCAAGTCCAAAACTTATTAGTTCCCCAAGTCACATGTGTGAAGTTAGTTGTTTATGCGTTGTCAAATAAATCGTTCACTCTTTGCTTGACCCTCGAACTTGATATTATCTCTCGTATTTTTACAACAGGTTATGGGCCCAGATTTAGGGCTGAATTTAGTTAGCAAAATTTAAAAAGTGATCGTTTTTGTGTCATTATTGTTTTTGTGAAAATGAGTGCAAATATGGTGAAAATAGAACCGTTAGGTAAAAACAATTTTGATACCTGGGTGATGCATATGGAAGCACTCCTAACCAAATCAGGAGGATGGAACTACGCAAATGGAAAGATGCCGAGACCGACAGACGATGCTGGAGCAGCTGCATGGATCGAAAAGGATGCAGAAGCAAGGTCTGATCTTATTCTTTCTATTAGTCCATCAGAACTCAAGATTGTGAAAGGTTTGAAAACTTCAAACGAAGTGTGGAAGAAACTCCACGAGGTTTACGCATCGAAAGGTCCTGCACGTAAGGCAACTTTACTCAAAAAGTTAGTATTGCACAGAATGCGGATTGGGGATGACGTAAGAGAACATGTTATGAACTTTTTTGACACAGTAGACAAGTTATCAGAAATGGAAATTGTTGTTAACGATGATCTACTCTCAATAATGTTACTCTATAGTTTACCTGATTGTTACGAAAATTTTAGATGTGCAATAGAATCTCGAGACACATTGCCAACGCCTGATACGCTTAGGACGAAAATTATTGAAGAGTCTGAAGCTCGAGCGAAAAGTGTGCTACAGATTCAGATGCTATGTTTGTTCGAAAGAAATTTTCAAAATCGAAAAGAGAAGAATATGGAAAGAATAGCGCGAATCGTGATTTTAAATTTAAATGTTTTAAATGTCACAAATTTGGTCATAAAGCGTCTGAATGTCCATGTAAAGGTGAGCAAGGAAGAACTAGTGAAGAAAGTTTGAGTACCACAATGGTGTGCCTAGCAACGAAAGTACGAACAACCTAAGATTCTGTCTGGACAGTGGGTGTAGCAGTCACATGTGTAATGACGGGCGAAAGTTTATTGACATTAATTCAGTAAGTGATACTCAATTAAACTTAGCTAACACTTCCACTACTGATGTTCTAGGGAAAGGTACTGTAATGTTTGAAGCACAGAATGGGAACAAAACAAAGTCTATTGAATTGAAAGACACTCTGTATGTGCCGGATTTAAGAACGGACTTGTTGAGTGTTGCGAAGATAACAGATCACGGATGTAAGGTAGTATTCACTCGAGATAGGGCAGTAGTTTACAATCGAAATAATGAGACTGTGTTCATTGCAAAAAGAGTGAATAACTTATACTACGTAAAAGATGTTAGAGAAGCAGGAAAGACAATAGAAGAAAATACGAGAAGTGGTAGGAAACTTAGTAAATTGGAAGTTTGGCACAATAGATTTGGACACTTGAATCAAGTAGACTTGAAAAATATGGTCAAAACTAAAAGTGTTCGAGGAGTCTACCTAAATCCAAAAGAAACGCTACCAACGTGCGAGACGTGTATTCTGGGTAAAATGTCACAAACACAATTCCCGACAAAGTCTAACAAAAAGGTAAAACCCCTGGAGATCGTTCATTCGGACGTATGGGGACCTGTTAGGGCGAGTTCGAATGGAGGTTCACAGTTCTATGTATCCTTCATAGATGAGGCGACTAGATGGTGTGTGGTCGTGCTATTGAAGGCAAAGAGCGAGGTGCTGGAAGCTTTCAAGAGATAATATCAAGTTCGAGGGTCAAGCAAAAGTGAACGATTTATTTGACAACGCATAAACAACTAACTTCACACATGTGACTTGGGGAACTAATAAGTTTTGGACTTGACTTTCCAATTCCAACACGCCCCCTCAAGTTCAAACTTCTTCGACGACGACTCCTGTTTGTCTTGAACAGAAGTCCAACTTGTGTCTTGGTAGAGGTTTCGTGAGAAAGTCAGCCACCATGCTTTCTGTAACAAGTAAACGACAGCTAACAGAGGAACAAGCTAAAATTGAAGTGCACGTAAATACAACTGTTGATAATAACGAGCACAGAGTAGAGCCTGAAGCAGTTGTTCAGCATGATTATGGATCCGGTACTGACAGTCCAGTGGGAGAAGGGGGTACAGAAGTCGAAATGGTCCGTGGTCGTGGTCGGCTGAAACTAATTAAAATGACAGAAGGACCTGGCAGAAGAACGAAAATATACAACATGGTTCCAACAATCAACAATGAGACTGATGTCACAAATTCTGAAAACTATGGACACAGACAAACGGACGAAAATTCGAGTGGAACGGATGACGATATGTTGGAAGAGGCAGGAAGTGGGTTGTGTGAGATCGCATACACTGCTGAAGTGAATCCGACTGAAGCTATGGAAGGACCAGATTCACAGGAGTGGTATGCTGCTGTTCGCAAAGAATTTACTTCGTTACTTCGGAATAAAACATGGTCACTCCAGGAAAAGCCGCAACATCAGAAAGCGATTGGATGTAGATTAATCTTTCGAAATAAATATACGGCAAGTGGTGAGTTAGAGAGACGTAAAGCTCGTTTGGTGGCAAGAGGTTTCACACAAGAGCCAGATGTCGATTACCATGAGACATACTCTCCTGTTGTACGTTTAAGCTCACTCAGAACCGTCATGGCTTTAGCTGTTAAGCATGGCATGGTTGTGGAGCAGATGGACGTCGAGACAGCATATTTGTATGGAGAATTGAAAGAGAGCATCTACATGGAGCCACCGAAATATTTTGAAAATATTCTGATGGACATTGTCGAAAATGAGGACGATAGTGAAATCGTAGAAACTGCATGGAAAATGTTGCGAGACTTCAAAGGCGGTAGGAAACATTGCAAATTGGAGAAGTCACTGTATGGTCTAAAGCAATCAGGTAGACAGTGGTACTTGAAACTAGACGAGCGACTGAAAACAATCGGCATGGTACCTACTGAGTCAGATCCTTGCGTGTACACTTGGGGTAAGGGTGAAGAGGCAGTCATCCTGGCAGTTTACGTAGACGACATAATTTTAGCTTCAAAAGACTCAACAAAACTGCAAATTTTGAAGCAGAAGATGATGGAAGAATTTAGAATGAAAAATTTAGGAAAAATTCATTATTGTTTAGGTTTGGAATTTGACTATGATCTTGAGAGAGGAAAATTGAAAATTAGTCAAAGGAAATACATTCACGAAATTTTGAAAAGATTTAACATGGACTCAGCAAATCCAATATCAACTCCTTTGGATGTGAATGTTAAATTTGAACCATTGGAAGCGAGGCAGAGTGAAATGAACAAATATCCTTTCCGAAGTTTGATAGGATCCCTTATGTATTTGGCCATTGGTACTCGACCTGACATAGATCATGCTGTAATTTATCTCAGCCAGTTTAATAGTTGTTATTCTGAAGTCCACTGGAAAGCAGCCAAACGTATACTGCGATATTTGAAAGGGACAATGAATTACCAGCTCGTATATTCTAGGACGAACGAAGAACTAACCGGGTATTCGGATGCTGACTGGGGTAACTGCAGGATAGATCGCCATTCATTCAGCGGTTTTGTGTTTACATTGTCGGGTGCAGCAATTTCTTGGTCTTCAAAGAAACAGAGGACGGTGGCTTTGTAAGCGTTGAAGCGGAGCTGATGTGTATATCCGAAGGCGTGAAAGAAGCCATCTACCTGCACAAGTTTCTTCGGGAGCTGGGCTTTCCTACAAACCTACCAATTGTTTTGTACAACGATAGCCAGGGGGCGCAGGAACACATCAGGAACCCAGCGTACAGGTCAAGAACTAAGCACGTAGACATCAGAAGCCACTTCATCAGGCAATACATCGAAGAGGGCTTAATCGATCTACAGCATGTGGCAACAGAAAGCATGGTGGCTGACTTTCTCACGAAACCTCTACCAAGACACAAGTTGGACTTCTGTTCAAGACAAACAGGAGTCATCGTCGAAGAAGTTTGAACTTGAGGGGGCGTGTTGGAATTGGAAAGTCAAGTCCAAAACTTATTAGTTCCCCAAGTCACATGTGTGAAGTTAGTTGTTTATGCGTTGTCAAATAAATCGTTCACTCTTTGCTTGACCCTCGAACTTGATATTATCTCTCGTATTTTTACAACAATACCGACGGTCCAGGGATGGGCTACTTGATATTCGACCATCCCTGGCACCGCCCACTCAAAACCAAACACCAACACATAACACGAACACAAACACATACTCTATTCACCTACTCCTACTCCTGAGGCCCTGCGCACTCCTAGTCTACGATCTTCTCTATCCTTTAGCGTCCTTTCTCCGATCCATTTCCACCATTTATAACATTCCTGGTTCTTCACCATCGTCGTATCCCAATCCTGTCCTAATCCAATCACCTCATTCCTAGCTCTTTCCCTGTCCTGCTGGTAGTTCACACAGCGGAACACCACGTGCTCCGCTGTGTCCACACCACGTGCTCCGCTGTGTCCATCTCCCCACACTCACACAGCCCATCCGCCACCAGTGCGAACCCACGGAGTTTCTCACGAAAATCTCCGTGGCCGGTGACGAGCTGTGTGGTGTGGAACCCCAAACTCATCCAGCAGGACTCCATCCTTTCCCGTATGTGTGGCAGCCACGTATGCGTCCATCTACCTTTTTCACTGTTTTCCCATCTGTCTTGCCACTCATCGATTACCAACTTATCGATGAGGGCTTTCCTTTTTCTACCTTCGATCTGTCTCTCTCCCCATGTCACCCGTCCCTGCGTCCCCAGCCGGTAGCCTGCCCATATCCTCTTCAACTCCAGGTCGATGGGTGGCTCCCCGGCCACGACGCAGAGGGCATCGGAGGAGACCGTCCTGTAGGCCTTCACTATTCCAATTAACATTTTCCGTTGGCCACTCGCCAGTCTCCTCCTTGTGTGGGCATTTAACTTGTCCCACCACACACCGGACGCATACGTTAACACTGCCACATACATACCCCTATATACCGTGCGCAGGGCCTCCCTACCTACTCCCCATTCTTCCCTAGCCATCTTCACCACCCCGAAAAATTTATCCCTAGCTTTTCCTACAACATACTCCACGTGCTTCCCTACTGTCATTCCTGCTCCCAAATACTTTATCTCCTTCGCCATTCCTATTCTTCCTTCTCCATAAAACAGGCGTGGTGGCCTTTCTTCATCAAATTTTCCCCGAAGCATCATCAACTTAGTCTTTCCTTCTGAAACCTTCATTTTACTCTCCTTACACCATTCCTATATCACTCCTAGAATTCTGTTTCCTCTTTCTTCCAGCTCGGCCCTCGAGTTTCCTTCTACAATTACTACTCCGTCATCCGCGTATGCTACCATCTCAAATCCTTCTCTTTCCACTTTTCCTATTAACACATCCATTACCTTTTTCCAAAACTGAGGGCCTCTATATGGCTACAGTAAATATTTTACTTATGTTAATATACTTCGTGTACAAAGCAGTTAAAAGTGTTACTAATACCACCAGCTCGAGATATTTTCCATCCGCCGTCTCGCTGCACAGTTCACTCTAGTTTCACTTTTTTTCTCAGTTCTTTGTTCGTTCTTCTTGTGGAAATCGGAAATAAAGTTTTAAAACGAAACATAATTTTCAAGTGTGTACATATCCGCATATAAAAATCAACACATAATCAGATCTTGGAGTGCCCGCTACAAGGCTGGACAAATCATTGCCTGCCCATTTGTACTGGATTGGATGATCTCCTCCTGCGTACTGAATGCTGTACCCTCCACTTGCTTAGTGGTGGAGCTTCATGACTAACATTGCTTTGGGAGCAAGAGAGTACGCTCATGACCGTCCCAAGAACCGTTCTATCCTCCTTCCAGGTAGATTGGATCCTCAATCTTTATTGTAGCGAGTTCTGTACTGGCTGATACTGGCGAACTCCCGTCGGATCGGTAACAGTATCTCCAAGTACAACTGAATACTACTACCGAAAATTAACTTTCAGTCGATGGCGAGGAGGGTGCGAGGTCGTGCTACGGCGCACTAAGAACGTAAATTCCTAGAATACGGCTTCTTGAAGCTGGACGCTACATAACCTACTGCAGCCCCCTGTATAACCACTCCAACCAAGAGAAATATGGTTTTAACCCAAGGCCGTTCTACCTTCCTTCCGCAAGGGAAATAAAAATTCCGCAAGGAACCCGACCACTAAGAGCGCACTTTCTCACTCTCCCATTTCCCCCCCACTTACGAATTCTCTTTGCCGTGGTTTCCTGTGTTGAGAACTGAAAAGAGAGAATGGTTGTGGAGTAGTATCATAAACCTCACTAACATGGACATTGATAATCCATGCCAAAATAGAAGAAACCCATTTACGAATAAAATGGAAATCGGATGAAAATGTACCAAAAACTAGGGTTTTTCGCATTTTTCTCAAAAACGGCGTTAACCATTTTGATTAAACTTTCGAATTATGTTCTACTGATCAATACCTAACTTTTCTTCTCGATACCTATCTCCATGAAAATACGGTGAACGGAGATATAGGCCTATGAAGCAATAATAGGTTTTTTACGCTTTTTGGCAAAATGGCTCCAACGATTATCACCAAACTTTCAAGATGTTTTCGAATAGTTAACTAATTAGTTAATTCTGGAGTAACTACTTTACAAAATTTGATCAATAGTTCAGAGTATCTTTCAGTCACTCGATTAGAATTTATTACATTTGGTGAAGAAGTTACCCTGGAATCGAGTGAATGGAGATTACAGCTGGAAGCTGTAGCGGTTTTCATCAAACTCCTAGGGTGTCTTCAACCAGTCACCCGACGTATATTTTCGTGTTTCATAAACGTTCTTCCGGCACTCCGTCGGAGGTAACAACCAAAATGTGTAAAAATCGGTTTGCAAAATTTCTTACAGTAAACGCACGATTGCATTTGATCAACTTGACGGAGGGTCTTTCAAGATTCAATGACGAAAGGTTCGCAGTAGCACGTTATGCACAGATATGGCCCCGATAGCAATCACTCGCTTGACGCGATAAATGAGGTTTTGTAACATCTAAGATTTTGATGCCCTGAAACGACGCGCTCGGCAACTCGAACTTGGAAAGTTATTAGTTGATTAAATATCCAATAGCTTTTGGAACGTTGGTGTGTGAAGAGATGGCGGCGAAGGGGGGAAGGGATTTCAGGTTAGTGATGCAGTTAGGAGGTTGATAGTTTGTTATTAACGACGTCACCTTAGGCGACCTGGCCTTATTATCAAGACTTGATTACTGGCCCGCCCGACCAATCAGCCCCCCTTCTCCTCGTCCACTTCGTCATTACGTCTCCTTCCCACATGTGAATATTATTATTATGCCCAGAGAGATTCTCCGGGGGACGCGTGGCGTTTGAGGTCACGTACTCGAGGAATCCGTGGATGTTCGATGGTTCGCGCTCGTCTGCTTTCAATCGGATCCTATCGGTCCGCTAGCACTTTTCGTGCGATACTTCTTCGATCTGTAGGGAGCAGTTGACATTCTTCGCTTCACTCTTTGAGCAGCACTACGAATTTATGCCGTACGAAGGGTGGAGTATTACAGTATCTTTATTACTATCAAGACTTGATAGTAATAAATGGCATCAAGCCTTTCTCTCTATAATCTACCGTTTCTTCATTTAAATCAGTTTCTCAAACAAACAGTTCAATAGGCTCCTCTGTGAAATTTATTAACATATATGGCCATAGGTACGGGGGTAAACTGCAAGCTTTCACTCTCCACCAATAAAACTGCGCGGGTGTAATGGCGATTCGGAATACTGCGACTTTCTCAGAAAATAATGAGAAATGAATTGAATCTTAAACATTTACTCTCAACGCATCAACTCATCACAGATCGAATCACGGAGGACCGGTTAACATCAATACCAACACGACACAGAATATTTGGTGCAACGCAACAAATTTCCTCAGCCCCACGTGCATTCAGCGATTTTCATCAGAACGTTCGGCATCGGTTCTGGAATCTATGAACTCGCATTCGTGTCACGACCGTTATCGAGCATTCGTTTTACAGAGCGTTCTGATGACTATCAACACGATTCTGAAAAGCTGTTTGAAGAATTGCTAGAGGTGGGCTTCAAACTCTTGGACAACCAATAACTTGACTATATTTTGAGAATGAATTAAATAAGAAAAAGAAAGAAGTAAAATAGCAACGGAAAAAAAGGTCTCTTCAAGGTAATTAAATATACTAAGCGGTTGAAATGAAACTTCTTCGCTGGTACAGTTATTGGAAAAACGTGTCTCTGAGCGGTTTAGTGCGAAACTTCGTACTGCAGGACGATGTTGCGAAGTGAATCCAAATGCTTGTCAATATTGGTTCCCTTTGGATGCTGATGACCGTAGGAAACCGAAGTCGGAAACAGAGGAATTATCGGTGGATGATGTTGACCACTAATGTGTAAATATCTGGTGCGTTGCAACACAAAACTTTCCTTGGCTCTACAACAATTCACTTTGTACATGGCTAATTCTATTTAATCAATTCATTGATCACTCAGTTAATTTGAACTTGGTCAAACAACGCTTTACGGCAGCAGGAAGCGGCAGCGCTTACAGTTCCAGATTTTATTGTGCTGCTCGTATTCATTGCAGGACCATTATTGAGCAATTGGTACACAGATAATTAATGAGGCTGTAAACACAAATTTTTCAAAGAAGGATATTTATCACTTTTGCAGAGTTATTGGGTAATAACTGTTAGAACTGGTAGTAAGCGAAACGGCGGTAGTTGAAATTCAGAAATTTCTGGAGTGAGCGTTTTTAAACACTCAACCTTCAGGGATTGGGTTGGACTACAATACCAATTTTTTTTTACATTCTACAAAAATTCCAGCGCAGTTTATAAGGAAAAACCTGCGCTAAAAACGCTTTTCGATGAAAATTTTGATAATTTATTGTGCTGCTCTCGTCATTTTACCACAAATGGGAATTTTATGGTATAATTGCCTTATTGAGAGCTATCAATATAAAAAATTTAATCAAAATCGCTAAAGCCATTTTTGAGAAACAAAATTTGGTGTTTTGATCAATATGATAGCAATAGGTAACTTTCGATGGATTTTGCCCATACCCTCATTTTTGCGTCCCATGGTAACCTGCGGGCGAGATATCAAGTATGAGTGGATTTGATACGATGGTTCTCTCTAAAAGTCGTTCACAGACACACGGACCATTTTCCCAAATAGTGTTTTTCGGACTCAGGGGGGTCTGAAACGTAAAGATCTCAAAAGAACTCAAAATTTTTTTTCTGAGCCGATTACATAACTTTCCTTCACTTCGTAGAGCCAAGGAAAGTAAAAAATGAGAAGCTGTGCCTAGACGACGTGAAAACAAGAATGAGAATGATGGCGGAGATGGAAGACGAAAACGGTGGAGGCGGTTCAGGTGGCAACAACAATAGTTGTGTAACATCTGAGGTGAAGTTCAATGCTCACTAGTAATCAAAGAAAGTAAACAAATTTTTTTTTTAAATGCTCTGAGGCGTAAACAGAAACGTCTTGCTTACACTTCGAAATTATTGGGAGCGACAGCGGTGGTTTGAATTCCGGACTTTCTTGAGTTGGTCTCAACTATTTCATGAACATTATCGAACTCTTGTCGTATACGCAGTTTATTGAAATACCAGCCTGATTTTTCTGAAGGTCCTAATATCACACGAACAACATTTATTAAGGAAAAACTGCGCTGAACTTTCCGAAATGTTTGATCATTAGTTGGGTTTTTCACGTTATTTTCAGATTACTTTGGTGATATTTGGAGGTATCTATGCACAATATTTCATCAAAATCGTCCCAAAAGATACGTTTGTGAGGAAAAGAATAGTCGCCATTGTGATCACTATGATGTAGTTCGTTCCGGCGGGATACTGCTCATATCTCATCTTCGCGTCCAGTGGCAGTGTTGTCTTGTGTTCCAGCACGCATTCCATATTCCAAAACGGTTTTCTCTTTTAATATCTGACGATCTGGAGAAAACTCAAAAAAATATTTTTTAGCCGATTACGTAACTTTCCTTCCTAACTAATGGAGTTTTTTCCCATTTTTCTATGATCTCAAGTGTTTTTGTAAAAAAGATATGTGTATTGTTTAGAATGAATAATGAACCAAAACGCTATAAATCTTTCCACAACGGTTCTTGCACCTCCGAGACCCCTCTCATTCGATTCAGCATCAAAAAATACCAGTAAACCATATGATGGGTGGTGGTAGTGTGGTGGAGGGGAGGGGGGGGGAGTGAGACGGGAGGTAGCGCGGGAAATTAGAGCAGGCCAGGAAGGAATGGTAGCTTTCGCTGTATTTTCCCACGGGTTGTTTTCATTAGTAAACATCAGCTCAAATTTTCACAATTTAAGTTCAAGACGTAGTTGTACACCTCGGGGCTCATTTCATGCTACTCAGCATAGAAAAATACCAAGAAAATTTAAACAAACACAACGTAATTCCCATAAAACGACCAAAATTTTGTTTTTGTTCATTTTTTTAAACCGTATTTTGCCCTTAACAACCACGAAGTTCGTCCGATCGGCTCAGCTCTGGCCAAATTAGTTGGATATCTTTGGCACTAATGGGAAATCCCCCGGTTGCGGGGTTTCCCTTACCTGGTGAGAGTTCCGTTAGCCTCTGCTACTAAGGAAAAGGCTTTAAGGATTATTCCAGCAGTCGACGACGGGTTTTACACTAGGAGTTAGCAAAAAGTTCACCCGTTCTGTACCATCACTCCTCAGGTAGATACTCGTAATTGCAGGCCCTCTAGACCCAACTCAAAACCAAGATAGTCCATGGTCAGCCCCTGAAGAGCTCAGTAGCTCTCTGCTCTCGTTCACATGCCCACCGTGTCAGCGTGAACTCGTTCTACTTGTTGCTCAATCAGAATCTCATCACGCTAATCAAGTGACCGTCTAAAACCCACTGCATCAATACGGTTCTCTGTCCCGTCCTCCAGTCCTTTAAAGGCACTTCCATCGCAAGGTTTGCCTCACTGCATGCCATTACTAAGGCCACTTGGGGTGTGTGTTACCATGACACTATCCTCATGTATAAGGCCATCTATCTAGGCGTGATTGGCTACTGCCCCGATGTCTGGGGTAGCAAACTAACAGTCGATCAAAAGAGAGTATTGGCCCAATCCCAGAGAGCTGCGCTCCTGTGGATCACCAAGGCCTACAAGACTGTATCAACAGAAGCACTCCAGGTGATCACTGGTCAGTTACCAGTTGATTTGGCCGTTGAGTGCATGGTTGACAAGTGGAGAGTGAAATGGGAGCTTCCCTCGCTTTGGGCTGAACTCTGTGCGGAACTCACCACAGAACAGAAACTTGCGCTGTCGATGAATGGGCACTAGAGAAATGGCAAGCAAGATGGAAATCCTCGTCAAAGGGACGCGATACGTATGAGTTCATCCCCAACATCCGTGAACGTCTTGGAAGAGAATGGGTTGACCCAGACCACTGGACGAGCCAGTTCCTCATGGGACATGGTGACTTCAATGCGCACCTCCACTTCTTTTCTCTGAACGACTCTCCATTATGCACGTCTTGTGCCTCCAGTGCGGAGGAAACAAGAAACCCTGTGCTGTTCCACAGAGTGCAAATGAACTTAGCAGCATTGACTGTTACAAAGCTAGCCTATAACCATTTGGCAGAGTTCGCGAAGAAGGTGATGGCTAAAAAACGTGGTCATAGTTGATCTAACCTTTTGAAACTTGCCACCCAAGTAAATAGTTAGATCGGGTAGGAAACCAGATTAAGAACTCCTCCCAGATGGTACGGTATTCCTCAGGTGGTCACCTCCGCAGTAACACACGGGCAACAGCTCTCTACCAGGAGACTGGCTAACGACCAAATACCTGCCGTACCTCCACAGGTCTGAGTACGGTGGATGCTGCAGAGGCCGGCCTTTTGCATATTAGCGAAACCGCAACTTCCATGACTGATAAACCCTCGTCGAGGGTTTAGGTCATCAAATAAGGAAACAGACCTGTCCCGTTGGCCTCATTAATCATTCAATCCAATTTTTATTGCTCTCTCTTCCTCTGGCGCCCAACCGTACATCTTATTGGTCAGAGATCGGCAACCGGCGATGAGAGGTTTGCAAGAAAATCATACCGAACCAAAAGGCTATAAAAGAAACGTGTCAACACAACAAATTGAGTAATTCGATTCATTGACTTTAAAAACATCCAACTTAACTTGGAACTTTTCCAAAACCCTTTTGCAATTGATGTTAGTGATGTACCTAGCCATTTGCAAATGAACATGGTACATTTGCAAAGTAATAATACACTTAAAACGGCATTCGAAGCAAGCGCTGACTAGGTACAGTTCTACGGAGGTTTGAGTTCTGAAAACTTCAAAGAATTATAAATAATCACTATGTTTGGTAGTTCATATTTTTGCCAGAAAACTTTTTCAGTTCTCAACTACCACGAAAATAAGTATTGATACGGTTAACAGATTAACATTTAGACGCGATGCTGCGCGTGCCTACGACTAAATTGTAAGCAGACATTAAAAACGTCAAATGCAGCCGCAAAAATCTCATGTGTTCTTACTTTTTGACAGCAATTCAATTTAAATAGACGTGATTGTATAGTAGATATGCGTAATAATATTAAAAATACGTGACAGTACATATAAAAATACGTGCAGCCCGCACTGACATTCTGTCTGACATTTCTGGCCCTGCTAACTGGGCCTATTGTGTGGGCGATCATGAGCCTCCTCATGTCCTCCCAGTTCCACCCACTGCTCCTGTGGAGCTGGTGCTTTCTGATACGGCGTCCACTATTCTCGCACAAAATGCGAGACAACCAGTTCATCCCCACAACCTCCTGTGGCTACAGCTGAGGGACCTCTAGCACTCTGAAGCGTGCTGAATCCAGCCCCTCACACGTACACAGTACATGCTCCGCTAGCTCCAGCTCCAGCTCGCAGAATCTGCAATTCTGTACCTCTGACTTGCCAATCTTGAACCTTATTGGACAGTGACCTGTAAATAGGCCACAAACCATCTGTAGACTGTCTCACTCCAGGCTGACGATTTCTCTCGTTCGCTGCCTGGAGAGTTTGATAAACAACCTTGACTGCCTTTGGCCAGGCACACCCCACCAATCGGCTGCCCAGCACTTCTCCTCCCACTTACCAACGTCCTTGATCAAGTGGCTCTTGTTGGTCCCTATGAAGGGCTCAGGTCCCACCGGGGAAAGCTTGTCGTGATCAAAAAATACCAATTTGTTCCTTTCAAAAACGGCTTTAGCGATTATCGCTAAATTATTTGTACGGACAATTGTTACCGCAGTTTTTCCCATACACTTCTCGCTCATATGACACTGCCATTTTCACAAAAATTAAGGTGGTAGCCCAATAAATCATTCATACAATAAGAGTTTAGCGACGCTCATGAAATAAATATGAGAAACCTAGAAATTACATAACTAGACCGCCGCATCACCAACTACCATTTCTCAAATTTCGCACCCGACGTAAACCACCTGTGCACTGATTGCTCAATGACGGTTGTGGTGTGAGAATGAGCAACTCGATATATTTGGGAGTTCCGGAATACTTAGCAGCCCCTTAACAAATTCCGGGGCTTCGAACGTTCTTTCATAGAACGTGAAAGTTTTGTGCGTTCGGGGAACCAGATATTTGAACTCAGGGAGTCTTCGAAACGTCAATGTTTTTGAAGATCGAAGTTTTCATTCGATTGCGCTTTCATTCTTCACCTTCGAAAAAATTGGAGCGTGGCCCCGGAATCGGATCGTTTTTTTTTTAAAAAAAAAAGAAGCGATTAAAGCGACTAATTCATTGATGTATTCATGAATTTATCCATTTATTTATGCGGAACGTGAAAGTTACGGAGAAGTAGACCGAGGGGAAAAGCGAGCAAAAGGACTCTAATAATAAGATTGACTACTTTCCGTCCCTCCCAATATTCGCCGTTCATATTTTGAAGTTCATTTATCCTTCTCTTTAAGATTGCAAATTACCCCGAACTTGTACGCAACCACTTCTTCCCGACCAAACATTTGCATTGTTGATTTCCATTAGCAATTCCCAGTCGTTTTCTTCTCTTCCATCTCCACCCTCCTCCTCACCCCCCCTTCCTCACCCTACCACTACCACTGCTCGCACCCATCGTACTCTTCCATTCGTTCATCTCCACTCCCCAGCTCTGAGCGTGTTCATAATAACCGTTCGGCTTTATTTTCCTTATATTATCAAGTGAGGATGAAGGAGGTGTTCCTTATCTCCGGAGGCTCCTCAGGGAATTCATTCCCTTTTCCCGTTTCCCTCTGTCGCCACAAAATCTAATCTTTGAACCCCTGCTCTCATTCGCTCTGGAAATCTTTACAAATGCTTTTCGACGCTGCTGCGAGCTTCAACTTTGAGTTCAAGACGTCGATTTAAGAGACAAAGCAAATTCGATGCGCTATAGTTGGTGTAACGGCTCGTCACGTTTGAATTCTGACTCAGTTAACATTGTTGGTTGGTTGAACATTGCCGAGGGAAAGGGCACTGTACCGCTGGCCGTCGATAATCACAGTAAGACCCAGCGGTCTAGTTGTGACGTGGCAGGTTTATTTAAGATTGAACGAATTGGGAGGAAACGGATGTGACGAGCACATTAGAGAGAAACACAAAGGGCCGGTTGATCAATGTCATTTGCTAGCTCGACTAAGTCAAACCTTTCGTTAACTCCCGCAGACGCGTTCATCAATTCACTTTGACGCCCTGTTAGCGCTTGCTGTTAGTTATTTTTTAACTCGTCTCTTAGCTCTTTAGTTATCGGATAACTAACTGTTATATCTATCAAATAATGTGCTCCGCTCGCCTCGATCTGTTTTTATTTATTGATTATCTGTGTTTATTTATTTGGGTTATCAGAAAGTTGTACAGTTATCTGAAAAATTTTGTTGGCAGCCATGTTCGGTTGTGTTTCATTTGCCGCGATCTGTTTCCATTTCTGCTCTCGCTATCACATTATTAATATCGTTTTATCATTGATTGGGGTACCGCCAACTCAATTTAATATCATTATATGATCAATGGATTTCGACTGGGAGCTCACAGATTCTGATTTCTCCGATGAAAAGATCAACACGTACCAGGTCTGTCCGAGAATCGAGTATTTTGATACGCTCGACGACGTAAATTTTCATACTAGGTTCCGATTGTCGAAAGAAACAGCGCTGTTCGTACTTTCGCTAATTCTAACGCGGATTGAATCACCAAGTAGTCTAAATCACGCAATCTTCTTCTTCTTCTACGGCCTCGGTAAGTACAGACCAAATATTTTATCGACCTACCACGTTACATTCGTGCTGGAACATGAGTTCTGTGACGACATAAACAAATTTTGTATTTGTGGGGATGAACCCAAGATAAATCAAGGTTAATATAATACCCTGGCTAGGTAAGTGGAAAACAACAAAATAAACTTGATTAGGATAAGTGTCGCTGTATTTAAACAAATCAAAACAAATAAAAATTAACTTTATCTTTAAGTAGGCACAACTCAGGGTAGATCTCTTAGTCACAGATATACATAGTAGGTACGATAGATTTCTGAACAGGTACTTAAGCGGGTACTCACTACTTCTGACGGCCGAGGAGTATATTATAAATTTACTAGATAGTACTTCTCTAGGATAGGGACTTATCCAATGAAATGGGATGGGAAAGGAACGTAGTATTGGATGTCCGCGAGGTATTACCTTCTCCAGTATTCTTCGGGTTTGGGGCAGCCAGTGATCTTTTCTTTTGAGCTCCGACCTGAAACTGAGCAAAAGACAGGGACCTCCTCATTATGGTGTTTCCGAGATGTGGTTTGAGAAGAGCTTGAGAGGTGTACGAATATTAGTACCACCTACCGGTACGTGATGAGTGGGTATCTTGGCAGCGACACCCCCGGAGAGGATGCAAAGACGGCACCGCACCTCCCGGCGATCCACAAAGGGACGCAGCGATGAATGGACGAAGACTCCTGGGAAACGAAATAATCCTGGTAGCTGCTGACGGCGAATACTGGTCCCACAAGCAGATGTAGCAGAGGCCACGCAGTTGGTGAATAATTATTCTTTCAATACCAACAAGGGTGAAATCTTGGAAGAGACGAGAATACTGATGAGCTGACTATAGATACGGCAAAGCTGGACGGCGAAAAAGAACAAAGGAGCTCCGCAACGTGGTACCGGGCCTGTTCTCCCAAATCGCCTGCAGGTGGCAGCACACGATGGATTGAACAATTTGTCTCCAAATTCATCAACGAATTCTACTCTCCATCTGGACCGATCAGTGTTTTTTGTTTTCTGAAGAATATTATTTACAGAAAATAACTGTCCCACTTCTTAATAGGAAACAATGGCTGGAACAGAAATAAACATAATTTTCCCGTACGCATTTACTGCCATCTGGTGGAAGACTGGAACGGGTGGCGCCGAGAACCGCGAAATATGAAAGTGGCGGGACTACGAATTATTCACGCTACAGTTCATATTGGAACATGAGTTTAGTGTGAGCGATAGGCGAAAATTATGCGTTTTTAGCTCAGTGAGAAGTATAATTTTGTGCTCGTAACTTTCTGTGACTGTCCGATGTTGGTGTGAGATCGTGAATATCAAGTTTCAGCTGACTAGGTTCAGCCGTTCTTTCTCATTTGTGTCTACAATCGCACACCATGTTCTGAAAAGGGTGGTTTTGGGAGATAGAAACGTAAATATCTGAAGAAAACTCAATTATTATCTTTTTTATCAATCACATAGGCTATTAATGAGGCTATACGAATGAAAAGGTTTTTACTATTCAAGGCGATTCGTATAAACTTTGGAGTTATTATATTTCTTCTTTTTGGAGAATGGAAAAGAGCGTTTTACCACTGGGCTAGAGTGCCACAGGTGGTTGGTGCTATCGACAGTACACACGTGAAAATGTCAATTTGTGTGAAACACGCCGCACATTTGGTGTTGAGAAGCATCATGTAAGGAGCGTAATTTTTTCTGTAAGGAACCATTTATAAAAGACGAGTTAAGACGAAGTAGTCTATTTCCACGGGTAAAATAAAGACAATGATAACTTGTAGACGCGTTTCGGTTTACTAGACCATCATCAGTACAATACTAAATGAGGAAGTTGTGAGAAGTTCCTTTTATACAAAAGTGAAAGGTGCCTCCTGGCATTAGAAAGGTGGCATGAAAGGGAATGTGAAAGGCAAAAAAGTGAAAGGAGATGGGAATTCACAAGAAAATATCAATTAGAGGGGAGCGCCTAATTACATCCAGGTCGTGTATGTACTGATATTCCTAAATAATGAATTTTTTGAATTTCCAAAGATTCTAAAGCATCCAATTTTGAACCTTTTTGGCAAACATGAGCTATCCCAATGGCTGGATTATTACTACTTATCTCATAACTGATTCTATGGTTTTCTTCTGACAAATGCTTTTCAAAACCCTCCCTACCCCTTCCTAACCTAAGATCATCACTGTGTTCCTTCATTCTAATTTTAAATTTCCTACCGGTTTGTCCTGTGCTGACTGACTCCTGTTAAAGGCAAGCGGTTCATCGTGGTCTTGCGGTAAGACGGTCGATTCATAATTCTCGACGTAAGTTGAGGGTTGTGGATCGAATCTCCGGCGCGATTGCCGTAATTTTTGCCTTAGTCAGCAGCTCTTCAAAAGCATCTCCAAATTTCCTCCCCTCCCCCCCCCGTAACAGTCCTACATACTGTATTCCGCAGTCACATTTTAATATATATACACCCTCTTTGCCCTCTAAAGGAATCTTGTCTTTTTCACTCCCTAATACTTTCCTGGTTATATTGCCATAAAAGGGTAAGCTAACCCATTTCCTATTATCTGGTTCCCTATCTTCCCTTTCCAAATTTGTGACCGCTAACTGGGATTTCTTCCTGTTAATCCTTCCCCAAATTCTATTTATTGTAGCTCTAGGATAACCAATACTCACCGCTATAGAGTAAATTGTTTCTTTTTCTTTTTGGAAAGCTACTTGATTCATTGGAACCGATAGTCCCCTATTAATCATACTATAAAATGCCGCAAATTTATGAGATATTGGGTGATTGGAACTATTATGGATAACCACGTCCGTATAAGTTGGTTTCCTATACACTGTAAATTTATGTTCACCCCCCTCCAATTTTATGGTTAAATCCAGAAAATTCAGCTCACTACCTCCCACTTCCTTAGTGAACTGAATGTTCTGATCTATAGAGTTGAGTTGATTAAAGAAGTTAGCTAGTTGCCTATCAGTCCCATTGAAGAGGACAATTACATCATCAACATATCGATACCAATATATACATTGTTTTTGAATTTAGTTTCGATGATGCCTTCTAAGTGATCCATATAAACATCTGCTAATAGCGGAGACAATGGTGATCCCATAGCTACCCCTGGTTGAGTGAAACAATCCCCATTGAACTTAAAATAATTTTGATCTATACATAAATTCATCAATTGGGACAGCTCATCTTTCTTATTAAAATCTAGTTGTGAATTTAAAATTAATCTATTAACAACATCTTTACAACGTTGAACTTGAATATTAGTAAATAAACTTGTAACATCAAACGATACTAATTTTGAATTATGTGGTACACGGATATCTTTAATTTTACTGATAAGGTCCAAAGAATTTTTAACAATGAATTTCGGATTAAAATCAACAGAATTTAAAAAAATAGTATTCAATTGTTTAGCTAGTTTATAGGCAGGCGCATTTATGTAGGATACAACAGATCGCATAGGTATGCCTTCTTTGTGGATCTTAGGGAGACAAGTTAGGAGAGGGGGTCAAGGGTTCATTTCAAACATACCACGTTTCCAAACTCCTTGAAAAATACTACTGGTATTGTTAACAGCCTGAAATTTACTTGTTGGGTCACATCTTAACTTTTTACAGTCATTTTTACATATAAATTCCAACGTTTTCTCCTCATATACATTCTTCATCATCAAAACAGTAGTATTTCCCTTATCAGCTTTTAGTACAGTCACTTTCTCCTCCTTTAACTTCCTCCGTAGATTCCTTAGACATTTTTCTTCTTCTGTTGATCCCTTTCATGCCACCTTTCTAATGCCAGGAGGCACCTTTCACTTTTGTATAAAAGGAACTTCTCACAACTTCCTCATTTAGTATTGTACTGATGATGGTCTAGTAAACCGAAACGCGTCTACAAGTTATCATTGTCTTTATTTTACCCGTGGAAATAGACTACTTCGTCTTAACTCGTCTTTTATAAGATGGATTTCCACTATCTCGCCGCACCCACCTTACATTAAGGAACCATTTTTTACTTATGTTTGCCCCACTCACGACGGAAAGTTATAAAATCGACGGAAAAAATCACGACAAACACTTAACAAAAATAATCAAAATACGAAAAATGAGCTACACAATAAGAAGAAGAGTAAGAAAAGAATGAGAAGTAAGGAAAGATAAGAAGAGAATTAAATAAAAAGAGAAAAGTATCAAGTAAGATCACAAATGTATTATTTAACAATTCTGCAACTGATATTTTGGGAATGCGAATGAAAATGTCAAATAATGAAATCGACAGGCGGCAAATGAAGGTCGCCCAATATTACCAACTCCCCAACACATTGTTTTGGATGAAAACTCGCCAAGTTGCCTCTTCGTTCGAGGGATTCTCGTTTCCCCGAGGTCAAACTCTCGCTAGCTAACTGTTAGTCAATTGGCGATTGATGAACGCGATCCGAGCTTTGATATAATTTTCACTCCTTGATTATCGTTAACAGATCGCTACCTAATTAAAGTTTTAACTAAAGAATTGATAAACCGGCCCTAAATCTCATAACAGGCGCAACCTTCAATAGTTTTTACGAATCTCCACTTCTTGGCTGAAAACAACTAGTCCAATAAACACTGTTACGGAAAATGGTCTGCGTTTATTTTGTGCCTGCCTCTCTTACGATAGGCATTTAACTAAGATATAAAATATAAAGACTAATAATAAAATAAGAAAATGTCAAAGTCTATAGAATTAATGAATATATTTCAGTCCGTTGAGTGGCTCTCCGCCAATTGGCCCAAATCGCATATTCACTCTTCACGTGAGAGAACAGTCTTCTTCAGCGACTGACTTTTCCATCTGCTCACATTCGGCTCAGTCAGATGTTCCCACGTTAGAGATCCCCCTTTCGAACGTGCGTAGGAGATGTCAAACCTTTTTAAAAACAACTTGACCCGTCAATTCCAGAGTCGATAAATCTAACTGTGCCTTATCTGTCCTGCACAGTGGAGAAAATACGATTATGGTGGGCTCAATTAGGGGGTGTTGCTGTTTCCATGCTTCCATTGAAGCTTCTTATTCAAGTAAAGTACGTCGGAGAAGTCCAAAGGTTGCAGGGGTCAAGAGTGTTAAGTGTGTCAAGAGAGGTCATTCGCCACCCTGCCACATAGCTGATTCCCACATGCGTCAACATGAGGCTGAATACGCTCAAAACTAAGACGCCAGTGGCAACAGTCCACCGACCAGCTATATTCTGTCCCACCGTTTATGGCCATTGTTGCACAGCTGTCAGTTTTAGGGGTGATCTTTGCACAGACGGTAGCACTTGCCGGCTAGTTAATCTCTATCCAGTATCGCGTACATTTATGCCTGATTGTTAGAATAGCCATCCATCATCAAGGCGGAATTTCTCGATGGCAACTGGTTCTTCCTCTTCACCGCTATAAATAACGAATGCGCAACCCACAGTTTTCCATTTCGTCCACACCTCGTGGTACGTTGCCCCGACGTCATTCCCGTTGAAGTTCAAATCTTGCCAAAGCAATGTAGAGAGAAGGTTTTATGTCATTCAATGCTCGATAATCTGTGGTATCCTTTGCGCCATCTACAGCAATGCGAGGCCTACGCACTCGTTCGCGGTGATTGAGTATCACTCTATCCCGTACAAGAGTGGCACGATGCAGGTGGTGGACAGTGAAGATAAACCATTACAACCCCTCGTGAACCATCGTGCCGTTACTTTTTCGAATTGAAGTCAGTTCTGGTCGTTTTGGTTTATTATTCATTCTGAATAATAACCCTATGTTTTCGGTGAGGAAAATTTTTTTACAATCCCCCCCCCCCCTCAAAATTTGATACTTTACGTTTCAAGACATGGAGATTCCAAATTTGTCCGTCTGCCATCCGCCGTCCCCCGTCCCCCGTCCGGGCCGTTTAGTGCCTTTAGCGTGATCTAAAAAATTCGTTCTTTCGCAAAAAAATCCCATTTGGTATCTACTTGTGCCCGCCATCTCGGCAATCCAATCGGACGAAGCCCATGGTTGTTATGGGCAAAAAAAGGTTAAAAAAATTAACGAAACGCAGTATAATGCGGGAACTACAGCAGAAGTCAATGTTTCGTCGTTAGTTAGCTGTCCCAATTTCCCCGACTCTTTTTGCCCGACGGCCACTTCCTCCGCACACCCCTACATCGGATCATATATGCCTACAGACGTTTATGGGCGCCTGGCGCCGGGGGAATATTTAGTTTCCGTAGTTCCATTGTACCCAGGTCATGTTTCGTATGGTTTACTAGTATTTGATGCTGAATTAAATGGGATGGGTATCGGAGCAGTAATACTAGGTCAAGCTGTTCATGAGATTAATAAACCATTGTGTAATAATTTGCAGGGTTTTTCTCTAGTGGTGCAGAATAAAGTGATTCAGGGCCAAGAATATGGCAAGGGATTCCACAGAAAAAGGAGTGTGACGTAGAATGAGCACTTTCACTTGACACCATTCAATGTCACGAAGTACTGTTTCTTTTTACTTTCCGATACCCAAAGAAAAAGGAATGTATAGTAATCGTGTCAAAATAAAAATTTGGGTTTTCTTCATATCTTTACGTTCTAAAGCCTACTGAATCTAAAAAACCTAATTTCGGCGCTTGGTCCGTGTGTGTGTGTAGTTCGATTTGCAGGAGAACGGCTGAACCGATTGAGCTGGTTCTTTTTTCGTTTTGTTCGTTATTTTTTGTTGACACCATAGAAAGGTTATGGGCGATTTCGGTCGAAAGGATGGGGGGAGGGGACCAAAATGTACCAAAAATTAAGGGTTTTCGACTTTTTCTCGAAAACGGCTCCACCGATTTTCACCAAAGTTCCAAATTATCTTCTACTAATCAGTACCTAACTTTTTTTTTCTTCAGCATATCTCCATGAAAATACGGTGAACGGAGATATAGGCCTATGAAGCAAAAATAGGTTTTTTTACGCTTTTGAGCAAAATGGCTTCAAGGATCATCACCAAACTTTCAAGATGTTTTCAAATAGTTAATACCTACATATTGTTCTCGATAAATGTTCTTCTGACCGTCCATTGAACAGAGATACAAATCAAAATGTGTCGAAATTATCGCATTTTCGAACATTTCTGTAAATTCCAAGGTAACGGCTTCACCAGATGTGATAAATCTTATGGAGTGTCTTCTAGCGTTCTAAACCCACATTTTGTTCTCCACAACTATCTCTGTATCCATCTGTTGATCGGAGATATAAGCTAAATAAACTCAGAAAAGGAGATTAGTCGAATATTAATTCATCGGTATTCCACTTTTCTCAAAAACGGCCCTAACGATTTCGATCAAACTTAGGGAGAACTCTCAACTAACTTGTCCATGGTCATGGCCATTGGATAGTGAAGCAAATTTACAATATGAACTTGTTGCAATAACTCGCTAAATCTCCACGTAGTGGATCGGCCTTGGCAAGGTCGATAGTCATCGTTGCCGACTAAACTTGAAACTAAAAGTCGGAAGTCTCTAAACTGTTAGACAAAGTAAGTTCGTTGAATTGAAAATGAGCCAATGAAAGCTCTGCGTCCCTGAACATTCTTAAATGCAGCTGAAAAAGAACGCTGCACGCTCAAGAAAACTGTGCAATCACAGCCCTTTCTTCTTGATGGACAGCCCACCGAAAAGGTTTCCAAGAACGATTCTCGAAGTGTCTTATGAGTGTCAAATGTTAAAACAAATACTTTCCTTGTGCAACTTTTGACGGGATACCTTCGCGTTGTTAGTTGGAACACGTCAATGAAAAGGAAGACAGTAAATTCTGTTGTGAGGGGACGAGGATTTCCGGCAAACAAGGAGCTGAACGGAGGTGAGAGAAGGTGAATAAAAGCCAGCATTCAAACTGTGGTCTCTTTCTCCGTAGCTTTTACTGCTTCCCTCAAAAGTTTGTCTGAAAACCCTATTCTCTTCCTACCGCTCCTCTTCTTCACCACCCCCCCCCTTTCACCGGTTCCTTCTCTTCTCATCCACTTGCTTTTACCAAGTGCAACAAGACACATAAGTCAAGATGCCGTGACACGTTCCCCCGCTCCCTCAGAACTCAGCTACTCAATTTACTAGTTTCACCAAACGTGATCTTCGTTTTCCCTTTTTTCCCCGCAGTTTTTGTTCGCAGAGTTGTCCTCGTGCCTCTTCAACTTTTCCTCTCCTTATTACTGCTCTCTTCAACTTATATTGTTCCACAGCTCTAATTGTTCTTCTTGTAAATTAAAAGGTGTAGCGCTACGTGTACCACCTGGCGCCTCAACGAACCTCTACTGTCTTCTCTAGCGAAACTACCGCTTCATGCTCTGCCAACTCGAAGGACCTGACTACTCTAAACAAGCCTGTTTCTCATCAAATAGGCTGAACTCTAACGCCCGAACGGGAACCGTGTTGTTCCACATCTAATCGAAATGGCCTGGGATCTTAAATGACACATTAGAGCGTTCCATTTCTGGTAACAATGCAGAAAAAGTACTGTTTTGTGCTGGCTATCGTTTGCCAACGCGTGTCACAGTAGTGCGCCTCTTCGTGCGTGTATCAGGCATTGCGTTATACAATGCCACAGGTATGGGTGGCTTGCAGTGGTCCTGGGCACACACTCACTGTTGCACACCTGCTTAGGCTCTTAACCAGTTTCATATACGATAGTCTTGCCTCGGCCCGAACGGGTATCCAGAATGCTCAGGAGATTCTGGACTCCCGAGGCTTCCCACTGATATCATATGTAAGTGAATGGAAGTGGTGAATACCCCCAGATCTCCAACAACTACAAGCGACCAAGCTGTAAATGATGCCATCAAAACCAACTCGCCACCTCCTAAACACAACTTGTCATCTTGCCATCCCACTTCATCCTACCCTTACATTCTATTGAGGCCTCCCCAGGTACTAAGAGAGACTTGACCCGATATTTCGGTTTGGAGTTCTGTTCCCATCCCTTGTGGGACATATTGGGTCTCTGGCTCGACCGCGAGGAAGGCTTCCCCCAATGCACCCTACTGGTACTAGACTACAGTATTCCTTCCCATCACATGGTATGATGTAACGACGTGGTGGTTGGTCTCCTCGTGTTGGGCCCAGCAGCAGACACAGCCACGAAATCTTGACACCTATATATCAAACTACCTGATAGCCATATTGATGCTGGCAGGAGCCCCTCGCGGAACCCATCTCTGGATCTCACAATGATCAATTCTTATATGAAAAAGACACTTTGGCACTGTATTTATGTGCACCAAGCTCATTAGTCCCATTGCTTAGTCTGGAAATGGTTGACAGCATATTAGTGCTCGCTCACGCGAGAATATATTGTAGGCGGTACTGCTGCACATGGTGGAACAGACTAGAGAGACGCCTAGAGTTGGCAAGCTCCACTAGAAACTAGCTCATCCCATTTTGTACGGTCGACCCGTTTCTTCTTGACATTCTTCGATGTTAGGGAGAAATCCATATGTTCTTATGGTAGATTTTTTCTTTGTTGTTTTTTTTTTAAACGGTGGATGCAGGCAATACCCTCACTGCAGCCACAAAAGGGCCTATTGTAAGGGCGTCCATGACACTCGGATCATGGCCCACCTGCACCACCCCCAGGCCCCATGGCACTGGTCTCACTTGGTGTGACGTCACCTAAGCGCCCCCACCACCCCCGCACAAAGCCGAGGATATCCGCAAGTTCTGCATTTGCCACCTCTACGGGCTGAAGAAAGGGCCTCCCAAACACAGAACGGCGCGACGCCGCGAGTCCATCGCATACGCACAGCAGATGCTCTGCCGTCTCTAGCCCTACCTCGCAGAACCTGCATACCTGTACCTCGCACTTGTCAATATTTGCAGGGTGGTACCTCCGCGAACAGTGACCTGTGAAAAGGTCACATATGATCCTCATATCCTTCCTCCCCAGTGCAAGCACCTCCTTGGACCTCTCTCTGGAGAGCCGGATGAAGAGTTTTGACTGTCTAAGGCCGGGCAGCCCCTGCCAATGAGCAGCCCTGCATCTGTCCTCCCATTTGCCAACCTCTCTACGTAGGTGGCTCCTGGTAGTCCCAACAAAGGGCTCAGGGCCAATAGGGATCTGCTCTCATCCGTTCTTAGCCAACCTATCAGCCCGTTCGTTTCCCTCTACACCCTGATGCCCTGGCACCCAACACAGTGTTACACTGTTGTCCTCTGCCAGGGCCTTCAGTCCAGTCAGACACTCCCACACCTGCTGTGATGTGAGACAGTATGAGGCTAAGGCCTTGAGAGTGGCCTGACAGTCCACCATGATGTAGCTCCTTACGGTAGATACTCTCACATCTCTCGCAATTTGTTGAGTGCCTGTTCATTCATAACCATCCAGTTACTTCAGTGAAGGAGCTATCACAGGTCCCCATGGCCCATGGTGAGGTTAGTAAGATTTCGAACAGAAACTTGACTTAGTGATTGATGAATTGAACAATAATGATTTACTTTTAGAATGTTACATAACATTTTTCAACTTCATAGACAAACTGGCTCTACATCATCGTCCACATGTCTTTTTTGTCTCTCTTCACGCGTTCTTATTCACGACTGAGCCGCATTTAGTATCACCCCAACAACGTCTCTCGAGTCTGTGGCTCAATTCAACCCCCAAAGACACTGAATTTTATTTGGTTTTCTAATTTATTTACTTTTAACACCTGCGCAATAAGTATGGACGTCACCTATGCGGGCTTCAATCTATGGTGGTGCACAATTCCAACACAGCCTGTGCCAATTTTGGCCATTATCGCCTTATACCCTCAGGTTCTTTTCTGCCTGGGGTTGTCTAGGACATGTGATCGACGCAAAACGCCGAATCAGAATGGGGTTTTTGACTTTGGAATGTCCACACCTGCCTTAACGGAGAAGTCATTGTTTCCCCGAACCCCCTTGTTACCTGCGGAAATTCCACCTCCGCGGTTATTTCCAATGGCAACGAATTTTCCCCTAGTTTTTCCAACTTTATTTTCCCTCTCCTCAATTTCAGTTTCCTCTCCACAACAGACAGCTCCTCCGAAACACATTCACTACAAGTTCTCGGGAAAGTCAGGTTTCTCCTAGTTCTCCCAACAGACACTCGTTTCACCTCTCATCAACATCTAATTTCGATTTCTCCTTCCTTCCCCGTACAACCAGTTTCACGCCTTCAGAGCCCCCCTTGTTGGCACTTATATACTCAAATCATACCCTGTTCAAGTCACCTCTTCTTTGTACATCTAAGTCTCCAAATCTTGTGATATACCAACCAGCAAGCTATTACTCCACCGTTCAAGCAATAATTTTCGTACAACTTTGAACAGGTTGAGAGGCTTTGGGTACTTTGCGTTTGTCATGAGCCTTATCAGCTGAGCTGCCTTTCGTTGGCGTCTTACTGGTGTTACATTTTGCTTCATAAAAGAAAGTTATGATTTGTTACTGTAATTTTAATCTGTTATCGATTATGATCCCTTCCTGGAACGTCTCAACACAAATAAGATGATTAAATGTAGTTACCATCATAGATATTAATCCTCCAAATTATGTTAACATCTCAACTCCGGTTGTACGTGGCTGCTAATAATCATGGATAAAACAGTTTGAAGACGTGCATTGTCCCTAAGTGATGTTCGATTCACATTGACGGCGCCTTTAGTTCCCGTTTACTAGAGTGGCTTTCTAACAATGTAATTGTTTCGTAACTGTTAAGTACAGTTGATGGAACATTTGCACGGGAATGATTTGAGTTAAACTCTGTTTCATTAATAAGTAATGCGTTTCTGTTGGCCAGGAGATAGCATCACTGACAAAATGGATCATATGATTGCTAATGATGCTGTTCGATGAGATTCGGCAAGTCTTGGCGCCGGGGAAGAGGTTGAGCAATATTAGTCTCACCCGCTCAAAGGTGTGAACTCCTACTGTTACTACTGACGATAGGCCCAAAAAAGGAAGGAGACAGACGTGGAAGGAAGCGCTTTTGCCAAAATGGGCTACGTCTCTCGTTACCCAGGGCTTCGCACCGGCGTTTGCTTGCAAGCAGCTGAATACCAACCCGCACCTGCTCGCCTACAGCTTCACAAACGACTTGGTCTCATTATTAAGTCGTCCTGTGTGTATAACGTCCTGGTGCTACTGACGAAGGGGGTGGTACTCAGAGCTTCGCCTGAGACACAGCTACTTCTGACCCAAGCCGCAACTCTCAGCATGAAGGGAAACGTGTAAAGAGCCTTCAGGTTAGTGACATCGCTCGGAGTTCCTGCGATGAACACGAGGAAGAAGAAAGCGTCGCAGGTCTGGAGGTGCGTTCATCGGGAGCCTTATAATGTTATTGTGACTCAACTCAATTACCAATAAAACCTTCTCGCGTATATCCAAATGGTGTGATCTCAACTGTTCAAATTAAACATCTCATTTTCATTATTTAGACCCTGCTCCTTAACAGGCATCGGTTTACATCGGCGCGGTCTTATGAAATAACCGAGGATTGGCAGGAGCACAAGTGTGCAGAAGGCAATCAATTCCATTGTGGCGGTCGTTTCGACTTTGCCCCGGGAGCAACTTTAATCACGCTCTCAATATCAAGGAGAAATGGAAGCAGCGATCGAACAAGGAATTGGTAGTTAGGAAGACGCGCTCATATCTGAAGCCAAGGTGCCGTAGGAGGCTGCAACCCTTGCTCTCCTCCCGTAATGCCTTAATTGAACGGTTACAAATAGTCATAAAGGCACCCTAAGATACATTTACTAATTAAACTCACCCAAGAAGTTACTTCCCCTCCTTCGGTTCTAATCCATTCCCATAGGAATAACTTACCCCATAGATTTTTATTCTCTCATCTGCAAAAGGCGAAGGAAAAGGGAGGCTTCCAAATTAAAACTTTTTTTCGGGAGGCTTTTATATTTTTTATGACCGAAGACGAGCGATAACTTTTCCAATGTGTTCCTTCCTAATGATAATCATATTTAAGGGTTATTAAGCGGAGCAATATGCTCCGAATTGGATGATCCAACGGAAAGAAATCGTAACTTTTATTAACTGCAAAGAGGGGCCGGAAAGTTTTGACGTATAACGATTCCGTAATGGTCACGGAAACAATGGCCAGTGATTCTGTCGTTTGTATAAAAGGACTGGAAAAAGTTGTTGCTCCCCGCAGCAATGCCGTTCGAAAAGTTTATAATTGCTTTCGCCTGCCCTTTTCGGTGGGAGGAATATTTTTAATCGGCTCCATCGGTAAATCTCAAACCTCCGGACGACTTTTGGCGGTCGATCGAAACGTCGTGGACGTCAAGTATCGAATGAAGTTGATCGTTAAAACGACGGGAGAACGACGGCCCTGCGGCAACGCGAACTTTTTTGGTTAAGTACGTGGCGTTTCGTGACGTTAATCATCCTCCGTCTGCTGGCTCTCTGTCACGTTCTCACGGATCCCTCGAGCAACTCAAGACATAGAACGGAACATCATTTACTTCTGCCAACAAACGTTGTGCAAACGACTCGCAAAGTATGAGAACCAATACTGCCGCGTAATTGAAATTGGTTTGAGGCGTGATACTTGACTTGAAGGACAGGTCGTTCAAAGTTGGTACAGTTGCGGGTATTTCGAAGAATAGGCGAGTTTGGGACGACATAACCAAAATCTCCACAGTGTGTTATGGGAGGGAGGGGTGCTTCTTTCAATCAGGGTAGCACGATGGCCTGAGATATGGTTACTGTAATTGCGAAAGCCTTTCCAGAAAACTTGATATTGCTAAATGTGTTTTCTTCACGAAATGGAACGTTCTTTCAAATGCTACTTACTTGCTCCAACAAGGTGCAGACTAGGCGAAAAAAGCTGTTTATCGTTCGCTATAATTAATTTTAATATTCACTGATTGACATAGTGTGTACTCACTAATCTCCCTGGAGGCACCTATGCAAATGTCTGGGCAGTTCGGAAAAGATCAAGTTTATCGACAACTTTTTCTCAGCATTTACGTGCATACCGGATTTACTTGTCTGCAACGAATACGAGTATATTGCAAAATGTTGACAACTTGGAAAGGGGGATGTTGCTGGGGACAGGAGATAATAGGATTATAATGACTCAACTCGACCAGTCTCACAAGTTTGGGAGAGGGAGAGAGAGAGAGAGAGAGAGAGAGAGAGACTGACTGACTGACTTTCTTTATTGATCAGACAAAATTAGGACCTGTAGTCCTCTCTTCCATTTTATCTGAATACATAGATTACACATTACGTTCAAATAATACAATCAAATTACGATTACAATCAAATTACAATCAAATAAGTCAAATAATAGAAAACATAATTATTTACACAAAAGAATAAAAACAGGTAACAAAAGAAAATTTAACATTGACAACTGACATTGGTACTTCTTGAAATAACAAGTAAAAAGGATGAAAACATTATAAAATTAATTATACCTTTCTAACAACTGCAATTTATACAACTTTTTAAATTCGTGCACTGAATGGGTAAATATTTTGGGATTAGCGTTACACATTTTTACTTTCCGCTACCCGAAAGGAAGGAAAGTATAGTAATCGGCCCAAAAAAAAAATTTGGGTTTTCTTCAGATCTTTACGTTTCAGACCCTACTGAGTCTAAAAAACCTAATTTCGGAGCGAGGTCCGTGTGTGTGTATGTCTGTGTGTGTGTGTCTGTAGTTCGATTTGCGGGAGAACGGCTGATCCGATTGAGCTGGTTCTTTTTTTGTTTTGTTTGTTATTTTTTGTAGACACCAAAATAAGGTTATGGACGATTTCGACCGAAGGGAACGGGGGTGGTGGACAAAAATGTACCAAAAACTAGGGTTTTTCGCATTTTTCTCGAAAACGGCTGTAACGATTTTGATTAGACTTTCACATTATTTTCTCCTAACCAATACCTAACTTTTCTTTTCCATACTTATCTCCATTAAAATACGGTGAACAGAGATATAGGCCTATGAAGCAAAAATAGGATTTTTAACCTTTTTGGCAAAATGGCTTCAGCGATTTCCACCAAACTCACAGGATGTTTTCAAATAGTTAATACCTACATATTGTTCTCAATAAATGTTCCTCTGACAGTCCATTGAACATAAAGAAAAATCAAAATGCGTCGAAAATAACACTTTTTCGAACATTTCCGTAAATTCCAGGGTAACTTCTTCACCAGATGTGATAAATCCTAATGGAGAGTCTTTTAGTCACCCATACCAACATTTCGTTCTCCTTAATTATTTCTGTATATATATTTTGAACGGAGATATAAGCTAAGTTAACTCAGAAAAGGAGATTTGTCGAATATTATTTTATCGGTATTCCGATTTTCTCAAAAACGGCTCTAACAATTTCGATCAAACTTTCGGAGTACTCTCAGCTAACTAGTCCCTACATTTTGTTCTCCATAAATGTTCCTGTAAAAATGCGTTGAACGAAGATATAGCGCCCGCCTATGTAGGTGGTGTTCGAACTTAAAGGGGTGGCGGAAAGTAGTGTGTTGCTACGCACCAGATATTTGTGGCTTGTACTATGAATGAGTTACTGAGGGCTGATGTTTTGCATTTCGGAATTTGAAGGTGGACGCTGACATTTCTCGTGGTTAACCCATGCACTTCTTCTCTTCGGATTATTTTACGGGCTAAATTAGAGGGGGTACGGAGCTTTACCAGTTTCCATACCGGAACCGCACGAGAGAGTTCGAATCGCTCCCTAACCTTTAACCACTTCAATCTCTTGAAATACGGCGTGACATAATCAGCTAATTTTAGGCTATAAATGAAGCGAATGGCGGCATTTTGTGCTGTCTGGAACTTTCTTAATAATTCTTGGGTGATATCGCTCAGTACGTTACAAGCGTAGTCAAATAAAGGTAAAAGTAACGCACGAACCAGTGATACTTTGACATTTCTAGGAAAGTGTCCTTCACAACGTTTCAGTTGATAGAGAGCCCGATAGAATTTATTACACACTTTGTTCACGTGTGTGTGCCAATTCAAATGTTTGTTAATTGTGAGGCCAAGACTTTTAATTTGATCAACGTAATTTATTCTGTTGTTGCCTATTCGTAGAAGTCGAATCTTGCTAAGAGTTTCCTGTGACCTATAACTATTGCTGCACATTTTGTGAGTTTACTTGCAGACCATGTTGACCCAATTGAGTAACCTATTTAAATCTTCATTTACTAGCCCAATAATTGCCTCGATTTCGCCCACATTTCCGGTAGCATAAATCTGAAGATCGTCTGCATATAGTTTAACTTTACAATTTTTAAAACATTGACCAATATTGTGACCAAAGAGAGAGAGAGAGAGAGAGAGAGAGAGAGAGAGAGAGAGAGAGAGAGAGAGAGAGAGAGAGAGAGAGAGAGAGAGAGAGAGAGAGAGAGAGAGAGAGAGAGAGAGAGAGAGAGAGAGAGAGAGAGAGAGAGAGAGAGAGAGAGAGAGAGAGAGAGAGAGAGAGAGAGAGAGAGGGAGAGAGAGAGAGAGAGAGAGAGAGAGAGAGAGAGAGAGAGAGAGAGAGAGAGAGAGAGAGAGAGAGAGAGTACAGGGAGGCAGTCAAAGCTGCGGGACCAATGACCACAAGACGGGCCTGTGTCCCAACACCCCGACACGATCCCATTGGGGGGCTCCCACAGTCCCCCAGCCATCACTGGTTCCCATTGCTTCGCCCCCCTGGGTTTTCTGGGGGTACCTGATTGGGGATCAAATCACAGTCCTCTGGCTCCTCAGAACTGCTGCTGCTGTCTACGTCATGCAAAACCGAACCTTCGTATTTTCCTTATCCACACGAAGTAGGAAGAAAAGTTGTGTTTTCTTCTAAAAACGTACTGCTTAAGATCTTAGGACTGACACAATAGCACTTTAGGCCGCGGTGCTTGTCCCAAATGTGGGACTGTCAGAGTTACAACAAAAAAATACAGAAAATATAAGGCTCGAGAGAAATGAGTGTATTCGTTGTGTGTGCGTTAAAAGTTCGTTCTTCGTACGTGTTTATAGCGACAGGGCTGATGCTCAATTTTGAATGTTTCATCAAAAATGTATGTGATTACATTGAACGAATAGTTGTCGTTTAACTAATTTTGCCGACCTGCACATAATTTGATAATTCAACTGCGTGCCGCCGTCCGATATTTTGGTATTCGAATTCACATTTTCACGGTGACCTCACGCCAAGTGGCTACTGTAGTTTCAAAATCGTTACTTGTGTATTCAATATTGCCGTGCGAGGTTCGAATGCAGACTTGGTAAAAACTAGACAGAAACGTATTGTTGGCGTGATGAAGGCAGGCTTTTTGGAACAAACGCAACAGCTATTGCCTTCCACTGTGCTCTAATTCGACTGTGTGCAAAGTTCGCTCCTACTTGAACCATCGGCCGCCAGTGTCAATTAAAGTCAAGAGAGTTGTCGGGAGTAGATTCGACACAGCGACCCCTGCCGTCTGTGAAGTCGACAATGCAGCGGCAGCACCTGGAAAGAGCGGCAGGACTCTGTTGGCCGATGTGGCACTTTCTTCGGTTAGTGGTAACGTGATAGGAAAGACGCACACCCGAGCACGACAAAAAAGAATCACTGTATTATTTCCAGGGGTGAGAGAAAGCAACGTCCGTAAATAATTAATGTAACGTCCGCTAGAAGCAACAAAAACAAAAGGCAACAAAAGGGAACCTTCTCTCAATCTCATTGAGGAGGGATGTCTTGACGGAGGAGGCAGAAGTGAGAGTCGTCCGGCTGTAAACACTGCTATCAATTCATTCTGCTAGTCTGATAACGTAAATGTTCGGAGCATGGTTCGCTTGAAGAACCAGGTGCGCCCACCTCGTTGCTCAAGTACGATCTCTATCGGGCCCTACGTGGGGAGCCTCAGCCCAAGCTCGCCACCTCTATTACAGAGCCTGTAGTGCGGTATGCTGCAGGAACATGGTGGGTAACCCCCACAGCCCGGGACAGGGAGCAAGCACTCACCATTCAGCAGTGCATGCTGATTGCAGTCCTGCCAGCGTACCAGACCACCTCTCATTTAGCCCTCCAAGTGCTCGCCGGTGCCGTCCCACTGGATCTGGTCCTCTATCTCGCGGTTCTTCAGGCTCACGTCAGGAGAGACGGCCTGGAGGAATACCACGGCGCACTACAGGACTTTCTCCCTGCGCTCCTCCGTGAAGAGTCAATTGAACGGCGGCTAACAGTGGCATTGGACAGGCTAACGGAACTGTGGCAGGCTCGATGGGATCAGGGCACCACTGCAAGGCACCTCCACAGCATCATCCCCCTGGTGCGTGAGCGTCTGGACAAGGGGTGGTGGCAGCCGTCCTTTCCGGAGGTACAACTCCTCTCTGGACATGGAGTGTTCAACGAACGGCTCCATTTCTTCCAACGGCGGTCCTTTCCAGACTGTCCGTGCGGCACGGGGTTCAATGAGAACGCGGCCCACGTCCTCTTCTCGTGTTCCATCTACAGAGACGTGCGGGAACTTCCCCTCCCTCAGAGCACTACCCTCCTTATCGCTACCAAAGCCGCGGCTCGCCGTTTTCGCGCATTTGCGCAGGCGTGGGCCAATCGTAGGCGGAGCCTCGAGACGTGGAGTCCATCTCCCTCGCCAGGTGAAGACGTGCGAAAGGTACCTGGAGCGAGGAGGTGTGAACCATTCAAGGCTCGCTTTGTAGGCCAACGAGCCTATAGGTCCTCTCGGGCCTGGTTCGTTTCCCAATTTGGTTGGCTTGAAGTGGTTCAAGTATGGAAAATGAATGGAGTTGGTTGGTGGGTGTGAAGGCGCCATGATGCGAATTTCAACTCCGTACTGAGTAAGTTTGTAATAGAAAAAGAACACATATTCAAAATCTTCGGTACCCCATTCCATTCAGTTTAGACTCGAAAAATGCCAGCAAACCGTACGGAACCAGACCTGACAACAACTAAACGTCCGAAATTGACATATTCTTGGCGCCTGTGCTGATGGGTGGGAGGAGTGACACGGGAGGTAGCGAGGGAAATTAGAGCAGGCTGAGAAGAAACGGTAACTGTCGTTGTATTGTCCGACGAGTTTTTTTTTTCAATTAGTAGCCTTCGGGGCTGGCTATATTTACTGTAATTTCACTGTTCCCGATCTAGACGCCGTCGTACAACTCTGAGACTTCCATTCGATCCAGCCTCAAAAAAACCTACAAAACAATGATAAACACAACGCAATTGCGATAAACTGCCAAAATTTCGTTTTTGTTAATTTTTTGAATCATGTTTTGCCTATAACAGCCACCGGTTTCGTCCGATCGGATTGCCGAGCAGGTGGGCACAACTGGATACCAAATGGGATTATTGTGTGAAATAACGCATTTTGTAATCCCGGTGAAAGGGAAAATATAGCCGGAACGGGGGACAAAAGACGGTCTTGGGGGGGGATTCAGAGTTGATAATAAACAAAGCGCGAAAACCTGCCTTGGTCTCCCTTACTACAGATTTTTAATAAGAATTATTTTGTATTTAGTTCGCATGAACCAAGTGCGCAAAGAATTCTTGATTTAGCTCCAATCTATGTAACGTAAAATGTGTGAACTCAGTGAGAACGTGGATATTGCGGAAATTATTTGAATTTAGCGCCGGTCCTGGATCAGTCAGCCCCATCTTCGTCTGTCTCAGCACTGCAACCTGGTACTTTACCTCTTGTGGGTGCCACAAAATAATGAAAATTTATTATTTTTCATACTTAACTTCCACCGCGCATGTTGTTCAGTTTTATATAGCAGACTACAGCGGTAGACGCATCACAAAAAAACAAATGTGGTTTTCTGGTGCACATGCTGGTCATTCGTTAGCAGTTGGTAAATCGATGCGTCTCCTCCGCGTTTCGTAACCAACTTTGTGGGAAGGGGGTCGTTTATGTGAAGTCAAGCGGAAGCTCAAGTTTGTACTGAAGGGGTTGAACCAGGAGATGCCGGGGATTTTGGGGATGCCGTTAGAAGAGTCGGAAGAGTTGAAAACCTCGAGGACTCGAGTGGACGAGTGGGAGCCGTTAGGAGAAGCCAAGGTGTAACAGGACGACTAGAGAGCTGAGTAATAAACCAAGGAGCCAAAAGCCGGGCGGTCGGGTTGGGTCAGGGCTTGCCGCCCAAGCGTAGCCTATTTTACACATCTCCGAGTTTCCTAATAGCTTTTGGGACAGTCTTGTATTGTAAATCCTGCCCTCAGTCTACTTTCCTGCTCCCAAACTGCCTCCCCCGACTAGCCCCCGGACAACAACCCACGATAAAAAAAAAAAAAAAAGTAAGAAGAAAGCTGCTTTGACACAACTCTTCTACTCATCTGCTTCTCGTACCTCGTTCAAAAATGTCTCCCAACAACGTGATGCGACATTTCTCAACAGTCGACGGTTAACCTCAAATGCGCACCGCTTTTCGGGTGGTGAGAGAAAGACGTTTTCCTCATTGTAGCCTCAAGCGCGTACTGAGCTTACCTTATTCACCCTCCATTCCGCTTTTAAGCTCAGATTGACCCGAATGTGAGGTCTTTCAACGCATAGCCCTAGCACAACGGAGGTACCGAATCCATGCGGTCCCTGAACACTCCACTGAATGAAGTTTTACTCCTCAGACATCGTGACTGCTTTCAGCAGTGTTTCGTTGAAACATTGCGTGATTACTTCGGCACACAGTATCAAGTCGTGTAAAATTATGCCCTCTGGATAAAACAACTAGTAAACCATTGTTGACATCCCGCGTAACTGGCACGGAGGAGCGGTTTTCTTATCACAAAATATCTGAACGTTCGTTATGGAATGGACAAGGCTTCGTCCGAAGGATTGAGGAGAGATTAGTTACGTAACGCTTTCTTTGAACGTTGGCTCGAAGACAGTAACCGACTGTACGTTCTGCACTCCGTCTACTGCCTGGCTGTAGTGAAGGGCGCACAATCGGTTCACCGACAGGAACAGTTGACCAGCTGACTAGTGACTTTACCGTCAGCTCATTACAAAACCCATTCTGGTCTGTTTTTCGTATGACGTTTCTACAAAAAGTAAAATAGCTCCAGTAAATAAACGGAAGTACAGATGGGAATCCTCCTCGAAAGAATATGTGAGTTTAATCCGTGAAAATCCAAGAAATTTATGACGATAATGAGCATAGTTCAAGCCAGAGAATTGGATGCGCCAGTTACCTACAGAACACCACAATTTGAATGTGGATCTACTCGTCCCCCTTTGAAAACCAAGGCACTTCGAGTACTGCCAGACTAGTGGAAACAAGAAATCATGCAATTTTCAACTTGTTGTGATAGGTGAGCGGTAAGGCATTTCAGCTCCCACTGTTTAAATGCATGTCTTTAACCCTTAGCTAAATTTGTGAAGAGAATAATTGCTAAAAAACGTGCTGACTTTAAAACACCCAATTGGCACTTGCCGCGTTAGGATGCAGTTATATCAAGCAGAAACGCATCCTTGAAAACACGGGACTTTTAGCTTAATGTCTGAATCGTCACCTGCGTGATGTACATGATACGACTGACCGTGTCAGTTCTTCGTACATTTAGACTTATCCAATCCCAGGCCAGCCACAGCTCCTAAGCCGAACTTTTCTGCTGGCATTAAAGCGATTGGGTTGGTCCGCCAGTAGGCAAATTACTAAAGTTAACGTACCTGTTAGGTGAGTCAGTCTCCTCTGGCTGGTGAGATACTGTGGGGGAGCGCTATCGATGTAAAGACATCATCATTCGGTCGTTAAGTCAGTACGAGTCAGTCAGTCGTGCATTCAGACACATGATACGTATACTAAAACCCTGCAAATTATTACACAACGGTGTATTATTCTCATGAATAGATTGACCTAGTATTACTGCTCCGAGACCCAATCCATTCGATTCAGCATCCAAAAATACTAGTAAACCATACGAAACATGACCTGACTACGATGGAACTATGGAAACTAAATATTCCCTGGCGCCAGGCGCCCGTAAACGTCTGTAGTCATGTATGTAGGGGTGTGCGGAAGAATTGGCCCTAACCTTTCTCCCCCCCGTCGGGCAAAAAGAGTCGGGGAAATGAGAACGGGGACTTCTAGCAAACCCTCGGCAGTTGGCACGACATTGCGAGTCGAGCGGGCAGGTGGTTTTGATGAGACAGGAGGGAGGGAGGGAGTACTAACGACAAAACGTTGACTTCCGCTGTGGTTTTTTCGTTCAATTAGTTGACTCTAATAATTACTGTAATTTCCCTATACGCAACTGTACTGATAGTCATTCCATTCGACCCAGGATGTAAAAATAAAAAACAGAATAAACAGTAAAATGTCTATATTTCCACTGAAATAACGAGCACAATTGTTAAATCGATTTCGACGGTTAGGTCATCATCAGTAACAAAACATGCAAATTAACGTCCAAGATAAAAGTGGGGTCTATAAACTAAAATGTTCATGTGGACTTGAGTATTGTGGTCAAACTGTTAGGAAATTTAGGGAACGAATAAAAGAGCATGAAAAGGATTTAAGGGACAACAAAGGTGATTCTGCGTTTGCAAGTCATCTGAGGGAATCCAATCATGACTTTAGTTTTGATTTAACAAATAAACAGTATATAGAATTTCTTCACTTTTGCCCAAAAGGAGGTATGTTAGATGTTCTGGAAAAGTTCGAAATGATTAAAAGTGATAGGTGTGGGAAAATCTCTAAATGAAGTAATCCCTCAAAAACATTTCACCATTAATAGGTTCTTTTTTACAATAGCTTCGGTTTTTCCCTCCACCATTGTCTTGAGTTGATTGACATCGGGTTTTTCCGATGTTGCTGCTCTGGTTTCCCCCTGCCCCGCCCCCTTTCACTTCTCTGAGCCAATAGGACTCAATATCTCCGTTCACCTAACTATATAAGATGTTCTTTCTATGAGGTACCTTCAGTTCATGTTTTGTTACTGATGATGACCTAACCGTCGAAATACATGTTTTGTTACTGATGATGACCTAACCGTCGAAATCGATTTAACAATTGTGCTCGTTATTTCAGTGGAAATATAGACATTTTACTGTTTATTCTGTTTTTTAATGAAATGGGTTTCCACAATATCCTCGCTACTGATTTAGTTCATGTAAAAATACATCGATAACGATAGGAACACGGCTTATTTGCGATTATACTGCGTTTTGTTACCACGTTAAAGGCACAAAACGGCCCAGACGGGGGACGGCGGACGGACATTGCAGATTTGGAATCTCCATGTCTTGAAACGTAAAGTATCAAGTTTTGAGGGGAGGTTATAACAAATTGTTCGTGACCGAAAACATAGGGTTATTATTTAGAATGAATAATAAACCAAAACTATCCCGCTATCCGAACAAAATTACAACAAAGAATTCGATACTATCAATACTATCGCAGAAAATAACGGTAAAAAAAAAATAAACAAAATATTAAGACAATATGACTCCAAAAAAGACGATTCAAAAACACAAAACTCACGGACTTTCACAAGACGCTGCACATTTACGTTCACAGGACCAACAATTTACGGAATAACTACGAGGAATAACATCCTCCGAAAGGAAGGCACACAAATCGCATTAACACATTGGCTGCCCATGACGCACACGCGTGCGTCAAATATTTTTCGTATTTCAATGAATGTTTACAATGAAAGGCATGGTAGTAAGGTTTTCCGGTTGAATGCATCGTGTTTGGGATAACCTATGGTACGCAGAAGTAGCGATGGTTCAAGGTTCACTTATTTTTCGCCCCCTCCTTTGCAGTTCTTGCTGTCCGACTGTCGAATCAGTCGTTCGCAGTTCTTCGAGTGCTAGTCATTGTTTTTGTGGTGAATTATTCTCGGATCGGTGTTTAGTCTTGGCTAAAAAAAAAAGTACTGATTGATGAGGAACTCGGAAGACGATGTAGAGTATGATGAAGAGAATGAAGCAGACGATGAAGAAGACCCTACCTTTGATCAGTGGAGGTGGGTGATCGAGTATCATTCATCCCTTTCAATGTTGATCTATGTGAGCCACCTCTAAAAGATCACGAGATAACCGATGAATTTGACATTGCATCCCTTCCCATTGTATTTGAGGATGTAGAAATGATACCTTCGCCAACTCCGGGAACATCGGCTGATTTTTTCGATCTACCCGTTCGTTGTCCTACTCCTCTTTCGCCATTAGTTGATACAGTACTGTCGCCAACTTTGCGTTGGTATAAAAAGCTAGGGATTCATGTTTTTCAAACGATGCTGATGAATTCCCAATTATTGTGTAACGAATTCGGACGTAAAATCAACGGGTAAGACTTCAGAATGACAATTTTCAAAGCTCTTCTTCATTACAAGCCATCACCCGAAAAGCCATTGAGTTGTAACATGCACGTTCCTGATGAAGTGGAGAAAGTTGACGTAGGAAAACGCAAAGTAACTAAACCGGAACGTTGTAAACAGTGTTACAAAAATGGAATTCGCAAAGATACTACTTACTTCTGTCCAGACTGCCTAAACCAGGACTGTGCCTGAAGCTCTGCTGCCGACTATTTCACCAGGATTTACCATACAAAATGTTTAAATTTCATATTTTCTGTAGTATGCAGCAACTGTTTCGTAAATTATATGGAATTGAGTACTTTTTATACGCATTTCTAAAATGACTCACAGTGTGAGTCGTGGGCATAGTAAAACCTGAAAGCTGGTCTAGGGACGCCCATTGAGCCTGTTGAGGTTAGAAACCAATGGGCAATCCCACGATTGGGCATGGGCAGCCATTGTGTTAAGTACAGACAACACACTTAGAACCAAACTAACAGCAAAGACTGACAAGACCGACCCACTCGAGCAAAGTGGGGTATATAAAATAACTTGTACTTGTAAAAACGCATACATAGGGCAGACAGGACGAAAAATACGGACCAGATATTCGGAACACATTAAATCTTTTAGTAGGAACAAAGACGATTCAAACTTTGCCAACTACCTCAAAACAACTGAACCTACCAAAATACAGGACTGCACCATCTTACTACATAAACAATACAAAGAACGAAAACTGAACATATTAGAAAAAACCCTGCAAATTATTACACAACGGTTTAATATTCGGATAAATAGCTTGACCTAGCATTAACGCTCCGAGACCCTTCCCGTTCCATTCAGCGTCGAAAAATATCTTAATGAAACCCAAAAAAAGGTCGAAAAGAACTGAATCGTAATATTAAAATAAACAAAAAAAAAGAAAGTATCTAGAAAAATAAGCGAATAACGAAAAGTTCAATCGAAGGTAACAGATATTTTGCTAACAGAAATAGTTGAGATGGAGCGAAACAGTCATTCTTGGAGGCGAAGACGAGAACAAAGCAATCGGACGTTAAGAGACAAATCGTAGTGCCAAAGGTTATATACGAAACACGAGCGCTTCCAAGTGGAAGCAAAAAAAAACCTGGCGCTCGTAAACGTCACATGATTTTGCCCCGTCGGGTCGGGGAAATTGGGCGAACCCGTTGCGAGTCGAGTCGAAAGGGGAAGCGAGCGGCAGCGGCATTGCCAGACCAGCAGGCGAGCGGTTTCCTTGAGATGGGCGATAGGGAGGGAGTACAAACGACGAAACGTTGACTTCTGCTGTAGTTCCTGCGTTGTACTACGTTTCGTTAATTTTTTAACTGTTTATTGCCCATAACAATCATGGGCTTCGTCCGATCAGATTGCCGAGATGGCGGGCACAACTAGATACCAAATTGGATTTTTGTGCGAAAGAACGAATTTTTTGGACCACGTTAAAGGCACAAAACGGACCGGACGGCGGACGGACATTGCAAATTTGGAATCTCCATGTCTTGAAACGTAAAGTATCACATTTTGAGGGGGGCTTGTAAAACATTTTTCGTGACCGAAAACATAGGGTTATTATTCAGAATGAATGATAAACCAACATGGAAATTTATAACCAAAAAAACTTCAATGGACAGATCATAAACAAACAAATCAACACAAAATGCGACACCATATTCACACAACTTATAACACTACACAAAAGAAAACAACCAACTGACGGATTTACAGGCCTCCCTATGCAAAACAGACTTAGAATCGACAACCAACAGACTAGTCAAGATGCTCCTTTCCCTTCACCTCTAGGAGGTTTCCCCAGAGGTGCGTGACCTCCTTCCTTCCTACCCCTCCCCCTCAATTCCTCGCCACTCCACCATCCCGTTTACTTTTCTCTTCGCATGTAAAGACCACGACCATCTGACTGACTCCAGTGCTGACTTAACGGCCAGATGATGATGTCTTTACATCGAAAGCGCTCGCCCTCAGTATCTCACCAGCCAGAGAAGACAGACTCACCTAACAGGTACGTTATGTTTAGTCTTCTGCTGGAGCTCATCCGGAGCATATCCAAAAACCAGTGTGTCCAATTACTACACGAGGAATGCTACTTTCGGGGATGGACGATATCCCTTCAGATATAGCCAACCAACCCCTGTCACATGACTCGCCGTGCCAATAGTACGAAAGAACGCTCCGTCTAAATAGTGGTGTGTGGGTGGTCAGAGTTCAAAGGTGGAATACGCGAACATTGCGGCTTTTGGAAGCTGGATGATGTACGGGTAGATGGAGTCAACTAAACTCCTGTGTCATTTTGGGTTGCTGAGAGTCCAAATTGACGCTGCTGAATGAAACCAACCGTTAATAGTCAATTATTAACTCCCGCTTCAGTCCATCCATGGGTGTTCTCATGGCAACACGTTCCGCAGAAGGTTGAGTCAAGTCATTTCGGTCTTTCGAGGACATCGTTGAGTCATTTAGAAGCCGCTGTCTGATTACGCAAATGCTCCCCAGTCGACTGAATGAATGTTGACTATACTGGAACGAAGACTTTTTTTTCTTTCATCCGAGTCGTGCAGGTTTGAGGTATCGAGTGAAAACGACCGGCGCGAGCAGTTGTAGAGGAGATGATGGAGAGGGGATGCTGTGGCAGAGTGCAGATATGCGGGTGTCGACGAGAGAGTGAAAGAGTGATGGAAGAGAGGAAGAAGGGAGAGGACTAGAAAACGCATGCAATATATCGTTGGTTGGATAACGAGCTCATGATGCGCGGAATTTGGATTGGGGCCGCAATTCCTTTGACAAATACGAGGCCATCATCATTCTCAGAGGCAAATCGTCCTTTATTAAAGTCAGCCTGCCCTTCGAATTCTACATGGTAATACATTTGCCATGCGGCAATGAGCCCTCCTCACTTCTCCTCCGACTACCAGCTGAGCTTTTACTTTGGGCTGTCCGTTTATCACTCCCAATGACTCGGCTCCATCATAATCAATATCACTCTTTCAAATGGCGCTGGGCCAAACACTGGGCGGCTCCATTTCGCAATTACTGCCATCTGTCAAATGAGCTGTGCGCAACGAAATGGAGCTACCGGCGAACGATCCGGAAAAACAAGTTAAATGGGGAAATTGTTGATTTCCGAAGAACGATCAGTACATTTCGAATGTTTTTAACGAAGGAGTAGGAACGTGACACGGTTGCGGTTGAAGAAAATTGGACGGAAACTCTTGTAGGTCATTCCTGTCGAATTTAACATAACCTACACCAAATTTCAGATGTGTTTTACGATGAGCAACACACCCACACCCCTAGGGTGACCTTTAACCCTAGTGTATTACATGAACCTTTCCCCCGGCGCATCTGAAGCGTACATTTTAAAAATCCCTTAAATGTTGTTCTCTTTTTTAAATTCACATGCACAATGCACGGGATCTCGGGATCTTTAAGACTGACCTGAAGCAGCAACAACCCTTTCTTTTTAGGTGTCGCAGTCTATCGATTTTTCTCTCAAAATTCTTTGCCCCAAGCTTTGCTTAGGCTGCTATAAAACCCACGAAATGCACATAAATTCGTTAATGAAAACTCAAGCTCAAATTTCAGCGAACGTGGAATGAAGATGCAGCGCCCGTATAAGCAGCACACCATCGGATTTACAGACGTTATAGAAAGTTTTGAGATGTGTCGCATCAGATACGTATAGAACGGAGCTATGACATTTACGTTCTGACATTTGGGGCCCTCGAAGGTAGGTTGGGGTGGGGAGGCACAAAGAATAAAGGGAGTGGGAGAATCCTACTTCCAACGACCCCGCGACCACTATGATGTCTGCAGGGCCTTCCTGGATCGCTTAAGGCATTCGCCTAAGGCAGACCTACCCATGGTGCACCTTTACGGCAAGGGCTGTGCACTCCCCTCCCCTCAAAGCGGCACCATTTCAGGGAAAATATCCTTCAAGGCTAGAATGGTCGGGAGCCCTCCCACACTTGCGTCTGAACTTACGGTTTTGGGTGCCTTTACCTTGGAAGGGTTTGGACTTGCCCCTCTTGGTTGAATGCACCCAGGGCCCTGGTTCACAAAGGCCTTCCACAGCTAGCAGGAGTAAGATCCCCTCAAATACTAGTTTTCTGTTCCCTAAAGATGTTAGATCCCCTCCCTGTCACTCCCAATCACCCAATAATTTTATTTATTAATTTTTTTTGAAACGGTGGATGCAGGCAATACCCTTACTGCACACAAACGGGCCTATTGTAAGGGCGTCCATGACACTCGGATCATGGCCCACTTGCACCACCCACGGCACTGGTCTCACTTGGTGTGACGTCACCTGTGCGCCCCCACCACCCTGGCACAAAGCGGAGGATATCCGCAAGTTCTGCATTTGCCACCTCTTCGAGCTGAAGAAAGGGCCTCCCAAACACAGAACGGCGCGATGCCGCATAACCCAATAATTTAGTTTCATCCATCGTACATCCATGGTCTAATCTACACTGCATCCATGCAATAAATTACTTTCTTACTCGACCCCTTCACAACTGCCGGCTGAGAGGGGCGTAACACCCCCAGCTGGTCTCAAGCCCACCCACCAAAACAGGAGGATCCCTTGGAGTCTGTTTCTCAGGCCCGGGGGACCCAGACTGTCCCTAGAAATTAACAAATGGTTAAGAGGAGAAACCAACCATATAACTCATACATAGAACAGCAACAAAATGAACAACTTAAAAATGGCGCCCGAACAGCCCCAGTTAGATTCACCACTCCCAAGGCCACCCAACCTAGGGCACGGACACACTCTTTCTCACCTCTAACCCACACAAAACCTAACCTAAACCAACCCCCAACCACATATAGCCTATCACAGCCCATCTAATCCTATGTAGGGACAGTACCTAATATTCCTCCCCTACTATTATCCTAATTGTCGGAATAGAGTCCCCAAAGTAAGGCATAGTTCGAATTTTAACAACCATCAGGGCTGCTGGTCCGATAAAAGTCAATCCGTGTGATTAGTACTTTGAGCCTACTGACTCTTTTGCATTGGAGTGACATTTGCTCGTTCGAATGATTGACCCTGAATGTTTGTTGATTACTGTGGTGCGTGATATATTTCGTATGGACAACTTGACTCACATGTGGAATGTGTAGCGCCCTTTACTAGGTGGTTATCAGATGTTCAAATGGATTAGAACCCGATGATGTCTCTGCTTTGCCTCATCCCATTTCTATTCTCGCTTTGCTTCTGATTGTATTGTGTAGTGTCGTAAGGTGATATTTATATTGTGAGTACATAGTTATATCTTGATTTATGTGTTGAAGTGAAACTTCTATATAGACGGGGGGGCCTTAGGATTTTCGAGTCACGAAAATCCGTTACCGGTCACGTGGTAGGGCAAGACGATGGCGAGAGCAGGTGTAGCAGCGACAGAGAGAGGGAAGGCTAGGGGCGGTGGAGAGAGGGCAACTGCGTAATGGGCAGCCGCGCGCGGACAGCTGAGCAGATGCTCTCGTGTGATATGTCCTCCACAAGTCCCGGCGGCGTGTGCTCAACTGTTATTTTCTTATTTCCGCTCTCCACGTGGCTGGGCATCGTTGCCTCCGCCTGTCGTTTTCGCTCTCCTTAACTTCTTAATTCCCTCGTGTGCTCTCGCCCAGTGGTGTCAATAGAGCGCGCCGCGTTGTAGAGTAGACTATGGATGTTTTTTTCCTGGATTGAATTCTGTTTTCCTGTTTAATAAAATAAAATATGTTAAATAATATAAAAATGCATTCATTACAATTTACCTACCCTAACCAAATCATAATTTTTAGTAAACCTGTGAATAAAGAAATGTGTGACAGTCACACATCGTAGAAGTGAAACTTTAACGTGCAAAACTGAATCGCAACCGACAAGTGGAAAAACGAATCACAACGGACAAGTGGAAAAACAACGAAAAAGTGCAAAAACGCATCGCAAAAACATTTTTACTCGAAGTTTTACGGGCAGATTGTTAATGTACTTGTCGAATTTGAAAACCTGCCCGTAATTTTGTTTAATTTACATTAAACCTTATATTATCGATAAGAAGTTGTCGGACCGGTAAGTGTACATTGAATATTTACAGTATCCTGACTCGGCTTTGTACCAGAATGATTCACCTCTGAAGAAGCCTCATTTGAAGCATTTAGTTGGCACTAATGTATCCTACCCTACCATACCCTCTCACAGTTTTTCTCTTATCTTCAGTGGGGAGAGTACTTGATATTCCTCCCTCACTGTTCTCCTACCCTAACAAACCCTACCACATACTAACGCATCACACAACAAGATCCTCATGCACGCCAATACAATTTTTTCCCTAACAAGCCTTTCGTGATGTTCTACCCTGCTATGACATTAACGTTCCGATACAGGGTGTGCGAAGGCAATGCTTGCCTCTCGTCCCTAACCTGCCTCTGCCCCATTGGGGAGTAAGAATGAAAGGGGACTGGGACTAACTTCCTGTGACTCCTCGACCACCGATCCTGTAGATATCGCTCAAGAATCGGCATATTTCTCCACCCAACACGTAGCGCCCTGTAGAGGCATCCGCCTTAAGCAGATCTACCCATAATTCACCGGCTTAACGCTGTGGGATGTGCACCCCACAGTAACGTTTTGGGGGAAAATATGCCTTCTGGTTAGAATGGTTGCTAGCGCCTTTAGACTTACGTCTGAACTTATGGCTCCGGGCGCCTCCACCTTCGAGGGGTTTGGACTTGCCGCTCTTCGTTAAGGGGGCCCAGGCACGCATGGGTCCCCTCCTGACGAGCCGGGCCCTGCAGCTGGCTAGAGTTAGGGCCCCGCAAATACTAGTTTTCTTTCCCCTGTGGGTTTTAGGTCCCCCCCACAACTCAACACCTCTCCCATTCCCCCAACCCGCACCCCACTATGACAAATGCTCTTGGCAACGAAGGAAGTAGTATACGCGTTTCACCTCATATTTCGTTACTTCCACTTAGAAAGTTGGAAAATTGGAACCTCCACGGGGTGTCGCTTATTCCAGCAACTTTTTTAACCTGGCGTACCAGATTCCCGTTAAGTGAGGTAAAGGTGAGCATAAACCAAAAGAGCAACAATTCCTTCGAGTTAAAGGGAGATAATTAAACGGCGAGGCGGACGAGAAGAAGATATTCCAAGGATAAAATACGGCAATAAAAGTTAGAGAAGAGAGTGCAAGAGATGTTGAAGGCGTTAGGTGCACGCGGTGCAGAAATGAATCGGGGAAGCTGAGCGCCTTCCATTAATCCGTAAAACAACAGAGTAGGTAAAACTCAAGAATGAATTGGTGTACTTAATACAGTTATAATTGCTACAGTTGTGATAGGGCGTTTAAATCATTTCCGCTTTAGTTGGAAAGAGAACTCATCCACTATTCATCACTTCTCGGCGGGCTGCTCCGCTCACTTACTACGTTAATGCGGCCTCTCAGAGCCAGCAGAGAAGAAACTCAATAGGTCACACAATAGGTGCCGCAGTTAACTATGAAACGCTTAGGACCTCGTTTACGATCAACTCGAACCGGTTCTCTCTTAACTTTAGCACCGTGAAATTACAGTACCGTATTGCTAAATACAGTGTCGCTCCCTCGTTTATTCGTCCATTCACAATCGAGCCTAATTATGCGAATGAATGATGAAACGGTACGACCGTTGTTCTTCACAATAATTTAAGTAAAATACTAATACATTGCTATGGGCCCACTGCAATCGAACAGACGATTGTCTCGAGCCTCATGTGAATTCCATAAATACTATTGAGCGAAAAAGGGGGACCGTTCAGTTTCTCAATTGACAACGCCACAACAATGATGATGACTGCAGGAGGGCAACCGAATGGCTGTAGTGCCCTCAGCTGTATTGCTGGTACTCATTGCGACACCTCCTAGGTTTTGGAAGAGGGTGGTGGTTGTCTGGTCAAGGATTAAACCAGAGTCCCCTGGTTCTATCCCTGCCGGGCTCAGACAGCCTCACGCCCCAATGCACTTGGCACCCACGCCCCTCAAACTCCACAACGACCTTCAGGTACTGCCTGTACTTCTGACTACCAAATCGCTTCTTACTCTTCTCCCCCACGTTACCTGATAACCTCATCTCGTTTATTGTTTTTTTTTTTGTTATAGTTATCTTTGCCTTTGGGTTTATTATTCATTCTGAATCACCCTATGTTTTCGGTCACGAAAAATGTTTTACAACCCTCCCTCAAAATTTGATACTTTACGTTTCAAGACATGGAGATTCCAAATTTGCAATGTTCGTCCGCCGTCCGGGCTGTTTTGTGCCTTTAACGTGGTCTAAAAAATTCGTTCTTTCGCATAAAAATCCCATTTGGTATCTAGTTGTGCCCGCCATCTCCGCAATCCGATCGGACGGAGCCCATGGTTGTTATGGGCAAAAAACGGTTAAAAAAATTAACGAAACGCAGTACAACGCGGGAACTACAGCGGAAGTCAACGTTTCGTCATTAGTACTCCCCCCCCTCACTCCCTCCCGTCGCATCAAACTCGATCACCCGCCCACTCAACTCCCCTTTTCGACTCGCAATGGGTTCGCTGTTCTCCGACCTGACGGGGCAAAATCATCAGACGTTTACGGGCGCCTGGCGCCGGGGGGATATTTAGTTTCCGTAGTTCCATTGTAGCCAGGTCATGTTTCGTATAGTTTACTAGTATTCGATGCTGGATGGGTCTCCGAGCAGTAATACTAGGTCAAGCTGTTCATGAGAATAATAAACCATTGTGTAATAATTTGCAGGGTTTTCCTATGTGTGTTGTTTTTTCATCGCTTTATCTTATACGTCATTTTTTATACTTAGTGTTATTGTTTTTTAATTATTTATTATCACGTTAATTATGGCGTGGTTATTCCGGTATAACTCATTTTTATTTATTCCAAACCTAATCGCCAGAAAAGCGTTTGGGTGAGTTACGTATTCCTCTCGGCAGAACAAGGTCTTGTTGATCAGAAGATCCCATTACTGTACAGGGATAGATGGACTTGAATATGCCAAATAATTCGTTGATGAACGAGACAAGCTACGCAAGACTGGAGTGATTGGAAAACAACTGGTTACGAGAACCTTCATTCGTGACACACGATACAGACAAGAGAGTTCAGAGTAAAGTAACTAGAAGATGAGAGTTTACCCGAAACGTAGTCTCTGAATAGTTCAACTGGTGTCAGCACGAACGAGAGTTGAATTACACAGCATTTTACTTAATGAGTTCTACGGTTGACAGCCGCAAGGAGGAGGCAAAAGTTAGCGGGGAGAAGTGATATAGTGGAAGGGAGGTGCAGGAAAACCCGTTGAACGCTCAAATGTGGCAAATTACGCAGTCGGTTCTTAAAATACCAATGGTTCCGCAGAGTTCAGTTCATTGAAAAAAAGACGTTGATTAACAAAAAACTCCCATAGTTGGAAGTTTCTTGCGGCTCCAGATCGAATGGTCAAAGGCTAAAAAGCCCAACCCCGGCAGGTTTATAGTAACTACGTCGTGTTGGGTATCGTTTTCCAAGTATTTTCCGATGCTGGGTCGAATAAAATGAATGTTAGAGGTGTACGACTGCGTCTACATCGAACGCAGTGAAATCACAGTAAATTAAGTGAACTAAAGTCTAATAATTAAAAGAGCTCGCGAGACAATACAAGGAAAGTTATCGTTTCTTCTGGGCCTGTTTTCGTTTCCCGTGTTATGTCCCATTAACTCGACTTGTCATGTGTTGCCAATTAACTACAGGCACCTAGAATATGTCAACTTTCGCCGTTCCGTTGTAGTCAGATCATGTTTCGTATGGTTTACTGGTACTTTCGAATGCTGAGTCGAATGGGATGGGTCTCGGAGGTGTAAGACTACGTGAAGCTGAGCGAGGGAATGATAAACCGTTGCGTAATAATTTGCAGCATTTTTAATTAGGCTTTCGCTGAGCCGAACTCTTTTTCTCCAGGGATGATGATTGACGGTGATCTTGATTTCGTTAAATCAAGCTAGTAATGCTGACTTCTCAACGTCGTCTTTCTCTATTGTTACCAACATTTCGAAAAAATTGAATTATCGAACAAAATTGTGCTGAGTGACCAGACCCCGCGAAGATCACACAGTTGATCCAATTACAAATGAGCTTTCTCAAAATATCTTTCTTTCCCAAAAATACGGTCGTCGTGGTGGACTTGGTGGTAACCACAGGGCGATGAACAGGCATAAGTTGCAACGTTTGCAGAAATGTGCCTTGTAGAATGTGATATCATGACAGACTGCGGATTGCGCATCAAAGTGGAGGCTGAGGTTCTCGTAACGATCACTTCCACCGTAGAATTGAAGTACGAGTATGAGGCTGATTCACCAATCATGAATCGTGATGCTGAATCATCGAGACAAATTATGAACTGCATTTGAGAACTGGGGGTCATCAGTGCAGGGGTTTGTACTTCGTATCCAAGGTGTTTAAAAAAATATCTGGTGCGTTGCAACACACAACTTTCTTTAGCTCTACAACAATTCACTTTGCACATGGCTAATTCTATTTAATCGATTCATTTATCGCTCAGTTAATTTGAACTTGGTCAAACAACGCTTTACGGCAGCAGGAAGCGGTAGCGCTTACAGTTCTAGATTTTATTGTGCTGCTCGTACTCATTGCAGGACCATTATTGAGCGATTGGTACGCAGATAATCAATGAGGCTGTAAACACAAATTTTTTGAAGAAGGATAGTACTCACTTTTGCAGAGTTATAGGGTAAAAACTTTTAGAACTGGTATTAAGCAAAACGGCGGTAGTTGAAACTCAGGAATTTCTGGAGTGAGCCCCATGTATCTCATGAGCGTTTTTAAACACTCACCCTATAGGTATTAGATTGAACTACAATACCAATTTTTAAAAAACATTCTACTAACATTCCAGCGGAGTTTATAAGGAAAAAACTGCGCTAAAAACGCTTTTCATCGAAAATTTTGATAATTTATTGTGCTGCTCTCGACATTTTCCCACTGATGTGAATTTTGTGGTATATTTGTCTTATTGAGAGCTACGAATATAAAACATTTGGCCGTTTTTGACAAAAAAAAATTTGATATTTTGATCACCATGATAACTACAGTTAAATTTCGGTGGATTCTGCCCATACTCTTATTTTGGCGTCTCATGGTAACCTGTAGCCTAGACATCATTTTACAGCAGATTTGGTACGGTTGTTTTCTGTAAAAACCGCGCTAAAATCGATTTCGTCGAAAGTTTTGGCAATTTATTGTGCTGCTCTCGTCATTTGTGGGAATTTTATGGTATAGTTGACATATCAGGAGCTATCAATATAAAAAATTTATTCAAAATCGTTAGAGCAGTTTTTGAGAAAAAAAATATTTGGTGTTTTGATCACTATGATAACTATAGTTAAATGTCGGTGGATTTTGTTCATACCCTTATTTTGGCGTCCCATGATGACCTGCGGGCGAGATATCAAGTTTGAGTGGATTTGGTACGATGGTTTTCTCTAAAAGTCGTTCACACACACACACACACACACACACACAGACCATATTCTCAGGGGGGTCTGAAACGTAAAGATCTGAAGAAAACTCAAAAAAATTTTTTAAGCCGATTACATAACTTTCCTTTCTACTTCGTAGAGCCAAGGAAAGTAAATATCAGTGGCCGATGTCCATCGAATTTAACAATAGGAGACTGATTCAGAGAACTAATTCAAAAGGTTAGACCAAGAGTTAGAATTTGTTCATTAGGGTTTCGAAACGACTCAGTCTTGCTTCCAGGTTTTAATTGGCACGTTGCTCATTAACAGAGTGGTGAATGATCCTGCTATCTTTTACACCTTTCTGTTTTTTTGTCTTCAATAATCGTTTCATTTTGGGTAGTAACCATAATGGCCACTTTCGGGTACTGTCGAGGCGATATTTCGTTCTGAAAATGAGTTGTTTGATAACATTTTGAGAAATATTGAATGGCCCATGGATCAAGGTGACTCACGAGGCTTCAAAATGTAATTTGGTAAAAATACCTTTGACCTTTTTTCGTTGAGTCGAAGGAAATAAAAAAGGTTATTTAACACATTGGCAAACAGTTTTGTGCATTACATTATCAGGATGGATGCATCGTCTCGGAAGTTAGTCATTTTTACGCTTCTTCCTCTCGTCGTTTGCTGCTACTCACTTCTGTATTGAAGTACCAAACTGCAGCGTAGTTTTTCCCCTTTTTATTCAAGATTCGAAGTCGAATATAATTTGTCATCTGAGGTCTTTGAAGAAAGAAAATACGCGAGCGGAGTTCAATAAATGATAATTGAAGGCTCAACCCGTTTCATCTTTGATTAAAATGAAAAAAGGAAGAGAAAAAAAAAAATTGGGACGCTCAACTTACAAGACTGGAGTGGAGAGGTATATAATAACAGAGGAGTGTCTTTTCCTTTGTCAAAGGATATTGTTTCAGGAAAGTGAGAGTGCTAGCGAGAGCAGGCGGGCGAGAGAGAGAGTGAGAGAAAGAGGCAAGAAAGTGATATCCTTATGGGAACGTGAGCTCAGCCGTAGGAGAGAATTTGACAGTTGATGGAATATTGACGAAGAGGCGGTTCAAGAAGGAAGACGACTTGAAACCCGTTGACGAGGAGCTTTCTCTAGTTCTCTAGTTCCCTCACTGGAGCCAATTTTAGTGGTAATCCGAGCACGTTATGATTAACCAAGTTGTTCACATCTACAATATAGGAATGATCGTATTGACAACGCCTCATTCGCCTCAAACTAACATAAATCGGTGGCCCGATAGTGACAATCGAATCTGCAACAATTAGGTCAATTTTAGCTCTTCCCTCAACTCAAAATATACTAAAAGTAATCGGCCGAAAGAATTTGTGATTGATCGGTAATCTGACGGCGACATGTTTCCTGAGTGGAAAAAATCTCGCGTCACTACGTGGCACCTCCTCCCTTCTAATTCGATGTTACAGGTGGCCATGTTCAACTTGTAGCAATCAATGCTGCCAAGTTCGTCTGCCCTCCCATCAACCGTCGCTCACTGTTGAAACTACAATGGAGCACCACGTGGTTTCTTGTTTCTTCTACTCGTACATAGGAGGCGCCAGGTGTGCGTGTTGGAGCGTCTTGAGAGAAAAGAAGTGGAACCGCTCATGCCCTGCGAGGAACTGGTTCGTCCCGTGGTCTGCCTCATCCCACTCTCTCTCAAGACGTTCACGGATGTTGCGGGAAGAACAGGGCAGGTTCGAGCAGAAAATGTCAAAAACATTGATAAAAGAAACATCGCCCGTTTGATCAAAACCCAGAAGATCCTCATCTAATTCTAATTAAATCTCCGACGATTTCCAATAAATTGTTTTTTCTTTCATAAAACATGTGTTGTATGGGCGTGAGTTGGTTTGGATCGCGTATGGTTAAGTGAGGTAAGGAAAATCCTCCCAGCAGGACTTCCACCTTCCGCCTAAGTCTTCCAACTACACTCCCCCCCCCCCTCCCACCAATCAGCAAACCCTCAGCGTTTGATTACTTCAAGTGGGATCGTGGGAAGGCGTCTTAGCACTCGGTTATGTAGTTCCCGATTGAAAAGTAGTTGACTACGCGCAGAAAAAAAAACTACTGCACAGAATGAGCAACATGAGGCTAATACACTTAATTCACTAGCGAAGTCGTTATCACCGAAAAGACAGAGCTAATTTATCCTAATGGGGCCGTCGTTCTTCGCGGAATCACCATCTGCGTGTTGTTTGGGTCGTATCAGACCTGGTGGGCGTTGTATCGTGGAACATCCTCTCATCCTTCTTTCCTTCCCACTCCCCCCATCCATCTATACTCTAGGTGTTCTTTCCGTTTGATTAGTCTCAACTTTTATTTCGTTCTTGTGGGCTTCCTAAATGTTGTACTCTGTGTAAATCTCTGTAAAAATTCTTTGAGCCGAGATACAGGCGTATGGAGACTTTTTTCAACGACTTTCATCGAACGTCGTGGTGTCTTCAACTAGCCCATACCTATGCCAATGCCCCTCAGACGCTCATTGAATAGAAATAACCAAATACCATCGCCCTCCCTCTCCACATTGATGGAAACTCCTAATAATCTTCTTTCCGTGACTCGAAAAAATAGCGAATAAAAAAAAGAAAAAAAAGAACGAGCTTAGTGGGAACAGCCGTTCTCACGCAAAGCTGATTACAGAGTTGGACCACGCGGCAATATTACCTTTTTACTTTCTTCAGCGTAAATATTAGGGAGGAAAGTTATCCAATCGGCAGGAATAAATAATTTTGCGTTTTCTTAAGTCTCAACGTTTGTAAGGGCATTTGAGCCCGAAAAATACCATTTGAGGGCGAATCGGCTAAAATTCGCAATTTAGCATGGATATCACTAGAGGACGCAAAAACGGGAATATGAGGAATATTGAGTCAAAACTAACTATAGTTATCATAGTGATCAAAACACCAAGTACGTTTTTTTCCAGAACGGCTCCGACGAATTTGAATATATTTACGTTTTATTGTCAAAAAGGTTAACTTTAGTTCCGTTGTCTTCAGTGAGCTGTCGGTGAGTGACGGGGAATACGTGGCTCTCTCAAAACTTGACTCTTTCGTGCCACTCTTCTCTCTCGTTATAATTGAAATTGATTAAATTCTCTCTTTTTCGATAACAATCTATGCGGTTCTCGCCAAGTTCAAAGTGTTGATTTGTGGAGCGAGCAATTCGGCGGATGCCTCGGGAATAAGTGCGCATTAACAGGCAATATGGAAAGTAGGTATAGGCTAGTTAGCTGTGAGTAATGCGGCCTGGCATATGGAATTAAGGTGGGAGATAGATTTCTCTTGGGGCCTCTAAAGGATATTGCAAAGTAATGCCAAGCTCTTGCCAATTAGAACTTAGGAGTGATGAAACCTACACAACTGCGGTTGCCTTATAAATATAACTTACTAAGGAGAAGATTCTGGGGCTAAATGGTCGGCCTCAACAACCCAACTCATATTAAACAGCCAAACTTTTTGAACCTAATAAAACGTTATTAGCTCGGTATTTCTGGAGGGTCGGCTCGGAGATGTGAAGTGGAAGAGAGAAGCGGCGAGTCGGAGCTGCGCCTTGTCACTCGGCGGCTTTATAGCCGATGTCTAATGTGGACGAATGACAAAATCTACTTCAAGTTAAAACACAAGTTCACTGAGAGCGAGCGGTGAGACAAATCACAATTAGCTCAAGATTTCTCACCTTGTTTTATAACAGAACGTTAAGTAAAGGTACTCACTCTCTTGGAGTCGCGGTTTCTCCGTAATACCTCTTCATTCGCTCTTCTCCTGCCGACCCATTTGCCTGACTGCAATTTTCAACTTATCATGAGAACTTTACTCAAATTTGCTGACAGCGTCGCTTCTAGCATTTTGAGCTCTTTCTGTTTCGGGTGACTTCAGACATAAATCCACAATTATCGTTTTACCACCCGCTGGTTAGAATGAAATTCAGTTTGAAGAGCCTCGAGAAAATGTCAAGTGGAGAATTGCGGGCTACTCCATTTGGTCAAACCGTCGTCTCAAAAGGCCGCGATGGCTCTTGTTGCGGTCCATGATTTTTCGGTGTGCAATTTTATTTTGTGTTGTCTTGAAGCATAAAACCCATTCTAGTGTGAGTAGTATTATTTGTTTTTTTACTGGGTTGACACTAAAGCTGGTTGGGATCCATAAATGCTGTTGTCTATGTCTGACTCAAGTAGGTGGGAGCCAGTGGGAAAAAATCACACGTAGGGAGCAGAGGGCCGCGCTAGCTCACCCACTCAGGTTTTTCTTAGCTTTAAACTACCGACGACACCTGTTCGACGCATGTGGAAGTGACAGGGGAGTTGCGGCGAGCGCCGGAAGACGAGAAGGCGCAGACACAATGATCAGTTCTGCTTCTTTTCGCCGGTTGAAACGCGTAGTGGGCATCGTGGCGTTAACGTTCGGTCCTCGATGCTCGAAAGTTAACGAAATTCGGTCCGGAGGACCAAATGTTGGGTGCAACAATGGGGGAGCTGAGGATCGCAATGACACTGAAACTCGGAGAGCGTGAGGAGGACTGTATTATACGTGCGTACGGAATTGAGTGGAATTGAAATTGAGGTGAGATGGAGTACAACTGGGCGACACAAGGGCAGTACTCGGAACGCGTGAACTGGCGCGGGCAACCGTGTGAGTGAGTGAGAAGTTACTGGGGTGGTAGTTGGAAGCAGAATGATTTTGGAAGAGCTCTGTCGTCGATAGGAAAATGACATTGGGAGAAAGAGATAAAGAAAGGGGAAAACCTAGGAAATGGGGCTGGAGGACCCGCAGCTGAGGGGTTCCCGCAGGCGAGGGGCTGGTATTGAAATAGTTGGGGAGAATTAGGCGGTCGGAGATAGTGACGCGGGGAAGTCCGAGGTCAAAGACTCTGACCACTTCGACTCTTTGTGTCGAACAACACCCTTCACCAGGAAGTCTTGGACTGACCTTGCCCTTTACAGTATTTCCTGCATAAGGCAATGTGTGTCTTGGGCCATCGGCTCAAATGGAACAACAAAGGGAGTCTCAAGCTAGATCCTCTGTGAAAGGTCATCTTTGCCAGCAATCAGCTTCCTCCTGGCCAACGGGCTGATTACATGTTGAGCGCGTCAAGTGAGTCAGTTAGGCTTTGAGGATCCACATCTGGGCAAAAACCGTCAGATGGCTTACTGTGAGTTCAAAATTTAACTTGTAGGCAGTCTGGAAGCAAGGCACTCTCGTGGGTGTGGGCATCATCATAGAGGAGGCTATCAAACCTCACGTCTCTTCACGTACATTCCTCCCCACTACTCTTCACTCACTTCTGACCCTCAAAATATTAAGATTGCAACCCCAACCTCTCTGCTTAACTTACACTAGTTTCAGAGAGTGCCTATTGCACTAATGATATATATAATCTTCTGACTGTAATTCCAGTGGTGGGATGTGCGCCGCGGCCAGATGGCCTATTGTGCCAGTGCTAATGTCTTACAGGTCGATGCCAAGCTTTCTAAGAAAAGCCAGGTAGTTCCTGCAGGAGTCCTCGTTGCTATCCATCCTGGGAGAAGTGGTGCCAAAGACCAAAAGTCGCTCCCTCCCAAGTCTCCGGCACTGGGCCAGGACATGGTAGGGAGTCTCCTCATCCGTGGCACACCACTTGCATCGAAAGGTGTCGACTATACCCATAACAAACATGTGTTTGTTCATTCTGCAGTGCCCAGTTATGATCCCAACAACCTGTCTCAAATCCTTCCTCTCCATCCTCAGAAAGGTGTGTCTTATCTCACTTGATTGTCAGATTGCAGTCTTCTGGCGTGTTCTCTCGCAGTCCTTTTAACTAGTGACAGAGAAATCTCACAATGTAGAATAAGACGAACCGCGTCTGGCCAGATGGTCCGCCCTCTCATTTCCAATGATCCCCCTGTGTCCTGGAATCCAATACACACTAACTCTGTTCGCACTTGCTAAGGAGTTAAGCCATAACCTACACTCTCGCACCAGTTTTGACGTAGTGCAGTAGTTCATTAGCGCCTTGCACGACGCATGACTATCGGTCAATATATTGATAGTTCTGTTGCTGCAGCCTTTCTCATGTATTAGGATTGCCCCGGCAATAATACTCGTATTCGAAGCGTTTGACTGCCAAGCCAGGCATTCACACAGGATGTGCTATGCCGTCTCGTCCTCCTCGCCGCAAAGTCTGCATTCCACCGCCTCTGAGATGCCCATCTTATTGAGGTGATATCTGAGAGGGCAGTGCCCGGTGAGGAAGCTTATCAGAACTCTCGGATCCTGCCTAGAGAGTGTCAGCATCGCCTCCGCTCCTTGACAGGAAGGCATAACGAGCCTTTTCGTTGTCTTAATCGTGGCTGGCGATGCCAATGGACGCTATTTTCCTGTATCTTCCATCGAGCCACCAGACGATTCAGGTGACTCTTCGTCATGCCCACGTATGGTTCAGTCCCGATGGGAAGAGACTCTGTACCCCTTTTCGCAAGACAGTCAGCCTTTTCTTTGCCCCCTATGAGTCAGCACCCAGATAAGGGAGAGCCTGTTATGGGCGCCGAGCTGCTTAAGCGCATGAAGGCATTCCTATGCCTGCTTGGACCTAAAACTATAGGCTGAAATAGCCTTTAAGGCTGTCCGAGAAGGCTGTGCTAGGATTTACTTTTCCAGCGGCTTGGCGAGGCTGTAGTTGGGCCCTACAATGCCCAGTCCAGCTCTGCCTTTTATAACCGAACCATCGGTATGCCACTGCAGGGCGCCCACCTCAGTCTAGAACGTCTCCTTCTCCCATCGTTCCCGTGAGTGGACGCTAACACTGAAGGGCAGCCGAAAGTTCCTCCGCTCTGGCATAACGTCAGTAGCAAGGACTGCTGCCTCTTCTAGCTTCAACTGTCTAGTTATTAGGGCTCGCCTTGACCCTTGTGGAGATATTTTCTGTCTGCAAAAGCCTCACCGTTCCAAGATAAGCAGTCCTCTGAATCTGTATATGGAGAGGTGAGATGTTCAAAAGGACTTCCATTGCAGCAGTAGGGCAGGTACCCATTGCCCCTGTAATCGCAAGACACGCCTGTCACTTGTCGCTGCAGTTGTTGAAATTTTACCTGTACTGTCAGCCGGCATGTCGCCTTCCACCACACAGTGGAGGCATACGTGACGCGGGGTCTTATTATCCCCTTATAGAGCCACTCCATCATTTTTGGAATTATGCCCCAAGATTTGCTGCACAGCCTCCTACATGCCCGATAACTTCAGTTAGTTTTGGACCGTTTTTATCTCAAAAACCCACGCAGAGTTTTTCAAAATCCAAAGCCCTTGAAGCTTTTTATGGAAAAAACTAACTTTTTTTCTGCTGAGCGCTCCGTGGGGTAGGGAAGTCTAAAAAAAATTCCATTTATTTCTCCGTTCACAGTTGATCGAATTGCTTAGAGTGAAGGAAACTGTAGACGTAATGTGAGCAGTACATTTAATCAAAGTCTTTAGGAATTATGAAGAAACAATTCTTCTTTTTGGTACGTTATGGCCCTTCTGACATTACTCATAATGTTTGCTCGTGGAACAAGAGCGTGGAATAAGAGTGCTCGTGGAATTAGAGTCCCCACAACGAAAAATCAACTTTTTTCACAAATCGAAAAACTTTTCTTAATCTTTTCTCGTTTATTAGCCGTTGTTACTTCAGAGCCTAAAACAGGTAACGGGTTATACTCAACTAAAACTCAATGTTGTGGGACCTATGAAGTGGTGTATGAATATTGAAAGCATTTTCAAAGACCCTAATGAAAATTCTGAAGGTGAAGTCGAATGAAGTTGGTGTGGCAGTTCCCTTTTCCAACTGAAAGTCGTTGAAAGCGGCGAAAGGCTGAGCTCTTCGGAAAAATGACTTGAAAATGGGATTTGCGATAGCCGTTCGCCGCCCTCGACGAATACATTGAAACATTTAAATGTGCTGTTACAAATGGTCCGATAAACTGGAGATTAGTTGGGATTAGTTGTTCCTTCTCTTAATGTGCCATTAAAATGTTGGCCAGAGCGCCTCTTCCTCTTTCCAAATATTACAAGTCATATTAAAGTTGAGTGTTCACATGGTCTCTAATCCTCGCTAAGTCGTTAGTGAAGTTCATTAGATATTCTTGTCAGATCTTCGGGGCTTCTTCCTTAATCACAGAATCTATATCCGTCCTACACCCTTCCACTTCTCCTGCTCACCGTCTTTATTCTTGAGCGGAGTTTGGAGTATCAACTTTCTTAAACCTCTCTGCTTCTAACGATTAGGTTGAATTCGTGCGAGCACATAGAGTTAACTAAATCACCTTCATCTTAATCGCTTCCCCCCTCCCCCCAGACGCCAACTCTTCCCATTCAATCCGAATGCGTCAGAATATGTCAATACTCCGCGGAGTTTTGCCGCTCCAAAAACCTCCCTCGACGTTTCGAAGTGAACCTGGAAGGCATCGAGAGACTGGATTCCAATAAAATATGTTTTGAGGAGAGTTGTAGCGACAATCTGGCTTAGTATTCGCTAGCAATGTTATTTATTTGATGGCGCAGTCGGTACGCTGCTTTATTTTTCACTTCCCTGACCGAACCAAGCTGAACTGGATCTTAGATAGGTGACTAGTATTCATAGCGCAAGCCGAGAGTACACTTGACTTTCTTTTACGAACTCCCATACAAAGAAATCACCGGGGTGTCAAATTGGGCTTCTTGAAGGCCAGTGATGAAGAGCTCTGCCGAGAGCTGCCTGTGCCCCATCTTGTAGGAACATACTGCCGAACTCAAAAACACCGAAAGTATTGGCCGTCTTAGCAACGAAATAACAAACAATTTAATGAGGATCGTAACATCTCTGAGCAACCAAATAAAACTTGAGACTGTCCTTCAAACCATGACTCCGGGTTTTCATTGCCAAGTTCTGTTAACGCGAAAAAGGAAAACGTATTTTATTGCTCCTCTCCTCGGCGTCGTCTGAAAACCCCCGCTCCACCAAGTTTACCGTTTCTCGGCTACTGCCCCGCTCTTTTTTTGGCACAGCGCGTTCAGCCGCTCAATTGTCTAATCAAGCTGCCACCTCCATCCGTTTTTCACTGGGTCATCAGCATCCCATAACGATATACCGGGTCATCAGCATCCCAACTGACGTCCAGCTTTCACACGAGCATCATTTGCCGAATCCTCGCTGCGAGAATCGCTGACTTCTCGCAACATACATCAACTGCCGATTTCTGATTCTGATTCCTCGAGGACAATAGTTTAAACGTTTTCCCTTTTTTATTGTTCGATTGTTCGTTATTTTCATTTACTTAATAGGAGCTTCTAATTTCCGTTTTTTTCTCATAGTTAGGAGGGAGACCTTCTTCCTCGTGGATTATGGAAATGTGTCTCGAAATTTTGGCCAATTTAGAATTTGGCCATCGAATTGGGCAGTTCCACTCGAGATTCATGAACTATGGTCGTGTTTAAAGGACATCAACCTGCGCTGCCCGCGAACCTTCCAACGCTAAAATTTACTCGTAGTAAGAACAAATTTTGTAATATGAACTTCGAACAGCGTTCATATTTGTAGCGTCATCTTCAGTTGGGAACGCACTGCTTTTCTTGGCATCGTGAATGACGACTAGCTCATCAAAGGCAGACTCATATTGCAGGAAATAGCGATCCAACGGTCTATAGGGTCCCTTGAAAGCCAGCACATGCTGATCATCCTGAACGGCCTTCTTCGCCTTTGAATAGATGTGAGAAATTTCACCATAGCCCGTTTTCATAGTTCGTTTAAGTGTGCTGACTCTCAGAATTGTTTCGCTATCCATTATATTGGAGAAAAAAATAAAAATGAAGATGCAAAACAAAGTTAGTTTCGGGAACGAACGCTAAACTGAAATTGTAATCTTGAAATGATTTCTTTATAGGGTGATTCACGCTAGGCAGCCCAGGATTCACAAACAAATACGCATCCGAACTCAAAAAAAATGTATCGCACAATTATAGTTCGTGTTAAACTAAATTCTCTCAACGGAGTCAAAAACGTGTAAGTACTAAACGATAAATCACAATTGACGTCCAGTGGAGTACTCAGAGGTTTACAGGATTTCGTTTTAAATTTCTTCCCCATTTTCCTGTGTATATTTCCTCTGTGATTTGTGAATCACTACTTGCTCTGGCGTATAATCGAATTCAAGACCAAGGCAGTAATGACTTTGCCCTAATTCTTCCATCACGAAATTCTCAGAATGATCAGTTTCGACCTGTTTTTCAACGCTACAATGTCATCGTCAAAATTCTTCTTTGTCTTGAGTGTAGGTTGACTGTTTGAGTCCAATACTCGCAAATGTTTCTCCTAATTTTAAAAACCGTTGGCGACCAGGCCGTACAATGACTTCCTGAGTCAGCAGTAGTTTTTCTCTCATGTCGTTGAGCATCGCCAACGTTGCTGCTTGAATTCCTCCGTCCCACATGTCCCGTGCAAACTAGCCCCTACATTTTGTTCTCTATAAATGTTCGTGTAAAAATGCGTTGAACGAAGATATAGCGCCCACATATGTAGCTGGTGTTCGAAATTACGGGGGTGGCGGAAAGTTGTGTGTTGCTACGTACCAGATATTTTTTGTACAGCTGCAGTTAGTGTAAATAATTTATTTGTGTCATCCTTATTTTCATTAGATAATGAATTTATAACCTTTGTTGTCCGAAGTTATCTAGTATTTTTCTACATTTTTTTCCCGTGGGTTCACCCCCAACTTTGGCGTATCAACGATCCTGGCACAGTCTCTCAAGTGCAGTAACAATGAGATTGCCCTAAAGTCGCCTGAGGCGGCCGGTGATATTGATTTTGGCAGCGGTTTTATGATGGCTTCCTTCGGATATCACAATTTACACCAGTCTGCAGCGAATAATTGTAAATACGCGTGAGAAGTGGAACAACTGTGTGAAGCACTTCCATCGATGCCAGAGAACTGTGGGCTTGAAATTTGTAAGACGCGGCTAATCTACGTGCTAAGTGGTGGATTTAACAGGGATAACAACTTGCAGTACTCTGTTGGGCTGGGCAATGCCTCCTACGTTCCTCGCCGTCTGGATCGGAAACTGAAGTTATGCTGCAGCTGATGATTTTGCGGTACTATACGGTTTGAATAACAAAACAAAGTACTCAAAAGGTACCCCCCCCCCCCCCCAACGTATAAGCGTCGCTGTTGGCCGGCAATAAGCGAATAACTTTAACTACCTCTCAGGTCTTTTATACAGACAATTTACGGTTTATGCTGTCACCACACTGACATCCCGACAAAGAGAAATGTCGGTGACATCCCAATAACCAATGGGCCACTGTTCTCCTGTTTTAAACAGCAGAACACCATCTCTCTTCAATGAAGGGTGGGTTGAGCGTAAATCGTGCCATTTGACTCTATTTTGGAGTGTTGACTAATTTCGAATTAAAATTATAAAAATGAGATATTAAGAAAAACATATAATAGAACTGTTGAAGGCTGTAAACGTATAACTATGCTACGTTATAACATTTTAATATTTGGTGCGTAGCCAAACAGCACACTAAGAACACACCCGCGTGAAACCATCTGCTATACTTACGGGCGCTGTATATTGCACTGACACTCCATTCAACGCATTTCTTCGGATATATCTATAGCGAAAACAATGTAGGTGCTAGTTAGTTGAGAGTATCACATTCGTTTGATCGAAATCGTTCGAGCGGTTTTTCGAATGAATCAGAAAAACGATCATTTGCCGTTCGAAAAATCTCATTTTCGAAGTTATCACGGATTACGTCTATGTTCAAGGGATAGAGCAATAGTTTTGGACGACAAAATGTACGTATACGTCAGATTGATGAAATTCAGCCATGCGGACAATTCAAAAATAAAAAGAAAACACGATTTTTGACACAGTTTGGTGGTTATTTCAGTTCGTCAAAGCGTGAGAGGAACATGCACGCGCAACTATATATTCATTGACTATTTAATGTTATTTTTAGCCAAAAATCGTTTAAGTGGTTCTGCCCTCAGATCAACGTTAGATATGATTGATGTAACGTGCAAAACTAATTTCGTAACTAATTTCAGTTTACATGGTGGTCAGAACACCATATTTTTTTCCAAAAACGTTTCTAACGATATTGATTCCGTTTCCTTCCAATGAAAAGTTTCAAACAACGTGACAGCAACAATGGGAATTTTTGATCCCCCACCTTCAACTTTTCTGCCCAACTGCTGTGACCTACTCTCTCGCCCGTCATTATGCTCAAACGTTGTCAGTTCTTGACGAACAGTTGAACACAGCTTTGTGTTCAATCGACGACGGCTGCTTCGAAGAAAGCAGTACAGATGTTAAGGAGCTTCTGATCTACCAGCATCTCGCTCACATCTACGTAGAAAGGTGAGAAAATAGCGAAAGAGGCAATTTAAACCCTTCGATTCAGCGGAGGCTCGTCCGGAGCATTTATGCTGACTGGGCGCCTCAAATGTCCCGATTCGCTCGAGACTTCGCTGCCGTCAGTTGTAACTGAGCCGGTTCCCTTGTTGCCGTGTCGCCCGTGCTCGCCGTCGCTCCCACTCAGTTCCCTGTCTGTGGTGGTGAAACTTTCCCGAATGTAATTGAGAATAAAACTCCTTGTTGTTCAAATTGCATTCGGCTTCTATCGTGCTACTTCCCGACTCACCTAGTGTGATACTGCTTTCAATATTAATCCCCCCCGTAACAACACACTTCGACACACAAAAAAATCAGTTTTAGAGCAGTTTTCTCTTTATAAGTACCGCTTACGTGGTATTAGCATTTTTGGGAAGATTACAGAGGTAGTCCAATAAAATAGTGTGAACTGGTCGTGAGACACTAAGTGGAGGGAGAGGGACTGAGAGAGAGAGAGAGAGAGAGAGAGAGAGAGAGAGAGAGAGAGAGATAACGTCTTTATTATTGAATCTGGCGAGGTTTGGCCATACATGGCCATTCTTCCACCTAACCAGAACTTTTCAGGCAACAAGTGACGAGCACAGATTGGCACGAGGCGTGGCGACATTACATGGTAATCAATTTTGTGTTACAAAATTCTCCAGCTTTGTGTTTATGAAAAAACTACTACTTCTAATTTAAAAAAAAAGATAAATAATAGTAAATAAATGTCTTCTTTAGTGCATTCCACATTATAGGTAATTACTTCCTTCATTTTTACTTTCCTTGGCTCTACGAAGTAGAAAGGAAAGTTATGTAATCGGCTGAAAAAAAAAGTTTGAGTTTTCTTCAGATCTTTACGTTTCAGACCCTCCTGAGTCCGTAAAACACTGTTTGGGAAAATGGTCTGTGTGTCTGTGAACGATTTTTAGAGAAAACCACCGTATCAAATCAGCTCAAACTTCATATCTCGCCTGCTGGTCACAATGAAACGCCAAAATACAGGTATGAGCAAAATCCACTGAAAGTTAACTATAATTATTATAGTGATCAAAACACCAAATTTTTTTTTTCTCAAAAACGGCTCTAACGATTTTGAATAAATTTTTTATATTGATAGCTCCCAATATGGCAATTACACCATAAAATTCCCATTTGTAGGAAATAAACGAGAGCAGCACAATAAATTATCAAAACTTTCGACGAAAAGCGTTTTTAGCGCGGTTTTTTTCTTAAACTCCGCTTGAATGTTAGTAGAATGTTAAAGAAAATTGGTATTGTAGTCCAATTCAATAACCTGAGGGTGAGGTGTTTGAAACCGCTCATGAGACAGATGGGGCTCACTCCACAAATCCCTGAATTTCAACTACCGCTGTTTCGGTTACTACCAGTTCTAACAGTTATTACCCAATAACTCTGCAAAAGTGATTACTATCCTTCTTTAAAAAACTCTTGTTTACAGCCCCATTAATTATCTGTGTAACAATTGCTCAGTAATGGCTGGGAATGAGTACGAGCAGCACAATAAATTCCAGAACATTAGGCTCTACCGCTTCCTGCTTCTGTGAAGTGTTGTTCGACCAATTTCAAAGGAACTGAGTGATAAATGAATCGATTAAATAGAATTAGCCATTTACAAAGTGAATTGACGTAGAGCTAAGGAAAGTTGTGTGTTGCAACGCACCAGATATTTTATTCAGTATAGAAAGATAACAAGTATTCCTTCAGATGTTTCTTGAAAGCAGGATAACTGGTCAATTTCTTGAGGTCAGGTGAAAGTCCGTTGTAATATGAAATGCTCTGCATAAGGAATGACTGGCGATAGGCTGTAGTGCGGCAAGGCGGCAGCCGGTAACATAAATCCTTATTCCGGGTTTCAAGGGTGTGAATTTGGGAGAACATCAGGTCAGCGAGGTACTTGGGCCTTCTTGATGAGGTTATTCCAAACATCGTGATTGACATCATGTACTGGGTAAGCTCATCAACTTTCAGGATTTGGAGATGTCGGTATTTGTCGTCATATTTAAGATTTAGAATGTACCTAATACAGGTATTTAAAGCTCTCTGCATTTTGAGCCGACAATCAGAGTCCAGATCGCGGGCGAATACATAACGTAAGGTATGATCAATGTCCTGAACAAGGTCGTTCTAAGGCTTACCGATTTGCAGAAAACTAAGTTCCTGACAACGTAGAGCAAAGAGTGAACCTTTTCCACATTGGCATCTGTTTGAGAAGTCCAAAACAGATCATCGTTCAATATAATCCCTAGGCATTTCATTTACTTTACATAGGCAAGCTGTACATTTTCGACCGCCAATTTCGGGATTCCGCTGAGGGAGAAATTGCCAAGCAATCTGGCATGCCCCATAATCATGGCACTACACTTGTTCGGATTCAGCACAAGTCCATGTCCACTGAACCACCCTGAAAGATTCTCCAGGTCCCGTTTGACAGTGCTGACAGCCTCACAAAGCTCCTCCCGCTTACACGATAGGTATTTGTTCAGATCATCGGAATACATCCCCCTTTCACAGACAGATAGAGAATCTGCCAACTGATTTATGTACAGAGCAAACATTACTGGAGAAAAAATCGTTCCCTGAGGGGTAGCCCTTACCAACCCCACCCACGAAGAAACCTCACCAGTGCTCTTTTTTACGCATTGCCGCCGTCCCACCAGGTACGACCGGAACCAGAAGAGTGCCGAGTCATGGCAGCCAATGAATCTCAAGATGGCGATCATGAACCTGTGGTCTATGCTATTGAAAGCATGACTAAGATCAAGGCTTTTGAAGACAGTCAGTTTCCTTTCATCCATCGCTTTTCTTACATCATCAGCCACCTTAATTAGAGCAGTCTGCATGCTATGATTCCTTCGGTAGCCCGACTGGTAGCTATCGAGGATATTGCCCTCCTCTATGAACGCTGAGAATTGCGCAAAGGTTATTCTATCGAAAATTTTTGCTAGGACACTAATAACAGAAATTGGTTTGAGATCGCCAAACTCAAGGGCCGGGCTTTTCTTGGTTATAGGTAGAACGAAAGCGCTTTTCCATTGATTTGGATAAATGGATTTTTCGATTGAATAATTGAAGATGTGGACAGGGATGTCTGCTACTTTCTCTGATATGATCTTCATCAGGATTGGCGAAACGCTATCAGGCCCTATCGCATTTGAGGAAATATCCTTTATGGCCTGTTTCACACTGTCAGTAGTTACTGGCCAAAATTGAAATCTCGGCGTACATGTGGGCTCTAAGTTTTCATAAAAAGGGATTAGGAAGTGATCAATTTCATGATGTGTTCCTTAGTTACAGAAGAAATTATTCAAACCATTGGTATCAATATTAGGGGTGTCGTCAACCGTGCGCTTTCGCTTACCAATCCCCTGCTGTTTTACAATTTTAGAGAGAGAGAGAGAGAGAGAGAGAGAGAGAGAGAGAGAGAGAGAGAGAGAGAGAGAGAGAGAGAGAGAGAGAGAGAGAGAGAGAGAGAGAGAGGGAGAGAGAGAGAGAGAGAGAGAGAGAGAGAGAGAGAGAGAGAGAGAGAGAGAGAGAGAGAGAGAGTTGAGTTGAAAGTAGCTCGAGCTGAGAAACGAAAATCGTTGGGAGAATTGTATTGCGAGAGCTGGAAGGATAACTGACTTCGAAGGAGCTGTCTGTTGAGATAAGGAATCTTAAATTGACGGCTGGGAAATAAATTGAGGGGTGTGAAAAGATAAGAGGGAAAATCCAGGATAGGAGGAAATCCATTGTCTATTGAAAATAACTGAGGATTGGGACTTCCACAGGTACAAACAAAAGGGCTGAGATAGAAAGGTGTTTGGGGAGACAATGACTTTCCGAAGGTCAGGTGAATCCCGTTAGGGCAAGTGCGAACATTCGGAAGTTCAAAGACCCAGCTAATTCCGCTTGCTCAACAACCTATACGGTGAAAGTTCAACAGCTTTCATAAGGTATGAGCGAGCTCAGAAAGTTGGGAACATCCATTTCTCACGGTTTTTACACGATTACTTCAAAACCGTTAGCACGAACCTTCTTAGAAAAATGTAGTAGAAATCATCGAGGCACTGACTACTTATTAATACTTATTAATGGCCGTGGCATGAGTAGGAGCAATTTGATTCCGAAACTCCATGCTCCACCAATTTATGTGGAACGTAGAGCAGCGCTCTTCCAAGTTCATGTTAATTGAATGAGAAACAGAGTTTGTCAGGGTGAAGGACGGACATGAGACTGAAGAATCGCACATGTATTTTGGAATGTTTTCATCTTGAGAAAACTCTTTTTCTAAGCCGATTATATAACTTTCTTTCCACTTCGTAAGGTTTAGTTACAAAATTTTGCTCCGTTCCATTTGTTCAAACCTCAAAGTCGTCTGTTCGGAGAGTTTTCGTCGTCTCACAGCTCAATTCGTCGGACTCCTACGTCAATTCGTTTTAGGAGGGTCAGTTACGGACGAACCGAAATAAACTTCGTCTTCCGCTCGTCGGTACTTTACGAGTTGGAGAAGTTCTCAAGTCTCTGGAAGGTAGAAATGTTTATTAATTGTTTGACCGTTTCGTTCGTTTGAAGAGATTCCAAGTCCTTCATTTCGACCTCGCTCCATCCTCGTTCAATCTTCGTCGCTCTGCTCCCCCCCCCCTCCCCCATCCACTCCCTCCCTCATCATCATCTCGAGGGGTTGCCCCCAACAAACTCGCCGATCAACTCGGATCAGACGGCCCCGTATCCCCTCAGTGCACCGGCCTGTTTTACAATTATCCTGAATTGCATCGAGAAACAAAACTTCGCCTCCAAAAACGCAAAAATTACAGTTGTAATTCCACTTTCGAGATGTTCTTGAGGCTCTTGAAAGCACCGTCTACTTGCAATTTCAACGTTTCGAGTGCATCCCTTCTGTTTTTGCTTCATAACGAGATATTTGAATCCTTGCGGAGTTGATTTTCAGACCTTGTCGAGGAGGCAGCTGAGCGCGCCCTGCTGAAAAGTACTAATCGAAAAAAAAAAATTAAATTACAAAAAAAAAAACGGCCAAAGCTCGAAAAGTTTAAGGGTAATAAGAGGGAAAAGAATCCGTAAAAAAAAACAAAAAAAACATTTCAACGATGAATATTCTAAACTGCAGTTGCACATTGTTCTCAGTTCAAAAAATGCAAAAAGTTTCAATATAATGAGGAATCGCTCCTCAACCGCTTGCGGATTTAGAAACTGAAGCGCATAACTGTGTGCTTTGTACTCACACAATTGTGATTAAAGCGGATCAGTCCGCAATACTATGATGACGCCTTTTTAACTGCAAGGAGACGATGGATATTCTGTTATCCCTCGAGCGTAATTGTGGTCTATGGTATTCTTTTTTAATTCAGTGCTTCATTCTGCCTTTGTTTAATTTTTATCAACATCTTGTATATTTTCACGTCTATCGATATTTTCTTCTAGACATGTAGACACAATCTGATTGATCCTATTTAAGTTGACTTACGTCACTCAGCTGTTAAAGTGGATTTGTTATCGTAATTTTTCTCTAATTTTTTGTTTATATCACGCAAGGGTTTTTATTTTGTCATTCTTGGATACGAAGACGACGATCTACGGTCGTGAGAGTGGGACTGAATTGAATTTGAAGGAATCTGACGCGAAACGTTGAGCTGCTCCCAATAGTGGAAAGGAGGGATCATACAAAAAATGAAGGGATCCCGTTTTGTTGTCTAAAACGGCTAACGCCATTTTGATTGAATTTACTAGTTATTTTTTACTGATTACTACCTAGCTTTTGTTTTCAATAAACCACTCTGTGAAAATACGGCTGTGTTTGGAGCATGATATTGTTGACTAATGCGGTTCCTGACAAGGTACAGGAACTTTCAGAGCAAGACGTGAAGAAGTGGACCCGGCCAGGACACAGTGGGCCGCGTTCCGCCAGAAAAGGAGAGAGAGCTCGTGTGTGTAATAGGAATCGTTATCATCTGAGAGATGAAGAGCCCTCGCGACTAGAAATTAAGTTCTCGTCTTGAAGCTATCTCCGAAGAAAGTTTCAGGATGGTTATAGCTAAAGAAGAAGGAAAAAAGGCCCAATCGAGAATCACAGCAGAAGCATTTGGAAGCTATGTGTGTACAGTCCATGGGCAGTGCACTAGCGACTAGACTAGTTCGTTCTGAACAGAGCGTGTTATTTAACTGTTCGTGAAGAGAGAAGCTGGTATGTGTTCGGCAGGCTGAGTTAGCTGGATTTTTTGAGCTCCGAACGTCCGCACTTGACCCTAAGTCATGGCTTCCCCGAACACCGACCCCCTTTTGTTGTACTTGTGGGAAGTTCTGTTTTTCAGTTATTTCCGAGTGACAACAGTTTTCCCCCTTTCCTGGACTTTACAAAAACTTTCCTACCCTCTTTTTACTTTTCTATCCTCAACGGACAGCTCCTTCCAAATCAGTCCTCCATCAGCACTCGTGAACACGAAAGTCGTTTCCCAGTTCTCCCAACGAACCGTCTTTCACCTCGAGCTACTCACAACTCAACACTCTCTCCCTCTCTCTCTCTCTCTCTCTCTCTCTCTCTCTCGCTTTCTCACACACACACATCAGTTTTTAAGTCCCTCAAGTTCAAAAAACCCGCTTATCTGTTCGAGAAGTTCGAGTTCCTACTCCGCAGAGACACGCGTGCGAAGAACAAAGTGTTGAGAATCCTGGGCCATAGAACGGAAATTCTGGCAAGGTTCTTTTATGTGAAAGGTGGGGAAGTGTTTGATGAAAACATCGAGCTGTTTAACCTGTCGCGTAACGTCGGAGCTTTCAAAAAGAATGTTCGCAAGTTACTGCTGAACAGATACTACAATGGTAAGCTGATCTACATATTCTCAGACAGCCAGGCTGCCTTAAAGGCTATTGCAACGTATAGTCTTAGGTCTAAGATGGCATGGGAATGCCTTCATGCGCTCAAGCAGCTCGGCCATAACAGGCTCTCCCTTATCTGGGTGCTGACTCATAGGGGGCAACGAAAAGGTAGACTGCCTTGCGAAAAGGGGTACAGAATCCCTACCCATCGGGCCTGAACCATAAGTGGGCGTGACGAACAGTCACCTGATTCGTCTGGTTGCTCGACGAGAGACACTGGAAAACAGCGCCCATTGGCATCGCCAGCCACGATTAAGACAAGCGAAAAGGCTCGTCACGCCTTCCTGTCAAAGGGCGAAGGCGATGTTGACACTCTCCAGACAGGATCTGAGAGTTCTGACAAGCTTCCTCACTGGGCACTGCCCACTCAGATATCACCTCAACAAGTTGGGCATCTCAGAGGCGGTGGAATGCAGACTTTGCGATCAGGGTCATATGAACCCCAAATCATAGCTGAATCTGCGGTGAAGGACATACTCGGCATCCTGAGGGTGGCGGGTATGTACGACGCCTTCCTCTAAGAAAGGCTCAGTGTCACATCATTTTTGACGTGGAGTGTGGAAGAGTTTGTGTGTATAATTTATGATTTTAGGTTAGGTTGAGTATCGTTGGTGAAGGGAAGGAATATACAAGAACTCGCCCTTCTCACCGTTTGCTTGTGTTTCTGTTTTCAGATCGGTATGCTTGGATGGTTTTTCGGTGTGCATGTTATTTATGATCGTATGGCAAGGTTTTCAGTGTTGGGTCGAATGTAATTTATTTTGGTGTGACTGTAATAACGAATGAATGAACTTAACGAGAGTTTTTGCGCGGAGAGAGTATTCGAGTGGAAACATAAAACCTTTAAATATTTGTTGGCCTTTATATATTGTTTGAATGTTAACGCTACGAGGAATTGTGCTCCAGGGGAAATGGTAGAGAGGGCTGTATGGCCTTAATTTCCTCTGGTCAATAAATAAACCAATCTGTCTCTCTCTCTCTCTCTCTCTCTCTCTCTCTCTCTCTCTCCAAGTAGTGTCTCACAACCAGTTCACGTGTATTTAAAGTCCCCTTTTTTGTGTTATACTCACACTAAACTGGTGACGCCATTCTGTCAAGTATGTACTCATGCTCACCACCTCTGCTTATTTCTCAGCTTCAAGCTCCCCCCTTCGTACCTCCATCAATATGTATGGTTGGGATTGGTCAGTAAATATAAACTGTGTGGAGATGAAGTGATGAAGTGACAGTTCTCAAGTAGTTACAAAAATTGTATTATTGTATTACAGTGGGACCACAGATGGGTTTATCCACGGTAGGTAGAAGAGAGCAGTAGGGGTCATTAGCTCGGCGCTCGGGAAAAACCCAGCTTCAGTGACGTAACTGGTGAAGACCCTTTCCAATTCACCTTGCCTACACTGGTCATTACTCAGTCTTATCGTTCTCTCGCGTATGTGTAAACAACGAACATTTTCCACCTACTGACGCCATAATTGGGGACGAAAGCAACAGCAAGGAAAACGAAGATGAGTACATCACTACAATCGACGAAATTTTAAACCAGCTTGATCTAAATGAAGAAGAAACCACTGATTTGACGGAAACGAATGAGAAGTTGGAGCTTCTGGAAACCATGGCGGGATATATTGCCTACAGAGTTCGAAAAAAGTTCCCAGGAAAAGCATCGTTGTACGGCCGGTATACTAGAGAGTCAGCATCAAGTGATAATAAATGGCTCCACACTTTGTCTCGGGGTTCTCTGATGGAGCCTACCGAAGGGTGTATGGACATGATAACAAAAATGGAAAATGAGTTCATCAGGTTTCATGGAAAATATATTAATCGCGAACCTTATGTTTTCAAAACACTCACACAACAAATAAAAAACAAATATCCACAGTTTGAAGATGTTAGAACTCGGACCTTCATCAGAATGAAGAGACTTAATAAGAGTGCGTCAGAACTGAAGCAGCAGAAGCCAGGAAAACGTAAAAACTCAAATGAACGAAAAATCGCGAAAAAATTTCGTAAAATAGTTAAATAGTGTAAAATATGTACCTAATTGTACAACTGAATACAATTTTGACTGAATGTTCACACAACATGTGCAAGGATATATAAATATATGTGTATACTTTATTTCATGATATTATTTAAATAAACTTAACATAAGCATGGGAATTTCGACATGTTTTTAATTATTTCAACCCTGTTTACACTCGTCAGTTTGGCTCTTTTGCTTTTAATTTTTTATTACAGGTATTCCTTCCTCCTTAGTCAAGATTGGAGAGGGAATAAACAATTAGCAGAACAAGTTCTAAATGAGGATATAGGTTGAACCACTTGGCGCTTTCTCGAAAAACGTTCAGTTGAATGCAAGAGAAACGGAACGCCTGGTCTGGACTATTCACCAGTGACGTCACACGGCGTCGACCGCTTCCTAACGACCCCTACCGCTCTCTTCTACCTACCGTGGGTTTATCGAGCTAGTGTCGACTAGCACCACGATGTTCTTCGAGTTGTACCCCAGATTACAGAGTGGGGCCCTTACCATTGTCATAGTTAACGCAGGTATTCTCCTGCTAACACTCGTTGGCTCCAACCCTTCACTTGAACCACCCCCGATTTGCTGAATCTGGATACTCGTACCTCTGAAATTATCGGACGCTAGATTTCTCCATCATTAATAACGCCTTCGTAGTCTGTAGCAAAACGGCCATTCTCTCGGAAGAAATTGCGATCCAAGCATCTCGACTGGGCTCAATGAATCGCGAAAATTAATTGTAAAAATTCAGAACTTGATATCGGCCAGGCTCCTTTTACCGAGGGAGGAAAGCGACCAAGTGAAGCGTCAGCCCGAGAATTTTCTCCCTTTTTTTTCCCCCCAGTTGAAATGTTTTACACCAGTTCTCAACAGCCCTTTCGCTGACGGTGAAGGAGAGGCGAGTACTTACATTAAAAATAAGTAATAACTGTCATAAGGGAAGGAAGACAAGCAATGTCAGAAAAAGCTCGAATTTTTTTTTTCCTTCTATTAACAAACAATGTCCGCACTCACCGTATTTAATTAGTTGTGCATTCATCAGGGTCTGGACCGGAGGGCGGGCCTAGCCATGCGTTGGTCTTTGTTAACCCGTTCCCTATCGTCGAGCTTCCAGAAAGAACGGAACGAGCTACGGCTTCTTATCATAACAATAAAGAGTGCCTTTTTCCCTTCTTCCCTCCATCAACAATTCAAATCTTTTTTTTTTTTTCTTTTCTCTTTTTGCTTATTTCGTAAAATATAATCTCACTCCGTCCGCAGTTATGTGACACACACAACTAACTTCAACTTGAAATATCCGAGAGAGAAGAAAAATTGGTTTAAAAAACCGTCTTTCACTTTCAAGGCACCAAATCTGTTTAACAGTAACGCAGGTTAACCAGGAAGGTAGTTTGGTAGATGATACAAACTGCCCTGATTCGTATTCAGGACCTACTTTCCAGGATGATCTCTGGTACTGACTTCTCCTACGTGGCTACCGTTGCCGTCTGGCCAGGACTCGCCTATTGACCACCTTCATGGCACTTGGCCAGCGAAACTGTGAATTAGTCTCTGCAGAACAGACCCACGTCCCTTCGTTCAATTAACTCAAACGAGTTCGGCAACATCGTTCAAAATTATGTATAGTTAGTTGATATAGTGATCAAAAGAACACAACGTTTACACCAACAACCGTATGATTTCGGTCAGGAAATTTTTTTTGCACACTCCCCCCCCCTTTTTCAAAATTTGATACTTTACATTTCAAGACATCGGGATTTTAAATCGGCAATGTCCGTGTGCCTTTAACGTGATCTAAAAAAGGTAGCTCGGCAATCTGATCGGACGAATCCCATGGTTGTTATAAGCAGAAAACGGTTAAACAAATTAACAAAAGTGGACCTTTCGCAGTTTTATCGGAAATACGCCGTGTTGGGAATCGTTTACTAGGTGCTGGATCGAATGGAACAATTCCTGGAGGTCTACAATGAGTCAGTACTGAAAGCACGTTGGGCGCCAATGTTATAGGTTCGATCTTTCGGGCGTCTCTCAATAAATAATCCTTCCTTTCCAACCAAGTATATTCCGTTCCGATTAATAATAAAGCCCACAGGTACCGATAGTAAAGAGGAGCGAAGTGGTGCCGCCGGAGCCCGGAAGAGGAATAGAATGAGTGCCTCGTTGCGCGCCGCGGACCCGATTTTCCTAACCTTCCGATCGCGGCAATGCGGCCTCTCCCTGTTCATCAGCAGCTATCTTCCTCTTCAGATTTAATCGGAGATGCTTCAAGTGGCTCTGCCCGATAAAAAGAAGCTCCGGTGTTCCGAGTCACAGCTCAATCTGATCGTGCCCGTAACACAGTAAATATAGCTAGCCCAAGTCTACTAATTGAAATAACTCGCGGAACACAGCAACGAAAGTTATCGTTTCATCGTTAATGCTCCCTCCTTCACGTCTCATTAAAACCACCGCTCGACTCGCTGTGTCGTGCCAATTGCCTACAGAGCGACTGAAATATTTAGTTTTTGTCGTTCCGTTGCAGTCAAGTCATGTTTGGTATGGTTTACTGGTATTTTTCGATGGTGAATCGAATGAGATGGGTCTAGGATCTGTAGAAAGAATAATAAGCCGCTGTGTAATAATTTGCAGCTTTTTTCCTTATAAATCCCGCAAAATAAAACCAGAATTCTCAGTAAAAGTTATGTGGGAGTCTAACACACAATCTATACGATGATAGTCCAAACAACTTTCATTAAATCAACCCCAGAAATACTGAAATTCATACTAATATGCCGTTTCACATCAAGTGTTTGTTTATCTTTTATTTTGTCGTTAGTTTTTGGCGCCAGCGGAGTTGGTGTTCAATGGGACTGTACATCATCAATTATGGTGGTTCCCAGGATCAGTACCAGTCAACTTGGGACGTTTTACACCGCCTCACATCGTTTCTTCTTGATGATAAACTTCAGGTTTTGATGTCACGTTTGCTACCCGTTCACAAGTATTCCATCATCGATGCCGCGTTACTCGGGTTCAGGAATGGCATACACTCCCACCCCCCTTCCCTGGCGGAGGATGTGCTTAATCATTGGATTTCCACTCACCGTAGAAAGGGCTTATGTTCGGAATTAGCTCAAATTCATTTTTTGCTGGACTGGTCCTCGTGAGTGTGTACTGATAGTAAGAATCGCCGCTTTAATCGCGCCTAACTTCTTCTTTTCTTTCTCTGTAAGCCAGTTCATACAAATTGCACTGAATTGCTAATCCGTTTTCTTTTTTAATATATGAAGACCTACGGTGAAAAACGGTTTTTGTCCAATTTTTCTCAAAATGCCGATTTCAACGCCATCTTTAGCATCTTAAGAATCTCTAAGAAATAATGAATTGTTAAAGGGGAAAAAAGGTTCCAGTCCAAAGATATTACACTTCAAAGATAGGCCATGTTGGGGAAGAACGGTTCCCTTCCGCGCGTCTGGGGAGAAACGGTTGTTGTCCGTATAACGGCCTTTAAAGTTCACCCCCAAAGTCCATTGTCATACCAGAAATTCCACGAGATTTTTGAGAATAACTTCAATATATCATTCGGATACCCTCGAAAAGATACATGTGCGTATTGCGACATGATGAATGTTGGGATTTCCGACCTGAATCAACAACTCCTTTCTACCTCTGACATTGAAAAAAAGAAACCATTAGAAAAACAGTTAAAATCGATAGAAATTGCAAAAAAATTGCACCTAAAGAAGAGCGAACAATTTTATCCGCTAAAGAAAAAGTACCGTCGACTTGCAATGAAGAACAAACGCATAGAAGGAATCGCTATAGATTATCAAAAAAATCTTCCTACTCCAAACATAACATGTAATGATGTATATTACAAGAGGCAATTGAATTTTATAAGCTTTAATGTGCATACGTTGTCTAATGGTGAAGCTGTTTTTTACACATATGATGAATCTGTGGCTAAGAAAGGTTGCGATGATGTTGCTTCTATGGTTTACCATTTTGTCCATAATATTCTGTCGAAAGACGTTCGAGAACTAAACGTTTTTTGTGATTCATGCTCTGGGCAAAATAAAAATTATACTTTAGTCAGACTTTTTTACCATCTCGTTGATGAGAAGCGCCGATTAGACAAGATCAACGTCTTCATTCCAATAAGGGGCCATTCATACATGGAATGTGATAAGGACATGTCCCTAATCAATCAAAAGTCATACACAGAAGTTCCTGATGACTGGCGAGAAGTAATTCGTGAGAGCAGAGTAAAACCCAATCCATTCAAAGTTATAGACTGCGGAAAGGAGATGGAATTTTCAAATTGGACAGAGCACCTGACTGGATTTTACCCACACAAACGCCCATTTCCTACTCGGCCAATAAGAGTTCTCGAGGTGAGCAATGTAGAGCCCAAGATTGCCTACAAAACCACTTACTTTGGTCACACAACCCCAGCTTCTATTGACACTGAAACTCAAACCAAAGAAACTGTTGCTTCCAAGAGTAAGCCTTTAAGAGCTGGAAAACAAGTCACCAAAAAACTAGGCACCAGGAAAAAAAAAGTTATTACAATTGTCCCTAAGAAAAAACTTTAAGACTCACCGGTTCCCATAAAGGCAGCTAAACATGCAGATTTGCAATTCCTGAAGGATTTTTTGGAAAAACCAGAGTCCCGTAATTTTTATGAAAAACTTAGTGTTTTGGGAGCATCTCAAAAAAATGCAGTTCAGAGCCAGAAAACACCAAGAGGTCAAAAGAAGAAAAGCGAAGACAGTGATGACTAATATTTAACTGACGAAATAGTGATTGGAGAGGAATTGTGCGGGAATAACGGTTTTTGTCCTGGACCTTCTTCAATTTTTATTTTTTTAAACGTGCGAAATATGCGAATTTTAATTTGAAAATTTTTGAGATTAATAATAAATACTTGTTGCTTAAGGTGTTATTTTTTTAATTAAAAAATCCATTGTACATTTTCCCCAACCATGCCACGAACCTTCAATATGTTTTTTCTCAAAATTAAATTTTTTGGACATGTACCATTCTTCCCCGTAGGTCTTTATATTTTTTAAGGTCGGAAAATAGGCATTCATTTTGACAGGCTGAGTAGAAGCTGCACGACGTCAACCCCGCGTATCGCGTTATCACGTTATAACTCGGATGATTGAAGATTCAAAGTTATTCGTAAAAACGGAAAGAGAAAAATGTTTGTTCTGCGGAGGGAGTCAATATTCCGGGAGTTCAGGGTTGTCAAATGCGTATGATTTAATGATGGCAGGCGCTTTGGAAGAGGCCCTGACAATGAGAGATTCCACCTTTCTTCTCGCAGACATCTATTATTTGCTCTCAAGGCTGATAATTCCACCAGGGTGTCGAACAATGATTATTTTAGCTAGGCCGATCGATAACTCTCGAGCTTTGGGGGTATTGTTCAAGATATTCCCTTTCTAATGAATACCCCGCTCTTCGATCCCTTTCCGACTCGACTTCATCGCCTTCCTCTTTCCATTCGTTCTGCTCCCCACTTTATTGTCTCACCCTCCTCCTCCTCTTCCTGCCCCTTTCCCTTCCTTCAGGACCATGACGAAGAGAAGCCTCACTATATTCACATATTTCTTAACATCAGAACCCTTTTATGAGAGAAAGGGGTTTAATGACACCACCTTTATCAAAGTAACGGTTATTTGTCGTGATCATCCCCTGGGACTCGCTCCGACCCTCCTCGGAGATATCCAGATATATGCACTGAGAAAACTCTATCCCAAAAAGGGTTGAAGCTATTCAATTTTTTCTTAGTAATGAATATCAAACAAATCTCATCCGCGCCATCAATTATTTTGCTTTAATTAAACAGGACAAAAGAACACAAAGAGGGGAGAGCAGGAACTCCTTCAGTTGCCTCCAGAACGGAAACTTTGGAAAATTACCTGTGCGCTATAAAAACAAAAAAAAAAACTTCGTTTATCGGTGAGTATCATTATATTTTCAGGGACAATCCCTTCTTTTTCCCTTCTAGAAATGTGGTTAGTTGCCCTCTAGTCTTGAGAATAAAAACAACCCCTCCGACTTGGCAGTCACGTTCTCAGTTCTTCCCTTCCTTGTGTCATTCCCCACGTAGCGCTACCGGCTAAAACATCACGGTGGATGATATTCCACGGTGAAGAATTGACAAATTTGTCACAGTACGCCTGAAACACTCGCTGGGTAGTATCAGCACCGCCGATATGTATTGCATTTCCACTGGAATTAACGGAGGGAGAAGGTCGTTGAAGTCCATATGCGGTAAGTTTCTGTAGAGGAACGCGTTCAGTTATGAGGATAACCTGAATCCGTTCACACGACAACCAGACTGATGCGCTACTAGGAATAATATAACCCAATTAATCGACGACAAGACGCGACGCAAGCTCCTCTTATTTTGGGGTGAATTCGAACTTGGTCCGTGAAAGTAAAAATAGTGACAGAAAGTACCCTTGTTCAAAAACGCAAATCAAACCCAGCGTTAATCCTCTCTCGATTTAACTCGCGCATTATCATATCAGTCTCTATTTGGCTCAACTATTATTCAACACTACCATCTGTCAAGCTGTCATCTCCCTTCACTGACCGTCACCGTCGTTTTGTATTTGATTGAGTGACATTCTCGGGCCATATGACACTACGCCCATTTTTCGTTGTTCTAGAAAATGCTGCGATGTGGGAAGTGGTTTTGTTTTGGTGTGACGCCATGAAGAAGAGAGTAGTCAGCCTTTCATCGGAACCGTTTTCCTTTTGTAGTCGTTACTTTTCCTGGCCCTACGGAGTAAAAAGAACAATTGAGTAGTCTTTAGAACTTCGCATTTCAAGGGCTTCTGAGTCCAAACAATATTTGGGAACGCGATCGATAGGAAACGGGTGTACCAAATCGACTCAAATTTGATATTTAGCATCATCTTCGTCATCAGCACAGATCACTTTGGGGCACCAACATAATGATAGTTTTTTTCTGTAAAACGGCTACAACGATTTCGATTAACTATTCTTTATGTAAATCTCCACAAAAACGTGACAGCACGACGAAATTCTCATTTGTACAAAACAATAATACACACACAAAATGATACAACAATAATCATCAAAAATTCCAGGAAAAATCGCTTTTAGCCTTTTCAATGTTATTCCTTGGAGATCTCGCTCACATGACAACAACGTTCCATAAGAAATCAGGGTGGTAGTCTAATAACTGTCCATACGATCAAGGCTTAATCATGCTCATAAGATATTTAGGAGTTAACGTACCTGTTAGGTGAGTCCGTCTCTTCTGGCTGGTGAGTTGCTGTGGGCAAGCGCTTTCGATGTAAAGACATCATCGTCTGGCCGTTGAGTTGGTGCTGGAGTCTGTCTGTTGGTCGTGGTCTTCATACACGAAGAGAAAGGTAAACGGGATGATGATGGAGCGTCGGAGAAGGGCGGGGAGAGGAGGTCTTGAATGATCTGTCAATTGTGGAATCTGCGTATTTTGGTTTATTATTCATTCTACCCTATGTACATTTTTTACAACCCCCCCTCATAATTTGATACTTTACGTTTCAAGACATGGGGATTCCAAATCTGTCCCCTGTCCCCCGACAACTGCCCCCGTCCACCGTCCCCTGTCCGCTGTCCGGGCCGTTTTGTTCCTTTAACGTGGTCTAAAAAATTCATTCTTCAACACAAAAATCCCATATGGTATCTAGTTGTGCCCGCCATCTCGGCAATCCGATCGGACGAAGCCCATGGTTGTTACGGGCTAAAAATGGTTGAAAACATTAACGAAACGCAGTATAATCGCAAATAAGCCGTGTTTCGTATCGTTTTCAAGGCCCCCTCGACTCACAACGCCCTTTGGACTCGCAACGTCCTGCCAATTGCCAAGCGAGGGTTCACTGGAAGCCCCCGTCCCAATTTCCCCGACTCTTTTTGCTTGGCGGGGGGAGGGAGGTTAAGGCCACTTCCTCCCCACATCCCTCCATCGAATCACAAATGCCTACAGACGTTTACAGGCGCTTGGCGCCGGGGGAATGTTTAGTTTCCATAGTTCCATTGTAGCCAGGTCATGTTTCGTACAGTTTACTAGTATTTTTTGATGCTGAATCGAATGGGATGGGTGTCGAAGCAGTAATACTAGGTCAAGCTGTTCATGAGAATAATAAACCATCGTGTAATAATTTGCAGGGTTTTTTGTATAGGGAGGCCTGTAAATCCGTCAGTTGGTTGTTTTCTTTTGTGTCGTGTTATAAGTTGTGTGAATATGGTGTCGCATTTTGTGTTGATTTGTTCAGTCATGTTTTCTAGTATGTTCAGTTTTCATCCTTCGTATTGTTTGTGTAGTAAGATGGTGCAGTCCTGTATTTTGGTAGGTTCAGGTCCAGTTGTCTTGAGGTGGTTGGCAAAGTTTGAATCGTCTTTGTTCCTACTAAAAGATTTAATGTGTTCCGAATATCTGGTCCGTATTTTTCGTCCTGTCTGTCCTATGTATGCGTTTCTGTAAATACAAATTTAACCCCACTTTGGTCGAGTGGGTCTGTCTTTTCAGTCTTTGCAGTTAGTTTAGTTCTAAGTGTGTTGTCTGTACGTAGTGCGATTTGTATACCTTCCTTTCGGAGGATGTTAGTTATTTCGTATATTTTTGGTCCTGTGTACGTACATGTGCAGCGTCTTGTTAAAGTCTGTGTATTTCGTGTTTTTGAGTCGTGTGTTTTGGAGTTTTGGAAAATTCCTGAACCCAACCATTTCTCAAAATTCGAAAACTGAACAATTGAAGCTGAACTTTTTCAAAAAATATCTGGTGCGTAGCAACACACAACTTTCCGCCACCCATTTCGAACATTACCTACATAGGCGGGCGCTATATCTTCGTTCAACGCATTTTTACAGGAACATTTAAGCAGAACAAAATGTACGTACTTGTTAGCTGAGAGTACTTCGTAAGTTTGATCGAAATCGTTCGAGCCATTTTTGAGGAAATCGGAAAACCAATAAATTAATATGCGAAAAATCTCCCTTTCTGAGTTAACTTGGCTTATATCTCCGTTCAACATATATATATACAGAAACAATTATGGGGAACCAAATGTGGGTATGGGTGACTACAAGACACCCCATTAAGATTTATCACATCTGGTCAACCAGTTACCACAGAATTTACGGAAATGTTCGAAAAAACGTTATTTTCGACACATTTTGATTTTTATCTCTGCTCAATGGACTGTCAGAAGAACATTTATTGGGAACAACATGTAGGTATTAACTATTTGACTCAGACCACGCGCCGAAATTAGGTTTTTTAGACTCAGTAGGCCTCAAAACGTAAAGATCTGAAGAAAACCCAATTTTTTTTTTGACCCGATCACTATACTTTCCTTCCCTTCGGGTAGCGGAAAGTTATATCAAATCGACAGACTTATGATTCACCTATACACTGATTACTTAATAATGGATGTGGAACAAGTTGGAGCAACTCAATAAATTCCAGAACCTTAGCCTCAACCAGTTTTTAAGTAGAATGTAGTTATACTTTAAGTTTAAAATATTTTATTAGTCAATAAATGGCTAAAAATGTCATCACCCCCGATTTTTACTTTCCTTGGCTCTACGAAGTAGAACGGAAAGTTATGTAATCGGCTGAAAAAAAAATTTTGAGTTCTCTTCAGATCTTTACGTTTCAGACCCTCCTGAGTCCGAAAAACACTATTTGGGAAAATGGTCTGTGGGTGTGTGTCTGTGAACGATTTTTAGAGAAAACCATCGTACCAAATCAGCTCAAACTTCATATCTCGCCGGTAGGTTACCATGGGACGCCAAAATAAGGGTATGAACAAAATCCATCGAAATGTAACTATAGTTATCGTAGTGATCAAAACACCAAATTTTTTTTTCTCAAAAACGGCTCTAACGATTTTGATTAAATTTTTTATATTGATAGCTCCTAATAAGGCAATTATAGTATAAAATTCCCATTAGTGGGAAAATGACGAGAGCAGCACAATAAATTATCAAAATTTTCGACGAAAAGCGTTTTTAGCGCTATTTTTTCTTATAACCTCCGCTGGAATGTTAATAGAATGTTTAAAAAAAATTGTTACTGTAGTCCAATCTAATACCTGAAGGGTGAGTGTTTAAAAACGCTCATGAGATACATGGGGCTCACTCCAGAAATTCCTGAATTTCAACTACTGTCGTTTTGCTTACTACCAGTTCTAACAGTTATTACCCAATAACTCCACAAAAGTGATTACTATCCTTCTTCAAAAATTTGTGTTTACAGCCTCATTAATTATCTGTGTACCAATTGCTCAATAATGGTCTTGCAATGAGTACGAGCAGCACAATAAATTCCGGAACTGTAAGCGCTACCGCTTCCTGCTGCCGTAAAGCGTTGTTTGACGAAGTTCAAATTAACGGAGTGATAAATGAATTGATTAAATAGAATTAGCCATGTACAAAGTGAATTGTTGTAGAGCTAAGGAAAGTTGTGTGTTGCAACGCACCAGATATTTCTTTTCTTCGGATCTGCGCATTTCATAATTCAAAGAACTCCGTTTGAACAAACTATCTGAATGTTTGAACGCGATTAAAAGTATAAACAAGGCTATTTGCTGGAAAACACTCGTCGCTAGGTCTTAGTGTCCTCTAACTCTGAAATAGTACGTCCTATCGGTCCAAGACTGCATATAAGAGTTGCTAAGCAGGAATAGTCAACTGCAGACCCTGACTAGAGGCAGTATGGGTCGAGGGGGCTAGTAGTTCTTTCCACGCACTTCTGGTACAGTGGTCCACTTCGGGGTTGCCAAAATACGGGAGCTAATAGTTCTCCTCGAGCACCCCTGGAGCAATGACTGAAAGTTAACTACAGATTTTTTACCAATTGAAATGCTCTAAAAGGACAAACATGAGCAGATTGTATTGAATGTATACGTATGTTGTGTAGTATATAATCACATATAAATTCCAGAAATTTATAGAAGCTTTCAAAATGCAGGGAAGCGTTTAGTATAGAATCACCCGATGGTAATTGAAATCGGCTAGCTCCACGTATTAGGAGAAGATGTATGTTGAGTTACCAGTACTACTCCTCGTGTGAGTGGAGTGGGCTCTCCCAGGTGTTCCAGTGGCCAAGACTTAAATTACTGTCCCCTCAGTTTCTGCTGACTCCCTGTCTCTTCTTGGTATCTGCCCGTAACTTTCTATTTCTCATTTAATTCAAACTGAACATTAATTCGCACTCCTTTTGGCAGAGCTAACCCGCAATTTCTTCTCTTGTTCTTTTTTTTAATTTTTGAGGTTGCTCCTAATTGTTAATCTACTAAATCTTCAGCTGCAGCTCAACTTTATCTTCCGATCTGAACGGCACAGAACTCCGTGCCAGTGCTGCTACCCAATTCTTTTGTTATCCCAGTTACAGCCATCATAAGCTGCGACTCCTTGTAAACCGATATTTGCCCGATCAGATCGACAGAGCTCCTTTTGCGTCACCTACCGAACCCCACTCACGTGGATGTATATCTAAATTTCTCAAACGTCGTCGTCGTCGTCCATCCCTCTGATTCTCCAGGTTAGCGTTTCGTTTAACGTTTCGACATTTTGTTCTAAGTTGATTTACTCCAGCAGTTTTTTTATTTCATTATGTCGCCAGCTCGTTAATGTCTTCAAATGCGTGCACTCCCGAGCCAACTGTTTAATTTTGTACACATTATTTTTATAAGGCGTTTCTTTGGGTTTCACACCAGTTAAAATGTCACCTAAGCGGTCGTAACAGACTTTCTAAAATAGCTTTTCTTTGAGATTTACGATAACTCGTGTCCTTTTACAGTCAAATTCTTCAAGGTTGAATATGGCGCTTTGACATGTTTTTGGATATTAGTTTTCCTTTATCGTTTGTGAACATACTTGGAAGAATGAACAGTTGTACGATAATTGGATGAGGGGCTACATTTTTGAGCTCCAGAAAATATGGAAGAGGGGACTTTGCGCCTCAACCTCTCCCAGTAGCAAAATTTCTCTCCGTCTTCGTTTCTCCCTTTTTGAATCCTCTTACGTTCATCTCAATCTCTGTCTGCCCAAACGGATCTCCCATAAATTCCGATCAGGCTCAACCCCAAAACCTCAGACCTCGCGGGCCACTTACGTTGTATTAGCCAACGTGTTTTCGTTATTAAATTGAACGAAAGATACTCCGACATTAAACTCGGAAGTGTGGCGTTTCACTCGGACAAGCTCAGAGACAAAACATCGAGGGGCGTAACAGATTTGTTTGTTCCGCGGGGTTCGGATTAAAACGTCTGCGGAGAATACGAATGTGGAAATAGTCTCGAAAAAAGTGGCGAAGAAGAATAAGAAAGCTGGCGAGGGAAGAGGACGGAGAAGGAAAAAAAACGGATTAGGCTCTGGGAGGAGGGCGAGCGCTAAAAGATTGTGCAGGAGCCATCAAATCATAAATCCATTCCGAAAATAATTACAGGAAAGTGGCGCGTAAATAACGATTAGTTGCTATTGGGCCCGAGAGCGAATTTCCATTTCTCTCGGTGATTTATAAATCGATGCGGAGGCAAACTGTTAAAAAACGTTTAAGGCGGATCATAAAAGATGGCAGGATGTTGTTCAGTTGGTTGTGTTCTGGATGGAAGAGGAGTGAAGGGGGGTTCGTACTTTTTCGAAGGGGCGAAACCTTCGATGCGGCCAAGTTGTGGAGGATTTGGGTGGTGGCGGACGTGGAGAGACGGGAAATGACGAGGAGATGCGAGGGGGAGGGGGATATTTCTTTCTTATAAACCATTGAGTTTCTGTTTTCAGATAACTGAGCGGTTTGGAAATCTTCCGAAACATTTAGCATATTCGCCGGAAAAGACAGGAGTCGCTTGACAGCGGGAATGGTGGCGAGGGGGAAGTAAAAGGGGGAAAAATACCGGGCCATCGAGGAAAAGGGTGGACTCGATTTTTATAAGGGGAACCTCCGGATTGTGTGTCCCCACGGATCATAACTCTGTGTTTTACAACCTTAATCGACCCTCCGGCCGCTGAAGACATCTTCATCTGCTTCCACTTCGGTTCTGTCGAATAACACGTGATGCGGTGTCACGGCCAACCTGTCACAATACCGTTCTTCGGTACACCACACTAAGCCGCTCCTCACGCTTAGCACCCATCATCATGCAAACCCGTCAGTAGAATACGCCAATGACAGCCTTTCCTGTAAGGCAGCTTATCGTGAAATCAAAACCGCTGGGCTGTTGAAAGGCCACACGCATTCCACCCAACCCAATCTCTGGCTAGATGAATACACCTTGCTCAACTTGGCGTTGGTCACCACTCTCAAGACGCTAGGGGAAAACAACTAGCTTTCTCCCAAGCTGACCTAAAGTGAGTCACCACACCAGAAGTGCATCAGAAGAATTACTAGTTTATTCGATCCATACAGCCTCTAGTTGGCTCTTAGATCGTGACATCCCACACTTGCTACTTTTAAACTCTCAATCCTTTTCCACTTTCCAAGGGGTTGAAGGAAAGAGGATAGAGAATTGGATGAAAACGATTTTTTTTAATGTAGACTAATTAATGAGCATCAGTTACAAACTGGCCGGCCTTCAAAACACCGAGAAACTCAACATCAGTTCTCCTAGTTGGGCGCCAATATAATGAAGCGGTTCCGGGTCAACGGTAAGGCTTCCTTCCTTGAATCGTAAGAACCGACAGACAGTGTGAGCCACCAACAGCCATATTTCCGTCATGGCCTCTTTCTCTGCTTCGTCTTCCGACTTCAACTTTTGCAGTAGACCTTCTCATGTAGAGCCTGCTGTCTCATTCTGTTCCGAAGGTTCAAATCGTGCTTGTAACTCTACCTCCCATGCACTTACTACGCGTATTAGGAGAACCGAACTAAATCGGTGCTAATTTCATATTTACTCTTTAGTTCTTCATTGGATGCCAAAATGATGGAGTGAACGAAATCAGTTCTAGACTAACTATAGTTATCATAGTGATCGAAACATCAAAATCTTTTTTTGTCTCGTAACCCGCTCTCACAGTCTCAAGATGAGATTTTTGTATGAACAGTTCGAAACAAGAAGACACTACGAAATTCTCATTTGTGGAAAATGATGGGAGTGGCGGCATCAATTATAAAGTATTTCGATATAAGAAGATCGATCGTAGTGATTATTTTCCGTTTAAATCTCGATCATATGAAACAAGCGTTCTCAGAAATATCAGGGTGGTAGTAATATGATGGGAAGATAATTAGGAGCAATATCAGAAGTTCCGGAGCAATCCAGAGGAGTACCTAGCTGAAAACTACCCCCACCCAAGCACGCATAGACACTTGGTCAACCAAGAACATGTCCTCACCACTGTTATATAATTAAATAAATAATGTAATTATTAACGAATAATATTTCTCATGTTTGTATTAATATAATAAGCTTAATTCATAGCTCAATTATTATAATAATGAAATCAGCTGATAATGCTGATTTAGGGAGGCATTGGCTTTTGCCCAAACTGCCATATTGTTCTGAACCTTTCTCCCTTGTAAGAAGATGTACATTAAATGAGTTTTAACGTTCACAATCATTCTCCATCGCGTCATAAATATCTTTACCTTAACAACCACAGGGTCCAGTCTCGTCGTACCAAGCTTGGGTGCACCAATGGGGGAGCTTGAAACTGATAAATAAATTAACGTGGTGAGTATGAGTGAGGACTGTATTACACTTGACAGGATAGCGATATCTGGTTGAATATGAGTATAAAAACAGGCACAAGGGTGTGTCGATACATGTGAACAGGTTGTGAGGTAAGTAGAGAGAGAGAGAGAGAGAGAGAGAGAGAGAGAGAGAGAGAGAGAGTTGAGTTGAGTTGAGTTGAGCTGAAATGGCTGAGTTGAGTTGAGCTGAGTTGAGCTGAGCTGAGTTGAGTTGAGTTTGAGCTGAGCTTTGAGCTGAGTTGGAGCTTGGAGCCTGAGTTGAGCTGAGCTGGAGTTTGGAGCTGAGTTGGAGCTGAGTTGAGCTGAGCTTTGAGCTGAGCTGAGCTGAGCCAGAGCTGGAGCTTGGAGCTGGAGCTGGAGCTGAGCTTGAGCTGGAGCTGAGCTGGAGCTGAGTTGAGTTGAGCTGGAGCTGGAGCTGAGCTGAGCTGAGCTGGAGTTGGAGCTTGAGCTGAGCTGGAGCTGAGTTGGAGCTGAGCTGGAGCTGGAGCTGAGTTGCCGAGCTGAGCTTGAGCTGTAGCTGCCGGCCGGCTGAGGCTTTCGGCCTGCTGCCTGAAAGGAGCTTTCGGCTTGGAGCGAGCTGGCTGGAGTTTGAGCTGAGCTTTCGGCTGAGCTGGCTGAGCTGGGCTGGAGCTGGCTGGCTTTCGGAGCTGGAGGCTGGAGCTGCCGGCTGGCTGAGCTGAGCCGCTGGAGCTGGCTGGTTTCGAGCTTCTCGGAGCTGGAGCTGGCTGGCTGGCTGGCTGGCTGGAGCTGGCTTGAGCTGCCGGCTGGAGCCGGTTTGCTGAGCTGAGCTGGCTTCGGCTTTGAGCCGGCTCGGCTGAGCTGGAGCTGGTTTCGGTTGCTGGAGCTGGAGCCGGTTTTCTGGGCTGGAGCTGGCTCGAGCCGGCTGGCTTTCGGCTGGTTTGGAGCCGGAGCTGGGCTTTGCTTTCGGCTGAGCCGGCTGGAAGCTGGAGCTTTCGAGCTGAGCTGGAGCTGGAGCGCCGAGTTCGAGCTGGAGCTGGAGCTGGAGCTGGAGCTCGGCTATTCGGTTGCTGAGCTGAGCTGGAGCTGAGTTTGAGCTGAGCTGAGTTTTGAGTTGAGCTGGAGCTTTGTTCGAGCTGAGCTGGAGCTGGAGCGCTGGAGCTGGAGCCGGAGCTGGAAGCCGAGCTGAGCTGGCTGAGCTGAGCTGGAGCTTCGGAGCTGGAGCTGAGCTGGAGCTGGAGCTGGCCGGCCGTTTGAGCTGAGTTGGTTGATGCCGAGCTTGAGCTGAGCTGGAGCTGAGCCATATTGAGCTGGAGCTGGTTTGGCTGGAGCTGAGCTGAGCTGGTTGCTTTGAGCTGAGCTGGAGTGAGTTTTGAGCTGAGGTTGGAGCTGGAGCTGGAGTTGAGCTGAGCTTTGCCGGAGCTGAGCTGAGCTGAGCTGGAGCTGGAGCTTTGAGCTGAGCCGAGCTGAGCTTGGAGCTGAGCTGAGCTGAGCTGGAGCTTGGAGCTGGAGCTGAGCTGGCCGGCTGGCTGCCGGCTGGCTTTCGGCTGGCTGGCTGGCTTTCGGCTGCCGGCTGCCGGCTTTGCCGGCTTTGGCCGGCTGCCGGCTCGGCTGCTGGCTTTGGCTGGCCGGCTTCTCGGCCGGCTTTGCCGGCTGGCCGGCTGGTCGGCTGGCTCGGCCGGCCGGCCGGCTTCGGCTGCTGGAGCCGGCTTGGCTCGGCTTTGGCTTCGGCTGGCTGGCGCCGGCTGGCTCGGCTCGGGCCGGCCGGCTTCGGCCGGCTCGGCTTTGCTGGCTGCCGCTTTGGCCGGCTGGCTCGGCTTCGGCTGGCCGGCTTCTGGCCGGCCACCGGGCCGGCTTTTCGGCTTTCGGCTGCCGGCTGGTCGGCTGGCTTTGCCGGCTCGGCTGGCTTTGAGCCGGCCGGAGCTCGGCTTTGCTGGCTGGCTGGTTTCGGAGCCGGCCGGCTGCTGGTCGGTTTCGGCTTCGGCTTCGGTCGGTTTGCCGGTTTCGGCTAGCCGGAGCTGGCTGAGCCGGTTTTGCCGTTTGCTCGAGCCGGCTTTGCCGGAGCCGGCTTTCGGCTTTTCGGCTGGTTTTCGGTTTACCGAGCTTGGCTTCGGTTTTCGAGCTCGGAGCTGGAGCTGGAGCTGAGCTGAGTTGAGCTGAGCTGGAGCTGGAGCTGGAGCTGAGTTATTGAGCTGAGCTGAGCTTTGAGTTGAGCTGGGTTTACTGTTGAGCTGAGCTGGAGCTGGAGCTGCTTTCGAGCTGATTGCTTGAGCTATTTCGGAGCTGAGCTGAGCTGGTTTTCGGTTGAGCTGAGCTGAGCTGGAGCTGAGCTTGGAGCCATGAGCTGAGCCGAGCTGAGCTGAGCTGAGCTGAGCTTGAGCTGGAGCTGAGTTGAGCGGAGCTGGAGCTGGAGTTGGAGCTGAGCTGAGTTGAGCTGAGCTGAGCTGAGCTGAGCTGCTTGAGCTTGGAGCTGGAGTTGAGTTGAGTTGAGCTTGTTGAGTTGAGCTGCTGAGCTGAGTTGAGCTGGAGCTGAGCTGAGCTGAGTTGAGTTGAGCTGAGCTGAGTTGGAGTTGGAGCTGGAGCTGAGCTGAGCTGAGTTGAGCTGAGCGGAGTTGAGTTGAGCTGAGTTGAGTTGAGTTGAGTTGAGCTGAGCTGGAGCTGAGTTACGACGATGCACAGTGAGCTGGGGCTGATGAGTGACGGTGCGCTTCCTGTTGAGAAGAGTAATCTAAAATTGAGGGGTGGGAAAGGATAGTTGAGAAAGTTCAGGGCCGGGGGAAATGCCAATTTGAAATAACTGAGAAGTGGGACTTCCACATGTACAAACAAAAGGGTTGAGATAGAAAAGTGTTTGGGGAAACAGTGACTTTTCGTAGAGTTCGTGAGTACCATTACGTGCAAGTGCGAATATTTCGGAGGTCAAGGACCCAGCTAATTCGGCCTGCCGTACCAAGCTAATTAGGACGGCAGGAGGGGGCTGCTGAAGTGAAAGGGTCCTCAACCAATATGAAGTAATAACGAGGATCAAACATATTGGATGAGCAAAATAATTAGTAAGTACCAGAACCCAGCTACTGAGGTGTGGCTGGGTTGTTAATTTACGGTTTATACAGGAACCACTTAATAAATTTCCGAACGTTAAACACTTAGTTTCAATATGGAACATTGTTTTTCTGTGAAAACACGGGAAACGGGAGTGAAAACTTAAAAAGCAAAATCACGGATTTCTCACTTTGTCAAAAAGGGTAACAACGAATTTGTTCGAACTCACTCAGTCTCATTCTTTGCTCGTCTGGCAGTCCCTTGTTCATAAATCCAAAGAAGTGCCATAAACATTTCTTCTTATTTTTCAAATCTTCCACAGTAAACATACAATTGAATTGGATCGTCTCAATCGGGTGTGGTTCAGAAACATACGCATGTGGTACGTCACAACCTTTTCCGAAACGTTGAACGGAGAGGAGAGGAAAATACTGCAGAAACTCGACTTTCTGCTTTTAAAAACGGAGGTTGTGCGTCTGACGTGGAAGGTTTTGATGGCAGTTGTGAGTTGTGGTACTGGGCGGGGGTTTGATTGGGAGATGAACTGGACAGAGCTGGCTATAGTGGTCAGAGCGACCTTTCTTTCAAGTTAATATTCAAAAGTGGACAGTCCTGTAGTAGGTGATGAGGAGGAAGTTGGGCTTCAGAATTGACGAGGACTGAGGAATAGTGGCGAGGGGGGTAGTCTATTAAAATTAACAGATCTCCGGTCGTGAGGGGGATCGGGTGTTGAGAAAAAGGGGTGCAAATTTGATAAGGGTCCGTAAGGACGAGGTGGGACGAGCGTGCGTGCTGGTCTTGAAAGTGGGACGGCACTAGCTGGAGGGTTGTGCGCCACTTCGCTCTGTGTGTCTTCCGGAAGAACGTGCGAGTGAAAGTGTGACTGCAGAGAGCGATTCCATGGGATCAGAAGGGGTTCTGTTGGGCGCCCTGGAATATTTAGAGCCAAGGTTGCCCATTAAGCAAAGTGTCATTCCTTCTCTCTATTGACTTTTACTGCTGCCTCCTCCACCCTCCACACCAACCGACATCCTTACCCCTCTCTACCTTTCTTGACGCTAGTAGGCAGCATCGCCTGTTTCCCCTTGTCCTATCAACCTCACCCTCGTCGTCGTCAAAGCTCTCTGCTCAACGCCGCTCATCATTCGCCATCCAACGCAGCTCATAGTCTTCCGATATCCTCCACCATCCGAGTCGCTGCTTCGTCTCACTCCACAGATATTTGAATCTTTAATCCGTCCCAACCCTTTCACTAATCCTCCCCGCCCCCCACCGTCATCCCCTGTTTTAACGCACCACTCCTCACCTCTTCTTCTCTGTCCAGTTCACTTTTAGCTCCTCTCTCTACCCTTTCATCGCCCCTCTCGTCTTGTAGAACCCATTCCTTGTACCCCCTCACCCCACCGCTACCATGCCTCTGTTTGAAAGCTTATTCAAATCACCCAGAAATATCGTGTTTCCTTCTGCCTTTTAATAGAAAGTTTTGGCAATTGAATTACCGTCGATATGCACAGCTGGGGGACGCAACTCCTTCACCTCCTTCCACACCGTTCATTCCGCTTTCATCAGTGTAAGTAAAGATCTATCTCAGTTAAATAAGGGTTGGTTTTCTTTCCCCCCCTCCCCCGCAACCCTCTACAAAACCACAAACGCAGCAACTAAGGCAAGCTGCAGTAATATCGACCACCAGTGCAATGATATACTCCACACACATTTTTTGTTTTAATTTATTTCTTCAAGTTGATAAAACAGGCCACACCCCTATGTTCGTATTGAACTTGAAGGAATTTTTAAGAGTACGAGTACAACAAGAGTTGCCCTCAGAACAGCAATAAGGAGAATAATGTACTCTGATTCTCTTCTGATAATGGCGTACGTGTTCACTCTGCGTTGGTGGTGAGAAATATCTTTGCCGGATTGTCCGCATATCTGTTAGAGCCGAAGGATAATACGCAGCTACACCCCAACACTCAGGTCCGTGAAGTAAGTACTACAGAACACGATCTTTGGCAGGTTGGGCGACAGGATTTTCCTACTGTGTCATAAATCGGAATTATAAGGGCACTCGGCTATTTACACGACACTGACACCAGCAATGCACTGCAACACATGCTGTAGAAAAGGTAGACTCGAGTGCGTTCATAATGAGCAGAAGAAAGTCGTGGGGATAGCTCTGTAAGACTTGCGAGCGATTCCCCATGTTGACGCAGCGGGGTATGAGATCTCCCAGGGCTGTTGAAAGCGTGTGTCGCGCTCACAACACTACTTTGTGGGAAGGAAGGGGGGGGGGGGTACTGACGCCAAGCAGCAGTTGAATAATCCCTCATTGGCCTGATTCTCGTTGGGTGGCGGCTGTGGCCTTCTTCTCTTTGAATAAAAACAGTCACACATGGTAGAAGTGAAACTTTAACGTGCAAAACCGAATCGCAACGGACAAGTGGAAAAACGCATCGCAAAAAAATTTTTACTCGAAGTTTTACGGGCAGATTGTTAATGTACTTGTCGAATTTGAAAACCTGCCCGTAAAACTTCGAGTAAAAATTTTTTTGCGATGCGTTTTTCCACTTTTCCGTCGTTTTTCCACTTGTCCGTTGTGATTCGTTTTTGCACTTGTCCGTTGCGATTCGGTTTTGCACGTTAAAGTTTCACTTCTACCATGTGTGACTATAACACATTTCTTTATTCACAGGTTTACTGCAAATTATGATTTATTTAGGGTAGGTAAATTGTAGTGAATGCATTTTTTATATTATTTAAACATATTTTATTTTATTAAACAAGAAAACAGAATTCAATCCGGGAAAAAAAATCTAGGTCCCTGATGCGCTCCGACTGTGTACGAACAGCCCTCAAGGTGAGTCTACTAACTAGCCACTTGTATTTTCGACGCATCCATAAAATCCCACGCTGGTCCTTCACATTTTGCGAATAGTAAACGCAAAACCAACTAGGTTGCCAAGTGTTAATGAGTGAGTTCAAGCGTGACCCTGTTTTTCAGTCAAACGCTTAGAAGCAGCAAAAACCTGACTGCTCATTCAAAAATAGTCTCTCAATGATCAAGAAAGTACAGAGGAGTGTTTGAGATAAATGTCGTGTGAGAAACTGGCTCTCTCTGGTATTTCTGGATCCATTTTCTGTCTGAAACGTTCTCGGATGTTGGGAAAAAATTGGTACGTATCACATTCCTTCGACGAGAACTTCCATCTTGCTTGCTATTCAACGGCTATTCGTCTACTGCTAATAGTTTACACTCAATTTTATTATCGGATGTATATTTGCTACTTCACACAACAGAGAGCCTGCCAGACTAGTTATTAGGCGCGAAGCATCTTCCAGCAGGTTCTTTTTGAAGTGAAACTTCTATATAGTCTTAGGATTCTCAAGTCACGAAAATCCGTTAGCGGTCAAGAGGTAGGGCAAGACGACGTTGAACACACCGGTTCTCGTCCGATTACCGAAGTTAAGCAACGTTGGGCGTGGTTAGTACTTGGATGGGTGACAGCCTGGGACCATCGCGTGCCGTTAGAGTCTGTTTTTCCTTGAACTATTCTTTGTTTGAACAATAAAACAACTGTAAGTCCGAATTTGATCAACCGGCCGTATTCCAGTAGCATATGGAATTTCTCGTCAAAGGAATGTGACACTTACCAATTTTTCCCCAACATCCGAGAACGTTTCAAACAGAAAATGGGTCCAGAAATACCAGAGAGAGCCAGTTCCTTACACGACACTTATCTCAAACACTCCTCTGTACTTTCTTCATCATTGAGAGACGGTTTTTGAATGAGTAGTCAGACTTTTGCTGCTTCTAAACAAGCGTTTGACTGAATAACAGGGTCACGCTTGAACTCACTCGTTAACACTTGGCAACCTAGTAGGTTTTGCGTTTACTATACGTAAAATGTGAAGGACCAGCGATTTTATGGATGTGTTGAAAATACAATTGGCTAGTTAGTAGACTCACCTTGAGGGCTGTTCATACACAGTCGGAGCGTATTTATCGAGGTAGGAGCTGTCGGAGATGGAAGGGCTGATGATGTGAGGATCAGAAGGATTTGATGGGAAGGAAATTTTACCTCGATTTTATGCGTGTGACGCTCTGTGATCGATGCAGCGGTGAGATTGAGACAACACGTAGCGCGTCTCTCGAATGACGTTTGCCGGGTTTTACTTGGCAAGCTGTCAGCTTGGTTTGACAGATATACACGAATTTTTCTTCGATATCAGAGGTGGGTGCCTTCCAGTCAAAGCTTCCCTGAATTCGTTCCGATAAAATTAAGTTGGCACAACGACTAGTGAATACTTAGATCAGTTATGAAACCAGATTAAGCCCCAAAGTGAGGTACGGGACGCTTGAAGGCAGCAGTCTTGTCACGCGGAGCTCAGCAAATGGCACTACCTGCCGAACAGGTCTGAGTTCTCACGTGCTGGCAAGCCACTACCAACATGGTATTCATAAATGACTGATGTAACTCCCTAAATGGATCTCGAAATTCCTGTTACGGAGCTGAGGAACGAGCGAGACTTTGTGTGTGTGTGTGATCGCAATTGACAGATGACGGTTTTAACAAATCAGAGTCAATGAGCCAACACGAGACGCCAAATAGGGTTTGAGCAGAATCGGTAGAAAATAAACCATAGCCATCATAGTGATCAAAACAAAATATTGTTTTCCTCTGACAATTTTTATATGAGCAGTGCCAAATGTTACAACAGTACCGTAAACTTTTCATCGAGAGGAACATGGCTGGAGGAGCACAACAAATTATCAGAGATTTCGACCAACATCGACTTCAGTTTAAGTTTTTCCTCCCGACACGATACGTAGAGTTCTCATAAAAAGCATGCTAGTAGACTAATTTAGTACACATACGATGAAAGTTTAATGTTTTTGTTCTTTTCCCCCGAGGGCGTGCGGGACAAGTCCCTTTGTCAGTGCGGCCACGTATCGGCCTATTGTGACACTAGCCCTTTCTTAGTAAAACGCGTCGTACATACCCGTCTCCTTTAGGAAGCCAAATCACAACTCAACTGTCTTTTTGGAAAGCCTCAATAAATAGACGTCAAAGCAATCTGACAATCAGCTGATTTAGATAGCAAAAGTCAAACTGGCGTATAGATGACATATGTCAATCCAGTGATAAGAAACAAAACAATCACCATGACAGTTGATAGGAAACGCCAAAACCATATGTTAAACAGCTGATTAGAAGGGAGGGCAGAGAGTGAACCAGTGAAGTACGTCATTTCGAAGATGACAGTTGATAAAGAGACGTCAAAACAATTTGGCAATCATCTGGGTTTAGATAACAAATGTCAAACTGACACTTGAATGACTGATGTCAAGACCTCAGTATCAGCTCATTCAGAGCTTAGAACAGTCAAGCAATAACTTTTTATTCCTTTCGTAAGACGAAAACGCTCGTTATATTGGTAACACTGCTCTCTGGGAGGCCTTAGAGATCTCTAACATCACTTAAACATGGTTAAGTAATAGCTTCAAATCCCTTCTCGTTGACGATAATCACCTGTTTTGTTGGCAACACTGCTCTCCTGAAGGCACTGGAACAGCTGATTCTCAGGGAGGCACTGACGTCAACGGCGGGAGAGGGAGAGGGGTACGTCACACCTGATCCCTTATCAGTTGAGAAGGTCAGTTACTGATGCGCCATTCGCCCCTTTTTACACTACTTACGTCCTTCACCGCAGAATCGGCTATGGTTTGGGGTTCAATGGTCCCCTGACCGAAAAATTCGAAGTGTTTAGCTGCCAAGGCATCTCGCCGCAAAGTCTGCGTTCCACCGCCTCTGAGATGCCCATCTTGTTGAGGTGATAAAGTTTAATGTTAATCATAAGATAAATAGAAGCAACCTGATGAAAGTACAAAGACAGAGCTAGTCCTGGTGACGACGCGAAGCATGGAGCTGCAAACAAGGGAGGCAGTTCAACATTTAGGGGTAATGGCGGATACTAAGTTGTCGTTTGATTTCCACATCCGGCAAGCAGCACACAAAGCTGCCACAGTAACAACGGCTATTTCTCACTTGATAGCCAACACCGGAGGGCTGCGAGCGAGCACAAGACAGGTGCTCATGAGCGTTGTGCACGCTATTCTCTTATATGGGGTGGATGTGTGGGCTGATACGCTGAGCAGTACCTACCACAAGAAGCGGATTGCAGTGGTGCAACAGAGGATGGCGCACCATTGCATTGCTTGCTCGCACTGCACAAACCCTCAGGAAGCAGTGCTGATGGTAGCAAGTGTTATCCCTATATCCCTTCAGGCCGCCGAGCGAAAGGAGCTATACTCATCAAAAGGGCAACCAGAGATCCGCCACCACAAGAGAAGAAGAAGGGCTGTGGCTCTTGGGAGGTGGTGAAATGAGTGGGACACGGCCCGGAAGGGGCAGTGGACCTAGCGGCTGATTCCAGCACTTGGTTCATGGCTCGGATGACGCCACCATGAAGTTGATTTCTACCTCACTCAGTTCCTAACAGGACATGAAATAACTGGGGCTTTTTTGGTGCAAGCCAAATTGCCCGCAATGCAGGGCAACGGTGGATGATTCTTACCAAGTCATTTTCTCGTGGTAGAGGTGGGCCACACATTCGTTCGCTCCATACTACATTCGGAGGAAAACTGGAAGTGGTCCCTCTATCCGATGTCCCTTAAACAACTTACTGTTACTTGCAGGTTTGTGCTTCACTCAAGTCTCGTTGACAATCCCATCAATTACCCATACGCCGATAACTCAGTAATGGCAGAGATGTAAATAAGAGTGACGTGATATATTTCGAGTAGTTGAGTACTACCAGTTTCCATTAATAACGTTACATCATTGGCTGTCCATATCTTCGCTGGCGTCACCGCGATGGATTGATAGGTGGTGGGGTTATCCAGAGTCTATTTGTTCTATCCTCTTTTGATTTCTTAAGATTCCCGTCTAAACGATTTCTGTGATGAAGGTGCAGTTGATACTGTGAAGATAAACGAATTAATTGGCAAGGCATTGTTCCTGTAGACTCACTTTACTCTGGAGTTGGGTGCACTAATAATTTAACAGCCACATTCAGTATAAATGTTGTGTTCTGTTGATGCCCTGCGCGAATTGATAATTGCCAGTTTGTAAAACCTCCTCCTACTCCTTCCAGTGGATAAAGTCAATGGATTATTCAAACCTCCCTCTTAGAACTAACAGAGATGATAGGTCTTCGTGATAATAGTTGCCGATGACGTTCACGCAGCTCACAAAACCCGGGAAAAACTTCCCGTCAATTCCTCGCTCTTATGTCGAATGTTTAATTCAATAGTTTACGTGTTCGTTCCCTCGTAGGTGGTTGTTTGCCTGCGATCCATAATGAAGGGGCGATTGTCTAATAACCGCGGGTTTGAGGCCGTCTTCGGGTAGCACTTCACGTCCATTCCAATTGGAGCTCAATTGTGAACAGGTAGCTGTGAGGCGCGATGAAGCTCGTTGAGAACATTAAGAAGAAACTGCAGGTCTCCGCTCTTGCTCATTCAACGCTTTTTATCTGCGCGTGAGTTTGAGTTTCCTACAGGCCGTTATTCCCCCTGAACGTACATAATGGCCTCCCACAAAGACAATATCTGGTGCGTTGCAACACACAACTTTCCTTAGCTCTACAACAATTCACTTTGTACATGGCTAATTCTTAAAACCTATTTATCAATTCATTTATCACTCAGTTCCTTTGAACTTGGTCAAACAACAGGACACAGCAGCAGGAAGCGGTAGCGCCTACAGTTCTGGAATTTATTGTGCTGTTCGCACTCATTGCAGGACCATTATTGAGCAACTGTACACAGATAATTAATGAGGCTGTAACCAACAATTTTTTCAAGAAGGGTAGTAATTATTTTTGCAGAGTTATTGGGTACACACGTTTAGAACTGGTAGTAAGCGAAACGGCAGTAGTTGAAATTCAGGAATTTCTGGAGAGAGCCCCATGTATCTCATGAGCGCTTTCAAACACTCCCCCTTTAGGTATTGGATTGGACTACAATACCAATTTTTTTCAACATACAAAAAAAATTCCAGCGGAGTTTATAAGGGAAAAAACTGCGCTAAAAACGCTTTTCGTCGAAAATTTTGGTAATTTATTGTGCTGCTCTCGTCATTTTCCCACGGATGGGAATTTTATTATATAATTGCCTTATTGAGAGCTATCACTATAAGAAGTTTAATCAAAATCGTTACAGCTGTTTTTGAGAAACAAAATTTGATGTTTTGATCACTATGATAACTATAGTTAACTTTCGGTGGATTTTGTCCATACCCTTATTCTTGCGTCCCATGGTAACCTGTAGGATAGACATCAAGTTTCAGCTGATTTGGTACGGTGGTTTTCTATAAAAACTGCGCTAAAATCGATTACGTCGAAAGTTTTGGTAATTTATTGTGCTGCTCTCGTCATTTTCCCATCAATGGGAATTTTATGGTATAGTTGCCATATGAGGAGCTATCAATATAAAAAATTTAATCAAAATCGTTAGAGCCGTTTTTGAGAAAAAAAATATTTGGTGTTTTGATCACTATGATAACTATAGTTAACTTTCGGTGGATTTGGTTCAAACCCTTATTTTGGCGTCCCATGGTGACTTGCGGACGAGATATCAAGTTTGAGCTGATTTGGTACGGTGGTTTTCTCTATAAATCGTTCACAGACACGCAGACCATTTTCCCAAATAGTGTTTTTTGGACTCAGGAGGGTCTGAAACGTAAAGATCTGAAGAAAACTCAAAATTTTTTTTTCTGCCGATTACATAACATTCCTTTCTATTTCGTAGAGCTAAGGAAAGTAAAAAGTCTTTTATTAGTAATTTTATGTAACGCTTCACTTTGCTGAGTGAACCTTGAATACAGTCAACGTTCCGTACTAGTTCACTTACATCGACTTCGTGCTTTGAATCATTACAATTTTAGTCGGCTAAATATCAACCGAAATTTACCTTTATTACGGGATGCACAAATTCTTTCTTTTTATCATTAAATCTTGAGGGAAGCAGGAAGTTGTGTTCTAAATCTCTCGCGTTGTAAAATGTTTTTCCCGTACTCCGAATAAGGTTAATCTCTTTTTAAAAATTACTGATAAATAGATTATTCACGCTCTGTTTCATCCGCAGGTTGCTGTTAACTAATCAGAGCTCACCGATGTATCCGGGGGTGGAAACAGAGGGGTTTATGATGCACGGTGCGACTAGGAAGTTCTTTACGAGAAGAGACCTCTGAGAACGTTCTTGTCTTAATTGGCGTTCGATATTCTGTGCCCGCATGATTCGCATTTTGTGCCTTCCGGCAACACCCCTAAAAATGAGTGTAGAAGACGGCTTCATTTGAATTCACAAAGAAGTAGGAGGTGGGAACCCTTCACTTAGACGAGAAGGATGAAATTCATTCATTACGGAACCTTCCAATTTCCTGATTTGATTTGGATAGTGAGATGACGTCTTCACACTCTATTTAAAAGAATACATCTTGACGAGGAGCGTGGAACACACCACTTCCCCAACAGGAGGATGATATCCAATATCGCAGACTTGGATGACGTCATCGCCTACCTCACTATAAAAATGTTGTGCAAGGGAGGAAGGATAGTCTCGATCAGGCCCCGCAAGGTCGGGATAAGGACTGCCTCATCAAAATTCAGCATTTAACCAGAGGACGAAATTAACAAGAGCTGCACAAAAAAAACCCTGCAAATTATTACACGATGGTTTATTATTCTCATGAACAGCTTGACCAAGTATTACTGCTCTCCCTTCCCATTCGATTCGGCATCGAATACTAGTAAACCATACGAAACATGACCTGACTACAATGGAACTACGGAAACAAAACGTCTGATGATTTTGCCCCATTGGGTCAGGGAAATAGGAACGGGGGCGCTTCGAACCCGTTGTGAGTCGAAAGGGGAGTTGAGCGGCGTCGTTGGGAGGCGAGCGAGCGAGCGGGTTTTTTAATGAGACGGGCGGGGAGGGAGGGAGTACAAACGACGAAACGTTGACTTCCGCTGTAGTTCCTGCGTTGTACTGCGTTTCGTTAATTTTTTTAACCGTTTTTTCCCCATACCAATCATGGGCTTCGTCTGATCGGATTGCCGAGATGGCGGGCACAACTAGATACCAAATGGGATTTTTGTGTGAAAGAACGAATTTTTTAGACCACGTTAAAGGCACAAAACGGCTCGGACGGCGGACGGACATTGCCAAGTTGGAATCTCCAAGTCTTGAAACGTAAAGTATCAAATTTTGAGGGGGGGTTGTAAAAAATGTTTTGTGACCGAAAACATAGGGTTATTATTCAGAATGAATAATAAACCAAAAACAAATTTAGAAAAATAGGAGGCAGGTAATAATTCCTATTACAAATCGACCAAGCAAAGCACATGTCGTGTGTACTACAAAGACGACGTACCTGAGGGCTGTGCCGCGCTCGTTCCTCGACGGGTTGGTGGTTTGCGGCGCTAGAACAGTGTTACTTCGCAACGAGTTCCGGAATCTCAATTGTTTCTCTTATTTAGTTTATGAACATCTATAGAGATGGATCGAAAACTCTGGAGGGAATAGGCTCCGGGGTGTGGATAAGTGGCTCTGGATGGCGTGGGACGCACATTGCCCTAGGTCCCACTCCAACGGTTTTTCAAGCAGAGACCTATGCTATTATCGCCGGGGCATGAGAATGGCTGTAGCAACAGAACTATCAATATATTGACTGATAGTGAGTTACTGCACAACGTCAAAATTGGTGCAAGAGTGCAGGATGAGGCATAACTCCTTAGCAAGTGCGAATAGAATTAATGTGTATTGTATTCCTGGGCGCAAGGGGAACATTGGAAATGAGAGGGCGGACCATCTCGCCAGACGCGGTTCGTCTACGGTACGTTGACGGGTTTCTCTGTCACTAGTCATAAGGATTGTGGGAGAACGTTCCAAAACACTGCATCAGACAGTCTGGAATGCTGCAGGAGTAAGGCACTCCAAACACTTTGGCTCAGAGCAATGGGATAAGACACAACATTCTGAGGATAGAGAGGAAAGACTTAAGCAGACTGTTGGGATCATCACCGGGCACTGCAGAACGAACAAACACACGTATTTTATGGGTATAGTCGACACCCCTCGGTGCAGGTGGTGTGGCACGGATGAGGAGACTCCATATCATGTCCTGGCCCAGTGCTGGAGACTTGAGAGAGAACGACTTTTGGTCTTCGGTACCGCTTCTCCCAGGGTGGATACAAACGAAAACTCTTGCAGGAACTACCTGGCGTTCCTCAGGAGGCTAGGCATTGCCCTGAAAGACCTCAAGACTGGCACAATAGGTCATCTGGCCGCGGTGCATATCCCAGTTATGGGACATGGTAAGGTGTGCTTGGGGTATTAGAGGGTGCCTAGCCTCACGGCCTTTACCCCTCTCCAGCCAGCACCTATCATCTCTCTAGGGGGGGATTTCCAACGAAACCACGGTCCCCACGAGGCCAATCCCATGGCTTCGCGACTGACAGCGCCATGCTTTTGAAGGCTCCACGCTGCCGGCCGCAGGCTGAAGCCCCCATGGTACCCATTCTATTTGGCTGCACCTTGAGCAGCCTAAGGACCTGAATGGGTGGCAGGCCTCGGTGCTGGAATTGCCAAGAGGCGTTCTGCCGGCACCTACGCTTTATCTCCATGGGGGTACGGGGATTGGACTTGCCCCCGCACCAGCCATGGAGAAGGGTGTCAGGCCGTCTTTTATGGCCTGAACTGCGATCCCCATTCTGACGTGACGAGGGCGGACTACTTTATATTTGGCAGCCCTCATCCGCGACCCTCCCAACTCACTCTATCCTATCACCTAACACTACCTTACACACTCTCACAACCATTCAACCCTTAAATACATTCACACATCCCCCGATGGTCCAGAGGCGGACTACTCGATATTCATACCCCCTGGATCCATCCCTACAATACCTAATCTACTCTACAGAGCACTAACACAAATATACACAACACTTACATTCACTCATATATAGACTCAGCCCTTAAATACAATCACACTGGCGGTCCAGGGATGGGCTACTTGATATTCGACCATCCCTGGCACCGCCCACTCAAAACCACACACTAACACATAACATAGACACAGACACACAAACTAAACACCTACTCCTACTCCTAAGGCCCTGCGCTCATTCCCTAATCTAATCTCTTCCCTATCCTTTAACACCTTTCTCCGAACCACTTCCACCAAATAAAACTTCCCTGATTCCTGACCATTGCCATATCCCACTGGTTTCCTATTCTCATTACCTCGTTCCTTGCCCTATTCCTTTCATTTTCGTAGCTGACACAGTGGAACACCACTGTGTCGAGCTCGCCACACTCACACTGCCCATCAGTCACCAGCGCAAACCCACTGAGCTTCTCACGGAAGTCTCCGTGGCTGGTGACGAGCTGGGAGGTGTAAAACTCAAATCCTTGCCAGTGAACCTATCTCGGACCTGTGGCAGCCACGCGTACGTCCATCTTCCTTTTTAGCTTGTCGATGAGGGCCTTCCTCTTCCTTCCTTCAACTTCCCTGCCGTTCCATATCACACGTCCCTGTGCTCTTAGCCGTAAGCCCGCCCATCTTCTCTCCACTTCGAGGTCTATGGGCGGCTCTTCGGCAACGACGCACAGGGCATCGGAGGAGACTGTCCGGTAGGCCTTTACCATTTTTATCAACATCATTCTTTGGCCACCCGCCAGTCTCCTCCTCGTGTGGGCATTCAACTTATCCCACCATGCTCCAGCTGCGTACGCAATGACAGCCACGTACATTCCCCTATAGATCGTGCGCAGGGCCTCCTTTCCTACTCCCCATCCTTCCCTTGCCAATCTTGCTACTCCATAAAACTTCTCCCTTCCTTTTCCTATCACATAATCCACATGTCTGTTTATTGTCATACCCGATCCCCATAATACACCCAAATACTTAATTTCCTTGACCATTCCTATCCTAATACCCTTGTAGAATAGGCGTGGTGGCCTTCCTTCATCAAGTTTTCCCTTTAACATCATTACCTCCGTTTTTGACTCCGATATTTTCATGGGACTGTCCACTTATGGGACGGTCAGAAGGCTATATATATTATGAATGTGCGAGACGTTCATTACGTAGGTGGCTTTTTGGACATACATCGTGATTTTTCTGGAAGCGCTAGTGACACCTGAGCGGGAATTATAGTGAAAAAACTGCGCCAAAGTTTTTCAAAATGTTTGAAAATTGTGCTCCTTTTGTAATTTTCCCACAATTGATAACTTTATGGTACAGTTTCGTTATTTGTGTCTCTCTATAGATACAATTTAATGAAAATCGTTCACGAAAAAAGGTAATTTGGTCACTATGGTAACTATAGTTAGTTTTGAAGCGAACTCGCTCATACCCCCATTTGGGCGTTGCATAGTGATATGTGTAATGAATTTAGCCGATTTAAATCAGCCGTGTCACTGACTTCTGTGCACCTTTTCACATTTTCCCAAACCGTGTTTTTCGAACTCAGTATCTCATATAACATGAAGATATGAAGAAAAACTATTTGAACAAAAGGAATTCAGCCAATTACGTAACTTTTCTTGTTGCTACGTTGGGCTAAGGTACATACAAACTGTTTGGCCAAAGATTGGTGCGGTGTATGCGACATCACAACGCAATACAGCCTTTTGTAAGGTTCCTGTGAGACGCATTAAGGCGCATCGAGAAGTATCGATTTCAATTTCCAAGAGTAACGTCCCCCTGCAGGAAACTCCCGCTCAAATCGGAAACGGAATTCCGGAGTTGTATTTTTTATTCAGAAATTAGGATTTCATCTATTGTACCGGGTGACTGTTTCTGTTCCAGTGGGATGAGCCGATGGACTTGACGATTATGACGATCATGGCTGTTGGTGGTTTCCCGAATCATATTCCGTCACCAAAGTACAGACCGTTTTTCAAATTCGTTTGGTGGGTTTTCAACGCCGTCAATACCATCTTCATCACCGCCGCCGCCATCAACATATACGCTTCGGAGGATTTTTTCAACCAGTGTCTAGAATCCGTGCATATTCTGGTTTCATGTATTCATATTATCGCCAAGTACTTAACTTTCGAAGCGTACGAGGAAGAGTTTCAACGGTTGTTTACCGACATCAAAAAAGCCTGGCACGCCTGCGAATCTCGTCACCCTCGTTTCCTCTCCGAAACGCTGACGTCAGTCAACACAGTTTCTTGCGTGTTGATTTTCGCGATAATGAACATGAACACTTTTCAACTTCTCGCAGCTATTGTCAAGTCATTCACTGACCCAGACAACGTACATCTCCCTCTTCAGGTTTGTATTGTTTTTGAGCGCACGTGTACGTGCTTCAGTACTCTAACCGGACGTGATTTCCGTCGAATAGGAGCGAAAATTCCTGTATTCCCTCCTGTTTCAAGCGGATGGAAAGCAACAAGAGAGGTACCCAGAACTTTATGACGTGAGAGCTGAATATGATGGAGATCCAACACCTGACAACAAATTAAATTTTGAAAAACGTGGAAAATTATTACGCAACGGTTTATTATTCTCTTGTACAGTTCAATGTGGTCTTACACATCCTATTCGTTCGGCCATCCAAAAATACCAGTAAATGATACGTAACATGACCTGACGACATCAGAAAAACGAAAATTAACGTTTGTTGACGACGCTAGACAATTGGCACGACGTAACGAGTCAAACTGAAGGGTGTTTGGAGTTAGGCGGGAGGCAATGACAGAAAATGAGAGCAGGCCAGGAGTAAAAGATAACTTTTGGCTACATTGTCCCGCCATTTTATTCAACTACTAGAATTCACATCGCCATATTTACTGTGATTTCACTGTGGTCCATCTAAACGCAGTCCTACACCTCCGAGACCCACCTCATTCGATTTAGCGTCGAAAAATGCCTAGGAACGATACGACTGCTTTTTGCTCAGAACAGTCGTGGGTTTTATCCTACCAGATTGAAGACCAGGTAGACTCAATGCCCGCGAGGTTTAACTTCGTGCTACCCCTTCGGATACTCATTCATGAGCGATCCAGGTGGGAAGGGGGAGCTCCCGCTTTCGAAGCTGGGGCCCTGGTATACTACACTGATGGCTCGGTGCAGGGTGGCCTGGGAGGGGCAGGCATCTTTCGGCCGAGGATCAGGGCAGCGATCACAGTGTTCCAGGCAGAGGTGGCTGCGGTGACAGTCTGTGTGCAGCGGCTGCTGCAGAGAGACTGAAGCGGCAGAGAATCTACATCATGGTGGACAGTCAGGCCACTCTCAAGGCCTTAGCCTCATACTGTCTCACATCACAGCAGGTGTGGGAGTGTCTGACTGGACTGAAGGCCCTGGCAGAGGACAACAGTGTAACACTGTGTTGGGTGCCAGGGCATCAGGGTATACAGGGAAACGAACGGGCTGATAGGTTGGCTAAGAAGGGATCAGAGCAGATCCCTATTGGCCCTGAGCCCTTTGTTGGGACTACGAAGAGCCACCTATGTAGAGAGGTTGGCAAATGGGAAGACAGGCGCAGGGCTGCTCATTGGCATGGGCTGCCCGGCCTTAGACAGTCAAAACTCTTCATCCGGTTCTCCAGAGAGAGGTCCAAGGAGGTGCTTGCACTGGGGAGGAAGTATATGAGGATCATATGTGGCCTGTTCACAGGTCACTGTCTGCTGAGGTACCACCTTGCAAATATTGGCAAGTGCGAGGTACAGGTACGCAGGTTCTGCGAGGTAGGGCTAGAGACCGCAGAGCATGTGCTGTGTGTATGCGATGGATTTGCGGCATCGCGCCATTCTGTGTTTGGGAGGCCCTTTCTTCAGGCCGAAGAGGTGGGGATATCCTCCGCTTTGTGCAGGGGTGGTGGGGGCGCATAGGTGACGTCACACCAAGTGAGACCAGTGCCGTGGGGCCTGGTTTTTGTTCCCTGCAGTTTGTGGCTGCACTGAGAGTATTGCCTGCATCCACCGTTTTCAAAAAAAAAAAAACAGATTGCCGAGTACGGGGACACAACCACGTTATTGCCTGGACGTCGGGCGACGGAGGACGGACATTGCAGAATTGGACACGTCTTGGCACGTAATGCGCCAAATTTAGTGGTTTGAAGGGCGTGGGGGGGGGGAGATGTCCATGACCAAAAATATAGGCGTATTATTCAGAATTATCAATGTACAGTACCTAACCGGAATCCTTTTGAAGGATGAAATGTACAGGCTGCACAGCGCTGAAATACTATCGGTTGCTGGCGCTCGTTACACAGAGCCCAAATGAAATGAACATGTATAACTGCTGAGGGTTAGTTACCTGGAGATGAAGGCGACTCCGTTTCCCGTCGACGGGCTTCTAGTGCAGTCAATATTGCTCGATATGGTGAGATTGGGAAAAAGAAAAGATTTTTGGGTTTCGGACTCGCGCGGGTTTACCGGACAGCGGCAGCAGACGGACTGATGGTGGGGAAGAGGAAAACGGAAGAGCAGAAGGAAAAGGTGGAAGGGAGCAACAACAGAAAATACACGCATCGACATGAACTCTGTGCAGGGCGACCGATAACAAAACCAAACAAACAATAAACCAAAAAGAATCCGACAGAGGGCCTTGAAGTTCAACATAACAAAACAAGAACGTCAGAAAAAAGAGAAAGTGGCCCTAACCCTCCTACGCCCCATCGGGAAAAAGTCGGGGAAATTGGGACGGGGACTTCCAGCAAACCCTCGGCAATTGGCACCATGTTGCAAGTCGAGCGGGTGGGTGGTTTTGATGAGACGAGAGGGAGGGAGGGAGTACTAACGACGAAACGTTGACTTCAGCTGTAGTTCCTGCGAGTTCTTTCAAATAGTTGACTCTAGTAATTACTGTAATTTCCCTATACGCAGTTGTACACGTCTGATGTTCATTCCATTCGACCCAGGATGTAAAAATACCTTGAAAATGATACGAAACCCAGCTTATTTGCGATTATACTGCATTTTCCTAACTTTGTTAACCATTTTTTGTTCATAACAACCATGGGCTTCGTCCGATCGGATTGCCGAGATGGCGGGCACAACTAGATGCCAAATGGGATTCTTGTGCGAAAGAATGGATTTTTTAGACCACGTTAAAGGCACAAAACGGCCCGGACGGGGGATCCAGGGGAGCTGTGACTGACCAGAAAGTTGATAGAGGAATGAATGTCTATAGTGTGCACTGGGAGACTAGTGTGTCTGGGAAGATCTGTTTGTGTTGGAGAAGGAGGTATATCGAGGGGAAGGAAAGATATTGTGGAAGTGTGGACTTCGCTGAAGCTTCGGAAGTTAAACCGAACTTAATCCTTTTGTCTGAACGGGGGATAAGAACGTCGTTTTTCAACACCTACATTCAATTTCTTTACGAGTCAGTCGCTCCAACCTCTGCCAGAAAGCGCCTCTATAAAGATACTCAGTTGTATGCTAGGTCGTTATTCGAGCAATCGGCGACTGGCACTACCAACTGTCCAACAACAACCCTGGACCCCTTGGGCTGATCCATTTTCAAGATGTTCGTCAAACATTTCAAACTACGGACAAGAAAATGTGTTTTGAGGTGTGGTTGGCCCATTTACGAGCAAAATTGAATATCCGAAACTACTCGAAGTTGGATTCTGAACATCTTAAAAAGGTGCATTGTTGGGCACTTCAGAGGGAGAGACAAGAAATTCAATAGAGGCGGATGATGAGTTGATGAATGAGACGAGCGAGAGAGAGGACCGTATTAAATTGGTTCACTTGAGATACGAAAGAGATAGAGTAATTAGGAGACAGAGTGCGTGAAGGGATGAATCTCTGAACAGGTGATCTGGTGTCAGTCAAGAGCTAAGAGATAGCGTTTAACTGCACGAGTTCTATAGTGAACAGCCGTAAGTAAGGGGCGTGAAGCGCGATGAAAATACGTTTTCGGCTTAGGTCAGAAAATTGACAGGAAGCAAATGGTGGATTCTGTACCAATAGTAGAATACGTATTTACAAGCGGTGTATAAACGCATTAAAGGAAGACTAACAACCGACACAACAGTCACATTTTGGCCTAACAGCCGTCGCCAGACTCTGAACTGTCGTATTATCAACACGACATTCACATTTTCCCATTACCTATTCACGTCGATTTAGAATCAATCGGCAGATTTTTGTTGCAGATTTGGATTCCAGAATTCGCTCGCCGTAGAGTCATTTTGGGAACATTTTTGCAGATAGCGCTGTCTACGCCTACTCTAGCTTTGATCACGGTAACGACGGCGTTTTTGAATAGTATTTCTAGGCAAGTCGAGGCTATCGGCCTCGCTTTGGTTCGAGACATTAAGAAAACTCGAGGATTGGGCGGCGTCGAGTTCAAAAAGTTGTGTCAGCAGCATCAAGAGATTATCAGGTAGCCTGAAATGATATTATCTCGAGGTTAATTTTTGCTTTGTATGAATGCCCGGACGATATGTACTTTATAACGTTTTGAAATGTAGTTGCCAGTTTTTCGTACATGGCCTCACAGTTCCATTTGCTGTGGAGCTGGTGTTCTATGGTGCGGCGTCTCCAATACGTCCCCACCATTCTCACACAAAATGCAAGAGACCCACTCCTGCAACCCAAAGGTGCGCCTCAGCCAACTCCTCACAAGTGCACAGTACGTACCCAGCTGAATCCCACTCCGCTTCGAAAATCTGCAACTCTGTATCTCTTACATATCAATCTTGGCAAGGTGGTACCATAGTGGACATTGAACCGTACACAAGCCACATACCATTCGTGTATTTGGTCTCTCCAGACTGAGGGCTTCTCTTGTTCACTCCTTGGAGAGTTCAAAAACACCACGTCCTGCCAATAGGCAGCCATTCACTTCTGCTCCCAGTTGCCAACCTCCTTGATCAAGTGGCTCAAGTTGGTCCCCACGATGGGATCAGGTCCCACTAGGAAACTTACAGATACTTCTGTCGCCAGTTTGTTGGTCTCTTCATTCTTCTATCCCTGCATGACGTGGCGCCTAACACAGTGCTAATGTGTTTTTCTTTCAAAAGGTCTTCAGGCCAGTCAGACATTCCTAATCCACTCCCGACGGGACGGTATAGGAAGCCAAGGCCTTAAATGTAGCCTCACTGACACCCCTGGGCAGGAGGCACACCATCACTGCAAAGAGCTCTACCTGGAAAACTGTTGCCAGCGCACTCAGGGGTATTCCTGGCCCATAAACTCCAGCACCTGCCAGGCCACCTCCTTCCCATCTGGATCTTTGGAGACCACGACCAACTGACTGACTCCAGTACTGACTTAATGGCCAGACGATGATGTCTTTACATCGAAAGCGCTTGCCACCAGCAACACACCAGCCAGAGGAGACGGACTCACCTAACAGATACGTAAACTTTAATTTCTTTTTTCTCATTCTGTTTCGCCACTGGTCGACTTTTCATTTTGGGTTTACACGATTGGACGACAATAGCAGATCGTTAGTATCGAATATCTCTCCTTCACTAGATAATAGGCATGAACTGGCGGGAAACTATCAGAACGAGAGAGCGAGACGGGGCCGGGCACAGCGAGACGAGTGACGCGATAGTTCGTAGCTGAATGAAGGGACGAGAGTTGGTAGCGGAAAAATGAAACGGAGAGAGCTCGGTCGAGGAGAAGAATCTGAAATTGAGGAGAGGGAAAATAAGGAATGAAAACCCCACTTCAGGGGAATCTACAGCCGTTAGAAATATCTGCAGCCGCGGCGGTGGCATTTCCACAAGTACGAAGGGCAGGTATCAAAATAGAAGGAGACAATGACTAGGGAAGTCCGAGGTCAAAAGACTCGACCTGATTTGACTTGCGCCGAGCACTGTCTAAATGGAGTTTCCTGCTCTGATTCAGCACGGCAGAGAAGTCCCTCAGCCCACGGACTGAGCCAGGGACCACCATGTGCCTCGTAATCACAGACATGGGCTCAGATACAACCTTAACGTTGAACATCTGGTTTATTTAACACAAAGTATAAGTCAAGTTTATTCTAAAAGTACGTATACGGCGGATTCAGAAAAAAACATCAACGTTTTCCAATGCATTATTTTGAACGTGAATGAATTCTTCGCTCTCCTGTCTTCAGATTGCTGCTAGTTCTGTTCCAGAATCGTTCTGATGGTGAACAAACTCATGGCCAGGAATTGGGGATTAGAAATGGTCTGCTCCTCATTACAAATCACGCTGCCTGCCTACAGAGCTATGAGGGTGAGATTGTCGTTTAAATATCACCAATAATTCGTAACGTTAATTGAGTTCAAACTAAACCACGTTTAATGTCGCGTTTTCAGGCCTTCAACAGGAAAGAGGTGGACATATTCGATCATGTTTTCATCCTCATTGTGAACATTGCGATCATTTACCTTATTTTCCGTTGTGGGGACAGAATAACGTCAATGGCAAGTAAACCAGCATAAAACAAATGACACGAGAAGCCTTATTTTGAATTAGTATTTATGTCTACGCCTTTCCAGGTTCACTCGACATACTCGTACGCCCCTACGATATACATCGTTAACAAAAACTGCTTAATATTATAATAAAAACAGATTGATTACCTGCTCAGTTATTTAAAATACTAGTTACAGTTACACCAGATCCATATGAAAATCCTCATGTTCTGAATCGAATCCTTCATTGGCACACATCATTCACCATTCTGCAGCACGCACCTCAAAAAGATACCGTCCCAGCCCTGGGCTTCCTTCAAGAACGTACAATTAGGCTCGTCACCGAGCCAGAAGCAATGTAAGAACTCCCGAACCCGCCCCTGCTCAGTCGGGAGTAAGACCAATCTGATGGAACGAAGGTCCTCTTCCTTCAATCCTCCTCTGGCCAGATGCGATCCCAGTATTTATAGTCTGGCTTTACAGGCTTCGACCAAGGACTCAGTGAGAATAGCTCTTGACTCAAAGTTGCTTCAACATCACGAGCATTGGCTTCTTCGTTACCGATCGGCCCAACCTGTGCCTGAGTGTATCTAATTCCTAATCGTCATGCTGTATAATGTCTCAGCTAAAGAGAGAGCGTTTTTATTGGGGCGATTGCCAGGATTTTTTTACAACGCATGGCGTTTGAGGGTGTATCCACAAGTTCAACCCAAATATTCTTTTCCTTCGTCACCTTGGAACATACACGGTCGGAAATCGACAGGAAATTTCGACAAAAAGCGATGCCAAGAAATGTCCCTCGGAATCTTTCTGCAAACAAAACAGCCTGAACATTTTTAAGTAGCTTGGTTCTGGGTTATCAACCCAGGAGCATGCCCATGCTACCAGGCGCGACCACGGGTTGTGGATAGTGGAACGGCCACGGCATTGTCCCCAGGGGCATGTCTGCGGCCCCTGTGAATAAGGTCAGCATGCTGACTGAATGAGCAGCCGCGAACAATGGGCAAAACCCAAGAGATCCTGAACAAAGGGCTCAACGGCAAGCGGATCTACATTTTCTCAGACAGCCAGGCCGCCTTAAAGACCATTGCAGCCTATAGTTTTAGGTCTAAGCTGGCATGGGAATGCCTCCATGCGCTCAAGCAGCTCGGCGCCCGTAACAGGCTCTCCCTCATTTGGGTGCCGGCTCACAGGGGGCATGAGGACAATGAAAAGGCTGACCGCCTCGCGAAAAGGGGTACAGAATCCCTACCCATCGGGCCTGAACCACACGTGGGTCTGACGAAAAGTCACCTGAACCGTCTGGTTGCTCGATGGGAGTTACAGGAAAATGGCGCCCATTGGCATCGCCAGCCACGACTAAGACAGGCGAAAAGGCTTGTCACGCCTTCCTGTCAAAGGGCGAAGGCGATGCTGACACTCTGTAGACAAGATCTGAGAGTACTGATAAGCTTCCTCACCGGGCACTGCCCACTCAGATATCACCTCAACAAGATGGGCATCTTAGAGGCGGTGGAATGCAGACTCTGCGGTGAGGAGGACGAGACAGCAGAGCATAACCTATGTGAATGCCCTGCCTTGGCAGCAAAACGCTTTGAATACTTCAGTCAGGGGACCACTGAACCCCAAACCGTAGCGGACTCTGCGGTGAAGGACATACTCGGCTTCCTAAGGGGGGCGGGCATGTACGACGCCTTCTACTAAGAAAGAGCCAGCGTCACAACAGGCCCATATGCAGCTGCAGTGACAAAGGGACTTGTCCCACACGCCCTCGGGTAAAAATAAAAAAAAAGTAGCCTGGTACATTCGGCATGCTCACAATTGATAAGAAATAACAACGAGAAATATATTCATGAAATGAATAATAATTACCACTTTGCTCTTGAAGAAGCGTTAAAGAGTCATGGATGATCGAACACATTGAAGTTCTACAGTCTAGTGAGTCAATGAACCAGAAAATCAAAAACGCGGATGCTTTTCCTCATCATTCACGGTACTATTACTATAATGAACTATTACATTGCAAGATACACGTGAATTCACTCCTGGTCTGCTGAACTAATCGAATTGCCGTCACTATGCTACAGATAGTCGTTACACTAAAGTACAAATGTGTTCTCAATTATTCATATAAAAACACACAAAAATCAAACCTTTATTACCTCAGTTTGGCGAAACACTTATTTATAATTTGTGAATATCCGAAAGTGATCGATGAATCCGATGCGTTTGTTTCATGGTAATGTTTTCAGGGTGACGAGATCAGGGACAGCTTGTACGAAACGGATTGGGCGGATTCATCACCGAGGGTGAAGAAAAACGTTTTGCTCGCTTTGACACGAGCGACGTATCCAATTCAATACAAGTATAAGATCATCCAGTTCGACCTGCCAACTTTTACCGAGGTAAAGTTCAGTCAACATCAGTTACAGACAAGCCTGCTCGTTAGCGTGTCCAGATGAGTAATTCACGAGGTACTGCTTTTAAATGTCAACAATAGTTCTTCTGGTTCGAGTGAAGCCCGACTGTTGAATTGTTATTGCCCGTAATGACTTATATTTGACAGTGGCTGCTGGAGAAAAGGATAAAAGGTGTCACTATTCAGGCGTATTGAGCTCAATTTCGCTACAATCCGTTTTACAACATCCTAACAATAGTACTCTAACTCTGGGAAGGATTTAGGGGCATGCATCTTCCATCGATACAGCAAAGTGTGGTTGTCCGAGAATTACGCAGCTCCACAGTTGAGACCGATAAACGATTAAGGTGGGACTTGCACATTACTAATGTGGTAAAACGGTTGAGGTCACTGTTACACGTTTGTAGGGAAATACTTAGTTTCCCACTCGAAATGAAGCGACCATTCTACTTCGCTACGGTTTAATCCACTTAAATACACAAAAACACGGGTTGAGAAAGGGATGAGCAAAAGTGCTCACCGAGTCATTGTTCGCTACCCGAAGTACCTTGAACACGTTATCACCCTCAATCAAAGTACTTTTATACAAAAACTGTAGGCATTCCACAGTGTTCGAAAATACTGCAACCAGAGCTAGTGCACAAATAGCAGTAAAGTCTCTCTTCAGACTAATGGCAACTCGGCAAAAGTGCCATGACTACGGGTAGCTCTGCTGTTCAATGATCTTCCAAAAGATTTGAGGGCAAGTAGTACGCTTGACTCATAAAAACGAACATAAAACAAAATAAACAACCTTAGTCTGCATTCCCTCTAGTTTGAATTTTTTCAGGAACGCATTATAGTTTTCCTGCGTCCAGTTAAAGAGGGCTTTAAATGGGAAAGGACATTCGTTTTGGTTTATTATTCATTCTGAATAATAACCCTATGTTTTCGGTCACGAAAAATTTTTTACATCCCCCCCTCAAAATTTGATACTTTACGTTTCAAGACTTGGAGATTCCAAATCTGCAATGTCCGTCCGCCGTCCGGGCCGTTTTGTGCCTTTAACGTGGTCTAAAAAATTCGTTATTTCGCACAAAAATCCCATTTGGTATCTAGTTGTGCTCGCCATCTCAGCAATCCGATCGTACAAAGCCCATGGTTGTTAGGGGCAAAAAATGGTTAAAAAAATTAACGAAACGCAGTACAACACGGGAACTACAGCGGAAGTCAACGTTTCGTCGTTAGTACGCCCTCCCTCCCGTCATATCAAACTCAATCACCCGCCCGCTCGACTCGCAACGCCCTTTCGATTCTTTTTGCTCGACGGGGTGCCAAGGCCACTTCCTCCGCACACCCCTCCATCGGATCATAAACGCCTACAGACGTTGACGGGCGCCTGGCGCTGGGGGAATATTTAGTTTCCGTAGTTCCATTGTAGCCAGGTCCTGTTTCGTATGGTTTACTACCTAGTATTCGATACTGAATTGAATGGGATGGGGGAGCAGTAATACTAGGTCAAGCTGTTCATGAGAATAATAAACCATTGTGTAATCATTTGCAGGGTTTTTGCTTTTTACATAGCAAAATTCAACGCTATAACTTGATTTAAGATTCCGTTCTTTGTAACATTCTTGTGCTTGGTCTGATTGTAACGAAATTATTCGTGTTTCGAAATTGCCTTCTGTAGGTGGTCAGAGCAGTGTTCTCATACATGGCGGTGCTTCAATTCTTCGAAGAAACGACCAGCGAAGAGGCGCAGTGAACGAAACTGATAAAAATCTTAGTCACTCATAAATGTTACACCTAGTGGTTTCGATTTGATTAAATGTTAGTTTCTCGCAATCTTTGGGTACATTTTGAGTCAGAATTGCTGTGTGAAGCATGGGTATGGGTCATGTTGTCAAATCGTTATCTGGAACGCAGTTTCTCAAAGAAGACACGAATTATATCATTTTCGGTGATTCATTGTTTCAATGACGTCTCTAGTTTGTGGCTTTTCTTAGCCCCCACGGAGAAGGAAGGAAAGTTACGTAATCGGGTGAAAAAATAAAATTGATTTATGTGCAGATCTTTACATTTCAAGGGCTACTGAGGCCGAAAAACCACATTTGAGAACGATTTGAGTATAATATGTATGTGATAACAGAGGGCCTTCTACTTCATCTCCAAACATCTCGGCATCCCTTAGTGAATCTACAACCGCGTCAAACTAGAGTTAGTTATTTTGCAACCTTTTATAGTTTTTAGTTGTAATAATTTACATTACAGCGATACTTTTTCAATCTTCTGCCTCAACATTCCCGTGTAAGTATACGTCGTGTTATCGAAAATGATATTACAAAATACACACCTTGAGACTCTCCACTAGAGCTCAGAGCCTCCAAGACACGTCAATTGAAGTTGTGCTACCTGAATATCGGAGAATTTTCTTGTATTTTTACTCCTTACTTCGGAAGATCAATATTCGAAATAACACGTTATAACTTGCGCAGTCAGTCGATCTCCTCCGCAATGAAATATGTGGAGATGTGGGGGTTTGTAATGAATTTTTCAGCGTCTGAAGAGGCTCCCCCCCCCCCCCGACACCGCCTACACCGCCAATCTGCCCCAAAACAAATCCTTTCCCATTCTCAATCTCTCGACCCTATCAACTTTTCCACTGCCCTTGGGGGAATGTCGAAAAAGAAATTATAAAAAATAACTAAGCGCGAGCAGTGAGAGAGCAAACAAAATTAACAATCTCGAGCACAAGGTGGCGTGTGGGGAGGTTAGAGCGAGGGAAGGGATTGCTGCAGGAGGGAGGTTCTGAGGCCCTCACAAGGTTTGCTTCCTGTTGTAAATTAGGATTGAAAAGGGTCAGTCTCCCCCACAAGCAGTCAAGTTACCATGTCAATAGCGCGGTTATATTCTCTTATTCTTTGAAGAGCGAATGAAGTGAGGAAAGGGTATGAAACTTTTAGGGGAGAAGAGAGAGCATCCAAAAACGGTTGAAAACTTCAGTTCGACCTTAGAAATCAACGCCTTCCACTGCCAAACGTAGCGCCTCTCAAGAAGCCCATGAATCCACGGAACTGTTGTTAAGTAGAGACACCGTGATCAGAGAAAGAGGTTGTGTGTTTTTTTTCTCTATCCTAGGGCACTCAAGACCGAGTCTGTTGTAACTGCGGTAATGGGCCTGTTGTAACGATGCCCCTTACTTAATAAAAGACGTCATACGTCGCCCCTTTTGAAGCCGAGTTGGTCTTTCGTTGTAGATTACACTACGTCCCGAGGGAGAAACGCTTGAGGCGCTTGGCTGCGAAGACAGGGCAGTTCCATAAGATGTGCTCTGCCGTTTCGTCCTCCTCTCTGCACAATCTACACTCAACTACCTCTGACATCTTGTTGAGGTGATACCTAAGTGCGCATTAACTGGAGAAGAAGCTGGTACGGTCCTGTATAGAGAGTGTAAGCATTGGCCTCAGAAACATTTCTCCTGTCTCAGTTGTGGCTAGCCATGCCAATGGTCATGTAGCTCTTGTGTCCTCCATCGAACTACCTCTCAATTTAGTTGACATTTCGTCACTCCAACAACGGACTCCACCTGATGGTTAGGGGTTGCGTGCTCCTTTTCGCAAGGCAGTCGTCTGCCTTTTCATCGCCCTCGAGCCCCGTTTGAGAGCTTGAAGGCATTCCCGTATCAGCCTAGATCTGAAGGTGTATGCAACGACGGCCTTTAGGGGAAAATATGTACTTCCACCGACCCTTAAGTCCTTTTGTCAGAATCTTTTCTGCACAGATCTTTATAGCTGGAACTTCCGCCTGATATATCGTGCCAGTAGCTTGGCAAGGCTGAAATCGAGCCCTGCGATGCCCAGACTAGTCTTGCTCTCCATCACAGAACCGTCAGCGTATCATAGCAGTGCGTCTACTTCAGTCTGCAGCAGCCCTCTCCACCTTCGTCCCCGTGAGTGAACGTGGATGCAAAAGACAACTGAAAATTCATTCGCTCTGGCCTAATATCAATAGCAAGAACTGCCGCTTCTTCTAATTTGAACATTTCTTGGAGGCTTGCCTTACCCCTGGTAGAAAAATTACTGGTCTGCAAAAGCCTTACCATTCCCAGGTATGCGGTCATCTGAATGAGATATTCAAAAGGACATCTGTTGCAGCAGTGGAACAATTGTTCATGGCCCCTAGGTTGTGATACAGAGGAGTTATTGTTATCAGGGGGAATGTAATGGAATTTTTACCAAAAACATGATCGGATTGAAAGCGATTAATAATTCCCAATTATGATCGCTTCTGAGGTTCAAGCGATGACGAAGAATGCGTTGCTATGTTGCAATAATGGGGAGCATGCAGCACTGGGTTGAAAGCCAGTACGCAATAAGCAATAATAGTATAACCAAATTCCTCGTATATCCATAGAACACTATGAACCATGAAGACGGGTTTTAGTGCAGCACGAACTTGTAATTTGAGGAGTTGGGACATCACAAGATTTGAAGACTTAGATGTACAAAGAAGTGAATAGGACAGGATATGATGTGAGTATACAACCGCGAACAAGGGGGGCTCTGGAGGGGTGAAACTGGTTGTACCAACGAGTTCCGCAAGAACTGGTAGATGACTGCGTGTTGGGAAAACTGGGAGACCACCGCCTTTCACGAGAACTCATAAGTGAATGTGTTTGGGAGAAGCTCTCTGTTGTGGAGAGGACTGTAATTTGAGGGGAGGGAAAAGGGTATTGGGGAAAGTCCAGAAGAAGGCCAAATCCGTTGGCAATTGGAAATAACTGAAGAATGGACTTTCCATATGCAAACACAAGAGCGTGAGAAAGAAGGTGTTCGGGAAACAATGACTTTTCGATAGAGCAAGTGCGAACATTTTGGAGGTCAAAGACCCAGCTAATTCGGTAAGCACTGAACCCACTAAATATGTTTACTTTTCTTGACTCTACAAACCAGAAACTACTTAGTCAGAAAAACTGTTGCGTGTACGAGAGGGAGAGCTGAAGATCGCAACAAAACTGAAACTCGGTGAGCGTTAGGAGGACTGTATTATACGTACGTGCAGAATTGAGTTGACTTAAAATTGAGGGGAGATGGAGTACAAATGGGCGACACAAGGGCAGTACTCGGAACGCGTGAACTGGCGCGGGCAACTGTATGAGAAAGTGAGAAGTTACTGGGGTGGTAGTTGGAAGTAGAATGATTTTGAAAGAGCTCTGTCGTCGATAGGAAAATGAAATTGGGAGAAAGAAATAGAGAAAGGGGATTCCCGTTGGTGAGGGGCAGGTATTGAAATAGTTGGAGACAATTAGGTGGTCGGGAACAATGACTCGGGGAAGTCCGAGGTCAAAGACTCAGACTACTTGGACGCTTGGCGTCGAACAAACACTATTAGGGAAAATCCCCCCCTCCCCTTCCCACACTACTTCACCGTTACGCACTCTGACATGTGGCATGTGCCTGGTTTCCTACAGAGTTTAGTGGGTTACTCCCTTGATATCTGTCAACTGAAGGAAGTAACTTTTCACGAAACCCTATCGGATGCTCACTCTGCATGCTACAAACTTTAGAGCTAGACGTGCTTCAAAATATCCAGGGTACACTAAAGGATAATATTCTGTCCACATATTTCACGCATTTGGTTCACTGGTGAAGCCGTTATGATTAGAAAGGAAGAAACCGTTTTAGGCTAACATGGTTACAACAGATTTTGAATCTACATGGATATCTATGCATCCTATCTTATTTAATAACGTTCGAAAAACATGTCCCACGTGGGCACTCTTGGTAAGACAGGCTTGAGGACAAATGGCTGAGAAGTTAATTCTCGCCATCCTCCGCCCACTGGTATACCCAACTCTCCACCATCACCAGTACAGAGGCGTCCCCCAACAGAACACCGTGGAAGAAATGGACCGCCTCGAAGAAGTGATGAGGGAAAGCCCCCATTGTGTTGCCATTGCTGCATTTTATGACGTAAGGGGCCCATTCAACACGGTGTGGTGGCTGGCAGTACTGGGAGCGCTCAGGAGACTGGCACTCTCTCTGGATTTGCTCTCAGTTTCAGCCCATTATGTGGGGGGGGGGGCGTTGCCACGCACCAGGTGGCTCTATTACACGGCAGTGGTCCTGCCTGTAGTGCGGTATGGAGCAGCATCCTGGTCGATAGCGCAATCGAAGCTAGACACTAGCGTGCCAGGAAGCTCCAACGGGATGTACTGCTGGCAGTCCCCCCCCCGCAAACTACGCTACGTGGCACCTAGCCTTACAGGTCCTTGCAGGCCCTCCACCATTGGACCTGCGCCTAGACTGCGATGTCACGTGCCACCTGATCAGACTGGTGGACTGACGTCGTACCAGGGGCCACAGACGAAGCTGGTGCCGGAGATGCTCGGAGAAGAGTCTACCAAGCGTCGGGTAGCCATTGCTGAGAATTGGCTGCTCGACCAGTGGCAGGCAATTTGCAACCGCGGAACTTCCACCTGCCACTTGCTGGGCATCATACGAGCAGTCAGGGACCACCTGGAGATGAGGTGGTGGCGCCTCATGTTTGCAGCAACCCAGCTCCAGTCTGGCCATGGGGCATGCAACATGTGCCTCAAATTTTTCAGACAGCGTGCGTTCAATGAGTGCCTGTGTGGGGCAGGGGTAGCCGAAGATGCTGCTCACGTCTTCTTTGAGTGCGGCCTGTATGAGGATGTGAGGGCCAGCGCCGCCATCCCCTCGAGGAACGCAGCGCAAGGGTTACTCTCCTCGCAAGCCGCGACTTGCTGGTTCGTATATAGGCATATATAGGCAATACCATCTGCCCACGCCCGTCCTGTCGTTTCAAACTTGTAAAAGCTAGCAAGTGGTTCAACCTTACCACTCAAACTCTTCAGGAACCAGTCTTGGAAGTTCCAGAGCAGTGGAATTTGTGCCAAGGAACCCCTCACAACTCGATTTATTTTTATTTTCATTTTCAATTCACGTTATCAAGAGATTAACGTTAATTTATATTTTCGTAAATATGGTGAAGAGCAACCCAGTCTTTGAGATTTCTCTTTATTTTGGGTAATCTTCTCTCAAAGGGAACTTATAAGGGGAACCTCGTGTTGATTCTTTTGCTAAAGCTAAACTGTAACACTCCAGAGGTCTGTGGGTGACCCCTAGATTTCGTCTCACAATAAACGCACCATCGTGAACATAAACCACTGGCGCAATACTCTACACTTTCGGTAATTGAATGTAAAAGAATCAATCATTCTGCTGTGACAAATGGAGCGTCCATGAAAAGTCAACTCCAGTTACTCCTAGGTGATTGAAAAGTGGGTTGTGATTGCCATTCGAATATTAATATGGCAGAAGAATTACAAATTTTGAAGTTGTTTCAGTGAAGGTTTGAGAGCGTGAACAGAACTCAACTCCCCATGAGGATTGTCTGGGGGAACAACTGAGGCGACAAGAAGCTTTTCTCAGAGCAGACGTCGAACGTTCGGTGAATCATAGATCGGGACGAAGTATCGATTGAAAGGACTAGCAACTGGCATTGAGGGAGAGGAACCTTCCTCCAGATACGAACTGATTAACCCCCTTCACGAGAGATCAATAATATATGCAAATGTGGTTTCGTATTAACTTTCAAAAGCCTTTGCTCTCTCGCCTTGAGAACAACTCCCTTCCTTATTATTAAACTTACTCCGGATCAACTTCCTCTTCTTCAACCCTCCGGCCAAGCCCTTCTGCCCTCTTTTCTCTGAACCCTCTCCTCACGCCATACCCCCAGTTCTACAGTATCCTGTTCAACTGGAATCGTCTTTCAAAATTATTGGGAGCTGTCAACTTTGGTCGCTTCATCTTCGCTTCGCTTCGTTCGTTTTATTATTTTCTTTGTTCTTTATAAACGCAACAGTCTCGAGGATCGCGCTTGTGTGATGTCTTCCGTTGAGATGATATTACCACCCCCCCCCCTTCCCCCAAAGCAAGCCAAACCTTGCTTTCAAACGATCCGGCTAGAAATCTTTAGATTGGCAGTTGCACGGGTTGTGAATTAGTAGAGATACGATTAGGGTAGAAATGTGTGAACATTCTGCTGTACGAGTGAAGGAAACAACTTAATTTCGTACGAACGTTCACTTGACGCATATCAACGGCAAAGTGCCCCTTTCCCCATCTCACCACTCACAATCGCCTAAACGCGCACTTCAGGGGCTCGATCACTGTAAATAAAAGGAACCTGCTATTTTCAGTACCGTGAGGCCTCTCGGAGTAAGGCCTGAATGTGAAGTAATCAGCTGAAAAAATACTTTTGAACTCTTTTCGAATATTTACATTTCAAGGGCGCGTGTCTAGGCACGCGATTGAGAGAGAACGACTGAACCAAATCAGCTCAACATTTATATTCAACCCACAGATCAACATAAGACGTAAAAAAAACGTTAACGTGCAAAATCGAATCGCAACGGACAAGTGGAAAAACGAATCACAACGGACAAGTGGAAAAACAACGGAAAAGTGGAAAAACGCATCGCAAAAAAATTTTTACTCGAAGTTTTACGGGCAGATTGTTAATGTACTTGTCGAATTTGAAACCCTGCCCGTAAAACTTCGAGTAAAAATTTTATTGCGATTCGTTTTTGCACGTTAACGTTTTTTCCACTTGTCCGTTGCGATTCGTTTTTGCACTCGTCCGTTGTGATTCGTTTTTCCACTTGTCTGTTGTGATTCGTTTTTCCACTTGTCCGTTGCGATTCGGTTTTGCACGTTAACGTTTCACTTCTACCATGTGTGACTGTCACACATTTCTTTATTCACAGGTTTACTGCAAATTATGATTTGGTTAGGGTAGGTTAATTGTGGTGAATGCATTTTTTATATTATTTAAACATATTTTATTTTATCAAACAAGAAAACAGAATTCAATCCGGAGAAAAAAAATCTGGGTTCCTGGTGTATGTTGGTTTTTATTTTCGTTCAATGGACAGCTACAGAAATAGTTGCGGGTAACAAAATGACGTTATATGTTTGATCAACGGCCGGTTGATCAAATTCAGACTTACACTTGTTTTATTGTTCAAACAAAGAATAGTTAAGGAAACAAAGACACTAACGGCACGCGGTCACCCATCCAAGTACTAACCACGCCCGACGTTGCTTATCTTCAATGATCGGACGAAAACCGGTGTGTTCAACGTCGTCTTGCCGGTAACACAATTTTTCGTGACTCGAAAATCCAAAGACACCGTCTATATAGAAGTTTCACTTCAAAAATGAGGGTGTGAACGAAATCGCTACACAATCATGTATAGTTATAATGATTGAAACACCCAATTGTCTCTCAAAAACGGTCTTAACGACTTTAGTCAAATTTTTGTCTCGGTTTATCAAAATAACATAACGATAAGACATTTTCATTGGTGAAAAACGAGAGCAGCAGAATAAAACAGCGTCATTTTCGATGAACATTTATTTCCGTTTATTAATGTTCGCTCATGAATCACGAGCATATGAGACTGGCGTTCTGAGAGCAAGTCAAGACGAGAACTTCCACGAGGCATTAATTGAATGACGGTCGTAAAATAATTAGGAGGAATCGCGAAAGAATTGGATTTCAACTGACTTGGGTTTTTCCGTAATTACTTCCCCGAGGGCACGACCAAAATATCAGGTTCTACGCATCACATAACTTTCCTCGGCCCTACATGCATTCAGTTCCCGAATTTATCGAGCTGCTGCTACTCATAGCACGTCTTACATTTAAAAACCAACGTCCAGGTAACTGATGGTACGGTTGGCACTTTTAAAAAAAGATATATATAATTCTTTTATGGCCATCATTTAACGTTAATATTGAAGACAAAACTACAAAAACGATTTGTTTTTTGTGAGAACGGTAGTGACATATAAGGTAAAGTCGCTTTCTATCGAGAATTTTCATAACTTACCGTCCTGCCCACAGGTAAACATTTTACCGTACTTTGATTAAATTAAGGTAATCAAATCCGTTAGAGTCGTCTTTGAGAACGAAAAATTCGCGTTTTGATCATTATGATAACTATAGTTTGGTACCTATACCTTAATTTTGGTTAAGGCCAAATATCGAATTCGGTTCATCCGTTACCTCTCAATTGCGTTCACAGGCACACACCCCATTTTTACTTTCCGCTACCCGAAGGGAAGGAAAGTATAGTAATCGGCTCAGAAAAAAAATTTGGGTTTTCTTCAGATCTTTCCGTTTTGAGGCCTACTGAGTCTAAAAAACCTAATTTCGCCGCGTGGTCCGTGTGTGTGTCTGTAGTTCGATTTGCAGGAGAACGGCTCATCCGATTGAGCTGGTTTTTTTGTTTTGTTTGTTATTTTTTGCAGACACCAAAATAAGGTTATGGACGATTTCGGCCGGTGGGAAGGGGAGTGGGGGGACGAAAATGTGCCAAAAACTAGGGTTTTTCGCATTTTTCTCGGAAAAGGCGATAACCATTTTGATTAAACTTTCAAATTATCTTTTACTAATCAATACCTAACTTTTCTTATCCATACATATCTCCATGAAAATACGGTGAACGGAGATAGAGGGCTATGAAGCAAAAATAGGTTTTTTACGCTTTTTGGCAAAACGACTTCAGCGATTTCCACCAAACTCACAGGCTGTTTTAAAATAGTCAATACCTACATATTGTTCTCGATAAATGTTCCTCTGACAGTCCATTGAACAGAGATAAAAATCAAAATGTGTCGAAAATAACGTTTTTTCGAACATTTCCGTAAATTTCAGGGTAACTTATTCACCAGATGTGATAAATCCTGGTGTAGTGTCTTTTAGTCACCCATACTTACATTTAATTCCCCATAAATATTTCTGTTTATAAATGTTGAACGGAGATATAAGCCAAGTTAACTCAGAAAAGGAGATTTGTCGAATATTAATTTATTGGTTTTCCAATTTTCTCGAAGACGGCTCTAACGATTTCGATCAAACTTACGGAGTACTCTCAGCTAACTAGTCCCTACATTTTGTTCTCCATAAATGTTTTCGTAGAAATGCGTTGAACGAAGATATAGCGCCCGCATATGTCGGTGGTGTTCGAACTTAGAGGGGTGGCGGAAAGTTGTGTGTTGTTACGCACTAGATATTTTCAAACGGCGTTTCTCGGCGTCAAAAGACTTTTAAACGTCAAAATCTCCCCGATATCCCTGTACGTCGATATCCCTGTACGTTAGAGAAGTGAAACGGTAACTCCGTAAAATCTCATCTCCGTCTTCAACCAGATTGGAAAATATCTCGGGGAATTCCGCTAGCTCAGAACGAATAGAGCGAAAAATATGAAACAGCTCATTGTCGGTAGTTTTTCAATATTTTCTTCCCGATACCATTACCACTTTTTGAATCGTTGAATAAAGTGAAGCGAATTATTTGTATTTACAGTAGCTTTTCAAATCGAACTTTTAATTGGCACTAATGGCAGGTCTCCATGTTACAGATGCAATAAAATATGAATAAAAGACGAAATAGCTGATAAATATGTGTTCACCAATGTTGATTTCAACTCCTTCGTTCAGTCTTTCGCGTTTTCGGCTAAGTTCACTTCCGTCAGTCGAGCAAGTGCTGCATGAGTCACCACCCAAGCCCGATCCATCGTGACACGGGTTTGTAGGGCCATCATTACGTCACCCCATTATCGAATCTCATCTTTCTTCATTTTTCTCGTCTTACCTTGTCCACCTCGCTCTTCCTCGCGTTATTCTACCTCCAGGAGGCCACGCCAGAAGACTGGTAAAGCACCTTTGGCACATTGCCTGGTACCAGCGGATCGAGGTATTGTGCTGAATATATACTCTATTCTCGTCACGTCCGCAAGTCACCACCTCGCTCGTCTTTTCGTCCGCGACGTCACGACGCACCATTTGCATCCATCTTTACGTTCCGATTGCGTTGCTGAGTTTACTTTTAGAAGAATTAATTGTATTTATTTTATTATTGCCTTAAGTGATTCTTTCGGTGGGCCCACACGATATCATTTGTTTTGCTTGTACAAATACAGTCCACACATCACATGTTGGAAAGTTTCCTTGGGCGTATCGCTCGTCCAATCCTAGACCAACAATATGTTTTCTCTCTCTCACTCCACGGGTATTTCTTGCTCCAGGGCGATGACATTTTCGTTAACACCAAAAATCGATGAGCAGAGCGAAAATGACGAGGCAGTGGAAGAAGAAAAAGAATAAAAAGGAAGAAAGCGAAAAAAAAAGTGAAAGGAAAAGAGAAAATGAATAAAACGAGCGGTCGAAGGGTTGGAAAGACCTAATCTGTGGTAAAAATGAAAGGAGTCTACGGTTTCCTACCGACATAATCCCGGGGAAGAGGCACCGACAAGAAGATATTGGGCTCAAAAATTATTAATGAGCCGAGATAAATTCAGCAGGTTATAGGGGAGAAAAGACAATGGTACGGGAGCCACGGCAAAAACATAAATAATAGCGGCGAAGGAAAGAGTGAGAGAGAGGAAGAAGTGACGGGGGAGGTCGAAGAGAGAAAGAGATAGAGCACATAAAATATCTCCAGCCTCCCCATCTCCTATCCCCTCCACATTCCTCACCATCATTCCTCTCCTCTCCCGCCACCTACCGCCCCCACCCCTTCACCATCTTCTGTTAACCCTCTGATATTCAGAAAAGGAAAAAGAAAAAATTTAAAAAAAAAAAAGAAAAGGTTTTTGATTATTCTAACGCATAAAAAGGGTTGAAACAAAGATAGCGGATGTGACATATAGGAATGGGGATTAGCTCTGGGACGGCGGGAAGCGGAGCCCTCCGAAAAGACAAAAGGGAATTATAGGAAATTCAGCGTGAAAAGGGAAAGGGTTCGTTTGAAGGAGGGAGACCATCTTTCCTGCGCCTTTTCCCAGTTTTGGCTGCCGAGGGAGGGATGAGATAAAACGACGAACCCTCTCGATTTGGATCTCGTCGCATCACGAGGTTTCCACTCAATTGTTTCCAGCTCATTGGGTTGTCCCGCCCCCTTCAGTGACAACTCCATTTTTTTCAACCTCGATCGGTCAATTAACGGATTTCTGTTCACTTTCGGTTTCCTCACTTTTTTTTTGTAAAACAACCACAAAACATTTTCAGGTTGAATTGAGTTTCAATTTCGCAACTTTGCACGTAGCACTTGTGGGTAAGTTCTGGGGATTGGCTGGAGCCGTCCTCGTGCTCGTAGTAAGCTGACCATTGGAGTTTGATGACCTGGGCGGATGGAGGAGAGGCGACGAAGAATGTGGCAGTAGTATGCAACAGTCAGCTATGGGAGGGGGGGGGGCAGCGTCTTTACTTCTCCATTGAGTATTCTGCTCATAAAATTAGTGTCATTGCCGATGATGATGCAAGTAAGGCTTGCAGAACAGCGTGATGTGTAAAGGCTCAAGGCGTGTCCTGATAAATGCAGCTCAATCGCCGTGATAGCATAACGAGGTCACGTTGTAAAAATCGTACATGTGGGTTTCGTCATTGGCCATTTCTGAGACATCCTAAAGATTCTATACTATCCTGGCATCGACTTGCTGTCGAGATCAGTGGAGGGGTGACAGCCATAGAGGTCGAAAGAAAGATGTTGAGGGCTGTGGACATGGCATCTGTCAGGGAAACCCTTAGTCTTCACTTCTTTTCTGTTCTGTGATTGATATTGCTCTCATTACGCTGTCTCGGGGCTTCTCTTCTATTAGGCGCGGCGGAGGGAGGGATTATCCTTTGTTGACGTTGGGTAGGACGTTATTCGCCTCGTAGGTACTACGCACGGCTTGCAGACTACCCTGGACAAGTTGGTAAAGAGTGCTTTGGGGGGATTAAAGACTCTCCATGAGAAACGTGGGTTGATGGTGCCAACATATGGCTGACACACTACAATAGGTCATCGTGGAAGAGGCTTTTGTCATTGGCCACTCCTCAGTTTACTCATTAGAGATTCTTTGGATTCAGCAACAGTTATTCCGAAGATGCTGCAACATCTTCACCTGGAAGCTATCTGGACCTTGGTGGTAATTATTTCAAAGCAGCCTCCTAGGCTTCACAGAAGACACGCCAAACGCTACACCTTCGATGACCACACTGCGGGTTGAGTTTTAGGAGGTTCAGGACGAGGTAGTTGGTATATATTCTTAGCCGGGTGTTTTGCTGTGAAACTATAAAATGTGCTATAAAATCAATAAACGTGGTTTCACGTGCATGGGCGTTAGGAGCTCTGGCTAATCGTAGTTTCGTATTGGACTGATGAGCACACTGAATCCTGAAGATAGACCTGTGATTCAAGTCAGAGAATGGTTCTGAGAGGTTTCTAATAAACATGGCATTCCACAGGACTTTGATAAGTAATGACTACGTTCACCCTGCCATTGCTGCATAACTCCCCCAAATAGTTTTGGGGGAATCTGATGCTACTACTGATCCCCATTTTTGGTCGAGCGTGTCTTCAACAGATCCATTCACAGTTGTCTTTGCTATTCAACGTTCAGCAGAGTGAGGTTCAACCAAGAAAGACTACATGCTTCATATTATGAACAGTGGTTCATGTCATGAGCCACGTGAAGAACTTACCCACTCCCCAATTTTTTACTTTCCGCTACCCGAAGTGAAGGAAAGTATAGTAATCGGCCCACAAAAAAAATTGGGTTTTCTTGAGATCATTACGTTTTGAGGCCTACTGAGTCTAAAAAACCTAATTTCGGCGCGTGGTCCGTGTGAATGTGTTGTGTGTGTGTGTCTGTAGTTCGATTTACGGGAGAACGGCTGATCCGATCTAGCCGTTCTTTTTTTTGTTTTGTTCGTTATTTTTTTTTAGACACCAAAATAAGGTTAAGGACGATGGGAAGGGGGGGGGACGAAAATGTACCAAAAACTAGGGTTTTCGCATTTTTCTCGAAAACGGCTCCAACGATTTTGATTAAGTATTAGAGAAATTGGGTTATATCCGCCAGTAGGCAAATTACTAAAGTTAACGTACCTGTTAGGTGAGCCCGTCTCCTCTGGCTTGTGAGTTACTTGTGGGTTACATCAGTACTGACTTAACGGCCAGACGATGATGTCTTTACATCGAAAGCGCTTGCCCACAGTAACTCACAAGCCAGAGGAGACGGACTCACCTAACAGGTACGTTAAGTTTAGTGATTTTGATTAAACTTTCAAATTATCTTCTTACTAATCAATACCTAACTTTTCTTATCCATACATATCTCCATGAAAATACGGTGAACGGAGATATAGGCCCCTGAAGCAAAAATAGGTTTTTACACTTGTTGGCAGAACGGCTTCAACAATTATCACCAAACTCACAGGATGTTTTGAAATAGTTAATACCTACATATTGTTCTCAATAAATGTTCCTCTGACAGTCCATTGAACAGAGATAAACATAAAAATGTGTCGAAAATAACGTTTTTCGAACATTTCCGTTAATTCCAGGGTAACTTCTTCATCAGATGTGATAAATCTTAATGGAGTGTCTTTTAGTCACCCATACCAACATTTCGTTATCCGTAATTATTTCTGTATATATATGTTGAACGGTTGAATAATTATTTATCGGAATTCCAATTTTCTCAAAAACGGCTCTAACGATTTGATCAAACTTACGGAGTACTCAGCTAACTAGTCCCTACATTTTGTTCTCCATAAATGTTTTCGTAGAAATGCGTTGAACGAAGATATAGCGCCCGCATATGTAGGTGGTGTTCGAACTTAAAGAGGTGGCGGAAAGTTGTGTGTTGCTACGCACCAGATATTTTCTTCCTGTTTTGTGTAAGTAGCACCAGAAAGATATCAAGACACCAAGAGCTGTGTAACGTTTTCTTAGCTTTGAATAGCACGGTAGTCCACCTCCCTAGTGCTCCTGCTCTCCATCCACCCTGCGGTGCATTGTGAGTTGTCGCTATCCTTGAGTTTCGAGGCTTTGAGATCACTATCATCTCAGTCATCTACATTACCGGGCTGAGCCCCATAATAGCCATCTGATCCTGTTCGTAGTGCACCACCATGTCGTTAGTTTGGTGCACGTTCCAGAGGTCTAGTCTCAAGGCTGGCCTCCGAGCAGCTCTTTCACAGTTGTGGTATGCAGCTACAGAAGGCAAGCGCAGTGGGAGGCTCAGTGAAGGAGCTGCCCAGGGCCAAAACTAGAGAGCATACTAGTAGAATTGGGTCATTTCTATTGTGCTACCCTGACAAACTGATAGTTATGAGACACCCCTCTCATTGGGGCAGGAACAAGAAGTGGGCCACCTTTCGTATCACCAAGGTTCACGCCAGGGAGAGGAGGGAATATCATCCACCTCCTGCTAGAGTTCAGAAACATCCAGTGCTATCTACAGATTGAAACCGAAAAGATATGGACACTAGAGAGTTTGTTTTCTTCTCTACCCCCCCCCCCCCCCCCCAAGGTTGGGGCAGCTGGAGTAATGATGGATTTGACTGGTACGTCCTCAGTCGAAGAAGTAGATGAGTGGTAGCTGCTAGTTCCCCCAGAAAACCGGAAAGGCGTCGGTGCTAGACGTAACGTTTCTACTCTGAAGTGACTTCAGCGTTAAAGGCTGCGAGGAGAACCTACCAAAACACCCTCCTCCCGAAGCCTCATTAGCAGCTCAGGAGCATGTGACCCAAAGGATTGAGGCAATCGCTAGAGCGAAGTGACAATTTGTCGGATAAGAGAAGAAAATCGTTCACTCGGCTCCGAACGATTTCCCAGCATTTAGCCCTCGTCCTCGCATTAAACGACCCATTTGACTGCCATTAGACTGTGACCGCTTCTCGATTTGTAACTTCATTGTCGGTCTCCGGTCTCCCGGAAAATCGGAGCTTTTCCCAGCTGCGAACTTACCACTTGAAAAACAGTCGGTCGACTCTGTAGGATTTCCGTTCCTCCCCAACTCGATTGAATCAACGAATGCCTTCTCTCCCTCAGCTTAACCCGTTCGAACTGAGAAGCTATTTTAAGGAACGACGACCAATTGGAAGCTGGAATTCAAATTTGTGGGCGCGTCAAACACTAAACAGCCGTGCAAGTTACGAAACTTCCACAAAGAACTTACAAAATTAATTTCGGAACTAGTTGGTTTTTAATGAAGACAACCGCTGCCACTGGGGGCTTACCTGCTTTATCTATACCTCCGAGAACATATTAGCAGAACGTTCTGTGCCAAACGAGTTAAGGTAACAGTATAGCATCGTTATTTATGTTCATACGGTTGGTTCAATAATTTATTTTATGTCGATTTTTGTCCAATTTGTTCGACCCGAATAGTGAAGAATCAAGAAAGCGAATAACGCGATGTTTTTTTTCCACTCATTTAATTTGAATGACGGGCGTATGGAAATGGCCATCCAAATATCTGGCCTGACCTCTGAAAAATTGCTAAAAGTAGCTGCCAAACTCGGACGTGTCATGTTCGTTAAAAATCGAAAAACTCGTTTCCTGATCGGCTTCACCCGCTCTGAATTCGTTAAAATAATTCCTTTTAGGGATCACGCCATTTCTTCTTCCATGATAGCAGCACTCGAAGGTATTTCGCGCTCCAGGGACGTGACAGTTAATCAGTATTTGATGCGTGGCAAAACACAACTTTCCACTACCCCAGTAAATTCGCGAGTTTGGTGAAAATCGTTGAAGCCGTTTTGCTAAAAAGCGTGATAACCCGATTTTTCCTTCATAGGCCAACTTTTCAGTTCATGGAGATATTTATTGAGAATAAAAATTGGGTACTAACTAGTGGAGGATAATTTGCCCGTTTAATCAGAACCGTTGAAGGCTTCAGGTCAGTGAGCTCGAAAGTTTGAGAAGTCCGATTGGGTTTGAGCGCAATGCACTTCCGAGCAACTCGGTTTGAGCTGAGCCGAACAGTGAACCTACACCGTTAGCTTATTGAGGCAACAGAAATGGGAAGATCTATCCAGAAGCCTCCTGTGCCGCCGCACTTGTGAAAGTTTCCACGCATAAGGCCAGAATGACGGTTACAAACAAATTGATTATAAAATGTCATTCTTTCTAGCATGCACTCTACGACCAAGCCAACAGGCAGCAGACTGCTGATTTTGTGTGGCTACACGAGTTCTCTCAGATAATCGCCAAGGAGATTAATCGCCTTGGATAACTCGACAACGAGGTACCACACTCTGGGAATAAACGCCAACTTCGCGTAATTAGGTTTTTTTAACTCAGGGAGCCCCGGGAACTGAAGAAGTTTGAAAGCTTCGTGCAGCTCCATTGTGGCACGTTGGATTGAGGTGACGGAATGAGTTGGATGAACAGCACCTCATTCCCCCGACTCGCCAAATTCGAGCGCTTTTGATTTACCGCCGCAAATATGTTCACTATAGCCCGTTCGGCCGAGTTCCTCGTGTAACGAAATCCCTAGAACGGCGATAAAGCGTTTCCGAAGGGGTCAACGGAGATAAAACGCCAGGCGATAAAAAACCAAACGGAGGGGGAGTGAAAGCTGCTATGGGATATTTACGGGATTTTCGAAAAGGGGGAAAACCAGTAGGTATTTCATTAATCGACGGCTCGTTCCTGTCTGTTCCCGTTCAGGCCTTGAACAGAAGCCTGAAGGGTTTTCTCTCAAGCGACCTCGAATCTCCGCAGCGTCCTTCGCAAACCTGATCCTCTCGATCCCCGCCGATCAAAGTGACTTCCGCAGAGATAAAACTGAAAGATCCCCCTCACTGAATTATGAATGACGGTAGAATGGAACCTCGAGGAAGGCAAACTGAATTCTGGAAAGGACTCGGGATTCCGTTACCGGCTTTCAACAGGCAGTCATAATGACTAACGCATCGTGGCCACCCTGCAGTATTTTGAGACTGACCAATCCGTAGAATGCAATAAAACGCAATTTACATGATTGGGGAAGAAGGATGTAGAAGGGCCTCATGTAGGGGGGCTGTTGAGGTCCCCTAAAGGAGTTTAGCGCACTTCATCAGGTAGGCCCTCACACCTGTCTACGCCATTCCCATGCATCCTCCCAAACTGCTGGGTAGTTTCAGGAAGGTTTGTTAATTTTCAAGCACCTCCTGTTTTGTAGACGTAAGGCTCTGTCGTGAACCTGCCAACTACGTCCTCCACTTTGTGTAGCCACCGTGCTCACCTTCGGCACAAGAGAATGCAGTTTGAGGCAGTGTAGGCAGTTTGAGTGTGCCACCAATCTCCGTACCTCCCCGTCTTGTTTCCCAGCAGTTCGGGAGGTTCGTCATCGCTGCGGGAAACTGGCCTTGGCGTGAGCGAGCTCCATCATCTTGGGGCAATGCACTGTTGAATTGAGCAATGCACCTCCAGTTTCCATCAGAATTCAACATTGCGTTGATAAATGCCTCTGGTGCGATCTGGCTAACTGTGTCCCTCACTGTTCGCTGGCAGTGTCGAGAAGATGGATTGTGAAGTATGATCCTTTAGTGCAGATAGTTTAGACTTGGAATTTGGTGCAGGTACGCCTGTGAAGATCTGGATGAGATGCCCTCATTAGGGCGCTGCTCGAACTATGGACCGAGTGTTGGAACTAGTAGCCTGGTCCACTGCCCTTGCAGGGGCTGTATCCCTCTCCCCTTTCATCTCCCAAGGGTCATACCCCCTTTTCTTGTACACAGGTTGCCCCTGTGATGTGTACACCTCTTTCCAGTCAGTTGCCAGAATCTAAGTAGGAATAACACCCGCTACGATCAACACTGCCTCTTGATAAACTGTGTCGTACGTGCAACAAAGTGGAGTGTCCACCTCGTCTTCCTCGCGCTACCATACTTTTCCTGTGGTAGGCAATGTTCAGTGTACCAGCCCACGCCTTCCCCTCATATATCTAATGGAGCTTTGTGGTTTCCACACAGATGGCGAGCAGAGCTTCCAATCTTTGCGCTGTCACCAGGACTAGCCCAGTATTCTGCATCGCAAAGGACAGCCCATCCCCTAGCTCGTTGCGTTACGCACTCCAACTTTATTTGGGCAGGTGATTATTAGCACTGCCGTCATCCGTGTACCCCACTAAGATCACATCGCCAGGCACCTCCAGACGAGGCAGGCCAACATACACCACGTTCCCGGGTGGAAACCACAAAGCCATGTCACCTCCTTCACCATCTCTGGGCTCCTTCGTAGATAGCTTCCTCACAGGATTACGCAACTGGGTGCTCTCCAGAGCTTCCAATGCGCTTTTACATAGCACGATGTTGAATACACAACTCTACGCTACGACAAGAAGCCGATTATTCGCTCTAAAAGTATTGCAAGCGGCAAAAAACTGCCTTAGTACCACACTCCACTAATGATTGGTTTGTTTTCTTCTGCCCATTGGATCATTCTGAATGTAATCTCCAGGGGCCGACTGGATAAGTTTGATAATAATATAATTTCGAAGATCACGAGTGACAGGTTAGTAGCTAATGTGCTCGCTGGACGTACTTAGTGCTAAGGAAAGTAGTGTGATGCGGCGCCCCAGATATTTTTAAAGAATGACTTGATAGAAGTGACAGAAAGGTGCTCCCATCAAAGCTAGAAATCGGTCTGAGTGTACTTTCAGATTTAACATTTTCAACCCAGAAAGCCGCTAACGTGATCCGTCTGATCTTGAGAAGAGGAGCGAAGATATAGCTGTGTGTGCACCTGGAAGCAGGCGTTTTCTTCAGAAGCTATAAACGTACAATCGTTCGTCCGTTTGAGAGAACGAGAAAAACTCAGCGTGGGATCAGCTCCAGCAAAAGCCTGAAAGGGCATTACTCATTCCTTTCTAGATTTGACAGATCATATATGGAGTTGTCATTCTTTGCGTTGTTTTCGACAAACGTTTAGCCGGTAATGGATGTGAGCGGACTGAGAATATGAATTGAAAGACACCCTGATTCCTTTTTCTCTCTGTTGATAAATGAAAAGCCTTCTGCCTTCTTCGTGGTCGGCATCGCCAAGCTCCTTTCTGCTGGATCGAATCGCAATATTTCACCTGTCAGGGTTGCAATCACCCACTCACGTGTCCCACCCTCGAGCCTCATTTTTTTTGGGCTCCTTTTCCTTCTAAATCAATATCTCTATCTTCCCCTTTGTGTTGATATTGTTGTCCCATCAATCACAACCATGCGGGCTGTCCCATTTCGCAATCCGCTCTTATAAACATTGGAAGTCGGCGGCCACGATATATATATATATTCTCTCCCCCCCCCTCTCGCCATCAAAACGTTGTCCCGTTTTGAACGAGTGTTCGGCGGCCAAAATTGATCCGATTCTCCCGAAGAATAGGAACGTAGAGAAAGAAAGATCAACGTTGGCTCGTAAAGTGAACGTCGGCTTTGTCATGAAAAATAGGGGATCAGCTTTCGGAGCATTTTTCAGGCGCAAGAATATCAAATATATCAGCCGCACTTCACGAATACTCAACGAGACCGAACGTGGGGTCGCTAGTGAGATGGGCCACGCACACTGAACGGCGAAAGATGGAGTTGAAACCAACGTCGCTGCAGCCTCTAAACCGTTGAAAAAAGCAACAACAGCAAAACATTCCGCGGAATCGCTTCCATGTCTCGGAAAAAATGAATAATACGAAAAGAAACGAGTGCGTTACAACTATTTAAACTACCGTGTGAATGAATCTCTAGTTGCAAAACGTCTACCGCAACCCCCCTCCCTCCCCATGACCCATTATACCTCATACATCATACCTCACAAAAGGTTCAAAGACACGCTGTACATTGTTGTCCCCTTATAGGAGTCACACGGGAATCGGTTTTCTACAGGCCCCTTCCATCCACCACCACATTGATGATTTGCAGTCACTAGAAAGCACTAGCCATACTTCTCACCAGACAAAATTCTTATGCGACACGGATAAATGAATAAAACGCGCTGTTTATTACAACATCACACGACTAAATTCTACAAGTGTTCATTGTTTTTTTCTACTAATTCAACCTATTTTTCACTCAGTGTTTGGACCAGGGTAGACTTAGAAAACCAAGGTTGCTGTAGCACAAAACTTGTAATTGAAGAGTTGGGAAATCACAGCAAGATTCGAACACTTGCACAAAGAAAAAGTAACGAAAACAGGGTATGAGTTTGACAAGAGGGCTCTGTTGGGGTGAAACTAGTTGTACGGGGAAGGAAGGAGAAATCTAAATGAGATTTCAAAGAGCAGTGAAACGAGCGCTTGTTGGGAGAACTGGGAGACAACTCACTTTCGCGAGAGCTAATAGATGACTGTGTATTGGGAGAACCGGGAGACAACAATCAATCGCGAGGATGCATTTGTTTTTCCACAATCACATGTGGGGTTTCAGAACCCTAAAAGCGGCAATTTTGGCGATTAGCAAAGCCATCAAGGTGAAAATGTGCTTCGTAACTTAGGATGAGTTTGCTCGAAAAATCAGCATTCATTTGTTGTTGCGAGTGCGTATGTGTATGCAAAGCCGCGGAGGCCATTTGCCCGATGTGTTATTCCATAAATAACCCTATCCTATGTACTCTATGAATCAATAAAAAAAATTACAATCAAAAGACTAAAAACTGCGTTTTCTATTTAATTCAAATCTTGCGTTAATTTTGGGACACCCTATATTTTCCGACATCGTAATGCTGAGGAAAGTGAAAACGGGTGGTTAATGTTTCATTCGTTACGATGAGACGTCGACTTGAAAGCTCAAATCTCACTGTAAAATTACTTGATGAGGTAACGAGAGATCGTAAAATTTTTCTTTAAGGAAACTAAATTAAGCTGCACAAAATAATTGATAATATTCGTCGTTTAATGTGAATGTTGATGAGATGTGGATGGGCTATGTCTGTTTGGTACAAAATTGATACATGTCATCACGCAGGTTCATTATTGTTGCTGTTGTAACTGATCGTTGGAGGTTCATTTTATTTGACAACTAGAATAAGTTAATGTCTACGTGTGTAGGGGGAATGAAGGGGCATGAACTGACTGCCATGTTTATTAAATTTCGGACGAATGGCTCTGTCCCGTTGAAATGCGACCGGTCGAGCGAGTGCTCTGAAGCAGGAAGTAAGTGAGGAAGCATCGGCTCGAGAGCAGTTTGATGGATAAATGAGGACAATCCTATGTCCCAGCTGATGCTTCCTGAGAGGACCGAAGGGGTCTCTCAGCTTCGAAAAGGAGCGCGGGGCCGAGCCGCGGGGGGAGAGGAAAATGATTTTGTCTCAGCTCATTGGCTTCGGCCGAGGGACCTGGTGACGGATGGGACCTGATTATGACCAAATGGCGCCAACCCGACTTCAACGTGGAAACTCGGCAGGCATGAAATTGGCTAGAAACCAGCTGGTTAGGCGGCGACGTGAAGAGGGAAGTGGTGTTTGCACGAGACGACCGAACGAGACGAGGGGTCTCTCACACGAGAGGCCGGTCCTCCGAAATAAGGGATGAATAAATAGAGGTTTATGTATTGGAGTTTTACGGTTCCGTGGGCTCCCCGTCTCGATTTCATACTCCGGTTGACGGGCACACACAGCCGTGATACGGTTATCAAATAGACCAGAGTTCGCGTCAGAAAACCAACGATCCTCGTTCATTGAAAATGCTGAGCTAACATCAAATATCGGAGCCTTGCGGTGACTTTGTACCTCTCCACTTCATCTACATCAATTTTTCGTCATTCCTTCACATCTCCATAATAATACTATGAATCACAAACGCAACATTACTTAATTCTAACGTTTTAAATTTCCTTATCTCTGCGCAATGCGAAGAAAACTTACGTGATCGGCTGAAAAACACCATTTGAGAGAGAGAGAACGGCCGAACTAAATTTACTCAAATGAATATCGTGAAAATTTCGATGGAACGCAAAAGTGGTTAAATTTTTCCAGACCCATATTTATTATAATGATCCTAACTCCGAAATGTGTATGATTTGAGTGCACAATTTCAAACAAAACGATAGTACCGCAGTATTCGCATTAGCGGAAAAATGACGAGAGCAGCCCAATAAATTATCGATTTTAAATGAGTTTTAAATCTGAGGGAAAAGTTTAATAAACTACCTGGTCCTCCGAGCCGTATTTCAAGTTAATTTCTCCTCTCAAGTTAGTTACTCCTTTCAGGTTAGCTCTCAAGTTACACTTTTGTAGTCGTCACGCTGATACGATGCGTGCTTATGATTTGGCAAGCGATCTCACTGAAGGATCAAATCCACATCAACTCTGTCCAGAGTTTGTTCTCCAGGCCTATACTCGGATGGAATAGGCAAGGTTAATGATGATAAGGAATTGATATCCTTGGCGGGCGTATAAGAATATCTTCCCAGAGGACGAAGAAATGAAAGGCTTCCAGTACTACCTATCATCGTTCTCCGCCATTACCACCCCCTGCGTTTCCTCATTTACTCACTGATTCATCCTCACCTACGTACCTAAGCTCAGATCATCTCTTGTCCAGGTCAACTTACCACCCCATCATTTGTCTCCCAACACCTAACCTTCTCTGGCTCTCTCCATAGTCCTCCAGGACTGCCACATCCTCCCGCTCAGTCCTCGTGTGCAAAGGCAGCACGGGGCGTTATGTTTGGTATGTTTGGTGCAGGCCGAATTAGCTGGGTTTTATGACCTTTGAACGCCCGTACTTACATTGTTTCCTGAATCACCTTTCTGATCTCTACTCTTTTTTTGTACCTGTGGAAAGCCCAGCTCTTCAGTTATTTCTGTATTGTGACAACAGATTTCCCCCTTTTCTGGACTTTCCAAAATATCCTTTTCCTACCCCTCAATGTTATAGTCCTCTCCACAACACACAGCTCTTTCCAACCGTCATCCATCAGCTCTCACGAACGACAGACGTCTCTCAGTTCTCTCAACTCATTCCTTTTTCAAGTCTCACGACTCACTCATCTTTCAGCTCTCGCTCTACTCAATACTCAACTCTCTCTCTCTCTCCCTCCACTTAGATTCGCACTCAAATTGATATCACTATTGTGTCAAGTGCGATACAGTCCTCACTCACGCTCACCACGTTCATTTATTTCGTAATTCAAGCTCCCCCATTCGTGTGCCTTCATGACAATAGTTCAATAACGTTCACTAGACTATCAGGAGTAACCTCAGAAATTCCAGAACCTATAACACTAGTTCACGAAAACCTGATCAGCAAAATCATTGTGTTCGAAATTTCAAGATTTACCCATGCACTAATTATTCAATAAAAGTGGTGCTGTGAGTGGGAGCCACTCAACATATTCCGAAATATGCTACTGGCTGTAACGTTGAACCACTTTCTGCCGAGTTATTGTACACTGAATGGCATATAGCTTTGAACAGTGGCGGCTGAGGAAATTTATGCGTCGCATTGGATTTGTATTGTTTACAAGAAACTCACTACTAAAGTTCTCAGATTGAACTCCGGTGAATGAATTAATTACCTGGTTTGACTCTGGGATGCTCAAGATAATTGGCAATTGGCTATGCCAGCGAGGACGTTTCAGTCTGGGAGTGAGGAATGGAGGTAATCCGCTGGTGACAAGTGAGTTTAGGTGGCTTGAATAGATTGAAACGAAAAATTTCTCCATGCAGTGCAGCCTGGAGGTCGCAGGTGAGTACAGATGTACCGTACCCCAGTGATCGGGTCTAGTGGTCATAGATGAAGATTCATAATCCGACGAAAGTCGAGCATTGGATCGGAGCTCGGGAACGCTGCAATTTTTGCCTGAGTCAACGGCTCTCTAAACACCCAAAAACAGACACCAGTCTTCATGTATTGTTAAATTTCGTACGCATGGAGGGGCATGAGCGATGTTACGCTTCAGTAGGCTATTTTGTTGGCTTTCTAGTCGCTCAAGTTGCGAATAGGAGCATGCGCTCCATACAGGTAGCATCAGAGATCTGTACATCAGAACTTTATTTGCCAGAAAGGTCTAAGGATTGTTGAGAAGTAGTTTTAAGTTGTTTGTTTTATTCCTGGTTCTAAGTACGTTCGTGGTAAGTATAGCGGCGGCCTAGAGTAACTCCTAGATACTTGTAGCTGTTTTGGGGGAAAAGAACTATCCCATTAGTATACGAACAGATGATCGTGGAAGTTCGTAAGAAAGATGTACGATAAGGCTATAGATTTGATTCAATTGATCTACAAGCGCCATTTGGTACATCATTGACTCAACTTATGTATATTTGCAGGACTTGTGCAGTCTCTGCGTATAAACCAGTGATTAGGGGATTGGGGAGGGGAATATCGTGGCAGAAGACACTTCTTTAACTTCTAATGAATTTATTGAATTGGAACATTTTTTATTCAGTTTCCCACCTTATTCTTATTGTCCTCGCGACATTAAGCAAATAAAATGAGTTCTCAGGAGGCTGGCGTTTACAACCATCGTTTATTTACTTCGATAATTGGCTGGAATTGTAGAGGTAGTCGATTTGATCACCGGAAGCGTCCGAGGTATCGTAATTTATTGACGGAGCGTTGAGGAACCAATTGATGACGTTGTTGTTGACAGGTCGACGAGTTGAGAGAAGACGGCAATGACAATTCCGTTTTGAGAGAAGACAGACGATCGAAGGGGAGTTTCAATCGCTCACAAAGACCGCGAACGGAGGGATGAAGTGGTAACAGGTGGGAAGGCTTTTTTCTCCTCCCCTCCACCCTCCTCCCCCCAACCACCATTTTTTTTTTTATTAATAGACTCGTGTAACATCAGTTATCGTTCATGAATGGCGAGAAGATCGGCATGTGTCAATACAAAGTGAAGGGCCAGGGCTCGACGGTTTGATGAGGGTAGAGCTCGGCTGGCTCCATTCATCACGGCCCCCGAGCCATCAATAATCTTCCTGTTTCCCTTTCACGAGGAGGATTAATACTTCTGTCAATCAAAACAATAATAAACGCGCACACAGGAAACCAACGGAACTCCCTTCGGGCGGATCCATTTTTTTTAACACCTCGTTCGTTGCCATCAATTTGCCATTTCTTCCGTCGAAAAAAAGTTCGCCTACGCGAGTTTTATTGATATTGATGCTTCAGTTCTATAGGCGTCAATTCTTGAGCTATTCGTAAGGAAAATGAAATTTCTAAACACCAGGCGCGTTATATCACACAATTCCTCTGTTGTGCCTGTTACGAATGGACACGTAATCCTTGAATGTATAACAAAATTAATAGTAACTTACTGGGATGCGAATGATAATGAATTAAGTGCGATGTTTCTGTAAGCCCCCTGGAGATATCATATAGCACAGCCCTTGTTCCAACTGATCAGGCTGAGAAGAGCAATATAGTTCACTCTTGAAAAGTGTCTGCCACCTTATTAGTCTGCATTCTCTCTGTCCTGTCTCCGTTAAATTAGATTGATTCCTTTTTACTCCCCACCACCTCCAAAGGGAAAGGGAAGTATCGCTATCTTGTCGAAACTTTGTTTTTTTCAGGTCTTTACGTTTTGAGGCATACTGAATCCAAAAAACCTCATTTCCGCTCACGGGCCATGCGTATGTGTGTGTGTATCTCGCTGTGGTTCAGATAGCGGAAGAACGGCTGCACCGATTGCCCTGTTTTTTTTTTTTGACGAGGCGAAAGTAAGGTTGTCAGTGATTTCCATTGATTTAAGGAGTTTTGGTGGGGGGAGGGGGGGGACCAAAATGTACAAAATGTACCAAAAACTAAGGGGTTTCGCCTTTTGGTTTATTATTCATTCTGAATTGTAGAATTGTAACCCGATGTTTTCGGTCACTAAACATTTTTTACAACCCCCCCTCAAAATTTGATACTTTACGTTTCAAGACATGGGGATTCCAAATTTGCAATGTCCGTCCCCCGTCCCCCGTCCGGGCCGTTTTGTGCCTTTAACGTGGTCTAAAAAATTCGTTCTTTCGCACAATAATCCCATTTGGTATCTAGTTGTGCCCGCCATCTGTTGCTATGGAAGCCCATGGTTGTTATGGGCAAAAAATGGTCGAAAAAATTAACGAAACGCAGTATAATCGCAAATAAGCCGTGTTTCGTATCGTTTTCAAGTCCCGCTCGACTCGCAACGCCCTTTGCACTCACAACGTCCTGCCAATTGCCGAGCGAGGGTTCGCTGGAAGCCCCCCGAAGGTTAAAGCCACTTCCTCCGCAGGTTTACGGGCGCCTGGCGCCGGGGGAATATTTAGTTTCTGTAGTTCCATTGTAGTCAGGTCATGTTTCGTATGGTTTACTAGTATTCGATGCTGAATTGAATGGGATGGGTCTCGGAGCAGTAATACTAGGTCAAGCTGTTCACGAGAATAATAAACCATTGTATAATAATTTGGGGGTGTTTTTCTCGAAACGGCTCCACCGATTCTGCAAAAACTTCAAAATGTTCTGCTGCAATTTGATTCCCAACTTTTCTTCTTCAAAAATATGAATCAAAAACTCATTTATTACTCTTTTTGGCAAAACTACTTCAATGATCTTCATCAAACTCGCAGAATGTCTTTAAATCGTCGATACAGACATATCGTTTTCAATAAATGTTCCTCTGACAGCCCATATAGCTGAGGTCCAAAACAGTGTGTGTGTTTTTGTTAACATTTCCGTAATTTCCGAGGTAACTGCTACGTTGGATGTGATCAATCTTATGGATTGTTTTCTAGCAACCTTTCTCTATATTTACCTGTTCAGCACTGGCCGAAGTAGTTGGGAACATGAGCTTGGGTCTTTCCCAGGTGCGTTTGGCCTTTTTCATCTTGTGCCACGAACTTCCCTATCAGTTGGCTTCTCCTCCCTAATAAAGGGATTAAGTACGGTTTAACTTCCTACGACTACGGATTTACCCTTTTGAACTTTCCAAAACGTCCTTCCCTCCCTCGATTTCCCTCCTTCTCCAACACACACAGCTTTTCCCAGATACAACCGCCGCCCAGTGCTCACACTACGATCCTCTATCTACTCTCGGCCCTGTCACACTTCTACTCTCTGATCTAGGTTCGTGCGCAACCAGTTCACTTGTATTCCTAGTCCCTTTGTGTCGCTTCTATGTACTAAAACTCAAATCACTGTTCGTTTAACGTGCAATACAGTCTTAACCCACGCTCACCGAGTTCCCGTTTATTTCATTCTTAAACTTCCCCTCTCGGGCGCCCAACACTACCTGTTGAACGAAAATATAAGCCACATAATTCGAATATCGAGACTTGTTGAACATCCCCCCCACTTTTTCAAAAACGGCGTTGCTAACCACCAAGGACGAGTATCATTCCAGTGGCAATTCATATATTTACAAATGGAATTTTAGGAAAAAAGAAATTTTAAATAAGAGTTTTCCAGAAACTCACTTGCGGATTTTTATTGTTACAGAACGAGACATTTAGAGTATTACAACATTTAAAGCAGTATTGAATAGGTTCATGCAATACTGAAAATGTTCTATTCGTAGCTCTCCATCTTCTTCAATGTATTCCAACACAACTGTCTGGCGGTGGAAAAGGCCGAAGTTTAATTAGAACCGTAGTGACCGTTTTTTGAGAAAACTCACCTTCTGGAAAGTGTGAGTTCCCGTCCCAACCTTCCCCCGATCGATGGGAAAATATTTTTCTGTACCTCCACGTCTCAGAAAAACACAGGGCGAAAGAGAGAAAAAATATGTCAATCATTTCAGCCACAAATAAAACCGAGATACCTCAAAACGTGAGGAAACCCCTCATTTTTTCGGATCAGACTACTCGCATTGAGGGGGGAGGGGGGGAAGCCGTTATCAAAATGATGAACAATTTGGTCCTACAAAAGACGATCAGGCCAAATGGGGAAAACTGAATGAGCAGACGAAGAAAAAAGGCGAATGACCAAAGACCGAGTGCTTCTGAAACTTCGACATAATGATAATTACCTCCTTTACCACGCAACTGCCATTCGTGAATACCTGTCACTGTTAACTTGAAGTCTCGTTCTTCAAGATCTCCGACCCAGTTGGCGGCGAGAGGTTTTTGCTTCCATCCGCCTGGGGATGTGGTTATCGTTTTTGTTCATTTCAATATAACTTGCCCGTCGATTGAATCTTCAGGGCGGCGGTTGTTGATACCGTTTATTTCAGAGCGACCCGAACTGAAGTTCTGAAATAAGCGCGTTAGGCGCCCGCGCAATAGACGCTTAAAATGATCGTAGTTCGAGAATTGTGTAATTATTTCACGCGTTATGTAACAATGAAACATACTATCCACTTCTCTACAAGTTAACAGGTAAGTTTGACATCATTATTCCATTCTTAGTCAAATTCCATGTGGAGATACACCTGAAGATACTTCAGCCTTCACCTGGCTGCCAGAAATAAAAGGGCATCCTGTCACAAAATGGGTATAGCATATTAGAACCCCTCAGCATCAGTGATGTCTACTCCATCCCAGACCCGAAAAACCGAGTTGTCGCTGTATTCCCCTAGTCTTATTCCTTTATTCCGTTCTCGTTTTTACTTACCTCAGCCGTGCGCAGTAGGAAGGAAAGTTGTGCAATCGGCAAAGGAAAACATTGTTGTTTCTATCGAATCTTTACATTTCAAGGGCAACTGAGTCTGTAAAATACCATTCGAGAAAATGCTCTGCGTGCCTGTGGTCACGATTGAGAGAGAACGGTTGAGTCAGATCAAATTCGGTAAATAGTTTGCAGGTCACAAACGATGACATAACCCGATAGATGCACAATACAGAATATAGGAAAATTTATTATTCAACTAAAGAATCTGAATATAACGGCATGATGGGAGGGTAGGTGAAGTTGTTTACAGCAAATGATGAATAAAATAGCGAATCACGTTGCCCTGCGGACCAAAGAAAGTTTTTTATGTTTTTAACATTGCAGACTATTAACTGTTCGCAGCCGCCGGCGATGAATGAAATTCGGAGCAATTACCATATAACTATCGCAGCTAAAGTCAGTAATTTGTGGTTGCGTTTACATTCAGCTCAACGGTGCAGCAAAATGAGTAAGAAGTGCACGGGCTAATAACGCAATAAATCTGGAGGGATGTAAATGCAGTCATATGGCAGAGGTCACAGAGGGTCCAGGCGCGTTCTCGCTCACATGCACCTCCTCGTGATGAACGGGATAGTTGATCAATAGATAAATAGTTTGAGATAGTTAGTGGATCCCAGGTTCGAGGGAACTCCTCCTATCGCGCCCTGTTCTTCTCCCCGCGCCCCATTTGCGCTCCTTTCCCTCCTCACATTAATCCTCGGCCACGACGTCCGTCTCAAATTTGAATATCAACGCAATTAATAGTCTAAACTACTACTATCTATAATTTTAGGGACCTGCGAGCGTTTAGCGGCCGCTCATTAAATCACGCGAGGGTGCGACGTCCCGAGAATAGCGACGTAAGTTCAATGAGAAAGGACTGCACGAGGTGCGTCGCATTCCTGGCCATTTCCAAGCTCCTATTCCCTATGGCCCGCCCTCTCCCGCAAACGCTCCCTCCGAAATGAATTGGAAGGCTCCAGTGTCGTCCTTTCATTTGGATCTAGAGGAGGAGCAAACGCATTACCGAAGCAACGTTTGGGATGAGCAAGACCCTAATCACGTGTACTGCCACACTAAATATTTACTATTTTTACTTTCTGCAACTAGTGCGAAAAAACGAGCCTTTTCTTCAGATCATTACGTTTGACGCCTACTGGATCCGGAATACCCAATTTCCCCGTATGGTCCGTGTATGTGTCTGTTGTTCGATTTACAGAAGAACGGCTGAACCGATTGAGCTGGTTCTTTTCTTAGTTTGTTCGTGATACGTTGGAGACGCGACAATAAGGTTATAAGCGATTTCCATCGATCTGAAGTAGGTAGTGGTCGACCAAAATGTACAATAAACTCAGGTTCTTAGCCATTTTTCTCGAAAAGGATTTCAATCATTCCGAAAAAACTAAGTTAATACCTAACTTTTCTTCTCCTAAAATACCTCCATGCAAATTGGGTGAACAGAGATATATTGCTGTTTGGCAGGCCGAATTAACTAGGTCTTTGTCCTCCAAGATGTCTGCACTTGCCCAAACGTGCATTGACCCTAAGTCATAGTTTCCCAGAGCACCAACCCCTTTGTTTGTGCCCGTGGGAAGTTCCCCTCCTCAGTTATTTCCGATTGACAACTGATATCCCCTTCTTCTGGACTTTCCCAAATATAATTTTCCCCTCCCTTCAACTTACATTCCTTCCAAACTCATTCACCTACGAGTTCTCGCGAAAGTCGATCGTCTCCCAGTTCTCCCAAGTCAGTCATCCATCAGCACTGGTGAACGACAATCCATGCTCTCAGTTCTCCCAACTCTCTCGCTCTCTCTCCCTTTCTCTCTCTCTCTCCCTCTCTCTCTTTTTCTCCCCCCCCCCTTAGTGTCGCACAACCAGTTCAACCACTCCCTTGTTCGCGTTTATACACTCACACTCAAATTGATTACGCTATTCCGTCAACTACAATACAGTCCTCACTCACGCTCACAACCTCCATTTATTTCTCGGTTTAAAGCTGCCTCATTCGTGCGCCCTAATCAAAAACTCACCCAACGGCAAACCCACATCAACGGTTTTCATCGAAGACACCGAATGTCTTTAGATTATCTATAAAGACATATCGTTGTCGATAGATATTCCTCTGACTGCCCAGTTAACAGAAATAAAAGTCAAAATGTGTCCAATCTAGTGTTTTTTTAAAACACGTCCATAATTTCCGGAGTAACTGTTATACTGGATGATATCAATCGTATGGAGTCTCTCCTAGCAACCTGTATTTATATTATATTATAACGTTTTCCGTAACTATTTCTACACCTATCTATTGAACGACAATATAAGCTCGGGAAAAGACATTTGTCGAATATTTATTTATTGGTTTTCCAATTTTTTTTTTTCCGCTGCCCGAAGGGAAGGAAAGTATAGTAATCGTGTCAAAAAAAAAAAATTAATTTTTTTTACTCAGTAGGCCTCAAAACGTAAAGATCTGAAGAAAACCCAAATTTTTTTTGACACGATTACTATACTTTCCTTCCCTTCGGGTAGCGGAAAGTAAAAACCTAATTTCGGCGCGTGGTCCGTGTGTGTGTGTGTCTGTAGTTCGATTTGCGTGAGAACGGCTGATCCGATTGAGCTGAGTATTTTTTGTTTTGTTCGTTATTTTCTGTAGACACCATAATAAGGTTATGGACGATTTCGGCCGATTGAAAGGGTGGTGGGGGTGGGGGACGAAAATGTACCGAAAACTAGTGTTTTTCGCATTTTCCTCGAAAACGGCACTAACGATTTCGATTGAACTTTCAAATTATCTCCTACTAATCAATACCTAACTTTTTCTCTCCGTACATATCTCCGTGAAAAAACGGTGACCGGAGATATAGGCCTATGACGCAAAAATAGGTTTTTTACGCTTTTTGGCAAAACGGCTTCGATGATTTTCACCAAACTCACAGGATGTTTTTGAATAAGTAATACCTACATATTGTTATCGATAAATATTCCTCTGACTGTCCATTGAACAGAGAGAAACATCAAAATGTGTTGAAAATAACGTTTTTTCGAACGTTTCCGTAAATTCCAGGGTAACTTCTTCTCCAGACGTGATAAATTCTAATGGAGTGTCTTCTAGTTACCCATACCCACATTTCGTTCTCCGTAATTATTTCTGTATATATATGTTGGTCGGAGATATAATCCAAGTTAACTCAAAAAAGGAGATTTGTCGAAAATTAATTTATCGGTATTCCAATTTTCCCAAAAACGGCTCTAACGATTTCGATCAAACTTACGGAGTACTCTCAGCTAACTAGTCCCTACGTTTTGTTCTCCATAAGTGTTCTTGTAAAAATGCGTTGATCGAAGATATAGCGCCCGCATATGGTTGGCGAATTAACGGAGGTTGTGGAAATTTGTGTGTTGCTAAGCACCAGATATGTTTCATCTGAAATCTTGGAATGTAGTAGGTACATTTTGAAATAGTACAACTAAAATTAGAAATAATTTTGTCCCCGGATAAGGTAGTGTTGACGTACTTAGGAAATACCGTACGAAATTATTGTGAAATACGAAGTAACTGAAACCAAACTTACTGTCGCAAACTGAAATGAGCATCGTGGGCAAATTTTTGTTTAAAAAAGTCTTTTTAGGATAATTATGCTAAATAATAATCTCGTTGTACAGAATTTGGAAACAATATGTCCAGGATACCAGGACGCTAACGGCTAAAGTTGTTCTCCTTCTATCGGAGAGAGAGGAGAATTTATTTCGGAATCGTTTTATTTCGAAATCGTAGAAAGGTTTCAAAAATATGATGGGCTCGTCTTGTAATGCAATATTTTAAGTTTTCTGTTAACTAGTTTTTCATTAACATTGATTAATATCTACACATCACGACTTTCCTTCGCTCCAAATCCATTCAGCGATCTTAATCACCAACAAAAGTTATTTTTCATTCAGTTTATGACCACGTTCCAACAAGGAGCAGGTGGTGCTTGAGGTTCTGGAACTTATCGAGTCCCTCCTACTTATGCCACGACTACTATTGGTTAAATAACTTATAAATGAATCATAAAACTGTCAACATGATCTTACTGAGATCGTCTTGACTGTTTTGGGATCATCGGGTACAACCCGTAAGAAATGGTAGTAAGGGGTTCGAATTCTGGAATTTCTGGGCTCTTACATAATTTATGATTAGATGAAATATATCTCGAAATCTTAAAACTAATAAGCGAGGAAAACATCGACCTGTTTGTCGCTCTCTATAACCGTATTTATGAAACTGGCAGAATACCTCAAGATTGGTTAGAATCGATTTTCATACCATTGCCAAAGAAAACAAATCCAAAAGATTGCGGAGACTTTCGTTTAATAAGCTTAATTAGCCAGGCATTAAAAGTCCTACTGAAAATAATTCATAATCGCATTTCTGGCAAATGCGAAGCGAACATTGGAGATGACCAGTTTGGCTTCAGGAGCGGAATGGGCACGAGAGAGGCTTTGTTCAGCTTACTGCTACTGGCGCAAAAATGCTATGATCAACAACGAGACATCTTCATCTGCTTCATAGACTTCGAGAAAGCATTTGATAGAGTGAGACTCTGATACAGAACGTATATTGGAACCAGAGCGCTAGAATCAGGACAGAGGGATCCATGTCAGAGCAAATCGGGATTGGCCGGGGAGTTCGGCAGGGCTGCGTCTGGTCCCCATTACTGTTCAATCTTTACTCAGAGCTAATATTTTTCAGATCTCTGGCAGATATCTCAGAGGGGGTCAAGGTTAATGGCGTGAACATCATCAGATACGCTGACGATACTGTCTTGATCGCTGACTAGGATGTAGGTCTACAGCGACTCCTCAACAGCGTAAGCAATACCTGCGAAGAGTTTGGTATGAAAATAAATGCGAAGAAAACCAAGGTAATGATAATCAAAAAGTCAAAAAATGTCCCACAACCAATCCAAATAAATGGAAGGATACTAGAAGAAGTGGGCAAGTTTCAATACCTGGGATGCTGGATAGACAACAAACTAGATCCAGACATAGAAGTTAGATCGAGAATAGAACAAGCCAGAAACTGTTTCGTACGACTCAGGAGGCTCCTCTGCGACTCACGAATTAGTCTCGACCTGCGTTTAAGACTCTCAAAATGTTATGTATGGTCTGCTCTCTTGTACGGAGTCGAAACATGGACCCTAAAAACGCAAACAATCAACAGGCTGGAAGCTTTCGAGATGTGGACATATCGCAGAATACTCAAAATACCATGGTCATCGCATACCACGATCGAAGAAGTCTTGCGCAGGATTGGAATAGAACGAGAACTATTCAAACTTGTAAAAGTCCGTAAAACTGCATACCTAGGTCATATCCTGAGAAACGACAAATACCGTTACGCACAGCTCATCGTCAAGGGAAAGATCGAGGGCAAGCGAGGCCAGGGACGGAAGAAGATGCCATGGCTGAGGAATGTACGTCGGTAGACTGGCATGAGCTTCGAGGAGCTCATCAGAGCCGCTGAAGACAGAGAGGGATTTGCCACTGTGATATCCAACCTTCGTTGATGGAGATGGCACGTCGAAGGAGAAGACATAATTTATGAACGTTGAAACGTCATCGTTCAGTTAGGTCAATCGACTACCACTTTCATTTTTCGGACAATGCAAGTACCATTTGAGCGCAATTTATAATGAAACTGCGCTTTTCTACGAAGCGTTTGATAATTTTATGGTATTGTCGTGCTGTTTGGGTCTGTTCACACAAAAAATTAGTCAAAATATTTATGGTGATTATAGTTATCACAAATATCCATGGTTTTTGACAAATGTTGCTGACATTATTTTGTCGTTTCTAATTGGCCTGCAAGCTTAATGTCAAATTTGATATTTATTTGGTCAGTTCTTCAAAGTGCATTCGGTTTCGCTGCCACGGTGGGCTTTAAATGGTGTGTGTTGGCGTGATGAACAACGGGCAGGCTTGTTGGAACAAACGCAACAGCTATTGCCTCCCACAGAGCTCTAGTTCTGTAGTACGCAAAGATCGCTCCTACACAGCAGTTATATGCAACACAGCGCCTGTTAAGTCGATATTGCTGCGGCAGGACCCTGTTGACCGTTGTGACACTTTTTCGATTAGTAGCAACGTGTTGGGGAAAACGCACACACGAGCCCGACTCAAAAAAAGGAGGAAGCAATGAAAATGTCAGAGAGGGTTACTGTATCACTGTATTAAATTTTTCTGAGAGAAAGCAACAAAGGAAAACAAAGGTAACGTCCGCTAGAAGTAACAAAATAGGGGAACCTGCTCGCTAACTCATTAAGGAGGGATGTCTTGACGATGGAGGCTGATTAGGTTGGCAGAAGTGAGAGTTGTCCGGCTGATAACACTGCCATCAATTAATTCTGCTAATCTGATAGCGTAAATTTCGAAGCTTGTTGGCTTGAAATGGTTGAAGTATGTGAAATGGGTGAAGTTGGTTGGTGAGTGTGAAGGCGCCATGATGCGAATTTCAACTCTGAATTGAGTAAGTTTGTAATAGAAAAAATGGTGTGTTTTGCACTCAAATGACCAATGAAACGCAAATATCTCAAGAGAAGTCAATAGAAGGTTTTTTTTTCGTGCGGACTACATAATTTCACTGTCCGCTTTGTGGTTTGTAGGAATGTAAAAATGGGGCAAAAACGAGTGACATTTGGCATTTAGTTTGGTGGCGGTCGCACGAGGGCGAGTGACTGAGCTCCTCTTTCCCTGCGGTTTCATCCTTCAGACGTCGCATAATACGAAGGGCGATTTTCAAAGGAAAAGAAGTTGGTTGGTTGTTGCAAAAGAGTGAGAGGGCGGAGGAAAAGAAAAGTATTAGAAAGGGCGGGCGAGCGAGAAAGAGGGAAGAAGGAAATCCGAAAAGCGGATAACTGAGCAGAGCGATGGAAGAGGGATGAGGGTGAGAGCGAGAGAGAAAAAAAATCGCAAGGGAAGTGGCCTTTTTGGGGGAGAGACGGACTCAACTGGGAGTCGGCCGCCAGAAACGTTGTCCAATTATGCATAACAATGTTGATGCGCCGTGTCATATTTTAGATTCAAAGGATCGCGTTTCGAGTGGAGGAAAAACGAAGCAATAATAAAAGAGTTCGCAATCGGAGGACATTTGTCGGCCTATAAACGCTGGGCCCTCGACATCGACTATTGTTAGCAAATAGCGACTTCCTCTCAACCTAATGCCTGGCGCTGCTCTGAAGGGGTCCGTAGGAGACATGGCGACGTGGGGGGCACTCACTCTTATTTCCTTTCAATGTTTTTTTTTTTTTCGGTTTTTCCCTCTTCCCTCGTTTTGATCCCTGTCCTTATCGGACTGTCGAAGAGGAAACAGTCGAAGGGCATCAAATTGTAAAGTGGAAGAAGAAGATGGAGAGCGAGGGGAATAAAGATATCTCCAAGACGCAATCTCGTTACGAACGAGAAAAATGACTATTGCCTCCAGGCCAGCTGTGAGAAATGTTTCTTAAGCGTTGAATCGCGTTGTCGGGTAGGAAACACAGCCGTGTAGCGCATAAAACTATTATGAGCATACAGGGTGCGCTGACTCAACTGTCAAAACTCCAGGGATCAATTTCTTAAACGATATCCAACAAACACCTCCCGTAACGATTTTTGTAACTTCGAGAACCAACGTTTAATTTATTTTTTCGTTATCAAAAACACTTGTAGTTCTCAAACTACGAGTATTAACCCCAAAAAACTATGATTAGTCCGATCAAGGACCGATAAAACATTCCATGGATGGTTCACTCGACTAAAGCGTACTATATAACTTTGCCGGGCTCAGCTCAGCGTATGCCGAATTGGTACAACAATTGGTGGCTGTCCTCAACCCAAACAGTTCGTATTAGTTCGTAATTCTCTTAACTTCCTCGATCTTTCTGTCTCCGTGAATAACAAACGGCACGAATTTGCTATTTTCCGAAAAGAGACGTATAGCGATATCACTATTCATAACTCATCAAACCATCCACGAGTTCGCAAGCATGCCGTATTCTATAGTATGAGAAATCGAGCATTATCTATACCAATGAGTGAAATAGTAGAGCCGGGATTTCATAGCTAGTTGGAGAGGTTGTAGTTGAAAGTAGAAATTGGATTAGCATACCACACTATGGGCCTGTTTCCGACAAAATATCCAAAATTGTATCATGTAGAGGGTATAAGGTTGGGTTTAAAAATCAAAGCAGTCTTAAATCTTCATTAGGCTCGGTTAAAGATAAAATACAAATTCAGGATAAAAGTGGGGTGTATAAGTTGAAATGTTCTTATGAGCTAGAGTATTGTGGACAAACAGGACGGAAATTCAAGGGAAGAATTAAGGAGCACGAAAAGGATTATAGGGATAGCAAAGGTGGTTCAGCTTTTGCAAATCACCTGACCGAATCCAGCCACTCCTTCTCTTTTGATCTAACAGATAGACAATACATCGAATTTCTCCATTTTTGCCTCAAGGGACGTATTTTGGATGTACTTGAGAAACTTGAAATCATCAAAAGCAACGGGTTAGATAGGTGTTTAAATGAGGTGATCCCTCATAGCATTTCTCCATTGATGGCTTCATTTTTATGAGACCTTGTTTGACCTTATTACATTAACCTCTTATTAATTCCCCCTTTTCCGCTATCCCGCTACGATGTACCTGACACTAGGAAAACCTGGATCAACGTCAACCTCTCCGCTGTTCCCCGTTCAGTTGACTTTTTTGTTGCCGATGACTTGACCGTCGAAATCGATCTAACGCTGTAACTCAAATTTAGTGGAAATAGACAATCGTTATATATTTTTATTCGTTTTATTTCATTGTCAATCAACTTCCCTTCTTCCAATATTCCAACCTTTGAACACAAGGATTAGTCATTCCAGATCCGACAACTTTGTTTCTCCCTTATTGAGATGTGTCAACCAACCAGTTTTCCTGCAACTTCCCTCCTCATCTCACCCCTCGTTTTGCTACCTCAATACCATTCAGTCTGCGCTACATTACGGTAACACATCACTCACCCGCCCGAACACCAGTTCCTTATCCGAAGACTTTAACATGTAATTGTCACGTGGATCCTTGTAACGAAGGAGGCTAAGTAGCTGTATAAACGTATTGGGGAGGCCAGGAAGCGAGGAAGATGCGATTTGCAGAGAGTGACCCTGTTGTACAGGAGGACCAGGCTCTGTAGGTGACCATGAGGCGTCGGGACTTTGGTTGGGTTAGCTGGCAAGCCATTATCCACTTCAGCTCTTCACCTCTGTCCCTGGTAATGGGTTGGCAGCATTTAAGGATGTGGCATCCTTGTCGCTATCCACTATGGGTTGTCCTAGTACGCTAATTTGAGTTTAAATTGTTGTATATGTCCATGGTATGAGTGGTAGTAACTACTCGTATGTCCTCTCAGGTGTATTGATTTTCGCCAATTCGAAGGTCAGCAGAGAGATAAAGGGACCCTCGCATGAGCCACAGCTGTCAATTTGGCCATACGTCGGTAACTGTGACACATGAGGGATTTTTTGATTACTACAGATGGGGCGAGCGGCTCATGAGGATACTATGGAAGTGTTGCTCAGTTCAGTTTCCCCTCATTCTCACTGACTATCTGTAACTAGAGTATCGTTCTAACGTGTTAAAGTGTGACTCCAAGAGCTTTCTTTCGCCGTTCGAGATTATTTCTGAGTCAACGGGTTCTGTAGCAGGTTGAGTGTGCAATTACGTGCAAATGTCCTGCAATAATCAGTCTAATCCCTAACCGGCTGTGATGTCTTTAGTGCCTACTCTGTGAAGGTGTTACCTACGTACGTCAAGTATGTGGTGACTATATGTTACCCTTTTAGCCCAGCTTGTACGACCGCGCAGAGAGTACTAGCAGCGGGATTCAGGCGCCCTAACTGGAAATGTAGCGGATGTTCGTAATTCATCACCACAGCAGTACTGGCGCCTCACCACCTGTTCGACATGGGCTTGTACATACAGTCTCCACCTCTTGGGTATGGGCTGTGGCGTGGAATATCGAGACAACCAACCACGATGCGGCTGGCAACGATCCCAGCATTAATAAAAACACAAACCATGAACCAAAATGAGGGTTTTCGGTTTCAGAGGGCCTAAAATCGTGAAGATCTTAGAAAAACTCAACTGTTTTTGGACGATTCCAATACTTCGTCGGAACTTAATTTTAGCTGTTTCCCTCGTAACATGTCTGAAAGGTTTGAGTCTTGTGAAATATAAAACGAACGCCATTGGTTTCAGAGCACATCCAGCTGACTACGGAGAGTTTGGAGATGACGATTTACAGATTATGTCAAAACAATCAAATCGATCATATTGAAAGAAGGTGATAGCGGTAGAACGGATGGAAATTCTTGGAGTTGTTCAACCATCCTTTTGCCAGCTCTTGTGCCAACTCCTGCTTGATATATCGTGGCGTACTGTCCCAGCGGCTTTGCAAGGTGACGATTGGGTCCTGTGGTGCCCCACTCCCCCTCATCACAGAACCATCATTATACCATGTCATCCCGCGCCTCTCAGTAGAGGAAAGAACCTCTCTCACTACATTACCAGACGCTGAATGACAGTTGGATGATTTGCTGCTCTGGCATAACGTCCTTAGCATAGGCAGCTGCCCCTTGTATTTTGAACTGAGGCTTGCCTTTGCTCCGGTGGAGATGGTCTGCAATAGCCTCAACGCTTCCTAGTGCTTTGAATGTGTGTGCGCAGGGGTGAGACATTCAACAGGACTAGGAAGTGGAGCAAGTATTCACAGCCTTTGCGATGGTAAGGCAAACCTGTCTTCGCAGTACCAGGAGCTTTCGTGGAACTGCACGACTGTTCGTCGCCATCCACCATAGTGTGGAGGCACATAAAACAGTGTCTTATTGTTGAGGCAGTGTATCATTTTTCAAATGGTTTTGCGGGGTCGAAAGTAGAAGTGGAACGTAGATTTTTTCGATCGAGATGGGAACCGCAATCAGAAAACCTAGAGAATGAAAGAGACAACGAGAGAGGAGAAAAGGGGCGTGTGCATCCACCTCGCGATTGTGCGATAAGATGCCGGTGAAGCGCCGACAAGTTTCGTAACTTCGCATCTCCAAACTGAGGGGGTGTGTTCGTCCGATACGAACTAACCACACTCGGCTGCTTAATACTTGAAGGCAGTCAAGGTGGTTTAAGGATGTTTCGTGTTTTATAATTTCTTATGACGTTGCTGATCCGAGGACGTCGTCTCCTCCACGATAAACCCATTTTATAGGACTCGGAGGCTTATGGTTTCTATTAAAAGAGAGTGAGTGGAATGTCAGAGTAATGCAGGAGAGAAGGGATGTGTTGTGGAAAGCGGCGGCAACGTCGCGTTAAGACCGGGGGTTAAAGGACCGAAGCGTCTCCTTCAAATTTATTGATATTCAGTGTTAATTAGGCAAGGTTAGGCATAGCCTATTATCAGGTTATTGCTTCTCTAATGTCTGGAGGCTGGCTCTATTTACATAGCAGACCATGCATCACTTCTTCTTCACCCCTTTCCTTAGGAGCTTCCGGCTCTTCCTCGTTTCTCACCAACCCTCGAACCCTCGAGCCCTCCGGGGAGCCAAACCGAAGTCTTGAACCCTTTCCTGCTCCACAGTGGCTTCTCCCTTCCCCCGCTCTTATTAACACTCCTCGCTTCCGCTCTTCTCTAATGACACTTTTTCCTTCTCTCAGAAATACTTGCCAAACAGTCTAGCGAAGATTTTTTTTTTCTTTTTGTTTCCTCTTCCTTCTTCATCTTCTTCACTTCGAGCTCCATCGTGAGGCCATCACCATCGAATCAATCATCTTCAGCTTCAAGAAGAAATAGTTGCTAAAAAAAAGACCTCAGCGTCGCCTTCTTCTTCCCAGTGCAAAGTAATCGGACAAATCGATGGCGAAAAATGCTTTCAAGATGCTGTCCTCATTATTATATCCTCGTCTCGTGGCGAAGTTTGAGGTCTCAACCTAAATTCTACTCACGAAAATTATGATTAAGCGACTCGCAAACTCGCCAAACGCCGACGCTCAGACGTGTTTGCTATTTCTACCGCCAATGTAGGAATCTTCCGATCGTTAAGTTCACTTTGTATTTCAAATCTGTGACTGGGATTCATTTCAAATGTGGAGAAACGTAGAGATTTCTTGTGATACCACGCCAAACAAATTAATAATGAGCGAGTGAATTCATTCGACGGAGGTCAGAAGAGTCTCAGTAGTTGGATGAACCGATCGGTATTGATCGTCATGCACAAGTAAAATGAAAGTGTTACACGAAGTTCGAGCAAGACACGCGGGACGATTCGGCGTTCGGAAATTGAAGGCGATGCTTTGAAAGAAGTTGAAGACAGGTCAACGAAGAAAACGTTAAATGTGAACGAGAAAAAGCGATTATTAGAGCGGCTCCTTGTGCGGTAACCCTAATATAAATGTCAAAGGCGAAAATATCTCGTTTGTGGAGACCGAACAGCCATAGGTAGCAGCTTTGGCACAGAGGTCTGTAGGCCGCGGTGCTCATTCCAACGTTGGGACAGCCAGAACTATATAGGTAATAGCTTCCATCCAGCCACGCCACAATTTTTCGGTTTCTTTACGAGGTCTGTTCAATAAATAACCGAACTTTATAAACAACGCGGCAACAGGCATATTTAGCGATGTGCGGTTGGTAGCACTTTGTTCCGCGTCATTTCCTTTGTAAACACATGTTTTTCCATTGTTGATATCTTGTTTACTTTTCGTGGTGTTGTGTTTTTAGTACGACGTGTTCAGGTGCTAGTGACTATTTTCGTAATGTGCGACATTCGTGAGCAAAGATGAAACGTGAAATTTTGCGTGAAACTTGGAAAAACTTTTACAGAAACATTTCAACTTTTGAAACAAGCTTATGGCGATGATTCTCTGAGCCGCACGCAATGTTACGAATGGTTCTCTCGATTCAAAAACAGTCGCCAGTCAATTGAAGATGAGCCTCGATCAGGAAGGCCTTCGAGTTCGACTGATGACATTCATGTCAGAAAAGTGAATGATCTGGTGCGTGCAAATCGCCGATTGACTGTCAGAGAACTTGCAGAAGACGTTGCAGAACGGTTACGTGAAAAAGTTCGCAAAAAGCGGCCAGAGTTGTGGCGAGACGACTCTTGGTTCCTTCACCATGACAATGCACCTGCACACTCAGCTTTGTCCATTCGTCAGTTTTGTGCAAAAAATCACATGACTGTCCTCCCTCAGCCTGCCTACTCCCCAGATCTAGCTCCGTGCGACTGCTTTTTATTCCCAAAGTTGAAATCGGTGATGAAAGGGCACCGTTTCGAAACTATTGATGAGATTAAAGAAAATACGTCACGGACCTTGAAGGCCATCTCAAAAGAAGCTATACGGGACTGTTTTGCGAAGTGGAAACATCGCTGGGAAAAGTGTGTGAATAGGGAAGGGGAGTACTTTGAAGGGGATAAGAGCGAATGATCTGTAAATTTAATAATAAAGACGTAAAACCAAAAGTTCGGTTATTTATTGATCAGACCTCGTATTTTCTTTTTTTCGGTACACAAACAATTTTAACTTAATTTTTACTTTCCAATACTCCAAAGGGAAAGGAAAGTATAGTAGCCCTGACAAAAAAAGTGGGTTTTCTTCAGATCTTTACGTTTTGAGGCCTACTGAAGCCTAATTTAGGCTTTTTTACCCATTTTGACAAAACGGTTTCAACGATTATCATCAAACTTTCAAGATTCTTTCAAATAGTTAATACCTACATAGTGTTCTCAATAAATGTTTCTCTGATAGTCCATTGAACGGAGATAAAAATAAAAATGTGATGTGATTAATCTTAAGGAGTGTCTTTTACATACTAAACCTACATTTTGTTCCCCGCAACTATCTCTGCATTCATCTGTTGGACGGAGATATAAGTCACATTAACTCAGAAAAGGAGATTTGTCGAATATTAATTTATCGGTACTCCAAAATGACTCGGACGATTTCGATCAAACTTACGGTGTACTCTCAGCTAACTAGTACGTACATTTTGTTCTCCATAAATGTTTCTGTAGAAATGCGTTGAACGAAGATATAGCGCCTGCATAAGTAGCTGGTGTTCGAACTTAAAGGGGTGGCAGAAAGTTGTGTGTTGCTACGCACTGCTCGTTATCATTGACAGTTGCAATTAAATGATAGTACCGTAAAACGGGAAAATGATGAGAACAACATAGTAAATTATCAAACATTCCGAGAAAAAAAAGATTTCAGTGCAGTTTTTTCCTTATAAATCCCGCTCATGAGACAGAAAAATCACGGGATAGTAAATGAATAGTGATTAATTATTATAAATAATTTAATAATAACACTCGATTTCCACTAGCAACCCCAGACGTTTCGGAATTCAAACCACCGCTGTTTCACTTACAATCACTTTTGACAGCTAATTTTAAAATAAATCGTCTGGACAGTTTCGATTCTGCATTTGGGGATGTCTGGGGGAGTACTGACCGAGTGGCCCCTACTTCGTTCAGACCCCGCAGATGAAGCGAAATTTGGGATGAACGAATTACCCTCCAGCGACCCCTCGACCACCACGATCCACCGCAGGGCAAGCGTATTTTCGAGCATTTCCAAGCCTTACCCTAGGTACGAGTTGGATTGCTCCGTTCCATCCACCTTGCCCTGCGAGGCAGCCACCTGTCGTGGCCCTAACCCACGACGCACCGGCGCAAGGCCACAGGCCGCGCTTTCCCGTGGTACCTTGTTTGGCCAGAATGGTCGCTGGCCCACCCCATCTTACGAAGACGATCTTACGAGGCTTTCCCTCATCCGAGGACAAGGCAGATTGGACTCACTGCCCTCGTTGGAGTTTGGAAGGACCCCAATAAGCTGCGGCAGAGGCCCCCAAGCTTCTACCCACTACTTCGGGGCTCATAAATCGCTTGAGCGTTGGTCGCTTCACAACGGTTGTGGTAGAAATAAATCTCAATAAATTCTGGAACTTCAGGTGCAATCACTTTTCACATAAATCGCGCGGTTACGCTTAACTAAAATTCAAATGAGCTGAATGAAAAGCAAGTTGAAATGGCAGCTAAAGCTACGAAGGGGGCAGAATTTACGTGGGGCTGAGGAACGTTGTGTGATGCGTCGTATTTTTGTTTGACTTTAAATGCCTTTGGTTTTGTTTTTGGCTGACAAAAAGTAGATCGTACCGATGCTTGGGCGATTCTATTTTAGACTTTTTATTGAGTTCCATATTTGTATCCCACTGAAAAAGGAAACAGAGGAGGTCTTATAAGGGCGTCATTTTTATTTTGACACCACCTGAGTCACAGATAACACAACCCGCATAATCCAAAAAAATGGGAGAAACAATCCGAAGAGGACTAAATACGGGCGGATAGGAAACGCAGAAATACGTATAAAAGTTTCGATAGACCATATTACGTTTGTAACTCTCCCCGTTCTATCTTCGAAACTGTACTCTCCTAGTTCCTTCTCAGGAGGCTGAATTTTCTACTTCGATTTGCATTCGACTATCCAACTTTTAGCTCTTGGGTAGAGTTACCAACCAAAAGTACTCGTCGAGACCATTATAATGCTCTGAAAAACGGAAATTCGGACTTTTTTACAATCCCTGTTTTTTACCGTCCCACGTCTTTGTTTCATTTTACCTTTGCAATATTTTACATTCCCCACCACTTTCAAAACTTGTGATTCGTTTGCAACCCAAGCACAATTCCGGCCTTTTTTTCATTTTTGAACGCATATCCTTCAAACGGGGGAATACGAAGAATCCAACGATATTCATTCCGTATTGAGTACCGTTAGGGCAAGCTGAATTGCGTGGCGAACGCCGTATCCCGCGTTGAAGCTTTAACCGCAACCTCCATTGCTGAAAACCTCTAAGAACCAAGATGATGAATGAATGAATGGATAATGATATATATTTCCGAAATATTTACATATATAAGGAGAACAAAAACAGCAAAAAAAAAAAAGAGAAAATCAATATTAATTCCTGTCCTGTAATGGAAACTACCCCCCTCATGGATCATTGATCCGTGCCAAGGGGGGGGGGGGGAGTTGCAGTAGTGAATTACTTCTTATTCTATATTAATTTATAACATTTAGTTCCTCAAATATTGACCTAAGATTTTTCATAAACAACTAGTTACTATATACCTACCTACTATGTTTAAAAGAAAAACAGAAAAATAATATGCTTAAACCTACTATGCTTCAAAGAAAAACAGTAAAATAATATGATATGTAAAAAAAAGTAATAATTTATCAAACAGTATAAATACTGCACATCATGGCATCGCATTCCGAGGGAGTGGCAGCAATGAGGTACGAGAAGAATGACTTTTTGTAAACCGTTCTTCTGACGGAAAGAGGGTGGGCCAGAGAGCTCGATACGGTCCGCAAGATGTACGGCAAGTTGTGATACAGGTGGCGAGACGTAGATATTGAGCGACTAGGTGGGATGGGTATCACTGCTTGGGTTGTTAATCTCACTGCACGATACTCAATATTTCAGGATGCTTCTGGAAGTAAAAGAGAGCGTGCTTTATATAGAGCTGCTTCATAGTAAAAGCTTTGGCCTCGTCAAACAGCTCAGCACTAGGAAACCTCCGGGGTTTTTTTAGAAGTACCTTCAAAATAGCTCTTTGCAGTACATTTACTGGTTCTAGCACGCTACTGTAAGCATTACCCCACCAGATAACACCAAAACCAAGTACTGACTGTACTAAGGCTTGTACAATAAAGTGAGAGTGCTCTTCGAGAAGTAGTTTCGGATGGTATGGAACATGTGAACAAGTTTCCTGATTTTCTTCGCCAATGCGATCACCTGGGCCTTCCAATCAAGACTCTCATCCAGCACTAACCCTAGGTACTGTGCGCTTCTCTTTCTATATCCGAGCACCCACATGCCATGTACTCTGAATTACAGAAGTGCAATGTCTGAGAGTCCTTGTCTCTGGCACGGGGAAACAATAGGTATTTTGACTTATTCACGTTTATGGTGAGAGATTGGGAGTTGAGCCATAAGCATATGTTATTCATTCCCTCATTTGCTCGAGTAAAAGCCGCTAGCCATGACTCCTGTTCAAACAGGAAGGCTGCATCATCGGCGAATAGGTACACCTTTCCGCTAATGGGTATTTTCCCAATATCATTGATAAATATCCTAAATAAATCTGGACCCAGCGTACTCCCTTGAATTATTTCAAAATTCACAGGAAGTATGCCACTTTCCACCCCATCAACACTCACCAACTGCCTCCTACCAGACAGGTAGCTCGTGAACCAAGAGATCTCTTTCCTCATTACTCCATGACGTTCCAAGGCGCTGATCAATCTATTCCTGTCTATGGAATCGAAGCATTTGGCAAGGTCTATCAAGACCAAGATTCCATTCCTCTTCCTATCCATTAATTCATAAAGGTCTTTTGTAAGAGTATAACGGGCCTCCTCGACTCCAACGCCAGGTGTAAAGCCGAATTGCCTAGCTGTAATCAGGTTATGTTTGTTCAGATATGAATTCAATTGTTTTTTAACCCATTTCTCTAAGAACTTGGAGAGAATGCTCAGTAATGAAATAGGTCTAAAGTTGGTAAGCTCGACAGTTGATCCCCCTTGTGTAGGGGGATGACTTTCGCTATCTTCCATACGTCAGGAAAAGTTGAACATTCTAGACTGCAGTTTATTATGTGGATGATTGGGCGTTTTAGGAAATCAAAATAAGTTTCAATAATCTTATAACTTATACCATCAGCTCCTGGAGCCGATTTTCCATTCATCGCTTTGATGAGGCTTCTCAATTCATCTTCTGTAATTAGCGATAGTGATAGAGAGTGAGTCCTGCATTCAACGCCTTTCTGCCTTTGTACGTTGCTGTCAACACTCGACTTAGGTATCTGCACAGCCAATTTTTGTCCCACATTTGAAAAAAAATCATTAAAATCATTCGCCACCTCTTTTTTTGCGTCAGAAGACGACAGAGGATTCGCAGTTTGTTTTTTCCTAGTTAGGGCCTCCGTTTGACTCTTTTTGCTTTTGCCCAGCACAGTGTTGTTAAGAAGTTTCCACGTCTCTTTTGGGTTATCATTCAACGATAAGATGATTGGTATAATAGGAAATTTTATAAAGTCCAAAGTTCCCCGGAACTGCATCCAAAATGGAAAGTAGAAAGACACAATTTGTTCTATTTTCGCAAATCGTTTTTGAAGGAAGAAATTGAAGATCCTAGTGAGGACTGGAAGCTTGCAGTACCTTAGGTTTTGAGAGCCGACGTTCTCCGCGAGTGTCACGACAATCCCCAAGCAGGTCATAGGCGCAAAGGACGTCAGTATTATTGGCCTGGAATGTACAGCGTTGTCATCTTTTTCAGCGTGCGCCACCTCGAGGCTTAATGTTCCCACGCTATCTAACAGCTCATTGGCACACTGTACTGCTGCTTATGTACACGGATATATTTCCTATCCTAAGAAGCTTGTTATTACATGATGGAGCACACTACGAAGGTGAGCTTAATGACGCGCACGTCCTCAGTGATGCGTATTGTATTCCAAAACCCGTCGAATCACTAATTTCCCGCCGTGAAATTGACACACATAAACATATAACACGCTGCTTTTAAATAAATACGTATTTATGCGAGACTATAACAATTTCCCAGGGATGACGGCCGAGCGGTTCCAACAGATAACGCTCAGAACCCAGCAATAAATATTCCGCCAACAATACGCTGAAGGTTCAGCCGTTGGAATTTTTTGTTGTTTTCGGTTAAAAAAAATGTCTCGACTTCTATTCTGGAATTGAGATGGTTCCAAACGAGGAAAAGAACAAAGGTCGACAAAAAAAAGTGAGCAGTTGGGAACAAAAATGAGAGCGATATAAGGTGACATATGAAATGGGGCGATCTGAGGGAACCCATCAACGGAGCAAATCCTATTTGCTTGGGGATGACCCTCTGGTCGAGGAGGAATGAAGAGGGTAGAAAATGCCCTGAAAAAAAAAGTCAGGGGCAATCTGGCAGCAATTTAAAATCAATAGGCAAACGTGTTTGTTTTACTGAAGACCGTCCGTTTTTCGAAGGGGGGGAAAGTTTAAGTGATTCTTTCTATCGGCTCTCAAGTATCAATTAACGATGCAAAGGAGGAAAGAGGAAACATTCATAAATCACCGAAGGAGCTAAACCATCTGGAAGAACAATAGAAGAGAACGGCAGCTACAATATTTTCAACTTCCTCTAACCCATTCAGTCGTTAATTCAGAAAACCCCTCGTTCACAAATCAATAACTTCCGGAGAACTTTCACAAAATGTTTGTAATGAAGTTTGTTCCGGTTCTAAATGAAAATCTCCTACCAACGACAGTACAGGATGAGGATCCATGATCCGCTATACGTTCCTGTTTACGTACAAGTACAAAGCGCACGTATCCATTGCCCCATAAGTTAGTATCCCACATAACTTGAAGTATGTCACACTTTATATTAATGGTTGTGACACTAACGAAATTTAGGAGGGGGTGAACCCACGAAAATTAAAACGAAAAGATATATATATATCAAAAATAATTGTATAACCTGGCTTGAGGAGACGAAAAATAACAAAGTGTTGAATTGCTACATACACTAGTTTATTACAAAAAAAACTTCTCAGGGCATCACAGAAAAAAATACATGTTCCGGTACGGGACTTAAAGATAAGCATACCTACCTAATTATAATTTCGGGATGGATATACCAGTCGAGACTTGATCCCTTAGATCCTATACTTATAAAATTGTACTTACAATTTCCGACGGCCGTGGAATTAATGCAAATATAAATTCATGCTATAATTTCTCGAGACTTATCGGCGAGCGGAAATAAGGGAATCCGAGACGGGAGCGGCCGACGTTCCTTCAGTATTTTCTGATTTTCTTTCGGTGGGTACCTGAAACTGATCAATCGGGAAACGGATTGTGATTTTCGAGGTCGATGACAGTCAAATACGGCAAATTTTCTGAAAGGCGTCTGCATACCGGTACGTTATAGGTGGGATGATGAAGATTGCTGCCGGTGACGATTCCTTCAAGTTGATCCTCGGTGATTCTCCTTTAGTGGAGACGGGAAACAGGTGATCGAAAAACTTCGTCGTCCTCCGACGAGAGTAGACGGGAGGGAAAATAAAGAAAATAACTTGGCTTTCGTACGAAAAAAAAAAAAGGTTTGACGGGAGGTAGGTGCGAGAGGCATCAGCGAGACAAGAATAATGGAGGACTTCGACGTACGTCAAAATTGGGCCGAGAAAAGTAGTCCCTATTCAACATGTGCATGTGGGGTTTTTTTTCTGCTGTCAATGATCATTAATCCTCTGTCTGGATAAGTAAACAATCCAAATGTTATTAAAAAGAAATTCCCTGGTTCTGGGTTATCTTCCCAGGAGCATGCCCATGCTACCAGGCGCGATCACGGGTTGTGGATAGTGGAACGGCTACGGCATTGTCCCCATGGGCATGTCTGCGGCCAGCTGTGAATATGGTCAGCATTCTGACTGAATAAGCAGCCGCGAACAATGGGCAAAACCCAAGAGATCGCAGAAGAGATCCTGAACGAAGGGCTCAAGGGCAAGCGGATCTACATTTTCTCAGACAGGCCAGGCCATAAAGGCCTTAAAGGCCATCGCAGCCTATAGTTTTAGGTCTAAGCTGGCATGGGAATGCCTCCATGCGCTCAAGCAGCTCGGCGCCCGTAACAGGCTCTCCCTCATTTGGGTGCCGGCTCACAGGGGGCATGAGGGCAATGAAAAGGCTGACCGCCTCGCGAAAAGGGGTACAGAATCCCTACCCATCGCGCCTAAACCACACGTGGGTCTGACGAAAAGTCACCTGTTGCTCGATGGGAGATACAGAAAATGGCGCCCATTGGCATCGCCAGCCACGACTAAGACAGGCGAAACGGCTTGTCACGCCTTCCTGTCAAAGGACGAAGGCGATGCTGACACTCTCTAGACAAGATCTGAGAGTACTGATAAGCTTCTTCACCGGGCACTGCCCACTCAGATATCACCTCAACAAGATGGGCATCTCAGAGGCGGTGGAATGCAGACGCTGCGGTGACGAGGACGAGGCAGCAGAGCATATCCTATGTGAATGCCCTGCCTTGGCAGCAAAACGCTTTGAATACTTCGGTCAGGGGACCACTAAACCCCAAATCATAGCGGACTCTGCGGTGAAGGACATACTCGGCTTCCTAAGGGGGGCGGGTATGTACGACGCCTTCTACTAAGAAAGGGCCAGGATTAAACCTTCCGGAGATAACAAGACATACGAAGAGGATTTCCAGATTCAGTAGGCTGTGGGCCAACTCGAACACTCGATACCGCTTTCATTCAAGTGTGGCGGGAAGTTCAAATTTTATTCGTGGCACATGGTACGATCTATAAAACCCTCAGATGTCCAAGTTCTACGGCGATTACATAGATTGTATGATGTACGTACATGATGTTCACAGTATAATCAAACATCCAACAAGAACAATAAAACCACTGTTACTACTGGAGTACCAATGTGGAAAGTAATTTACGTAACAGATTGTGAAACCTACGAATTATATTATAAACTATACAGACTAATAATTGTAAGCATATTGATTGTATTTAATTATTAAATAGAGATAAATACAGGCGATATACATAAATACGATATATCTGCAGTATACATAAAAGTTCGATGACATATTCCTGTTAATGTGGTATGGTTTAATATATTAAATAAAAGGGAACTGGATAACGTAATACTAAAATGAAAAGTACATTCATCATTTTGACATACATAACCCATTATAATCCTTTGTGCTGATCCACAGTTGGTCGGCTACCCTTCCAGTGCTCCAAAACATCCCCCAATGGTGCGAGCACGTCAAGCTGCAGGTGGTTGAGGAAAAAATTCACTCTCGTCTTAAACAGACGATTAAATAGCCAACGTCGATACATTTTGGCGTCCACAGGCTCCTTATAGAAAAAGAATTCAAGCGCCTAGAAGTCAATATAGGTGGGAGGTGGCGTTTCAGCCAACAGGCTCTCAAAGACACTACGATCACATAGTTTGCTTCATAGCGAGCAATTAGTAAGGCCACTTGGGGAGCGTGGGGGACAATATCCTCATTTAATAGGCGTGACCGGATACTGCCTCGTTGTCTGGGGTAGCGAACTCACAGTCACTCAAAAGAAAGTACTGAGAGCTGCCCTCCTGCGGATCACCAAGGCCAACGAGGCAGCATCCACTGAAGCACTCAAAGTGGTCACTGGCCAGTTACCAGTCGATTCGGTCAATGTGTGCATGGTGTAATGACAAGAGAGCCTCCCCCACTCCGGGCCGAACACTGTGTAGATCCCCTCACTGAATGGGCACTTGATAAATGGCAAGCGAGATGGGAATTCCTCGTCAAAACAGGGACTATCGGCAACTTGTAATCACGGGACTGGGGGTTGGCTGGCTCCATCAACGAGATATCTTGTCCAGAAATCCACACCGACCGATCGCGGTCTGTCACGGAATCGTGTGTGACAGGGCGTAGGTTGGCTCCACCTAGCGAGATATCATCCAACATTCAAACATAGCAGTCCCATCTTTAAATGTGTTAAAGTGTGGGTAACATCTAAAGGGTGGAACTGCCACATGGTGGCTATTTTTGGAGCTTGAAGGATATATTGCCAGATAGAGCCAGCTAACCCCCAGTCACATGATTGCGAGTTTCCGATTGTCCAAATTGACGCTGTTGCGTGAACCCAACCAAACTTTCCAGCTTTGACAGCCCACTAAGCAAGCTTATAAGCCGTTTCACCCAGTTTGCGAAGAATGTTATGACACAAAAAGCGGTCACAGTTGATCACTCCCTTTGAAACGTGCCACCCAAGTAAACAGTTATATAAGGCAGCAAACCAGATTACCAACGCCTCCCAGAGGGATCGGATTCCCTGGAGACCATACCATACCTCTGTGTGGTAACACATCAGCAACAGCTCTCCACCGCGAGATTGGCTAAATGACAACATGCCATCTGTACCTTGATAGGTCTGGGCTCTGTAGATGCTGAGCTAGTTCCCGTACTGTCACATGCTAGCAAAACTTACCTACGTTTTACGTCTCAAGTGTTAAGGAAAAGCCATTCGAATAATGGTGAACAGTTGGGTTACAAATTACAATGTACATTGAGCATGTCTCATATAAAAGAGAATTCATATTCCTATAAATATATTACATTTCAATAATCAAATAAATAAAAGTAAACGTATTGTACCAATACAGTTTATATGACACAATTTACGTATATTCAATACTATTCAATGGTACATTGTATAAATATAAAATTATTAATTAAGTAGCTGCAAGTAAATATAATTATATAACGGTCCAATATACAGATGATGGTGGTGTATGATGTGCATTGATGGAATTAAATATACAAAGTTATATTTCAATACAACGAACATTTACGAACGCATTATATTATATACATATATTCAATATACATACTGTATAGTATACCATAGAAAACACAAGTTCAATGGAAATTCTCACTTGAATACATTTTAATTTAATATGTTTGAATACGCGAATGGAAGTAAACATACTATTATACGTGTAACGGGACGAACCAAACCCTTCGGTTCAGCAGAGGCTCGTCCGGGGCATTTATGCTGACTGGGCACCTCAAATGCCCCGATTCGCTCGAGAGTTTGCTGCCGCCAGTTGTAACCGAGTCGGTTCCCTCGTCACCGTGTCGCCTGCACTCGCGTTCACTCCCGCTCAGTTCCCTGTCTATGGTGGTAAAACTTGTAATGTAATTGAGAATAAAACTATGTTCCAATTACGTTCGGCTTGATACTAACTTCCCAACTCTCTTAGTGCGATATCACTTACAATATTAATCCCCCCGTAACATACGTGTAAATATGTTCATGGAATTCTGATGGTGTGTTGTGTGATGTATCAGTTCAACGGGGAGCACAAGATGGTTACCGAAAGATATCCAATGAAACAATAACAGCCGGCAATTTCGGCCTTTAAACGGCGCCATGTCATTAGTGGTGGAGCTAGAACCTTGAGGGGCAAGGCGTCCAGGGGTGTGGGTTAGTGGTTCCAGAGACTAGAGAGGAAAATTACGTATTGTTGTTTGGTTGTGTTGTTATTCATTCTGAACAATAACCCTATGTTTTCGGTCACGAAAAATTTTTTACAACCCCCCCTCAAAATTTGATACTTTACGTTTCAAGACTTGGAGATTCGAAATTTGCAATGTACATCACCCGTCCAACGTCCGCCGTCCGGGCCGTTTTGTGCCTTTAACGTGGTCTAAAAAATTCTTTCTTTCGCACAAAAATCCGATTTGGTATCTAGTTGTGCCCGCCATCTCGGCAATCCGATCGGACGAAGCCTGTGGTTGTAATGGGCAAAAAATGGTTAAAAAAATTAACGAAACGCAGTACAACGCGGGAACTACAGCGGAAGTCAACGTTTCGTCGTTTGTACTCCCTCCCTCCCCGCCTGTCTCATTAAAGAACCACTCGCGCTCGCTCGCCTCGCAACGCTACCCGCCCACTCAAGCTCCCCCGTTCCAATTTCCCCGACCCGCCGGGGCAAAATCATCAGACGTTTGTTTCCGTAGTTCCATTGTAGCCAGGACATGTTTCGTATGGTTTACTAGTATTCGATGCTGAATCGAATGGGATGGGGGAGCACTAATACTAGGTCAAGCTGTTCATGAGAATAATAAACCATTGTGTAATAATTAGCAGGGTTTTTTCTTACTAGGATTTTCGGAGGGAGTTGAAAAAATCGTCCGCGTGGGTGTACATTACGTACAGAAAAGATGAGAATCAAGATATAGTAATTGGTTACTCTTTAGCCAATGATGTTCCATCGCCCTCGACTCTCAAGATATCATACTTCTGCTTCGATTTGGATAATTCTTTCATCTTTCATCTCCGCCGATGTACCTTTCGGCGTTCACTCACAAAACTGAGGACGGAACCACGAAAGTCTGATGGTTCGGACATTGTACGTTTTGTGCATTCCACAAGCACACTACTCTGCGTTGAGGACCTCTCCCCCACCCCCCTTCGCAATAAGACCTTTGTAACGAGAAACGTTTGCTGTCCGAATACTGAGCTGAGTCATTGCCTTTGTTGATGTCTTTCTGGTGGAGTGCTAGATTTCCGTCTAGAAACTCAACTTGGTTTTATTGAGATACTCTTCGCGTATTCTTGAGTTAACGACTATCGCTGTCTGCACGCAATACAGTGTTTTTCTAAAATGTACTACGTGAGTAGTTAATAGAAAAGATCACGCTCACAAGATCTTATTGAAAGCAGAAAACTTCTTCGTTGACAGCTCGAATACGGCAATATGTGCGTAAGTCACGGTATTAACAAGAAGGAGCTGGAAGTGTATACGTAAGTAGGGAAGTAGCTAATCAACAAAATATATTAAGTTGGAGCCCGTGGAATGCAGTTGGGAAATAAACTGGGTTAGAAAGGAAACACCAGGTTTTGAGAGGGAAAGAGGAGGCCCAGTTGATAAACTCGTAAAAGTGGAACCTTGTAGCTCGAGAAGAGACAATCAAACTTATTTTCTAATCAACGAGCGAAAAAGAGGTGGCTGAGTCGAAGAAAAGCGGAGTTCGGGAGTTGGCTGGGTATTTTGCAACGTCTGGAGTGGCCAGGACAGTGACAAGGAGATGAGGGGACGAGGGGAGTTGACGAAACATCAGTTGAACACGTGCTGGAAGGTTTACGAGGGCTTCGTGTCAAGATCTTTTCTCTCTCTCCCCTCGTTGTCCTCCCATAAAGACAGGAAGGAATACCGTCCAAGTTGAAGATACTTGCTAAGATAAGGAAGGTCTCTAGCGGCTGATATTGCTTGGCAAGAAGGAACCAACAACCCAACTCTTCTTCTCTTCACAGTCTGCCCCCTTCCTTCAACCCTCCTTCGCTCTTCTCCTACTACCAACCAACCTCCTTGCCATCGCTTCCAACCCCCTCTCGTCCGTGCCATTGTCAACGCTTCTTATTAATAATTGCTTCAAGGATCCGGCAAGTTTCCTTCCCACCTCATTGTTACAACAATACAGCATTAACATCTTTACACTTTTATTGCCTTTGGGCAACTTTATCACACAGCAGGCCCCGGCCATCCCTCTGATAAACTCCAAACAACACCGGATTTATTGAAATGCTAATTGCCGTCGCGCTCGGCGTACAATGGCTTCTTGTACAATGTACTCCCAGCTCGCTTGACAATGAACCAGATTTCTCAGTAACTCGCAACTTCTACAACTTGGCTGGCAAAAAGTTGAAGCTTTTCGCTTCAGTTTCAGTAGTTTGCGGTGATGGTAGTGAGGGGGGTGAAGAGAGAGGTGATGAAGAGTCAAAAAAAGAGAAGAAAGTGATTAAACGCGCGGAGCTACGATCGATTAGCTCAGGTTTGAAACGCAGGAACTGCCGAATGCCTCCGCATCCCTCGTCTTTCTGAGCCCATGCCGAATGCCACAGTACAACGTGATTCTTTTATACTTTCTGCTAATTCCGTGGTACGAAAAAGAGATTTTCATTCAGACCTTCGCGTTTTGAGGCTTACTGAACTCAAACAAAAACAACACACAACTTTCCTTAGCTCTACGTCAATTCACTTTGTACATGGCTAATTCTATTCAATCAATTCATTTATCACTTCATTCGAACTTGGTCAAACAACGCTTTACGGCAGCAGGAAGCGGTAGCGCTTACAGTTCCAGATTTTATTGTGCTGCTCGTACTCATTGCAGGACCAATATTGAGCAATCGGTACACAGATAATTAATGAGGCTGTAAACATAAATTTTTTGAAGAAGGATAGTAATCACTTTTGCAGAGTTATTGGGTAAAAATATTTAGAACTGGCAGAAAGCGAAACGGCAGTAGTTGAAATTCAGGAATTTCTGGAGTGACCCCCATGTATCTCATGAGCGTTTTCGAACACTCACCCTTTAGGTATTGAATTGGACTACAATACTAATTTTTTTAACATTCTACAAGAATTCCATCGTAGTTTATAAGGAAAAAACTGCGCTAAAAACGCTTTTGGTCGAAAATTTTGATAATTTATTGTGCTGCTCTCATCATTTTCCCACCGATGGGAATTTCATGGTATCACAACCACATTGAGAACTATCAACATAAAAAATTTAATCAAAATCATTAGAGCCGTTTTTGAGAAAAAAAATTTGGTGTTTTGATCACCATGATAACTATAGTTAACTTTCGATGGATTTTGTTCAAACCCTTATTTTGGCGTTCCATGGAGACCTGCGGGCGAGATAGCAAGTTTGAACTGATTTGGTACGGTGGTTTTCTCTAAAAATCGTTCACAGACACACAGACCATTTTCCCAAATAGTGTTTTTCGGACTCAGGGGGGTCTGAAACGTAAAGATCTAAAGAAAACTCAACATTTTTTTTTTCAACCGATTACATAACTTTCCTTTCTACTTTGTAGAGCCAAGGAAAGTAACAACCGAGAGGACGGCTGAGCCTATTCAGCTGGTTCCTATTTCGTTTCATTCGTGATTTTGGTTTATTTTTAACGCGCGCGAATAAGTCTATGAACAATTTCCAACAATTAGTAGGAGGAGAGGAGCCACAACGTACCAAAAATGTTTTTCGCATAACAACCGTTTTGAATTAACATTTCAACTAGTTTTGGGTAAATGAACCTACAGAGTACGCGGGGCATGTGCAAAATGAACAAAAACACGTTGTGGGCACAGCCAATACCCCCCCCCCCCCTGGTGTACGTGTACGAGAAGACTACGTATCATGTCGTGCCCCAGCACCGGAGGCTAGACAAGAAACGATTTTCGGTCTTAAATACCACTTCTCCAAGAGCAAACGTCAAAGAAGATAAATGTCGTTTCTCAGGAAGTTAGGTATGGACCTGTGAGATATTAGAACAGGCACAATGGTAATAATACGCCTATGAAATTTAGAGTGTGTATTCAACGGGTGTATTTTGTTTCACATAAATGTTCTTTTGACGGTCTATTGAAAACAGAGATAACAACCATTGTTCGGCAGAGGTCGAAGTAGTTGGGATCATGAGCTTGGGCCTTTTCCAGGTGAGTTTGGCCTTTTTTCTGTTATGCCGCGGGGAAGTACGAAAACTGCCTGTACAGTCGGCTTCACCTCCAAACAAAAGGTCGGTTTAACTTCCAATGACGACAGATTTCCCCTTTTGAACTTTCCAAAATGTCCTTCCCTTCCTTGATTTACCTCATTCTCCAACACTGTCCAGACACACGCGTCTCCCAGCGGTCAATTCCCTTTTATTTTATTTAAGCCCCTCCCCCCCCACCCTTACTAGAGCACCCAACAACCATAATATGTCGGAAATCGCGTTTTTTGGAACATTCATGGAAGCGATTACCGTTTTCGTCATTTTCTCATCAGACGAACTTTATGAACTACTACTTTCTAAAACGATTGCATTAGTTTCACTCTCCACAAAATATCGGTAACATGTTTCGCGAGGCATCCTAACTGACGGTTCAGAAATATTAATCCTTGTTTTCGCCGGAGCTTGAAAATAGGTACTAGGACTTTGGGCTCTAGGATTGTATCAAAGCTGTGAAAGACCTTGGGTTTCATGTCAGGGGTTGAGGACGCCGAGCTAAACTGTACGAATTTGGCTCAAGCTGAGTCTAACATGAAACGTCGTACCTCCTTCCTTCCGCGTAAAGGATTCATTTGCGCTTATTAGACGCTTCATTCTGGCAACCCCTATCTACACACAGGTGGGATACGAAATTTGCTTCGATTCGGTTCGTTCGTGTTGACAGAGGTGCAACTGAACCACACAGTACCTATTAATAGGTACGTCACGCCTCAATTATTAAGAAATGTGTATGGTGACTTGAAAGACCTTACGACTGTTTGTAGAGCAATTTATGAGAAGTATGTTGTTAGTTGGTTGATATCATTAGGATATGAAGTTACTGATAATTTATGTACGAGCAGATAAGTACTGTAAATATTGAATGAGTATACACAAATATAAAACTAAACAGCAATAACTGACGACAGCACAAGTTGTTTTAATTTAACTTGAGAGCTGCATTCTCTACTCGTCGCAGGACTGTGTTCTTTGAAGTGGGGTAGTTCCTGTTGTTCAACTATTTGTATATTATGCAGTGACTTGAGAGGAATCCACGTTTTTTCATTTCATTCCAAGATTTTTCCGCCATTTATTGAGCAAAAAAAAAGTAAAATTTGGAGAGAATTGAAAAATTGACCGGACCATCTGCTCGCCGGTCCATTTATCAATTTGACGATAAATGGCGTTGCGTCCGAAGTAAATTTACTGAAACGTCAACGAATCAGAGGAAATGAACGGAAGTGAATTCTTCAAAATGATTTCCGCTTCTTGAGCGCCATTTGTTGCAAAACCTTTTAGCTGCGGAGATAACTTGAGGAGTCGGTGTCGTTTCCGTCGTTTCCCGGATCCTCCACCTCGATTTGCATCTATTTGCTACTTCTTCATTTGCCTTGACGAAGTTTGAGAACTTTTTAACTCCGTTGGGGGCCAGCAATCCGTTTCACATCACCGATCCGAGTATTTTCTTCAAAGTTTCAAGCCGAGTTTAGCTCTTTAATAGATTCAACCCTTCCAAGAGGCTATTTGAATCTCAGGATAATTGTATCATCTCATCTTCCATCAAAAACTTCTTCCTGTATCAACTAAGTCGACGAGTTGAAGGAGGATCCTCCGCTTCGCTCGAAAATCTCAATAAGTTACTAATTTACCGCAAGCGGTTACTAATTTACCATCAGCAGTTATGTGTACTCCCCATCCCACTAACCGGAATCATTCGTCGTACAACACAACTTTCTTAGTCTTCGTCTGCTGTCAGCCCTCTCGCCAACGGAAACTCTTCGTCCTTGTTCCGTAAGACGGAGATATTTTTCGACTTACCTCAGTGGAGGAAATTGGAAAGGGTTTGACGAGTGTCATTCTGGAATTGAGTGAGCCTCTAAAATGCGACAACCAACTGGCGGGTACCAATGGTTGATCGGAACGTCAGAACGTGAGAACAGTTGGTGGTGCTATAAATGTGTAATCGTGCGCGATGGGCCGTATTAGTAATGGATCACTGTTAACGTGATTTGAGCACAAATAAAATAGAATAGAGAAGGAATCTCTGGTATAACACGTACCACTTTAACTGGAGGTATCGTTTAGTAACTTCGGTAAAAGCAGGAATATGAACCGCTCCCTCTGATAAGGCAATATATCGATATATGATGACCGAAGTCAGGTTATCGATATGCCCGACATCGTAGGCTTGACTCGCCATGTTTGAAATTAGAAATAACGACAGCATTACGATTATGCCAATTATTTAAGGTTCATTATGTAACAACCCGTTATATAATTATTTAAATGTACAAAGACCATCAAGAGGAGTTAATTCAATGAAATTAAGAATGAGTATATGTAATAAATATGAGATAACTAACGGATTGATATCGATATATGCAGTCGTAGCGTTATCAAGCGACCTATCGATACATGCAGTCGTAGCGTTATCAAGCGACCTATCGATACATGCAGTCGTAGCGTTATCAAGCGACCTATCGATACATGCAGTCGTAGCGTTATCAAGCGACCTATCGATACATGCAGTCATAGCGTTATCAAGCGACCTATCGATACATGCAGTCGTAGCGTTATCAAGCGACCTATCGATACATGCAGTCATAGCGTTATCAAGCGACCTATCGATACATGCAGTCGTAGCGTTATCAAGCGACCTATCGATACATGCAGTCGTAGCGTTATCAAGCGACCTATCGATATATGCAGTCGTAGCGTTATCAAGCGACCTATTGATACATGCAGTCATAGCATTATCATGCGGTCGGTCCATATTCTTCGTTTCACCCGTAACTTCAAGTGTGTCGTGCAGGGAAGCTTAAAGGTAACCAATGTGAGGATTATTGGATAAGAGTGCAGAATACCACGAACGTGGCTTGTGTCGGGGAAAAGTGTGAGAGATGGTGATGTATCCAAGGACTATGCCACTGAGAAAGCGGTTGTTGGTGAAGAAAAAGATATTCTTTTCGACGGCTGAAATTGTCGTGTAAAGTCTGTCAACAAATATTGATTTTGAATGACTGCGGCGGGCTTCAAGAGATCGGTAACTCTTGGATTAACATACTGGGCGCTAATCATTTCCGGGCAAGCATTGGTCGTTCCAATGACGTTAACGAGCAATGTAACTTCAACGCCATCACCTTTCTCTCTTACGAAGATGTATTTAGAGTTGAAGGATGTCGTTTGCTGATGTGTGTCAGTTGTATCCGCGCATAACGAAAATTATTGTTTCCAGTGTCTTTAACATCCAAACAAGAACACACACACACAAATTCAATGTGTGTGTAATACATCCTATTGTCACGTCATGAGCGGGACGGGGGGGGGGGGACTGATCCTCTATCAACCAAATAGGTTTGCCGTACCCTGCGTGGTTAAAGCGTTAGTATGCATGATGTTCCCCCTTGGCCTTGGACTTTTTCGTTGTATGAGATTCCACGCCTGAAGCTACGTATTCTCAGCATTCACCTTTAAAAAGCCTTGCGGCACTGGAAATGATGACTGGGCTCAAATTTCCGGAGTACTGGGGAGATTAACTGAGCGTGGCAGATACCGGCCAGGGATCTGTACTTCAAGAACAGAAGTACGTGATGGAATTATGACCTTAATTCCTTCAAGGAGAAAGCTACAGCACCAATTTCAAGCGGTCAGAAGGAAGTTCCAACAATTTCGTGAGCCTTGTGGCAGAGCCCCAATTCAAACCCCCTTCAACCGAGGTTGGGGCTCCATCCCACCTGTCAAACAGGGCAAAAGACAAGGACGGACTACGCTTTGAGGGAGAGGAGAGTTACAAAAACCAACGGAGGAATTATTAAACGTTATGAATAAGCAAAGCAAAAGCAGGCAGATATGTGTGTGTGTCTTTCATGACTGGGGGACGTGTGAATTCAAGAACCATTAAAGAAAACTCTTCGTGGCTTCACTGACCATCTACTAGCCCCTACAACTGAATTGTGTTCTGATTTTTGTGTTGCTGACAATGGGAAGACTGAGGAAGGATTTGCCGCGAACGTGCTTTGCGCGTACATTTAACCACATATCACACCTAGCACCCGAGGCGCGTGCTCGCTCTGCTCTAAATTGGCCTAGCACATTCCATGAAGTATATGCCAGTCTCAAGCGCGTCCATGCTGCAGCTCTTCACGCTCTATGTGGCGTCACTTCCTATTTTGCTGAGGCATAAACGTGTCGTTCTGGATAAGATAACTGGTACCTTATTACCCTGGAATGAAGGGGTACGAAGCAATACCGCTGCACCCATTGAAAAGCTTAGAAGACAAATATTTGCGATGCTGTGTCATAGTTTCTGAAGTGTATGTTGACTTTCTGAGTTGGACTACTGAGAGGGTGTCGTGCAGAACAAGTGGTGTCGGCATGCCTCGGCTGGGTGTCAGCAGGGTTGTTTCGTGGAATCCAACCTGCACACTTCACAACAGGTATCTCAACCAGTGGAGTATTGGGAATGCTCTTCTGGCATTCCACCTCCCAATCCTTCTATCGATATGTTATTGGAAACAGGTGGACTAAGAGGACGACACCTTTGTATTTCCACTGGTTCACGTAGCGTCATTACTGAGAGTCGTAAACCAGAATAATTCACCCAGTCCACAACTGATGGCTCCTGGAAACGTTCCGATACAGTCGCGAACTTACTCATACCAGAGTAATCAGGTCCATCGAGAACTGATGAACCCAGTAACCCGTAGAGTTCAAATCTTCAGCTGATCACATTTCAAAAACCGTTTCAGCACAGTTTAGATTTTCCTTCGACCTTCAGACGACGACGCTTTTCCGACGACCGCGAACTAAATTACTCCGCTGACCGGAGAACTGACGGGCCAATAGGAAAATATGGTCGGGCTTCAATTAAGTGAAACGGCATCAAGCGGCCACTCATAATTGAAGCCACGTCCTTAATGACTTTTGGGAATACTTATTAGAATAAGTCGAGGCGGCCTCCATTACCGTCCAACCCAAACCATTTCCCCACAGGTTTTAAAGACAAACTACATATTATATCGCAGCACGCGCTCTCACATCACCCCCCCCCCACCCCCGCTCCATTACCGTACCACCACCCTTGAGCCACCACTCCCCCTCTCCCATCCCCGCTCCTCAATTCCCCTCGCTTCCGGCCCATAGTTAAAATATTCTTCCATTCTCCGAACACGTTCGCTAACCCTCTTGAGAGCGTTTTTGCAAATAATTACTTTTCCACGCCGGAGCCTTCAAAGAGAAAGTAAATTGGATCGCTCGTAACAAAGTTTTTGATACTCCTACGCTCTCGCCTGGTGCTCCGCGTAGTTGCGAGATGCTAAAAAATAACGCTTTTTTTTTATCGTGAAAACAAGTTTTACGATCACAAAAGGAGTTTGCCGCTCTGCCGAAGGGCCACGCAAAAATCGCTTCACTTGGGGTTCCGTCGAAGTCGAACGGAGACAACTGAACATGGAAAGTTCATAAGATTGGGATGAGTCGAAGAGGATGTCCCTGGCACATCTCCTGAAGTCTCATCTGGTCGGAGTTCGTATTCCAACACGCAAGCCCCGTACCATCCAGTGTACTTACTCTCTCTGACTCAGGCTTATCGCTCTCAAGAGAGTCTAATGCATCACTCAGACTGCATCATAATCTAATTAGAGTGACACCTTGGGAGATGAAGCGAATGAAGTATGAGTTACTTCTATGATACATGAAATAATCTGGCTGCTTATGAAACTATCTGGTGCGGAGCATCCAATAACTATCCTCAATCCGGCATTTCAACGTCGAGGGAAGAAAAAAAAGACAGCCTTCCCGTGAGGCCGTGTTGACCCTCGACGCTGGCATCATATTTAGAAGGGGATGGTATGCGGTGATCTACCAGGATGTGAGCACGAGCCGAATACGAGGATCCAGGGCTTTTAGGCTAAGCAGAAAAGGAGACTCTGCACACGGTTCTAGTGCATAAGGAGTCGGCAGTGCGTTTGGGCCTGCTGATAGACGAACAGTCAGCGCAGGCTTTGGAGACTGAGCCAGCAGTCTCCATTAAGCTGAGGCAAGGAAGTGTTAAAATGAGGAAGCACGGCTCTGGAGAGGTCCCTTCCTTGAGTGCCCCTAAGGATGGGGGAAGGAGCGGAGGGAGCGCTGCCGCTGCAGGGGTGGAGGGGGCTGAGGATGGCGGTGACCTGGGGTCTCGCTGCGTGGTCCTGGCTGGGTGCCTCGGTGGGGGTGGAGGTGGCTCCTGGAAACAGCGGTGCTGGGGCCCCGGTAGCCCCTCATCCCCCTCCTGTGGCTACGGCTTGGGCTGGGACGTCGCACCAAGTGAGCCCAGTGCCGTGGGGCCTTGGAGTGGTGCAGGGGTGCCATGAGCTGAAGGTTCATGGACGCCCTTACAATAGGCTTGTTTGTAGCTGCAGTGAGGGTATCGCCTGCATCCCCCGTTTCGAAAAAAAAGTATATATTGTATATCAGTCGATTCGGTTTAGCCTTTTTCTTTCAATCGCCTTCACACACTATCACATATATTTGGGAGATTTAAAGTTGGTGAGAAAGTGTCTCTTCTTGATATTATGCCAACGATTAATACACCCCACACTGGTGCGTTGTTGCACTTGGATTATACTATTTTCTGTGTTCAACGAATTTCTACTAAACATTTATTAACGTTAATTCGATTGGAATCGTGTAAGCCGATTCAATAGTTGTGAAAAGCAAAACGTGGTTGTTGCTGGAGGACACTCGTTGCCGGCTTGTTGTCAGGCCTCTCATTCTTCGAGCGTGCGAGGGCAATCATTGAGTGCCAACTATTTCAGAAGGTGGGGCGCATAAAAATCTCATATCGAAATAATTTATCGTATCGGAGGCGAAAGGCGCATGAAATTCATGGGACTGCAAGGCCCGTCGCTGCTGCCGCTGCCACCGCCGCTGGGGAAGTGGAGTGTATAAAGTGTTAACATTGGAGTGCGTATAAGGCTGACATATATTATTGGGCCTTGCTACGAAGGGATCTTCCCAATACTCTGTCCCACCCCTGCCCATAACCTCCTCCCACCATTTCTGGCAGGATTTGCATATGAAAGCTTATAAATCTCTTCTTCGCAGTCAGACCGTCTCCATCTACATACTCAAGTCATATATCAAGCCCTCTCACTCACAATATTAACTATAAATCATCAACTGTTTTATCGCCCGGCCCCAAAAACTCTTATAATAGGGACCCAGACGCCGGCAATATCACCTGATGCCTTTTCTCTCCTCAGAGCTTTTTTTCCAATTTGAGATTCATTCACCAACATCCAGACGAACGTTGGTTGGTTTGTGGAATCCAAGGGGCGAGTGGAAGCGCTGAACACTGCCGTCAAAACGGGGTATTTACGTGAGAAAGAGTGGAAACAATGAAATAAATAATCTATTTAATGTTCGAAATAACAATTTGCTGATGTGTTCTGCAGTAAACAATACGGTACGGTTAAAAAACGGAAGTTCGAACTTACCACGTTTATTACAATGATTAATGGACTTATCACAATTAGTAGGCACATTTTTTCGGTTGAGGCCCAATGGTAAGTAAATGATTTGTACCGCGTGAGTAAAGGGCGTTGTCCACTCCATCATCGTACATTAGGCGGAAATGTGGGCTGACAAGTGGAGCATTGCCTACCATAGGAAACGGATGGCAGCAGTGCAGAAGAGGTTGCTTGCTCGTACTGCACCGTTTCTCTAGAGGCAGTGTTGGTGGGGAGCTGCACCCATCAAGGGGGTTACGTGAGTACGACTACCGAAAGCAAATAGGGAGAGCTGTGGCTCTGCGGCCAGGCAGCTGACTCCAACACCTGCTCCATGGCTCGAGCTGCACCCTAGTGAGGATGATTTCTTGGATGATGCTTGACATTCTGCCAGAGAGTTAAACAGATCACACCAGAGGCATTTATAAACACCATGTTGAGTACTGAAGGATGCTGGAGGCACATTGCTCAATTAAGCAATGTATAACCAGAAGAGGATGGATCTTGCTGATACGAAGATTAGTACCACACCAGGATGGACAATGAAGACACGGTAAAGGACTTCCCATGAACAACACTAACTGAGCAATATGAGAGGAAGTAGGGAGATTGGTGACACCCTCAAACTGCCTACACTGCAGGAAAACGGTGGATGGTGCATGCTATGCCATCTTCTTGTACCGAAGGTGAGCAGGCTGGTGACAAATGCTGGTTTCATCACTTGGTTCCAGCAGCACCCTAGTGAATTCGATTTCTATAATACCAAGATCTTCATAGTACAAGGAGCGTTTAGAGCATAGTTTCGCAAAATTGATTAGTAGCAAGACCAAACTGCCTGCACTTAAGGGCAGCGGTGGATGATGCTTGACATTCCATCTTCTCGGCAGGCTGGCAGCGCCCGCACACAGTTTGAGGACACAGTAAACACCGCTTTCGAACCTATTTAGCTGCTGAGAAATATGAGAGGACGAATGGAAATTTGTGGCGCGATGCAAGATTCTCATGAGAATAAAGAGAGCAAGAAGAAAAAACTGCAGTGCCTGATGCAACGTGCTAAACGCTTCTAAGTTGGTGTCACACCATATAGACGTAAATTTCAAGAGTCTACTAAAAGCAGACTTTCCGTCCAATGTCATGTACAAATAGCGTAATGGTTGCACAAACTAAACATGAACTCTCATAACACGTGACTTGAAAAGAATTATGTACACGGGACGGATATCGGATTAAGTTCAATTGAAGGGCGGATACCAGAATTGCTAGAACAAGCTCAGGACGCCGACAGCATACAAAAATAATACGGAGGAAAATGATACCACAGCAGATCTCTGACACTGCCTAACACGTCCGCAATTGCAATGCACACACATAAAGCGAGAGAGAATATTTGTTGTGGCTCATAACATCAGCCCCACGTACACTTATCAATTTGGGTTTATTATTCATTCTGAATAATAACCCTATGTTTTCGGCCAGGAAAACTTTTTTACAACCCCCCCTCAAAATTTGATACTTTACGTTTCAAGACATGGGGATTCCAAATCTGCAATGTCCGTCCGCCGTCCCCTGTCCGCCGTCCCCTGTCCGCCATCCCCAGTCTGCCATCCCTCATCCGCTGTCCGGGCCATTAAAAAATTAACAAAACGCAGGTAAATCGCAAACACGCCCCCGTTGGTATCGTTTTCAAGGTATTTTTACATCCCGGGTCGAATTGAATGAGTATCAGACGTGTACAACTACGTATAGTGAAATTACAGTAATTATAGTGAGCCAAAGTCTACTAATTGATAGAACTCGCGGGAACAACAGCGGAAGTCAAAGTTTCGTCGTTAGTCAATTGCCGAGGGTTCACTGGAAGTCCCCGTCCCAATTTCCCCGACGCTTTTTGCCCAACAGGGCGGAGGAAGGTTGGGCCCACGTCCTTCGCACACCCCTACATTGGATCATAAATGCCTGAAGACGCTTGGGGGCGCCTGGCGCCGGGGAAATATTTAGTTTCCGTAGTTCCATTGTAGTCAGGTCATGTTTCGTATGGTTTACTAGTATTTTTCGATGCTGAACCGAATGGGATGGGTCTCAGAGCAGTAATACTAGGTCAAGCTGTTCATGAGAATAATAAACCGTTGTGTAATAATTTTCAGGGTTTTTAACTCTTTAGCTGATAGAACAAAAGATTTTTCTTTCAGCTCATACGAAATCAACAGAACCAATCTTGACGAGCTAGCGATGTACAGAATGTACGGATCTGCTGTTGTCTTCACTGAAGACCCACTGTATTGATAGGACTGCCCAAAAGAGTGTTGGAGGGAGGTTTGTGCGCACAGTTGTGGAACTATAAGGAAAAAACTGCAAAAAAATTAGTCAACAAAACGACGTTAATTAGACTGGCGGAATCTCTGAAGTGGACGACCCTTGCAGAACCGAAGGTCGACCCTCAGAAGGTCGTAAATGACACCACCAACCTGTAGGCAAGACGCCAGTACTGATTGAAAATCTCGGAAGACCACATATTATCCAGTAATTGATTTGTTGCCTTCCGACCCAATACCACTTGTCTTCAGAAGAAGAGCAGAAGATTTTCAAATGCACAATGAGTGGACGAGAAGAGGCAGCTTACCAGCCGTAGATAACCCATCCCGTCGGATGTAGAGAAATTATTGGCATTGCACACACATCGCTCCTCCTCCAAAGCCACGGAAGACGCTCACACATTCCAACGTTGTCAACCAATGGCGATTCAAGGACGACATTTCCTTATCAACGGAGTTATTATTTTTGACAGGAGGAATAGCGGTTCTCTTTCAGTCGGAGGAGTGGAAGCGGCCATTGTTGTGGTAATCATAGCTTAAGCCTCATTTGGAAAACAATACGGCCCCCTGGAAGAAGCACTCAATAATTCCCTTTTGTTTCCCAGCTGTATTTTTTATTGATATGCTAACTAGACGGCGCTAACATAGAAAGCTTCTTCTGGCACAACTGTGAGTTATTGTCCGTTATTACCGCAGAGGTCCCTTCTCGCATTTTCATATCTACAGATTTATTGTCAAGCCTTTCCTAAAACTCGGCTGCAACACCTTTTGTTCCCGATTTTATTACAACTTGCCTCCCTTCCCCTCCGCTCGATCCCCTACTCTCATCCCCCTCGCCCTCTTCGCCGCTCGTCGCTCCCCTTCTCGCTTCTTCCAGTATAAATGAGAGAGCCACATATACACATTTAAAAGTACTTACGACCTCAGCAGTATATCTGCCTTCTATTCAGCCCTCTCACTTCCCCTCGCCTCCCACCCCTTTAGTGTCTTCTTCTAATCCACTGATTATGCCTTCCGTATCGTCATTCAGTTTCCTTCGATAAACATCAATTTACTCCCTCCCATCGCTCGCATTTTTTATTTTTGTGTCATTGAGACAAAAATGAAATTTACAATGTACTTCACTTACAGATAAGGTGTACGCTGTCTTTTTACATAATAGCTACACGTTGATAGTTCGTTATATGGGCATGTTATACTTTTGTGATTACATGATGTCGGTCAAGAGGGCGAGTATGACGTCTATACTTCGGATTATGTCTCGTGCTTTCCAAAACATGCTTCGTTCTTGTGATAGAGCATGGGAACGTTGAGAAACGTTTGACCTGACAAATCGTACAATTTTCCTCAGCCCCATGTACATCCGGCGATGTTCTTAATGTTCTAGAATATATTGACGTGCTCCTACTCACGCCACAACCGTTAATGAAGAATGCAAAGGTGATTCGTCAAACTGTCTATACGATTGATTTTTTATAATGGATTGTATTAACGTTTTTCGAGTTATCGTCTAAAAACTGCGGAAAATCGCAGCGTGTAAAACGGCGGTGATTTGAATTCCAGAATTTCTGGGATTGATATTATGAGTTCATCAAACGATTGAGGCTCAGACATTTGTTGAAAACGACCTTATCTCTTCGTGAAAACTGACTAGACAATTCGATCAACGAGAAAATTGCATTGACGAACCTAAAATGGAAGAATGTCCAAAGGTGTGGTGTGTGTTTTACCTAAGTATTGTAAAATTGCGTGTTTACAATGCAGGTGTTTGTAGACACAGAGGCGGGGTTTTCAATAATAAAAAACCAATTACCCCTAGTGACAAACGTATAATATAAAATATGAGAAAAATCGTAAATTAGGAGCTCCTATTAAATTATAGTAAATAACAAAAAGTGAACAATAGAAAGGTGGGCAATGTCTGAGCTAGTGTCCTCGAAGAATTAGAATATAAACGTCTGACCGTTAAGTGAAGTCGGCGATTCTTGCAGCGAGGAGTCTTGATGATCTTGAGCAAATGATGATCGTGTGAGGTGGATGTAGGTGGGATGCTGATGACCCAGTAAATCTTTATGGGACACTGATGACCCAGGGAAAACAAAGCGATGGAGGTGGCAGCTTGAAAGCGATAATTGAGCGGCTGAATGCGTTGTGTTCAAAAAAGAGCGGGGCAGTCGACGAGAAACGATGAACTCGAGGAGCGGGGGTCTTCAGACGACGCCGAGGAGGGGAGCAATCAAATACGTCTTCCATATTTGCGTTAACATACCGCCCGCCAAAATTGCAAAATTTTCTGAACTTTGAGATAGGAAGGATACACAAGGATGTGGGTGAAATAAATGAGAGCGTAATAGATGAATGGAGGATATAAGATTATAAAGTTTACACGCTAAACATCTGTCGGTGAAGCGTGCTTCACTATCTCTTTATCTTCATCATTATGAAGTAAAGGAACAAGTTTGACTACTGGGCGAGTAAATGTTGAGCTTTTCGTTCTAACAGTCGCAACTCGAACATTACCATCTGCGCCTGGATGCACCTCTGTCACACGACCACGAGACCAATGAAGAACAGGTTAGTTATGTTCTTTGATGAGAACAAGGTCTCCTACCTTAATACCTGGCTGGTCTTTTATCCACTTGTGGCGCATCTGAAGCGTATTCAGGTACTCCTTGTGCCATCGTACCCAGAACTGCTGCGAAAGTCGCTTCACCAATTGCCATCTATCTAGGCTGTTCAATTTCACATCCAATAAAGATGGTTCAAGAATGGCTAGCAGGATATCTCCGGTAATGAAGTGACCAGGTGAGAGGTAATCCCATTCTGACGGGTCGTTGGAAAGTGGTGTTATGGAACGAGAATTGAGGATTGCACTTATTTTTGCTGCAAGTGTAGCAAGCTCTTCGAAGGTTAGCACAGTCTCTCCAGTAGAACGAAGAAGTATTGCTTTGGCCGACTTTACTCCTGCTTCCCAAATTCCCCCAAAATGAGGAGCGTGTGGTGGATTAAAGTGCCAATTAATGTGGCGTAAGGTCATCCTTTCAGAAATCAACAATTGAGTGTTTTCTTCTACAAACCATTGAAAGAATTCTTTGAGTTTCCTAGCTGCTGCAATAAAATTTGATACACAGTCTGAGTACAAATCAGATGGGGTCCCACGCAGCGAAATAAAGCGGTCTAATGCTGCGAGGAATGCGTCCGCTGTGAGATTAGAAACAACCTCTATGTGAATGGCCTTTGTCGTCATGCATACAAATATGCAAAGATATGCTTTCGATGCTTGTGCTTTGCGACGATGAGATTCCTTCACAAAGAAAGGGCCTGCAAAATCTACTCCGGGTTTGAGAAAGGCACGGGCTTGTTGAACCCTGTATGATGGTAGATCTGCCATTTTTGGTGTGAAGCTTTTAGCCTTGTGTCGATAGCAGTAGGTGCATGCAAACACCCGTTTCTGAGTCAATCGTCTGAGAGAGGGTATCCGAAACTCCCTCTGTATCAGAGCTTGCAATAAAGAAGGCCCAGGATGTAAGTAAATCCTGTGGAAGTGATCTGTGATCAAAATAGAAAGATGGCTCTCACGAGGTAACAACGCTGGGTGCTTGTGGTTGTACGGTACATTGGCATTGTACAACCTACCGCCCGCCCTGAGAATGCCTGATGAATCAAAGAAAGGGTTGAGTTTGGCGAATCTTTGAAATACTTGATCACGATGGTTCTCAGTAAATAAGTAATATGACTGCACTGCCTTGATGCATAGAGTCAGGGAAAACTGCACATCTTTTGCTGAGAATTTGGGGATAATGTCGACGAGGAATTTCGCATTAATCATTGCAGGAGGGTCAATGGTTGTAGTGATAGAGAGTCTTTCAAGTTTCAGTTCAGGTAAATCAAAGTCAAGTACAGGTGTTGACATAGACCAGGTTTCTATGCTAAATGCTACTTCTGGTACGTGGATAGTGTATGAAAACAGTCAGTTGTAGGGATCCATCTAAGACCTAAAATTTTTATAAAACTGTCATCTTCGGAGCTATTGATATTATTGGTCTCAGACGACGCCGAGGAGGGGAGCAATCAAATACGTCTTCCATTTTTGCGTTAACAACAGGTTGTTTCTCTAACTACCAAATTGAACTTCTTTGAATTCATTCAGGTTAACTGCATTGTGGACCCCAGCTTCAGCTTCGAGCGGTGTCCGTTGAAACAATGAAGCTTTGAAACTCAAAAACGGAGGCACGAGATTGATTCATATAATTCAGAAGTAACATAGGTTCACCCGGGAAATCCGTCGACGCCTTTGTGGTCACTTCACATCGTGACAGTTGAGCGAACCGTTTTCTTTCCACCAAAAGGAGGAAACCAACCGAAGAAAATATTCTTCTAAAAGAAGTTGGCTCTCTGGTAAGATGACAGATGGAAGGCACATGTATGACCAGCACCTCCCTGTATCCCTTGTTGTCCTTCGGTTTCTTTTCCCTTGTCTCCTCGGCCAACTCCTCAAATGCATACTAAAGTTGACCCGACTGCTCCGCTCATCGCAGCTCCTGTCCTTCACTCTTACCCTCGTCCAGAATTCATAACATGGACGACTCGTCATTTTTTGAAATCTTTTGCTACAAAGCGGCTCGAGAGTTCTTTAACGGAACGAAACGTCTTCCCGAAACCCCTCCTTCTCCGTTCCGCCGTAGTAACGAAGTATCCGTTTCTTTTCATTGTGGCATCAGCTCAAGGCCAAAAGTTTGATGTTAAAACTTCATGGCGTCTGGATGAAATGGAAAACAAGTTGCCTTCTGCATCAAGCTGTCAGAAGTAAACAAATTTGCTAACAAAAGGACAGAACTTCTACGGAGACACGTGAATCGGGGCTGATTCGCTTTCATCCGAGCTTCTACTGTCGTCTCCCTTATGATGCCTGATGAAGCCCAGCGGCTCCTTCACGTGAAATCAGCTTTTTCCGCACGCTGAGAAAAAAACCAATCCTATTGGGAACCTGACTCAGCCCGTTGTTTACTTACACGTGAAAAGACAGGTCACCGTCATGCGTCAATTGAGCTCGACTGGTTCGACATACTGATATGCCAGCGTGAGAGCCCAACTCACTAGTCTAGTCAGCGAGTTGTTATGATTCCCGGCGTGTTGGATTTTTTATTTATTTAGTCAGTGGTTTTTCATGAGTTTAGTCGCCTGAAACTATTCAAAGCGAGTTGCGATTCTAGTTGATTGTTCAATGTCTATACTTCTTTTCCCTTATTCAACTGCTTAATATTCCAAGTAAAAATCTTTAATTCCAATACAGAAGAGGGCAAACATTAATTTCAATCACTAAAAATGTTCATAATTTCGAATCCAAAATTTCCCATCTGAACACAACTTTATAGTTTTCTCAGCTCTACGAAGTGGAAAGGGAAGTTATGTAATCGGCTGAAAAACACTTTGAGTTCTTTTCAGCTATCAGCGTTTCAAGGGCTGCTGAGTCCGATAAACACCTTTTGGGGTAATGCAGTGTGTGTTTGTGAACGCGATAGAAGAAAGAACGGCTGAATCAAGTCTGCACGTCAACATGAGACGCCAAAATAGAGACATACGCAAAATTGGCCCAAACCAACTATAGTTATCACAGTGATCAAAACACAAATTTTTTTTTGCGAAAACGACTTTAACAATATTGATTGAAATTTTTTATGAACGGGTAACAGATAACACAACTGTAACATAAAATTCTCATCCTTGGGAAATGACGAGAGCATCACTGTTCAGGCAGCTCAGAAGGAAGCTTGTTTCACAAAAGCGATAACGCTGAGGTCTTTTTCTTTTTTTTTTTTTTTTGTTTATTTCGTTAAGGAGCAACAGTGACTCAACAAGCTCTTCACATCAAAAAACGTCCTGGAATCAACCCGTAGCGGATTGTAGGCGACAGGTAGTCGACGTCCGCCACTCCTGGGTGAGGGTCTCGTTTTCTACTACGTGCTCGACATCTGCTAACGACCTGAACCTGAACAGAATAGCATTTATTCAATCGACGAAATGTTCATAATTTCATCAGAATTTCCCATCTGAACAAAAACTTTATAGTTTTCATACGCTGCAGCTCTATGAAGTGGAAAGGGAAGTTAGGTTCTCGGCTGAAAAACGCTCCATCTTCGAACTCAGCGTCTTCCTCCTGAGTCCGATAATCACCACGGGTAATGCAGTGTGTGTTTGTGAACGCGATAGAAGAAAGAACGGCTGAATCAAGTCTGCACGTCAAAATGAGACGCCAAAATAGAGACATACGCAAAATTGGCCCAAACCAACTATAGTTATCACAGTGATCAAAACACTAAATTATTTTTTTTCTCCCTCCTTGTTATTATCGCACATAAATCAATTTTTCTAGACTGAGTTAATTGGTGTAACAGATAACACAACCATCAAATGCTCATCCTTGGGAAATGACGAGGGCATCACAATACATTATCAAATGTTTCGAAGAAAATGGATTTGGCGTCTCCTTTTTTTTATAAATTCCGCTCAGATGATGGTTGTATTCAGGGACAGATTTGGTTGTAGTCCTGTATGATGAAGGTCACATAACGCTCATAAAATAATTAGGAGCAACTCCAGAGAATGTGGAACGCCTACCTCGGCCGTACCACTTACTACTTTTTCTCACAGTTTTGACACGATAATTCCGAAACTAAGAACGATATACCCCTTTTAAAATATCGGGTGCGTTGCAACACACAACTTTCCTTAGCTCTACGTCAATTCACTTTGTACATGGCTAACTCTATTTAATCAATTCATTCAGTTCCTTTGAACTTTGTCAAACAACACCTCACAGCTGCAGGAAGCGGTAGCGCCTACAGTTCTGGCATTTATTGTGCTGCTCATACTCATTGCAGGACCATTATTGAGCAATTGGTACACAGAAAATGAATGAGGCTGTAGACACGAATTTTTTGAAGAAGGATAGTAATCACTCATTGGGTAATAACTGTTAAAACTGGTAGTAAGCGAAACGGCGGTAGTTGAAATTTAGGAATTTTCGGAATGAGCCCCATGTATCTCATGAGCGTTTTTACACACTCACCCTTTAGGTATTGGATTGGACTACAATACCAATTTTCTTTAACTTTCTACTAACATTCCAACGGAGTTTATAAGGAAAAAACCACTCTAAAATCGATTACGTCGAAAATTTTGGTAATTTATTGTGCTGCTCTCGTCATTTTACAACAATTGGGAATTTTATGGTATAATTGCCTTATTGAGAGTTATCAATATAAAAAATTTAATCAAAATCGTTGGAGCCGTTTTCGAGAAAAAAAAGTTTGGTGTTTTGATCACTATGATAACTATAGTTAACTTCCGGTGGATTTTGTTCATACTCTTATTTTGGCGTCCCATGGTAATCTGCGGATGATATATCACGTTTGAGCTGATTTTGTACGGTGGTTTTCTCTAAAAATCGTTCCAAGACACACACACACACACACACTGACCATTTGCCAAATAGAGTTTTACGGACTCAGGAGGGTCTGAAATGTAAAGATCTGGAGGAAACTCAAAAAAAATTTCAGCCGATTACATAACTTTCCTTTCTAATTTGTAGAGCCAAGGAAAGATAAAATGTACGTTAACAGCTCCATAACTTTCCTGCTCAATAATGGTCGTGGCGTGGGTAGAAGCAACTCAATAAATTGTGGAACTTCTGCGCTACCACATTTCACGAAAAAATCATATTTTACCTAATTCATATAAACTGAGTGAAGAATAGATTGGAGTGGTAGGTGGAGCAATGATAATCAAGCAGAGCTACCCGACAGTCAGGTGCAGCTCGCAAGACAGTTATAATTTCCTGTACGGGCCACCCTTTTACTACCCTTGGCTCTGCGTTACAAGAACTCCTTACTTTCCTTCGGCTTTGCACGATTTCTAGTTTCATAGCGCGTACACCTATTTTATACGTTTTATTAGTTTTCATCGCCCTAATTATTTAGTTATAGAATTTTCGTAATCCGCTATTCATCGATTTCAAAACGTCTCTCCCTTCCCCTCCGAAGACTCTCAGGAAGTCAGGTGTTGTCAACAAATACGAACCAAGAGCTTATTATTGTTTCAGGATTACCAAGGGTTTGAGGTTTAACTGAAACTGGTCGCTTTTCTCCGCAACTTTCGATAATGGCGAAAGTACAGAATGAAATGAAGAGGGTTGACGAAGAGGCGGCGCAGGTAGCAATGCCCTTCGAAAACGGTTGAAAACGGGGTTACGAGTAGGAAGGTAGCGACTAGCGGCGGAGCGGAGCGGAGGAGGAGATCCATCCTTGTCCAGCTTAATAACCCACGAAGAGAAAGTCTGTAATCCAATAAGATGTACGAAGGTTGGCGCTAATACATCACTTGGTTATCACGTCATTCCAGCCAATCATCCCTCCCTCCCCCCACTCCACCTTCAACTAACCAGTAGCTCGTTATCTTGCAGCCTCGTCACACCTTAGCATCATGAACGCCCAGAACCTTATTCCTCTTCTTCGTCTTCATCTCATTCCGCACCATAGCCAACCTCCGAATCGAAGTTTCGTTCCTTTTTAGTTTCCTTGGCTAGTAAAAAGAAAAGTTACGTAATCGGCTGAAAAAAAAAAATTTGAGTTCTCTTCAGAACTTTATCAGACCCTACAGAGTCACGTACTCTACAATAAGGGTATGAGCAAAATCCGCCTAAAACTAACTATAGTTGTCATAGTGATCAAAACGCTAAACATTTTTTTCCAAAAACGGTTGTAACGATTTTAATTGAATTTTGTTGTATTGACAGCACCAAATGACTCAACAATACCATACAATTTTCATCAGTGGGGAAGTGACGAGAGCAGCACGATTAAAGAACATTTCGACGAATATCGATTCCAGTTTTTCAGTTTGTTCCTTGTTCCCTCATCCCGTATTCGCTCATTGGTTATGTAGGAGCTACTCCAGAAATTCCGGAATTTCAATCCTAACCGTTTTACATACTGCCCTTTCTCCCAGTTTTTATCCGATAATTTTGAAACGGTGGAGAGTTCCTTCTCAAAAAATAACGCACACAGCCTTTTGAATCATCTGGAACACGATTGTTTAATAATGTTCGCCGTATGCATCTCCTGCTGTCATGAAGTTGCTATGAACAGAATGAAAAACAGATGGAATAATTCGATGAACTTGTTGACATTTAGAACATTTGAATAGAGATGATGCAGCTCTACATATGAAAACCCGACTTCCAAACCGTGTTTTGTTGATTTTGAACCAATATATAAACCCACTAGTACATTATAGGGTTGTAAATATGCGATTTCTAGCCGACTTCAACTACCCCGTTTTGTGACAATCAACTCTCCAGCTTCGTAGAGTTCCACACAATAGTCCAGAACCCAAGCCGTATCAAGGCAACTTCTTTCTTTCCAGCACCCAATTTATGACGTTTTTTCCGTCTTTACGGATTCCCTGGTAGGAGTTTCCTCACCCACTTACCCCAATCCCTCTTCTCTGGCTGTGCATTGCTTATTCGTAGGTAATCGAACTCCCAAACATTGGCATTTGGACTCTCAGCTCATGATCAGTAACTCATAATCGCTCTCAGCTTTCGTTCATTCAGAGACCCCCGTGTCAGTATCGTGTGAACTCTGTCTCTCCCACTCTGCACTTTACAACTATCGTTATCAAGTGTAACACCAGCTGTCCCTCTCTCATCAACTTTTCTTCGCTCGTACTAACTCTTGCACCAAATGCGTCGCTCCTGTTCACATTTGTGATTTTTCAAACGTAAAATTTTGTGGAAAATTGAGTTTTTCAACTGACGTTCCTTTCAACTTCGTAGTGTTGAAGAAAGTGAAAACTTATTGACGTTATGGCTATTGTCACCAACTCTATCGAAACTCGTGCCAAGCACCAAAAACGAAATGAACGCGGCGCCGAATGAACTCATTTTGCAGTGCTTTTCATTGACTGGTCTCCCTCGCTGTTGATATTTTCCGCATCCCCGTCCACTCGATCGAATTGAATTAGCAACTTTCCCTCTCCTTTAAATACCGAAGCATTCAATTAGTGATGTTTTTAATTGAAACTGGGAAAAGAGAGGGGAAAACAAAACGAAATAAACAAGAAAGAAAAAAAAAGCTTGAAAAGAATCTATCTATAAATGAAATGAAATCATTAATGAGGGTCTCTTTAATTAAGATGGAGTCATTAGTCGGGTCGCCCTGCGCAGAAGGTAAAAAGTAAGGAGCAGTGAAAAAGTGAGGCGGCAATAGGTTGGAGGGGGGCAAGAGGGAGTCTAAATATTTCGGAATATTTTTTAATTAAATCCATCTGTAACGCCTTAAGGGTTGGCTCCGGAGAGAGAGTGGAAGAGCGGTGGCTATACGTTGGTATTTTGACAAAAATTATACTCTATTTAGATGTAGCCGGCCTACTAATTAAACAAAAAAAAAGAAAGAAGAAACGCCCTTTCTGAGAGGAGATGGGGGGAGGGGGTAGTCTTAATGGTCCGTCCTCGTAACGTGTGTGAATTTATAAGTGAGTACAGTCCCTAGATATTGCTTCGAGGGAGTATTTTTCTCTTTTATTTTTCCTGTACATTTGCTCTTTACAATTAATGCCATCCACCTTCCGTTACATTGTAGCCTCCAGGTTTATCGTCCCTCTTTTAATATCTGAGCCTCAACCCTTTCTGCTCCTGTTTTTTTTTTTTTTTTCTTCTTCTTCTTTTTCATAGCTGCTCTTGTCGAATTTTATCCCATCAGGGGGTTGGGCCCCTCGGGGCCGGACGCGATCTTCTTCCCCAACCTCCCTTTTTATTGTTTCAACGGAGAATGGAACTCTCTACTTCTCCTTCTTTTCAAAGCAGAACAGACGAACGAGTTTTGAGGGAAGAAATAACAAGACAGCGCGCTAAACTACGCGCTTCTCGTTTATTGTCAAACCTCGAACGACAATTCGAGGTTACATCGCGACGTAAACGTTATCTACAGCACGTTCTCGGTACTGCAGTCAAATGTGGGTATGGAGCGTTGATGCTTCGTTTTCGGGGCTGACCGTTGAATCATCGGAGACCGTTCGATTATCCACTATTTAATTATTAAACGTATTCAATGAAACTTACTTTATACTTTTCTTAGCTCAGCGAAGTAGAAAGGAAAGTTATATGGTCAGCTGAAAAACAAAATTTGGTTATCTGCAGATCTTCTCGTTTTATGGGCATCTGAGCCCGAAAAAACTATTAAGGAAAACGATCTCTGTGCGTGTGTGTTTACACCTGAAAGTTAAATTCCGCTCAAATAGTACTAGCATTCTCCAAACAATTATGGCAATAGCTCAATAAACTAGCTGTAAGATGAGCGTTTAATAGTGTTTCATAAGATAACAAGGAGCAACTCCAGAAGTTCCGAAATTCCAATTAATTATTCCTTAGTGGATTAAGACACAAAAACCTCTTAGGCTGGTTGTATGAAGTTGGTGCAAGGGGGCGCAGGAGCCTTGACGCGTATGAGTTCTTCCCCAACATCTGTCTTGGAAGAGAATGGGTTGAGCCAGACCACTGGACGAGCCAGTCCAGGACAGGACATGGCGACTTCAATGCGCGGCTCGACTTCTTTTCTCTCAAAGACCTCCATCACGCACGTCTTGCCCCTCCAGTGCGTAGGAAACAAGAAACTACGAGCTGATCTTGGGTGGGCAGACGAACTACCAGCATTGACTCCTACAAAGCAAGCTTATAACCGTTCCGTTGAGTTTGGGATGAAGGCGATGGGTATGGAACTTGGTCGCTGGTGAGAGGCCCTTGGAAACATGCCATCCAAGTAAATACGAGTAGTTAGATTAGGTGAGAAACCAGGTTAAGAACTCCTCCTAGATGGGATTTCTCAGGTCACCTCTGCGTGGTAACACTTGGGCAACAGCTCTGTACTGGGAGAGTGGCTAATGACTTAATACCTGCCGTACTTACCCAGGTCTGAGTTCGATGAATGTTTCCGGGGCTGGTCTCTTGCACATTAGCGAAACCGCAACTTCCATGACTGATATAACCCTCGTCGCGGGTTTAGGAACAGTCATCAAATAAGGAAACAGACCTGTGGCGTTCCAGCCGCAGCTCCTCTAAGGCACCCTCGAAATATTTTCCTGATTAGGGGCCAATTAGTAAGACCGTTTGGAGTGTATGCTACTGTGCCGTGGCACAATCGCCTTGTACAAGGCCATTTACTTAGGCGTGATTAGCTACCGCCCCATTGTCTGGGGCAGCCAACTCACAGCCAATCAAAAGAAAGCACTGGACCGTGTGGATCACCAACGCCTACAAGACAGCATCTACTGAAGCGCCCCAAGTGGGTTGAGACAGACCACTACACTAGCCAGTTCCCTTACCCATTCAGTGCGATGCCTTCTACTCACTCCACACGCTCTTACTGGCCTTGCGGGACTTGTTATTTTGCATTCTCAAGCATGTGGTAATATTACCACGCTCGTAAGAGAGGATGAACTGGTTATGAGAACCTTCATAACAAAGGGAGCGTTGCAGGTTTGCATAACCTGTTCATCCTCCCCAACAGACGAGGTAATATTACCACATCTTAGAAAATTGTCATAAAATAATAAATAAAATTCGCGGACCAGGAATATGTTGTTTAATTACCTATTATCTCCCCGAAAATATAGTTTACTTCAAAAAAGTAATGAATTGAATTTTCATAATCTCGAAAAAAGTAGGTAGGTTTTATGGGGGAAGAAATTGTGAAAAGTTTAATTTCATGCGTTTCATGTATTTACCAAAACAATCGACCAATCAATCAACTCGAGAACTTAATAACTATTATTATATATATCACATAGTAATAATAAAAAGTGCATAAAAATATACGTTTCAAACTTACATACTTAATAAAAAATACATTATAAATATCCTCAAAACAACCTTCACTCAAAACAAAGTAAATCAATTTTTTTATGATATTGTAAAAAACAATTCTGAAGGCACAACGCCGGTTTAACCTCACAGTTATCACTAAATGTTTGTACATATTTCAAAAATTTTTTTGGAGCACAAACCCTACATTTTTATGTTTTTTTGTACTTTTTCTTTGTCCCACTCTGCTCCGACTCAATGACCCTGGGAAAGTGTTTTTCATTGATGTTTTTCATGCCTGAAGAACGTTTTGGCACAGAGATAATCAGTTATGGCCAAGCGGTATGCATACAAATCCTTCTTGCGGGTGTCGATGGAGAAACGGCGGTACAAAAAATATGAATTCAGCAGCATGAGCTCTAAAATATTAAAGCTTAATTTTTCGTACCACCGCAGCGACTTTCGTGGTTGAAAATAGTATGCAAGGTGTTGATCTACAAGGTCAACACCTCCCATACCTTTATTGTACAGCACCACCACCTGAGGTTTTTGGTGTGTGGTTTCCCGGGAACGTACATTGACCATATCCCCTGAAAATTCTGTTGATATTTCTGTTGATATGGTCAGCACATCTCTTTTATCTCTCCAATTGGCCACATTGATACCCTCAGAGGACCACCTCTGGATCATTTCCCCCTTGCGCAACTTCTTCTCAACCACCTCCTTCGGGTTGTTCTTCACTCTATGGAACGACTCTTCTATGTCCTAAAGTGCGAATGAAAAGAAACTACGGGCTGCTGTGTTGTAGTTCCTACAGTAGCGAGCGACGGTTGTTCGGAGAGCAGTCAAACTCCTTACTTTCTACGGCTACTATACTAACTTGTAACGGTTTCGCCCAGTTTGTGAAGAAAGTTGTGGCGAAAAAAAACTCGCCACCCAAGTAAATAGTTCGACCAGGTGGGAAACCAGACTAAGAAGACCTTAGTGATTACAAGGAGCAACAGCTCTCTACCAAAATACTTTCGACAATCACCTTCATAAGGAAACAAGACCTGTGTGATCCGTTCCACAAGATATTTATTGTACCTAGTATTTTTTGTATAATTTCAGAACCATAATTTTGTTGATTTCGCTCAAAAATTGAGGTGAGAGTACCATAAAATACCGATAGAAGTTATGGCAAAGCCGGAGGAGCTCAATCAATTTCAAAACGTTAAACACAACCAATTAACTTTAAAATAAATTGAATGAAAAACGATTTGATAAGCAGGTAGATCGCAAAACTCACTGAATGTACGTGGTGCGCAGGAAAGTTGTGTGATTCGTATTTTTGTCCGTAATACGAGGCATATCCACAAAGTAAGTGTACTCGATTTTTTTAGGGATCAAAAAAATTTATTAAGACAAAAATAAATACGTGCTTACGTAGGTATACATTTAAGCAATTTTTCTACGTAGTCGCCATTTCTCTCGATGCAGGTAGTTAGGCGGGGGATCAATTTTTTTATGCCTGCCTCGTAGAAATCTGCCGCCACCTCCTTCGTCCACTTGTCGACCTCCCTCTTCACCTCCTCGTCGGTTGAAAATTTTTGGTTTTGAACTTTTTGGCTGAGGGTGAAGTGGTGTGACACCACTGTTCAGACTGTCTCTGGGTTTCTGGAGTATAGTGTGCAACCCAAGTCTCATCTCCAGTAACAGTACACTTGTGGAAATCATCACCCTCCAGTTCATACCGTTCCAAAATCTCTTTAGAGGTCTGCACTCGATTCAACTTGTGTTGTTCAGTCAGTTGTTTTGGGACCCATCTTGCACACAGTTTATGAAATCCGAGGGTTTCTGTTGTTGTTTCGTGCAGCAAAGATCTGGATATTTCAGGAAACTTCGTAGAAATTTCGTCCAGAGTCAATCTGCGATCGTCACGGACCGCATTCTCAATCTTTTCCACAAGTTTGTCAGTCACAATCGACGGTCTTCCACTCCTCAATTCGTCATGCACATTCGTACGACCGTTCTTAAACTCCCTACACCACTTGTTCACACTCATACGATTCATGTGTCCTTCACCATAAATTGCCTTTACCTCATTAAAAATTTCAATCGGGGATTTCTCCTTGACAATGAGGTACCGGATGACCGCGCGGATTTCGCACTTGGCGCACTCGTAGTTCCTATATGTACGGCTTTTATCGTAGAAGAAAAATGTAGTGATTGTGGTACCGTAGAATTGGGTGGCGTAGCACTTAATGTTTTATCAGTTGCTCTGAAGCTATGTACAGTAAATATCCCTCGAAAAAAAATCGCGAAACTTACAGCATTTCGTGTGATGCGCGAGGATAATTAATGAAGGATGTGGCGGCGATGGGTGGAGCTGGAGTTTGTAAGCCGTCAGCCGTCATCCTGCATGCTCAGAAGAATAAAAGAGGAAAACCACCCCCCCCCTCTAACAAAGCTACGTGTACTGAGGTTTAAGAATATACTTTGCATTTAGTGGCTTTGTTTTAAAATTCCTATCAGAGAACAGCTGGAGGGAGGTTAGACTTTGCTTTAATGAGTTGTAACTTCTCTCAGGGTTCTCAGGTCCTTAGCTGTCCGCACAACTGACTACCAAGTGGCGAACCTTTATAAGCTCCTCTCCTCCTTTTCCTAACTCCTCCGCCCACGTGTCCTCGTACGAATTTCCTTTCTTCCCACATGCGTTACGAGCCTCAGGTTTAATGTTGGCGACTGGGAAAACCTCTAAAGCACGAGGAGAGAGCTGAGTCCGCTACCGAAGTGAAGTGATACCAATTTTTTGGCAAATAAGTGAAAATCGGTTGTCACATTTTCGATCCTCCAATCATAACACGGCACTGAAACATTCAATGTCGTTTTTTCATCAACTACTTTCAACCATTTCATTGGTAAAGCTCGCGTCATCACAGGTGACGGGCGTATTATTTGTTTGTCCTTTGAATATGCCAATAAAGGAGGTTACTAGACTTGTATTTATCGAACTTTAGTTTTTTGGATATAGTCCATATAAATATCAGCAATCGGTTGTTAAATGCACGAATGAAACCCACCATGTCAATGGAGTGGAACGAGGTCTACCTCATTGGAACGTCTTTCGGAACCACTCCTGAAACGTCAACGCTAAAGTTGAGGACAGAAGATGAAAAAGGTGAGGAAGACTTCGCGATAATGTCAGCCGGCTCTACCCACACGACGGAGTCGGTCATTCGGATTGGCATTCACCAATGTAACTGATCTATTTCAAAAACATTAATTTTATAATATTTGAATTTACCTATTAACCATATCCTTGCAGTGAGCTACGTCAATGTTTGTCAAGACGCCAACCACATCGAATGAAACGTTTTGCACATGGAAATTCCTAAAAACCCTAATCTTAGTGACCGTATCGTTCGAATTTTGAACCGTGTTTTAGGACGGCATTGAACTTCATATTTAAATATCTGGTGCGTTGCAACACACAACTTTCCTTAGCTCTACGTCAATTCACTTTGTACATGGCTAATTCTATTCAATCAATTCATTTATCACTCAGTTCATTCGAACTTGTCAAACAACGCTTTACGGCAGCAGGAAGCGGTAGCGCTTACAGTTCCAGATTTTATTGTGCTGCTCGTACTCATTGCAGGACCAACATTGAGCAATTGGTACACAGATCATTATTGCGGCTGTAAACACAAATTTTTTGAAGAAGGATAGTAATTACTTTTGCAGAGTTATTGGGTAAACACGTTTAGAACTGGTAGTAAGCGAAACGGCAGTAGTTGAAATTCAGGAATTTCTGGAGTGACCCCCATGTATCTCATGAGCGTTTTTAAACACTCACCCTTCAGGTATTGGATTGGACTACAATACTAATTTCTTTTAAATTCTACAAGAATTCCATCGTAGTTTATAAGGAAAAAACTGCGCTAAAAACGCTTTTGGTCGAAAATTTTGATAATTTATTGTGCTGCTCTCATCATTTTCCCACCGATGGGAATTTCATGGTATCACAACCACATTGAGAACTATCAACATAAAAAATTTAATCAAAATCGTTAGAGCCGTTTTTGAGAAAAAAAAATTTGGTGTTTTGATCACCATGATAACTATAGTTAACTTTCGATGGATTTTGTTCAAACCCTTATTTTGGCGTCCCATGGTAACCTGTAGGCTAGACATCAAGTTTCAGCTGATTTGGTACGGTCGTTTCCTCTAAAAACCACTCTAAAATCGATTTCGTCGAAAGTTTTGGTAATTTATTGTGCTGCTCTCGTCATTTTCCCACTAATGGGAATTTTCAGCTATAATTGCCTTATTGAGAGCTATCTATATAAAAAATTTAATCAATATCGTTAGAGCCGTTTTTGAGAAAAAAATATTTGGTGTTTTGATCACTATGATAACTATAGTTAAAATTCGGTGGATTTTGTTCATACCCTTATTTTGGCGTCCCATGGTAATCTGCGAGTGAGATATGAAGTTTGAGCTTATTTTGACGTCGTTGCGAGTTGTCTACCTTCAAATGGTCATGCGTGCTACAGATGGGAGTTGCTGGTTGCTTAAACAAGTGTACCAAAGGTCGGTCTCAAAACCAATGCAGGTTGCTCAACAAGAGCGAAGTCAGGGGGAATGTAAAAAAAAAACAAATTTTCAACTAGCACATAACTTTCTTTTTAGGTGTGTTGGATACATTATCGTGCTGTAGACCGGTACAATCAATGAGAATCGCACTCGAGGTAAGCGGTAACTTTTTTAACTTTCTCGATCTTTATGTTTATGTGAAGAAGAAGAGGCATGAATTTTATGTTTATATAATAGATATTTATCGTGATATTACGATCCATAACTCTTCAGATTACCCACGAGTTTACATGGTACATTCCATGGTATGATCAATCCAACGTTACCTGTGCCTACGATTGAAGGAATGGCATTTTTGTTCGGCACAGGGTGAAGTAGTTGGGGTGTTGAGCTCGGGCCTTTCCCAGGTGTGTTTGGTCCAACTATTTCTGACCCTTTTTCATGATTATCGGGGGGATGTCCGACCACTGCCCATTCAATCGGCTTTTCCTGCAGACAAAGGGATTAAATTAGGTTCAACTTCCACAGCCACAATGGATTTCCCCTTTTTGGACTTTCCAAGATATCCTTCCCTCCCCAACACACACAGCACTTCCCAGATACACTCGTCTCCCAGTGCTCACTACAGTTACTCCTCTTTCAACTCTCGGGTCAGTCTACTCACTCATTCTCCGATCTAGATTCCCCCGCACCCAGTTCATGCGCATTCAGAGCCCCCTTGTTACCGCGCTTACGTACTCAACCTCATATCGCTATTCTATTAAAGCTCAATACGGTCCTCACTCACGCTCAATGTGTTTTCTTTTATTTATCTACTCCGTTTTTAAGCTCCCCCTCTCATGTGCCCAACAGCGTTTAAAGAGAGATCAGTGATCAAGAGCGTAGCAGCGAGCAATAGAAATAAAAGCTCATTGGTTCTATTTGGATGAGAGTTGTTAGATGGAAATGTGGAGGAGGAGGGGGTTCAAATCTACTTAAAGAGGTTGTAGTTGAAAATAAAAATCGTATTATCATGCCATAATACAGTGCGATGTTGAGAAAAATATCTGAAATTTTCATCTAGAGTATATAGAGTAGGGACAAATAGGTATAATCTCAAATCTCTGTTATGCTCAGTTGAAGATGTAATGCAAGTTCAGAATAAAAGTGGTTCAAAGTATTGTGTAGTAAATGGAGGGGAAGAATCGGTGGTTTTTCCTACCTAAATGTATCACGTCATTTCTTCAGTTTATATCTGAATTAAAACGTAGGGTTATTGTTCAGAATGAATAATAAACCAAAAACGTATCGACTTTCTCCATTTTCCCCCAAAAGATGTACCCGTATGTGGAGTGTGCTTGAGATTAATTAAAAATAATAGGTCAGTTAAATGTTTAATTGAGGCGGTTGGTTGCAGTTCTGTAGTACCTTGGTCCACCTTGATCTGACAACACACTTTTAACTCTCGATATTGGTGCTGCCCAATACTGCGCAGTAGGGAGGTTGAATATGCAATAGGGAATACCACGAAAAAATTTACTGTTACCAGAGGCACTTCACATGCTTCGTGCTTATTCTCTACCCGCTGGAGAATGAAGTTAAATCCACCGAAGAACTCATTTCTCTGATTCACCAACAAACGTTACTGGCCCTACTCCTTCGCGACCGTCCTATTACACAGGAGAGTTACGAGGAACCGACACTGCATCAGGGCGCTAAGATTTCTGCCATCCGGCAGTAGCGTTGCCAAATATGGGGTTCAGCGAGCAATTCCCACATCAGACGCCGTCGCTCAAAACTGAGCTCTCCGGCGTATCATTGGAGCTCTTCGGTATGTCCGCAACTCCGCTTAGCGTAATGATCTTAATATCCCGTCTGTACAAGAGGCTATCAAACATTGTTATGACACTCTCGCCCACAGCATCTCCCACCGCCCAAACAGGTTGGTCAGGCATTAGGCCTTACGTGACTGTAGGTGATTAAAGCGCAACTTGCACCCACCACGCCATTCAGCATGTTCAAGTGATGCCCTTCTCCTCCACCTAAAGAAACTAAGCCACGCTTCCCTTCTCAGATCCATCCGGCAGTAGCGTTGACAAATATGGGGTTCAGCGAGCAATTCCCACATCAGACGCCGTCGCTCAAAACTGAACTCTCCGGCCTATCATTGGAGCTCTTCGGTATGTCCGCAACTCCGCTTAGCGTAATGAACTTAATATCTGTACAAGAGACCGTCAGACAATTTGGTCAGGCATTGGGCCTTCACGTGACTGTAGATGATTAAAGCGCAACTTGCACCCACCACACCATTCAGCATGTTCAAGTGATGCTCTTCTCCTATTCTTTCCCGTGTCAACGATGGCCTCACCCGTCTACAACAATAACAAACCATTGTATGCAGTTACTTGTAATAAGCCATCGAAGTGTCATGTTAATTTGTGAATGTAAAAATGCTGGTTAAGCAACATCCAGTGCTGCGCGAGCAGTATCCATTCGTCACTTTCTAAGAAGCAAGCAGTGAGTAGGTCAAATGAAAGATAATTTCATGACGATTTTATTGTTGATGTGGAACTGAGTTGATGTTATTCTCGACCACGTTGATGGTTCGTCGAACGGAAAATAAACCGATAAATTTCAGGTGAATTCGAGACGAGAAGAGTTAATTTGTGGTGGTTGAAATGATACGAGTATAATAAAACGGCCGCCACGAGAGAACCGCTCGAGCGAACGATGGCATCCATTTCACTCTGATGGAAAAGTACAACCCGCTCGAGGGTCGACTAATTCTCCTAAAAATAACAAGAGATAATATTCACCATATCCGAACGCTTGGGTTCTTCCGGAAACTCCGATATTTTTCAAGTGCGTAACGTTGTGGACCGAAAGGAGGGTTTTCGCCAAGAATTGAGTTTGAATGGTTTGAACCGAGCGCTCAGTTTCAGACTTCGAGTCTCCTCCGCATTCTCTCTGCCAAGTGGTCTGGTTCTCGAGTGCCAATGACGACACCCAACCCAACCAGTTTCCGCAACAGAGAGAGGGCGCTATTTTTCCGTTCGGGACCTCTCGCGATATGACGCATCTAAGTGGTCGTGATAGATTTATCTGCACCTCCCACGCACTCGACGGTGTATCTAATAACCGTTTGTCGTCTGGTAAAGACGGAGTCGCTCGTTCCTTGAGAGTTATATCTTTCCACCTTCGGAGGTTAGAGCCGTTGGCCTCAATTGGTCATCTCCACCCTGAGAGGCGGTTTCACTACATTTTTTCAATCAACAACAGAAGATTTCGTTGTATAAACGGTAAATTCGGGTTTCACCAACGCCGTTGATGCTGAATCAGCGACTAGAGCGAACAAATCAACGATTTCAGGAAAAAATGCGAAAAACCCTAGTTTTGGTACATTTTTGTCCCCCCACCCCCCTTTCTCATCGACCGAAATCGCCGATAACCTCGTTTTCGCGTCTAAAAAAATCATGAACAAAACTAGTATCTCACAACTAGCGCGTTTCAGGATTTACGGGTACGCAGAAAGCTACTTTCTCTTTTCCGTCGTTGGAAAAGTTAAAGTTCCCAACCAAAAGTGCCCCTTAAAACTAACAGACTGCGCTGGAAAACGAAACATTGTTGAACTTCCCTTGTTTTTGGTTTATTATTCATTCTGAATAATAACCCTACGTTTCACGAAAAATTTTGTACAACCCCCCCTCAAAATTTGATACTTTACGTTTCAAGACATGGGGGTTCCAAATTCGCAATGTCCGTCCCCCGTCCCCTGGCCACCGTCACGCCTCCACCATCCGCCATCCGCCGTCCGGCCGTTTTGTGCCTTTAGCGTGGTCTAAAAAATTCGTTCTTTCGCACAAAAATCCCATTTGGTATCTAGTTGTGCCCGCCATCTCGGCAATCCGATCAGACGAAGCCCATGGTTGTTAGGGGCAAAAAATGGTTAAAAAAATTAACGAAACTCAGTATAATTCGCAAATACGCTGTGTTTTGTATCGTTTTCAAGGCCTGCTCGACTCGCAGCGCCCTTTGGACTCGCAACGTCCTGCCAATTGGCGAGCGAGGGTTCTGGAAGCCCCCGTCCCATTTTTCCCGACTCTTTTTGTTCGACGGGGGGAGGAAGGTTAAGGCCACTTCCTCCGCACACCCCTCCATCGGATCATAAATGCCTACAGACGTTTACGGGCGCCTGGCGCCAGGGGAATATTTAGTTTCCGTAGTTCCATTGTAGTCTGGTCATGTTACTAGTATTCGATGCTGAATCGAATGGGATGGGTCTCTGAGCAGTAATACTAGGTCAAGACTACTGTTCATGAGAATATTAAACCATTGTGTAATAATTTGCAGGGTTTTTGGTTTATTATTCATTCTGAATAATAACCCTAGTTTCCGTTCAGGCAAAATATTTTACAACCCCCCCCCCCCTCCAAATTGGATACTTAACGCCATGGGGATTCCAAATCTGCAATGTCCCTCCGCCATCCACCATCCCTCGTCCGCAGTCCAGGCCGTTTTGTGCCTTTAGCGTGGTCTAAAAAATTTGTTCTTTCGCACAAAAATTCCATTTGGTAGCTAGTTGTGCCCGCCATCTTGGCAATCCGATCTGACGAAGCCCATGGTTGTTATGAACAAAAAATGGTTTAAACAATTAACAAAACTCCGTATAATTCGCAAATACGCCGGGTTTCGTATCGTTTTCAAGGTATTTCTACATCCTGGGTCGAATGGAATGAGTATCAGACGTGTACAACTGCGTATAGGGAAATTACAGTAATTATAGTGAGGCAAAGTCAACTAATTGAAAGAACTCGTAGGAACTACAGCCAAAATAAACGTTTCGTCAAAACCACCCGCCCGCTCGACTCGTAACGTCGTGCCAATTGCCTACAGGCGCCTGGAGCCGGGGGAATATTTAGTTTCTGTAGTTCCATTGTAGCCAGGTCATGTTTCGCATGGTTTACTAGTATTTTTCGATACTGAATCGACTGGGATGGGTCTCGGAGCAGTAATACTAGGTCAAGCTGTTCATGAGAATAATAAACCGTCGTGTAATAATTTGCAGAATTTCTCTGTAAGTATGAATTCATGTTGTGGCAAATATTTCGATCGCAATATTGAGCAATGGGAGAAGAAATCGAGGGTTTAGGGGAGCGTTAAGTTCTATCGCGTCGTGACCAACGCGGATTTTGAAAGACTCGCTTGCTCTACGAGATCCGAAGACAACCAGACTGTAATGAAGAATGTGGTTTGGGAAACTCGACCTGTTCCCCGCGCGCTCAGCTTCTCATCCTCCCCCCCCCCCTTCACAACACCATCCGCGGCACGTTTAATAATTCTTGCCGTACCCCCGTTTTTCAGTGAATCCATAAGGATCTTCTTCACGGGTCCTGAGGTCGTTCCCAAAAAGGCGATGGCGGGTTATTGAAAATGTTCCTTCAATGCAAATGGGGCTATAGATTACGTGTGTTCGAGAAATAAAGATAATAAGAGTGCGGTGGTGGGGTCTGATGGGTGCGGAATGGCGATGGTAAGCGGGGGAGAGGGGTCGTGGTCGGAGTTTTTAATATCCAACCGAGCCATGTTATTAAGGACTCAATGCAAATTAAAGCCCCCGCCGCCTCAGCCGCAGCATCGTCTCTTCTTCCCGCGGCTTTTATCCCCCCCCTCCCACCACCATCCACTCCGTCGCACTTTGCTTCCCCACCTCCGAGAGGCCCCTCAGCAGCCCTTTACCTTTAGGATAATGCTAACGACACTTTTGGCTCGGATCCCCTTGATTAAAAATAAAAGATAAATTGCGAGGATTGGGCGGTGGTGATGATGGAAGAGGGGGGGGGGTGATCTTGTAAGGAGGAGGAGAGGAAGCTGGAGCTTATCTTATTGTCTCAGAACACATAAGACCAACCCTTCCAGTACAATCCCCCTCTCCTCTACACCAGGAAACAGCCCTATCTATCTCTATCCCTCTTTTGTGGCAAATCCCAAAGCAACCCACCTATGAATCTTCCGTTTTGATGATAAGCGGAGAAAACAAAACTCGCAATCTACTCCACTCAAATGGAAACGGGGAGTTATTCAACGGGGTCCTCTCGTAAAATTGGGATATTTTCGCCGCGTGCTTTGCATATCGCCCGGTCGCTAAAAGATGAAGCTTTTCTTAGTTGACGGGCCCAGGCCAACTCTTTCCACCCTCCTATGCAAGGAGTTACTTGTCAGGTAAAAAGCACCCCTTCCACAAAGAACTGGAACCCTTCGAGGTAGTTCTACAACCTCTTTTTACTTTACTCGCCCAGTTACCTTTAGGGAAGTCTGGAACGACGCATCACACAACTTTCCTCAGCACCCCCACACATTCAAAGATTCTCATAGCTCCAGCTACTAATGCAATATATTATTCACCCATTTCGTTTCAACTAAGTAGAACATAACTTCACGTCCTACCTGCAAGTGGTAGCAGTTAATGAGAGTTGTGCCGTCCTGTCGCGTTATTTTTGAGTGTTCATACAAAATATTTATTCAAAATGGAATAAAAGAAGACACGCGAGAATTTTAGTGCGATCGAACAGAAACTTACAAATAAGATGAGTGAGAGAGTCGTATTATTACAATTGTGAACGATAGAGGTACAGTGCAGAGTAGAGCAGGTGAGAGAAAGAGTTCACGCGACACTTTAAGTTCAGGGAGGGGGTAGTGGATAGGGGAACTGGGTGAGGGACTAGAGCTGCGAGGAATTAAGTATCTGGGCAGGAGCTTCGAGTCGACTGTTGACAAGATCTTGAGTGTATGGGCTCAGAAATGAGACGAGAGAAGGGTACGTGCAAAAACGCACTGGGTAAAGCAGCAGAAGGAACGTTGTCGGGTCAGGTGTTGAAATTGCGCTGGCAGGGTTTGAAATGTCAACGAGTTGATTGAAAGGGGGCTCGGGGATTCCTGAATCGGCCGCAAAGTTAAAAGTTGGGAAAAGGCACGGAGCTGGGGATCTTCAATCAGGGACAGCGGCATGAGCTGAGGACGATGGCGACTATTGTTGTTTTTGGAGCGATTTATCTTCTCATTTAGACGATTTTTATGAATTTCACAACTTTATGTTGATAATTCGTTTCTTTCAATAATAAATGCCGGGGGCGGTAACGGTCTGGTTCATTGATTGGGAAAGGCCCACTCTTCTCGCTCACCTATGGGCGGGAGCCATACATGCATAACGATAGCTGCAGTCAAAAAGGCAGTTGATAACACCCTTCGGTACAGGGTTAGGAATGATGTAGATAACAAAAGAGATCTTTAGATCTCTAAGTGTATAGTACCACAAGATACAACAAGTACGAACGAGAAAACGTAGTGGGCGCTAAAACTGAACTCCAGGCATGCTAACTGGACATTAGGAAAACACTACATAGACTCAGCTCGACCATTGGAGCTCAATGCTCCTGTGGGGAAATAGGAACGATTGAGCATTTCATATGCGAATGCCCAACTCGGTATAGAACCAGACTAGAAAGACTAGGAGGACGTATAATAAGGATGCTATTCGAAATAAGGAATGGAGGAAAACCATCAAATTTGTGAAGGGAATTGAAAGATTCCGGAACCCATTCCTTCATCATTCGGGTGATGGAAAATGAGCTCATTGTGGCCACAACTTAAGTCACTGTTCCTTCGGCTTTGGCTGATGCCCTAAAGTCTTCTTTTCGGTCACCAACAAGTAGGGGAGGAGTGGTTACCTGTATATATCCTCCTAGGCATTCACTCGGTCTTCACTTACCTTGCCCACCGTACACAGTGTAGACCTGGCTCTCGGTTCTCGATTCCCTCTAAAAACTTGTGTTTCACTTTCGCATTTCCCTGGTTAGTTTGTCGGATCCATTTCGACGAAAAGGTAGTCTCCATAGCCCAAACCAAAAATCTCTTCAAGTATTAGGTAATACTAAATGCACCTAGGAGACCTTTGAAGATTACGCACGTAAACTCGCGATAGCGTCCAATGGTGATTTGCAGATTAAATATCAAATTGGGTCATCTGCGCTTTCTGAATCGCATTCACGAACACAGATAATTTTCTAAAGTAGCGTTTTTCAGACTCTCAATGTTCTCTTTCAGGCGATTAGATAACTTTTTAGGAAGGTAGAAAGAATTATAATGTACAGATCACATAATTTCCTTTCCTGCTATTTAGGATTAAGGAAAATCGAGATTTGTACGAGTTGTAGGAAGGCCAGTATTGGACTGCCACTTTCCATGAAGTGTTCCAAAAAATGTGTTTTAGTTGGAAGACAATCTCATCTAAAGACTGCTAAATGCAGATTCTCCGAGTTGTCAACAGGAGAGTAGTCGTAGTTAAAAAGTACCGGCTATCGCGGACGACATCACGAGCGAAGAACAATCAACCCCTTGCGGGTTATCCAAATGTTGTCCACTGAACGGTTCAGGAGGGACGATTCCCCTACTCAGCCGATTCCCGGAGAGGTCAAATTATTGATGCGCGGTCGGCCCCTAACTGATCCCTTTGTCGCAAATTTGTTTCCGCGTTGCCCCGTTTAATTTTTTTCGTGGAAGGGGTATCAGAGGCCTGCAGCTGTTTTTTTCTTTATCGATGGAGCGGGCAGAAAACGAGAATCGAAAGTGTTTGCGTAATGAACGAAGCGATGGGAGATAGTGTCAATATTTTTGAACTATAGCGCGCGTGTTGACGGGGCTGCGGGATACGAGTGTGTACACAACGCTCAACGACCGGGGCGATTTGGCAACGCGTCGAGCGACCCTTGAAAGTAGAAAAAATCCGCGAGAGTAAACACCTGGATCGCGATATTCTAACGACTTGGGGGTCGCAATAAGAAAATATTGTGCGGGACGTACCGCGTCACTTCACACCAAAATCCGATGATACGTTATAGATTCCCATGCCGCCTTCTGCATTCATCGCGTATGTGTCAGAATCCACTCCTTACCGATCAAAATCCTGAAAGTAATTCCGCGAATAACCAACATTATTGGTTCACATCCGTTCCGTTGAACGTCACTAGGGATTCCCTGATTTTGACTATTTTCCTCCACATCGATGAGATGCAAAAACGTAATTAGAGACGCTCTAAATTATCATACAACGGTTTATTATTCTCTTGATTGTGACTTATCGTATTCAACCAAAATTATTCAGAATTTAACGCGGCTGTATCAACAATTCGAGGAACGACGACTCCTGCGGAAAAGATAATGTTTTTCAAGCGCCCTTTGAGGCCCATCTCATTTGATTCGTCATTGAAAAGTGATAGTAAATGATACGACACATGGCCACCACAACGGAACAACGAAAAGAGACATTTTCTAGGCGATCGGCACGATCTGACGAGTCCAACTGGCGGGCGGTTGGAATGAGACGTTCAGTATGTTGCCCTGCAAGCTCCTTCAAGTTATATGATTCTCCTCGCTGTATTTACTTTCCGCTACCCGAAGGGGAGGAAAGTATAGTAATTGGGTCAAAAAAAATTGGGTTTCCTTTAGATCTTTACGTTTTGAGGCCTACCGAGTCTAAAAAACCTAATTTCGGCGCGTGGGTGTCTGTAGTTCGATTTGCGGGAGAACGGCTGATCCGATTGAGCTGGTTCTTTTGTTTTTTTGTTCGTTATTTTTTGTGGACACCAAAATAAGGTTATGAACGATTTCGGCCGATGGAGGGGGGGGGGGACGAAAATGTACCAAAAAATATGGTTTTTCGCAATTTTATCCAAAACGGCGCTAACGATTTTGATTAAACTTTCAAATTATCTTCTACTAATCAATACCTAACTTTTTCTCTCCGCACATATCTCTGTGAAAATACGGTGAACGGAGATATAGGCCTATGACGCAAAAATAGGTTTTTTACGCTTTTTGGCATAGCGGCTTCAACGATTATCACCAAACTCACAGGATGTTTTCAAATAGCCAATACCTAAATATTGTCCTAAATAAATGTTCCTGTGACGGTCCATTGAACAGAGATAAAAATCAAAATGTGTCGAAAATAACGTTTTTTCAAACATTTCTGTAAATTCCAGGGAAACTGCTTCACCAGATGTGATCAATCTTACCGACTGTCTTTCAGCCACGCATACCAACATTTCGTTCTCCATAACTATTGCTGTATATATATGTTGAACGGAGATATAAGCCAAGTTAACTCAGAAAAGGAGATTTGTCGAATATTAATTTATCGGTATTCCAAGTTTCTCAAAAACGACTCTAACGATTTCGATCAAACTTACAGAGTAGTCTCAGTTAACTAGTCCCTACATTTTGTTCACCATAGATGTTTCTGTAGAAATGCGTTGAAAGAAGATATAGCACCCGAATATGTAGCCGGTGTTCTAACTTACGGGGGTGGCGGAAAGTTGTGTGTTGCTACGCACCAGATATTTTTAATCTCAACTCAGTCCTCTCAGACCCGTCCTTTCGCCTCAGCGTTACAGCGTAAATGCAATGAAACTGCAAAAATTGCGGTTAATTTTGTCAACCATTTTTTGCCCACAACAACCGTGAGTTGTTTTTAGACAACACTAAAGGCATAATGTGGTCTGGTCCGAGGACGGTAGATGGCAGATGGATGTTGCAGATTTTTAAACCCCATGCCTTGAAAAATTTTGACGTTGGCGGGAAGAGGGGGGGGGGTTTAAAAAACGTTTCCTGAGCAATAAACCATAGGGAAAATCATAACCTTAGGTGATTGATTTCCACTCAAGCTTTATTCCCAGTGGCTCGATTGGTGATAGGGCTCTCAAAGCATAAAAACATAACGCGCGTTAGCAGAACTTTGTTCCACAAAGAACCGTGGGCGATAGGTAGCTACGTGAAGCTACATTTAGCAGCCTCAGTGTCCTTCCTTCCTTTCTTTTTTTCTCGTGCATTCACATTGGTTGAACTCACCAGACGCTGTTAAGACAAAAGTGACTACTACCACTAATAGTGAGCGATTACGGCGGTACTCTGTACGCTTTTTGGAATTGAAGTCGCTTGTGCAGCGCACTGCACATCTTTCCTGAGCCCCTCGTGCATTCGTTGGCTTTCAACGCTCTAGCGACTAATAAATTCTTTTTCTCATCCAGTTTATATGGACATGGACTGCGGAATTTATAGAGTTGCTGCTTTTTATGCCACGACCATCATTCTGTATTTGGATTTTTCGAGAAGAAACTGCAAAAAATGGCAGTAAGTTAAACGGCAGTGGTTCGAATTGCGAAATTTCTGCGGATGCTCCTACTTCTTTTATTGAACAGTGTCAGGCGCACGAGAGGGCGAGAGTTGAAGATCGAAGTAAAAGAAACCCGGTAAGCGTCAGGAGGATTGTATAATGTGCAATGAAGTGAGTACAGTTTGCGTACAAAAGGGCGACACAAGGGGACGACTCGTAATATGCGTGAACTGTCGTGGGAAACTGTATCGAAAGGAGAGAGCGCGCTGTAACTGGGTAGAGAATTGATGGAGGAATCTGTCTGAGTGAGCACAGGGAGACAAGTCTTTCGCGAGAGTTCGTAGGTGAATGATTTGGGGGGAGCTGTCTGTTGTGAAGAGGAATCTCAAATTGAGGAGAGGGAAAAACTACTTCAGGGGAATCCGGTCGAATTCCCACAGGTAACAAGGAGGGTAAAGGAAGACTCTGCCATTAGGGCAGGTGCGGGCATTCTGGGTGTTGATCACTGTGTTGTGTGATGCATCTCACTAGATATTTTGTGTTTCGATAATAAACTATCCGAAACGTAGGCGTATAAGTGGGGTTTACTTTCTTCAGCACCACAAAGTAGAAAGTTATGTAATCGGCTGACAAAAACATTTTTAGTTCTCTTCAGTTCTTATCGTTCCAGACCCTGAAAAACACTATTTGGGAAAATGGTTTGTCTGTGTGGTGGAGTGGGCATCAGAGGGAATTCATGGCAAGGATTAACGGCCGTTTCACGCCGTTCGTGTGGCGTCACTGCCTACAGCGATGAGGTGTACAAGAGGCTGGGATCGTAACGCTGTGAATTCTCGCTGTCGTAATTGTAGGTAACCGGTTTGAGTCGCTGAATCATGTGGTGCAGGTGTGTCGGCCTACTCATGGGGGCCGTGTCAAGCGTCATGACGCGGCACGCAAACAGGTCGCTGGTGCATTGTCATCTGAGTGCTGGGAAGTGGAGAGGGAGAGGCACTACCGGGTTGTCTCTGGAGAAGGCCTGAGGCCAGACATCGTCGCCGTTGGTCACGACCAGTCTGCAGTGATCCTCGATGTCCAGGTAGTATCTGGCGGCTGGGATCATAGGCTAACTTGGCCAGCCAAGAAGCGCAAATATCACAGGACGGATCTTCGTATGGGGGTGCCGGAAGCTCGTGGTGTGGAGGCTGGTCAGAGTTGCAGCATTGACCGTATCCTGGCGTGGTGTGTGGTGCAAGAAACGTGCTGAGGAGTTGCGTCGGCTGGGTGCTTCAGCAGGTGCTCTCCGATGTATCACTGTCATCCTTCTTTCTTTCCCCGTCCCAATCATTCAATCCCAAGAGCCGGCGTAGGGTAGCCTGGGCGCCCTCCCCATTTCTTTACTTATTATTCATTTAGTTGCTCCTTTTTTGGGGGAAAAGGGGGGGGGATTGTGAGATTTGAGAGAAAATGGCTGAACTGAACGCCAAAAATAAGGGTATGAGCAAAATCCGCCCAAAACTAACTCTAGTTACAACACTTCTTTTTTTTCTCGGTAAAACGGCCTTGACGATTTTGATTAAATGTGTATGGACAGCGCCAAATGACACAAAAATACTATAAAATTCTCATCTGCCCGGAATTTCTACCACCGCCGTTTCGCTTACTACCATTTATAAAAGTTTTTACCGAATAACTTGCTCAATAATGGTCAGGGCATGAGCACAAGCAGCATAAAATTGTAAACGCTACTGCATTCTGCTACCCTGAAGAGGCGTTGAGTGAAAAATAAATCGAATTAGTAGCAAAAGCCACGAACACTAGCGAATTTACTTAGAGCTACAGAAAGTTGTGCGATGGAGCGCATATATTTCATTTTAAACCCATTCTCAAGATCTGCATAAATGCGTTTAAGAAAAAACGACAAACAATTATGTCAATCTTCACGGTGCAGCGCAAAGAGCCGCATGTTGACAAAAATCATTGATTTCGTGTGACGATCGTGACGATCCCTCCTCAGGAAAAAAGTATTGAAGCGCCAAGTGAAATTTGTAAGGACGGAAAAGAGCGTGTGGGGAAAAAACTGAAGGTTAAAGTGTGGAAAAGGATATACTTATAAAAGGCAACGCCTGCCGGTAATGAGGCACAGTCTTTCAAGATCAAGTGCTACAATATTCAGTTCTCATCATCCGACGGTGAATGGCAACCACTTTCGTGTCTCCGGGCTAAACACACCACTCGTGAACATGACAAAGACCCCGACTGCCCTTTCTATTTCTTTCGGAATATTATATCAGAGACGCTTTGATGTGCAATATCGCAAATTGATATTTCCCATCAAAGGGCCACTCGAATGAGAAAAACGCAATAAATACATAATGAGGAATCAAAGATGTTCATTTCATTTTTATCAAAGATGCAAACATCTTAATGTATTTACGTTAGAGAAATGTCAAATAACGTTACGCCCCTTCGGCGAAGAGGGATCTGTTAAGAGCGCTTGACGGTGAAATGAGCGGATCCGCGAAAGGGAGCAGTCGAGCTGGGGAATAAAGTGAAAGATAATAGCGGAGTCGGAAAGATCAGAGTCTGTTGGAGCCACCATTCGCTGTTACCATCCAGGGGGACTCCCCGTTTTCATCTCAAGACGACCAGAAAAATGTCTGGTGCTTCGCGCCTACTACTTTCCTCAATCTCAAGTAGATTACGCCCTTTTTAACGCCCCACCAACAAATCTAACGTGTTTTTTACTCACTGAACGCACAAATCAACGGAAGTTGAGTTTTCACTTTTCGCAATCCAAAGGTCGAGAAATGAAATGATTTCGTGCTAAACAAACACGTAGATTTTTCGATACGGAATCTTCAAACGTTACAAATAACTTAATTAATAACTGGAAACAAATGACAATGAAACTAAATAAAACTAAAATGTCATACAATGGACCTAATTTTAATAAACTAATCCTGTCGTGGCGCCTTTGTTCATCTCAATTAGGCAAAAGCTTGACATTTTTGAATTGGAAGCAACGTTGGGCTGCTGAACAATGAACGCTTGCGATGCTTTCGCTGTACACCCAGATTTGATTGAGCCACTGACATTTTTTCGCGAACGTGCCAGGATTTTGGTTTGGGCTCGAACAAATTTCACCAACTGGTCAAACCTAGGGATCGCTTCTTCACGTTACATCATGTCGAACTGTTTCACTGTTTCCAAGTCAAGCTTTTTTATAGACAAATGCACTAAAACGAAATCAAATAAATCCTCAATCTCCAATTTACGGAGTGCTGCAGTTGCTCCGACAAACTCCTCTAAAAATAAATTAAGACCCTTTTCTGACTCTTGTGCTATCGATTTGTGGTTGAATAGTTTGTCCAAATAATAGTGACCCATCGCTCTATTATCTTCAAATCGATTTTTAATGTTTCCAAAATCAACCGGTAATTAGCTTCAGTAAGAGGGATTCCAGCTACTATGCTTTTGGCGCTACCCTTAAGATGTGATGTCAAATAGGTGACGTTCTGAAGGTCAGAAAACTATGGTTCCCATCAATTAATTCTAAAAATTGTTGGTAAAAAGGAGTCCAACTCTCAGGCGAACCGTCAAAATCTATTATTTTCAACGGCTCCAATTTTACTTTACTGATTATTTGATCAGACTGAGTAGTATTCAAGGAAACACGTGAATTTATGTCAATCTGTTGGGGTTGCAACGAATTGACAACAACCTTGACCTCATCAGCAAGCTGTTGAAAGGTATTTAAATCTGCTAATGTTGGAGTGTAGTTAGGATCTAAATCCAACTTGACCTCTTGCAATTCGATTACCGCTTCTTCATACAAGCGAATTAAGTTTTCAACATCTGACGCTCTCATTAGAAAAAGTGATTTATCGTCGGGAGAGACAGTTTTAGATAAGGAGTGAATCTCCGGCATACGATCACGGAGTTGCGTGATTTTCGCTACGAGAATCTTGGAACGTACTTTTCCAGTCATAGTGAATGCCAAACTAAACAATTTATATGTGCTTTCAGAAGCTACCGCAAAACAATTTATTAAATGAAACGATATTTAATGCCGAACAAAACGGGTACGAACAACGCCCCTAGGTACAAAACGGGTCTTCCGATTCGAAGAAGAACAAGATAATATCAGAGCGACAGAGAGATCATTATTACGATCGTTATCTGAAACGTTCAACGAGCTCGTCAATACAGACACGTTCAAATACGAATAAGGTTTACGCTCAGACTCACGCCTTTCCTGTTCAAACTCGTGGCCGTAACCAGACGCAATGCGTAATCCCTCGCCCTACCGATCCCAATCCAAGCCACCAATGCTATTAAAAAAAAGTCGCCTAAAATCGCGATATTCCAATCAACATCAGTAAACAAAAATAGCGATACAAATCGGTTGCCTTTCAAAGAGAACGAAACGCTTGAACTAGTTCTAGACGATTCAGTTTCGGCAACGAAACTCGGATTTTGAATAATCACGATCTTGATTATCCCACAATTAAAGGTTTTATACTCACCAACAATTCGGTCCGGAGATACCAATGTGAACTGTAAATGCTAATCAAACGTAATTTAAAGATATTACCTTTGTGCTGCGGAGGTGTCGAATTTTTAAGGGATTAAAAAAAAAGGGAGCAGAAAGGTACCGGCCGGTATAAAGGAAGGACGGAAGATATGAATGATAAGGATAGGAGGCAATCACTCGATTTGTGAGCCTAAAAAAGGGATATTATTGGAAACAAGTAAGTACTAAAACACGAGTCGATGGGACGCTTCATCTCTCTCTGCGATCCGAAGCAAGAATGAGAAACAGGCGGCGGCAAGGAAAGAGAAGGCGTGAAGGGAGGCACGAATCGTCAAGCATTTGCCTAATTGAGATGAACAAAGGCGCCACGACAAATCCCATTCCCATATGCGATAAGCTTCAGTGAGTGTCTAATAATTATAATGTGGAAGGGCTGCGGCCAACCAGTACTCTACCGAAGACACTCAATGTAGTTGACGTCACAGACCCTTCAGGACGGGACGATCAAAGATCAGGTGCTTACTGCACTGTTTGACGTCGGATTCGTAGCAGGGACAGTCACGAGGAGGGGAGCCACCAATCCAGTAGAGACAATTCCAGGTTTCTGCTCCAATCCCGGCCTTGAACTTTGTAGGACAAATGCCTTTAGGTCAGCTGACGTCACAAAAGGGGTAGCGCCCTTGACTTTCAGCCTGGGCTGGAATGAACGGTAGGAGGGGGAAGGGACAGCTAAATGGCAATTATTTAAGTCTTTTCGACTAGTATACACGGTAATCAGGAGTAAGCGGAACCTTCAGTTTAATGTTGCTCCCCGTCTTCAATGTGACGTCACAGATTGTGCCAACAACGAGGTGAAACTGGCACAGGTCCCCTCTCTTCTCGAATGAAAAGATGTCCTTCATTTCACGCCATGAGACACCGCACAAACGATGTTGGGGAAAGTATATAGCAGTTGATCGATGGTTAGGTTCGAGTTAGTTCACAACCTTAAGGTAGCCACTGACGATCGTTCCAACAAGCCAATTTGCGCGGTAGCGCTCCAATGGAACGACGTGAATGGCGAAACTCGTCGGGTATGGAGTGGAGTGACGGGACGTGATGGAATTCCAACCAGTCCAAAAGCCATCGTGCCGCGCCAAAACGGGAAACGCGACCCGGCAATACGGACAAATGGCGCAATGGAACGAACGTGAGTGCGAAAACCGGGCACTTTCCTGTGATTCAAAATCGAACAACTCACTTATCGCCTTTTGCCCTGTGTTGAATCTGCCAGTTCTTTCCCCAATATACGTTTTTTCGCCGCGAAATGAGTGTTTCCAACAAGGATTTCGTAATGTCCGTAATTGATTTATACAAGGAACATAGCTGCTTGTGGATAACGAGTGACCCAGATTTCAGCTCTTCAAAATTCATCCCAGTTGCCAGAAATCGTAATGTAGAAGCGAGCCTCTCACGGGGAGTAATGTACTGTCTCATGACGGTGTCTTCTTTTTTAATCATTGGTGTAACCAAATGGAGTAATTGAAAGTAGGCCTCTTCATTCATTCGCAAGTAATTTCTCCAGTCAGATGGTTCTAACCGCAGCTCTTGAAGTAATTTCCGTAATTTTTTATTTTCTTCTGTTGAGAAACCATTGTTTCACCCACTTCCGTTTGGGTCTTCTTTGTTTGGCGTACAAGCATACAACTTTGGCCAAAAGAAGAGATTCTTCTTCGTCCATCTTGCGGCAAGACGCTTTTCAAACTATCATTAATAAATCAAATGATAATACAGGTAATAGGCAATTTTGATACACCACTTCCTCTTCAAAAGACAGAACAGTGGGTTGGAGTGGAGTGGAGCGATCGTGAATGAACCCCACTTTCGACTCTTTTTTCCGTCATTCCAATATCGACTGACTTCGCGCCGCGCCACTCCACTTGGAACGATCGTCAGTGGCCGCCTTTAGGTTGGCTACGCATCATGTCATATTTCAACTTTTTACAGCAAGCTTCGTGTACAGCCATTCAAGCGGATATGAAGTGGAGGAGAGTCGATGCACTCGTAGATGAGGAGGAGGAGAAGGATAACGTGATGGAGGAAATGGTTCAAGGTCAAGGTTGTGCCAGAAATCTGGGATTGTCTCTATCCAATCATACCTACAGACCATTTTCAGTTTGGTGTGGCAGTGCCACGTCTCCAATAACCCTTACTTACATGGGTGCTCCTAACGGGAGTGTTATGGGTCCTAGAATACTTGATTCCCTTCTAAGATTTCCCCCCTTCCCTCTTCGTAAAGCAGCACAGTTCACAGATGGCGTGGCACTTCTCCGCCGGGTTTCATGTTGTTACACAGCTGCCCTTGACACGTGAAGGCCTGTAAAAAAAAAAATCCACGCGTCTCGTAACTTTCCGTTCTACATTGGACAGCTAAGGAGCTTCCCCGTTGTGGGCTTAACTCTGCTTCGCAACAGTCTCACCACTGACCGTGAATCGGTGGCTGTAGACCTACAGGCTGGATAGATGACCAGTGAGTCGGATGTTCTTTGTTCATACAAATAGATAAACCCACAGCCGTGAACGCCTAAAGAGATAATGGGTGTGACTGAGCCATTAGACGAGCCAGGTCCTTACATTCCACGACAACTTCATTGCGTTGCTTCGCTTATTTTCTCTGAAGGGCTCCGTAGTCTGCACGTCTTGTACTAAACGACTGGAAGTAACAGGAAATCGAATTCGGCTTCATTTTAGATTGAACAACGGTGAGTGACAGTTGAGCAAACTTTCAAAAACGCCTTTTACCAATTTAGCGAAAGAGGTTATGAGTAAAGCAATGTGGTCACAGTCAACACTCATCGACACTTGCCACCAGAGTTGTTATATCGTGTAGGGAACCAGTGATTAGGCCTTAAAGGACACATTTGCAGTGTCGCAGTCGGGAGAGAATCGCCCGTACGACCGAAAACCTTCAGGTCTGGGTTGGGTGCGTATTGAGCGAGCCCGCCTGATACGACCTGCACGTTTTATCTCATAAACCACGAATGTGTTACATCTAGAGCTTCCTCAGCAGTACGGGCACTTGGACGGTCCATCACAGTTTTAAGTTTCTCCCATTCCCTCCTCCCCACACGTTGACTTCGGTAGATTAGAGCAAACAGAAATTTAGCAAAACGGAGCTCAAAATGTGCCTTTAAAATTGGTTTGTATTAAGAGTTTGGTGATGTCCCTCGTGAGGCAGTGTTCGAAGTAGCAATTTTGTCGTTGAAGTGCAGCTACTTCACGAGAGATAATACAATCTTTTCACTCAGTGAGCTGATTGCGGCATTCGTTTTCCTTATAGTGGAAATGTTTAGAGTAATCGACTCAGATGCTTGGGATAGTTGGGGACGCGAGGATCGTTTCAATTAGTGCGAGGGAGGGCGAGTGAGTGTATGTTGTTAAGGCCTCAACAACGATTAAATCAAGGCTTTCCCAGTCTTTATGCCCGTCTTGGGAAATGTAGTTTCTCCGTTGGAAGCTGGACACTCGAAACAAACTGCTAACAGCTTCAACCGCCGCCCCTCTCTATTAATCAACAACTTACCTTGACTTAACGCTTCGCCTCCTTCCGCCTGCCCCTTCACTTTCCCTTTCCTCTTATCCAAAAACAAATTAACTCATCTAATACTCCAGAAACTCAACTTGGGATCAACCCCCCGGTTACGCAATACAATCCGACCTCCCTTCCTTTCTCCAAGGAATGGAAGCCCCCGGAGTTAACTGCAGTTGCTTCTAACCAACTACAAGTGGAAGAGCCGAGAACAGAAGAGAAGAGTCTTCATGAACGCTGGCTACGACTTCGGTTGATAATGAAATCCCGAATTATGCCGTGAAATTGCTACAGAGCTCCCCTACGATTCCAATCAAAACTTCAATTCAACACTCCGAAGAGCCGCCAAGTCGTGAGGTGGTAGAAATAAATTATGTACAACGGAACAAATGCGAAGCTCTGATCCTGACGTCATCTTTTCCAAATTCCACGTTTCGTTGAAATCATAAAAGAGGAACCTGGTTTGGGGAGGGGGGCAGAAATGTACCCCCCGGGCAGTAATGAAACTTGATCCCGTTCCTGAAGAATTTCAAGGTAGATACGGAATTCAAGCGAAACTGGGCGATTTGTTGGGGTAGCACGTACCACGTGTACTTATCTCCGATGTAGAATGGTTTATTTGAATTATCATTAAACAGGTTTGCGTTGCTCCCCCTCCCCAGATCAAGATTTTGTCGGCAAAAACGTGATCGTCAGTCTCAATACAGCTCTAATATTTGAAATAAAGTGTAGTTTTGTTTAATGTTTTCCAAACTGTCATAAAATACAAGAAAATGTAGCGAGTTTGAGTGTCAAGCGTACAATAAAAATTAATTTTACAACACTCAACTAACCAATTTCACTCGCGTGACGGGAGAATATTTGTGTTGGGACTGTTTGTCTTGAACAGAAGTACAACTTGTGTTTAGATAGATATTTCGTGAGAAGGGATCGGTGCAAACACCAGTCAGCCCTGGGCCCTTTGTTTGTACCACCAGGAATGGAAAGATAAGTGCAGGGCTGCCTATTGACAGGGGGTGCCCGACCTCGGACAGTGAAAACTCTTCAGTTGGACTCTCTAGAGGGAGGGCCAAGGAGGTGCTCGCACTGGGAAGGAAGAATATGAGGGTCACATGTGGCCTGTTTACAGGCCAGTGTCCGCTGAGATACCACCTTGCAAACATTAGCAAGTGTGAGGTACCGGTATGCAGGTTTTGCGAGGCTGAGCTAGAGACGGCAGAGCATGTGTTGTGCATATGCAATGGACTCGCACTGCTGCGTGTTTAGGAGGCCTTTTCTACAGCCAGAAGAGGTGGTGAGGGTGGAACTTGCGGATGTCCTCTGCTTTGTTCATCTACTAAGGGAGCCCAGTGCCTTGTGGTCGGGGGATGGAGCAAGGGCTCATAGATGCTGCGAGGGTATCTCCAGCGTTCACCTTTAAAAAAAATCTGCAGGAGTTTGGACTGCAAATGACTCTGAGCATATCACCAAAGTTGCTAACCACATATGATCGCCAACTCGAAAAACACAAATCCCTGGTTCTCGGAGAAATCGCAGTTCGGTTGTCTTGCAGCCTAACTCCTTTCCGTCGTCCCAATTCTCGAAATCTACGTGGGAATGAAAAGTGGGTGCAGGCAGACCGCCTTTTTGACAATTTCGGGGCAGGCACCCTGTCACCCATCCCGGCCATTAGGCTGCTCGACCCACGGGAGGCTTCTGCTCACGCTGCCTTCGGGCACAGGGCCACTGGCGTAAAGCCAAGGAGTTCGAATCATGGGGGTCGTGGTTTCCATGGAGAGTCCCCCACGTGCACTAGCGGTGTTTGCAGGAGAGGGGTAAAGGCTGACCGTTACATACCCACTCAAACCACCAATGGGCTTTGGAGACACGGCGTATCGAATGCCCCATTCAAATATCACTTCAGTGGACTTCAGAGTAACAACTATTGAACTGGCTGAGATTGATGATCACTGCGTGATCTAACATATGTCTGGCCGAGTACCAACCGCCAAATACGTTAGATCCTATCAAAGTTGTGTAAGAGTATTTGCCCATTTCACTCTGCCTCGCTTCCAATGGTTTTAACTTAACATTCCCATCCAAAAAGGTTCAATTGAGTTCGCTGTTCTCATATTTAATCTTTCCAAAATTTCATTAATGTATTTTCTTCGACTAATTTTCAATTTTCCCTTTTCAAAACCATTGTCGAATTCCTAACCTACAACGACAACAATGAGTATGGCCTAAACGTTCCATTCCCAATTCGGACATGGTGTCAGAAGTTTCAGGCTTTCGTTTTATATGAACGATTCATTTTTGAAAAACCTGAATGGCTTGTGTCTTTCGTAGCTTCTTGAAGGCTCATCATTGTTTACGATATCAGAAAACATGGCATCAGCGAGCGACTTTATTCGCGCTAATATGAACTCATTGTATGTAAAGCTTACCCGTCTAGTCTGAGCAGAATGGTAAAAATCGTTCAAGTTGTACTTAGTGGCAGCAGATCTGTTTCCTTATTTGATGACTGTACCTAAACCCTCGACGAGGGTTATATCAGTCATGGAAGTTGCGGTTTCGCTAATATGCAAGAAGCCGGCCCCAGCAGCATCCACCGAACTCAGACCTGTGGAGGTACGGCAGGTATTTGGTCGTTAGCCAGTCTCCTGGTAGAGAGCTGTTGCCCGTGGCAGCAGACCTGGATGGAGCTACAGGCAAACGCAAGGTAGTTGGCAGTAGTTTTCGACTTGTTCGACGTGGAACAGGCCGCGATCGCATAAGCGACTTCAGTGGAGAAGCGTGAGAAGCATACACAAAGAAAAATGTGACAGTGTAAGGCAGAAATTTTTGTGCTGTCATCTAAAGTCGAGGAAACCAATCGATAACTTTTTCATTTCGTGATACTTTTACTCTCTTTACTTCGACGGAGTAAGAAGGTAAGTTATGTAATAAGCCGAAGAAAAAAGTTTCAAGTACTTTTGAGTACGATAATAGCATTTGAGAAAATGGTCTGTGTATCTGTGAACGCAATCTAGTCGGACTCATGATGATTTCTGAATTTTACTGGAATAAAGGCCGGTGGGGATGGGATGGGAGAGGCTGTTACAAATCCAATCGACGTTCATTAGCGTCGTACTTCTACTGACTTACGTAACTTACGTCTTAGGAGAAAATAGGTCTACTGGACAAGTTAGCTCCTCGCGGAACATGGTGACTGCTGATCATTCAACAACCCTTCATCCTGCACGTTTTGCGCCTCCAGTCAAGAGGAAATAACAAACCACCTGCCGCTCCTCTAGTTCCCAGAACATTGAGCGACAGTTGTTAGAAGAGCAATCACACGTTCCAGCTCTGACTGCTACTAAAAAGCTTCGAAGTACAGCGAGGGATTCCCCAGGGTCACACCTCGGGATGGATACACATAGACAACAGTCATCTACCGAGGTACTGGCTAAATGACCTGTCCTACCCCTGGAGGTCTGGGTTCGATGGGTGTGTGAGTGCGCGTGCTCTGTTTCCAATGCCACGACCTGCAAGCCATCCATAAACCGCCGATAAAGGAGTCGCCAGACTCCTGTCTGAGGGTTCAGGAACGTCCAAAATCAGAAGAAAGCAGACTTGTTGCGTGTGCACTGCCCTGCTTCCTTTAACCCATTCAATACGGCAGCCATATTGAGATCCCTACGCAGTATACTGCTTAGTTTTCCATAAACGGACGTCACTGACTGCACAACTTTTTCTACGTATATGGCTTAGTTAATTTTTGTATGGACTTGAAAAAATAGTTTCAAAATTCTAACGTGTCTAATTAGTGTATAAATTGACGAGCGCCTCGGGGCGCTCGCAGTCATAGCTAATGTGTAGGTAGGCAATCACGCAAAACACAAACAGCTATGACTGCAAGCGCCTCGAGGCGCTCATCATTTTATACACGAATTGGGCCATTGGAATTTCGAAACAATTATTTCAAGCCAAAAACAATAAACTAATCCATAACGTGCTTTCAGAAGGTAAGTTAAGGTAAGAAGGTGTAATTATAAAGAGAGAAAAACCATTTTTTGTCAACTTTTTCAATAAAATTAAAAGTATTTATTACAAAAAAGTATTATACAGTAAATAACATGGAAATTGTTCGTAAATTTTTACATAGGTAGTAAACAATTGTGTTGTGCTGTTGTACTTGTAAACAATTAGTAATTAATTTCCATCACCGGTCATATTTTTGTGGAAATTCACGAAACAGTTTTCAATACATAAAGCAGGTGTATCAGGACAAGCTGGACAGTAATAAGTTGACTCGCTCCTATTTTTGTTTGCCAGGCACTCCCTGCACCTCTTTTTCGGCCGTTTCTTGGCCCCTTCAGGTAAAGCGAATAGACGGGGAAAGTGAGGCGATAAACCTTTGTTACCTGAGCTTCTGAAAGGACGGCTCAATTGAGGGGACACCGTTACAGGAGGGAGCAATGTCCTAATTACGGAGTTCCGATAATCGTACAAAACCAATTTCGAGTTAAATTTATTATGAAGCACAAACGCATTGTACATGCAAATGTGTAGCAAATGAATTCCCATTTTTTTTGACCATTTTAATGTTTTGCGTTCAATGGGGTAGTACGACATCATTTGGTCAAAATGATCAACTCCACCCATCGACTCATTATACTTCTGAACCATTATTGGTTTCCGCACAACCACGCCTCGACGATTGGTAACGTCAACCATTTCCCCTGAAAACTCCGAACTAATCATGAGAACCTCCCGTCTGTCACGCCATTTGAGAACACAAACACCTTCATGAGTGTACGCATCCACAACTTCGCCCTTTTTGGGCTTGGCTTGGATAATAATTGGTGGATTCCCCTTACGGTTAGCTCGGAGGGTGCCAGTAACATAGGTTTTCCGTTCGAGGAGCTCGTGGACCAGGTTCACACTATTATAAAAATTATCCATAAATAGTGAATGGCCCACATCTAGTTTGCCTTCCATCAATTTACGGACAACAGAATCAGTGTGTCCTTTTCCCCCAACTTCTTGGTCGGTTGAACCTGTGTACACTATAAAACGCAACACTAATCCTGACGATTCGTTCAACATATAAAGTTTAATTCCGTAAGGATGCGCTTTATTTTTTAAATACTGACGGAAAACTAGTCTTCCCCGCCAGAGCATCATTGATTCATCGATACATAAATTTTTGGTGGGAATAATTAGCCTATTCATAGTATCATGAAAAATGTTTAACACTGGACGTATTTTATACAATCTGTCTGTAGGAATAGGTTGATTTGGTTCCGGATTTTTAGCAAAATGAAGAGCCTGCAAAATTCCAAAAAACCTGTCCCTGCTCATGGCTCGACGAAAACAAGGAATTCCAAAAAGTACTGGATCAACGCTCCAATAATCACTAAGTCGACGCAAGTTAAAAGTACCCATATGAAGCAGAAGCCCGACAAATATTTTGAACTCATCTTCATCGATGGGTTTCCACTTCTTTATGAGTGATTTTGGTTGCGTCGATTTTTGGGCCAAAAATTGGGCGTAAAGATTGGTTTGATGTATTATGTGATTAATCAATTCGGTGGTAAAAATTAAATCGAAAAATTCGCGAGGGGTTGCAAGAGTATCAAGATTTATTGTTGGCCCAGGATTTAAAACAAACGGGATTGGATTTTTAGGTGTCGCCTGACTTCCCCATTGTCTAGTCACTGAAGGGGTGGTAGAGCATGAAACACTTACAGGAGGTGCAGTAGATAATACTTCTTCCTCGTCCTCTGTTTCTGAGTCACCTCTATCAATTTCATAATTCGCGTCATCGATTTCTTCGTCGTCGGAATCGAGGATTAGAAGATCTTCGTCCTCATCTTCTTCAGCGAGGATACGAAGAAGTTCCTCGTCAGTCATTATTTTTCTTTGCCCTGACTCACCAACTTTGGGTTGTTTGGTGCTGAAAAAATCATTATCACAATGATCATCATTATTAAAAACTCAATACAAATTCATCATCGTAATTTTAATTTTAGTGAAAAGTAAAAAATATGCAAACCTTGAAGTTGAGGGTTGTGGCTCCTCACTCTCCCTCTTTTTTCCTCCTCGAGTACGAACCATCTGCAAAAAAGTAGGTATATATTAGCTTATTATTAAGTACTAAGCTTAAATTATACGTCCAAATGTAAAGATAATGGAGTTTTACTTACCCTAATTTGGGAACTATGCAGTTTCTAAAGGAAACGTCCGATTCAAAAACGGCAAACTGCAGAATGTTCAGAAAGTTGTTTAGTATTGACTGCCAGTGAAAAACGGGCTTCCACGAGTGACTAGAACGGTCTGAAGCACGTTTGAAAGTAAAGGAAACCGAGCGTCTCGGGGCGCTCGCCGTCATTGGGTAAGGGTGGGGAGAGCGCCTCGAGGCGCTTGCCGTCACCAGGTAGAACATTGGAGAGCGCCCCAGGGCGCTCTCCGTATTGAATGGGTTAAATGTTCCATCCATCGGTAGTCCTTTCAAGAATGTTGGAGACCCGGGCGTCACACACAATGTAGTCTGTGCCTGAGATGATTCTGGGAACAACGTGACACATTAAATGGTGAAGGGACGAGAGGCAAATGAAGGTAATTCATGAAAGACCTGATGACCCAGCAGATCGTGACTGGTCAAGCCTCGTCTATGACATTGTCCGATATAGTGTGCTACGTTATGACCTTTTTTTTTTTTTAACCGAGGGCGGTGTGGGACAAGTCCCCTTGTCACTGCGGCCGCATATGGGCCTATTGTGACGGCCCTTTCTTAGTAGAAGGCGTCGTACATACCCACCCCCCTTAGGAAGCTGAGTGTGTCCTTCACCGCAGATTCCGCCATGATTTGGGGTTCAGTGGTCCCCTGACCGAAGTATTCAAAGTGTTTTGCTGCCAAGCCAAGGCAGGGCACTCACACAGGATATGCTCTGCTGTCTCGTCCTCCTCACCGCAGTCTGCATTCCACTGCCTCTAAGATGACCATCTTGTTGAGGTGATATCTGAGTGGGCAGTGCTCGGTGAGGAAGCTTATCAGTACTCTCAGATCTTGTCTAGAGAGTGTCAGCATCGCTTTCGCCCTTTTGACAGGAAGGCGTGACAAGCCTTTTCGCCTGTCTTAGTCGTGGCTGGCGATGCCAATGGGCGCTATTTTCCTGTATCTCCCATCGAGTAACCAGACGGTTTAGGTGACTTTTCGTCATACCCACGTGTGGTTCAGGCCCGATGAGTAGGGATTCTGTACCCCTTTTCGCAAGGCGGTCAGCCTTTTCATTGTCCTCATGCCCCCTGTGAGCCGGCACCCAAATGAGGGAGAGCCTGTTACGGGCGCCGAGCTGCTTGAGCGCATGGAGGCATTCCCATGCCAGCTTAGACCTAAAACTATAGGCTGCGATGGCCTTTAAGGCCTTTACGGCCTGGCCTGTCTGAGAAAATGTAGATCCGCTTGCCCTTGAGTCCTTTGTTCAGGATCTCTTCTGCGATCTCTTGGGTTTTGCCCATTGTTCGCGGCTGCTTATTCAGTCAGCATGCTGTCCTTATTCACAGCTGGCCGCAGACATGCCCCTGGGGACAATGCCGTGGCTGTTCCACTATCCATAACCCGTGGTCGCGCCTGGTAGCATGAGCGTGCTCCTGGGAAGATAACCCAGAACCAGGACGTTATGACCTTATTACACCTGCTCGCGAGCCCAAGCAATATTTTTCCTTTCTTTTCGTTTACCACCAGAGAAGTAATTTTTATTCTATATTATTCTTAGGATGTAAGTTTCCCCACGTCCATTTTCTACAAGTTCTGCGTCACACGACGTTTCCCTTCGTTTTGAATACAGAAAAAGAAAAAAAAAAGCTTCTCGCCCTCTTCGTTTTTCCATCCCAAGTCGGAGGGACGCGCCGTTGAGAAGAATCACTAGCGAGGGGCCGGTGAGGGGAAAGAGTGAGGAGGGGCAGACGGCCCCAAACAGCGATAATTACTGCACGAGCATTAGTGAAAATGACCGTAGCGGCAAGATAATGCTGCCGCCCAACTCTTTGAAATACCGACCCGTCTAGTTTTTTCCCTCAGACAAGTTGTCAGTATAAATATGACTTTTCTTTCCTTGGTAACCGCTTCGCTGGTCAGATAACGTCTCAAAAGTAATTGCCATTAATCACATAGTCTCCCATTTATACAGTTTTGAATTTATCCCCTTTTTCGAGCGGGATAAGTAGGGGGAAACTGGATGTTTGCGGGTGCGGCGAGAGGGAACTGTGGGGAGGGGGGGTGGAGGAGGAAAAAGGAGTGTTGGGTTAAAGGGAGTCTATTAGGTTTTCTTTCTTTTCTTTAATCAACTCCATTGTTTTTCAAATCCTTCTGTCATATCCTCCTCCCACACCCATCAGTCATCTGAACAATAGCGTGGCTCACTCGGTGAGCTGAAAGAAACAGCTCGACCCAACGTTCACGTTCGGTGATGTATCGTTCAGCCGAAAGGAAGCCCCTTCCGTGGCTTAATGCCCTGATATCGATATTCCTTCTTTTCCAGTTCATTTCCTATTTAGCCGTTACAGCTGAAATGAAAGTAAATACTCTTCGACAACAATGTGTTCAATCAGACAAGTACCTTTGCAAGATGGAACATTTCGAGCTGAAAACGCCGTTAAAATAACGCATCACACAACTTACCACCGAGACAACTCCTGGGCTGTGGTAAAACTTGGCTCGCAGGGCGCAGAAGTTGCAACGGTCGGACAGGTGTTTTTGAAAAATCGTCATCGGTAAATTGTTCCAGCTAACTAGTTTTAAGATGTTTACAGGAATGAGACAGTAATTATGAAGCTCCCTTCCTTGAATAATTGAAGACCTACGGGGAAGAATGGTACATGTCCAAAAAATTTAATTTTGTGAAAAAACAATTTGAAGGTTTGTGGCATGGTTGGGGAAAATGTACAATGGATTTTTTGTTGTAAAAATACGAGAGATAATATCAAGTTCGCGGGTCAAGCAAAGAGTGAACGATTTATTTGACAACGCATAAACAACTAACTTCACACATGTGACTTGGGGGACTAATAAACTTTGGACTTGACTTTCCAACTCCAACACGCCCCCTCAAGTTCAAACTTCTTCGACGATGACTCCTCTTTGTCTTGAACAGAAGTCCAACTTGTGTCTTGGTAGAGGTTTCGTGAGAAAGTCAGCCACCATGCTTTCTGTTGCCAAATGCTGTAGATCGATTAAGCCCGATAAGTTTTGGACTTGACTTTCCAATTCCAACATTTTTTAATTAAAAAAATAACACCTTAAGCAACAAGTATTTATTATTAATCTCAAAAATTTTCAAATTCAAATTCGCATATTTCGCACGTTTAAAAAATAAAAATCGAAGAAGGTCCAGGACAAAAACCGTTATTCCCTCACAATTCCTCTCCAATCACTATTTCGTCCCTTAAATATTAGTCATCACTGTCTTCGCTTATCTTCTTTTGACCTCTTGGTTTTTTCCGGCTCTGAACTGCATTTTCTTGAGATGCTCCCAAAACACTAAGTTTTTCATAAAAATTACCGGACTCTGGTTTTTCCAAAAAATCCTTGAGGAATTGCAAATCTGCATGTTTAGCTGCCTTTATGGGAACCGGTGAGTCATTAAGTTTTTTCTTAGGGACAATTGTAATAACTTTTTTTCCACCTCTTAAAGGCTTACTCTTGGAAGCAACGGTTTCTTTGGTTTGAGTTTCAGTGTCAAAAGAAGCTGGGGTTGTGTGACCAAAGTAAGTGGTTTTTTAGGCAATCTTGGGTTCTAATGGTTTCTTTTTTTCAATGTCAGAGGTAGAAAGGAGTTGTTGATTCAGGTCGGAAATCCCAACATTCATCTTGTTGCAATACGCACATGTATCTTTTCGAGGGTATCTGAATGATATATTGAAGTTATTCTCAAAAATATCTTGGAATTTCTGGTATGACAATGGATTTTGGGGGTGTTTTTCCGAATACATTTTATGCAATTTAGAAACATTTAACTTAGCATCCAAATAAATTTTTATAGTTTTCTTTGTCGAGTGGTGCGATTCCCGTCCTTTTAGTGAGCGTATGAAAGTGAAAACTTTTTTTTTTAGTCTCTTCCAATAATCTGTGAGGTCGGTTTTTGTGGGTCCCCCTCTTATCAGTGGGAGCTACCCCCGAAATGGCAACAGATTCACGAATGCGTTGAACCCGACACTGAGAAATGCCATGCAGTGCAATGAATGCGTTCTTACATATAGGTAAATCGGTCAAAACTCCTTCTTCATTCTTAATTCGAACTCTGTACGAGTATGATGCTTGGTGCTCATGAGAACCGTCGTCATTCTGATTCCTTGATCGCCGACGCTGAACAGGTAAAACAGTGATCAAGCCACTGAGGTACAAACTTTGTCTGTTGTGATCAGAAAGCATATTGAAATACTGCAAAATTCGATTTTTCTCAGAATCTGGTATGATTTTAAAACATTGAAAATGTTTGCACTTACAGTCTGGAACGAGAGTATGGTTCGAAGCTCGTAAAACCTTCGTGGCATCGCATATTTTCCCTGTTTTTTGCGTTTTCTACTTCCCCCACTACTACTTCTATTTAAATTTGCACTTTTTTCATCATCCGAACTTGATGTAATCATTTCGACCCCACAAAACTAGGAAATAATAGCAATAAATAAGCAAAACAGCGCTACTCACTGCGTGATTCATACGACTGAGTGAAGAGAAACAGTGTGATTCACACAAAAAATATCTGGTGCGTAGCAACACACTACTTTCCGCCACCCCCGTAAGTTCCAATACCAGCTACATAGGCGGGCGCTATATCTTCGTTCAACGCATTTTTACAGGAACATTTATACAGAACAAAATGTACGCACTAGTTAGCTGAGAGTACTTCGAAAGTTTGATCGAAATCGTTAGAGCCGTTTTTGAGAAAATTGGAATACCGATAAATTAATATTCGACAAATCTCCTTTTCTGAGTTAACTTGGCTTATATCTCCGTTTAACATATATATACAGAAATAATTATGGAGAACGAAATGTTGGTATGGGTGACTGATAGACACTCCATTAGAATTTATCACATCTGGTGAAGTAGTTACCCTGGAATTTACGGAAATGTTCGAAAAAACGTTATTTTTGACACATTATGATTTTTATCTCTGTTCAATGGACCGTCACAGGAACATTTATTGGAAAGAATATGTAGGTATCAACTATTCGAAAACATCCTGAGTTTGGTGAAAATCGCTGGTGCCGTTTTGCCAAAAAGCGTAAAAAACCTATTTTTGCTTCAGGGGCCCATATCTCCGTTCACCGTATTTTCATGGAGATATGTATGGAGAAGAAAAGTTAGGTATTGATTAGTAGAACATAATTTGAAAGTTTAATCAAAATCGTTAAAGCCATTTTCGAGAAAAATCAGAAAACCCTAGTTTTCGTCCCCCACCCACTTCCCGGCGGCCGAAATCGCCCATAACCTTATTTTGGTGTCTAAAAAAAATAATGAACAAAACAAAAAAAGAACCAGCTCAATCGGATCAGCCGTTCTCCCGCAAATCGAACTACAGACACACACACACAAGGACCACGCGCCGAAATTAGGTTTTTTAGACTCAGTAGGGTCTGAAACGTAAAGATCTGAAGAAAACCCAAATTTTTTTTTTTTTTTGGCCGATTACTATACTTTCCTTCCTTTCGGGTAGCGGAAAGTAAAAAGATGACGCAACATGAACTTTAAAGGCTGTTATACGGACAACAACCGTTTGTCCCCAGACGCGCGGAAGGGAACCGTTCTTCCCCAACATGGCCTACCTTTGAAGTGTAATATCTTTGGACTGGAACCTTTTTCCCCTTTAACAATTCATTATTTCTTAGAGATCCTTAAGATGCTAAAGATGGCGTTGAAATTAGCATTTTGAGAAAAATTGGACAAAAACGGTTTTTCCCCGTAGGTCTTCAATTGTGAAGTGTTTCCACAAAATGGTCTGCTTAGTTCGATAGCCTCTACTAGATAGAATTACTCAACTGATCGTGTGGGCCGCCAGCAGCAATCTTTTCGTCTTCGTGGTTGGTAGTATGCTCCTAAGAGTGGAGCCCGCTGTTTCACCCTCGCCACAGGTTACAGAAAGATCATGAATACAAGGTTTGGATGGGGGAGAAGGAAGGTGGCCGTGGGGGCAGTGGGGGACTGCACTTCATACCAACTGCGCCGGAGGTAGAGACAATAGCAAGTGGGCCGTCATACTTTACGGTTTCTATTTCCACTTTATACACTCAAAATTTTATTACGTTGATACAGTTTTTGTCACTTTTTTTCATAATGTCTGGCCACTGTTTGGAGGAATGATTTTCCGTCAATCTTTCCTTCTCGATATTCAATTATTAGTTGCTGAATCATTTTCTTCTGTTTTTTGAACGCCCCTGTGTCCGGCTTGGGCACGTTCGAGCCATTCATTATGAGGAAGGTGTTCGTTTGCATTCGTTTCAAGGCATTGAGAAACACGAAAATGTTAGGATGAAGATGGGAAAACTGGCCATTGAATTTCGGGTGGAACGATTCACAACTGTTTGTGGTTCTTTCCGAAGAAATTTCTGCTGCAGCCCATAACTCAGGAGGAAACTTAGCTTGAACACCAACGTAGTTATCCACACTTCGGGAATCTGGGAAAGCATTTCTCACTGCGACGTGAATTCCTTCTTCAAAATCAGCTACCACACAATCCGGCTGCACCCTCAATTGCAGCTCCTGGCATTTTTGTTGAGCAAGATTTAGCAACTTAGTGTAGGTTTCAGCTTTTTAATCGGGTAAAAGCGCAAAGACGAGTGGTATGTAGTGATTGTTTCTACGAACATGGATAGTGAACATCTGTGCAAAATGTTTGGCACAATATGAGAAAGTTCCGTCCACAAATATAGTGGAAGATGTAGAGTTCTTTCCAGTTCCTTTCAACCGAAAACGCGACTATTTTTGACGTTCTATCAAAAATTTGTAGGAATGATTCTCCAATTTTCAGGAAGTTATCGTGAATCACTCCGGTTTTCTTTTTTTCACTCAATTCTTTCTTTCAATAACTGTTGTTCACCAACGGGCTCGTGGTTGTGGATATCCTCCTTTTTCACAATGTTTTTGTTGTCGTGAACGTACAATTTCGCGCAGCAAGACCGCTTACAACACCTCCACTTAAACGCGTCGAGTATCTGAACATAATCACTTTTGCGAAATTTATACCCGTCGAGAACTAAAAGGGGATTTCCGCGCTGAGACTGAATGAATTCCAAAGACATTGCAACACGTAACAACTGAACCTATGACACTACCGTGCCAATCACGAGGATATCGGGCCATCGCATTCACCGATAAGAAAAGAGCGGCGCAAATGCTAGAGGCCGTTTGGAGCGAGGAAAAATAAACAAGCGCAGTTGCTATACGACACCTCTTCCGGTCACCGCTGGTCGGCGCGGCTGCCATACGCCCGAAGGAGGAGCTGCCCGTTTCCACTAGAGAGTAGTCGAAACTTCTTTGGTAGCTCCAGGGCTTAACAAGAAGATAGCTATGATGGCTACTTGTGTGATGGGGTACTACTGGTAGTTGTTAGATTTTGAAACGAGGGGCATTAGCACAGGCAGCTGAGGGGGGGGGGGGGGGGCCATAGGAGATAACCAGCTAAGAGGGAGGTTAAGTAGCTACGTAGTTAGTCCCCCCGCTAACTGATATACATGTGATAAATACTGTAGATGTGGCATTATAAATTTGGTGGGATTTAAGACATAGGACAGTAAACAAGAGGTAGTAGAGAAGACAGAACAGTAGTACCGATAGGAAGTAGACAATAGTCCTACAACAGTTGAGTTACTCGTTACGAAGCAACGATACCAATGCAGCAACGATTTTTCAGTCACGTTAATTCATGTACTGCCCACATTCATTCATTTCCTACACATTTTATCCAACTATTCTTATTATAATGCATTATACACAAAATTACTAAGCCCACGTACTTATTTAACCAATCCTATTGTTTTTGAAACATGTACTCATCATTCACAGACATTGTTAATACGGCGCATCACACATACATATCGTATCATACACGCGTACACACTGCTCAAGTACGTGCTGGTAAATTTGAAAAAAGAAACGGCTTTTCCTCGGGATCCGCTAGGGCACTAGTTATTCTATTAGGCCAACTATTAAATTACGGGGAAGTGCAGCACCCACTTTTTGGCTTTCTGCACAGTCCCCCACACACCGCCCACTATTTAAAGAAAGCTTTGATTCAGGAGCGTCAGTTTCGATCATCAGCAACTTACAATCATGTGACAGGGCGTTAGTTGGCTCTATCCAGTGGGATTTCGTCCAACTCGTCGACTAAACGAAAGAAAACGGCAGCGCTGGAAACTTACTTGCCCTCCACTTAAGTAAGATCCGTCCGACGCATCACATAACTTTCTTTAGATTTACATGAATTCAATGGTTTTCATGTCATTTGCAACTTCTTCTTCTTTATGTGCCTTATCCGGCTAACCGGACGTTGGCAATCACTGCGGCGAGAGCGTCCCGGTCCTCTGCAGTCCTGAAAAGCTCCTCCGCACGCTGTATACCCGTCCACTTCCTCAAGTTATTCAGCCAGGAGAGCCGTCTTCTTCCAGCACCGATCTTCCCTTTCATAATCAACTGAAGTAGCCGATACTTTTCTCCTCTCAATATGTGTCCCAATTATGCAATTTTACGGCATTTCACCGTAGCCAGGAGCTTCCTGTGAACCTGAATCTGAGCCCGCTGGAGAACTTCCTCGTTTGAAATGCGGGCTGTCCAAGGGATCCTAAACATCCTACGCAATTGCCACATCTCAAAGGCTCCTATTCTGCTCAGGGTGGCAGCCTTTAGGGTCCAAGCCTCCGCTCCGTACAACAAGACAGACCATGCATAACATTTTACCATTCTCCATCGGAGAGAGAAGTTGAGGTTCTTATCACAGAAAAGATTTCTCATTTTCAAGAATACGGAACGAGCCTTCTCAATTCTACATTTGACCTCCATGTCTGGATCCATAGATTCGTTGATGAGGCAGCCCAAGTACTTGAATCTCCTTACTCGTTCAACTCTGCGGCCATTGAGTGTCAACACAGCATCATCATGAGAGGAACGACTGAAAACCACCCATTTGGTCTTCATAATATTGATTGTCAGACCCGCCCGTTGACCAGCACTCGAGAGTCTATTCAAAAGAAGCTGAAGATCCTCCAGGCTCTCAGCCAACAGCACGGTATCATCAGCATATTTGATGGAGGTGATTCGCTCCCCGTTCACTCTGACCCCAACATCAAGATCTTCAACCGCTTCCTTAAATATGCGATCTGCGTAAAGGTTGAAAAGAAGAGGTGAAAGCAGGCATCCTTGCCTAACCCCTCTCTGGATGCTGAGCTCAGGCGTCACAATATCACCCGCTCGTACCTCGGCCACCTGCTTCCAGTACAGGTTGTGGATTATGCTCCTTCCCATCTACTCCACACTCCTTCAGAACCTCAAAAAGCTTTGAATGCAGGACACGGTCAAACGCCTTCTCATAGTCAATGAAGCAGGCAAAGACATCTCTACGCTGATCATGACACTTCTGCATTAGGACGCTGAAGGCAAACAGTGCTTCTCGCGTACCAAAGGCGTGCCGGAAACCGAACTGGGCATCATCAAGGTCAAACTCACACTTGGAGCGGATGCGAGCGTGAAGAACTCGCAAAAACGTTTTCAGCATGTGGCTCATTAGGCTTATCAGCCGGTAATCATTGCAAGTTTTGGGGTCTTGGGGATCACCACAAAGGTGGTCTTTAACCACTCCTCAGGAAGCTCCACCACCAGATCCATTTGCAACTAATTAAATTTATTATTCACTCAGTTCATTTCAACTTGGTAAATCACAACTTCACGGTGGCAGGAAGCAGTAGCGCTAAAAGTTCCGGAATTTATTGTGCAGCTCCCACTCATGCCCTGACCGTTATTAAGCAATTGGTTGACAGAAGATTGATAATTCTGTAGAAGGTCTAATAACTTTTTTAGGGTTATTGGGTAAAAAACTTTAAACAATGGTACTAAGTGAAACGGTGGTTGACATTCCGGAATTTCTGGATTAGCCCCTGTACGTCTTATGAGTGTTATTACTTGGTTGGACTACCACCTGAATTTTTCTGAAAATTCCATTCAACTTCTCTCGTCATTTTCCAACAGCTATTATTGTGTCATCTAGAGCTGTCCAAAATTAATCCAAATCGTGTTGTGATAACTTTGATAACTTTTGTTAGTTTTTGTGCGGGTTTCTCTCGTCCCCTCATTCTGGTTTTCCATGGTCACCTGCAGGCTAGGTATCAAGTTTAAGCTGATTTGGATCAGTCGTTTTTGCTCAATCGCGTTCACGCTCACAGACTATTTCCTCAAATGGTGTGCGTCTTTTGGACTAAGTAGGCCTTAAAACGTTATGTCCCGAGGAGAACACAAAATTTGTTTTCTTGACCGAATACATGTAAGATTCTCGCCTGACCTCGCATCTAGTTAATCACAAACTGGGGTCTTGTTAGCCACTCCATGTTGTTTTTCAAACCCACAGCCGTTGTTCTAGTTACCAAGAACTTTACTTTCATCTCCCGCTTTGGTTTATTATTCATTCTGACAATAACCCTACGTTTTCGGTCACGAAACCTTTTTTACAACCCCCCCTCAAAGTTTGATACTTTACGTTTCAAGACTTGGAGATTCCAAATTTGCAATGTCCGTCCGCCGTCCCCTGTCCCCCGTCTGCCGTCCACCGTCCGGGCCGTTTTGTGCCTTTAACATGGTCTAAAAAATTCGTTCTTTCGCACAAAAATCCCATTAGGTATCTAGTTGTGCCCGCCATCTCGGCAATCCGATCGGACGAAGCCCATGATTGTTATGGGCAAAAAACGGTTAAAAAAATTAACGAAACGCAGTACAACGCGGGAACTACAGCGGAAGTCAACGTTTCGTCTTTTGAAGTCCCTCCCTCCCGCCCGTCTCAATAAAAAACAACCCGCCTCGTCCTCGCCTCGCAACGCTGCCTGCCTGCTCAACTCCCCTTTCGCCTCGCAACGGGTTCGCTCGAAGCGCCCCGTTCCAATTTCCCCGATCCGACGGGGAAAAATCATCAGACGTTTTGTTTCCATAGTTCCATTGTAGTCAGGACATGTTTCGTATGGTTTACTAGTATTCGATGCTGAATGGGTCGCGGAGCAGTAACACTAGGTCAAGCTGTTCATGAGAATAATAAACCATCGTGTAATAATTTGCAGGGTTTTTGCTCATTCATAATACGTTTGTACGTTAGAATCGACTTAGTTTTCGATTCTCAATAAATTTCGAGGATCGTTTCTTTTGTACCATTTCGGTTTGTGGAAGTTAACCCTAAGTCTATTCCCATTATCGTACATCCTTATTATAATGGATAACTAGTCATACACACGCACACACACACATGTACTTTGTCATGCCCTAACTATTCATTGCACTGCACGAATATCGACACTGTGTACATATTGTGCACACACGTTTATTTAAAAATGATTAGCGTGTTTACTCGTTAATGACTATTATAAATTATTATTATTATTCGTACATACGAATATTCTTATTTTTTTACTTGAACGATAATAATTATCATACTTATTTATTGTACTCGATAATACTTATCGCGCATCCGCATTATTCATCGTGATTTCCCACTTATTCTCTATCGAGAGCACTCCTAAATACTGAACGGCAAAAACGAAATATCTGACTGTGACCTTTCCCAAGATTTCGTTTTTCTACAACTCGTTGGAGTAAAAATAATTTACGAATGTCACGACGACGCTCTGGAAAAATGGTAAAATCGTTTAATAATTTGTAAAGGGTTGTTTTTATGAAAAGAACCGCTACAAAAATGGAAGGAAAAAAGTGCCAAAAAGCTATAAACTTCGTCGTTCCGGAGGTTGAGGAGCCTCGTTCACTCTAATTATGATGCGCGAACGGTCCTCTCATCTTTTGCCTTCTTTTTCGTTTTTTTTCCTTTTTCTTGTTCTCTCGTTCGTCAGCAAAGGAAATTTCGATGGAGCGACGCCGGGGGAGCGAAATAAATCGACGGTGTGTTACAAGAGGTTATTGTCAACAAGAGAGGCCTGGAGGGCTGAAGAGCGGATAAGGTATTGTAATTCGAGTTTTTTTTTTAATTTCCAATCTAGTGCTCTTCAAAAGACTTAATATGACAATGGAGGTTTTGAGGACAAAGCCAAGAAAATGGCGACGATAATCAATTTGTCGTTGATAATCATTTTTCCCCCTCGCTGACTCTTCTCTTTGACATCTGATCGCTGTTTAGTCATATTATATCCTTCTTTGTGAGCGTCCAAAGCTATTACCATGTCTTTTTACTTCTTCAAGTACAGTGGTGGAAGAAGACAACTCTCAGGATAAAACTTCATTAACTCTTCGCCATCTTAATTCATTAAATGCTGCTTTTGTTTGAATCTTCCCCCGTTACGAACTGATTTCAATCAGAAGTCCTCGGTATTGATAAATGAAAACCAATTACATTAACTCGCATTCACTTCGCTTTAATTAAAACCCGATTTGGAGCGGATGAAACTCCCTCGCATCCCGGAGATCCTCGTCGAACCGACATTATTATTATTGCTTACGGCGAATAACGCGGAAGTGCAGAAAACAGGAGGAAGAGCGCATTACCCCCAGAACCACGTCTCTCCCCTCTCCACTCTATTAGATTTTGCCGAATCGGAAACTCGGTGTAAGTTGAGGCATACGATTTGGGAGGGTCGAAAATGATAAATGTTCCATTGAAATGTCGAATGAGAAACGCCATTGGCAGCTCATTGTTTTAATGAATAGGTTTTTATTGTGGGTTGTAAATACAAGGTCAAAGAAAACCCTTGGGGGAAAATTGAAAATAGGTGATATAAAACTGCTTCTAATTGATAAAAATTAAACCCAATCGAAATTAAAACCTAAAGGAGCTCAGTTCCAAGAAAAAAAGTAATTTCACTTAAAATGAGAAATGAGGAAATGACAACCAAAACAAAATTAATGGTTTAGAACGCTTTGGTGCAATCTCAGTTAAATTACGGAATTGTAGCGTGGGGTAATGCATACTCCAATAAAACTACTCATAACATTGTTGTAGGCTTACTGTTATTGTTTTTGTGATAAGTTGGATAAAGAAACAGAATTGTAATGAAAATTGCATCATTGTGCCGCTCTCGTCCTTTTTCCACGGATGAGAATGTTAAAGTACTACCGGGTTATATTGAACTGTCTAGAATCAATTTAATCAAAATCGTTATAGTTGTTTTTGAGAAACCATCAACCAACGTCCGATTTTCCTTTGTTAGAGGAAGAACTATCAGAAACCTGATTAACCTGTTCGTCGCGGAAAGTACAGCTTTCGTACAAGTACGCAACCACGAGGGACATTTTATGTCTTTTATTTTTGTTTTTATGCAATGATAACTACGTTTGATTGTGCTCGTTGATGGTTTCGATATAATGGCCACGCCAATTGCAATTTACATCATCACATGGTCACTGAAGTTATTAAAACGTGTGAAAACCAAGCGTTACACTTCAACCATTCGGTATTTCGTGACGCTTCTCCGTTACATCTCCCGCTGAACGTCTCCCGCGTTACATTTCCGAGTTTATGTAGCAAAGTGAAGACATAAAATGTCAAAAGGAGTCATTTACTAACTGTACGAGGACGTCACAAGGTGACTTTATTTGTGCGCTAAGGATAAGGAAATTGGTTCATTCAGATCCCACTCTTCCAGGCGTGCATGTCAGTTTGGTGAGTCACAGCTTAGGGAGACCTCTCACAATACCGAAATACCATCAACAAGAGGCATATACTTTTAGTGCTAACTGTTCATTTTCATACCAATACCACGTCCCTCTTTTTAGCTATCACCCTCCTTCGTTCTATTTTCTATATTCTCCGTTGTCTGGCAAAAGGTTTATAAAACCTCAAAACGACAATGGAACGAGAAAAGTCAGAAAGCACGATTAGGAGAGATTTCGATCAAATGCTCAGTATCTTCACACGTTTTCCTGTTGTTATGACGGATGAGCACAAATGATGAGAAGGATGGTGTAAAAAGAGGAAGGTATCGTATTTCGGTGCCAAAGAGACAAAAGTTAAGTACTAGCACACACAGGTCAGCTACCCTTTTTGTTATGTGAGCATTTATTAATTTTAATTATATCATTCTATTAGCATCAAGTGGTTTTATGTTTTTCGTGTTTTACTGATAATAACAATTTCCTCTCTCTCTCTCTCTGTCAGTCTCTGTCTATGTCTCTCTCTCCCTCTCTTTCTCTCTCTCTCTCTCTCTCTCTCTCTCTCTCTCTCTCTCTCTCCCTCTCTCTCTCTCTCTCTCTCTCTCTCTCTCTCTCCCTCTCTCTCTCTCTGTCTCTCTCTCCCTCTCTCTCTCTCTCTCTCTCTCTCTCTCTCTCTCTCTCTCTCTCTCTCTCGCCATACTTACTGAGGTTGTGCTGGTTGAAGGTGAGGGAAAGAGTCGCGCTCGCCTCTGCGACCGTGTTGTTTATGATCCTGAAGTATGGAAACCCTAGATACCTCCGTGAAAGGTTTATAATGCTGGGTGAAGGTCACATGGTCACATGCATGGTACGCGGGGCGAACTCATGCAGGTTCCAAAGCACAGGACCGTACTGTATAGTAGATCTTTTAGGTTTGGAGCAATCCATGTATATAAGGAGTACAGAGATATATTTGATTTTAATTTAAGTGTAAATAGTTTTAAGAATAGAATGAAAAAAACGTTAACAAAAAAATACGAGGAAACCAAAAAATGAGAGGTATTTACGTAAGTGTGAAGTGTAAGTGCAAAAAGTGTAGTGGACGTGGAAGTGCAACGGAAGATTTTTCAGAATGTTACAAGATAATTTTTATTTTATTCACGTGGTAATGAAAACTAGAAACAGTAATTGTTACATAATTAATTCCTGGGAACAGGGAAGAGAGGGCCTCAAGGCCCTATTGTTTCCCAGGTTGTTAAATAAATTCTTCAGTCAGTCAGTCACTCTCTCTCTCTCACTCTCTCTCTCTCTCTCTCTCTCCCTCCCTCTCTCTCTCTCTCCCTCTCTCTCTCCCTCTCCGGAGGCAGCTTGTGCAATCGCTGATCTTCCCGATCTTGGATTATGCGACAGTGTCCATGTGCGATTTGAATGGTGAGCAGATCAAGAGACACCAGAAAGCGCAAAACGCAGCAGTTCGCTTTATTTTTAGACTTCGTGTTGATGAACATGGCACAAAACGGCCGGGACGGCGGACGGACATTGCAAATTTGGAATCTCCATGTCTTGAAACGTAAAGTATCAAATTTTGAGGGGGGGTTGTAAAAAATGTTTCGTGACCGAAAACATAGGGTTACGTGAATGGGTACGTGAAGCGTGAAATATTGATCTCCACAAAGATTATCAATGAAAGTGAACGTTTTCGGTTCAACAATTGCTCTCATGCTCATGCCAGCTCAAGCTTCAGGGCCGTAGTATCAGTCTCCCATCAAATAGAGGTAATTTGAAGAGCTGAACAGCTTCGGAGCGACGCGGAAGCTCTTCTCGTTGAGTTGAGGCGTATAGGCATTGACCACGTACTAATTTGGCGGCTCGCTGTTGAAAACGTTACGACAACAAGGTTTTAACTGCTGAAGGCTCAAAGAAGAGCGAAAGGGTGATAGGACATGAAAGTTTAACTCTTGAAAGATTGCCGTTCGGCACCAGGCGAGAGCTGTTGATATCCATTAACGAGGAAATTGTAACGAATGGAGCGAGTGCGGTGAACATCGGGCTGATCATCGCCAGTAAATCCCGACCGCAAAGTGATCTAACATTTATAGCATAGCAAATGAGAGCGATAACCCCCTCAGACCTTCCCCTGCCGTCGAATTCTCGGACGCAGCACCAAACTCACGTCTCTCTCATCCTCCTCCCCCCTTCGCCGCAGCACCCACTACCCATTTCCTTGTTTTTAACACCTACGCGGAAACCTGGCAATAAAAGCCGCAATGTTGTTAAAAGGGAGGTGAGGTCGTTAGTTGGTAAACGAGGTGTTGGCTTCAGGACGAGGACGACAACGAGAATGAGGGCTCGTAATTTAGCTTCCAAAATTAGTTGCTCTCGGATTTGACGTCCGGAAATCGCAATTAACCGGTTGAATCACATCCGCCTATGAATTGCTACACTTTTACTAGGAACCTGCCACTCTGCGCAAAATAACTAAATGCTTGGTGAAATTCGAATAGCTGCCATATCGCTCTATCGACTAGCGTTTAGTATGATCCACTAGCAACAAGGTTGATGCTATCTCGTAATTCACTCAGCGACAGGGACATTGTTACGGCGTCATCCACTAGCGACAGGAACAAGACTATCACAGTGGTCATTGCCCTGTGAATCAAGTGTATTGAGGACCAGGATTTCGCTACTGCACAATTTACGAAGACAGGAACGTCGATTTAGTGTTACCCTCCAGAAACATGGCTTCATCCTCCAGTAGCTTCACGTCCATTGCTGATGTCCTGAGCTTGCAGCCGGAGAGCAAAATAAAATGTAGAACATCGCATGGAACATCATGAGGTCGTTGCCATAATATCACTGACTAGGAACTAGGAGGACGATATTGCATGATCCATTAGTGACATACTCATCCCTACGGTAGTATTCAATAGTCACAAGTCGCTTTTTGTCATTCCCTAGTCACAGGCATGTCAATATTGTATGATTGACCAGCGACAGTGACATTGATACGCCTTGCTCTGCTAATGTCAAGGACAGTGCTGTTGAGTATAGTCGCATCCAGTATTCACTGGAAAGAGGCATAAAATAGCAACTGGGACAGTCAACTAAAATCAGGGACATTGCAATCACACCATCCATCCGGGGGAGCGTTGCAATACCATCATTGATTAGGAACCAGGAGGTAGCAATTGCATGAACCGCTAATGACAGGCAATACCGATGACTTATGATTTGCAGGCCCGAATAAAGGTCGAAAAAGTCAAATTCTTCTAATAACTCCAGTAGGGGATAAATGGGGTTTGAAACGGGTTTTGACAGTTCTGGCTCAATTGGAGTGGGGGAAGAAAACCATGCCCCCTGGCCAATCGTACTGTAGTACGAGGTTTTTAATTAATTTTATTGGTAGCTTCATTGTACTGCTCCGTACAATCATCACCTTGCAGTAGCGGTCTTATTTTGCCGTGAAATGTCGGAGTAGAATTGATTCCCCTGGGCGAAATATTCAAACGAAAACTAAAACGACGAATGAATCGGTTGAGCTTATATAGACTGTGGAACGACAGCAACCTTGAACGAGCACAGAGGCGATAAATTCCAATCCAACTGTGCAATAGACGAGTCAAAACACGCAGTAGCCTGGGGCAGCTGCTATTATGTCATGTTGTTGAGTCATGCCCTTGAACGATCGTGAGACCACTCTAGCGTCCCACAAGGATGATGTAACGTCTGTCCCTCTTATACCACAAGTTTACATTATTCTACTACGATGCATTTGTATATCAGTTGATATAGAGTTCAACCATAGAACGTGAGGTGCTGGGTTCCATCCCAGGGAAGGAACTTTTTTTAAGAGGCTGGCTTAACTTTTGGAGAAGGCTGGATGGAGGGGGGAAAAGGTAAGTAGTTGGGAGGAGGGGCTCATAATAGTACATATTAGAATGAAGAGAGGGGGTAAAAAGGTGGTACTATAACATGATTGGAACAATTGGTGGGGGAGGTGGTCAATTTCTGGAAACCTTGGCGTGGGTAGGGGTGGGGGTGGGGTGTAAAAAGTCGTACTACAGTACGATTGGTTGAAAATTGTGGTAGAGGGGGTAAAGGGGCAGGGTGGAGGGGATAGAAAGGCCGTACTATAATGTGATTGGTTGGGGGGCGTTGCCAAAAACCTCGTACTATAGTACAATTGGTTTAAAATTGTAGTGGAAGGGGTAAAGGGCTGGGTGGAGGGGATAAAAAAGGCCGTACTATAACGTGATTGGTAGGGGGGCGTGGCCAAAAACCTCGTACTATAGTACGATTGGTCAGGGGCCGTGGTTTTCTTCCCCCACTCCAATTGGGCCAGAACTGTCAAAACCCGTTTCAAACCCCATTTATCCCCTACTCACTCAATTCACTTTGACAGCGTTTAATAGACGCGATTTGTCCACACGCTATTTCCACTCACCGAATTTCGTTGACCAACGGCTGCCAATTCGACGATTTAACCGGAGATTTGATAAACGGGCCATTAGGAAAGCCGCTATTTTGTCATTCACCAGTACCAGGCACGTCAGTATTACGTGATTGACCACCGACAGTGACATTGATATGGCCTGAAAATTGGGGCAAGAGGCCAATAAAGTACGTATACGATGAGGGTTTAGTAGCACCCATAAAAAAGTTAGGAGCAACATCAGAAATTCCGGAATACCTGCCATTTCACTTTAGGAAAGTTGTACGATGCGTCGCACCAATTATTTGCTGAGGGAGGGACATTATGTGTTTCTTTGAAGATCCCAGTTAATTGAAACGCATGATCTTTGTGGCTTAGTGCGCATCTTTCACCTTTGTTCCGCCGTTCGTCATTCCTTTTCTAATTTATCCGTAATTTGGAGGTGAAGATGGTCGCAAATTATTTTGTTGGCGAACAGCAGCGCTGACGGGACCTCTTTGGGTAAATTAGAAACAGTTTAAGTGTGCGGAATTGCTTAAATTCGAGGGTTTGTAGCTTGTAAAACCACGGTTTCTGGTGAATTTCCCTGCTCGGGCGGGAATGTGGAGCGGGAGGCGATGATTCGTTAATCCGAAGAATCGAGGTAATGTATTGAACTGAGAGCACAACTGCAAAGAAGATGATAATTGCATTAAAATCAATATTAGCATTCGTTTCTTCGTTTACTTTGATGAAAATAAATAATTGGATCATTTGTAAGGTTTCCGTCCGTAGATATTTGCAGAGCGATTGTTTGTATTTCATAAAGCTTTCAAAACGAATGTTGGTGGCGGGAGGTTTTGGTGCGGGTGATGAGCAGAGGGTTGTACCTATACCATCACAACCACCTCTCCTTAATTCCATCGAAGAATCTTCCCTCATTCCTCCCTCCTTTCCGTCCGCCGCCCGGTCAAAATCAAATTGTTCGAAGAAAGACATTCCGCTGTGGTAAACCCACATGAACGAAGGCGGAATAATGCGACCTGCCACGTCCTGCCTTCCTCGTTTATCTTCCAAACGGCTCCACTCCCCAAAACCTCCCGTCATATTTAATTTGTTGCTTATCTTCCGCCTCGGAACGAATCAAAGCTGATATCAAAACAAATGTCCTTTTAATTAATTCGACGGCGTCACCCTGCGCCAGATAAACAACGTTTTGAACCCTTCGGATCAATTCTGAGACACCGGAGCCGAAGAAACAGCTGATCACGGAGGGGGAAGTCCCCAACTTCCTTCATTCAACGGTGCCAAACCTCGAACGAAACAAGCAGTATTTTAGTGCACGTTATGGAACAAACCCAAACGATGGTTTCGTCAAACGACAAGAACTTCACGTCACATCTAAGCCGTCGAAACGATCCAGCGACGACCTCATGTCGCATAATATTAACTTCCACGTTCACTATTTCCTAAGAAATAGCGCTTCGTAAGAAACCTCAACCTTATCGACGTCAGTCTCGTTAAGAAAAACGGTAGTGGCAAATGTTGAGGGAAGAGCTGCAAAAAGCAGTGGCTCAGCAGCCTTCCCAACCCAGCAGGCCCCCAACATAAGAGAGACACGCCAGCCTGGCTCTGTGCACAGTCATCTCTTGTACGAGAGTGTTGCACCACAGCGACCCCCCTCCCCCCGAAATGTCTAAAGAATCAATTGCTTCTGGGCTACGTGCAAACGCATGCCATCAAAGAGGAGTTGGCCCGAGAGCTTGAGTGCAAACCCCTAGCTTGACCACTGGGTAATGGAAGTGTTACCCGACCTTACCAACAGAACTAGTAGGTGCTAAGCATTATTGAACATTAGGTTTCCTCACAGAGCGACATCAACACGGGCAGTTGGCAGTAGGTTACTCGAAAATGGCGGTGTATATCTGATGTTCTCTTGACTTGTCTGAGGAACAGAACTGGGGCGCTCAAGAAGGAACATGCCTCACCCTCCTACTCGATGCCTAGCAGCGATCATATGCACTACATGGGTCATAAGTGAATTATGGATAGGCTAAAGACCTTTTCCTACGGCATAGCGCGAGCAAGAGTTTCCCTGGCATTACTGCTTATGTACAAAACCCTACCAGCAGCAACACTCAGCCTTTGAAGTGCAAAATGTTGGCTGGAGCGAAGGCAGCATTCACCTCGATTGACCTCCTCTAGGTATGCATTTAGTGTCACTTTCGAATATCGATCATTTGGCCGCTGTTCTACAGGTAATCACGAGCAAACATCCCAGCGTGGTCTGTGCCAATGTTAATACCAAACCCAAGCTAGCAAGGGGTATGATTGGCATGAGGGAAAATCATGCGTGGATGTTACAACCCAAATACTACTGCACAAATACTGGGTGGTGAGTTTTACAAATTGTGAAGCCTAGTCATCGTCAACGCCACTGCAGATACACGTTCATATTCACCAATATAAATGCTGAACAGGAACAATTTTACGAAATATTGAAAGGCTGAGTGTAACAAACACCTAACTCGTAATGGAACCTCATGGGATGATGGGGAAAGCGGACATTGTGAACACTGCCCTACACTCCCTCAGACCCTGCAGTTGAAAAACGAAATTTCGAGATGGTAGAACTACCAGCGACTCAACGACCACCAAGGCGTCCACAGAACAATCGCATTTTCCCTGGATTGGGTCGGATTGCTCCGTCCTACCTACCTTGCTCTGCGGAGGCAGCCACCTGTCGTGACCCTAACTCATAATGCACCGGCGCAAGGCCGCAGGATGTACATTCCCGTGGTAACATGTTTGGGTCAAACAACCCTTAAGGCCAGAATGGTCTTCTCCTTCTCTCAGGACAATGCAGTTTGGACTTACTGCCCTCCTTGATGTTCGGAAGGGCCCAGTAAGTCGCGGCAGAGGTCCTCCAAGTTCTCACCCACTACTTAGGGGCTATGCCGCGCGTTTGGACAACCGAAGCACAAGGTGATACAAAAAGACTCTTGCCCTCACGAAAAGTCCTCCATGAGACAATTCTTTCTTCAAAGCACCTTAATCGCCAAAGGAGCTTTTGAGCTGGGTAGTGGTGACTTCTCCCGGAAAGAACTTCCTTCATGCAGCGCCGAGGCGTTTTCACATCCAGGAGAGCTCTTCACCTTCGTCCCTGAGATCAACAGTCTAAACCATTCCATGGTCATTCGTTCATTCAAGCATTTAACTATTTTCTCCCCTTATTTTTCCACCCCCACTCTAGGACTCCTGTGCTCTGCTTCAACCGTTCTTTTCCCTTAACTTACCGATAGGTCACGCACCTTCCCATTCATCCTGACTGCCGTGTCCTCAAAGGCACGCGCTGGCCAGGCACCACTCGGAGTTTTCCTAAATTAGTAAAGGTGGACTCAAGCCACTCGAGGGTCCGTATCAGGTAAAAGTGACTTCAGTAATGTCTCACTTGCTTGAGGAATTTTTCCGTTTGTACGTAGCCCTCTCCAGACCAGTTTGACAGACGCATTTCTGACACACTCAATTTTATACCTTCAAGGACGATTGTTGTCGGTAAGTTTCATTTTATTTTATTGTTACTACCTCCGTGAACTTTAAAATTAATTATGGTATTGATATCTTCACTTCTATTCTGAAAATCTCGAACCTTATTTTCTGGGGGAATCCCTCATTTTAACATCAGTAAAAAAACGATATTCTTCTCCTGAACTTGAGCTTGTATGATAATAAACAATCCCTCACCTACCAACCTCCCATCCCACAGCCGTAATCCTATGATGAGTATTATAAATAAAGCACAATTTCCCACTGTTACTGAGACTTCTGGGACCAGAAAAAACGATATTGAAAAGGCTGTCTCAACATGTTGTTTAGGCTGTGAAGAGACGGCAGGATTATGCTTAGTTGATTGCTTTTTGAACTACCATAAGAATATAGGATTTAGGATAATTGAATAGGATAGGTAATGGAATATGATTGATTGTTTGCTAAATGACCATAAGATACTTGTATTCAAATTAATTATAATGATATAAAAGATCAACTAAATATTATGAAACTTGTTTTTGAAATTAATGTAAAATGTTCTTAGTCGTACTTTCTAGATGTTTCATTTTTTCCCTTCAATATAAAAATAATCATAATGATGGGTAAGAGAGTTTCTGTGTGAATTTTTTTACGATATCCCAGGGCAACATTTTGAATAAAAAATAGGCATTTGTGTGAAGCGTGGGAGGGTTGTTGCGGGTTAGCATGACTGAGCCATTACCCCAGACTGACGTATTTCAAAATACTTCCCCGATGAAGATTGAGGTACCTAATGATTTCTTTCAAGTAATTAAATACGCCGTCTAGGGTGACAGACCCAAGAATCAGGCCAGCGTTGAAAGTGTTAACCACTATTTAGACATCAGAAAAGCCCGCTTCGTACTCATTCGCCAGAAAAGAAGTATACGTATGTAAAATCAAAGAACTAAAACTATTTTTGAGCGATCGTAGTAGTAATAAAACGAACATATAAATAGTTCCATCCTTTCATCGGTTATCACATTGAGTTGACTACACAATTACGTTACGCGGTTTTCTGTTGACGAATCTCGTAGCATTAAATTACTGATCCCGAGAAAACGATATTTCTGTCGGTTGATGCGTTGAATTGTCGTTTTGGACGTGAACTTTCATGAGGCTGGCAGCGATGAGGCGATCAAGAGAAGAACTACAATTAATTTATGCGGGGGAGGAGACTTTTTAGTGGAGATGTGGGCCTCGAGGGATTATTTGTTCCTTAATTCATAAGTTGCTGGTTGAGGAAGGTAGCAGAGCAAAGTATGGAAGAAAGCAGGAGTTCGTTAAGTTGCATATAAAGCGCACTCGAGGGAGGTATTGTGCGAGCCGAGTTGAAGATGAAGAGAGTGAGAGAGAGACAGAGGGAAGGAGTGAGAGTGAGAGCGAGAGAGAGGGAGCTATAAAGAAGAAGGAAAAAAAAGAGATGGAAGAGGAATAGAGACCCGAGGAGAGAGAAGCAGGAGGGGCTAAGGATCAATCTTTAGAAATAATTGATGAGAGCGGAGGTTAGGTTAAGGATGGGCAGGACATTAGCGAGTACGTCAGATCCTCGTATCACGCGAACATGTCGTTTCCCTTTTCTGTACCTTACATCTCCCCCTCTGCCTTCTCTACGTGTATCCTTCTCTCTCAGACTCTGCTCTTCCCGCTTTGGTGAGCACATATCATTTCACTGTTGTAAAGGATCAATCCATCTCACGACGAAGCCTGGAAGCATCAGCATCCGAGCACGCGACTACAAACCGACCCGCCGCTATTTCCTACCGCCATCCACTCGGTGCCTGTTTGCTCTCTTCACCCTCTTGCATTCCCGTCAATCATCGGCTCCCTTCAACCTGCCTTAAGGCTCATGAACATCCATACGAACATTCAACTTCATTCAGCTTTAATAACGTGGATTATTGTTTTTTTTTCTCCGCGTATTTTCCGAGGGGAAGGGATACAACAGTAAAATTGACTCTTGAGCTGACAATTAGTATTATTATTACTACAATCTGGGCTGTACGGCGGAAGTCGAATTAGTTGGAATCTTGAGCTCGGAACTTCCGCACTTGTCCCTTAACGGAAAGTCCTCCCTCAAACATCGAGTCCAACCCTTCCTGACCAGGAGCCTGTGGTCTGTAGCTGCTAGAAAGTCCATCCTGCTCGTTCAGTTATTTCCTAAGCTAAAAACGGTTTTCCCTTTTTGTACTTTCCAAAATATCCTCTTCCCACTGCTCAGTTTACCTTTCCTCCGAGTTTCTCAGCTCTTCAAAAACCCAACGAAAACAGACACACTTCTATCAACTCTCGTGCTACTCACAGCTCTCTCTCTGCTTTAGTTCTCGCAACCAGTTCACCTATTCAGAACCTCCTTGTGTCGTGCTCCAATACTCACATCCAAACTCCCATCCCTCAGTATACTCAGAGAACTATCGTTCCGAACAAGTGATCTTGTAATCAAAGCTCTATCGTGTTAAGCAAGTGTATCAATACAGTCCTACATCTCGTTCAATTGCTGCGTCTATTTCTCTCTCTTTTTCGTGCGCCCAACTAGGGCTGTGCCCAACACTGTCCTCTTGGCTAGTAATTTCCCCTTTATTTCAGAATGGTAGACACGACCAACGTTTCCTAAATCAAGTCAGACGGTTACTCAATACAAACCTACGACTTTCCTGAGCACGTGAGGGTGCAGCTGGCTCGTACTTATACCCTATTTCACTGTGCTCCCTTGGTTTACTGTGACCTCAGCAGCGAGCGAGGTGTGCTTCGGAATATTAACATTTAAAAACCCTGCCCAACTTTTGGAACAGTTCAATTTCTAACTAATAATCAACGAAACAACTAGTAATTCTGACACTACCCTTCAAATCCCAAAACGCAATATTGGGCAGTGAATCCTCCAAGCAATAAATATATTCGGTACAAGTATAGAAATATTCGATCTCAAGAAATTTGTCACACTAACTATTAAAGCATCCTCGTTGGAATTTATAAACTTAAATCATGAGACCACTCACCATCCTCTAACTATACTTTACAGGGATGCACCATGATGCTAGTTTATACAAGTTACTGTACTACGAAATGAAGAAATGTTTTGAGATGTGTTGAAGGTTATTGAATAATTTTACTTATGTACGACTACAAATTATAACTATGTATTGTTATCTTCGAATGAATTCGTCTTCTCTCTCCCTCTCTCTCTCTCAAATCAGCCTATAAGAGAAGCTACAGCACTGAAACGGCTTTGATTCGTGTACTAGACGACGTTAGGAAGACAATGGATGAGCGACGAGTCACAGTTTTCGTGGGTATTGATTTCAGTCGGGCGTTCGAATTGTTGAGACACGATCTTCTTCTGGCTATCTTAAAATCGATGGGTGTGTCAAAAAAACGTGGTATGCTGGTTTGCATCCTACCTGGTCACATTGTACGAAAGCTCCTGATGGTTCATTGTCGTCATGGAAGAGCGTTGACATAGGGAGCCCACAAGGGTCTGTGCTGTCTGGGCTGATGTTTTCAGTATTTATTGATACGCTGCCAGATGTGCTGCAGCATTGCTCTTACGGAATGTATGCGAATGACATACAACTATATTTGACGTGTGGAGTGGAAGAGGTAGGGAAAGCAGTCGAAATGATCAACGAGAACCTTATCCGGCTACATACATATTGTTCCGAGCATGGTATGTCCCCAAATGCAAAAAAAAGTAAGGTCATGCTGTTGGGCAATTCCAGACTAAGATCTCAGATCCTTCATGCTTACACTACATCAGTTCGGATTGGCAAGGAAATAGTGGAAGTAGTCGATTCGTTCAAGAACCTTGGTGTACTAATGACCAGCACGCTTGACTGGAACATGCGTGTCGCAGACGTTCGTGGAAAAGCGTACAAGAGTCTGTACCAACTGCGGAGACTTGCCATAGACTTTCCACAATACGTAAGAGCACGGTTAGCCCAAGCACTTCTGCTGCCACTCTTCGATTACGCCTCCCTCGCCTACTGCGATCTTAGTGCGGGGCAGATCACGACGCTGCAAAGAGCCCTCAATTCGATCGTGAGATTTGTGTTCCGCCTTCGGCCTAATACTCACACAACTCCGTACTTTGCGAAGCTTGGCTGGCTTAAAATCAAGGAGAGAAAGAAGCTCGCCGTGGCTACTATGCTATTTAAAATTCTCAAATTCAAGAAACCGGAGTATTTATTCGAGCGATACATCTTTCAATGCAATATTTATGATGTTAATACTCGCCATGCCTCATCCACTCTACAAATTCCGTCCCACAGAACTAATTTATTCAGCAAATCCTTTACAATGACAACCCCGACCGATATGATCTCACAATTTCTGCCAAAAGTTTCCGAAACCGTTATAAAAAAAGATCTCCTCGAGACGTACGAAGACCCAACTTGATCCACTTCCATTTTTTTCATTTTCCCTTATAGTAGAAGAAATCGTTTCATTTGACTGTTGATATGTTTTTTTTTGGCTACACTTCTGTAGAATACTTTTTTGTTTTAAAAGATAACCGCTTACAGTGGTTATTAGTCTTTTTGTTTTACTAATAATTACAGGATAGATGTAAGAGAGGACCTCATGGTCCTAATCTCATTCTGTTTTTGAAAATAAACGCCATCATTCATTCATCCATTCCCTCTCTCTCTCTGGTCATTACCTGGCTTGCTTGTATGATAACCCAAATTCATGAATACGAGACACACCGGCATTCAAGAAGAACATAAATTGTGACGCTAATGATTTTGCAGTGCTGTAGTCGAGTGCTCAGTACGTATCCACGCTCTCTCTCTCTCTCTCTCTCTCTCTCTCTCTCTCTCTCTCTCTCTCTCTCTCTCTCTCTCTCTCTCTCTCTCTCTCTCTCTCTCTCTCTCTCTCTCTCTCTCTCTCTCTCTCTCTCTCTCTCTCTCTCTCCCTCTCTCTCTCTCTCTCACGAAAGGGTCACGTTGGGAGGGAATCATGTCACGAAATGAGTATATGAGAAACTCGGGGCTCGCGTCCACCTCCTCCCCTGCATTGTGTGTATTAGCAAGAGTAGAGAGGGCCACACGGCACTGGTCCTCACAGATGATTAAATAAAGATCAATTAATATTTCTCTCTTCCTCCCACCGAAGTCACCGGAAACACCACATTATGAGAATATAATTCCTAACCTCTCTCCCTCCTCAAAGCACAAACCTCGTTCGTGACCGAGCTTTCATGGATTTGTTGTCCTGATTAACTGATTTTCCCCGATCATACAAACCCGAACCTTCACGATTTTCATGACGTTCAGAGGCCCTTCAGTTAACGTGTACAACGTGATATCAAATCTCCGTGCTTTTGTGCTCGTTTTTATTATCTTTTATCTTTGCCAGCCCATTTTGGTCAAATCCACGTTCACGAGTTTTATTACGCCCGTCAGTCAACTTCTCAACTGTGGTGAACGGTACGTTTATAGTAAAAGTTTTAAGGTGGTGTTACCGAGCACTGATGACTGCTGGTTGATTGAGTTATCAGCTAAAGGCACCCCAATGGTTTCATCAGGTAGCACGAGAAGGCTATGAAGAAAGTGAGTGAGATGTACAGTGACGAATTGACGCGAGGTTGTGAGGAGGGAAGCCAGAAGAGCTGATTGCTCCGGGAAGATGGATTCAGGTGGTAGCTGGTGGTTGGCCGGTGACTTGAGACTTGTCACGAGGCAGAAGACATTTCCACTCCCACCCCCCTACTCATAGCCGCCACAACCGCCAGGAGACAAAGTCGAAGTATCACTTCTCCAAGAAGTGTTGGTAAATTGACCAGAAATGTTCGGAAGGGCGGTGGAAGGGAATGAAGAAAAGAGGCACAAAATAAGTGGTGGGTTTTGCAGACGGGAGGGGGGGGAAGGGGGTTGAAAGGAACTATTGAATTCTTGTTGTCTTTAAGGTTCGCTCCACGTATTTGTCGGGCTAATTGATAGATTTGTTGTCCTTAGGGACCTCCTTCTCCTTCCTCTACCCGTTTTCTCATCCCTCCTCACCAAGCACCGCTCATTCTGCGGGGTTTGAGACGTTCACGGAATCCCAAGTATTCCCTTCCGACTGGGATCCCCCGACCATTGCCGGTTCATCCCTGCCCGGCCACTTTTGCCACCGAGGGCCCACTTTCTTTTGTCTCTGTCTTTCTTCCGCCCCAAGATCTTCCGTCCTTCCCTTTTCGCTCCGGTGACGAGCGCCAGATATCGTATTTCTGTGCATTTTCCCCTCCTCAGGATCCCCACAAGGCGGAGACACGACACTCCAAACTATAGTTATGCATCTCACGACCCTTTCCCTTTCCTCACCGCCTCATCCTTCATCTCATCTCATCTCATCGCCGCCAGCCCTCGATAGAAATAACGATTGCTCCCCGTTTCCTTCGATGTTCCGTTCTTATATCAGTCATCCCTTTTGACATCGTGTGGACTTTTCGCCTGTTTCCCGGTAAACAATCTAGTTCCATGTGGCGCGATAGAAAAGGGTAACGGAGAGATTCATTCTGCCCATTCTGTCTCTGTCTGACCCTCTCACAAGCGTAATGCGGCTTTACTTCCCCTCAAACTATTATTTTTTGTTAGCTAATCATCACGCAATCGCGTGAAAAATATTAGTGTGCTGAGATTTGCACAGAGGTCCGTTTACAGCATTGCCCAACAACTTTCATATCGCATTTCTTTACGTCCACATGTAGACTTCGCTAAGGGATCATTTTAAAACTGAGTTTGCGCAACTGTGTCTGGGTTTTATTGTTAATTATTAATGTTTTTGGTATCCCCTCCTTATGACGCTTCGAATATTTTCATTATAATAGGAGTTTTGCCAACTCAGGGACAATCAAAGTGGTGCTATCGTGCCAAAAAACGTCAACTTCTCCCACCAGAAACCGTTTCATGACATTTCCTTGCAAATCCCAGATTTTTGAAAATGCAATACACGCAGTAAATCACGAAACGAATTTCATTAGAAGCAGTAGACATATCGACTCGGAGTGTCTAAAAGTTAACTGAAATCCGTTTCACCTTCTGCGATTTATTATATAAGTGTGCTATCTAAAAATTAAACTTTTTGGGAGGATTTTCCTCGACGATGATGATATCACTTCACAAGAAGCATCCTAATCTCTCTATCTTAAATTGTAAATGACGAATAAAACGACAAACTAACACGTACCAAAACGTTACATTCCAAGATTGGCGAAGTAAACAAATTTGGATGGACACATTTCCAGGAAAGTCGTACTCTAAACGTACAATTGCTGTAGCTTTTTTCATTATTAAAAATGACTGATAGCGACTCTGTGTATTAAGTCGTAAAGCGTTTGGTAATTGTTGGGTAATTGTTGCGCACAAATGGCAGAGTTAAAGGACGAAATAAAAGAGAAATCGGTGAGCGTGAGTCGAGGACTGTATTATACGTGCAATGAATATTGATTTGAGTTACAAGGGGAAGATTCAAAATACGCGTGAACTGGCGAGGGAAACTGTATCGGAAGGAGCTGTGTCTGGCCCGAGAGTATATAGAGGAATGTGTGTGATGCACTGGGAGAAGAATATATCGGGGCAGAGCTGCGTGTGTTGGAGAAGGAGGTAAATCGAGGGAGGGAAAGGGCATTCTGTAAAGTACAAAAGGGAATATCCGTTGTCATTGGAAATAACTGAGGACCTGGGCTTTCCACAGGTACAAAGAAAAGTGTTGAGGAGGAAAGTGTTTGGAGAAACAATGACTTTCCGTTAGGGCTAGCCCAGACACTTTGGAAGTCAAAGACTCAGCCAATTCGGCCTGCCAAACAGTTATAATTCCTCATAGTGTTTCATATATTTCGAATGTGCAAGCAGTTTTGATTCTATTTTTTGTGGATTTCAAAACCTACATGAATAGGTGACGCGCTCAGTGATTGAACCATAGATCCTGGTCACGCTTCGAATGGAAGAAGATTCTCTAGGTCTGTTTTGGACAAATAGATCTGGAGAGGGGTTCTCAAATGTAGACACTGGTTGTTGTTTTTAGTTCCAGGAGGAACTGTAGAACGTAAAAATGTACCACTTTTTGTGTGATCGCGATTAAACTCAAGTGGGTTTTCATATAGATCTGACAATTAGACAAATAGCCCTCATTTGGAATTTTGAAAAGTGCGGAAAACATACACAATATACCTAGTGCAGCGCATCACACACCTGCCCTTATCCCCACGTTCAATCCAACTTCGAACTCAATCAATTTTTCACGCAGTTTACATCAAGTTGAAAAACATAACTGTTGGGTGCATGAGAGGGGGAGCTGAGGATTACAATAAAACTGAAACTCGGTGAGCGTGAGGAGAACTGTATTATACGTGTGGGCGGAATTGAGTTGACTTAAAATTGAGGTGAGATGGAGTACAAATGGGCGACACAAGGGCAGTACTCGGAACGCGTGAACTGGCGCGGGCAACCGTATGAGAGAGTGAGAAGTTACTGGGGTGGTAGTTGGAAGTAGAATGATTTTGGAAGAGCTCTGTTGTCAATAGGAAATAAAATTAGGAGAAAGAAATAAAGAAAGGGGAAACCCTGGGAAAGGGGGCTGTTAGAAACAACCGACTACAGCTGAAGGACTCCCGTTGGTGAGGGGCAGGTATTGAAATAGTTGGAGACAATTAGGTGGTCAGAGACAATGACTCGGGGAAGTCCGAGGTCAAAGACTCTGACCACTTCGACGCTTTCCGTTGAACAATAACGTAGCATAACTACGCATAAACTAGTAGCCTTTAGAGTTCCAAATGCTACCGAGCTGCTGCAACTAATGCCAAGACGTACAAGTAATTGGTGGCATGGTCAACATGTTTTTTCGTAGTGATCCGAGTCTAAAAGTCTTGACTTATGATACAAACACGAATTTCGGAATTTCTGTCGAGTAATTAACTGCCATCGTACAGGTAGCTTATTCGACTGTCGCCCCCAGTTTTTTTTTTTAACCCCAGTGTCGTATGAGCGAGATTTTCATGAAAAATTTCGATCAACAACAATTTTCGGATTCCTCCCTGACGACCTGATTTATATACAAGCGCTGCATCTTCGTTCAACGCATTTCTACAGGGACATTTACGTTAGTTCAGAGTACTCCGTGATTTGACGATAAAAATCAACATTCGATCACTATTTATTTATTTATAACGTATACGGGCAGTGCACAATTTAACAGTGAAAAACATAAAAATAAAAATAAAAATGGGACAATATAAATCAAAATAAATGGGCACAATTCAATCGGCAGCAATCTGGAGCCAACAAACGGAGATCACAATAGCCGTCGAACTTAGAACCTAAAAGAGTCTTTCGAACACAAAGCTAGGTCCACCGAATCATCGTGTGACAACCTGTTGAAGTCCTCCTCAGAGCGCACCATGGGATTATTGCGGAGATAGTTGGTCGAAGAGATATAAACATAAAAACCCTGCAAATTATTACACAATGATTTATTATTCTCATGAACAGTTTGACCTAGTATTACTGCTCCGAGACCCATCCCATTTGATTCAGTATCGAATACTAGTAAACCATACGAAACATGACCTGACTACAATGGAACTACGGAAACCAAATATTCCCCAGCGCCAGGCGCCCGTAAACGTCTGTACACATTTATAATCCGATGTAGGGGTGTGCGGAGGAAGTGGTCTTAACCTTCCTCCGCCCCGTGGCGCAAAAATACTGGGGAAATTAGGACGGGGGCTTCCAGCGAACCCTCGCTCGGCAATTGGCAGGACGTTGCGAGTCCAAAGGGCGTTGAGAGTCGAGCGGGCCTTGAAAACGATACCAGACACGGCTTATTTGCGATTATACTGCGTTTCCTTAATTTTTGTTAACCATTTTTTGTCCATAAAAACCATGGGCTTCGTCCAATCGGATTGCCGAGATGGCAGGCACAACTAGATACCAAATGGGATTTTTGTCTGAAAGAACAAATTTTTTAGACCACGTTAAAGGCACAAAACGGCCCGGACGGCGGATGGGGGACAGAGGAATAATAAATAATGAATAATAAACCAAAAGGCTGATTGAGTCTGGTAGCATATGAAGGGGCATAGAAGTTCAGCTAGGAAAGCAGATACGGACAATCCAGTCAACCCGCTGTCAACCGATGCAGGAGAAGCATGTTCGCCTCACGTCGCGATACTTAATCGTTTTTGCTGAATGAAATGGGCGAGACGAGAGCTGAAGCTTGGGAGTGCCTGAAACCCTCTGAGGAAATCCGAATACATATTTAATAGTTAAATCAACCTCATCAGAATTCAGACGCCGATCCAGTTCACGTCTAAGCTGCTTGAGATAGTCTCGCTCCTGCTGTGGTCTGTCCTGCGAAACCCGCTAAGGTAGACGATTTGCTGATCGACTAGCGTTCAAAACCCAGGATACAGAAGAAGAGTCATTCATAGCGACCATCAAGGGGCGAATCTTTTTCACTATCACGTCTACCAATGCGACTGATTTTTGAACAGTGTTCTGAAAATCCCTAAGAAAATCACTGTCCTCTTCAATGCGAACACTCAGAGACACAGAGGTCGACTCCGGAATACCATAAAAAACAACATTTTTTGCATGTATTGATATCTTTGATGCTATGACAGGAACGCTTCTTTGAGTCTCACAGCGATATTCACGAGAAATTCTCGTTATATCACAATGTAGTGTTTAGAAAAACATAACAGGAATGAAATTTTCGTCTTTGAAACGTTAGTCTCATTAATTAAGTGCAATTCATGGCCTTTGCGTGTTAATTCGAGATGATTTATGAAGAATTGATCATTCGAACGCTGATCAGCTCCCCTCAATTAGCTCTGAAATGTGCGCGCTATCAACTGCGATCGTTTCGTCTATTGAGAAAATGACCAGCGGATAATGATGAAGTAGAACGTCGTGCGAGGGATCGGCAGGGAATAGATACGTTAACGTAGCGAGATCCATTTTTCCTCTCACCATTAGATGAATGAGGGGCTGATGAAAGTGAAAGCAATAGCGAGGTATCTTCTCGAGGGCGAAGGAGCAGATAAACTAATAAATCCAATGCCACTACGATAGAAGGATCTGGTTATGACACACTACATGGAAGGGAACAATCAATCTCTTTGAACGATTGGAGGGATCGATAGCGTAATGGAAGCATCTGTTTGTGAGATAGTTATCTTTCCAAGAAATGTGTCTTCATCATCTCGTGATGGGCAGAGGAAAGGCGCTCTGGTCGAAATTACGAGAATTGCCTGTTTCCAGATCCCCCCAACACTGCGTCTCATTGAACATCACTTCCAACTCACAGTTCACTCTCCTCCTAAATCGTTCCACGCTATTCAATTTCTAACATTAAACATTAAAACAATAAAACAAGTCGTTCATTTCATCCAGCGGAAATGATAGAATTGTCGCAAATTTGTCACTCCATGATTGTCCGAGTCTCCATATTTTATCTGTTCGAGGGCCTGGAATATACCACTTTGCACGTCCAAAAGCATCAAAACAAGACCGCCTCTGACACTCTAAACCTTCCCACACGAGCTGCTTTAATGTTCTTACACCCCCCCCCCCAACCACTCTCAAAATTTGACACTTCAAGTTTCAAGGCATCGGGATTCCAAATCTGCAATGTCCGTCCGCCGCCTGGGTCATATTGCCTTTAACGTGGTGTAAAAAATCCGGTTTTTCGCATAAAAATTAGGTGCCCGCTTGCTCGGCAATCCGATCGGACGAGCACAATCGTTGTTATGGACATAAAATGGTCAAACGCGTTAACTAAAACTTTGGCAGTTTTATCGCAATTACGTCGTGTTTAGTATAGTTTTTTTAAGGTATTTTTCGATGATGAGCCGAAGTCCAATAACTAAAAGAACTCGCTGGACGTTAACCGTTTCATCGTTCGCACTCCCTCCCGTTTCACCCCAACCATCCGTCAGCTAGACCTCGTGCCAACTGCCTACAGGCATGAATATTTAATTTTCGTCGTTTTGTTGCAGTCCGGTCATATTTCGCTTTTCGATGTTGAATCAAAAGGGTAATAATGAGTGTACGAGGGTAGCTCGTAAAAGGGTAGCGAACCGTTGCATAATAATTTTCAGTGTTTTAGATGATCCATTTGCCCAAATCCGTTCGATTTGAGCAACTGAAGCTCCAATAAAACGGATAAAAATATATAACGATTGTCTATTTCCACTAAATTTGAGTTAAAGTATTAGATCGATTTCGACGGTCAAGTCATCATCAGTAACAAAACCCTGCAAATTATTACACAATGGTTTATTATTCTCATGAACAGCTTGACCTAGTATTACTGCTCCGAGACCTATCCCATTCAATTCAGCATCGAATACTAGTAAGCCATACGAAACTCCTGACCTGGCTACAATGGAACTACGGAAACTAAATATTTCCCCAGCTCCAGGCGCCCGTAAACGTCTGTAGCCAGAGGAAGTGGGCTTGGCGCTCCGTCCGGGGGGGGGGGGGGCGAGTCGAGCGGGCGATTGAGTTTGATATGACGGGAGGGAGAGAGGGAGTACAAACGACGAAATGTTGACTTCAGCTGTAGTTCCCACGTTATACTGCGTTTCGTTAATTGTTTTAACCATTTTTTGCCCATAACAACCACGGACTTCGTTCGATCGGATTGCCGAGATGGCAGGCACGACTAGATACCAAATGGGATTTTTGTGCGAAAGAACGAATTTTTTAGACCACATTAACACATTCAACGCTGGCAGATTCTTGGGTCTGTCACTCCAGATGGCGTATCTAATTACTTGAACGAAATCATTAATTACCTCAATCTTCATTGGGGAAGTATTTTGAAACACATTAGATGAAAAACCAGAAATTCTAGTCGTTTTTTTTGAAATGTGACCAATAGGTCACGTCAGTCTGGGGTAATGGCTCAGTTATGTTAACCCGCAACAACCCTCCCACGCTTCACACAAATGCCTATTACTTTCAGCTACCCGAAGGGAAGGAAAGTATAGTAATCGGATAAAAAACAAAAAAAAAATTGGGTTTTCTTCAGATCTTTATGTTTTGAGGCCTACTGAGTCTAAAAAAACCTAATTTCGGGGCGTGGTCCGTGTGTATGTGTCTGTAGTTCGATTTGCGGGAGAGCGGCTGATCCGATTGAGCTGGTACTATTTTTGTTTTGTTTGTTATTTTCTGTAGACACCAAACTAAGGTTATGGACGATTTCGGCCGATTGGAAAGGGGGTGGGGGGAGGGAATGTACCAAAAACTAGGGTTTTTCGCATTTTTCTCGAAAACGGCTCTAACGATTTTTATTCAAATTTCGATATATCTTTTACTAATCAATACCTAACTTTACTTCTCCATACATATCTCCATGAAAATACGGTGAACGGAGATATAGGCCCACGAAGCAAAAGTAGGGTTTTTACGCTTTTTGGCAAAACGGCTTCAGCGGATTTCAACAAACTGTTTTCAAATAGTTAATACCTACATATTGTTCTCAATAAATGTTAGATTTGTCGAATAATAATTTATCCATTGAACAGAGATAAAAATCAAAATGTGTCGGAAATAACGTTTTTTCGAACATTTCCGTAAATTCCAGGGTAACTTCTTCACCAGATGTGATAAATCTTAATGGAGTGTCTTTTAGTCACCCATACCAACATTTCGTTCCCCATAAATGTTCCTGTAAAAATGCGTTGAACGTAGATATAGCGCCCGCCTATGTAGGTGGTGTTTGAAATTACGGGGGTGGCGGAAAGTTGTGTATTGCTACGCACCAGATATTTTTTTATTCAAAATGTTGCTCTGGGATATCGTAAAAAAAATCAAACAGAAACTCTGTCACCCATCATTATGATTATTTTTATATTGAAGGGAAAAAATGAAAACATCTAGAAAGTACGACTAAGAACATTTTACATTTATTTGAAAAACAAGTTTCATATTATTTAAATAGCAAAATTGATCTTTCATATCATTATAATTAATTTGAATACAGGTATTGAGACAATTAGGCGGTCAGAGACAATGACGCGGGGAAGTCCGAGGTCAAAGACTCTAACCACTTCGACGCTTTGCGTAACTCACAAGCCAGAGGAGACGGACTCACCTAACAGGTACGTTAACTTTAGTATGTTGGATGTACTTGAGAAATTTGAAATCATCAAAAGTAACGGGTTAAATAGGTGTTTAAATGAGGTGATCCCTCAAAGCATTTCTTCATTGATGGCTTCATTTTTATGAGACCTTGCTTGACCTTAGTACATTAACCTCTTATTAATTCCCCCTTTTCCGCTATCCCGCTACGATGTACCTGCCACTGGAAAAACCCGAATCAACGATCTGTGTATAAGAGAACCTCTCTGCTGTTAACCCCTTCAGTTGCCTTTTTTGTTACTGATGATGACTTGACCGTCGAAATCGATCTAATACTGTAACTCAAATTTAGTGGGAACAGACAATCGTTATATATTTTTATCCGTTTCATTTGATGAAATGGGTTGCCGCAACTTCATCGCGAGTGATTTAGTTTGCAAAGCTCCAATGGGCAGTCCTCTACAACATTATCTGCCTACAACCTCAACGTTTCTCCTTGATCATTTTAATCATTATTTTATTTTGTATCGATTAGACGATCTGTCTAGTGTCATCACCATTTGATCAGGGTCAGTTGAGCTTTTGCAGTCATCGGTAGATTTTGACCATTGCGAACTAAGAACTTGTGATCATTATTTATGCCTCATAATTTGTATGAGGGAAAGTGAACTTATACACCTCCATGATGAATGTAATAATGTCCGTGAGAATTTGAACATTTGATCAAGGGGATCAAGGTGGTGCGGTCATCTGGAATTATTTGATCAGCGCGAACGAAGATTATGAGGTCATTTATTCATGAGTTCGCCTTTTGGTTTATTATTCATTCTGAATAATAACCCTATGTTTTTGGTCACGAAAAATCTTTTAGAACCCCCCCCCCCTCAAAATTTGACACTTTACGTTTCAAGACATGGGGATTCCAAATTTGCAATGTCCATCCGCCGTCCCCCGTCCTCCATCCGCCAGCCAGGCCGTTTTGTGCCTTTAGCGTGTTCCAAAAAACCCGTTCTTTCATACAAAAATACCATTTGGAATCTAGTTGTGCCCGCCATCTCGGAAATCCGATCGGACGAAGCGCATGGTTGTTATGGTTAAAAAAATTAACAAAACGCAGTATAATCGCAAATACGCCGTGTTTTCGTATCATTTTCAAGGTATTTTTACTTCCTGGGACGAATGGAATGAGTATCAGACGTGTACAACTGCATATAGGGAAATTACAGCAATTATAGTGAGCCAATGTCAACTAATTGAAAGAACTCGCGGGAACTAAACGTTTCGTCGTCAGTATTCCCTCCCTCCCGTCTCATCAAAACCACCACCCCCCCACCCGCTCGACTCGCAACACGCCAATTGCCGAGGGTTTGCTCGGTTCGAGGTTCCCTGTCCCAATTTCCCCGACTCTTTTGGCCCGACGGGGCAGAGGAAGGTTAGGGCCACTTTCTCCGCACACCCGTCCATCGAATCACAAATACCTACAGACGTTCACGGGCGCCTGGCGCCCAGGGAATATTTAGTTTCTGTAGTTCCATTGTAGTCAGGTCATGTTTCGTATGGTTTACTAGTATTTTTCGATGCTGAATCGAATGGAATCGGTCTTGGAGCAGTAATACTAGGTCAAGCTGTTCATGAGACTAATAAACCGTTGTGTAATAATTTGCAGTGTTTTTTCTGGGGTGGATTGAGCTATCATGGTCACCTGATCGTTTTCGATGTAACTGAACCGTTATGGACATTCCTACTTGATATCGCCATGTGTACGATCATTAGTTTATGAGCTCATGACCTGACCGTTGTGAAACTAGGATTTTATGGTCACCATTATGACCTCCCAGTATTTTGTCAAAGGCCTGAGCGTTCGTGGTCGTAGGTGCAATAACCCACCATTTGTATTGGAAGATGCGAACATTTATGGTCATGTCAACATCATCTCAACATTCAAAAATCACTAATTGAGCTTCTGTCGGCGTTTGTCAACGGTTTTTTGTGTTTCATACCTTCATCTGTACATTGAATCACTATTCGACCATGGCGTTCTTAGGTTATATGATCATTTGTGTATTAGCCACTTTTCTATTTTAAGTGAACTGTTGTAGTCGTTTGTGCATTACACGACCATTTCTTCATACTCAAAGCCCAATGATTACTGACACCGTGACCTCACCATTTTTTCTGGGGGGATCGGCTTTCATGAACGAGATGATGATGACTTTAATGGTCACCTCGTCACTTGTCGATGCTATTATCCATTCATCCAGTCGTCTGTACATGTTCCAACGCCGTGAACTAAAATTGTATGGCCGGCATGCAAGAGCTCTCTATTCGGGTGCGGACAGAGGTTTTACGATCATCTGTGCTTCATCCTTCTTTTCTCCATTTCTTTATAATGAATGACATGACCTCTTGCAGAGATTTATAGATGAAATTACTATTTGACTATCGCGTACACACGATTATAGTCATTATTTAAGGCATCACGACTTTTCTATAGAGGCTTCTGTACGATCCCACCATTTTCCCATGATTAATGTTATTCCCACGATTACCTCGGTCGTGATAAATTGACGTTTTGCGGTCATTGGTATTTTGAATTATTAGACCATCGTATGCTAAGATTTTATTTCGTCCTTAATGACCACACATATTACTTTCCTTAGCTCTACAAAGTAGAAAGGAAAGTTATGTAATCGGCTGAAAAAAAAATTTTTAGTTCTCTTCAGATCTTTACGTTTCAGACCCTCCTGAGTCCGAAAAACACTATTTGGGAAAGTGTTCTGCGTGTGTGAACGATTTCTAGAGAAAACCACTTCACCAAATCAGCTCAAACTTCATATCTCGCCTGCAGGTTACTATGGAACGCCAAAATAAGGGTATGAACAAAATCCACCGAAAGTTAACTATAGTTATCATAGTGATCAAAACACCAAATATTTTTTTCTCAAAAACAGCTGTAACGATTTTGATCAAATTTTTTATATTGGTAGCTCTCAATATGGCAACTACACCATAGAATTCCCATTTGTGGGAAAATGACGAGAGCAGCCCAATAAATTATCAAAATTATCGACGGAAAGCGTTTTTAGCGCGGTTTTTCCTTATAAACTCAGCTGGAATGTTACTAGAATGTTTTAAAAAAATAGGTATTGTAGTCCAATTCAATACCTATAGGGTGAGTGTTTAAAAACGCTCATGAGATACATGGGGCTGACTCCGAAAATTCCTGAATATCATCTACCGCCGTTTCGCTGACTACCAGTTCTAAATGTTTTTACCCAATAAATCTGCAAAAGTGATTACTATCCTACTTCAAAAAATTCGTGTTTACAGCCTCATTAATTGTCTGTGTACCAATTGCTCAGTAATGGTTCTGGAATGAGTGCGAGCAGTACAATAAATTCCGGAACTGTAAGCGCTACCGCTTCCCGCTGCCGTAAAGCGTTGTTTGACCAAGTTACAATTAACTGAGTGATAAATGAATTGATTAAACGGAATCAGCCCTGTTAAAAGTGAATTGACGTAGAGCTAAGGAAAGTTGTGTGTTGCAACGCACCAGATTTTTTTTTTGTGGAATGAGCTTTCAAGATCACCATTTTTCTGAGGGAACAGAACTTGTATGGTCATCCCAACATGAACTCAGGAGTTTTCTATGGAAATGTTGGTGTGTGTGTGTGTTACCATTTGTCGATGGTTTTCAGCATTTATTATACTCTAAATGGAATTACTGCTTGACTAGAATAAGAAGATAACAGGGCACCAGCCATGGCCGAGGGAACAATGACCGAAGTCGTGGCCATTCAGGCCCTTTCCCATCTCCCCAGAGTTATTGGAAGTCGGCTTGGCTTCTTTAAAAGGGGTTACGGAATCTACCGGTCCCCTCTACGAATTCTAGGATTACTGCTTGACTATCGATAACAAAAATTGTATGGCCATCATTTATGAACTCATTAGTTTCCTTGTCTTTATCCATGGGGATCCCAACATTTCTAGCCATCTGCCTTGCCATTTTTCAGGTGTTAAATTAGGTTCTATGGTTATCTGTGTGGTATTCAATCATTTTTCTAACGGGGAACCGAACTGCCGTGAAAAACGTAGGTATGATGCGAAGGTCGGCATCATTTGTCCATGACATCACAATAACGTCTGGCGAGTGGAGCTTTTCCGGCCCTCTGTTGATGAAAGTATTGAGATTTCACGGATATGAGTCATAAAACAGCTCCCCATTGGTGATGGGTCTGGATTTACATCGTCACCCGTGTATGGTTGCACCTGTTTCGTATGGTTAACTGAGCATCTACGGGCTGCGATATTTAGTCTACGGATAAGTGAGAATTTGCCTATAATTTGTTGGAGGAGAACCCCTTCACCATCAAGAACCCCAATAGCTCGTAAAACTGGTCCAATAGAATTTACAGCGGTTACGTAGGTAGTTAATCACCTAAGTTCTCAAATTATGCTATTGTAAACCCGATCTAATTGATAATCTCATGTTGATGTACCGTCCACATCTGTACCAATGTCATTTGTGCTCTCGGAAGTTCAGAAAAAGCGCAATTTGCAGACACCGGGTGTTTTATCAAGTGCAAAACATTTCAAATGTTTCTTCTTTGCCGTAGGTGCTGCTAAACGAGTTTCTGCGTTACTGAGTCTATGAAATAGGCGCGATTATCGTTATTAAGTAATTTTGAGATATCGAGAACAGGAGTCCGATGGGGCAAGAATACGACCCCATTAACTGTAACCTTAGGGCTGAATCCCCCAATCCAACTGAGGCAGCTTTATTCAAATTGAACTGAGCCTGAATAACATTGGTTTCCGGTGGAAGGGGTTGAGTTGGTGACGGTGATCATTGGTGAGCTATCCGCTTATGCTAATGGAATGGTTCGTTTGTGTCTGCGTTCTCGGATCAAACAACGAAATCCTCAGTCGATCGGGAAGGTTCATACATAATACGGCCCTTCTTCGCTTGGCAAGCTAATGCCAATTATTCACGCCTTCCAATAACAATACATATTAATTGCTCTACCTACCGGCCTCCCCCCACCCCCATTCGATCCTACCGCTTCCTTGGCAACTCAGAAGCGAGCTCACAGTCGTCGGCTCCAACGGATAACATTGAAGCTCCATCGAGGATCAGCTCTCACTGTTAATTACTCCGTTAAAGACCAACTCCGACGCCGGTTTCGATAGGACTTTCCTGAGCTGTTCGTCCGAAAGGGAGCAATTTTATTTGCATTTAAGACGAGATTCCGAAACTTTCCAATTGAAATTTAGTTTTGTCGTAAGGTTTGATGATAATGTTTGGTGCTATCTGAAGAGGAATAAGTCGACGTTATTGGACGAACGAACTGTCCTTCACGCACACCATCCCACACCAAAACGCTTGTGTCAGTGACGGCTAACTTAGTGGCTGGATATTTCACGTTTTGTCGCGATTGTGGTAAAAAAAACAAAGAAAGGTGAGTTGTTCTTCGTGTGTTATATTTTGAACGTGACAACAGTAGCAAAATCGATAAATTCTTCGAATTGTTACGTAAGGTTTGGAAATGTTTGGAGAGTCACTGACTCAGGAAAAAATTACAACGATCCCGAGCTTCGATCCAATGCCCGACTTTCGTCGGAATCTTCGTCTTTGACCACTAGACTGCGATCACTGGAGGTGTCTACAACGGGAGTCAGTATTTATCGATCTCGAAGTCGTGAACACGATAAACGGATGCTATTGATCGATATCGTTCTGCAGAATGATTCATCCGACAGTGGAAGCCCCATTCGAACTCTCACACGTGACATTACGGGACTGATCTGTAATCAGAACGTCGCGAAAGAGAGTACTGCTGAATCTTCGTCTTCCGCACCCTCAAGAACCTCAAGGAGCACCCTTGGGGAGCGTTCGGTGAAGTGAGGACAACCCGAGCGAGGAGAGGACAACTGAAGAAACTCCTCAGACGGAGTGAAGCGAAGAAGACAGGGAGGGCTGTGGAACTTCGATACATTCTCGCTCCTCGGGCTACTCTGCTAGAGGCTGGAGGAGCCGTCACCGAAGGCCTTGAGGAGCATGTCCCTCTTCCATATAGGACATGGTAACTTCCTTTACCGAAGGCTCCGTCAAACAATTTGAACATAGTTTTAGCCTTTACCCTCAAGCTCTCCAGCTCAAAGCCGAACGGAAGAACAAGAAACCCGCAGAGCTCATCGAATTGGGCGATTGGTACCGAAATGACCAGCCAAAACATGTCAAGAGGAAACGATGGTCATTTGATCCACGAAGAGCTGGTTGAGTTGATGAAATCAACTACCTGCTGAAAGTGGATACTCCTCGAGACACTATAATACCTCAATTTCGTGTCACACATTCAAAGCGTAGCTAAATAAGCTAAATAAGGAATATAAAAAATCTGGAATTACAAATGGAAGCTAGTCACCGCACAGAGTGGAATTGGCCTTGTGAGCCGCAATGGGAGTCAGGCGGTGCAGTAGCCGGTCAATCGCAATACGAACACTCTACAGCCATGAAGTTGATACAAGTGTTACGGGGGGGGGATTTATATCGAAGCGATATCGTACTAAGAGAGTCGGGAAGTTAGTACGATATCAAGCCGAATGCAATTGGAACAGAGAGTTTTATTCGCGAATTACATTCGGAGTTTTACCACCACAGACAGGGAACTGAGTGGGAGCGAACGCGTGCGCGGGCAACAGGGCGACGAGGGAACCGACTCGGATTCAACTGACTCCTGCGAAGTCTCGAGCGAATCGGGGCATTTGAGGTGCCCAGTCAGCATAAATGCCCCGGACGAGCCTCCGCTGAATCGAAGGGTTTGGTTCGTCCCGTAACACAAGAGTGTTGACGGCCCGGAGAGAATAACAGAATTTGGTGCCGTTCGGTAGTTTTAGTTGAAGTGGGCGGAGGACAATGTGAGACTGGTACGCTTTTCCTCGTCGACAATTACAATCAATTGCTTCGTCTCATGGCTTCCAATCAATTTTTATTGCTGGTCTATCCAACTCCCACAGTAAATAGCACACTGCTGGCCATGGTATCCGGCGCTAGAGACAGGGTACTTCCAATAAATGGCGGTCATACACGAGGTGGCTCCAGCTCTGATCAGTAGATAGGATTGTGTTTCCTATGTTCCCTTATTGACATTAATGGCACAGGAAGGCCAAAGTGCGCATCGGAATATGCTTCCTGGTTTAGTTGTTATCTAATGTCAATTGTCACCGTAGTGTTCCTCTCTTCCAAATTACTTGTGGGCGTCTTGCTCAAAATAGTAGCGTCAACTGGTATCAGGCTTCCTCATTTCTCGCTGTGCCTAAACCCACAGGGCCCTCAGTATCCTGAGACTTCTTTAGCATAGTATATATAAAAAACAACCTAAACAAATGCTCAGAAATGGCAAAATAAAATACTATCACGATCTTTTCAAAACAAACAAAGATTCCAAGGAGTTCTGGAAGATCGTGCGCAACATTGGTATCGGGGTGAAGGAGGTAGAGACTGAACTTCCGGTCTCGCCCGACGAACTGTGCCAGCATTTTTGCCGTTTCTCGAATAGGCCAGCCTCTCTTGACATCATCAATCGGTACGACAACCAAAAGCCACAGCGTGAGTCCCCCGTAATGCCTACCCTTTCGGAGGAAATCGTTAGAAGAACTCTCTTCAACGTGAAATCAAAAGCAGTTGGTGCCGATGGGATCTCAGTTGAGGTCCTTCAGATGCTTGCAGATGCAATCATCCCCACCCTCACACATATCTTTAATCACTCACTGCAGACTGGAGTATACCCGGACTTATGGACAAAAGCCATTATTAAACCCATTCCAAAGTTGAAATCTTTGAGCTCTGTTAAAGATTTTCGTGCAATATCGCTGCTTTGTGCGATGGGTAAAGTTCTCGACAAGCTGGTGTATCAGGAGCTGCGGGCATATATAGATCGGCACAACATTCTAGACCCTTTCCAATCAGCTTATAGGAATGGTTTCAGTACGGAGACGGCGCTCGTTGGAATGTTGGATAACATTAGATTGGCGATGGACTCGAAGAAACTGATTATTATGGTACTTGTAGATTTCTCAGCAGCGTTCGACCTTATCCGAAGAGATATACTTGTGTCTATACTGCGATCTGTCGGCGTGTCGGGCTCACTCTTGGTGTGGTTTGAATCGTATTTGTCAGGAAGGCTTCTGGCGGTAAAAGGAAACAATGGCGAGTTGTCGAGATAGGGAGATCTTGATGTAGGATCACCCCAAGGGTCGGTGTTATCGGCGCCATGCTTCATCCTCTACACTACATCTTTGTCTCTCGTATTTTCAGAAGGCACAAGGCACGTGGCATACGCTGACGATCTTCAATTTTACGGGTCCTGTAACATCGGGAGCTTCGATGAGACGGTGGATATTTTGAGCTCCGAATTGTCAAGAGGAATGGAAATCAACGTTGGGAAAACCAAACCAATGCTTATGGGCTACCAAAAACTGTTAAATAAAATAGATCAGACTGTAGCGAAATGCGTGTCTCTGGGTTGTAATCCTTTGGAACATGTCGAGAGTGCTAAAGTCCAGGGGGATTACTATCCAGAGCACACTCTCATGGGATGCGCAGGTCACAGCAACGTGTAATCGTGCTTTTCAAGCAATTTATCAATTACGTAGACTGGCCGCCGACTTCCCAATCGGCTGTAAGACTTGTACAGAGCCTCGTTTTGCCATTTTTACTTTCCTTGCTCTACGAAGTAGAAAGGAAAGTTATGTAATCGGCTGAAAAAAAAATTTTGAGTTCTCTTCAGATCTTTACGTTTCAGACCCCCCTGAGTCCGAAAAACACTATTTGTGAAAATGGTCTGTGTGTATGTGTGTCTGTGAACGATTTTTAGAGAAAACCACCGTATCAAATCAGCTCAAACTTGATATCTCGCCCGCAGGTCTCCATGGAACGCCAAAATAAGGTTTGGACAGAATCCACTGAAAGTAACTATAGTTATCATAGTGATCAAAACACAAAATATTTTTTTTCTCAAAAACGGCTCTAACGATTTTGATTAAATTTTTTATATTGGTAGCTCCAAATATGGCAACTATACCATAAAATTCCCATCTACGGGAAAATGACGAGAGCAGCACAATAAATTATCAAAATTTTCGACCAAATGCGTTTTTCGCGCAGTTTTTTCCTTATAAACTCCGCTGGAATTCTTGTAGAATGTTAAAAAAATTCGTTATTGTAGTCCAATCATATACCTATAGGGTGAGTGTTTAAAAACGCTCATGAGATACATGGGGCTCACTCCAGAAATTCCTGAATTTCAACTACCGCCGTTTCGCTTACTGCCAGTTGTAACAGTTATTTTCCAATAACTCTGCAAAAGTGATTACTATAATTTTTCAGAAAAATCGTGTTTACAGCCTCATTAATTATCTGTGTACCAATTGCTCAATAATGGTCCTGTAATGAGTACGAGCAGCACAATAAATTCCGGAACTGTAAGCGCTACCGCTTTCTGCTGTCGTTAAGCGTTGTTTGACCAAGTTCAAATTAACTGAGTGATAAATGAATTGATTAAATAGAGTTAGCCATGTACAAAGTGAATTGACGTAGAGCTAAGGAAAGTTGTGTGTTGCAACGCACCAGATATTTTGACTATGCTGCAGCGGCAACTTGTGACTTCAATGGTGCCCAAATGGACAAGCTGCAGAGGGCTGAAAATGCAGCACTCCGTTTCGCTCTAAGACTCCGCCTAGATGAGCATGTGACGCCCTATTACTCCCGGCTAGGTAAGTTGAAGATCAAAGAGAGAAAACGACTCCTGATGGCTACTCTGATCGTCAAAACTTTCAAGCACCACCGTCCACCTTACATCCTTCAAAATTTTAACTTCCTCGATACCCGGAATATGCGTGGCAGAAATAAAGTTCTCCTTATCCCATCACATCGAACGAATCTGTTCGGAAGAAGCTTCTCGACTCAAGCATCAAAATTATACAACGAGAAACTCGGAATGTTTGACCTCAATTTGAATGTTGATGTTTTCAAGAACAATATTAAAACAATGTTATTGGAAAAGTACCTAAAGTAGTATTAAGAAGAGAAATTATTTTGTTTTTACGCAGGAATTCTTACTAGTTAATAATTGAAGTACTCAAGAGGAAAAGCTTGTACATTGGTTCAGAGTAAGTGGAAGAGAGGGCCCTAAGGCCCTAACCTACCCTGATAGTAAAATAAAAACCTTCAATCAATCAATCTCAAAGCTGCTGTATCAAATTACGAGGCTCAGCAAGAACTAACGGATGACTCCCCGAATCGACTAAAAAACACAGTGCTGTCAACTGAACCTGGACACTACTCCTGTCGCTTATTCCTCAGTATGGCTTCCTTAATGGCCACTGCCTCAGCTTGATTGTTAGTACAACCCGCTGAGAACCAAAACCACAGGCTACACCCCGAGGGTACACCACAAAGGCCAAACTGCGTGTAACAGTGAATTCACTAAACTATAAAATTCAAAGTAATGATTAAATGGGAAAACCACTTACGTTACTGAAGGGCGTTAGATATAGTGTAATATTTCGTTAGCATTCGATTGCCCGCTTCAGCTCTACGTCCGCCGAGACATCCCGCCGATGTTGAAAAAACTTACTAATGTCTACCACTAAACGAAAAGGAAATGGGTCAAGCTCAGTGAATTTATTATATCAACCTTCCAGTAATCCTGGTAAAGCCCTAAGCTCCCCACCTACCCTCCCCATCATCACACTAAACCCCTCCCGCTCCTAGCCGACCTAACATTACGTAAAGAGACGCATAGCTGGATTTACAATGCCTGATTATTCTCTTGTTCAACAGCTCTCCTATTCTTGCGAGTCCTTTGTCGGAAGGAAGGGTCACCGCTAAATAATAGACGCACCTGTGGATAATTGGAAACTTATCTCCAAGAATGGCTTTGGGGGGCTGAAAATTAACAGGAAAAAGGCTGAGTTACGTAATTTTCCGAGTAATTTGTCTCGTCCGAACAGCTGTTTTCAAAAGGGACGAATAAACGAGCCGGATGTTACGATTTGAACCGCGTTCCATTTTATTTGAACGCTGCTTGCTTCTATCACAGTCAATCGCGTTCAACAGTCAGTTAACTGTTCAATTCTGCTTTCTCACGGCGAATTCGATCCTAGGTTCCTTTGGTATAATTTATAATCAGAAATAACTCATTTCATTGGAGAACTGTACGAGAAAAACGATGTCAGTATTCATTGGTTAGTGGTACCCTAATTCTAATCGATACAGCGAGTATTGAGAAAAAATTAAGGTCCGACGCATGACAAACCTTTCTGTAGCTCTTAGTAAATTCACTGATTTTTGTGGCTTCTGCTACTAAATCAATTTATTCTTCTCTTGGTTCATTTGAACTTGGCTAAATGTTACTTCAACGTGATAGGAAGTCGTTGTGCTTACGGTTCTGGACTTTATTGTGGTACTCCTACCCGTGCCACGACTATTATTGAGCAATCAGTACACGGAGAGTGTTGGGCGCACCAATGGGGGAGCGTGAAACTGAGAAATAAATTAACGTGGTGATCGTGAGTGAAGAGTGTATTATACTTGACAGAATAGCGATATCCGGTGGAGTATGAGTATATAAACGCGAACAAGGGGACTCTAAATACACGTGAACTGGTGGCTTGGGAAACTAAGTGGAGAGAGAGTTGAGCAATGAGAAGTGTGAGACTTGAGAGACGAATGAATTGGAAGAACCGGGAACACGACTGTCGTTCTCGAGTGATAATGGATAACTGACTTGGAAGGAGCTGTCTGTTGAGAAGAGAAAAATACAATAGGAGAAGCGCTGAAAAATAATAGTTTTTGGAAAGCCCAGACACGGGGGAAATTCCTTGTTAATCGGAAATAACTGAAGAGATGGATAGGTAAACAAAGGGGCCCTTCCATTAGGCCTTGTGCATTAGGGTAAGCGCGGACATTTGGAAGGTCAAAAACCCAGCTAATTCGGGCTGCCAAACAGAGAGTTGGTGAGGCTGTAAGCGCCATTTTTCCAAGAACGATAATAATCGCTGTTCCGGAATAATTGGGTGAAAACTGTGAGAAATTGGGGTAGGAGGTAATTAGGCGTTAGCGCGATAATTAGTAGGGGTATGACGTAGATCCACTCAGAAGTTGCGCCCGATTGTGAGGGCATGACGTCATACGGGGGGATTCATAGTGGTGGGGGACGTGATGTCACATGGGGGGGGGGGATCCTATCAGAAGTTACACTAATGCGGACAGGAGTGGGGGGTCTTACGTCATATCAGCAGGGGGACTTCATAGCATATGGGCGGCGGGAACAGGGGGAGATGTCATTGACCTATCCCAGAAGTGCCATACCCCTCACTACTAACGGTGGTGAGCGTTGTAGTCGACATTCTAGAATTTCATAGCTATCACATATCTTATAGGATGTATTAGTACTTCATTACTCTGCCATGTCAATTTATGAGAAAAAAATTTTTTTCGTCGAAATGTATGATACTTTATTTTGCTTCTCTCGTCATTTTCCCGCAAGTGAGAATTTCGTGGTGTTGTGTCATTTGGAACTGTCTACCAAAACTGTTATCGTAATCGTGAGAGCCATTTTTGAGGAAAACGATTTATAGTTAATGGATCGCTATGATAGTTGGTTTGGGGCGGATTTTGGTCACGCCCTTATTTTCTGAGAAAATTAGAAAAACGATAATTTCTTCATCGTAAATCTCATTTTCTGAGCTATTTTAGCTTATACCTCTAGTCAACGGATAGTCATGGAAATAATTGTCTCTATACCAAAACGTGGGTTTTGGTTGTTGAGCGACACTCCGTCTGGTTTATGAAACTCAGTTGTGCATTTACTGTAGACATTTCGTACGCTTAAAACCCCCAATTTCGCGCCCATTTTATCTGTTAACGGTAGGATCGAGAGTTTCAGGCGATGATTTTTTAACTTGTAGGGAAGAAGAGTGTGCGAAGATGGAGATTAAGTGAAGAATTAGACTATTATAAGCAGTCTTTCTGGCGTCAGCATTTGATTACATACAGTCCGCTATGAATTTAACACTCGAACAACATCAAATACTTTTTCCTCCCACAACAGTCACATTGTTTTTGGTTGAATTTCTTGCAATGAAGAACTCCAAATATCACGTCAGTAAATAGGCAGCAGGCCCCAGTGCTGGAATTGCCGAGAGGCGTTCTACCGGCACTTCCGCTTTATCTCCATGGATTGAATCTCATTTGCAGTTACGGTTCTGCATTCGGGGATGTCTGTGGGAGTTCTGACCGGGTGACCCCTACTTCCCTCAGACCCCACAGTTTAATAACCAAGGAAGGGATGGGATTACTACCCTCCAGCGACTCCACGACCACCACAATGTCCGCAGAGCAAGCGCCTTTACCAGCATTGTCAGGCCTTACCCTGGGAAGGAGTTAGATTGCTCCATTCTACCTACCTTGCCCTGCGGAGGCAGCCACCGGTCGTGCCCTAACCCAAAACGCACCCGCGCAAGGCTGCGGGCTGTGCATTCCCGTGGTACCATTTTGGGTCAAACAACCCTTAGGGGCAGAATGGTCACAAGCCCGCCCCATCATTCGATGGCACTTACAGCTTTTCCTCATCCCAGGGTGATACAGTTTCGACTTGCTGACCTCCCTGGGCTTTGGAAAGGCCCCAGTATGCTGCGACAAAAGACCCCCAAGCCTCTACCCACTACCTAGAGGCCAATCCGCCACGCAGTCCCATGAACAGCCTGTGCAATGATTGCTCAATAATATTTGTGGTATGAGTAACTTCGAACAACATTAAGAATATAACCTGGCAATACCAACTATTCGGGAAACCACGACTCGCGTGGAAAAGACAATGTTTGTAGGGCACCTCTGAGACTCATCCCATTTGAATCAACATGGAAAAATACTAGCAAAATGATACATAACGTGACCATTACAACGGAACAACGAAAATGGACGTTTTCTAGATGACGCTGTGCAATTGGCAAGACGTGACGAGTCCAACTGGCGAGTGGTTGGGGTGAGATGAGAGGCAGTTAGGGAAATGAGATAAACGTTAACTATCGCAATATTATCCCGCGAGTTCCTTCAAGTAGTAGTCTTTGCCTCACTACATTTACTATGATTTCACTGTTTTCTATCTAGACGCATTCTCACACCTCTGAGACTCGTTCCGCTCGACTCTACATCAAGAAATACCTGATAAACGACACCAAACACGACCTAGTTGCAATAAAACTGCCAGAATTTAATTTGGTCCAATTTTTAAATCATTTTTCCCCCATAACAACCAGGCTCATGGTCGGATTGGATTGCCAGGTAATGCCTTATAAGATTTTTGTGCGAAATATTGCTCACACCACGTTATATGGAATATGGTCTGGGCAGCGTACCGACACGGTGAAATGAATGAATGAATGAATTTATTAATCGACCAGGGAGAATTAGGGCCATGTGGCCCTCTCTTCCATTCTCTCTGGCTACATCACACTGTTACATTTCCTCCTACATTCGTCGCAACTCATTATGTTATTTATAAGTTCATCTCATTCACACCAAATAAATTACATTCGTACTCTACTCACTAACACACTCGTCCATACATAACCACATACTGACACATACAAACACTCACTGCCCCGACTTTAGAGAAGGGCGAGTACTTGGATATTCCTCCCCTTCTTCGCAGTGGATATCCTAATCCTAATAGTTAACAAACAAAAACATATAACGATTGGCAACAAACTATTTACAATGTAGGAGTGCGTGATGACTAAATAAATAACATTAGTATAAGGTCCAACTAGTACACGACAACGATACAATCTAATACCTAGCTCTCAATTAATTTTTTTTTAAACTTTTCTTTAAACACTTCTATCCTACCACACTTTTGAAACAGCTCTGCATGCTCATTAAGTATTTTTGTCCCTTGGACTACGAATGATCTTGCCAACATGTTCGTCCGATGGGCAGGAATCCGAAGAACACTGTTCTTGCTCCGAGTATCGCGCTGTGAGAGAAACTCGAACGATTGGTAAAGATATTGCGGTCTACGATGTTTCAATGCCTTGAAAGCCAGACAGGCGATACGTAGCTTCTTACGTTCTCTGATCTTCAGCCATCCTAACCGCTTATAATGGGGTGTAACGTGCTCGTCCAGGCGCAGTCGCAAAACAAACCGTACAGCTGCGTTTTCAGCCTTCTGTAATCGATCAAGCTCGCCACTCTTCAAATCGCAGATGGCCGCAGCTGCGTAGTCAAAATAGGGCATCACAAGACTCTAAACGAGCTGAAGGCGCACATGACTTGAGAAATCGGATGCTAAGCGACGTAACTGGTATATTGCCCTGAATGCGCGACTGCAAGTGGCCGCAACTTCTTCGTCCCAGGACAATGAGCCTCCAACGAGGATGCCAAGGAGCCTTGTGGATCGGACTCATTCCAAGGGCGAATCTCCCAACATCTTTTTAGGCACCGCTGCCATGTCTACTTTATTTAGGATCTTAGGATAGCCAATGATCATTGCCTTAGTTTTGTCCGCACTAATCTTCATTCCATGCCTATTACACCAACCCGCCACACTCGCTAGGTCTCTGGACAATAGGCTCACTGTCTCCCTTATGTCGCTTACTTTGCAGGACCTGTAAAACTGTAGGTCGTCCGCATATGCCATGTGCAAAGTGCCCTCTGAGAACGTTCCCACTAGCGATGTAGTGTAGAGAATGAAACACAGAGCCGACAAAACTGATCACCGTGGGGTTCCCACATCCAGTGCCCTCCATGCTGACAGCAAACGGTCGTTTCCTTTTACTGCTAAAAATCTCTCCGACAAGTATGAGTTGAACCATTTTGAGAACACATCGGTACATCAGAATGAATAATGAACCAATAGATTGTATTAGTAGCTAAATTATAGTTCTGACGTTCTGTTGCTATCCACCAAATATTGTTAAATCGTTAAATTTTTACAGAAGTACCGAAGTATTTGCATGTAACGTAGACGCTTCATCCTTTTATGGGGAGCGCACGGTTGTTGAACTAGTGAACAGTTCAATAAATACTAAGGGTGTGATGTTCGAGATTGTGCTTGTAAACTTGTACAACTTACCTCTTCATGGCTTTAGGACACTACTCTAACAAGTGCAATTTATAACAACTTTTCAAAACTTTTCGTTCGAAATTTGAGAGTAAATGAAAGAGCCGGTCTGTGAAGAGCCAACTGCGATGCGAGAAAAATACATTGACGTCGATGCAACCTCCCCCCCTCCCACCGACTTCCTACCATCTATCATAGTGTTACGTCGAATTAAGTGCGTCTCAGAGGCGGGAACGCGGTGTGTTCAAGATGATCACTAAAACGGAAGACAAGAGCCGCCTTCTTCGAAGTGCCAGGGAGTAGGCTTTTTTCTCTTTATTGAAAGTGAATGTGCAGATGCGCCAGCAAAGGCTTCGACTGAGTCAAACCTGAATTGCTTGTATAGCCGTCATGTTTACAAAAAGTGTCGCGTTTGTCGTCGTCACTCGCTGTTTCTCTCGCTTCACATCTTCAAAGAGCCCGAGTGAGAAGCGGGGGAGAAAAGTAGAAATTCTGAAATCAAAAACTTACTCATAATAATCAAAGCTCAAAGTCGACTGAAAAGAAGGGGGGAAAAAAGTTGGTAGCTGGAAAGCTCTTTTCCGGGCCCATGTTTTAATGATCTTTAGGTAGACAAAGTCGTGTTGCTAATTAGGAGAGAAGGGGGAGAGAAAAGGAGCTATCAATACTAAAAAGCTCAACACATAAGAGAGCCGCTTCAAAGCCTCTTCCCCTCTCCCCAACACACTTCGCACCATCCTCGCCATACCCCTTCAACCCTTCCGCCCCGCAACATCGCCTTTGCCCCTCCTTACACATGTATGGGCTCCAAAGAAAAGAAGAGAAGGGCCTCACTAATGAGTACACTGCCCTTTTTCTTTTTTTTTTCTTTTTTCTTGGAGAATAAAATATGTAGATCTTGAGCATTAATAATTACTCTTCAGCAACGCGCTTCTCTTTACAAAAATCGTAATAAGAAAATATCATTTTGAAATTAAGTTCTAGGGTGGGATTCGGCCGAGAGATTATGGTGGCGTTCGCCCAAATGGTGGGCTCGTCTTATCCTTTCTGAATATGTAATGGGGAAAAATGACACTTGCTCCCTAAAAGGACACGTTTCCTCGTGTAATGGCTGCAGATTAGCCGGTCCATTAGAGTTTCTCAAGCTGTCCTTCGCCATTACCCGTTTCTTCCGTCCGAACGACATTTTTTTGAGCCAGTATCCAACGGCCGCCGCTCATTTATTTACCTTTTCAAGTCTCTCAGAGCTTCGGATCAAGAGACAAGTATTAGAACAAGATTGAGGAATTTAGGTAAAGTCTTGAAATGTTAGCGGCGAAGTAGTGGAAATCCAATATTTTTAAGAAAATTAAAATTGGAAACGAACCATCGTATTTTGACAAGGATTTTTATATTTGTAAGCCGGTTCCAGTTTATCTACAGTCGTCCAGGTAGGGCAGGTAGGGCCAAACTGGGAGTCATGATTCTAGATAGGGACTTGGGTTGGTGGGAAGCTGTCCTGCAAATGCCAAAAAATAGATACCCGCGGATTTGTTACGAGCAGCTCCTAACCACTATTGAGAGAGGGGTAGATATGGAAAAATACAACTGGGCGTCGCAACTTAAGACTATCCTGTGGGAGTTGGGCTATAGAGATCTTTGGAAGAAGCAATATGCTGATGAGGTGAAAAAATTGCAGTGTGTACTAAATAGCTTTACGACGAAATGTGCTTACGATGACTATGAGCGAGTAATATGTTCAACCTATAACACTGTCTATCAAGAGTATATTCAGAGCTACTCTTCCCTGGAAGGCTACCTCACGTGGGCTATTCCATTTGATATCAAAAGAGTAATAGCTCAGTTAAGGTTGAGGAATGGTAAGCTACTCCGTATCATTTATAAAGGCTCCTTGTACTCCATCGACCATAGTAAAATATGTTTTTTGTGTAATGATAAAAAGCCTGAAACCACTGAGCATATATACTGTAGCTGCCCTCAGTTGGCTAATACAAGAGCGAAACATTTTGCCTCGTCTAGGATCACTATGGACTTTGTAAACAATTTGTTATTCGGGGCGGTCTGTAAAGAAAGTGTTTACATGCTATTTAATTTTACTATGTGCTATATGAAGTGTAGAACGTTTGTCGAGGAGCTTGTAAATGAGGCTGGTCTGTCCGACTAATGTGATTATTGAATCCCCATTTTGACTTGTAATGAGTATTATGTCTAACATCTGTTTACCATTATGTTATTCACCAAATAGAGGAAATTATGTTCATTTATTAGTTTATTTGTTATGAAGGTGTTGCTTTGATATTTTTGTGAATTGTGTATATTGGGTCAGCAAACCACTTTGTTGTAATAGGCCATATTTGCCTCAAATCAGCAAATAAAATACTTACTAACTACTTCTTACTTATCTACAGTCGTCAGCACAGCGTACGGACGTAAAAACCAAGCTTAAAAGAAAAGGGTGTCAAGTGAAAAGGTTAAAAAATGTGTGCTTTACAACTTCTGAAAGCCCTTAGGTTCTATTTCCTAAAATCTCTTCCTAGGATCTAGGTTGTCCAGCGTGACAGTTGGAGCCTCGCAAGGATCAAATTTAACGGCCCTAATTTTCATGATATTTTTAAATAGAGTTTTGGGAAATCATGCAAATATGTGGCGAACGAGATGATCTTCAGCTGTGGATTGAGACAGATATCAGCTCGTTTGATGGTCGGGCAGTAGGTTTGACATTTTAATTCTATTAGTATCCTAAAAATAAACCCCCACAAATGTACAGCTATAGTGGTTGAAAACTCTGTTTTATTGAACCCGATTGATGATTTCCAATCATGTACGAGACTTGTAGTTCAATCGGTAATGCAACCTCAGCTGGTGAGATACTGTGGGCGAGCGCTTTCGATGTAAAGACATCGTGTCCATTAAGTCAGTACTGAAGTCAGTTAGTTGGTCGTGGTCTTTATGTACCATCCCGTTTATCTTTCTCCTCATATATATATAAAGACCATGACCAACTAACTGACTTTAGTACTGACTTAACGGACATGATGTCTTTACATCGGAAGCCCTTGCCCACAGTATCTCACCAGCCAGAAGAGACGGACTCACCAAACAGGTAGGTTAACTTTAGTTACGAAGAACTTATTAATAATTGGAGAGCTGCTGACTCAGGCAAAAATTACAGTGATCCCTATATATGAATCTTCGGCTTTGACCACTTGACTATGATCGCTGGAGGTTCCTAGAATGGGAGTCAGGCGTTACAACTCTCTCCTTACCGTTCGAGTTCGAGAGGTCGTAGGATTACAGTTGGTCCAATATATGCTTCTCCTTCATGGATAATTCTATTTTAGCGTACGTAAACATGTCGAGCGCAAAGACGGAATCTCTTCGACGTGCCCAGAATGCCTGTTATTCGCTTTTTATTTAAAATCCGTTAGTGAGATCTCGTAACCAATTATTATAAGATGATAGGCTAGTTGAATGGGAGTGGCGTAGTTTATAGATAGGGACACTATTCGAGATTTTGAAATATGAAAACTCAGTCTACATAAGGGATCAATTCGTGCACTATTACAAGGTTAATCGCCGTGATACCAGAGGAGATGATCTCACAGTTCCATATCAAAAGACAAAGTTCCGAAATCGAACACAGTTCAATTCTTCAAGAAAATTTTGAAAGAAGGATTATTAAAAACGTATCAAACATTTATTTTGTTGTTTCCGGGTGTTATCGTTGTTTGTTATGTTGTTTTATGTTAAGTTCACCCAATTAGGTTTACTTTATTGTTTCTCACGATTAGAGATGGAGGAAAATAAATTTGATTTTGCTCTTTATCATCGAGAGGGTCGGCCCGTGTACACATTTATAAATAAAACGTTTTCACGAGGGTAGACTTGAACGAATGACGAAAAAGGGTTTTACTGTAGCACCAAACTTCTAATTGAAGAGTTGGGAAATCATAACAGGATTCGAAAACTTACATTTACAAAGAAGAAGTGACTAGAACAGGATGAGAGTTTGAGTATACAAGCGCGAACAAGGGGGCTCTGAAAGCGTGAAACTGGTTGTGCGGGGAAGGAAGGAGGAATCCAATGGAGATGGCGAAGAGTGGTGAAACGAGCGTCCGTCGCGAGAACTGGAACGAATGTCTGTAGGGGGGACTCGTAGACGACTGACTTTCACGAGAGCTGATAGAACTGTGTATTGGGAGAAGCTTGTAGAAGAGTGTAAATTGAGGGAGGGAAAAGATATTATGTTAAGTCCACAGAAAAGTTCTTGGAAATGACTGAAGCGAGGGAAGTGGGCTTTCCGCGGATATGAAACAAAGAGGCTTGAAGTCAGAAAGCTGGACGAGTCAATGAGTCCCGTTGGGGCAAGTGTGGACCTCCCAAGGTCAAAATCCCCGAATCCTCGCTCTTAGGGTATTCTGGACCCCGTTTACAGTCAGGACTTGCAAACCGCTCAGTCATTACCAGGGAACCTGTACTAGCCCGTAGTATCTGTAAGGTCTTAAGCTCATTTCGTGATTCCTTGAAGGCTGGCTGAGACAATGTCCAAGGGGCCAGTGGAAGGGGGTTTCCCCAATCCTCTGGTGGCGTTAAGGTGAGTTGGAGCCATCTAGTCAACCCCGTTCTGAGTCTAATTTGTTAACTCGTAAACGAAAAACTTCATCAGGTCCCTCACTACAGTTTGTGAAATACTCAGAATTAAACACCGACAATTCTGTCAGTTTCCCAGTATTCTCAAATCTATTTCAGTAGAAAATCAATCACTCTACTTAATGATTCCGTGCTGAGGGCCCTGTTGACTTGGGCGAGTCTCTAACTCGAGTTTAGTTAATTTCAACTCCCCAATTTGATATACAGCAGAGATAAAATCATACTTGATAGGGTGAGTATGCTTTATAGCATCTGGTTTGGTTGTTGACTCTTGTAAGAAAGGAAAGAGTTGGAATTAACTTCGACTCCCGTATTTCTGAGCAACTAACCAAAATTACAACTGATATTCACGAAAGTTACATTAGGTTGTAGATATTCTCACGATTTGTTACATTATTAAGGCTCATTAGGGTGACGGATAATTAAAGCGATTCACGGGGTTATCGTTGACTTAAAACTAATCGCTTGAGCTCCGCTAACTCGGGGAATCTGGGGATCGTTAATACCAAACGCAATAGTACCAGATAGAAGACGAGTACGGGAAACATGAGCCCGGCTTTCCGCCCATCGATTCGCTACCCTAATTAATTATTTCATTAGAGCTTTCTCTTCATCATCAAACGCCGACGGGAAAATTTACAAGCGCTCCCAGGGAAAATTAGGAAACGAAAAGGAATAACAGATCTTCCCCTGCTTTTCTCTCTTGGCCGTTAAAAGGAGCGGAAGTCGGGAACATGTTACATCTCTCACAGAAAGTTTGCAATATAAAATAATGTTGAATAAATGAGGAGAGAGCCTCTCATTAGAACGAGCGTTACTTTTCCTTCGGGAGCCGGTGACGTATTAAATATTATGTACTCGCGTATCTGTAAATAAGGGATGAGTTCCAACGCGAAGGTTTCTCATCAAACGTCCACGTGGTAATTTCCAAATGGTTTAGAGACACGGTCAAGGGGTTTTCAAATCGAGCTATCGTCAGTTCTCTTTCCCTCGAAAGTGCCAATTAGTGTCTCTACTCAATTTCATTCTCCATTTGTTCCAGTTTCACTTGACACTATTCACAGAGCAACATTCAACGTTACAATTTCGTTTCCAAAATTTCTCAGTTAACAACGACAACGATTCTGATTAAACTCGCAACACTCAACTTTAACCAATTCGTTACTAGATTTCATTTTCTATGGGCGTTTTTGTGGAAACACATTGATTGAGATTACAGGTCTGGGTTTCACCAAATAGTTGGAATTTCAGCATGGAACTTGGTTTAGAATTCACCTAACTAACAAAAAGCGTCAAACTGGGAGGGAACGGAATCTTGCCACGAAATAAGTATATAACCAACTCGGGCCTTCACCCTACCTTGTTCCCTCCCTCATTCCCCTCCTTCCTATCTCTTACCACCACAATCCTCTCATGTGGTCCAAGAGTGAGGCTTGGTGGTAAGAAACGTATAGGTAATTAACGGAAATGTCAAAGTTATTTGTTTTTAACATTAAAAATGTATTATTGATGCCACTATTAAGTGTTACCATTCATACAGACACAAAATAATATCTGGTGCTGCCCAACACTCAATTTCCCTTGACCTCAAGTACATTCCGCGATTCCCTCGATTTTTAGCAGCTAACCGAATTTCACTGTTTGGGAACATGCTCTAAATGGCGAAACAAAATCAGCTCAAACTTTGTATATAGCCCGCAGGCTACCATGGAATGCCGAAATAAGAGTTTGCGCAAAATCGGCAAAAAAAAATTAACAATAGTTAGCATTGTGATCAAAACACTGAATATGCGCACAAATAAAGGTGAGGAAATCGACACCAACTAATTTAGACGAGCACGTTAAAACAAGGCCCCGTGTTGAAAATGTGAATTAGGGGATTGAATTAAAATAAAATGAATGCGGCTATAACGATGGAAATAATACTCGAAAATTATAATGATAACTACTGTCCGTAAATAAATAAAGAAAATGTCTTCTCGTCATGGAACGAATAAATGGTGCAGGTCTGACCTTTAGTTGGATGATGACGACGAAGGAGGGTCAAATTCCGTGTGGCGGGACTGCAGTAAGTGATGTTGCTAAATTTGGAGAATGTGTCCTACCAAACGTAAAAGGTAAATGTCTCTTCGGTCTAGTTGAAAACAAAAAGGCGATTTCAATCGACCTCTTCTTCAGGCTCTTGAGCGCACATGGCCGAAGATTCGAGCACACCAGGCCGGCAAGCGTCCTCACACAATAGATGGCACAATAAATTACGAAAAATTTCGATGAAAATAGATTTTACCTCAGTTTTTTCCCTCATAAACTCCGCTCAAATGCTTCTAGAATCTTCAGCAAAATTGACGTGGTAGTCTAACTATGTACCTATACGATGAGAGTTTGGGAGGGACTCCAGAAATGTCAGACCTTCAACCCTCACCATTTCACCTTCTACCATTGCTCAGTTGTCACCAGATTGTTCCAAAACGACGAACGCGATCCTTCTTAAAAAACAAAACAAAAAAATCACGCGCTTCGTAAACTGATTGCTCTATACTGGTCATGGCACATGTAGGAGCAGCACGATGAATTCCAGAACCATGAGCCTCCCGCTGCCACGTTGAACTTTGTTATAAACACGATGAAAAACAAATTTGATTAGCTGCTGGAAGTGAAGAGAAACGCGGAACGCACGTGAGACCAAAGAAAGTTGTGAGTGGCGCCGCACCGGATATTTTTTCGGTCGATTCATTTGAACGTAGTTGAACGCAACTTCGCATTTTACTTAGAATGTTGTAGCGCTTACCACATATTTGAGACGCTCGTGCTCACGCCACGACCATTATTGAGTGACCCCTGCACAGGTTATTCATTAGACTGTCGACATAATGTGGCAGTCATTCCGTACGCGGCTGGAGCATGGTGGGACAAACTGGAGACTGGCGGGTGGCCAAAGGAAGATGCTAATAAGTGTGGTAAAGAACTACCGGACAGTCTCCTCCAATGCCCTGTGCGTCGTCGCCGGGGAGCCTCTCATAGACCTGGAAGTGAAGAGGAGATGGGCGGGCTTCATGCTGAGAGCACCGGAGATGAGTGGCAGGAAAGGTGGGACACCAGTGAAAAAGGAAGGTGGACGTATGCATGGCTGCCACATGTACGAGAAACGTCAGAGGCCCGCTGGATGGGATTTGGTTTTTACACCTCCAAGCTCGTCACTGGCCACAGAGACTTCAGAGAGAAGTCCGTGGATTCGGGCTGGTGATAGACGGGCTGTGTGAGTGTGGAGAGCTAGACACAGTGGAGCACGTGGTCTTCCACTGTGTACATTACCAGCAGGAAAGGGATAGCGCTAGGAGCGAGGTATTATGAATGGAAGGGCAGTGGGACAGGACAATGGTCGGAGAGCGGGAATGTTTTGTATGGTAAAAATGGTTCGGCGAAAGGGTTTTAAAGGATAGGGAAGAGGTTAGGTTGCGAGGAAATGTGCGCAGGGCCTCAGGAGTAGGTGTTTGTGTGTGGTCTTGTGAGTGGGCGGTGCTAGGGATGGCCGAATATCAAGTAGTCTGCCCTCTGCTCGTTGGATCGGGGATCGCAGCTCAGGCCGTAAAAGACGGCTTGGCACCCTCCTCCATGGCAGGCACGAGGGGAAAGCCCAACCCCCGTACCCCCATGGCGATAAAACGTAGGTGCCGGCAGAACGCTTCTTGGAAATTCCGACACCGGGGCCTGCCACCCATTCAGGTCCTTAGGCTGCTCAAGATGCAGTCACACATTATGGGTACCACGGGGGCATCAGCCCGCGGCTGCCAGCGTGGAGCCTCTAGGGTGTGGCGCTGTCAGTCGTGAAGCCATGGTATTGGCCTCGTGGGGACCGTGGTTTCGCTCTCATCCCCCCCAGAGAGATGATTGGTGCTGGCAGGAGAGGGGTGTAGGCTGCGATGCTATTAAAAAACAGAATAAACAATAAATTGTCTATATTTCCACAGAATTTATGAGCACAACTGTCAAATCGATTTCGACGGTTAGGTCATCATCAGTAACAAACATGGACTGAAGGTACCTCATAGAAAAAACATCTTTATAGTTGGGTGAACGGAGATATTGAATCCTATTGGCTCAGAGAAGTGAAAGGGGGCGGGGCAGGGGAAACCAGAGCAGTAACATCGGAAAAACCCGATGTCAATCAACTCAAGACAATGGTGGAGTGAAAACCCAAGCCATTGTAAAAATGAACCTATTAGTGGTGAAATGTTTTGAGGGATTACCTCATTTAGAGACTTCCCACACCTATTGTACGGTACGGAATAATAATTTGTTACGAAAAAATGAACGACAGTGGCGAAAGATATTGAAGAGGATTGAAAAGGAGAAATGGAGCTCACCAGTTCGCGTCTTGTCGGCGTTTTGGAGCGGGCCCCGCTTTGATCGGCTTCGGCGTGCGAATCCTGGAAAACAGCACTCGCGAAACGCTATAAATTGGGGAGAGGTGGGGTAATGCACCGGAAAATTATAATGTCTTTGATATAAAATCGAGGATAGGAAAATTAAGAGGGAAGCTGCGGCCTAGAGGAATGGCGACGGACTAATCGCTCCGATGTAGGTAAAATAGGAGGGGAAGTAGGAGAAGGAAGTCTTCTTATCTTTCCGCCACTTCTTAACATACCCCCCACCCAAATGTATGTTTGGATGGTACAAAGAAATTTAAAATAAAATTGTCCCCCCTGTGGTCAGCCATAAGAATAAAACATGGAACTTCCACAGGAAACAATGGGTGAATCCCTTCCACGGGATAATGTCAACAAATAGGAAATAAATTGCACATTGAAAAGGAAAATAATGAAAAAAAAGATATTCTTCTTGATATATTCTGGCAGTGAGGCAAATTCATTCTTGGGGGAGTCCGACGACTTTGTTGGTCGGTCTCAACACTGAGCCAGTAGGTGTTTTAACCCTGACTACCCGAACTATACCATCTTCACCAGGACTCACATTCTCCACCCGGCCCATTGGCCAAGACAGTGGAAAAGAGTTGGCATCATAAAGGAGCACCAAATCACCAATCTTGATGTTCTTCTCAGGTGAAGTCCACTTGGTTCGTTGCATGAGAGTGTGTAGATACTCCTTTCTCCATCGATGCCAGAAAGATTGAAGAACATGACTTATAGCCTGCCACCGAGAAAGGCGATTTAGTGGAACATCATCTAGGCTGAGTTCAGGTCTTGACAGTAGAGGTTCACCAATTAAAAAATGTCCAGGTGTTAGATAGTTGAAGTCGTCGTCAGGTGTATTTGACATAGGACAAAGAGGTCGGGAGTTTAAGACGGCCTCAATACGCGTTAGCAGAGTATGCATTTCTTCGTAAGTGAAGACTTGAGTACCTATAGCCCTCTTCATGTGATATTTGGTAGATTTGACTGCAGCTTCGACGAGACCGTTGAAGTTCGGTGAGTAGGGAGGATGATGAATCCATTCGATGCCACGTTGCCCTAAATGCGTTGTGAAGGAATCTTGTGCTTGCTGTAGAAATTGATTTATTTCCTTCAACTGTCTGCTACAGCCAATGAAATTGCTACCTCGATCTGAATAGATCCTTGCTGGGAGTCCCCTGCGAGCAATGAATCGATCCAATGCTGCAAAACAAGCCTCTGTACTTAGCCCCGAGACGAGTTCGATGTGAACAGCTTTACTGCCATCCCCACCAAAATAGCGGCGTAAACCTTCTCCTTCGCAGCAGTGCGCCTGGAAGACATCCTAATTAGAAATGGACCGGCAAAATCTATTGCTGTGTTATGAAAGCAACGATCTTGGGAAAACCGCGATTTGGGCAAATCAGCCATTTGGGGTTGCCTTGGTTTTGCTTTAGTTTGAAACAAATCAGGCACTTATGGAGCCTCATCCTAATGAGCTGTCGAATGGAGGGTATCCAGTAACGTCTTTGTACGAGGGCCTGAACAATTTTTGGACCACCATGTAATGAGTTCAAATGATAATGTTCAATTATGAGAACTGCAAGATGACACTTGTGAGGTATCAAGAGAGGGTGTTTAGTTTTCAGAGGAGTGGAGAATTCCTTAACCTACCCCCCACCATGACGAAACCCTCCTGTGAGAGGAATGGTGTCAGACTCCTATAATTGTTAGAGCATAATTCGCCCTTCTTCAAACGGCGTATTTCTTCTGCAAGATAGTAGGCTTGCGTGGTGCGAATAACGCATGATAAAGCTTCGTCAAGTTCCCTAACTTTCATTGGCCCTTTGACGAAGCGCTCTTCAGAAAGAAACCAATTCGAGCAGAAGCGACGAACGTAGACCATAACTCGCAGAAGTTTAGTGAGTGTTGAGCACCTTTCTATGAGAGCTAGAATAGGAGTGGGAACGATCTTTGTAGACGCAAAAGTATTTCGAGGTCTCATTTCGGGAACAGTGTCTGGAACGGTGAACTGACGTGAAGGCCATTGTGATGGATGACGCACTAAAAAAGGCGGGCCATGCCACCACATTTCACACGAAATTAATTCAGATGCTAGCAAGCCACGACTTGCTATGTCTGCTGGATTTTGTGCAGTTGGTACATACCGCCAAGAGGAGATTGGAGTATGTTCAGTGATTTCGACCACTCTATTCGCAATGAATGTGGCCAATTTGTGAGGAGGAGTGTGAATCCACGAAAGGGTGGTGGTGGAATCCGTAAAGAGATGAAGTTCTTGAACCTGAATAGCATCTAACATAGTCTGAACGGAACGCACCAGGCGAGAGAGTAACATGGCTGCACAGAGTTCTAGTCTAGGTATACTGACGGTTTTGAGCGGAGCCACTTTGGTCTTTGACTTGACCAGGTTGCATGTAATGGTACCATTGACTTGTACCACGCGTAGATACAAGGCTGCACTAAACCCCTGTTGTGATGCATCTCCAAATCCAATCAGCTGGGCTGAATGCCAATTCGGCTGACCCATGATGTAACGAGGAATGCGAAGCTGCGATAGAGAAGGAAGATCGGAGCTTATCAGGATCCATTTTTGATTCAAGCCATTGGGAAGTTGATCATCCCACTGTAACCCCAATAACCAGATTTCCTGCAGTAGCAGTTTCAAGGTGAATACGACGGGTGCTACATAACCATTTAGATCATAAATACGGGCGATCTGTGAGAGAACACAACGCTTCGTAGGCTTCTTTAGGCTGATTTCATCAATCATATAGCAAAATGAATCAGATACTGGATCCCACTCGGTCCCTAATACTCGGATAGCTTCAGTACCGCCTAATGGACGTGGATGATCACGGAGTTCCGACGCTATGAGATTAGATACACGTCGGTCAGATGATGCCCATTTTCGGAGAATAAAACCACCACGCTCCAGCAGTTGAGTGAGGTCCTTGTGCAGTTCAACGGCTTCAGCATGAGTGGGCACTGAGCAAACAATGTTGTCGACATAGCAACAAGTTGAAAGAATTTGAGCTGCACGGGGAAAATGATGACCTTCATCTTCGCAAAGTTGTTTGAGCACTCTCTGTGCGATAAATGGAGAGGAAACCATCCCAAAAATGAGGCATGTAAGTTCCCATTCTTGTACTGGCTCTCGCGGATCGAATCTGAATAAAAAGTGCTGATATTTGCGATCATTTTCGTCTAATGAAATAGCGAGAAACATCCCCTTCACGTCACAGGTAAGGGCTACCGGATTTAGGCGAAATAAAAGCGTGATGTTGCCTATGTCGGACTGTAATTTCGGACCTGTGCAGAGAAAACTGTTCAATGTCTGGGATATAGAACATTTCTCTGACGGGTTAAAAACGACTCTCATTGGGTTCGTCGATGAGTCTTTTAACACACCGTGATGGGTAAGAAGATAATCCGACTGTAATGAAGTCGGAACAGCGAGACCTTGCTGAACGTAATCGAGGAGATTATTCTTATAAAGCTGAGAATACGTTGGATCCCTACCGAAGCGGTTTTCTAAGCGGGAGAGACGTTTTTGAGCAATTTCTCTGTTGGAGCCTAGAACTGGGCGCTTCCCATCTTTGAAAGGTAGACTAGCAATATATTGACCTGATGAACTACGACGAATAGTGGACTGAAAGTGATTTTCGCACCATTCATCCTCAGGCGAGATAGGAATTATGGCGGATACCTCTTCAAGTTCCCAAAACCTTTTGAGCGCAGAATCGGTTGAATTGAGAGAACTTTGAACCATGAATGTCTGACGAGGAGGACAATCTACTGTCGTTTCATTTACATTACCACTGAGGACGTAACCAAAAATGGTTGGAGTGGCCGACGGATTGCCCCTTACTATGTTCAATGGTTGACTGAGGATGTCCAATGAAGCTTGAACCCCAAGGAGTATACCAACCTGCGATCTCACAAAGAAATTAGGATCTGCAAGTGGGATATGGGAGTATTGTGAAGCGATAGCGCCTGAAAGTATTGTAGAGGGTACCTCGACTGCGATACGAGGAGTAATAACAGCCTCCAGAGTAATGGCCAGACTGGAGTCCTGCATCGAAGATAGAGTGCATGATGTAATGCCGTTGACCGGAAGTGGGCCCATTTGTCCAACACCTGTGACTTGGTACGGGCACGCCTTTCGAGGAAGGCCTAATACTTGTGCAAGAGAATCAGTGATGAAATTTACTTCCGAACCACTATCGATTATTACACGACAAGGACCATACCATTGACCAGATGAATGTAAAATTCGTACCTGAGCGGTACCTAGAAGTACTTGCGATGATGAAATATGCTGATTCTCAAGGCGACATGAGAGAGAGTTAGTGTTGCCCAGCGAAGTGGAGGAACTACAACTATCCGCCGTAGCAAGTACGGTCGGAGAATTACAAATGTTAGAAGACTTAGGTTCAGTTTCCGACTGAGGAGATCGATCACACAAATAACGATTGTGTTTTGAGCTGGAACACCAACGACACTGACCCTGTGAAGAACAAGGTTTATCGGGATGATAATATAAGCAGATCCTACAATGCTTTAAGGAATTAATAGTGCTAATACGGTCAGCTATAGGCATCTCGAGGAATTTCCAACATTTGATGATTCTGTGTTGACCTTTCGAACACAACTTGCAACTATTTGATGTTTTGTTCGGATCGCCAGCTGACTGTGTAGTAAGAAACGTTTTACGTGGATTAAATCTAGGAGAGGTTGTTTGTTTGCTGTTATGTTTAGACTCAATTGGTTTGCATCTAGATTGGTCAAAATTGGATATTTCACCAACTAGACATTGATTGTGAAGGAAAGTTATGAGCTGCTCGTAAGTTGGAACAGGTGTAGATATATGTTCCTTTTCAAATGCGTTGCGGGTGTTATTGTCTAAGAGTCTTAGAACAAGGTGTAATAGGAGTGTACCACCAAGGTCAGGCAATTTCATTCTTTTGATAGCTTCTACATTGATGTGTACTGTATGTACTAATGCTCGAAGATGCGCTGCATTTTTAATCGGTTCTATCGTCAATATTTTGTTGAAGTGATAGGAGATTCTAACTCTCTGATTGCCAAATTTATCTTTGAATGTTGTGAGAGCGAGACTATAGTTGGCGGAATTGTATGGTATTGCATCGATAAGATCCTTGGGTTCGCCTACTAAATGTGACTTCAGATAACTAAATTTCTCGATGACAGATAGCTCCTCATTTTTATTTACCATTGAGTCAAACAGTGAGATGAACGATTCAAAATGCTGAATATCGCCGGAGAAGATTGGCATCTTTATTTCTGGTAAAGGCCTCCTTAAAGGTTGAGTCGTAAGAGGTACAGCACTGCAATGATGTATATTTTTCGTACTCAGACAAACAGGTAAAATATAAATCATCGAAACTCAATTGAATTTTCACGGTTTCATCTGATAATTCGGGATGTTGGCTAATTAGCTTCTCTATCTCACACAGAATGTTTTGAAAATTGACGTAAAGGTCATTCAATTTATTACCTCTTGCGATGAAAACGTCCTTTTGAGCCGGTAGTTTGGGAATTAATTGATAAGTGGCTTGGAGCTGCTGCCAATAACGCTCGCGGCGGCTCTGGAGCAGCTTCATTGAATCAGCTGGTTTGGACATCGCTACCGATGACGAAAACACGTCTGAATCGCCTCCTGTTGTAACCTGTCGCGATCAGCCGGTCGGTGGCTCCGAATGTCCTTGAACTTGAACGGAGAAATGAGGGAAAGTGAAAGTCTAATTGGCCCTCTAAGACGCTTCGGGCGAATAAAATATGGCTGACCACAGAATGGAAATCGAGAAAAATTAATGAAAAGTTCAGTTTTTTTTTTTTTTTTTTTTTTTTTTTTTTTTAGCGGACTGTATACGGGTACGATTTGGCCCGATGTAGGACCAGACTTTTGTACGGTACGGAATAATAATTTGTTACGAAAAAATGAACGACAGTGGCGAAAGATATTGAAGAGGATTGAAAAGGAGAAATGGAGCTCACCAGTTCGCGTCTTGTCGGCGTTTTGGAGCGGGCCCCGCTTTGATCGGCTTCGGCGTGCGAATCCTGGAAAACAGCACTCGCGAAACGCTATAAATTGGGGAGAGGTGGGGTAATGCACCGGAAAATTATAATGTCTTTGATATAAAATCGAGGATAGGAAAATTAAGAGGGAAGCTGCGGCCTAGAGGAATGGCGACGGACTAATCGCTCCGATGTAGGTAAAATAGGAGGGGAAGTAGGAGAAGGAAGTCTTCTTATCTTTCCGCCACTTCTTAACACCTATCACTTTTAATAATTTCGAACTTTTCCAGAACATCTAACATACCTCCTTTTGGGCAAAAGTGAAGAAATTCTATATACCGCTTATTTGTTAAATCAAAACTAAAGTCATGGTTGGATTCAATCAGATGACTTGCAAACGCAGAATCACCTTTGTTATCCCTAAAATCCTTTTCATGCTCTTTTATTCGTTCCCTAAATTTCCTACCAGTTTGACCACAATACTCAAGTCCACATGAACATTTTAGTTTATAGACCCCACTTTTATCCTGGACGTTAATGTTATCCTTAACAGAACCCAGTAAAGCTTTAAGACTATTTTTATTTCTAAAACCTACTTTGAAACCTCTAGATGATAGAATTTTGCCAAGTTTATCCGAAATTTTCCCATAGTAAGGTATTCCTATCCATTTTTTCTCTTCTACTACATTTTCCCTCACTAAATTTGGACCCCTTCTCTACTTTTTTTCCTAAGAACCCTATTCCAAATAAAGTCGATGAGCTATTCTCCATATCCATTACTCGCTGCTATGCTTTTAATGACTGATTTTTCTTTTAATAAATTTTGACTATCCATTGGTATAGACAGTGCCCTATTGATCATACTATGGAAGGCCGCATGTTTATGAACCAGAGGATGATTTGAGGTACTATGAATAGTGATGTCACTATACGTATCTTTTCTATAAATTGAGAAATTATGTTTTTTGTTGATCAGTGAAATAGACAAATCTAGAAAAATCAACTTATCTCCGCCCAATTCAAGGGTTAATTGAATGAACGGATCTAGTTTATTAATTTTTTCATGAAAGGAATTTAATTGTCTTTCGGTCCCTGTCCATAAGATTATGATATCATCCACATATCAATACCAATACAAGAGGCTGTTTGATTTACATTTCCCAAAAATTTGTTTTTCAATATAATCCATATAAATGTCCGCCAGCAAAGGAGACAGAGGAGAACCCATCGCAACCCCCGGCTGAGTATAATATTTACCCTCAAACTAACCGTCGAAATCGATTTAACATTGTGCTCATTATTTCTGTGAAAATATAGACAATTTATTGTTTATTCTGTTTATTAATGAAATGGGTTTCCACAATATCCTCGCGAATGATTTAGTTCATACTACAAGGCTAGGTACGCCAACGCCACGGGCATATGCCCAAAGCACTCCTACCATTTTCGACATGATATTTTGGAGGAGGATCGTGTTTATTGTTTTGGAAGTGTCGGGTAGAAACTGTGAGAGATAGTTGTCACTGATTCCGGCATTTCTGGGGTTGATGGTTTTGTCGTAGGTCATTGGTATTATATTAGCGGAACTTACCAGGAAGAAACTAGATTTTATTTGAAATGTTTGATAACTTAACGTGCTTCTCTCCACATTTACTCATAAATTACAATCCTTACGTCAGTTGGAACTGTCTACACACGAAATTTATTGAAAATTGTCAAAGCTTTTTGTGAGAAAAAAAATTTGATGCTCGGTTCTCTATGATTACTATAGTTTCTAAAACCTCGTCGCGAGTAATTCAGTTCACATAGTTAATTTTCAATATACTTTGCTCTTATTTTGGCGTTTCATGGTGACCTGCCGATTTGGCGCAAATGAATGTAAACAAATATTTATAACTGTCTTTTATTTATTCATTTTCAGTCGACAACTTCTGGTCAATTGCGCCTTCCGATACTACGACCTGGGCCCATGAAGCTTTTATCCACTGGTGTGATGTCCTTAATACGTCCCAATTATTCACGCAGGTAATAATAATTTGCTACCGCAATCACGTCAACTTCAAAAGTGTCGTTGACGAGTAAATTCGGACGTTAAAAATGCGCAATGTTCACCCACACTCATTTAACGAGTGTGCTTTGCTCTGTATGTTTCGTAAATATTTAACAATACTAAAACGTTCCACGAGAGAAATATTTTACGTTTTCGAATGACGTGGATTGCAAAAGGTGACGTAACCGGTGCAGCAGAAGAGAGACTCAGCGGTCAAGAGCTCCTTCCCATCACTCGCAAGAACACCCTATAACGCAATTCAAGAAATAGTTTATTCTCGAGATTAAGAGAGTTTGGGGTTTGTGCACAGGTCGTGCGGAGTTTATCGTTACGACGGCGCTGACCGATGGAGTCGAAAACGTATAGAAATTCCAATAGAGCGGATCTAATGAAAAAACCATAGGAACTGCGGATGACGGATGAGAGGGGTGCACTTGAAAACAGGGAAGGCCGATGAGAAGGAGTAGTTATGATGTGTCTCCTCGAAGGGCAGCTGACGCGACCCCTCCCTTAATCAAACCCGGGCCGAGTACTTTGACGTATTCTCGATCAACCGATCAATCATCCACACTCCTTCGAGACCCTTCGGTCCAGCTACGAGTTCGAGGAGGAAGCTGCAGTTTCGTTTCTCGTCACTTCCTCCTCAACAGCCTTCACTCAATTACCAACTCGAGTCGAATGGACTAATCGCAACTTGCACTCACCTTTCAATGAGTTCTCGATGTGCAGACATATCACGTCTTACTTCTCTAACTCTCAAATTAATCTATTCCCCGTTCGTATTACGGATTTCCAACACAACCCACCACCATTGACCAGCTTTATAGAATGAAGGTAGACATTACCGAGGTAACCTGATGTATATTGTTAGTGGAGTGGATTCCTGAGGAGCCACTGGATGACCATACACTGGAACAAGACCCCTACACAGTCTTTCCTCTGCCAGTTTTAGGTCTCGAAACAGGCGCTGTAGGTTCTATACATCTCATTCTGCTTCACTTTAGGCGCATCCCGCATTTTTTTACCCTGGCCCATACAGTGAGGGAACACATAGAATAAGGCACGCTCCATGGGCTTACAGGTCAGGAAAACGTTTTCCTGATTTCGCACTGATCATAGTTTGTGCCACCCACATTGATAAAAACATTATGCCACTACATTACCACTCATTTGATCTTCCTAGTGACATAAACCTCATAGCAAGGCGTATAATCATAACAAAGAATGAACGGCTGAGGTAATGTGCTATCAATAGTGTCACAAGTCACATTAATACTGTAGTTTTGCATACATTTGACCTGAAAGGTGCAAGTCTCCGCATCGCACAGTGCACTCTGAAATTGACGGTACATATGGACAGATGTACGAATCCTAAACATGCGTAAATGGCAATGAGGAATGTTTCATATTAATAGGTGTAAAATAGAACAAGGCACCACACAATTAATTTTATTTTTTTTAACCCGAGGGCGTATGGGACAAGTCCGTTTGTCACTGCGGCCACATATGGGCCTATTGTGACGCTGGCCCTTCCTTAGTAGAAGGCGTCGTACGTACCCGCCCCCCTTAGGAAGCTGAGTACGTCCTTCACCGCAGATTCCGCCATGATTTGGGGTTCAGTGGTCCCCTGACGGAAGTATTCAAAAGCGTTTTGCTGCCAAAGCAGGGCATTCACATAGGATATGCTCTGCTGCCTCGTCCTCCTCACCGCAGAGTGTGCATTCCACCGCCTCTGAGATGCTCATCTGAGTGGGCAGTGCCCAGTGAGGAAGCTTATCACCACTCTCAGATCTTGTCTAGAGAGTGTCAGCATCGCCTTCGCCCTTTGACAGGAAGGCGTAAAAAGCCTTTTCGCCTGTCTTAGTCGTGGCTGGCGATGCCAATGGGTGCCATTTTTCTGTATCTCCCATCGAGCAACCAGACGGTTTAGGTGACTTTTCGTCAGACCCACGTGTGGATCAGGCCCGATGGGTAGGGTTTCTGTACCCCTTTTCGCAAGGCGGTCAGCCTTTTCATTGCCCTCATGCCCCATGTGAGCCGGCACCCAAATGAGGGAGAGCCTGTTACGGGCGCCGAGCTGCTTAAGCGCATGGAGGCATTCCCAGCTTAGACCTAAAACTATAGGCCGCAATGGCCTTTAAGGCTGTCTGAGAAAATGTAGATCCGCTTGCTCTTGAGCTCTTTGTTCAGGATCTCTTCTGTGCAGATCTTTATGGCTAGGATTTCCGCTTGAAATATCGTGGCGTACTCCCCCAGCGGCTTTGCAAGACTGTAGTTGGGCCCTTGCCATTTGTATACCAGCCTGAACCATACTGAACCATTTGTATGCAGTGCGCCCACCTCGGTCCGGAATGTCGCCTTCTCCCACCGTTCCCGTGAGTGGACGCTGACGCTGAATGGCAGCCAAAAATTCTTCTGCTCTGGCATGACGTCAGTAGCAAGGACTGCTGCCTCTTCTATCTTAAACTGTCTGGTTATTCCGTGGAGGCTCGCCTTAGCCCTGGTGGAAATTTTACCTGTCTGCAAAAGCCTTCCACACAATTAATGGTAATGTCTTTAACTCTCATAATTTATAGAGCAACATTAAATGAATAAAATACAGCCATCACGCTCGTTTACCACCTTATAAATCACATTCACTACTCCACATACATCGCAGGAAATCACCCTACACATCAAGCTTCAACATTAACAATACGAAGCACTAACCCGACTGTTCTGATAGTTTACTGAAACCATACTTTCAATGTTCTTGGTGTAAAACAAGCAGGTAGAATTGTTTTGAACTGATTGTGTGAGGAGTCTTACAGCTTTAATTCTTGAGACTATTTATCAACTGTGCCTGGTTTCAATTCATTCCATAAATCATATTAAGTAACGTCAAACAAGTGCTCTCTCCACGAACGTCAATTCTACACCATTTATACAAGTCAAAACGTTACAGTTCCGACATTGGGATTTAACCTAAATTACCTTAATTAACATAGTAATAAACAATTGCTACAAAAACAGAGACTCAAATATGAAGGCACCGTACCAATTTTTACTTTCCTTGGCTCTACGAAGTAGAAAGGAAAGTTATGTAATCGGCTAAAAAAAATTTTTGAGTTTTCTTCAGATCTTTACGTTTCAGACCCCCCTGAGTCCGAAAAACACTAACTGGGAAAATGGTATGTGTGTCTGTGAACGATTTTTAGAAGGAACCACCGTACCAAATCAGCTCAAACTCAGTATCTCGCCCGCAGGCGTCCATGAAACGCCAAAATGAGGGTATGAACAAAATCCACCGAAAGTTAACTATAGTTATCATAGTGCTCAAAACACCAAATATTTTTTTCTCAAAAACGGCTCTAACGATTTTGATTAAATTTTTTATATTGATAGCTCCCAATATGGGAATTATACCATGAAATTCCTATTAGTGGAAAAATGACGAGAGCAGCACAATAAATTATCAAATATTTCGACGAAATCGATTTTAGCGCGATTTTTAGAGAAAACAACCGTACCAAATCAGCTGAAACTTGATGTCTAGCCTACAGGTTACCATGGGACGCAAAAATAAGGGTAGGGGCGAAATCCACCGAAGGTTAACTATAGTTATCATAGTGATCAAAACACCAATTTTTTTTCTCAAAAACGGCTCTAACGATTTTGATTAAATTTTTTATATTGGTAGCTCTTAATAAGATAATCTACTGTAAAATTTCCATTTGTGGGAAAATGACGAGAGCAGCACAATAAATTATCAAAACTTTCGACCAAAAGCGTTTTTAGCGCAGTTTTTTCCTTATAAACTGCGCTGGAATCTTTGTAGAATGTTTAAAAAAATTGGTATTGTAGTCCAATCCAATGCCTATAGGGTAGATGTTTAAAAACGCTCATGAGATACATGGGGCTCACTCCAGAAATTTCTGAATTTCAACTACCGCCGTTTCGCTTAATACCAGTTCTAAATGTTTTTACCCTATAACTCTGCAAAAGTAATTACTATCCTTCTTCAAAAAATGGTTATTTCAGCCTCATTTATGATCTGTGTACCAATTGCTCAATTATGGTCCTGCAATGAGTAGTAGCAGCACAATAATATGTGGAACTGTAAGCGCTACCGCTTCCTGCTGCCGTAAAGCGTTGTTTGACCAAGTTCAAATTAACTGAGTGATAAATAAATCGATTAAATCCATGTGCAAAGTGAATTGTTGTAGAGCTAAGGAAAGTTGTGTGTTGCAATGCACCAGATATTTTAGGAGCAAACGCGCCTATTAAACTGATGATAACAAACAATGAAAGTTATAGAAGGTTACGAATTGCAGGTTATGCGCGCCAAAGTTTGAATTGACAGTTTCAAGCTTTTCAGACTACTTCGGGCCGTGTGTTCAAACGTAGCTTTATCTTAACGTTTGATGAAACACTGCAGAGGATTAGTTCTGGGACAACGGCGCCCTCGTGGTGTTGCTCAACCCCCAGCATTTACGTAATTTTTCGTTTGCGGAAGTGTTGGAACAAACAACATCGCAGGTTTGCTTTTACCAACCCAGTATGTGCAGTATGTGTGTGTATTGACTGAATCTATCAAAGCAACGAACCGCACCATTACCTGCGACAACTGGTTCTCTTCTATAGAACTCTCTGAGGAGCTTGGTAAGCGCTAGCTCACATTGGCTGGCACCCTGCGCAAAAATAAGCGAGAAATTCCACCATCCCTCGTTGCAACCACAGGAATACATTTGGGAACATCACAATTTCTCTATTGGCCTGATAAGACTTTGCTGTCTTATAACCAGAAGAAGAACAAGAATGTAATTCTGCTATCATCAATGCACGACACTGGAACTGTCAACCCAGAATCAGGAAAACCGGATGTTGTTGATTTTTATAACTTGACAAAATGTGGAGTGGATGTTTTTGACAAGTTGTGTCACACATATTCAACTAAAAGAGCTTCTAGAAGATGGCCAATGCGCTACTTTTATGAGGTGATGGATACTGCTGGAATAAATGCCTTCGTACTCCACCCGCTCAAAAATAGCGCAGCAACACGATCCAGCAGAGCGGACTTTCTAAAGTCCTTGGCGTTGTCGTTAGTGGAGCCCCTCATGAAGGCGAGGGCAGACAACCCAAGACTACCCAAGAATCCACGAGCTGAAATTCGAGCTATTTTGGGAATACCGGAACCTGTAGAATCAGCTCATGGCACCCTACGCCAGGGTCAACTAGCAACCAGGAAGAGATGCCACTTTTGCGACAACGACAGGAAAACATACAATTCCTGCGAGGTTTGCAACAAAACGATTTGCAGGGAACACGAAAAATTGCAACGGTTGTGCAAAGATTGCGAGCCTGAAATCAAAGACTGATGAAGCTTCTACGTGATAATTTTGTTCATGTTTATGTTATGTTTCATGGTATTTTATGTGACGTTTATGACATTTTATTTTTATGTTCTATTTTTATACTGATGAAGTTTGCTTTTATTTGAGGCTTGTAGTATTTTTATTGTCGGTACTCTGATAGGTACCTAGTCAATGACATTAAAAAAAGTCATATTTTTAGTCTGATGAAGCTTGCTCCTTTCGAGATTTTGAAGGAAAAATTGCTTATTCCTGTTCATTGACATTTTTATTTCATTTGTGAGTTCTTTTTCGTTCTATCTACAGTTACCTTGTTGTTTCATTTGAATTTTATGAGAGTTGGAGTGATTTGATGTAGTGGTTTTATTTTTAGCGTTTTCTTTCTTATCTTCTTGCAAGTTTTGTTCCATTAAAAGGATGTATTTTGAAGAAATGTTGGCTTGACATTGTCCAAATTGTTTCTAAAACTGTTTAAATTAATATTTTGTCTCAAAATAGTGAGTCGGTCAAGAAGACCCGACGTTGTAGTTCTTTACTCGGCGTTTCACGTTGTAGTTGAAATGTTAACCATATAATCGATTTAATGAATAGAACTTCGATATGCAATGTTAAATAGGTCGCACGGGAAAACGTAAGACCTCCTTCTCGTCCACATGGCTTTCTTTATCTCATTCTCAAGATCGCGGGAAAATCCCAGAACCGAGGAATCTCTAATGTCTAGAACTGCTGCACTGATGAATAGGAGAGGCTTAAATACATTAATCTGGCTGCACAGTTGGGGTCTAATCAAGTTAAACAGCTCCATGCGTCGGCCATTGGGATGAACCAGAGGGCGGATGAATAGGCAAAACACGCACGACCTCGCGGTGTGAACGGTGTCGTATCAAATGCCCCTTGCGCCCTTGAGGGGCGAGCCGAGTATCGCAATATCGCAGCCCAGCAATTAGTATCGGCGCAATATCCCATGTCTGTAGGAAGTAAAAAGGAGAAATTGTTTTTTCTTTGTACATTGCGACGGTTGCTATTGGCTATACCCCCAAATGACGTCACAAATTAATATTTTATTGCCTCGTCGCGGCGATATTTCGCGCCTGCCTTCAAAGGAAACAATTTTCCGGGCGAGGAAAGCAGCGGGACGGTCAAAATGCGGTGAGCCTCGGAAGCGACTTCGACGAATGGACTGACTTCTCTAGTCGCCCGTTAGGCCTGCCTTCCCCTCTCGGGTGCGCTAGATTGCCCGCAAACATGTTACGGGCTGTCTTGTCCATGACATCACCCCCGTTCTTCAGAGAAGTTGAGTTCTCGGGGGCGTCGGTGGGTGACTGCTGTTTCTGGCTGCAGCTGCGAGGAAGCTTGTGGTTTGTTGTTAAGCAGCGTAGAGGGGTCTTCTGGCTTCAGTGTGCAATCGTCAGGGTTCTGTCTGGCCGAATGATGATCTGAGGATGCTAGCCTGATTCTTGGGCCAATTGTGGTAGGGCAGTGCCCAGCGTTGCTGCCATTGAGTTGTGGTGCGCTGGGTGATCGCTTTATTTTGCTGAGAGGCGGGGCTTTGCTCATAAATGCGTGAATCAGAACTGGTGAACACTGCGTCGTCACTGACGGAGGTTTAAGAGAACCACAAAGAGCGAATAATTTGGTTTTGGTATCCTGTGTGGTACGAATTTCGGGCATTTTTGGAAAAGCGTCAATAGAAACTTCCATGAGATAAAACCAAGGTCCGAGAAGCTTCCAGAACAGAAGAAAATCCGCTCCGTGGTCGTTTCGAGGTCGCTTCTCGCCAGGACCGAGGAATCGCTAATGTCTGGAACTGCTGCACTGGAAAATGAATAGGGGAGGCTTAAAGCCCAACAAATCTCCTGGGCCAGATAAAATAGAAAGCAATATGCTAAGGAAGGCTGAGCGGACAATCTCCAGCGGCCTCCTTAATTTATTTAATGACTGTCTGCAGGTCGGACAGTTCCCCACTCAGTGTAAGTCTGCGCGTATTGTCACTCTTCAAAAGGGAGGCGACCGCAATCAGTCAGACCCGCGATCATGGAGACCACTCAGCCTTCTTTCCATATTAGGGAAAACACTAGAAATCTTGATGTTGCAGTCCCTCGAAGGAGTCTTTGGCCGCAACCTCACAGGCAGGCAATACGGGTGTACCAAAGGAAGGTCCACGCAGGATGTCATTGTCGAAATTCGGCGTGTTTCCCTGCTGGCACCGGTTAAGTACATCGTAGCAGTTCTGATTGACATCAGAGGAGTGTTTGACAACCTTTGGTGGCCAGCGCTCGTCAATGAGCTCAAAGGTAGGGGAATCCCCCGCAACCTGTACTCGCTCGTCAGAAGTTACCTGACAGACAGAACTGCTACGATCGAATGCAGGCATGTCTCTGTCCAGAGAAAGATTGAGAAGGAGTGCTCACAGGGCTCGGTCCTTGTAAAAGCACTCTGGAATGCCTTCTTCGAAGGTCTTCTCAGGAGACTCATGGAGACTGACTGCGAGCCTTATGCCTATGTGGATGACTTGACTGTGCTGATCTTTGCAGAGTCAGTCCGCCAAATTGAAGAAAACACCCACCACGTGCACCGTCACCCAATGGTGCGAGCATGTCAAGATGCAGGTGGCTGAGGAAAAAACCCAGCTAATCCTCTTGAAGGGGAAAGTAAATAATCCACCCACAATACGCTTTGGCGGCTACAGGCTTCTTCTTGAAAAGCACGTCAAGTATTTAGGAGTGAATATAGTTGAGAGGTGGGGTTTCAACCAACATCTCCAGTCCCTTAAAGGCACTACCATTGCAAGCTTTGCCTCACTGCGTGCCATTACTAAGGCCACTTGGGGTGTGTGTTACCATGACACTATCCTCATGTATAAGGCCATATATCTAGGCGTGATTGGCTACTGCCCCGTTGTCTGGGGTAGCAAACTAATAGTCAATCAAAAGAGAGTATTGGCCCAATCCCAGAGAGCTGCGCTCCTATGGATCACCAAGGCCTACAAGACTGTATCAACAGAAGCACTCCAGGTGATCACTGGTCAGTTACCAGTTGATTTGGCTGTTGAGTGGATGGTTGACAAGTGGAGAGTAAAACGGGAGCTTCCCCCGCTTTGGGCTGAACTCCGTGCGGATCTCACCACAGAACAGAAACTTGCCATCGATGAATGGGCTCTAGAGAAATGGCAAGCGAGATGGGAATCCTCATCAATGGGACGTGATACGTATGAGTTCTTCCCCAACATCCGTGAACTTCTTTCAAGAAATGGGTTGAGCCAGACCACTGGACGAGCCAGTGCCTCACAGGATATGGTGACTTCAATGCGCGGCTCCACTTCTTTTCTCTGAGACTCTCCATCATGCACGTCTTGCGCCTCCAGTGCGGAGGAAACAAGGAACTATGTGCTGCTCCACTGTAGTTTCCATTTAGCGTTTGGGGAACGTTCACTAGCGTTCGAAAAACGTTAATTTGTGGTTAGGGGTTCGTTTAAGAAACGTTAATTTAATCTCGCACGGAACGTTTGTTATCGGCAATGCAGCGTTGATGGAGCGTCATGCGCAATTGATTGTTAGCAGCTAAATAACAGACCCAAGGTTTGTATATTGCCATATTAGTATGATGGAATCAGTCGGTGCTTCGTCATCATCTCACCGTTGTCTTCTTGAGGAACCTCATTCTTATTCTGGAAGGTCGCGATTAGCATTTCATCTGTCACAGTTTCAGCAAATTTTTTTTTAATGCATTTATTGGATAATACTTATTTACAAATTTATAACATTAAATGATCAATATGCTTCGCAGCCCTTTGGGTAATATTCGCGCTGGGCTGCGGAGTACCTTCGGGTCAATATCCTTGTTGTAATAACAAAATTAAATACAAATTATAGTGTAAATAGCACATGGCATAAATTATCAACACTGAAAGTCCTTTAGTTTATTTTTGAACTTATCTAGTGTCACCCTTGTTGATATAAATTCTTTAGGTAGTTTATTATATAAGGAGACCCCATTGGATAAATAAAACCTCTAAGCCGCAGCAGTATTTAGACGCGGCGCTATGTAATTTTTTCACCACTGAGAGAGAGAACTCGTTTTATCTTCCCCTGGATAAACATTGTGTGCGTGTAAATTATAGCGGTCTTTTCAATTAAATTTTCCACTTTCATTACTTCAAATATTTTAAATAATTCGTCAGAAGGGAATCTCATAGGTTTTTTAAGGAGGATTTTAATCAACAATTTTCGAGTGATTAAAATCTGTTGAATTTTATTTTTATGTGCAGTACCCCAACCCACAATTCCATAAATGATCAAAGATTGTATTAAGGCAAAATTGTCTCTTTAATTTTTGCGACATAAAATTTCTGACTTCCCGGCAGATAGGGATTAGTCTCCGAAGCTTATTGTTTAAATGATTAATGTGTGGGTCCCATTTTAAGCATTGATCAATAGTTACTCCTAGACACTTACTTTGGGTAACTTGAGCAATAGAGGGGCATCATCTGTACATGACGAACAATTTGCCCAATAGCTGGTATTTGATTTGTTGACCATGAAAAGGCCATGGAATTTGCTTTAGAAAAATTTAACATAAGGCTCTTTGATGACAACCAGTTGTTTACCACCGACATATTACTCGATGTTTTTGAAATCGCCTCATTCCAAGAATTTCCTGTCACTATCGTCGCAGAGTCATCTGCAAAACACATCATGTCCCCCTGTATATCACAACGGAGTAACCCAGCGATATATGTGATGAAATATATCGGAGCTAGTACTGTTCCTTGGGGAATTGAGTAGGTGAAGGTTCTTGTATCACTCCTGTGATTATCTATTTTAACTCTTTGTTCTCGGTTAGACAAATAGCTGGCAGTCCATTCGATAAATGCTGGATCGAATTTCGGATCTGAGAGTGTCTTCAGAAGGCTCATGTGAGGAATAGTGTCGAAGGCCTTGGTCATGTTCTTAAACACCCCCAGAACCTTCTTACCGTTATCCAAGGCTATATATAATCTTCTGACTGTAGTCCCAGTAATGGGATGTGCACCGCGGCCAGATGACCTATTGTGCCAGTCCTAGTGTCTTACAGGTCTATGCCTAGCTTTCTGTCGAAAACCAGGTAGTTCCTGAAGGAGTCCTCGTCGGTATCCATCCTGGGAGAAGTGGTGCCAAAGACAAAAAATCGCTCCCTCTCAAGTCTCCGGCACTGGGCCAAGACATGGCAGGGAGTTTCTTCATCCGTGCCACACCACCTGCATCCAGGGGTTTCGGCTATACCCAAAACATACATGTGTTTGTTCATTCTGCAGTGCCCTGTTATGATCCCAACAACCTGCCTTAAGTCCTTCCTCTCCATCCTCAGAAGGGTGTCTCTTGTCTAACTTGTTTGCTCTGAGACAAATCGTTTGGAGTGTCTTACTCCTGCAGCGTTGCAGATTGTCTGATGCAGTCTTCTGGCATGTTCTATCACAGTCCTTTTAACTTGTGACAGAGAAATCCCACAGTGGGGCGGTGGCCCAATTGGTACCGTGGACGAACCACGTCTGGCCAGATGGTCCGCCCTCTCATTTCCAATGATCCCACTATGTCCTGGAATCCAATACACATTAACTCTATCCAAGGCATCAAGCGAGCTTCTTCCTGATTAAAATCCATATTGATGCATGGGAATAATATTTTTTTCTTCCAAAAAACTAGTAAAGTAAATTTTGAGGGCTTTTTCTATTATCTTTGTAAAATTAGATAATAGTGATATAGGTCTATGGTTGTTTGTATCCTTTGGGTCGCCGGATTTAAATAGTGGTATGATGATGGCTTGTTTGTAAATTTGGGGAAACTTTGAAAAAGAAAAACTCAGATTTACAATAAAAGTCAAGGGTTATATATGGTTCTTAATTTTTTTATCGTATCAACGGTGGTTCCATAAGTACCAGGGGAAATTTCCCACGCATTCCCTTTAATATTTGTTCAACTATTTTCCCTGAAATTTTCCAGAACGGGTTGGGGTTTGTGGTTTTTGAAGTAACTAATTTTGTGGATGTAGTTCTGGTACCCGCTAGTCTTCCTCCAATTGTTGAAAAGTTTTTTTTTATTTTTTAAATTTATTTTGGCATTAGATTTCTCCATACAGCCATATTTACAGATATATTACTACAACATAACTTCATTTAGCATTATGCAATATTGCAGCAACTTAACTATTTTCGTTTAACATAATTATCGATTTCATTATAAGTTATGTCCAACGTCATTAAAAAATTTCGTTATTACTTTCCTTGACTCTACAAAGTAGAAAGGAAAGTTATGTAATCGCCTGAAAAAAAAATTTTTTTTTCCCTCCTGAGTCCGAAAAACACTATTTGGGAAAATGGTCTGTGTGTGTATGTGTGTCTGTGAACGATTTTTAGAGAAAACCACCGTATCAAATCAGCTCAAACTTGATATCTCGCCCGCAGGTTACCATGAAACGCCAAAATAAGGGTATGAACGAAATCCACTGAACTTTAACTATAGTTACCATTGTGATCAAAACACCAAATTTTTTTTCTCAAAAACGGCTCTAACGATTTTGATTGCATTTTTTATATTGGTAGCTCTTAAGAAGATAATTATGCCATGAAATCTGTGAGTGAATCTGTGGGGAAATGACGAGAGCAGCACAATAAATTATCAAAACTTTCGACCAAAAGCGTTTTTAGCGCAGTTTTTTCCTTATAAACTCCGCTGGAAATCTTGTAGAATGTAAACAAAAAATTGGTATTGTAGTCCAATCCAATACCTAAAGGGTGAGTGTTTAAAAACGCTTATGAGATACATGGGGCTCACTCCAGAAATTCCTGAATTTCAACTACCGCCGTTTCGCTTACTACCAGTTGTAAAAGTTTTTACCCAATAACTCTGCAGAAGTAATTACTATCCTTCTTCAAAAAATTTTTGTTTACAGCCTCATTAATTATCTGTGTACTAATTTCTCAATAAAGGTCCTGCAATGAGTACGAACAGCATAATAAAATCTGGAACTGTAAGCGCTAAGTGTTGTTAGACCAAGTTCAAATTAACTGAATGATAAATGAATTGATTAAATAGAATTAGCCATGTACAAAGTGAATTGTCGTCAAAAAAACACGTGCTCATTGTGCTCAAAAGTGCTCATTGAACACATTTGTTACCATTTTCCCTTCCCTAGAAGTTTTTAAAGTGTTCCCATCAATCTTGATCGAGCTTATCGAAGCTTTTCCCTGTGCTCTACCTATAGCTTCATTAACAATTTTCCAGATTGTCTTCATGTCATTTTTATTTTTTCTAACCGTTTAGAGAAATAATCATCTTATGATAATCTAATTAGATGTTCCGTTGCTTTATGAAGCGTCTTGATCCAGGTTTATCCTCTTGCTAATCTTAGGGCTAATATGACACATGCCCATTAATGTTCAATTTGCGGCACCAAGAGACCTTCGTAACTATCTTGGTCATCGCTTGGGATCTCGAGAGCCCAATTTGGAACGACTTCGATCCTGAACCTTTTGCAAAACCTGTCCACTTGCGCTCACGCACTCGAACGTTTTCTGTATTCTCCGGCCACACGCTGAGTTACCGGAGTTTTATAGATATCAGAGGCCGAACTATCAAAGCTTCCTTATAGCTCGACGTCAACAGTCGTGAATCTGAGCATTACGTAACATTCCGCGACCCCCGTAGGTTCAACAATACGCTATATGTGCAGGGGTGATATTTGTTTCAACGCACTTCCACGAGAACGTTTGTAGTAAACGAAAGTTGGCACGAGTTAGCGGCAAGTTGCCCGTCTGATCAAAATCGTTGTATCCATTTTGCGGAAAATTGATAAAGAAAAAAACGATCGTTTAATGTTCAGCGAATCTCGTTTTCCACGACCAACAGGTACATGTCCTTTCAAGGGGTGTTTAACAAAATAGTTGCGAGAAACGAAGTTTATGTTTAGATTCCTGAAAGACGCAGAAGAAGCTTTTCCTCCAGTCGAATCCCAGCTCCCGTTTTATAGTCATTTCAAAAGGTGAGAAAAAAGGTTGCCGCAGGAGGTGTCCAGCCGCCAGCAGTTCGTGTTCAAGATGATACATTTACCGTGAACTGACGACGATCAACCTCCAAATGAACATACACACGAGAAAAAACACGTTCCTTCCCCTTTTCGTAAGAGTCCAAATATGTTTTACAAATAAATAAATGTAGATCGACGAATAAAACAAAAAGCATGCTGAATGGCGTCTTAAATTTCTCTCGCTTGCGATAAATTGTTTTAAGTAAATTCCCAGCGCGTACGAAATTTATAAATGTAACGAAGCTTCTTTTGGTTGTTCAAAATACTATTCTTGGATGCTGTAGTAAAGTGGCTTGTGTGTTTAAACGAGAGAGATCACTGGTACACGAGCGTTTATATTCAATGGAAAAGGATCGTTGTATCCAGATAAGCGCGCCTTATCGCTTTTCATTTGATTTCTGGATGAAACCCCTTTGAAAAAATAAAGCAATTATTTTCTGAACTCCTTTTTTTTTATTCTGGAGAAAGGGAAGTCAAGATAGGAGAAGGAGGAAAAAAAAGAGGAGCGGCGACGATAATACATCCCGTTTGAAAAGAGCAATAACAATGCATCAATGTCCCCTAAGAGGCCAACAACATTTTTAATCGCTGCTCTCAGGGTTTTTCGCCCCGAATTTGAATTTCACGATCGACTGCGGAAGCGTTTCTTCCTCGGAGGGTGAAATCACATTACAGAAATGAGTTAAGGTGAAGCCGCGAGGGTTGAGGAAGGTGTGGTATAGGGGGGCAGGTAATGACAAATACCGATATCTCCTGGGAAGTTGAGCCCCGCGAGGGTTAAAATGTTGGGTCATTGTACCCCAAACCTCTTTTTCCATCCCTCCCTTCCTCGAAATCTTTTTGTATTTACGTAACCCGTTTTCTCTACTTATTTTAACGTAAATTCATTTACGAGCCGCTCCAACGCTGTTTTGAGTTATCGTCGAATGGATCGGCCCCGGCCAGTTATCTTCAAAAGTCCATCAAGGAAATAACGCGATTCTAATTGCGCGGACGGTCCGTTAGCTCCGTCCAATGACTTCCCGCCGTCGGAACTCATTTCGCCAACTGCGATTTCGACGAAATTGAACAATCGGATTCAAAAATAACGTTAAAGTCCCTCAGCCCCCTGATGAGCGAATTATCGTTGAGCATCGTGGAGTCTGCCTCAGGGCCCGGAATTCACCGCTGGTTCCGATGTAGTCAGTCGAAATTACGTTCGTACGGTTTAATCTAAATTTTGGGTGACACCACATTAAGCTTCGCTCTATCAATTTCCCATCAGCTTAATGATTAGCTTTTTCCGCAGCCCTCCGTTCATTGTTGGCTATACTTGTTATTTCGTACGTCATCAAGAACTGGAGAGACTCAACTGACGTTAAATTAAATTCCAAGCAAGTGCTCTCGTCATTAAATTTGGGGATTACGTGAAATGCGAAAAAGGAGGAACTCGCGGAAATGGTTGAAGCTATTGATTTTCAAAAAAACTTTAATAACTAATTTACTATGAGCAAGTAACAACACACAAGATATTTTTACTTCTCTTGGCTCTACGAAGTAGAAAAGAAAGTTACTCAATCTTGAGTTGACTTCACATCTTTACGTTTTAAGCCCTACTGAGTCCGAAAACACTATTATGTGTTACTCACTATTACAGGCTTCACTTCAGTACACTTCATGTGCTTAACCATTTATAATATTATATACATAAATACACTATATCCGTTAGGTCAGTCACGTCAAAGATACGGCCCGCGTTCGCAATCTGATCACGGAATTCTACAATCAAGGCTTCCACAAAATGAATGAAATGGAACTGGTGATACACTCAGAGCAATTGGTAACTCTGCATCTAAGTTTGACCTCTTACGTGTGACGAAGGTGTCAATTCCATATGGGACCACGATTTCTTTCGAGTAGTGTGTAAAAAGAACTCATTCGGGCAGGCAAACGAAGTTAGTCGAACAAGGCGCAACATAAGTGAAGCAGAGCAACTGATATTATGTGAGTTTCAACACTGGGGGAACGAGTCAGGCCGATTGTGACTCGTTGGTGGTATTATAACCTGCCCATGTCTAGCGGGCACGTCGCAACACAAAGTCCTGGCACAAAGAGGGGCAGCGGGTATGTGTGCGGTGAGCTTATTGAGAAGGGTGTGCTGCGAGGGCATTGGCAGGGGGAGTCCATGACGCCTTTTAGCCGACCATGCTTGGGCGAATCTGGCAAATCTACGCCTAGCCGAACCAGTAGAGAGGAGTGTGTATGGACTCTCAGAGGGTGGGGGGGGGATGCGCGCAGGGGTTCTCACGTCTTCGTAGAGAGAGCAGGAGAATAGGACGTGTTCCGGGTCCTCGCCGAGCGTGAAGATATAGCACCATAGGGCCAGCGTCCCACCGTGCCTGCCACAAGTCGAGGACCACCTCGAACGCTAGCCCCAGGCGGCGGTTGATAGGGGTTTCCAGCTGTAGCACAGGGACCAGCGACTCCAGGGCACCCCGGTAGTCATCCAACACTGCACGCTGGAGGGCAACCCGCAGGGCAAGGTCTAGGGAGCAGGGCACCCGCGAGCCTTTGCAAGGCCAGGTGAGACGTTGTCCAGTATGCTGGTAAAATGGCCAGGAGGACGTCCCTTCGCAGTGTGCGAACCCGCTGCCAATCGCTTTGAGGGGGCAACCCACCAGACAACCACGGCATATAGTGTGATGGGAAGGAATACCGCATGGTAGTACAGGCAGCGGGCATAGTACCCCACTGCTATCATGATAATAAAATTCTCTGTGAACCAGGAAGAAGTATTTGAACTCAAAGATTGCATTATTTGCCAACGTGCACTTACCATTAACCTCATCCCAAACGTTAAAATCTTAAATTTCCTTATATGTCAGCGACATCTAAATCTTGTTCTCCATAGGCGTGTTTGTGGAAACTCGTTGAAGCTGTACAGAGTGACAGTCCTCGCCGCATTGAAACACCGCATTGCTACACTGCGAACCGGCTTAAATAGTTAACTACGACTCTTGAGGCACTTGTAAATGAACGATTATTTGAAGAAAACCCTGCAAATTATTAAACAATTGTTTATTGTTCTCATGAACAGCTTGACCAAGTATTACTGCTCCCCCATCCGATTCGATTCAGCATCCATTCAGTAAACCATACGAAACATGACCTGACTACAATGGAACTACGGAAACAAAACGTCTGATGATTTTGCCCCGGGGGCGCTTCGAGCGAACCCGTTGTGAGTCGAAAGGGGAGTTGAGCGGCGGCGTGGTTGGGAGGCGAGCGAGCGCGGGTGGTTTTTTAATGAGACGGGCGGGAAGGGAGGGACTTCAAACGACGAAACGTTGACTTCCGCTGTAGTTCCCGCGTTGTACTGCGTTTCGTTAATTTTTTTTAACCGTTTTTTGCCCATAACAATCATGGGCTTCGTCTGATCGGATCGCCGAGATGGCGGGCACAACTAGATACCAAATGGGATTTTTGTGCAAAAGAACGAATTTTTTAGACCACGTTAAAGGCACAAAACGGCCCGGACGGCGGACGGACATTGCAAATTTGGAATCTCCATGTCTTGAAACGTAAAGTATCAAATTTTGAGGGGGGGGTTGTAAAAAATTTTTCGTGACTGAAAACCAACCAATAAACCAAAATGGTAAGAAGAAAGAAACCAGACCAGCCAGCTGGTCTATAAGTCAGCTGACAACCCAAGCGTTCTCAGCCATGGCGTTAAAAGTCGTGTAGTACCCACATCACCCCCATTTTAACGATATCGTGAAGGAAAACTGAACATGCCGGCCACTGCTTGTGGTGGTCAGCCGCTGGTTGTCAGAACTGGTTGCAAGGGGGTTGGGATATCAACGTGGTTCGTAGTCTGGTTCAGCATAAACGCTCGTGAAAACGGCAAATTTTGGGCTCGCCATTGTCTGGCTTTGGTACCGTACCTAAAGAACGGGAACGGTCTGACTGATGGTTTAAAGCTGCGACTAAAGAGGTCAATTTGAGTAATTTGAGCTTCTGATCGATCAAAACGGTATCAGAAGTACCTGCAGCGTAAACGGCATACTGTGTTGGGGCCGATTCCAGAGCTTCATCTGCCAATACTGCCAGATTGTCGAGAGGAGCTGATGATGGACCGCAGATTGACGAGGAAGCGCTGAAGGAACATCGTTTTAAAGAAAGTCGTCCTTAATTTGCCTGCCTGACAATGAAAGCATCTCACGAAGTAATTGCGTGGAGCTTACCGACTTCCGCGGCCTTCCGAAATTTCAAATTCAGCCTGTAAACGGACCATTATGTCTTTATAAGGTGTGGCACAGAGAGGTTTCGACAGAAAATCGGAGATCAGCTCAGCCACGTCACTCTCCAGGGAAGCTAATAAATAGTTATATTCAGTGATTTCTGGACATACCGTGGAATTCGCAAACTGAGCGTCGACTTGCGTTCTTCAAATCTTCACATTTCAAGAGGCGGAAATGTGATTGATACTGTAGCCACATGCAACTCACTGTATGTGCTGTTTGTACTCAAAGCGATCGACGAACCTGGTTGTGATGCCGAATCTGTCATAGTAGGTAGTTGTACGGAAAAATGCGTAAGTTATGCGAAATGTTGTTAAAATGACACGGAAAACTTCGCGGAATGATCACCGAGAGTAGGTCCTTAGGAGGGTAAATATAGCAAAACTAAGATTTTCACGGGGTCACCATTATGGTTGCTACACTGTGAACCGGCTTAAATAATTAACTATGACTCTTAAGACCCTTGTAAATGAACGATTATTTATTCTTAGATTGTAAGAGCAGATGACAGAGAACCAGGGAAGAACGAATAGCTAGAAAAAGGGTAAGACGAAAGAAATAGTCTGTAAGTCAGGTGACAACCAACGCGTTTTCAGCCATGACGTTAAAAACCGTGCAGTAGCCTTAGTAACACAGGCACTTCTTAAAGGGAACAGCTGTATTACATATCACAGGTCTCGATACTGTGGCTGCCTGGCAAATGCTTAGCAACTGTCACCAGGAAGACGTACCACCTGAATCTCGACTGATATAATGACATGATTTACTTGAGTGAGTCGTAGTGGTAAGAAATAGACTTGTATATGGTAATCGTGAAGACTTTGAACGTCCTTGAGAGTGAGGGGAAAGAGCGATTTACGCCAGCAACGCACGAAGTTTTAATGGGGATCGGGAGGTTGTTGAGTGGGGGACAGGCAGAGGTGAATTTCCCTGGCGCCCATTCCCCGTTTCGTAAGAACAGTTCCAAGGCTCTTTGAGTACTTTGTTACTTGGTGAGCCCGTTGGAGGGCTGTTTACCGGCCAGGCAGAGAAGACGTATAAGGAAGGCTCCTTATGGTGAATCACTTACGGGTCTAAGAGTGATGCAGGATTATAGGAAGGTGAAGGAAGAGGGCAACAAATGTGCGGGACCATGAACAACTAATTGAACTGTCCGACTAACCCGACCTCTTAATTAAGGTCCGACCCCTCCTTTGCTTTCGTCTTCCTCTTTGCCTTCGCCGTCTCCTCCTTCAAGTATTTTTGCCCGAGCAACTACAAAGGACCACCCAAAGGCGTGTTTATTTATTGCCGGTTTGCCCTGAGGGATGGTCGCAGAGTCTGAATTTAGTTTTGGCCGCCGTCTTACGGGGACAGGCTCCTTAATTGAACCCGTCCCTTCCTCTTACTTCGTCCTTCCGTTCGCAAGCTCCCCCCCCCTTCCCTACAGCCTCCACTTCAGTTCCACCACCACCTACCACCTACTGCTTGGGATATATATGACTCCCTGTTGCCCATTACTATCAACCCCCACTTCTTTCCCCGTCGCCGAAACCCCCACCATAAAACTCGTTTTTTTTTTCAAACCCGACTTAAATTATTCGTTTCTTAACGAACCCCCACGGCCAGCGCAAAAGTTCAACCCTGACGCACAAACTGCCACGTTTCAAACCGCGTTCTTCAAATCGCCGATAGTGAACAACCCTGCAATTTATTACACAATGGTTTATTATTCTCATGAACAGCTTGATCTAGTATTACTGCTCGAGACCCATCCCAATACTAGTAAACCATACGAAACATGACCTGACTGCAATGGAACTACAGAAACTAAATATTCCCCCTGGCGCCACGCGGGCGTAAACGTCTGTAGGCATTTATGATCCGATGGAGGGGTGTGCGGAGGAAGGAAGAAGTGGCCTTGGCGCCCCGTCGGAGAGTCGGGGAAATTGGGACGAAGACTCACAGCGGACCCATTGCGAGTCGAGCGGGCAGATGATTGAGTTTGATATGACAGGAGGGAGAGAGGGAGGGAGTACTAACGACGAAACGTTGACTTCCACTGTAGTTCCCGCGTTATACTGTGTTTCTTTAATTTTTTAACCATTTTTTGCCTGTAACAAACATGGGCTTCGTCCGATCGGATTGCCGAGATGGCGGGCACAACTAGATCCCAAATGGGATTTTTGTGCGAAAGAACGAATTTTTTACACCACGTCAAAGGCACAAAACGGCCTGGACGGGGGACGGCGGACGGACATTGCAAATTTGGAATCTCCTTGTCTTGAAACGAAAAAGTATCAAATTTTGAGGGGGGGTTTTAAACAATTTTTCGTGACCGAAAACAGGGTTATTATTCAGAATGAACAATAATGCAAAAGCTATAATACAAGAAGAGCTACACTGCCTAGAGTGAACGGTGAGTCAGCCTAATCATCAAAGAAGGTTTAGACAGAAATGAAGCAACTGCGGTTGGATCAAAAAGCTATTGTTTTCATAAAACAAGAAGAGCAGTTATTATTTAGCTCTTTCCTCAATTAATATCAACCAAGCCTGCCTATCTACTGCTTACCATCGAACTATAGCTTTTCTCCTTCGATCTCTTCTCGTTTCCGTGCCTCGTCTTTGCGCCTCAAAGTCAACAAACGTGTTGGCTGAGTCCCATTTTCTGGCTGGTAGTGCACTGAAGAAGAATAAAAAGGTTTCGGGCCGGTTTATCAATGTCATTTGCTAGCTCGACTAAGGGCTGACTAAGTCAAATCGTTCGTTAACTCCGGAGGACGCGTTCATCAATTCATTTTGACGCTTCGTTAGCGCTAGCTGTTAGTTATTTTTAACTCGTCCCTTCGCTCTTTAGTTATCGAATAACTAAACCGTTATGTCTGCCAAATAATGTGTTTCGCTCGCCTCGATCTGTTTTTATTTATTTCCGACCTGTTATTTCGGTTATCAGAAAGTTGTACAGTTATCTGAAAAATTTTGTTGGCAGCCATGTTCGATTGTGTTTCGTTTTCACATTATTATTATCGTTCTATTATTGATTGGGATACTGCCAACTCAATTTAATATCATGTTATGAGGATCGGGCTCCGACTGGGAGCTCACAGACTCTGATTTCTCCGACGAAAAGATCAACGCGTACCAGGTCCCTCCGAGACTCGAGTATTTTGATACGCTCAACGACGTAAATTGTCATACTAGGTTCCAATTGTTGGAAGAAACAACGCTGTTCGTACTTCCGCTAATTCTAACGCGGATTGAATCACCCAGTAATCGAAATGAAGAAACTCCTAACGCTCAGGTTCTACGGCCTCGGTAAGTACAGACCTAATATCTTATCGACCTACCACGTTACATTTGTGCGTGAAATGACTTACGTCAAGATCGAAAAGTAATTTAGAGCTTTTATCTAATGTTTACGTTTCAATTCCGTTAGTCCCAAAATCTGGTTCGACGAATCACAACTTTCCTAATCCCCTCGTACGTTCGGCGGTTTTTACCGAGGAATGCAATAGTGTCCCTAACTGTGTGCGTAGAAACTGATAGAGAAATGACATTTACAGGGTTTCTCCTACTTACATTACTTCATTGCTTGAGTGACATGTATCGTAAACGTACGACGAGACGATTGTTGTGAAGTTCCGTTTTGACTGTTTTGGAATTATAGGAAATAGTGAACCGTATAAAATATACGGAGAAGTATACCGTACTTTGTTTGCTTATTTCTAATTATTATTGACCTTCCATTTTGTAGCTTATTGAAACATGAATTTAGTGTGAACGATAGGCGAGAATTATGCGTTTTGACCTCGGTGAGAAGTGTAATTTTGTGCTCATAACTTTCTGTGACCGTCCGATGTTGGTGTGAGATCGTGAATATCAAGTTTGAGCTGATTAGGTTCAGCCGTTTTTTCTCATTCGTGTCTACAGTCGCACACCATGTTCTGAAAAAGGTGGTTTTGGAAGTTAGAAACGTAAATATCTGAAGAAAACTCAATAATTATCTCTTTCACCAATCACATAGGCTATTAATGAGGCTATACGAATTCGTATAAACTTTGGAATTATGTGGAAGTAGAACACGTAAATAATAATTTTTGTTTTCTCTTTGCAGGTTCGATGCTATTAGCTGTAGGCGATTTTTGTGGCGTTAGTAAAACTTCTGCCTCTCTCATTGTGAAACTAGTTTCCCAGACCATTGTTCACTTGCCCCCACTCTCATATAGACGATGTCTGGAGAAAAAAAAGAGCGTTTTACCACTGGGCTAGAATGCCACAGGTCATTGGTGCTATCGACTGTACACACGTGAAAATGTCAATTTGTGTGAAACACACCGCACATTTGGTGTTGAGAAGCATAATGTAAGGAGCGTAATGTTTTCTGTAAGGAACATTTTTTTACTTATGTTTGCCCCACTCACAACGGAAAGTTATAAAATCGACGGGAAAAATCACGACAAACACTTAAAAAATATAATCACAATACGAAAAATGAGCTACACAATAAGAAGAAGAGTAAGAAAAGAATTAGAAGTAAGGAAAGAAGAGAATTGAATAAAAAGAGAAAAGTATCAAGTAAGATCACAAATATATTATTTAACAATTCTACAACTGATATTTTGGGTGTGCGAATGAAAATGTCAAATAATGAAATCGACAGGCGGCAAATGACGGTGGCCCAATGTTACCAACTCTCCAGCACATTGTTTTGGATGACAACTCCTCAAGTTGCCTCTTCGTTCGAGGGGTTCTCGTTTGAGCGTAGTGGTAGCCCTTTTCCCCCGTGGTCCAACTCCCACTAGCTAACTATTAGTCAATTGGCGCAATTGATGAACGCGATCCGAGCTATAGTATTTTTTCACTCCTTGATTATCGTTAACAGATCGCTGCCTAATCGACGTTTTAACTAAAGAATTGACAAACTCGCCTTTATTGTCCAAAACTTAATATGACAACGTCCAAACAAAAACAAAACGAACATTTTGGCGTGATAAATCTGCCAGTGGTAGAGGCTCTTGAAGACATAGAGGATCATTGGAAGAAAGGCAACTAGTAGAAAGAGATAAACGCATTAAGCAAATAGAACAGGAAAAATAAATCTGGTGAGATCCCTCGAACAACTTTCCTCTGCCCCATGTACATTCAGCGACTGGCACGGCTTCCATTTCTAGGCCACTACATTAATTTGTGCGTAACGTAACTTCATGTTTCGCGTATAGTGTGGTAGCATTTGAAGTTCCAGAATTTATTGAGTTGCTCCTAATTATGCCGAGGCCATTATCCAGCAATCAGTGCACGCTGCACGCTTTCGGAAGATTCATGAGATTTTCAACGCGACTTTTTTGAGGTGGATTTTATTTTTTATTTTTTTGTTGTAATTATTGGGTGAAACTATGCTGTGTGTGCAGATATTAGTTGATGACACGGCGGGTGTTGAAATTTGGAGAAATCCGGGGTTGCTTTTGGTTATTTTGTCAGCGGTAATAATCTATGATCGTATCAGTAATTTACCTTGACTTTCCTCAAAAAGACTTGCAGGCTAAATATAAAACTTTGTGCAGCTTTTATTCAGCCGTTTTCTCTTTTTCTTTTCTCAAATGGCGTTTTTTGGGCTTGGTAGCCCTTGACACGGTAAGATCTGTAGTAACAATTATATTGGAGTGAATGGCAGCAGTCTAGCCAAAGTACAAAGGCTGGGGTGCCTACTCACAGCGGGGGTGATGAAGACCACACCCACCGTCACCATGGAGAAACTGTTCGATCTTCTTCCCCTGGACATTTATGTCAAGGCAGAGGCGATGAAAATGGCTTACAAACTCACTAAGCTCGGAATAGCTTGGAGACCTTCAAGGAGCTCAGCATGATCACAGACGCAATTGTGCCCATGTATGAGCTCGAGAGGAAATATAATGTTCAGCTATTGGGAGGTCCATGGAACAGCGATAGCCGCCAGTTTCGGCCTCCCAGTGGCGTCAACATCTACACAGATGGATCGAAGACCCCAGAGGGGACAGGATCCGGGGTGTGGATAAGTGGCTCTGGACGGAGCGGGACTTATATTGCCCTAGGCTCCACTCCATCAGTTTTTCAAGCAGAGATTTATGCTATTATTGCTGGGGCAATCCAAATGCATGAGAAAGGCTATAGCAACAGAACTATCAATATATTGACCGATAGTCAAGCGTCGTGTAAAGCGCTATTGAACTACTGAACGACGTCAAAACTGGTGCGAGAGTGCAGGATGTGGCTTAACTCCCTAGCAAGTGCGAATAGAGTTAATGTGTATTGGATTCCAGGACATAGTAGGATCATCGGAAATGAGAGGGCGGACCATCTGGCCAGAGGTGGTTCGTCCACGGTACCTATTGGGCCACCGCCCCATTGCGGGATTTCTCTGTCACTAGTTGAAAGGACTGTGAGAGAACATGCCAGAAGACTGCATCAGACAATCTGCAACGCTGCAGGAGTAAGACACTCCAAACGATTTTTCTCAGAGCAAACAAGTGAGACAAGAGACACCCTTCTGAGGATGGAGAGGAAGGATTTAAGGCAGGTTGTTGGGATCATAACAGGGCACTGCAGAATGAACAAACAAATGTATGTTATGGGTGTAGCCGAAACCCCTGTATGCAGGTGGTGTGGCACGGATGAAGAAACTCCCTACCATGTCCTGGCCCAGTGGCGGAGACTTGAGAGGGAGCGATTTTTTGTCTTTGGCACCACTTCTCCCAGGATGGATACCAACGAGGACTCCTTCAGGAACTACCTGGTTTTCGACAGAATAGACCTGTAAGACACTAGGACTGGGACAATAGGTCATCTGGCCGCGGTGCACATCCCATTACTGGGACTCCAGTCAGAAGATTATATATATATTGGGCTAACAGAACTCATTAAGTAACGGGAGGTGAAGATCAGAGTTGCGATGTGAAAATATGAGAAGTCGAATGAGGCAGGCTGCAATGCCCGGTTGTTAGAGTGGGGGAAAGTTTGGCCTTGAGGCCGCCAGTGTAGCGTAAGCTGGGCGAGGGGACGTGTAGATGGCACACGAAGGTGGGGGAGATGGCAAGACGAACTGAACCCGAGTTACCTTCTCATAAATTCGTACCATGTGAAAAATGCAGTCTCTTTGAAATCACCATGTAGCACGCTAGTGCCCCTGTTCGCTCTATGATCACCAATATAATGCCCTCCTGGAGGTTCAGAGGTACTCCTGGGCATAAATGAGAGCTATCTCGTGTCAACAGACTTCTCGGGCTGCTCTTCTACTTTACCATTCTCACTGTCCTCAACCCCTTAGCTTCATTGGCTCCCGGTTAGACTAGATTGGTAGTTCTATATCAGGAGTTAAACAAAGGTAAGAACAAGTTGGAGAGAGGTTTTCTCGAGCGAACAAATGTATATCTACCTGTAATTTGAGCACATGCAGTGAATTCCAACATGTGGTGGCCCAGTTCGAGAAACATCACATTTTGGTCTGGCTTTTGGACCACAGTCATATTTCTAATCCATTGAATCAGACATCTCCATTTGCAAAACGGGTCGCAGTGAACTCCAAGGAATCTGTCAGAGGCTGTAGGTATAATCACGACGAGCACATCCTTGCGTGGCACTGGTTCTTAGGTATTATTTCGAAGAAACTCCCAGAACGCCGCTAGTTTAGAGCTCAGTCCTTAAGCATCGCTCAGAGTCATCGGAAGTCTGTTCTGGATCACAATATTGAAAGCGTAATTGCCAATATTTTCAATTTAATGTAAATGACTTGGTTGTTCAAAACTCGGTCGCTGAGAAGAATGAAGTAGTAAAAGAATAGGGAGACAGGAGGAAATGGTATCTTGAACCTAATGGCTGTCAAGTGAGTGGTGGGTGGCCCTTTGTTCGACCTATACGGGGCCCCTACTTGACAAACACTCCACTGAACAGAACCACCACCGTCGCCATCTACAGCCCCTCGACTGCTGTCAATTCGACTAGTTCAGGTCAAATGCGGGCCAATTCCTCCCCTCCACTCTCTTCAGGCTCGCGACCTATCACCCCTCTCTCGCCCCCTCACTCATCCTGTTTTCTCCATTCCACCTTCGCCGCTAATTGCTCTGCAAGACAATTACAATTTTCTGTAATTAATCCCCGTTCACACACCAGTGAAGGACACTTCAACTTTCCCCCACCACATGCCCCTACATACCACTACAACGACATCTACCACTACCCTCCCCTCGCCGACGTTCCAATTAATTCTCCGCCGAACTCCTTCTTCCCTCCCGAGGCCCTTTCATCTGGGTTTTTTGAACTCAAGGCCCGTTTTCCGGCCTACGACGCCACAATCGCCAATTTTCTCGAGGAGCTCCGTCGCGTGTGTTCAGTTAAAGTTCAAGCGCATTTGCAAGAAACTGAAGGTTTTCACAATGAGGCGCGTCATTGTTTCTCAGAAATACGCTCAAAGGGCAAGCGATAAAGAGTTGTAGAGTTGCCACCAAAGTGACGTTAGGAACGAGGCACCTCGAATCAAATTGTAGTTGGCTGAGATAAAATCTGCTGGTAGCCATTTTTTAGAATTTACACTGGAGAATAGGGCGTGCTACTTCGATAGCCGAAAGTCAATTTTTAATAGTGGATTTGCGTCTGCACGTTCAGACATCACCCGAGAACCATTGAGCAAATACTATAACGTCAGCACTCACTCCTCTCAGTGATGGCAGTTTTTTTTCCTTGTTCTCTTCGCCCTCACGAAAATCCTGCAAATAAACGGACATTGTCGCACACAGTTCGGGAGGTTGAGGAGTGGTCTCAACTCCACGTATTCACTCTTCATCTTCGTGCAGCACTCTGGTCAGAAGACTTTGTCCTCTTCTGACCCTGCACTGCTCTGGGGGATTGAGCAATGCACTCCAATTTCCTTCAGATTACAGAATCTCTAGCTTCCACTGTGTGCCAGCCTACCCACCTTTGACACGACAACGTGATATAGCTGACATCACCCACTGACTCTTGATGCAAGCTCTGAAATTGTCCGTAGGACTGGCGGCTTCTCGCTAGCCACAAGATCTCTTTCTTAGGCGAAAACTTCTCACTCCACTTCACCTGCGATAGGACGAGAACAATGTCTTTTCCAGGCAGGCCTTTGATCTCCAAAATGTCCACACTAGCCCTAACGGAAAGTCGTTGTTTCCCCCAACACCTTGGTCCTCAAGCCCTTTTGTTACCTATGCAAAGTCGGATTTCCCCTGTCCAGTACTTTTCTATATTTTCCAACCCCTTAATTTTAGATACCTCTTTTCAACTGGCAGCTCCTTCCATGTCAGTCATCCTTCAGCTTTCTGGATACAGCCGTCTCCCAGATCTCCCAACGACTCGTCTCTCAGCTCACGCTACCCCAACTCAACTCTCTCTCTCTCTCTCTCTCTCTCTCTCTCTCTCTCTCTCTCTCTCTCTCTCTCTCTCTCTCTCTCTCTCTCTCTCTCTCTCTCTCTCTCTCTCTCTCTCTCCCCCACTTAGTGTCTCAAAACCAGTTCACAAGTATTGAGAATCCCTAGTTTGCGTTTATATACTCATACTCAACCGGACATCGCTATTCTGTCGAGTGTAATACGGTTCTCACTCACGTTCATTTAGTTCACAGTTTCAAGTTCCTCCATTCGTGAGCCCAATAGCTGCTATCCTCCACTGTTTGTGAGTGGAGTCAAGAGACTCAAGCTTCGCCATTTTTTTTCTTTTTCGAGGGCGTGCGGGACAAGTCCCTTTGTCACTGCGGCCACGTATGGGCCTATTGTGACACTAACCCTTCCTTAGTAAAAGGTGTCGTACATACCCACCCCCTTTATGAAGCCAAGTATGTCCTTCGCCGCAGATTCCGCTATGATATGGGGCTCAATAATCCCCTGGGCAAAATATCCAAAGCGTTTGACTGCTAAGGCAGGGCACTCACATGGGATGTGCTCCGCCGTCTCGTCCTCCTCGCCGCAAACTCTGCATTCCACCGCCTCTGAGATGCCCAACTTGTTGAGGTGATACCTGAGTGGGCAGTGTCCGGTGAGGAAGCTAATCAAGACCCTATGATCCCTCCTGGAGAGTGTCAGCATCGCCTTCGCCCTTGGACCAGAAGGCGAGTAGCAAGAAATAAGGGTTTCTGGGAACCCCCCCGCAGCACCTGATGGGGGATTATTACGTTTGTATAGGCGGGAGAGGGGTGAAAAGTTGGAGTAGGTCAGTATGTTTCGTCCCGCTCTTGTGTGATGGGATATGAGAGGGGTGGAAGTCGGGTCGAGGAGCCGCCCGCTGGTGGATGGAATGTTAACTCTCCCAGTTCTCTCTACAATTCATCTCTCTCTCTCTCTCTCTCTCTCTCTCTCTCTCTCTCTCTCTCTCTCTCTCTCTCTCTCTCTCTTCGGTCTGATACCCACACAACTCTGCTTTGCGAAGCTTGGCTGGCTTAAAATCAAGGAGAGAAAGAAGCTCGCAGTGGCTACTATGCTATTTAAAATTCTCAAATTCAAGAAATCGGAGTATTTATTCGAGCGATACATCTTTCAATGCAATATTTATGATGTTAATACTCGCCATGCCTCATCCACTCTACAAATTCCGTCCCACAGAACCATTTTATTCAGCAAATCCTTCCTAATGCAATCCATCAAGTTTTACAATGACAACGCCGACCGATATGATCTCACGATTTCTGCCAAAAGTTTCCGAAACTGTTATAAAAAATATCTCCTCGAGACGTACGAAGACCCAACTTGATCCACTTCCATTTTTTTCATTTTCCCTTATAGTAGAAGAAATCGTTTCATTTGACTGTTGATATGTTTTTTTTTGGCTACACTTCTGTAGAATACTTTTTTGTTTTAAAAGATAACCGCTTACAGTGGTTAATAGTATTTTTGTTTTACTAATAATTACAGGATAGATGTAAGAGAGGACCTCATGGTCCTAATCTCATTCTGTTTTTGTAAATAAACGCCATCATTCATTCTCTCTCTCTCTCTCTCTCTCTCTCTCTCTCTCTCTCTCTCTCACTCTCTCTCTCTCTCTCTCTCTCTCTCTCTCTCTCTCTCTCTCTGTCCGCTCTTTCCACTTAGTATCTCACATGTATGAGAGTCTCTTGTTTGTGTGTTTATATACTCATACTCAACCGGATATCGCTATTCTGTCAAGTGTACTGCGGTCCTCACCCACGTGCACCCAACAAATACATTGCTAAACGCTCAAACTCTGACAGTAACTTTTATCCCTCATGGCTTATCCCAGCCTACGCACATACGACCCAAGGGCACGAGTCTCCAAGGCAAGTAAATTCCTGAACCTTCTTCGACAATCTTCACTCTGGTCCTCGAGGCCTCATCCACCTTTCCTGGAAGAGGGATTATGTGACGGGACTCGCATTCAGGCTGTGGTAAGAGAGGGCAATTGCATGCGTAGCCCCGCTCTCTGAAGCTTCGTTGGGCTTGCCCGCCTTTGTCGTCTGGAGCCTCAGTCATTCACCCTCGCGTCATCAACAATCACCTAGTGAGCCCAGGACTTGTTTGTGGAAAAAGAATTTTTATCAAAATCTCACTTTTCTTCTCGTTAATCTTTCAAGCAACATATTTCATTTTCGTCGTTTCCACCAATTCTTGAGAATCGGCTGACTAAATATGAACTTTGAGGCGATTTGGTTCGGCTATTTTCTGTCTATCGGGTTCACATTCAGACAAGTACAGACCTGGTCATAGATGATGAGGAAAGTCACGCGGCAGGAAACGAACATTTTTGAAGCGATCCCTGACAGGAGAGCTTTCGGTATTTGTTTAAATGCTGTTTTACGAAGCGGTCTAGGCTCTGGAAGACTGAACATTTGTGCCACTGTCAGTTGGATTTGTATCATCCCCTTCTACACGCATTGACCTACGTGAACCTCCGCTCTAAAACAAATTTTCCGTAGTGACCCGACACGAATTTGGAAGAAAGATTTTCAAAACTTTCATTATTTACTCACAAACGTAGATGATGGAGCGTTCTTCCTCCGAGTTCTTGACCCAAGTCGGCAGTTCCAGGCGAATTTTAAGGGTGAATTGTGCAAGTGTCTCAGTCGTGCTCATCCAAGTTGCTAAAGGTTTTTGATGTGACGCTTCAGCAGGTGAAAAGATGCTGTTGACTCCTCGCATCTGCGTGAAAAACAGAAGAAAATACTTTCAAAACCGGGTCACAAAATATGCTCGCTACATGGAGTCACGTCGGTTAACGAGATAAATTCTTTTAGGCCGAGTTTCGTGTGAGTTTTCAAGAGCCATTTCGTGTTGAAGGGCTGTCGTTTTTGGACCGCACACTGAGCGCCGCCATTTCGTCCGGGAAACGGAAAGTTGTTCCCTTAACTCAGAGGCTCACTCGCGTCGTGAGCTGTCGGAAAGAGGAGGGAAAGCTGAAAGCTGAGAGCTGGGGCGTAGGAAGCGGCATTTTTCAAAGTATTCGTGCGAACGGGTAGTATATTTTAGGGCGACCTCCAGAGTCCGCTCTCGACCCCTCCGCTACCGCTTTTAATTGCCCCGTTCCCCGTTGTTGTTATTAATATTCCACGCAAATAGCTACCTCTGACGTAATCGATTAGTGGTATGTCGTTTATGATGAAAACAAGCGCCGCGATAACGATCGCCCTCTTCAATCCATGCAGGTCTTGTTAACTCCGCAACCATTCACGCGTCACGAGTCAACGTTCCCAGAGCTGGCGGTACTCATCCCTCTGTAAGTACGTATCGTTCTACAAGAACGCATCAGATTATCACGATCGTGGTCAGTGGAACAACTTAAAATCACACAAAATCGTAAAAGACTGAAAACTTGTTCCCTCTCCCACAGAAGAAAAGTTCTCTATATCACCAGATTTCCATGTGGTGGAAGAAATGGTGAAGAGTGAGGCGTGAGTAGCCCGACCCAGTGACGAGCATGAATGGAGCAATGTGGGAAAACAACACAATGAGTCGCTTCCAAGGGGATGACATTTGACAGATGTTGTGGCAGAGGAGGTTGACGTCGTAACTTCAACCAAATTTTTCTCATCAAATTTAACGTTTGAAAATGGATCTAATTGATGACCTCTTACAAATATCTGGTGCGTTGCAACGCACAACTTTCCTTAGCTCTACAACAGTTCACTTTGTACATGGCTAATTCTATTTAATCAATTCATTTATCACTCAGTTAATTTGAACTTGGTCAAACAACGCTTTACGGCAGCAGGAAGCGGTAGCGCTTACAGTTCCAGATTTTATTGTGCTGTTCGTACTCATTGCAGGACCATTATTGAGCAATTGGTACACAGATAATTAATGAGGCTGTAAGCACGAATTTTTTTAAAGAAGGATAATAATCACTTTTGCAGAGTTATTGGGTAAAAACGTTTAGAACTGGTAGTAAGCGAAACGGCAGTAGTTGAAATTCATTAATTTCTGGAGTGACCCCCATGTATCTCATCAGCGTTTTTAAACACTCACCCTTTAGGTATTGGATGGCACTACAATACCAATTTTTTTTGCATTCTACAAAAATTCCAGCGGAGTTCATAAGGAAAAAACTGCGCTAAAAACGCTTTTCTTCGAAAATTATGATAATTTATAGTGCTGCTCTCGTCATTTTCCCACAGATGGGAATTTTATGGTATAATTGCCTGATTGAGAGCGATCAATATAAAAAATTTAATCAAAATCGTTACAGCCGTTTTTGAGAAAAAACATTTGGTGTTTTGATCACTAAGATAACTATAGTTAACTTTGGGTTGATTTTGCCCATGCCCTTATTTTTGCGTTCCATGGTAACCTGTAGGCTAGACATCAAGTTTCAGCTGATTTGGTACGGGTTTTTTCCCCTAAAAACCGCGCTAAAATAGATTTCGTTGAAAGTTTTGGTAATTTATTGTGCTGCTCTCGTCATTTTCCCACAAATGGGAATTTTATGGCATAATTGCCTTATTGAGAGCTACCAATATAAAAAGTTTAATCAAAATCGTTATAGCCGTTTTTGAGAAAAAAAATATTTGGTGTTTTGATTACTATGATAACTATAATTAAATTTCGATGGATTTTGTTCAAACCCTCATTTTGGCGTCCCATGGCAACCTGCGGGCGAGATATGCAGTTTGAGCTGGTTTGGCACTGTGGTTTTCTCTAAAAATCGTTCACAGACACACATACACACACACAGACCATTTTCCCAAATAGTGTTTTTCGGAGTCAGGAGGGTCTGAAACGTAAAGATCTGAAGAAAACTCAAAATTTTTTTTTCAGCCGATCACATAACTATTAACTTCGTAGAGCAAGGAAAGTAAAAATGAGTGAAAACCGAAATGAGCCGCTCATAACTGAAAAGTTGGGAAAAGAGACAAATGAACTTCGCAAGCCGCTTGGATCCCGGATGCATGCCACTTGGAGCCCTTGGCGGTCAAGATCCCAACACACAGGAGGACGTCAAGAAGCGCTAACTATAGGATTGTGGGTGAGGGTGGGCGGGAAACCCAAGTTTCTTATATACTTATTTCGTGACATCCCTCTTAATGCGATGCAGCATGTTCCATGCTTGAAGGTCCAGTACTCGACGAACATTGTTGCTAGCTACCCACTTCCACACGACGAGTTCAGTTGTTTTTATTACTGAGATCCAACGTCGTTTATACAACACAACTCCTAGTAGTCATCCAGCCGTGGCGCTCGAAGGCTCTTGAACCAATGATGGGTGGCGCTGTCTGAATTGGGGACTTTTCCTGCGTCTTCTGGGATATTGAGACCCGAAGTGAAGGACGAAATGTTGCGCCAAGCAAGAAGTATGAACTGTAGACAAATTGGTGTAATTTTCAACAAAAATATCTGTTGCGTTGCAACACACAACTTTCCTTAGCTCCACGTCAATTCATATGCAATATGGCTTTGTCCACTTAATCAATTCATTTGAACTTGGTCAACCAACACTTCACAGCAGCAGGAAGCGCTTACAGTTCCAGAATTTATTGTGCTGCTCGTACTTATTCCAGAACCATTATTGAGCAATTAGTACACAGGCAATTAATGAGGCTGTAAACACGAATTTTTTGAAGAAGGATAGTAATAACTTTTGCAGAGTTATTGGGGTTACTGCCTTTAGAACTGGTAGTAAGCGAAACGGCGATAGTTGAAATTCAGGAGTTTCTGGAGTGAGCCCCGTGTATCTCATGAGCGTTTTTAAACCCTCACCCTATAGGTATTGGATTGGACTACAACATCAATTTTTTTAACATTCTCCCGCGGAGTTTATAAGGAAAAAACCACAAAACCGTCAAAAGTATTGATAATTTATTGTGCTGCTATCGTCATTTTTCCACGAATGGGAATTGTATGTTATAATTGCCTTACTGAGAGCTATCAATATAAAAATGTAATCAAAATCATTAGAGCTGTTTTTGAGAAAAAAATACTATAGTTAACTTACGGTGGATTTTGTTCAAACCCTTTTTTTGGCGTCCCATGGTAACCTGCGGGCGAGATATCAAGTTTGAGCTGATTTGGCACTGTGGTTTTCTCTAAAAATCGTTCACAGACCCACAGACCATTTTCCCAAATAGTGTTTTTCGGAGTCAGGGTCTGAAACGTAAAGATCTGAAGAAAACTCAAAAAAAAATTTCAGTCGATTACATAACTTTCCTTTCTACTTTGTAGAGCCAAGGAAAGTAAAAATAGAACGCACTGCAGTTTTTATGAAGTGCGTTGATGGCGATGATGTGAGATGTAGCGGTAATGGCACATCGATCTGGTAATGATGCTCAATAGAAGTCACGCGCAGTGGAAAGGTATTAAGGACAATCAGGCAATAAAATAAAATATCGCTGGTGCCTGCCTGCGCATAGGAACCATTCGCACGACCACTGGCCGCCACACTATACGGTCGTGCTGGTTTTAGTGATATCAAACAGCTCTTAGCTCCCTTGGAGTTGCAATAAATAAAGCTCTTTCGACAAAGAGGTGGACCTCGACGGTAGCACTTACTTAGCCTTCGATACGCGATAAGACAACGCCTTGTCTCACTTCCGTTCGATTGGCCGTGGTAGGTGAAGGCTCTGACACGAGTAATCGGGGCCAATGAAGAGACGGTGAACGACGACCTAAAAAGAGATTTGTAAATATACATTAAGTGGGATTTGAAGAGGGACAGAAAAGCGTTCGCAGGGTCCCATCGGCAATAAAAACGACGAACCCCTGTTTTTTTTTGTTTTTTTTTTATCTAATCCAGCAATAAAAGGTAGGTGACAAGGGACCGCCTCAACCGCCGGTCAATCAGTCTTCGCTTTCCTCCTCGGCCAACTTTCTTTACTTTCCTTAGACGACTTACTCTTCATCCAACTCTAACGCTTTCCCTTCACTCCAATTTGTAAGATTTGTATCTTTTTCCTGAGTTGCGACGGACCTTGTCAATGCAGTCCGCTTGTTTAAGGCGTTCAAACTGCCCATTTCTAGCGTTCAGAACCTGGCACATGACACTGAAGCTGTCTGGAGAAAGTTATTCTTGGTGGGCAAGCCTCAAACATGGAATGGGTCATGGGAGGACATTTCAATCAGGGGCCAGCTAGTGATTTATTCATTAACAGTAAGAAAAATAAAAAATATTGTTTACAGAAATGAAACACATAATAAGTTCTTAGGAACCCATGGGTTCTTAGGTCTTGCCTTTTCTCAGTCAAAAGCAAATGAATAAATCATGTAGTAGAACTAAACCACAAACCCCTAAACGCATTCTACTACATACACTATGTACCTGCACCTCAAACTTTCCAGAAATTAAATTCCCTTATTTTATACAATATAACTTATTTAAAACAATTCATACTCTCAAACACATCAAGATTGATTCTACTAGCGCAAAAGAAACGTAAAACCTCGCATTCTTCCTCGATCGCTCAGTTCACAACTTGGACAAATGAATATTATTGCTCTGGCCGAATACCAGTTTTGAACAGAAAAAAATTACGAATACTGAACATTACAAAACACAGGTGAAGCAGAACTTTTTTTGAGAGCGATTCTAATTTCAGCTGAACAATTTCTAGCCTCTTTAACCCGTCAGTACTCGCTGCGTGGGATAAAACAGCACTGCCTGAAATACACGAACGCTGGAGACATGAACTGTTGTATAGCTGAAGAGCAGGGTTGCCCTTAGACAAAGGGCACCACATATCTAAGGTTGGACGCGTGTGCTCAGGATTCAATTGTGAAACTTCTTATCACAGGCAAACGTCGTTGTGCCAATGTAAGTATTTAAATTATAAAACCGTGTCAATGCAGTTATTTCTAACGTTTTTTATTCGCACCGCTGAGTGCTTGCTCGCTCGAATAGGGAGGGCTGGAGGGCGAAACCACTGGTATGGTTCCCAGCTTTCAATAACTTACTTATTATCCATCATTATTTCGTTACAGTTCGCTTTTCAGGCGAATTTTCACAAAAACTGATGTTACGTTAGCAGTGACCCCAAAATGTTGTTGTATTACTAGTTTCTCCAATACCCAACAACTCCGTCTTGCGCGACTCTCTTATTTATTTTATTCCATATCGTTTCTGATTCAATAGGTTTTATTTTATTTGCCAAAATTCCAAGTCTCTGGTAAAGTTTTGGAAACTGTCTTCTCCAAATCTTCGATCAAAAGAATCGTGTCCTACATGTTTAAGTTCCTAATCGATGTCATGTCGTCATGTCGATATATCGCTACTACCCAATAAACTCAGTAAGATTCCAGAGATGCAAGCGTCTTTAGTTCTACCAGTAAATCTAAATTTTAATAGGTCATGCGGCCCAGTTCACCTTATTTATGTAATTCGCGATTCGGTCGAGTAATAACGCGCGGAAATCGTCATCGCAGTGAAACCGTTTCGGGCTTCAAGTGACGTGAAAATCGTATTAGTTCAACAGGTGTAAAATGGCCTCCAACACCGCAGCCGCCGCGCTCATGCAACTCTACCCAAATCTTTCGACCGAAAATTTTGGAAATTGGAAATTTCGAGTCCAGACAATTTTGGAGGAAAGAAAAGTTAAATACGTGATCGACACAAGAGAAGAAGAAATACCCACAGATCCGGACAAACTAAGAATCTTTCAAGAGCACGATGCCGTCGCGCGATCCTTTCTGCTACAAAGTATCACGGATAGGCACATCGGTTATATCAAAGACGAAACAACCGCCAGAAAAATGTTAGAAAAATTAAGCGATGTCTTCGAAAGAAAAAGTACTTCAGCAAGATTCATGATTATGAAAAAATTAAAAAACATGAGATGTCGACTTGAGGATGATCTTCAAGAAGAGGAATCAGGAAACACCTACAGCCCTGTTGCTCGTATGCCTACTGTAAGGACATCTCTCTCTTTCACCTTAGCCAAGAATTGGTCTATTAAACAGCTGGGCATTCCCACCGCGTTTCTACAAGGAGATCTCGACTCAGATGTATATATTTATTCACCAGATGGAACTAATAAGGTCATGAGGCTCAATCGGCCATTATACGGGCTACGGAAAGCATCAAAATGTTGGAATGAAACTTTTCACAAATTCACAAGGAAATTTGGTCTCATCAGATCACGAAATGATGCTTGTCTATACCTTAGTAAAAAAGCATGGCTACTCATTTTTGTCGACGATATTTGGACTGCAGGAGAGAACCAGGAGTTAATTGAAGGATTAGTCGCAGATTTTTCAGCCAAAATTCTTGGAAAACCAGAGGAGTTTCTAGGATTCAACCTACAATACGGATCAGACTTTGTAAAAATAAATCAAGAAAAATCAATTGAAAAACTACTCCGAAAATTCAATCTGTCTGACTCCAAGACCGTATCGACTCCAATGGAAAACAAATTCCAAGAACAACCCAACGGCGAAATCGTCAATGTTCCCTATCGTGAGCTAATCGGGAGTCTTCTCTACATTTCACTTATCAGCAGACCCGACATAACTTTCGCTGTATCCTATTTGAGTAGATTCCTTCACGCACCTACAGAAGAATCATGGAGAGCAGGAAAGCGCATACTTCGATACCTGAAATCCACCAAATCATTGGGTCTCACCTTTACCAAGAACTCTGATGACTCAATCTTTGTCTACAGCGACGCAGATTTTGCTGCTAGCGCAGACCGTAAAAGCACAAGTGGATTTGCTGTATTTCATGGAGATAACCTCGTATCTTGGGGTTCTGCGAAACAGTCAGTGGTGGCGCTAAGTTCTTGCGAAGCAGAATACATTGCTGCAGCTCATGCCGTCATGGAAGCAACCTATATTCGTGGGCTCGCTAATGACTTCGATGCAAACAATAATATCACCACACTTTTCGTTGATGATCAAAGTGCAATCACCTTAATGAACAATCGTGAAAATTCAAAAAGGTCCAAACATATCGACGTGAAGGTTCATTACATCAAGGACATAGTTAAAAAAAGGTCTAGTTCAAGTGCAGTTCGTTCCAAGTGAAAGAAATGTGAGCGATATTTTTACTAAACCTTTAAATTCTGTAAAATTCCAAAATTTCATAAAAATGATGCATATGATGTCTTAAAATTAATTTTTTTGTTTATTGCTAACCATGTAAAATTCTTTCCCTAACAAGCTCTCAAAATATGTGAATGTTCTAAATGCAATTTGTAAATAATTCTGCGATATTTTCTTCTTTTCAAATTGAGGAGGTTGTGTTAAAGTTCCTAATGGATGTCATGTCGTCATGTCGATATATCGCTACTACCCAATAAACTCAGTAAGATTCCAGAGATGCAAGCGTCTTTAGTCCTCCCAGCAAATCTAAATTTTAATACTACAGAACCCAGCGTACTATTCACAAAAAATGTTTTCCGAAACACCGGTTTCCCAGATATTGTAGCTTTATTCAAAAAATTGTGCACGGACTTTCAACGCAGCCCAACTCGTGAAGGATCTCTAGGCAAAGGTTATTGTAGCTATGCTTGTGACAGTTTAGTTCCGTAGAATACAGGAGTATTGTGCTCCTGTAGCAGTGTTGTGTTCCTCAGCTGTTCTTATTATTCTTGTATGACGAACCCGAACGTAAACTGTGGCGTTTCCGAGTATATTTGCCTACCAGAACCGATGAAAAAACCCCACAAATTATTACACAATGGTTTATTACTGTCGTGAACAGCTTGACGGAGTCTCACACCTTCGAGACCCTTTCCATTCGATTCAGCGTCGAAAAATACCAGTAAACCATACGAAACATGGCCTGACTACAGCGAAACGACAAAAACTAAATATTCCATGCGCCCGAAAGCAATTGGCATGACGTGGTCAGTCGAGCGGGTGGGTGGTTTTTATAAGACGGGAGGGAGGGAGTACAAGCGACGAAGCAATTACTTTCGCTGTAGTTATTGTCCCGTGAGTTCATTCAATTAATAAATTTTGGCTCACTATAATTACTATGATTTCACTATTTTCCGTCTAGACGCAATCGTACACCTCTGAGACTCAGCATATACAAATAACAAAGAAACGATACCGAACACGGCGTATTTGCGAGAAGACTTTTTAATGCGTTTTCGTTAATTTTGGTTAACCATTTTTTGTCCATCTAGTTACGTACATTTGAGTCAACGACGAGTTGGTACAATTACAAGAACCTCTACCATGAAAGTACACTCCTGACAGATGATAATCGCATTAATGAAGTCTTGTCAACATGCAGGACCAAATAATTCGTATCCATCCGGTGCATGACGAGAGATAAGTTATATTTGATTGTGTTAAGTAACCATTGGTCAGGAGGAAGCACCTCGAAGGAAATACGACGACTTTATCATCACCATAGCCCAACATCTCACCTTCTATTTCGCGATATAATTCATTGACGTACAGTTGAGATTCATGACGTAGGTGTTATTTGTCAACGCATCATGGCTGAGTTGTCTGAAGTTATGCCTTGTGCCACAACACCTTTCGATAATTCCCTTTTCTCCACATTACTCCGCCTTCCATACGTATCCTTACGTTCTCCAAGTTCCACACCCAGCCACTAACATTCTAGCTCAAAACGCAAGACAACCTTGAGGTCTATCTCTGCAACCTCCTCTGGCCACAGCTGATGAACCCCAAGCACTTTGAGGCGTGCTGCAGCCGGCCCCAGTACATGCTACGCTGACTCCAGCTCTACCTCGCAGAATCTGCAATTCTGTACTTCTGACTAACAAATTTTGGCCAGGTGGTACCTTAGCGGACAGCGACCTGTAAACAGGTTACATACCATCCGTATACTATCTCTCTCCTGGCTAAGGATCTCTCTCGTTCGCTCCCTGGAGATTCTAATAAACAGCCTTGACTACTTTTGGCCAGGCACATGCCGCCAATAAGCAGCCCTGTAGTTCTCCTCCGACTTACCAACCTCCTTGATCAAGTGGCTCTTGGTGGTCCCTATGAGGAGCTCAGGTCCCACCGGGAGAAGCGCAGATCCTTTCCTCGCTAGTTCGTCGGCCTCCTCGTTCCCTTCTATTCCTGACCCAACATAGTGTTAATGTATTTTCCTTTGACAAGGTCTTCACGCCAGTCAGGCATTCCCAAACCAGCCTCGACGTGATGGTATAGGAATCCTGGCCCTTAAGTTCAACCCGATTGTCCGACATAACGTGTATTCTTTTCCGCCTCAGGCCCCTACGCAAGAAGTGCTGAACACACACTGTCGCAGCGAAGAGCTCTGCTTGGTCACCACACCCACCAGCACCCATAAATTCCTACAACTGCTAGGCCACCCCTCACTGATCCGTCTGTATAATAAGGGTTGGGTTAACATGGTTTAGCATAAGTAAGTTGAGGTTGTTGATCGAAGACTTTAGTTGGTGGGTTCTATCTGTTGGTGTGTTGGATCGCTTCATTGTGTTGCGGTGGTTGGGGGGGGGGGGTTAAAGGCTCATTCATTAGTATAGGTGACGGTATGTGGTTTTCATGAATTGGCACGGCCATCTTCGAGCATTAGTTGTAAGCCATCAGAGGCTGTATTCGAGTCGGTGTGCATGCCGAACGATCAGGTGCATCTGGAGGGTGTTTGGGCAGTACAGAGTGCAGGGGTTTAGAGAACGACAACTCCCTTGGGAAACAAACACATCAATATCTTCCTCCCCGTTAAGTGAGTTTGTCCTTACCGTCTGGTTTTTTATTTTTTGAACTTCCTGACCCCTGTGTTGACATGTTTGTTGTTTTGTGGCTACTAAAATGCGCCCAAAAGTAAGTAGTTCAGAAGCGATTGATTGAACCTCAGTCCAAACCTAAGTATGTACAGGCTTTGCATAAACTTCACACGTTTTTCTTGGACTTAATACTTTACTACAGCACCTGAGTTTGAGCAACGAAGCATTTTAAATGAATATTTGAAGACGAAATTATTAGTTAATCGCGTAAAATCGCGTTCTTCTTTAATTTTTGCCTCCATTTACTAGGAGTTAGCGAATAGTCACTCATCCTGTTGACGAGAAATAGATCAATCGTCCGAATGTCAAAGTGGAACACTCATCAGGCATTTGTTTTCCAGAGACCTTGTACGTAACAAGGAGACGCAAGGGGATTCGTCTCAAATGAGCCGTATTCCCACAAGAAACAAGTATCTGTCTAGTGACAAGGAGGGGGAGCTGTGTAGTCGTAAAAGAAAAAAAAATTGACTATCTTTGACGGGTGGGTGCCAACTGAAGGGGAAAATGGGGGTTGAGCATAAGTCAAAGTGGAGAGGTAATAAATGACGGAGGTGCGGAAGGAAGAGGTCCTGAGGGATTTGCCGATAGATGACCGGCGATATTAACCTAATAACGATAAGGGTCATAATATATCTGCTGCGCAGGAGCCTTTCGAAACGAACGTATTTATCTTGGTTCATATTTGATGGGTGGGCTCGAGATAGAAACTTTCCCCGTCATTTATTATTTCTCCATTATCAGCCGGCACGAACAAATCCGACAGATGTCTGGAAATCATGAGGTGACCGTGGTGTCGTGAAGTCGTTCTGACACTAGTTCCTAGTCGACGGGCTGTTTACTGTCCTATTTAAATTTAAATTTTGAACTTCTGACGCAAGTTCCCACACGCCTGTTGAGAATTAAATGATCAGTCAATAACAAATCAGCCTATTTATTACATTACTGACGCCCTTATCAGCACAGCCTTATGCTAGAGCCATCGAAGAAATATTTATTCCGACACACCTCACGTAAATCCCGGAGATGCGCTCGACACGTCTTGAATATAGCCCCCATATACGTGGCAACATTTTGAACCCAACCAGCCATTTTTACTCTATTTGACTGAAGAGTGGAATTCCAACCTCCCTCCCCAATAAAACGTTTGAATTACTCGCCTCATACTAAGAAGAGTGATGTAATGGTGAGACAGGAAGCTCACGTGAGCCACGAACATGAAGAAAGTCGTACCAAGGGCTTCATCCGTGATGCAGGCCATCCGAAAATGGTTGGCAAGACATGGAGACTGCGGCAGAGGATAGTCTTGAGAATGTACAGAATGCCTGGTCTAGTGGACTAGGACAGGGAAGAAAATTGTGCAACTGAAGCTGAGTAAACCACAGCGCTGGGCCTGCTTGGCTGTGACCAGTTGCATGCAGACAGCCTCCACAGCTGCGCTAGAGGTCCTGCTGGGTCTTGCACCTCTGCACATACATGTGGATAGAGTTGCTTACATGCAGTATGCTGTAACTGGGCCTTATCAGGCACGGTAAGAAGGCGCTGCACACATGATATTGGGTAAGATGCATGTGGATGGGCCTGCTCTGCATGTCGGGGACACAGAGATGAAGTTTAACTACGAGCTTCCCTACAGGGTACGATTCAGATGGGAAGGGGCTAGTAACATATTGAGGCTGGAGCCACGGTATATTACATAGACGGATCAGTATAAGGTGGCCTAGTGGGTGCAGGAGTATGGGCCAGGGATCCAGACAGTGATACTTCTACGTGCGCTGGCTACAGTTTTCCAAGCAGAGCTCTTTTCAGTGATGGTGTGTGTGCAGCACCTTCGGTCCTGTGTCAGGCTGCCCTGGACACCTTGACGAGAGAGAACACATTGACACTGTGTTGAGTGCTACGCCACCCAAGGACTGAAGTGAGTGAGGGTGCCGACAAACTGGCGAGAAAAGGATCTACGCCCGGTGGGCCCTTTATAGGGACCAGCAAGAGCACGTGCATGTGAGTGGCTGGCTGGGGTGCGCCTCAGAGTGCTTGAGATCCTTCAGCTGCGGCCGGAGGAGGTCGCAGGAATGGACTTCAAGATTTTGTGCGAGAATGGTGGGGACGTATTAAGGACGTCGCATCAGGAAAGATCGAGGAAAGATGCTGGCATCCCTCGCCTGTAAATTACATTCACACGAAATAAATTGCATCCATACCCTAGATATACTAACCGCCGAGGACCCACTCGTAATATGCGATCTAGACACACGCCTGTATTATTAATTAGAAATAACGGTTGGTTAAATAATCTCAAGAGACTAGTGTAATGAGTCATGGAGAGAATGAGAGTCCAAGTGTACGGGCTTAAGTCTCTTTTTAATCAAACTGGTAGTGAGGCTCAGACGAAAGACGCGTTCTGTAGTGGGCTAGAGCGCAACGAGGTAGGAAAAAGAGAGACGAGAAAATAAATATGGTGAAGGGGGTTGCTGGAAAACCCATTCAACTATTGAAGCTCGTATGTGGGAAAGTACGGTGTCGACTCTGGAAACACTAACCCTTGTGCTCCATCAGGTTTGGAATATTTAAAGAAAGAATTTGTTTGGTAGCGTTCAATTAGAAATCAAATTTCGGGCGATGAACCCAGTTCAACCTTGGGAACTCCATTGAGGTAGGGCACTGCCATATTTCGTACCGATTTGGCTTGAGCTGAAGCGAACAATCTACGTCGACGTACTTTATTAAAACCGATCGAATGAAACCGCCATAATCGTCGTGACTGCTGTTGTGCACATTCTTCATAGTTTCTATTCACATGTAACAGTTTGTGTAGTTCTGAGGGAAATTAACCACGAAAATGTGCTCTTCTGGAGGGCTTTTTCTTCTTACAATTCATGACATATTAAATATAGTTCCACACCGATTTGGAAGAGAAGCATCGCCGTCAATATTAATGCGAAATACAACTCTTATTGCATTTTGTTGTTATAAGTAGTGGTTAATATATTCTGCATTACATTGCGGTTCTCGTTAGCGTTAAATTTCTCAGGGTCTACAGTTGAGGGGTTGACGAAATGGATAAAAAATAAGATGAGCGGGAGGAAGGTGACTGGATGACTTAGGAAACGGAGGTTGGTGGAAGGGTTTTGTTAGAAGAAGAGCTACGCGTAAGGCACTTCCCTCAGTCCTCGTTTCCCTAAACCGGCTCTTCTTTATAATAAGAGACTTTACCCATTTTAAATTATTCCAAGTGAGTGCTGTGTATTGCATTAGTCTCTTTGTAAAGGAAATCCCAAATTTTCAGCGGTTGAGGTAGAAAACAAGAGGAAGGTATTCAAAGGAGGTTTAAGTGTATGTAAACAAGAGCGTGTGCGTGTGTATGGTGGGAGGACAAATACTAGCAATCAGCGCTGCGGAGGAAGATGGGAGAAGAAAGGGCCTCAGAATGTTAATTCTCATCCCCGGGAAACAATTCAATTAACATTTTCTGTTGCAATCCACTACTAGGCAAAGAGGGCGGAGCCTTATACTCCTTTCCCCCTCGCCGCTCTCACACGTTCATTCCCTTTCCTGCCATACCCCCGAGCCCCACGCCACTTTCGCCCTTATCCAGAAGCCGTCAGCGTCTCTGCGTCGCCCCTGTCTCATCACCCGTCTCCCGCCAGCACAGTCGGATTCCGCCTTGGATTAGTTCGCGTTGAGCCAGGCTGCTAAACACACCCTCCCCTGCCCCGACAACACCGTCTTCTCTCCATCAGCCCTCAGCAATGTTCCCTCGTCTCTCCATCCAAACCTCCGAACCAAAACGAATTCCCTCTGCCTTCCCTCGACCTTATTTACACGCCAAGTTTCTTTATCAACTCCTTCCTTCCCTCGATCGGCAAAATGTCTACTCGAGATCGTCAATCTTGACTCAAGTTTCCCAAAAATGTTAATTCGACTCCCAGTGAATCTGTCACCCGAAAGGAACAATAATTTACCTCCCACTTCTATCAAGGTTGTCTACAGATTCCCAGCTATGGCATCGAATAAGGCACATGGAGTTTGGTGAATCGTGGAAAGTTTCATAGTACCCATTCCAAATGGGTTGGGTGTCCTTTTCTTTGACGAAACCTGCCATAGAAAGTAGATTTAAAGTCGGCCATCGCTGTGTACTGTAGCCTCCAGTTATGTCCCGTTATGTTGTAGTGTTATACGGCTAATGGTTGCGAGCTCAGGCAGAGCAATGACTCCCTCTACTCTTCCGTAAAAGCCTGTGGTAAAGATTATAGGCACGTGCAAGCTATCGTCATTTTTCCTCTAAAGAGAATAATGCAGTGCTCGTGCGAGTGGTCAATATTAAACATATGAGCCGTTCTCGAGATGAATCCTTCAGTTTGGCTCAGCTTAAGACGAATTGGCGCAGTCAGCGGCCTTTACCGTTGCCACTGATTCCAGAATCCCAGAACCCCTGTCAATCATTCTTTCAATTTTCTGCCGATAGCCGACAACGTATTTCCCCCCCCCCCCTATTTCTCTCACAGTTGGGGTTTTCCTCACCCCCTTCCCCTTATCACATTTCTCACCTTTTACATGCCACCTCTCGTCTTGGTGCACCTATCCAGAGACTCATTCGTGTCCCCTGAACTCTGACTCCCCCATACTTTACCGTGAACTCTGTCCCTATCGTGCCTCAAGTCCTCTCTCTTTTTCACTCGGCTCATTTGTCAACTCTTTCTTCGCTCATACTGACAACCGCATGACGGACAATCGAAGATCTTTCGTTTCGTTATCTTCATTCAACGCATTTTTACAGAAACATTTATGGAGAACAAAATGTAGGGACTAGTTAGCTGAGAGTACTCCGTAAGTTTAATCGAAATCGTTAGAGCCGTTTCTGAGAAAAGTGGAATACCGGTAAATTAATATTCGACAAATCTCCTTTTGTGAGTTAACTTGGCTTATATCTCCGTTTAACATATATATACAGAAATAATTATGGAGAACGAAATGTGAGTATGGGTGACTGAAAGACACTACATTAGGATTTATCACATCTGGTGAATAAGTTACCCTGAAATTTATGGAAATGTTCGAAAAAACGTTATTTTCGACACATTTTGATTTTTATCTCTTTATCAATGGACTGTCAGAGGAACATTTATTGAGAACAATATGTAGTTATTAACTATTCAAAAACATCTTGAAAGTTTGGTGATAATCGTTGAAGCCGTTTTGCCAAAAAGCGTAAAAAACCTATTTTTGCTTCATAGGCCCCTATCTCCGTCTCATGAAGATATGTTCAGAAAAAAAGTTAGGTATTGATTAGTAGAAGAGAATTTGAAAGTTTAATCAAAATCGTTGGAGCCGTTTTCGAGAAAAATGCGAAAAACACTAGTTGTTGGAACATTTTCGTCCCCCACACCCCCCCCCCTTCCCATCGGCCGAAATCGTCCATAACCTTATTTTGGTGTCTATAAAGAATATATCGAACAAAACAAAAAAGAACCAGCTCAATCGGATCAGCCGTTTTCCCGCAAATCGAACCTCAGACACACACACACGGACCACGCGCCGAAATTAGGTTTTTTAGACTCAGTAGGCCTCAAAACGTAAAGATCTGAAGAAAACCCAAAATTTTTTTTTTTTTTTTTTGACCCGATTACTATACTTTCCTCCCCTTTGGGTAGCGGAAAGTAAAAAGAAGTTACTCAGCTGAAAAACCTTTTTATGTGCCAGGGTCCTTTGAATTACCCAAGGGCGTACAAGTGCGTGTCAATATCACCCCTCTATACGTAGATAGTTGTTTTCTTATGTAAGACATTTGTGTGGTTACCTGAAATATTTTTCTCGTGAATTCAAAACTGACGGTTCAAAAAAGGGTTGCTGTTTTTTTTTGTTTTTTTTTCAGTTACGGAAATAGCAGAAAAGTGTTTAATAAACCTCACGCTCAGTGAAACTTTTTTATTCAGAAACGAAGTAAAATATGTACTAGTTTCTAGCGTTGCATAATAATTTCAAAACACTAAACACGGTTAAATAAAAATAATGTAAATCTGTTGAAGAAATTCACCTGAAGTTAAAATCAAAACTTTCTAACACAGAAATTTCAAAAATGTTCCAGGTAATTATACCAAATTATTCTCAAATAATAGGTTATTTAATATGAACTGTTACGCTTTAGCGTAATACGAGGAAAATAATCGTCGTTTCTGTTCATCTAAGTTGTTTTTTTTTTTACTTGAGAACACACAGCCTATAAGCATATAAGGCCACGTGGTGGGCTTATTGTGACGATGTCCCTTACCTAACCCTTGTCGAAGAAGCTGAGTACGACTTTGGCTGCGGACTTCTCTATAATTATTCAATGAACCCGGTCGAAAAATTATTCAAGTACTCCCAAAGGATGTGCTCTGCCGTTTCGTCCTCGGCGCACAAGAGGCGTTCAACTTCCTCTGATTTACGAATATTATTGAGGCGATACCCAGGAAGGAAACGAGTGAGGACACTCAGTTTCGATCTGTTCAGACTAAAAATTTCCTTCGTCCCTGAACAGGAAGGTCTTTTCGCCTATCTTAGTCGTGCCAAGCAATTAAGCATTTTTTTCCGGTGTAGGCCCCTTGCTCTTGAGTCCTTTTGCCAGGATTTCTCGAGCAGATATTTATAGCTGGAATTTCTGCTTGATTGCAGCATATTCTCCCAGCGGCTTAGCAAGGCCTGTACTGCTCAGATCAGCCTTGTCCAGCTACACTATTTTTTCAGTGTTTACACGACGTTTTCAGACTTTCGCGTGGTCCAAATAGACCTTCTTATCGTTTTCATTACGCACATAATCCACCAAGATAATACTTTTTTTTTCTCATACGAAATCTGTACTTATTATGAATGCGTTATTTTACTGACGAAGAGTACTATTTTTTAATTAATTAAAAGCTGCAGGAATTATTTCACTGCCTTGGCAGTAAGTGCTTGAAGGTATTACGTACTCGAAAATATAGTGAGTAGAAGATTTGTCATTCTATTACCTACTGTCGTCTTTACCGTACATTAGAGTTCAAGCCCATCACGAAAACATTATGTCAGGCGAGGAAACATCATTTTGATCATCGACTCCGCAGTGCTGCCTCGAAACGTTATCCGTGAGTGGTTGATTTAATCGAATCCCTGGATGTCATCACTGACCAGACAAGACGCGTGTTCCAGTCACTGGCGCAGCTTTAAAAAAATGAAAGCTACAGTATACGATGGGATTCGGGGTTAATTTCAAAACAGGAAAGAATCAACGCTTTGCCACTACCGGACACACAAGATGGTCAAACAGTCACAAAACGTGATGAGTATCCGTTCAAACGTTCCCTTAGAGATCGGCGGTGTGTCCAACGCAAATCTTTCTGTAGAATGGAAGAATTGGATGATACAGTTTCGTCCATACATCATCGCTACTGTGTGTTAAGGTCGCCCTTGTGTTGTTGATTGGAAAACAAGGCTTGGCCGTTTTCAACGCATTTGGCCTTGACGACGAAAAATGCGATCAGCCGACATCGTTGAAAAATGTGTTACATTACTGTTTGTTATGTATTATTTATATTAATTATTTCATATACATTATTAATTATGCAATGTTGGCCAACTTGCTACACAAAGTTGAACGTAGAGGTTGGACGAATAAAGCAGTATGTTCTAATCTGGTAATGGCTACCAAGTTCTCGATTTTATTATCCAGTTTTATCCTTTTTCACTACTTGAATCAATTTATTTCAGTGGCGACGAGGTAAACAGTTTTATTATCTTTTATTTTATTAACGGAAGGCCCGTAATTTTCGTTTTTTATTTTGGTGAGAATGGAAAAACCACGGCAGACTTCCTCAAATACTTGGCGAGAGGACCAGCACTAGGTGAGCTACCTACATTTGACATCGGAGACAAATGGTCAACGTTTATTGAACGTTTGGATCAATATTTTTCGGGCAACTACGTTCAGGGAGAACGACGCGTATGTTTCCTGCTAACAGCAATCAGCCCCGCAGTCTACGAGGTTTTACGCGAGCTATGTCACCCTGACTTGCCCAAGGCTAAACAGTTTGATCAGCTTACGGAATTATTATCAAATCAGTACTCTCCTAAAGTGTCCGTATGGAGAAACCGAATAGTTTTTGATAATCTACGACAAGACCAGGGCGAAGCTGTGAACAATTGGTTCGTAAGAATTAAAAAGCATTCGATGGAGTGCGAATTCGGACCGCTACTTGATGATTTCGTGAAGCAATAATTTGTAACTGGTCTCCGGAAGGGTCCCATGTTGGATAGAATCTGCGAAGAAGACTTTGTTAAAACTCTAAGGGAAATAGTCAGCATTGCCGTCAAGAAAGAATCGTCTTCCCTGGGTCAATGTAGCGTTGACCTGAATCCCGTGTGTTGACCTGAGTCCCGTGTGTTCAGTTCTTTCAAATGAAAAAGATGGACGGCGAGCCCGACAATAGTAATGACGATGATATTAATATCGAACATTACAATCCGTCCGCCACCGTCTCACAAATACCTGTTTCGGAGAATGAAACACAACATTCAAGTAACCAGCTACCTGATAATCCCAGGAAAACCCCTTGGAAGTCCCGCAGGTCATCCTTCAATCCCATCGAAACTGACAATAGCAACGGTAATGCAGGGGACAATAGTTCCGAGAATTCAAAATCGGAAATGTCCTCCCAGAAAAGCCCAGAAAAATGCCGTAGCATTGCTATTGATCGACCTAGGAAAGATGTAAAACCTCCCGACAGACTAGGATATGAGTGAGATTTGGTTAGGAGAATAGATAATAGTATATAAGAAGAGGAAAATTTAATTTGTTTAAAGAAAACCAACCTGCACAAACTGTTAACAACAAGGAAATACTGTATTTTCTCACTGCGTTATCACAAATAATCTTTTCACGCCCGAAACACTTGGTATACAGTTCACTATTATAAGGAAATATATGTATCTACAACTGAACGGATTCATTACTATAAACCGTTTGATTTAATCAAAGAAACGAAAATTTTATGTTACTCATTTACCGCAATAAAATTTCAAAGAAGCATATTGTATAATTTGTAAATAACCTGTTGATTTCTAAACCTCGATTAATCAACTTCTACTTCTAATAACATGGATTATATAAGAAAGTTGTTGTTGATTCCTAATAAACTGTCTTGATCACGCACGTCCGGCGCGAATGCAAAGGATATGTTTAGTGTCATGAAGGAAGAAGGATTTCCACCAGTGTATTTTCTTTAATCATTTTCTAGGGAGGGAAATGTTATGTATTATTTATATTAATTATTTCATATACATTATTAATTATGCAATGTTGGCCAACTTGCTACACAAAGTTGAACGTAGAGGTTGGACGAATAAAGCAGTATGTTCTAATCTGGTAATGGCTACCAAGTTCTCGATTTCATTATCCAGTTTTATCCTTTTTCACTACTTAAATCAATTTATTCCAATGTTGAAGGGCATAATCTAAAGCCTTTTTTCGTCGGCAGAAATCTGAGAAATCCATCGACGAATTTAAAACGGCGCTCTGAACGAATTAACCGACTCTCTCGTCGCTGCTATTTTGATATTAAATCTTAAAAAAGAAAACGTCCGCATGAAACCTTCTCCAGGAGGAGATCTTGTTTTGGAAAAAGCCACGCAAATATGTCGTAGTCTCGGAATATCTAACGTTCAAGCCCAAGGCATTGAATGAACTGAGGGAAACCTGTTTATAAACAAAGTCGCTTACAGCGAGCCAAATCAACACCTCCAGCAACTGCAAGCCATTTCAGCGCAAATACGATGAGGGTAGTCAATGCAGTACGTCGCGAACATGCACGCATGAACCGTCAAGCGCGTCTGCTATACTCCCCGAAGGAATCGCTGTGTGAAAGCTCATGGTGTTCAATGTCCTGCCGAAAGTGTACAACGTGTGAAATCGGCGCTGTCACTGAAACACGAACTGGTGCATGGGTTACTGAACTTTTCTTGATCGATATCGATGATTTCCTTAGTATTTAGGTTGCAGGTATGTTAAAAAAAATTAAAAGAGCACATTTTGGCATGGACACCGTTAGCTCTAAGTTTCTTAATGAACGACTGGTGTCGAATTATTAACCATTTCCGGACAACTATCTACCGAACTGTTCGTTTTTGAAACTAATCTAACGCTGTTCCTCAGGCGAGAAGGTCGTGAAACATAACAAGTTAACGAAGGGAACGACTGAAAGAACGGCGCTCATATTTCGGGGTCAACCCCAGTCACCTCGCCATTCTGGCAAACGCACCGCATCCCCTCCGCTCCGTCATTTTAAAGAGCTGATGAAAAAGTATCCGTTTACCCCGCGAGCATTAATATTGTCACCTCTATCGTAATTGATTAACCAGCCAATGATGCGTCCCTAATGCCCCAGCATTTTTCATAATGCTTCATCCTCCCCTAATAACTTAATGGAAACCTAAATACCTGCCCTATCTGATTTCCTGGCGACCATCACTCACCTAGGGGATATTTTGTAATTTCTTTCGAAGTGCGACACCAATAAAAATGATTGATATGGGACGGATATTACGCTGCAAGAGCTCTGCTCAAATGAAAGCGACCGTTTCAAGGGCAGAGAAGCCGTCGGCGTTGGGATAACCGCGCTTTTCCATAAAACCACGGCCAGAGTATCTTTGCCGTTCTAGAACTTTTTTTAGTTTTCAATATTCGTCCATCGAGTGATCTACACACATTGCACTACCAAGAGCTGAGTAAATCATCGTAACACGCCTTCCCGAACAGAAACATCAAGTGCGACTCATCACAAAACATTCCTCCTTTTGTTTCACTCAATTCATATGAACTTAGTAGAACGTACCTCATCTTTCTATACAGAACCTAGTGACGATTTTGACTCCGGAATTACTTGTGCCACGAACTATATTGAGCGGTCAGTGCACAGGAGACTGTTACGAGATTATCAACATTTTTTGTGTGAAAATTTCCCGGTTTATTGGTCTGGAATTATCGGGTAACAATTGTGAGTGTTAGGGTTGGAATTCCGGAACTTCGGGGGTTGCTCAGCTCTTTCTTCGATGACTCCACACCTTCCGACAAGCATGTCCAGTTTTCCACCGAACATCAAGTCCCCCGGTATTTCCCAGAGCCAAATATTTGTCCGCTAACACCTATAAATCAGCTAAAATGTCATATTTCATGTCATGGGGCGCCAAAATAAGGGCACGAAATAAATCGGCAATAAACTAGCTATGGTTGTCATAATGATATAAACACTCTTTCAAAAACATGATTACATTTTTAGTATTGACTGTTCCAAACAACACAAGAATTGTGTCTAAATTCTCATTTTTTTGGAAACGAGGCCATTTCATGACTCGAGGCGAACTGTCTCGGAAGTCTCACAGGACGTTTATTCGTAAGGTAGGGATTGTGGGAAGCTTCCACGTTCCTCAAAACGAATCGACGAGTAGTACGAAACTGAGCCACTTTTCGCATCCTAATTGGATATGATTTACGCGAGTGCACGTGTATGAAGTCAGATCAGCAGTATTCTGACTTCGATCTAAATTTACTGCCAAAAAAAACGCATCCGCTCATTCGATCTTCGACCATCCCGCCAAATTTTACCGACGATTCGACCATTCGCCAATTCTCATCACCTTTAAGAACTTCCAGATCACCAGTCGCGGACCAAGCGCGGAAATGAGTAGGCCTCAAAGCGTAAAGAACCCGTCGTTGTTTTATGACACCATCACAATACTTTCCCTACCCTTTAGGACGCGGAAAGTAAAAATACAGTAAATTTCAAGGACTCGTTGCTGAAAGAGCCGTCTCAGATATTTGTGCAAAAGGTGTAACTCAATACGTCGGAAAATCTTACACCGCACCCTGTAGTACAGCTTTTTTGTTCCAGAGTCATCGCATTAAAGGCAAATATGAAGAAAGTGGAGGGGTTTTGAGTTCTGTGAAATTTTTTGCGGGATGAAGGGGCTTTAACGGTACGATAATCAAGTAGAAAAAACCTTTCATTTTCATTTCAGAACTTAGTTTTTAGTGGGATCGCAAATCATATTTGTAAAAAGCGAAACCAATCAGCGCGTTATCGCGTAACTGCTAATACTGGGTGCGGCATGAAGGTCGGACGTTTTTGAAAAAATCATAACTTCGGCAATTTTTACTCAAAAACATTTTTATTGACATATTTAGATTCACAATTTAAAAGCAGTTTAGAAATTCATGTGTGGAAAATCACATCAGTCAAGTGGCGTCCTTCGTTCGCGATACACTGCTGGAGTCTTTCTTGGAAATTTCCGAAAACTCTTTCCAACGTTGCTCTCTAAACTGCGACGATTTCAACGCTAACAGCATCCTTCAATTCCTCCAATGTTCGGGGCTTGTGCTGGTAAACACGCGCTTTGAGGTGTCCTCACAGAAAAAAGTCACATTCGGACAAATCTGGGGACCGAGGAGGCCAATGAACGTCACCGAACCTGGAAATAAGGCGGGCAGGGGAAAGAGGACGAATAACGCTCATTGCTAGCTGTGTGAGCGGTTGCCCCATCCTGTTGGGACCACATACGCCGGATGCAATACGTTTTTATCTCAATTCAGGTGTGAAGCGGCCGGTTATCATCTCGACATAGCGTTCTGAGTTGACGGCAACAGCAATGCCATTGTCGTTTTCAAAGAAGTAAGGGCCGTATGATGCAAGTTTGGGATATGGTGCACCAAACAGTAACTTTTGGGCTATGCAGCGGATGTTCGTGTAATTGTCGGGGAATTTCATCGGCCCAATAACGACAATTTTGCTGATTCACCAAGCCATTGAGGTGGAAGTCAGCCTCATCGCTCATGAACAAAATGAGATCATCATTTTGGTTTATTATTCATTCTGAATAATAACCCTATGTTTTCGGTCACGAAAAATTTTTTACAACCCCCCCTCAAAATTTGATACATTACGTTTCAAGACATGGAGATTCCAAATTTGCAATGTCCGTTCGCCGTCCGGGCCGTTGTGTGTCTTTAACGTCGTCTACAAAATTCGTTCTTTCGCACAATAATCCCATTTGGCATCTAGTTGTGCCTGCCATCTTGGCAATCCGATTGGACGAAGCCCGTGGTTGGGCAAAAAACGGTTAAAAAAATTAACGAAACGCAGTATAACGCGGGAACTACAGCGGAAGTCAACGTTTCGTCGTTAGTACTCCCTCCCTCCCTCCCTCCCTCCCTCCCGTCTCATTAAAACCACCCGCCCGCTCGCCTCGCAACGCCGCCTGCTCGCCTTGCAACGGGTACGCTGGAAGCCCCCGTTTACGGGCGCCTGGGGCCAGGAGATATTTAGTTTCCGTAGTTCCATTGTAGTCAGGTCATGTTTCGTATGGTTTACTAGTATTTTTCGATGCTGAATTGAATGGGATGGGTCTCAGAGCAGTAATACTAGGTCAAGTTGTTCATGAGAATAATAAACCATTGTGTAATAATTTGCAGGGTTTTTTTCAATAAGTGCTTCCATCTCACGGGCGAAGGTCATTCGTTATGCATAATCCCCTGGGTGTAATTGTTGCACAATGGACAACTTATAGGGGTGAAACCTCAACTCTTGATGCAAAATACGCCTAACCGATCGATCACTGAGGCGAAGTTCAGCAGCATGCACACGAGCTGATCGACTCGGGCTGCGAATTAGTGCTTGTCGTACACTTTCAATGTTCTCTGGTGTTCGAATCGATCTTGCATCTCCTGGTGGTCTGTTCCTCATCAATGAACCTCGTGTGTGAAGTCCTTCAACCCAACGAAGATTGGTGTTTCTAGTGGGAACAGCCCAATTTCGGTGGATATTAAAATCACGCTGGGCTGCCGTGACGGATTCGTTATTACGAACGAAACTGTCGTAAGCAAAAACGCGGTGCTCTACTGTCCACAGGTCCATGACTTCAACTAGTAAAAAAATGCTAAGACCTCCCGATTACAAAGGTCCCTTCCCCACGTTGGTCGACCCATTAGGGGGGAAGTACTGGCCGCTTCAAAAACGTCCGACCTTTATGCCGCACCCTGTACAATATCTGGTGCGTAGCAACACACAACTTTCCGCAACCCCCGTCATTTCGTCGGCCTCCCATGGGTACGGGCGCTGTATCTTCTTTCAACGCATTTCTATGGAAGTATTATAGGAAACAATATATAGGATCTGGTTAGTTAAGGGTGCCCCATAAGTTTGATCGAGACCGTTAAAGCTGTTTTCGAGAACATTGGAAAAACGACAAATTAATGTTCGACAAATCTCGTTAACATATATTTCTGTTCGACAGATACAAAAATAGTATGCTAGAAGACACTCCGTGATGTTAATCAAATCCGATGAAGCGGTTATTTTGAAAATTAGAAAAGCGTTCACAAAACTAAAGTTAACGTACCTGTTAGGTGAGATACTGTGGGCGAGCGCTTTCGATGTAAAGACATCATCGTCCGTCAGTACCAGAGTCAGCCAGTTGGTCGTGGTCTTTACGTACGAAGAGACAGGTAAACGGGATAGTGGTTGGACTCACCTAACAGGACCGTTAACTTAAGTAATTTACTTACTGGCGGATATAACCCAATTACTCTAATACGTGTTCACAAAACGTTATTTTCGGCACATTTTGATTTTTATTTCCGTTCAATGAACTGTCATAGGAACACTCATCCAGAACAATATATAAGTATTGATTGTTTAAAGAAATGTGGTGAGTTTGGTGGAAATCGTTTTGTCAAAAGAGCTTAAAAAACCAATTTCTTCTTCAGAGGCCTGTATTTCCGTTCGACAAATTTCAAAACACACATAAATACGTGCGCACTTCTTTTTCAAAACTCATTGTAAATGGGCCTACAATAAGCCGATTCTTGGGTTAGAAGGATTGTGACGGGGAAGGAAAGAAGGGTATGAGGGTGTTACACGATAGAACAACCACCAGTTTAAATACGACCCGAGCAATACGCGGATGGTGATACCACGGAGAACGCCTGCTGATACACCCAGCCGACGCATGTTCTTGCACTACACGCCGTGCCTGAACACCTAATATTACCCCACCTAATATTTCCCCCACTCCACGAGCTTGCGACACCGCCATAGATCCGTCCTCTCATATTTTCGCCTCTAGTCTTGCTAAGTTAGTACAAAACCCCGGCTGCCAGATACTACCTAGACATCCAGGATCAGTGCAGACTGGTCGAGACCAACAGCGACGATGTCATACCTCTGTCCTTCTCCAGAGACGACCCAGTGCCGCGCCTTTTCCACTTCCCAACCCTCAAATGACAATTCACCAGCAAACTCCTTGCAGACCGCGTCATGGTGTTTGATACGGGCTCCCATGAGTAAGCGAACACACTGGCACCTCAAGATTCAGCGACTCAAACTGATAATCACAGATACGACAGCGAGGCTTACGATCCCAGCCTCTTGTACAACACCACAGGAAGGCTGTGAAACTGCCGGTAACCCCTTCCATGGATGCCCTTTGAAGCCCACACTACCCAGGCATAAGAGAAAGAGGAGTCAGGGCACTCCCTGAGTTCCTGCCCGTCAACCGAACCATGCAGAAGGGGAGGGACACACACGGTCCACGCGCGAAAATAGAGTTTTTTTTTAATTCAGTAGGCCACAAAACGTAAATATCTGAAGAAAACTCACCGCACGATTGCTATACTTTCCTTACTTACCCTTTCGGCCGCGGAAAGTATAAAGCAAACACATTCAATTTTTGCTTTCCGCTACCCGAAGGGAAGGAAAGTATAGTAATCGGGTAAAAAAAAAAAAAATTGGGTTTTCTTCAGATCTTTACGTTTTGAGGCCTACTGAGTCTAAAAAACTTAATTTCGGCACGTGGTCCGTGTGTGTGTGTGTGTGTGTGTGTGTGTCTGTAGTTCGATTTGCGGGAGAACGGCTCATCCGATTGAGCTAGTTCTTTTTATTTTTTGTTCGTTATTTTTTTTAGACACCAAAATAAGGTTATGGACGATTTCGGCCGATGGGAAGAGGGGGTGGGGGACGAAAATGTACCAAAAAATATCTGGTGCGTAGCAACACACTACTTTCCGCCACCCATTTAAGTTCGAACACCACCTACACATGCGGGCGCTATATCTTCGTTCAACGCATTTTTACAGGAACATTTATACGGAACAAAATGTAAGGACTAGTTAGCTGAGAGTATTCCGAAAGTTTTATCGAAATCGTTGGAGCCGTTTTTGAGAAAATACGAATGCCGATAAATTAATATTCGACAAATCTCCTTTTCTGAGTTAACGTGGCTTATATCTCCGTGCAACATATATATACAGAAATAGTTATGGAGAACAAAATGTTGGTATGGGTGACTAAAAGACACTTCATTAGGATTTATCACATCTGGTGAAAAAATTACCCTGGAACTTTCGGAAATGTTCGAAAAACGTTATTTTCAACACATTTTCATTTTTATCTCTGCTCAATGGACTTTCAGAGGAACATTTATTGAGAACAATATGTAGGTATTAACTATTCGAAAATATCCTGAGAGGTTGATGATAATCGTTGAAGTCATTTTTGCCAAAAGCTTAAAAACCTATTTTTGCTTCATAGGTCATTATCTCCGTTCACCGTATTTTCATGGAGATATGTATAGAGAAGAAAAGTTAGGTATTGATTAGGAGAAGATAATTTGAAAGTTTAATCAAAATCGTTAGAGCCGTTTTCGAGAAAAATGCGAAAAACCCTAGTTTTTGGTAACCCCCCACCCCCTTCCCATCGGCCGAAATCGCCCATAACCTTATTTTGGTGTCTACAAAAAATAACGAACAAAACAAAAAAAGAACCAGCTCAATCGGATCAGCCGTTCTCCCGCAAATCGAACTACAGACACACACACATACACACACACATACACACACACACACATACACACACACATACACACGGACCACGCGACGAAATTAGGTTTTTTAGACTCAGTAGGGTCTGAAACGTAAAGATCTGAAGAAAACTCAAATTTTTTTTTTGGGCCGATTACTATACTTTCCTTCCCTTCGGGTAGCGGAAAGTAACAAGGGTTTTTCGCATTTTTCTCGAAAACAGCTCTAATGATTTTGATTAAACTTTCAAATTATCTTCTACTAATCAATACCTAACTTTTCTTATCCATACATATCTCCATGAAAATACGGCGAACGGAGATATAGGCCCATGAAGCAAAAATAGGTTTTTTACGCTTTTTGGCAAAATGACTTTAGCGATTTTCACCAAACACACAGGGTGTTTTCAAATAGTTAATACCTACATATTGTTCTCAATAAATGTTCCTGTGACGGTCCATTGAACAGAGATAAAAATCAAAATGTGTCGAAAATAACGTTTTTTCGAACATTTCCGTAAACTTCTTCACCAAATGTGATAAATTGTAAGTGAGTGTCTTATATTCACCCATACCAACATTTCGTTCTACATAATTATTTCTGTATATATATGTTGAACGGAGATATAAGCCAAGTTAACTCAGAAAAGGAGATTTGTTGAATATTAATTTATCGGAATTCCAATTTTCTCAGAAACGGCTCTAACGATTTCGATCAAGCTTTCGGAGTACTCTCAGCTAACTAGTCCCTACATTTTGTTCTCCATAAATGTTTCTGTAGAAATGCGTTGAATGAAGATATAGCACCCGCGTATATAGTTGGTCTTCGAACTTACGGGGGTGGCGGAAAGTTGTGTGTTGCTACGCACCAGATATTTTTTTTTGATCGCGCGCTAGGGTTTTACTATCCGCAGCTCATGGAGTTGTGAGTCCCTCGCGATTCTCAATTCTCCCGCTTTCTGTCGGTCGCCGCTTGAAGTTCACTCACTGCCCCCGTTCCTCTAACTGCCCAACTTTGTGGGATCGTCTTGGAACCGGGTAATCATAATTCGAACCAACATGTTTTCAACGCTTAACTAGTCCGGTAATTTTTGCTGAGAACGTGGTCTGAGACAGGTGGCTCGAAATTTGAAATGTCGAGGGTTCTCAGAATTTAGTAATGTTCAACATTTGTTTTTAACTCTTCTCGGCCGAAAGTTAAAGGAAGTACTGCAACGCACAGATTTCTCTTCAGATCTTAAAGTTATTTTTTTATCTCTTGAATCGGAAACCCCCCCCAATTTCGGCGCGAGGCAATGGCTTATTTTGCCGTAAATAGAACAAAACAGATTATGGGCTGTTTTCATCAATGAGTAGGTGGTGAGGACGACAAAAATGTACTTGTCCGTCCAGAGAAAGCAGATTTCAATAACTTTCTTCAAACTTGACAACTCACCTAATTTACTAGGGGACTGAATAATGTTGTGCTACTCGCTCTTCGAGGTTCCCTCCAAGCGATGTGCTGAGGAACGACCTCAATTTCGTCTTCTTTTGAGCTCATAAGAGGCAAATTAGAGCCGACGAGGACATTGAAGGAGTACAACGGTCAACAAAAACCCTCGCAAGGCTCATTTTGCTAGACAAGAATTGAACGCCGTTGAAAGTCTTTAGTTTTTGAGCGATAAAAGCCGACAGCTATGAATCAAAATGAATGAAAACGACGGTCTTTATCGGTCAAGTTGTTTGCCTCCGTTAGAAAAGTTGAGGTATAAATTAAAATAAGGAGGCAACGAGCGTGAAATTGAGGTAAAAGTAAAATATGAAATATGTTATCGCTCTAAAATGGGAAGTATGTAAGTTGTACAATGGGAAAACGCATGTGGAGAGTTGAGGATGAGCTATGGCAGGTGATTAAGAAGGTTATTGTGTTTATATATTGTAGCGTGTCGGTGAGGAGTGAAAGACATTGTGGAAGTCTCCCTGGACATTGGGCCGGGCAATGCATCAAGAGACAACAAAGCTTCGGCCCGATTCAACGGGTACCTAAACTTACAACCGACATACAATGACGGAGCCGTTTCATACCCACTACTCAACCAGCACCAACAAACGCCTCAACAACCTCTTGATACTAAGCTCAAACTTCGCGCCCCTTTGAATTACCTTCGAGTTCCTTAATCGCTCGACAGAACCGATTTACAAATTTTCTACGAGCTTCGTGCTATCCCAAATTGTTCAATTATTCGATCAAACTCAAAGCTCAATTGCGTATACGATTAAAGAGAAATGTTTACGTGTCCTTTACCAAACAAACCACGCCCTCAGTTCCACGCTCATAGGCGAATTTTGATAAATCACCGCAAAATAAGACACAGAACTTACAACCTGCTCACACAGTGCCAGTACAAAACATATGGATTATACCGAAATCGCGAATACTTCCGAAACTAGTGTGGCCTCATTCGAATGATTATTAAAACACGGTTTTAAATGTCAAGCTAAAACTCCGTCCAATAATGTTCACGCTCCAAACAACGCTACAGCGGGATTAATTACGGGAAAATTACGGCAGCAGCACATTGACCATTTCGAACACCGATTTTTTTCTGTTTTCCCTGTAACCGCAGGAAATTAAATAGGAACCATCGCCCAAAAATCGTGATGGCCATGTCATGAACCATCTATGCACTGGTTCCTCAGTAAAGGTCGTGGTCTAAGTAGCTGCAGCTCAATAAGTTCCGGAGCACTAAGCGCTACAGGTTCGTTCGTAAATCGTAATTTTGTTTCACCTAGTTCAAATCAACTAAGTGGAAATAGATAGGCGTTACCTGTTGAAGACTTGGAAATCGTTGAATGTACTTGGTGTAGAAGTATACCGTGTGATTAGTCGCACCAGATATTTTTAGTACTTTTGGTTTATAATACACTTTTGTTTTCATCCAGAAATTTTTTTTTACAACTCCCTCCCCCCCCCCCCTCAAAATTTGATACTTGATGTTTAGCGTGGTCTGAACAAATACATTCTTTCGCACAAAAATCCCATTTGGTATCTACTTGTGCTCGCCTGCGGAATTTGGCAGTGTTTGGTATAGTTTTCTAGGTATTTTTCGATTTTGCGTCGAATGGAACGAGTCTCAAAGGTTTGCGACTGCGTCTAGGCCGAATACGATGAAATCACAGTAATTATCCTTCCGTCGGTCGCACCTGTTCTACACACATGGTAGTCGTTTTTGCTTAGTTTTTTTTCTCAAAACCGAATAATTTGACAGTCTGGGAGACGATAATTGAGGTACTCGTTGTTATTAAAAGTTTTATTAACAAAATTATGAAAACATAAACATTGTTGGGTGCACGAAAGGGGAAGCTGAGGATTGCAATAGAACTGAAACTCGGTGAGCGTGAGGAGGACTGTATTATACGTGCTTGCGGAATTGAGTAGAATTAAAACTGAGGTGAAATAGAGTACAACTGGGAGACAAGGGCAGCACTCGAAACGCGTGAACTGGCAACGGTGTGAGAGAGTGAGAAGTTACTGGGGTGGTAGTTGGAAGCAGAATGATTTTGGAAGAGCTCTGTCGTCGATAGGAAAATGAAATTGGGAGAAAGAAATAAAGAAAGGGAAAAACCTAGAAAAGGGGGCTGGGGGGCCCCGCAGGTGAGGGGCAGGTATTGAAGTAGTTGGAGACAATTAGGCGGTCGGAGACAATGACGCGGGGAAGTCCGAGGTCAAAGACTCTGACAACTTCGACGCTTTGCGTCGTACAAACATAATGCAAAATTAATTATAATGCACAAATTTAAAAATTATGTAGAATTCAAATTCAGTCTTCTTCGTCGCAACTCATGTTTTGGCTCTCTACACACGATTGGCATGTAACAATTTTTTGGCCGTGGTTCCGACATACATTTCTTTCACAGGCATCACACTTTACTCCAGTTTTGTTATTTTTGTGAGAACCACATAGGTAGCAAATCCCTGTGCGTGTTGTGTTGCATGGATTCCCAGCATCACTCTCACGATAACGTTCAAGGAAAGTGTATAGCACTTTTGGCAGTGATTTTTATTGTCGCTCGAGTTCGATGGTTTTCCATCAGCTGCACAAACTTTTTCAAAAATGTAGTTCTACGACAATCCTTATTGGGGTTGTTGAAGGAAAAAATCTTTTGAGCGTTGATTCCAGCTACGTCAAGGTCTCGATAAAATACAACCATGGTCCACCGACGTGTAACTCTAGCAGTTGAATGTGTGGAACACATTAGGTCGACTGTATCAACCCCTCCCTTTGTTTTGTTATAATCGATTATAATGTCGGGTTTTCCAGTTTCTTGATCGACGTCTAATTCTCTTAGAACACGAGCGATCTCTGTATCAGAGGAATACCGACGAGTAGGGCGTGACCTGAAAAAGTTCACCATTAGGTTTACGTAGATTTTTTCACGAACTCTAAATTTGTTAGGATGCGAACACTGCTAAAAAATGAGATCAAGATCTGCACACTATGAGTATTTATTGATCCATAAAACAATAACTGTAGTTACAGAAACGATCTAAACTCATCAAGATAAAAAATTTGATGTAATTTACTTACATTGTTGAACTATGTCGCACTGGTGTGTTCTCACTGCTGGGTCTTGTCGCGCTGCGGTGTTCTCACCGTGAGGTACCAGTTGTTCACTGATGTCGAAACGAAACTGATTACCAACATGTACCGATGCAAACTGGACGTAAGCAGGCGCGTGGAATCATAAACAAAGCATATGGTGGGGGGGATTTCTCAGAAAAGAGATCAAGGGGCAATAATTTTGTCCAGTGAGCGGTGTAAACACCGCGCGCGCGACCGACGGAAGGTTATAGTGAACCGAAGTCTGCTAATTGGAAGAACTGGCGGCACAATACAGCGAAAGTAATCGTTTCATCGTTTGCGCTCCCTCAAGTCTCACTCTAACCATCCATCAGCTCGACTCGTCGTCGCGTCGTTCAAATTGCCTACAGGCACGCGCAGGCGCTAGGAATATGTCGTATCTGAACAAACATAACCTGATTACAGCTAGGCAATTCGGCTTTAGACCTGGCGTTGGAGTCGAGGAGGCTCATTATACTCTTACAAAAGACCTTTATGAATTAATGGATAGGAAGAGGAGTGGAATCTAGGTCTTGATAGACCTTGCCAAATGCTTCGATTCCATAGACAGGAATAGATTGATCAGCGCCTTGGAACGTCATGGAGTAATGGGGAAAGAGATCTCTTGGTTCACGAGCTACCTGTCTGGTAGGAGGCAGTTGGTGAGTGTTGATGGGGTGGAAAGTGGCATACTCCCTGTAAATTTTGGAATTATTCAAGGGAGTACGCTGGGTCCAGATTTATTTAGGATATTTATCAATGATATTGTGAAAATACCCATTAGCGGAAAGGTGTACCTACTCGCCGATGATGCAGCCTTCCTGTTTGAACAGGAGTCATGGCTAGCGGCTTTTACTCGAGCAAATGAGGGAATGAATAACATATGCTTATGGCTCAACTCTCAATCTCTCACCATAAACGTAAATAAGTCAAAATACCTATTGTTTTCCCGTGCCAGAGACAAGGACTCTCATCCTTAAAACCTGAAATTGCACTTGTGTAATTCATAGTACATGGCATGTGGGTGCTTGGAAATAGAGAGAGAGAAGTGCACAGTACCTAGGGTTAGTGTTGGATGAGAGTCTTGATTGGAAGGCCCAGGTGATCGTTTTGGCGAAGAAAATCAGGAAATTTGTTCACATATTCCATACCATTCGAAACTACTTCTCGAAGAGCACTCTCATTTTATCGTACAAAGCCTTAGTACAGTCAGTACTTGGTTTTGGCGTTCTCTGGTGGGGGTAATGCTTACAGTAGCGTGCTGGAACCAGTAAATGTACTGCAAAGAGCTATTTTGAAGGTACTTCTAAAAAACCCCGGAGGTTCCCTAGTGCTGAGCTGTTTGACGAGGCCAAAGTTTTTAGAATGAAGCAGCTCTGTATAAAGCACGCTCTGCTTTACTTCCAGAAGCATCCTGAAATATTGGATACCAACAAGCCGTGTAACCGTGCAGTGAGATTAACAACCCAAGCAGTGATCCCTCCTAGCCGCTTAATATCTACGTCTCGCCACCTGTATCACAACCTGCCATACATCTTGCGGACCGTATCGAGCTCTCTGGCCCACCCTCATTCCGTCAGCAGAAAGGTTTACAAAAAGTCATTCTTCTCGTACCTCATTGCTGCCACTCCCTCGGAATGTGATGCCATGATGTGCAGTATTTATACTGTTTGATAAATTATTACTTTTTTTTTACATATCATATTATTTTTCTGTTTTTCTTTGAAGCATAGTAGGTTTAAGCATATTATTTTTCTGTTTTTCTTTTAAACATAGTAGGTAGGTATATAGTAACTAGTTGTTTATGAAAAATCTTAGGTCAATATTTGAGGAACTAAATGTTATAAATTAATATAGAATAAGAAGTAATTCACTACTGCAACTCTCCCCCCCCCCTTGGCACGGATCAATAATCCATGAGAGGGGGTAGTTTCCATGACAGGACAGGAATTAATATTGATTTTCTCTTTGTGTTTTTTTTCGCTGTTTTCTTTTCCTTATATATGTAAATATTTCGGAAATATATATCATTATTCATTATTCATTCGTATGTCGTACTGGTCTTTTTATAGAATAGATGGGTATCGGAGGTGTGATAATAATAAAACGTTGTGTAGTAATTTGCAGTGTTTTTTCTCTCCATCTTATTGACAAGTTAAGTAGCATTTTTCTATCGATTCCTGAATGGTTCTAGAAAGTAGGCTCAGATATCACGTCACAACGCGTGTTTTCCTCAACGGTTAACAGTTACATCCACGCGTTTAATGGAAGGCATTGCTTCAACACCATTTTACTCCAAATAGTTTAATACGACCCCGTGATGTCATTCAAAATGGCAATTTCAAAGTTTTATCAAATAGCTCTTAGACTTTATCTAGATGCCCTGAAGTACACCATAGACGGCGGAAAACGCTTCATGGACGGAACTCTTTCCAACTTATATTGCTTTATTATTCATTCTGAATGATACACCTACGTTTTCGGTCAGAATTTGATACTTCACGTTTCACGGCATTGGAATTCGAAATCTGCAATGTTTGTCCGCCGTCCGAGCCATATCTTAACGTGAACTAAAAAATTCGTTCTTTCGCACACAAAAACCCCATTCGGCATCCAGTTGGGGAATCCGATCGGACGAAACCTAAGGTTGTTATGAGCAAAAAATGTTTGAAATTGGCCAAAACTAAATTTTGACGTCGCGTTCGGTATTGTTTTCTGGGTATTTTTCGATGCTCGGTAGAAAGAAAGGAGTCTAACACGTGTAGGATCGCGTGTACATCGAAAACATCGAAATCACAGTAAATGTAGTGAGCCAGTGAGCGGGACATAACCACGAAAGTCATCATTTGCTCCCGACCTGCTCCCAGCGGGCAGCGTTTTTACAGAAATCTCATGCTACGCAACTGGCGAGTTAGGAGAGTTATTCGTTTACGTTTCTAAAACCTTGCAAATTATTACACCACGGTTTATTATTCTCATGGACAGTTTGACCTAGTCTCACCTCCGAGACCCATCCCGTTCGAGTCAGTGTCGAAATATACCAGTAAACCATACCAAACATGACCTGACACAGTGGAACGACAACTAAACTAAACATTTCAGGCGCCCGAACGCGCCTTTAGGCAATTGGTAGGACGTTGCGAGTGGGTAGTTTTGAGACAGTAGAAAGGGAGTACAAACGATGAAACGATTACTTTCGCTGTAGTTATTGTCCCGCGAATTCTTTCAATTAGTAGACTTTGGCTCGCTATAATTAATTGTAATTTGACTACAGGCAGTTATACACGTCTGATACTCATTCCATTCGACGCAGGATCTAAAAATACTTCACGAGACCAAACACGGCGTATTTGCAACAAAACTGCCAAAATTGAGTTTTTGTTCATTTTCTTAACCATTTTTTGCCCACAACAACCATGGGCTTCGTCCGATTGGATTGTCGAGCAGGCGGGCAGAACTAAATACCAAATGAGATTTTTTCGCATAAGAATGTATTTCTTAGACCATGTTAAAGGCACAAAATGGCCCGGACGGCGGACGGACACTGCAGATTTAGAATGCCAAAATGTACTTAAAGTGTGAAGTTCTATTTCCCGATTCCGTGTTTTATAATAATGATAAAGATCTATTGGGCTCAAGGCATCTCCTCCACCCACTTTCAAAATAATTAACGATTTCTTAAGTATTTAGTATTTCTGGGACTGAAGCCAGCTGGTTCAAAGGTAGAACTGACGTTAAATTTCCGAATTGCCCTACGGAGGTTGTGTGGGGGGAAATGGGGACATTTAGGGCTTGAGAAAAAAGTGTAACAGTGGCTTCGGTTCTACTACGTAATCTCAATGTGGTCACGTTGTGTTAGCCCCGACGGATATTATTAACCCGAGCAGACGGGCGCAGCTATTGAATGGTTTTTGCTTCTAATTAAGTGACGGATCGCTACCGAGTCCAATTAATTGTCTTCTCCCCGCGCGTGCAGCGGTGGTGGAAGAATAATGGTGTCGTATTGTAACGTGACAAGTGAGGTTAGTCGAAAAACAGCATCCTGGACAGCGGTCTTAAGTCTTGGGATGGAAACAACTCATGAAGGGCGGTTATCGTTCGAAAGGGCCGTTGAGAGCTTGTTTGTTTGGTCAATGGCGAAGAGGGGGGGGGGGAGGGGATGGATGGGGGTATTCCAATTTATTAATCAACGTTATTTCAGCATTGCTCGAAACAAATGTACTACAATTTCAAGGGTAGGTGGTACAATGGGCAGCGACGGAGGTCCTGAACTGAAGACGTGACAAAGGGGTCGGAATTAAGACCTGTCTGAAGCAATTGTTGAGCTGAAACAATGCAAAACGGAGGTCCGGAGACAACCCCTTCTCTCCATCACGGACTTTGACACTGAACGTTACCGTAGACCGTCGAGTACTCAAAAACGTCTAATAAATAGCGTAACTGCAACAGGTCAATCTGTTACTACAGAATGAAAATATACTTGCGAATGATCGTCCTTGTTTGAAGGACTACCGTCCTGTTCCCGTGTGATGGAAGCTTCAGCTAAATGAGTGCGTACTACCACGTTCTGCTTTGACCCGTTTTCACATTCCTCAGCCCTACATAGGAAGCCTATGACCGTTGCGCCCAGTTTGCAAAGAAAGTAGTGGTAAAGAAACAAGGTCACAGTCGATCTGTCACTTTGAACATTACGAACCAAGTAGATAGTTTGATCAGGTAGAAAACCAGATTGAAAACTCCTCCCAGATGGCACGGGATTCCCCAGGGGTCGTAACTGGTCTGTTTCCTTATTTGATGACTGTACCTAAACCATCGACGAGGGTTATATCAGTCATGGACGTTGCAGTTTCGCTAATATGCAAGAGGCCGGCCTCTGCAGCATCCACCGAACTCAGACCTGTGGTGGTACGGCAGGTATTTGGTCATTAGCCAGTCTCCCAGTAGAGAGCTGTTGCCCGTGTGTGACCGCGCGGAGGTGACCACCTGAGGAATCCCGTACCATCTGGGAGGAGTTCATAACCTGGTTTCCCACCTGATCTAACTGTGTACTTGAGTGGCAAGTTTCAAAATGACAGATCAACTATGACCACGTTTCTTAGCCATCACCTTCTTTGCGAACTTTGCAAAATGGTTATAGACTTGCTGTGTAGCAGTCAATGCTGCTAAGTTCGTTTGCGCTCCCAACAACCGTCGCTCACTGTTGTAGAAACTGCAGTGGAGCAGCACATGGTTTTTGTTTCCTCCGCACTGGAGGCACAAGATGTGCATAATGGAGAGTTTCAGAGAAAAGAAGTGGAGCTGCGCATTGAAGTCACGATGTCCCGTGAGGAACTTGCTCGTCCAGTGGTCTGGCTCAACCCATTTTCTTGAAGGACGTTCACGGATGTTGCGGAAGAACTCATACGTATCACGTTCCTTTGACGAGGATTCCCATCTCGCTTGCCATTTCTCTAGCGCCCATTCATCGATGGCGGCCAGGGGTCTTAACTCCGCACTGAAAACACACCGGCAAATGATGTCCACTGAGAGACTGGCAAAGTAACCAAACCTGGTCAAACCTATTGAAGCGTTTACCCAGCACAGCTACCTTGCTGTTTTCGTCCACTCCCCATCTTGACCTACTGTCTACGTCCATGCCTTCTCTACCTGAACCCCAGAAGAAGTGAAGATATCAGGGAGGCAGCTGCGGACCAAAGGACCTGCCAGAGCTGCTGGGACTAATGGCATTTCGCCATGTTCTAGTTCCCCTGCGAGCCCAGTGGGGGGGGGGGCCACTTAGTACCCCAGCCGCTGCTGGTACTCATTGCCTTCCCCCTCTGGGTTTGGAGGAGGGGAGTGCCCGGTCGGGGCTTAGAAAGCCTCACGTCCCAACGCCCATTGGCCACCACGTCCCTATCCGAACCCTATAAACTCTGCTAGGGACTGCCCCCCCCCCCTCCACACCAACATTGACACTCTGCCATTTGCTGGAGCGTCTTGTACATTCTCAAGAGTGTATCTTGGGAACTACTATCATGATCCATTGCTACGTTCATTATAAATAAATAAATACAAATTGAAAAAATACGATTTTCACATTTTGTTCATCTCTGTTCAATACACCGTCAAAGGTACGTTTATATCGAGCAATATACAGGTATTAATTGGTCAAAGACAAACTACAAGGTCATAAAGCGATATTACGATACAGTATTCCTGCCAGCTGTCACTTATGGTGGAACAACTCCTCGCAGAGTGTAAGGAACAGGGCAAATAGCGTCCAGAGGGACGTCCTGGCAGGCATAACACGGGCATGTAGAACGGCGTCAACGGCAGCTCTGCTGGTGGTAGCAGGCTACCCGCCCTTGGACCTATTCCTGGACATACAAGTAGAAAGAAAAAAGTCACAGTGGCCATAAAGCAGGGCCTGGCGATTAAGGACTGTAGCAAAGAAAAAAAGCAAGGAGGCACTGGAACGACTGATGGGCAAATGGCAGGCCTGCTGAAAGAATGAGCAATCAGGCAGGCTCACTTGTGAAATTTTCTCTGAAGTAAGGAGGAGGCTAAGGTTTGTGAAAGACAGTCCAAGCCACAGACCGTTCCAGCTGTACACCAGACGTGTGTGTTTCAATGGTAAGCCGCAGCTACTTGAAAGAAGAAGCTCGAGAAGATGCACAGGTGTGAAACTACTAGCCATATCCTAAAAGAAGGCAGTCTGTATGTGGAGGAGAGGATGTGCTCAAAGGCAGCGCCCAGTATGAAGGGCCGCTGAACCTGTTGGTGGAGCAACAAAATGGCAGTAGCAAGATGGACAATTTCCCTGAAAAGTGGCACAGAAAGTGGGGCCACGGCCCCAATATGGGTGGGAGGTAGGTAGGGGAAGAATAGTATAGGTTCAGTGTGAGGGGGGGAAGGGATATATAGCATTAGCAAACTGAATTAAACCTTTCGCAATTAGAATTAAACCTTTCGCAATTAGAATTAAACCTTTCGCAATTAGAATTAAACCTTTCGCAATTAGAATTAAACTTTTAGCAAACTGAATTAAACCTTTCACAATTAGAATTAAACCTTTCGCAATTACAGTTAAACCTTCACTTCACAATCACGTTCCTCACAAAACCAAAAAAAAAACCTACGAACACTGGTATGACTATAATTGACGGGTAGAGAAGGGTGACGCTACTCGGGGAAGGTCAAAGAAAGTTTGGCAGCCAACGGGGAAGTTATTGACCGTCCACAGACAAGGTATTGTTTTGGGGACTCGACTCATGTCCTCTGATCATGTTTAGTGCAGAGAATTAATTTAATGAAAGGTTCACTTGTTTTTGTTAAAGGTTTAATTCAGTTTGCGAAAAGTTTAATTCTAATTGCGAAAGGGTTAATTCTAATTGTGAAAAGGTTAATTCAGTTTGCTAAAAGGTTAATTCAGTTTGTGAAAGGGTTAATTCTAATTGTGAAAAGGTTAATTCAGTTTGCTAAAAGGTTAATTCAGTTTGTGAAAAGTTTAATTCAGTTTGCTAAAAGGTTAATTCAGTTTGTGAAAAGTTTAATTCAGTTTGCTAAAAGTTTAATTCAGTTTGCTAAAGGTTTAATTCAGTTTGCTAATCCTATAATTTGCCGGATGTCATTGCGAGGAACGTGTCGACTGTAAGTGCTCAAGAATGTTCAAACTACGTCATGGACATGTACCTCGTACTTCCTGCCGCAGCTACAGGCCAACCCCTCCACTGACCTTCCCCTTTCTTTATATATATATAATTTTCTGTTTCTATATATATTAACAAATTATTAAATTGTTTGTTTATTGCGAAAAGTTTAGTTCAGTTTGTGAAAGGTTTAATTGTAATTGCGAAAGGTTTAATTCTAATTGCGAAAGGTTTAATTCAGTTTGCGAAAGGTTTAATTCAGTTTGCTAAAGGTTTAATTCAGTTTGCTAAAGGTTTAATTCAGTTTGCTAAAGGTTTAATTCAGTTTGCTAATGCTATAAAAGTACTCTCCCTCCCCCCACCGATCAGTAGTTTGTAATGCTTAACAGGGGGAGGAATACCCTAGTACTCCTAGGACAAAAGAGGGCAATGAAACCCGAAAACCCACCAGTATCATGGAAAAAAGCCATGATACAAGAACAGGGAGCAGAGTACATAGCCCGACGATTCGAGCAGTCTAGTACTTAGCCCGGTGGACTGGGTGCCAAATTCTCCGCCCCTGCACTAGAACAAACCACAATTAAATAATTACCTTTAGAGATCCGAAAACTCCGCCTCAGCCAAGCAAAAACCTGGCGCCGCCACGAGTTCCAGCCAGGGCATGCCGTGAAGTATGACCGAAGCCAGAAAGGCACAGGGGCCTGCTGTTCCCGGGTGCGCCGGATAATATGGGGTGACCGGACAATCTGAACGATGTAATGGTTCGCGGCAGGCTGCGGGAGGTGGCAACACTGACCGCCACCTGTGCAGCCTGCCGCTGTTTATATTAGCGAAGGAGCCACGTTTCTCCATCAGAACGGCTGCCGGCTTCGTTGACGAATCATCCCCTGTTTTAAGCCAGTGTTTTAATTCCCTTTAGATTGTGTGAAGTAAGGTAAGCGATCAGAGCTTGGTGTTTCATTTTCCCCATTGTTCCTTTATTGTTATTAATACAATCCGAGCATAGGTTATTTATTTCATTTTAAAAGGAGTTCGTTTCATTTCGAGTTTTTGCTGATTAAATTCAAGTGGGTCTTAATTGCTTTATAATTTCATTTCCCATTACTTTCTTGAGAGCCATTATTTTTTTTATTTCATCAAGTGAGTATTATTGAGCGTATTTGATTTGTTCTTTTCTTTTGGGCCCAAACACGACTTTCACGCGTGTTCTGTACGCGGGAATTGTGAGACAATTCCCCAAGTACGTTACAACGAGGAAGGAAGAACGTGAGCTTACGAGCAAGGCTATTGAGTTGCTGATGGCTTGTTTTGGGCCACGTATGAGGCCTAGGTGCAACCGCCTCCCCACTGTTCAGGAACAGCAGGTTTAAGACAAACTGTGAGTTTGTTGAAAATTGTTAGAGCCTTTTCGGAAAACAAAAAAATGTTATGTTTGGCTTTTTAGGCCTATACCTTCGTTCGCTTAATTTTTATTGAGCTATTCGCTGAGAAAACCTGTTAGGTACTTAGTAGAAAATAATTTGAAAGTTTAATCAAGATCGTTAGAGCCGTTTTTGAGTAACAAGCAAAAAAAAAAGCGCTCAGTCCTTTGACACATTACCAGTCTTAACACGCGATTTGTATTTTTAAATAATAGAAAACTTCATCGGGCCGAGTTACAACATAGCGACGGAATATTGTAAATATTTGCGCGTCTGATTAACGTGTACCGTAATTTGCAGTCACAGCCAGTTACTTGACTTAATGATCTGCACGAGCGGAGTTTATGACAATAGAACATCTTGTGGTCGCATATGACTGATCTGAAATATGATTTACGCGCCTCGCACGTGAGGAAGTACCGTAACGTATTGCAATACGCTTATAGTAAACGGGTAATGGGTTATAATAAGGTTGTAATTCTTCGTATATTCTATATAATTTTTGTGGGGGCACGTGGAAACATCTGCTTCGCGCTACAAGCATGTTCCCGGTACGGAGAAATAATTCGGAGGGTTTCGCTTCGAAATAAGGAAGTTTCCGGGAGAATTAAGCTCATTTTTATAGCTCGCTCCAAAAAGGGGCCCACGCATTGATTTATTCGAGGTATTAGGCTCCCGGTTTATGCAAATGTTCTAAATTATAGCTATTATTTTTATAGATTTTCCATTTCTTCGCTTCCTTTCGGCCTCGAAAAGCGTTTTGGAAAGGTTTTTACCTCGAGAGAGAACGAAAGAGCTTTTGTAATGGTTACACAATCGCTTACAATTAATGAGGCGTATTATAGGGAACTGTTTCTGCCACTTTTCTTCCACTATCCCCACTACCGCCTCCGCTGTTTCGCTCTGCCAAATAACTCACGCCGTGCCCAATACCCCGGAACTTATCATTTCCTTTCGAACTGGCGCCGCTTGAGGCCGGAATGGGTAGTGGAAACATTTTGAGTTTGTCGCAAAACACTTGTTCATGAATTCAAACCTTCCTTTAAAGAATGAAAGAAAAGGTAAATCATTAAATGTATAGGAGTAATTAAAGTTAATAAAAAAATTGAAAGATTGTCCTCTCGGATGTCGATAACAATACGAAGAACTGATTGGTCCGTGTAAGCGACCCACCTGGGAGAGTCGTCCTCGATGAGGTGTTTGGGTTAGACCGGCTGGCAGGAGCAAACATAAAACATCGGCTGGCAGAATGTCAGGGACACCGTACAAACTGCCGTGATGACTGTTGATGACATCAGACCCCCCCTCCCCCACCCCACCAGCTGTTGTATGACGCCCCCCCTCCCCTCCTGCAAGCAGATCTGGCGTCACCCCCGCCCCCAACTGCAGCTGATGTGACGTAAGACCCCCCCCCCCAAGGATATTAACAACTGATGTGACGTCATGTCCCCCACCACTATGAATCTCCCTGTGTGACGTCATACCCCCACACACATGTTCACGCTAAATAAATCTCGAGCTCACGTGGAGCCCCGTCCCTACGTATTTTTTACTAAGACGTAATTGTGCAAAAAATGGTCGCCCTACGCTCCTACCAAACTATACGCAAATTACGAGATTGATAATAAAAAATATCGCGTATCGTTATTATCACGAAATAATTTTATTAAATAATGTGTACGTCACACAGGGAGATTCATAGTAGTGGGGGACGTGACATGGGGTATGACGTAGATCCACTCAGAAGTTGCGCCAATTGTGTGGGGGGCATGACGTCACACAATGGGATTCATAGTGGTGGGGGACGTGACGTCCCATCAGCTGTTAATGTCCTTGAAGGGGAGGGGGTGACGTCAGATCAGCTGGTGGATTGGGTGGAGAGGGGATTACGTCACTCATCCCAGAAGTGGCATAGCCCTCACTACCGCCGTGTGTATAAGAAGATGCATAGTTTGAAAATGTAGCGTCTATTCCTGGCTTTTAATACCCAGGAATTCCCCTTCTGCTTTAATTCCATGTCCGAACTCGTTCTTAGAACAGGTCAAATATAGAAAACCCTCCTCACCGATTAACTTTACTTGGCGAAACAGTGCTGTATGTGCTTAAGCCTCGAAAGCCTTCTTCCCGCAGTTAACACAGTTCAGGGCTTCTTTTTTCTTAACCCTGACTTCACCTTCGTGCCTCCGCTTCCTCGAACTTTCAACAGTCTTGCTGGATTTCCCGAGCTGCGTATGACGTTGGCTGGCTGCTTTATTTTTTAGCGCAATAGCACGTTGGGCAGCGCTGCATGCTAGGCCTATTACCACTTAAAAGACGTCGCACACACCAGCCCCTTTTAGGATGCTGAGTATGTTAGGGGTTCAATGAGCTCTTGGGAAAAGTTTTTGAAGCGCCTAGCTGAAGGGAGCTGAGGTGTGCTCTGCCTTTCCATCCTTCTCGCTGCACAAGTTTCATTCAACAATCAATCATTCAATCTTATTGAAGTTGCATGTAACTGGGCAGAGTGCCCAGTGTGGAAGTGGCGACTCTTAGTTTCCGTCTGGCGAGAGTGAGAATTGCCTCCGCCTTGAACAGGAACTTATACTTACTACTTACTTACTGCCAATGGGCATTTTTTCCAGTGTCGCCCATCAGGCCCCCTGCCAATTTAGACGACTTTTCTCACTTCTACGTAATGCTCGGGCCCAACGGGTAGAGGATTTGGTGCCCATTTTGCACAGTAGGGCTCGTGGCCTCTCTGAGCCGGTATCCAAATAAGGGAAAGCCTATTATGAGCACCTGAAAACATTCCCACGTCAGCCTGGATCTGAAAGTGTAGACCGAGATGGCCTTTAACGCAGCCTGGCTGTACACATAAATCCGCTTAACCTTGAGTTCTGTGCTCAGAATGTGTTAATGTCTCTTGTGCTCAGATAGCTATGGGTAGAATTTCTACTTGATATAGCGCGGCTTACTTTCCTAGCGGCTTGGCAAGGCTAAAATTAGGTCCTCCAATGCCTAGACTAGCCTTGCTTCCATCACAGAACCATCACTGTACCACAACAACGCGCCCACCTCAGTTGGAAACGGCCTCCTTTCCTGCTGTTTCGGTGAGTAAATGCAGGCACTTAATGGCAACCGAAAGTTCTTCCACTCTGGCGTAACGTCAGTAGGATTGCTAGTCTTCTATTTTGAACTGTTTCACAGTTCCTTGTGGACTTTCCTTTGTCGTGTGGAAAGCCCTCCCAGGTATGCCGTCCTTTGAACATGTATGTGGAAAGGTGAGAGTTGCGATAGGCCTTCTATTAAAGCAGTGGGGCGAGCGTTCATGGCTCCTGCCTCCGCAGTTTCTGGAGCTTTCCATGAACTGACGGCTATTGGTCGCCTTCCATCATACAGTGGAAAGGACATGAAAAACGGAGACTTGTTACCCCCTTGTCGCGCGATCTCTTCCTAATGATCACCTCCTACCTCACGGATAGGGTGGTGCTAATGCAGGAGGGTCTGTTGAAAGTCTCAAAAAATGTCACAAAGGGCTGTCCACAGGGCTCGGTGCTGCGACCGCTGCTATGGAACCTTGTGTTTGACGGCCTCTTGGAGCAGCTTGCCGCTGGCGGATTCAGTGTACTCGCGTACGCTGATGATGCGGTGGTGGTTCTCCAGGGGTCGAGCAGAGCTGCCCTCGAGGTAAGTGGAGCCTGAGTGGCGAGCGTCCTGGAAGCCTGAAGTGGGACCAGCAAGCTGGAATTTGCCCCAACTAAATATGAAATGATGATGTTAAGGGGCAAAACCGTAAAAGGCTGTCTAGTGCAGAACCTAGACGAGGCGCGACTGCCGGTCATTCGGCTTGGTGGCGTGGGTTTGACCGCCATACGTGAGGTCTGGTACTTTAGGGTTCACCTCACTGGCGGCTCATATTGAGAAAACGGCCCTACATGCGTTTGCTGGAGTATCAAGACTGGCGTGCTCGGGGTGGGGACTCGGTTTTCCAGACCTCATCACGGCCTGTATGGGATTGTTTCTCGGCATTCTGCTTTACGCTGTTCAAGGATGGTGGGGCCTCGCCAATTTCCAACGATAAGAGAAGGCTGCTCTCGGCACAGTGGGCTGCGCTTATCAAAGTTGCAAAGGCTTACCGAACTGTGGCCGCCTCAAGCATTGTGGTCGCGTGTGGAGTTCTCCCGGCTGATCTGGAGGCCGCCAGACGATACGCAAACTGGAAGGTAATGAGAAAGCTTGTTGTTTCCTGCCCGGAAATAACGTTACCTCTGAATGAAGAGGACATGAATTCGTCCAGACGAAGGGCGATAAAGGCCTGCCTAATAAGTGCGTGGCAAGAAAGGTGGACAGAGGCTGAACCTGGCCGATGGACGTTTGCCCTATTCCCGTCTGTGGAGGGCAGATTAAAGATGAGGTGGCCTTGGATACTCTGTATCTCATCTCTTGTTGGGGCACGGGGATTTCAGGGCTCCGACTCGGTATCTGTGAGGAAGAGACGTGTAGCTGTGGAATCGCCCCTGAAACAGCGCAACACGTAATCACTGAATGTTCCAGATGGATAAGTCAGCGTGCACGTCTGAGGGAGACGGTGTTCGGGGATGAGCTCCCAATTGACCTGACCCGTTACGTGTCAGCGACTGGCTTCCCGGCGCTGGAGGACTTTAAGAGGAGCGTCCTCACTTAGTCAATTTCCGAACAGGGACCGTATCCTCCCCAATATTGTACCTGCCTTCGACACCTCTTAGCTTCATTGCACTCGCAAAAAAGACGGAACGAAGCGGAGGCTAGTCGGCACCGCTGGGGGAAGCGATAGGAGGCCTAAGACCCTGAGAGGCTCTCCCCTCAGGCAATGTTAGATCTCCGAGGCACACCAGAAGGCCGCTAGCGGGCGACCACTTAGCAACTGGTAGCACGGGCTGCTAGAGCCCCGCTGATCCCCCGATGAGGGGAGCCCACTGGCAGAATGAGGAAGGACTCGTCCTGGTCTGGTTCACTAAGTGCTGGAGGGTGGGCTCCTGAAGCCGTTAGGCCAAGGAGTTGCTTTCCCTCGTCTACGACGTGGGGACGGGTTAAGAGCTCTCAGGCTGGCAAAACTCAGACCGAAAGGTCGGCAGTAGAATTTCTCAAACCCCCTAGTCGAGCCGGTCTATCATTTTTGAAGTGACGCCCCATGATTTACTGTACATCCTCTTGCACGCACACAAAGCATGTTGCTTGCCCAGTAACACCCCAAATTATTTCACCTCTGTCATCTGTTGGAGTCTCACTCCTTGCATAGCGGGTGGCACTATTCCCATGTTTGATTCGCCGACGTCATTCTTCGTATTATTTTCCTTTCAAACACAGGTAGTGCCTCTTCCCTCCTCTTTCCATAACACCCACGCTTCGAATCCATCCCACACTGCACGTCTACATATTTATTATACGAAATCAGCTCCAGGTTTTGCTTATTGTGACTTGTGTTCCTTTTGTGTCTTGTTGGACATGAGGGAGAATTAAAACTTCGAAACGTCGCCATGACTGAATACCGATCAGAAGTATGCGTATATACACATAACTGGGGCGATAGAGAGCGTGGAACAGTTGCTGCATATTGTTGTACCAAACTGGTGGTATGTGCATTGATGCCCACAGTGACAACCTTAGCAACCAATGAGCGATTAGGGTGGAAGGCATCCATAATTTCGCTTTGTAGAGAAAATGTCGAACTTATTTCAGAATCTCATATGTCATCTTCGGAAACAAAACAACAACAAAAAGGCGTCATGGAGATGTGTACGGGGGCTGCCAGTGTTGAAACGGGGCAATCGATGATGTCGCTCAATTAAGGGGCGATGGATTTGATAGCGAAAACTTCTTGAATTGTCACGGCTCGGAAATGAATGTTTTGCCAGAGGGCGGAGCGTTGAGGCAGAGACAGTAGCGGCGGTAATGAAGTGTGTTTGGCGGTACCGAAGATTTAGTGGACAGTTCTAGTGGGACAGGCCCCTCCGAGTGTACTCGTAATCTTTAATGAAATTCTTGGTCTTCATTAATAACACATTATAGCTCTCGGCAAGTCGCAATTTACAGCTTGCGTTCACGTAGCTCCAGATGCCCTTCCTATCCAACCCTTTCTCCTTCCAAACATTCTTACCGTAGAATACGAAACAGTCGGCTTCTCTTCATCCCCTGGCTCTTCGCCCTTTTCAATGTTCCCCGTTCCGCCCATTAAACGTGAGGTGACAATTTACTGGCAGATTCGAACGAGTTCAAATCGCGCCGTCCTTCAACTGAAGCGACAAGAGCCAGCGAGTGCGAAGGAAATTAATTGCGGCGTGTGACGTGAGTCATGTTCAAAGCCATTCGGATCTCAAATTCACTGCAGGGCGAAAACCACGGGAATGAGAATTCGATTATTAACTGTTACAATATACGACCTTTTGGTTATTAACGATATTTTGTTGAAAATAACCTCCCAAGTCAATTAGTTCGGTGGAATGGGAATTGAGCATTTTGTTCATTCGTGTTAGTTTTTGTACTCGTGACATGTTCATTGTGTCAATGATATACTTTAACGTACCACCAGCTCCACGCGTTCATATCCAATAATTTTAGAACCTCCACTTTCTGATATTCGGTCCGGGATCCTTCGTTTAAATTGAGGATTTCTTGTTCTAAATAACTGGGACTACTTTCCTAACGCACCTGCAAACTGCATGAAGAGCTATGAACATGGGGCCGTCATTGAATGCATTTCTACAGAAACGTAGTAGAAGATGTAGGTACTGATCAGCTACCCTGTACCCTGCGCGCTTGACAAAATCTTATCTTCTTTATCTTATTTTTGGAAAATTGGAAAAACGAACTATTGATATTTATAGTTGCATTGGAGCACAATATTCACAATTTCACAATATTGATTAATTCTTCAATATATGCAAAAAATACATGACAGTGTTTGGTTGTTCCATATTCATCAATTGATCGGTTAGGGGGCAGTTCTGAAGTAAAATCCCATCCTGCAGGGTTGCTATGGAATGAAAAATGAGAAGAGAAAAAAAAGACCCAACCTCTTCAGCACTTTCTTTGCACCCAGAATGACTGACGTTGGTTGGCTGTTCAGCAGGCCGAGTTAGCTGGGTCTCTGACCTCCTAAATGTGCTCACTAGCTCTAACAGAATGTCATTGTTTTCCGAAACACCTTCGTCCTCAAGCCCTTTTGTTACCTATGGAAAGTCCACCTCTTCGGTTATTTCCGATTGACAACAGATTTCCTCCGTCTCCCCGACTTTCCCAAATTTTCTTTTCCCTCCCCTCAATTTACTTTCCTCCTCCCAAACTCATTCCCCTGCGAGTTCTCATGAAAGTCAGTCGTCTCCCGTTTCTCACAATATACAGTAATCTAACAGTTCTCACGATACGGTCGTCTCCCAGTTCTCTCTACAATTCTACAATTCATCTCTCTCTCTCTCTCTCTCTCTCTCTCTCTCTCTCTCTCTCTCTCTCTCTCTCTCCCTCCCCACTTAGTGTCTCAAACCAGTTCACACGTATTGAGAATCCCTAGTTTGCGTTTATATACTCATACTCAACCGGACATCGCTATTCTGTCGAGTGTAATACAGTTCTCACTCACGTTCATTTAGTTCACAGTTTCAAGTTCCTCCATTCGTGAGCCCAATAGCTGCTATCCTCCACTGTTTGTGAGTGGAGTCAAGAGACTCAAGCTTCGCCATTTTTTTTCTTTTCCGAGGGCGTGCGGGACAAGTCCCTTTGTCACTGCGGCCACGTATGGGCCTATTGTGACACTAACTCTTTCTTAGTAAAAGGTGTCGTACATACCCACCCCCTTTATGAAGCCAAGTATGTCCTTCACCGCAGATTCCGCTATGATATGGGGCTCAATAATCCCCTGGGCAAAATATCCAAAGCGTTTGACTGCTAAGGCAGGGCACTCACATAGGATGTGCTCCGCCGTCTCGTCCTCCTCGTTGCAAAGTCTGCATTCCACCGCCTCTGAGATGCCCATCTTGTTGAGGTGATACCTGAGTGGGCAGTGTCCGGTGAGGAAGTTAATCAAGACCCTCAGATCCCTCCTAGAGAGTGTCAGCATGGCCTTCGCCCTTGGACCAGAAGGCGTAACAAGCCTTTTCGATTGTGAAATCCTAGCTATAAAGATCTGCGGGGAAGAGATCCTGTCTAAAGGACTCAAGAGCAAGCTGATCTACATATTCTCGGACAGCCAGGCCGCATGAAAGGCCATTGCAGCCTATAGCTTCAGGTCCTGGCTGGCGATGCCAATGGGCTCTATTTTCCTGTGTTTCCCATTGGGCCACCAAACGGTTCAGGTGACATTTAGTCATACCTACGTGAGGTTCAGGCCCGATGGGTAGGGTTTCTGTACCCTTCTTTGCAAGGTGGTCGGCCTTTTCATTGCCCTCGTGCCCCCTGTGAGCCGGCACCCAGATGAGGGCAAGCTTATTGTGGGCGCCGAGCTGCTTGAGCGCATGAAGCCTGGACCTGAAGCTATAGGCTGCAATGGCCTTTCATGCGGCCTGGCTGTTCGAGAATATGTAGATCAGCTTGCTCTTGAGTCCTTTAGACAGGATCTCTTCCCCGCAGATCTTTATAGCTAGGATTTCAGCTTGGAATATCGTGGAATACTCTCCCAGCTGCTTAGTCAGACTGTAGTTGGGCCCAACAATGCCCAGTCCAGCTCTGCCTCCCAAGACTGAACCATTGGTGTACCACCGCAGGGTGCCCACCTCGGTCCGGAACGTCCCCTGCTCCCATCGTTCCCGCGAGTGGATACTTACCCTGAATGGCAGCCGAAAGTTCTTTCGCTCTGACATGACGTCGGTAGCAAGGACTACTGCCTCTTCCAGTTTGAATTGTCTAGTTGTTCTTTGGAGGCTTGCCTTAACCCTGCTGGAGCTGTTCCCTGTCTACAAAAGCCTTAATGTTCCCAGGTAAGCAGTCCTCTGAATATGTGTATGGAGAGGTGAGATGTCTAAAAGGACTTCCATCGCAGCAGTAGGGCAAGCTCCACCATATGGAAATCCAGCTTGTCATACCAAGTGAGAGCTAGGTCTTCAGGAATCACTGCTTCTTCAGAGACAACCCAGAAATCTCTCCTTCTGACAAAGAAATTTGTGTGATTCGTCGATATTTAATTTTTAATTATAACTTTATCTGCACACACGGGTGCATTATAGATGTGAGAACAAGCGGTAAGTAGATAAAGCTTGTGTGAACGACGAGAGTGCATCAACGCACTCATCAGTACATCTAAGCAGTTTGGCAGTGAACACTAAACAGATAAGTACGGCTCTGCGTGAGATTCATCCTCTCGCAAATTAAATTCAACGGCGGCGCGGACGTTACGGAAAAATAATCGTTTTTAACGTCGTGGAGGAAGTTGTTTTCTGTTGAGGACACCACAAACAAAGAGCGCACACGGAAACGATTTTCGAGAGGCAGCTGATCTGCTTTCGGGCCCTTTTCCTTCTCGTAGTTTAATATCCCCGGAAAGGCGGCGTCTTTCAAGGTTTCATTCCTAAGAGAATGCGCGTGATAAGGCATCTATTATCAACTCCACTTTGAGGACCCGTATGAGGGTCGTGAGGCCATTGTTGCTCACTTGGAGGCTGTTCTTGACATGACCTCACCCCGCGCCTAGCACCCATTTTATACGTTCAACAACCTCTTCCTTCTCCCGTCATTCCCTTGGAAAAAGACTTGGCGCCAAAGAAAGGTTCAGTAATTGCCCGGTCGCTCACAAGGGCCGATATTTATCCGACCACGGGGTTGGGGATCTAGAGGATTAGAAATCCCCAACTTTTCATTCAAAGCGTATTGTTCGAACTCCATTTTCGAAACCCCTTTTTCCTTCCCACAATTTCCGGCGATAAGCTTTTTCAACAGTCACTTATTTTCTCTAGTGCGTTCCGAATGAGCGGAGGGAATTTCCACCGCCCATAAATCGTCTTTCTGAATGTTGTTTCCTTCTCCCGTCCTCATCACACCTCTGTGTGAATACATCGTGCTCCACTGTATCCATTTATTGAACATTTACGTTTATTTAACGCCTTCCTAGATTCCTCTTAAATCGTGTGAACAAGTACTCTGCTTATAGAAGATATTATGGCTTTTGGTTGATTGATAATCGATTTGAAAGAGTGAGTTAATTAGCCAACTAACCATACGCTTAGGTGGCCTCAGGCTCCTTCTTGAGAAGCAAATCAAGCCCAGCGATGTACTAATTGAGCCTCTTCCTTATCAGCCAGGTTTCAAGTTCAGTGTTTCCTTCCCCCTTGCTTGGATATTGTTGGATAAAGGTGGGCAAATCCCTATTTATTAACCCCTTGTCTCGATATTGTCTTCACTCGCGACCCAAGCAATTAGGTTACTTTGATTGAATATTGAGGAGTTCAATTCATTCGTTCCATTTCTATCTTTTGGATTAAATACATCTCATCATGTCTCATTACGTTGTTAATTTCGTTTCCTGATTTTCTCTTCAAGAAAAGCTATTTATTTATTTATGACCTGAGGTGAGTTTCGAGGGTTTGTTTGATTAATTGTGCTGGGCCCAGACACGAGTTACGAGAGAGTAGGAAATCCCTAGCACATCACAGCGTGGAGTTGCGAGGAGTTAAATTCCAGATTCTGCAAAATTCTTTCAAGAAACCCTGACAATTGTTCGTGTAGGTTGGCAATGCTCAAAAATACGTTTTGTTGCGTTGATGTTTCAAATTTAGGTTCTGTAGACCTTGTAAAAATATCTGGTGCGTAGCAACACACAACATTCCGCCACCACCGTAATTTCGAACACCAGCTACATATGCGGGCGCTATATCTTCGTTCAATGCATTTTTACAGGAATATTAATGGAGTACAAAATGTAGGGAATAGTTAGCTGAGAGTACTCCGAAAGTTTGATCGAAATCGTTAGAGCCGTTTTTGAGAAAACTGGAATACCGATAAATTAATATTCGACAAATCTCTTTCTATGAGTTAACTTAGCTTATATCTCCGTTCAACATATATATACAGAAATAATTACAGCGAACGAAATGTGGGTATGGGTGACTAAGAGACACTACATTAGGATTTATGACATCTGGTGAATAAGTTACCCTGAAAGTTACGGAAATGTTCGAAAAAACATTATTTTCGACATATTTTGATTTTTATCTCTGTTCAATGGACTGTCCGAGGAACATTTATTGAAAACGATATGTAGGTATTAACTATTCGGATACATCTCTGAAGTTTGGTGATAATCATTGAAGCCGTTTTGCCAAAAAGCATAAAAAACCTATGTTTGCTTCAGGGGCCTATATCTCCGTTCACCGTATTTTCATGGAGATATGTATGAAGAAGGAAAGTTAGGTATTGATTAGGAGAAGATAGTTTGAAAGTTTAATCAAAATCGTTAGAGCCGTTTTCGATAAAAATGCGAAAAACCCTAGTTTTTGGTACATTTTCGTCCCCCACCCCCCCCCCTTACCATCGGCCGAAATCGTCCATAACCTTATTTTGGTGTCTACAAAAAATAACAAACAAAACAGAAAAAGAACCAGTTCAATCGAATCAGCCGTTCTCCCGCAAATCGAACTACAGACACATACACACGGACCGCGCGCCGAAATTAGGTTTTTTAGACTCAGTAGGCCTCAAAACTGCGGAAAGCGGAAAATAAAAATTGGGGTCGGAGTGGAACGCGTCTATCGCCACAACATTCAACAAATGGGTCCTTGTTCAACATCAACTATAGTGAACGCAGTGAGAGATAAAACTCGTGGTTTATCATTCAGCTCTGGCCATCTGCCCGTCTTAAACAGTAGCTTTTGAGGTAGCGAAAAAGACTCGACATTAAGGAGCATGTGGGCAAGGGCAAGTGTTTGTGATAAGTCGTGGATCGTGTACTGTAAATTAACGTTAACAACCGCTGTATTCAATCTATTGAGGTGAAGATGTAGAAATATAATTCCAAGAATTCCACGCGCTTCTCGTCAAACACCGTTTTCTGAAAGTTGGGAGGATTTGAATAGGAGTTTCATTTCACCACCTCCTTCCAGTCAGGCGTATCATTTTTATAATTTTCCAGCTTAAGATACGTTTCCCTCCCCGAAACGAGAGTTAGCAATAAAGTTAGTTCGAAAGCGCAACGTGGTCGCGCTTTTCTCGCGTTAACTTTGTTTCCAGTGATCCGTTTATCTGAAATGAAAAAGTTTATCCGAAACTGGTAAGAGAAAATTCTCTTTTCTGTGTGACGTAGATACTTTTAGCGAGGCGAAAGCCCTATTGGAATTTCGAATAGGGTGGAAGATGAGTCCAACTTGTTCAATAAAGGTGCTTTAGGGGAGAGTGATGTCATTATGTAGATTAGCGACTGATGGGTAGGTGCGCTCCTGTTGGTTCCAAGTGCTCTTCTTTTCTCAATGTCTTCCACGATCGAGAAACTTTCTCATGTAATTCTCCGTTCAGTCTTCCGTTACAGAGGCGACCCGACATCAAAATGAGAGGTTGATTTGATGGGGGAGAGTTGCGAACCAAACGAATTTGAGAGGGACTCGGACGGTGTGAAACTGCGTCTGGACGATCACGAAGTGTTCATCAGGTTTATGGCGGAGGAATTTGAAAACCCCGCGTAAATCGTAATTTTCGTAGGTTTACGATTCTTGCGTATCGCTTACGTCAAACTTGCTGGAAAATCCCGGTTTATGATTGCAGGTGGCCACATTCCTAGGCAAAACCTTATTGCAGCCTCTTATATCAAAGTAGAGGTCGAATATGAAATTTATCTGGTTATGCTGTTTTCTTTCCACCGTGTTCATACACATTTCTCGACGCTTTTCCTGCTCCCAACCGCTCACTGGAACAGAAACGGTGTTGTTATCAGCCTCCATCTGATTCGTCCATCGTGTGTACACTTCCTGGCCATATGAGCTCAAAACTCTGGGCTTCGAAGACTACCTGTTTGTTTCTGATCACAACAAACTAGTCTGAACCGACGTCAATACTCAGTCCTCCTCTTTAAACACCCAGTAGAGACATGTGAACGATATGATAGTGTTGTCAATCTCTTCCATGGATGCTCTGTGATACCTCCTTCACCCATACCAAAGAATTTGATTCTCAGCGACAAATTCAAACGATTTGAAGGGTTGAATGGTTTTGCCATGTTGATCCACTGTACCAGACCCTTGTACTACCTCAATACTAGCCGCAGTACTCAGGACATCCCACTGTGTCTCTAGTGCAAATGGTCATTCTTGAAGGGGTGGGGAGGGAGGGAAAAATAGTGGCAGAGAAATGCAGTACATCTGAGCTTCCAAATCGAACCAATGCGCGAATAAATGCAAAAAGGACGTTATGCAAACGATACAGATAAGCATATGAAGTGAAACGAAGAAACAAAGTTGTCTTCTCAGTCAGTCGCACAAAACGCAGTTTATAAATCATCGTTGGAAAAAGTAAGCTTGGTAAAGCTCGTTTCCTAATGCAGATTATTCAAAACGTGAAGTAATTTTCAATTATCCAGGCTAGTGAGGTCTTCTGGTCTCTATATTTTGTATTCACTCTTTCTTCGCGTTCTACCATCAAATGTCAAAGCTATTAGCTTCTAGATTGCGTCATGAGGCGTCACCTGGCTCCCACGTTCCCAGGACCAAACCTGTATCACATGAATCAATGACTCAGACAAGTTTCTACAGGGGCAACAGTGAGCATCCCGCAGTATTACAATCTGAATCTCTTGTGCACCTAATTGTGAGAGGCAGCAACATCAAACGAATGTCATGAGCGAGCTGATAATTCCCCTCTCATCCTCGTTCCACACGTTCTGAAAAGTAGAGTTTAGACATTGCACCTCCCATTTCCCTTCAGTCAAACACCACGACTCCATTTGTATGACAATTCACCATGCTGCATCCTTTACAAATCCATGTAGAACCTGTAAATCACCCCAACCATCACAGCGCAAGAAAGGAACAGTAGAAAAGAAGCCTACTGGCCCTTCATGTCAAACCAACCTGATGAACGCTCGCTCGCACATGAGTGATGCCAGGTAGTAGACCTAGCCAATCACACACATTTCTGCAGAGCGTTCTGTTCAGAATGCCTCTTGACAATCTGCCTCCTAATATCTTATCCATAAGCCAGCTTTGTGAACAAGTGTGTCCGTAGGAGATGGGTACAGCACAGCTTCGAACACTTTCGCTAGATAATCGTGAAGAGCAAGTTGGCAGCCTTGAATCACTCGACTAAAAAAGTTGCACTAAATTTCAAAAAAACTTTTAACAGAAAACAGAGACCCACTCTGGCCAAATCTGCATACACGACCTTTGTAACTAAAATAGGTAGCAGCAAAAAGACCAACCACTGGCTAGAATCAAGTTTCACTGACTCCTGGAAACCTGTAAAAATATCTGATGAAATTCAAACGTTTCTTGGTCAATCGTAGTATTTCTCTAATTCTTTTCTACTGAAAAAAATAAAAAAGCTGCAAATTATCACGCAATGGTTTACTTTATTCTCTTGCACAGCTTGACGTAGTCTCACACCTCTGAGACCCTTCCCATTTCATTCAGTATCGAAAAATATCAAAACGGGACGTGACTACAATGGAGCGACGAAAATTACTTGATTCAGGCCCATGTAGGTGCGTCTCGGCAGTTGGCACGACGTGAAGAGAGCTGATGGATGGTTGGAGTGAGACGAGAGAGAGTGCAAATGATGAAACAAACACTTTCTCTGTATTTTCCCGCAAGTTCTTTCAATTAGAAGACTTTGGCTCACTGTAATTACTATAATTTCACTGTGATTACTCTAGTCACAATCATACACCTCTGAGATCCATGAGCACCGTAACAAAACCTAGAAAACAATACTGAACTCACTGCGATAAAACTGCCAAAGTTCTGTTTTTGTTAAATTTGCTCACCATTTCTTGCCAATAACAACCATGGGCTCTGTCCGATCGGATAGCTGAGAAGGCAGGCACAACTAAATACCAGATGGGATTTTCGTGTGAAAGGAACGAGTTTTTAAACTGCGTTAAAGGCATAAAACGGCCTGGATGACGGACGGACATTGCGGATTTGGAATCCCGAGGTTTTGGACCTAGGTGTGGTTCACAGAATGAATAATAAACCAAAATGAAGACTGTAAACATCTTTTACAATTTATTATTAATTCCCAATAGTTTACATGCAGATAAGTCGTGTTATGAATACTAGCTATATAGGTCAATATAATGCAGAGTATTCTAGGAAGCCACCTGCAATGGCTTGTGAATAATGTGACTCGTTGCAAGCTTTGCTGCTGCATCTGTAAAGCTGCTGTGTAGACTACAGAAACTTTTGAAAACCCCTTCCTGATCTCAGTTTGGTATATTCTCTTCGAGTTGTTTTGCTGACTGGATTTATCCCCCATCATACAGACTGTTCATTTAAAATTGAATTCCAGCTCAAAATTAATTAGCGTTTTCTAAGAGCAACTTTTTCCTGAAGAAGAACTTGATTTTCATGGATATTGGCCAAGTCCAATTTTAGGGCTATTACTCATTCAGTATTGTACAAAGTATTTAACGGTAAAATCTTTTATTAACTTCAGTAATTGGCTTTCTCACCCTTCTGGCAGAACTTACCTGACACTCTGGGAGCCATTTGGTTCCATGTGTTGAGATCAGTTCATCTTAACGAGTTTATTCAACCAAATAACAAGGCCACAGCAGGAGTAATTAAATTAATGTTGTCTTCTCTACTCATTGAGGCTACATCACTCTCATTAAAATGAGCTACAGTTTAGGATGGCGATACCAACGGTTCATTGTTCTTAAAAATATATTTGGTTTTCGGCGCAGGTTCAAGAGACATAAAATCAAGTAAAAGTAATCAACAAGGGTAAACAGGTAAATTCATAGCTAACGTTATTCAAAACAAGTTTATCTGTACAGATTGACATAGAATATTGCGGGATTGAAGCACGAACAATGTTGATCCAAAAACATTATTTAAAATCGTAATGATTCTGTTGTGTATTGATGTTCTTGGCTGCATTTACTTCGCCTTTTTTCTTCATTGTGTTTACCAGAGTGGTAAAGTAGGACTTTTCTATCAAATCCATCGTAGAATTCAGGTTGTTCAGTTGATAAGGGTCTCTTCTCAAATCATAAACTTCAATCCACGACTGGAACAAGGACAAGTGATGCAATACAATTTATTGGCTATGAACACGGGACAATAATTTATTTGCTGGCTACCTGCAAAAGAAGATCATGTAGGATCACTGTTAGTATGGCAAGACATTCTAGTTCTTTGGCAGCTTATTTATAACTGTACCAATCACAAGAATGACAAAGTGTCTCGGGAAACATCCTACCTCGCAATGTCATCCTTTAGTGTCCAGCTCATGTATCATATCCCCTTACATCTCTTTCCCATATCAATGAGACAGTCAGAGTTGGACATAAGACTAGGGACTCAGGAGCCTCCGCATTATATAAACTATTGGCCTTGACCTGATGGGACTATGAGCATCGAAAGCATTATCAACCACCATAAATATTATGTGCAATGCTTTCACTCCTTTCCTCTATCCTGTATCGTCTTTTCATGCACCGAGGGAATGTCTTAAAGAAAAGATAGCTTTTAATTTATGGAATATTTTTCAGGCATGCTCTCTGGTTTTTAATTTTAATCACTACAGCCTCACGTGGAATTATAAAGATGGGCGCCTGATGGAGGCTCCAGGTCTCAGGTGCCATTTAATGCTCCACTGGCCATCGTTCAATCTTCAGTAAAATGCTACATCTACACAGGTTCAGAACAAATAGTTGTATCTCCCCTGAGGTTTGGGTGGCCTCTTGTTATCACAATGAGTTCAATGAGATTTTCTCCCCTTCTTTGTGTAGAAGGGAAGGTTTGCTCCTAGTGGCCTTGTAACCGGTATGAAGAACACTTCTCTACAGGGCTCCGTTTTATTTTTTGCACCCTACTCAGTTCTTTGTTACAATGTCCATACACCCTCCCAAATTGGTTAGTTTGGGAAGTTCAGGAGCAGTCTCTTCTGTACTAATTACTTACTTCCTTGCTTCTCGTAAGTAATGTGAGATACACTGATTGGTGGAGCCAACCACGGCTGAACTGCATTCAAATGATGAATTTTCGAAACCCTTAGTCGGCAAAACTTCATAGTTCTTCATGGCGATTATTTTTATTTTGTTAATGACAGTACACTTCAAAAATAATGACTGGTAACAAGTTACCTCAGCTAACTAATAAGAGAGTGAAATGTGAGAAACATTGGATTTGAACTGCAGAGCTCTAGCTCGATTTCAAACATCACTGGTACTGTTGGAGGCTGCTTCTTAGATGTAGGTGTTTAAATGCTAGAGAAAGTGGCTGGTAGTACGCTCCAAGATCAGAGGCGAAAGATGTGGTTGGACGTAAAAAAACAACACATTATAATGACGTCAGAATTCAAAGCACTGCAACGAAGAGAGGCGAAGTGGTTTGTTAATGAAAAGATTCAAATGAGGGAAGTTTCCCTGACTTACATCTATTGCTCGAATGCATAATTTGAAGTGTGAAACAGACTATTGGGATCTGTGACAGACTTCTTTGACCTCGTAGTGAAGTAAAAAAAAAAATGGACAGACAGATGCAATGGGGTCTAGCTGACTCCTCTCCTTCCCAAGTCTCTGGGCGTGTATGGGCATAGAAAACCTCAAGGACATAAGCTGAAAAATAATAAGTCTGATCTTGGGGTACTTGAGTAGGCAATGTTATTATAGCTCAGAAGTAATGTTGTGTTCTTTATAGTCCTTGAGTGTGAGCTAAAATAAATAATAATGAATTGGAGTCCTTTCTATTCTACACTAGTTACAACTCTTCCTCCTCATGAGCATGGAGATGAATAATCTCCATCCTCTTCGTGCCAAGTACTGCTTTGTCTCATAAGGTAACTACAAAAATTGTTTTCTTTCTCCAGCTTATCAAGTATATGAGTCTCTGGGGTGAACCACCCAATTGACATCTTAAAGTGAGCCACCAGCTACCTTGCGTATAGGTTGAGAAAAACAAAGCTGCATCTTCTCCGTCGTACAAACTGCTAGAGCTCAAAGCTTAGCTTAAATGGGTAGAGATTTGATCCAAAAAACTCCTCCCCAATCTCAGCGTCAAACTAGGATCTACCTCATCGTAATCTGCCATCAAACCATTACACAACCACTAAGACTTTATGATTACCACAAAGTTTGAAGAAGGTCAGGAATTCAATTCAGTACCGTCGCTTTAGTTTTTAAGTTTGTGTAGAACGTGTGTCAATGCCAGATACTCAACTCCACTGTAGTTTCACAACGCTTAACGATGATGAATTGAACGCATTGAATTAATGGACTAAGAATCGCAAATAATAGTAAATTACCTCATCATCAAAAAAAGAGCAGAACATCAAATCTTCAAAATCCTCTATAATTCGGCGAACACATATGTAAGTGTTGTTAGATGCATCCTGGCACTTACAGCAGGCCTCGGAGCTGCAAAGCTAATTGGAGACAAAGCTTTGGTAACTTTGAACAAACAAGTATTATAATTACGCAAGCATATAGCGTAAAAGTTGCATCAACTCACCGACACGTCGTCAAGATGAGGGCAAGAGTCATCACTCTTACCGTTCCCTTCTCCTTTGTATTCCACGAAGAATAATCTATTACCTGACTCACGGTATGGTAGAAGAGGGATGCTGAACTGTACTGAACCACTATTGACCCCACCAATATCCAGAAAAGTAGAATATAGATCGATCAAAAGAACGGGATTTGTAGAAACTGACTTCTTCGGTATTCCGGGGCCTCTCATAAGAAATGGAACTCTGATGTCAAAGTCGTATGGCATTCGTTTATCCCATGGCATTGAGAATTGACCCAAATGAAAACCATTATCCGAAGTGAAAAATATATACGTGTTGTTTAAGACATTCAAGTGATTAAGTTTCTGGACCACTCTTTCCACCAGGTCGTCCACAGAGACAAGTGACTCCCATCTGCTGGCGTAAAATTCGTCCAAGAGTTGAAGTGTTTCGTTTGGCAGAGGAGATGGTTTCATGCGAACAAGCCAGTGTTTATTCTGAAACCAAATGACATCAATTTTCATTTTCACCGAAAAATTATTCACAAATCTATTTAATCGCCAACAAATGACCGACCATCTGCAATAGATTCTGAAGAAAGGAAAGTACTGTAGCTGTATTTCCCAACTAGAACGAGGGGGGGGGGGGATACAAAGGAGTGCTTCTCGTTTTTATCATTTGGTTTGACTGTAAATATTGAAAATTATGAGCTACTTATATTTACAGTTAATTATGAATGTTTTTAATTATTAATTATTCACCCCAACATTTTCCTCTTGGTTCCTTATTCATTCTGAATAACCCATCAATGTTTTGGGTCAGGAAACTCTGCCATGTTGATCTTCCAAAACGACCATGTTTGATGTCGTTTTGTATGTGTTTTTCAATGCTGAGTCAAAGAGAACAGGTCTTATAGATGTGTTACTGCATCTAAATGGAAGTAAATAAGTGAGACATACTCTACTACTTTAAAAAACTCAGCGGACAACACAGCAAAAGCTATCACACTTCTCCACCGCCTGCATTCATTCCTGTCCACAACCATCCAAGGGCCTAGCATTGCCTACAAAATGTCAATTTTCATTTTCTGTTATAGGGATGAAGTTTCGTGTCAATTCCTGGATTGTTGATACAGGCATGTTATATTCCTAATTCGACGTTTCATGAAATAAGATAGGTCACAATCATACTATGTGAGAGATTTGCAGATTTTTGTTGTCAGCGGCCTCACGAAATGGCGTGGTGGTTCTCTGTCATTGAAGCTCGGCTCAACTTCTGCGTGTAGAAATAAATTATTTTTTCTTTTAACTGTAAAATATACTCACTAAAAAGTGAAAACTAAAACCACTTCCCGTGAGTTAGTTCTTCATACTTGGAGACAAAATTATTGACCTAATCAAAAATTAAAGCTGTTGTTCGAAGAGATCTGAAGGAGCAGGAGCATTTCAAACCTGCACACCTCGAACAAAAATGTTAATGGTAGTGACTGCTTTGTAATGTGCAATTCTACCACTTTGAAGATGACGTAATAAAGAGCTCTTTGTTTATAGTTCATTGTCTGGTTCACCACTCACACATACTTATCTGGGTACTTAATGTTGTCTGCCCAACATTGCCTCCTGTCCCTCTACTACTCACTGAATTGCAATAATTTCACTCATCACATCCTGAATTGCAACCATTCGGTAGCTTCTCTTTTGGTCTATGGTATGAACGCTACTTAATAACAGAGCTATATTCTTGTAACGTTCATCCCCATAATGTTCCGACTACTACATCAAATGTTTATGTCTATTTAAATAACATTTTTCAATTTGTTTGTTTTTTTCAGTACATAAATGTTTAATTATGATTCCCCATAGACTCCTAATTTAGCAACCGTATGAAAGTACGGAAGATTACTTTTACTAATACTTTTAGCTTCCTCGTTGAATATTCTTACCATATGTTCGTGAGGCTGGATAAGTGTAGCATCATTCAAGTTTAAACAATTTTCAATTTCTATCAGTTAAACAACACATCTTACGTATTAAAGTAATTAGGTTAGTTCCATCAGTAGGTAAATTACTAAAATTAACGTACCTGTTTGGGGAGATGGACTCACCAAGCAAGTGCGTTAACTTAAGTAACACATCTTATGTCTTAAGACTAAGACTTTACCGAATTGTCAGCTGTGTTGTAGTGTGGTTCTCTTGGAACTTTCTGACCTTTGTAAGCACCTTTATATTTAGGTTCTGGTGTGAAAGGTTGATGAGGTGCTGGAGTCCCGATGACCATCAGAAAAGGGGTTTCCTTTCCAAACTGGTGTTCTAGAAAGGTATCAGCGTATGAGCCCTGGGCAAAAAATAATAATTCTTTAGTTGTTATAAAAGGCGTATGTTAGTTGATGTTGATATTAGAAGTGGAAAGTGTTAATCCACACATACCTTTCGAATAGTACAAGAAATCATCAAAGCTTGAGCTACCACCCCTTTCTACATTTCAAACATTGTTGAATTTCTTCCATTTTGTTTTTAATTGTTGGTACTGAGAATGAAATTTGTTACTTCAAATAATGCTTCCATAACTGCTTGGTCTGTTGAAAGCTGAAGATAGCACAGAATGTAAGTGACTAACCTAATTGGTTAAGGTTTTGGTCTAACGATTTATAATTTATTTATTATCTTTTTAGATAATTTAATTGGGTACTTGTTTTTCAGATTGTGATGAGGCATTCTTGATAAGTTTCGGTAATTCTCATTCGACACATTTTTGTATCTACATTAATAAATTTGGGGAAGTTTGATTCAATACAGAATATGGTTCACCTGGTTTGTGAACTTTTCTGTTTTTGCATATTTTACCATATGTTCTTGTATGCATCTATGGGTTCTCCGATTGAGTGGTCACATCTAATACCATTAGGGAAACTATTTTTATTGCAAAAATTCAATGAAAATATTATCGCCATAGCAACTACAATTGCATTTTTCTTAGTCTTCTTGTTATGACAATCGAATGGCACACTGTTCCCTTGTATGTGTTTTACTGAGCAGTTAAGTGTATCTCATTATTAGATGATCTGAAAAAACTGTTAAGAAGAACAATTGCTCGGATAGTGACACAAATATTTTTTCTTCCAAGGATAGGAAAGGTATTGTTTTCACTTTGGTTTGGTGTTTTTGATATTTTTGAACTATGACGGTAGTATCCTTGTAAAAAAATACAAAGCTGCTTAGTTGGTTTTGATAAGGTTTAAGGACTGTAGGGGTTGGTTCTTATATGGTCGCTCATCTGTGTAACTTGGTACGTTACATATCACATTCAGCCTCAAGGGCCACTGATCAGTGTCCTCCTGGTGGGCTCACTGGCCAATGAGCCAGTTCTATTATGTTTATTCCCAACCAAGCTTGAACGCCTTGTCCCTTAGTACCCTCCCAGATATGTTCAGGATCAGTTGCCTCAGAATTTAGCTTTTAGTGCATGTACTACAGTTAAGGTAAGCAATTATTGAGTTTTACTTAGTTTCTTTTGTTTTCTAATATTTAAAAATTGGCTTCAGCTCTATTCAGAAAGCTCCCTGAACGTAGGTTTTTCTCAACTCTCTCGCTTCCCAGACCCAGCCTAAAAGCAGACTTATACTAGGCGTATGCCTTTATTCATGTTTTACAAAGTTTGATGGATATAAATGAATGATTGATTATTTCATGTATTTATTAGAGCTATAAGTATTATAATCCAAATAATTGTAAAGGTAAGTAGTATGTAAGCCAATGTGTGCATTTTTTCAAAGTTTACATTTTTTGTACTTCTGAACATATATTAATTCTTGTACATATTATTAACAATTCTTGGTATGTTCTCCCATTTTCAAGTCTTTTCACTTCCATGTTAGTCTATACAAAAGAAAAAGGTCTTATTATATATTTCCTCGCGTGTAAGTTTTAATTTGAGTCCGTATAAAATAAAATGTGTTTTTTCACAATGTTTTTAACCGTTCCTTCTTTTTTTATGTGGGTAAGCTGAAAAAACGAAGAAAAAAAATCATAAAATGTCAGTATTGCAGTTTTCACTCAACTGGGCTGAGAGCCAAGAGGCTGCCAATCAGCTTCCACTTTATAATTTCAATTTCAACTAGAACTCATGATAAATAAATCATTTTAGCAGCATTCCATACGTTATGCGTTATTAAAGCGATGACACAGATCTCGGGTAGAACAGGTAAAATTAGGCTCGGACGCCTAAAACTCAAAAACTAACCAACCCATATCTGTGAAAGTTGCCTGTACCTTTATTATTGATCTATAAACTATAAACCATATTTCATAAACGATTTTCAGAATGGTTGCCTCGCTGCACAAATCGTTGCACTTTGAAAACATGGAATATTAACGTTGATATCTCCATATTCTTTTACGTATTTTGGATATTTGCGCATGTTGCTATTCTGACCGTACATTTTTTGGCTTTGGCCTCTACTGTCAAACTCAAAAACAAACTTATTAATATTGATAAACCTTACCGAGATTATTAAGATTCAATCATTAACAGTTTTTGACGAGTTAGAGATATGCTCCTTTGTACCTGTGTAAATTTTAGTTCTTGTGATTAGGTAAATGGTGGTAAGCATAATTTGGAAACCTAAATGGTACTACATAAATTTTAGCTTAATGTGCATACAACTCATCTGTCTATGATTCTACTGGCATACACCACTGCTCATATTATATTTGACAACAAATAATAATGTTGTTAAGATGTTGATTATCTATACGTCATAGTATTGATACGAGGAAGCTATGAGTCTCACACACTAGGATGATGACATGATGCAGTTACTATCCTCTAAAAATCCACTTCATGCATCTGGTTTACACTAGGCTGTCATTCAACACAACCAAAATGTATACCAAATGAGCCTAACTAGTAAGAACAGCATCATTGAAGAGCAACCTTCAATTATTAAAACCACCTATTTCTAACCTTCCATCAGCTCCATTAACATTTTAGTTCAAAGAATCATCTTCTCATGAAGGTGCTCAGATACTTTTATAGTATCAATTTAAACCTAAACCTAAACACTGCTCATTTTTGTGCTACCTGTGATGAAATTTAAAAGATAGGAGTATTGACATTATCAAACTACATGTTTCACTATTATGATAGTGGTTGAATGAACTTTGAGTGTAAAAAAATATTGCAAGGATCGGCTCACCAAAACGTTGGTCAAATATTCCTCTTCATATTTCTTGGCTGTTCCATTGATTGATAAAGTGAAGTTATAGTATCGTGAGTTCCCCACTAGGCCAATCCACCAGTCCCAACCAGGTGGCACATGCTGAGGTCCTCCAGCTCCTTTCATCCCATACTTCAGTAGAGTTTGCAAGTAAAATAAATTACGTTGTAATTGTGCTATCGGGTGAGCATTGCGCATAAATTACCATTTCCTAGTCTTCTTTGTATCATGAACAAAATAAATTTTAAAAATGATGCAATCTGGCTACTAATATCTATGCAAAATATTCCTCAACTATTGTTTTTGTACATCCAGACCTCTTGCATTCAGCATTTCTTGCCCTGCCGCTCACTTAGTTGCCTCATGCTAAGGATTTTGAAAGTATCCCAATGATTAATTATTGTATATTGGTATTTGTATCATTTGTTTTGCTTGGCGGTACTTTCAGAACAGCATTCTGAACCATGCACATACCAAAATCTGCCGTTCTTTTTTAAATTTTTGACACGACAGCTCAGAGCCTACCTGAAAACTGGTCAACATTCAAAGTAAAATAATGTGTAGTGGTAGGTATTATAGATCATTTCGACTCTAGAGCACCAGGAGATGGTATGAGACATTCACTCGAAAGGTGTTCATTCAAGTAATTACTCAAAGAGGATTAAAGGGCTAACATGCACTGAGGATGAAATACAGATGTCATGTGACTGCCTGATTAATTATTCAGATCGATGGGTTACTTGTTCGTTTACTGAACAATTGAAGGGTGCTTCAACATTTTACTGGGTAAAGAAAGATTTCTCATGACAATAATAGTTTAACCTTGCATATGGAACTGTGCAACAGCTGCTTCAGTGACTTAATTCTTATTGTGACATAAGCTTGTGTCTATAAGAGTGATAATGGATTCTAATATGAAAAATGAGCCCATTCAAGCAGTGGCTGACTCCACCCTATCATCACCTCAATGGTTCAACTATAATACCTCACCCGCCAGGGCTTTAACTTTGTGTCTAGGTGATGTCAACAATGAATTGGTTTATGCAAGTGAAGCATGTCTTTCCATACAAATGTTTTGGACTACCCGTAATACATTAATTCAACTCTGTTTAGCGTCGAGGATTTTCTTTTCAACTTAATTGGCGTTGATTCATGTTTAACGTCATACTTTTGCAATTCAAGCAATAAACTGACATTTTGTGAGAGGCTACAATTTTAGGGTACGAAGCGATTACTTTTGTTACAGTCTGTTGTAATTGAATTGCTGGAAAATCAATTCTAAGTTGATGTCACCCTCACAAGTTTCCCAAACTTTTCAATTAAGATTCCACTGAAATTATTCTCATTTAATCCTTGTACACACAGATTGTAAAAACTGCTTGAAGCGGGGATACTATATTCGCCTTTTGCAGCAGACGACAAAATAAATCCGTGAGAAACTATGAGAGAGGCATGGAAGAGAAGACGTCAAAGGGATAAAATCAGATAAGAGCACCCTGTTGATGAAAATACTACAAGAAGATTTAAAATTAATCACTAATAATGAATACACAAATTTGACAAGAATCCACCAGATTATTATTGGAGCAACATTTGAAAGATGGTGAATAACGCGGAAATATTTGCCAGAGATACCTCCAAAAGACAAATTTATTGGCGACGGATCTCAGGCTTTCTTTTCAGTCAGTCTTCCAAAAACCCATGAACCGAATTTTACTGTTTCCAGTAGTTCCATACAACAATGCGCCAATTTATTAATAGGCTCTATAATCCCTTCTTCCAGAAACACGTCAACTTCACATTTTTGATGTCAAGATTCATTTTCATTCAATTCACGAAATTCAGGATCACTTTTCAAAATTTGTGGTCTCTTTTGATGATATAAGTCGGTCCGTCGACATCCTCGTTTTGGGGTGCGAGTGGTTACACTTACTTTTAACACCCAGTATAGTTCCCTCCAAGGAAAATATGAACAGTATCCAATACTAGGATAACGTATTGATCAAAATTATTTCACATTCAAGGGAGATTGTTACACAAACTGATAATAGCGTGGATGATTTAGAGTGTGTAATATAAACTGAATTTACTAAAGTGCAGTTCACTGATATCGAAATGCAAATGACCTCATTGTTCTTCGAAAGCACAGATAGTTTCATATTCAATTCACGAAAGAAATAGATGGGAATGAGCATAGTTTTTTATGCTGGGGGGGGGGGTTAATTATTGAATATTTAGTAAACCCACTCACAGAAAGGAATGAAATAATTGAACAATTAGTTGAATATTTTGTGAGATCAATTGGATTTCAACATTTGCTGGGAATTTGTAGTATACTCATAAAAAGCCAGAATTGAGGCTACTTACTAAAAGTAATTTTGAAGGTAAATCTATATAAAAAAGGGTAAAATTTGTGGCTAGAAATGACTGAAACGAAATGGCAATTGAATAAATTTCTTGTTATGTCAGACGATTCACTGCCAACTATACCACGTGAATGAGTGGCTCTGGGAGGAGTGGGACATACATTGCCCCGGGTCCCACTCCAACGATTTTTCAAGCGAAGATTTACGCTATCGTAATGCGCAATAAAGGCTATAGCAATAAAACTGTCGTCATTACTGATAGTCAAGCTTCTTGAAAGGTGTTGAAGAATTACTGCACAATGTTAAAACTGGTGAGGGTATGTGGGATGCGACTCAACTCTTTAGCAAACTCTAATAGAGTCAACGTTTATTGGATTCCTTGTGAAAGTATCACTGGAAATGAGGGGGGCCAGTGGATTGGTTCTGGCCAGACTCAGTTTGCCTACAGCTCCTATAGGGCCACTTCCCCAATGCATCTCCGTTGCTAGTCAAAAGGAGTGTGAGAGAATATGCCAGGATAATGCATCAGATAGTCTCGAATAGGCACTCTAAATCCATTATCTCAAAGCAAACACACGAAGTAAGACTTAGCTCCTTCTGATGATGGAAAGGCTGTAGGTTATAAGCATAGTCGATACCCCTCAGTGTAGGTTGTGTGGTACAGATCAGGAAACTCCTTATCAACGTACTGGCCCAGTGTCAAAGACTTGAGAAGGAGCAATTTTCGCAGGTACTACATCTACAAGGGTGGAAATCAGAGAAGACTCTTGCAGGAAATAAGTGGCACTCCTTAGGAAGCTAGTCATGGACCTGTGAGACATTAGAACTGGCACAACAGGACTTTAGGCAGTGGTGCTTATCCCAAATATGGGACGCTCGAAGTTATGAATAAAAGCACATGTTGGAACTTAACCCATTAAAGGCAAATAAGGTGTAAAACAAAGATGCTGACATTTTTTGTCTGACTGATTGACCCACGGACACAAGTGATAGTTTTGACTGGGTAATTTGACTGAACTCATACTCTAGAACAAGCCTCACTCACATGGCTGAACAAGTATACAAGCCATGGTAGAAGTGAGTGGGCTGTAGGAAAGTTAGAAGAGGCCATTGAATCCAACGTGGGTCTCAACTACTCACTTGTATCTTATATTCAATCTTTTCGTATCTAAAAAGACCAACTACCTGGTTCATGTACTTTCCAGCATAAAACGTTGAGTAATTCTGTTTTTTCAATGCTGTAGCGAATGTTCTCTTCTCGAGTCTTTGTTGCCAGAAAAGATTGCTGCATCCGCCGTTCAATGAGTTATTCGTCACCTGATGGTCAACTTGGTACAACCCAGTGAGGATTGAAGCTCTGCTTGGGCAACAAAGAGGAGTAGTGGTGAACTGAAACGAACAATTGGAAAAGCATTTGCAAAATATAAAATCTAAAGAACTTCTCATTTTGTTTGCGTTGATTCAAGTGAAAACGTAGTAGAAAACCCAACCACTAGACTAAGGCAACATATATTGAAAGCTACTTACAATATCATCAATTTTATTAATTACTGAGATGACTTTAGTCCCATAAAGTCGTTCTCAACTAACCCCTTTCTCTCAGCTTCACTTGGCTGCTCATGACTTTTTGTGAAATAAATAACGTGTGCTATTGGTATTGATATGTACTTCAAGGCAATTCGAGTAGTGTGGGAACTCTTCCCCCTGGTACTGTATTTAACCCTATAAGGAAGGTATGAGTGATTATTGATACAGATCAAACAGCTTTCTGAGTTGTCAATACCTCTTAGTGTCACAACCAGATCCTTCTCACCACTAACCAGTTAATTCTGAACCCTAGTGAGCCAAAGCTACTGATTGATTTTTTTGCTTCATGTTCCCAATGGTAGATTCACTGCGTGAAAAGCACATTCACATCGATACAGTTTCTTCTAGCGGCGTGTGAGCATGCAATTTTTATCAATATTTAGGATGCGGAGTGAATGAGTGGGTTTCTGTATTAGGAACCTCTACCTCTAACTCATATATGGCACATCCGGTGTTAGTGACTAGAGGAAATGCTGTGAGTCAAGAGACACAGTAGCAAGAAACAGTCCCCCTGTTTCAGAGAACACCGCTATATCTGCCCAGTACAGCCCATTATTTGGTACTTGAAGTTTTAGGAGCTAGATGGCTGTGGACTAATGATGTGGCACAAGTACTGGGGCATGGTCATTATGGAGGGGGACTCTGAGCAACAACTGAAAAATGTGTTACAGTTCAAGTAAATGGACGTATTGGCGGCAGAGGCTTATGTGTGGGTCATCTCTCCGTCCCTAAGTGAACCAACTAAGTGGCTTTAACCGATATGCCAGAGGAAAAACTGCTGGGCCACTACCCCCTGCATCCTTTTTTCATACTGCAGACATAAACAACCAGTTAAAATTACAAGAGCACAATATACTCCTTTGCTATTAAATAGGTTTGTCACAAAAAAAAACTAAAACCGAGTGTAAATCTATTCAAAACACAGCAAGTTGTAAAATCTCTCCTTAAGGATACGCCTTGCTCTCCCTCCTTCTTGAATGATGAGCACGAAACCTGTTGTCTCTTCAAAGTAGAAGCCAAGAAGCCTAGCCCTTCTTCTTTTTGTAGTTAGAACTTGCCCGCTAATACAAGCAATAAAAACTCTACTGAGCGCCACTAGAGCAGATCTGTGACTTCGTCCAGAGATACATGGATAGTTGGCTTACACGTGTATCAATCTCACAGACCCTATCAAGAGCATGTTAACTAATGCTTTAATTACAAGGTTGGTAACTGAATGGTGGGGCAAACCAACAAATGCCAAGCCATTATAGGTTAGAAGCCCCATGGTAAATAGAAGAGGAAAAACAGCCATCAGAGCGAGGAACTCACCAATATTACAGATACTCCTATCACATTCATCCACAAATGTGATGGTTGTCAGCCCAATGTGTGTGAAATGAGAGTTGTGTGCCAGTAACTACTAACACAAATCAGCTATGAAGGTTCTTATGAATAGGATACACGCTAAACGCCCCCAAATACAAAGAAATGGGATATTATCAACAACTGGTATAGCTATTACCTTCACTTTTCTGACTGGCAGCTGTTACATCTTTTAATTCGGTGCGCCTATTGTTGAAAGCTATAAACCACTTAAGGGTACTCTAGTTAGGCTACCATACCATAAGGTAGAGTGGTGCAAATGCTAACACCCCATCACCACTATGGGAATCTCTGTCTCTGGATGAGATGAGCAAGGCATGCAAAGGGCTAAAAATCGAATAGATTTGGTTGTTGCCAATGACCCAACAACAAACGCAATCTATTATGGGTTATGAGTAACATCATCTTAATGTTGAGTACCACACATTGCTGTAAAGTGCAGCTCTGCTGAGTGATTTGAGGAATGATTTTGTCACTTAAGTCACCATTAAGTCAGTACTAAGATCAGTTAGTCGGTCGTAGTAATTTTATAGGAAGAGAAATTCTGAATATCTAATCCGCATTTTTCGTCCTGTCTATCCTATGAACGCGTTTTTACTAGTACAAGTTAATATATACCCCACTTTGGCAGAGTGGGCCAGTTTTATCAGTCTTTGCAGTTAGTTCGGTTCTAACTGTGTTGTCCGTATGGAATGCAATTTGTGTACCTTCCTTTTGGAAGATGTTAGTTATTCCATGCATTTTTGGTCCTGTGTGTGTAAATGTGCAGCGTCTTGTCAAAGTCTGTGTGTTTTTGGGTTGTCCCTTTTGGAGTCATATTGTCTCAATAATTGCTTTATTGTTTGTTTGGTGTAACCATTATTTTGTGCGATAGTATTGATAGAATCAAGTTCTTTTTTATAATTTTGTTCAGATAATGGGATTGTTTTTAGTCTCCATATCATGTGTCTGAATGCACTTGGTTTATGTTGTGGGTGTTTTGATGTAAAGTGTATGGTCGGGTCTGTAGCAGTAGATCTTCTAAAAACATCGTGCTGTAGTTCGTTGTCAGTCTGTGTGATTTTTAGGTTCAAGTAGTTAAGGGTGTTATTCTGTTCTTTGTCCATGTCATATTGGATTAGCCCGAGAAGACAGACTCACTAAACAGGTACGTTAACTTTAGTAATTTACCTAATGATTTTGTCATTCACTTTATCTCTGTTGACAAAAACGTTCACTGTATGGATACAAGGAAACATCGTTTCTGCACTAAGAATGCTGACTAGGCTTTATTCTCTAAAATATTGAAAGGTGAGCACTACCTAGATTGAACTGAAGCACAGGATGATCGATGCTCTATAGAGAACAGAAGAACTTAATTTGTGACAGTCACGACCCTGAAGCCAGAGATATATGCCATGAAACAAAGCCTTCTACTGAACGTTAAGAAAAGCCGACTGGCTAGAATGGCACAACTGTTTGGAAGTGCATGGCTGTGAAAACCCCCCAAAGAAGTGTTAAAACTGGCCAGTCAGCTAAGCAAACCTAGTACTTGATACCCCATGAAAACTCCTCATTCAGTGACCCATCAGTATATGATTGATTAGGCCCAGAGGGCGATAGTAGATCCCCTGAATGATTCTAACATCCCATTGTGGACAATGAGTTACGTCCCGAGGGCCTTCCAACCCTAAAGCCCAATAAGGCTCAAGGCACCGTTAACAAAATGTAATTTGCTAAGGCTGTAGAGTCCTCCGCCTATTTAATAACTGCGCATAATCCATGCACTTAATAATGTGCAAGTCATTGCCTGTAGTCACCTATAAAAGAAAGGTGGCTGCAATCAATTTGATCCACAAATATGAAGTGTTCTGTCTTCTCTGTACAGTGGGAAAACAATTAGAAATCATGGTGTTGCAGTCCCTGGAAGAAGCCTTTGGCCACCACTTCATAGTAAATGGGTGTACCGAAGGAAACCCCACGTACGGCGTTATTGTTGAAGCCTACACCCGTTCATTAAAGATACAAGGGAAGTACTCATTGAGTGTTGACAAGGAGTGCTTGCAAGGTCTTTGACCTGTTTTGAGTAACACCATCTTCAAGGAGCTCCTCAAAGCCATTACAAAGACTACGAGAGGATCTATGATTATGTGCCTATGAGAGGATATTGAAATTGATAAACTAATAACTTCTAGAAACACCCATGAAAAGACAAACATTAATGCCACATTTTCAAACTTACAGCATTCACCATCGTTGCCCCTTCATCGGCTATTAGCTTGGCCGTTTTCTTCATTGGATCCTGAAAATTAAATTTCTGAAATGAACATTTTTTTAAACATATATTCCTTACAGAGGATAAGATTACTACATCAGGCACAAGACGTGTCCCAATTCCTAACCCCTATACTGCCACTCTTGAAGTATCTTCTATCAGTGAACTAGGTTAAGACTGCGGTATCAGTCCTTTTTCTTTTCTAGGCACGTTTTCCTTTTCAGAACAATATTTGTTTCTTCAGACGAGAAGGTTTTTTTGGGTCGTTTGCTTTTTAAATCACATCGCTTTTGCGTTGCTAAAACTTTGTGAGAGCCTTTTGCTTCATAGGTCTCCACCGAATTTTCATAGGGATTTAAGAGGGGGGGGGGGGATGTGGGTACTAGTTAGTAGACGACAATTTAGAAGTTTAATCTTAAAAGTTAGAGCCGTTTTTAAAAAAATGCGAAAAACCATCATTCTCGGTGCATTTTGTCTCCCCCCCCCCTCCCCCCTCACTCAAACCTCTTAGGAAAGAAATTGTTAACAACAATGAAGAATAACGATCAAAACAAAATAGGTTAAGCCGTTTTCCCACAAATCATTCACACTCGCGTCGAAATAAGTTGTTTCCGATTTAATATCCGCGATACGTAAAGATCTGAAGGAAGCGGTATTTTTTTGCACGATCGCAATCCTTTCCTTGGGTAGTATGAAACATGATGTTAACGCGATCTCTACATATAAAATAAGCTCACCATTCCCTTGAGTGTGACATCCTGATCGTCCGTAATGAACAGGATTATATTCGGTCTTGAGCTGGTCGCGTTTATGGCTCCAACGAAAATTGTCAGCGAATAGATGAGAGTTAATCCGAACATTGCGAGGATGCGCCTCTCGGCGGCTCGGTTCCTAGACGAAGGATATTGTTTGAATTGTCAGACGAGAGACGAGCCACGCCGGCTCCGAGAGATCCGACCTTCAACCAAATGCCCGTAGCTGCAGATAATAGGAATCTTGACATATTCGTAAGGCGTCTTTTAGCTGAGCCGAGAGTTTGAGAACGAAACGTAACGAGTTGAGTTGCCTAGCGGGAATAACATTGTGACAGTTTTTACGTTGGTTCTCGTAACGACGTTCATCGTACGACCTGAAAAGCGCCGTTAATCGGTACAGCGAAGAAATAATTAAGGCGACACAAGGAAAGGCCTCATTCGAGGTCATGGAACCAGAGTACCTGACTTGCTACAAGTCTTCTAAGAAATCCCCTAGTGCCGTTTTTACCTAAAATGAGTCATATGCCTTCCTTTGTCGAAAGGTAATGAATGAGCGGAATGAGCGCGTCTTCGCCCGTACATCTAATGTCTGTGTGCTTGGTCGGAAATTGGATAAAAATGAATTGAATTCGCCGAGAGATCAGCCGTCGAAGGATAATGACTCGAGTCTGCCGTACGTATTTATAAATCGAACTTTCGCGCGTCGTAAAAACGTACTTCGGCCATACTCAGCGAACACTACTATCTGCCATGTGAATATACGTTTCAGCTATTGACGGTCGAATGTGAACTTGAATTGTTCATAATACATTATATTATGTGTTATACCTTTTTTGAAGTTAATAATTTTTTGTTGGTTGGATTTGGCATGTCCGACTTCCATATTTAGTTTTGGTTTATTATTCATTCTGAATAATAACCCTATGTTTTCGGTCACGAAAAACTTTTTACAACCCCCCTTCAAAATTTGATACTTTACGTTTCAAGACTTGGAGATTCCAAATTTGCAATGTCTGTCCGACGTCCGCCATCCCCCGTCCGCCGTCCGGGCCGTTTTGTGCCTTTAACGTGGTCTAAAAAATTCGTTCTTTCGCACAAAAATCCGATTTGGTATCTAGTTGTGCCCGCCATCTCGGCAATTCGATCGGACGAAGCCTGTGGTTGTAATGGGCAAAAAATGGTTAAAAAAATTAACGAAACGCAGTAGAACGCGGGAACTACAGCGTCCCTCCCTCCCTCCAGTCTGAATAAAAAACAACCGGAGGACGCCCTCGTCCTCGCCTCACGGTCGGACGGCTCAACTCCCCTTTCACCTTGCAACGGTTCGCTCGAAGCGCCCGACGGGGCAAAATCATCAGACGTTTTGTTTCCATAGTTCCATTGTAGCTAGGACATGTTTCGTATGGTTTACTAGTATTCGATGCTGAATCGAATGGGATGGGGGAGCACTAATACTAGGTCAAGCTGTTCATGAGAATAATAAACCATTGTGTAATAATTTGCAGGGTTTTGTAAATGTGACTCCACCTTGTCCACACCTGAAGGAGGTGTCCCTAGTTTGAGGGAGCAAGTACCCTCGTTATGAGGAACAGCTACAACTCGTGTGGGAGCAAGTACACCTCTGAAGGAGGTAACTGCTACACCACAGGTAAATAGGAGCAAGTATGATAAAATCAACAGCTACACTAATTTCCCAAAAATATGGGAGCAAGTACGATCCTCTAAAGGAGGGTCAACAACTCATCCATACAAAAACTGGGAGCAAATACGGCCTTTGAAGAGGGCCAACAGCTGCACCAATTGGATTGTATGCGGGAGCAAGTGCGATCCTCTGAAGGAGGGTCAACAACTCATCCGTACAAAAATTGGGAACAAGTACGGTCCTTGAAGAGGGCCAACAGCTGCACCAATTGGATTGTATGCGGGAGCAACTACGATCCTCTGAAGGAGGATCAATAGCTCGTCCATACAAAAATTGGGAGCAAATATGGTCCTTGAAGAGGGCCAACAGCTGCACCAATTGGGTTGTATGCGGGAGCAACTACGATCCTCTGAAGGAGGATCAATAGCTCGTCCATACAAAAATTGGGAGCAAATATGGTCCTTGAAGAGGGCCAACAGCTGCACCAATTGGATTGTATGCGGGAGCAAGTGCGATCCTCTGAAGGAGGGTCAACAACTCATCCATACAAAAACTGGGAGCAAATACGGCCTTTGAAGAGGGCCAACAGCTGCACCAATTGGATTGTATGTGGGAGCAAGTACGATCCTCTAAAGGAGGGTCAACAACTCATCCATACAAAAACTGGGAGCAAATACGGCCTTTGAAGAGGGCCAACAGCTGCACCAATTGGATTGTATGCGGGAGCAAGTGCGATCCTCTGAAGGAGGGTCAATAGCTCGTCCATACAAAAATTGGGAGCAAATATGGTCCTTGAAGAGGGCCAACAGCTGCACCAATTGGATTGTATGTGGGAGCAAGTACGATCCTCTGAAGGAGGGTCAACAACTCATCCATACAAAAACTGGGAGCAAATACGGCCTTTGAAGAGGGCCAACCGCTGCACCAATTGGATTGTATGTGGGAGCAAGTGCGATCCTCTGAAGGAGGGTCAACAACTCATCCATACAAAAACTGGGAGCAAATACGGCCTTTGAAGAGGGCCAACAGCTGCACCAATTGGATTGTATGTGGGAGCAAGTGCGATCCTCTGAAGGAGGGTCAACAACTCATCCATACAAAAACTGGGAGCAAATACGGCCTTTGAAGAGGGCCTACCGCTGCACCAATTGGATTGTATGCGGGAGCAAGTGCGATCCTCTGAAGGAGGGTCAACAACTCATCCATACAAAAACTGGGAGCAAATACGGCCTTTGAAGAGGGCCAACAGCTGCACCAATTGGGTTGTATGCGGGAGCAACTACGATCCTCTGAAGGAGGATCAATAGCTCATCCATACAAAAATTGGGGGCAAGACGGTCCTTGAAGAGGGCCAACAGCTGGACCAATTGGATTGTATGCGGGAGCAACTACGATCCTCTGAAGGCGGATCAACAGCTCATCCATACAAAAATTGGGAACAAGTACGGCCTTTGAAGAGGGCCAACAGCTGCACCAATTGGATTGTATGCGGGAGCAAGTGCGATCCTCTGAAGGAGGGTCAACAACTCATCCATACAAAAACTGGGAGCAAATACGGCCTTTGAAGAGGGCCAACCGCTGCACCAATTGGATTGTATGTGGGAGCAAGTGCGATCCTCTGAAGGAGGGTCAACAACTCATCCATACAAAAACTGGGAGCAAATACGGCCTTTGAAGAGGGCCAACAGCTGCACCAATTGGGTTGTATGCGGGAGCAACTACGATCCTCTGAAGGAGGATCAATAGCTCGTCCATACAAAAATTGGGAGCAAATATGGTCCTTGAAGAGGGCCAACAGCTGCACCAATTGGATTGTATGTGGGAGCAAGTACGATCCTCTGAAGGAGGGTCAACAGCTCATCCATACAAAAACTGGGAGCAAATACGGCCTTTGAAGAGGGCCAACCGCTGCACCAATTGGATTGTATGCGGGAGCAAGTGCGATCCTCTGAAGGAGGGTCAACAACTCATCCATACAAAAACTGGGAGCAAATACGGCCTTTGAAGAGGGCCAACAGCTGCACCAATTGGGTTGTATGCGGGAGCAACTACGATCCTCTGAAGGAGGATCAATAGCTCATCCATACAAAAATTGGGGGCAAGACGGTCCTTGAAGAGGGCCAACAGCTGGACCAATTGGATTGTATGCGGGAGCAACTACGATCCTCTGAAGGCGGATCAACAGCTCATCCATACAAAAATTGGGAACAAGTACGGCCTTTGAAGAGGGCCAACAGCTGCACCAATTTAATGTAGGAGCAAGTACGAACCCCTGAAGGGGAATCAACAGCTGCAGTACAATTTTACCGGTAGCAAGTACATTTCCTGAAGGGAAGTGACAGCTACACCAGTTTATGTAGGAGACAAGTACACTCTACAGGGTAGAGTAACAGCTACACTCAATAAGCAAAGTGTCGTTTTCTTTTTAGGTTTAAAAATGAAAAGAGGTTTTTTCGGATTAGTCACTGACAGGAGGTTGGAATGGGACTGCCTGAAGTGGCTAAGGCCCTTCAGATATTTATACAGGTCCGAGGTACCCCCTTCTTCGTGCGCTGGGGAATCTCCCAGTGTTCTCAGGGGGTTGACCTGGGCCCAGGGGAAAACTCAGGTGGATGACTTTCTGTCAGTGGTTTATTTCCCACGTATTTCCATAGTTTGATATAAAATATTATAAAAACGCATCATTTGTTGGTTGTGTACTTAAGCTAAGTTGATTACAATGATTATCTTAAAGCTAAGTTCACAACATTATATAATAAAATAATTCAAGACACGTATATATAACTCAATTATGTAATGGTGTCATTATAAAATGAAGCCTTTTTTCTTTCCCTAGCCCTATGCAGTAGGAAGGAACGTTATGTGATCAACTGAATAGAAGAAATGGTATGTGCGTCCCGAGGCCTACGTCTGGCACGAGCATCTCATTACAGTTGCTGAAGCGCAGGCTGTGAGAGCAGGAGTACGCCATGTTCACACACATCTGGCAGAGCGAATTTCCTCTCATACTGCAGCAGCCATTCAAGCCCAGCGCCAGTGGCCCAAGTGTAGGCAGCACGTGGTGCGTGAAGCCTCCACAAATAGTGAGCAGGGCCGTCCAAGCTCTCCTATTACAAATATGTGTGAGCAGCTGCCAAAAGATTAACCAGATCTAGCAGTTCTCGTTTCTTTTGAGAAATGAGATTCGGAGGCTCGCTGAGCACATTAGTAGAATGGAAGTATATGAAAATCCTCACTTGAACAGTCTCACAATGCGAGCCGTTTGCGGCGCTGACGTTTCTGAGGGGGAAGTCGCAGCATATCTGCACTGAATTTTCCTGAAAGTGGAGAACTCGATCAGTGTGAGGGCACACAGGCGAGGTTTTTACGACTCTGCCCCCTGCGTGTGATCGTAGGGCAGCTAAAATAACGGGAAGGTGGGGTATCAGCGTGTTCAGAAGTTGTGTAAGCGGTATTTGGGTCGAGTCACCGCTGACCGCTGAGCTCCTGGAGGGTTCAAGGCAAGGAAAATTGAAGTTTACTCTTCAGGAGTTCGTGGCGTTTTGGGAACTTCTCGAGAGTGCTCCAAGCCTGTAGGGGGAATCCTTGGGAAGTGATATGTCTTCCCGGGACGTCGAGGACGACAACAATTACATTTCAGCTGGACCCGATTATATTTTACCCTGTAGATCGAATAAATTCCCCAAGCTTATTAAGCAGCTGATTCTTAATCTCCTTCTTTACATACAGAAACCCTCTCCTGGACCCTCTGCATACCCGAACTGTCCATGTTCAGATGTGGAGATAGGTTACAAACCTATCGTGTGCACTTTTTGATTACTTCTCATCAACAGGCTGTCAGCGAAACATTCATGCAGAACGATCTATAGGAATGGACTAGCTGAAGACACCCTATGAGTTTGCTTGAAGCAGTTCTTGCGAAAAGTAAGAAAAAGTCTGGTGCGTTGTAACACACAACTTTCCTCAACCCTACGTCAATTCACTCGTGCGCATGGCTTTTTCTTACATACTCAATTCATTTATCACTCAGTTCATGTGAACTTGGTCAAACAACACTTGACAGCAGCAGGAAGCGGTAGGGCTTACAGTTCCAAAATATATCGTGCTGCTCGTACTCATTCCCGGACCATTATTAAGCAATTGGTACACAGAGAATTAATGAGGCTATGAACACGATTTCTTGGAAGAGGATAATAATCACTTTTCCCGAGTTATTGGGTAAACACTTTTAGAAACGGCAGTAACCGAAACGACAGTGGTTCCGGAATTTCTGAAGTAACCCCCATTTATCTTATAAGCGTTTTTGAACGCTCATCCTATAGTTATTGCTTCGGACTACCCCAACAATATTTTTTAAGATACTTGTAACATTTCAGCAGAGTTTATAACGAAAATATCTGGTGTAGCAACACACAACTTTCCGCCACCCCCGTAAGTTCGAACACCACCTACATAGGCGGGCCCTATATCTTCGTTCAACGCATTTTTACAGGAACATTTATGAAGAACAAAATGTAGGGACTAGTTAGTTGAGAGTACTCCGAAAGTTTGATCGAAATCGTTTGAGCCGTTTTTGAGAAGATTGGAATACCGATAAATTAATATTCGGCAAATCTCCTTTTCTGAGTTAACTTGGCTTATATCTCCGTTCAACATATATATACAGAAATAATTACGGAGAACGAAATGTTAGTATGGGTAACTAAAAGACGCTCCATTAAGATTTATCACATCTGGTGAAGAAGTTACCCTGGAATTTACGGAAATGTTCGAAAAAACGTTATTTTCGACACATTTTGATTTTTATCTCTGTTCAATGGACTGTCAGAGGAACTTTTATTGAGAACAATATGTAGGTATTAACTGTTTAAAAACATCTCGAAAGTTTGGTGATAATCTGTGAGAAGCCGTTTAGCCAAAAAGCGTAAAAAACCTATTTTTGCTTCATAGGCCTATATTTCCGTTCACCGTATTTTCATGGAGATATGTATGAAGAAGAAAAGTTTCGTATCAATTATTAGAAGATAATTTGAAAGTTTATTCAAAATCGTTTGAGCCGTTTTCGAGAAAAATGCGAAAAACCCTAGTTTTTGGTACATTTTTGTCCCCCACCTCCCCTTCTCATCGGCCGAAATCGTCCATAACCTTATTTTGGTGTCTACAAAAAATAACAAACAAAACGAAAAAAGAACCAGCTCAATTGGATCAGCCGTTCTCCCGCAAATCGAACTACAGACACACACACATACACACACACACACACGGACCACGCGCCGAAATTAGGTTTTTTAGACTCAGTAGGGTCTGAAACGTAAAGATCTGAAGAGAACCCAAATTTTTTTTTTGACACGATTACTATACTTTCCTTTCCTTCGGGTAGCGGAAAGTAAAAACCCTGCAAATTATTACACAATGGTTTATTATTCTCATGAACAGCTTGACCTAGTATTAGTGCTCCCCCATCCCATTCGACTCAGCATCGAATACTAGTAAACCATACAAAACATGTCCTGGCTACAATGGAATTACGGAAACAAAACGTCAGATGATTTTGCCCCATCGGGGAAATTGGAACGGGGGCGCTCGAAGCGAACCCCTTCCGAGGCGAAAGGGGAGGCAAGTGAGCGGGAGGCGTGCTACTCGCCTCGAGCGCGGTTGCTTTTTTAATGAGACGGGCGAGGAGGGAGGGAGTTCAAACGACGAAACGCTGTAGCTCCCGCATTGTACTGCGTTTCGTTAATTTTTTAAACCGTTTTTTGCCCATTACAACCACGGGCTTCATTCGATCGGATTGCTGAGTTGGCGGGCACAACTAGATACCAAATCGGATTTTTGGGCGAAAGAACGAATTTTTTAGACCACCTTAAAGGCACGAAACAGCCCGTGCAGCGGACAGGGTAGGGGGACGGGGGACGGCGGACGGACATGCAAATTTGGAATCTCCAAGTCTTGAAACGTAAAGTATCAAATTTTGAGGGGTGGTTGTAAAAAATTTATCGTGACCGAAAACATAGGGTTATTATTCAGAATGAATAATAAACCAAAAACGCGCTGAAATCGATTTTCATCGAAAATTGTGGTAATTTATTGCCCTGCTCACGTCATTTTCCCACAAATGGGAATTTTATGGTATAGTCACCGTAACGAGAGCTGTCCATATGAAAAATTAATTGAAAATCGTTCGAGCCATGGGGGAAAAATATTTGGTGTTTTGGGCGGATTTTGCCCGTACCCATATTTTGGCGTGCCAAGGTGACCTGCGGGCTCGGTATTAAGTTTGAGCAGATGTGATTCAGCCGTTTCCTCTAAAAATCGTTAACAGACACACATATCCATGCACAGACCATACTCCCAAATAGTGTTTTTCGAATTCGGTAGGGTCTGAAGAAAACATTTTGTTCCAGTCGATGACATAACTTTATTCTCCACTTCGTAGAGCCCAGGAAAACAAAACTTATTTTTGCTTAAAGGGGATATGTCTCCGTTTGACAAATTTCAAAAAAAACATTTATGGAAACAAAAGTTAGGTTATAGTTAGTAAAAGATAACTTGAAAGTTTAAACATAAATCTCGTTTTTTGTGTGCATTTTTCGTTCGTTTCTGTAGAAATGCGTTGAACGTAGATATAGCGCCTGCATATGTCGGTGGCGTTCGAACTTAAAGGGATGGCGAAAAGTTGTGTGTTGCTACGCACTGCATGATTCACTTTTCACGACCCCAAAGGGAAAGTTAACTATGGTAATTGTGTCAAAAAACCAGCTACATATACAAATCTCCTTTTCTGAGTTAACTTGGTTTATATCCCCGTTCAGCATATATATATATATATACAGAAATAATTATGCAGAACGAAATGTTGGAATGGGTGACTAAAAGACACCCAATAAGATTTATCACATCTGGTGAAGCAGTTACCCGGGAATTTACGGAAATGTTAGTACAAACATTATTTTCGACACATTTTGATTTTTATCTCTGTTCAATGGACGGTCTGAGGAACATTTATTGAGAACAATACGTAGGTATTAACTATTTGAAAACATCTTGAAAGTTTGGTTTTAATTGTTGAAGCGGTTTGCCAAAAAGCGTGATAAACCTATTTTTGCTTCATAGGCCTATATCTCCGTTTACCATATTTTCATGGAGATGTGTTTTGGAAAAAAAAGTTAGGTATTGATTAGTTGAGGATAATTTGAACGTTTATTTAAAATTGTTAGAGTCGTTTTCGAGAAAAATGCGAAAAACCCTATTTTTTGGTACATTTTCGTCCCCCCCACCCCCTTCCCTTCGGCCGAAATCGTCCATAACCTTATTTTGGCGTCTACAAAAAATACCAAACAAAACAAAAAAAGACCCAGCTCAATCGGATCAGCCGTTCTCCCGCAAATCGAACTACAGAGACCCACACACACGGACCAGAGATTCAGCAGGCCTCAAAACGAAAGATCTAAAGAAAACCCAATTTTTTTTGACACGTTTACTATACTTTCCTTTCCCTTTGGGGTAGTGGAGAGTAAAAACTAGTTTTGTATTAATTCGTAGAAGATAGTTTGGATGTTTAATCAAAATCGGTCAATTAATGAACAATAGTGGTCGAGGAATGAGTACGAGCAGCACAATAAATTCCGGAACTGTAAGCCCTACTGCTTCCTGCTGCTGTGAAGTGTTGTTTGACCAAGTTCACATGAACTGAGTGATAAATGAATTGAGTAAGTAAGAAAAAGCCATGCGCACGAGTGAATTGACGTAGGGTTAAGGAAAGTTGTATGTTGCAACGCACCAGATTTTTTTTTTTTTGACGCGATTATTATAAAGGGTGTCCCAAAATTAACGCAAGATTTGAATTTGCCGCCATTTATGCAGTACAGTGTTGCCAACCCTAAAAACAAAATAAATCGACAGTTGACAGTTTAGGGTTAGTAAAAATGGAGCGTTACGCAATACAACAACGTGTCTTCATTGTTGAGCAATATGTCAAAAATAATGAATGCTTGGCGGCCGTAGTTCGAAAATTTCATACAAAATATGGTCGATGACGAAGCACATTTTCACCTTGATGGCTTTGTTAATTGCCAAAATTGCCGCTTTTGGGGTTCTGAAAACCCACATGTTACTATCGAAAAACAAATGCATCCACAACGTGTCACAGTTTGGTGTGCATTTTGGGCTGGAGGCATAATTGGACCATACTTTTTTTAAAATGAGGCTGGTCAAACAGTGACTGTTACTTCTGCTCGATATCGCGACATGATAACACGGTTCTTTTTGCCGAAATTGGATGATATTGATGTGGCCAATGTGTGGTTTCAACAAGACGGTGCCACATGCCATACAGTCCGTGAAACACTTCAATTATTGCGTGAGACATTTCCAGGTCGTGTACTCTCTCGTTTCGGTGATCAGAATTGGCCCCCTAGATCGTGTGATTTAACACCATTAGATTTCTTTTTATGGGGTTATCTAAAATCACAGGTCTACGTCAACAAGCCCACAACTACGCGTGCATTAAAGGAGGAGATTCAACGTTGCATCAACGAAATTCAGCCACATTTATGCAGAACGGTCATGGAAAATTTCGACAAACGAGTGCGTATGTGTATGCAAAGCCGCGGAGGCCATTTGCCCGATGTGTTATTCCATAAATAACCCTATCCTATGTACTTTATGAATCAATAAAAAAATTACAATCAAAAGACTAAAAACTGTATTAAAGAAATTGGGTTATATCCGCCAGTAGGCAAATTACTAAAGTTAACGTACCTGTTAGGTGAGTCCGTCTCACTCTCTCTAAGTCAGACTTAACGGCCAGACGATGATGTCTTTACATCGAAAGCGCTTGCCCACAGTAACTCACAAGCCAGAGGAGACGGACTCACCTAACAGGTACGTTAACTTTACTAAAAACTGTGTTTTCTATTTAATTCAAATCTTGCGTTAATTTTGGGACACCCTATACTTTCCTTGCCCTTCGGGTAGCAGAAGTTAACAAACGCCCGACAGGAAGCGCTGTAGTCCGAGTTTTGGCTTCACTCGACCTTCGAAATCGACGAACCTGCGCGTTTCGACGCTCACGGCGAGCGAGTGACGTTAGCGAGCGAGTGAGAGCGCTCGAGTTCCCCAGCTGCCTTCGTTTTTGTCAGCTGTTCGGAGATTGTTATTTTCATCGGATCTCGACTCCCGTTGCTTCCTGATCCGCTCAACTCGCACCATCAAATCTTTTGTCCTTTCGTCGTCGCCAAAACAAACTTCTTTCGATCTCAACGGAACTTCAAAGTGTATCGGTAACGCTCCATCTTCACATGCGGTCAGTTTCGGACTTTTCCTCCCTCCCGACTTGATAATTCGAGCAGTTTCTCCTTACGCCGCGACGCATTTCGTTTTTCCCCGTCGAACCGAATCGTTTTCCCTTTTTTTTTCGTTTCAATTTTCGTTTACGTTCGCCAAACCTCCCCCACCCCTTCTCGCGGGCGTCGCGAATTTCGTTTTTATTTTGTTTTGTTTTGTTTTTTTTTCGCCGCGCGAATTGGACGAAAAGTCGAGGAAACATGACGCAGCAGCCGACTGGAAGTGCGGTTCGGGCTTTGGCCCTCGAATACAAGAGCTTGCAAGAAGAGCCCGTCGAAGGATTTAGAGTCAAATTGGCCCAAGAAGACAATCTTTTCGAGTGGGAAGTGGCAATTTTTGGACCTCCGGAGACTTTGTATCAGGGCGGATATTTCAAAGTAAGTCGTGAGTCCTTTTTTTTCTCTCTCTCTCTCACTCTCGCTCTCTCTTCACTCAACCTCTCTCTCTTGCTCGCTAACTCTCAAGACTCGGGTCTCCGCTTTTCCCTTATACAGACGACGGACAAGGTCCCCCTGCGAGTCCAGGGCTGACGACGAGTCCTTGGCCTCACCGAACGCTGATTCACCCGACTCAACTTGTCTCGACTCGTCTTCCCCTTTTTAAATTCGAAGGTTTGTTTTGTTCCGAGGCCTCGACTCTCCCGGGGGGGGGGGGGTTTCTTTTCGTTGCTCTAACTAACTTGACGTAACGAAATTTCCAACTGAGAAAGAAAAGCGAGGGCGGATGGCAACGAATTACGTCAGTTTGGCGCAGCGGGGGAGCGACTCGTTGCTTTCGTCGACGTAAAATAACTGCAAATTGACGCGTTTCTTTTTGATTCGGTCGTCATTTTTGTGTTTTATGGTTCGATTCTTTTATTCGCGTGCGTCTCAAAACCTTCGTGATAGGAAAACTTTGAGTGAGGGTAATCGCAATGCTTATCGTGCATACGTCGATCTAATTATGGCAATATCAGTAACGCGATCGTGCGCAACTATGTACCGAAAAACAAAACACGTGTCAAACTGACGTAATGTTTGTTTACATCATAGACGCGGATGTTGTAGGCTATTTTTTGTGGTTAATGAGAGTTTGTAGGAAATGAAATATGGTACGAGAATGTGGGCACACTACAAATCGTGCCTGATCTGACAATTTTTCGAAGTGAGGAAAAGTGGCAGGGCCATAGGTAAGATACGAGGTTGGGGGTGCTCTACTTCAGTCTCACGAATAGTATGTGTATCGTTTGTACGTGACTGTTGTTGATGTTTAACGCGTTCGCCTCTCCCGTTATTCGCAATAGGAGTAGACAGCCATAAACTGATTGGAGGGAAGGGTGATATTAGCTCATCTTGAATTGAAGCGCAATTCGTCTGGTCTGGCAAAATCTGAGTAGTTTTGTTACTTGGTACTCAACGCATTTAATAAATATGAATAAAAAGGGTTGATTCGCAATACAATGGCCACGGGTACACGGGTGCTTGGAACTTCCTACTTACTGGAAAGCTTAACATTTGTAGGAGTGCAGGACACATGCCCGTGGCCTTGGAGAGGGTTCCTAGCTTGGTGGCCAACACCAAACAGTTCTCTAGGGGAATTTCCAGCGAAACTACTGCCCCCACAAAGCCAAACCCATGGCTTCATGGCTGGCAGTGTCATGCCCTAGACGGCTCCGGGCAGAAGCCCCTGTGGTACCCATGCTATTTGGCTGCGACTAGAGCAACGGGTTTGGGCTGTGGCTTGCTGAATGGGTCGCAGGCCCCAGTGCTGGAGTAGCCAAAAGGCGTTCTACCGGCACCTACACTTTAGGGATTGGATTTGATCCTGTCCTCTCTATGGAGAAAGGTGTCAGGCCACGATCCCGACCTGAACTGCGATCTCATTTTCCTCTCCACGCCGCCTAAACCACTCTCCTTGCGTACAACAAATACATTCATTCCCGATGGTACAGGGGTGGACTACTTGACATTCATCAGCCCCCGGAGCCATCGCTACCCCACCTATACTAACCCCTCATTGTTTTCATTCAAAACACCAACACACACGCACAAACACCCCTACAGGGCTCTGTGCACCATCTGCCCCAACCTAACTTCTTCCCTGCGCTTCAACACCTCCTCCCTGAAGCGCCTTCACCACCCAAAACCCCCCTCGTTCCTAACCACTGACCAATTCCATTCCCTACCCTCCCCAACAACCCCATTTCGTGCCCTTGTCCTCTCTTCCTCGAACATAACGTGTTCAGCGGTGTCCAATCCCCCACACTCCGCATATCCCATCCCCGACCAACCCAAAGCCCCGGGAAGCTAATTTAAAGTCCCCATGGCCCGTAATTAGCTGGGTGGAATAGTAATTAAATCCCATCCACCCAGCCCCCATTCTTTCCCTCACACTCGGCAACTGCTTCCTTCCCACCTTTCCTGCCACTCATCAACCAGCGGTTTGTTGATGAGGTCTGCCAGCTGCCCTCCCTCATTTCCATCACCCTCCACATAACCATCCCCCTCAACCGAAGCTGGTAGCCCACCCATCTCCTCTTCTACTCGAGATCTATGGGCAGCTCCCCAGCAACCTACAACCTTTGGTCATGCAGATTGCTTGCAAAAGCGAGCTTAACAGTAGCAGTAAGAGTTGAGCAAGGTTTCTCTCTAAAAGCAAATGTAACTTAGAAAGGAAATTGAGTCGTCGTAATGGATGGGGAATGTGAACATACAGTGCGCGCCTAATGCAACGGAACAGGGTTAATTCCCAATACAACGGCGACAGGTACATTTGCCTGGACTTTCGGTTACTTAAGCGTCACTGTTACTGGTGAGCCAAACAGTAGGGGTATGAGTTTTGTTGTAGAAGTGAATGTAAACGCGTGCGAAAGAAACGATGTAAACAATGGAGAGCGCGAAACTGAGCCTGAAATGAACATACAGGTCTGTTTCCTTATTTGATGACTGTACCCAAACCCTCGGCGGGGGTTATATCAGTCATGGAAGTTGCAGTTTCGCTAATACGCAAGAGGCCAGCCTCTGCAGCATCCACCGAACTCAGACCTGTGGTGGTACGGCAGGTATTTGGTCGTTAGCCAGTCTCCCGGTAGAGAGCTGATGCCCGTGTGTGACCGCGCGGAGGTGACCACCTGAGGAATCCCGTACAATCTGGGAGGAGTTCATAACCTGGTTTCCCACCTGATCTAACTGTGTACTTGAGTGGCAAGTTTCAAAAGGACAGATCAACTATGACCACGTTTCTTAGCCATTGCCTTCTTCGCGAACTTTGCAAAATGGTTATAGGCTTGCTTTGTAGCAGTCAATGCTGCTAAGTTCGTTTGCCCTCCCAACAACTGTCGCTCACTGTTGTAGAAACTACAGGGGAGCAGCACATGATTTCTTGTTTCCTCGGCACTGGAGGCGCAAGATGTGCATAATGGAGCCGCGCATTGTAGTCACCATGTCCCGTGAGGAACTGGCTCGTCCAGTGGTCTGGCTCAACCCATTTTCTAGAAAGACGTTCACGGATGTTGTGGAAGAACTCATACATCTCGCTTGCCATTGCTCTAGAGCCCATTCGTCGATGACAGCAAGTTTCTGTTCTGTGGTGAGATCCACACGGAGTTCAGCCCAAAGCGGGGGAAGCTCCCGTTTCACTCTCCACTTGCCAACCATGCACTCAACGACCAAATCAACTGGTAACTGACCAGTGATCACCTGGAGTGCTTCTGTTGATACAGTCTTATAGGCCTTGGTGATCCACAGGAGCGCAACTCTCTGGGATTGGGCCAATACTCTCTTTTGATTGACTATTAGTTTGCTACCCCAGACAACGGGGCAGTAGCCAATCACACCTAGATAGATGGCCTTATACATGAGGATAGTGTCATGGTAACACACACCCCAAGTGGCCTTAGTAATGGCACGCAGTGAGGCAAACCTTGCAATGGTAGTGCCTTTAAGGGACTGGAGGTGTTGGTTGAAACCCCACCTCTCACCTATATTCACTCCTAAATACTTGACGTGCTTTTCAAGAAGGAGCCTGTGGCCGCCAAAGCGTATTGTGGGTGGATTATTCACTTTCCCTTTCAAGAGGATTAGCTGGGTTTTTTCCTCAGCCACCTGCATCTTGACATGCTCGCACCATTTGAAGTGCCTAATGCGACAGACATTTACGACCACTAATATAACAAAACAATGCCTCCTCTCAAGTTACATATCCGAATTTTGGGGGGATAGGCGGCGTTCAATGGCCCTAGAAGAATTGCTTCATAATGTCGGCCACATTCAGGACATGCGTACTTGTCTGAGATGAAAACAACTCTCACACACCAATCTACAACACTCCATAAGCCTTCTCCTCTCAAGCGATGGATCAAATCGGTATTAATTTGCCCATATCAAAAAAAGAAATTTGAAGAGGGTAGTGTGGACAGCACATAAACAGAAGCTGGACAGGCGCGAAAAAAATGGTAATGCATGCAGTGGTACTCGACGACTGAAGGAGGATATTTCGGTTACAATGGATTCGCAGAATGATTCCGTAGTTCAACAGTTAGTCGAACGATTGAAGTTGTATTTTGAAGAATACTTGCGCTAGATAGTTGCCATTGATAAAAGTTGTAACTTAACTAGCACCAGTATCAGTGACGCTAGTTAATGTTCCAAAACGCGAATGTACATGCGATGTGTGCATTGTGAATGTGTGTGTGTGTGTATGTTCATTGTATTAAGAATTAACCCAGAACCATTTATTGCCAACCACAAAAACTATTGAAAATATCTCCTCCCAAGTTACGTGTCTACAAATGGAAGGGAGGGAGGGAGTTGATTTTATTGCTTAAAATGATGCAACGAGGCTTACGTTGTTCCTTAGCTGCCAAATGTGCTCACACAAACACTCATGGAATGATTCCATGCACCTAATTCAGGGGATGCATAGTTGTCTAAGATGAAACCGACAGGTCTGTTTCCTTATCAAAATGACTGTTTCTGAATTCTTGAAGATAGTTATATCGGTTGACTGTCATGGAGGTTGCAGCAAGAGGCCGCCCCGTGGGCAGCATCCTCCGAACCCAAAACAGCTAAGGTGCGACAGGTCGTCATTCAGCCAGCCGTCTCCAGGTAGAGAGCTGATGACGCTGTATGACCCTGGGGAATCCCGTACCATCTGGGAGGAGTTCATAATCTGGTTTTCCACCTTATCTAACTATTTGCTTGAGTGTCAAGTTTTTAAGGGACATCAACTGCGACTACGTTTCTTTGCCATCACGAAATGCTTATAGACTTGCTTTGTAGCAGTCAAAGCTGGAAGGTTTGGCTGCTCTTCCAACAACCGCCGCACATGGCTGTAGAAACTACATTGACAAAACAAGACAAAAGAAGGGCACCCAATAATCGAAGTTGCCAATTTCTGTGAAGAACTGGCTCGTCTTATGATCCGGCTCAACCCTCTTCCCCTGAATGTTCATGAAAAAACTCATGCATCCCTGTGACAAGGATTCCCATCTAATGCCCATTCATCTAGTGCGTCAAGTTGTAGTTCAGTGGAGAGGTCATTGCACAGTTCGACCCAAAGCGAGGGACACGAGGGTTGATGTCGAGTAAATACTGGAAAATGAATGTAAATGAAGAATGTACATGATTTCATCCATTTGCCTCATTCAGGACATGAATACTTTGCAAGGTTTAGCCTGACATCTATATACCAATCCACAACACTCTATGTGCCTTGTATAATCAGTCGATAAATCAAATTAGTCGAAGTGTGTCCATCCAGCATGTTAAAAAATCACAACAGTAGTAAAATGTAAACAATAGCGAAAATGAATAACTGCTACGGAAGGTGAATGTATACAATGTGCATGAAATACTATGGAAAAAACTCTACAGAGATGGTGCAATGGGCAAGGACTGTTTGTCAATCAAGACAAAACGAGCCTGGTCCCGTTCACTAGAAGGCACAGCCTTGCACTGCGGGAACTCAGACTGGGTGGTAAGGCAGTGAAGATCCAACATGAGATCAAGTACCTGGGAGTTTTCCTTGATGGGAAGCTCACTTGGGCCAAACACGTGAAAAATGTCTTACAGCGGGCGTCGGTAGTGATGTGGGCAGCTCAGAGAATGGTGGGGAGGGCATGGGGGCTGAGCCCTGGGATGATCCGGTGGCTGTAGACTGCGGTTGTTAGGCCTATAGTCACCTATGGAGCCCTGGTCTCGTGGACTGCTGAATAAACTGCAGCACAGAGCGTGTCGGCCATTACAGGCTGTATGGCAACATGCCCAACGGCTGCACTGGAGGTCTTGCTAGATTTAGCTCCACTCCACATACATGTTAAAAGGATGGCGTTCCTCCAGGCTGTGCGTATGTTGGAGTTGGAACTGATCATGTGGGGGAGGAGTTCCTGCCACTTGATCCTTGACAAGGTGAAGGTGGAGGAGCCCAAACTGCATGTGGTAGACTCAATGCCCGCGAGGTTCAACTTCGTGTTACCCTTTCGGATACTCATTCATGAGCGATCCAGGTGGGTAGGGGGAGTTCCCACTTTCGATGCTGGGGCCGTGGTATACTACATTGATGGCTCGGTGCAGGGTGGCCTTGCGGGGGCAGGCATCTTTGGGCCAAGAATTAGAGCGGCAATCCCATTGGGGTTGCTTGCCACAGTGTTCCAGGCAGAGTTGGCTGTGATGACGGTCTGTGTGCAGTGGCTGCTGCAGAGGGGACTGAAGCAGCAGAGAATCTACATCATGGTGGACAGTCAGGCCACTCTCAAGGCCTTAGCTTCATACCGTCTTACATTGCGGCAGGTGTGGGAGTATCTGACTGGACTGAAGGCCCTGGACGAGGAAACCAGTGTAACACTGTGTTGGGTGCCAGGGCATTAGGGTATATAGGGAAACGAACGGGCTGATAGGTTGTCTAAGAAGGGCGTAGATACCTATTGGCCCTGAGGCCTTTGTTGGGACTACCAGGAGACACCTACGTAGAGAAGTTGGCAAATGGGAGGATAGGTGGAGGGCGGCCCATTGGCAGGGGCTGCCTGGCCTTAGACAGTCAAAATTCTTCATCCGACCCTCCGAAGGGAGGGCCAAGGAGGTACGTATACTGGGGAGGAAGGATATGAGGATCATGTACGGCCTGTTCACAGGTCACTGTCTGCTGAGGTACCACCTTGCAAATATTGGCAAGTGCGAGGTACAGGTATGCAGGTTCTGCGAGGTAGGGCTAGAGATGGCTGAGCATGTGCTGTGCGTATGCGATGGACTCGCAGCATCGCGCCATTGTGTGTTTGGGAGGCCCTTTCTGAAGCCAGAAGTGGTGGCGAATGCAGAACTTGCGGATATCCTCTGCTTTGTGCGGGGGGAGTGGGGCACATAAGTGACGTCACACCAAGTGGGACCAGTGCCATGGGGTGCAGGGGGGCCATGATCTGAGGATCATGGACGCCCTTACAATAGGCCCATTGCGGCTGCAGTGAGGGTATCACCTGTATCCACCGTTACAAAAAAAAAAAAATGTCTGTCGGGCACTTGGTATAACTGGCAATGAAAAAAATCTCTACATTGTTTATCAAGTCAACCATGAAACCAGTTTTTAGGATGGACTGGGCCAGCTATTAACGTTTTATGGCGAATCAGGTTAGTAGCTCGGCTAAAATGGTGACCATCAGTCTATTTGTGACCCACCCCCCTTTTTTTTTACATAGTCAAGTACCTTACTTAGGACCGTTGCTGAGATGTGCTCTGCTTTATAAGCTTATCAATTACCTATTGTTGATTTAATCATACATAGGAGGGAAAGAGCAATGTTGATTTGCTAGCAAAAAGAAAACGTGTAAAACAGATGAGAGTGAAATGAACTGTATGGTTTACAGCACCTACAAAATGACAATGAGTTCGATTGAGACTTGTGTCCAAAGTTGATAGGAAGTGAGAAACACTTCAATGAGGTTTCAAAGCGTCAAGCTAAGGAGTGTGTGTGTGTGTGTGTGTGTGCTGGAAAATCTAAAATGGGCGGTTTTATCTACAGAAAAACCTGGCAGCCATTCGTCGAAGTCTTGGGGGAATCCAAATTGTTTTTAGCGATGGAAACGCCCAATGGTGAGGGCTGTACTGTTCAGACTTGCTGTCTAAACTGCTCTGTCACTCTGTAAGGGGTGTCTTAGCTGTTGCTATTCGTGGTCTTTTATTATTTCTTTGAGAGTACTCTCCCACCAGAACCGCCTGCTTGTATTTCTAGACCCACATTTAACGTTCAGGAGCCACATTGATTTGGTTGTTAGCTGGGCATTCAAAGTATACAGCTTTGCTAGTATAAATACTAGCTACTGTTGTAAGCGTACAGCTATAATCACCTTATTCGTCACACTTATTCATTGCGTGTTGGTGTTTTATCTGTAATTTGGTCTCCCACTATTAAATAGGTGTGCCACTTACACGATGAGTATACAATCTGAAGATTCCCTGAAGAATTTGTAGTGGCCTTGAAATTATATTCATTGTCATTGCGCTGAACATTCTTTCCTTTTACAAAATAGTGAATGGTCCTACATTCTTTTTCAAATTGCTCTGACAATTATGAATTCATTTCACACATTTTCCGCTCTGAAAGAAACTGCATTTTGTTTGCATTGTACACAGTACTCACAATCACCAACCACTTCACGATGAAGGTGGAAGATATAATAATTTTCATAGCGCGTCAAACGCCCTTGTTATTTTTGATACTTCAAGTAATATAATGTCCAGCCAGATCTAATGTATGTATGCGTGTGTTATGAGGGAGGTTTGGAGATGTTTTGGGATCCGCTGACTCAGGAAAAAATTACAGCGATCGTGAGTTGCGATCCATTTCCCAACTTTTGTCGGGATTATGGACCATCATCTTTAACCACTAGACTACGATCGAGAGGTGCCTTTAATGAGAGTCAGTCAGTACACATGCGTTCACTGCCTACTTTTTTCTTCTGGGCTAATTATGCAACTGTATTTCTTCTATGTACTTACTCTTCCAATTGTTGCTACGAGTTGCGTGCATGACTTGTTTGTGATGCGCTTATTCATCTAAGAGCTTTTGAATGTTTGGGCTCTTTATAAATAGCTGGAAATGGCTAAATGTTTGCTTCCAGTTCTAATAAGGCGCCCTATGAATTATGATGAACATAATGGAAGTTGTGGTTGTCGAATGGATTTCCTATTAGAATGTGTGCATACGATACTAGAGGTGCAAGTAGCGTGCTTGTCATAATTGACCAAGTTTGACGATCCTCATGAGTTTTAACGGAATTGATTCATCCAACTTTCTCTTACGCCTCAGTTCTTGGTTTCTTAATGCTCCCATTCCTCCTCATCGCCTCTTCAGGGTCCATTCCTGAACCCTAAGACTGAAATCATGCGATCCATTGAGAGGGTTATATCATTCGTTCATGAGCTTGCAGCTTTGCTAGTGGGTGAGAGCATAGATCGGCTCACTCAGCATGTTGCCAATGTGTAACCACGTGGAGGTATGACCTTGAGGAATCCTGTACCACACTTTGGAGCTTAATCTGGTTCTCTACCTGAGTCGATGATTGACTTGTGTGGCAATTGTCAAAGGTAGAGATTGACTGAGCAATTACTTTCTTTGTGAACTAGGCGAAATGGTTATAAGCATGCTGAGTAGCAGTCTGAGGAACGGTTTGACTGCTCATCGTAGGAACTGTAGTTGAGCAGCTCGCAGTTTCTTCCTTCCTGAAGACAAGGATTTGCATATCGCTTGCCCTTAGCCGCCTGTGACCCATCATCTAGCCCCGCTAGGGTTTGTTCGGTTAAGATGTCATCGTTCATAATTGGGGAAGCTCCCATTTTACTTATCAACTTTTTCCACCACATACTCAATGACCAAGTCAAAGGGTGACGTGCGTGTGTTTAATTGGAGTGCTTTAGTGGAAACTCTGGTGGTGCGAAGGAGCATAAAGGAGTCGCTAGAATTCAGGGTTCTTGGAACAAGGTGACCTACATTTGTGCTAGGTGACTTTGATCAATGTTTGTTTTGACAGTTCGTCATAAACTGGGACATGAACTCTGGGATTGCCTTAAAAAGGCACTAACGATTTTGATTAAATGTTTGAGCTGCTATGGACAGCTTCAAATAACGAATCAGCACCATGAAATTTTAGCAGAAAGTAACGAGTTTCACAAATTTTGAAGAAAATCTTATCAGTCTCGCTCAAATGTTATAGAAATTGTTGAAGAAGTTCGGGTGGTAGGTCGATGAACTGCTTATACAATGGGTGTTTAATTACGCTCATAAGATGGTTAGGAGCAACCCCAGAAGTTTCAGAATTCCAACTACTGTCGTTCCATTAACTTTTATCTCTCATATTTGTTACCCGATAACTACAAAATAGTGAACGCAACCACAAAATATGTTGACATCGGCAAAACTCCCATTTTCATTGTTTTTCCGTAATGATTTTGGCGTCTGTAAGAGAAACTCAATGAATTCCACAACTTCCCATGCTTACCACCTTCGGCGCAAAAAATGGAATTACAAGGGACGTCCCAAAAGTAAGTTCCGAAGTGCTGTGAAAAATCGAAAACTCAACCAATTTGAAAAAAAAATTATTCTTAAAGGTACGGATCTACTTTATTTTTTGACGTAGTCGCCATTCCGATCGATGCATTTTTGGTACCGTGGTGCCAGTTTACGTAACCCCTTGTACCATTCTGCGTCATTTTGTTTGAAGAATTCCGAGACCGCGGCTTCGAGTTCGGCGTTCGTACGGAACTTTCTTCCGCCCAGGTGGACTTTGAGGAGGGGGAAAAGGAAAAAGTCACTCGGTGCAAGGTCTGGAGAGTATGGGGGGTGGAGGAAAACATCCCAATCAAATGTTCCAAGCAAATTTTGGGTGATTTTTGCTGAATGGGGTCGCGCATTGTTGTGGAACAACAACACTTTTTTCCACAGATCTTCCCTAATGATTCGGTGTACTGAAGAACGAGTCAATTGATGTTTGTTGTGCACTTTCTCGACAATATCACTTAGAGTAAAGCGCGCATCTTCCTCCAAAAGCTTGCGAACTGCAGAAACTGCGTCCTCTCCACGAGAAGTGGAAGCCCACTTCACTGTTCATCCTGCACACTTTCCCGCCCTTCCAGGGAACTTCTCTTCCACTTATGGACCATTTCGATGCTCATGATCCCTTCTCCATACGCTGAAGAGAGTCTGCGGTGAATTTCGGGCACAGAAACATTCTCAAAAACTAAAAAACGGATCTCCAAACGGATTTCACAATTTGACGGGTTTTTCAATGTAGCAGCCATGTTTACACTGGTGCTGATAAGCCGCAACAAGTGATAGCAACATAAGAAAAATTCAGTGTTGCCACCAGTATCCAGTGTCCAGTGTTACCACACGAAGTATCCTCGGTGGAATTTTTTCCCTACGGCATTTTCCCACGGATTCACAAATGATCGGAACTTACTTTTGGGACGTCCCTCGTATATTTTACCAAGTTGAACTGAACGGAGGGAGAAATAGATTGGATTGGTACCTGTGGCTGTGGCTATGAAAAGTGTACGTGGAGCTAGCAGAAGGTGGGTGATGCTTCGTACCAGATTTTTACCAATGATTGGGGCGTGAGACGGGGGAAATCTGTGCCTAAATCACCTTTGCTGCCGTAGCCAGCTTGTACTCAGAAACCAATAGTTATCACGGAGATCGAAAAACCAAATTTTTTTTCTCAAAGGCAGCTTAAACGATTTTGATTAAATTATTTATATGGACAGCTCTTAATGAAATGACAGTACCATGAAGTTTCCATCCGTGGGAAAATAACGGCAGCAGGACAATATATTACAGTTTAGCGCGGTTTTTTCCCCATAAACTCCGCTCAAATGTTAGTAGGATCTTCAGAAAAATTCGAGTGGTACTCCAATCAAGTCACCAATACGGTGAGTCTTTAATAGCGCTCACAAGATACACACGGGCTACTCAAGAAATTCCGGAATTTCAATCATTTCTAAACGTTTTTAACCGATAACTGATGAAAAGTGATTGTTATCCTCTTTAAAAAAAATCGTGCTTACAGTCTCATTCATTCTCTGTGTACCAATTGTTCAATAATGGTCAGAGCATGAGTGTGAGCAGCACAATAAATTCCGGAACTGTAAGCGCTACCGATTTCTCCCGCTGTGAATTGACTTAAGGAAAGTTGCGTCACGCGGCCCACCTGATATTTTAATGCTCTTCGAGGATTGGTAAGAACGTTGGCAATAGACGGATATTAATAACGAAGTTGTCGCGTCTCCTCGAATATGTGTAATTTTCGTGTTCACAACGGTTTTATCGGGCGAGTTTATTTTTAGTACTCGATCGCTCGAATGACAATTAAAATAGTTTTCGAACGAAAAATCTAAGAAATGCAAATTGCGCGAAGATACGTGCGCGAAAGTAATTTAATCGGGCGACCTCGAGCTAATCTGAACGCGAGAGCGACCTCATCTTTGAGCTTCTCGGTCCCGGCGATTTACTCGGAACGAAAGACTTTTATTATACTTCGGAATCGCCCTACGCCCTATCGCTTTTATTACGTCACTATTGATACGGCCGAAGCTTCAATATAAGGCGTTTTAAAGAGCTGTTTTTCTGTTTGTTTTTTTATTTATTTTAGTAAGCCATTTTTTGTATTAACGAATACATTATAGTTGTGTACAACTGAGAAACACAACTTTTGTGTTGTGAGCTACTGTCCGTCGACAGCCCTAACTTATATTAAATTAACAACGCATGATAAACGTATATGGAGTTTTCAGGGTTACTTTTACTTTCATTAGCTCTACGAAGTAATAAAGAAAGTTTTGTTATCGGGTGAACAAAACATTTTGAGTGACTGAGTCCAAAAAAACACCGTTTAGGAAAATCGAACGCGATTGAGAGAAAACGGCAGAATCAAATCTTGTTTTTAGCCTGCGATTCAACATTGGAGACCAAAATAAGGGTATTAGCGAAATGAGCCCAAAATGAACTATAGTTATCGTAGTGATCAAAACACTACTTGTTTTCGTTAAAAAAAAAAAACGGCTCTAACAATTGTGTGCGAACTGGTCCAAATAACACAACGATTTGTAAATTTTTTATTCGTGGAAAAATGACAAGAGTGGTACAACAAATGAGCGAAAGCTTTGACGAAAGTGTTTTAGTACAGCTTTTTCTTTCAAATCTTGCTCATATGATACTAGCGCGCTAAACAACACGAGCGGTGCGTAGCAACACACAACTTTCCGCAATCCCTTCAACTTCGAACACCAGCTACATATGCGGATGCTATATCTTCGTTTAACGCATTTTTACAGGAATCTTTATGGGGAATAAAATGTAGGGACTAGTTAGCTGAGAGTACTCCGTCAGTTTGATCGAAATCGTTATAGCCGTTTTTGAGAAAATTTGAATACCGGTAAATTAACATTCGACAAATCTCCTTTTCTGAGTTAACTTGGCTTATACCTCTGTTCAACATATATATACAGAAATAATTAGCGCAGAACGAAATCTTCTAGTGATCAATACCTAACTTTTCTTCTCGATACATATCTCCATGAAAATACGGTGAACGGAGATATAGGCCCCTGAAGTAAAAATATGTTTTTTACGCTTTTTGGCAAAACGGCTACAACGATTATCACTAAACTTTCAAGATGTTTTCAAATAGTTAATACCTACATATTGTTGTCAGTAAATGTTCTTCTGACAGTCCATTGAGCACAGATACAAATTAAGATGTGTCGAAAATAACGTTTTTCGAACTTATCCGTAAATTCCAGGGTAACTGCTTCACCAGATGTGATAAATCTTAATGGAGTGTCTTTCGGTCACCCATACCAACATTTCGTTCTCCATAATTATTTCTGTATATATATGTTGAACGGAGATATAAGCCAAGTTAACTCAAAAAAGGAGATTTGTTGAATATTAATTTATCGGTATTCCAATTTTGTCAAAAACGGCTTCAACGATTTCAATCAAACTTACGGAGTACTCTCAACTAACTAGTCCCTACATTTTGTTCTCTATAAATGTTCCTGTAAAAATGCGGTGAACGAAGATATAGCGCCCGCATATGTAGCTAGTGTTCGAACTTATGAGGGTGGCGGAAAGTTGTGTGTTGCTACGCACCAGAAATTTTCAGTCTCGGTAGGCCTCAAAACGTAAAGATCTGAAGAAAACCCTTTTTTTTGACACGATTACTATACTTTCCTTTCCCTTTGGGGTAGCGGAAAGTAAAAAGTGCATGGTAGTCCAATAAGCTACCCATACGATCGCTCACAAGGTAATCAGGCGCAACTTCAGAAATTCCGGTATTCAAAATTTTGTTGTGCTGTGAACAGCTATGGCTTCGAACTCAAAACGGTAGCGCAATTTCTTGAAAGTTGGGACAAAACTTGAAATATTGAACCTTCTCGCGAAGGGAAGAAATGGAACAACACAATTTTATAATGTTGGTAAGTCAACATTTTCTGGCATGACCAAAAAACAAAAAGCAACCGAGAAACCGTTACAAATTTTGCGCGAAACTTGACTCAGAAGGTGGCTGGAAGAAAAGGAAACGCGTCGGGGAAGCAAACTACATTGTTCTTGATCGAGCGCTCTACTTGTGGTTTTCACAAAGGTGGAACAAAGGGGATCCCGTGTTGTGCGAAAAAGCTCTGGAACTTGACGACAAATAGGCGGTACGGCAGATTTCTAACACTGCACGCCACTGGGTGGTTAAAAAACGTTAAATCTCGCTAAGGGATACGGGAACTGCAAATCGATGGCGAATCATTGTCAGGCGATAAGAATTCCGCCTACAAGTTGGAGGAAACATTTTTGCACCATGTGGAAGAAGAAGGTTACTCCAGGGATGATTTTCAATATTCTTATAGCGTCCGGTTTCATATGCTGCATAGGTCGCATTCGGTTTTCAGTTATTCGAACGGTGTCCGGTACCAATTCGGATAAACGTAGTATTTATTAATAACTGAGTTGAGAACAGAGTTGGTTAGCTGCTGGAGTGATATAAAATCACTGAACGTACGAGAGCCTTCGGAATGTAGCGTGATGCGTCGCTTCTTACGTTCAAATGGAGCGACCTTATTTTCCTGACCAATAAGGATTGCGAATATTGATAGCTGAGGTTTTCGTGTCGCCGTGAAGCCGATCTCGAGCTCAATGGTACGTCATTATCCGATTGGCAAGCCTGACAATCGCTAGCAGTGATATGCCTCAATGATATCCAACGAGCTCAACGACGAGCTGTGGAGGAGATGACCGGGATCATTGATGAAAAGAATCACCGCCCTCGCAGCCAGGCCAAAGATAGCTGGGGTGCTCGAAATAAGTACACAGCCGATGCAACTGCACGTAAAACCAGATCGTAAAAATCGAAATGTCTGGAGTATCGCGCAATTTTTCCCGGGCGTCTTATTGTTTTTATTAAGGGACTCGATATGATTTATAGAAAACTTCAGCTTCGTTCAGCGCATTTCATGACGGAAATATGTTTGGAAAACCGCGTGACGTACTAATTAGTCGGAGCAAATTCGTTAAAGCCTTTTTTTAGAAATTTAGAAAAAATGATAATTTCGGCAATCATTTTGCGATCTATTTTGGCTTACAACATACCTCCGTTCAACGAGTACTCATGAAAATAGGTTGCTAGAAGACATCCAGCAGCGCCATGCCTATCAAATTCAGTTATACAGTTTTTACTTCCGCTACCCCCAAGGGAAATGTGGGTTTTCTTCAGATCTTTACGTACTGAGTCTAAAAAAACTAATTTCGGCGCGTGGTCCGCGTGTGTGTGTGTGTGTCTGTCGTTCGATTTGCGGTAGAACGGCTTATCCGATTGAGCTGATTCTTTTTTTGTTTTGTTCGTTATTTTTTGTAGACACCAAAATAGGGTTATGGACGATTTCGGCCGTTGGGAAGGGGGGGTGGGGGACGAAAATGTACCAAAAACTAGGGTTTTTCGCATTTTTCTCGAAAACGGCTCTAACGATTTTGGTTAAACTTTCAAATTATCTTCTCCTAATCAATACCTAACTTTTCTACTCCATACATATCTCCATGAAAATACGGTGAACGGAGATATAGGCCCATGAAGCAAAAATCGGTTTTTTACGCTTTTTGGCAAAACGGCTTCAGCGATTTTCACCAAACTCACAGGATGTTTTCAAATAGTTGATACCTACATATTCATTTCAATAAATGTTCCTGTTACTGTCCATTGAACAGAGATAAAAATCAAAATGTGTCGAAAATAACGTTTTTTCGAACATTTCCGTAAATTCCAGGGTAACTTTTTCACCAGATGTGATAAATCTTAATGGAGTGTCTTTTAGTCACCCATACCAACATTCCGTTCCATATAATTATTTCTGTATATATATGTTGAACGGAGATATAAGCCAAGTTAACACAGAAAAGGAGATTTGTCGAATATTAATTTATCGGTATTCCAATTTTCTCAAAAACGGCTCTAACGATTTCGATCAAACTTTCGGAGTACTTTTAGCTGACTAGTACGTACATTTTGTTCTCTATAAATGTTCCTGTAAAAATGCGTTGAACGAAGATATAGCGCCCGCGTATGTAGCTGGTGTTCGAACTTACGGGGGTGGTGGAAAGTTGTGTGACAGGTGACTCTTCGTCATGCCTACGTAGGGTTTAGGCTCGATGGGTAGGGGTTCCGTACCCCTTTTCGCTAGGAAGTCATTTCATGACGTGAGCCGGCACCCAGATAAGGGCAAGCTTATTATGGGCACCGAGCTGGTTGAGCGCATGAAGGCCAGTTATACAGTTGCTGCGGAAATATCGAAAACGTTCAAGTTACACGATTTTTGCACCTTTCGGTTGTTATCATTGACGGAGGACCGTATGTGTAGAACAATATATAGGCACTGACTAGTTGAAGACACCGTATGAGTTTGAAGCCGTTTTTTCATGAAGTAAACATAAACAATCTTACATTACTGTTCACAGATTTTCCACTGAAATTTATATCGCGAAGAAAAGTATAGCACAAAATGATTTGAAAGCTAAATCGAAATCGATGTATCCGTTTCTGTGAAAGATGTGGAAAACCATGCTTTTGAAAACTTTTCGGTCCACCACCCTCCATTCCCGTCGATAGAAATTGTTCATTGTTCATTTCGAAAAACACGAGCAAAATCAAAAACCTGGTGCGATGCATAGTACAACATCCTAAGCCCCTGGTCCATTCAGCGATTTTTATCGTTCAAGCAACAAAAGATATGTTTTCCTTTCAGTTTATACGAACTTGGCATAACGTAGCTCAACTTTCCACATACAAACTGGTGTTGTTTAAACTATTGGAGTGATTTATGAGACTGCCAACTTGATTTTTCTGAGAAAGACCATGTTTTGAAGTTATCGAGTAAACACCGCGAGAAATGCGAGTGAGTGAAGCGACGGGGTTTTAAAATCCGGAATTTCTGGTGTTGCTCTTATTATTCTTACGAGCGTTAATGAACTCCCGTCGTATAGGTAGTTTATTGGGGACTACAACCTTAATTTTTCTTTGAAATTTTCAATAATTTATCCTGCTGTTCTCGTTATTTTTTCAATGACGAGAATTTTATGGTGCTATGGTGCTCTTTTGAAGCCGCCTATACAAAAGAATTAATCGAAATCGTTGCAGCCATTTTACAGAAAAGAAGTATTTGGTATTGTGATCACTATGATAACTATAGTTGGGTTTGTAGAAATTTGGCTCCCCGTGCCAATCTACAGTTTAAATATAAAATTTGAGTCGATTTTATTATGTCGTTTTCTCTTGATTGCACAAGCAGAACAATTTCCTAAATATTGTCTTGCTATTGTGCTCAAAAGCCGATCCGTCCTGTCATGGAAAATAATTATGTGGTGCGTTGCAACACACAACTTTTCTTAGCTCTACGTCAATTCACTTTCTATTTGGCTTTGTGCACTTAATCAATTCATTTACCACTCATTTCATTTGAACTTAGTCAAACAACACTTCACAGCAGCAGGAAGCGGTAGCGCTTACAGTTCCGGAATTTATTGTGCTGCTCGTACTCATTCCAAGGCCATTATTGAGCAATTGGTACACAGATAATTAATGAGGCTGTAAACACACATTTTATGAAGGAGGATAGTAATTACTTCTGCAGAGTTATTGGATAGAAACTTTTAGAACTGGAAGTAAGTGAAACGGCGGTAGTTGAAATTAAGGAATTTCTGGAGTGAGCCCCATGTATCTCATGAGCGTTTTTAAACACTCACCTTTTAGGTATATGATTGGACTACAATACCGAATTTTTTTAACATTCTACAAGAATTCCAGCGGAGTTTATAAGAAAAAACCGCGCTAAAAACGCTTTTGATAATTTATTGTGCTGCTCTCGTCATTTTCCCACGAATGAGAATTTTATAGTATCATTGCCTCATTGAGAGCTATCAATATAAAAAATGTAATTAAAATCGTTAGAGCCGTTTTTGAGAAAAAAAATTTGGTGTTTTGATCACTATGATGACTATAGTTAACTTTCGGTGGATTTTGCCCATACCCTCACTATTGCGTCCCATGGTAACTCGTAGGCTAGACATCAAGTTTCAGCTGATTTGGTACGGTTGTTTTCTCTAAAAATCGTTCACAGACACACCGACCATTTTCCCAAATAGTGTTTTTCGGACTCAGGAGGGTCTGAAACGTAAAGATCTGAAGAACACTCAAAAAAAAATTTTCTGTCGATTACATAACTTTCCTTTCTACTTCGGAGAGCCAAGGAAAGTAAAAATAACCCTTTTTGTCGGTCCAGCTATTTTCTCGCAAATTGAACTACAGGCAAACACAACCAAACCACGAGCAGAAATGAGGTGTTTTTGTTTCAAATGGCCTCGTAACGTAATGATCTGATGAAAACTTGTTGCTCTCCTTGGCTCTACAAAGCTGAAAAAAAACTTTCTTCGGATCTTTACGTTTTAGACCCTCCTGAGTCCGAAAAACACTTTTTGGGAAAATGGTCGGTGCGTCTGTGAACGATTTTTAGGGAAAACCACCGCACCAAATCAGCTCAAACTTGATGTCTCGCCCGCAGGTTACTATGGGACGCCAAAATAAGAGTGTGAACAAAATCCACCGAAAGTTGACTATAGTTATCATAGTGATCAAAACACCAAATATTTTTTTAATCAAAAATGGTTCTAACGATTTTGAATAGATTTTTTACATTGGTAGCCCCCAATATGCCAACTGAACCATAAAATTCTCATTTGTGGGAAAATGAGGAGAGCAGCACCAATAAATTACCAAAACTCTCGACGAATTCGATTTTAGCGCGGTTTTTAGAGAAAACAACCGTACCAAATCATTTTTCACGCGATTGCAGTATTTTTCTCATCCTTCGCGTAGCGGAATGTACAAGTAGACTTGAAATATGGGCTGTAATCTCACTTATTTGTAATTGGAACGAAGTGACTGTGTCACACCTGAAGAGAGGAAATTTGGATGGGTGAACAGTGGACTGTTGGCCTCAAATTTGCAACGTTTTCTCGCAAAGTCTCACGTTCGACGTATCTTACGACATTCTTCAAAAACCGCGTTCAATAGGCGAATTTTATCGCTCCACTAGCTAATCCAATTGTGCCTCACAAGGCTTCTGCGAACGATGCCCCAATGAACCACTTCTTTTTTCTTTATACATGGGATTTTAACTCGATGTAAAGTGATACGTAGGATTTCTAGTTGCGAATAGTTTTGGGAGGGAATGAAGCAGGCCACCGAACCTGCTTACCATTGACTCCATCGGATTGACGCTAATCAAGGTCTTAAATAACCAGCATTTAGGAAGCTTATTGAACTATCGACGCGGTTTTGTAGTCAGTTGAGACGCAATTTATCACGAATTCGATTGTCCAGTTGTCTGGGCCGTACAAATGAGGGACAGTTTCAACGTTCGGGCGGTAAAAGGTGTGTAGCGTTGAAGCAGTCCAGGCGGCGGAAAAACCACCGTCAGGTCAACGCCTTGCTACCACAACGGAGAAACCGTTCGTCAGCAGTCTCCCGTTCGTACCTGGGGTTTTTCATTCCGCTATCCGAAGGGTAAGTAAGAGAAATATTGCAATCGCGTTAAAAAAAAACCGGTACGAAGCAACACTCATAAATATGGTTCACATCTCAATCCTCTGTAGTAAGAGGGACATGGTGTCACTTGCATTATGTTGGTGATTGTGACGAACTAGATATTGAGGGGATGTACGTTTGAGTACTTTAGGGGCATCTGGTTGACTCTTTCTCTATTCTCGGGTCATTTTTGAGATTTTCATGGGTCGAGAGATAGGAGGAGCCCCTCAATTGACCTTAGGTGATCTCATATGAGCTGAAACCCGGTATTTCACAAGATTTACCTCGCCGCCGTTGTTTTTTTTTAATGTTTGAAGAAGAGAATACGAAGATGTTTACGTTCCTGGACGAGATTTACCTCTCAGTTGTTTTTATTTCCTCTTGAGATTTTTTCGAGGGGTGTGCAAAGATTTCGAGAGGGTTCACGGACCGTTCACGTTTTTATCCTCCTACTACCTGCGAGTGAGTTGAAGGTATAAGAAGTGAAGGGGTGGCACTGTTTTGGGACATCTTCCCGTTTTGTACGGTCCTAGGGGGGGGACTTGGAATGCTGTGGACAACTGAGAGGCGTGAGTTAAAAGACTGGAACTACACCAAGTTCAGTCGTTTTGGGACGCATGGAAGGCATGGCGTTAGCAAATTACAGCAGACTAATCCAATGGTAGTGGAGGACCTGCTGATTTGATCTGGTCGTCGCTAGGAGCGAGTCGTGCAAGCTGATGAATGAAGCGCTCACTCGTCTCCCTCCCCCGTATCATCGCACACACCCCAACGTGCATGAGTGCGTACTATGAGGCCAGGCAATGAGCACCGCATGAAATACAGCCACAACTATTTCGGTTTTGTGACTCTACGACATATCAGGGAGAATTATGTTCAAATACTGTCATTAGCTCACCTGTATGAATCACCTCTTTATATTATGTCATTGAGGCAAAACCAGAGGCGACCGTTGTTCTTGCCAGAAAGTACATGCTTGATCAGTGAGAGGTGAGTAAGAGACTGTTTAATCATTGTGAGGTAAGTTAGGGCCAATCCTCTCTTTCCACCACTATACTAGGAATAATGCGATTTGCAATGCGTATTCAGTTACACTCCAACATCAAGCACCAGACATCTTCATTAAACTGCCTATTACGATGGGCTTGCTCTATACAACTCCCTTATATGCTCTAAAAACACTGTCAGCTGTTTTTTATTAAATTGTAAATAACGCGAGAAAGACAAGTAAGTGAAACGGCAGTGGTTTGTATCCCCGAATTCCTGGTCTTCTAATTAATTTACGAACGTTATCGAACTCTGGCCGTATAAGTAGTTTATTGGACTACCATTCGGATTTTTACATTCCTTGGCTCTACGAAGTAGAAAGGAAAGTTATGTTATCGGCTGAAAAAATTGTTTTCGAGCTTTCTTCAGATCTTTACGTTTCAGACCCCCCTGAGTCCGAAAAACACTATTTGGGAAAATGGTCTGTGTGTCTGTGAACGATTTTTAGAGAAAACGACCGTACCAAATCAGCTCAAACTTGATATCTAGCCCGTAGATAACCATGAGACGCCAAAATAAGGGTATGAACAAAATCCACCAAAATGTAACTATAGTTATCATAGTGATCAAAACACCAAATATTTTTTTTCTCAAAAACGGCTCTAACGATTTTGATTACATTTTTTATATTGATAGCTCCCAATAAGACAATTATACCATAAAATTCTCATTTGTGGGAAAATGACGAGAGCAGCACAATAAATTATCAAAATTTTCGACGAAAAGCGTTTTTAGCGCAGTTTTTTCCTTATAGACTCCGCTAAAATGTGACTAGAATGTTTAAAAAAAATTGGGATTGTTGTCCAATCCAACACCTATAATGTGAGTGCTTAAAAACGCTCATGAGATACATGGGGCTCACTAATGGAATTCTCGAATATCAACTACCGCCGTTTCTCTTACTACCAGTTCTAAAAGTTTTTACCCGATAACTGTGCAAAATTAATTACTATCCTTCTTCAATCATGCTTACAGCCTCATTAATTATCTGTGTAACAATTGCTGAGTAATGGTTCTAGAATGAGTACGAGCAGCACAATAAATTCCGGAACTGTAAGTGCTCTCCTGATTTTCTCCTGCCGTGAAGGGTTGTTTGACCAAGTTCAAATGAATCGATTAAGTGCACAAAACCAAATAGAAAGTGAATTGACGTAGAGCTAAGGAAAGTTGTGTGTTGCAACGCACCAGATATTTTTGTTTGAGAACGCTAGTGCCATGTGAGCGGGATTTATGAGGAAGAAACTGCTCCAAAATCAATTTTCTTCGATACGTTTGATCATTCATCGTTGTCATTTTCCGACGAATGAGAACGAACGTCGTTTTGAACTGCTTGTACAAAATATTTCATCATATAGTTAGTTAAGGACCGATTTTGCTCATACGCTTATATTTGTCTCCTACGGAGGCCGCTGGCTAAACATATCAAATTTTAGCCTATTTGGTTAAAATGACCATTTACATTCTCCTTCCTACTCCGTAGGGCTCAGGAAAGTTTAAAAAAAATAAAACGAGATTAATCGGTTTTCTCGCCAAGTCTGCAGACATTTAAACTCATATCACGCGCCGTAAGTTCATCCTTCTCCAGAAGGTCGTAAAACGTGAATATATGATGAAAAAATGTATTTTTCTTCGATTGCAACCCTTCGGGTCGAGGCAAGTAAAAATATAGGAAAGAAATAAGACGAAATCTCATTAAATTAAGCAATTGATTGCATGAGCGATTTAGTTGACAGTTATGCGATATTAGTGTGTTAAATATAAATAATACGTCCTTGAGTGTCTTTTCGTGTTAGATATTTTCGCTTTCGCTAACTCTGAACAGTAAATGTAGTTGCACCAAATTCCGTTTGTTTCGTGCAGACTGTCATTTTCTCTTAATTATTTATCGTTTTATAGCGCAACGAAGTCTTGATAAAACATAGGGCAAGGACAATTATACGTTTTGTTCTTGAGACTCCGTTGCCGTTTGGGAAGCCTCGTTGTCGTTCGTTTGTACAAGTAGAATGAAATCTGTTTCTCACTGAGCGATCGTTTGCCTGAGATTATCTTTCACAATCGCTCTCGTTTTCGCTGCAATTAACTAATTAAACAGCAAAGCCTATTAGCTCAACCGAACGAATCCCAACTCTCTTTGATTTCTCGTCAACCGTTTTCAGACGTTCTGACTGTTGAAAATAGCATTGCGCCTCATCCTTTGCCCCTTAAATTACCGACCGAGTCGAACTGTACGGTCTACCGGTTCCACGAAGGATTTGAAGAAAACGGGCTGCCTTCACTTTCACTTCGTTATGAGAGCGTCGGGCCTGACGCGCCGATGCTGGGACCTGAGACCGCAGGGCTGAGTCGTCTTCCCGTTTTCCTGTTTGTGGTCGCTACGCTGGTCGGCCTGATAGATCCTTTGTTGGCAGTGGTTGGCGGAGGCTTGTAGAAGACGAACTAGTCTGTTGGTTAAACGCACGGTCGTTGCTGTTAGTTTATTTTAGTTGCACACAGGGAGGCGAATGATGCAGTTACCATAGCGTGCGACGTTAATACTAGGTACTGTCTTTCTATTTTATTGATAACTCGGTGTCTTGAATATCGAGATGAAATCGTACTGGCAGCGATTTATTCATTTCAGTAGGAAGCGCACAAGCCCAGTGTAACAATGGGCTAACACAAACCACGAACTAATTCTTGATCAAAGATTTTTACTTTCCTTGGCTCTACGAAGTAGAAAGGAAAGTTATGTAATCGGCTGAAAAAAATTTTGAGTTTTCTTCAGATCTTTACGTTTCAGACCCTCCTGAGTCCGAGAAACACTATTTGGGAAAATGGCCTGTGTGTGTATGTGTGTCTGTGAACGATTTTTAGAGAAAACCATCGTACCAAATCAGCTCAAACTTGATATCTCGCATGCAGGCCTCTAAAGGACGCCAAAATAAGGGTTTGAACAAAATCCACCGAAAGTTAACTATAGTTCTCATAGTGATCAAAACACCAAATTTTTTTTTTCTCAAGAACGGCTCTAACGATTTTGATTAAATTTTTTATATTGATACCTCTCAATAAGGCAATTATACCAAAAAATTCCCATTTGTGGGAAAATGACGAGAGCAGCACAATGAATTACCAAAACTTTCGACGAAATCGATTTTAGCGCGGTTTTTAGAGAAAACAACCGTACCAAATCAGCTGAAACTTGATGTCTAGCCTACGAGTTACCATGGGACGCAATAGTGAGGGTATGGGCAAAATCCACCGAAAGTTAACTATAGTCATCATAGTGATCAAAACACCAAATTTTTTTCTCAAAAACGGCTCTAACGATTTTAATTACATTTTTTATATTGATAGCTCTCAATGAGGCAATGATACTATAAAATTCTCATTCGTGGGAAAATGACGAGAGCAGCACAATAAATTATCAAAATTTTCGACCAAAAGCGTTTTTCGCGCAGTTTTTGCCTTATAAACTCCGCTGGAAATACTTGTAGAATGTTAAAAAAATTCGGTATTGTAGTCCAATCATATACCTAAAAGGTGAGTGTTTAAAAACGCTCATGAGATACATGGGGCTCACTCCAGAAATTCCTGAATTTCAAAAACTACCGTTTCGCTTACTACCAGTTCTAACTGTTGTTTTCCAATAACTCTGCAAAAGTGATTACTATCCTTTTTTTAAAAAAAATCGTGTTTACAGCCTCATTAATTATCTGTGTACCAATTGCTCAATAATGGTCCTGCAATGAGTACGAGCAGCACAATAAATTCCGGAACTGTAAGCGCTACCGCTTTCTGCTGCCGTAAAGCGTTGTTTGACCAAGTTCAAATTAACTGAGTGATAAATGAATTGATTACATAGAATTAACCATGTACAAAGTGAATTGTTCTAGAGCTAAGGTAAGTTGTGTGTTGCAACGCACCAGATATTGTTCATGGCTAACACAAACCGCGAACAAATTCTTGATGAAAGAATTTTTTTTAAATGCATGATGTTTGTTCAGAACAGCAGAACATTGTTGTGGAACGCCAAAAAAATCCGAGCAGGTTAGCGATACAGAGGAGTGAGCAGTGAAGTATATGGTTTGTGGAAGAGAATGGCACTGCAGAAAATTCAGTATAAAAGGTGGAAATCAGCCACGAAGAGTTCCACAGAGCAGGGACACGTGTGCAATGACCCTCGTGCAGTGACTAGAAGAAGGCAGAAGTGCGAGTAATAGAGATAAGATTGACTTGGTAGAACTGTAATAAGGAAATTGGAGAACTGGGGCACACTCAAGGTGTGGTCAGCAAGGGCACTTTCAGCGAGCCATCAGTGCAGGGACGTCAATAAAGTTGCGAGTTTTCTGTCTGAGAAACGTTGGGGCATATCATAGACAGCAAATTATGTAATAGTGCATAAAGTGAGACGTGGAATGGTGGAAAGTCGAGATTTGTCACTTTTCAGCATTAAGGAGAAAGCCATATGTCCTGCACCATGTTGTGAATAGACTGGATAGTCAGGCAGTCTAATAATACGTGCATTCCTTTGAGAACAGTGCAAATTCCATTAATAATGAAGAAGAAAGCCATAATGGAGTATAGGAGTCACTGTAGATGGCCAAAACAAAACCTCGTACTTTCAATAAGATTTTATTGCTGTCACATTATGATAAAATGACTGCAGTGAATCGTCACAGCACCCACCTCCCAGTAAATTCCTATAAAATCAACTTTTGTAGATTTCCTTGGCTCTCCTCACTCACCACTTCCTGTACCATCCTAGTTGAACGCCCTCTGTGTCATATCCTCTGGTGAGCATTGATTTGTGGTCAGGTTCACAATCTTGTTATTTCTTCTGGTTTCTGGCTGGTCTGCCGGACTCACTATTCAAGTTAATGTAAACCCTGTGATTTCTTCAAAGGCAACAGAGAACTTGGAACTGTCGTGTTAATGCAATAACTATGAAATAAGACTGACAACGTTTGTATAAGTTATTCTCTGTTATGTAGCATTTGTGGACTTGTGTTACACCCCTTTTTTATCAATTCCACGCTAAATGCTTGAAAGGCTTACTTGATGTAGACATCGACAATTATTTTTGTGCCTCTGCCTGTATTCTGCGTTGGGATCCCTCGCTCAATAGTCATGAGTGAGCTCCATACAGTACATAGAATAGATCTTGCATTCTGAAAGGAGTATGTACAAATATACTGCACCTGGTACAGACACTAAGAAGCAATATTTTCGCGAAAACTCGGAAAGATACATTTGATCATGAAATAAACTAACATACCACTTGCGAAGATCGGTTGCCCACAATGAGCCAAATGAAAACAACAGACGAGATTCTGATCACTTTTTAAATCTTTTACGCGTACTGCTAAAAGTGGCCAGCAGTATTAGAGATACTTGGTATGAACCTACTAACATACACTCAACTAATCTCGTGATCAGTAGAAAAGACCATTTCACCAGCTGGAAAACATAGAAATTTAATGAATGGATCATAAATCAACAACTCAACCCAAGATCTGTCAGTATTTACACCGCTCAACACATGAACCAATGTTAGTATGGAGGTCCAATGCTGAACGCTCCTCCTTCCTCGCACCTTCATGTGTAGCCTCTCCTCATCAGTAGCCGATTTTGATTTATTATTCATTCTGAATAATAACCCTATGTTTTCGGTCACGAAAAATGTTTTACAACCCCCCCTCAAAATTTGACACTTTACGTTTCAAGACATGGAGATTCCAAATTTGCAATGTCCGTCTGCCATTCGCCGTTTTGTGCCTTTAACGTGGTCTAAAAAATTCGTTCCTTCGCACAAAAATCCCATTTGGTATCTAGTTGTGCCCGCCATCTCGGCAACCCGATCGGTCAAAGCTCATGGTTGTTATGGGCAAAAAATGGTTAAAAAAATTAACGAAACGCAGTACAACGCGAGAACTACAGCGGAAGTCAACGTTTCGTCGTTGGTACTCTCTCCCTCCCGTCATATCAAACTCAATCACCCGCCCGCTCGACTCACAACGGGTTCGCTGGAAGCCCCCGTTTACGGGCGCCTGGCGCCGGAGGAATATTTAGTTTCTGTAGTTCCATTGTAGTCAGGTCATGTTTCGTATGGTTTACTAGTATTCGATGCTGAATTGAATGGGATGGGTCTCGGAGCAGTAATACTAGGTCAAGCTGTTCATGAGAATAATAAACTATTGTGTAATAATTTGCAGGGTTTTCTTTTTTATGAAGCCAGTGAGAGACTGGCTCACCCAATACGTTCATTGACTGGTCAGATACGTACTGATAGATCCCTAACTATAATTAGTCGTTTTTTTAACTACAATCAACTGCTTCCATTTTCTTTCATCTTTCATCCACAATTTTACCGTAACTTATCCCATCAGTATGTGGTTTTGTATGTATGTTTATTAACTTCCCATCAATGTGTATACTTGAGTTGTGAAATCTAGATGTTGAATAGCTGTGTGGTTCAACACTTGTGGCAAAGTGCGTTAAACTAACTATTTTTATTTTTTTCAGGCACACATGAAATTCCCTCCAGATTACCCATATTCTCCTCCAAGCATCAGGTTTCTGACCAAAGTGTGGCACCCTAATGTTTACGAGGTTAGTCGAGTGTTAAAGTTGAAGAAATAACTACTTGTTTCAGCGTATCCATGTACAGTTATACTAATAAAGGAAAATATATGAAACTAATACACTAAACTATCAAGTGATAGTCTAGTGTATTAGTTTCATATATTGAATACATACTTGAAATCTTTGATTCACTTGGAGCAATTTTCGTTTGCTAGTTCAATTTTGTGTTGGTTACATCTCCCAACTTGGACTGTCTAACAACAAATACAAGTTGGTATGCACTATACAGTGGCTAAACATAACCTCTGTGTGTTTGTTGTTTTTAGGGTAGTTGAGTTCTTCCATCCCCACTGTTGAGTGCAAAAACCATCGTTTTCTTGGGAATCAGCCATCAAATGTTTACATGTTCTTTTACCTGAAATTATGTATTGATAATTGAAGTGCCAACACACTCACACAAAAATTGTGTGAACTATGTTTAGGGATGAGTGTAAGCATATTAAAATGCGAACAGAAATCTTGGAACCAAGTACATCTATTGAAAAGCTAGGTGATGGAAATTACTCGGTAATTAACGAAATAAAAGGATGACTCCTTGTTTGGAACAAGTATACTGGGATGTAGAAACTACCAACAGTCAGTCAAATAAAGACTTGAGGAAGTGCACTTTATCCAGTTCATTTATTAGTAAAACAACTAGGCAAAACATAGCTCTGGACCTTAACCTTGGAAGAGGAATTCATAGTAAATGAGAAACGAGTGCTACATCAATGAAAGCGGGTAATTGAACCATAGAATATATCAGCTATCATGTTCGATTATCTCGCAAATGCCCCTAGAATTGTCTGTCGTAAAAAGTGAACTGATTGAAACCTATCATTCTATACTTTTAACTGTATATCAGCTTTTTGCTACCACTATAGTCCCTGCTGATCACACTACGCTGAAAGCACAAAAACAGCTTAAGAACCGATCCTCATAATATTTGAACGTTTCACATAACTCACTCAAACAGCTCGTCATGCGTTGTTGCGAGGGTTTCACTGACAAACATGTGCGTAGCTAGAAACCAAGTTCTTTGGAATGATTTAAGCCACCATAACTCTGGAGCATTGAATCTCAGACTTATTTTCCTATATGGCTGGTTAGGAAGCAAAATATACATGAAAGATGTTGGCATGAATGCAACAAAAAACATCAAGCACACAGGAAGCCAAAAAGGGTTGCGGAGGATGTCAATAGGTTGGAGGCAAGTGTGTGAGAAAGTTAAAACAAAAATATGTTAATATTGGTTAATTTATCATGTACAAGTATTTTGAAATTTTATGCAATTTCATAAATGATTAGGAATTTGCATAAGCCTGCAGCTATAACTAAAAGTGCTGTTTTCTAGTGATGCCGGTATTAATAAATAATTGAGCTCAAAAATAGTATTTTAAATTAAATTTGTTTGCTACTGAACTGGGAACTTTATCAAAAGTAATTTATTAAATCACTCCTTTCACATACAACTGACTCTGAATTCCTGCTATTTATTGTCCCGTCACATGGACGAGGGAGTGGATGGGAGCAGATGGGCTGTCCCTAGACCTGTAAAGACAGTGCTAGTCGTGGTGATGATGATGAATGGAGACTTTCCGCCTGATTTGTATGGAGACCACAAAGCTGCAAACAAGGGAGGCATTTTCATATCTGGGGGTAATGGCGGACACTAAGTTGTCATTTGGTTACCACATCCAGAAAGCATCAGACCAAGGCTGGCTCAGTAACAACGGCTCTGATGGAGGTGTGGGCTGACACGCTGAGCATTGCCCACCACAGGAAGCGGGTGGGAGCATAGATGTGCCCTCTGCATTGCTTGCTTGTATCACATTTTGCAAGAGGCAGTGCTAGTGGAGGCGAGGATTACCCCCAATCCACCTTCTGGCAGTTGAGCAGAAGGAAAATCAAGAGGGAAACTTCAGTAGGACCACTAGAAGAGAAGTAGCAAGATGAGTGGGACATAGCCCAAAAGGGGCAGTGGACCAGGCAGCTGATTCCATCACTTAGTCCAGTGGATTTCTACCTCACAAAGTTCCTAATAGGACATGGAGCATTTAGGGCTGTGAGCGATTGCTATGAAATGGTGGATGATGCTTCCCATGCCATCTTCTCATGTCGGAAGTGGGCAGGCTATTGGCGAATAGTATGGAAGACACAGTTGGTCAGCTCACTCTAGAAGCATTCATCCACTCTAAGCTGCATTCGAAGGAAAACTGGAGGTGCATTGCCCAATTTGCCGGGGCAGTGCTCAGCCAGTAGAGGATGGAGCTTGCTGATCCAGGGTCAGTATCTCGCAGCGATCAAGAAGGAAGACCGCTTCTCAACCTCCCAAACTGCTGGGCAGAAGGGGAGGATTTATGGGAATGGCGGCACGCTGCAAGATTCTCACTGCAAGAAGAAATAATACATAGCCACAATGTTCATATTTCACTAAGTAGTTTTTTTTCTTTTTTTAAATGCTTTAAGCATTCGCTCTCGTTTGAAGCTCATTCAAAAGTGTTACAACTGTGTACTGTAATTAACTGTTTCCACATATTATTAATTACAGAACGGTGACTTGTGTATTTCAATCCTACATCCTCCAGTCGATGACCCTCAATCAGGTGAATTACCATGTGAAAGGTGGAATCCTACACAAAACGTCAGGTAATGCTTAATAATTAGTTTTTCATTATTGAGTTGCATTTCCAGTTTTTTGTCTTCTCAACCTGCCTACAAGTACAATAAAAAATGGTCTCGACCTCACAATATATCAATTCATTCATTCGCTTTCCTCAGGACTATTCTACTTTCCGTCATATCATTGTTGAATGAGCCAAACACCTTCAGCCCAGCCAATGTTGATGCATCTGTTATGTACCGCCGTTGGAGGGATTCCAAAGGAAAAGACAAAGAATATGAAAATATTATTAGGTACGTGTATTTTATTTGACCTAAGTATTGTAGTTACCCTCGAAAAAGTTAATTTAAATGCAGTGAAGTAGCTTGAAGAAAATTTATTTTAGTTTCATTTTGGTAAGTGGAAAGCCAGTGTATACACTGCACTATATACTTACTAAGGAAAAATTATCAAGTCTAAAAATATAGGAATTCTGATCAATCAGTTGAGACTGATTGCTTGTTAGGCCTTGAACACATAAATAACAATATTTTAGTACCACCTCGAAGAAAAGTGTCTCTGGGCTGTATCCATTATCCAGAATATGAAGTAACAGATTGTTTTCACTGGATGAATAACGTGTGTACTTCAATTTCATAAGTGGCTGTTTCTTGTAGACCTTTCTGATCAACTGACTATGTGTGTTGGAATGAATGGTTCGGATTGTAGTGATACACGTATTCCATTTGATTCTTGTGGAAGTAAGAGTACTACAGAATTGGTAGTGTAAAATTGATGCAGCATACGCGTAAGGAACAGAAATAGGGAACCAAGGCTTTCCCTATAAGATATGGGCTTGGGCAGTTCGTATCTTATGTTGCTGAAACTCTGTTAGCTAACTAATAGTATTGAAAAGGTGATAAGTGGGAGTCTAGTAACAGAAATATTTAGGTATATGTCCACTTCGGGAACTAAATGTCAACATTGGGATCAGATGTTGTCATCGCAATTAAAAAATGCAGTGTTTTGTTGTGCTACAAAATCATTTAAACCCAAATGTCAACTTAGCAAAATAACCAACAGTTTCCTAATGTTGACACAGGTGCTCAACATTAGGACATAATCCTATTTCATGAAACCCTAATTATGACACCAAACTTGATCATGTTGAAATTTAGTGTTTTAATGCTTACGCATTCTTCCTTGTGTTATTCATAGAGCAGGCAATGTAAAATAGTAATCTTTCCTCATAGTATTTGATTTCGGGGACAAGGTTGGCATTGCTAGAATGACACTTACAGATGATTTATATCGGTTATTAAAACTAGTAGTGCCGGCCAACCTCAATACTTACATGCTCATCGGCAGAATGATATTGATTTTGAAAACCTACAGTGCCCCATTTCCTTATTCTTGCATTTTTAAATTGAAGTGTCAACAATTGGCGCTGTTACTGCAGTTGCGTAGTTTCGATCCTTCCAAAGTGTGCATTGAATGAGGTTTCAGCCATTGCTATCTCTTTTATTTCCTTTGCAAGACCACATGTTGAAAAGTTTTCAGGCGTTACTTAGCTCTTCTCGATGAGCACAGGAATTTCATCCTCCCTGACTACAAATGTCCACATTTACAATTTACTCCAGAAATGAGAACAGTACTGGACAACTATCTACCGCTGCAGTAAATCTTGATATCCTAATGGCACAAGTAATGTTGACATGTAGACAACCCCTTAGAACTGTGATCGGTGTTTTTATTGCAGTTCTCAACAGCCCTTGAGGAGAGCAACAAATTAATACATACACATATTGAACTCTTGTCAATGAAAAATCTAGTGTATTCTCTCCTGAGCTGCTCAGTCAATAGTGATAAATTTTTATAAAAACCCTGCAAGTTATTACACAACGGTTTATTATTCTCTTGAACAGCTTGCCCTAATCTCACACCTCTGAGACCCATCCCATTCGATTCAGCATCAAAAAATGCCACTAAACCACACAAAACATGAAATACTCCAGTCGCCTGTGTAGGCAATTGGCACAATGTGGTGAATTGAACTGGCTTGTGCTTTTGATGAGACAGGAGGAAACGCAGTTGTACACCTCTGAGAATTGTTTCATTCGACCTAGCGTCTAAAAATACCTCGAAAAGGATACAGAACGTATTTACAATAAAATTGATGAATTCCGTTTTTGTTAATATTTTTGCCAATAACAACCATGAGCTTCGTCCGATCGGATTGCCGAGCAATCAGGCACAACTACATACCAAATGAGATTTTTGTGTGGAAGAACGGATTTTTTAGACAACGTTTAAGGCACAAAACAGCCTGGATGGCAGACAGACAGATTTGGAATCCCAATTTCTTGATATGTAAAGTATCAAATTTTGAGGGGGTGGTTGTAAAAAAATGTTCCCGACCGAAAACGTAGGTGTATTATTCAGAATGAATAATAAACCAAAAGGGGCTCAGTTTCTAGATGATTATGCTGAAAGCCAGCTTGTTGCTTGTGCTTCAATCTGTGCACCTCTGGGTAGTCGGCAATATTTGGTTCAGTTTCTCATGTCTTGAACAATTATTTGTTACATTCGATGCACTTGGGGTTATTTATGCTGTATTAGAAAAATGAGAAAGCTATAGTCTTCAAACAGTTTGTTGCATCATCCTGTTCGTTCATTTTCTGTCTTGAATTTATTTTTGTCAATGTCTCACAACCCCTCTGTCTCACATTCCATCCCAACTTTTAATTTTTGATTCAGTGCATGGCATCTTTTGGAAGAATGCAGTAAACTGTTCTGCTGCTGTTGTGCTTCAAAATTCATATCTTACCTTGGATCTCTCTGAAAACGCAATAATGCTGTCTTACAATAGAAATTGTCTCGTCATTTCCACATTTCTCATAACAAGTTCTTAAAGTCTACTCATACAATGTGCTGTTTTTGGCTCACAGCATTATGGGTGATGTGTTGAATAGATTATGCACAGCAGACTGAAGGATTCTATCAAGAATATTTTCTGTTTCCTAGTCATCCTTTGGAAAATGTCTACTCATGTGCTTTTGAAATATCTAGGTAAATATCTGAACTAACGCAGGGGGTAAATTGGAAGAGGGGGTCGATACAGCTTTTTTCCATCCCATAAGGACTGATCTAAACATTCTAGCTCACAGTGGCTTGATCCTATATCAAACCACATATGCTTGAACTTTCTATTTCCAACATCTTCGTCAAATTGTGCAGTTCAAGGTTATGGAATTACGCGATCCTCGCCATTTTACATGTACCTAGTTATGACGTTTTTAGTTGATCTCTGTGCAACAGTCCCATTTCTTGTTATCAATTTCGATTTTTGTGTTCAGGAAACAAGTTTCCGGGGGCCGGGCTGAAGCTGAAAAAGATGGCGTTGAGATACCTATGACCCTGGAAGATTATTGTATTAAAACCAGGGTTAGAGCTCCAGACACAAATATGGATATGACTGATTTTTATGTTGATGACTATGACATTGAAGATGATGATGAAGAGGACATGTCTGGTGATGACTATGAAGATGGAGACGACAGTGGCAATGGAGAATCATGATGTTGGTTCTATTTCCAAGGATCACTCACAGGTTTTCAATGTGATTCTCAAAATATGAAATATGGATATTCTCCTAGTGAATCATTCTGGCAATGCTCAGAGAGCGAAATTTAATTTTGAAATAGCCGTTGCAGGACAACTAGGCAGTTCAACCTTGTTATTCTTCAAACAGATATATATTCAAATTATATTGACATGTGCGAGTCTTACGGTTAACCAATTTTGGTATATTTGCTGGTAATATGGGAGGTATGTTGTCGTGTGGTATTATTGTGATTTCCATTCTTCATGACTGAAGGATGGATATCCTGATGTATGTCATCAGTATGAAACTAATACAAACCAACAAACGTACCTTCCTCATTGCTCTAATGTCTAAAAAGCACAGTAAAATAATATTGAATACGGCACTTGGGGTTGGACAGTGCTGGAAAATAATATATGAATATTTAAATTTCGGTAAATGAACAGTATGTATACATCAAATTTATTTAACCGTGCGTTTTTAGCAGCGGTGAAATACGATTAAAATAACAAGCCCAATTCAATCATCTGTCATAGTCGTTCGTGTTCCAGAAGCGCTTAATTTGTTTTTATTTATATTCATATACATTATTTGTTGTGTGATGAATACTTCAGCTCTCTGAACCCTGATCTGCAGTATATTTACTATCCTTACCCTTACATTAGCAGGAAGGAAAGTAATATAAAGGGCTAACCCGCAAAAAGATTCACTCGTAACTTTTCACTAAGTCCTGACGTTTCACTGCCCTTTGAGAACTGTAAATGCGTTTCGAATTGCTGCTCTGTGGGGTGGGAGACACAATTTGTCTAGCCAACAATTGGGATGAAATTTCTGCGAATAGGTGTACAATTTATCTTCAACGTTTGATATTTACCCGATTGAACAGTTTGGTTTGAGCAAAATCCAGCGGGGATTGGCTGTGTTTATCATTCACATTAAATCGTTTAAAGTTCAATTTCATAGAAAAAGGTATTCAAATTGTTTCTGAGTGATTTGAGTATGAATTCCTGAGAAAATCAATCGTTGTTTCATTACATTCCCTGACAGGAATACACATGCATTGTCCGATAACTTCTGATAGAAGTGGCCCAGAGGTTAATATACCTGTTTGGTGAGTTCGTTAACATACCTGGCTGGTGAGATACTGTGGGTGTTCTGACTTAACGGCCAGACAATGAGCTCTTTACATCGAAAGCACCCACCCACAACACCTCACCGCCAGAGAAGACAGAATCACCAAATAGATACGTTAACTTTAATGATTTACCTACTGGCGGAACTAACCCAATTATTTTAATACGTGGCCAAGAGGGTTCCATCTAATTCCCTTGGCTACGATGATTGGTCAACAATCAGTAGAATGAGGTAACTGAAAGTAGTCCAATATGATTTTTAAAACATTTCATAAATATGCAGTCTTGATCATAGCCAAAAATGTTGAAAACTGCTTTTAAAAGCCATAATGAAGGGCCGGCTGCCTGTGTCTTCTTGATGAATTTGATGAAACCCCTACTAGATTCGTATCTCCCATGAGAATACAGGAGCACCAGTTTCTATGTTTGTACAGTGCACCAAGAGCTATACTAAAACCGCTATGGCTTGAACATAGGCAAATTGGTTGTTCAAGTTATTTAATGGTATCATTCCAGTGGTATTTAATGAGAAAAAGCCCAATTTCTGAGGCTGAATCTTCATAATCCATGAAAATTTGCTCATTCTGTGGAAGTGTGCCTGGAACGTTTTTCTTCAAAAATTATTTTAATTGAGTTTATTGTACGGATAGTTTTAAACATTGCCATGAAATTTTCATTCAATTATCAACACAATTTGAGCTGAGCAAAAGGTGTTACAAATTTGCATACAAACAATTTTCTACAATAGTTGACTAGAACATTCCCTGAAGAAAAAAAAAATGTGTTGACACACATCAAACTACTTATGCCATTGTTATTCGATAATTGTCATAAAAGTTAGGACCAATCCAATGCATGCACGATGGTTACCACTTCTACTTATGCAATAATCTTGTTTTCCCTAGCTGTATTTCAGCCCTTAATGATGTTCTTTATATTGCTACATGTCAGTTTCATCGTCCTTCTTTCAACCAGTTTAAAGACTGCTTGAACTATTACCCTATTAATTCTCAATGATCGCTAGACCTTCACTATTGAGGGCATAAGGCACAGCCTTTAGTGCCTGATAGGGCGAGAGGAAAGTTGTGTGATGCTTTGCGCAGATATTTGTGTGATCAGCCAACGTACCTTTTTGAGCTCACGTGATCTGGTTCTCATATCTTTGAAACTACAGCAATGCAAATTCTAAATACCTTTCTAACCTCGTATGGTTGTAAATTAAGCAATAAAGACAAGATTTCTTAGCATATCCACACTGGAGCAGTGTTTGTCATAAATGAGCACTTGTCTCAGCCTTATCATCCTTCGTAAAATTAAGTAAGCCCCTATGTAAACTTTATCTGAGTCACAAAAAGGAATCTTTGGTACATACTTGCTGAGGCTTCACAGTGAGAAAGCAGATTGAAATTTCGTTTTGGTACTGTGAATCCGATGAAGACCTAAGCAATTTTAAAACTGTTGACACGTGTTCATTTTAATTTAATTTTTAATGTTTGACGCATGTACATAATTACCTAAGTTGTTCATGTTGACGTGGGGTAGGAGTGGGAGCTGTGATGTTCTGGAAATTCGTATTATGGTATGGTGGGTTTAAGAATCATAGCTGTTTGCAGACCGAAAATTTGTGTTGTTTAAAACAGAAATAGGGTTTCTCTTCATTTTTCTTGAATCTTTTGAGTATCGAGAAAACAATTTCAGGGAAAAGCTGACGTTTTGTTATTTATTGTTGGTTCAAAAGCCTGCTTTCTAATACAGATGTTTCGAATTTCTATTTTCGGAAATACGCTCAAATTTTATGTACAAGTGTTTCAATACAGATATAGACAATATATCACTTCTGTCTTAAGATGTGCTGCCCTGTTTTATTTGACTAATTTGAAATGTTCCATCATCGTTGCAGAAACTCGACAAATTGAAATAAATAATAGATTTGAAACACTAGTGTGTTAAATGCTATGTTATTGATAAATCCTCTCAAAAAATTGTGTAGATGAGTGTTAAAACCGTTTTCACTTACCAACAGCTATTATTATGACGAATCCTGCTTCCAGTAGGGATGAATGTAAAGTGCTTTCAAGTCACTGACCAAATGATATCAGGTGCTCTTCCGGGATCCTAATGATGGTCATTGACGTGTCTAGGTGTTAATATTTAAAGTATTAACTTTGATTTGTATGGATGAAATCAAATGCCATGGAGGTTTTTTGTTGTGTGCGTGAAGAATGACTCCTACTTTCCTGTTTAATAATGAACGGAGGACCATAATTTTGGTACAGTACTTTCAGCCCCTTTCTAAAATGCTCTAGAGTACCTGCAAGTCCCTACTTCGAAGATAGCGTGCTTTAAGCATTGATTTAGTACGTATTTTCTCTCTTTGTATTGATATAGTACACTTATGAAGAATAATTCTATACCTGCTTTTATTTGGAGATATGCCAATGGCAGTTGTGATCTCTGACGTAGTTATTGAATTCATCCAAACTCTTACGCAATCGGTGATGTGCTATTGGATCAGTTTAGGTGATGATTACTTCAAGTTGGACGTTCATAACTTAATGAAGTATGGTTTGACTAGGGTAAGTGCTTTTTGGCACAGCTACGTTGTCCTGCACTGCATAAGATACGTGTATTGTTCTAGAAAAATTTGAGAAGGATGTCTTTGTATATTTACTGGGTTTGCTTACATCTACCTATCTTGGAAGAATTGATCTATTAGTTTCGATTGCGTATTATTTTCGTAAATGATAGGATAAGGATTAATGCTTACGAGTGTACTCCAATTAATGTTAGGTCCCATGTGTGGTAATTTTTAATTATTTGGCTGCCTGAATTAAGAACTCCCTCATAGCCCCTGATGCCATCAGTCTTTTTACCTTTTATTTGGTGAGTTGGAAAAGGCTGTGACAATTCAAAGGAAAAACTACTGAGTAAATTGTAAAAATCGAGATGGTTGTACTTAGTTCAGACTGCCAAATGTTCTTGTGTGCAAAGTGTTTGTCTTGGGAATTTGTGTTACTAATGTAAATTTTTGTACTTCATAATTTTTTCTTGTATGATCAAAGAGTAGATGCTCTCTTCATACCTAGTCTCATATAAATGAATTCGTATTTCTTCAATCACCGTTATGACGTACACTGCATCCATTATTGAGTACGAATTTGGTACAAGTGCAGTAAACCTTGAGAATTATTGTGATTCAATCAGTATATAAAATATCCTTTTGTTTCCCTAGACAGTGTTTGTTACTTTGTTGACGATTATTCAAGGAAAAGCAATTAATTACCACTCATATTATTTTTAAAATGTTTGGTTATTTTTAAAATTGATAAATTTATTTACATTGTTTTCAGAGATCAGGAAAATAGTATTATAATTGACCGAACAGACGCTTGTCCATCTGCCTTTACATTTATTTACCCTTATCCTCTGTCAATACTGCGTGCAAGTGTTCACAGATTAGTGTTTTTTGTATATGGTTGTCATTTCTATAAGGGTAAAGGTGTTCTGAAGCAAAACCCTGAGTGTGAAATGCGAAGGTCTCATTGAGGGATTTATAGTTAGAGAACACTAGCGAGGGGTTTTTAGAATGGAAACTAGTAAAAACACAACAGCCATCGATACCACATTTGGGAACGAGAAATGTTCTGCCATAGTTCAGCTGTGATGTAAGGGAGCATTGTAATGTATTTAAAGGTTCAAACTCGAACTTCTTTTTTTTTTCGGCTGATTACGTAACTCTCCTTTAGTCTTCATTGAGCTAAAGAGAGTAAAAAAAACTGCCGGCTACTTTCAATCCATTGACTGTTAGCTAATAAGCCTACTCTAAAATGAATTACTTCGTATATCAGAGCTCAGCACTTACTGGTGTATTAGGATTGACTTTGTTTTGTTCAGACGTTTCCAATTCACACACCCAGCTGGAAGCTCTACAGAATTCAAACAGCCACCATTCTAAACACAAAGACTTATTACTTCGCCTATTACATAAACAGGACGGGAAGGTGCGAGGGAAGGAAGGTTCTCTTAATAAAATCTGGGAAACTTCTCTTAATTATTCACTAATCTGTGGTATGTAGAGGAACGATCTCTTTTCTATAGTAGCCACCTGGTATGCTAATAATAATAATTCCTTGAAAAATGGCATTGTTCACTCTCGACTCACCATTCCATTTCTTAGCCAGTAGTCTTTCTATTCATGCCTAATGTATTGATCGTCTCTATTTTGCCATCATGGTTTATTAGAACGCTCACAGTGGAAATTATAAGATCATCGATGTATACGAGCTATGAAATATTCCCTTACCAGAGAGAATTAAAGGGATTATTACCAGAAACTTCTGTGCAATGTTAGTGTATTCAAAGTAAGTACGTTATTCTCATCAGGAAAAAATTAATAAAAATATCTCAGCTTAGAGAAAACTAATAATACTAGGATGATTTAAAAGTGGCCTATCTGAATAACACGAACTGACTGCTTTTGAGGAAGACGGTTTCATTAGCCTAATTGGCTCCAGTAGTTGAATGCAATGTAATGACTTCTTTAGGCTTGTTCACTTGAAATGACTTGTAGCATCGACTTTCCATTAGGTGGTCAGTAACATGTTTGAATGTGGGAAACCCCTAAAATTTGAGATACATTTTTTCGTTCACTCTTTGAACTATAGAAGGCTTCTCCAACTTTTGTAGTGCTTTGCAATTAATGATTACTTTAAGTATCCAGATTTCTCTTCTTCTGTTATCTACCAGAGATGTGGTTTTCGATGTAGGGAAGTTGGACGCCCCTGATGCACTTTGGGAGAACGCGTCGGCAGAATGGCTGGTACGAGGCATATCCACAAAGTAAGTGTACTGAAGCTCCCGTAGGCCGTAGGGAATTTTTTTTGCTATGTTGGGCACACTGTCGTGTAGCGTGACTCCTCCCCTCCGAAACAAGACCAAAATGAGGTCAGTACGTTGAAAACTGTGGTCTCAGGAGCATTTCTCGTGAAAGATGTCGATCGACTCTGCCGCCAAGTGCGAAATCCGCGCGGTCATCCGGTACCTTGTTGTTAAGGAGAAATCCCCAATTGAAATTTTTAATGAGGTAAAGGCAATTTATGGTGAAGGACACATGAATCGTACGAGTGTGTACAAGTGGTGTAGGGAGTTTAAGAACGGTCGCATTTAATGTGCATGACGAATTGAGGAGTGCGAGACCGTCGATTGTGACTGACAAACTTGTGGAAAAGATTGAGAATGCAGTCCATGACGATCGCAGATTGACTCTGGACGAAATTTCTACGAAGTTTCCTAAAATATCCAGATCTTTGCTGCACGAAACAATAACAGAATTTCATAAACTCGGATTTTCATAAATTGTGTGCAAGATGGGTCCCAAAACAACTGACTGAACAACACAAGTTGAATCGAGTGCAGACCTCTAAAGAGATTTTGGAACGGTATGAACTGGAGGGTGATGATTTCCTCAAGTGTATTGTTACTGGAGATGAGACTTGGGTTGCACACTATACTCCAGAAACCAAGAGACAGTCCAAACAGTGGCGTCACACCACTTCACCCTCAGCCAAAAAGTTCAAAACCACAATTTCTGGGGAAAAAAATCGTGGCATCAGTGTTTTGGGACCACAAAGGCATCATACTGATCGATTATTTGCCTCAGGGGGAGACCATAAACGCGGCAAGGTATTGTGAGACCGTGAAAAAATTGAGAAGAGCCATTCAAAATCGAAGGAGGGGTCTTTTGACGAAGGGCGTTTGCTTGCTCCATGACAATGCCCGACCTCACACAGCCAACGTCACGAAGGAACTGTTGGACTCTTTTGGATGGGATGTTTTAGACCACCCCCCTTATTCCCCCGACCTGGCGCCTTCAGACTATCATCTTTTCACTTCTCTAAAGACGCACATGGGTGGAAACAAATTTTCATTCGACGAGGAGGTGAAGAGGGAGGTCGAAAGTGGACGAAGGAGGTGGCGGCAGATTTCTACGAGGCAGGCATAAAAAAATGTATCCCCCGTCTAACTACCTGCTTCGAGAGAAATGGCGACTACGTAGAAAAAAGCTTAAATGTATACCTACGTAAGCACGTTTTTTTTTTTTTTTTTAATAAATTTTTTTGATCCCTAAAAACATCGAGTACACTTACTTTGTGGATATGCCTCGTAGCTATGTCCCAACTGACTCGAAGATGATGACGAGAGATGAGAACGGTTTGATGCAGTCGTACGATTCGATGTAAACTGGCACGAAGTAAACCAATGGGATACAGATGACCCAGTAAATGTTCAGAAAACAGATGTCGTCGGGATTCTGATGACCCGTATTCGATCTAATGGTAAGAAGAATGGAGATGTGGTCTGGCGAGATTCTGATGACTGCGCGGAGAACAATATTGGCTACGGCTGGTAATCTGAGTCACTAGGTGTCGCAAATTGGAAGGGTCTGGTGGGAGAGACAGCGAGTCTCAGCAGGACCCAAGTTGATCCAAGTTGCTGCAGATCGGCGGCTTATCGCGCACAAAGCACAATGTCGACGGAGGCTTATTTCGTAAACAAAACAGATTTCAGCGTGTAAAATAAACAAAACGCTTCGGCGTTGACACTCAACACGTCTTAAGTTGTCAGAGTCCCTGTTTACTTTCTGTTACCCAAAGTAAAAGGAAAGTATTGTAATCGTGTCAAAAAAAAAGTTGGGTTTTCTTCAGATCTTCGAGTCTTGAGGCCTTCTGAGTCTAAAAAAAACAATTTTAGCGCCCAACAATGGTCCGTGTGCCGAAGATTGGCTGAAACGATTGAGCTGGTTCTTTTATTGTTTTGTTCGTTATTTTTTGTAGACACCAAAATTAGGTTATAGGCGAGTTTGGTAGAGGAGGGTGTGGGAAGAAAATGTACCAAAAACTGAGGTTTTTCAAATTTTTCTCGTAAACGGCTTCAACAATTTTTGTGTAACTTTCAAATTATCTTCTACTAGTTAGTACAAAACTTTTCTTCTCTATACATATCTCCATGAAAATACAGTAAACGGAGATACAGGACTATGAAGCAAAAATAGGTTTTTGGCAAAACAGCTTCAACGATTTTCACCAAACTCAAAGGATGTTTTCGAATAGTTAATACCTATATTTTGTTCTCAATGTATAGGAATTGTTTCTCTGACAGTCCATTGAACAAAGATAAAAATGCAAATGTGTCGAAAATAACGTTTTTTCGAACATTTCTGAAAGTTCTCCGGTAACTACTTCACCAGGTGTGATCTATCTTTTTGCCACCCATAGCCACATTTCGTTCTCCATAATTATTTCTGTATATATATGTTGAACAGAGATATAAGCCAAGTTAACTCGGAACTGGAGACTTGTTTTATATTAATTTATCGTTATTCCAATTTCCTCCAAAACGGCTCTAACGATTTCGATCAAACTTACAAAGAACTCTCAACTAACTAGTCCCTACATTTTGTTCTCTATAAATGTTCATGACGTTGGAAGATATAGCGCGAACCAGGGAAACTTACTGGGGTTGCGGAAATTTGGGTGTTGCTACGCACCCGATATTTTGGTTTATTATTCATTCTGAATAATACACCAATGTTTTTGATAAAAAAAATGTGATTAAACCACGGTTCAAAAACATCCATTCTTTCGCACAAAAATCCCATTTGGGATTTAGTTGTGCTAAATGTGTGTTGTACTTGGCCATCCAATCAGGCGAAACCCAAGGTTTTTATGGGCACAATGGTTTAAGCAATTAGCCATAAAACGAAATTTTGGCAATTTTATTTCAATCATGTCGTGTTTGGTCTCATTTCCTTGGTATTTGTTTTTATGCTAAAGAGAAAGGTCTAAGAGGTGTATTACTTCGTGTAGTTAGAAAATAGACTACTACTTCTAGTTACTCAACATAGTGAAAGCTATAGTTTCTCCACTGCCTGCCTTCATTCCCCCGCTCTGCCTCACTAGCCATCGGTTCAATTCGTCAGGTGATGCCAATTGCCTAGTCTTAATAGCTAATTAATCTTGGTCTAGGTGAAGTGCATATTCAGCTAAAAAAGCTGAATGTTGTTTTAAATTAATGATTTATTAACAAAGCCGATGTGTGTTATACGTTTCATGTAATTTATTCTTATTGTCCAAATAATTTCTGATTAAACCTTATTTTCATCTTCATTTATCGGGGTTAGAAGGTCTCTTGTTAGGATTGATGTAAGCTGCTTCACTGCCTCTTCAGTCTGAAAATAACCAGTTGGGTCTAAGTTGAAACGCATCTTGGTTCTTCTTTAAACTTTATATATTCAACTAGTTCATGAAAAATAAAACCAATGATGAATTTTTAAGATTTTGTTTCAATTTCAGCAAAGAAAACCAGGTGATTGTTGATGTAATGCTGCAAATCACCTTTCAATTACCTTTTTTGGTGGAATTCGAACAAATTAAAATATAAAGGAACACAAACATCAAACTCATGTATTTTCACTAAAAACTAGTGGTCTTCAGTTTTTACAACGTACCTTTTTGTCCACTTCTGTAGATGTGATGAGCCTTTGGACAAAATTCAGTTGCTCCATAGCATAGTCGTTTTGATTGATGTTACATAAATGGGACACATAGTTAATCCTTATTGTTGGATCATCCGCGTCGAGTTTAATAGCTTGTTCGAAACATTTTGAAGCATTTTCATGAAAAGAGAGTTGTTGTAACACAACTGAAAGGAAGCAAATTGCCAATTAATGTATTTCACGATCTGAGCGATTATTAAATGTATATGTGACTATTGGCAAAACGCACAATCAATGTGTCTTTGCGTGTTACTATGCCTACTATTTTAGAGACTAGGTTCACATTTTATGTCGACCAGTATAGTCATACAAGGCAACTGTCAATAAGAGCATAGGGGAGGTCAAAATGCGTAAAGAAAATGCTATTATTTAGTACACAACAGTTAATTGTTCTCTTGCTGTTTGGCATAGTCTCACTCCTCGAAAAATACTAGTAGACAATAAGAAACATGACCTGACTACAACAGAACAACAAAAATTGACATTTTCTAGGCGATGCTAAGCAAGTGGCATGACTTGACGAGTTGGATTGACAGGTGGTTGGAATAAGGTGAGAGGCTGTCTTGATATACACCTCTTAAAGTGGGTCCACATCTGACGTAAATTCTTGTGTCGTACGTCGCAAGGATGCGGCGCACAAACTTGTGTCGCAAAACGAATGATGGAACAACGTAAATTATTGCGTCATGCGTTATGCTATACTGTGGGATGCTTCTCATAAAGAATATTTTAACCCATTCAATACGGCGGCCATATTGAGATCCCTATGCAGTATACTGCTTAGTTTTTCATAAACGGACGTCACTGACGGCACAACTTTTTCTACGTATATGGCTTAGTTAATTTTTGTATGGGCTTGAAAAAATAGTTTCAAAATTCTAATATGTCTAATTAGTGTATAAATTGACGAGCGCCTCGGGGCGCTCGCAGTCATAGCTAATGTGTAGGTAGGCTATCACGCAAAACACAAACAGCTATGACTGCAAGCGCCTCGAGACGCTCGTCATTTTATACACGAATTGGGCCATTGGGCCATTAAAATAATAAACTAATCCATAAGGTACTTTCAGAAGGTAAGTTGTATTGAATAAGGTGTAATTATAAAGAGAGGAAAACAATTTTTGCCAACTTTTTCAATAAAATTACAAGTATTTATACAGTAAATAACATAGAAATCGTTCGTAAATTTTTACATAGGTAGTAAATAGTACTTGTAAACATTAAGCAATTAATTTCCATCAATGGTCATATTTTTGTGGAAATTTACAAAACAATTTTCGATACATAAAGCAGGTGTATCAGAACAAGCTGGACAGGATATGATGAAGTTCCTCGTCAGTCATCACTTTTCTTTGCATTGGCTCACCAACTTTGGGTTGTTTGGTGCTGAAAAAATCATTATTACAATGATTATCATTTTTAAAATCAATACAAATTCATCATCGTAATTTTAATGTTAGTGAAACGTAAAAAATACGCAAACCTTGAAGTTGAGGGTTGTGGCTCCTCACTCGCCCTCTTTTTTTCCTCCTCGACTACGAAGCATCTGCTAAAAAATAGGTATATATTAGCTTATTATTAAGTAATAAGTTTAAATTATACGTCCAAATGTAAAGATAATGGAGTTTTACTTACCTTAATTTGGGAACTATGCAGTTTCTAAAGGAAACGTCAGATTCAGAAACGGCAAACTGCGGAATGTTCAGAATGTTGTTAGGAGTGACTGCCAGTAAATAACGGGCTTCCACAAGTGACTGGAACGGTCTGAAGCACATTTGAAACTAAAGAAAACCGAGCGTCTCGGGGCGCTCGCCGTCATTGGGTAAGGGTCGGAAGAGCGCCTCGAGGCGCTTGCCGTCACCAGGTATAACATTGGAGAGCGCCCCAGGGCGCTCTCCGTATTGAATGGGTTAATAAAAAAAAAAGTGCGATGCATGGGTGGAAATAGATTCTTCACCCAACAACGTCTCCTTTGTTTACTCTTCTTTTTGGCAATGAGGTGATCCATTATTATAAAAGCTGCACATTTTTTCTTCAACTCTAATTCAGCCATTGGTTGTAGTACACACACAAAAAGTACAATGAACACGCAACACAGAGCACGGAAAAGACTACACGAGACAAACAGTAAATTTCCTTCACAACCTTGTGCGTGAGGGCAGATAGTACGTCCACATACACATAACTATGCGTCGCAAATCCTTTGATGTTCGTTGAAAAACCGACAACCGACGGATTGCGTGCGTTGTACGCGACGAATTTTTGTGTGTGCAAATCTTGCGACGCAACACGTCTACACTAGACGCAAATCGTGTTCGTCGCAAGAAATTTCGCCGAATGCCACGCAACACAAAAATTTACGTCAGATGTGGACCCACCTTTAGACTTGTCCTATTCGTCTTATTATCGAAAAATGCCTAGGGAACTATACTAAATGCGACATAATTGCAATAGAACTGCCAAAAATTCGTTCTTCGCTAAATTTTTAAACCTTTTTTTGCCCATAACAACCTCGAATTTTGATCTTTGGTTGGATTGCCTAGTAAATGGGCACAACTAGATCCCACATGGAATTTTGTGCGAAAGAACAGATTTTTTAGACCTCGTTAAAGGGAAAATAAGATCTGGACAGCCGATAGACATTACAGGTTTGGAATCTCCATGTCTTGAAACGTAGCGTTTCAAGGGGGATTTGTATAGTTTTTTTCGAACTGAAAACAAAGGCATGAATGATAAACCAAAGCCGATGTTAGAGAACACTTGGGAAAATGAGTAATCAAGATATTTGATAGTTAAGTGTTTTAAGGACCTCACTTACTTGCTAATAACATGAATGAGAGTGCATTCCTGCTTTCTTGCTTAATGGCTGAGGACAGAAAGTGAAAAGCTGACGCATACTGCTTAGTATGAATGTGGACGAGGCCAAGGTTATAGAGTGTTTTCCAATCCAGTGGGTCCAAATAATTCGCTCGTTTCAAGCAACTTATTGCCTGTTGAGATAAATCAGCCTTGTTCAATTTATTACTTATTTACTATCAGTAATTGTTTATTGGGTGTTCTAATACAGTTAAGAAAACAATTCGAACAAAATAGTGTGCAATCATGTCTTTCGTCAACAGAGCTTTTCACTTATTTGAGACATTATTACAATTGAGTACATAACACCAATTGCATAGATTTAAAAGTGCTAGTTTAAAAAATAATTTCTAAGCTTTCTGCTATTCCCAAAACATTTCTGCGGCTCTTTTGAAAACGTGTGTTATTATATTAAACTTACAGCTATGTGTTTGCCTTTCCCCAGGAAGCAGAGGCCCATGTTGTTCCATAGGCAGATTGATTCAGGCAATTGTTGGCCAGCTATCTTGTATTTGGACAAGGCAATATCAAATTCTTCTTCCTCCTAAAAAAAAAAACTTGTAGTGAATAGAACCAAACACTTGGATCTGCCGATGCTTCAAAATGTGGGTGGGTGGGAAGGAGAATTCTACAGTCATTGCTGTGCAGAACTTTAACATGAACCTCTCATCTACTCTTCCTCTGTTCTAATCGAATGGGAAGAATTAATATGCATGTCGCAAAAACAAGAACCTGCAAGATTCGTCGTGGTTCATGAAAGAGTAAGTTGTGACCTGTGACTGGATGAGATGGTATTGGAGCATCGAGTCCAATCATTTTTTCAGTAGTAGTCACTTGGGTTTTCACACTACCATGTTTGAAGGACTGGTTTTAAATAACTTTCTATGGATTCTAGCAGTGTAGCTGTTATTGCCCAATCCTAGAAGTAATACGCATTCCTTTCAGCAAATATTCATGGAAAAATCGTGTCAAAAAGTTAGCGTACGAATTTTGGGAAATTTTTTTCACCAAAATTCTATTTCCAACATTTTCTAATAAAATCTTGAGTCAAATGTTTTGGAATATGTTAATATATTTTATCCAAACAGCTCATACGAATATGTTCAAACTATTTTCACTCAGCAAATGGTGTTTGATTGTGCTTTATGAGTGTTATAAATATATAAATAACATTTATATCACATGGCTAGTGGATATAGGAGAAACATAATACTTGATACATTTTTTTAATGCCAACAAACCTATCTCAGTTGAACAATCATTAAGAAAAACATGTTATGGTGGAGGATGAGTCTAAAGCACTCAAATGCTGGGACTCGGATATTCACTTGATCTTCACCGCAAGGGTGCTGTACATAGGCGTCTATCTGATTCTGAATTCAAGAAAAGTGCACAGGTGAACTGTGTAGTGGGGAGGTTGGGAATTAATTCCCATCGCACGGACAGCCCTCAAAGTGAACACAAAAATGAAGAAGAAGAAAAGGGACTACATAACGAAGTGAGGAGATTCGCACATCGAGGAAATGATAGAAACGCTGCAGAAGTGGTGGGAGTGGGGGCTTCACGAGGAAAGGAAGGAAATAAATGAGCAGGGGGTTTGAACATTTAATTTCTGTGTAACAATGGCGGAACTCCAGTAGCAAACGAATCCTTTCTCCTTAATTAGAATCAAATAGGTGCCTAGCACCTTCTCACTGTTAGTTATAGCTCCTAGCTCCCCACTCCTTCCAGTGAACAAGCATGCTCAGTAGAATTAAAGGACTAACCATTAACCATTTTGTCGGTTAATTACATGGATCACAACCATATCTTTATTGCTTTCACCTTACCTGACACATTGACGCTATTCCAAGTAGAGGTTGTGTAGCTGATTGATTAATAGCTAGTGCTTGCCCGAAGTAAATGAATGCTTTTTTCGTCTCTCCAAATTGCATATACAGCTGTCCAAGAGTTGAAGCAATCTCCCAGCTTGAAGGGAAGAGCCTGTAATTATCACATATTTAAGAGCATTAGTTATGGAGTAGCAACAGGAGCTAATTGTTATCCAGTAGGGTACAAATGGAAAGACCCTTAAATCATTGCCATAGTGTAACTAAACTTGTATTTTACCCCACAATACTCATAATTACAGTTGAAAAATCATATGATGAATCTAAAAGATAGGATCTGATAAAATGGTGTAATACTTCTCCGCAGACTCGAATGATGGTCACTATCTGTTGGCCTTTAGGCACAAAAACTATCCTCTCCATATTATGCTAGCACTATAAATAATAGTGATGCGTTCATACGATTTTCATTCTTTTTTCCACAAGCATAGCATCTAGCACATGAGGAAATCCATGTGTCAATTAGAAAGACTATTCGCTCAGAACAATCCCATTTAAAATGTGTGTAATCAAGTACAATCATCAGACATTGATAATGGGCAGTCAACTATATGTTTACAAAATAAGAGGTCAATTCTATCATCATTCCGGATCATAATTCAGACATTTGCACCTTGCATCTAATTGGCAAGTCATTGCTTGTTAAAAAATTAGTTTTATTACGGCCAATAAATTGAGAAACGTGCACAAATCAGTCAACTGCTACTGAAATCTGTGCACCCCTGGTTAAACTTGTTTTCCCTGATCGATTCCTCTACCCACTTATTATTTTCAGCTGCCTAAAGTAATAAATACCTTCCTGCAGCATTTTGAATCCAAAAGTGCAGAATGATGTTAGATTAACGCAACATACATCTATTAAAAGGCGTTTGAGGATAGAACAGAGAGAAAAAGGTTGACTTCTGTTGGTTGGGTGTTGAAGCGATTTCCCAGCAGCCCTCGAGGGCATGGCAAGTCTTCTGAGTTGATCCCACACAGGTTAACTTCCTGAGGGATCTTCCAGTTTCCCAAGGTTAACTTATTAGTTAAATACACTTGGTGGTACCTTTAAGTATTAACCTCTGGTTCCCTGACTAATACACGAATTTTGTCTCTCAAGGACGACTGAAATGTTTCTCGAAATCGAATGTTTGATACATCAATTGTGCAGGATAAGCAGTTATTTAAAAGGAAAGTTTTTACAATCAATTGTTCATCAAACACGGCTACTGAACTATTACCTACTCGAGAGCAACTTGGTACAAGTCTAAAGCGCTGTTAATATCATTCTCAGCAACGTACAGCTGAGCCAGGGCCTCGTAGCTGATCTGAGTTCTGCCCAAGTGAACCGCTTTTGTTAGATATTCTCTGGCCTTTCCAATTCTTCCGAGGCTCGCATAACAAATACCTTTAAAAATGAATAATAATTAACGAAAGGATTTCGTCGTTAATTGATTATAACATGATTAGTTTTTAATAGAAGTTCTTTTGACACTCACCTAGATTATGAAATACATTCCAGTCAGGCGATGTCGCTATCTTCTCAGCTTTTGCAAAGGCTTCTATTGCTTGATACCGTTGCCCAAGCAAATACCTGATGATGTATCAAACAATGTATGTGCAAACACTTTCTATCGTGAAATACAATGAGATTGGCAAATGCTTCAAGAAACGCGTTCACCTCATGTAGCTTCCTAATTTTTTATTTATTTGTTAAAGTGTTGAGTAACAAATCAAATAAAAGAGTTGTGTGAGGTTAGAGAGTGCACGATAGAATAATGTCGTGGTTATTTCGTGACTAAAATAAATATGTATCGCTTTTGAACAATATTTGACCTCAAATGTTCATCTAATTGGAAGTTATTGCCACTTCCTTATTCACAGTAATCATTGGCATCCCTATCAACCTATTAGATCTGCAGGGCCTCACATAGGTGGTTTACATTAGGTGGTCTCGAGTGTATTTGGATACTGAACAAATAATTTGCTTCAACAATAGGAACTGGAAGAATGTTTCTGGGATCCACGAAGTAACTAAAAACAAATGCGAATTATCACATAATGGTTTATTACTCTCGTACTCAGCTGACCAGTAAATGATACATAGCCTGACAACAACGGAACAACAAAAATTTACATTTTCTAGGCGACGCAGGGAAATTGGCACAACATGAAGAGTCAAACTGACGGGTGGTACAGGCTGGAGAAAGGATAACGTTTGTAATAACGTCAAGCGAGTTTCTTCTATTAATAAAATGTCCTCCCTACATTTATCGTGATTTCCTGTTTTCCATCTAGGCGCAACCCGACACCTCTGAGAACCACCCTATTCGACTCATTATGCAAAATTACGTAGGGAACTGCCCAAAGTTTGTTGGCTGATTTTATAAACCATTTTTCGCCAACAACAACCATGGGTTTTGGTCCAATCGGGTTTCCAAGTGGGCAGGCAGAACTAAATACCAAACTAAAGTTTTGTGAGAAAAGAACGGATTTTGCAGAGCACGTTAAAGGCAAACTGCAAGTGTACATTGCAGAATTGGAATCCTCACGCAGTTAACTGTCAAGTGTGGGTTGTACAAACATTTTCCTGGTTGAAAGCATAGGTGTATTATTCAGAATGAAGCATAGTAGAGAAGGTGGGGCAATGAGTCTGTATACGAAAAGAACTTAAGAGATGAGATATATCACAAAGTGGTAATTTACTGAACATGCGCAAGTTTTTCCATCAACAAAGTTACCTGAATTTCTTCAACAACGTAGGTTCATTGATATATTGATATCTGCTTGAATGGGATACTGTCTACTAAGATCACCACGCATGGCAGGTCCCCCACTACCTGACAGATGATTCCTGATTGATTCTCACCAGGCCTCAACAGCTGATGCACCAACAGTGTGGTGATCTTTAACCTCCCACTACCAATTTGCTTCTTCCGCTCATATAATCTATTCTATGCATCTCTCCATAGCCTTTTTCGAAGTAAGGAAGTGACACCTGGCAACTCTTGCAGATTGTACATAGTCACAATATCCTTCAAGACCCCAGACAGCATTGGAATTTTGACTCACCGTAGGGTTTGTTGCAGATAGTGCAACAATTTGGATCCATCAAATGAGTATTGTAGTACCTTATGTACACTGAGATGTGTAGAGTGTGGGAGAATATGTGAGTTTTTTAAATGGCACCCTGGTCACATTGTACTTGAAGAGATATTTCTAAGTACTACCTTTCTAAGAGTGTATGAGGAAGGTTTCAAAGGCCAAAAGAAGTCAGTTCTAATGAGTTGTAAAATGGCTTCTTGAACTTTAGCCGATAAAAGCATAGTCAACTTCAGTGTTGAAATTCTTAACCCATTCAATACGGCGGCCATATTGAGATCCCTATGCAGTATACTGCTTAGTTTTTCATAAACGGCCGTCACTGACGGCACAACGTTTTCTACGTATATGGCTTAGTTAATTTTTGTATGGGCTTGAAAAAATAGTTTCAAAATTCTAATGTGTATAATTAGTGTATAAATTGACGAGCGCCTCGGGGCGCTCGCAGTCATAGCTAATGTGTAGGTAGGCAATCACGCAAAACACAAACAGCTATGACTGCAAGTGCCCCGAGGCGCTCGTCATTTTATACACGAATTGGGCCATTGGAACTTCGAAACAATTATTTCAAGCTTAAAATAATACACTAATCCATAAGGTACTTTCAGAAGGTAAGTTGTTTTGAATAAGGTGTAATTATAAAGAGAGGAAAACAATTTTTTCAATAAAATTACAAGTATTTATTACAAAAAAGTATTTATTCAGTAAATAACATACAAATCGTTCGTAAATTTTTACATAGGTAGTAAACATTAAGCAATTAATTTCCATCAATGGTCATATTTTTGTGGAAATTTACAAAACAATTTTCGATACATAAAGCAGGTGTATCAGGACAAACTGGACAGGATATGAAGAAGTTCCTCATCAGTCATCACTTTTCTTTGCATTGGCTCACCAACTTTAGGTTGTTTGGTGCTGAAAAAATCATTATTACAATGATTATCATCATCGTAATTTTAATGTTAGTGAAACGTAAAAATACGCAAACCTTGAAGTTGAGGGTTGTGGCTCCTCACTCGCCCTCTTTTTTTCCTCCTCGAGTACGAAGCATCTGCTTAAAAATAGGTATATATTAGCTTATTATTAAGTAATAAGTTTAAATTATACGTCCAAATGTAAAGATAATGGAGTTTTACTTACCCTAATTTGGGAACTATGCAGTTTCTAAAGGAAACGTCAGATTCAGAAACGGCAAACTGCAGAATGTTCAGAATGTTGTTAGGAGTGACTGCCAGTAAATAACGGGCTTCCACAAGTGACTGGAACGGTCTGAAGCACATTTGAAACTAAAGAAAACCGAGCGTCTCGGGGCGCTCGCCGTCATTGGGTAAGGGGCGGAAGAGCGCCTCGAGGCGCTTGCCGTCACCAGGTATAACATTGGAGAGCGCCCCAGGGCGCTCTCCGTATTGAATGGGTTAAAATAATTGGCATACATCAAGTTGAAGGCAATTTCCGACTAATCGTCTTGAATGCAACGGTAGTGACAGGTGATAAAGAGAGTTCAACTGAAGAGACAAACATTTCAATCTTGTAGTAATTTTCAAATTAACTGTCACTCTTAAAAAGTGCTGAGTGCCTAGCGACTTCGGAAAGTGACTTGATTTGCGAAAACAAATGAATAGGATTAACCACCTTAAACAGGAAACCGTGTGAGAGCGCATATAAGTGAAGGCAACAATAGACACGTTGTGAGAGTGACTCGATTCAACTGATATCGACTTTGTTCGGAACGCAGCGCTGAATTTATTCACTAAACGCGCTGGACAGCCATTTGTTAAAGCAGAGAGTTTGGGTCAATGTTATACTGTAACGTTTCCTGGTAAAAAGAAGGATAGGTTTAATTTGATGGCAACTCACAATTTCGTTTCAACCACATCCGGTGTGAACGTTTGAAAGATACTTTGGTTAATATAAGCGTTTTCCCTTATTCTTCTGAAGGTATGGAGGGGGGGGGGGAGTTGCATAATGGAATTATACACCAAAATACGTAGAACCTAAGAACTCATGTTGAGCTACTCTCACGAAACCCTTGTAGAAGTGATTTTATAAAGCGACATGAAGAAACTAATTTTCTCACCCCTCATTCACTCATGAGCGTTTATTTGGTGCTTTCTCTTAAAACACAATACTTTAACCAAGCATAAAGACTTACGATAGTTGCAAATAATTGAAAGTATTACCATGAACGACCCAATAAACGAATATTGGTGATATTCTTAGGATTCAAAAAGCAACATTTTTGAAAGCACTCTAAAGCTTCTCTAACTTTTCCTTCGTATTGATATATGAGGCCCTGCAATTGAAAATGGAAACAATGTACACATAAGAAATGCTGACGAATTGAGAGTATGTAACACAAAATAATCGTTAACTACCGGTTTTACTAACTAGATATTGGTCGCGACGTATCACAACACTTTTCTCAACCCAACGCCCACTCAGCAATATTTATTAGTCTAATAACCAATTAAATCTGTTATTAATAAGTTTATATGAACTCGGTGGAACGTTGCTCAACATCCTACAAAGAAACTCATGGCGCTCGAGGGTCTGTAATTTATTGTGCTGCTGCTGCTACTCAAGCCACGGCCTTTATTGGGCAATCAGTGCACAGGAGATTTATGATACTCTCAACTCGATTTTCTGAGAAGGACCCTGTTCACCTTTTTGGAATTATCAGGTAAAAGCTGTGAGCAATCGTAGTGAGGGAAACGGCGATGATTTGTACTCTGGAATTTACGGGGTTATTCTTAATCGTCTTACGAGCATTATTAAAATCTCATCGTATAGCTTTACTGTACTACTACCACGAGTTTTTTTACTTTCTTTGGCTCTACAAAGTAGAAAGGAAAGTTATATGTGATCGGCTGAAAAAAAAAAAAATTGTGAGTTCTCTTCAGATCTTTACGTTTCAGACCCCACTGAGTCCGAAAAACACTATTTGGGAAAATGGTCTGTGTGTCTGTGAACGATTTTTAGAGAGAACCACAGTACCAAATCCTTTCAAATTTGATATCTCGCCCGCAGGTTAGTATGGGACGCCAAAATAAGGGTTTGAACAAAATCTATCGAAAGTGAACTATAGTTATCATAGTGATCAAAACTCCAAATATTTTTTTTCTCAACAACGGCTGTAACGATTTTAATTAAATTTTTTATATTGATAGCTCTCAATAAGGCAATGATACCATAAAATTCCCGTTCATGGGAAAATTACGAGAGCAGCACAATAAATTACCAAAACTTTAGAAGAAATCGATTTTAGCGCGGTTTTAGAGAAAACCACCGTACCAAATCAGCTGAAACTTGACGTCTAGCCTACAGGTTACCATGGGACTCAAAAATAAGGGTATGAGCAAAATCCACCGAAAGTTAACTATAGTTATCATAGTGATCAAAACACCAATTTTTTTCTCAAAAAAAGGCTCTAACGATTTTTATTAAATTTTTTATATTGATAGCTCTCAATAAGGCAATGATACCATAAAACTCCCATTCGGGGGAAAATGACGAGAGCAGCACAATCAATTATCAAAATTTTCGACGAAAAGCGTTTTTAGCGCAGTTTTTTCCTTATAAACTCCACTGGAATTCTTGTAGAATGTAAAACAAAATTGGTATTGTAGTCCAATCCAATATCTAAAGGGTGACTGTTTAAAAACGCTCATGAGATACATGGGGCTCTCTCCAGAAATTCCTGAATTTCAACTACCGCAGATTCGCTTACTACCAGTTCTATATGTGTTTACCCAATAACTCTGCAAAAGTAGTTACTATCCTTTTTCAAAAAAAGTGTGTTTACAGCCTCATTTTTTATCTGTGTACCCATTGCTCAGTAATGGTTCTGGAATGAGTACGAGCAGCACAATAAATGCCGGAACTGTAAGCGCTACCGCTTTCTGCTGCTGTGAAGTGTTGTTTGACCAAGTTCAAATGAACTGAGTGGTAAATGAATTGATTAGGTAAGAAAAAGCCATGTACACGAGTGAATTGACGTAGAGCTAAGGAAAGTTGTGTGTTGCAACGCACCAGATATTTATAATGTTAGCGAGACTTACAATAGGGTAAAAACTGCGATTTTCGTCGAAATGTTTGGTAATTTATTGTACTGCTCTCGTTATTTTCCCACAAATGAGAATGGTGTGGTATTTTGGTGGCATTTGGAGCTGTTTATACAACAAATACATTCAAAATTGTGAGAGCCGTTTTTCAGAAAAAAAATGTGATGTTTTTTCCACTATGATGGTCAGTTTTGGACAGATTTTGCCCTTATTTTGGCCTTGCATGGCGTTTTGCACACTGAATATCTCATTTGAACCGATTTGATTTTGCAGTTTTTGTCTATCGCGTTCACAGGCGCACACAGACCATTTTTTGAAGCGGTGAATCGTGAAGATCTAAAGAAAGAAAATCTTCAACCGATTACATCACTTTTCTTCCTATTACACTAGGCTAAGGAAAGAAGGTTTAACGCACTTACCAAGATATGGTGCGCGTATTCATTGCAACCTTTAGTTCGAACTAGCTCCTCTTCAATAATTAGTTGACAAATATCAAACTCCTTCCTCACAAATCTCGTGTAAATTATCCAGTTGTTGCTCTCAACTGGTACAAAATCGGGAGGCACTTGAAATCCAAAAAACGATTGACATTGAGAGTTAGTATAAGAAGATGTATATGTTTTAAAAAAATACGTTATAACATACCATTGGTTTGCCTGGTGGTTGTATTCCTCGAGCCGTAAGCTGCTTGAGAATGCTCTTGAGACCCTAAAGAGCCATTCATAACGACGTTCTCCCCGGCCCCGCTCATTGCGTCTTCAAACTGTACGAGTTTTCCACTGTTGGCTTTCCGTCGCCGATATGTTGCCCGTTGGTAACCAAGCAACCGACCAAAAACAGGCAGGCAGAACTGACGGAGTCGAAAAAAACCTTTATCGGTTCAACGCCATTCACATCTCGTATATTTGATACATCCTCGGCGAAAGCCCTTTTTACATGTATACATAAATGCAGTGAATATTATATATAGATCACAATCGGGGACATTTGCGTTCGAACGCGACTCAGGAATCCGTCAACCGCTAAGTAAATTTCTGACCATTCTGACAAGCGTGGAACTCTACTGTCGTCACTTTGTTCGCGGTACAACCCCTTATAAATCCATAACAATGAACCTGCCCTCCAAAAATATCGTGTTAACAGTTCCCTTAATTACCTGCACACTTTTCAATGAAGATCGTGACATGAGTAGGAACGACTCAATAAATTCCAGTGCGTTAGGCGCTACTAGCTTCTTGTATACAACTGCGGTTCTCATTTGAAAAAGGGACATACTTGCCGGAACCTTAAAATAAAACAAAAATGTCTTTATGTGCATTGTTTATTAATAATCGTAATACTCCTACAATGTAGCTGTTTCTTATTCTTATTACGTAACAAATATAATAAGTAGAAGAGATTAAAAAAAGAAAGAAAATATAATGGGAGGCATGCAACTGTGTTTCCATCAATCGGTTGATATACAGCGGGCTGAGGTCTCGTGTCAGGTTCGGCGTTCGGTCCATCGCCGTATTACGTTTTCTTAGGCGGGCTGAGAAGGTTGGGAAATCTGTTTTGCACGATTATGTGGTTGGGAACAGAAGAAGAACGTTCAGAGCTATTTTGGCAAGCATCGGATATTCAGCGGATTCTGCGCCAAAAATTGTCGAGAGGAGTCATTTTGAAGTCAATTCATTCTTGTGTCTGATGACGCTTCTTAAAAGTTATTCGTACATCTCGTTTCTCACACTATCGGGCTTTAGCAAGCTGGGGTTGGATGTGAGTGAAGGTGTGGAGGGAGCGATAGTGGGAAGGGAGTTATACGATGCATCGCAAATCTTTACGTTGTGAGGGTTACTGAGTTCAAAAATGTCTGGTGCGTTGCAACACACAACTTTCCTTAGCTCTACGTCAATTCACTTTCTATATGTCTTTGTGCACTTAATCAATTCATTTACCACTCAGTTCCTTTGAACTTGGTCAAACAACGTCACAGCAGCAGGAAGCGGTAGCGCTTACAGTTCCTGAATTTATTGTGCTGCTCGTACTCATTCCAGGACGATTATTAAGCAATTGGTACACAGATAATTAATGAGGCTGTAAACACAAATTTTTTGAAGAAGGATAGTAATTACTTTTGCAGAGTTATTGGGTAAACACTTCGAGAACTGGTAGAACTGGGCAAAACGGCAGTAGTTGAAATTCAGGAATTTCTGGAGTGAGCCCCATGTATCTCATGAGCGTTTTTAAACACTCACCCTTTAGGTATTGGATTGGAGTACAATAATAATTTTTTTTAACATTCTACTAAAATTCCAGCGGAGTTTATGAGGAAAAAACTGCGCTAAAAACGCTTTTCGTCGAAAATTTTGATAATTTATTGTGCTGCTCTTGTCATTTTCCCATAGATGGGAATTTTATGGTGTAGTTGCCATATTTGGAGCTACCAATATAAAAAATGTAATGAAAATTGTTCGAGCCGTTTTCGAGAAAAAAAATATTTGGTGTTTTGATCACTATGATAACTATAGTCAACTTTCGGTGGATTTTATTCATACCCTTATTTTGGCGTCCTATAGTGACTTCCGAGCTAGATATCAAGTTTGAGCTGATTTGGTACGGTGGTTTTCTCTAAAAATCGTTCACAGACACACAGACCATTTTCCCAAATAGTGTTTTTCGGACTCAGGGGGGTCTGAAACGTAAAAATCTGAATAGAACTCAAAATTTTTTTTTCAGCCGATTACATCGGCTCCGACGATATAATATAATCATTTTCATAGTTTCCAGAGTAATTTCTTCCCTGTATTTGATCAATTCTACGTAGTGTCTTCTAGCATTTTGTACAGCGCAATTATTTCTACATCCACCCGTTGAATGGAAATATGAACCACGATAGCTTTTCAAACGAGATTTGTCGAGCGTTAAATCGTCATTTTTTCTCAAAAACTACTCTAACGACTTCATTGAAACTTATGGGATACTCGCAACTAATTAGTACCTATATTTTGTGCTCAATAAATGTTTTCGTAGAAAGAGGTGGTCGAATTTACATTAATCGTATTAATTTTAATATGAAGTGTAAATTTCAGTGAAGTGAGACTCCTAAAAACGAAGTTATCGTCCGTATTAGAACACATTTAAGAGCTAACGAGCGCTCCACTTCAAATGAGTAATTATAACAATATTTAATCGCTGCAATGATTTCGCAATCCGCTGCGACGCATTAGGTAGCCTGGGAAAAGTTATTGCCAACACGCGTCTTTTCAAATTCGAGGAAGTTTCCTACGTCAATATACATATTGACGATACGATTGCGACACTTCTCTATCCAACGTGAAAGGCTCGAGGAAATGAAGCCCGTCGATAGATTATTCTGAGTCACGTCAGGTAGATTGCGATAAACACGAAAATAAATGACGCACCAGCAGCATTCTGAGAATAGCCGTCAAAGTTGGTCATGCTCTTGAGTGTCATTATCTTATCTACATTCCTGTACCATTAATTTTGCAGAAGAACGGCTCAGTTTGTATTTCCTCCCTCGACAGACAGGTGAGCTTGAATTCCGCGATTCGTAAGTATTAATTAAGAGCGAGTAATTATAATTAACCGTGCTATTCGTATTCGCGGAAGTAACTACTAACTCCTATTCTACTTAATCTTATACCTTCATTAATATAGAAAACCCTGCAAATTATTACACAACGGTTTATTATTCGGATAATCAGCTTGACCTAGCATTAATGCTCCGAGACCCCTCCTGTTCGATTCAGCAGCGAAAAATATCAAATTGAAACCCAAGAAAAGGTCGAAAAGAACTGAATCATAATTTTAAAATAAACAACAAAAAAACGAAAGTATCTAGAAAAAACTGAATTTTAATATGAAAACATGCACGCTAAATACTAATATCAAAATTTAACCAAAAATCTATGAAAAAAAACAAAATGAGAATGAAACGAAAGAATCTAAAAAAATTGAATCGTATTAAAACCAAAACGTTGGGGAAATTGGAACGGGGGCGCTCGAAGCGAAAGGCGAAAGGGGAGTTGAGTGGTGGCGTCGTTGGGCCTCCCGCTCGCTCGCCTCGAGCGCGGTTGCTTTTTTAATGAGACGGGCTGGAGGAAGGGAGTTCAAACGACGAAACGCTGTAGCTCCCGCGTTGTACTGCGTTTCGTTAATTTTTTTAACCGTTTTTTGCCCATAACAACCATGGGCTTCGTCCAATCGGATTGCCGAGATGGCGGGCACAACTATATACCAAATCGGATTTTTGGGCGAAAGAACGAATTTTTTAGACCACGTTAAAGGCACAAAACAGCCCGGACGGGGGACGGCAGACGGCGGATGGCGGACGGACATTGCAAATTTGGAGTCTCCATGTCTTGAAACGTGAAATATCAAATTTTGAGGGGGGGTTGTAAAAAAATTTTCGTGACCGAAAACATAGGGTTATTATTCAGAATGAATAATAAACCAAAACACGGCAATATATTGAGCCTCCTAAGAACATTTGGTGCGAACTTCCCGCCAATTAAACTGAGAAAGATTGTCTTTTCCACACAGAACCAGCTAAAGGTTTACTGATTTCAACGATTAAGCTATTCATCAGGACTCCTAACAAACTATACTTCCAAGGCATGTTCATCCCAGAGCACTCTCCGATAAAAACACTCTGAAAAGTAGAAAATAAAAGAACAGGATTTTCAAAGGATGTGTTTGTATTTCTACTCGTATTTATGTATCGGTGTGGAGAATATGGTTCTACAAGTGCATTACGAGTATGAATTAACTGGAAACAAGGAAAAACGGCACAGACCTGTTTTTAATATTTCGACAACAGCCATTTTCGGAAGGGAGACTAAACGAATGAGTATATTTTTGACTCCTGGAGGAGGTCTTGTCATAATGTTACTCGGGCTTTTCATAATCAACTTTCATCTTTGAACGTTGAGTCTTACATGTTGTATGCACCCAATACGTAGCTGCGAGCTTGTTCAGATTGGCGTAATCTAATTTTGCTATCGTTTGGATTCATCTTCTTGAGAAGTTATACTCCAAAACAATCATCGAAAAGAGTGTTGTGGGACATTGCATGACAACAAATGGGTAACTCCTCTTAACGCCTTCCCAACGTATGATGCACGTCGCTTTTTGCAAGCACATTGGATACTGCACTCTGCTGGGCCCTTACATTTGTACGTATTATTCCATACAGTAAACAGTCTATCACCAGTCTCAGTTTCATGGGGAGCCCCTAGACCTCTAGAAGCTGACTCACCTCCTCGTCGTCTGTAGGTCACAATACGACACATACGTTGAATGGAACCTACTGATACGCCAAAGACTGGCGCACGAGGACAAATCGTTCATGCAATCAAAAAGGTTTTTCCTGAAGCGCCATCCATAATAAATATCTGGTGCGTTGCAACACACAACTTTCCTTAGCTCTACGTCAATTCACTCGTTTACATGGCTAATTCTATTTAATCAATTCATTTATCACTCAGTTCATTTGAACTTGGTCAAACAACGCATTACGGCAGCAGGAAGCGGTAGCGACAGTTCTGGAATTTATTGTGCTGCTCGTACCATTATTGAGCAATTGGTACACGGAAAATTAATGAGGCTGTTAACACGAATTTTTTGAATAAGGATAATAATCACTTTTGCAGAGTTATTGGGTAATAACTGTTAGAACTGGTAGTAAGCGAAACGGCGGTAGTTGAAATTCAGGAATTTCTGGAGTGAGCTCCATGTATCTCATGAGCGTTTTTAAACACTCACCCTTAAGGTATTCGATTGGACTACAATACCAATTTTCTTTAACATTCCACTAACATTCCAGCGGAGTTTAAAAGGAAAAAACTGCGCTAAAAACGCTTTTGGTCGAAAATTTGGATAATTTATTGTGCTGCTCTCGTCATTTTCGCCCGAATGGAAATTTTATGGTACAATCGTCATATTGGGAGCTACCAATATATAAAATTTAATCAAAATCGTTAGGGCCGTTTTTGAGAGAAAAAATTGGTGTTTTGGTCACTATGATAACTATAGTTAACTTGCGGTGGATTTTGCTCATACCCTTATTTTGGCGTCCCATGGTAACCTGCGGGCGAGATGTCAAGTTTGAGCTGATTTGGTACGGTGGTTTTCTCTAAAAATCGTTCACAGACACACAGACCATTTTCCCAAATAGTGTTTTTCGGACTCAGGAGGGTCTGAAACGTAAAGATCTGAAGAAAACTCAAATTTTTACTTTCCGCTACCCGAAGGGAAGGAAAGTATAGTAATCGGCCCAAAAAAAAAATTTGGGTTTTCTTCAGATCTTTACGTTTCAGACCCTACTGAGTCTAAAAAACCTAATTTCGGCGCGTGGTCCGTGTGTGTGTGTGTGTGTGTGTCTGTAGTTCGATTTGCGGGAGAACGGCTGATCCGATTGAGCTGGTTCTTTTTTTGTTTTGTTCCTTATTTTTTTTAGACACCAAAATAAGGTTATGGACGATTTCGGCCGATGGGAAGGGGGGGTGGGGGACGAAAATGTACCAAAAACTAGGGTTTTTCGCATTTTTCTCAAAAACGGCTCTAACGATTTTGATTAAACTTTCAAATTATCTTCTCCTAATCAATACCTAAGTTTTCTTCTCCATACATATCTCCATGAAAATACGGTGAACGGAGATATAGGCCCATGAAGCAAAAATAGGTTTTTTACGCTTTTTGGCAAAACGACTTCAGCGATTTTCACCAAACTCACAGGATGTTTTCAAATAGTTATTACCTACATATTCTTTTCAATAAATGTTCCTGTGGTGGTCCATTGAACAGAGATAAAAATCAAAATGTGTCAAAAATAACGTTTTTTCTAACATTTCCGTGAATTCCAGGGTAACTTTTTCACCAGATGTGATAAATCCTAATGGAGTGTCTTTTAGTCACCCATACCAACATTTCGTTCTGTATAATTATTTCTGTATACATATGTTGAACGGAGATATAAGCCATGTTACTCATAAAAGGAGATTTGTCGAATATTAATTTATCGGTATTCCAATTTTCTCAAAAACGGCTCAAACGATTTCGATCAAACTTTCGGAGTATTCTCAGCTAACTAGTCCCTACATTTTGTTCTCCATAAATGTTCCTGTAAAAATGCGTTGAACGAAGATATAGCACCCGCCTATGTAGGTGGTGTTCAAACTTAAAGGGGTGGTGGAAAGTCGTGTGTTGCTACGCACCAGATTTTTTTTTCAGCCGATTACATAACTTTCCTTTCTACTTCGTCGAGCCAAGGAAAGTAAAAACCGCGGCAAAAACGCTTTTCGTCGAAAAGTTTGATAATTTATTGTGCTGCTCTCGTCATTTTCCCACAAATGGGGGAATTTTATGGTATAATTATCTTATTAAGACCTATCTATATAAAAAATTTAATCAAAATCGTTAGAGCCGTTTTTGAGAAAAAAAATTTGGTGGTTTGATCACTATGATAACTATAGTTAAATTTCGGTGGATTTTGCCCATACCCTTATTTTTGTGTCCCATAGTAACCTGTAGGCTAGACATCAAGTTTCAGCTGATTTGATATGGTTGTTTTCTCTAAAAACCGCGCTAAAATCGATTTCGTTGAAAATTTTGATAATTTATTGTGCTGCTCTCGTCATTTTCCCACTAATGAGAATTCTATGGTATAGTTGCACTATTAGGAGCTACCAATATAAAAAATTCAATCTAAATTGTTAGAGCCGTTTTTGAGAAAAAAAATTTGGTGTTTTGATCACTATGATAACTATAGTTAAATTTCGATGGATTTCGTTCATACCCTTATTTTGGCGTCCCATGGTAACCTGTGGGCGAGATATCAAGTTTGAGCTGTTTTGGTACGGTGGTTTTCTCTAAAAATCGTTCACAGACACACAGACCATTTTCCCAAATAGTGTTTTTCGGACTCAGTAGGGTCTGAAACGTAAAGATCTGAAGAGAACTCAAAATTTTTTTTTTTCAGCCGATCACATAACTTTCCTTTCTACTTCGTACAGCCAGGGAAAGTAAAAAACTGGACAGATCATAAATGAACAAATCAACGCAAAATGCGACGACATAATCACACCACTCTAAACACTACACAAATAAAAACAACCAACTGACGGTGTTCAGACCACCCTATACAAAAAAGACTTGAAATGGACAACCAACAGACTATTTAAGAAGTACTGTCATTGGGCACAGAAATATTAAGGTAATGAACTTACTGGTTCAGTTATCGAAAGAGAATGATGCAATTCATACACCATGCTTGTCAGTTTCTCCTAAAGTCAAGAAGAGGTAGGGAAGTATATCAGGCAACGTGGAACTCCAGAAATTATTTTCAAGGGTAAGAGATACCGCAGGCAATGCTGTTTTTTTTGTTTGTTTTTTTTTGTAAATACGGTTTGGCTGTGGTTCCAAACATATACTGACGAAGAATATTGTTATTCTTGATCTGAAAGGAATATAAGCAGAAGCAGCGGGTAGCTGATTTGGGATAGGTAATTGTTTTATCAACACAGAAAACCACCTTGCAGTTTTCAAATAGAATCTATAAAAAAATCAACTTAAAGCAGAGTTGAACAGTTTGGAAAATTTATTGAGTAAACAGCAGTTGACATTTTCGAATTGCTAAAGATGGTTGAGTGATTATGTTCTTGAAAACAAGTTGACGCCAGTGTCACTCTTTCAGAAGGAAGACTTGGACTTTGGGGGGCAATACTGCTGTGACTTGGAGAGTTTTGGACTGGGCAGCAGCTTCACTTCGTAAGAATATATATACCGTCTCCACATCTCAACTCATCATGGGAAACGAGCATTGCCGACCCGGTTTGTTGACTCCATCATGTTGAATGTTTCAGCTTATTTCTATTTAGCATTTAAGCTATAATCGTGGATATTTTTGTTTCTTACGTTCATGTTCTTGCTAAATTTGTTTTCCCATTATACGTAACTTCTAAGACCTTGTAGGCCTGGGGTGGGGAACTTTAGTGGGAATATGTGGATGAAGGGTAGTGCGGTGAAAAGGAAAAGACGTGGAAGAACTTCACACCAACAGCTCACCATCTCTACAGACCAGGCAGGTTCATAATGCTAGTCTTTCCAGAGTTCATGCAAATGGATCAATAAGGCCCTTATAAGTCACTGCACTACTCTCTTGACAAGAGAAGTTCCCACAGTCTAGCTCAAAACTCTGTGTTGATATGAACACAGCAGCTAGGTGCCTGCCTCTAAGGCCCAAGAATTTCATCGTGTATAAAAGAGAGAGATGCTGTCAGTAGCTACATTGGCACTCGTTCCACAACTTGACACATCTTAACTCGTCACTCAAGGGTTTAAGAGCTCATGGAGAGAAATTAGATTTCCAGTACATTACATCGTGATATGAGCGGAATATGGACCACCTTAGCCATAATTGGCTAGTTTTTATTTGTGGCAACCATGAAATTCTGAGGAACTTTATTCAATTCGTGTTGGATCTACAATTATCTACGACATACGCGTAAAGTCGCTCAGTTAGTGTGTATCACACGTTGAGTGAGATTGTTTCTTGAGTCTACATTCAACACAGTTCATTCATTTTATAAACGCTTCTCTTTAGTAATTCCTCAACTTGTATCAACACACTGAGAATTGTGCAATCCACTGCTAAGTTGCCAAATGACCTATGCCCATGGTCAGCAACAAATATTTCTTAATTTAGCCTTCCTGGTGCACTATCTGAACGTGCTCCAACCCCGGTACTTTTTTTTTTATACACTTTGAATTACATTGATGATCCAGTGCTTACTCCCCATCTCTCTTTCTAGTAACCAAAACCTTACTTACCCCCGAGAGCCGGTTCCGATAAATGTGAGGTTATGATTAATGAAAGTTCCACTAATTAATTAATTGTGGCATCTATAGGCATCTTACACCTAAGCATGCGTGGAAGTTGGGTCCACGAAGCAGCTAATTTCAGATAGGAGTTATTTAGACTCTCCCTGGTCTAGTAAACGCAGCACCATAGGTTCCGGAATTGGGAGGTGTCCACTGGATGGAGTGTAGCACCTTGTGTGGCAGGGAGAGCTAATGGGAGGGGGTGGGGCCGGCCATGGCAAGCGGTGACCACGATTTGAACAGGCGTCGTCTGGCTGCCCATGTCAGGGCAAAAGTGGCGAATCTTCACCTGGTCGACCCACTGGAAAGAAGCACGGCTGTACTCTCAGCAGGAGGAATTCACGCCCTGGTTCGCACGTCCTCGTAGAGGAGGCGCTCGAAATAGACGCGCGATGCATCCTCGCAGATTTCTTCCCCACACTGGCAGAGGTTGAAGGTGTGGCGCTTGAAGAAGAAGAGGCGCTGGTTGACAGAAGTTGGACTATGGGGAAGGACGGGTGCCACCCTTTCATTCCCAGGCGATCTCGGATGGTGGGGAGGGGATGGCATGGAGATGCCGTGCCATGGAGCCTTCATCCCACTGGGCCTGCCACGTGTCAAGGATGGTCTCGAGCGCAAGCTCGTACTTACGCTCAGGGGAGTTTTCTCTCTGCAGTACTGGGACCAGCAGCTCCATGGCGCCCTGGCAGCAGTGGAGTGCTTCACACCAGATGCTAGACCACAGGACGGCCGGGTCGAGCAGGAGGTCCAGCAGGGGGCGCCAGCAAGCACTTGCAGCGCAATATGGGACGTCGTCCGGTACGCTGCTAATATGGTCAGGAGGACGTCCATCTACATGGTGGGGGAGGGCCCACTGCCAATCCCGTTCCGAAGGGACAACCCACCAAACGACCGCCGCGTGAATGGTAGTAAAGGCAGCGGGTATTCGGGGAAGCCCCCCCCCCCCAAGTTGGGCTACACAGGGATCTGACATGGGCTGCAAGGCTGGGTATCAATACCATTTTTCAGTCAATTAATTTGCTTCAAACCAACTTTAGGATAAGTTACAAGGTAAAAATCAACTTTAGGATATAAGTAACAAGGTAAAAATCAACTTTTCAATGGGCTCTGCTTTCAGGACCACCACAATGTCACCGGTGTAATGGGATATGTCGCTGCCAACCATCTGCCCCTCCTCCATTTAATCCGTGGAACCAACCAACACCTCCCTTTCCTTACGTGGCTGGACCCCTCTATCCAGCAGAGCATCATCATCCACACCACCATCACCACGACTTCGAACATCATCACTTCTCACACCACCATGGACATCATGACCCTCATCATCATCACCATCACCACCACCATGGACACCACCATGACCATTACTGAACGCTTCTCACTAAACTTGATTTGATTCGTGATACGGATTTTTTTACCATAATAGAATTAAAAACTAGGCAATATATTTGACTTTGTTCAATTCCACAATGCTCTGCTTAATTTAGCTGTTGATGAACGCCCTTGAACGTCATCAATTTTTGCTAAGCATCCTGTATGATTTGAGCAAGTCAGAACTGTAACATGTTAATAAAAATGTGATCTAATTTAAGATAATTTGCGTATCCTTGTATTGTGCAGTCGTTCAACTGTAATAGCCATTCATTGGGTTTATAAAAGACTACAGCGATACTAATCATCAATAAGCTGGAAGCCATCTTTCCTGAGTACTTTTTATTCATCTTTCGTGGGTAGAGAACTCCTAAATTCGCCAACAAAATTATTCAGATGGAACGAAGAATGCATGGTTTAACAACTTTGTTTGGTGTGAAGGACGACTGTTAAACTATAAAAATAACGTGAGCAGAATACAACTGGTGTTATCATGACATCCAAGTTCTTCATTACATTGATAGACAATAGGATAATGGAAAATTATATGGACTACATAGTTCATGACATTCTACCCTCCAGTGATAGGGCAGTAGTTGAATACATTTTTAACTAATAGTTACGTAGTTGCACTGAGTAACTACTAACTACAGGAAGAGTATTTAACTACTTTTATCGTTACCGATAGTTATCATGAATAATAGTTAACTACGAACTAGTAGTTACAAACAAGTAATTAACTGTGGGTTTTTAATACTACTAGTAATTAGTTGACTACAGAAAAATTAACTACTTGCAGTAACTACATTCTCTAGAAAGAAAAAAAACTTTTCTTATATGTAATCTTTTGCCATTGTCATTATACCTTTCTAGAAAATACCGAATTAACGTTTTGTTACCAAGTTAATCCACAGGGGATCAACCCAAATGAGCATCCCATTCATTGAGTACAAATTTTTCTTAACTCGGCCAAGAATATTTAACAACTGAAATTATACGCAAAACAAAAGTTCTTTACAGTACATGAAACAGCAATATTTTTTCCACGTGGAATTAAAATCTTAAATAAACCCCCAAAACTTCTAAAACTATGAATAATGGCATGATACCAATCATGTTTAATGCTCACTGTATAAATCATCATACTAGTGCATGATCATGGACAATAATCACAAAACAAAGAAAACATAATATTAGATGACTAGTGCATACCAACACACAACTCCTGTAAATTCGATGACCTGCTATACATACATGAGCGCTGTATCTTCGATCGACACATTTCTATGGACACATTCATTGGGTACAATATGTAGGTACTAGTTAGTTTAGAGTACCCTGTAGGTTGGATCGAAATCATTATTGCAGTTTTTGAGAAAACACTAAATACGATAAACTAACAAGAGAGTTAAGTACTAACTAGTAGAAGATAATTAGAAAAATTAATCAAAATTTGTATAGCCGTTCTAGAGAAAAAATCGACAAACCCCCAGTTCTGGTACATTTTGATCCCTCACCCCTTTCGACACTCGGTGGAAATAGCTCATCACCTTACTTTTGTGTCGTCAAAAACAACAAACAACATTAAAAAACAACTTATACGAGAAGCCGCTTATAGCTGTTCTCCCTCAAAATCTCACACGTACAACGCACCAAACATTTTTTTTTAATTCGTTCTACAAATTCATCTATCTAAGAAAACCCAACTTTTTTGGACGAGATCGCAATACTTTTCTTACCCTTTGAGTAGCGGAAAATAAAATATCTGGTGCGTTGCAACACACAACATTCCTTAGGTCTACGTCAATCCACTTTGTACATGGCTTTTTCTACTTACTCAATTCATTTATCACTCAGCAGTAGTGCTTACAGTTCCGAAATTTATTGTGCTGCTCATACTCATTCCCGTACCATTATTGCACAACTGGTATACAGAGAACTAATGAGGCTGCCAACACGATTTTTACTTTCCGCTACCCGAAGGGAAGGAAAGTATAGTAATCGGCCCAAAAAAAAAAGTTGGGTTTTCTTCAGATCTTTACGTTTCAGACCCTTCTGAGTCTAAAAAACCTAATTTCGGAGAGAGGTCCGTGTGTATGTCTGTGTGTATGTCTGTGTGTGTGTGTGTTCTGTAGTTCGATTTGCGGGAGAACGGCTGATCCGATTGAGCTGGTTCTTTTTTGTTTTGTTCGTTATTTTTGTAGACACCAAAATAAGGTTATGGACGATTTCGGCCAGTGGGAAGGGGTGGGGACGAAAATGTACCAAAAACTAGGGTTTTTCGCATTTTTCTCGAAAACGGCTCTAACGATTTTGATCAAACTTTCAAATTATCTTCTCCTAATCAATACCTAACTTTTCTTCTCTATACATATCTCCATGAAAATACGGTGAACGGAGATATGGGCCCTGAAGCAAAAAATATGTTTTTACGCTTTTGGCAAAACGGTTTCAAAGCGATTTTCACCAAACTCACAGGATGTTTTCAAATAGTTGATACCTACATATTCTTCTCAATAAATGTTCCTGTGACGGTCCATTGAACAGAGATAAAAAGCAAAATGTGTCGAAAATAACGTTTTTTCTAACATTTCCGTAAATTCCAGGGTAACTTTTTCACCAGATGTGATATATCCTAATGAAGTATCTTCTAGTCACCCATACCAACATTTCGTTCTCTATAATTATTTCTGTATATATATGTTGAACAGAGATATAAGCCAAGTTAACTCAGAAAAGGAGATTTGTCGAATATTTTGTTTAAATACGATCTATTTACCCCTTCCCTCTCACTCCTTTACGCCATACCGAATCAAAACTTTACGTCCCCGAGTGCGCATGACGTTTAAATTTCAAACACTCCGCACAACTTTCCTCACCCTCGTACACATTCGACGAAACTATTTTTTGCATTTTTCTCGAAAACGACTCTAACCTTTTTGATCAAATTTACCAAATTACCATCTACTACCTAGTGCCCAACTTTTCTTCTCTATACATATCTCCATGAAAATTCTGTGAACGAAAATATAGGCCAATGAAGCCAAAATTATTTGTTTCTTCACTTTCGGGCTTCAAAAATTTCCTCCGAACTGAATAAATGTTCCTTTGGACAGAGTCCATTGAACAGAGATGAAAATCAAAATGTGTCAAAAATAATGTTTTTTTGAACCTCTTTCATAATTTCAGAAGTAATTCGTGCACCGGATTTGATCAATTTTAGAGAATGCTTTCTAGCAATCTATACGCATATTTTGATGTTCGGAGCTACGTCTACGGAGATATAAGCCATATCTCGGAAAACGATGACAAATGAGTTGTCTAATCGGTTTTCCTTTTTCCCGAAAAACGGCTCCCACGATTTCAATGAAACTTACGGAGCACTTTCAACTACTTTGTACTTCATAAGTGTTTCTGTAAAAATAGGTCGCCGTATTTACGGGGGTCGCGGAAAGTTGTGTGATGCTAAGCGCCAAATATTCTATTAGACGGTTCGCGTGGGCGAACGACATCATCGAACGACATAGTTCGAATTGCGGAATTTATGGGGTTGTTATAGCGAGATTTATATGAGAAAATAATTGCAACGAAATTTGAAACGATAGCTTATTTATTGCGTTGCTCTCGTCGTTAATGGAAATTTTCAGTTGTTTAGAACTAACCGCGCAGAGACATTTAATCGAAACCGCTGTAGCTGTTAAAGCAGAAGAATTTAAGAAAAAATGTGTTTTCGATTACCGTGATCCGCTCATAATCTCATTATAGCCTCGCGTTGAGCGTGCGAAAAAAATGTAAAGCTGATTCGGGTGAGTTTCTTTCATTATCGCGTTCTCGAGCGATTTTTACTTTCCGCTACCCGAAAGGAAGGAAAGTATAGTAATCGGGTAAAAAAAAAAAAATTTGGGTTTTCTTCAGATCTTGACGTTTTGAGGCCTACTGAGTCTAAAAAACCTAATTTCGGCGCGTGGTCCGTGTGTGTGTGTGTGTGTGTCTGTAGTTCGATTTGCGGAAGAACGGCTCATCCGATTGAGCTGGTTCTTTTTTTGTTTTGTTCGTTATTTTGTGTAAACACCAAAATAAGGTTATGGGCGATTTCGGCCGATGGGAAGGGGGTGGGGGACGAAAATGTACCAAAAACTAGGGTTTTTCGCATTTTTCTCGAAAACGGCTCCAACGATTTTGAATTAAACTTTAAAATTATCTTCTACTAATCACTACCTCACTTTTCTTCTCCATACATATCTCCATGAAAATACGGTGAACGGAGATATAAGCCTATGAAGCAAAAATGGGGTTTTTACGTTTTTGTGGCAAAACGGCTCCAACGATTATCACCAAACTTTCAAGATGTTTTTCAATAATTGTTACCTACATGTTGTTCTCAATAAATGTTCCCGTGTCGGTCCATTGAACAGAGATAAAAATCAAAATGCGTCGAAAATAACGTTTTTTCGAACATTTCCGTAAATTCCAGGGTAACTTGTTCACCAGATGTGATAAATCCTAATGAAGTGTCTTTCAGTCACCCATACCAACATTTCATTTTCCATAATTATATCTGTATACTTATGTTGAACGGAGATATAAGCCAAGTTACTTCAGAAAAGGAGATTTGTCGAATATTAATTTATCGGCATTCGGATTTTCTCTAAAACGGTTCGAACGATTTCCATCAAACTTACGGAGTACTCTCAGCTAACTAGTCCCTACATTGTGCTCTCCATAAATGTTTCCGTAGAAATGCGTTGAACGAAGATATAGCACCCGCATATGTAGGTGGTGTTCAAACTTAAGGGGTGGCGGAAAGTTGTGTGTTGCTACGCACCAGATTTTTTTTTGAACAGGATAGTAATCACTTTTGAAGAGTTATTGGGGAAAAACGTTTTAAACGGGTAAGCGAAACGACCATAGTTGAAATTCCAGAATTACTGGAGTGACCCCTTTATATCTTATGAGTGTTTTTATAGGCCCTATAGGTATTGAATTGGACTACTAAATAGTTTTATTAAACATTCTAGTGACATTTCAACGAGGTTTATAAGAAAAAATATCTGGTGCGTTGCAACACACAACTTTCCTCAGCTCTACAACAACTCACTTTGTACATGGCTAATTCTATTTAATCAATTCATTTATCACTCAGTTAATTTGAACTTGGTTAAATAACGCTTTACGGCAGCAGGAAGCGGTAGCGCTTACAGTTCCAGATTTTATTGTGCTACTCGTACTCATTGCAGGGCCAATATTGAGCAATTGGTACACAGATAATTGCTGAGGCTGTAAACATAAATGTTTTGAAGAAGGATAGTAATTACTTTTGCAGAGTTATTGGGCAAAAACTTTTAGAGCTGGTACTAAGCGAAACGGCAGTAGTTGAAATTCAGGAATTTCTGGAGTAACCCCCATGTATCTGTATGTGCGTTTTTAAGCACTCACCCTTTAGGTGTTGTATTGGACTACAATACCAATTTTTTTTAACATTCTACGAAAATTCCAGCGGAGTTTATAAGGAAAAAACTGCGCTAAAAACGCTTTTCGTCGAAAATTTTGATAATTTATTGTGCTGGTCTCGTCATTTTCCCACGAATGGAAATTTTATGGTATAGTTGCCATATTGAGAGCTTTCAATATAAAAAATTGAATTAAAATCGTTAGAGCCGTTTTTGAGAAAAAAAAGTTGGTGTTTTGATCAGTATGATAACTATAGTTAAAGTTCGATGGATTTTGTTCGTACCCTTATTTTCGCGTCCCATGGTAACCTGTAGGCTGGACATCACGTTTCAGCTGATTTGGTACGGTTGTTTTCTCTAAAAACCGAGCAGAAATCGATTTCGTCGAAAGTTTTGGTAATTTATTGTGCTGCTCTCGTCATTTTCCCACAAATGGGAATTTTATGCTATAATTGCCTTATCGAGAGCTATCAATATAAAATATCTGGTGCGTAGCAACACACAACTTTCCGCCACCCCTTTAAGTTCGAACACCAGCTACATACGCGGGGCTATATCTTCGTTCAACGCATTTTGACAGGAACATTTATGTAGAACAAAATGTAGGGACTAGTTAGCTGAGAGTACTCCAAAAGTTTGATCGAAATCGTTAGAGCCGTTTTTGAGAAAATTGGAATACCGATAAATTAATATTCGACAAATCTCCTTTTCTGATTTAACTTGGCTTATATCTCCGTTCAACATATATATACAGAAATAATTATGGAGAACGAAATGTTGGTATGGGTGACTCAAAGACACTCCATTAGGATTTATCACATCTGGTGAAAACGTTACCTTGGAATTTACGGAAATGTTAGAAAAAACGTTATTTTTGACACATTTTGATTTTTATCTCTGTTCAATGGACCGTCACAGGAACATTTATTGAGAAGAATATGTAGGTTTTAACTATTTGAAAACATCCTGTGAGTTTGGTGAAAATCGCTGAAGCCGTTTTGCCAAAAAGCGTTAAAAAAAACGATTTTTGCTTCAGGGGCCTATATCTCCGTTCACCGTATTTTCATGGAGATATGTATGGAGAGGAAAAGTTAGATATTCATCAGTAGGAGATAATTTGAAAGTTTAATCAAAATCGTTAGAGCCGTTTTTGAGAAAAATGCGAAAAACCCTAGTTTTTGGTACATTTTCGTCCCCCACCCCCGTTCCCATCGGCCGAAATCGTCCATAACCTTATTTTGGTGTCTACAAAAAATAACGAACAAAACAAAAAAAGAACCAGCTCAATCGGATCAGCCGTTCTCCCGCCAATCGAACTACAGACACACACACACACAGACATACACACACACGGACCTCGCTCCGAAATTAGGTTTTTTAGACTCAGTAGGCCTCAAAACGTAAAGATCTGAAGAAAACCCAAATTTTTTTTTTTTGGGCCGTTTACTATACTTTCCTTCCCTTCAGGTAGCGGAAAGTAAAAATGTAATTAAAATTGTTGGAGCCGTTTTTGAGAAAAAAATATTTGGTGTTTTGATCACTATGATAACTATAGTTAAATTTCGATGGATTTTGTTCGTACCCTTATTTTGGCGTCCCATGGTAACCTGCGGGCGAGATATCAAGTTTGAGTAGATTTGGCACTGTGGTTCTCTCTAAAAATCGTTCACATACACACACAGATTATTTTCCCAAATAGTGTTTTTCGGACTCAGTAGGGTCTGAAACGTAAAGATGTGAAGAAACCTTTTTTTTCAGCCGATTTCATAACTTTCCTTTCTACTTAGTAGAGCCAAGGAAAATAAAAACGGAGTTAGCTATCAGCGAATTATTAATTACAGAAGCGCTGCAATTCCGCTGCATCTTGGGTTTATTATTCCTGCATCTAGGTCCCAATCAAACGAATAAATGTTTGCCTCTAACCAGCACCATTGCCCTTGGGCCAGTCTTATTGTTTTAGTGCGTCGTCGTGTTATTGCATTTTGATATGAAAAGAGTTCTATAACACACTGAAGCGATAACAAAACCGTATCAATTTTAATCGTAAGTTAAAAATATATTTCGCCGCTTTACATATAATAAAATATGCTCTTCCACTTCTTACCTTGGTCATGAGCTGTGCAATTATCTTGCTTACGCCCTTATTTTGGAGTGCCACGTTGGTATGCAGGTAAAATGGCAAATTTGAGCTGATATGGTTCCGCCATTATTTCAGACAGTCATTGAAACGTTAATATTTGAAGGAAGAAATTCAGCCGATTACTTTACTTTCGTTGTACTTCGCGGGGCTATTAATTACGAACCTTCCCAAACCAAAAAACATTCTGACAGTTTCGATGTTTACTTATCTTTACGAGCTGTTCTCTGGTATCGCTGGGCCCAAGCTCTTACACCATCTGTTGGGGGATTTGATTTCTGAACAACAACAACAACAACAACAACAACAACAACGGTGTCAACAGAAATGTATTTTTATGAATGAAGGTCTCGGACAATCGGAGCAATGTTCGGAGGGACGGGTGATCGTGGTGCGTGCAAATGTTAGCGAAATGTTTCCTACTCTTTCCCCAAAATATCTTCGACTCGAAAAAAATTCGGTGCGTTTTTAAATTTTGAAATGTTCAAATTAAGCTTAGTTCGGTATTATAGTTTGAGTAATGCAAGCTGTAAAAATTACTATGAGACTCTCGGTGTTAAAAGAACCTCGACCATCGCTGAAATAAAATCCGCGTATTACAAATTGTCGTTGAAGCATCATCCGGACCGACAAGATGGGAGCAGAGAGGAATTCGAAAAAATAACTAACGCTTATAAAGTGAGTATTTACCCGCCATTGGTCGCAGCTGATGTGTCAGTTCGGGGGGGGGGGGGAGAATGTTATTTTTATTGGCAGTCGCGTCATAAATGTAGTCGTTTATTTAAAATATTGAAGTAAATACGCGTTAGTTTGGTAGGGAAAGGCTAACGAGTCAGCTTATTTAAAGCTGCGGTACCAGGAGCGGGGATGAGAAACAGTAGGGTTTAATAAACCGCTGCTAATTGTTACACTACGGTTTATTATTCTCTTACACAGCATGCGGAACCCCTCCCGTTCGATTCAGCGTCGAAAATACCAGTAAATGATACGAAACATGACCTAACTGCAACGGAGCGACGAAAACGACATATTCCTGGCGCCTGTAGGCAATTGACTGGCAGTTTGGTGTGAGACAGGAGGGAGAAAGCCGGAAATACTGTTACTTTCGCTTATTGTCTCTTGAGTTCTTTCAATTTACAGACTTTGGCTCACTATAATTACTGTTATTTCACTGTTTTCGATCTAGACGCAGTCCTACACCTCTGAGCCTCTTTCCATTCGACCCAGCCATGCAAAATACCTAGGGAACGATGCCAAACACAACATAATTGCGGGAAGTTTTTTAAAACATATTTTGCCCGTAACAACCATGAGTTTCGTCCAATCGGGTTGCCCAAGTTGAAGTTGGATTGGATTAATGGACTCTGATACCGTCCTCGTGATAGCAACAACAGCCCCACCTGGGGTTATCTTCCCAGGAGCATGCCCACGCTACCAGGCGCGACCACGGGTTGTGGATAGTGGAACGGCCACGGCATTGTCTCCAGAGGCATGTCTGCGGCCAGCTGTGAATAAGGACAGCATGCTGACTGAATAAGCAGCCGCGAACAATGGGCAAAACCCAAGAGATCGCAGAAGAGATCCTGAACAAAGGACTCAAGGGCAAGCGGATCTACATTTTCTCAGACAGCCAGACCGCCTTAAAGGCCATCGCAGCCTATAGTTTTAGGTCTAAGCTGTCATAGGAATGCCTCCATGCGCTCAAGCAGCTTGGCGCCCGTAACAGGCTCTCCCTCATTTGGGTGCCGGCTCACAGGGGGCATGAGGGCAATGAAAAGGCTGACCACCTTGCGAAAAGGGTACAGAATCCCTACCCATCGGGCCTGAACCACACGTGGGTCTGACGAAAAATCACCTGAACCGTCTGGTTGCTCGATGGGAGATACAGGAAAATGGCGCCCATTGGCATCGCCAGCCACGACTAAGACAGGCGAAAAGGCTTGTCACGCCTTCCTGTCAAAGGGCGAAGGCGATGCTGACACTCTTTAGACAAGATCTGAGAGTACTGATAAGCTTCTTCACCGGGCACTGCCCACTCAGATATCACCTCAACAAGATGGGCATCTTAGAGGCGGTGGAATGCAGACTCTGCGGTGAGGAGGATGAGAAAGCAGAGCATATCCTGTGTGAGTGCCCTGCCTTGGCAGCAAAACGCTTTGAATACTTCGGTCAGGGGACCACTGAACCCTAAATCATGGCGGAATCTGCGGTGAAGGACATACTCAGCTTCCTAAGGGGGGTGGGTATGTACGACGCCTTCTACTAAGAAAGGGCCAGCGTCACAATAGGCCCATATGCGGCTGCAGTGACAAAGGGACTTGTCCCACATGCCCTCGGGTCAAAAAAAAAAAAAACAACAGCCCCAAACCTGGAGCACTTGGGGGTGAGATGAGACAGCGCAAGTGCATTCCATTGGGCCCAGGTAGAGGAGAGATTGTGAGCAAACTGCTCCTTGTACTGGATTGTGATCATTCTGCCAGAGAAAGAAGTTAAGGAATGTGAGAAGCGTTTAAAGCACAATGTTAATTTGTGGTATGACGATAGCTGGTCTGCTCAACGCGTTTCCAATACCAAAGAGAGAGTGAGTGGCGTCTGATCGTAGCCACAGGTCCATGGTTATGTCAGGGAGTACATTCAAACTCATCTTCTGCGAACACGCACACTTCCTCCCATTGATGTTACAACACTCAGCCTTAATTGCCCGAAAGTCTAATATGCATCAAAATATTTAATAAAACGTCTGATCATGATGTGTACTACCATCTTACGTATGCAAACATTTCTTTGCATATTCGGTGCTGTATTAGTTCATAACTAGTCCTTACTGCTGAACTGTGTGGCCTCAGTTATGAGATTTTGCGCATTATCTTTCTTATATTCCAGACTCTTAAGAGTGGGAGTTCTTGTAACCTTCCTGTTGTAACCTGAGGTTTCATGGGAGACGTTTGAGGACATCTGAACAGGGACATGAGCCCCCCCCCCCTTTCTTCCTGGCCAGTGCTGATACTAGGCAGTGAGGAACGCCAAAGGCCTGAGGGCTCAGAGCAGGCGAATAAAAACCTCAGAGCGACTTGGAAAAAAAAAAACGGTAAAGTGAGTTTTCAGGTAGCTGGTGAGGCGCAAACTGCGAAGAAATGGGTACCCCATGTTAATAAACACTTGGAAAATTGATCCCCCACTCGTACAGCGGCAGCCATTAGTGTCCTGAATTGGAAACCCCCAGTAGGTGCAACTTATGATGGGTTCATCCCACAAATAGAAACTAGGCTGGGAGAGGGTCTACCATTGTCACATGGGTCAGCAGCCCTCGGAAGAGTAGCTAGATCTAGCAGTCTCATACTTGTTTCAATTGTCGAGCAACATTGTGAGGCTTGCAAGATGTGCTGATTCTTGCGTAGGCATGCGTGTGAATGTGTTCCCAGATTATCTGTGCTGCATTTTCCCATGGGTTGAAAGACCAATGAGAGATCCTAAAACACAGCGGACGATCAGTGTGTTCAAATATTGTGTCGAGGCGAAGCTAGTGTGCTAAAGGTTACTGGAGATAGCAGCATTAGCCACTAATCTGAGTCAGCTTTTTCTGAGCCAGTAGCTCTCAGTAGTAGTACGTGGTTCTACCTACTAAATAGGCTACAAGTTAATAACACTCACTTCTGCTAGGCTTGATGGTGTATTACCATGTAGATGGAATAGTGTCAGTATTAAGCTACTCATTCACCTCTTACTATACAATGGAAAACTTTCAGTTGAAGGGTCATGGACTTGAACTGTCTTTGTCAAAAAGAAAGCTAGGGGCTTAGTGAGGTGCTGATAGTTAATTGCTGTATCATCTGGGGTTTTCTGGTACTTCGTTAATGAATCTTGCCTCCAGGTGTCTAGTGTGATTGACAATGCTCAGACACGTCTGATTAGCAGAAGGCACTGCTGAGAAATGTGACGAATCTGCAGAAGGCACTGCCCCTAGTTTGGAAGAAAGAGGGAGAGAAGCAGTTTTATTTTGTGGACCCCTGTAATTGGCCAAAGCATTTGAGGGAGTGATATATTAGGTCTTGGCCATTGCCTTCCTAATAATTTTGGGAACTCCTTGTCACGTCAATTATGTGGGGGGTCTTTCAACCATAGGGCGGTAACGGCACTGCCGGTGGTAGGAAAGATTTAGAGGCCCTCAGTTTACATTTATCTTCAAACTTTTTATTGTTACTGCCTTGGGTAAACTGCCAGAGGAAAGAGCCTTTTTGAAAGATGTCCTCTTTGTGGGTACCAATCAGGACTTCGCTCTGTACGGGTTTGTAGTGCAGCTGAGCATGTATGTGAATGTAGTGCTAATCCTGTGAAAGTTTATTCTCCTTGGTGACAAATCATCAAAGTTCATACTTGGTATGGCAACTCGTGAATTCTGGCATGAAGCGTTCTATAGTTGTGGTGCTACCTTGAGAATGAGTTTCTCAATGTGGCTGTGCCTTGTATAGCTGGAAGCTGTGTAGACCTTGTTGATTATCTGTTAATGTTTTCAATGGTAGTTTTTGGTTGGCTGACGAGTCTTGATAGAATGGTAGACTCTGCTGGCTGTATTTGGGTAGACCTTCCACACAGCATCCTATATGCATATTCCCACTCAGCTTGCATACCACCTTACTTTACGAACATTTGGCTAGACTTTTGTGGGATGGTTTTACAGGAGGGTCAGCTGAAACGCTGTAACGCAGCAACGCCATCAGCCTCATAGTACTGTCAGGCAGGACCTGATATACCCAACCCATTGGTGGGGAGTTCAGAAGGTATCTAGGAGGGAAATTACCAGCCTATCCACGTCTTTCATCATCATTTGAGTCAGTTTTGTAGAATCAACTTTCCTTTCTATTTTGTAGGGCTAAGAAAAGGAAAAATTATGAACCGATGTATTTTCTTATTTGCAGGTATTGGGAGACCACCATAGTCGAAAATTGTATGACCGTGGTGCATTCGCTGAACAAAAGCCTACCAGTTCTGCCCCTAGAAATTACTATTCCCAATCTGCACCTAACGTTCGTAGACCAGATGTCCCCACTGGCCCTAGCCCGATTTATGATTTTGATATGTGGTCACGCTTCCATTATGGTGATGCTTTTAGTCGGCGGCGTGCTGCCAAAATGAAATACGAAGATAAAATTTCTAGAAGCAGTGGTGCTAGCAACTCTCATGCTCACAAACCGGGAGACATATCTCTCTCTGTATTAGCAACTTTTTTGTTAACAATAGTGGCATTCGCTGTTTTCAGCGGTAGTTTTGATGATTTTGATAAATCTCCTGATACAGCCAAGAAGTAGCTTCAAGTTGTAATTTGAATAGTTCCAGAGCGTAACCAAATTGTCATTCAGTTATGTGGATTTGGTTGCATTTGCAGTTTGTTGATTTGTGAACTGAGTTATGAAACTTCAAATGATTTTCTTGTCATAAAACGCTTGAAAAGATGCTCATAGTTAAGTAGTGATGTTCCTTCACCCATTGTAAGTATGATTCTTACTCTTTGAAGCGGTTCATTACCTTCAATTTCAACTTAGGTGAATGCATGGTATTGGTTTCTAACAACATCGATAAGGTTGCTTTCCAGTTGCTGATACGTTTGATTATTTTAAATGGCATTGTGAGCTATAAAACCTATGTCTACATCAAACCTTTGCCAGGAGGAGTTATTCAAGATGGATCTGTGATAATGTACAGTGATAAATATACGTTTTATTTTATCGGATTACTGATTATTTTACCCCACCTTTTTAATGCGAGGTCTGTGGAAATTCAGCGTAGTGTAAGGACTATAATAGAAATGTAAGAAACACTATGTGTGACTAGGGAAAACCTACTGCTACACACACTCCACGCAGATGAAGCTTTTTAACATATTCAACCCGAGCATAATTTTACCTGTTCTACCTCAGGACCTGACGTGAAAAATACCATTTGTTTGCTTTAATACCATAAAATGTTTTATTGAATGTTGCTAAACTGATTTGTTCATCAAAAATTCTTGTCAAGATTAAAATTATGAACTGGACATCGATCAGTGGCCTCAGCTCTTGGCCCAAGGGCTTTCAAGTTCAGTTGGGCGAAACCTGCAATACCGACTTTTTTCAGCTTACCTTCATAAAAAATATCTGGTGCGTAGCAACACACAACTTTCCGCCACCCCTTTAAGTTAGAACACCAGCTACACAGGCGGGCGCTATATCTTCGTTCAACGCATTTCTACAGAAACATTTATGGAAAACAAAATGTAGGGGCTAGTTAGCTGAGAGTACTCCGAAAGTTTGATCGAAATCGTTAGAGCCGTTTTTGAGAAAATTGGAATACCGATAAATTAATATTCGACAAATCTCCTTTTCTGAGTTAACTTGGCTTATATCTCCGTTCAACATATATATACAGAAATAATTATGGAGAACGAAATGTTGGTATGGAAGACTTAAAGACACTCCATTGGGATTTATCACATCTGGTGAAGCAGTTACCCTGGAATTTACGGAAGTGTTCGAAAAAACGTTATTTTCGACACATTTTGATTTTTATCTCTGCTCAATGGACTGTCAGAGGAACATTTATTCAGAACAATATGTAGGTATTAACTATTTGAAAACATCCTGTGAGTTTGGTGAAAATCACCGAAGCCGTTTTGCCAAAAAGCGTAAAAAACCTGTTTTTGCTTCATGGGCCTATATCTCCGTTCACCGTATTTTCATGGAGATATGTATGGAGAAGAAAAGTGAGGTATTGATTAGTAGAAGATAATGTTAAAGTTTAATCAAAATCGTTAGAGCCGTTTTTGAGAAAATTGGAATACCGATAAATTAATATTCGACAAATCTCCTTTTCTGAGTTAACTTGGCTTATATCTCCGTTCAACATATATATACAGAAATAATTATGGAGAACGAAATGTTGGTATGGAAGACTTAAAGACACTCCATTGGGATTTATCACATCTGGTGAAGCAGTTACCCTGGAATTTACGGAAGTGTTCGAAAAAACGTTATTTTCGACACATTTTGATTTTTATCTCTGCTCAATGGACTGTCAGAGGAACATTTATTCAGAACAATATGTAGGTATTAACTATTTGAAAACATCCTGTGAGTTTGGTGAAAATCGCCGAAGCCGTTTTGCCAAAAAGCGTAAAAACCTGTTTTTGCTTCATGGGCCTATATCTCCGTTCACCGTATTTTCATGGAGATATGTATGGAGAAGAAAAGTGAGGTATTGATTAGTAGAAGATAATGTTAAAGTTTAATCAAAATCGTTAGAGCCGTTTTCGAGAAAAATGCGTTAAACCCTAGTTTTGGTACATTTTCGTCCCCCCACCCCTCTTCCCACCGGCCGAAATCGTCCATAACCTTATTTTGGTGTCTACAAAAATAACGAACAAAACAAAAAAGAACCAGCTCAATCGGATCAGCCGTTCTCCATAAATCGAACTACAGACACACACACACACACATACACACACATACACACACATACACACGGACCACGCGCCGAAATTAGGTTTTTTAGGCTCAGTAGGCCTCAAAACGTAAAGATCTGAAGAAAACCCAAATTTTTTTTTTGGGCCGATTACTATACTTTCCTTCCCTTCGGGTAGCGGAAAGTAAAAAGAAAGGAAGAATTAAAAACAAACTAAAAGCCATTTTGAGAAGAATGGTTTTTATTTTATAAAGACTAAAATGAAAACATACTCGCAAGGAAATATATAAGGAGACTTTTTTTTTGTATAGAACAACATGGAACTGAAAAGACTTGCAAAGGGGAGAATATACAAAGAATTGTTAATAATATGTAGAAGAATTATTCTAAGCTAAGACGTACACAAAAATATTAACTTTGAAAAAATACACTCATTGGATTACATACAACACACCTTTAAAATTATTGGATTATTTTTAGATATATTAAATACATAAAATAATCAATAATTTATTGATAACTACGAAAATCTCTAAAATATGGATCGAAGCATTTGCTAGGATGATTGGAACTCTTCTGTTAGCAGTAGGCTAACCGAACTCTCAGGTGGTAAGAAAAAACCTGCACCTGGGGGCTTTCCCGATAGAGCCTAGGGCCATGACCAATTCCGTGCCAAAGAGTATTAATACATTTTTTAAATATTACTTGAAATATACTAGAAAACCCAAGAAAGTAAGTTAAACTCAATAATTACTTACCCTGACTGTAGTACAAGCACTAATGGCGACTGCTCCTGCAGGTATCTGGAAGGGTTCAGAGTGATGAGGCGTAGGTTTTAACCCATTCAATACGGCGGCCATATTGAGATCCCTATGCAGTATACTGCTTAGTTTTTCATAAACGGACGTCACTGACGGCACAACTTTTTCTACGTATATGGCTTAGCTAATTTTTGTATGGGCTTGAAAAAATAGTTTCAAAATTCTAATGTGTCTAATTAGTTTATAAATTGACGAGCGCCGCGGGGCGCTCGCAGTCATAACTAATGTGTAGGTAGGCTATCATGCAAAACACAAACAGCTATGAGTGCAAGGGCCTCGAGGCGCTCGTCATTTTATAAACGAATTGGGCCATTGGAATTTCGAAACAATTATTTCAAGCCAAAAATAATAAACTAATCCATAACGTACTTTCAGAAGGTAAGTTGTATTGAATAAGGTGTAATTATAAAGAGAGAAAAACAATTTTTTGTCAACTTTTTCAATAAAATTACAAGTATTTATTACAAAAAAGTATTTAGTATTTATACAGTAAATAACATAGAAATCGTTCGTAAATTTTTACATAGGTAGTAAATAGTACTTGTAAACATTAAGCAATTAATTTCCATCGCCGGTCATATTTTTGTGGAAATTTACAAAACAATTTTCGATACATAAAGCAGGTGTATCAGGACAAGCTGGACAGTAATAAGTTGACTCGCTCCTTTTTTGTTTGCCAGGCACTCCCTGCACCTCTTTTTCGACCGTTTCTTGGCCCCTTCAGGTAAAGTGAATGGACAGGGAAAGTGAGGCAATAAACCTTTGTTGCCCGAGCTTCTGAAAGGATGGCTCGATTGAGGGGACACCGTTGCAGGAGGGAGCAATGTCCTAATTACGGAGTTCCGATAATCATACAAAACCAATTTCGATTTATACTTATTGTGAAGCACAAACGCATTGTACATACAAATGTGTAGCGAATGAATTCCCAATTTTTTTGACCATTTTAATGTTTTACGTTCAATGGGGTAGTACGACATCATTTGGTCAAAATGATCAACTCCACCCATCGACTCATTGTACTTCTGAACCATTATTGGTACAACCACGCCTCGACGATTGGTAACGTCAATCATTTCCCCTGAAAACTACGAACTTAGAATAAGAACCTCCCGTCTGTCACGCCATTTGAGAACACAAACACCTTCAAGAGTGTATGCATCCACAACCTCGCCCTTTTTGGGCTTGGCTTGGGTAATAATTGGTGGATTGCCCTTACGGTTAGCTCGGAGGGTGCCAGTAACAAAGGTTTTCCGTTTAAGAAGCTTGTGGACCAGGTTTATACTATTATAAAAATTATCCATAAATAGTGAATGGCCCACATCTAGTTTGCCTTCCATCAATTTACTGACAACAGAATCAGTGTGTCCTTTTCCCCCAACTTCTTGGTCGGTTGAACCTGTGTACACAATAAAACGCAATACTAATCCCGACGATTCGTTCAACATATAAAGTTTAATTCCGTAAGAATGAGCTTTATTTTTTAGATACTGACGGAAAACGAGTCTTCCCCGCCAGAGCATCATTGATTCATCGATACATAAATTTTTGGTTGGAATAATTAGTCTATTCATAGTATCATGAAAAATGTTTAACACTGGTCGTATTTTATATAATCTGTCTGTAGGAACAGGTTGATTTGGTTCCGGATTTTTAGCAAAATGAAGAGCCTGAAAAATTCCGAAAAACCTGTCCCTGCTCATGGCTCGACGAAAACAAGGAATTCCAAAAAGTACTGGATCAACGCCCCAATAATCACTAAGTCGACGCAAATTAAAAGTACCCATATGAAGCAGAAGCCCGACAAATATTTAGAACTCATCTTCATCGATGGGTTTCCACTTCTTTATGAGTGATTTTGGTTGCGTCGATTTTTGGGCCAAAAATTGGGCGTAAAGATTGGTTTGATATATTATATGATTAATCAATTATATATTAGCTTATTATTAAGTAATAAGTGTACATTATACGTCCAAATGTAAAGAAAATGGAGTTTTACTTACCCTAATTTGGGAACTATGCAGTTTCTAAAGGAAACGTCAGATTCAGAAACGGCAGAATGTTGTAAGGAGTGACTGCCAGTAAATAACGGGCTTCCACAAGTGACTAGAACGGTCTGAAGCACGTTTGAAACTAAAGGAAACTGAGCATCTCGGGGCGCTTGCCGTCATTGGGTAAGGGTGGGGAGAGCGTCTCGAGGCGCTTGCCGTCACCAGGTATAACAAGGGCGCTCTCCGTATTGAATGAGTTGAGTCAGGACTGGAAGACAGGCCCAAGCCTGGTTGCAAACAAATATAATGGGATTGTGAGGACCCCGATCAGCAGCCTCTCAGGCTGAAAGTGTTAACCCATCCATCCAGTGCGGGTGTAGTAATATTACTACAGTGGGGGTTGCGTGCTGTGCAGGTGTAGTAATATTACCACGTCCCTCTCTTTGAGACATGTCACAAAAACTCTACTTCAGGATGAGAGGAACCCTTCATGTGATATTCTTAGGAGCTGCTAAAAAACTCTTCAATTTACAATACTATTGTTCATCGAAGTTTCAATAATGTCATCGTTGTAGTTGCCAAATCCACTTTGTTAAGCCACTATTCCCAACAAACATAAACCCCAAGCTGTTCCACTCGTGACATGGAAGCTGAGTACTATGACACTTTGAGGCCACCCATGGTAGATTGTGAGAAAGTTCAGCGCAAGACAAAAATCAGTTCATAATAAAACATGAAAAATGTAATTAGACTCCAGCTCATTCATTCTTTGTTGTTCTTGAATGATGCTACAAAGCATAGTGACTTCTCAAGTAGAGTCCCTTGAAGGGTTAGCAGTAACGTATTCTTTTTAACATTTCCCTCATGCGTTATTAGTGCTTTCATTGAAGATTAGACCCCACTAAAAAATATCTGGCACAACATACCACATTCTCAGACCCTCGTACATTCAACGATTTTTATCACTTCTGCAACTAATCCAAACTATTTTTTAGTAAGTTCATGTGAACATGATAGAACTTTTACATTCTATAAAGAAATTAGAAAAGGGCAAGGTTCCATTATTTACTTGGTTGCTCCTACTTATGCCATGACTTTTAATGGATAAGCATTGCATGGGTTAACCATAAGACTGTCGAGATCATTTTTAGAAAATGCGAAGTGTTCATAGTTTTAGAATTCTAGGTTGACAAAAACTTGTTAAAGAAATTACCGTGGTTTGAATTCTGGAGTTTTGTGGAATGCTCTTAATTACATTATGATGGTTGTTGACCTAACATTGGGTAGGTAACTTATTGGACTACCAACACAATTTTTTAAGGAGCACTAGCAGGATTTATACGGAGAGAATCACAATAAACTCGATTTCTATAGACGTTTTTCATAATTTATTGTGCTTATGTTGTCATTTCCTCCTGATCGCTAATGTTATATTACTCTATAGTTTGACAAATATCTGAAAATAACCGAGAAAAAAAAATCAGTTGATGTATAACTTTATTTCCTACTTCGTAGTATTATAGCTGTCCAAGATCACCTAGAAACAAATGAGCGAAGGGAATAATGGATGATAATAGCGGATGTAGAAATTATATTCATGTATTTTTTTAAATGTACAAGAAAAGCTTCATTGATTCAAGAGCTGCTGTGGAGAATGTCCAATGGAAGAATGTCGTCAGGCTTGAAAAACCTAAAACGTTAAATACATCAACAGAGTATTAAAACAGTAGTCTTAACACGAGTTTTTGAGAGATCATAATAATAAAGCAATTCTAAAATATGAGTAGACGACCCAGAAATAAAGGGAGGGATTTGTTTGTTAGATAAGGAGAAAGTTAGGAGCTCTCAGGGCTAGAAGCTAAGGCTAAACCCTAAAGTTATGATCATTACCACACATGATCACAACAATGATTAGTATCTCACATGGTTACTAGGTTATTTATCAAAACCTTGTGAGATCTCGTCCTGTTTTGAAAAGTTTTGGGCTAAATCTTGTTCAATTGCTAATTATGTTTTACCCTGGTTTTATTTTAAATACTGAAACATAGTAGCAGTTTTGATGTTTTTCAACTCTTTTCGGTGAAATCCACTCTTTAACAACTCGAACTTCGCTTTCTTTAAACCGGAAAATGTATAAGCCTGCTTAGCAGGTTCACAGCTCAAAACACGCTCAGCGCGTCAATCCTACGTATTTGGGCATCCACCTCGCTGCGCTCATTCCTTATTTACCAGAATGGTCAATCGGCTCGATCTTTTTTCTAGCAAGGTAGAAGGTTCAAATATCATCGAGTCGAAGTATGACATTATTTTTGGTCTCCTCAGGTACGAAAATGGCTATTAGCCACTCATTTATACTGCTTTGCACCAGTTATTTTACTGTGGTTATCACAGCGTTTCTCAAAGTTTGTTGAGGCTATTTCAAAACATCCTAACTTCTGAACCCTAAATAATAATATTTTAATCGCATTTGTTTATATTTATCACCAGCCGCCTTTGTCCAATTTGTATACATTTTGTGACTTTCTTACGATCAATATGGTTCTCATTTCTGTAAGATGTTTGAAGATCCCACCTCATCATTAAAGATATAAGAAAAACAATCAGTCGGCCAATAGATTAAAATTTGATTCAAAGTGATCATCACATGCCTGGCACATGCAATCCAGCTTTGTGACTGAGAGGTGCCATTCTCCCGACCCGAAAATTGAGCAGCAAACATTTTAATCGTTCGTGCAGAACATACAGGTGTAGGAATGGTAACCATATTCTTCCATCTGCTTACCCACTGAATCACACCTCAGCACAGTCATAGCAGTGCCAAGTAGCTCTTTCCGTGTATAGAAATGGTTATAGAGTTCGTTCAACTTCGGTAAGTTCAGATTGCACTCAATTTTGAAACCACGCTGATTTTGATCATAAAATGATTATTGAAGTAATCAAAGCCTTTCAAAAAGGTGAGGAAAATATGAACGAATTCTCTAACATTGATTACATTGTGGTTTGTTGTGTATGCTAGCACTTACGAGTAGGGTGAGAATGGGTACCCAATGATGAACAGTTCAGTAAGCCGTATTCTCAGTCTCCACATTCCACGGTGATATCCTCTGGCATCTAAATCCCATATTTTGAAGCACTAAATCAAAATAGTACGCATATTAATTAAAAGACAACAGCAATCAACAATTTTCTGTCTACACTGAACTACTTAGGATCGCCCCACAATAATCAATCAATTGACACATAAATAGTTGTAGTGTAATCTAGCAAAATGAAGCAACTAAACAAAAGAACTATCTCATAGGGTATTATTTCGTACAATGCTGGAGTACGTTTAGAAGGTACAGTTATGCAATAAATTTCCCCGAATCAGCACATTTTTCATTTATTCACATTTCGTATAAGACTTTAGCTGACAGGAATACATTCTGTACCTCCATGATAAAATTGAAAGTTTACCTAAATACCATACTGTTAAGGTGGCAGTTCACACCAAGTTCGCTAGCCTCACTTGTGAGAAGTCTGTACAGCGCATGAAATCGAGGCAGATGACTGAGACGCGAGACTGAAGAGAGCAAGATAGTCTTTGCCCTGGACCAGTAGTTGTAGCTTATTGAACAGATAAGGCAGTACCCTCTGATATAAAATGTACTCTAGTTAAATATAATTCATTCATACGTAATCTTTCTGTAAATTTGTACTAATATAAGAGCAAATTATCGTCTTCTTGTTCCAACAATAGTAACTCTATTACTTGCTATTTCATTACAGTGTAAATTAATGACGCAATCAACACAATCACACAACTGACTTCATCGACTGACTAGAATACTGAGTGAATCTTAGTTTTGGTTGGGGCCTCAGTCTCGAACCACAGAAGAGACCGACACTCATAGTCGCGGCACGAACCCACCATACCTTTAAGGACCCACTTCAATATCTGTTAAACTGCTGCTGTGCATATGAATCATGTCTGCCAGCTCACAATTGTTTTCAATCGCCAGAAAATTGCACATTCAACTTACTTACTCTTACACATACTCTTACATTAAATACAAATCTTCTATAAAAAATCACGAGTCCCACAAATTATCCTTTGAAAACAAAGGCCCAGCGCTTTAGCCAGACATGACACTCAAACACCCTTCATAGGCCTGAGCCAGTGAATGGTATACCTTGATATGAGTTGGGCAAGATAAACGCAACTCGAAGAGCACGCTCGCAGTAAACGTATGGTGCTCAAACCTAACATCATGCTAACTGAGGAGCTATAGAGCGTGAACTACAGGGAACTCATTGATTGGACAGGCTATTAATTGGTTTCTTTAACATGGTCCACATAGAGGAATCCCTAATAACTACTTGAGGCAGAATGTGTGGAGAGACCCCCCACATAATAACACTGACATAATATTTAAGTGTTCAGCACTCGCACGCCGGCAGATATGAACACTTTGAGGTTCAACGAGAAAAATCCTAACAACCTATCAAAGCTCAGCAGGAAGCTTGTTTTTTTTTTTTTTACTGAACACAAGATACCCAGGAGAGCATAATAGTGGGGAATCAATGACCTCTTTTATAGGCATCTAAGTACGTCATCATCCTGTATCACTGTTTCTATGTGTGGATATCCCACCCCTCTACATGGTTGTGCTACGTTGCTATACTGTTCAGTGCTTCATTCTAATAAGTATATGAATCTTGGTAAATCAAAAAATAGGAACTTACCTTAGCAACATGAAGCCACGTATCAAAATCTCTCCCATCTAACATTTTTATGTAAAGCACCAATACTGCTTCATTTGGATATGCCTGCAAAGATAAAACTGCCATTATAACTACGTAACAATAATGGTGAGCTAGAGCAAAATATTAAGGCTAAAGTGATCATTGCCAGAAACTAAATCAGGTCAATGTGAAAGATCGCAGCCATGGTTGTTGATACCCTATGTCGCATAAAGTCATGCAACATTATGAAGAAGTGCCCTCTTTGGTCAGCTAGCTTCTTCATCAATTTGAAATGGGTCATCAGAATTCTTTCAAAGCCTTACAGCATTTATTGTGGTGTCAGTAAGCATAAAGTCAATCGAACGATCTTCAATCACTGAGAATTGTGGTCATTGCTTACGAATGGTACAAAATGGTCACAATCTGAAGTTTGTGGTTTTAAATCAACATGTACTTGCTGAAAACTTAAAAACCCGATACTTCCTGATCTGATAACAAAGGGCTCAAAGTCCTTTCTTCATCGTGAATCTCTCTTCAAGCTCACTTCACCATTTTTGTACATTTGAGGCACACAAACTCTTCTTCATAAACCTTACGGAACTGTTTATGAGTTTCAATAGGCTATGAGACATTTTAATTCGCATTTGGCAGTAGGGACAAATTCATTTTGAAGAGCTGTAAAAGCTCAACCCAACACTTACTAGGAGCTCAGAAATGGTGTATTTGAAAAAGGAAGGATAGCGTTACATGATAAGAGGTGCCAGCCTTTGTTTCATAAAATTTCCTGTCAGCATCAGAGCTGCTAAATGTAGTTATCGACCTTAAAACCAACATAATCTGACGTATTTTCAGTTATGCTTATTGGGGCATGTATACACCTCGACCAGTACAGTTAATATCTACCCATGACGAGATTACTGACAATTTATACTTAAATATTGGCCACAAAATCACTAGCATAAAAAGAACACATCCGTGTTACGAATTCGAGAAGGAGAATAGGGCTGTGTGACAGTAGTGCTCACTTCCTAAAATTTCTTCCATAATGATTATGATGAATAATCTGTTTTTCAATAAATGGAATAAATGTTGACTAATTAACAATAAGTGTTTTACTCAAACATGTTAATTTTAAGGAGCAAGTGTAAGTGCACTAACCTTTGAAAAAAAAGAGGTGAAGTTGTCATTACATGGCAACAACAACGGATCCAGAATTGATCCTTTCTTTATTAGTTGTGTAACCAATTCTTCATACCTGTCTTTCATCACACTGCCACAAAATCATCAAACATTTACATCTTACTATACCATAGCAGGTAAAACATCCTATATCACATTTAATGCTACATTTGATATTCAGTGGGATCATGCAGAGGTTTGATAAGTCTTGCACAGGACATCTCAAAAAAATAATAAACTCAAGTACTAATGCGTAAATTTATCAGGACTGTACACAGTATGAATCGTGTTGCCACTGAATGGAACAGTATCTCTGAGGCCTCTTTACCAGTCAATCCCCCACTATCTCCACTCACTCAATCCCATTTGTAAAGACTGCTATTCATTTCTGGATCTTCAGTCATTGAGTTCAGCCATGTCTAAGCGAGAACCTATTTTTCCTCAACACAATGTCTCTGTATTCTTCAACCTGAAAAAACTTGACAGAATATCCTCCAATATCTCCGATCTTTCGGTTTAAATGGCTAGGCTTGTTATTCCTTTCATCTTTCCTCACTTGGCTGAACGATGAGGTTCCAAACATCAATCTGAATGAGCGCTAAACTATACATGCTTGCAGCATACAACAAGCTGAGTTGAATGACCTGATTATACAAATTTATGTACCTTTCAACTGGCTGAAGTTGAACCTTCGACTGCGTATTGAATGAATGGCTTTTGAAATAACGATCTTGGAAATATGAGTTCATATTCATCCCAGATGATCCAAAGTGAAACGTCCTCGACACTTCAGGAATTATGCACTCTCGGTCCTTCCTAATTTCTGGCATACGCATCCACATATCCCAATCCCACATCTGCAAATTAATCAAAAAATATTTTATTAATTATCATAACAGTTTGCTATTGAAATACTTCGAATGTAAGCAATCACTACTGATCAAACATTGACATTTTCAGCGCATCAACGCAAAAGTAGAATTGACTGCAAAAATAAGAGAGTCCCATTACATGTAGATTCATTTTTATAAATCTATAAGTCTTTTGTAAGAAGTGCTCCATTGAACAATGAGAGGACAAATATGGTGCAAGTGATCACACAACTTTCCTCACCATCACCGAAATTCAGTAACACACATTAGTGTTACGGGGGGAAGGAAATTTGGAGATGCTTTTTGAAGAGCTGCTGACTAAGGCAAAAATTACGGCAATCGCGCCAGGGATTCGATCCACAATCCTCAATTAACGTCGAGAATTATGAATCGACCGTCTTACCGCAAGACCACGATGAACCGCTTGCCTTTGATAGGAGTCAGTCAGCACATCTCCCCCCTCGTCTATTAACCGCTACTCCTGGAGCGCGGACTCTTTTTTTTTTTTAAGGAAAGAATTTACGAGAGTTGAGCGAATCCCCGGAAAATCCGATCTTTGATTCGAGAAAGGCTACAAGGAAAGTCTTCGTTCCCTCGCATTGTAGTAGGCGCGTCGCCCATTCCACCTTCGCGCTGGAACTTTCACAGCGTCAGCGAATCCCGGACCCGAGAACTCGTCTCATTATTTTTCTCTCTTAATTTTTTATTTTTCTCTCGGGGCCTCTTCTTTTTCTTGGAAAGAAGAAATTCGACCACTAGTTGGGCGCCATTGTTCTGAGGAAGGAAATTTGGAGATGCTTTTGAAGAGCTGCTGACTAAGGCAAAAATTACGGCAATCGCGCCGGGGATTCGATCCACAATCCGAGAATTATGAATCGACCGTCTTACCGCAAGACCACGATGAACCGCTTGCCTTTGATAGGAGTCAGTCAGCACATCTCCCCCCTCGTCTATTAACCGCTACTCCTGGAGCGCGGACTCTTTTTTTTAAGGAAAGAATTTACGAGAGTTGAGCGAATCCCCGGAAAATCCGATCTTTGATTCGAGAAAGGCTACAAGGAAAGTCTTCGTTCCCTCGCATTGTAGTAGGCGCGTCGCCCATTCCACCTTCACGCTGGAACTTTCACAGCGTCAGCGAATCCCGGACCCGAGAACTCGTCTCATTATTTTTCTCTCTTAATTTTTTAATTTTTCTCTCGGGGCCTCTTCTTTTTCTTGGAAAGAAGAAATTCGACCACTAGTTGGGCGCCATTGTGACGGGGGGAAGGAAATTTGGAGATGCTTTTTGAAGAGCTGCTGACTAAGGCAAAAATTACGGCAATCGCGCCGGGGATTCGATCCACAATCCGAGAATTATGAATCGACCGTCTTACCGCAAGACCACGATGAACCGCTTGCCTTTGATAGGAGTCAGTCAGCACATCTCCCCCCTCGTCTATTAACCGCTAGTTGGGCGCCATTTGTGACGAAGGAAATTTGGAGATGCTTTTTGAAGAGCTGCTGACTAAGGCAAAAATTACGGCAATCGCGCCGGGGATTCGATCCACAATCCTCAATTAACGTCGAGAATTATGAATCGACCGTCTTACCGCAAGACCACGATGAACCGCTTGCCTTTGATAGGAGTCAGTCAGCACATTAGTTACACAATAACTTTGTGCAATTTATATTTAAGGGATACAATGGCACTCTCTCATTATTCACAAGCACGCTGTTTCAACTATTGTGAAGATTTGGTTTAACAGATTGTATTCAAAGCAGCACATAACAGGAAGCTTCCATTCAGCAACTCCGCAGCACAATTGTAAAGTATACAAAACAGATAGAATACTCCTTTGATCCCATAAATATTCACACAACCCATAGCTAGTGATTACAACAGAAAATAGACAAACTCTATGGATTTGTGTTAGTAAAATATTCTGAACGACTTAGGAAACCATGTTAACAGTGTCCTTGAAGGGAATAGTTGTTACTAATCAGGGGACGGTTGAAAGTGTTATGAAATGAAAAGTGTTATAATATGGTGCAAGAAGTAGCTGGATTAGAAACATCCCTAATTGGGAAAGAGCATAAAAATGTTTCTAAAAGTATTATTATGAATAGAAAAGCAACACAGAGCTTCATGGTCTCATCCATCATATGCCTTAGGTTTTACAGGTCACATTTATATCTAATGGAGCTCATGAAGCTCCCCACAGGTTTGCTTAAATAAAACTATAATTTTTTTTTTCTCAACAATTCCTCATTTTAGGTGAGTGTGCATTGTATCCCTCATAAATAGGACTACTAGTGCATGTTGGTTCATGCCTGCAATTCTTTGAAAAATTAGAGCGCGTAGCAACATCTGGTTCAGAGATATTTTTGGCCACAGAGACCCTTTTCTGATTCGTTAAAAGTGGCTTGATGCACCAGATGAGCACACGCAAAATGATGTTCTCTCAGTAGTTCTAAACCAGGTCATCTGCTGCCAAAAACAGCCATAATGCTAAAATCGCAACAACAGAGAGGGATGAAGTACCCCAAACCCACTGGTAAGAAGGAAGTGGGAGATCTTTTTCCTGTACCATAACTGGTTTCCCAAACTATACTCACAGATTCCTCCTGATAATCCAAACTTTGACTCATTGTCGCCCAAGGAACGGCGCTATCGAGACGAAGAGCTGAGCATCAACATTCTCCCCCTAGAGAGAAGGCTTCGCTATCGTTTCTCCTCCTTGCCGTAAACCATATCACCGGCACGAGGAGTGATAGTTAGATAACGTACCGGCGTGAGAACCGAATTCGAGGTGGCAAGTAGCCCAAATACGGAGTTAGCCGAATCGAGAGTGCTTGCTCAGCAGAGGACGATCGCCGAGCCTTCCACCGAAATCCTGAGTTCTCTCTCCATTTCCGTCCCCCGAGGAAGCAGGTTGCCCTTCACTAACCTTCGAATACAATTTTTCTAGTCTCCACAGTTATTCTTTTTCCTAGTCTCCCAGCACCTTCTCTTCCTTCTCAGTCACCACCTATCTTTTCGCACCTTTTGGTATTTCCTTTTTAATAACGTTAATCCTCCGACCCCTCAGTTTTGGCCACGTCGGAGCATTACATTGGTGGCAGCGATTCACGAACAAGACCACGCTCCTTCATTCCAAGAAAAAGAAGAGAGCCTGAGAGAAAAAATTAAGAGAGAAAATAATGAGACGAGTTCTCTGGTCCGAGATTCGCTGACGCTGTGAAAGTTCCAGCGGAGAGAAAAATGGTGACGTGCCTACTACAATGTGAATGAAAAAGTAAGCGCCCTTTCCTTGTCGCCCTCTCGTTCCCGAATCTTTGATCGGATTTTCCGCGGATTCGCTCAACTCTCAAAAATCCGTTCATTAAAAGTCGTCCGCTCCAGGAGCAGCGGCTAACGGTGAGGGGGGAGATGTACCGCCTGACTCCCTTTAAAGGCAAGCGGTTGATCGTGGTCTAGTGGTTAAGACAGATTCATAATTCTCGACGTAAGTCGAGGATTGTGGATCGAGCTCCGGCGCGATTGCCATAATTTTTGCCTGAGTCAGCGGATCCCCAAAAGCGTCTCCAAACCCCCCTCATAACACTCTATTATGGGAAATAACCGCTTAGGAGTTAGAGGAGCACATATACCTCTCATTCTCTCACACTGATTGAAGTACGAGAGGTTTAACAATTTTTCGTTCTACAACCAGTGCAATAATAAGTAGCCATAACAAAGGGTGTGAGCTAATAACATATGCTATTCAGGGAGTAAGAAATTAACTTAACTTTTCGGAAGTTGGCCAATTAGGTTCAAGCTCATTTTTGTAGAGTGACCTGCTCAACATCCATCCAAGCCCAGGCATAGTTTCAACTCTAAGTAGTGTTGAGATATCATAACTTGTCTCTTCATAGCCAAGATCATTCCAAGCTGAAATACAGTACACACTGGGATCTGCTTCTAACACTCCCACTGTTTGGCTAAAAAAACTGAAACAAAAAGCGACCATTGAAAACAGTTTGCAAGAAGAGTTCGACAGGCTAAACTCAACACAATCAATACGTTTTTCATTGTAAATCACGTAGAACCACTACCAAGAAGTTCTCTGAATCACCTGAAAAAATCTTCTGACACATCGAGATCTTCTTCTACTACAATCACATACTTGGCCTTGGTAAACATATTAAAAATTGCAGAAAATGAAGCTTTGTAGTGTTGTGATATTCGAGAATTCTTGTATCCAATGGGAGTGTGCTGTACACCTCTTAAACCTAGCAGTTTTGTAACTTCAAGAGGCTCTTCAAAATAGCCATCAATGAAAACAGTTATCATGTCTTTTTGAGAACCTTGAGCAGCCAGCAAGGAGCGTAGAGTCCTGGAAAATATAAGGATAGGCCGAAGTGACAGTTTGGGATAAAGCGATATTTCACACAAACCAAAATAATATGATCAATTCACATGCTTCAGTCTTCACAAAATCAGCGTGCACACAAAATAGTTAGTCAAGTCACGAACTACAAAGTAAAAATAGAGTCGTATTGAAAGGTGAACTCTTCCACGAACACTCTTCTATATAGCCGCAAACTCCTCTAGCTTAAAAACTACTGTTCGACTCTTATCCAACAAACATTACAAACCCCTTACCCTTAAGGCTACCTAGGTTGAAGTGACTATGTATCAGTAGCAAGCTGTACCGCCCCTTTGTACAAGCTGTGTAATACAACTCCTTCAATGAAATTGACGAATCAAAGAAAGTTATGATGACCTTTTTTTTTGTATTGTGTGTGCTGTAAGCTGCGTTGTGTGCTGCTTCTTATTGCAACACATGACACTACAAAGAATCAGGAGTAGTAAAAACTATAATTATTGTAATGATACCAGTAGAAGGAGATATCTAAATAACGATGATTAGATGAGTAATTAGAACAGGGAATAACTCTAGAATTACCAAGAAGTGGTTTAACCCACAGATGAAAGTCAGAACTAGGAGACTCTTCAACAGAGTCAAAAGAAAAAGGGAATGGGAACTGTACAGAAGAATGTTTTGCCAGGAAATTCAGGACACCTGAATGGCAAGGTGCCAATGCATCGGGCAGTTGACTACAAAAGGCGTGGCCTGATGGAGACACTTTGCACTGTCACTACACTCTGACTGCACGGGTGGAGACCAATTTTCCTGGATGTGAAACTGAGGCTTGCTAGGGTAATTGTTACCTGAAACACAGTAGCGGGCGGTTAATTCGTTTAAATTATTTAGGTTACCTGGACCAGATGGGATTTACCCTGTCCTACTACAAAAGGGAATAGACCGAGTTTTATCCAACCTGGTGAGACAATTTAGGAGTAGTGTGGTGCAAGGATATGTACCTCAGGGTTTGAACGAGTCAACACTTATTGGACTCCAAGACATAAAGCGATCACTGGAAAAGAGAAGGTAGACCATTTGGTGAAACTCAGATCATCTACAGAACCTTCCCTGTCAATAGTTAAGAGGGCTGTGAGAGAATATGCCAGGAGGATGCATCAGACAGTCTTGAATGCTGCAAAAGTGAGCCACTCCAAACCCTCTATCTCAGGAAAAACACACAAGATAAGACACAGCCTTTTGGCGATGGAGAGGAATGACCTGATGAGACGTAGTGGGATTTGGCACCCCCACTATGATGAGGCAGATAATGGGGACCTTTACAGGACACTGCAAAGTGGACAAACATATGTATGCTATGGGCTTAGTCAACACCTCTTGGTGCAGTTAGACCCCGTGCAAGGGACTTGAAATGAACCAAATTTTGAACTTTGCTTTGTTTCCAAGCGTGGACATCAAAGAAGACTTTTGCAAAAAATACCTGGCATTCCTTAGAAACCTAACCATGAACCTGTGAGACATTTTAAGACTGGCTCAATAGGACTTAATGCCGCATTGCTCATCCCAAATAAGAGGCATTCAGAGTTTTTTTTTTAAACCTTGGAAACAGTGACAGTTGGAACGCGTGACTTGCCTATTATTAACAATATTATTGCGTTATAATCATCATTGACAAACCGGCTTAATTTCATATATTGTGGAGTTTGATCACATCAGCAACAAAACCCGTGATCCAAATGAGGCTTTTGGTTCGTAAGGGACACTACTCCACCCTTCCCAACGAACCAGCTCTTACGTACTGTGTAATATTATACTCCTTGAATGGATCTAATACCAACCATTGCTAACCAAACAAATGTGAACAGAATTGTTTCAAAATATGAAACATTTAGCTCCTGCTTTGGATATCTGCTACCTATCTTTGTCAACCCCAGTTGTGATATCCATGACTTAAGAAATGGGCTCATTACCTGATGAAAGGTAATTTTTGCGATACCTGAACACTTTTTAATCGGGGGGATGCGGCTGGTCCCCAGTGTATATTTTCAGGGGTGCCTGAGGAAGGATGGCAGTTGTTATGCCTTTTCGTGTGAAATGTCATGTTTAAACTTGGACAAAGAAAAGCATTTATATCTTAAGTACCAATATACAGACAACTGAGAAAGAGGAGTTACACAACTCCAATATTTGGCCTTCCAAAGTAACCATTGAGGATCAAATTTAGCGCAATCTCTGACCACTCACCTAGAATTCATAATGGACAAACTTGGAGACTGGTGAGAGAGAAAGTGGAAAAAGAGGGACAGTAAATTTGAAGACAGGTGGTTTAAACTTCCCATCACACAGAATTCTGCTATGAGCACTGGATTACTACAACTGAAATCGTGGCATTAGGTGGATATAGCATATTACACTTTCGAGGAGTGAGACATCATAGAAATGGTTCACTGATTCTAATTGTATAACATCCTGCACTAGTAAATTTGGTGAGCACACAATCATGCAAAATTATAGAGGAAAAAAGCTATTTGCACATGAGGTTGTATTCATGCAAACCAAACTAACGCGCTACAATGCAAAGTATGTTCGCCTTGAGCATGCTCATTGAATACAGAACCTAAACTAGGAAATGACTCGTACAGAAACATCAGTTCCAAGACAAATCAAAAAACGAAATAAATGTAGGTAAAAGTGAAATGGTAACAGGTATGGGTATAATGCCAGCAAAAACGAAAGTCATGAAAACACCCTATACCAGCGAAAAATTGTAACAGCTAAAAACGCCTTGTAGTACACAAATCCTAGCTACATATAGGTGACTGAAAATTAGAAAAGAAAAGTCAGAAATAAACACAAGTAAACTAAACTCAGATGTCTGTCATCATGTATTTTTACCCAGATTTCGATGATAAGTTTTTTCAATTGAGTTCTAAAGCTGACTATGCTAAGATTCCAGAAAACTCGTTTATCTTAGAAACTCCACGCTTGGAAATTTAATTTGATTCCTCAGGTTTCATTTGTTTGCCCCGTTACAATATCAAAATCAGTTCAAAATAATCAAGATTTTGGGATTTTGATAAGCCCTTTTGCCATTCACAAAAATATTTTAATTCATCATAATGAAAGTGAACCAGTAAGAATTTTTCCAAAGAAACATTGACTTACTTCAAATGATATGTTATCTACTGATAACCTGCATTCTAAAAATGTAAACCAAACTTGCAACTTTACATACACACGCACATATGTATATGTAAATGTTGAGAGTAGGATGCTTATAATGCATGTTTTCAGCTGATTTTAGGACCTTTCTGAAAAATCACTTCTACTCTACTATTAAATGCACAAAATGAACACGCATTCAGAAAAAGTAAAAATTTAAGTCAGAACAACACAGGTGAAACTAGTGCAAACAAACTATTATTCTAACACACACAGACTGCAAGGCTAGTGACCAAACAGTGAAAGGTTACCTATATAAATAATGAGGTCTGTTACTAGCAATTACTACAACTGGAACATCAACAACGTTATTGTTTTCCACCTGTAAAAGAAGGCGAGAGATTTAAAATGAAGAACTTAAATAAGGGAGTTGACAGAAGGTTGGAAGAAGTGAGTTTACGATACTATTCTGAATAAAGATGAAGACGTCTACAAACTACAAGAGTTAACAAAGTTGGGTGTAGGGTATTTGGTGGTGGCTGGGGGGTATTTTCCATAATTTCCTTTTTACTATCATTACTTGAGACTACTTTATCACTCTCTGATTCAAAAAATCCTCTCCACAGTTTCAATACAGAATGCTGAAGTTAGCCACTCGCAGGTGATGTAATATCACATCGTGGGCTATCCAAACTGTTCAGAACAGAAAACCAGCTGAAATCAGTGATCTCAACGGGGGATGGACCAATGAGTCTCGTGAAGTTATCCTCTTCATTCATTCCCATTCACTTTGAAATGTTTTTTCCAACAACGTCCAATCAAACGCCATTATGAGCTCAACCATCTGCTTTTGTGAACAGTAAATGATTTATGTTCATTTTCAAATGATCTTCATTTCTAAAATGCATTGCTGGGATGTTGTTTTGCATGTTCACAAGTATGTTTCCTTTTTTTTTTTCTTTTTTTTTTACCCGAGGGCGTGTGGGACAAGTCCCTTTGTCACTGCGGCCGCATATGGGCCTATTGTGACACTGGCCCTTTCTTAGTAGAAGGCGTCGTACATACCCGCCCCCCTTAGGAAGCTGAGTGTGTCCTTCACCGCAGAGTCCGCTACAGTTTGGGGTTCAGTGGTTCCCTGACCGAAGTATTCAAAGCGTTTTCCTTATCATTATGACTGTTCCTGAACTTTCATGAGAGGGTTGCAGGCTTACTGTTGCTCACGGACATTTTCCAATGGATTAAGTGTTCTGTAACAGCGAGAAATTGTCACTAACTCATCCATCCTGATCAAGCTCGTACCATCCCCCCCCCCCCACTGAACTCCTCTTAGTATTCACACATTTACCAAAGTTAACGTACCTGTTTGGTGGGTCCGTCTCTGGCTGGTGAGATACTATGGGCGAGAATTTTCAATGTAAAGACATCGTCGTCTGGCCATTAAGTCACTTAATGAGTGTCAAAAGCGCTCCCCCGCAGTATGCCGCCAGCCAGAGAAGACAGATCCACCAAACAGGTATGTTAACTTCAATAATTTACCTACTAGCGGAATTAACCCAACCACCGTAGTTCACAAATTTCTTCTTTTTTTTGTCACGTCAGTCAATCCTGACTAGCCAGGCAGCTAGATGAGCTCTACATCTTGAATATGCTGGTGTGTACCTATACACGCCTTTCACTTTGATATTGCTTACCAAAATTATATTTATATTTATACACCTACATTTTTGGTTAGGGTATTTGACACTATGTTTCGAGGTATGGGAATTCTAAATCTGCAATATCCGCTCGCCGTCTGGACCATATTTTGCCTTTAAGGTTATCTGAAAAATCAGTTCTTTCCGACCAAAGTTCCATGTAGAATCTAGCTATGCCTGCTTCCTCAGCAATCCAATCGGACAATGCCCATAGCTGTCATGAGCACAAATACTTCTAAACAATTAGCCAAACATGACATTTTGGTGATTTTATTACAATTATGTCGTGTTTGGAATTGTTGTATTATTTATTATTCTGGTGAACAATTTAGAATAAGTGTTGAAACATTCAAATATCGGCTTGAACGGCTGATAACTTCTTCTGACGTGAAGGTTTAGTGCAAAACCAGATGCTCATTCACTGGCTGCACTCTACTGGATTAATATGTACATAGCAGGAATCATTTCCACGGACGAGTCTCACCGGCATAGAACTCGCGTCACTCACAGGCGGGTCCATCTTCTCTGGCTGGTGAGATACTGCTAGCACTGACTGAACGGCCAGAAGATGATGTCTTTACATCGAAAGCGCTCACCCACATTACCTTATTAGCCAGAAAATGCGCACCCACGAAACAGGTACGTTAACTTTAATCAATTTTTTAGGCTTTTAGGCATTGTTGTCAAGTATCTTTTAATGTTATTTTTCGATACTGAATCGAATGAGATGGATCTTGAAAGGGGACGTCTGCGTCAAGCAGTACTATAATGCTGTGTAAAAGAATAATAAACCATTGTATAATAATTTGTAGCATTTTTACTTCAGATTTTGAGTTTTCAGGGATGTGAAGGAAGTCCAGGACTTTGCCTGAATGAATACCATGTATCTTCTCATAGAGAGCAGGGTTTTTCAATCATCTAAATAATGCGTTTGCATCTTTAGGCCCTCTATCTTTGCCACAATATTACGTTTTATATTTTCCCCCAGTAGTTACACCACTTTCTTTGGAACGTTTCATTATTTTATGAATTTTTGAACGTTTTACTTCGGTCAGAATGTTTGTTTTTTGCTCCACAATTTTGTTTGTCAAGATTTTTTACATGGCCATACAAGGTATCTTGCGTTTAGACAGCATGATTCACTCTTTTCCAATATTTAGCTTAATTTCGCAAATGTTGGTTTATCATGGGCATTGGAGGAATTTCACAGCTTTCATGGCATACAAATAGAAACAGAAGAGGAACAAATTGTGCAAAAAAACTTGGAACTTAGTGGGTGGTAATGTAATATTACATCATGTCATCCATCATAAAAATTAGAATTATCCCATTATTTCAGTACAATACTATATACAGTAGCCCAAATACCCAAAATTGAGGTGCCGTTGTCGAATTTCTGGCGTTTCCTGATGCGATAGAGAATGGGCCATGGGATAGGACGGGTTTTGAGTGATGTGTTGGAAGTGTTATAAAAACGTTCACAGGCAATTATTGCCTACCCCTATTAAAACAATTCTTTCATGTCAAGCAGGAAGTATGAAAAATAGTGGTAACTGAGAAGGACCTACTGCTGGTCATGGCTGGCCATTATACGAGCTAGAATGTCATAGAAATGTATTCATTACAGACCCTGATACACCAGCTTCGTATCATTACTGTTACTGTTTTGAAACATGGGAAGTCATACTTAAATAATGGACTCTCCAAAATAGAGCATACTGCACTCCCTAGCGACCTTACAATGCGCTATTTCCAGCACTATCCTTTCCAATGAGCCAACCTTATCCACTGATTGGGACCTCACTTGTTGATCCGTCACAATATGTGGCTCTTGTTCTCCAAGCTCTTCTCGCCTCGTCCCTAGGATACTATTATTACCTGCATATACCCATACTTACGCACTGAATAGCTGGAATATTCAGTATCAATCCTAACAATATCATTCTTACTTACTGGCTGGTGGCAACCATCAACGAAACTAAAAGTCCAAATTCTTCTTTTTTTAATCCACCATTTCTATCCACATGCATACTACTATAGCTGCGATAGCGAAATTTATTGAGATAGTTTGATTGTAGGCCACTCTGCACAGTAAACCCAGTTTGCACTTAAATCTTGAACATGAACTATGGCACAGACAGAAACTATGACTAGATGATAAGAAAGCAGCCCCAAGACCATAACGTACACTACTTACTGGCTCTGGATTGAAACTTAAAGTCGCTGGTTCGTCGCAACTACAAACACTTCCATAACCTTCAATGCGATTACAAAACTGCAATCTCCTGTGGTTTTCTTCAGTATCTGGCCACTGGCACACACTTCCTGAAACATAGTAATTCCTTTAAAAATACCGGTACAACCTGTTACTAAGCACTACCTCCATTGTATCTAAATTTTTTTAACTTGTAGATTAACGTTTAAGAAAAGAAGCAACAGTATTTTAAGATTCGAGGCTGCACTTAATACCTCGAAATTCAATGAAAATAATACAGTAATAGATAACCTACGTAACTCTCTTTACTCTACTAGAAACGAAATTGCACAGATTATGAAACCACCATATTGGTTAAACACAGATAGTACAATCGCAGTAACTAATGCGATTACAGCAGCATCGTACAATTTAATTGGTAGCTCCTTATTTATTCATAAATTTCAATTAATAATGATTGTGAAGAACCATCAACACAATTTTTTGGAACTTCTTGTGTTCACAAATCTCAGTTGAATATGAAAACGCTACACAAAAAAAACTATTTTTTTAGTCAAATTCTCTGGAAAAACAATGATAAAATCCAACACTGGAGTACCATTTGAAAAGGGTTGTAAGATTTACTATTATGTTGTCATTAAGAGTATATATTGGAGTATGACGACACCTGGATTATTAATGGCCATTAACCCACGATGAAAGGTTGCTGTAGCGCATAAATATCATAGCATAGGTAACAGGAAACATTATTCTCCAACTCTCAAGCGATGCAGATGGGTACTGTTACAGCTAGCCTCTGGGACTCAAAGGAGGTCCTACAGTGTGACCCCTGCTACAATAGAGTCGGACAGGGTTGCTCGTTGAAGTATCAGCAAGCTCATCAACTTGATGAATTAGGAATCAGTTTTACGAACCTAGTGTGCATAAAACTCGAGCAACTAATTCATGAGTCAAAGATTACCCAATTTCAAGAAGGAATTAGATAATGGAAAGTTTTTCTAAAGCTGAAAACGTGTTATCCCTGAACATATCTGATCGGAATAGTATTTAGATAAATTTAAAACAAGTGATAGTACGGTGATTTAGCAACAGACAAATAATGACGAAATTAAAAATCTTACTTTCTACAGGAGTGAGCGGAACTAAAACTCTCAATATGACGGATGTCCCCCAAGAACTGAAGGCAGTGCTTTTACTGTATGATTCTCCATAGACCTTGCCACCCTTCTGGGTAACCATAGCCCACATATCACGCCAACTAAGGCTTTGGGCATGGCGAGACCCAAGTCGCGCTAAAAGAGACCGTGCAGCAGCCTTGAGCTGGAACGTACCTTCATCCTACAACAATAATAGAAGAAAAACAATTGAACATTTTAAGAAAATGATGAACATTAATCACTCCAGATGGCCAAGTTTTTGCTCCATAGGCTATGTGAAGCAGGTTTAACCTGAATTTACTTGGAACCGTTGGAGGAACGTGTATTTGACCAACTTGCTGATTTGTTGAAATGATATTGACATGTTTGAAACGTAGAATAGGATATATGTTTTTTTTAAAGCTATTGGCAGGTTCTGTGGAGTTATCGTTCACAAGGGTAGTGGAACTGGGCCACTTCAAACCTTTAGCAACCAGTGAAGGATATTAATGGGTAACATGCTTACATCTCAATTATTGTGTATTTCTGTAGCTATGTATTTTAGAGTTTACATTGTAATTTACTTTCAGCCAATCAATTAGATAAAAAGAATTAAATTCCGGGTGTTTTCATACTTAACTATTGCGTTGTGGTGTTTAAAATTTTTTATATTTACACTCAACGTTGCACAATAGTTGAATCATTACATGGTGGCCAAAGGTTTGAAAAGGGTAAGTATGGTTACTTCTCATGCTTTACACTATTGTCGCTCTTATCTAGGTTGTACTAATGTGAATTGTGTGTGTTAACAAAAATATAACCTTGATTGCAAAGACGATTATCCTTCCATCTGAGATCATATTGAGAAACAGAGACATGGCCTCGTCTTCATGGAGTGAATAAGTGTCAAAAAGCCTTTGCGACATAACACTTCCAGAAGCCTGATTAAGAACCACAACATGTATTCCTCTTCCTTCTCCTTTTTCTCCATCTTCCAATATCTACAATATATCAAAAAGTGATAAATTATAGATGAGTGAAAACTCTTAATCTATATGACTGACTGAGATAGAAACGTTTCAAAAATTCAGAAAAGAAAGAAAGTAAGAAGGACTGAAAGGAGGGCAAAAGGAAAGATGAATGTTGCCATCAACGCGCTAAAGCCAGCTTCTTGAAAGACTTGAGAAATTAGAACATTTGCATCACCAAGGGTATGGAGTACCAGAATCGAGAAGATTCAATGCACTGCTAATTAGCACTGGGTAAACAAACAGTGGCATGTGAGCGGAAGGACCTGAGCAACCAGTCCTATGCCTAGAATGGTTCAGGGAGTATCATTCATACTAACTAATACTTCCAGTTCTAAATCAGTTGTATGAATGGCGTTGTATTTGATTCTTGTTCGTATATTTTTCTTACTTTGAAATAATTTTTTCCTCCAACTTTGTAATTAATATAGAATTTTGTGATTTCTTTCAATTTTTTTTTTGTAGTTGCTAACTTTGTACTTCTTACCCTATTATGAAGCATTTATCTTTATCAAATGCTGTCAAATAAATAACTTGCCCATCCTGCGTTTGCTTACGAAGACTTGCCATAAAAACCCGCATGACGCAGATTCACGTCATCACTTGCCAAAACAACGGCATGACTCGATCGTGTGTAATTTATTGATTGATATATAATTAACTTTCTACAACTCGGAGCACCACGTTTTACACATTCTCCCACCTTCCCTTCACAGAAAATAGAAAAAGGTAAATTCCTTTTTCCAGGTACTTTTTGGGTACACTGCTCCGTATTGAATGCATTAGTGTTATGCTTGGAAGCATCACTATTATCTGCTTTGATAAAATACAATGAGGGTTACTACTTCAGGCAAGAGCAAAAGGTTGACATTGAGATATTCTGCACAGGCCCATTCACTGAACAACTTTAATAGATTTGCGCATTCAGCATATTGAAGGTGACTGATAAGTTGAAAGGAAGAAGAGAGGTCATTCACATGGAGCAAGAATAGAAGAGGTCCTCACACTGACCCTAAAACACACCAGACAACAAGGGTTGGGTATCAAACGACTGAGATCTGACTTTGATACTTTGAATACAGCCAAAAAGGAAAGATCTAATTAGGTTAGATGAAGATGACACTAATTGAAATTTGGTTAAAAGCGTGTGCCAGGGAATCACAAAGCTAAGTTCCAGGAAAACCATAATTATCATTAAATGAATCCCCGATATCCTCAGCAACCCTGAGTGGTGCTGTCAACCAACTATAGTGCCTTCTAAATCCAGAAGTTACTTAGAAGAGTTGGTTATGAATTATATTTTTTAATTCCTTCGAAATGGTTGGAGTTAAGAAGTAGGTCTAAAATCGTTAATTAATAGACTTGGATGTCTTCGGTGTTTCCTTGCAGTAGGGTAGGAGGGTGTGACAACATAGGATGTGACTAATGTAAGGGAGGGGCATAGGCATTACTATCAAGGTAAATCATAGAGGGATTTTATCCCTCTCCATTGCCTAGTGCTTCCAGAATTTCTACATCATCCACAGACCTAAAGAACAACTGAATAGCTGTCAAAGCTCAACTAAACCTCACAGAGCTTGAGCTAGGAAGATTTGAAAGAAGGGGTGATGGCAGTATATGACAGTTGTTTGTTTTATGTCGGACCTGTAAATGTAGTTTTCAACCTTGAAGCTGACGTGACCTTACATGTTTTTCAGTCCTCTTCTCAAATACATTACACATATCTAAAATATATACATGCAACTTGTATTCTGCCCTCTATAAGCACTTATTCATCTGAAGCTGCAACCGTTTATGCAAGCATATTGAACATTACACAAAAATACTACAATAACAAGAATACATGAGTGTTACAGACGTTCATTACTCACAGTAGCACCATCGATAGTGACAGTGACGCGAGACTGACTGGACAAAACTTCAATAGTTAAGGATGAAGGCATAAACTCTGGCAGATGAACTTCACTTTCTTCTTTGTATTCTGAAACACAAACCATCATTACAAGATATAATCTAAACAACAATAACCACAGAATCACAAATATACTCAAACATTAATTCGAAGTACAAATCAATACCATGGCTGTTCAATTCGCCTCGCAATCTTTGGGTCGTGTCAAAAATGAACAACATGTTTAACCCAATCGTTAATACTAGAATCACCACCAGCAGAGCCTGCAAAACAAGAAAGGCACAGTGAATGTTGCAAGCCGTGAATAGAGCACAAATGTATATTCTTTCATTATGGGTCAATTAAATGGTAAGTTAGGGTAACAACATTTATACTTCTGTAAAAACTATAAGAAGGAGTAGGACTGCAGTTTATGATTAAATAATTTGTTTTTAGACATTGGACTCAATTAGAAACAGACTGGTTTGAGAAAACAAAGCGTAGTACTAAAACAACTTTACATGATAGCCTCATTCCAGGGATAATTTTGTCTGAGCGCACAATATGAACACAACTGCACTCAAACTTGACATCATATTGGAGTGCCGAGCAGTTCAACTTATTGCCAATGTACTTGCCCTTTTACAAATAACGAATTACAAAGAAATGAGTGGTGACAGGCGACCGACCACACCTGACATCTGACGTCTTAACATGGGCATTTTACTAGACGTAAATTCTCAGGACAGACGAGGGAGTAAAATAGGGTACTAAAGCTTTCGAACGTAACGTTGAAGCCATACAATGAGATGATTTTTGTATAGGTTCCAATAATCCCTTTGGGACCTAAATGTCTACAACGGTGAAACAACTCAACTCTGAGAAAGAACTCAATGATGTGCAGTTTGAGGCTACACCGAAAGTTGTGGTAATGCTACAACTGGGATCCCTACAAAAGGTACACTCGCCTACCATTTTACAAAAATATCTTTGAATGGTCACTGACGTGCCTGATCTAACAACAGAACATACAGCACCTCCTGCTTGCAGTTTAGAATAACTTGGACCAACTCCTACTTCCAACAGGCACAAAGAATCCTAGTCAGCTTAGGCCTAAGCTGAACCTAGCTGAGCAACTGGGCAAGCTATAGAACCTGGCTTCTTTGACAGATTCCTTGTAGTTTCTTCACATACTTCACAACTGTTCGTCTTCCATTCAATCATTTTCATCCATTCCCTTTAAATAATCTTCAATCATTTTCATCCATTCAGACACATTACTGTCATTCAACAAACAAACTGCTTCCAAAGAAAACTTTCACACACCAGCCAGCTAAGACAAACTACCAACCCCCTCTACCACTAAAAATGCGAAGCTCCTGAACACCACCATCAATACCAATAACATCCTCAGAGCTCCAAAACCATGTTAAGTCACAGTACATTGACAGTTCAGTAGCTTCTCTTCACGCGCCAAATCACTACGCACATTTTCGTCTTTGTTTTGTCTGCCCGGTTGTTGCCTCGCTGTGTTCCCTTTGGACCAGGCGCACACCCTCAGGAGAATCGGTTCTTCGTACTGTACCACCCCTCTTCTGTTCCGCACCTGCCTTCAGCACCGTCTTCACTTCACTTCAACCTCACTTCACTTCTGCCTTCCGTCCTGACGTGATTTGTTTCAGCCTTTCCCTTATTCGCCTTTTTTAAGAACTCATTCTTCCTGTCATCGGAGAATTTCTGCCTATCGCCTTTGCTCATCACTCGACCCTCATCGTCTTCGCAAGTGCCTCACAAAGACTTTCCGCGGTCGAAATAAGTCGCCTTTATTTTTACTTCTGTTCATTTTTATTCTTCTTTTTTGTAAATATCAAGTTTTTTATACAACAGACAATCAAAGTGTTTTTCTTATATTTAAATTCACCCCTTGGTTGCCATAGGTAATTGGAAATTACCCCACTTATGCGCAAACAGCTTCATTCAATCCACTACAGCAAATGTTACAATCAACCTACAACTATGGTATGTTTCATCACATAGTGGCTATACCTCAATGTCACCTTACAGAAACCACACGACCCTTAGAGAGGTTATAGTAGCAGACGTTCCACCATACATTTCCCTCTCCTCATTCAATTCGCTACTCCCCACCAGTTCCAAGCGAAAAAATGGCCCACACACCCTGTTCATTAAATATACTGAACAGACGTATTAAGCTTTGGGCCATGCCATCTAAACGTACACTTCTAGATCCACATCACACTAAGGAACTTCACCTTCCACTCGATTTCAATCCTGTCTATGCCTGGGCCCACACTCAGAAGCCAACACGTTTCTAGCTTACTTCGATTTTCCCGATGGCGATCGAACTTTTCTTTCTTAACAATTCCACCTCATTGAGACACTACCTCATTCCTAGACTGATCCCAACTTATGAGCGGTCGTATCATTCACTTAAGTCAACACTCGATGTACCGTACTTTCCTTCATTAATCCCAATAGATCATTTTGAGGGCCCCACCGGTCAACAGCTGCGGCCCCGGCATTAACCCTAGGGGGTCTCTTACAGCCCACCAAACAACGAATGCAGTTGTGCTCGGCAACTCCGTTTTGCACGTAAATAATTATACCCATGCGGACTGAACCAACAAGATTCCACTAGTCGCGAGAACCTTCAATATCTCAAAAGAATTGATTGACAAATGAAAAATAAGCAACTTGCCTGAAAGCAACGGCTGAAGAATCGAACCTTCGTATAGGTTTTTGGAGAATATTTGTAATTAAATCCCTCCTTAATTGTACTCCTTCTTGGGACGAATGGCTCCGCTCTCGGATTTGGGTGCCAATCCATTACGAGTTTTCAATAACACTAATTCCAAGCCTCAGGTAACACCGGCACAAAAATCGTTTTTCATAGCAAGTTGTTCATATCTTATGCTTGGGAAGACGAGGGCTGAGGTGTGAAGGTAATAAACTAAAAACTGCACTGCAATATGATCGGGCAATGCGGAAATTCATTTTTTGTCGTCAAAAACACCATCAGATAAAAAATAAAAACATCAACAAAACCCAGATCCGGAAGGTTATACTGGAAAAGTTGTTGTAGTACTTCTCTTGAGACTAGGCGCCTCCATTCTTTGTGGCCTATTTTGGCGCAATCCTTTTCTTGTAGTAAATAACATCTCCCATACCATCGATAATAATAATTTTTTTTTTTTTTTACCCGAGGGCGTGTGGGACAAGTCTCTTTGTCACTGCGGCCGCATATGGGCCTATTGTAAAACTAACCCTTCCTTAGTAAAAGGCGTCGTACATACCCGCCCCCCTTAGGAAGCTGAGTGTGTCCTTCACCGCAGAGTCCGCTACGGTTTGGGGTTCAGTGGTTCCCTGACCGAAGTATTCAAAGCGTTTTGCTGCCAAGGCAGGGCATTCACATAGGATATGCTTTGCTGTCTCGTCCTTCTCACCGCAGAGTCTGCATTCCACCGCTTCTGAGATGCCCATCTTGTTGAGGTGATATCTGAGTGGGCAGTGCCCGGTGAAGAAGCTTATCAGTACTCTCAGATCTTGTCTAAAGAGTGTCAGCATTGCCTTCGCCCTTTGACAGGAAGGCGTGACAAGCCTTTTCGCCTGTCTTAGTCGTGGCTGGTGATGCCAATGGGCGCCATTTTCCTGTATCTCCCATCGAGCAACCAGACGGTTCAGGTGACTTTTCGTCAGACCCACGTGTGGTTCAGGCCCGATGGGTAGGGATTCTGTACCCCTTTTTGCAAGGCGGTCAGCCTTTTCATTGCCCTCATGCCCCCTGTGAGCCAGCCCCCAAATGAGGGAGAGCCTGTTATGGGCACTGAGCTGCTTGAGCGCATGGAGGCATTCCCATGCCAGATTAGACCTAAAACTATAGGCTGCGATGGCCTTTTAGGTGGCCTGGCTGTCTGAGAAAATGTAGATCCGCTTGCCCTTGAGCCCTTTGTTCAGGATCTCTTCTGCGATCTCTTGGGTTTTGCCCATTGTTCGTGACTGCTTATTCAGTCAGCATGCTGACCTTATTCACAGCTGCCCGCAGACATGCCCCTGGGGACAATGCTGTGGCCGTTCCACTATCCACAACCCGTGGTCGCGCCTGGTAGCATGGGCATGCTCCTGGGAAGATAACCCAGAACCAGGGATAATAATTATTAAATAAATACCCGTAATAATCGAGATAGCGTCGTAACTTACTGTTCAAATAACTTAAATTAGTGGGAAACGAAAACCTTCATAATTATGCCATTTTTACTTCCTGCTACGCAAAAGCCAAGAGAATTATTGCCATTATGTGAAAAGAGATTTAGTTTTCTTCAGCTCTTTACGTTTTAAGATCTACTTAATCAGAAACATACCTGACTCCAATGTGTGTGGGTTGACTGATATAACCATGATGATTATGAATGGCAGGATTCCTGTTAAAGAGGTTTATTAACAGTGAACAATTTAAAAAAATCCTGTTTGTTTTTACATTTTCAAAATTCATATTCAATTCTGCCAACATAAATCGGAAAATAAGATTAATCAACATGCAACAATCGCTTTTCGGATTTTGCAGAAAACCGCTTCAATGGTTTCGATCAAACTTACTTGATACTCTCAATTATAATCAACTACATTTTGTTCCCCATAGCCATTTTTCTAGAAAATTTATATGAATGTGTTTAACATACCTAGATTAATGAACAAGGAAAATATTGATGGATGTCACCTCACCCTGTTTCTCAAAATTGGAATGCGCAATATAGGCAATGTATTAATAACGAATTGCTTATAGCTGCATGGCCCAACAGTCAAGCCCTGGTGCAGGCTAGCTTTTGAATTTAAAATGTATCTCCAAAAAGACGTTTCAAGCACTTGACTTGAACCAAGGGCTCCATAAACCTTCTTGAAGAACTGGTCTACCGCACGAATGATGTAGCCAAGGCTTGCTCCCACATCACCCTCTGAACCAGCTCAGCACGTGCTAGGTAGAGAGGTAAGCAAAGGTAGAATTACTCTTTGAGATGGTCAACCTTTTTACTTTCCTTGGCTCTACGAAGTAGAAAGGAAAGTTATGTAATCGGCTGAAAAAAAAATTTTGAGTTTTCTTCAGATCTTTACGTTTTAGACCCTCCTGAGTCCGAAAAACACTATTTGGGAAAATGGTCTGTGTGTGAACGATTTTTAGAGAAAACCACCGTGTCAAATCCACTCAAACTTCATATCTCGTCCGCAGGTCCTCATGGGACGCCAAAATAAGGGTATGAACAAAATCCACCGAAAGTTAACTATAGTCATCATAGTGATCAAAACACACAATTTTTTTCTCAAAAACGGCTCTAACGATTTTGATTAAATTTTTTATATTGATAGCTCCCAAATATGGCAATCACACCATAAAATGTCCATTTGTGGGAAAATGACGAGAGCAGCACAATAAATAATCAAAATTTTCGACGAAAAGCGTTTTTAGCGCAGTTTTTTCCTTATAAACTCCGCTGGAATGTTAGTAGAAAGTTAAAGAAAATTGGTATTGTAGGATAATCCAATACCTAAAGTGTGAGTGTTTAAAAACGCTCATGAGGTACATGGGGCTCACTTCAGAAATTCCTGAATTTCAACTACCGCCGTTTCGCTTACTACCAGTTCTAACAGTTATTACCCAATAACTCTGCAAAAGTGATTATTATCCTTCTTAAAAAAATTCGTGTACAGCCTCATTAATTTTCTGTGTACCAATTGCTCAATAACGGTCCTATAATGAGTATGAGCAGCACAATAAATTCCGGAACTGTAAGGGCTACCGCTTCCTGCTGCTGTGACGTGTTGTTTGACCAAGTTCAAAGGAACTGAGTGATGAATGAATTGAGTAAGTAGAATTAGTCATGTACTAAGTGAATTGTTGTAGAGCTAAGGAAAGTTGTGTGTTGCAACGCACCAGATATTTTTTAATCCACTCAAAAATTCTTTGCTCATCGCTGTATACAAAATGGCTTACCTGATTCACGCTACCAACAACGAAATTAGTCAAGAAATGTTTGTACCTCCCAACACTTTCTTTGCTGAATCTATTACCCAAATACTTCCTGATTATATCGCTCTTGACACTAATGCAATTCACTTTTCATTCACTTAATTTGAACTTGGTTCATGGCGGTAGAATTGATTGTCAATAGAATATTGATACCACCATAATTTATTGTGGTGTTCCTACTTGTCCCACAACCATCATTGAGTGATTAGTACACAGATAAATAATGAGACAGTAAACACGATTTTTTGAGATGGATAATAATCACTGTTCCAGAATTATTCAGTAAAAACTTACAACTGTAAGTGAAACTGCTCGGGTTGAAATTCTGGAAGTCCTGGAGTAGTTCCTGTGTATCTCATGAGCACAATTAAACGCTCATCGTACGGGCACTTGATTGGACTAACATCTTAATTTCCTGAAAATTCTAGTAACATTTGAGCGAGGTTCATAGGGAAAAAACCGCACTAAAATCAATTTTCATCGAAGTGTTCCGTAATTTATCGAGCCACTCTCATAATTTTCCCACAAATTAGCATTTCATGGTATTGAGTGATTTGTAGCTGTCTATAAACGAAATGTAATCGATCGTGTGTACTCTCATTTTGGCGTCAAATTGTAACCTGGGGACTAGATATCAAGTTTTTGTGGATTTTGTTCAGCCGTTTTCTCTCAATCACGTTCCCAGATTCACACACGCATTGTTTTCGTAAATAGTATTTTGGGATTTAGTAGGCCTTGAAACGAGAAGATCTGAAGACAACTCAAAAAACTTTTGTCAGCCATTTACACAAGCCATCACGTAACTTTCTTTCCTACTTGATAGAGCCAAGGCAAGTAAAAATGTAACATCTTTTTACACTTTTTTCTTCGCTACGATCAAAGCCATATCCTGAAGTTGACCTAATACAATTCGAAAACGCCGCAAATGACTTGATTCATCTATGCTTCTTAGGACTATGTCATCCTCAACACAAAACAACTAAATCGACCCCCACAAAACAGTGAAACCATTCATTTTCGGAATAGCATCCATGCAATCGTTATACCAAATGGTAATATTTTCTATTAGAAATGCTCGCTAGGGATTGCAACTGGGAGATATTTTTTGCGAATAGGTCTACTGTTACTTGACAGTGTGAATCTGAAACATCAATTTTGCTGAACTGCGTAAAAAAAAGCAAATTCGTTAGCCATCTGACAGTGTTGTAATTGGCTGTATCATTGCGAGAGAGAGTGTAATAGGAGTTTCACAACCCCAGCATTGTTACCTTTAAATCAGCAAACTCATGGGCCACCTCAATAGGTGTTTTCATAAAAGTTGCAGTTGCTCTATAATACCATTTTGAACTAATCTACAAAGGCGACTAAATGAGTAACTTCCTCAGAAACGGCCCTATTACGGTGTGGAGGGGGAGGGGGTACCAGATGTACATAAAATATCCTCTTTATTAAAACAACAAATAGTAAATTCTGTCAAGACATTTGACAAGATAAGCTCATTACTCCATTCGTGCCAATTGCTGATTGGTGATTAGGCCCAGCTCACAACACATTCTTAATAAACAAACTAGAAGTATTCATATTCATAAGAATGTCTAAAATTGAAAGTGCTTGGAATCAGAGGCTTCCATCAAAATTCACTATAAACAAGTGTTATGTTAATTAGGAAACAGCACAATCACTTTTGAAATTCCATTCAAATGAAAGGCTTACTGTTTTACAAAGACAATGAAAAGGTTTAAAGTGAACATACTTGAATCGTTCCACCTAATGTCGTTATTCATGTTAATTATCAGGCAACCTGATTCTTTAAATGTCATTATAGACCTCTAACAACAATTAATACTGAAGTAGATTACATAACTCTGTAATTACTGATGGGCACACATCCTTACCAATAATTATGACCCATACCAGCAGCATTGTGACTAAAATAATACTAAAACGTGTCTGGAAATAATCAAAATTGCATTCATTGAAGATATAGTTACAATAGATCACCTCACATGATGTGTGTGAAGCGAGATTGATTAATTATTCATGAAGAATTGTTCGTTGGTGTTTAGTAGGATTGAAAATGTTAGAACTGTTACGGATAGAATGTGATATCACATTATGTCACTAGGGGAATGAGTACAATATCAACCAAACAGTAATTGGAACAAGGAGTTTTAAACGTGTATTACTTTCAGACAAGTTTTACCACCACAAACAGGAAACTGGGTGGGAGTGACGCAGGCGCGGGAACTGCTTGGTAACAACTGACGATTTAAGGTGCCCAGTCAGCACAAATACCTTGGATGAGCATCCACTGAATGAGAGAGTTTGGTTCGTCTCGGTACAGAATCATGAGCGATTGATTGACAGTTGATGTTTGGTGAGCTTCAGGGTACGCATCGTAAATGTGAGCATATGTGGTATGTGTGGTGTGACTCAACATTAAGTAGAATTTGGTATTTGAGAAAAATGATCGAGTGGTTATCACTAGTTGCCTCTACTAGTAGTTATCCACAGATTGTATTCTTTAGACTCAAGTAAACATGACCAAGATTGATTGACATTTGATGCTGTAGCCTCCAAGGAGTATGGTTGATGTGATCATTACAGATGACATTTGATGATTAGTAGGAACCAAGTGATCATTGCTTCGAGTAAATGGAGTATTGATGGAGCTGATAGATTCGTCACTCTGTCAAGGATCGTACAAACGAAACTTCAGTTATTTTTTGAAGCTAGATGAGACATTTGCCAGCTGCATATAGATAGAATTGACCTACACCAATATTTCTTAACCATATTTACTATATAGAACGTCATACAATGTGACACAGTATGAGTAACAAACGTCGCATAATTTTTCTTTTCTAGAAATTCTATCAAATTACTGAAAAAATATTCTCAGGTTTCTACTCTGTGAAATTCAATTTATGACATCTACAGCTCAATTCACTAAGCCACCATCGCTTGTTAATTCAAATCTAACTGTATGGACTTGAGCATAAACTAAACTACCCGAATAAAAAGTAAATTTAAACCTAAGAATTGAACAATTGCTATGCATATCGAATCACTGACTAGACTTGTCGTATCAACAAAGGAATGGTAGGATTGACAATGGGCAGTACATACCCAAAACACTGATTAAATACAAGAAACAAATAAGCCATGCATTGCTTTAGAAGATACACTACGTAACAGATCATGCATTATCACCATTTTGTTTCTAATTAAATGAGTAAAAGTAAAAGAGTATACATTAAACGAGGCAATTAAATAGTTTAAAAAAATTGATTCGAATGATAACTTTTTTTTACAGAGTAAAATTGAATTTAGTTGAGCCATTGGCTCGATGAAAGGTACGCAACAAAACAATACTCTCATTGGTACTTTATAAAGTTGCGTACTGAATCCTTCATGTTGAGCGTTAAAAAAAGCTGAGGTTTGGCCAGTCAATAAAAGTTGGAAGCACACTAGCTAAAACACAAAGAACTGTCCAAAGTTCAAGTGGAATATAATCTAAAACTCACACGCGTCATATAACAATTATGTTCAGTTACGCACGACTTTTCCTAATTCTGAAGTTAATTTTACAAAAGACACGGCAGTTCTTTCCCATTTTTTTCTATCTATCCTTTCCATATTACTTTCAAAACATGCTGAACACGAAACATCCCTTGTCCTATGAGCGCCATTCACATGGTGTTCTTTGTCATACACAGTAACCACCTAGAATGCAAGAACAATATTTTAACACACTATTACTTCATATAGTAGCGTAAAAACAAGGTACACTATGGAAGGAAAACCTTATTTTTTTATTTTGATATGGATTTGGATTACATGCACATGCACATTTGTTTAACAATCAATTCGTGTATTCACGATAAAACTCGTTTACAAAATCAGTTGAAAAACGGTAGTCACAACTTTCCTCAGCCCTACGTACAATCAGAAATTGTTACGTCAACTAATAATCTGTTTTTTCTCTCAGCGGATTTAAAGGGCACAATGCCCCCAAATTGCTATTTTGAACTCTTGGGGGATGTGAAGATTAATTTCCTGAGCATTTACAGCTGGAACAGAAAAAAGTTGATCTCACAGGTGGTGGTATTCAACATTCTGAAACTGAGTAGGGTGTCCCAAGTGATATCGCGACCTTTACTACGCAACATCGAAGGTCATGTTTCTAAATGTCAACACAATTTGGGAAGGATGTTGTTTGCTTTTTGACATTATACGGAAAGACTGTAAAAAAAGTTAGAGAAGGAGGTAATAGGGGGCTATAAAAGGGAATTTCCTAAGTTGCTCCTGAATATTTGATCGCCCTTATTAGGTAGCCATGTGGATGGCTAACTATAAGCCATTTTTTGTGAGAATTCCTGTCACTTGAGCAGGGGGGGGGGATTGAAACTTTTGATCATTTATGTGCTGCTCTCATCATCGATGGAATTTTGTATCATCGCACAGTTCTTCGAACGCGCCCATACAATAGTTAATGAATACTGTTAGAGCCATTTTGAAGAAAAAAGTTAATGAATACAACATCTATAGTCAAGTTTTTGTAACTTTGTCTCAAAATATTGGCATCTCTTTTGCGGTGCCAAATTATTAGCCTTAGTACGGCAAATTCTAAATTTAAGCTGATTTGGATTAGCCTTCTCTCTCAAGCACGTTTTCATACACATTGATCCTGTTCCTTAATGACGTTTTGTGGAACTTTTAAAGGAACACGAATATTTTTCTTTGAGCAAAATGCACAACTTCCCTTAGTACTTCGAAGGGCTAAGGAAAGTAAAAAGCATGAAGCAATGCATAAAACACAATCCAACGATTACTATGAACCCCAGAATGTGTTTTATTATTGCTAGATGAAAACAGGTTATTATTTTAACAAGACACTTTCTCACAATATAAAGGCTACAGAACAGTTCTGAAACATCCTACTATATACATACATTTCAAGATGGTCAATGCTCAGTTAACAACATTAATAGCATATCAGTCGTAAGTATGATTTTGGTGTTTGCTTGGATTGTTTGAGGTGCAAGGGAATAAAATGACTAAAGTTACGTAAGTTCATAGAGACTATCTTCTAGGCGTTCGATGAAAAACACATTGAGAATCTTTCAAAACTCAATATTCTAATCTCATGGACTAGGATATCATAGAAATCTACCATAATTTTAGTAGGGGGCAAATAGTCATAATCCATTATTTATACAGTGGGTTTAATGAAACAGTTTTCAACAGAATGTTGACTCTGCTTCACCATGTTTAAATATACCAAGAAAAAAAAGTAATGTTGCACATTGTTTGAGATTGTCGGTTTTCAGAAGTAATCCCTTAACTCGGTAAAAAGAATACTTAGGGTAATCTTGATTTTACAGAAACACGAATTTTCAATGTCAGAACTTGTGGATAAAGTGTGCTACAACTGGACTTCCTTTATGATCACAGCTTCACGAAAATATCATCCACAGTAAGCCATACTGTTTAAGCAGGATATATTTCGTTGAGTTTTCATAACAACAAAGGGATCAGGAGCCTCCTTTGGATGCACGGTTGCCACTAAGAGTAGGTGCTGAGCCGAACTTCTTGTGCACTTCATTCAATAGTACCCAGTTTGGAGTAACGAAAAATGAACCTTTACAGTTTAACTTTTTCTGTTCAGCTACTGGTAACCAACAGCATTCACGTGGCTGAACATCATCTATAGCAGAGCGAAATGACAAATGAAAATGGTCATCAAATATTCGCACCACTCCTCCATCTTTTCTCATCCATACGAATAACTTATTGGTCACGAGCGCTGACCAAATCACCTTCCAAATACCATAAAAATGCCCGCTGTAAATTGACTTCCATCATCTTTTTAACCTCACTCGAACACTAGTTGATATTGTTAGCCCATTCACAATTGGTAGCATGAATTTATTTTGATCGCTTTATCCCAAGACATTATTTAAGCCCTACAAACACAAGTGTGTGCCAATTTCCAGACTGGGATATCTATGTTTTCCCGTAGCAACCTTGAGTGATTGGTTGAGCACAACATATTGAGCTTATACTTATGATGACTGACAGTGCCTACTTTGTTCTTTAAGTAATGCTGCCGTATCATAAGCTTATTACGCTCTTGTTACTGAGAATCGTTTCGAGCCTGAAGCTCCTTTTGGCTAACATTTTCCAAAAGGTGAGTAAATTAAAAGTTATTAGTGTTTAAGACATCATTATAATTGTTTGATATAGTATCATGAGCTTTTCTAACCATAGTTTCTTCGTTGCCGATCATTTTGTAACACCCTAACTGATTCAACTCTGATTTTACAAACTTGATGGAGTGGAACGTTAATTCTATTTCTGGTGAGGTTAACCGTAAGACCAACATTGTCTCTAGTTTCCACAGGAAGGATGTTATTGACTGTGAGTCTGAATTCCTGTAAATTTTTACTTCCTACTACCCAAAGGGAAATCATGTAAAAAAGAAAAGTTGGGTTTTTTTCCAAATCTTGACATTTTGAGGACGACTGAATCCAAAAAACCTAATTTCTGTGGTTTTTCCGTGGGTGTGTGTGGCTGTAGTTCCGTTTGTGGGACAACGGCTGAACTGATTTCTTGACAACCCGAAAATAAGGTTACGGGCAAGTATGTACCGCAAGCCAGGGGTACAGGAGTACCCAAGCTTTCTTCTCTACAGATATCTCCACAAAAATTCGGTGAATTGAGATATAGGCCTATGAAGCAAAAACAGGTTTTTTTCACTTATTAGCAAAACAGCCTCAACAGTTTTCAATTCACAAACACACAGGATGTCTTTACATAGTCCATGCCTATACATTGTTCTCGATAGATGTTCTCCTGGCAGTCCATTGAATGGTGTTAAAATCCAAATTTGTCGAAAATAATGTTTTTTTTGAAAACTATAATAATTTCCAGAGCAACTGCTTCATCAGATTTGATCAATCTTTCCAGATTGTCTTTTTACAACATATAACCTTTTTTTCTTTTGTTTTCCTTTGGGTAATTATTTCTCTATCTACCTGTCGAACGAAAATGTGTCATGTTGGCTCAAAGAATGAGATTTGTCAAACATTAGTTCATAGTTTTTCCAATTTTCTTGATACAGGTACGGATGATTTTGACCAAACTTACGAAGTACTCTCAACTAACTAGTGCCTACATATAATTCTACATGAACGTTTGTATAAAAATGTATTGAGTGAAGATACAGCCCCACACATATAGCACGGTCGTCGAATTTACAGGAGTTTGTAAAGTTGTCAGTTGCTATGCACTTGCAAGACTTAAGACTTAACTGAATATCAGCAGTTGTATCAAGCTACGGAGTTTGTCTCACTCTGTAACAAACTTGATTTTTAGTTTGCTTCTGTTCATTATCATAACTGTTGGTTTTATCTGAGTTTGAAGTACTAAATGACACTTAACCTGTTCACCTTTTATCTAGTACACATAACTAATCAGAGACTGGGTTGGAAATTGGCACTCATTCCTTCCTATACACGTGGTACTCAACTTTTGCTTATGCAAACTACCTCTTCTGTTGATTGTGGCATACTCGCCATTGGCTGATATCATAAATTATGAAACAAGTTTTTCAACCCAATTATTTCAAATTCTTCCAAATAGTTGGACGTAACTGGAGAAAAGATGGTACGAAGTACTACATTCTGTCATTTCCACTGAAACTTTTTCAGCTGCTTCTTATACTTGGGTATCATGATTGAGTTATTTTTTACTGAGTCTTCTGCATAACTCACTTTTATCATCTATCAAAAAACTCAAAGAGCTATCCTGTGTAGTCCTAAGTGATACTGGTTGCTGCCTTCAGTTCTCAATAAACGTATGACGCCGATCTCCAAGCAAGTTGCCATTTGCTTAACAAACATCCACTAAAATTAGCATTTATGGTAATTCATGATTGATTTTGAGAATTCAAACTATTTTTGAATCAAAATAATTCACCAATGTTCTCAATAAAACCTTTCAGAACCACAGATAACGAAAGCTTTCACACACAAATTGTAAGATTATAATTTGAAAATTGAACAACTATTCATAAATCGTTTTTACTAGCTGCAAATCATACAAGCTTTGAAAACGTAATCGAAAAAAGGTGAACTTTAAATAATATTCAAACTGATTGGTGCAGTGATTAAAAATTATCAAGTGATGCATCATAGCATTATCAGTTTATGACCAACACAGGATTTCAACATTAAAACGAGTGGAATCTTGATGAGTGGCAACCACTTCATTAGGATTGAGAATTGAGTGTTCAGACCAATCATTTTCAATAATAAACTAATCAGAAATAAAATGAGAAGTCAATATATGCATCACGCTTGCTTAGTTTTAATTCAAATCTTTGGTTGTAATCTTTAGAATCAAGTAATCTAAAATTACACAATACACATTTAATGTCACCTTAACTTATCAATTGAAATATCACAAATTTTTAATAACCCACTGTCATGGACGAGTCAGATGCAGGCCACACATCTGTAAGAGTAAGAAGGATGTTAACGAGACCCAAACATGAAAAAAGAGTCAAAACATCTTCAATGTAGGAATAAAACATACTATTTTGCAAAAGGCAAATTCATCATTGCTTCAAGTTCGTTGGTAGATCAATAGTTTGGCTGTCCAAACTGTATCCAGCAACACTGTCAGGGCTCTGCAAAGAAAGCGAGTTGTCAACCAAACCCCTGTCAAACTGTGTGGAATCATAGACGTTGTTGCCCTGGGGAAAAAAACACCAAAATGTAACTTCAAAGCTAATTTTAATTAACGAGTTGAGAAGATTGATTCCATTAATCTACTGTTAATGAAATTGATTGAGTCAAATCTGCTGGTTACCTCAACTCTTCAATGCATAAAACATTTTTCAGATAGGAATTGGAGAGTGCAACTACTACAAAAGGCATAAATATCAATGGTTACTCTACATTATCCCTCTTACACACCAGTATAAGGCATTTAGGCATGGACTGGTTCCTGAAGGAGGATAACTACTTCACGCCAATTTCCGAAGCATTTGCATTGGATCTCAAGGTTACTGTGGATAAATTCGTTACTATTCTCAACAGTTGATATTCTTGTTTTGGTGGCCACCAAGACAAAAATCGAAGTCGAAGTGTTACATTTTAATATAATTGTTCTAATCCTTTCCTTTTTCGGTCCACAAAAACCCCTTCTGTATTTTTGCCCACACTAAATAATAATATCTTTAGTAATAGTTATGCAATCTCCATGTACATCTTCTCTTTTTTTGTAGTTTAACAAGAACTGTATACCCTTCACTGAACACAATGGTTCAGGTAACGAACATTTTTAGAAAATTACTGAGTCTACCAACTTATGATGAAGAGGAGGTGGTTGTTGGGTAACATCTAAAACTTCATTTTGAGGGAACCTCTTGGATTATTGTTTCTTGAATATATTATTTTGCGGAAACACTGAATTTTGTTTATAAACACCAAATGTATATTGACAATGCAGCAATCATGATTATACTATACAAATCATAGTAATACTGTATACAATTCTTTTCAAGCTTCCAATTGCTCTATTTCTCAACAATTTCTACTTTCTTTCCTAACAGTTTTTCTAAATTTACAAAGAATTAAATTACAATTTCAACAAAGTGTTTCATTTTTAACGCCTTTGCCACTCAATTTTTTGGTTGGACAAATGAACCATACTCTTAGTTGCTAAGCTGGACCGTACTGTGAATTTTTATCTATTGGCCGACTGGTTGACTCTTCTTGTATCATGAAGTTTTGATGATGAGGTGGGATCATAAGGCATCTTACAAAAAAAGGAGCACCATATTGATCGTAAGAAAGTCACCAAATATTTAGAAAAATTAGAAAAAGAACAAGCTGAAGGCGGCTGAGATAAGTATAAATGAACATGGAACAATAACACTATGAAGAGATTCAGAACTTAGGACTTGGAACTAGGGCAGTGACGATGTTTTAAAATAACTTTGACAAACTTTGAAAAACGCTGCGATGACAACAAAAACAGTAACGCTGATATAAAACACATCAGAAATGAATAGCTATAGATCGAACTTTGGGTAGCCATTGTTGTACCTTAGGAAACCAAAAATAATCTCCGACACTGGCTCGATGATATTTGAATTTCTACCGTGCTAAAAAAAAAAAGACCGAGCCGATCAACCAGTCTAGTAGACAAGGAAGATCATTTTAGTTACACAGAGCCCCTCAATGAGCACGGTGCGATAAACACTCAAATACACATTATTGCTGGGCGCATTTTGAGCATTGAATGTTCCTCAGCCTTGTAGACAGTCAACTACATCACTGTATACAGAAAATAAGGAAGGGAGTGGCAGTCCTCAGAATATCAAAAGGGGAGCGGGATGGAGCCTAGATGATACTATGGACCAGGTAGCTATATCATAACTTAGATAGTGTTACCATAGGGAGATGAATGTTAGGTAAAATGACTCCGAAGGAGACACTGAATGTTCCAGGTGTACCTACATCGAGTGGCCAGAACTTTAAACACTAGCAGTTTGTACTGCCATCAATGCTATCCCTGCCTTCACCATCTCTTGCCAGAAATGGGGAGGGTAGTGTAACACCATGAAAGATGGGAGAACCACAGGTATTGGAGAAGGAAGAGAATGAATAGAAGATGGATGATTTATGACAGTGAAGAGCTACTGCAGAAACAGGAAACCCTTGAGTGGAAAAAACGAATTTTGGGACAGTAGCCCATGCAACTGAGCATACTTAGGAGCTAGATTTTTTTAGTTACGACCAGGTAATCTTAATCACAACATCCTGTTCATGTTAATTAGCACCAGTGTGGCCCACTGTGTAAACGAAATTCCTAGTGCATGAATAATACATATATGTACAGCCATCAAACCTGGTGGAGGAGTTATAAACAACAATTAGCAAGGTCCTCCTACACTCTGTATTATACGGCCTCAGATTCCTTGCCCTGATTATAGAGTGCGATGCCGAGGCGATCTATGTAGGTATAAATGGGTATTTAAGCAACTAACCTGATATATATAATCAGAATCTGTCTTCAATGAAGAGAATGAATGCTGATGAGGTAAAGATACTATGTCATCATCAAGGCCATCGTCTACCTGTGCTTTGTATGAGAACATAATACTAGGCTGCGAGACTCTGAAATCAATACAAACAAAAAATCAAATACTGAAGGAAATACGGTAACGATGTCGAATTAAAGACCAAACTGCAGACTTGCTCACCCGAAAAATTCGCTCAGAAATGTGTGGTATACAAGTGGAGTGAACAGAGTGAAATACACATATGTTGTGATGTCAACAATGCATAATCCTTCAATGATGGAATAAAGAAGTAGACCACTGCCTACAGATTGAATGAGGTTTAGAAGAGCCAGTAGAAATATGTACACATAAAATGATCTCTTGGCTGAAAAAAATGAGCAGAAACATATTGAAATATGTAGTAACAATACATGACTACAAATTGTGTATGCATAAAAGGAAGCTTCCATTATCAACTGCACTACAAATTCAAGTCAGGCAATCATCTCCGGGAGGACAGACCTGAGAATTTGGTGAGCACGATCTAATAAACTGTGAATGATTTAGTACTAAATAGAGCATGGGAGGGGAGGGGGGTCGGATTATGAGATGGGGCACCAAACTACTAGGTAGGACTATGAAGTTCCCTTTACACTCATAAGAAATTATGTGATAAATTGTAGTGGAAGCTAAAGCAGTTAGAACAGGCTTGAAAAACGCCTAAGTTTAAATAACAAAGTTTCTAGATCCTTTTTATAACAAATGAGTATTTAGGATCACTGAATAATCATGAAAGATAAAACCATTTTTAAGCAAGTTCCGTCACATCACTGTTATTCTTTTGCTCACAAGGACTTTGAAATTCCTATGATTGTAATCAAGCGTAAACGAGTTGGAATAATCAATGTTGTGGATGACTCTGAAGTATGGGCCCATGAATATCGATCAGATCAATCAAAATGAACACCTAGGACTAGTACAGAGAAACCAAAGCTTTGGATCAATGTAGATGACAATAGGAAATCTGTTACTAAAGCAGGACTGGTCTGTCGCAATGCAAATGGATGAGAATGACGCCAAACCCTTTGCCCTCTTTCTCCTGCAGCATCTTGATGTGTAGACAAAAAAGAACACACAGATGCAAAGGAACCTTCAAGAGTACTGTACTTTTCAATCAGTCAGCTCCTTTCAAAAATTGTCTACTTTAACATCAAGTTTCCTCCATTTATTTTTGACCTGAGACTAAGGAGTTGTGCAACTGCAGCTGCTCTTTAAAACTCAACCACTCTTTGCTTCTTCATTACTAGGAACAAATAAAGGTTTTTCTGTAAGTTGAACCTGACTTAAATGACTTTGTACTTTGAATGATTTAAAATTCAGTCCGAAGAATTTAGACAGTACAAATTCTAAGAAACTCGTAACGATTTCTGACCCACACTACCATTTACCTCAATGTAGTTTAGTTTCCTACCTAAGTAATCTATGTGTTGCGGACAAGGATAGGGTCTTTGAACTTTTTTAATCTGTCAATGATATTGGTTAACGATATTGAACGGAGTGTGGGAGAGTACGCACGATGACAACCAAATGTAAATGGAATATGGAGTTTTATTCTCTATTACAGTTCGGAGATTTACCACCATAAACAGGGAACTGGGTAAGAATGAATACGAGCACAGGCAACACTCAACTCCGTTTTGACTACTGACACCCAAGTTCCAAGTGAATCGGGACGTTTGAGGTGCCTAGTCAGCATAAATTCCCTGGATGGGCCTTCGCTAAATTAAGGATTTTGGTTTGTCCCAGACCATTAGTAACAATTGAGAACTTGGGCATTTGGGAGGATACCTCCTCTTATCGAAGAAACACATTTAACAGGGAAAACTAACTAGAAAATATCTGGTGCGTTGCAACACACAACTTTCCTTAGCTCTACGTCTTACGCGTCGTTCACTTTCTACATGCCTTTTTCTATTTAATCAATTCATTTATCACTCAGTTCATTACTTTCCTTGGTTTTAACTTGGTCAATAACACTTCAGAGCAGCAGGAAGCGGTAGCGCTTACAGTTCCGAAATTTATTGTGCTGCTCGTACTCATTCCCAGACCATTACTGAGCAGTTGGTACACAGAGAATTAATGAGGCTGTAAACACGATTTTTTGATGGAGGTGATTCTTTTGCAGAGTTATTAGGTGCAAACCTGTAGAACTGGGAGTAGGGGAAATGGTGGTAGTTGAAATTCCGAAATTTCTTGAGGGACCCCCATATATCTTATGAGCGTTTTTGAATTCTCACCCTATAGATATTGGATCACACTACTACACCAATTTTTTTTTAAAAACATTCTAGTAACATTTCAGCGGAGTTTATAAGAAAAAAATTGTGCTAAAGTGATTTTCGTCAAACATTTTGATAATTTATTGAGCTGCTCTCGCCATTTTCCCACAAATTGGAATTTTAGGGTATGATCAACTTGTTGAGAGCTATCAAAATAAAAAAGTTAATCAAAATCATTACAGCTTGTTTTGAGAAAAAAAAATTTTGTGTTTTGATTGCTATGATAACTATAGTTAACTTTCAATGGATTTTGCTCATACCCCTACTTTGGCGTCCCATGGTAACCTGTGGGCGAGATATCAAGTTTGAGCTGATTTGGTACAGCCATTTTCTCTAAAAATCGTTCACAGACACACAGACCATTTTCCCAAATAGGGTTTTTTGGACTCAGTAGGGTCTGAAACGTAAAGATCTGAAGAAAACTCTTTTCTGAAGGAAAGGAAGGAAAGACTTTTTTCAGCCGATTACATAATTTTCCTTTCTATTTTGTAGAGCCATGGAAAATAAAAAACCCTGCAAATTATTACACAACGGTTTATTATTCGGATAAACAGCTTGACCTAGCATTAATGCTCCGAGACCTATCCCGTCCGATTCAGCATCAAAAAATATCAAAACGAAACCCAAAAAAAGGTCGAAAAGAACTGAATCGTAATATTAAAATTAAAAAAAAAAACAACAAAAGTATCTGGAAAAAACTGAATTTTAATATGAAATCATGCACGCTAAATACTAATATCAAAATGTAACCAAAAATCTATGAAAAAAACCAAAATGAGAATGAAACGAAAGAATCTAAAAAAATTGAATCATATTAAAACCAAAAAAAAATGAAACGTATGAACTATTAAATAAATAAACAAAAAATAAACGAATAATGAAAAGTTCAATCAAAGATAACAGATATTTTGCTAACAGAAATAGTTGAGACGGAGCGAAACAGTCATTCGTGGAGGTGAAGACGAAGATGGAGGCAATCGGACAATAAAGGGACAAATCGTAATGCCAAAGGTTATATACGAAACATGAGCACCTAGGGGAAGGGAAGCAAAAAGAGTGGCCTTGGCACCCAATCGGGGGACGTTGCGAGTTGAGAGTCGAGCGGGTGGCGTTGCGAGGCGAGGACGAGGCGGGTGGTTTTTTATTGTGACGGGAGGGTGGGAGGGAGTTCAAACAACGAAACATTGACTTCCGCTGTAGTTCCCGCGTTGTACTGCGTTTCGTTAATTTTTTTAATCATTTTTTGCCCATTACAACCACGGGTTTTGTCTGATCGGATTGCCGAGATGGCGGGCACAACTAGGTACCAAATCGGATTTTTGTGCGAAAGAACGAATTTTTTAGACCACGTTAAAGGCACAAAACGGACGAGCGGACGGACATTGAAAATTTGGAATCTCCAAGTCTTGAAACGTAAAGTATCAAATTTTGAGGGGGGGTTGTAAAAAATTTTTCGTGATCAAAAACATAGGGTTATTATTCAGAATGAATAATAAACCAAAAGACACACAATGGAGTTATCATAAGTAACCAGTACAGGATGTTAGTCTCCTTAATACCGGGTGACAATGATGAGAGAAACAAGCAGTTCCAGTAATAAATAGGTTTAAAGACAAGATCGCTGTAATTTATCTCAAACAAAAGATAAACACCACAGCAGTAGCAACTGACGTTTTATTCTGGATTTCAATTGCTGTACTACATTAAGTAATGAAAAATCAAGGACATACTTGGTAATGCCAATCTCTCCCTCAATCTAGTCCATGGCAGAATCAAAATTGATAAGTAGACCTGAAAGAGATATTAAACTAAGTAGTACAATACAACTAAACAATCATCTCGTACAACTAAATATAGATATATAATGTAACACATCACAATTCTTTCCTCACCCTTAAATTCAGAATTACCCTAAACAGGACCTTCATATTTATAGGGAACAAAATGTAGATATTGGATGGTTTGTGAGAAAATTTAAACACACATGAACCTGTTAAAATAATCTCATTTTATGATTTTTCAGCTTACATATCTCTTACTTGGCTTTTGCAGCTGTAATCTATGTGTTATAAGTAGTTCTACAAAGAGCTATCTAACCATAGATATTAATCAATAAATACTCACAACAGTAAATACTATTGATGATGCAAACCAAAATAGCATTCCTCCATGGCCAAAAAGAGTAAAATCCTTGCCTCGAACCTTGAAATGCTCATCGGGATTCAACATCTCTAAAGCTGCTTGGCAACTAGAGAATGCAAGAGATATTAAAGAGGTTGCTAAAAGCACGTGACGTATACTGCTACGTGAATCCAAATGACCTGTAAAAAGTTAAATAATTTTTGACGGAGGAGTTTTGACGGTCCTTTATTATGATACACTAGGTGGCAGATAAACAGTATTATGTTGGCTTACCAAATGCTAGTCCAAACACAACAACACTGATTTCAGTGGAGAGGAGAAAAAATCTAACTGTCACCCACAGGATTGTGTCTACATAAGCACCAGTGATGGCTGTACTATCTACGGTCATAGACACAATACACCTCACCAAGCTAATAGTGACGTTGGTAACAACCTGAAATAAATTAGTGGTAATTAGTCAGATGCAAACCAATTCATCACAACTATTAATTAATAAGTAAAGTTCTCATCATTTCATCATGGAATGAACAGCTTTAGAAACTTCATAAAATGTCACCACTGCTACTTTAGGTCATGTTTAAAGAGGGGGAGTGGAATGTGTTCATAATTATGAATGCATTCACAGGAATAAGAAGAAGTTAAAGAAAACCTGTTTTCCCCAGGGAAACTGGAAATTCAAAAATTGATGAAATAAGAAGTATACACCTGCAATATGTTAGCATTTCATTTCTTTCCCTTCACAAGATTCCAATTTTGGTATTGCATTCAACATGTACACCATTGGGACTCCCGTTACATACTCAATTGTTGGCTATATTTGCGTTGATGGATGAATGAGGATACACAAGAGGTATCCCCCTGAATCCAAGCAAGACAGATAATTAAGCATTTATCTTTTGCTAGGCAGAAATTATTTAAACGAGCGTTTAAATTAATTAAACATTTCAAAGACCTGATGCAATAATCAGATCATTAGCAATTGGTTGTTTGAATGGCTTTCGGATGTTTGTTTTCACTACTCTATTCCATTAATTTTACTGACAACTTGGACATAGTTATCAGGATATTTTGCTCTTCAAATTGGACAGCGACTGAGGATATGTTACGCATATAAAGTCAGCAGGTCAGAACTATTCAATTTTTGATTGGTTATATAACACATACAATTTTACAAATATATGTAGTAGCTCTAATTAGAAAAACAAAACTATACATACCAAACCATAAAATGCCATAAAAATTGGACTAGAAGTAGCACGAAGTTTCAATCGAGCTCGGTTGAATCGAATGGCAAGGAACGATAAAAATAGTAAATTGGGCAAGAACATTATCAAGTCCCATAGTTGCACTCTGAAAAAAAAAAAAAAAAAAAAAAAATCAATAGTCCACTGTACACGCTGTTCATGTTCTGAAGGTACAGTTTGTTTGATAATCCAGTTTCAAATTATTTTCCTCGTCTTATTTCTGTGAGCTCTTTTGAGAATTGTTCCTTATCACACACCAGTTTTAGAAGGATAACTAAAACTCATAAATGTGGCACTTGATTAAGAGGAAGGTTCAGAGCAACTCGCAGGCATTGAAATTTGTTACTCTCTCCGAACAGTCGGCTTAAAGTGATGAACTAATAACACGTCACAAATTCTAATCTGTAATTTACTTCTAAAATACTTGGTGCGACGCATTCCACAAATTTTCTCAGCCCCTTGTTCATTCAGCCTTATTCATGGCTTTATCTACCAATCTAATCTACTTTTTACTTTCCGCTACCCGAAGGGAAGGAAAGTATAGTAATCGGCCCAAAAAAAAAAAAAAATTTGGGTTTTCTTCAGATCTTTACGTTTTGAGGCCTACTGAGTCTAAAAAACCTAATTTCGGCGCGTGGTCCGTGTGTGTGTGTCTGTAGTTCGATTTGCGGGAGAACGGCTGATCCGATTGAGCTGGTTCTTTTTTTGTTTTGTTTGGTATTTTTTTTAGACACCAAAATAAGGTTATGGACGATTTCGGCCGTTGGGAAGGGAGGGAGGGGGACGAGAATGTACCAAAAACTAAGGTTTTTCGCATTTTTCTCGAAAACAGCTCTAACGATTTTGATTAAACTTTCAAATTATCTTCTACTAATCAATACCTAACTTTTCTTCTCTATACATATCTCCATGAAAATACGGTGAACGGAGATATAGGCCTATGAAGCAAAAATAGGTTTTTTACGCTTTATGGCAAAACGGCTTCAACGATTATCACCAAACTTTCAAGATGTATCCGAATAGTTAATACCTACATATTGTTTTCAATAAATGTTCCTTTGACAGTCCATTGAACAGAGATAAAAATCAAAATGTGTCGAAAATAACGTTTTTTTCGAACATTTCCGTAAATTCCAGCGTAACTTCTTCACCAGATGTGATAAATCCTAATGGAATGTCTTCTAGTTACCCATACCCACATTTTGTTCTCTATAATTATTTCTGTATATATATGTTGAACGGAGATATAAGCCAAGTTAACTCAGAAAGGGAGATTTTTCGCATATTAATTCATTGGTTTTCCAATTTTCTCAAAAACGGCTTCAACGATTTCGATCAAACTTTCGGAGTACTCTCAGCTAACTAGTACATACATTTTGTTTTGTATAAATGTTCCTGTAAAAATGCGTTGAACGAAGACTAGTTTTTCTAGGAAGTATCATGTTTTGGAATTATCAGGTAAAAATTGTGTGATTTGTCAGCAAGAGAAACGGCAGAGGTTTAAATTCCAGAATTTCTGGGGGTGTGCTATTAAAGCGGTATTGCATAGGTAATTATAGGACTACCACATTAGTTTTCTGAGGACGACTGTGTCAATATGAGCAAAATGCATAAAATTTAAAAAACCCTGCAAATTATTACACAACGGTTTATTATTCGGATAAATAGCTTGACGTAGCATTAATGCTCCGAGACCTATCCCGTCCGATTCAGCATCAAAAAATATCAAAATGAAACCCAAAAAAAGGTCGAAAAGAACTGAATCGTAATATTAAAATAAACAAAAAAAAAAAAAACGAAAGTATCTAGAAAAATAAGCGAATAATGAAAAGTTCAATCGAAGGTAACAGATATTTTGGTGACGGAAATAGTTGAGACGGAGCGAAACTGTCATTCGTGGAGGTGAAGACGAGAACAAGGCAATCGGACGATAAAGAGACAAACCAATGGCGCTTCCTAGAGGAAGCAAAAAAAAAAAAACACCGGCGCCCGTAAACGTTGCGAGTCGAGTCGAAAGGGGAGGCGAATGGGCGGCGTTGCCAGTCCAGATGAAACGTTGACTTCCGCTGTAGTTCCCGCGTTGTACTGCGTTTCGTTAATTTTTTTAACCGTTTTTTGCCCATAACAATCATGGGCTTCGTCCAATCGGATTGCCGAGATGGCGGGCACAACTAGATACCAAATCGGAGTTTTGTGCGAAAGAACGAATTTTTTGGACCACGTTAAAGGCACAAAATGGCCCGGACGGCGGATGGACATTGCAAATTTGGAATCTCCATGTCTTGAAACGTTAAGTATCAAATTTTGAGGGGGGGTTGTAAAAAATGTTTTGTGACTGAAAACATAGGGTTGTCAGAATGAATAATAAACCAAAACTGCGCTACAATCGAATTTCTGATAATTTATTGTGCTGCTCTTGTCATTTCCTCACGAATGAGAATTTTATGGTACCATCGAGTTATTTGGAGCTGTCTGTGTAAACAACTAATTCTAATTCGTTAGAGCCGTTTATGAGAAAAAAAGTTTGTTTCGAACACTACAGTAACTATAGTTGTTTTTAGGTGGATTTTGCAGATTCCCTTATTGCGGTGTCCCATAGTTACTTACTGGCCAATGACCAAATTTGAGTCGATTTGGTCTTGCCGATTTCTCTCAATTAGCCCAGCTTTATAGTTGTCATCTATAACTAGTTATTATTTATGTCTCATAACGTACTTAAATTGATAACAGGGACTGTCAATGGGCGGTAAGCTGCAATACTTTACGCCTGGGATCGACCTACTTCTCCGCCTGTGCCGCTGTAACTGTAATGTTCTTTACAAATTACAACAAAAATGACAGCAAGTTGAGAAAAGATGGCTTTTTATACATAGGAGTGTGTATAGGGAGAATAGTCCAGTCGAGTGGGACGAACAACCTTGTTCAGTCCTCAATTTGGATCAAGGTACATGGAGGGAGATCGTAAGCCCTAGAATTTGTCACAAAATTTATTAGTGTCTCAAAAAAACTAGATGATGGCGAAGATCATAACCAAGCGCCTAACAAAACTTAACAGATCTTGACTGACTGCTCGAACAGCTCGTTACGAAATACCCGAAGTTTCGAAATCCGACCAGCTCAACAGTCATCCTACGTAAAGTCACGTTTGCGCAATACAGGTTTAAAATTACACACTTCGACATACTAAGTATACCGTACAACTCGTATTCAAGGTTTCATTCATAGCCACAGGGCCAAACTCCATCGGCTCACCTTGAATTGAAAACTTCCGTGTACAATATCAGCTTGCAAATGTGCTCGTCGTGTGGAGGGAAATAAGAGTCATTCTGAGGAAGAGCAGGAGATATTTGGGTGACATCGGCCGCACCTTCGTTGAGATTCACTCCCATAATAACATGTAGCAGGCTGGCAGACGGAGATACGCAGTAGGACGATCAAGAAGCGTCCATTGGTCCAGTCGAGAGGATTTTACTGACCTGAATCCCAGGCAAAGCACGAAATTTCCTAGCAAACCGCTACGGCGACGCGCATACAGTGAAGCCCTAAAGCGAAACGCGTTATTTGTTTCTCGATTATGAAACGCTTTCCTAAGTTTGTTTATCAGCAACAGCTGCGAGATTTGACAACTCCTGGTTTGGATTATCACATGAACCTTACTTTGAACATTATGAAAGGTTCTTTCTTCTCCTTCAGTTACAACGACGACGGCTATGTAAACAGGGCGCAGTTTCAATGCGCAACCTTCTGACCTACAAACAAACTAGCAACATTTTATCTTTGTAGATGATGTCGTGAGAAACAATATTTAGTGTTTTTTCTCGATTTTCTTGAGATATATATGTAAAATGCAGGGGGTCGCGTTTAATCTGTTCAAGACGCCTTAATTTTCCGAAGTCAGGTCCGTTTCCTTTTGGTTTATTATTCATTCTGACATAACCCTATGTTTTCAGCCACAAAATATTTGTTACAACCCCCCTCAAAATTTGATACTTTACGTTTTAAGACATGGGGATTCCACATTTGCAATGTCCGTCCGCTGTCCCCTATCCGCCATCCCTCGTTCAGGCCATTTTGTGCCTTTAACGTGGTCTAAAATATCCGTTCTTTCGCCCAAAAATCCCATTTGGTATCCAATTGTGCCCGCCATCTCGGCAATCCGATCGGACGAAGCCCATGGTTGTTATGGACAAAAAATGGTTTAACCCTTGCTGCCACAGGTGCCAGTTTTCCCGTCAAGGCCACATGTGTGCCTCTCAGGCACAGTACGTGTTTTCATGTTTTCAATATTTTTTTTTCTAGTAAAATCAATCATATTCTTACTACTGCTTAATTTTTTACTTTTTATACTATTATATTGTTCAGATATATGTAATTTTATTTATTTTACAGCTACGCACTCGACACAAATTAGGCAATCTACGGGGTAAAAAACAAAATAAAACAAATATTAACGAAGAATACCTCAAATTTATTAAACTTTTAAGAAAAACAAAATTTTTAAAGAAACTAAAAATATATTTAAAATTATTATATTATCTTCACTACCAAAGTAGGGACTAGTCGGATCACAACTGATTCCTTAGTAAAATCACAAGTTTAGTTTAGGTTTTAGTTTTTCACTATTTCACTTCGTCTACAACACAAGAGATGCATACCTTGCGCAAGCATTCCAAGCAAATCAGTTTCTTACACTTTATACACATGTATGCAGTTTTCCGATTTTTAGTGTAAGGGCACGGTGAACACGTTTTTCTCTTTCCCAATCTGTCATCATGTGTATGTTATTGATATGATGAAATGTGTGCGGGGTTCGCAATAATAATAATAACAATAAGCCAGAAGAATCCTAGTAAAACTCATGCCGGTACAATAGTGGCTGGCATTTCGGCTTCTTACCAATGTAAAAAGCCACATGTGTGCCTGACATACACATACTTAGAATGTAGTGCTAGCCACATGTGTGCCTGACAGACCACCTAAGTTTTGTAAACATATGATTAGATACGTTATTAATGAAAGATGGAAACACATCCAACCTGTAGACTTGTTAATGATTGACTGAAGGACGTTTACAAAGGTCACCCTTGAAGGGAGAAGGAGAAGGGTTGCCAACATTCGTAAAACAAATATCCCTACGTGCCTCACAGACCCACCCGTGGTGGTAAGGGTTAAACAATTAACAAAACGCAGTATAATCGCAAATAAGCCGTGTTTCGTATCGTTTCCAAGGTATTTTTACATCCTGGGTCGAATGGAATGAGTATCAGACGTTTAAAACTGCGTATAGGGAAATTACAGTAATTATTAGAGTCAACTAATTGAAAGAACTCGCGGGAACTACAGAGGAAGTCAACGTTCCATCGTTTGTACTCCCTCCCTCCCGTCTCATCAAAACCACCCACCCGCTCGCCTCGCAACGTCATGCCAATTGCCGAGGGTTCGCTGGAAGTCCCTGTCCCAATTTCCCTGACTCTTTTTGCTCGACGGGGCGTAGGAAGGTTAGGGCCACTTCATCTGCACACCCCTACATCGCATCATAAATGCCTACAGACTTTTATGGGCACCTGGCAACGGGGGAATATTTAGTTATTAAAGAAATTGGGTTATATCCGCCAGTAGGCAAATTACTAAAGTTAACGTACCTGTTAGGTGAGTCCGTCTCCTCTGGCAGGTGAGTTACTGTGGGCAAGCGCTTTCGATGTAAAGACATCATCGTCTGGCCATTAAGTCAGTACTGGAGTCAGTCAGTTGGTCGTGGTCTTTATATACAAAGAGAAAGGTGAAAGGGGTGATGGAGCGTTGGGGAAGGGGCGGGGAGAGGAGGTCATGTACCTCAGAGGGAAACCCCCTAGAGATAAATGGAACGTGTTGGATGGTCTGTCAATTGTGGAATTTACGAACAAGTCCATTGAACAGGAATAAAAATCAAAATGTGTCGAAAATAACGTTTTTTCGAACATTTCCATAAACTCCAGGGTAACTGCTTCACCAAATTTGATCAAAGGTTCAGAGTGTCTTTTAGTCACCCATACCAACATTTCGTTTTCCATAATTATTTCTGTATATATATGTTAAACGGAGATGTAAGCCAAGTTAACTCAGAAAAGGAGATTTGTGAATATTAATTTATCGGTATTCCAATTGTCTCAGAAACGGCTCTAACGATTTCGATCAAACTTACAGAGTAGTCTCAGCTAACCAGTCCCTACATTTTGTTCCATATAAATGTTCCGGTAGAAATGCGTTGAACGAAGATATAGCACCCGCATATGTAGCTGGTGTTTGAACTTAAAGGGGTGGCGGAAAGTTGTGTGTTGCTACACACCACTTGTTTTCATAGCCTTCAATAAAAACATGGTGAAACAGTTATAAGCTTCTTAGTAGCTGTCAATGCTGGAAAGTTTGGCTGCTCTTCCACAAACCATCGCTCACTGCTCTAGAAACTACAGCTGAGCAGTATGTAGTTTCTTGTTTCCTTCACACTAAACTATGTATGGGGATATGGATGTTATTATACTCTCATGGTATAGTTTATTGCCACCTCGATATTGCTGAGAATGCCAGAATGATGTGAGTGGGATTTATAAGTTAAACATCTGTTGCACATAACTTTTTGCAACGTACATAAATTCGAGAATTCACTATATATAGGAGCGGACTATCTTTAGTAAACGCATTTGTACGGAAACTTGTTTCCAGAACAAACCTGGAAGTAACACACACCGTAAGTGGCCTTGCTATTTGTTTGTACAAAAGCACGTGGTTATCAAAATGACGGTTCCTTAACACTCGTAAGAGTTAAGTGCTAAGCGGGGGAGTTAAGTGGATGTTACCAGTTTTCAAAATCACTTCTTTGACAAAGACATTTTTGACAACTAAAAAAAAAAAAGACCACATTAACACACGTGGTGAAACAACCGTTTCCTATTATTGTACCCAGTGGGATATGGAACCAGAATCAACAATTTAGGCGAAGGAACACCTCAAAAAACTAGACTGAAGGTGAAGCGGAAAAAAAAATTGATGTACTAAATGATGCACATTTTTTTGCCACTTGATCCCTCATCAGGTAATAAATCGCTTTGATGGATCTCAAAAGTGCTTAGTATGCAATGCTAACAATTCAGACACTTATTTTACTTAATCTCTTTCTGTAAAGTGTTTTTAATTTTACATTTTAGGATTCCCTAATTTGGTGAGGTAGTCTTTCACTAACTAATTTTATTTCAAGATGTTGGCCTGACTGGGATACTTGTAGATTTTTTTCAGACGTAGTTATAGGAGAGGACCTTCATGATGAACGCAAGTTTTTTTGAATTAAAAATTTACTATCGTATGGTTAGGTAGGTATGTGCTTATAAAAATTGGAATTAAATCTACACACTTCGGTGAAGTCGTTGAGCTGTTCATTCTTACCAATTAGTATTGTCACTTTTTCAAATGAAATTTCTTGCTCTTGTAAAAAATAAATTGTTTGGCGCAATAAAATCCTCTTCTTCGTGAGACTGAAAGAAATGGAATGAAAAAAGATCCTTAAATACTCTTAAATACACTGTTCTCCTGGCCTTGACTGGCAACTAGTAATCTTCTCTTATGTCAGTTGATGTTGTGTGTTTTACGTGCATTGTCTAAATGTGCCTATTTCCCGTTTTTATCAAGAAAGTTGTAATTGGTTGGGATACAAATTTTGAGTTCTCTTCAGATCTTTATGTTTTAAGGTCTACTGAGGCAAAAATATCTGGTGCGACTCATTACGCAACATTCATTGGCCTCAAATCTGTTTTTCATTCTGTTTTTAACCACGTTCAACATGACAGCAGGAAGGCCCTTATGGTTATGGACTTTATTGTGTTGCTCCTACTTGCACTAGGAACGTTATTGAGCAACCAGTGATTCAAGAGACTGTCTACAGCCGCAGGTTACTGTGGTCCTTCTGAATCTCAGGGAGGGCTGAATCATGCCCTGCGAGGAGGAAAAGCCGTATGTGCCATCGAAAGATAGGATGGCCCAGCAACCATTCTGGCCTTAAGGGTTGCCTGACCCAAATATGGTACCACAGGAGTACACAGCCGACGGCATTGTGTCAGTGCATTATGGGTTAGGGCCACAACAGGTGGCTGCCTGTAGACAGGTAAGGGAAAGTTAAGTAGAATGGAGCAATCCAACTCCTACCCAGAGCAGGGCTTAAAAGGCTGGACAATTTGCTTGCACTGCAGACATTATGGTGGTCGCGGAGTCACTGGAGGGTGGTTCTCCCATCTCAATTTTGGTTTTTAACCCATTCAATGCGGGGAAAAAAAGCGATGTTACGCCCTATCCTGAAAATTTTCTTGTATAATATTTGACATTGCGGTTTTTTTAAATTCTCATTATTGTCCCTAATGATGAAAAAATAGAAATCAGGTCATCTGTGCATTTCTCAATTTTTGGCGCATGGCATCATTTGATGCCACTCGTACAGTGGGTTGGGCAGAGTATGGAAGCTTGCAGCACTGGTTATGCTAACCCTCAAGACGCCTAAAGAAATCACTGTCAAGAACCCCTAAGATTTAGACGAAAAAGGTCTAAAAAATGCAAATATAATGTTTCGGTATTACAATTTATAATACGAATTTGCGTGGTGTGGTGGTAATGTAAAAAAAATGAACCATTATTGTACTGCTATAGTCATAATTATTGCATGAGTATAATATTGATACAATGAAGGACTGTACAATGATGATACAATTAAGTACAGTAGTAATAATTTATTGCTATGATAGTCATAATTATTTGACTGAAAATAACAATGGAAAATTGAAACGTTATGTACAGCAAAGTGGTAACAATCCTTAAAATATACAAATAATTTAGTAATCCCTGTTATGTCTATGACGCGAGGGGGGGGGGGGGGTTCGTCACCCTCGTTTCCCGAAAACCCAGAGATGCTTACCTCCTCATCAGACATGAACACCTCTAATATCTCCGCAGTCAGCATCTGTCATATTGGACAAATACCATAATTTCGCATCAGACTCCTTTTTTGTGACAGTGGGGTAAGAAGTGCTTCGTCACATGAAGAGAAATCTATAAGTAAATAAGTGGAGAGTCGTATATACCTCTTTAGTGGATGGCCAAAAACATGACAGGTGGAGAGTCGTAAATATCTCAGAAGGCCGAACTTATGACTCAAGGTTTTGAAAAATGTGGTCTTACCTGGTCTCTTGCTGCTACCACCAATGTTAGCCCAAGATGTTGAAGGCTGGCTGTCTGTAAGAGTGAAAATAAAATGAATCCATTTATTGAAATAATTGATGTACCGTCTTATACTATGTACTCCTAAAACACAAACATTCTGAAAAATGGTCTGTGCGTAGTATGTACGTAAGAAGTCACAACCGCGAATGTAAAATGGTCGGTAATAAAAATCTTCTTTCAGGAATATGTTTCAATATGTCAATAAATGCAAATGATCATTTATTCAGATTCTAGAAAACGCCCATTTTTTCTGACCTGAAATCAGATGCCCTCCATCCGATCCTCATGCCTACTATAATTTATAAGAACCGAAAAAAAAACAATTTTTTTCTCGTAATTTTTTCAAAAACATATATTATTGAGCGTACCTTTATCATCCATCGCGTTTTTTTCTCCAGCTCCTTCACTGCAAATGTTTCCACTGAAAATACTGCAGGCTTCTTCACTGAAAGTAGGTAGTAAATAATATGAAATCAGAAAACTGGAAATTCCATAGTAAATATACCAATTATCAAAATTTTGAGCTCTTCATTTTGAGTTTTATTATTTTTACTGTAAATTTATTATTATCCCACGCAATATCCACGTTGAAATATTACTTTTACACAAGAACAATCGAAAAAACTGGCTTGAAATAAGGAAAATTGACTTACCTTCGAATATTTGAGATTTGGAAACGAAAAAATTGCGCTAGACTCTTCCGAAATGTGTTGGTTGACTCGCAGATTGTTACTGAAGGACTTGCAACTACGCGAGAAAGGTAAAAACGGACAACCGAATGGTCGGAAAGGTTGGCGAGGGGCGCTCTTATTGTTGGGCATGGCATCGTATGATGCCACCCGTACGAGACGAAAACCACCATGACATCATGTGATGCCATCCGCACTGGATGGGTTAAGCTGTGGGATCTGAGGGAGGTAGGCAGTCCCCCAGACATCCCCAAATGCAGAATCTTAACTATCTATGTGATTTTTTTTCTTTTGAGAAAGATCGCCTCCACAGTTAAGGAATAATCATGACTATCGCCTCTAATTCAATTCATTTTTCATTCAGGTCATTTGAACTTGGTCAAACATAACTTCACAGTGGGAATTAACTGCGCTGCTCCTACTCATGTCCCAAAATTTTTGAGCAATTAGTACACAAAGAATTAATAAGACTGTAAACATGATTTTTTAGAGAGCAATAATAATCAATATGTAGGAGCCACTCCACAAATCCCTGAATTTCTCTCAGTTTTTACTTGATAAAACCTGAAACTGCGATTATTATCCTTCTCAAAAAAAGTTTATTCCAGTCTCATTAGTTCATTCGTTATGTTAGACCAGTCCAAATGGACTGAGTGAAAAATGAATTGAATTAGTAGTTATAGCCTTGAAAACCGGAGAATTTATGTAGAGCTTAGGAAAGAAAGCTGCATGATGCGTCACACCTGATGTTTCCAATAAATCACTTATTGGTGGAAAGTTTGAAATCATTCATAACATAATTAGAAACTACCCTAGAAATTTTGGAATTCAATCCACCTATGTTTCACTTACTACCATCATTGCTTATTCGTGATAATAAAAAAAAATTATTACACAACGGTTTATTATTCGGATAATCAGCTTGACCTAGCATTAATGCTCCGAGATCCATCCTGTTCGATTCAGCATCGAAAAATATCATAATGAAACCCAAAAAAAGGTCGAAAAGAACTGAATCGTAATATTAAAATAAACAAAAAAAACGAAAGTATCTAGAAAAAACTGAATTTTAATATGAAAACATGCATTCTAAATATTAATATCAAAATGTAACCAAAAATCTATGAAAAAAAAAACAAAATGAGAATGAAACGAAAGAATCTAAAAAAATTGAATCGTATTAAAACCAGAACGTCGGGGAAATTGGAATGGGGGCGCCCGAAGCGAACCCGGGGGGAGTCGAGTGTTGGGAGGGAAGCGAGCGGGAGGCGCGTTGCTCGCTCGCCTCGAGAGCGGTTGGTTTTTTAAAGAGACGGGCGGGGCGGAGGGAATTCAAACGACGAAACGCTTGTAGCTCCCGCGTTGTACTGCGTTTCGTTAATTTTTTTAACCGTTTTTTGCCCATTACAACCACGGGCTTCATCCGATCGGATTGCCGAGATGGCGGGCACAACTAGATACCAAATCGGAATTTTGGGCGAAAGAACGAATTTTTTAGACCACGTTAAAGGCACAAAACGGCCCGGACGGCGGACGGGGGACGGGGGACGGCGGACGGACATTGCAAATTTAGAATCTCCATGTCTTGAAACGTAAAGTATCAAATTTTGAGGGGGGGTTGTAAAAAATTTTTCGTGACCGAAAACATAGGGTTATTATTCAGAATGAATAATAAACCAAAACCATAAACTCGATCTTTCTCAAAAAAATCGAGTTGTCAGTTTTATAAACCATCTATCCGCTGATTACTCAATAATGGTCGTGTCATTAGTGGGAGCAGCTCGATAAATCCTGAAACCTTAACCATCACAAATTTCTTCATAAACACATCTCTCTATTTGACCGTCATTCAGTGATACATCTTGTTTGCAGTTTGACATGCAACATGCAAGTGAAGGTAGAAGTCAATAGGGTTTTTTAGGGAAAGACTCTCCCGCAAATCATCAAATGGATCGATGAAAGCCATACTGGTTAAAATGTAAACGCACTTGTTTGGGGATCCCAATTTTGTTGTATAGAAAGTGCTCATCAATGCGTTCATTTCTTCAATTCATGAGAGTTTTTGTGCACTATTTATTGTGTTAGTATAAGTGTTTGGAGCCAATTAAAACACAGATAAACGGGTTGAAGTATGAAATAAAAATCCAAGTATAACGACCTCAGGATGATTGTGATCCATGGAAAAGTGAATGGGAAACTATCAGTAGCTAATTTACCAATTATTGGTGTAAAAGTGGTTCAAAGGTATTTGAGCCCAACTCAGGATAGTTCAATGCCCCCGCTTTCTTCTAAATCACCTATTAGTGCTGTTTAGTTAGTGGTCCAGTGAATAGTTACTATTCGCCAGAAAATAATCACCATGTCACTATTTGGACGACTGTTGAAGTGCCTGCCGATCTATTGTCTTTAACCTTTCATACAAAACACCCATGACCTGCACAATGTTTTCCTTTGACGCAATTGAGGCAATTGCATGCTAGCAGCAGTATTTAACTGAAAATGGACTTAGGAGCTGGTAGTGCACCCTGTATGTACTATGAGCCTCTTGTGTGCGGGTGAGCGAGTGGAGTATATTCTAGAGCTTGGGGCATGATGAGCACTCCCCCCTTAATGGACAGCCAAACTTCCCCATCTGAGGGTTCAGAAACAGTCAACATGAGAAGAAAACAAGGCTCGCTTAATAGCTACAAAGATTAGGATACAGCTATTCAGACAACAATGCATGGCAATAGTCACTTTGTCTAGCCCCATATTCCCGATTCAGTTCATAAGTCAGGCTTTCAAATCCTGCCGGCGAGGGCTCACAAAGAATGAGTACTCCGCATAATTTTCTTGCACATTGCAATAGGTTCACCTGCCGTTATTTCCACAGTGAGTACCTCCAGCCTTGCACTGTGGCGCTGGTTAAATGACAGCCTGCTGTACTTCCATAGGTATGAGTTTGGTGGATGCTGAGTGAGTGCCAGTACTCTCAGACGCTAGCAATACTGCAACCCCCATGAGGTATGTGTGGGACTGACAACACTCTAGACAACCGAAGTCCAGCGTGTTGTATAATCTAGAAATATTATTTACAATACAATTATTACTAGATAAACAAATATAACTTGTTGGTACTTAATTAACTAGCTAAACATAGTCACCTACAGATGGCATTGGTTACAAGATGTCTTCCCTCTTAGTCAATGTTTTGTCAGAGATCTATTGGCGAAGATATATCAAGTTTTCCCATGCTGTAATTCATCGAATCCTTAATAATACTACATAATTCTGTTGAAGTTGTGTTACATTCATGGGAGGGGCATCATCTTACTAAGAATCGAAATCTTAATGAGTGTCAAAGGTTAGTTGTCCCCTATTCTAGTAGGAAATACCTAGCAAGGGTCGATTGGAATTTTTGTCATTTCTCAAGATGAAAACGAATTATGTCAACACTAACAATCTTGCCTGTAGAATATTTTGGTACATATTCAAGAGCCATCTTCGTTAATTGCTTCATGACAAGGTCTTTTGAGTGTTTTGGTAAATCATACGTCTGTCTAAGGGGTTTAAATGAAAGTCTCATCATCTCATTTGAAATATATTAAAACGAACATTGTAACGGTGGGAAAATGACGGCTTTCGTAATAGCGTTTTCCACAGATACTTCGTTATTTGTTTGAGCCGGGGTGTGACGTACTTTTTTTTTTCATTGCAATCACCAGAGCCTAATCAGACTAAGCGCCTGCAGTAATTGTAAAATCACTTCAGCGTGCTCCTTATTCAGAAAGTGGAGCAGCAATTTCCCTTGGGCTCTGAGTCAGTCAGCTGTCACTTAACAGCTCAACACACGTTTGGTCGTTTCTGGCTTCATATCGCACATGTGGCAGAATCGTCACTGTGGTGCCTGTTTCATTCGCATCGTTACGAACCAGGCAGTGCCCAATCAGCTTGTAGTGGATGAGTGAGGGAGAAGCGAACTCGTTATTAAGTACCACTCTAGAAAAACGAATCAAAGGAAAATAAAGGAAGCGTACAATAAAATATCGGGTGCGTAGCAGCACGCAACTTTCAGCAACCCCCACAAATTCGGCGATTTGTTATACATACAAGCACTGTATTCTCGAAAAAAATGTAAGTACTGTTTAGCTGAAAGTACCCGCTAAGTTCGATCCAAATAGTTTGAACCAATTTACTGTTCCAAATCTCATTTTCCCATCCATTTAGAAATGGTTATCGATAACAAAATGTGGATATAGGTTACTAGAAGACGCTCTGTAAGGTTGGTTAACTTCAGTTTATTCGGTACTGTGGAAATTTCGAAAACGTTAGAAAATCGCTGAAAATTTTTAAACTCATTTTGGATGTTATCTCTGTGCAATGGATTATCAGGGAAACATTTATTCGGAACAATATTTAACGGGACGAACCAAACCCTTCCATTCAGCGGAGGCTCGTTCAGGGCATTTGTGCTGACTGGGCACCTCAAATTCCCCGATTCACTCGAGACTTTGCTGCCGTCAGTTGAAACCGAGCAGTTCCCTTGTAGCCGTGTCAATCACGCTCTTGTTCGATCCCACACAGTTCCCTGTTTGTGGTGGTTAAACTTTCCCGAATGTAATTGAGAACAAAACTCTGTGTTCCAATTGCATTCGGTTGGTATTGTCCTAACTCCCCGGCTCTCTTAGTACGATATTGCTTCAATATTCAGTTGAAGACACCCTGTCAGTTTGAGAAAAAAAAGGAACAACCTTCATTTTATCTAAATTTTAGTGACATCTCTTCGCCCCCCCCCCCCTCAAATCAAATCGGCTTCTCGCTTGTTGTGATGGTCCGTACAAGGAAAGCTCACAAACGCTGTTCAGGCAACCACTTGTTGCTTTTCTTGTGCCAAGCATGAAGTTTGAACAGACACGATGCCAAAGTTGTTCAGAACAACTGTAAAAATATCTGGTGCGTTGCAACACACAACTTTCCTTAGCTCTACGTCAATTCACTTTGTACATGGCCAATTCGATTCAATCAATTCATTTATCACTCAGTTCCTTTGAATTTGGTCAAACAACACGTCACAGCAGCAGGAAGCGGTAGCGCTTACAGTTCCGGGATTTATTGTGCTGCTCATACTCATTATAGGACAATTATTGAGCAATTGGTACACAGATAATTAATGAGGCTGTACACGAATTTTTTGAAGAGGGATAATAATCACTTTTGCAGAGTTATTGGGTAATAACTGTTAGAACTGGTAGTAAGCGAAACGGCGGTAGTTGAAATTCAGGAATTTCTGGAGTGAGCCCCATGTACCTCATGAGCGTTTTTAAACACTCACACTTTAGGTATTGGATTGGACTACAATACCAATTTTCTTTAACTTTCTACTAACATCCCAGCGGAGTTTATAAGGAAAAAACTGCACTAAAAACGCTTTTCGTCGAAAATTTTGATTATTTATTGTGCTGCTCTCGTCATTTTCCCACAGATGAAAATTTTATGGTGTGATTGCCATATTGGGAGCTATCAATATAAAAAATTTAATCAAAATCGTTAGAGCCGTTTTTGAGAAAAAAAATATTTGGTGTTTTGATCACTATGATAACTATAGTTCACTTTCGGTGGATTTTGCTCATACCTTTATTTTGGCGTCCCATGAAGGCCTGCCGGCTAGATATCAAGTTCGAGCTGATTTGGTACGGTGGTTTTCTCTAAAAATCGTTCACAGACACGCAGACCATTTTCCTAAATAGTGTTTTTCGGACTCAGGAGGGTCTGAAACGTAAAGATCTGAAGAAAACTCAAAAGTTTTTTTTCAGCCGATTACATAACTTTCCTTTCTATTTTGTAGAGCCAAGGAAAGTAAAAAAAGATCGGCGGCTTGTATACGTGGCGCTGTATCTCCTTTAACGCATTTATAAGGAAACATGTATCAAAACCGAAAGAACGATAAATTAATATTCAACAAAGCTCGTTTTCCAAGCTATTATGGCTTATATCTCCGTTCAACAGATGGATCTAAAAATAATTGAGGGGAATAAAATGTGGGTATAGGTTGCATGAAGACACTCGGTACAATTGATCAAATCCAGTGGAGCAATTACTCAGGAAATCTCGCAAATGCTCAAAAAGAAACGTTATTTTCGACACTTTTTGATTTTTATATCTGTTAAATGAACCGCCAGAGGATGATTTATAAAGAACGACATATAGGTATAAACTATTCGAAGACACCCCGTGAGTTTGGTGAACATCGTTTAAGCCGTTTGGCGAAAAAGCGTAAACCCCCATTTTCGCTTCACAGCCCTATATATCCGTTCACCGAATTTTCATGGTGTATTATTCAGAATAGCTGACCCGGCGAACTTCGTACCTCCTTAGCGTAAATTTGATGCACTACTTTATTTTGTATATCTCGTCATACCTGAGAAGGACTTCACTAATTTTATTAAATCAATAATTTCACTTATATATATTTACAAATCGCTATTGAAAACTGGGAATTTTGAAGTAAACACTGATCTCAATATCACGCGCGCTCTAGAAAGCAACTAATGGCCTCTGTACCCTTCACTGCTTCTCTCTATTCTGATGCTTTTCGATAAACTATATTTTTAGTTTTATGTTCCGGCGCGTAAATAAATAATGTTGATGGTTTTCCGACACGGGAACAGGCGACATATAATTGGCCATGTGAAAAACATGGATTTTCCAGGTTGATACCACATACACTTAGCGACTGCCCTTGCGATATATTTATTGACATTGGAAATGCAAGCCGCACTCGAAACTGTAGACGTTTAAAACTGAATGGCATATCGTTCGGTATCATAGAGATACGTGGGATTAAAACATCTTCGCCTTCGTACTTCACTTTCAAAATTGTGGCTCTGATGACGTTGTTCAATAATTTCTTCATCGCAAGCCGGGTGCCATTACACAGACGTGGCTGGTTAATATTCCGTAAGAACCTTGTACAGAATATTAGAAAACTACAAAAAAAAAATCAGCCAAATCGGTAAAGCCGTTTTCATGCTATGTCGTGACTACGGAAAACGGGTTTCATTTTTATATATAAGTTAGGTGTTCAACCCCGAGAAATCAGTTTTTAAAAAACACTTTATTTACACGGACCACACAACGTTCAGAATAAGCGGGCAGATGGAGGTACGGGAAGAGACTGAAGAACCCAGCTCGAAGGAGAGGTTTTATAAGACAGGAATTGCTAGGTTAGCGGGAAATATGAGAATGGGTTGTCAAGGGTTGAGTCAGCAATAATAGTTATACACTGGGCAATATTATAGTACATAACTTATATAGATGAAAAATTAACTAAAAGAACCATCGGTTCAGCCGTTCTTTCGCAAATTGAACTTCGGACTCACGGACTGCGCGCGGAAAAAAAGGTTTTTCAGACAGTAGGTAATTTAACTACAGACAGACGCACTAAAGTCGAATTTCATGCTCTTACTCTTACTTCTCATGCATTACTTTAGGCCCGTGCCAGTCCATTGAAATATACACGAATAATTTTGAGGTGTGTCAAATGAGCGAATACGAATGAACGTCCCTAAAACTTGAGTACAACGTAATCACCACGTAACCTGATATACGTAATCTTTTGGAACGCATCGACTTATCAACGACACGAAATTTAAATTCCTCAGTGTAGATGACGGATTCGTGAATTGCTCAGTTTTGAACTCTCTGCTCTATTTTCTGCGATAATGGAACAGAATTCGAAGGAAGCTTGGTTGATTTACCTGATCTACGTAAAATCAAAATCCTCTTCATCAATCCTCAACGCCCGCCGCCGCTTGGTTTGATTGAAAGATTGACAGAAGCGAATTTAAATCGGGAAAAAATAAAGAGTTAAATCATGTTTCAGATAATAAATGGCCAAATAGATTGCTGTCCAATAAATAAAATTGAATATAAAGGAACTCAATAACAAAGTGAATCAACGCAATGAAAACATGAAATTCATTTACGAATAGGTATACTTCCCAAGAGAAGTGTCATTTAAAGATAAACCAATAGAAATGAAAAAAATTATAATCTATTTGAAATTGACGTGAAATGTGGCGGTGGCACTTCCGTTGTGGCATCATACTAGTACCAGCTCATGATGTTCGGCCGGTATAGCTGGTGGCTGGACGTTGTGCTCACCGCGGATAATTCAGGAGAGATAGCAGCGTATACTGTACCACACAAATGGATTGCATGTTTATGGAATAGCTGGGACAGCCTACTTATCTTTTAGCTACAACATCCCACTAAGATTAAAAAAAATACCGCAAATAACTAAAATTCCTGAAAAGAGCATTAATTAGCGCTGACTTCACTCTGGTGTGCCTTTAGAGTGGTGCAGTAGCATCTAGCCGACCAAGGCTTCTTCATCTGTCACCAGGGAACCGGACGGCACTAAACATCCGACTTCTCCCCTATTATTTTTACTTTCCTTGGCACTGCGAAGTAGAAAGGAAAGTTATTTTGGGAAAATGGTCAGTGTGTGTCTGTGGACGCGATTGAGCAAAAACGGCCGAACAAATTCAGCTCAAACTTGATATCTAGCCTGCAGATACCATGGGGAGCCAAAAGGTTGTTAGCGAAATCCGTCCAACACTAACTATACTTATCATAGCGATCAAGACACCAAATATTTTTTTCTCGAAAAAGACTATTACGATGTCGATTAGATTCTTTGTAATGATGGCTCTAAATGACACAACAGCACCGTACCCGGACGAACAAAACCCTTCCATTCAGCGGAAGCCCGGGCAGTACTATGAAATTTTCATTTGTGAAAAAATGACATGAGCAGAACAATAAATTATCAAACATTTCGACGAAAAGCGATTTTAGCGCAGTTTTTTCCTTATACACTCCGCTCAAATATCACTAGGATCCTGAGAAAAATTGAGGTTGTAGTTCAATTAAGTATGCGATGATAGTTTGACAATGCTCATAAGATACGTAGGAGCTACTCCAGAAATTACAACCCTATTACCATTTCTCTCAGTTTTTACTCAATAAATCTGAAACAGTGATTATAATCCATCTCAAAAATAATTTTGTTCACAGTCTCATTAACGCTCTGTATATTGATTGCTCAATATTGGTCTTGGCAGATGAAGGGGCACTACAATAAATTCTGGAACAACAAGCGCTCTCACGTTCTACTGCCGCGAAATTGTATTTAACGAAGTTCGAATGAACTGAGTATATAATGAGTTGAATTAGAAGCGAACGCCATGAAAAACAAAGAATTAACGTAGAGATAAGAAAAATTTTGTGATGCGTCGCACTTGATGTTTTAACGAAGCACGATCCGGACGAACCCAACTCCCCCTCCTCCTCCTCACATGACTATTCAGCATCCTACCTACGGCCGTGGATAGACGGAGCTCCTCCACCGTCTCTTGCAGGCTGCGTAGGGGCTCTGCCCACCTTGGAATGGCGAAGACGACATGTTCTGCACTGTCTGCAATACCAGTAGTAGAGTTCATACTTCTTCCCCGTTGTTTGGAGGTTGCTCGGGAAATTCTCGTGTTCCGCGAAGAACTGCGTGAAAATCTACCTTACCGTCAGAGCTTATTTAGCTTGAAGTTGACAAAGTGGTGAATATTGGAACGACCAATTACAACGCTTAAATGAGGCGAGTGAAGGAGTAAATCCTAAAAATTGATGCGGAATAAGATATTATAATCTCGTTCACTTCTCGTGACGAGCACCTTTTAGTTAAAACGATCGAAAATAATGGAGAGAGCAAACTAGATGAAGATAACGACGGAGAACTACGATCCATTTCCATCAACGAGTTGTGCTTTATGGTTCAAGTTTCCACTAACCTTCAAGTTGTAATGTTTTTCATCCAGTGTTTCCTAGAAGGTAAAATACCTGCCTCAACGTGAGTATTGAGCTCTCGGTTGGCGCACTGTTTGCTCTTCTTCAACGATGTTGATAATCCCAAAATAATATAAATACTCTTCAATTGGAGTCATCTACTCTTTATCTAGCTCATTTTTGTGCAAACTAATTAAATTCGCCCACTTACGTTTTTTCGTTTTCAACAGCTTAATGGCATCACAATACAGTATTCGTTGCTTGCGGAAAATCTGACAACAAACTTTCGAGTGTTTTCCTCCTGTAATGGAGAATATAAAACGCGGGTCTCACACACGATCACGTCAAACACATTTGTGCAACACATCAGGTAACAGTTACAGTTATGTCGATGCAGTGAAGCCATTTGAAAATTAATATCGCGGTTTTGCTATTTTTGAGTGCTTTTAAACATTTTCGTTTAAATGTGGTTCGTTGACTCAGTTTCGTGTCTTATAGTTAAATCAGTCTTATAGCATTGAAGAAAATGAACATTCAATTTGAATGTGGTGGGCCTAAATTGGATTCATTGAGAAGGATGCTGACTGACTTCGTTTTACCCACCTCCGTCAGATTTTTAGAAAATTAATGTTACCCACATTTACAGAATCCTATGTTCTTTTATTCATAAAAGTAGTCTCGAATAACATATTTTTGCTGCTGAGCATACTGACGGCACCAAAATTTTTATTGCCATTCTAGCGAATGAAAAATGTTTGGGTCTGCTACATTTTTACTTTCCTTGCTCCACGAAGTAGAAAGGAAAATTATGTAATCGGCTGAAAAAAAACATTTTGAGTTTTCTTCAGATCTTTACGTTTCAGACCCTACTGAGTCCGAAAAACACTATTTGGGAAAATAGTCTGTGTGTCTGTGAACGATTTTTAGAGAAAACCACTGTACCAAATCACCTCAAACTTCATATCTCGCCCGCAGATTACTATGGGACGCCAAAATAAGAGTATGAACAAAAACCATCGAAAGTTAACTATAGTTATCATAGTGATCAAAACACCAAATAATGTTTTTCTCAAAAACGCCTCTAACGATTTTGATTAAATTTTTTATATTGATAGCTCCCAATATGGCGATTACACCATGTAATTCCCATTAATGGGAAAATGAAGAGAGCAGCACAATAAATTACCAAAACTTTCGACGAAATCGAATTTAGCGCGGTTTATAGACAAAACAACCGTACCAAATCAGCTGAAACTTGATGTCTAGCCTACACGTTACCATGGGACGCTAAAATAAGGGTATGGGCAAAATCCACCGAAAGTTAACTATAGTTATCATAGTGATCAAAACACCAAATAATTTTTTTCTCAAAAACGGCTCTAACGATTTTGATTAAATTTTTTATCTTGATAGCTCTCAATAAGCCATCTGTACCATGAAATTCCCATTAACGGGAAATTGACGAGAGCAGCACAATAAATTACCAAAACTTTCGACCAAAACCGTTTTTAGCGCAGTTTTTTCCTTATGAAGTCCGCTGGAATGTTAGTAGAATGCTAAAAAAATTGGTATTGTAGTCCAATCCAATACTTGAAAGGTGGATGTTTAAAAACGCTCATGAGGTACATGGGGCTCACTCCAGAAATTCCTGAATTTCAACTACGCCCGTTTCGCTTACTACCAGTTCTAACAGTTATTACCCAATAACTCTACAAAAGTATTTACTATCCACTTCAAAAAATTCGTGTTTACAGCCTCATTAATTATCTGTGTACCAATTGCTCAATATTGGTCCGGCAATGAGTACGAGCTGCACAATAAAATCTGGAACTGTAAGCGCTACCGCTTCCTGCTGCCGTAAAGCGTTATTTAACCAAGTTCCAATTAACTGAGTGATAAATGAATTGATTGAATCGAATTTGCCATGTACAAAGTGAATTGACGTAGAGCTAAGGAAAGTTGTGTGTTGCAACGCACCAGATATTTTTACAGTTGTTCTGAATACCTTTGGCATCGTGTCTGTTCAAACTTCATGCTTGGCACAAGAAAAGCAACAAGTGGTTGCCTGAACAGCGTTTGTGAGCTTTCCTTGTATGGACCATCACAACAAGCGAGAAGCCGGAGTGGGCATTATACCACGGAATATTTAGTGTTTCAGTCCATTTCCCGCTCAATGTTCCTCTCTGGATGGATCTGAGCTACTTCTTCCAAAGTTGATTTTGACATATTGCTTTTTATTTTCCTTGGCTCTACGAAGTAGAAAGGAAAGATATGTAAAGGGCTGAAAAAAAATTGAGTTTTCCTCAAATCTTTACTTTTCAGACCCTACTGAGTCCGAAAAACACTATTTGGGAGAATGGTCTGTGACTGTGAACGATTTTCAGAGAAAATGACTGTACCAAATCAGCTCAAACTTGATATCTAGCCCGTAGGTTACCATGGGACGCCAAAATAAGGGTATGAGCAAAATCCACCGAAAGTTAACAGTAGTTATCATAGTGATTAAAACACCGATTTTTTTTTCTCAAAAACTTCGCTAAAATCAATTTTGTCAAAACTTTCGTTACAGCCGTTTTTTGAGAAACCAAAGTTTTGCCTTATTTTGGCGTCCCATGGTAACTGCGGGCTAGATATCAAGTTTGAGCTGATTTGGTACGATCGTTTTCTCTAAAAATCGTTCACAGACACACAGACCATTTTCCCAAATAGTGTTTTTCGGACGCAGTAGGGTCTGAAACGTAAAGATCGGAAGAAAATTCAAAATTTTTCTTTAATGAGGACGTTGACTGTTGATGAACTCGACAAACAATTTTTGTCCTCTTCAGTCACAAAACTCCTCAACTTATTGAGTGTTCTCCACAACGATCCCTGTTATCGATTCCATGTGCTTTCCATGGTTATAAGCACGCAAAACACATAGCAATATTATATGTGACAATTTAAGCACTTTAAATTCGATTGGCTGGACGAAAGACAAGGGACAGTTGGGAGGTGTTTTAATCACATCCCCATGAGCTCCACATTTAGTATGATACTGTTCGAATCAAAATTCAGTTATTGTTAACCTGTTCACATTAGTTCTTCCTATGTTCAATGAATTAACATCATTCTTGGAAGTTTATTATGTCCATTGCACATTTAATTCGTGTAATAACATTTTCAAGTCGTCCTTACCACTTATTTTAATCAATCGTTCAATCCCACTTGTCTTGAGTTATCCGACCACACGAAAACAATTTCATGCGGCTTAACCTCAGAGGTAGGAATAGTTCGTGGAGAGACGGGTATTGAGAATGTTATTCATTTCATCTTAAAATAAAGCTACCTGTATGTTTTACCTTCTTTCAGATTCAGCTACAATGAAGACCATTTTGTTGGTTCTCTGCCTTTGGGCATTTGCATACACCTCAGTCCATGGAGACACGTCCGAAAATGGTAATCATTCAATAGTTTTTAAGACTTCCTTCTGGCGGTTCTCAGAAAGCATATCTTTCCTTAGCTCTTCGTAAATTCGTCGTAGGTTTTTATCGCCCTGGCCTTGAAGTACTAATGCAATGTATTTTTCATTCAGTTCATTTGAACTTGGTCAAGCACAACTTCACGGTGGTAGAAAGTGCGCTTATAGTTCTGGAATTCATTGTGGTACTAGTTCCAAGGCCATTATTGGCCAATCAATATACAGAGCATTTATGAGACTGTGAACACTTTTCGGAATGATACCAATCACTGTGTTAGACTTATCAGATACAATCTATGAGAAATGGTAGTAAGCCAAATTCAATTGATGAACCAAATTTCCTCAAATTTGATTTCGAACTCGCAGGTTACCATGGGACGCCAAAATAGGCCTATGAGCAAAATCCACCGAAAGCTTACTATAGTTATCATAGTGATCAAAACACCAATTTTTTTCTCAAAAACGGCTCTAACGATTTTGATTAAATTTTTTATATTGATAGCTCCCAATAAGGCAACTATGCCATAAAATTCCCACCTATGAGAAAATGACGAGAGCAGCACAATAAATTACCAACCTTTTCGAAGAAGCGCGTTTTTTCCTTATGAACTCCGTTCAAATATTACTAGAACCTTCAAAAAAAAAACTGGTATGGCGGTCCAATTTAATGCCTTTAAGATGAGCGTTTAAAAAATGCTCATAAGATATATGAGGGCCACTCCAGAAATTCCGGGATTTCAACTACCGCTGTTTTGCTTCCTACCATTTCTAAAGGTTTTTACCCGATAACTCTGGACAAGTGATCCAGTAAACAATCCTGTTTACAGCCTCTAATTCTCTGTGTACCAGTAGCTCAATAATGTTCCGGGAATGAGTACGAGCAGCCCAATCAATTCCGGAACTGTGCGCGCTACCGCTTTCTGCCAACTTGAAGTGATGTTTCACGAAGTTCAAATGAACTGTGGGAAAAATAAATTGAATTAGTAGCAAAAGCCGTGAATTTATGTCGAGGTAAGGGAAAATGTATGATGCAGCGCACCTGATATTTTCTTCATAAATCTCGCTCATTTGTCAAGCATTACAAAACAAGAATTCTGGTAGTTCAATAAGGCGCGATGGGATTTTAGTAACGGTCTCTAGATAGTTCGCACCAAACTCGGAAATTTCGGAAACCAACGGTCGTATCATCGGCCAATTTGTTTTGTAGTATTCTTACCTCTATCACAAACCTTCCCAGAAACAATCGTGTCGACAGTCTAATTTATATACCTATGTAGGGGTTATTCAATAAGGTCGTGTTATAAGTAGCACCAGCTCAATAAATTCCCGAACTTGGCTGTACCAGTTTCTGCGTAAAGTGTGAAGTAACGTTTTTACCAATTTCAAATGAACTGAGCGTGGATTAGTAGCTAAAACCATGGATTATTCAATAAACGTTGGGATAAGGAAAGTTGTGTGATACATCGCTCCATATGTTTTTATATCGAAACAAAACATGTTTTTGTGTGAGTGCAACGCAACACTATTTTACTACTCTTTCAGCATCGTAATATGTGAATCTCCCCTTCCAATACTTGAATAGTTGAAATAGTTGCCAACCTACTCGATCAATGGCAGTGTTACTTCTTTGACTTGTATTCGTAGCTTTAATTAGTCAAGTAGACTGTAATTTATAAACAGTTCGAATTGATTTGTAAGTCATCAACGGAGTTTTGTTTGGCTTTTTCCAAGTGTTTAACCGTGACAGGCCAATTTATATAATACAGGAGCGTAGGGCACTCGCATCACCATTTTTTAGTCAAATGTGTTTCGTTCGCGACTGAAATACTGTTATTGGTTTAACATTGATCGTCATGTTACGAAAGGTAGTTCGGAGATGCTTTTTGAAGAGCTGCTGACTAAGGCAAAAATTACGGCAATCGCGCCGGAGATTCGATCCACAATCCTCATTTTACGTCGAGAATTATGAATCGTCTGTCTTAACCACTAGACCACGATCAACCGCTTGCCTCTAATAGGAGTCAGTCTTTAGCATTGTAGTATTTTACCTTCGCGCTGGAACTTTCACAGCGTCAGCGAATCCCGGACCCGAGAACTCGTCTCATTATTTTCTCTCTTAATTTTTTAATTTTTCTCTCTGGGCCTCTTCTTTTTCTTGGAAAGAAGAAATTGGACCACTAGTTGGGCGCCAATGTACTGAGGAAGGAAGTTTAGAGATGCTTTTTGTTGACTCAGGCAAAAATTACGGCAATCGCGCCGGAGATTCGATCCACAACCTTCGACTTAGGCGAGAATTATGAATCGTCTGTCTTAACCACTAGACCACGATCAACCGCTTGCCTTTAACAGGAGTCAGTCAGCACAGTCATAAAGGATATTTTTCAATGAAAATCCTCGAATGAGATTGAGTGAGTCCAACATGATGCAGTCACGATAGTCAATTTACATGTTGTGTGTGACCAATTTACGACGTCGGAGCATAATTGTGACTAGGTATGGTGTGCTTTAATGGCTATTACGCCATACAATTTTTCTAAAAACAAAAGAAAGTTTGAAAAGGGTTGAATAGTATAAAAAGAAGTGAACATGAATATTAACTATATTGTGGAGTGACAATATAAAAATTAGTTTCATTCCATGGTGAGGCAAGCAAATCCTGGGGCATAACTCCAAAAATGATGGAGTGGCTCTTTAAGGGGGTAATAAGACCCCGTGTCACAAGATGGGCATCTCAGAGGCGGTGGAATGCAGACTCTGCGGCGAGGAGGATGAGACAGCAGAGCATATCCTATTTGAATGCCCTGCCTTGGCAGCAAAACGCTTTGAATACTTCGGTCAAGGGACCACTGAACTCCAAACCGTAGCGGACTCTGCGGTGAAGGACATACTCGGCTTCCTAAGGAGGGCGGGTATGTACGACGCCTTTTACTAAGAAAGGGCCAGCGTCACAATAGGCCCATATAAAAAGCGGCCGCAGTGGCAAAGGGACTTGTCCCACACGCCCTCGGGTTAAAAAAAAAAAAAAAAAAAAAAAAAGGTGAGGCAACAGATTAACGAAAACTGCTTGCTGTCCAGAGGCCTCAGCTGGAAAGGAAACGTCTTCCTCCTCTAATACAATTATTGAAGAAGAAATCATTAGAATAAATGTGGAGGGCCACCAATTGTATTTTAATGTACCAAAAAAAACCGGCTCTTTCTCAATACAAAACAAAAACAAGCAATAATGCGCTGTGTGTGCACGACCCATTGCATACTAGGATAATTGTTCACATTTATGTGATGAATAGGTAAAACTATGTGGGAGAGTTAAAGTATTCTGTGTCCAGCTCATTACATTCACGCTCCTTCTATCTTACAGGTGAAGTGGATAGAGTAGTTAGAAGCGCGTTGGAATATGTTCGTTCAATGCTGAAAGGACAACATTTTGCAGTTCCATACGAGGTTAATGACCACTTCAGGGATTTCGTTTACAAGTAAGTCTGAGCTGTAATTTATGATTTATACTCAAGTCAGCCCGAGTGTACACACCCTACTATTTTATGTTTGAGCTCTCGCTGGGTCTGTGCAGATTTCAACGAATACAAATCTGTCCATCCAAATTACATAAGTCGTTGTTTAGCTCGTGAAATTAATTGTCAACAAAGGGAAACTAATCACTCGCCTGTCTTGGCTAACTGTGAACTGTGGATAGAAAGGATTCAAGTTCAGAGAGAGAAGATTTAGGCATGCTTAGGATGCTTTTGCTGCGGCGCATTGCAATGGGAACAGAGTGGGCATGAGGCTGCTCACGGAGGCCACACAATAAGCAAGTCTGAGGCCGCAGTAGGGGTCCTATCAGGTGCCATCAGTATAAGAGGGATAAAAGGTGTGCCGCAGATTCAGTCGTCCCCTTTTCTTTGTGAATTTTTATTGACAAGCAGGAGAGTTTAAGCAAACTTCCCTTCAAATTAACTGACTAGTTACGGAGAAGTTGAAGAACGAAAGAAACATTCCCTGGGGTTATAACATCTTGTTAGAACATTCACATTGTGGTCATGTGCACAACAAAATGTAACATTTTTGTGTACATTTTTTTATTGATAGCTCTCAATAAGGTAATGATTCGTGGGAAAATGACGAGAGCAGCACAATAAATTATCAAAATTTTCGAACAAAAGCGTTTTTAGCGCAGTTTTTTCCTTATAAACTCCGCTGGAATTCTTGTAGAATGTAAAAAAAAATTGTTATTGTAGTCCAATCCAATACCTAAAGGGTGAGTGTTTAAAAACGCTCATGAGATACATGGGGGTCACTCCAGAAATTCCTGAATTTCAACTACCGCCGTTTCGCTTACTACCAGTTCTAAACATTTTTACCCAATAATTCTGCAAAAGTAATTACTATCCTTCTTCAAAAAATTTTTGTTTACAGCCTCATCAATTATCTGTGTACCGATTGCTCAATATTGGTCCTGAAATAAGTACGAGCAGCACAATAAAATCTGGAACTGTAAGCGCTGCCGCTTCCTGCTGCCGTAAAGCGTTATTTGACCAAGTTCAAATTAACCGAGTGATAAATGAATTGATTAAATAGAATTAGCCATGTACAAAGTGAATTTTGTAGAGCTAAGGAAAGTTGTGTGTTGCAACGCACCAGATATTTATATTTGTAATTGTTTGTTTGCTACTTTTTACTTTCCGCTACCCGAAGGGAAGGAAAGTATAGTAATCGGCCCAAAAAAAAAAGTTGGGTTTTCTTCAGATCTTTACGTTTCAGACCCTACTGAGTCTAAAAAACCTAATTTCGGAGAGAGGTCCGTGTGTATGTCTGTGTGTATGTCTGTGTGTATGTCTGTGTGTATGTCTGTGTGTGTGTGTGTGTCTGTAGTTCGATTTGCGGGAGAACGGCTGATCCGATTGAGCTGGTTCTTTTTTTGTTTTGTTCGTTATTTTTTGTAGACACCAAAATAAGGTTATGGACGATTTCGGCCGATGGGAAGGGGGGGGGGGCCGAAAATGTACCAAAAACTAGGGTTTTTCGCATTTTTCTCGAAAACGGCTCTAACGATTTTGATTAAACTTTCAAATTATCTTCTCCTAATCAATACCTAACTTTTCTTCTCTATACATATCTCCATGAAAATACGGTGAACGGAGATATGGGCCCCTGCAGCAAAAATAGGGTTTTTACGCTTTTTGGCATAACGGCTTCAGCGATTTCCACCAAACTCACAGGATGTTTTCAAATAGTTAATACCTACATATTGTTCTCAATAAATGTTCCTGTGACGGTCCATTGAACAGAGATAAAAATTAAAATTTGTCAAAAATAACGTTTTTTCGAACATTTTCGTAAATTCCAGGGTAACTTCTTCACCAGATGTGATAAATCCTAATGGAGTGTCTTTTGGTCACTCATACCAACATTTCGTTCTCTATAATTATTTCTGTATATATATGTTGAACGGAGATATAAGCCAAGTTAACTCAGAAAAGGAGATTTGTCGAATATTAATTTATCGGTATTCCAATTTTCTCAAAAACGGCTCTAACGATTTCGATCAAACTTACGGAGTACTCTCAGCTAACTAGTCCCTACATTTTCTTCTGAATAAATGTTCCTGTAAAAATGCGTTGAACGAAGATATAGCACCCGCATATGTAGCTGGTGTTCGAACTTAAAGGGGTGGCGGAAAGTCGTGTGTTGCTACGCACCAGATATTTTTGTATTTATTATGAATGAAATAAAACCCCCCAGCCATCCAAGAGCAAGTAATTCGAAAAAAAAGTGATATCTTTATCTAGCTTTGGTAGTAACTTAGTTTACCACAAATGTTGAAATGGCTTTTTTATTTGTTTTAGCATGCAAGTCAAGCTTGATCGCATACTATTTGGCGGAGCCAATGATTTCATCGTCAACAATGTCCATTTCAACGCAACCGAACTATCTACTGAGGTTCTCTTGGAATTTCCCAGTCCTGTTATAACGGCTAACTACTACATGAATGGTACCTCATTTGGAAAGAAGGCCAATGCATCAGGAAAAGCCCAGTGAGTTATGAGAAAAAAAAAGAATCATTTCTATTTATAGGGTTTTTTTTACAGCATTAGGCTCAAGTTCACTCATTAGGAAACTCAACTAAAGTACATGTTTTCCACCTATTGTCTCAACATGTTGAGTGAAGTGGATTGTTATGATACTCATATTTATTGAATTACCTCATTTGCTATTTCGTAATTTGCCTGTATCAATATTAATGGATAACATTAAATCGGAATGTGATATTACCCAGGGGAAAAAGGGGGAGAACATAAAAAAAAGGAACAACCAAATTTGGCTTATTAGCCCCCACATTCATTATAAAATGAGCTCTCATTCAATTTTTCAGGTGGAACATGAAAGACTTTGCTCTAAGAGGCTATTTCCAACTGAAAACAACTGACGGTTTTGTTTCCATGAACAAGATTCAATTTGACTATTCAATCGGCAACCAAACGGTAAGTTGAACTACCAGAACTGTTAACTGTGGTATTACTTTTTGTTTGTACACAAAGGACAATTTTCTCTATAAAACTACGATCCCTCGGTCTTCATCTGAAGTTTATTTTGGTTTATTATTCATTCTGAATAATAACCCTATGTTTTCGGTCACGAAAAATTTTTTACAACCCCCCTCAAAATTTGATACTTTACGTGTCAAGACATGGGGATTCCAAATATGCAATGTCCGTCCGCCGTCCCCTGTCCCCCATCCACTGTCCGGGCCGTTTTGTGCCTTAAACGTGGTCTAAAAATGCGCTCTTTCGCACAAAAATCTTATTTGTTATCTAATTGTGCCCGCCATCTCGGCAATCCGATCGGACGAAGCCCATGGTTGTTATGGACAAAAAATGGTTTAAACAATTAATGAAACGCAGTATAATCGCAAATAAGCCGTGTTTCGTATCGTTTTCAAGGTATTTTTACATCCTGGGTCGAATGGAATGAGTATTGGACGTGTAAAACTTCGTATAGGGAAATTACAGTAATTATTAGAGTCAACTAATTGAAACAACTCGTGGGAACTACAGCTGAAGTCAACGTTTCATCGTTAGTACTCCCTCCCTCCCGTCTCTTTAAAACCACCTGCCCGCTCGCCTCGCAATGCTCACCCGTCTGGCAACGTCGTGACAATTGCCGAGGGTTCGCTGGAAGTCCCCGTCCCAATTTCCCCGACTCTTTTTGCCCGATGGGGCGGAGGAAGGTCAGGGCCACTTTCTTCGCACACCTCTACATCGGATCATAAATGCCTACAGACGTTTACGGGCGCCTGGCGCCGGGGGAATATTTAGTTTTCGTAGTTCCATTGTAGTCAGGTCAGGTTGCGTATGGTTTACTAGTATTTTTCGAAGCTGAATCGAATGGAATGGGTCTTGGAGCAGTAATACTAGGTCCAGCTGCTCATGAGAATAATAAACCTAACCTAAATATCTTCTACTAATTAATACTTAACTTTTCTTTACTATACACATCTCCATGAAAATACGATGAACGGAGATATAGGCCTATGAAGCAAAAATAGGTTTTTTACGCTTTTTGGCAAAATGGCTTCAACGATCATCACCAAACTTTCAAGATGTTTTCAAATAGTTAATACCTACATATTGTTCTCAATAAATGTTCCTCTGACAGTCCATTCAACAGAGATAAAAATCAAAATGTGTCGAAAATAACGTTTTTTCGAACATTTCCGTAACGTTTACGGGCGCCTGGCGCCGGGCCATGTTTCGTATGGTTTACTAGTATTCGATGCTGAATCTAATGGGATGGGGGAGCAGTAATACTAGGTCAAGCTGTTCATGAGAATAATAAACCATTGTGTAATAATTTGCAGGGTTTTTTTCTCAAATGTTTGTTTTCTTTTTTAACCTTTCCCTAGTAACTTAGATGAGTAAGTTATTTCTTCTTTAATCCCCAGGTCTTCGATTTCATCCAAAACTAGAAAGATGTAAGCAATCTTCCTCCCCTTTTTCGTTTTCATTGAAAAGCTGTTCCCGTCTTAGATGATTTATTGCAATTTAATATGACTATGATACTTTCAGTTTCAATCCCAGCTTGTTTTCATTTTGTAAGCCTCGAGTCCTCAGTCGTTAATTCCAATATCTTGAAGGCTAAGGATTGAGAGTTGTTGGTACATGACGATTTTCAGAGGGCGAATCAGCCCAAGCAGCCTACACCTGGAGCTGTTAGGCTAAATAAATTCAAGAAATGAATCGCCCATCTTTCACAAGGCATCTCAAGCCTAGGATGAAACAATAATTTGTAGCCCCACAAGAATATGAGTGTATTGACGATAATTTCAGTTGTAATTGATATAAAAACTACTGGAGGAAAATGGGGTAGTGAAAAAGTTTCGGATTTCGACTGTCACAGTAAAACATACGGAGTACCCAGTGAAGTGCAGCCCCAGCACCAACCGTGGGAAGGCTAGCCTGAGTTGTGGTGTAGTTTGCAAGTAATAACATTAATCCTAATTTGTAGGGTAACGATAACGTTTGTTAGAAGGTGTTTGCAGGTAATTAAAATTATCGTAATATGGTAGGGACCTGGAATAATGTGATACCAACTGTTCAGATTTGGTCAAGTAAATTATTGAAGCGTTCCATTGTGATCTTTTTTTTCTATTACAGAAGGATTTGCGTGACTCACAATTGCTCTTTTCCTTCTGTAAATGAATTTAATCATTACATTCGTTATTATATTATCAATTAAAATTATTTGCCCTTCATTTCAGTTTGAAATGCAGCAGGCGGATTTGGAAGGATGGAATGCACTACAAGTTAATGCTTACCTGCACCAAAAAAGCCCTTTCTTTTTCCCTCTCCACCGTGTAGAAATCTGCCAAGCCATTTCAGAGCAACTGTTGCATGAAATCAACCAAAATCTTGACGGAGTAACTCTCCCACAAATCATCGAATGGTTAGAAAGCGAAATATATTAAAATGTGCACGCTCACACTCGAGAGTATGGGAGTGTTTTACTCTCGTTGTTTCATGAATTGACGTGAGCGTATTATTTTCTGTAAAATGTAAATTTACACGAGTTCGACATCAATAAAAATAATTCAGCATCTTTTGGTTTGAAATAAACACCCAAACATCAAAGGGGGCTGCGTGTATTGGTGGGAAAGTGAGGGTATGTCGTTAAGTTATCTAACAGTCTACCTAATTTTCTTTGTGCCGAGCAGTACTGGATTAGGCGAGTTGAGGTAATAACTAGCTTCAGGAAATTTGTTGAAGGAGAAAAAAAAGAGTGGAAAATAAGGAGAGCCCTAGAACAGAACAGCCTTCATAATTGGCGAATTAATAGTTAGAAAAACAGCATGCCGACGTTGAAGGCACTACAACAAAGGCAAGAGTTGAGTTCAAACCATTATTTACGTTGAATCCATTATTTGAGAACTTATCAAAATCTCAAATTATACGAGTAGATATCCGAATTTATTGGATGACGACGTATTAATGCAATTTACAAAAATTGTACTGACAACAATTTTATGTAAAAATACGAGAGATAATATCAAGTTCGAGGGTCAACCAAAGAGTAAAAGATTTAATTGACAACGCATAAACAACTAACTTCACCACAACTAACTCCGTAGTTGTACATGCCGATTGTTTTCAGTCGCTCGTCTAGTTTCAAGTACCATTGTCTACCTGATTGCTTTAGACCATACAGTGACTCTTCCAATTTGCAATGTTTCCTCACTCCAGGAAAAGCCGCAACATCAGAAAGTGATTGGATGTAGATTAATCTTTCGAGATAAATATACGGCAAGTGGTGAGTTAGAGAGACGTAAAGCTCGTTTGGTGGCAAGAGGTTTCACACAAGAGCCAGATGTCGATTACCATGAGACATACTCTCCAGTTGTACGTTTAAGCTCACTCAGAACCGTCATGGCTAAAGCTGTTAAGCATGGTATGGTTGTGGAGCAGATGGACGTCGAGACAGCATATTTGTATGGAGAATTGAAAGAGAGCATCTACATGGAGCCACCGAAATATTTTGAAAAGATTCTGATGGACATTGTCGAAAATGAGGACGACGGTTAAAAAAAACTACGGTTAATCCACAGCTCCGTATTGACCAATACCTTATCCCACGCCCTGAAGATATTTTCAACAAACTGATAGGTTGCAAGTATTTTTGCCAAGTTGATCTTACGAATGCATTTCTACAATTAGAAATTCATAAAGATAGTCAAGATATTTTAACAATAAATACCATTAAAGGTCTGTACAGATACCGTCGATTACTATTAGTATGGCGAGCTCATCAGCAATTTTTCAAATGTTTATAGACATCGCATTGAAAGGTATTGATAGGTGTGCTGCATATATTGACAATATTATTTTAGGTGGTGAAACATTGGAGGATCTCACTAAAACTGTGGAAAAAGTGTTTACAAAATTGGAAAGATACAATGTAAAGATTAATGTAGATAAGAGCGATTTTTTCGTTGAAAAGTTAGAGTTACTGGGTTTTGTTTTATCTAAAGAAGGGAAAAGCCCATCTCCGAGTAAAGTTGAAAAAATAAAATCGACACCATCACCAGAAAATATTACTCAGTTAAAGTCGTTTTTGTCTATGCTTAATTTCTATAAAAATTTCTTGCACATGCCACCGACTGTATTAGAACAATTACATGCCCTTCAGCGAAAAGACTGCGAATGGGATTGGTCATCGGAATGTGAGCAGGCTTTTCATAGAGCCAAAGAATTACTCTCTGACAAAGCACTTCTCGTACTGTATGACCCGCAAAAACCCGTGAATCTTACAGTCGACAGTAGTTCGTACGGTGTCGGTGCTGTGCTAAGTCACACGATAAACAATCAAGAGGTTCCTATTGCATTCAAATCGGCTACGTTAAACGCAGCTCAACGTAAATATAGCCAGCTCCATAGGGAAGCTTTAGGAATAATATTTGGACTTCGCAAATTTGACAAATTTCTAAGAGGGCGTTATTTCACGATTTATACGGACCATGAACCGTTAACATCAATCTTTAACGAAAATAAAAAGATCCCATCCTCGTCGCCAGATGATATGTATGGTTTTCTCCTATGTGGGGGAACAGACAAAGAATTGAATAGTATTGTGCTGAATGATTTATTGACGGACACGACACACTACAAGGACGAAGTCACATGACCGACTGCCCTCGGGAGCATCCCCCCTTCCAGTCGTAATCTCATGTCAGTGAAGAAGCAGTCATCTTGGCAGTTTACGTAGACGACATAATTTTAGCTTCAAAAGACTCAACAAAACTGCAAATTTTGAAGCAGAAGATGATGGAAGAATTTAGAATGAAAAATTTAGGAAAAATTCATTATTGTTTACGTTTGGAATTTGACTATGATATTGAAAAAGAAAAATTGAAAATTAGTCAAAGGAAATACATTCACGAAATTTTGAAAAGATTTAACATGGACTCAGCAAATCCAATATCAACTCCTTTGGACGTGAATGTTAAATTTGAACCATTGGAAGCGAGGCAGAATGAAATGAACAAATATCCCTTCCGAAATTTGATAGGATCCCTCATGTATTTGTCCATTGGTACTCGACCTGACATAGATCATGCAGTAATTTATCTCAGCCAGTTTAATAGTTGTTATTCTGAAGTCCACTGGAAAGCAGCCAAACGTATACTGCGATATTTGAAAGGGACAATGAATTACCGGCTCGTATATTCTAGGACGAACGAAGAACTGACCGGGTATTCGGATGCTGACTGGGGTAATTGTAGGATAGATTGCCATTCATTCAGCGTTTTTGTGTTTACATTTTCGGGTGCAGCGATTTCTTGGTCTTCAAAGAAACAGAGGACGGTGGCTTTGTCAAGCGTTGAAGCGGAGCTGATTTGTATATCTGAAGGCGTGAAAGAAGCCTTTTCTTCTGAAAGACAAGTTTCTTCGGGAGCTGGGCTTTCCTTCAAACCTTCCAATTGTTTTGTACAACGATAGCCAGGGGGCGCAGGAACACATCAGGAGCCCAGCGTACAGGTCAAGAACTAAGCACGTAGACATCAGAAGCCACTTCATCAGGCAATACATCGAAGAGGGCTTAATCGATCTACAGCATTTGGCAACAGAAAGCATGGTGGCTGACTTTCTCACGAAACGTCTACCAAGTTGGACTTCTGTTCAAGACAAACAGGAGTCATCGTTGGAGAAGTTTGAACTTGAGGGGGCGTGTTGGAATTGGAAAGTCAAGTCCGAAACTTATTAGTTCCCCAAGTCACATGTGTGAAGTTAGTTGTTTATGCGTTGTCAAATAAATCGTTCACTCTTTGCTTGACCCTCGAACTTGATATTATCTCTCGTATTTTTACAACACAATTGAGGTCGTGTCTGGCTTTATAAAATGGCCGCGGTTGGATGCGCCAAAGAGTGAATCGTTGTGGTCCATATTGATTTTGAATGAACAAGACGCTTGCCCTAGCCAGTGAGAATAATTCACCTCAATACTCCGGATATAAACGATTTAAACTCTTAAACGAATTACAAATTCATGTAAATTGTAACAATGCATTGAACCTTGCAAATATATGAAGACTTTCAAATTCAATGCAGAGATATACTCCTTTGCTTATGACACCCGTAACCGGCGTTATATGTACCAACATCCACATCGTAGGCGGTTTTCTGATTTACGAAATTTCGAAGTAAGAAAATTTGAAATCTCACAAATCTGACGTCAATGCGGAAATATTGCTGCGACTCCCCGTCTGAAGATAAGTAATCTAACTGCATATTCCTTCATTTGTCTGCCTGCGCCCTCGATAACAGGACACGTGACCTTATCGAGGAGAAAGTGTTTGAATTGCCCTCTTCCACTGTGCAGGATTCGCTTACTTTTCTTAGAAAGAGCTGCACAATATTCACTATCATTGGCGATACGCCTAGTAAACCTCCCTCAAACGTCCTTCCTATCTGAACGGTATACCCGTCCACCGAATCATCAGACAAAATCTGTCTTTATAAAAAAAAAAGCCTCAAATTCTATCAACGTTCAACCTTTTCTTTTGTTTTTGCGTGCCAATTTTGACTGGTGGTGGTTGGAAAACACGTCAGATGTCTGAGGAGCGCTTGAATGAAGGCCTAGGAGGCAATGGTCCTCCTGAGAAAACTTAATCACGAACCGAGGGCCCAAAACGTTGATCTATTAATCAAAAATTGCTAACTACTTTTTCTGAAAGTTCCCTTCGATGTTCAACGAAGAAAATGGCTCAACAAAGATGTCAAAGTTTGTCAGAACTTGACTTATTACTCGACATTGGAAATTCGTATGGTAGATTTGCATCAAGTAACCAAGACGTGAACACCGAGTTTGCTACGAAGAGTTTATGGTCCTCGATTTGCAGGAAGATACCAATATTTGTTCAAAAATTTACTTACGGAACTTGAAATTTATATACGAATCAGAAATTATCATGTCTGCGTTCCTCCTTTCGAGGACTCTTTCAAGCAGAGATGGTCAAAACTGTTCAAATTTGGATCAAACATCAACAATACGGCATCTTCTTCTGATCAGTTATTTCAAACTTCAAGCCCATAAGCCAATTTTTTAACCAAATTTCCAACAAATTTGGTATGTGCCTGTAAATCGATGTCCATTCAATGTTTGTAACAGATTCGGGTTTTACGCCTTATTCGTAGTTACATAGATCGAATCCTTCATACTAATTTCCAATGTCAACCAATAAGTTGAAGTTCGGTTCAAGATTAGACGATTTGGAATTTCCTCTGCTGACGATGTGCCAAAACCAACAAGTAGCATACTCACGTTTTTCATCACTTTTCAACAGACCAGTTGTGTGGCGAAATTTACAAATTTACAGACAACCAACTCAACAGGCGAAGATTTGATCCAAATTTGAACGAATTTGAATTGGTCCTGCAGCTTCAAGGCCAAAAAGGGGTCCTGCTGACTATCAGGGCATACCCAGAAGGAGAGAAAGGGTTAATTTAGTTTTGATCCTTAACAGCAACAACATTTTATTGATGACGAACTTTTTCCAGCGTCAACAGGCAAAGTTTTGATGGTTTCTCAACTGGCACGATTCAGCGATTCACTATTGCTTTGTCGAGTGATCGATCAGGCTTTCTGTACAGTGAATAGGTAAAGTATAAAGTGAGTTTTTTTCAGACATTTCCAGCTACACTCAGGTGTATAGAACGAGTAGGCATCGCACACAATGTCTGAGTTTAGACTTTGCCGGTAACATATACGTGTTATGATAAGCGATGAAGCAATATTGCCCGCTATGGTTTTTGCCCCATCTGCTGCTATCTGTACAGAAACGTGAGCTCCATATAGTTGCTAATGACCGTGAATAAAAACCTGTACAACTTGCATAACAATATTTCTTTAATTCATTATTTTCTTCAACGCCAGCTGGAAATAATGAAGAACAAAATACATTCTACCCCGAGGTTTTCCTATCAGGTAGCGCCATTTCATCACAGAACTGCTGGAGGCAGCAACATCAAGCTTTGAATCTTCAATCCTTCCTCATTCATTTTTTGGGTTATTATTCATTCTGCATAATACACCTACGTTTTCCAAGCAGAGCTCTTCACTGTGATGGTGTGCATGCGGCACTTCCTGCGTAGGGGCCTGAAGTGGAAAAAAATAAACATTATGCCGGACAGTCAGGCTGCACTTAAGGCCCTTGCTTCATATACCATCACGTTGGGGCTGGTTTGAGAATGCCTGATTGGCCCTTTTGACCAAGATTCAAATTAAGTGAGTGATAAATGAATTGATTAAATAGAATTAGCCGTGTCGTTTGCATACGAGCATAAGTTGTCGTTTCTCGGGTTTGATATACGTACATTATATTCTTAATATTTATCGACCGTTTTGTAATAATTTGAAACGTGTATCGCCTGCCGTCTCCTCTCTTGAACGCGAGCATAATTTCGAAAAGAATATTAAAACCATTTTCCTTACCAATATGTTACATCCTCTATCTCCATGATTACGCTCCCATTGCACAAGCCAATTCTCGCTCTGACCGGTTTTATTGTTTGCAATTCGTAGCTTGCCCCAGAAATTTCCGAAGATTTTTGTTTTTACTATACTTCTAAAACGTAGAGAAGTTTTTTAAATTTAGCCTTTAATTTTTAATTTGCTGAAGTTACTCTTAAGTTTGTTATGGTTTATTACTCATTCTGAATAATAACCCCATGTTTTCGGTCGCGAACACTTTTTTACAACCCCCCCTCAAAATTTGATACTTTACGTTTCAAGACCTGGAGATTCCATATTTGCAATGTTTGTCCGCCGTCCTCGTCCGCTGTCCGCCGTCCCCCGTCCACTGTCCGCCGTCCCCCGTCCACTGTCCGCCGTCCCCTGTCCACTGTCCCCCGTCCCCCGTCCGCTGTCCGCCGTCCAGGCCATTTTGTGCCTTTAAGGTGGTCTGAAAAATTCGTTCTTTCGCACAAAAATTCCATTTGGTATCTAGTTGAGCCCGCCATCTCGGCAATCCAATCGGACGAAGCCCATGGTTGTTATGGGCAAAAAATGGTTAAAAAACTAACGAAACGCAGTATAACGCGGGAAATACAGTGGAAGTCAACGTTTCGTCGTTAGTGCTCCCTCCCTCCCGTCATATCAAACTCAATCACCCGCCTCGACTCGCAACGGGTTTGCTGGAAGCCCCCGTCCCAATTTCCCCGACGGGGCGCCAAGGCCACTTCCTTCGCACACCCCTCCATCGGATCATAAATGCCTACAGACGTTTACGGGCTCCTGGCGCCGGGGGAATATTTAGTGTGCGTAGTTCCATTGTAGTCAGGTCATGTTTCGTATGGTTTACTAGTATTCGATGCTGAATTGAATGGGATGGGTCTTGGAGCAGTAATACTAGGTCAAGCTCTTCATGAGAATAATAAACCATTGTGTAATAATTTGCAGGGTTTTTTCCCGTTGATATTAGTTTACTTGTGCAATCCCCTGTGAAGTTTAGTTTTAGTTGTTCAATTACATGTTTTTTTATCTTAAATTTGTTCATACAAGTTAAACCTATTTGCGTCTTTTATTTCATTTCCGATTGATCCCCTTTCGTGTTTTTCATAGTGAGTTTTTTTTTTTGGTGGTAGGTTCTTCTCAACTCTGAATTCAACTTGAGTTGTAAAAACTGAAGTTACACGCTGCGCATTTTGACTTATTTCTGTAGCACGGACAAAAATCGAAAATGGAGAGCGGAAAATAATTTCAAATTCAATCTAAACGCGAGGGTTTTTGAAGAGATGGCGTTTAGCGATTTGGCGCCGAAAACCGTAGAATCCGTTTTTATAACGATGCTGCTGCCAAGGTTCTCAAATTGTTGAATCCTCTACGTATGCATGGTGCTTTCGATACAGAAGAGGCGTATAAACATCATGAAACGTTGCGTTTAGTCCAGAAATCGCCGTATTAGTCGGTTAATCATATTTCGAAGCTTAAGAGGCGTAGTGTGGACGATATGCTGCCTCATTCCGTCGAATGAGCGCGCAAAATAGCGCCGAAAGGGGGATCATTTTACATCTGATCCAAACGCGCTCGTTTTTGAATGTAAGCGATCTTAATATTTTGGCGGGAAAAACGTAATTCGCTCTCGAGAGTTACTTAATAAGCTTGTCGACCTCAACAGTACTTGATGACGCCCATAGAGTCGCTACTGTCACGTCGTTGAAATGCGCGTTCTGTAGAATCGAGAAAACAAATGGGGAAAACAGGAGTTGGCAAGAGCTCTCGCTCGTTTCAACGTTCGGACCTCCGCCTGTTCTCTGGGGATTTTACTCTTATGCGGTTCACTTGAAGGTTTAATGCGAATGCCACTATTTCCCAACCTTATGTTAATAATTCGTTTCATTCACTAATAACTAATCTCACTAATAGTTTTCCCACTCTTCCTAGTCACGTAGGGTATGGAGAGGAGTGGGCATCAGTATATATACTACCAAGCATTCGCTCAGACTTGGCTCACTTTCCGGACTGCACACAGTGTCTTTTGGTTCTCAGGGACCTCCAAAAACTTTTGCTTCGTGTTCCCCTTCGTCAAAATCAGTATGTAAGTCAGTACCAATCAACTTCTAGGTGAGCACGTCAGAACCGTCTCGACGAAAAGCCTCTATATCCTAAATCAAAAATCTCAAAAATTAGGCGATACTAGATTCACCTTGGAAACCCTTAAAGACTACGAACATACATTCGTAATTCAGCCCATGCACGATCTAATCGTCGGTTATTGAGTCTGATATAAGCAACGTTTCGTCAACCATTCCTGCGTACGAATATCTTGAGACTCATTTACTTTCCTTAGCGCTCCGAACAGAAAGTTGTGTAGTCGACTGACAACAATTTCTTTACAACTTAACTTGAATTTTATATTCAGCCGGTAGTTCACCATGGGACGCCAAAATAAGGGTTAACTCAAATCGGCCCAAAACTAATAAATAAATAAATAAATTCTTTATTACCTGTGGGTTTTACAATTCATTGTAAAAATTCTGGGGGGGCTGTTATCTACTGAAGTAATCTTACACCTAGAAAATAAAACGAAAATATCTGGTGCGTTGCAACACACAACTTTCCTTAGCTCTACAACAACTCACTTTGTACATGGCTGATTCTATTTAATCAATTCATTTATCACTCAGTTAATTTGAACTTGGTAAAACAACGCTTTACGGCAGAAGGAAGCGGTAGCGCTTACAGTTCCAGATTTTATTGTGCTACTCGTACTCATTGCAGGACCACTATTGAGCAATCGGTACACAGATAATTAATGAGGCTGTAAACACGAATTTTTTGAAGTGGATAGTAATCACTTTTGTGGAGTTATTGGGTAATAACTGTTAGAACTGGTAGTAAGCGAAACTGGCGTTGTTGAAATTCAGGAATTTCTGGAGTGAGCCCCATGTATCTCATGAGCGTTTTTAAACACCCGCCCTTTAGGTATTGAATTGGACTACAATAGCAATTTTTTTTAGCATTCTACTAACATTCCAGCGGACTTTATAACGAAAAAACTGCGCTAAAAACGCTTTTGGTCAAAAATTTTGATAATTTATTGTGCTGCTCTCGTCATTTTCCCACAAATGGGAATTTCATGGTATCATTGCCTTATTGAGAGCTATCAATATAAAAAATTTAATCAAAATCGTTAGAGCCATTTTTGAGAAACAAAATTTGGTGTTTTGATCACTATGATAACAATAGTTAACTTTCGGTGGATTTTGCCCATACCCTTATTTTTGCGTCCCATGGTAACCTGTAGGCTAGACATTAAGTTTGAGCTGATTTGGTACGGTTGTTTTATCTATAAACCGCGCTAAAATCGATTTCGTCGAAAATTTTGGTAATTGATTGTGCTGCTCTCATCATTTTCCCACGAATGGGAATTTTATGGTATAGTTGCCTTACTGAGAGCTATCAATGAAAAAATTTTATCAAAATCATTAGAGCCGTTTTTGAGAAAAAAAAATTTGGTGTTTTGATCACTATGATAACTATAGTTAAATTTCGATGGACTTTGTTCAAACCCTTATTTTGGCGTCCCATAGTGACCTGCAGGCGAGATATCGAGTTTGAGCTGATTTGGTACGGTGGTTTTCTCTAAAAATCGTTCACAGACACACACACAGCTACACACACACAGACCATTTTCCCAAATAGTGTTTTTCGGACTCAGGAGGGTCTGAAACGTAAAGATCTGAAGAGAACTCAAAATTTTTTTTCAGCCGACTACATAACTTTCCTTTCCACTTCGTAGAGCCAAGGAAAGTAAAAACGATACCGAACACGACATGAATGCAATAAAACTGCTAAGATACCGTTTGTTAATTTGTTTAACCATTTTTGGCTTATAGCAACTTAAGTTAAGTTAAGTAGGCGGGCACAATTAGATCCCGAAGCTTTATGCAAAACAAAGGTGTTTTGAAAGTTACCATTTCACAAATTTATGTTAATATTTCGTTTCTTTCACTAATAAATGCGACGTAGCAATAGCCATCCGGGGAAGACAAAAAGAAAGACAGAAGAAGAGAAAGAGTAAACCGCTGTAATTTATTTATTCTCTTGCACATCTTAATGTAGTCTCACATTTCTGAGACCCATCCCATTCGATTCAGCATCGACAAATACCAGTAAACCATCCGAAACATGACCTAACTACTACGGAACGACAAAAATTGACATATTCTAGGCTTCATCAGGTAATTGGCGCGATGTCACGAGTCGAACTAACGGGTAATTGGTGTGAGCCGGAAGGTAGCGCGAGAAATTAGCTCAGGGCAGGGAGGAACGATAATTTTGGCTGCATTGTGTGTGTAGATTTGCCGTGATTTCACCGTCCCATATAGACCTACCTCTCTGAGCTTTCCTGTCCAAAATATACAGAAAACGATACCGAACACGACCAAATTGCAATAAAACTGCCAAAACTTCGTTTTTGTTAATTTTTTAAACCGTTTTTTTGCCCGTAACAACTGTACCAGGACGAACCTAATTCTTCCATTCAGCGGAGGCTCGTCCAGGGCGTTTCTGCTGACTGGGCACCTCAAATGCCCCGATTCGCTCGAAACTTCGCTGTTGTCAGTCGTAACTGAGTGGTTCGCTGGTCGTTTGCTCCCAACCAGTTCCCTGTTTGCGGTGGTAAAACTTTCCCCGAGTGTTATCACGAATAAAACTCTCTGTTCCAATAGGATTATTAGGTTGATTTCGTACTCACTCCCCTCCTCATATAGTGCGATATCGCTGCGTATCAGTAACACAACCATGTTGACGGTTACGATTCTGCATTTGGGTATGTCTGGGGGAGTACCGACCGGGTGGCCCCCACCTCCCTCAGGCCCCACAGTTGAAAAACGAAATTTGGGATGGGAGAACTACCCTTCTAGCGGCTCCACGATCACCACGATGTTCGCAGAGCAAGCGCATTTTCCAGCATTTGTAAACATTTTGGCCAATATGTCAGCAACGGGTAAGACCCAGCCACTCTGACGAGTTTCCCCATGACGAAATCGACAATGACTCTCAAATCTCAGCTAAACGTCAATTGAATGAAGTTTTAGAGCATACAGAGTTGAATCAATACACTCGACCAATTATCAAAATTCAAAATTAACTCTCGCTCGTGTTTTGTTTTTATTTTCTTTCCCACTTGAGCAGTAGAGCTCTCAACGTAAGGCCACGACGCGCCTGTATTTATGTGGTCGCCCACTTCAGCCTCTCCACTTGGCTATTAATTTGTTCACAACACTATAATCCACCGTTGACAACCTGTTTTGAGCACTAATTATGTTAATAGATTTGTAAGCGATAGTTATTACTGTAGAAGAAATATAACTCCAATTGAATATCAAATTAGGCTTACCTAAATTATCCCGATCCTTGAGTTATATTTATGTTGCTGTATTCGACGTCTTCCTATTTTCTTGCGATCTATGCAAAGAGCGAGGTATGTGTAGAAAGATTTGTTTGTTGTACTCTTGTTTTGCAGGCGAGGAAGAGAGAATAGTGGCAAAAGTGTTTGATTACATCAGAACACTGCTGAAGAAAGCAGGTCATTACTCTGTTCCTTATGAGGTCAATGACCATTTCAGAGATTTTATCTACAAGTAAGTCAGTGTGAATGCATTTTATAATTCATCAAGGCGATAGTAATAATTAGGTAGTTGGTGTTAGCGCAATTTAACCGATAATTATAATTAGTGGAGCTCAAGCCATTGCTCTAAATTAATAGACAACTCAAGTACGAAACACAATAAGTGATTAAATTTATATAAATATGCAAATTGGACACATCACTGCTTAATGTGGCTCTCACATGCGCGTAGAACAAAGGCTATTAGTGTTTCTTATGTATTTTCTGATACATACTATTGTATGTACCATGGACCAAATAATAAAAACTATTTTATAAATTGGTTAAAGTTGGCTTCGATAACAGCTCTACAACTTTATGTACTGTCTCACAGATTTAAAAACGACAGCGTTTCTGTTTCAGCATGCATGTCAACCTAGATCAAATACAGTTGAGCAAAGCAGATGATTTCGTCGTCAAGAACTTCCATATCCATGAAGCCAATCTATCTGCCGAGTTTCTCTTGGAATTCCCCAGTCCAGTTGTATCTGCTGGCTACAACATTACCGGTACCTCCTTTGGAAAGAAAGCCAATGCGTTTGGAAAAGCCCAGTAAGTTACAAAGAAAAGTCATCATCTCTCATTTTAAATAGCATCTAGTGTGGCTCTAATGGAACAATGCTTGAATTCATTATTGTTTCTTGGTGCACCCTAGGTACAGGTTTATTTCATTAGGCTTCCTCGTTTACATACCATTAGTGTACTGCTAATTGAAATGTGCGAAAGTGAACCAATTTGTACAAATCATTAACGTGCTTCTACATCTTGAGCCATCTGGAATTGTGTAAAGACCAATTCTAATAAGGACCACGCATTTTAACTTTAAATGTCAAAATACTTAGAGTAGTGAACTCAACATCACAAAAATGTTCATAAGTAAAAATATACACTAAATGTGTTTACAGGGAATACACAACACAATATCTCGATAGAGCTATCAATATTCCCTGTATTAGTTTCTGTAAAATGCCCGTTCAAGAATCACATAAATACTGTTTTTGTGAATTGCCTAGTGGTAGAAAACAACAATGAAGTATGTCAAACATTTCCCGACAGCTTTTATATTTAAGAAGAAAATGCATGGTAGTAATAACCATAAGGTTCATTATAGTGCGAAATATCGTATAATTTTTCAGGTGGAACGTGCAGAACTTTTATCTGGGTGGTTCTCTTCAAATTGAACCGACTGAAGGCTCAATTTCCATGAAAAACCTTGAACTTGACTACGTGTTTGGCAACCAAACGGTAAGCTACTACTACTGTTAATTATACATGTGCACTGATAGGATAGAGGAGAGCATATGTAGATACTAAACAGTGATGGTTAACTCGTTTAATTTATTATAGCAATTTAGGTATCGACTCATTTCCCGACTTTATTCCTTAAGTTTTAGAGTACTTGGTGGCCGTAAGATGTTAAAAAATACTGTAAAATCTCAGGGTTGACTGGGAAATAAATAAGGACAGGAGGAAATCTCATTAATCCGTTCCGTGCTTCATAATGCTGTCCCCACTTGTTCCTTGTTCCAAGGCTTAGCTTGGCTTCCTAGAAGATCTCAGAGGACTTTGGCGTTTATCCCCCTTGTTATTGAGTGAAGTATAAACAGCGTTCCCCCGAGCAAGCACTGACCAAGCCATTTTACGAATGACCCAGCACAGCCAGGGCTACTCTGTTCTGTTCTAACACGAAGGGTTAAAAAACTCCAGGCTTAATAGGACCAGGGGGCGGAATTACCTGTAAGGGAGGCATAAACGCCTACCCAACCTTTTATACCCACCTACTTAGAGCTGCCATAGAGTACAGAGATAAAACACCGCCTGCATGCTAGGCTAATGCTCCTCACGGTCTATTCGACCTGAGAGCTGCTATTTCCTCTTTCATTTCTAGTTTCCATCAGTTCTCAAACAATATATATAAAAAACTACTCACTAAAAAATAATGTGAAAATGTTCTACGTATTGCTTTTCAAAAACTTTCCTTTGCCAGTGACCTTTTTTTGGACTCCATTCTAAACTACTCCTGCCACTCGATGTAATTAATAGTTGGTACGTGCCAGGCGTAGAAAGTGTGATTAGACCCACAGATTGCGTGCTGACATCGGGAATTTATGAGGTCAATCATCTGAAAACTCGAATTCTTTTCCCTTTTCTCCAAGTCTTGTATGTTTACTTTTCATGGCTCTATCAACTGCAATTTTGTTTTTAGTGCTCTTCAGATCTTTACATTTTTAAGACTCACCCTTCTCTATAAACCGTGTGTGTATCCTCATTAATTCTTCGTGTACAGATTGCTCAACAATGGTCGTGGCACAAGTAGGAGCACCATAATAAATTCCGAAACCATAAGCGCTATCACTTTCTACCATCGTGAAGGTATGTTTGACCATGTTCAAATGAACTGAGTGAAAAATGAATTGAATTGAAGGCAAAAGCTAGTGAATTCATGTGAAGCTAAGGAACTTTGTGTGAAGCATCATACCTGAGGTTTTTTACACTTCGTAGCTAAAGAGAGTACATTATTTTGCTATATTTTGAAATCAAAAGAGTCATCATAGCTCAAAAAATTGGACATCTACCGCATTAATAATGTATTTATTCCAGCAACAATTAAAAAACTAAGTGAGAAGCAGTTGACAAGGATCAAGGAGGCTACATCGTGGAATGAGCAGCAGCTAAAAATGTATTGAGAACTAACTGTGTGGGAAGCTGACTATAGAAGTGCTCAAAACTAGTAGATTACACCTGCACAATTAGTCGAGCGTGAGCGCTAAGCCCCAATGGTTATTTGTAGAGCATCAATCAGCATAAGTAGTCCCTGGAGGAATTTGGCTGCATAAATTCAAAGCAGTGCCTTGCTGCTTGATCATATTCCCTCGCAGGTCATGCCATGAAAATAGTCCGTTCTTCCATCTCAAAAGTATTCATGCAACAGTCCATATTATACCAATGAAGATTACACGTTCTGGCTCAAGTCTCTTATAGATCATAGGGACGGGGGTAGTGGATGTGCGAGGCAGTCCTGAGTCCAACCACGAAAATTGAGAACGCCTGTAAGTTAGACGCATAATTTACATTGAATTTTTAGAAAGGAAAGAGAATGAGATGGGAGACCAAAAAATTAATAAGAGTCGTTCTGAGCGAATGTTGGTAAGACAAGGAAAAACGAAGTAGGGCAGTGAAATATGATGATGTGGTATGAGACGATTACTACAGTGAGGCGGTTACAGTGTGAACTATCAGCCTGTATGGGACAGTTTGAAGGTGAAAACCGCATCGTTAGTTTGTTAGGATTTTATTTTTGATGTGTAATTTATTTATCCTAAAGGCATGTAGTTATTAAAGTAGGCACTTCAATAGGTTTGATGTTTTCTTACATTGTGAAAGTAATTTTATGACCAACTCTAAAGTGTTACATTTTTCATCGCAGTTCGAGATGGAACAAACAAGCGCCGAAGGATGGTCTACACAACAAGTTAATGCTTACCTGCATCAAAAAAGCCCTTTCTTTATGACTCTGCACCGCGAAGCTGTCTGCCAAAACGTCGCTGAGCAAGTGAAGAATGGATTCAACAAGATGATTGGAAACAAAAATATCATTGAAATCATCCAGTGGTTGGAAAACAGTGAAGAATAAAACAGCGCGAACTCACATTTGCGAGTTGGGAAGTCTGTTTTACAAAACGTCTCAACTGATTTGTGTTTCATGAATGACCTGACTGTTACGCGTTACGTAATGTAAACTTGTAAGCTTTCAGCACGAATAAAAATGTCAAAGCAACTGGTTGAATTTAACAAAATCCCAATCAGAATTGCGTCAGAATGATTTTGAACTGGTAGAAATAGTGCTGTGGCCTCTTCCTTACAGCAAGCAGTACAATAAGTGGAGTACCTCGATATTGCACGCCCCAAATCTTCGTCACGGTAATCTTCAGCGCCATTGGTTCCGGCAAAAGCGGTTGTGGGGCTCCATCAAAATCAAGAGCTTCTTCTGAGAGTGATATCTTTCGAATTTATTTTAAAGGCCAAGGCCAAACTCAGTCTACGAACAAACTGACAACAAAATTGGTAATAAGGAACTCCAGTAAAAATTGGATTCTGGTGAAAATATAAGATGGAAAGTCAGAACTGATGGTAACTGTAACAGCAAGCCTCAAATGAACGGTCTGAAATGAGATGTTCTCCTAATGAAGCTCACCCGACTGGCAGTGGCAGGACCCGCAACAGGGCGTTCTAAATCACCCAATGAGCAGAGGAAAACGTGTTTTTGTCGTTTTCCAAGTCTCCCCCCCTTCATGAAAAAGACTTCAATCTAACTGGTGGAATGTCTCCTGCCAATCTGCATTCTCCTTTTGATCTCCAACCAACCGTCCATTGAACGAATGCCAAAGTCAACATTTTTACAGAAAATATTTAGCGCGACGCATCACACAACTTTCTTCATCCCGCCCCCATCGTGTGTTCAGTGATTTGTATCGTTCTAGCAAGTTATCCAATTTATTTTTACATTCCGCTACTCGAAGTAGAACGTCCCACCACCAGTTTAGATAGAACCCGATCGTCCATGTGTGGGTCCTCTTCCTGTGTTGAGTGGGCTTCAGAGGGCATCCATGGAAGGGATTACCGCCACTTTCACGCCATTCGTGTGGCGTCATTGCCTACAGCGAAGACGTGTGTGGTGCTTCTGGTAACCAGTTTGAGTCGCTGAATCAAATGGTGCAAGTGTGTCCACGTACTCATGGGGGCTTCGTCAAGCGTCATGACGTGGTCCGCAAGCAGGTTACTGGTGTGTTGTCATCTGAGGGCTGGAAGATGGAGAGGGAACTATAGGGTTGTCTCTGGAGAAGGGCTGAGGCCTGACACGGCAAGCCAAGTAGTGCAAGTATGACATGATTGATCTTCGAATGGCAGTGTCAGAAGCTCGTGAAGTGAACATCAGGTTTGCAGCATTTACTATGTCCTGACACGGGGTGTGGTGCAAGAAATGTGCTGAGGAGATGCGTTGTCTGAGGTGCCGCACACCAGCCTGGGGCTCAGTTCAATTTCTAAACTGGTGGTCGTTCTATCGAGGAACATCCTCTTATCCTTCTTTCCTTTAACGTCCCAATCCTTCAATCCCAAGAGCCGGCGTATGGTAGTCTGGGTTCCCTCCCCATTTCCTTAATTTTGTATATACTTTTTGGGGGACACTGTCCCATTTACTTGAGTGAGCTTTGAAAAAAAAAAGAAGAAAAAGTGTGTTTGACTGTAATTCAATTCGCAGGCAAACGGCTGAACCGAATGAGCAGGTAATTTTTTGTAGACACCAAAACCAGGGTATATGGGGTTCCGGTTGAAGGGAAAGGGTGGTGGGGGACGAAAATGAACCAAAAACTAGGGTTTTTTCTCCATGAAAATTCGTAGAACAGAGATACAGGCCTATGAAGCAAACATAGTTTTTTACGCTTTTTGGCAGTCCATCGAACAGAGACAAAAATCAAAATGAGTCGAAAATAACGTTTATAAAAAATATTTGAGTAATTTCCTGAGTAACCACTGCACTATACTTTAGCAACCCATACTTATATTTTGTTCTCAGTAATTTTTTTCGTATCAGTTGAACTGAGATATAAGCCGCGATAGCTCGGAAAACGATATTTGTCGAATATTAATTTATTGTAGTTCCAATATTCTCAAAAACGACTCTAACTAATTTTTGAGTAGGAATGTGTCAAAGGAAAGCACACCCGTATACTTGATGGAATTTATGGCGGAAGTGGAAGGTTGTGTGTTGCTATGCACCAGATATTTCAATATTTATAAGCTCACTAGGCAGAGCATTTTAACGTTCTGTAAAGAAACGGGCAGTGCTCAATGTTCCAGAATTCATGGAGTTTCCCCAACCTATATCACGAAATTTATTGAGTAACACGACAATTTACCGGACCGTCAACATGATTCTTTCGAGAAGAAAAGACAATTGGTTCGTTTCAAGCATTTGGTAAAATGCTCCTAAATGGTTAAAAAAACGTTCTTAAATTACCGTTTTGCGGATAACATATTGAACTACCTACACGATTTTTGTGAGAACTATAGTCTCATGTGAACGATATTTATGAGAAAAATATCGGTTGCGCCTCATCACATGACTTTCCTCAGCTTACCGTAAACTCACTGGTTTTCGTGGCTTTTGGTTTATTATTCATTGTGAATAATAACCCTATGTTTTCGGTCACGAAAAATTTTGTACACCCCCCCTCAAAATTTGATACTTGACGTTTCAAGGCATGGAGATTTCAAATCTGCAATTTCCGCCCGCCGTCCGGGCCGTTTTTTGCCTTTAACGTGGTCTAAAAAACCCGTTCTTTCGCACAAAAATCCCATCTGGTATTTAGTTGTGCCCGCCATCCCGGCAATCCGATCAGACGAAGCCCATGGTTGTTATGGACAAAAAATGGTTTAAAAAAATTAACAAAACGCAGTATAATCGCTAATAAGCCGTGTTTTGTATTGTTGTCAAGGTATTTTTACATCCTCGGTCGAATGGAATGAGTATCAGACATGTACAACTGCGTATAGGGAAATTACAGTAATTATTACAGTCAATTAATTGAAACAACCCGTGGGAACTACAGCTGAAGTCAACGTTTCGTCGTTAGTTCTCCCTCCCTCCCGTCTCATCAAAACCACCCACCCGCCTGCTCGCCTCGCAACGTCGTGCCAATTGCCAAGGGTTCACTGGAAGTCCCCGTCCCAATTTCCCCGACTCTTTATGCCCGATGGGGCGGAGGAAGGTTAGGGCCACTTTCTCCCCACACCCCTATACGGATCATAAATACCAACAGACGTTTACGGGCGCGTGGGGACGTTTACGGGATTTAGTTTTCGTAGTTCCATTGTAGTCAGGGCATGTTTCGTATGGTTTACTAGTATTTTTCGATGCTGAATCGAATGGAATGGGTCTCGGAGTGGAATAATAAACCGTTGTGTAATAATTTGCAGGGTTTTTCTACTAATTCCATTTATTTGTCTCTCACTTCATTTGAACTTGGAAAACATAACCCCACGGTGGCAGAAAGTGGTAGCAATAACAGTTTCAGAAGTTATTCTCCTGCTCAACACTCATCCCCTGGTCACTTTTGAGCAATCGTTATGCAGAGAATTAATGACGCTGTAAACGAGATATTTTTGAGATGAATAATGATTACTTTTCCAGAGTTATCAGATAAAAACTTTTGAAAACGGTAGTAAATGGGACGGGATTAGGATTCCCGAATTTCTGGAGAAGCCCCTATACGTATATGTAATGAGCGTTATTATAAGCTCACCATACAGGTACTTGATTTAACTATTGGCTGAAGTTTTCTGAAAATTCGAGTAACATTCGAGTAGAATTTATAAGGAAAAACTGCGCTAAGATAGGGTTTCTTCTAATTTTTTGATGATTTATTGAGCTGCTCTCGTCATTTTTACTGTCGCATCATTTAGAGATGTTCACACGAAAAATTTGATCCATATCGTTAGAGCCGTTGTTTTATTTTTTTCGGTGTTTTGATCACCACAATAACTATAGTTAGTTTTCAGCAGCTTTTGCTCATACCAATTCTTTGGCGTTCCATGGTGGACCTGCAGGCTAAATATCAAATTTGTGTCGGTTTGGTTCAGCCGTTGTCTCTCAAAGATGTTCACGCACACAGACCATTTTCCCAAACAGTGTTTTTTGGACTCAGTAGGATCTGAAACGTAACGATCTGAGAAGAACTCAAAATATGTTTTTCTGCCGATTACATAACTTTCCTTTCTACTTCGTCGAGCCAAGGAATACAAAAAAGACTAAAAAGGCTATTCATCGAAATGTTTGATAGCTTACTGTGCTGCTCTCGTCATTTTCCGACAATCGCGAATTGAATACCGCCGTTCAGTTGGTTTTAACTAGCCATGCAACGAATAATTTACAATTAAAAACTCGGTGCCGGGTTTCACAAAAACTTTTTGCGTTAATTTGGTGGCGCCAGGTTTCTGGATGGCAGAGATGGAGTTTTTGGACCTATTAGGTTGCTTATTTATTTTTATAGTTGTTTTCTTGAGCTGGGGTGGAGAATTTGGCACACGGTCCGTCGGGCTAGATACTCTACTCCCTGTTCTTGTATGGAGTTTTCCCATCGTTGCCTAATCCTGGCGGGATAGCGGGGTTCATTTCCCCTCTTGCCCATTCCAATCGCTACCTCCGCCTACCTTCCTCCCATATTGGGGCCTGGGCCTCGCCTTCTATGCCACTTTTCTGTGAAAGTCTCCATCTAGCCACTGCCATTTTGTTGCTCTCCCAGCAGATTCAGCAGCTCCACATACTGGGGGCTACCTATGAGCAAAATCCTCTCCTCCACGTACAGACTGCATTCTCTCAAGATATGGCCAGCTGTTTCACACCTGTATCCGCAAGAGCATCTTCCCGAGCTTCTCCTTTTAATTACCTGCAGCTTTCCATTGAAACACCCATGTTCTGTGTACAACTGGGACGATCTGTGGCTTGGACTGACTTCTGCACACCTTATTCTCCCCCTGCCTTCAGGGAAAATTTTCGTAAGTGTGCCTGTCTGTTTCCTCATTCCCCCAGCTGGCTTGCACTTTGTCCATCCGCCATTCATGTGCCTCCTCCCTTTTATCTTTACTTTTGTCCTTAGCTGCTAACTGTCTTGATAGGCATAGCTCTATGGCCACTGTGACACTGTTTGGCTGTGTTATGTTTATTCTTGTCACTTGCACGTCCAGGAACAGGTCCAATGGCGGGCAGCCTACTATCATCTGCAGTGCTGCCATTGATGCCATTCTATACGCCTGTGTAATGCCTACCAGTATGACCCTCTGGACGCTATTTGTACATTCTGCGAGAGATTTTTCCACCGATCGGATGCTCCATATGTGGCTGCTGACCTTGTAAGATGCACCTCATTCTGTGCCCGCTATTTTCCTCATCATTGTCGTCAAACTGCTCAATTTTGACGACAAATAGTTAATCTGAGAGGTTGTCAGGAAGCTCATTGGAGGATTATTCCCAGGTACTTTACCCCCTTACTTAGCTGTATTTGTGCATCTCTCATTCTGAAGGCTGAACGGTGCTGTGGATCACTTTTCCCCCCTTAAACTGGATGGCTGGTGTCGTCTCTATAGCTAAGGCCAGCCTACCTTTTTTGTGTGTTGTAGATTCACCATTTCTGCTGCCTGCTCAGCCGCCTTCACAGTTTCCTGTCTGTTACTACAACACACCACTCATGCCAGATCGTCCACATACGCTACTGTAGCTTTACTTGCCTCCTCCAACCTTCGTATTAGCCTGCTGACACTAAGTTCCAGAATGCAGCTCCGAAGACTTATCCCTGGGGATATCCCCGCTCAACCTTGACTTCACAGCCCTCCTAGGTCCAGCCAGGTACATTCTGGCACCTCCGCCCCTGATGTAATCCCTTATAAGCTCGTACATGTTTGGTGGCACTCCCATCTTTCTTTTCTCTATCAATGGGAGTGGCCACCATACAGTGTTAATTGCCCCTGATATATCAAAAAATATTGCTAACACGTAGCCTTTTCCAGGCCCTTCTAACTTCTCTTATCAGAGTGGCCATTGCATCCTTTGTGCTCTTCCCCTTGACACAGGCGAACTGTCTTTCGTGTTGAGCAGTCTCTAAATTATCCCACAGTCTGTGATATATCATTTTCTCCAACAGCTTTCCGTTCATGAACAGCAGACTTATCAGTCTGTAGCTGTTGCGTTCTGTGGCTGGTCTCCCCTCTGTTCAGCAGTGCCCTTATTACTGCCGTTCCCCATATCCCTGGAACCTTTCCCTTCCTTAAACAACAGTTATATCACAGAAGGCCATCCTGTAGGCTTCTGGGGCTTCCATGATCATGGCCGTGTTGAACCTGTCCTCGCCAGGTGCCTTCCCTCTCCCAAACGTGTGCAGTGTACCTTGAATTCCTCTGTGGTGGCAGCTCCATCCACCATGACCCTGAGTGGTTCATCTCCATCATCATCATTGATCCTTCGGTCCGTGGGGAATATATGTTGCATGTATCTCTGGCAGTTCTCCAAGGGAGACAAGGTACCTGCAGTTATTGTACTTAAATTGCCCATAACTGCCTCAGGGCCTAACCACCCTATATAACGATCCCCATGGATTCTGGATCACACCCTCAGAGATGAATTTCTGCCAGCAGGCTCTCTTAATCTCCTTATCATCCTTTTGAGTTCTTTCTTGGCTTCTCTGTAAGTTTGCCATGCACTCGTGGTTTTCCCTGTATGTGCGGCCAACTGCGTCTACCTCTTGGTCATCGGGGTTGCTTTCCTGCACTGCAAACCTTGGGACTGCCCTTGCCCACGCCATTACTCTCTTTTTGACTGTGTTTTCAGCTGCGGCAATGACAGCATGGTGCAGGTCCACATCCTGGGCTTCTCCCTTGATCCAGTATTCCGCCATGTGGACCTCTAACTCTTCCCTGTATGCCTTTCATATGGCCTTCCTTGTGTCGTACCCAAGGCCCCACTTTCACCAATTACCTGTCATTGGCCCACTTTCGGGACATCAATGTCACTGCATGGTCACTAGTAGTTTCAAATTTTGCCGACCATGCAACTTCCTTCACCACAAACGACATCCAGGCCAGAGTTAAGTCTCTGGGGGCGACCATGCTGTTGGTGTCGCTGTCACCCAAACATCATTGAGAAGGGAAAGCTCCGTCACAGCCACCCAACTGCATATTATGCTTTGCCATGACCTTTGAAAACTGGTAGGCTTGTCTGCACTTCCAACAACTGTCGCTCACTGTTGTAGTAACCACAGTGGAGCAGCATGAGGTTTCTTGTTTCCCCTGCACTGGAAGCCCAAGACGTGAAGGATGGAGATTCTTTGCGGGAAAAGAAGTGAACCCGGACTTCTCTTAAGACGTTAGCAGATGTTGGGGGAAAACTTATACACGTTACGTCTCTTTGACATGGATTCCCATATTGCTTGCCATTTCTCCACAGCCCATTCATCAATGGGGGCAAGTTTTCAATCTGTAGAGAGACCTGCACTGAGTCCAGCCTAGAGTGGGAGAAGCTCCTATTCACTCTCCACTCGCCAACCATTCACTCAGCAGCCAAGTCGACTGGTAACTGACCAACGATCACCCATAGTGCTTCTGTCAATACTGCCTAATAGGCCTTAGTGAACCATAGGAGTGCAGCTGTCTGGGATTGGGCTAGTACTCTCTTTTGATTTTAATGTTAGTTTGCTAACCCAGACAGTCACAGTAACACACTGCAATGGTAGTGCTTGTGGGGGACTGGAGGTGTTGGCTGAAATTCCACCTCCCATTGACCACCTTTATTGACTCCTACGTACTTGACTTGCTTCTCAAAAAGGAGCTTGCAGTCGGCGAAACGTATTGTTGGATAGCTATTTAGTTTCCCCTTTAAGGAGATTAACTGGATCTTTCCTCAGGCACCTGCAGCTTGACATGCTCGCACCATTGGGTGACAGTTTGGAGCACATGGTCGGTTTTTGCCACGATTTGACGGTTGGCTGTGCACACCCACACACATACACTTTTATCCTCAAAGCTCATCGTACATCAGTTCGCACCAACGAAAAATTAATAAAAATTTACGGGAGGGTTTTCAGATTACAGTTAAAACTTGCACGGAAATAGGTGGAAGGTGGAGAGTGGATCAAGTTGTTGAATGAGAAATAAACTTAGATGATGTGGAATAGCTCATGAATAGAGTAAACGTAGCTGGGGAACGAAACTCAGGGAAAATAGTAGCGGGAATGTTGTAAAAATGTTTGTGTGTTGTACAAATAGTTGGAAAATCGAGTAAACTTGGGTTGGCGAAACAAGTAAAAATGGTTGGTAAATGCGCTCAAACTCGTCGGAACTCAAAAATAGCACAATAAAAGTTGTTTGAGGGAAAAATTAAAATTATTTGGGAAATAAGGGAACGAGTGTACCGTTATTTTTATTCGATTTCGCAACTGCCGATGCCAGTTTTCTCTTAACGTTTCACGTTTTCTTCCTAAACGCCCCAACCGTTTTACTGATTTTTCTACAACAACGTTCGCACTCCAACTATTTCGACTCGTTTTCACGATTATTTGGAGGCCACGTCCAGTGACCTAAAACTGAATTTGACTTTCAAGTGAGTGGAGGCTCCAGCTCATCTTATTTCCTTTTCGATTATTATTATTTCGGTATCTTAAATTGCGATGGCCTCGGAATTTTCACTTAGCCTCTCACTCACTCTCCCTCTTTTCTCTTCCTCCAGCATCACAGACCACTTCCCTCCACGTGCACAGGCTCATTTTTGTAAATAAACTTCGAGCTACTCGTAACATATAGTTGTAATTTGAGTTTGGGATATTTCGTCGATCAGCATTTTCTATTGGGCCCTGGCCGGGGTTCCCCATGAGATTGCACAAAAATATCTGCTCTCGTGAAGTACTTCAAATACAAGAATCCTCATTCTATTTGCTCTCCCTCAACGCCGTTGAGATTGGCGAACTCCCTCCGTCTGGAGTCAATCTAATAAACTGATACAAACAGCTCTTCAGTCGGGTTTTTTGATACACACTAATGAAATACGTCATTTGTCACTTAAAATAAATTCGATATCTCAGCTCCCATGAAGTTTTTTTGATCGATAATTTCGGTATAAATCGACGGCATTCAGCTACCAGTAGCCACATTCAACTGTGCTGTACATCAGGTAAGAGCCAGAGTCTGATATACTCGGTAGCTTGTACGAGAATCTCATCCTCCATTTATAGACTAACATAATACAGATACATCTAAGTCTGTGTACTGCTTTCAGGGGTGAATACGAATTAGTTATTATCTCCATACGTTGAAGCTTTTCTTCTACATCAGATACTGTGCCCTCTGTGAGCGTCTTTGAATCATTTAATCTGAGAATCATTCTAAACTGCCATTTCGTTCGATTTATCGACTTCACACAATGCGGGGGGAAAAATAGTGATTGCCGAGTTGAACACGGTGACTCGCTTTAAGTGGGAGTTGACTTTTTTTCTTTCTGGAACATTCTAGTTGAATGCACTTGTTCCACTTGGAAGAGATTCCGATTTTAGATGCAGAAAGTACAATCTAAACCAGTAGTTCCCCAAACTCATGAGTGGATAGGCAGCATCTTTCGTCAACTAAAATTTGGCTTCAAAAGTTCAATTTTCCATGAGCTGCTGATGTAATTATAAGCAAGTGGAAAATGGAGCAACAAGTCTGAAGGGACATATAAAAGGAATGTAATGTTGTTAATTAGTTACCTTCTTATATAACTACCTAAATGTCGTCTCATCGGTTGTCCTTTATTTAGGTTCAACAACAATGAAAACCACGTTATTTGCTCTTTGCCTCTGCGCAGTCGCTTACACGTCTGCCCAGGCTCAGGCCATCGAAAATGGTAAGTAATCAATATTTCATTCTAATCCATGGATTCGGAAGTAGTTATCGATAGAAATGCGAATTTTGTTGTTACCTTGTGGGTGACCTTCCTCTCTTTGTTGTGTGTGAGTTGGATCAGAACAGTATAGATAGATTTTGAGTTGTCCCTGTCGAGAGATAGACCTTCATAATAACTAGTAAATTCGTTTCATCTTAATTCCACTGTCAACGGGAGAAGAAAGCTTCGAATGTTGATGAATTGGTCACGACTATAACAATTGTGACAGTGTTTGGTGGTTTTATAGTAAAATTTTACTGGAGAAAACTGAGCTTGCGCTTCATTCTTGAAGACAATACATGCAGTTTGCTTCCTGAGTACTACAAAACCACTTTGGTTGACGCGCTTGGTCTTTTTGCAAGCTATCTAAACTGGTGAATGTTTACGAGTGCTCAATTGGTGATACACACATTGGTAAACATTGTTCCTCCAATGTGCCATCCAATGATCTTCATGGACATTCAAATGAGGGAAAAACTAAACCCTCGTGGTTCCATTTTGGCTTGTGTTCAACCTCAATACGTTGTTATGTAAATAGATTGTCACAATCAAGGTGTCAGAGTGTTCAAAATTAGTTTCGCATTTTCTGATTAAGAAAACTTGTTTCTGACATTTTCGCTTTTATTTTGGGAACCCCCTGAGAAACTCGTACGAAACCAATATGAAGATATCGATTCATCAGGCCTAAAAATGTTAACTCCAGTGATAATCCTGTTTTTATTCCAAGGACCGACTTGAAGAGTTAGCACAATACTTTTGGGAATTTAAAAATATAATGATAAGGTACGTATGCATGTTCTGCTCCTTACTCATACCGTGTGTACCTGTATGTTTTACAGATAAGGCTGAGGATTTAGTTGAAAAAGCACTGGAGTACTTGCGGGTGGTGATGAAGAAAGCTGATCATTTTTCTGTTCCGTACGAGGTTCATGATCATTTCAGGGACTTCATCTACAAGTAAGGCCGTGCTCACAACAACTATTCATAGTTCTCTGAGTTGATCATAAACATAAGGACTTGATTCAAGTCCTACCGAACTGGAAATGATGGTTATAATTAACGAGAGGTGCTCTGGTCTGGCGATTTTCCTCGTTTCGTCTCAAAAGGTGGATTCAGTAGTGTTTGGTGTGTGTGAAAGTAACCAACACAAAGAAACTTCTGTTCTGGGTAGAGAGAAACTGAAGATTTTGACGAATAATCTGTTAACTGACGTGATTGAATGTTCGTTAACAGAGAAGTAGTGCTGAAATAATACATTGTGCACTCTTTCTCAGTGTCATTCTCGTAATAAGTAACTTAGAAATCAGTCGTTGACTAAGTACACGAGATTGAAAACACTTCAACAACATTTTAAAGGAACAGTTGAGACGTTGACATTGAACAAAAGATTTTAATATCTCGTTACACTAAGTGTGGGTTGATACACTCGTTATATGGTGCTAAGTCATCTACGTCCATAGTAGCGCCAGTGAAGAGTATGATTGATCAGCCTCTCAGGAGTGAAAGCCAGTTTTATCACAATAGGCTTCAATCCTATGGCTGGTTTATGATTTAACAAATATTTCTCCCGTAAATAAACTTCAATTCACGGGGTTTCTTTTATGTAGTCCACTGCAGACACAAACTTCAAACCTAAAATGGGAGAAACAGTTGAAAACAAACAAACCTATTTCCATAGCAACTTTGACAAACCAGACTGAGTTGTTCAATATATTGAAATTAATTTTCATTTATCGTTTCAGCATGCAAGTTAATCTTGAACAAATAAAACTCCGCCAGGCAGATGATTTCGTCATCAAGAGCACTCATTTCAACAAAGCCAGTCTAATGGGCAAGTTTCTCTTGGAATTCCCTAGCCCAGCTATATCTGCTGACTACAACATCACCGGTACTTCCTTTGGAAAGAAAGCCCATGCCTGTGGAAAAGCCCAGTGAGTCAAATGTTGTGGCGGATTTATTATTTAGAGAGAATACCTATCACATTGATCTCAATAAGAGACATCATAAAACGAAATGTTTTCCAATTTTCCAGGTGGAACGTGCAGAACCTCCTTTTTAATGCTGCCTTCCAATTGCGCCACACTGAAGGCTCAATTTCTGTGGATACCATCGAATTTGACTACGCATTTGCCAACCAAACAGTAAGTTGAACTCCTAAGATTTCTCATTACTCCTTTGGGAAATGCAGGCTTCTAAAACAGTTTTTCTGTAAGAGATTAAATTTCCCATTGCTTGGAGTCGATAACATCGACGTGTTTTCTCTTCTTCTCGAGTTTCTCTTTAGGTCATTGTGAGAAAAGTGCTCAAATACCTTTCTTCTTTTCATTGAATTGATTCTGCAGGCCTCGTGTTCATTTGTAGGAGATCAGCCACAAGCAGTCTCGCTGAGAACTACAAATGCAGTGCCTGTTTGGTTGCAAAGTTCAACGAAACTGCTCACTTCTTATTTCCCTTCCCTACTAGTTCATAGCATACGTATATTAGATATCAACACAAATTAGAACGTGCAAAATGGTAAAATGACGACAACGCCTGATGTTTATAGCACAGCCAACCACATGACGATGATAGGAATACAGATATTGAATGTGTGTGACAAAGTCTCATTAAAAAACGTAAGGGTACAAACCAGTACATCAGAAATGAGTTTCAATTCACGTATATCTTCAAACGTTTTGCAACCAAATGGATTCTGAATATGATTTGTATTACACCTTGTGGAAGTACCTGTGTGGCCTGCTAAAGCGGTATATTTTTTCATTACAGTTTGAGATGCAGCAGATAGAGTCACAAGGATGGTCTGAACAACAAGTCAATGCTTACCTGCACCAAAAGAGCCCATTTTTCATGACCCTGCACCGTGAAGCAGCTTGTAGTACTATTGCAGAGCACGTGAAACACCAAGTCAACATGATGATTAAAGGAAAGACTCTCTCTCAAATCATCAAGTGGATTGAAAGCCACTAAAATGAGTAAAAACTGAGTTTGTCTAAATGTGTTTGTGAATTGAACTAATACTGTTACAAGCTATATCCTGTAAAAGTGTAAGCATTTACGAAGAATAAAATAATCCCAAGCAGATCTTAGCATGACATAAAAACCCAACCACAATGGTGTCAGGATGAATTCAAACCTGTAGAAAGTGCATGAAATACCTTCACAAACTCTTCAATGGAATAAATTCTTCATATTGAGTAGTACGAGATTATATGGCTAAAAACAAGGAGCTAGCTCTAAGTGGATGAGGAGATGAGTGATAGAAGAATATGAATGGAAGAAGTGGAACCTTCCCCTGGCCTGGAATCGATTGCCTATACATTTACTGGAATTACTGTTGGCAAAATGGTAGTAGGACGAGTAGGGATTGAAGGTTAGCACACATACACTGCTGCGTGAAGTAGAAGAAAATGAGTCTGATGAAACTGGAAATTGGTTCATTGATAATGGCAAGTCCAGTTTGGTTTTGATTATGAATGTGCACTAGGCATAGACAATGTTTGATGGTAAATCCGAAAATGACAATCACAGTCACGCATTATCTTGCAGAATCAGTATTTTACCCTCTCTGTTTGTACACTGATAGTTGCACATACACAGGACGTTTATAATTACCCAGTTTCTCACGAAAGGTGTAGTAGATGGCCAGATCTTCCTCCAATGTTGCTCCGCAGCGGTTGGTAATGTGCCACATCTTTTGTTGTATCACCTCGTACATATAGTTTGACAAGAAAAGCACCCAGTGCTGAAGGTGGTTCACTACACAGGAGAACCTTACCCTCAAAATCGTCTTCTGACATCTACATCTTTTTTCCCAAAGTTCATCATAAATGTAACAGTGGCACCTAAACCAAATAAACTGAGGTCAATGAAATAGGGTTGGCCCCTGAACAAGATTGCGTCTGCTTTCGAGATTTAGGAATTGGCTGGAGAATAATAAGAGGAAGTTGCACCAGTTAATATACATCCTACAGAACACGTGAATGTTGATACCTCGAGAAATGAAGACAACCCGATTGCACTGCTCAGTAGGCCCATCTTCTCAGTATTTCATTACTATAGACATTGCCGACTTTTAATGGTGTGAAACCACATCCTTGGAACGTGCTTGTAACCACATGCTTCGAAAGTGCTCCTAACCACTTCCTTGGGAAGTTCTAAAGCTCACTCCATGTGCAGTAAAACGTAGGGGGAGTTAAGGAACAGCCTGAGTTCCCATCTGTTCCTGATACCATGTATAGCAACTGCAGGACTCACCCCCAATTCACACATGCATGCTTGGAAATTATAAATAGGGGATTGATTTGAACTTTTTTGAAAATTACTTTATTACGTTAATACAAAATCAAAACTTCAACACGGACAACGTTAAGTTATGAGAGACGGGATGGAAGTGAAGCTGCTGCTTAATGTTGCAGGGGGTTTATATAAGTTCTGCTATTAAAGGGTGCATTGTTCATTTCTGTGACGAAGCTGATGAGGCTGGTTTCAAAATAGGGTACTATGAAATCGTCTACTTCGATAAGGACGTTTCCTTTTATTAACTGAAACCAGATGTCCTCGAAGCATGATGGGTGAATTGGGGGTGAATCTGCCCTAAGCCCAATAAGCCTCTAGTTTGCAGTCATTGCATTATCACATAAAATGCATAGTCACAAAGCGGATCTTCTGTTGCTTGTCCTTTTATTTCAGCCAAGAGTTCAGAACTATGAGCTGTGTACAGACAAACTTAAAGAAAAACATAGGCGGGCGCTATATCTTCGTTCAACGCATTTTTACAGGAACATTTATGACGAACAAAATATAGGGACTAGGTAGCTGAGAGTACTCCGTAAGTTTGATCGAAATCGTTAGAGCCGTTTTTGAGAAAATTGGAATATTCGATAAATTAATACTCGACACATCTCCTTTTCTGAGTTAACTTGGCTTATATCTCCGTTCAACATATATATACAGAAATAATTATAGAGAACGAAATGTTGTTATGGGTGAATAAAAGACACTCCATTAGGACTTATCACATCTGGTGAAAAAGTTACCCTGGAATTTACGGAAATGTTAGAAAAAACGTTATTTTCGACACATTTTCATTTTTATCTCTGTTCAATGGACCGTCACAGGAGCATTTATTCAGAATTATATGTAGCTATTAACTATTTGAAAACATCCTGTGAGTTTTTGCCAAAAAGCGTAAAAAACCTATTTTTGCTTCAGGGGCCCAATCTCCGTTCACCGTATTTTCATGGAGATATGTACGGAGAAGAAAAGTTAGGTATTGATCAGTAGAAGATAATTTGAAAGTTCAATCAAAATCGTTAGAGCCGTTTTCGAGAAAAAAGGAATAATGCTCTCATTAAATGTCAAATATGGGGTGAAATAAATTATTCAGGATTTAAAGAAAATAAAGACGGAATATTCTGACCAGGACTCGATGCTGAATCCATCGAGTACACTACCCATCAAGTCCGCCAAGATCGTGACTTGGAAGTGATGATCCGCCACATTCCCACCACCTACCCCCTCGAAAACGTTAAACGCGGCCTGGAGAACCGCAAATACCCCATTAGATCTATCTACCGCATGAAAACTGGTGACAATCTCTGGCCCCTCGTCCTCGTCCACCTCGACGCCAAATCACCAAGCGCCAGATCAATCATTGATCTCACCAGCTTTGATGGCTTGGTAATCAAAGTGGAACCCAAAAAGAAGTCCAAAGTGGTTCCCCAGTGCCTTCGCTGCCTTAACTTCAGGCATACTGCAAACTACTGCCACGCTAAGTGGGGCTGCCCTTTCTGCGCAGCTCCTCATGCCACCCCAACCTGCCCAATCAAGGACTCTCGCAGGATGCCTGTCTGCGCCCACTGCAAGGGTCCCCATCATGCCACCTATAGGGGCTGCCCAAAAGCCCCCTAAGAAGCCCTCCCAAAAGAGGAAGGTAGCCCCCGCTCCTCCTCTGCCAGCCTCCAACCAGCCCTCCCGACCAGTCCCAACACCAGCTACACTGGTCACCCCTGCCCTCTCATACGCCAGAGCTGCTGCAAGCAACTCAAAGCGCAGCCCCCTCCCAGCCCCGCTGGCCAACAACATCCGTCACCTCTCCACCGCCAGCCACATGTGCTCCCAGTACGCCACCCACGTCAGCTACAGCCACCCCATCAACTATCCTCTCCGAGGATCGTGAACGCGCCTTGCGGGACATCGCCTCCTGCCTCTCCCAGGCCATCCTCCTCCTCCAGACCCTGCTCACCACCAGCGTCTAAGGCAACATCCATCCTGAATTGGGACGCCAATGGCATCTTGGCCAAACACCGCAACAAAGTTGCCGAGCTCAATGACCTACTACAGGAGTAATCAGTCGATGTGTCCTGCATCACTGAAACCCACACACAGTCAACCGACAAGCTCTTCATCCCGAACTTCTCGGTATACAGATGCGACTGCCCGGGATCCCAAACTGGGGGAGGAGTTGCCATCTTGGTCCGCAACTCCCTCAGACATCAAGTCTTCAGCACCCCAACACTATCTCTAGAAGCCTGCGGAGTAACAGTCCAGCTGAATTCTGGCCCACTGCGGATTGTCTTCTGCTACTCCCCCCCCAATACCAACAACTTGGACGAAATTGTCACCCCTGCTCGACTCACCCCACCCAACAGTGCTAGCTGGCGACTTCAATGCCAAGCATCAGTCTTGGGGCTGCCGAACCAAGAACAGGAAAGGATCCTCCCTCCTCTGCTTGCTGCGTCGACACAACTTCTCCGTTGATGTGCCAGCAGAACACACCTTCCACTCAGCCGACCCGAACAAAAAATCGGACATCCTCGACCTCTTCATCTCAAAGAACACCACGATTGAGAAAGAGCCTCGGACCCTACCTGCCCTCGACTCTGACCACTACCCTGTGATTCTGGAGATCTCTGGCATACCAGACTCCACTCAGACCACCCACCAGCGAATTGACTGGCTCTCCCTCCATTTCCACCTGGAGTCTTCCACCCTCAAATGTCGTACTCCTCGGTCAAGGGAAGACATCGACTCCTCCGTGTTCAACCTCGCTCTGGACATCCAGGACAAGGTAAGGCTTGCCACAACCTCCTCTCCAGCTCCCCCAAGCCGTCAACGCCTCCCCCCGGACATCAGAGCCCTGATCCGGCGAAAGAACCACCTATGCAGGCTACTCCAGCGGACCCGCCTACAGTCCCTACGACCCAGGCTCAATGCCGCCAAACAGGAGCTCAACGCTGCCCTTCAAGCAATCAGAGATGCCAGCTTCGAAAAAAACATAGCTGAACCTGAACTCAACCCCAAGCGCTGTTGGAAGATCGTCAAATCCTTATGGAACAGGCAACCTCACTCTCCGCCTCTCAGCCACAACAACACCTCACACTCCGCTGAAATCGACAAGGCAACCATCTTCGCCGAATCTCTTGAAGAACAGTGCTCCCCCTTCCTCTCGCACGACGACCACACCACCTTCCACGCCGAGGTCAACCACCTAGTACGTAGCTTCCCTCAAGGGCACCCTGCAACCTTCAGACCAACCTCCCCGAAGCAAATCAGCGAAACCATCAAAGGCCTCACCAACAACAAGGCCCCAGGCAGCGATGGCATCTCAAAGGGAGTCCTGAAGACACTCCCCAGGATCCACACAGCGGCCATCTGCAACATCATCAATGCCTCCAAGCGCCTCCAATACTTCCCTGCAGCGTGGAAAGAGGCCACAATCATCTGCATCCCCAAGGTAGGAAAGCCTCTGAACAAAGCTACTAGCTACAGGCCCATCAACCTTCTCTGCACCCTAGCGAGATCGCCGAGGCCATCATTATAACCCGCCTCATCGAGTTCATCTCCACCAACAAGGTACTCCCTGACTTCCAACATGGCTTCAGACACTGTCATGGAATCTGCCACCAGCTCCTCAGGTCTGACCGAATACGTAGCTTAGAGCCGAAACAAGCATCGGCACACATACGTAGCTTTCCTCTACACCTCCAAAACTACGCCTCAACGAATCCAAATTAGAAGCAGTCTTCTTCTCCCGCCGTAACATCCCCCCCCTCCGCTCCCGAAACATCCAAGTGGGAAACCATCCAATCCCTTGGAAACACCAGGCCAAGTACCTCAGTGTCATCTTCGACAGGAAACTCAACTGGTACAGGCAAACCCTCGCAGTTCGTGCCAAAATCAACGGAGCCTTCATTGCTCTCCGGCCGTTATTCAACAACAGAAAGGTCTCACATCCAACGAAAATCCGTGTCTTCAACGCCATCATCAGGAGCATCAGCACCTACGCTATCCCCGTCTGGGGCACGGCCTTCTCCCTTCTCCAACTCGAGGGCACCTACATGAAGTCCCTTCGAGGAGTCCCCCGCTCACCACGCTACATCAGAAACCGGCAGCTCCTGAAGGAAACAGGCCTCCCCTCGCTCAGCGCAGCCGCCTCAACCTACGCCCTCAACCTCCGCAACTCAGTGGCGGGTCACCCCAACCCATCCTTCAGCTACCTCACACAATATGCCCCCAACGCCTCGGACATCGTCCGTAGCCGTGCTCCCTCATTCCACGCTAACCCCGTCCCGCCCTCCCCGCATCGCACATGCGCATGAGTCCCCCTGCATCTGCAGGCTGGCCTCTCATTCTTCTGGTTTAGAACCTCCGGGTTGGCAACCGCAGTGGAGGGGTTTTAGTCGGTAAAAATCCGACACTACCCATTTGGGTGTCTTTTGAAGATTTCCCCTCCCCGGAAGCATCTGGAAAAACAAACGGACAAACGGCATTCTTTCTTTCATTCTTTCACCGATCTTTTCTTCCGACAACAACCGACCACTATCAGCAGAGCCAGCGGGGACGTCGAGTCCGCCCTCTAGCATCTGAAGAAGAAGGAGCGACGACTCAACCGAGTCCCTCGCCGTGAGGAGCTACTGCTCAACCGAGCCCTTCAAACTACGCTTCGACGCCTGAGGAACTCGTCCCTCGCCGCGAGGAATTACCACTCGACCGAGCCCTTCGACCTACGCTCCGACTCCCCTACCTACAAACACAACAACAATATTTCGTCGGCCCTTTTCAAGGCCACACTCCTCGGCCTTTGAAAAGGGGACCCCGACAACTGGTGACTTCGACGTGATGTGAACACACAACGACTTACAACTCCCACCAAGGCGCCTTTAGGGGGGAGCTATGTGGCGGCTGGCCACCCATTACCTACAAAAGGCGCCTCACAGGAAAGTCATCCTGACAGAGGGCGCTAGCCGCGAGCCACAGACGACTCCTGGAGGGGATTGCAGGTGGCCAACCAGAGAGGACGACTCCATCCAAGAGTACGTATATAAGGGCCGGCCTGCACGGACAAACAGGCCCCACACACCATCACACCTTCATTCGCTCTCGGACACGCTGGACTGCTCGACAGCCCTCTCTACGCTCGACTCTCCAGCTACGCCGATCATCGCTCCGCTTGACTCGCCGCCCTTGTCCCTCTCGACGCCAGCCGCTTACCAGGAAGCGTGCCCCACCGTCCCGCTCCACCTCCCCAGCACCATCTACGCCCGAGGAACCAGTGGCTTCCGACTTCAAGGAGCCAACATCAACTTACCAGAGACTACACACACAAGTCCCTCACCTCAAGGAGCCACTGCTCGACTGAGCCTTCGACTCAACCGAGTCCCTCGCCCAGAGGAGGTACAGCTCAACCGAGCCCTTCGTCCTACGCTCCAACGCCTGAGGAACTCGTCCCTCGCTGTGAGGATCTACCGCTCGACCGAGCCCTTCGAACTACGGTCGACACCCCGGCTACAACACCAGAGGACAGCCACACGACACCACCACCAACCACGACAACACGATCAGGACGCCCCAATTACCTTGTCCATAATGTCCACTAATTTTGGCTGCCCTGAGAAGCTTCGGATCCAGAGACTGTGAATCATAAAGAAAGAGAATGGTTAGGGTACAGCTCACATTGCCGATCGTAGGCGCAATGAATTCCAGCAATAAGGCTGGGCTGTGGGGATATGGCCAAACAGTCGAACAGCTATGACGATATCGGTTGGCGTCATCACCCATAAGCCAAATCTAAGGTGGGAGGAGTTAAAAACTTATGGACAATGGTGCAAGCTCGTTCAGGGGCCAACCCTATTTCATCGACCTCAGTTTATTTGGTTAAGGTGCGACTGTTACATTTGTGATGAACTTTGGGAAAAAAGATGTAGATGTCAGAAGACGATTTTGAGGGTAAGGTTCTCCTGTGTAGTGAACCACCTTCAGCACTGGGTGCTTTTCTTGTCAAACTATATGTACGAGGTGATACAACAAAAAATGTGGCACGTTACCAAGCGCTGCTGAGCAACATTGGAGGAAGATCTGGACATCTACTACACCTTTCGTGAGCAACTAGGTAATTAGAAACGTCCTGTGTATGTGAAACTATGAGTGTACAAACAGAGAGGGTAAAATACTGATTCTGCAAGATAATGCGTGACTGTGATTGTCATTTTCGGATTTACCATCAAACATTGTCTATGCCTAGTGCACATTCATAATCAAAAACAAACTCGACTTGCCATTATCAATGAACCAATTTCCAGTTTCATCAGACTCATTTTTTTCTACTTCACGCAGCAGTGTATGTGTGCTAACCTGTGATCCCTACTCGTCCCACTACCATTTTGCCAATAGTAATTCCATCAAACGTATAGGCAATCGATTCAAGGCCAGGGGAAGGTTCCACTTCTTCCATTCATATTCTTCTATCACTCATCTCCTCATCCACTCCTTGTTTTGACCCTTCTTATCTCGTACTACACAATATGGAGAATTTATTCCATTGAAGAGTTTGTGAAGGTATTTCATGCACTTTCTACAGGTTTGAATTCATCCTGACACCATTGTGGTTGGGTTTTTATGTCATGCTAAGATCTGCTTGGGATTATTTTATTCTTCGTAAATGCTTACACTTTTACAGGATATAGCTTGTAACAGTATTAGTTCAATTCACAAACACATTTAGACAAACTCAGTTTTTACTCATTTTAGTGGCTTTCAATCCACTTGATGATTTGAGAGAGAGTCTTTCCTTTAATCATCATGTTGACTTGGTGTTTCACGTGCTCTGCAATAGTACTACAAGCTGCTTCACGGTGCAGGGTCATGAAAAATGGGCTCTTTTGGTGCAGGTAAGCATTGACTTGTTGTTCAGACCATCCTTGTGACTCTATCTGCTGCATCTCAAACTGTAATGAAAAAATATACCGCTTTAGCAGGCCACACAGGTACTTCCACAAGGTGTAATACAAATCATATTCAGAATCCATTTGGTTGCAAAACGTTTGAAGATATACGTGAATTGAAACTCATTTCTGATGTACTGGTTTGTACCCTTACGTTTTTTAATGAGACTTTGTCACACACATTCAATATCTGTATTCCTAGCATCGTCATGTGGTTGGCTGTGCTATAAACATCAGGCGTTGTCGTCATTTTACCATTTTGCACGTTCTAATTTGTGTTGATATCTAATATACGTATGCTATGAACTAGTAGGGAAGGGAAATAAGAAGTGAGCAGTTTCGTTGAACTTTGCAACCAAACAGGCACTGCATTTGTAGTTCTCAGCGAGACTGCTTGTGGCTGATCTCCTACAAATGAACACGAGGCCTGCAGAATCAATTCAATGAAAAGAAGAAAGGCATTTGAGCACTTTTCCCACAATGACCTCAAGAGAAACTCGAGAAAAAGAGAAAACACGTCGATGTTATCGACTCCAAGTAATGAGAAATCTTATCTCTTACAGAAGAACGGTTTTAGAGTCCTGCATTTCCCAAAGTAGTAATGAGAAATCTTAGGAGTTCAACTTACTGTTTGGTTGGCAAATGCGTAGTCAAATTCGATGGTATCCACATGAATTGAGCCTTCAGTGTGGCGCAATTGGAAGGCAGCATTAAAAAGGAGGTTCTGCACGTTCCACCTGGAAAATTGGAAAACATTTCGTTTTATGATGTCTCTTATTGAGATCAATGTGATAGGTATTCTCTCTAAATAATAAATCCGCCACAACATTTGACTCACTAGGCTTTTCCACAGGCATGGGCTTTCTTTCCAAAGGAAGTACCGGTGATGTTGTAGTCAGCAGATATAGCTGGGCTAGGGAATTCCAAGAGAAACTTGCCCATTAGACTGGCTTTGTTGAAATGAGTGCTCTTGATGACGAAATCATCTGCCTGGCGGAGTTTTATTTGTTCAAGATTAACTTGCATGCTGAAACGATAAATGAAAATTAATTTCAATATATTGAACAACTCAGTCTGGTTTGTCAAAGTTGCTATAGAAATGGTTTTTTTTTATTTTAAACTGTTTTTCCCATTTTAGGTTTAATGTTTGTGTCAGCAGTGGACTACATTAAAGAAACCCCGTGAATCGAAGTTTGTTTACGAGAGAAATATTTGCCAAATCATAAACCAGCCATAGGATTGAAGCCTATTGTGATAAAACTGGCATTCACTCCTGAGAGGCTGATCAATCATACTCTTCACTGGCGCTACCTTTGGACGTACATGACTTAGCACCATGTAACGAGTGTATCAACTCATACTTTATGTAAAGAGATATTAAAATCTTTTGTTCAATGTCAACGTCTCAACTGTTCCTTTAAAATGTTGTTGAAGTGTTTTCAATCTCGTGTACTTAGTCAACGACTGATTTCTAAGTTGCTTATTACGAGAATGACACTGAGAAAAAGTGCCGTATGTATTATTTCAGCACTACTTCTCTGTTAACAGACATTCAATCACGTCAATTAAGAGATAATTCGTCAAAATCTTCAGTTTCTCTTTACCCACAACAGAAGTTCCTTTGTATTGGTTACTTTCACACACCAAACACTACTGAATACACCTTTTGAGACGAAACGAGGAAATTTGCCAGACCAGAGCACCTCTCGTTAATTATAACCATCATTTCCAGTTCGGTAGGACTTGAATCAAGTCCTTATGTTTATGATCAACTCTGAGAACTATGAATCGTTGTTGTGAGCACTGACTTACTTGTAGATGAAGTCCCTGAAATGATCATGAACCTCGTACGGAACAGAATAATGATCAGCTTTTTTCATCACCACCCTCAAGTACTCCAGCGCTTTTTCAACTAAATCCTCAGATTTATCTGTGAAACATACGGGTACACACGCTATGAGTAAGGAGCAGAACATGCATACGTACCTTATCATTATATTTTTGCTCTTTTTCACAGCAGCTTTGAAAGAAATGCGCACAGTGCACTGGATTGCCTACTGCTGTGTTCTGACATCTTGTAAATGGACCGAAGGATTAGATTAATTACAGCACAGGGAAACTGGACATATATTCGCCAACAGATCTCTCACAAACATAGACTTAGCTGGGAAGACATCTTATATCCAATGCCATCTGAAGGTGACTATATTTAGCAAGTTACTTAAGTACTAACAATTTATCTTCGTCTATCCAATAATAATTATAATGTAAATAATATTCCTAGATTATACAACTCCTACTAAACCTTTTATTTTCATTTCTATCGTTTATCAAATGTTGACTGTCGCTCGAGAAAGTACTTGTTAGATCAACGTAAATGTAAATTTCCAAGAGTATTGTGCAAACTCTTCAGGTAGGTCCTTCGTGAACAAACAGGATTTTCATTGGAGTTAGCATTTTTAGGCCTGATGAATCGATATCTTCATATTGGTTTCGTACAGGTTTCTCAGGGGGTTCCCAAAATAAAAGCGTAAATCTCAGATACGAGTTTTCCAGGACACTTTAATGTTTTAATCAGAAAATGCGAAACTAATTTTGAACACTCTGACACCTTGATTGTGACAATCTATTTACATAACAACGTATTGGGGTTGAACACAAGCCAAAATGGAACCACGAGGGTTTAGTTTTTCCCTCATTTGAATGTCCATGAAGATCATTGGATGGCACATTGGAGGAACAATGTTTACCAATGTGTGTATCACCAATTGAACACTCATAAACATTCACCAGTTTAGATAGCTTGCAAAAAGACCAAACGCGTCAACCAAAGTGGTTTTGTAGCACTCAGGAAGCAAACTGCATGTATTGTCTGCAAGAACGAAGTGTAAAGTGAATTAAGATGAAACGAAATTACTAGGTATTATGAAGATCTATCTCTCGACGGGGACAACCCAAAATCTATCTATACTGTTCTAATCCAACTCACACACAACAAAGAGAGGAAGGTCATCTCACAAGGTAACAACAAAATTCGCATTTCTATCGATAACTACTTCCGAATCCATGGATTAGAATGAAATATTGATTACTTACCATTTTCGATGGCCTGAGCCTGGGCAGACGTGTAAGCGACTGCGCAGAGGCAAAGAGCAAATAACTTGGTGTTCATTGTTGTTGAACCTAAATAAAGGACAACCGATGAGACGACATTTAGGTAGTTATATAAGAAGGTAACTAATTAACAATATTACATTCCTTTTATATGTCCCTTCAGACTTGTTGCTCCATTTTCCACTTGCTTATAATTACATCAGCAGCTCTTGGAAAATTGAACTTTTGAAGCCAAATTTTAGTTGACGAAAGATGCTGCCTATCCACTCATGAGTTTGGGGAACTACTGGTTTAGATCGTACTTTCTGCATCTAAAATCGGAATCTCTTCCAAGTGGAACAAGTGCATTCAACTAGAATGTTCCAGAAAGAAAAAAAGTCAACTCCCACTTAAAGCGAGTCACCGTGTTCAACTCGGCAATCACTATCCCCCCCCCCCCCCCAGAATTGTGTGAAGTCGATAAATCGAACGAAATGGCAGTTTAGAATGATTCTCAGATTAAATGATTCAAAGACGCTCACAGAGGGCACAGTATGTGATGTAGAAGAAAAGCTTCAACGTATGGAAATAATAACTAATTCGTATTCACCCCTGAAAGCAGTACACAGACTTAGATGTATCTGTATTATGTTAGTCTATTAATGGAGGATGAGATTCTCGTACAAGCTACCGAGTATCTCAGACTCTAGCTCTTACCTGATGTACAGCGCAGTTGAATGTGGCTACTGGTAGCTGAATGCCGTCGATTTATACCGAAATTATCGATCAAAAAAACTTCATGGGAGCTGAGATATCGAATTTATTTTAAGTGACAAATGACGTATTTCATTAGTGTGTATCAAAAAACCCGACTGAAGAGCTGTTTGTATCAGTTTATTAGATTGACTCCAGACGGAGGGAGTTCGCCAATCTCAACGGCGTTGAGGGAGAGCAAATAGAATGAGGATTCTTGTATTTGAAGTACTTCACGAGAGCCGATATTTTTGTGCAATCTCATGGGGAACCCCGGCCCGGGCACAATAGAAAATGCTCATCGACGAAATACCCCAAACTCAAATTACAACTCAAATATGTTACGAGTAGCTCGAAGTTTATTTACAAAAATGAGCCTGTGCACGTGGAGGGAAGTGGTCTGTGATGCAGGAGGGAGAGAAAAGAGGGAGAGTGAGTGAGAGGCTAAGTGGAAATTCCGAGACCGTTGCAATTTGAGATACCTCGATGGCCCTTGTTCTTGTCACACAATCGAAAAGGAAATAAACGGTTGGGGCGGTTAGGGAGAAAATGTGAAGGGTTCGTTGAGAGAAAACTGGCATCGGCAGTTGCGAAATCGAATAAAAATAACGGTACACTCGTTCCCTTATTTCCCAAATAATTTTAATTTTTCCTCAAACAACTTTTATTGTGCTATTTATGAGTTCCGACGAGTTGAGCGCATTTACCAACCATTTTTACTTGTTTCGCCAACCCAAGTTTCCTCGATTTTCAAACTATTTGTACAAGACACAAACATTTTTACAACATTCCCGCAACTATTTTCCCTGAGTTTCGTTCCCCAGCAACGTTTACTCCATTCATGAGCTATTCCATATCACCTAAGTGTATTTCTCATTCAACTACTTGATCCACTCTCCACCTTCCACTTATTTCCACGCAAGTTTTCTCTGTAATCTGAAAACCCTCCCGTAAATTTATTTAATTTTTCGTTGGTGCGAACTGATGTACGATGAGCTTTGAGGATAAAAGTGTATGTGTGTGGGTGTGCACAGCCAACCGTCAAATCGTGGCAAAAACCGACCATGTGCTCCAAACTGTCACCCAATGGTGCGAGCATGTCAAGCTGCAGGTGCCTGAGGAAAGATCCAGTTAATCTCCTTAAAGGGGAAACTAAATAGCTATCCAACAATACGTTTCGCCGACTGCAAGCTCCTTTTTGAGAAGCAAGTCAAGTACGTAGGAGTCAATAAAGGTGGTCAATGGGAGGTGGAATTTCAGCCAACACCTCCAGTTCCCCAGAAGCACTACCATTGCAGTGTGTTACTGTGACTGTCTGGGTTAGCAAACTCACCTTAAAATCAAAAGAGAGAACTAGCCCAATCCCAGACAGCTGCACTCCTATGGTTCACTAAGGTTTATTAGGCAGTATTGACAGAAGCACTATGGGTGATCGCTGACCAGTCGACTTGGCCGCTGAGTGAATGATAGGCGAGTGGAGAGTGAAACAGGAGCTTCTCCCACTCTGGGATATACTCAGTGCAGGTCTCTCTACAGATTGAAAACTTGCCCCGATTGATGGCTATGGAGAAATGGCAAGCAATATGGGAATCCATGTCGAAGAGACGGAACGTGTATAAGTTTTTGCCCAACATCTGCTAACATCTTAAGAGAAGTCCGGGTTCACTTCTTTTCCCGCAAAGAATCTCCATCCTTCACGTCTTGGGCTTCCAGTGCAGGGGAAACAAGAAACCTCATGCTGCTCCACTGTGGTTACTACAACAGTGAGCGACAGTTGTTGGAAGTGCAGCAGACAAGCCTACCAGTTTGCAAAGGTCATGGCAAAGAATAATATGCAGTTGGGTGGCTGTGATGGAGCTTTCCCTCCTCAATGATGTATGGGTGACAGCGACACTAACAGCATGGTCGCCCCCAGAGACAGTCATGTATTGGCTTAACTCTGGCCTGGATGTCGTTTGTGGTGAAGGAAGTTGCATGGTCGGCAAAATTTGAAACTACTAGTGACCATGCAGTGATATTGCTGTCCTGGAGGTGGGCCAATGACAGGTAATTGGTGGAAGTGGGGCCTTGGGTACGTCACAAGGAAGGCCAAATGAAAGGTGTACAGGGAAGAGTTAGAGGTCCACATGGCGGGATACTGGATCAAGGGAGAAGCCCAGGATGTGGACCTGCACCATGCTGTCATTGCCGCAGCAACCCCTATAGATACCCTATCTTTGCACAGTTTTTCCTTATAAATTCTACTCGAATGTTACTTGAATCTTCAGAAAACTTCAGCCAATAGTTCAATCAAGTACCTGTATGGTGAAATTCGGGAATCCTAATCCCGTCCCATTTACTACCGTTTCTAAAAGTTTTTACCCGATAACTCTGGAAAAGTAATCATTATTCATCTCAAAAATATCTCGTTTACAGCGTCATTAATTCTCTGCTTACCGATTGCTCAAAAGTGACTGGGGCATGAGTACGAGCAGGAGAATAACTTCTGAAACAGTTATCGCTACCACTTTCTGCCACCGTGGGGTTATGTTTTCCAAGTTCAAATGAAGTGAGTGACAAATAAATGGAATTAGTAGAAAAACCCTGCATATTATTACACAGCGGTTTATTATTCCGCTCCGAGACCCATTCCATTCGATTCAGCATCGAAAAATACTAGTAAACCATACGAAACATGCCCTGACTACAATGTAACTACGGAAAGTACATATTCCCCTGGCGCCAGGCGCCCGTAAACGTCTGTAGGTATTTATGATCCGATGTAGAGGTGTGCGGAGAAAGTGGCCCTAACCTTCCTCCGCCCCATCGGGCAAAAAGAGTCGGGGAAATTGGGACGGGGACTTCCAGTGAACCCTTGGCAATTGGCACGACGTTGCGAGGCGAGCAGGCGGGTGGGTGGTTTTGATGAGACGGGAGGGAGGGAGTACTAACGACGAAACGTTGACTTCCGCTGTAGTTCCCGCGAGTTATTTCAATTAGTTGATTCTAATAATTACTGTAATTTCCCTATACGCAGTTTTACACGTCTGATACTCATTCCATTCGACCGAGGATGTAAAAATACCTTGAAAACGATACGAAACACGGCTTATTTTCGATTATACTGCGTTTTCTTAATTTTTTTAAACCATTCTTTGTCCATAACAACCATGAGCTTCGTCCGATCGAATTGCCGAGATGGCGGGCACAACTAGATACCAGATAGGATTTTTGTGTGAAAGAACGGATTTTTCAGACCACGTTAAAGGAACAAAACGGCCTGGTCAGCGGACGGGGGACGGTGGGCGGACATTGCAAATTTGGAATCTCCATGTCTTGAAACGTAAAGTATCAAATTTTGAGGGGGGGTTGTAAACAATTTTTCGTGACCGAAAACATAGGGTTATTGTTCAGAATGAATAATAAACCAAAAGCCACGAAAACCAGTGAGTTTACAGTAAGCTGAGGAAAGTCATGTGATGAGGCGCAACCGATATTTTTCTCATAAATATCGTTCACATGAGACTATAGTTCTCACAAAAATCGTGTAGGTAGTTCAATATGTTATCCGCAAAACGGTAATTTAAGAACGTTTTTTTAACCATTTAGGAGCATTTTACCAAATGCTTGAAACGAACCAATTGTCTTTTCTTCTCGAAAGAATCATGTTGACGGTCCGGTAAATTGTCGTGTTACTCAATAAATTTCGTGATATAGGTTGGGGAAACTCCATGAATTCTGGAACATTGAGCACTGCCCGTTTCTTTACAGAACGTTAAAATGCTCTGCCTAGTGAGCTTATAAATATTGAAATATCTGGTGCATAGCAACACACAACCTTCCACTTCCGCCATAAATTCCATCAAGTATACGGGTGTGCTTTCCTTTGACACATTCCTACACAAAAATTAGTTAGAGTCGTTTTTGAGAAAATTGGAACTACGATAAATTAATATTCGACAAATATCGTTTTCCGAGCTATCACGGCTTATATCTCAGTTCAACTGATACGAAAAAAAATTACTGAGAACAAAATATAAGTATGGGTTGCTAAAGTATAGTGCAGTGGTTACTCAGGAAATTACGAAAATATTTTTTATAAACGTTATTTTCGACTCATTTTGATTTTTGTCTCTGTTCGATGGACTGCCAAAAAGCGTAAAAAACTATGTTTGCTTCATAGGCCTGTATCTCCGTTCTACGAATTTTCATGGAGAAAAAACCCTAGTTTTTTGTTCATTTTCGTCCCCCACCACCCTTTCCCTTCAACCGGAACCCCATATACTCTGATTTTGGTGTCTACAAAAAATTACCTGCTCATTCGGTTCAGCCGTTTGCCTGCGAATTGAATTACAGTCAGACACACTTTTTCTTCTTTTTTTTTCAAAGCTCACTGAAGTAAATGGGACAGTGTCCCCCAAAAAGTATAAACAAAATTAAGGAAATGGGGAGGGAACCCAGACTACCATACGCCGGCTCTTGGGATTGAAGGATTGGGACGTGAAAGGAAAGAAGGATAAGAGGATGGATTTTTCTCGATAGAACGACCACCAGTTTAGAAATTGAACTGAGCCACAGGCGGGTGTGCGGCACCTCAGACAACGCATCTCCTCAGCACATTTCTTGCACCCCACCCCGTGTCAGGACATAGTAAATGCTGCAACCCTGATGTTCACTTCACGAGCTTCTGACACTGCCATTCGAAGATCAATCATGTCATACTTGCGGTACTTGGCTTGCCGTGTCAGTCCTCAGCCCTTCTCCAGAGACAACCCTATAGTTCCCCCTCCATCTTCCAGCCCTCAGATGACAACACACCAGCAACCTGCTTGCCGACCACGTCATGACGCTTGACGAAGCCCCCATGAGTACGTGGACTCATTTGCACCACTTGATACAGCGACTCAAACTGGTTACCACACACCTCTTCGCTGTAGGCAATGACGCCACACGAACGGCGTGAAAGTGGCGGTAATCCCTTCCATGGATGCCCTCTGAAGCCCACTCAACACAGGCAGAAGACCCACACATGGACGATCGGGTTCTATCTAAACTGGTGGTGGGACGTTCTACTTCGAGTAGCGGAATGTAAAAATAAATTGGATAACTTGCTAGAGCGATACAAATCACTGAACACACGATGGGGGCGGGATGAAGAAAGTTGTGTGATGCGTCGCGCTAAATATTTTCTGAAAAAATGTTGACTTTGGCATTCGTTCAATGGACGGTTGGTTGGAGATCAAAAGGAGAATGCAGATTGGCAGGAGACATTCCACCAGTTAGATTGAAGTCTTTTTCATGAAGGGGGGGAGACTTGGAAAACGACAAAAACACGTTTTCCTCTGCTCATTGGGTGATTTAGAACGCCCTTTTGCGGGTCCTGCCACTGCCAGTCGGGTGAGCTTCATTAGGAGAACATCTCATTTCAGACCGTTCATTTGAGGCTTGCTGTTACAGTTACCATCAGTTCTTGACTTTCCATCTTATATTTTCACCAGAATCCAATTTTTACTGGAGTTCCTTATTACCAATTTTGTTGCCAGTTTGTTCGTAGACTGAGTTTGGCCTTGGCCTTTAAAATAAATTCGAAAGATATCACTCTCAGAAGAAGCTCTTGATTATGATGGAGCCCCAGAACCAATGGCGCTAAAGTTTACCATGGCGAAGATTTGGGGCGAGCAGTATCGAGGTACTCCACTTATTGTACTGCTTGCTGTAAAGAAGAGGCCACAGCACTATTTCTACCAGTTCAAAATCATTCTGACGCAATTCCGATTGGGATTTTGTTAAATTCAACCAGTTGCTTTGACATTTTTATTCGTGCTGAAAGCTTACAAGTTTACATTACGTAACGCGTAACAGTCAGGTCATTCATGAAACACAAATCAGTTGAGACGTTTTGTAAAACAGACTTCCCAACTCGCAAATGTGAGTTTGCGCTGTTTTATTCTTCACTGTTTTCCAACCACTGGATGATTTCAATGATGTTTTTGTTTCCAATCATCTTGTTGAATCCATTCTTCACTTGCTCAGCGACGTTTTGGCAGACAGCTTCGCGGTGCAGAGTCATAAAGAAAGGGCTTTTTTGATGCAGGTAAGAATTAACTTGTTGTGTAGACCATCCTTCGGCGCTTGTTTGTTCCATCTCGAACTGCGATGAAAAATGTAACACTTTAGAGTTGGTCATAAAATTACTTTCACAATGTAAGAAAACATCAAACCTATTGAAGTGCCTACTTTAATAACTACATGCCTTTAGGATAAATAAATTACACATCAAAAATAAAATCCTAACAAACTAACGATGCGGTTTTCACCTTCAAACTGTCCCATACAGGCTGATAGTTCACACTGTAACCGCCTCACTGTAGTAATCGTCTCATACCACATCATCATATTTCACTGCCCTACTTCGTTTTTCCTTGTCTTACCAACATTCGCTCAGAACGACTCTTATTAATTTTTTGGTCTCCCATCTCATTCTCTTTCCTTTCTAAAAATTCAATGTAAATTATGCGTCTAACTTACAGGCGTTCTCAATTTTTGTGGTAGGACTCAGGATTGCCTCGCACATCCACTACCCCCGTCCCTATGATCTATAAGAGACTTGAGCCAGAACGTGTAATCTTCATTGGTATAATATGGACTGTTGCATGAATACTTTTGAGATGGAAGAACGGACTATTTTCATGGCATGACCTGCGAGGGAATATGATCAAGCAGCAAGGCACTGCTTTGAATTTATGCAGCCAAATTCCTCTAGGGACTACTTATGCTGATTGATGCTCTACAAATAACCATTGGGGCTTAGGGCTCCCGCTCGGCTAATAATGCATGTGTAATCTACTAGTTTTGGGCACTTCTATAGTCAGCTTCCCACACAGTTTTTTTTTGACCCGAGGGCGTGTGGGACAAGTCCCTTTGTCACTGCGGCCGCATATGGGCCTATTGTGACGGCCCTTTCTTAGTAGAAGGCGTCGTACATACCCGCCCCCCTTAGGAAGCCAAGTATGTACTTCACCGCAGAGTCCGCCATGATTTGGGGTTCAATAATCCCCTGACTGGAGTATTCAAAGTGTTTGCTGCCAAAGCAGGGCACTCACACAGGATATGCTCTGCTGTCTCGTCCTCCTCACCACAGAGTCTGCATTCCACCGCCTCTAAGATGCCCATCTTGTTGAGGTGATATCTGAGTGGGCAGTGCCCGGTGAGGAAGCTTATCAGTACTCTCAGATCTTGTCTAGAGAGTGTCAGCATCGCCTTCGCCCTTTGACAGGAAGGCGTGACAAGCCTTTTCGCCTGTCTTAGTCGTGGCTGGCGATGCCAATGGGCGCCATTTTCCTGTATCTCCCATCGAGCAACCAGATGGTTCAGGTGACTTTTCATCATACCTACGTGTGGTTCAGGCCCGATGGGTAGGGATTCTGTACCCCTTTTCGCAAGGTGGTCAGCCTTTTCATTGTCCCCATGCCCCCTGTGAGCCGGCACCCAAATGAGAGAGAGCCTGTTACGGGCGCCGAGCTGCTTGATCGCATGGAGGCATTCACATGCCAGCTTAGACCTAAAACTATAGGCTGCGATGGCCTGGCTTATGGAGGCCTGGCTGTCTGAGAAAATGTAGATCCGCTTGCCCTTGAGTCCTTTGTTCAGGATCTCTTCTGTGATCTCTTGGGTTTTGCCCATTGTTCGCGGCTGCTTATTCAGTCAGCATGCTGTCCTTATTCACAGCTGGCTGCAGACATACCCCTGGGGACAATGCCGTGGCCGTTCCACTATCCAAAACCCGTGGTCGCGCCTGGTAGCATGGGCATGCTCCTGGGAAGATAACCCAGAACCAGGCTTCCCCCGCTTGACTAATTGTGCATGTGTAATCTACTAGTTTTGGGCACTTCTATAGTCAGCTTCCCACACAGTTACTTCTCAATACATTTTTAGCTGCTGCTCATTCCACGATGTAGCCTCCTTGATCCTTGTCAACTGCTTCTCACTTTAATTTGTAATTGTTGCTGGAATAAATACATTATTAATGCGGTAGAAGTCCAATTTTTTGAGCTATGATGACTCTTTTGATTTCAAAATATAGCAAAATAATGTACTCTCTTTAGCTACGAAGAGTAAAAAACCTCAGGTACGATGCTTCACACAAAGTTCCTCAGCTTCACATGAATTCACTAACTTTTGCCTGCAATTCAATTCATTTTTCACTCAGTTCATTTGAACTTGGTCAAACATAACTTCACGATGGTAGAAAGTGATAGCGCTTATGGTTTCGGAATTTATTATGGTGCTCCTACTTGTGCCAAGACCATGGTTGAGCAATCTGTACACGAAAAATTAATGAGGATACACACACGGTTTATAGAGAAGGATGAGTGTTAAAAATGTAAAGATCTGAAGAGCACTAAAAAAAAACCCTGCAAATTATTACACAATGGTTTATTATTCTCATGAACAGCTTGACCTAGTATTAGTGCTCCCCCATCCCATTCGATTCAGCATCGAATACTAGTAAACCATACGAAACATGTCCTGGCTACAATGGAACTACAGAAACAAAACGTCTGATGATTTGGCCCCATCGTCGGGGAAATTGGAACGGGGGCGCTCGAAGTGGCGGCGTCGTTGGGAGGCAAGCGAGCGGGAGGCACGCTCGCTCGCCTCGAGTGTGGTTGCTTTTTTAATGAGACGGGCGGGGAGGGAGGGAGTTCAAACGATGAAACGCTGTAGCTCCCGCGTTGTACTGCGTTTCGTTAATTTTTTTAACCGTTTTTTGCCCATTACAACCACGGGCTTCGTCCGATCGGATTGCCAAGTTGGCGGGCACAACTAGATACCAAATCGGATTTTCGGGCGAAAGAACGAATTTTTTAGACCATGTTAAAGGCACAAAACGGCCAGGACGGCGGACGGACATTGCAAATTTGGAATCTCCAAGTCTTGAAACGTAAAGTATCAATTTTTGAGGGGGGGTTGTAAACAATTTTTCGTGACCAAAAACATAGGGTTATTATTCAGAATGAATAATAAACCAAAAATTGCAGTTGATAAAGCCATGAAAAGTAAACATACAAGACTTGGAGAAAAGGGAAAAGAATTCGAGTTTTCAGATGATTGACCTCATAAATTCCTGATGTCAGCACGCAATCTGTGGGTCTAATCACACTTTCTACGCCTGGCACGTACCAACTATTAATTACATCGAGTGGCAGGAGTAGTTTAGAATGCAGTCCAAAAAAAGGTCACTGGTAAAGGAAAGTTTTTGAAAAGCAATACGTAGAACATTTTCACATTATTTGTTAGTGAGTAGTTTTTTATATATATTGTTTGAGAACTGATGGAAACTAGAAATGAAAGAGGAAATAGCAGCTCTCAGGTCGAATAGACTGTGAGGGGCATTAGCCTAGCATGCAGGCGGTGTTTTATCTCTGTACTCCATGGCAGCTCTAAGTAGGTGGGTATAAAAGGTTGGGTAGGCGTTTATGCCTTTCTTACAGGTAATTGCGCGCCCTGGTCCTATTAAGCCTGGAGTTTTTTAACCCTTCGTGTCGGTACAGAACAGAGTAGCCCTGGCTGTGCTGGGTAATTCGTAAAATGGCTTGGTCAGTGCTTGCTCGGGGGAACGCTGTTTATACTTCACTCAATAACAAGGGGGATAAACGCCAAAGTCCTCTGAGATCGTCTAGGAAGCCAAGCTAAGCCTTTGTAACTTGGAACCAGTGGGGGTAGCATTGTGGAGCACGGAACGGATTAATGAGATTTCCTCCTGTCCTTATTCATTTCCTAGTGAACCCTGAGATTTTACAGGATTTTTGAACATCTTACGGCCACCAAGTACTCTAAAACTTAAGGAATAAAGTCGGGAAATGAGTCGATACCGAAATCGCTATAATAAATTAAACGAGTTAACCATCACTGTTTAGTACCTATATATGCCTCTCCTCTATCGTATCAGTGCACGTGTATAATTAACAGTAGTAGTAGCTTACCGTTTGGTTGCCAAACACGTAGTCAAGTTCAAGGTTTTTCATGGAAATTGAGCCTTCAGTCGGTTCAATTTGAACAGAACCACCCAGATAAAAGTTCTGCACGTTCCACCTGGAAAATTATACGATATTTCGCACTATAATGAACCTTGTGGTTATTAATACCATGCATTTTCTTCTTAAATTGAAAAGCTGTTGGGAAATTTTTGACATACTTCATTGTTGTTTTCCACCACTAGGCAGTTCACAAAAACAGTATTTATGTGATTCTTGAACGGGCATTTTACAGGAATATTGATAGCTCTATCGAGATATTGTGTTGTGTATTCCCTGTAAACACTTAGTGTATATTCTCACTTATGAACACTTTTGTGATGCTGAGTTCACTACTCTAACTATTATGACATTTAACGTAAAATGCGTGGTCCTTATTAGAATTGGTCTTTACACAATTCCAGATGGCTTAAGATGTAGAAGCACGTTAATGATTTGTACAAATTGGTTCACTTTCGCACATTTCAATTAGCAGTACACTAATGTTATGTAAACGAGAAAGCCTAATGAAATAAACCTGTACCTGGGGTGCAGCAAGAAGCAATAATGAATTCAAGCATTGTTCCATTAGAGCGACACTAGATGCTATTTAAAGTGAGAGATGATGACTTTTCTTTGTAACTTACTGGGCTTTTCCAAACGCATTGGCCTTCTTTCCAAAGGCAGTACCGGTAATGTTGTAGTCAGCAGATACAACAGGACTGGGGAATTCCAAGAGAAACTCAGCAGATAGATTGGCTTCATGGATATGGAAGTTCTTGACGACAAAATCATCTGCTTTGCTCAACTGTATTTGATCTAGGTTGACATGCATGCTGAAACAGAAACGCTGTCGTTTTTAAATCTGAGAGACAGTACGTAAAGTTGTAAAGGTGTTATCGAAGCCAACTTTAACCAACTTATAAAATATTTTTTATTATTTGGTCCATGATACATACAATAGTATGTATCAGACAATACATAAGAAACACTAATAGCCTTTGTTCTACGTGCATGTGAGAGCCACATTAAGCAGTGATGTGTCCAATTTGCATATTTATATAAATTTAATCACTTATTGTGTTTCGTACTTGAGTTGTCTATTAATTTAGAGCAATGGCTTGAGCTCCACTAATTATAATTATCGGTTAAATTGCGCTAACACCAACTACCTAATTATTACTATCGCCTTGATGAATTATAAAATGTATTCACACTGACTTACTTGTAGATAAAATCTCTGAAATGGTCATTGACCTCATAAGGAACAGAGTAATGACCTGCTTTCTTCAGCAGTGTTCTGATGTAATCAAACACTTTTGCCACTATTCTCTCTTCCTCGCCTGCAAAACAAGAGTAAACGCATAATAAGTAAGGCACAGAACAGACATACATACTCCTCATAGCACCTCTCTATATATTAAGTTAGGCAGTAGCATGAAAACATGATCTACCCACACGCATTGATTTATCTTGGACAAAGCTCATTTTACATTGCGTTAAATGTGGCTCTTTAACGCTTAATTGTGTGGTAGTTTTTTTTAGTCCAGTGTCCTAATGAGAGCACACAGTTGGTGGTAGTGTTACGGGGGGAAGGAAATTTGGAGATGCTTTTGAAGAGCTGCTGACTAAGGCAAAAATTACGGCAATCGCGCCGGGGATTCGATCCACAATCCGAGGGTGTGAATCGACCGTCTAACGGCAAGACCCGCGATGAACCGCTTGCCTTTGATAGGAGTCAGTCAGCACATCTCCCCCTCGTCTATTAACCGCGCTACTCCTGGAGCGAACTCATTTCTTTTTTAGGAAAGAATTTTACGAGTTGAGCGAATCCCGGAAAATCCGATCTTTGATTCGAGAAAGGCTACAAGGAAAGTCTTAGTTCCCTCGCATTGTAATAGGCGCGTCGCCCATTCCACCCCTTCGCGCTGGAACTTTCACAGCGTCAGCGAATCCCGGACCCGAGAACTTCGTCTCATTATTTTTCTCTCTTAATTTTTTAATTTTTCTCTGGGGCCTCTTCTTTTCTTGGAAAAGAAGAAATTCGACCACTAGTTGGGCGCCATTTGTTACTGAGGGAAGGAAATTTGGAGATGCTTTTGAAGAGCTGCTGACTAAGGCAAAAATTACGGCAATCGTTGCCGAGATTGATCCACAATCCGAGAATTATGAATCGACCGTCTAACCGCAAGACCACGATGAACCGCTTGCCTTTGATAGGAGTCAGTCAGCACAGTAGGAAAATGTATCTTTCCCGATGAAGATATGTAAATAGGAAACATCTGGTTGGTATATCAACTACGAGAGAAAAGGAAACCAAACTAATTTTGATATCTTGTGTCATACTGTCATCTGTAAATTCAAGTGACATTATGGTTCGTTGTACGCTTATGCGACAAAGTCAACATCTCTGTGTCAGTCTACAATTGATTTTTAAACGATTGCAATGTGAGAAAAAAAACTCAATTTACTTACTCTACAAATAAGTGGACGATTTCAATTTGTCGTTGATGGGTGACCTGGAGTCTGATAGCAGATGTCAAATAGTACGCGTGAAATTGCAGTATTCAACTACAGTGCACGTCATTGAATGAGCAGATAAACATGTAATATAGCGAAAGGACGTTGTGCAGCAAAGAAACTGTAGCACTTACTAAAATCGTTTACGTTATGTGAAAAGTATTACCGTTTCAACACACTGAAAAGCAATTAGAAAAACAAAACGGATTGTGACGTTTCTGATCCAAAGTTGTTTACAGGCATGAACTGAGCTAATGTTTGTTTTCCTTTCTCTCAGGTAGCAGAATTATTCAAACACGAATTTCCAGGTGATTGAACAATTCTATGTCCTATCAACAGGTGAATACCAAACCCTATCCATACATCTTTATCTAGTATTGTGTGACATAAGTGCGAGGGACAATATCCAAAAGTATGATCAAATGGCTACAGCTACAATAATTTTTTTGAACAAACATTCGTATTAGAATAAAATAGAGGATAATAGATATTCACCATTCTCCGTAGACTCAGCATAGACTGAGGTGTACACGAGTGCACACAGGCAAAGAGCAAAAAACGTAGTCTTCATTCTCGTGGAATCTGAAAAAGAGGCAAAAACATAATTTGGCTGGTTACAATTTATATTAGGAAAATTTGCAACTGTCTGTAAAGATCTAGCCCCTAAATCAGTTCTATGACTTTGTTCTTGATTGCTGAGTGTGGTTCAGTACCTTATTATTGTGGTCTGGTAGAATAACAACAGCTGAATAAAATAAGTTGAACCACTGCGATGACAAGTCATACGAACTTGAAAATATTAGCCCGCCAAACAACTAAGATTGAAAACGATAAATTATGGACTGGTAGATTTGTGATTCGCAGGAATTATTGATTAAGACGGCAATATCGATTCGTCGATAAGGTCATTATTGTAAGTTTAAAACAACCTCTCAAAGTCAGAAATATCCCCAAGTCCAGAGCTTCGATGCATATACTGCCCAACTTGAGAAAGATATTATCCCACTCATTGTTCTTTTAGAGCTCCCACCTAACCAAAGTGGGCAACATTATGAATCATTGCAGTGACGTGAGAAACGTTAAGTATTATCTAGCCCCAAATACGAGAATTGATGTGAACAAATTTAACAACTAGGGCACTGAATATAATTTGAAATACATTGATAATGATCATTTTCTGAAATAACGAATCTCATAAGAAGTGATTAATTAGAGCAGCTGGAAAAATCAATTTATTTGAAACCCAAAGCACCTCTGCCCCCTTGCCTATACCTCTTTGCTTTGATTTAAGAGCACACTTTAACCAATCTGGAAGGGTAGGAGGGAGATGTTCAGAAGAAGCATTAGAACGATAAGATCCTAATACAACCAAAAATGACCACTCAACGAAAATATTCGAGATCATCCAACAATTTCATTTATCACTCCATTTAAAATATCTTTTAAAAACAAATCAAATATGAAGGTTGACAAATAAGATAGTGAGATCGGTATTTATTGATGAGCAGTCAATTCAGTTTAACGAACAATAGAACATTTCTGGCAAGTAATGAGAACACATGGTTCCGTCACATACAGTTGACAGCGTACATACTGGAAATTTCCGAACTTCAACAGTATAGTGCACAGATCTGAGAGTACTTGTGTGTTCGAGCAACAAGATGAAACTAGTGGAAGACAATATAAAACATTCCATCATAAACACAAAGAAATATGCTAATTGTTTTAACTTGTAGGGGTTCCTTGGTATAAAATCGGATACAAGAAAATGGGCATACTGAAGTCAATAAAATAGGTTCTGTTGAAGGACCGATAAGATGACGTTTCAATTTTTTGCGTGCCAAAAGAAACACACAGACTTGTGGACTGGCTAAGGCGAAGAGTTTGCTGTGTCGCATTGGGCACTCTTCGATTCACTTCTTACCAAATCTGTTCGCTAACTCCTGTGCATTTGATTTAAATCAGAAGTTGGTTTAAGAGTGCATCGTGTCAAAAACACCAAAATGGGCGTAAAATATCAAACAATGAGCGTAGCATGCTGAACACCAAAATGAACCATTTGCGGGAATGACATGCCTCGAGCTTCCTATGTAACAAAAATCCCTTTTCTCCCAGTTGAAAATAATTGAAACGAAGGAAACAGTAGAAGAAACTTGACAAATCGAAGCAACATGACCCAAGGCTGAATTACACCAACTCGGACGGAGGATTGATTGAGAGAGAACGAAGGATAAGAAGAAGTTCCTTGATGGAATATGGACTGGAATGGACTTAAGCCCTAGTAGCAGCATGCCAGCAGTAATGTGAAAATGAACTCCCGCTGACACTTCTGTGTCATCCCAAGACACACAAAACCAAATCTTTATGAACGACCAAAGCTGAAGTTTCAAGCAAAAACGTAGAATTTAAAATTATGAGCGTGATGTAAGGTGTACTAATTCACCCAAGACTCGTTAGGTGAATAAATGCGGCATATGTCACAAATTGTGAAAACAATTATTTTTACGCAAGTACGGCTATAAGTAAGATGGTAATATAAGGGAACTTCACTAGGTCCCTCTTAAATCATGCAGTAGGCTAGCACCACATCTAAAATCAGTTTTCATTCGCTTGCTATGAATTAATAAATATTCTCTTTTACTGAGAGGAGGGCCCGCTCTGAATCTCAATGGGCTACCGACTCAGGCAGTAAAATGGTAACTAAAACTAAACATGCTTTTATAAAGGAGATTCCTCCAACTATGAAGGTTATTAGTTGAGGTGGCCAAGGTAATTTTACTCTTCAAATTAGAAAAATATGACTGACTCAGTAAATGTAATTCACATTTTGACGAAAATGTTCCAGTCAACTCAAGAACCGCAATTTCATTGTTCAAATCAGTTGACTGGCAACACACTCAGTTACGTTAGTGTTATTCAAACGGTATAAAAACACACAATACTTGTACAAGACTACCTGTAGCTCTTACCTAATATTCAGTCCGGTTCAATGTGTTGTGATGATTCCTAAAAATCCAACGTTTTATACCTATATCTTTAATGGAAAGAAGTGGCAAGAACTAAGATAGCGGTGTTTTTTAAACAAAAAATGCGAGTGGAGAAATTTAATCATTTTGCGCCGAAATCAGCCCACTGAAGAGTACTCTCAGTTAATTGAAATAACTCCCATTGAAAAGTACTCGATCAGAGTTGTTGAAGAAGAGCTGATTGACGAGACAACCCAGGTAGTCAAAACATTTTACGTAATTTCTTGGGGAACTCTTAGATTCCCTGAGTCAAATGAGTTCTGAAAAATCTCAATGAGCTTTGTCATCTAAACTGCAATCCGATGTGTAACCTAATGATCTGTGTGTGAGGGGGGGGAGGGGGGCATTAGAAAGTTCACTGACATAATGATGGGCAGCCACTACAGTAAAGAATTTTGGCATAAATCTCGAACGCAGACTAATCCATAAATACCACATTAGTAGCAAACAGTACTACCTACGAAATATGGCAGTACAAAGGTGGTGCTTCAGGCAATTCATAGGTCTAGTACATACAGTCTAACAAAATTGAGCATTACGCCTAGGTTTGTCAGAGGCTTCAACCTCCACCTGAATCTTAAAATTCCGATAACAGAAGTCGTGATTTCACAGCTTCATTTGACAATCTACACTCACAAGAATTAGTTCGTTATTAGTTAGTTATTCAAAGGATTCATCAACACAATTGATGTTCAGGGAGAATATCATTATGTTCAGGTTTATATGCATTATGTCTATTATTACTATAACGTGGGTACAGTACAAGTCTCAAATTGAAATATCACGTTAAAAAGTGCAAGTGACTCTTTATTACTTGGCATCAAATGCAAAATCATTTAGTAAGCAGTCAAAAATGTGTCACTTCCACGATTACCAACTCCTTGGGGTTGCCACTGCTACTTTAAGATTTCGGTCGTTTCTCCATGCCACTGAGTAGCAACTGAGTACCAATCAAATATCTAGAGTGGAATGGTTGCCGAGATTCCAGCCAGGATTTCATGTTCTCTGGCCTCACCCTTTAAGGGCTGGTTAGCCCTCCCAAAATATGTATGCCAACATGCGTTATTGTTGTGGCCTCAGTCAAATTTTCATCATTTAATATCATAGAGTATTTACTGCATTTGTTTTATGTGTAAAAGTACTAAAGCAGCATTTTTGTGGGTTCATGACTGTTTTCATCATTATGTGCGTAACTATCCGTAGCTTCCTCATAATTTTCCAACCTGCATTTAATTTAAAGTATTTTGTGGAATGGACAGTACGGCTACTATTAATGCCACGTGTAGGCCAACATCATCTACCTGATCCTCTTCCTCTTTGAAATCTTAACTCATTCTTACATGAAATGAAAATATTAGAGGCATCTTAACTAGTGATTTCTTATGAAATGTTGGTACGAATGAGTGAACAATGGGTGGCCATCATTCTGTGAATGCTATGCTCACATCTTTCACCTCAGTCACTTTCTAGTGCCCCCTCACCTATCATTATCTTGCATGACAGGTCTATAAGCCTCCCATCCATGAAGAGCACCTCAATGACAGGAGGGCCAGGATGTACCTGGAGGGCTCTGGGCGTGTAGTTGAAGTAAAGGTAGGAGAGGATGCCACCAGAGATTGGTCCTCAGGGCTGCATTCTGGAACTTGGTCTTCAGTAGACCGCCATAATGTATGTGAGTGTCCTAGGAGTAGTAGCTAATGGTGGAACCAGGTAGGAACTTTTTATTCATGCCTAGCTCATATTGGCAGTGGGGAAGACAGCCACTACCCAGTTTAGAGGGAAAAACAACTGTGACACCCAGCGATTTTCATGATGGGTGATGTACAAATAACTAAGAGCGAGAATGTTAAATGATTGAGGGGTATCCTGAGCAGAAGCTTCCAGGCAGCATTGCAATTGGCATACCTCTCATCATCACTCAACAAATTAGCAGGCATGGTGAGGGCCTTCTCAGGAAGCAAATGGGGTGCATCATTTAAGAAAGCAGTACTATGGATCAATGTTCGTACCAAACATCACATACTGGTGGAAGAATGCATCCAAAAGTAAGAGGAAAGGGCAAATAGTCTCCATGTTGATAGGAATAACTAAGACATAGCAAACAGCACCACCAACAGTATTGCTGGATGCCTGCCATTGGATTTATTTCTGGATACCCAGGTACACACACAAAGATGCCAAGCCAAGTGACAGAAACTGAGAGGACAGACCTAGCAAGACGAACTGACACTGAAGAACTAGTGCAGGGCAACAGAGGATTGGGTACTGGGTGCATGACAGACAAGATGGGACAGTAATCCTACAGGTTGTCACACTTAAGAGCTGTTCTCTGATGTCAGGAGACGTGCTGAACTCAGCAATATAGCTCTAAGCCATATCTCGACCCAACTTTACACTGGCCAAGGATGTTCTAATGGGAAGCTGCATAAATTTATATGAAGATCATCGCAAAGATGTCTGGTGGTTGCAAGAATGGGGGAGCTGAGGATAGCAATGAAACTGAAACTCGGTGAGCGTGAGGAGGACTGTATTATACGTGCGTACGGAATTGAGTAGCATTGAAATTGAGGTGAGATGGAGTACAACTGGGCGACACAAGGGCAGTACTCAGAACATGTGAACTGGCAGGGGCAACCGTGTGAGGAAGTGAGAAGTTACTGGGGTGTTAGTTGGAAGCAGAATGATTTTGGAAGAGCTCTGTCGTCCATAGGAAAATGAAATTGGGAGAAAGAAATAAAGAAAGGGGAAAACCTAGAAAAGGGGGCTGGGGGGCCCGCAGCTGAGGAATTCCCGCAGGTGAGGGATTTCCGCAGGTGAGGGGCAGGTATTGAAATAGTTGGAGACAATTAGGTGGTCGGAGACAATGACGCGGGGAAGTCAGAGGTCAAAGACTTTGACAACTTCGATGCTTTGCGTCGAACAATGTCTGTGTGGACATGTGGAAGAGACCGTATCCTAAGAGATTGCAGCTTATTTAGCGTGGGGACTATTGGAGAAAAATGTACCGGCAGAATTTTCGATCGCAAATGGCAATGCAGAAAAATAAGAACATTTCATGTCACAATAATATTACATATTAAGAACACTAAAGGCACATCACGAGCTAACTATATTTCAATTTCAACTAGAAGCCACAGCAACTCAATTACAAAAAACATTGGACAAGAGCTGTCTGATAATAAAGATTGTGCTTGTCTTCCCAATATAGACAACTGGCTTCACGAGAACAGCTCGATACTCTGGTCTATTGGCAGCCTTGTTGGTGCAAGAAAACAGCAATGACGGGTTGGTAAGGTTTGTTCCAAAATGACGCAGAAGGACGCAGGTCGCAGGTCCATCTATGAGCTTGAATGGATAGGTAGGATTGGTTAGGTTAGAACAAATTAGTTGAGTACTCATCCCACTCCATATAGTTAGCTGATAGGTTGTCCACAGAGAGCTCAATATTCAGAGTACTCCTCTTGACGTGTGAATGTGCATTATCGGGAATAAATGTGACTTACGGTACATATGCATATTTATATGTTGTGCTATGTGTTTTCGTTGCAGGCACCCATAGAGACGAATAAGTACATAAGGGGAATTTTGCCACCCTGGCGGCATTCCACGACTAGGCTACGATGGGGAAAGTCTATGCTATGAGAAAAGGGAAGAGAATACCTAGCCTCACGATCCTTACAGTTTAGGCTACGATGTGAAAACTCTAAGCCAAAAGAAGAGGAAGTGGAGTATCTAGCCTGACGAACTGTGAACCAAGAAACCTTTGCCTCCCTAAAACGTGTGATGCGCAAAAACTCCGTCTCGGCCAAGGACAAAAAAAAACTTGGGCTCTTCCGTAAGGTCCTGCCTAGATGTACCGAGAGGTATGACAAATGACAGGAGAGCAGGAAGGGCCTGCTGTTCCCACGCTGGAAGGGGTACCATTGGGGATACGAAGTGAGAGCTCAAGGGGTAGAGTGGACAAGCGGGAGGAGGAAAATCGATGAGAATGATCTAGAAGAAAGCCACTGAGCTGCAGAAGGGTAGTTTTATCAATTTGTATTTTTAGATTGGCCTCTCTAATACGTTCGAAGACTTGTTTTAAACGAGACAGATGTTCCTCAAGACTTGTACTAAAAACGATTACATCGTCAATGAAAACGGTACAAATCTCGTTTTGCAAACCGCGGAGGACACTGTCAACTACGCGTTGAAAAGTTGGAGGAGCATTTTTCAACCCAAAGGGCATACGGGTGAATTCCCAGTGCCTGCCCATGTTCCGTTGAAAACGCAGTTTTCTCCATACTCTCCGGATGCATTTTTATCTGGTGGAAACCGCTTTTCAGATCTATGCACGAGAAGTACATACACCTTCCAAGTTTGTCTAACAGATCGGAAATATTGGGTAGAGGATACTTATCATCTATAGCTTTTGCATTTAGGGCTCTAAAGTCAATTACTACGCAATATTTCTTTTTCCCAGATGCATCCAGTTTTTTGGGGACGACCCACAGAGGGCTATTCCAGGGGCTAGAGCTCGCTTTTATAATTCCCTGTTCTTGCATCTCCCTGACCTATAAATTTATTTCTTGTTTGTAGACTTGCGGGTATCTGTAGTTACGGGTGTGTACGGGAATTTCGTCTTTCGTTCTGATGTGGGTTGATGTTAATTTGTTACCCTCTACATGAAACAGGTCTTTGTATTCGTGGACTAAATTGAGAATTGCCACCCGCTCTTCGTCATTCGTGGGATCTGTTCTAAGTTTTGAAGGGTCGATAACATAGCTGTCTGTGTCGTAATAATTAAGCTCATTCGAATTTTCCAAGGCGTTAAAATTTAGTTTTTCTACTTTGAGGGGTGATTTGAGCTGATCAAGGTTTCCTCTCCATTCTGATTTAGGATGCCTAAGTAACATTCTTAGTTTTTAACTTTGACCAGGCATTCCGGTATCTCTATTGGTCCCTCTCGGAAGTAGGAGATAACTCCTTCTCCTTCATTTAGTATGACTGGAACTTTAATCCTTGGGATGGCTCTAGGAGGAATGATTGATTTAAGGCAGTTATTAGAATTTTGCATATTTAAATATTTTATTTCAATTTCTGTTTTGGGTGTTATTATTTTGTTTTGATGTAGGTCAATTTGGGCGTGGAGCAACTTTAAATTGTCCATTCCTATTAACATTCCGACATTTTTATGAAAGTCGAAGACTTTGAAGGTGAGATTGAGGTTCTTGATTCGGAACAACAAGGGATCACGGCACTTGAGTTTCCTCTGGACACTCCATGCGCTGTGGTTACTTCGAAGTCGTCGGGTTTTAGTTTACTTTTGAAAAGGGTTTTTACGCATTTTGGATGCACAAAACTAGTTGTGCTGCCTGTGTCTATTAATATTCTTATGTTTTGAGGGGGCAGAAGGATGTAAGGGAGCGGATGTTTTTGTGACGTTAAGTGCATCAGGTCGCATTGTGGTGATCTGGCATCTCCTCGATCTGGCATTTTTTTTATTTAAAAACCTAAAAACTTCTAGAATCGGGCTTGTGATCTGTATATAGCGTGAATTTTCTCCCATACAGATAAAGTTAAATGTTTTCGTAGCGAATAAAACTGCTAACAATTCTTTTTCTATGGTCGAAAGTCGTTTTTCCGGCTCATTTAGTGTTCGACTCGCGTAAGCGATCGGAAGGTCTTGTCCGTTTTTTATTTGGCTGAGTACAGCACCTAGAGCTACATTTGAGGCGTCAGTTGTTAAATTAAACGGTATGGAAAAATCGGGATACTGCAGTATAGGTTCGTTGGTCAGTAAATTTTTGCAGGTTTCAAAGCACTCCAAGTACTGTGGGTTCGATGGGTCTATTATGGCTCCCTTCTTTAGCGACTGGGTGAAAGGTTTGGTAATTTTAGCGAAATCTTTGATGAACTTTCGGTAATACCCAAGAAGCCCTCAAAATCCTTTCATCTCCTTTGTTGTTTTACGAAGGGGAAAATTGGCGATGGCTTTTATTTTTTCCGGGTTGGGTTTTACACCTTAGTCACTGATCACGTGGCCTAAGTACCCTACTTCCTTGCGGAGGAACTCCGTCTTATCTAATTGGATTTTTAGATTCGCCTGTCTCAATCGGTCGAAGACCTTTCGCAAACTCACAAGGTGTTCTTGTAAGCTGGCGCTATAGACAAGGACATCATCCAAATATGCCAAACATATTTCGTTGTTATTACCTCGTAATACATTGTTTATCAAACGTTGAAAGGTAGCGGGGCTGTTTTTTAATCCCATAGGCATCCTGTGAAATTCGTAGTGACCTGAATCGACAGAGAAAGGCGTTTTTGGTATACTAGCATTGTCCATTTCTATTTGATGAAACCCTGAGGCTAAGTCAAAGGTGGTGCAATATTGACATCTGCCTAATCGATCTAGGAGGGCGGTAATGTTGGGCAAGGGGAATTAGTCCGAAATAGTTTTGTCGTTAAGTTGTCGAAAGTCTATTACTATTCGGTATTTTTTCTTGCCTGACGCGTCTGCCTTTTTTGGCACGATCCAAAGCGGAGCGTTCCAGGGTGAAAATGATGGTCTTATTATTCCCTGTTTCAACATGGAATCTACTTGATTTTGAATATCATTTTTGAGTAGTTGCGGGTACCGATAGGGTTTGGCGTACACTGGAATTTCATCGGATGTCTTTACATGATGTTTAATTTGATTTGTAAATGTTAATGTTTTGTTGTCGTCATGAAACAAGTCAGCGTATTCATTTACGAGTTTGATTATTGCTTGTCGTTCTTCAACATGTAGGTGGGTTTAATCGTATTTTTGAAAAGTCTACGTTTGGTTGAAGTAGTGATCTTTTACAATTCGAATTTTCCATATAATTTAGGTTGTTAAATGTTTTCAGGCGGCAATGATTCTACATTTAGGGGTTTTAATTGTTTTACAGATACCTGATTTTCGGAGGAATTTATAATGTGAACATGTGTCCAAGAGTTAGTAACGTTAACAATACATCGTGGAATTTCTGCAGATGTTAATTTTACGTACTCTTATATTCCCATTTTTCATATTACCAGTTTGAATTTTTACTTGTTTTATTGATCTCGGTTCAAGTAACCAAGTTTCTGGGTTCCTAATTTCTGAATATAAAAGTGCTATGGCGACTTGTGGTGTTGTTAGGGTATTATTCTGTAGGTTTATCGTCGCGTTTAATTTTTTTAAACTGTCCATTCCTAGTAGCAGATCGAATTTGTTGTGAAAATGAAAAAGGTGAAATGGCAAGGCTAACGCGCGAGTCTTGAAGAGATCATCGCGTTCAACGTTCGTGACGAAATTTATTCGGGAAGTTCCGTGGGCCGTGTTAACGAAAAATGGTTCTATTTTCATTTTCGACGGGAAATATTTTTCGGATATTTTGGGGTTAACGTAACTCTTTGAACTGCCCGTATCAATAGGATTTTCAAATTCTGTTTGGAGAAAAATACGGGAGTTCGCATATCCTATTGTCCAGATTCGTTAAGTGGATCTGTTTGGGGGACCAGCGTCTCCTAAAAAATGTTCCGATTGCTGTGGTGTTTGAGGATTTTGGTTATTTTCATTTAGATTTAAATTGTCGAAATTTTGTTGTATTTGTTCGTCGAATTGCGGGTCGTGATAATAGTCGTACTCGTAAGCGTTTACGTCAAGTTCGTATGGAGGTTTCGTTTCGTAATGTTGTGACGATTCTTCAGTGATATTTGATAAGTTAACGTTTGAGTTCCTGGAACTCATCGGATGACTTCTCACAGGAGTAATTTGATTCCTATAGGGCTGGTTGGGTCGCGGTGACTGAGTTGAATAAGAGGGACGTGGGGGAACCTGCTGTGTGGTTGTAAATTGCGACGACGGTCACGGAAAACTGCTTGGGTGTCTGTACGAGTATGATTGTGTGCTCTGGAATTAATAAGGCTGCGTGTGCACGTGCCTGGGAGGAGGACGGGGCTGTGGCTGTGGTTGAGGAGGCGGGCGGAAATGCATTTGTTCCCGAGCCGCGGTTCTTCTTTTTAAATTTAGCTCATTAGTTAACATATTAATTGCTTCGTCTAAGTTATGAGGGCCTTTGGTTCGTAAGGATTCGCCGTACGGTTTTCTCAACCCACCCAGGAATGTTCGCAGGGCCAATTTTTGTATAAATTGTATTAAAATTGGTGCTTCAGAGGGCAAGTGATTTTGAATGTAGGCTATTTGCGAGTTCAGGACTTTTATCACTAAGCGATACTCGAAGCAATTCTCGCCAGCTCTCTGCCACAAATCACATAATTCCAATGTGAGCGTATAGACATCTGACCTGTCTAAATATACATTTAACAAAACCTCTCTAAGTTGGGGGTAGGTCTCCACGTTGTTTGAGAAGACCTTCGCCACAGCGTCTCCGCTAATTTTCGCCAAAATTGACGAGAAAAGATATTTGTTCTGAAAACAATCCCCATCGTTGGGATTGTGAAATTTACTATGAAGACTGTCGCAATTTTTTTATGAACATGTTAAGTAATAATTTTTCTCCCTTAAAGTCCGGTATCATCCTCAGATATTCCGGTCTTAATTCGGGACAGGCGATAAATGTTTGGTTATTGTGATTTATGCCCGAAGGGCTGTTTGGGTGCGATTCGGGATTTTCCCTAATTGGGGGGAGGATATTCCCAACATTAGACATTTGAGGAAAAGGAACCTGGGGGAGGGGGATTTCGGCAACGGACGAGTCTGTTGATTGGGCCATTTCCTCTGCAAAGTCTATTCTAAATAAATGTGTGATGGAGGGTGACGGATGAGCCCTAATTTCTTTGATTTTAGGAATTTGGAAATGTGTCTTGAACTCGGATGTTAATTTAAAGATACAGAACCACAATTAAAATCAATACTTACAGTCTACGTGAAATGTGCAACAATGAAATGAAATATAATAAAATGGAAGATAAAAGTAAAAATAAATTCTTATACTCTAGATTATTTTACTGATTTTTAAATTTAAATTTGCAATTATTACTTTTCTTTTCCTTTAACTTCTTATAATACGATTTATTAGTTTTTATAATTTTCAATTATTTCCTTTTCCTTAATATAATATTTAAATTTCTTTCTTCTTTTCTTTTCTTTTACGTTGTCTTTGTTTAAATTTAATCTTTCTATTTTCTTTTTTTCAATTAATTTTCTTTCTTTACACTAATTTACGAAGAGAAGTGTACTTGCAGTATCGTAAGACACTGGTTCATCTCCGGAGTCCGATTCGGTCGTCTCGTGTAGATTTGGTCGGTTACGATATTCCCTCGTCCAACGAGTCCAAATTTTCAGCGGCAGCTCTCAGTGCGATATGCTTTCGTCTGGACTGGTCTTCTCTCTTCGGTTCGACGGTCGCAATATGCCTTTGCTTTTTTTCGAGCGAAGAAGAGTGTGCTGGATGAAATTTCGATTTTCGTTTCTCGTCTTCTGTTGTTCGTTTGAAACTTTTGTGATGTTCGTTCACAAAATTGTCATTTCAAAATTTGTCCAATCCGAATGCGCCAGTTATGGGTGGGAACTTGAGAAGTCCGTTTTTAAAAGGCACGATTTATTCAATCCACAATTAACTGATGTTGAAATTAATGGTTTGCTACTTGTGATTTACGGGATAGAGAGGGAATCGAATTTAGCACGCAACTCAATCAAGACTGACTCTTCTCAGTTGAGTCTCACGGATCATGAGACGAGACCGAGAGGGGATTTTACCTATTAAGCATTTTTATTCTTGTGACTATGTATTTTTTGGTCTATGTGTTTTTGGGGCTATGGATTTTTTTGCATGCAAACTATAAATAGGGGGTTGATTTGAACGTTTTTAAAAAGTACTTTATTACGTTAATACAACATCAAAAGTTCAACACGGACAGCGTTACGTTATAAGAGACGGGATGGAAGTGAAGCTGCAGCTAAATGTTGAAGGGGGTTTATATAAGTTCTGCTATCAAAGGGTGCATTGTTCAGGGTACCTTTTAAAACGGTAAAATCAACTCCCTATTTATAATTCGCATGCATGTGTGAATTGGGGGTGAATCCTGCAGTTTCTATACACGGTTTTGGAAACAGATGGGAACTCAGGCTGTTTCTTAACTCCCTCCACGTTTTAGTGCACATGGAGTGAGCTTTAGAACTTGCCGAGGATGTGGTTACGAGCACGTTCCAAGGATGTGGTTTCACACCATTCGAAGTCGTCAATGTCTATAGTAATGAGATGCTGAGGTTGATGCTGAAAAGATGGGCCTACTGAGCAGTGCAATCGGGTTGTCTCCATTTCTCGAGGTATCAACATTCACGTGTTCCGTAGGATGTATATTAACAGGTGCAACTTCCTCTTATCCTTCTCCTGCCAACTCTTGAATCTCCACAGCTGGTGCAAGCTCGTTCAGGGGCCAACCCTTGACCTCAGTTTATTTGGTTTAGGTGCTGTTGTAATGTTGCTACTCCTAGATAGAGCTGAAGTGTTGCGGGTGTATAACCCGTTCCCGACTATTTGCTAATCACCTTCTGATAAGATCCATATGTATGTCGGACAAGACACTTTGATGAAAACGTATACGCTTGCGTTTAAACAAAAGCTCTGCTTCTTGATTTTATCATTTTTCGTACCATGGTATAAAACAGGTGCGACTGTTCCATTTATGGTGAACTTTGGGAAAAAACATGCAGATGTCAGAAGACGATTTTGAGGGTAAGGTTCTCCTGTGTACTGAACCACCTTCAGCACTGGGTGCTTTTCTTGTCAAACTATATGTACGAGGTGATACAACAAAAAATTTGGCACATTACCAACCGCTGCTGAGCAACATTGGAGGAAGATCTGGCCATCTACTACACCTTTCGTGAGAAACTGGGTAATTATAAACGTCCTGTGTATGTGAAACTATCAGTGTACAAACAGAGAGGGTATAATACTGATTCTGCAAGATAATGCGTGACTGTGATTGTCATTTTCGGATTTACCATCAAACATTGTGTATGCCTAGTGCACGTTCATAATCAAAAACAAACTCGACTTGCCATTATCAATGAACCAATTTCCAGTTTCATCAGACTCATTTTCTTCTACTTCCTGCAGCAGCGTATGTGTGCTAACCTTCGATCCCTACACGTCCTACTACCATTTTGCCAATAGTAATGCCATTAAACGTATAGGCAATCCATTCCAGGCCAGGGGAAGGTTCCACTTCTTCCATTCATATTCTTCTACCACTAATCTCCTCATCCACTTAGAGCTAGCTCCTTGTTTTTACCCTTCTAATCTCGTACTACTCAATATGAAGAATTTATTCCATTGAAGAGTTTGTGAAGGTATTTCATACGCTTTCTACAGGTTTGAATTCATCCTGACACCATTGTGGTTGGGTTTTTATGTCATGCTAAGATCTGCTTGGGATTATTTTATTCTTCGTAAATGCTTACACTTTTACAGGACACAGCACGTAACAGTATTAGTTCAATTCACGAAACACATGTAGGCAAACTCAGTTTCTGACTCATTTTAATGGCTTTCAATCCACTTGATGATTTGAGAGAGAGTCTTTCCTTTAATCATCATGTTGACTTGGTGCTTCACGTGCTCTGCAATAGTACTACAAGCTGCTTCACGGTGCAGGGTCATGAAAAATGGGCTCTTTTGGTGCAGGTAAGCATTGACTTGTTGTTTAGACCATCCTTGTGACTCTATCTGCTGCATCTCAAACTGTAATGAAAAAATATACCGCTTTAGCAGGCCACACAAGTACTTCCACAAGGTGTAATACAAATCATATTCAGAATCCATTTGGTTGCAAAACGTTTGAAGATATAAGTGAATTGAAACTCATTTCTGATGTACCCTTACGTTTTTGGTTTATTATTCATTCTGAATAATAACCCTATGTTTTTGGTCACAAACAATTTTTTACAACCCCCCCTCAAAATTTGATACTTTACGTTTCAAGACATGGAGATTCCAAATCTGCAATGTCCATCCGCTGTCCCCCATCTCCCGTCCCGACGTTTGTGCCCTTAACGTGGTCTAAAAAATTCGTTCATTCGCACAGAAATCCCATTTGGTATCTAGTTCGCGGCAATCCGATCGGTAAGCTCATGGTGGTTATGGACAAAAAATGGTTGAAAAAATTAACGAAACGCGGTATGATCGCAAATAAGCCGTGCTTCGTATCGTTTTACAGGTATTTTTACATCCTGGGTCGGATCAAATGAGTAGCTGACGTGTACAACTGCGTATTGGGAAATTACTGTAATTATAGTGAGCCAACGTCAATTATTCGAAATAACTCACGGGACATACAGCGGAATTCAACGGTTCATCGTTAGTACTCCCTCTGTCCCTCCCGTCACATTGAAACCACCCGCCCGCTCGACTCGCAACGTCATGTCAATTTCCCCGACTCTATTTGCCCGATGAGACGGAGGAAGGTTAGGGCCACTTTCTCCGCACACCTCTACATCGGATCATAAATACCTACAGACGCTTACGAGCGCCTGGCGCTGGGGGAATATTAAGTTTCTGTAGTTCCATTATAGTCAGGTCATATTTCGAACGGTTTACTAGTATTTTTCGCAGCTGAATCGAATGGAATGGGTCTCGGAGTAGTAATACTAGGTCAAGTTGTTCATGAGAATAATAAATCGTTGTGTAATAATTTGCAGGGTTTTAATGAGACTTTGTCTCACACATTCAATATCTTTACTCCTATCATCGTCATAAGGTTGGCTGTGCTATAAACATCAGGCGTTGTCGTCATTTTACCATTTTACACGTTCTAATTTGAGTTGATATCTAATATACGTATGCTATGAACTAGTAGGGAAGGGAAATAAGTAGTGAGCAGTTTCGTTGAACTTTGCAACCAAAAAGGCACTGCATTTGTAGTTCTCAGCGAGACTGCTTGTGGCTGATCTCCTACAAATGAACACGAGGCCTGCAGAATCAATTCAATGAAAAGAAGAACAGTAACTCAACACTTTCTACATTTTGAACGATAGTTGCATTTGTGTTGTGACAGGGAAAGAGACCAGGCTGGGCTGACATATAAACTTTACATAACAGCCAATATTTGAGCACTTTTCTAACAATGGCCTCAGGAATAACTCGAGAAAAAGAGAAAACACGTTTGTTATCGACTCCAAGCAATAGGAAATCTTATCTCTTACAGAAACTGTTTTCGAGGCCTGCATTTCACAAAGGAGTAATGAGAAATCTTAGGAGTTCAACTTACTGTTTGGTTGGCAAATGCGTAGTCAAATTCGATGGTATCCACAGAAATTGAGCCTTCAGTGTGGCGCAATTGGAAGGCAGCATTAAAAAGGAGGTTCTGCACGTTCCACCTGGAAAATTGGAAAACATTTCGTATTATGATGTCTCTTATTGAGATCAATGTGATAGGTATTCTCTCTAAATAATAAATCCGCCACAACATTTGACTCACTGGGCTTTTCCAGAGGCATTGGCTTTCTTTCCAAAGGAAGTACCGGTGATGTTGTAGTCAGCAGATATAGCTGGGCTAGGGAATTCCAAGAGAAACTTGCCCATTAGACTGGCTTTGTTGAAATGAGTGCTCTTGATGATGAAATCATCTGCCTGGCGGAGTTTTATTTGTTCAAGATTAACTTGCATGCTGAAACGATAAATGAAAATTAATATCAATATATTGAACAACTCAGTGTGGTTTGTCAAAGTTGCTATAGAAATGGGTTTGTTTGTTTTCAACTGTTGTCCCCATTTTAGGTTTAAAGTTTGTGTCTGCAGTGGACTACATTAAAGAAACCCCGTGAATTGAAGTTTATTTACGAGAGAAATATTTGCCAAATCATAAACCAGCCATAGGATTGAAGCCTATTGTGATAAAACTGGCTTTCACTCCTGAGAGGCTGATCAATCATACTCTTCACTGGCGCTACTATGGACGTAGATGACTTAGCACCATGTAACGAGTGTATCAACCCACACTTAGTATAACAAGATATTAAAATCTTTTGTTCAATGTCAACGTCTCAACTGTTCATTTAAAATGTTGTTGAAGTGTTTTCAATCTCGTGTACTTAGTCAAAGACTGATTTCTAAGTTACTTATTACGAGAATGACACTGAGAAAGAGTGCCGTATGTATTATTTCAGCACTATTTCTCAGTTAACAGACATTCAATCACGTCAATTAAGAGATTATTCGTCAAAATCTTCAGTTTCGCTTTACCCAGAACAGAAGTTCCTTTGTATTGGTTACTTTCACACACACCAAACAATACTGAATCCACCTTTTGAGACGAAACGAGGAAATTCGCCAAACCAGAGCACCTCTTGTTAATTATAACCATCATTTCCAGTTTGGTAGCACTTGAATCAAGTCCTAATGTTTATGATCAACTCAGAGAACTATGAATCGTTGTTGTGAGCACTGACTTACTTGTAGATGAAGTCCCTGAAATGATCATGAACCTCGTACTGAACAGAATAATGATCAGCTTTTTTCATCACCACCCTCAAGTACTCCAGCGCTTTTTCAACTAAATCCTCAGCCTTATCTGTAAAACATACAGGTACACACGTCATGAGTAAGAAGTAGATCATGCATACGTACCTTATCATTATATTTTTGCGCTTTTACACAGCAGCTTTGAAAGAAATACGCGCAGTGCACTGTATTGCCTACTGCTCTATTCTGACATCTTGTAAATGGTCGGAAGTATTCGATTAATTACAGCACAGGGAAACTGGACATATATTCGCCAACAGATCCCTCACAAACATAGAATATGCTGGGAACATGTGTCATATCCAATGCCATCTGTAGGTGACTATATTTAGCAAGTTACTTAAGTACTAACAATTTATGTTCGTCTATCGAATAATAATTATAATGTAAATAATATTCCTAGATTATACAACACCTACTCAATCCCTTATTTTTATTTCTATCGTTTATCAAATGTTTACCATGGCTCAAGAAAGTACTTGTTAGATCAACGTAAAAGTAAATTTCGAAAAAACAGGATTTTCATTGGAGTTAACATTTTTAAGACTGATGAATCGATATATTTTTAATGATTTCGTACAGGTTTTTCAGGGGGTTCCCAAAATAAAAGCGAAAATGTCAGAAACAAGTTTTCCTGGACGCTTTAACGTTTTAATCAGAAAATGCGAAACTAATTTTGAACACTCTGACACCTTGATTGTGACAATCTATTTACATAACAACGAATTGAGCGTGAACACAAGCCAAAATGGAACCACGAGGGTTTAGTTTTTCCCTCATTTGAATGTCCATGAAGATCATTGGATGGCACATTGGAGGAACAATGTTTACCAATGTGTGTATCACCAATTGAGCACTCGTAAACATTCACCAGTTTAGATAGCTTGCAAAAAAACCAAGCACGTCAGCCAAAGTGGTTTTGTAGTACTCAGGAAGCAAACTGCATGTATTGTCTTCAAGAACGAAGCGCAAACTCAGTTTTCTCCAGTAAAATTTTACTATAAAACCATCAAACACTGTCACAATTGTTATAGTCGTGACCAATTCATCAACATTCGAAGCTTTCTTCTCCCGTTGACAGTGGAATTAAGATGAAACGAATTTACTAGGTATTATGAAGATCAATCGACGGGGACAACTCAAAATCTATCTATACTGTTCTAATCCAACTCACACACAACAAAGAGAGGAAGGTCATCTTACAAGGTAACAACAAAATTCGCATTTCTATCGATATCTACTTCCGAATCCATGGATTAGAATGAAATATTGATTACTTACCATTTTCGATGGCCTGAGCCTGGGCAGACGTGTAAGCGAGGGCGCAGAGGCAAAGAGCAAATAACGTGGTTTTCATTGTTGTTGAACCTAAATAAAGGACAACCGATGAGACGCCATTTAGGTAGTTATATAAGAAGGTAACTAATTAAAAATATTACATTCCTTTTATATGTCCCTTCAGACTTGTTGCTCCATTTTCCACTTGCTTATAATTACATCAGCAGCTCATGGAAAATTGAACTTTTGAAGCCAAATTTTAGTTGACGAAAGATGCTGCCTATCCACTGATGAGTTTGGGGAACTACTGGTTTAGATCGTACTTTCTGCATTTAAAATCGGGATCTCTTCCATGTGGAACAAGTGCATTCAACTAGAACGTTCCAGAAAGTAAAGAAGTCAACTCCTACTTAAAGCGAGTCACCGTGTTCAACTCGGCAATCACTATCCCCCCCCCCCCCTCAGCATTGTGTGAAGTCGATAAATCGAACGAAATGGCAGTTTAGAATGATTCTCAGATTAAATTATTCAAAGACGCTCACAGGGGGCACAGTATTTGATGTAGAAGAAAAGCTTCAACGTATGGAAATAATAACTAATTCGTATTCACCCCTGAAAGCAGTACACAGACTTAGATGTATCTGTATTATGTTAGTCTATTAATGGAGGATGAGATTCTCGTACAAGCTACTGAGTATCAGACTCTAGCTCTTACCTGATGTACAGCACAGTTGAATGTGGCTACTGATAGTTGAATGCCGTCGATTTATACTGAAATTATCGATGAAAAAAACGTCATGAGAGCTGAGATATCGAATTTATTTTAAGTGAGAAACGGCGAGTTTAATTAGTCTGCATCAGAAAACCCGACTGAAGAGCTGTTTGTATCAGTTTATTAGATTGACTCCAGACGGAGGGAGTTCACCAAACATTTTTATTTGAAGTACTTCACGAGAGCAGATATTTTTGCGTAATATCACGCGGTACCCCTTGTCAGCGCCCAATAGAAAATGATGATAGACGAGAAGTATGGAAATACCCTAAACTCAAATTACAACTCGAATATGTTACGGTGCAGGGGGCCATGATCTAAGGACCATGGACGCCTTTACAATAAGTCCGTTTGAGCCCGTCTGACTGAGGCTACAGTTAAATCTAGATGGATACCGTGGAATCACAGAAAATATAGGGGCAAATTCTACTGCCTGAAGAAACTCGCGGGAGTATATACCGAACGTTATCATTTCTTCGTGGCCGGTGTTCAACTTCCGCTCTGCTCGCTTTCTCAATGCAACCACCCCTTATTTCGACTCATCGCGTCATACCAATTACTTAGCATCCCCTAGCAAATACCAATTTTTCGTGGTTCGGTTGTAGCGGTTGTGTTTTTTCTAGTTTATTAGTATTTTTGGATGCTGAATCGAATGGAATGGATGCGGACGTGCTCTACAAAGATCGCTGTTTCTCAGATTGTTGGTATAGCTATGATGTTCGTAATGTTTTTCGATGTTGGATTCAATAGGATAGGTTGCAATCATGCTGTGCAAAAGACAAATACACCGTAATCATTTGATCATCAGGACACAATCACGCTGAGCAAGAAAAAAAAAAAACCGTGGCATAATAATGGGCAGCGTCTTTTACTCGTAATTTCGAATATTTCTACATGTTCACAACATTTCCATCATCCATTTCATTTTATATTTAAGTTACGAGAAGATATTTGCGTAGTGTGTAACATTTAACCCGAAGATTCTCGGGATTAAAAGACTAGCTCAGCAGTATCAACCTCCCTACGAGGTGTCCTTAGACTTACAGCCCTTGAGAAACTTCACTTTTGTGTTAGCCGTCTCCAACGATTGTACCCTTTGTAAACCCAGTTCTTCCGTAATAAATTTTCAAAGTTTTTTTTTAAATCTCAGTTTCCCTTCGGGCAAACATAATTGGCGCAGTAGGTAGGACAAGTTGATGTTGAAGGCATATCAGCGGATCGTCTCTACGATTTACAACTTGCCCACGGATCTACTGGTTTCACTCGGACTTCATCTTTTTTCACAAACCATCGGGAAAAAGGAGGACGGCTACGCACTAGTCACAAAAAAAATCAAAATTATCCCACGCCAACGACAACTAAACAGCTAAAGGGACTGCTGGGTTTGATCGGACTTTATAGAAAATACATCAAAAATATGGCCGACTTAACTAAACCATTAACCGCCCGTTTGAAAAAAAAAAATGCAAAAATAGACCCTGAGGACCCGGAATACTTGCAATGTCTTGACATTTGTAAAAACGTTTTGACGAACGATCCCATTTTAAAATATCCAGATTTCGATAAACCATTCATTTTGACCGTAGACGCCTCTGGAGTGGCCCTTGGTGCGATTCTCGCGCAAGAAACGAATGGAAAAGAGTATCCCATAGCGTACGCAAGTCGTACATTAAACGAAACAGAACAAAAATTGTCCACCATAGAGAGAGAACTGTTAGCCGTAGTTTAGGGTACCAAACACTTCAGACCGTACCTTTATGGCAAGAAGTTTACCATAGTAACGGATCACAAACCTCCCAAATGGTTAGATAGTTTAAAAGAACCTTCTGCCAAATTGTTCCGTTTCAAAGAAAAACTGGGAGAATTCAACTACGATATTAAATATAAAAAGAGCTCTCAAAATTCAAACGTTGACGCTTTATCTCGTATAGAGCTTAACGCAAATGAAACGACACTTCAACCTTTACCCGATTTGAGAGACATAGTATCCAGTTATTTTGGTAATGACGAAAATGATAACTCATCTCTGGCCGTTAACATTGATCAATTAGACGACGCCTCTGACACAGACGTCACGGTACACTCAAATTATTTAGGAAACACGAACGGTCAAGTACCTATCAAAGACGAACCCATCAACCATTGCAAAACACAAATATACGTCAGGATCACACCAACCAGTAATAGACCAGTAATTAGGAAACTTTTCGGAACAAAAACCAATATCTGGTGCGTAGCAACACACTACTTTCCGCCACCCCCGTAATTTCGAACATCACCTACATACGCGGGCGCTATATCTTCGTTCAACGCATTTTTACAGGAACATTTATGGAGAACAACATGTAGAGACTAGTTAGCTGAGAGTACTCCGTAAGTTTGATCGAAATCGTTAGAGCCGTTTTTGAGAAAATTTGAATACCGATAAATTAATATTCGACAAATCTCCTTTTCTGAGTTAACTTGGCTTATATCTCCGTTCAACATATATATACAGAAATAATTATAGGGAACGAAATGTGGGTATAGATGACTATAAGGCACTCCATTAGAATTTATAACATCTGGTGAAGAAGTTACCCTGGAATTTACGGAAATGTTCGAAAAAACGTTATTTTCGACACATTTTGATTTTTATCTCTGTTCAATGGACCGTCATAGGAACATTTATCGAGAACAATATGTAGGTATTAACTATTTGAAAACATCCTGTGAGTTTGGTGAAAATCGCTGAAGCCGTTTTGCCAAAAAGCGTAAAAAACCTATTTTTGCTTCAGGGGCCCATATCTCCGTTCACCGTATTTTCATGGAGATATGTACGGAGAAGAAAAGTTAGGTATTGATTAGGAAAAGATAATTTGAAAGTTTAATCAAAATCGTTAGAGCCGTTTTCGAGAAAAATGCGAAAAACCCTAGTTATTTGTACATTGTCGTCCCCCACCCCCCACCCCCTTTCCATCGGCCGAAATCGTCCATAACCTTATTTTGGTGTCTACAAAAAATAACGAACAGAACAAAAAAAAGAACCAGCTCAATCGGATCAGCCGTTCTCCCGCAAATCGAACTACAGACACACACACACACATACACACGGACCACGCGCCGAAATTGTGTTTTTTAGACTCAGTAGGGTCTGAAACGTAAAGATCCCCATTAAAGATAAACCCAAATTTTTTTTTTGGCCGATTACTATACTTTCCTTCCCTTCGGGTAGCGGAAAGTAAAATCACAGTGGATTTTAGTGAGAATAACCTAGAACAGCACATTGTTATCTTTGTCAGAGAATTTGTAAGGCCTGGTGAACGTTATGGACTCTATTTCGTTGCTGATATCTACGAGATATTTGCAAAAACCATTAACGAACACTTTAAGACAAGTCAAATGAAATTGTGCAAGTTTACCTCTAATTTAATGGACATTGAAGACCTGGATGAACAAAAGGAAATAATCCAAAACTATCATCTTGGAAAAAATAACCACAGGGGAATTACGAACACGTTAAGCGACATTATTATTGGTCAAATTTAAAGAAACCGATAGAAAACTTCATCAACTCTTGGGAGAACTGCCTTGCCTGTAAATACGAAAGAATGCTCATTAAAACTAAATTCAATATCACGCCCACACCTTCAAAACCATTCGAGATTCTTCACATTGGCAAGATAGATAGATGGAAAAAAATTACTGACCATCATTGATAAATTTTCCAGATACACACAGGGCTATGTCATGAAGTCATCCACAAGTATTGAAACGGTAAACAAGCTACTAAAATTCATGAATCACCACGGAGTTCCAGACCAGATAGTTTGCGATAACGGAACTGACTTTAACAACGTACTGTTAAAAGAACTTTTGTCGACTCACAAAATAAACATCCATTTCACCAACACTCAAAATCCTAACAGCAACTCACCCATTGAACGCCTACATCCCACACTAATTGAACATCTGAAATTAATAAACAACAACCCTCTGTATAAAAACTATTCATTCGAAAACAAAATTAATTATGCTCTCATAGCATACAACAACAGCATTCACAGTGCTACAAACTTCACGCCTCATGAAATTATCAATGGTCATATCGGTAACGGCGCTCTCCTCGAAACTGACATTAGTCATCGAATCATGAGCTACTATGTCAGCGACCACAAAAACAAATTGTCATTGCTTTACGATAAAATCAAAGCAACAGAATTGGATAGAAAAACCAAGACGATCGACAATCTAAACAAAACCCGCGAAGACGTCCCTAATATACCGGAAACCATTTTTGTCCGAACTAAACAAATTCAGAGTAAAACCAAACCGTTATATAATAAAGAAGCGGTCGACTCCATCAACGAAAAACAAAAGACAGCACAAATTAAACCGCGACACCATAATACTAAGACAAAAATTCACCTTTCCAACTTGAAACGACCCCGGAAAAAGTTCGACCCTAATATACCCAGTACTCAGAAGGCACTGAGAGTGATGTTCCAGATCAGTCATAATAACAACCTCATTATGCGCCGAAATCGAAGACCTGACTAGAAACGGCGGAATAATTCCGATCAACATGGGACTTGCGAACTGGAGGACTCAAAACACATACTTACGCACTACCATGACTTAAAAGGGATTTATGACGAAACTGACAAACTAAACCTTTCCTATACTGCCTACCTACGAAGCATCAAATCCGATACAGGAATACTAAACGAAATTGACGAGTATTGCCGTATATTTAATCACACCTACGAAATTCTCGATCAAAAACTATCACACCTCCGAACTCACAACGAAAACAGCCGAATTAAAAGGGGATTAATAAACGGCTTGGGCTCCTTAGTAAAAGCCATCACCGGCAATTTGGACAACGACGATAAAAATAAATACGATGATATTCTGGCTAATATACAATCCGAACAAAAAGAAATGCAATCCACAGTAAACTCCCAATATTCTCTCTCGCTCAAATTAATGAAATCCTATAATAAAACCCTCAAAACGTTAGACTTTAACAATAAACAAATTAAAGCCAAATAGTACCACTTAAGCAGCGTCCCTAATTCAGGTTCTTCGAGCATAGGACACAGAGATATTATGTCCCATTTTCAGGCGACGTCAAATCTGATATTAACCCTTGTCCGGGAAATCGAGACATCTGTCACCTTTTGTAAACTCGGGACGTTACACCCGAGCATAATCAACACGAATGAACTGGATAGTGAAATAAAAAGCATACGTCCAAGGCACGCACTATCAGAAATTAACCCCGTCGAATACGAAGCGCTCATAAAAGTCAACTGTAAAATTACAAACGACAAAATAATTTATTTTCTCAATATCCCACTCTACAAAGAAACCAAATTCAACCTCTTTTATTTATTCTCCATTCCTTGGCAGACAGACAACCAATATGTAACTGTTCTTCCCAAATACAGGGTTGTCCTTTCTAACACCGAGGATAATACCATGTTAATCTTGAAAGGCGAGTGCCAAAGGAATAATATATTTTACTGCAGTAACCATCTAATATCCCACGAAAAACTACTGTGTGAGGCCGGAATAATGATTAATAGTTCAACACAACATTGTAAATTTGCTCAAGTAGAAATATCAGAAAATTATTTTACTCTTCTACCCGAAACTAATCACCTTTTATTAGTATTCCCTAATGAGGACAACATTGAAATAAGAAGTAGCAGCCAAACAGAAATAATAACACTAAAAGGTATCCACCTAATCAAGCCCGCTAATGATCGAGTTTATTATCATAACAAATTACTCTTAGAGCAGAAAAACTCGAAAGGAGGCCCGAAGCTTCTTAGTCTCCCTCAGCTAAAGTTAAATTCGCTAAATATTTCGGAAAACAAAATTAAGTTAAAGGAAATTGACTTGGAGCAGTTGGATGTTTTCGACATATCCAAACCCACTATAACTCACGTGCACAATCAAACGGTTGGAACAAAATGGATTGTAATTATGTTCATTATATTTGGTATAGTGGTTTCGTATACTATGCTAACTGTATTTCTCAACAAATGTAACATTGTAACGCCTCAAAACAATTGTGAAACAAATTGATTTCAATAATTTGTTTAATCTAAGAGGGGAGGAGTTACGAGAAGATATTTGCGTAGTGTGTAACATTTAACCCGAAGATTCTCGGGATTAAAAGACTAGCTCAGCAGTATCAACCTCCCTACGAGGTGTCCTTAGACTTACAGCACTTGAGAAACTTCACTTTTGTGTTAGCCGTCTCCAACGATTGTACCCTTTGTAAACCCAGTTCTTCCGTAATAAATTTTCAAAGTTTTTTTTTTTAACTCAGTTTCCCTTCGGGCAAACATAATTTTTATTTAAGCAATTTATTAACAATTACTGAAAAGAAAATTGAGCTGAACAGAATAAAAATTGTTGGTAAAATTGGTGAAATAAAAATGGTGTTGGGGGGGAATAGTTGAAAATTAAAATATGGAGAGAATTTAGTAAAAACAGCTAATTTTGAAATAGGAACTGCATCGAGCAGTTGAGTGAAAATATTTTGAGAAAACGCGAGGAAATAGTTGAAGAGTGGAGCGAATATTCGAAAAAACGAAATAAAATTACCTTTAACTCGGATGTACAGTAAATGTAAATTGAAACGGATGGAAAATATTTGGGATGAGATGATAAAAAGTGTCGCATAAGCGTGAAAAGTTTTGTGTATAACATAGTCGGGGATATCGCGAAGAATAATTGGAAATGTTGGAAGTTCGAGAAAAACTGCTTGCAAATCCATGCGAAGATCGTTGAGGAGTTAGATGGGAAACCAAGAAACGTAGTTGGCTAAACGTGTGAAATTGGTTAGAATTTTCGACGTTGGATCGAATGGGAAAGGACACAATCACGCTGAGCAAGAAAAAAAACCGGTACATAATAATAAGCAGCGTCTTTAACTCGTTATTCCGAAGATTTTCACATGTTCACAACATTTTGCGCTGTTTCTAAACCATTAGCTCCGCGTTCCAACTACTTCCGCACAATGTCTCAACAGTTTATGCGTGATTTCTCAACGATCTTTTCAGGTATTCTCAACCAGTTTTACTTGTCTTTCCGATTTCGTTGCTTTTCTCGAGTTAACCCGCCAGTTCCCAAAGGCACCTACAGGTGCTCTTCCTTTATTTACCTGTGTTGACACTCTTCTTCATCATTTTTGAGTTAGGAGACATCTAGTGGCGTCTATGGGACCTAACACTACTATTGGTTGCATAGTACGGCCGTTAGGTGTGTTCATTTGTGATCTTTATCAGTCTGTGTTGAACCTTCCGAGTGATTGGGACAAAGTAGTGGACACTACGCCGCATTTTGTTGAAAATGGATAAAAAAAGGTTGGTGAAAGTTATAATTCCTTTCTGTTTCAATGCATGATGAATGTAACTAGTGTTCAGTAACGTTTTTACGTGTATACAAGTAAATTATTTGCCAATTCTACAAGTGTAAACGCATGGGAGCACCTGTAGGTGCCTTTGGGAAAACCATACTTCGTACTGCACCATGTGGTTGCACCTCCAGGTGCCTTTGGGAAACTTTAGCTACGTCGACGGAACTTCGACTGAGAGTTAATTTTTGTGTTGTAACTAATGTTTTTGTGTTTTTGACGTAGTTTAGTGTGTTCATTGTGTATGACTAATTATTGTTATTACATATAAGTACCTATTTGTTCAAGTGATTGTTCTATGTATTTTTGTTGAAGTCAATCAACTCTCCCTCTCCTCGCTCCTCTTCAATTTTGATGCTGTTTGCATTCAACCCAGATGAAGGTACGTGTTGCTGTTATGCATGTTTTTTTATGTTGAGTCAAGCTGTTAATTTCTGACTATAAATATGATTATTATAGTAATCTAAGGGAATAATCATGGAGTGAGTGGCATAAAAATAGAGCACATAATTTTGGACCAGTTTATTGTTACTTGCGATGGGTACTCATATGCTTCTCTTATTCTACAGGATTCCTCTGCACGAGATTATATCTCTCCTAGAAGCTGGGGACGACCTAGAGGATATTGAAATCACTCTATTTCCACCTGAAGATGGACAGAAAACTGACGAGGAAAGTGGAGAAGAAGATGAGGTGGATATGAATAGATAATGGTCCTTACAATGTCTACTTTGACAGGTTTTTCAGTAGCGTGAAGTTGGTGGAAGAACTGTCAAAAAAAAATATCGGAGGTACTGGAACGATTCTTGAAAACAGAACATTGAAATGTCCACTTGAGGAATCTAAATCATTGTCCAAAAAAGAACGTGGTGCCATTTCGTACAGAAACACGGAAAATCTCATTGTGGCTAAATGGAATGACAATAGCATTATCACTTTGATATCAAATACTCATGGGGTAGCACCACTTTCAAAAGTAGATAGAATCGGAAAAGTTGATAACAAAAAAGCCAAAGTGTCTGTGAAATGCCCAAATATCACCAAGATGTATATGGGGGGTGTCGACAGGCTCGATCAAAATCTGGACTCCCAGCGTATTTCACTGAAAGGAAGAAAGTGGTGGTACAAACTATTCACTTTTGGCATTGATGCTTCATGCCAAAACGCATGGCTGTTGAAAAGGTACACTGAAAATGACACAAAAATGACTTACTGTCACTTCAGGAGGGCAGTTGTTCAGAATGGTTATTCAAATTCAGGACAGCCCAAAAATTGCACCGCCCATAAAAAACATTCCATCTACTTCACGGATGAATACCAGCGAATTTCTTCATCAATTAAAAAATTGTGAACAGCACCGTCGTTGTGCACAGTGCCACAAGAGAACGAGGAAATACTGTCAACTTTGCAACGTGGGGCTCCACGTCCACTGTTCGCACGAATTTCATTCCGAAATATAAGTAATTTTCTTCTTTTTTTCGTATTGCGTTTCCATTTAATAATGTGTATATTTTGTTTTATACAGTGTTAATAAATCATTTTGAGCATATTTTTCAATGTTCGTTCTTCTTCCCAATACAAACATTAATGTCAGGCACTTCTAGGTGCCAGGTTTCTGCCGCCCAAAGGCACCTGTAGGTGCCACCTAAATTTCTCCTAATAATTTTTAAATTTTCGACAAACTGATTATCTCATTTTCCTATTTGAATGTGAAAAAACAGAATTATGGGAAAAAATTTGAAAAAAATCGCTCCACCTAGCCATGGGAACTGGTGGGTTAAACTAGATGAAGATACGGGAAAAGTAGGCCGAGAAGTTACGTAAAAGTATTTCAGTACTCGTGACGAAAATATTATGAAAATCGAAAGGAAAACGATTTCAGGAGCGTGATTAAACAAAAAACAGTACCTGCAGACCAAATATCTATCTATATTTCGATTCTTTAAAACACGATTGCATAGTTTTGTTGAAACACACTGTTAGAAGCTTGAGAAGGTGGCTGAACGAGAATGATGACTGTGTCGGGAAATTTGAGTAAAAATTGTTGAAAAGCGCTACAAAAATCAATAAATAAAACAAAACTGGATAATATTTTTCTACTTAATTTACTCATCATAGTTATTCTAGCGAATAATTAACTATTATTGAAATGAAAATTGTACTTAATTTATTTAACACTGCTGAGTGTAGTCAAATAAAACTAGTGGTGGAGAACTTTAAAAGGATTGCTGAAAATTAAAATAGCTAAGTAATTCAGACAGGTTTTAAGCAGAAATTGCGGCGAGCAGTTAAGTGAAAATATTTATAAATATCATGAGGAGTGGAACCATCAGACGAAAAATGGACTAGAATTAGTTGGAACACAGATAAAATAACTGTCGAATACAGTAAATGTGGATCGAAACAGATGGAAAATATTTGGGAGGAATTGATAAAAATTGTCGTATACGCGTGAGGAGTTTGACGTACATTTAGTAGAGGAATCAGGTAAACATAGTTGCGAAGACCGCGAAGAATAATTGGGAATGTTGACCGAAATGTTGGAAATTCGAGAAAAAAAACTGCTTGAAAATTCATGCGAAGAACGTCGAGAAATTGGATGAGAAACCAAGTAAGCAATATCTATTTATAATTCGGGGTTACAGCCATTTCTACTTCCTAAAACCTTAACAGTGTCTACTGAATTTCTTCAACATTTTAATTATCAACTATTTCTATTCAAGTTTCACGACACTATTGTTATTAAACTATTCTCAACATTTTTTATTCAGTTCAATTCAATTTTTATTTCAGTAATTTTTAACTTTTAAATTTAATCAATATTATGAATACACTGAGTTGGAAAGCGTTTATGTTTCTCAACGTTCACCCGCATCCACGTGAATATTAACCGAACCTTCTAACGGTTCGTTTCAACGCAACATTCAAATCTTTACTTGTTAATTTTGAAGACCGAAAATAAAGTTATTTGTTTGGTGAGCTCGAATAGCTCGTTTTTTCTCAATGATTCCCCTACAATTCTTATTACACTAGATTTACCAAACATTTTCACACGACTTATCGACAGCTACTTTACGCCGTTTTCCAACAAGTTTTATTCGGTTTCACCACGCGAATCGCTTAATGGGTTTTCGCGATTTTTAAATGTTACTACTTTTATTCGATGCCTCAATTATACCCCTAAATGTCCCAACCGACTTAAATCTTAAGTTGCAATGCCCTCAGAATTTCCATTTACCAGCAACAGTTCGAAATTCTTACTGCTCGCCCTCCCCCACAGCACAGACCACCTTTCTTCACGTTTACAGGCTCTCTATTAGTTATGAAATTAACTTTTCTTTCCACGAAGACATAATATGTAACGTATAGTTGCAAAGAGGTGAGGAGTAGAAGAATCATTCATCTTCGCAGATAAATGTCAAGCTATTGCCCGAATTCATGACGTAATTAGATTACGTGATTAGATTTGAGTTTGGGGTATTTCCCCACTTCTCGTCAATTTCCCCATTTTCTATTGGGCCCAGAAAGGGGTTCCGCGAGAGATTACGCAAAAATATCTGCTCTCGTGAAGTACTTCAAATACAAGAATCCTCATTCTATTTGCTCGTCTTCAACGCCGTTGAGTTTAGTGAACTCCCTCGGTCTGGGGCTAATCTAATAAACTGATACAAACAGCTCTTCAGTCGGGTTTTTTGATACAGACTAATGAAATACGTCATTTCTCACTTAAAATAAATTCGATATCCCGGCTCTCATGACTTTTTTTCATCGATAATTTCAGTATAAAAAGACGGCATTCAGCTACCAGTAGCCACATTCAACTGCGCTGTACATCAGGTAAGAGCTAGAGTCTCAGTTACTTGGTAAATTGTAGAAGTACGTCCTTCACTATTTATATTAAAATTACAGTAACGAAACAGTGAGCTGATTTGAACGTTTAAATAATAATTTTCTAGCTGACTAGAACATTTCATCTAATAATGTCTGCTTACTGCTTACTCAATATCGCGGTCATCCTCGACGTCCATCTGGTTCAATTAATATATTTCACAGAATGTTGGGGAATAATCATTGATTGTAGAGCTGAACACAGTAACTTACTTGAAATATTTTAAAATAGCTACCTTCTTATATAACTACCTACATATCGTCTCATCGGTTGTCCTTTATTTAGGTTCAACAACAATGAAAACCACGTTATTTACTCTTTGCCTTTGCGCCCTCGCTTACACGTCTGCCCAGGCTCAGGCCATCGAAAATGGTAAGTAATCAATATTTCATTCTAATCCATGGATTCGGAAGTAGTTATCGATAGAAATGCGAATTTTGTTGTTACCTTGTGAGATGACCTTCCTCTCTTTGTTGTGTGTGAGTTGGATCAGAACAGTATAGATAGATTTTAAGTTGTCCCCGTCGAGAGATAGATCTTCATAATACCTAGTAAATTCGTTTCATCTTAATTCACTTTGCACTTCGTTCTTGAAGACAATACATGCAGTTTGCTTCCTGAGTGCTACAAAACCACTATGGTTGACGCGTTTGGTCTTTTTGCAAGCTATCTAAACTGGTGAATGTTTATGAGTGATCAATTGGTGATACACACATTGGTAAACATTGTTCCTCCAATGTGCCATCCAATGAGCTTTATGGACACTCAAATGAGGGAAAAACTAAACCCTTGTTGTTCCATTTTGGCTTGTGTTCACGCTCAATACGTTGTTACGTGGATAGATTGGTAAATGACAAGGTGTCAGAGTATTCAGAATTAGTTTCGCATTTTCTGATTAAAACGTTAAAGCGTCCAGGAAAACTTGTTTTAACATTTGATAAACGATAGAAATAAAAATATGAGATTCTGGGAGGTTGCGCAGTAGTAGGTGTTGTATAATCTAGGAATATTATTTACATTAAAATTATTATTCGATAGACGAACATAAATTGTTAGTACTTAAGTAACTTGCTAAATATAGTCACCTACAGATGGCATTGGATATGACATATGTTCCCAGCATAGTCTATGTTTGTGAGGGATCTGTTGGCGAATATATGTCCAGTTTCCCTGTGCTGTAATTAATCGAATACTTCCGACCATTTACAAAATGTCAGAATAGAGCAGTAGGCAATCCAGTGCACTGCGCGCATTTCTAAAAGTGAAAAAGTGTAATAGCGCAAAAATATAATGATAAGGTACGTATGCATGTTCTGCTTCTTACTCATGGCGTGTGTACCTGTATGTTTTACAGATAAGGCTGAGGATTTAGTTGAAAAAGCGCTGGAGTACTTGAGGATGGTGATGAAAAAAGCTGATCATTATTCTGTTCAGTACGAGGTTCATGATCATTTCAGGGACTTCGTCTACAAGTAAGTCAGTGCTCACAACAACGATTCATAGTTCTCAGAGTTGATCATAAACAAGGACTTGATTCAAGTCCTACCGAACTGGAAATGATGGTTATAATTAACGAGAGGTGCTCTGGTCTGGCGAATTTCCTCGTTTCGTCTCAAAAGGTGTATTCAGTAGTGTTTGGTGTGCGTGAAAGTAACCAATACAAAGGAACTTCTGTTCTGGGTAAAGCGAAACTGAAGATTTTGACGAATAATCTGTTAATTGACGTGATTGAATGTCTGTTAACTGAGAAGTAGTGCTGAAATAATACACACGGCACTCTTTCTCAGTGTCATTCTCGTAATAAGTAACTTAGAAATCAGTCTTTGACTATGTACACGAGATTGAAAACACTTCAACAACATTTTAAAGGAACAGTTGAGACGTTGACATTGAACAAAAGATTTTAATATCTCGTTACACTAAGTGTGGGTTGATACACTCGTTACATGGTGCTAAGTCTTGTACGTCCAAAGGTAGCGCCAGAGAAGAGTATGATTGATCAGCCTCTCAGGAGTGAAAGCCAGTTTTATCACAATAGGCTTCAATCCTATGGCTGGTTTATGATTTGGCAAATATTTCTCTCGTAAATAAACTTCAATTCACGGGGTTTCTTTAATGTAGTCCACTGCAGACACAAACTTTAAACCTAAGATGGGGACAACAGTTGAAAACAAACAAACTCATTTCTATAGCAACTTTGACAAACCAGACTGAGTTGTTCAATATATTGAAATTAATGTTCATTTATCGTTTCAGCATGCAAGTTAATCTTGAACAAATAAAACTCCGCCAGGCAGATGATTTCGTCATCAAGAGCACTCATTTCAACAAAGCCAGTCTAATGGGCAAGTTTCTCTTGGAATTCCCTAGCCCAGCTATATCTGCTGACTACAACATCACCGGTACTTCCTTTGGAAAGAAAGCCCATGCCTGTGGAGAAGCCCAGTGAGTCAAATGTTGTGGCGGATTTATTATTTAGAGAGAATACCTATCACATTGATCTCAATAAGAGACATCATAAAACGAAATGTTTTCCAATTTTCCAGGTGGAACGTGCAGAACCTCCTTTTTAATGCTGCCTTCCAATTGCGCCACACTGAAGGCTCAATTTCTGTGGATACCATCGAATTTGACTACGCATTTGCCAACCAAACAGTAAGTTGAACTCCTAAGATTTCTCATTACTCCTTTGGGAAATGCAGGCCTCTAAAACAGTTTTTCTGTGAGGGATAAGATTTCTCATTACTTGGAGTCGATAACAAACGTGTTTTCTCTTTTTCTCGAGTTATTCCTGAGGTCATTGTTAGAAAAGTGCTCAAATATTGGCTGTTGTGTAAAGTTTATATGTCAGCCCAGCCTGGTCTCTTTCCCTGTCACAACACAAATGCAACTATCGTTCAAAATGTAGAAAGTGTTGAGTTACCTTTCTTCTTTTCATTGAATTGATTCTGCAGGCCTCGTGTTCATTTGTAGGAGATTTATATCCAGAGGTTTATAGCACAGCCAACCACATGATGATGATAAAAGTACAGATATTGAATGTGTGAGACAAAGTCTCATTACAAAACGAAAAGGTACCAACCAGTACATCAGAGATGAGTTTCAATTCATGTATACCTTCAAACGTTTTGCAACCAAATGGATTCTGAACATGTTTTGTATTACACCTTGTGGAAGTACTTGTGTGGCCCGCTAAAGCGGTATATTTTTTCATTACAGTTTGAGATGCAGCAGATAGAGTCACAAGGATGGTCTGAACAACAAGTCAATGCTTACCTGCACCAAAAGAGCCCATTTTTCATGACCCTGCACCGTGAAGCAGCTTGTAGTACTATTGCAGAGCACGTGAAGCACCAAGTCAACGTGATGATTAAAGGAAAGACTCTCTCTCAAATCATCAAGTGGATTGAAAGCCACTAAAATGAGCCAGGAACTGAGTTTGCCTACATGTGTTTCGTGAATTGAACTGATACTGTTACGTGCTGTGTCCTGTAAAAGTGTAAGCATTTACGAAGAATAAAATAATCCCAAGCAGATCTTAGCATGACATAAAAACCCAACCACAATGGTGTCAGGATGAATTCAAACCTGTAGAAAGCGTATGAAATACCTTCACAAACTCTTCAATGGAATAAATTCTTCATATTGAGTAGTACGAGATTAGAAGGGTAAAAACAAGGAGCTAGCTCTAAGTGGATGAGGAGATGAGTGGTAGAAGAATATGAATGGAAGAAGTGGAACCTTCCCCTGGCCTGGAATGGATTGCCTATACGTTTAATGGCATTACTATTGGCAAAATGGTAGTGGGATGAGTAGGGATCGAAGGTTAGCACACATACACTGCTGCGTGAAGTAGAAAAAAATGAGTCTGATGAAACTGGAAATTGGTTCATTGATAATGGCAAGTCGAGTTTGTTTTTAATTATGAATGTGAATTAAGCGTATACAATGTTTGATTGTAAATATGAAAATGTGGTGAATAGTACGAAAAAAACTTGTACAGTGGAGGAACATGGGTTTTTGTGCTAAAAACCGTCGTTTTCTTAGGAGAAACTATATATAATCATCATAGCAACGGATTGAAATAGGAAGGTGCGGCTAGCGGCATTCATCTCTATTTCCAGACTATTTCACTGAATTATTTTAATCACGTTCATTAACATTTGTCGCTTGAGAGCATTTACTTCATGATGAAGCTGTGTAAAATTCCCTTTAATCTCATGGTCAGGTTCCTTTCCCTTAAACCCCCCCCCCCTACGCACCATCACAACACAATACCGTCTTGATCACCTTTTTCTTCCAATATAAAGACTACTACCAACTAACTGACTTTAGTAGTGACATAATAGCCAGACAATGATGTGTTTTTATCAAAAGTGCTCGCGCACAGTATCTCACCTGCCAGAGAAAACTTTAATCAAAAAGTCCATGTCGGTGAGGAACATAATAATTGGGAAAATAAACACATGTGGAAATAAAAAGACAAGCAACAGAAGATCCGCTTTGTGACTATGCATTTTATGTGGTTATGCAATGACTGCAAATTATAGGCTTACTGGGCTTAGGGGCAGATTCACCCCCAATTCACTTACCACGTGTCAGGGACATGTGGTTTCAGTTAATAAAATGGAACTTCTTATTGAAGTAGACGATTTCCTAGTTCTCCTGTTTTGAAACCTAGTGAAAGTGATCCACTAAAGTGGTATAATTTTACTTTCTTTGGCTCTACAAAGTAGGACGGAAAGTAATGTAATTGGCTGGAGAAAAAAAATTACTATTAGAAAAATGGTAGTTGAACATGGAAGGATTGAAGGTTAGTACAAGTTAAGTGACCAAAAAATACGTAGTCACAATAATAAAAATGCTTAATGCTTAAAAAACCCCTCCCGGTCTCGTCTCACGATCCGTGAGACTCAACCGAGGAGAGTCAGTCTTGATTGAGTAGCGTGCTAAAGTCGATCCCTTCTCCGTTCCGTAAATCACAAGTTACAAACCATTAATTTCAAAATCAGTTAATTGTGGATTGAATAAATTGTGCTTTTTCATAACGGACTTCTCAAGCTCCCACCCATAACTGACGCAGTCGGATCGGACAAATTTTGAAATGACAATTTTGTGAACGAACATCACAAAAGTTTCAAACGAAGAACAGGAGACGAGAAACGAAGATCGAAATTTCATCCAGCACACTCTTCTTCGCTCGAAAAAAAGCAAAGGCATATTGCGACCGTCGAACCGAAGAGAGAAGACCAGTCCAGACGAAAGCATATCGCACTGAGAGCTGCCGCTGAAAATTTGGACTCGTTGGACGAGGGAATATCGTAACCGACCAAATCTACACGAGACGACCGAATCGGACTCCGGAGATGAACCAGTGTCTTACGATACTGTTAGTACACTTCTCTTCGTAAATTAAAGTAAAGAAAGAAAATTAATTGAAAGAAAAGAAAAGAAGAAATAAATTAAAATAGTTTTTTCTAAGAAAAGTTAGTGAAAGAAAAGAAAGAAAATAAATCAATTGAAAATTTTGTGAATTAAGAAGTCGTACATTAAGAAGTTATTGAAAGGAAAAAAATAATTGAAAATTGTAAAAAACTAATTAATCATATTATAAGAAGTTAAAAAGAAAAGAAAAGTAATAATTGCAAATTTAAAGTTAAAATTGAGTAAAATAATCTAGAGTATAAGAATTTATTTTTACTTTTATCTTCCATTTTATTATATTTCATTTCATTGTTGCACATTTCACGTAGACTGTAAGTATTGATTTTAATTGTGGTTCTGTATCTTTAAATTAACATCCGAGTTCAAGACACATTTCCAAATTCCTAAAATCAAAGAAATTAGGGCTCATCCGTCACCCTCCATCACACATTTATTTAGAATAGACTTTGCAGAGGAAATGGCCCAATCAACAGACTCGTCCGTTGCCGAAATCCCCCTCCCCCAGGTTCCTTTTCCTCAGATGTCTAATGTTGGGAATATCCTCCCCCCAATTAGGGAAAATTCCGAATCGCACCCAGACAGCCCTTCGGGGATAAATCATAATAACCAAACATTTATCGCCTGTCCCGAATTAAGACCGGAATATCTGAGGATGATACCGGACTTTAAGGGAGAAAAATTATTACTTAACATGTTTAAGAATTGCGACAGTCTTTATAGTAAATTTCACAATACCAACGATGAAGATTGTTTCCAGAACAAATATCTTTTCTCGTCAATTTTGGCGAAAATTAGCGGAGACGCTGTGGCGAAGGTCTTTTCAAACAACGTGGAGACCTACCCCCAACTTAGAGAGGTTTTGTTAAATGTATATTTAGACAGGTCAGATGTCTATACGCTCACATTGGAATTATGTGATTTGTGGCAGAGAGCTGGCGAGGATTGCTTCGAGTATCGCTTAGTGATAAGAGTCCTGAACTCGCAAATAGCCTACATTCAAAATCACTTGCCCTCTGAAGCACCAATTTTAATAAAATTTATACGAAAATTGGCCCTGCGAACATTCCTGCGTTGGTTTAGAAACACGTACGGCGAATCCTTACGAACCAAAGGCCCTCATAACTTAGACGAAGCAATTAATATGTTAACTAATGAGCTAAATTTAAAAAGAAGAACCGCGGCTCAGGAACAAATGCATTTCCGCCCGCCTCCTCAACCACAGCCACAGCACCGTCCTCCACCCAGGCACGTGCACACGCAGCCTTATTAATTCCAGAGCACACAATCATACTCGTACAGACACCCAAGCAGTTTTCCGTGACCGTCGTCGCAATTTACAACCACACAGCAGGTTCCCCCACGTCCCTCTTATTCAACTCAGTCACCGCGACCCAACCAGCCCTATAGGAATCAAATTACTCCTGTGAGAAGTCATCCGATGAGTTCCAGGAACTCAAACGTTAACTTATCAAATATCACTGAAGAATCGTCACAACATTACGAAACGAAACCTCCATACGAACTTGACGTAAACGCTTACGAGTACGACTATTATCACGACCCGCAATTCGACGAACAAATACAACAAAATTTCGACAATTTAAATCTGAATGAAAATAACCAAAATCCTCAAACACCACAGCAATCGGAACATTTTTTAGGAGACGCTGGTCCCCCAAACAGATCCACTTAACGAATCTGGACAATAGGATATGCGAACTCCCGTATTTTTCTCCAAACAGAATTTGAAAATCCTATTGATACGGGCAGTTCAAAGAGTTACGTTAACCCCAAAATATCCGAAAAATATTTCCCGTCGAAAATGAAAATAGAACCATTTTTCGTTAACACGGCCCACGGAACTTCCCGAATAAATTTCGTCACGAACGTTGAACGCGATGATCTCTTCAAGACTCGCGCGTTAGCCTTGCCATTTCACCTTTTTCATTTTCACAACAAATTCGATCTGCTACTAGGAATGGACAGTTTAAAAAAATTAAACGCGACGATAAACCTACAGAATAATACCCTAACAACACCACAAGTCGCCATAGCACTTTTGTATTCAGAAATTAGGAACCCAGAAACTTGGTTACTTGAACCGAGATCAATAAAACAAGTAAAAATTCGAACTGGTAATATGAAAAATGGGGATATAAGAGTACGTAAAATTAACATCTGCAGAAATTCCACGATGTATTGTTAACGTTACTAACTCTTGGACACATGTTCACATTATAAATTCCTCCGACAATCAGGTATCTGTAAAACAATTAAAACCCCTAAATGTAGAATCATTGCCGCCTGAAATTACAACATTTAACAACCTAAATCATATGGAAAATTTGAATAGTAAAAGATCACTACTTAAACCAAACGTAGACTTTTCAAAAATACGATTAAACCCACCTACATGTTGAAGAACGACAAGCAATAATCAAACTCGTAAATGAATACGCTGACTTGTTTCATGACGACAACAAAACATTAACATTTACAAATCAAATTAAACATCATGTAAAGACATCCGATGAAATTCCAGTGTACGCCAAACCCTATCGGTACCCGCAACTACTCAAAAATGATATTCAAAATCAAGTAGATTCCATGTTGAAACAGGGAATAATAAGACCATCATTTTCACCCTGGAACGCTCCGCTTTGGATCGTACCAAAAAAGGCAGACGCGTCAGGCAAGAAAAAATACCGAATAGTAATAGACTTTCGACAACTTAACGACAAAACTATTTCGGACTAATTCCCCTTGCCCAACATTACCGCCCTCCTAGATCGATTAGGCAGATGTCAATATTGCACCACCATTGATTTAGCCTCAGGGTTTCATCAAATAGAAATGGACAATGCTAGTATACCAAAAACGCCTTTCTCTGTCGACTCAGGTCACTACGAATTTCACAGGATGCCTATGGGATTAAAAAACAGCCCCGCTACCTTTCAACGTTTGATGAACAATGTATTACGAGGTATTAACAACGAAATGTGTTTTGTATATTTGGATGATGTCCTTGTCTATAGCGCCAGCTTACAAGAACACCTTGTGAGTTTGCGAAAGGTCTTCGACCGATTGAGACAGGCGAATCTAAAAATCCAATTAGATAAGACGGAGTTCCTCCGCTAGGAAGTAGGGTACTTAGGCCACGTGATCAGTGAGCCCAACCCGGAAAAAATAAAAGCCATCGCCAATTTTCCCCTTCGTAAAACAACAAAGGAGATGAAAGGATTTTGAGGGCTTCTTGGGTATTACCGAAAGTTCATCAAAGATTTCGCTAAAATTACCAAACCTTTCACCCAGTCGCTAAAGAAGGGAGCCATAATAGACCCATCGAACCCACAGTACTTGGAGTGCTTTGAAACCTGCAAAAATTTACTGACCAACGAACCTATACTGCAGTATCCCGATTTTTCCATACCGTTTAATTTAACAACTGACGCCTCAAATGTAGCTCTAGGTGCTGTACTCAGCCAAATAAAAATCGGACAAGACCTTCCGATCGCTTACGCGAGTCGAACACTAAATGAGCCGGAAAAACGACTTTTGACCATAGAAAAGGAATTGTTAGCAGTTTTATTTGCTACGAAAACATTTCGGCCTTATCTGTATGGGAGAAAATTCACGCTATATACAGATCACAAGCCCTTACAATGGCTTAACTCTTCCAAGGAACTAACCCCTAAATTATTTAGGTGGCGATTGAAATTGGAAGAATTTGAATACGAAATCAAGTATAAGCCAGGTTCTCCCGAGCGACGCGTTATCCCGAGTTGAATTAAATACCAATGAAATCAGTCCAGTAATAGAGCAAAATGCAGCCGAGCTGTTAGATGAAATGTTACAGGACGCATAGGCTCAATTTTTTTCCCCTTCACCCGCCAACCAAATAAGAAGCGAAACCGTTCGAGCACAGGCCGGATGTACAGACAACAGTGATTCGTTAGCAGACGATACACGTTCAGATTCAGAGTTTAATTTTTTTATCCCAAGTAATGAAGGAGCGGTTAACCAAAACACGAATCAAATAATAATAAAACTAGTTAAACACCTAAGCCAGTACACATTGAAAAAATATTTAATTCGAAAACGAGGATACACCTAGAAATTTCAGATTCTCATATTGAAAGTGATATAGTAAATTTCGTAAAACAATACAGTCAACCCAAAGTCAAATATGGGTTATATTTCGAAAATGACATCTTTCCTCAATTCCCTACTATCATGAGTTTAAACTTTAAAGAATCCGAAATCAACTTCACAAAATACTCAAAATTCTTGGAAGACATACAAAACGAAAGTGAAATCCGTGAAATAATAAATAACTATCATATTGGAAAATGCAACCACAGAGGAGTGAATGAAACGTATGAAAAAATTAAAAGAAACTATTTTTGGCCAAATCGAAAACAAATCAAAAAACGGTTATTGACGAATGCGAAGTTTGTCTAGCATGCAAGTACGATAGGCACCCCCTGAAACCCAAATATAATATAACTCCAACCCCCTCGAAACCGTTCGAAATTTTACACCTGGACAAAATCACCTTGGACGGAGGTAAATTTCTAACAATAATTGATACCTTTTCTAAATACGCTCAAGTATATTTGTTAACATCAGAAAATAGTTTAGAGGTTGTGAAAAATTTGGTTAAATACTTCGCCCATCACGGAACACCCGAACTAATAAACGTGGATAATGCCGCTGAATTCAATTCATCTCTACTGAAAGAGATGCTGGAACTTCATAAAATCAACATCCATTTTATCAGTTCTCAACACCCTGATTCCAATGGCCCTATAGAACGTTTCCATTCGACTCTAATCGAACATTTAAGACTATTAAATAACCGAAAGGAATTTTCATGCGACTCAGTTAAAAGTAAAGTAGACTATGCTCTTATAGCATGTAATTCCTCTATCCATTCAGTAAACTAACCCCATTTGAAATCATTTATGGTCACATCAACAATGACAATCTTTTAGATATAAACATAGAACAACGAATTATGAACAATTACGTAGACCAACACAAACAACAAATGAATATTCTATATTCCGAAATTCACCAACGCCAATTGCAAAATAAAAATACTGTAATCGATGGAAGAAACAAAATATCTGGTGCGTAACAACACACTACTTTCCGCCACCCCTTTAAGTTCGAACACCATCTACATAGGCGGGCGCTATATCTTCGTTCAACGCATTTTTACAGGAACATTTATACGGAACAAAACGCTGCAAATTATTACACAACGGTTTATTATTCGGATAATCAGCTTGACCTAGCATTAATGCTCCGAGACCCATCCTGTTCGATTCAGCATCGAAAAATATCATAATGAAACCCAAAAAAAGGCCGAAAAGAACTGAATCGTAATATTAAAATAAACAAAAAAAACACGAAAGTATCTAGAAAAAACTGAATTTTAATATGAAAACATGCACGCTAAATACTAATATCAAAATTTAACAAAAAATCTATGAAAAAACATAATGAGAATGAAACGAAAGAATCTAAAAAAATTGAATCGTATTAAAACGAAAACGTCGGGGAAATTGGAAGAGTAAGGCGAATGGGGAGAGACCGGTGGTTGGGAAGCGAGCGGCAGGCCGCACTCGCTCGCCTCGAGAGCGGTTGGTTTTTTAATGTGACGGGCGGGGGGGAGGGAATTCAAACGACGAAACGCTTGTAGCTCCCGCGTTGTACTGCGTTTCGTTAATTTTTTAACCGTTTTTTTGCCCATTACAACCACGGGCTTCGGTCCGATCGGACTGCCGAGATGGCGCCCACAACTAGATACCAAATCGGATTTTTGGGCGAAAGAACGAATTTTTTAGACCACGTTAAAGGCACAAAACGGCCCGGACGGCGGACGGCGGACGGGGGACGGGGGACGGGGGACGGGGGACGGGGGACGGCGGACGGACATTGCAAATTTGGAATCTCCATGTCTTGAAACGTAAAGTATCAAATTTTGAGGGGGGGTTGTAAAAAATTTTTCGTGACCGAAAACATAGGGTTATTATTCAGAATGAATAATAAACCAAAATGTAGGGACTAGTTAGCTGAGAGTACTCCGAAAGTTTGATCGAAATCTTTAGAGCCGTTTTTGGGAAAACTGGAATACCGATAAATTAATATTCGACAAATCTCCTTTTCTGAGTTAACGTGGCTTATATCTCCGTTCAACATATATATACAGAAATGATTATAGAGAACGAAATGTTGGTATGGGTGACTAAAAGACACTTCATTAGAATTTATCACATCTGGTGAAAAAATTACCCTGGAATTTACGGAAATGTTCAAAAAAACGTTATTTTCGACACATTTTGATTTTTATCTCTGTTCAATGGACCGTCATAGGAACATTTATTGAATAGAATATGTAGGTATTAACTATTTGAAAACATCCTGTGAGTTTGGTTAAAATCACTGAAGCCGTTTTGCCAAAAAGCGTAAAAAACCTATTTTTGCTTCAGGGGCCCATATCTCCGTTCACCGTATTTTCATGGAGATATGCACGGAGAAGAAAAGTTAGGTATTGATTAGGAGAAGATAATTTGAAAGTTTAATCAAAATCGTTAGAGCCGTTTTCGAGAAAAATGCGAAAAACCCTAGTTATTTGTACATTGTCGTCCCCCACCCCCCCCCTTTCCATTGGCCGAAATCGTCCATAACCTTATTTTGGTGTCTACAAAAAATAACGAACAGAACAAAAAAAGAACCAGCTCAATCGGATCAGCCGTTCTCCCGCAAATCGAACTACAGACACACACACACACACATACACACGGACCACGCGCCGAAATTAGGTTTTTTAGACTCAGTAGGGTCTGAAACGTAAAGATCTGAAGAAAGCCCAAATTTTTTTTTTTGGCCGATTACTATACTTTCCTTCCCTTCGGGTAGCGGAAAGTAAAAAACGAGAAGAATTACCAGAAATTCCCTCTAACGTTCACGTAAAAAATAAACAATTCCAAAGAAAAACAAAAAATAAATACAATAAGGAGACTATAGTAAAAATCGGCGAAAATACGAAAACAGCTCAGATCATTCCACGTCATTCCAATACACGAACAAAAATTCACTCAGCTAATATTAAACGCCCGCGGAAATCAATAAGAAAAGAGTCCAGGCTGATTGAAGAACACTCTTCTCTTACAGATTCGTTGCCATCCTCGCCTCAACCAGGACCTTCGAATTGCGCAACTTAAACGAAAACCGGCGTACTCTCCATAAAACTAGGCAATGCAAAAATATTACAAACCTATCATACTTTGACTCATTACTACAAATTAAAGGAACTAATAGATCAAATTAAAATTGTTAAGGAAAATTTCAATTCAATAATCGACTTAGTAGAAGAAGACAAATCAGAATTGGAACGTATCTCGTCAATCATTCGATTACAGTGGTGAACGAAAAACTGTACGACTCATTAATTATAAAAACGCTGCAAATTATTACACAACGGTTTATTATTCGGATAATCAGCTTGACCTAGCATTAATGCTCCGAGACCCATCCTGTTCGATTCAGCATCGAAAAATATCATAATGAAACCCAAAAAAAGGTCGAAAAGAACTGAATCGGAATATTAAAATAAACAAAAAAACGAAAGTATCTAGAAAAACTGAATTTTAATATGTAAACATGCACGCTAAATACTAATATCAAAATTTAACCTAAAATCTATGAAAAAACCAAAATGAGAATGAAACGAAAGAATCTAAAAAAATTGAATCGTATTAAAACCAAAACGTCGGGGAAATAGGAACGGGGGCGCCTGAAGGAAAGGCGAGTTGAGTTTAGCCGCCCGCTCCCGCGAGGCGAGGACGGCCCGGCACCGGTTGTTTTTTTATTCAGACGGGAGGGACGCTGTAGCTCGCGTTTTCCTGCGTTTCGTTAATTTTTTAACCGTTTTTGCCCATTACAACCACGGGCTTCGTCCGATCGGATTGCCGAGATGGCGGGCACAACTAGATACCAAATCGGATTTTTGGGCGAAAGAACGAATTTTTAGACCACGTTAAAGGCACAAAATGGCCCGGACGGCGGACGGCGGACGGGGACGGGGACGGGGGACGGGGACGGGGGACGGGGACGTGGGAACGGCGGACGGACATTGCGAATTTGGAATCTCCATGCCTTGAAACGTAAAGTATCAAATTTTGAGGGGGGGTTGTAAAAAATTTTTCGTGACCGAAAACATAGGGTTATTATTCAGAATGAATAATAAACCAAAAGACAGAAACGAGGACTACTCGACGGACTAGGTTCAGTAATAAAATCTGTTACGGGAAACTTGGACGCCTATGACGCAGAAAAGTATGACAATATAATATTCCATCTCCAAAAGAATCAAGGAGGAATTAAAGAACAGCTAGACCACCATTACTCCCTCAATGAAAACCTTTTGATCCAATTTAACGAAACTCCCGAAACAATTAAATCTAACAACAAGAAAATAGTCGAAGAATTCTCTCGCCTAACTCAAGCCTCTTTTTTTGAGCTTCACGTCCGCCACACAGAACAGATCTTAATACATCAAAATGAAATTCTGCAATTCATCTTTGAAATTGCCCAAGATGTAGAGAACTCTTGAGTTACTTGAGTACAGTGAGAGCGAATTATTTGCCATTCAGTCAAAAATCAAAGTCGAGTGTTTCCTTAGACCTGAAGAGATAATATATTTTATCGACATCCCGATAGTTAGTGCCGATAATTATGAATTGTATTTTCTGAAGTCAGTGCCAACGAGTTACGAAGACCATTTTGTAACAATTGTTCCGTCCGCCACCTATTTCTTGGTGTCGCCCGTAAATGAAAAATTGCTTTCAACAAATTGTGAAATTGGAGAGCCGTATGTTTGCTCCAAACACATTATTATACCTTCTGAGTCACGTTGTGAAAAGAATATTGTACTAAACCAGGACTATCAATACTGTGTGTCTATATCGAGCTAGAAATAGAAAATAATGATATTCAATTAATTGAAAATCTCAATCAATATCTCTTAGTATTCCCACACGAAGATAAAATAACAATTGGCACAGACTCCGGAAATTTCACGGAAATTGTAAAAGGAACGTACTTACTAAATCCTGGAAAAGCAGCTGTAACCTACAGGAAAATAACATTAATAAGCCCAGAATCGAAAACCGTCAGTCAACCCTCATTGTTGAACATCTCCCTTATAAAAATCAACCCAGAACAGATACAGAGTTCCAAATTGTCGTTAAGAGAACTCCAACAAATTAAAATAGGGAAACCATTGTCAAGTCCTGCCCCGATGTATAAATTTCAGATACTGGTACCTAGTTTATGGGCCATAATCCTGTATATTATAATTTCCTCCTGTATCGGCTATAATGTAACAAAGTGTGTGCAAATAAGAAGAGCACTGCAAGTTGTGTAATATGTAAGGTTATAATGAATTCTGTAAAAGAAACTTTTGTTAGTTTTACCCCAAAAGTTTCTTCTTATAGGGATGGAGGAGTTAAGGGACCAAAAAATACGTAGTCACAATAATACAATGTTAGAGCGTCACTCTGCTGACTTCAACTGCTCCTCCAATAAGCCGCCACCTGACTTAGCTTGTCCGTTCGTTCTCCTTCGCTATATAATATGTCGTTTATGTTTGTTCTTTTAATATTATTTCGTTCCCGATCCGTTTTTATCCATTTCGCCTACTGCGTTTAAGCTTCTGCTTAAAAGGTTATGGGCCCAGATTGGTATTGAATTAGTTTCATACGTGTTGCGCGTTTCTTAAAAGCTGTGGAAAATGTCCAGACTTTATCCGTCGCGTTTGGAAGCTTTAGGTCGCGACAACTTCGATACCTGGAAGATTCAAGTTGAGGCACTGTTGGTTAAGAACGATTTATGGAGATACGTTGATGGGAGCGTTACCAAATCCGAAGATCCAGCCGAGATCGCAAAGTGGACGAACGATGACAGAAAGGCAAAGGCCGACCTGATTTTAGCAATTAATCCCAGCGAAATAAAACAGGTAAAAGATTGTATTACTGCTCGCGAAGTGTGGCAAAAGCTTCATTCGATTCGCCAATCAAAAGGTCCTGCCCGTAAGGCAAGTTTGTTGAAGCGCCTAACCCTTAGCAAAGTGAAGAGTAATGACGACGTCCGAATTTTTATTAACAACTTTTTTGATGTAGTTGATAAGTTGAAACAGCTTGACGTGATAGTAAATGAAGATCTACTAGCTATTATGTTACTATACAGTTTACCTGACGAATTTGAGAATTTCTGATGTGCAATAGAGAGTAGAGATGATTTGCCGAGCCCAGACGCCCTTCACACGAAAATCATTGAAGAAGACTCCAGACACGAAAATTCTAGGGGTACGGCGAATGATGTTATGATTACCCAACGGGGTGTGCAAAAATCTACTTCTAAGAGGAACACGAAATTTCGAGGTAAATGTGGAAAGTGTGGTAGAGTTGGTCATAAAGCTGCGGATTGCTACAGTAAAGGTAACGATGAAAATTCAAGTAGGCGTAAGAAAAATGATGTACTTAATGTTGTGTTGTCGGCTGCGAATGATAAATTTCCCAGCACTGGATGGTGCTTAGACAGTGAATGTACCACTCACATGAACACGTCTGAACATGAATTAGTCAATCCTTCCCGAACTTCACTAGAGACAGTTCGATTAGCTGACAAGTCTCAGAAACCTGTAGTTTCCAGAGGCACGGTAAATCTGAACACTCCAGATCGAACCATCACTCTGAAGAATGTTCTGTGTGTTCCTGAACTAGGGAATAACTTGATGAGTGTTTCAAAAATTACAGATCACGACCATCAAGTTACCTTTAAAAGGGACAGAGCTGAAGTTAGAAATGCCTCAGGTGATCTTGTACTGACGGCAGACAGAGTCGGAGACCTTCATTTTGTCAATTGTCAAACTCTCAAGGAGGATGAGGCTGTTGTCAACTCTTCGCAAGCCTCTTTGTCAAAAATTGAGAAATGGCACAAACGCTATGGTCATTTAAATTCGAAAGACCTTATGCTTTTAGCCACAAAGATGAGAGTAATCGGCATTGGCGAACTTCACGGTTCTCTGCCTCCATGTGAGACATGTTTGCAAGGGAAAATGTCTCGTTTGCCATTCCCCACATCATCCAATTGCGCAAACGATCTGCTAGAAATTGTTCATAGCGATATTTGCGGTCCAATGAGGAACAATTCACTGGGTGGAGCCCGATATTTTATAACCTTCACTGATGAAAAATCGCGATGGACTGAGGTTCGATTTTTGAAGCACAAAAATGAAGCTCTTAGTGTTTTCAAGGCTTACAAAAGTTGGGCAGAAAACCTGACGGGGAAACAAATTAAATATCTCCAAACAGATAATGGAGGTGAGTACACGTCAAACGAATTTCCTGATTTTCTCAGAAGCTGTGGAATTCAAAGAAGACTGACGTGCCCCAATACTCCTCAACAAAACGGGATAAGTGAGAGGATCAATAGAACCTATCTTGACATGGCACGGTGTATGTTAATTGACCCTAAAGTGTCCGAAGGTTTTTGGGCTGAAGCTGTGGCTACTGCAAGCCATATTAGAAATAGGTGCCCTACCGTTGCCTTGAATGGCGCTGTACCTTACACAGTTTGGTACGGTAAGCGAGCGGCTGTGTCGTATTTCCGATGTTTTGGTTGCAAATCTTTTGTCTTGAACAAGCAGCATGGAAAAGGAAAGTTCAAAGCTCGGGGAAAGCCTGGTATTTTCCTAGATTATTCAACCAAAAGTAAAGCCTACAGGATGTGGCTTACCGAGGAAAACCGAGTTTGCGTAACGAGAGACGTAAACTTTTTCGAGGGACAGTACATGAATTTAGTGCCTGACGAACAAAACGAACCGAAATTCATTAAATATTTACTGCTTGACAACATCGACAGAACTCCTGAAACAATCGACTCCGACGACAATACTGAAGTTGATGAAGATGAAACTTTAGAACGTGAAACAGGCAGTAGTACCATTGAAACCCACACACGACCTGTAATGAAGAGAGCTGAGCGCGTTGGGGCGCGAGGCCTTCCGAGCGGACTCTGGTTCGATCCCCGACCAGGCACCCCCCTCCTCCAAACCCAGGGAGGTGAGGCAGTGGGTACCGGCGGTGGCTGGGAAACTAGGCGGGCCCCCCAACAGGCTCGCCGGGGAGTTAGGACATGGGCCCAATGTGTGCCACGGCGAAATACCATTGGTCCTGCGGCTCTAGCGGTGTCGTATGGCCCGCAGTCGCCTCCCTGATGAGTGAGTGAGTGAGGACCTGGTAGACCCAAAAAGATACGTGGGGTTCCAGGGAGACCGAGAAAGCAGTACAATATGGTGCCTGCTGACTCCTCATCAACCGAACGTATTGACGAGGATGTTAATTCTGATCTCGATGTTCCAAACTATGAAAATGTAGGATTAGTTGACGATACGAACGACCTTATAAACCAAAGTCCTGACATGGTAGAATGGAAATCGGTCATAAATGAGGAATTTGCGTCATCAATCGAAAATAAGACCTGGACGATTTGCGACTGTCCAGCGAATCGTGAAACCATTACTAGCCACTTGATCCTGGAAACTAAGTATGCGCCAGACAATACGGTGGAGCGTAGAAAGGCCAGATTGGTATTGAGAGGTTTCAAACAACGCCTTGGCGTAGATTATGAAGAAACGTTCCCTCCTGTGATCCGCCTCAGCACCATTCGTATGATGTTAGCACTAGCTGTTGAACATAACATGAATGTCCATCAGCTAGACGTGGTAACGGCCTATCTAAACGGTGACCTAGACAAGGACGTATACATGGAAATTCCTGTAGAGCTAAAGAGATCGTTAGAAGACTTGACGAAATGTGGAAACCCGACACTCCAAAAGGAAGCGTCCAAAATGCTCAAGCAGCTTGAAGGTGGTAACAAGGTGTGCAACCTAAAGAAAGCATTGTATGGGCTTAAACAATCTGGACGTCAACGGTACCGAAAACTTCACCAAATTCTTCTCAGTATGGGTTTGAAACCAACACATTCTGAGCCTTGCTTGTACGTGAAGCGTGAAGGCACGAGAATGCTTCTCATTGGCGTGTACGTTGACGATATTTTAGTAGCGTCAAATGAAAATGATTGGATTGACGGAACTAAAGTTAAATTGATGCAACATTTCAAAATAAAAGACCTTGGAATTTGAATTACTGTTTAGGAATCGAATTTAACTGTACGAAAGACAAAATTTCAATGTCCCAAAGAAAATACATTTCGGACTTGTTGGAAAGATACAATATGTCGGACTGTAAAACTGCTGCAACACCATTGGAAGTGGGAAATGCACTCACCAAACCTGATTCTATTGACGAGGAAGTTATGAGAAAATTTCCTTACAGAAATCTGATTGGCTCACACATGTATTTGAGCGTAGCCACGCGCCCAGATATTGCATACGCTGTAAGTGCTCTTAGTCAATTCAACACAGCGTACAATGAGCAGCACTGGAAGGCAGCAAAACGAGTACTGCGATATCTGAAGGCCACAAAAGATGACACTCTAATTTTCAAGAAAACCGGCAAACCAGTCACTGGATTTGCTGATGCAGATTGGGGAAATTGCTCAATAGACAGGCGCTCATATTCAGGATACTGTTTTGAGTTTGCAGGAGCGGCGATTTCCTGGGAAGCCAGAAAACAGCACACTGTAGCCCGCAGCAGCGTTGAGGCCGAATACATGGCTCTGTCTGAAGCAACCAAGGAAGCAATCTATATGAAAACTTTTTTGGAGAACCTTGGCAAACCTCAATCAACCATTTGTGTGTTTTCTGACAGTCAAGGAGCTCAAAGTCTAGCTGGAAATCCTATCCATCACAGCCGGTCCAAACACATTGACATGCGCCATCATTTCATTCGGCAAGCAGTCGAGGAAGGAACTACCTAACTCTTTCATACCTTCCCACGGAAGAGATGCCCGCTGATATCCTGACTAAACCACTCGCAAGAGAGAAGCACAACTTCTGCAAGTTGCGCATTGGACTCATCTCATCATGAAGTCATCGATTGAGAGGGGGTGTTAGAGCGTCACTCTGCTGACTTCAACTGCTCCTCCAATAAGCCGCCACCTGACTTACTGGCGTTCATGTGTTAAGCATCTTCGCTTGTCTGTTCGTTCTCCTTCGCTATATAATATGTCGTTTATGTTTGTTCTTTTAATATTATTTCGTTCCCGATCCGTTTTTATCCATTTCGCCTATTGCGTTTAAGCTTCTGCTTAAAATAAAAATGCTTAATGCTTAAAAAAAACCCTCCCGGTCTCGTTTCACGATCCATGAGACTCAACCGAGAAGAGTCAGTCTTGATTGAGTTGCGTGCTAAAGCCGATCCCTTCTCCGTTCCGTAAATCACAAGTTACAAACCATTAATTTCAAAATCAGTTAATTGTGGATTGAATAAATTGTGCTTTTTCATAACGGACTTCTGAAGCTCCTACCCATAACTGGCTGGAGAAAAAAAATTACTATTAGAAAAATGGTAGTTGAACATAGAAGGATTGAAGGTTAGTACATATAAGTTAGGTAACGTAAATTGTGGAGGAGTCTTTTAAATTGTGGACTTGCTCAAATCCCTTGTATTTCTCATTTGTTCTCCTCCCGGGTCGCGCCTCACATACCATGAGTGAACGTTGGTCTTCATCTACTGTTTGTTGTGCACTCCTCGCTCTTCTCCAATTTATCCGTAAACCAAGTATAAATTTCCGTTCAGCCATCACATCCGTGTACTCTGTCAAAGGTGGAAATAAAATTGGAACAGTTTTTGAAAACGGATTTTTCGCCTTCCCAAACTTAACTTATATGCTGCTGCGTGACGGAGATAGAAATGAGTTGAATCTGATAATTGGCTCATGGACAATGGCAAGTCGAGTTGATTATGAATGTGCACTAGGCATTTACAAAGTTTGATTGTAAATATGAAAATATGGTGGATAGTAGAAAAACACTTGTACAGTGGAGGAACATGGGGATTTTAAGGTAAAAACCGTGGTTTTGTTAGGAGAAACTATATGTGATCATCTTAGCAACGGATTGAAATAGGAAGGTGTGGTTGGCGGCATTCATTTCTATTTCCAGACTATTTCAACGAATTATTTTAGTAATGCCAGTGCAAAACACCCAGTGTACTTTTCAATTTTTCCGAAATGATCTCAGTTCGGAAACACAGATGATGAGCTGAAGCTGATCACCCTGCAAACATACTCTTGAACCCTATAGAAGCTAAACGTACGTCTGATCGCTAAGGAGTAACTCATCAAAAGTGTAGGAAAAAAATGTATTTTTACGTTGATCAAAATTTTCACCCAACTTCGGCCATGTTGACTTGGGATGTTGTAAAGAAGGTTAGGTTTCTTTCTACCAGAAGTCGCTCGCACGCGATCGGCGGGAGGTTATATCGTGTTGGGGTTATGTTTGGGTGATAACAAGAGGTTGATGTTATGGTGCTCCGCTGTATGTCAAATAATCTCACCAGTTGCAAACGTTACGTTTTCGACCTCTGTAGTAGGAGTTGATGACTTTAGTTCCCCTTCATCGCCTTCTATTTTTCCTGCATTAAGATTTAAGGTAACTTCCGCCTTTTAATCCATTTCGTCGTTGACCGTGTTTTCTCTTGATTTTCAAGTTATATCAATTTACCACGGCTCGAGCTTGTTTCCCCCGAAACTCACTAGAATTCAGTACACTCCCATCTTCGACTGGCGCAGCATGCTTCTTAGTTTGCGCGTTTTGTATTGAAAAAGGAAGATGCTGCTGGGATCTCATCCGGCTGAGAGTTGGAGAACGTAAACTGTGGATAGCGGTATAGATTCGGTGGCTCTGATTCGATTTAATGCTACGGCGTGGTGTATAAGACGTTCGTTCCTGTGCAGTCGTAACGTTTTACTGTCATTGGGAGATATTATAAAGGTTTGCTCACTTCCAGTTTCCTCCCCATCCTGAGTTTAAGCTCTTCGATAAAAAGTCAGACGTCAACACTTTTCCAATCTAAAACGAGAATTTATAGCGATGTCTAAAACTTAACTGTACCTGTACCTGAAGTACCTACATTCTTCACCTTTAGATGACACGAAGATAATTGGCCTCCAGGCATGGCTGAGTGAGCCTGACCAACGTCGTAGCCACTTGGTAAAAACATGATGTTGGGGCTACTAAACCAGAAGCTTTGATAAGAGGCTTTCGTTTCATGATAAAGGTTAGGTTAGCAATGGTTGAGCAGTTGAGGCGAGCTGTAGCCATAAAAATGAATGTAAACTATTATTTAAAGTAGCTGGTAGGAAATATTAACAGTGACAACGCTCTAAGTCGAGTAACTGTAACTGATGAGTGAGTGTAAACAAAGAATGCACGTTTATCCAATTCACGAGGTTTAATTTGAAGAAAATAATTAAGTAATAATTAAAAATATTTTTCACTTTGAAGATTAAGCATGAAGGCAAGGCGCATGAATGTTGAGGGAGAAAGGTTGTTTTTATGGCTTCCAGGAAGGAAGGCATAATATTTGGCAATGAATAAACTTGACTTTATAAATATGAGTCAAAGGCCTTCCTCTCTCCCCCCACACACTCAATCCAGCACATTCAGTTTATAGCAGCCTGAGTACTCTCTATGAAGGGGTTCTTATCCCACCACGAGTGATTGGCTGAGCACTCGCCTGGTGTGGATAAAGGGTTGCCATCTATTCCTTTTCTACCTTTACAGAGAGGCTGAAATATAATTGTCAGAGTTGGCTAGATTTCTTTGTGTTGGTGGGGGCTGCTATTAGTGCTGCCACCATTTCCCTTCATCAGTGCCATGGTATGGGAGGGAGTTATTTTATTATTATTTTTTCTGATTCTAGTTGAGTTCATCTTGTTTCTATGAGCATCAAGGGGTATAAAGCTCAGCTTGTGCAACACTGTGTGTGCAGAGCTATTCTCAGTTCACATTACACTCTGCACCAGGACCTTCCACACAGTGCGCTAACCTTCACCTTAAAGGTTGTCCATTGTTGGTTGCGCACGCCATGGCATCTGCTACTTGATAGCCAGTCAACATGTAACGTATTGTTAGAATGTAGTTTATTGGCCACAGGAATACGAAACCGAATTGTTGTGCATATGGTCTGTAGTCCAATGGAGCGGGTAGAGCTGTACGAAAAGGTACCACCAGCCAGTACTTGATTCGATCGTAGGTATTTTCCCAGATTTGAACATGTGGTAAATGTAGTTAAGTCGTTTGGTATCATAAAACAAAACTTCTTGTTCCACCGAAAACTTTTGATTCTTGTAGTTGTGAAATGCTCTGTTCAAATGTTTGTGGTATAGTTTCTCATCTCTCCCTTCAGGTACATGCTATCTCTCACCTTTGTCCAGCTTACATGATTTAGAGCACTATAGAGGTGTTTGAAACTACAAATGAATTTATTTTGTTCATGAGAACATCACCAATTGCTTTTATGTTGAGTATGCCATTTACTTTTTCCTGTTTAATAATTTGGACTACGCAAACTCCTCCTTGATCTATATCCCCCCTAAATTGTACGCGTGTCTACGAAGCACCGAATGAAAGCGTTACTGAATTCACGTTTATCTCAATGTGTGTTACTTCTCATCTGAATTTCTTTTATCGTACTAACTCTGTAACAGTCAAGAGAATTATGCCTAAATTCACTGTAATCGTGAAATGTGTTCTTTTGTAGCCCCTCGAACAGTTTCAATCTACACATGGTTCTCTCACATGTTCTTGACTTTATATGCTAATGGCATTACAACTATGGCACTAATATCAATAACATTTCATTCGACTATTGAGTTCGGCCTCTTTAACAGTTCTGTATGAATTTCAGTCCACTGCAGACTTTGATTTCTCATATTTACACATCTTTGTTGTCTGGCGCATGAGCAAAGCTGTATAACTGCAGTCCGTTGAATCCAATTCATACTAGTTACGAGAGTAAGTGCCTGAAGATATTTTATGTGTGTCAGTTTACTCGGCACTTTTCTTTGCACAAGTTGATATTACTAAATAGTTATACTATTTAGCGTCTCAAAATATTCAGTCGCTCTCAAATGTTCTGAAGTTGTACATCAGACATTTCTTTTATTCGTATAGTTGTGTTTGGGGTATGAAGAAACGATGTCGTACACCAATTTGCAATACGTTTTTGTAATAGTAAAAAAGTAAGTTTGATGGTGTGGTTAAGGAAGTGAGTGCTTTGAACAAGCATTAGTATAAGAGCCACAATCATCAAGCTCAAAAGTAGAGTTGTTTCATCTTTGCATTTTTACTTCAGATGCAAACATGATGGCACTCCCAGAAAATGAAGATCAAGTCTGCTTTCTGGTTACCAAGCATACCTTATGGAAAGGGAAGTAAGGAAGTACATTTTTATCTACAGGTTTTATGTGCTATGAAAAGCGATCACTGGTATTCATACTTCAATCAATATACTTTGGAGGTTCTAGTGAAGACAAGAGCGTAGTCAGAAAAGTCAGAAACCCTAAAAGTACCACCACTTTTTCAATTGGAATTTCAAACATTCAACTACACTTTCCATGAATAATTAATGGATTTCCTTGGATTTTCATAATTTCTCAAAATTATTCTGTTGCTTTAAGTTGTCTACTCCAGAAGCAGTGGATAACAGATGAACAAATACATGTACTGATATTGAAGGTACTTGGTGGTCATAGGGTCTGGAGGAGCATGACAAATCACATCCAGGACAACTAAGGATTGTAGTTGCTATAATTTTTGCCAATGATGCAATTGCAATAGCTCACTAGCAGTTGTGTGGTCTCGTAACACATGTAATGAACAAACATTTGAAAATGCCTGGCCGCTTTTAATGAAGCTCAAAGTGATTCTGACCTATCAGTATCAGCCCTCGGCAGTATTGCTGCTTGACTTGTGTTTACTTTTCTATTAATGACCTGTAACATGCTGCCCCAGACTGGTGGGTTGGCAGTTGCCTCATTTGTGACCATAGCAACCCTTATGATCCACAACAAATTTGCTCTGCAAAACCTTTTTTCTCGCATTACTTACTTCTTCAACTTAGCGACCGTTAATGAAACATCAGCAACACTGTACGTTTGCCTTTTATATTATGAAATAAGAATTACTTCATGAGGAATGCTTTGTGAAACATTGGCTCAAATATATTTACACTCCAAAGTATAAAAAAAAAAGGATCATTTGCAATAGTATCATTCATTGGCATCATTGTCATTACTTCGGGGAGCCCGAAAATGTAACTTGTAAATACATGGAAGATGTGGGGGGGGGGGATATGTTGTGTACGAAACCAGCCCTACACTCATAGCTTGAACCATTCTAGAGAGATTGTAATTTTCATTTATTCTTTTCTTTTTTGCATGACAAGCTCAGTTAATCCAAGCATCTCATCGGGTTGACCTTTATTGATTGTCATTATGTTTCAGTTTCCGTACTGATAATTGGCATTGATTTCCAGGTACAAACGAATATTTTCGTTTGGTACAAGTGGTGTTACCACTTATACACCTGACAACCGAGAAGTTACCAATTGCTGGGCTTATAAAGATGTTGCGTCCATTCGCAAAACTCAAGATGAATGGAAGTTCTTGCTTACTTTAAAAAAAGAGAGAAAAACTGATTCGATGAAATTTTCTACTGAACACAGAGTGGACCTCCTGACTATAGCATATCAGTATAGTCATCTATTTACTGAAAAAAGTTACGAAACTCAGGTAATACTTCATCAACAATATATTTTTGGCTAGTGCCCAATTTCGCAATTACATTATGTGTCAATCTCAAGTTATATTGAAGTGTACTTTGTGGTTAAAAGTATTCATGCACCGCCTATCTGAAAAGGTGTTGTTTGTCATGTTCTACCTTTATCTGCTTCTATCCAATCCAGTTTAGTTCAGCCAACATTGAGATTTTAAAACAGTTTTGGTTCTTAATGAAAATCTCTTACGAACAAAAGCAGTTCTAGTTACTTTTAAATAACTCATCATATTTTCAATAATTCATTGTTTTACTTCGATATTTATATCACTCATCTTATTATTATGCAATTTTAGACAATGAATTATTTGAGTAGACTTCCCAATCTCATTTTTTTGAGATTAGTTATAGGACCTTCATTTGTGTTTTGACTCATTAGGTACAGATGTAGTCGCTGTGAAGGTTGAAACTTGCACACTCATAAGTTTGACCATTGTACCTTACCTTGAATCAGAGGTGTCAGGGCCTTGACTAATTGAGATACTCTAATCCCCTCAAAGCCTTACATTGGTGAACTCACTATGGCTTGACTGTAGATAGCATAACAATGTATGGTTTGTATTTTCAGAGATATGAAGCTCAAAAGCAACATTGGTCAGGAATACTGCTACCAACCATGTTAGAGGTCACACAGACATCACTCAATCAAGTTGATGTATCTACCCATGACGTACTTGCCATGTACCCTTTTAAGGATATTGATGTAATTTATGATTTAGCTGATATTGTTGGTGGATTTATAGTAACTATGAAAGGAACCAAAAGAATGGTACGTAGTAGAATATTTGCTTATTCTGTTTTGGTTTTTTTTTTACTTTTTGTTGTGCCATACTGTTCACAAGTATAGATCAACTACTCATGTTTTTAATGGCAGAATCTTGGCGATTCTTTCAGTCGGATTAATCAGTCAGTGTTCTACATTTCTATAATGTCGCAATGAAATTAATGTTGAAGCCAGTGATAACAATAGAATGTCAAATATTATCCTGGTCACCATGACTAATATAGTTGATTTTATACTAATTTTACTCATAACTTTGTACACTGTTGGTCTGTGAGCTGAGTATGAACTTTGAGCTGATTCGGTTCAACTATTCTCTCAAGATTGTATAGTTTTGTACGTTGAGGAACATTGGGCCCACTGAATTAGGGGTTAGATCAAAATGAGATAGGAGAGTGACGAGGTGGCAGAGCTCGATGAGAAAAAGAGGGGGCACTGCAACTCCTTCCTAGCAACTGCCTGTGCCCATCCAATGATCAGAACCCTTTTGAAAATGGAATGGATGTATTTTCACTTTTTGTCGCCCCTATGAAGTTGGAAGGAAAATTTGTATGTGGATACTTCCAAACAAACTCGCTGTGAATGTGAATTTTTGATATTGGGAAAGTGACAAGAGTAACCAAATGAATCCATAGGGTAAGGAATGAATTGTGTCAAATAAAGTTGGGGTTTCTTCAAATTTTTATGTTTCTGGGCTTAATAAATCCGAAAAACCTAATTTCCTCGGATGGTGTGTGTGTCTGTAGTTCAATGTGCCATGGGGGGCCCAATGCTCAAAGGGTTTGAGAGGCAAATTGTGAGTATAAATGTTTTTTATTTTAAGTGAACGTACGGAATTGAATTTAATTGATGGGCCATGATACTGATGAGGAGAGGGAAAGGAGATTGGTGGACGTGTTATTGAGTATACTAACATACTTTGTTTTCAAAGCAAAAATAGGTTTTTTCCCTTTTTGACAAAACAGCATCAACGATTTTTACCAAGCTCAAAGATTTTCTTAAAATAATCTATACCTTTAAATTGCTCTCAATTAATGTTCCTCTGACAGTCCGGTGAACAGAGATAAAAACCAAATTATGTCAAAAATAATAGTTTTTTCAACATTTTCGTCATTTTCAGAGTAGCTGCTTCACTGGATTTGATCAATCTATCAAACCTATACCCATACTTTGTTCCCTACAATTATTTCGGTACCTGTCTGCTGAACAGAAATGTAAGCCATGATAGCTCGGAAAACGAGATTTGTCGAATATTAATTTATCGTTTTTCCAATTTTCTCAAAAACGGCTTCAACTGAATATATAATAATTAGGAGCATTCCAGAATACTCCAGATATCAGTGCAAAGAATAAACTGCTTATTCGTTCAATGAACCAAAAACGTAGTGTTGGCTGCCTGGATGCAGCAATTGAATGAGTACATGATGCACAGAAAATCACTGATTTTAAAGCGTGGTTGTTTCATGCATTATACTTATGTTTTATGTCTGGTTACAGTTTCTTGTTGTATAAGTTGGTGCATATAAGTTTTAACTCTTATTTAAATGTTTGTGTTCTGTATTGGTTTCAGCACATGTTTGTAGCTACTAGAAAAGATGATATAAAACGCAAACTTGAAGAGAACGCTCAATTATATCTTTCCATTGTTCTCAAGATCCAGAATAAACCTGTGACAATTGATTACTTTCACAATAACCGACTTGGAGACCTTAGGTACATATTCAATTTTCACATTCACCGTCTCATTGAATTACTCACCCTTGTATGAATAACTTCTGCCATAATGCTGTATTCATGCTCATGGCAAGAACAAACTGGATCTAGTTACAGAATGTGTTTTCCTTCCCAGCACTGATGAGCATACTACTTCTTTGGTGGAATTCAATGTGATTAAATGCCAAAAATTAAGGCATCAAGACTCTCCTCCAAGATTATTCTGCCTCAGCCAGTCTTGCATTTTAGAACGAGATCCAGAATCATATTGTATCGTCACATGTAGGCCACTAAATACAGTGATGTCGATAGTCAGAGATGAATCAAATCCTAGAGAGTTTAAGGTAGAATATCTTGACGGTAGTGTGCGAACTTATCAAGGTTCAAACAGGTATGTATAGTATCTTACATTTAAACATGATCAAATTCACAAATTGTGTTTTTACAACTATCACACAACTATCCTAAGCCCCCGGTGCATTTTATTGGTAATTTATGAGTGTCAAGTCAATGTTTTTTAGGGTAATACGTGTTTGTAATTTAAGAATTACAGGGAAAGAAACAACAATATATAATTTAGTTTGAATTTAAGTTTCGTGGGATGGGAATTACGTGTGTAACCATTTTGGCCAACATTTATTTGAGTGCAGTTTTTTCTTTATGCTATTATTTTCATAATTTATAATTATTTGGTAACCATTGTGTAGATAATGTATTGCCAACACAATTATCATTTTGTGATTGAAATTTATAAGGAAATGCTTTGCAAACTATTAAACTACAGTTTATAATTCTCTTGGAAAGCTTGATATAGTCTCATTCGGTTCAGCATCGAAAATCACCAGCAAGAACTGAGACTCGGGAGTGGAGGCTACCAGATATAGCTCCCATTCTCCCCCATTCTGCTGCCAAGAACCTTCCAGCGCTTGACCCTGAGGTTTGGGGCGCAAATAAGCCTCAAACAGTCCTGGATGTCATTCACTGTGTTAGGGATGAATGCAGCATTCCTCTTGTAGCCTTCCAGGTGGCCTGGGTTGCATGTCCTGAAAACACAGACAGATATAACCTGCCCATTCTACCCATTGCCTCCCTGTGAATGTCCCATAGAGGGCATTTTGTGATGCTCTGCGTGAGCCAATCCTTCGACAGATCATCCACACAGCTCACAACCAGCCCTCCATGCTGCAAGGAGTGCCCGCTGAAGTGCACTGTCTGCTCCTTTGGATTCAGGCCACCAAGTTCCACCATCAGGTGGTGCATCATACTGGCGGCAGTGTCCTGTGTAAGGAGGCTGGTGGGGTAGTCCTCATAGACTACTGCCACCTTAATAGAACTCGCTACTCAACTATACAGGGGCCCTACCCTCCTTCTCACCTCATAATGAGAGGAGGGAGACCCTTTTTGCTCCCTGGGATGCTTAACGCTTGCTTCCCCGCCCGTAGGCGTAGGAATTCTACCCATTTCTCTCCAAATGGGAGTAGGGGTAGAATTCTTCTGCTTCATCTTTTTGAGATACTTCCAGTATCAGTAAATTGTTCGTTCCCCTGGGTTGACTCAATCTAGCAAGATATCGTTCAACCGTTCCATGTGGCAATTCCGTCTTCAAATATAATTGAATGTAAGCAATTAAAAACGCAGTCCTAGTTTTTAATATGCAGTATGGAGTGTGTCCATACACTCACTGATTTGTGATCCAAAGAAATGCTTGCGGTAAATGTTCGGTTAAAAGTCTCTCTAAGTGACAGGGGTGAGTTTTGTATCTGTTTATTGATAGGACATGATTTGGTTATTCTCAGAATATTAACTTCATTGTTCGTTTGGCCATCCAATATCCACTTGGGAACATGACGTATTGCAAGAATAGAATGTATGACGGGCACGTAGTAGCTTAGTAATTACATCACAATGTGAAGAATATTTCTTGACTGGTAAAAGTTAGCATCATTTCATTTTAATCTTATATTGTAGAATTATCAACGTAAAGTAGAGTACTAATCAATCAATTAGCATACTAGTCGATGACCCATTGATTAGTAGGCAAAGTGGTGGACCTTGAAATTCATTGTAGGTGTTCAACACAAAGGGTTATGGAGAATGATGAGAGGTTTATTTTGTATTCTACTTTTGGTTTGGGTTTTGTGAAGCGAACTGAACTCTGGCATCATAGCTCTGTCAAAATTGTTTCAGATTGCGTAGTTCAAGTTAATGTGTGAAGGGATAGCAGTGACTGCTTTTTTCAGAAGCCTGTGTGCGTGTTTTAACTAATAATTTATGATGCTTATTTTTCCACGCTTTACCACAGTACTTACAACTCTTCAAAAGCACAACTAAGGTAGCAGTTGAAACACTCAACTATAATATATATTCTTTGAATACTAGCTTCCTGCTTGCTGAAATTCTGTGAAGCTGAATCTCTTGAGTGGATTAAGACCATAAATATCAAGGTAGTGTCACCATAACACTGGTCCTTCGTGCCAGATCGCCCTTCTAATGCTAGTTAATAGGTTTTGTAGGTTTCACACTCCCCCAGTGCGATCCAGGGATTTATGTTTATTCTTATACAATTATATTCAATTCAACGACCAATTCGCTCGTTTTGGTCACATAATGTGCCTAGAGTATTTACCCAAATTCTTCCATAGCAGGGAGGCAGTGACCACTTAGATGCCCTCTCCTGTGCCTCCTATTTTGTTCTTTCATCATCTCCTCTACACAGAGATCTAGAAACTCATCATTAGGTTGCATTTACGTATATTCTGCTGTCTTGCACCTGCTTGCACAAGTTCCATGCCTGTGTTAGCTGTATTGAACCTCTACTCTTGGTTGAAGTAGGCCACATTCCTTCAGGATAATAGCGTTGATAAATTACTATCCGTCTTATGTTTTACACCAAAATATTCCACGTTCATAAATTTTGTTGTAGAAAATATTGATTGATATTCCATTGTATCATCAATGTACAGTGCCCAAGCAGATTTTTTTCAGTATTGTAAAGCTGTTAAATGCACTTTTTTTGTTAGGGACTCGATCTTGGCAACAATCATTGACTTTGTTCGAGGAGCAGGAAATAAGAATGTTCATGTCAGAATGAAGGACACGCCAAGGGCTAAACGTCTAGGGCCCTACCATTCACCTTTGGAAGAAGAGGTATTTGATTGTGTAAATTTATTTGTCTGATTAAGATGATCATAGAAGAGTTCATAATTTTAAGAATATAAGTATTGCTGCTTTTAAATGATAACACAGTCTTTAAACTACTAAATACTGTGCACATTATTTAAAAATGAATAATTAGATGGCATTGAAGTGAAGAGGCTCATACGGAAAATCCAGTTCATTTTTACACACTTTTACTATAACAATCATTGTGGCATGTTCAACTGTCATGAGCCTTTATTGTAAACATCTGGTCAGTGTAGGGAATATTCATAGAAGTAATCAACGACAACTTTTATTTATTTTGAAATCCATTTTATAAGTATGTGGGTCTGAGAGAAACCTGAACACATTAACTGCACAGGATTTTGGGAAGGGGTTTTCACTCAAACGTCAGAAGAAAAGAAAGAAACAGGGTCATACACCTGGAATCCATCAAGGTGTACTGTAATGCAATTTGTTTGTGTCATTTGAAGATTTCCATGATAAGATGCTTTCACAATAAATAGAACCGATTTTGTTATGCACACTCACCTACTGGGAATGATGTAGCATTTATTATTTATGGAAAACACCATGCTAATATTAATTAGATGAAAACTAAAACCAATTTTGATCAGCCAGTTTGATCTAGATAGCTGAAATCACTTTTACTGAAAAAATGAAAATTGCTGTTTCTGTTTTTGATTTATTATTCATTCTGAATAATAACCCTATGTTTTCGGTCACGAAAATTTTTTTACAACCCCCCCTCAAAATTTGATACTTTACGTTTCAAGACATGGAGATTCCAAATTTGCAATGTCCGTCTGCCATCCGGGGCGTTTTGTGCCTTTAACGTGGTCCAAAAAATTCGTTCTTTCGCACAAAAATCCAATTTGGTATCTAGTGCCTGCCATTTCGGCAATCCGATCGGACGAATCCTATGGTTGTTATGGGCAAGAAACGGTTAAAAAAATTAACGAAACGCAGTACAACGCGGGAACACAACGGAAGTCGTTTGAACTCCCACCCCTCCCGCCCATCACAACGAAATCGCTCGCTTGCTCAACTGGCAACACCGCCCCCTCGTCTCTCAACGCAATGCACGCCCGCCCGCTCTACGATTTGTCTCTTTATCGTCCGATTGCCTTGTTCTCATCTTCACCTCCACGAATGACTGTTTCGCTCCTCCTCAACTATTTCCGTTAGCAAAATATCTGTTATCTCCAATTGAACTTTTCATTATTCTTTCATGCTTGGTTTATTTATTTAATAGTTCGTTCGTTTCATTTTTTTGGTTTTAATACGATTCAATTTTTTTAGATTCTTTCGTTTCATTCTCATTTTGTTTTTTTTCGTAGATTTTTGGTTACATTTTGATATTATTATTTAGCGTGCGTGTTTTCATATTAAAATTCAGTTTTTCCTAGATACTTTCGTTTTTTTTTGTTTATTTTAATATTACGATTCAGTTCTTTTCGACCTTTTTTTGGGTTTCATTTTGATATTTTTCGATGCTGAATCGAACGGGATGGGTCTCGGAGCATTAATGCTAGGTCAAGCTGTTTATCCGAATAATAAACCATTGTGTAATAATTTGCAGGGTTTTTGGCCTTGAATCAGTTTTTACTCCGATTATGTTCGGTAAATCATACGCTGATGAAATTTAATGAAAATCAGTGAAACTGTGAATAACTACAACTTGGCGTGCTTCCCCTGATGGGTAGTTCAGAGTTGTAGTTCATCTATGTTCATCATATCCTGTCTGTGCAGCACCTCCCGCGAAGGGGGCTGAAACAGAAAAACATCTATATTATGTTAAGAGACTGAGTACGCTTCTCCCGATGGGACCTAAGCAGCGCTGCCTCTTAGGAGGATGTGCCTGTCCAAACGTAGTCAAAATTATTTATTAAACTCTCTAGGAAGCGAACAGGAAAGGTCCTCAGTTTGGAGAGAGAAAGCCTGCTGATGGTTTGTTGCATGTTCACGGGTGCCCTGAAACGTAGTGTCAAATTTTGAGGTGGATTGTAAAACAATGTTTCTGACTGAAAACATAGGTGTATTATTCAGAATGAATAATGAACCAAAATCAAAATAAACGCTGCAAATTATTACGAATGATTTATTATTCTCTCGAACAGCTTGACCTAGTCTCACACCTCCGAGACCCATCCCATTCGAATCAGAATCGAAAATACCTGTAGGCGATTGAAACATGGCCTGACTAAACAGAATGACGAAAATTACATATTCCAAGCGCCTGTAGGCATGATGTGGCAAGTAGGTGGGTGGTCAGACTGAGACAGGAGGGATTGCAAATGATGGAACAGTTACTTTCACTATATTACCCTGCGAGTTCTTCGCAATTAGTAGGCTTTGGCTCACTATAGTTACTATGATTTCACTATTTTCGGTTCATACACAGTCGTACACCTCTGAGACTCATTTCATTCGACTCAGCATCGAAAAATACCTAGAAAATGATACGAAACACGATGTAATTGTGATAAAAGTGTCAAAATTGCGCTTTTGTTAATTTGTTAATTTGTCTAATTGGGCTGCTAAGCAGGCGGATCCAACTCGATACCAAATGTGGTTTTTGTGCGAAAGAACAGATTTTTTTAGACCATTTTGAAGGCAACACATGGTCCGGACAGCAAATTTTCCTAACTTGAAACATAGCTGTGTTGTTCAGAGTAAATAATAAACCATAGTTGATGAACAATTCAAAGTACTTGAGTACATATCTAAAAATACAAGTTACATACGCATTATTAGTGTGGTGTACAACACCTTAAAGCCCTAATTTACATTGCTTGCAGGTTGAAGCTTGCCATTTGAGACTCCTTCGTGATTCAATAGGGAAGAAAAATATGTCTGATGCAATTGAGCGATTCAACTGTAATGTTCCTTACAGTGGGCTCCTACATTCCGTGACTCAAGATGTAAGGATCCGTTATTACCAATTATTAGTTCATTGTATACAGGGAATTGGAAGTTATATAACTCACTGAGTATTTATTTAAATGCGGTTTGTACTTCAGGCTTTACAAATGGTCTACGTTTTTTGAGGAGGTAGAATATTTTTGTATGATTAAGACCACCATGATTTTTGTACTCAATTTGAAGAGTGTTTACAGTGTAAACTGGCTGACTAAGTGTATGTTCCAAAGATTGCAACGCTGGCTTTCTTGGTTGTGTCTATTGAGGTAACAGCGGATGTGCTGTGAATGTAGTTTCATTATTGGTTATTACCAGTCCTAGCTGATACCCTAGAAATATTGGAGTCGAGCATCCCTGGGCAGACTACTTGACTGAAAGCTATGTGAACTTTGGTGATCATCTAAGTTTGTCTGAAGATAGTCCTCATAGCTCTACTGTGGACACAGGGGACAACTGTGTCTCCTCCTGGCGGACTTGCTCCCAAAATCTATACAGGCTAGTTTTTGGAAAGTTAATGACTTACTTCAAAATGGTCTTCTCCACTGTGCTTGCTTCATTAGTCCTCCTTTGAGGATTCCTCGTGCAAAAATGAGCTCCATTATATCAGAAGGCCTAGGTATTACGTTGCTCTTCAGCACTTTTCTTTGCACCACAAATGCTTGCATGCTCTACAGGCATCTAGCTAAGGTGTTGCATATGCACTGGCTTGTCTTGGACTAGTGGGGCAGAAGTGTGACCTGGTTACATCATCCCAGAGTCCAGTAACTAACCCTTTTGAGTTTGTAGCTCCTCTAAGTGGTGCAGTTGACGAAAGAGAACTCAAGCATTGTGCTAGATCCCTTACTCTTAAGCCACCATACGTCGAATTGGCTTCATTGTGCACTCATTGAGACGATTATTGGCACTAACTATTTTGAGCACTGCATTGTGTTACTGACCCTTAGAGGCTGTGTCAAGCGTCACCAGTTACTAGTAAGTGTACAGGTTGTGCCTGAGTTGTGAACCAGCAGCAGTTGTGCCACCAATATGCTCTTTTCGAAGATGGATTGAGGCTTGACAAAGCACAGTTAGCCAAGCCAGTTTCTTGTGATCTCTTGTTTTTGGTGTTCTAAACATTGGTTTACTTTGATGTATCTACTTATCATTTTGGATGTCAGTGTTCCATTCACCAGATAAATTTTGAAACCATCAGACCAATTTTGATGAAGTTCACTTGGATTAAAAATGTGTATACCAATCGCATGACTTTCATCTGGCCACGCTGTCTAAGGTCTGTGTGAATTTTAGTTTTTGAACTCCATGTTTACAACTCAACTGCTTTTGCTAAAATTTATGGGCTTATGAGAGTTAGTTTCTAAATTATCTCTTCCTTGTTGGTCTCTTATCTGTACAGATTTTAGCATCTCAATTAGTTCATTCTATGTTTACATGGGTTTGTCTTGGTGCATTGTAACTTATAGCAGTTGAGGATATCCACATTGCTCTCGAAATCTGAATTTCCTCACTGGTAAATAAGAAACTTCAACTTCAGCAGTCTCCTAGTCTTTTTCTCTCTTGTAGAAGCGCTACCCCCTCCCCTTATTATTATTTTTAATTGTTCCTTGCATGTTCTGTGCAATAAGAGGGTAATGCAGAGTATGTTTTAACTGTCTTCTGCTGAGTCAGTCTAGCTTAGCAACTTGCTTCTTCTGCTAACTATATTTCTCTCTCCTCCTCCCTTTGCTGAAACATTGCCTTTTCCTCATTATCTGTGCTTCTTCATCACTTCTATCCAACTCAAACCTAATTTAGGTGAGGCCCACTGGTAAGTTCGAAATGGGTATGGAGCGTAGAGCATTGTCCACTCCATCCTCTCAAATAGGGCAAAGATGTGGACTGACATGCTGAGCATCGCCTACCATAAAAAATGAATGGCAGCAGTGTAGAGTAGGTGTGCACTGCTTACTCCCCCCACCATACTCTCAGTACCTCAAGAATAAGTGTTGGTGGTAGTGGGTATTATCCCAATCCACCTCCTGGCGACTGAGTGGAAGGAGCTGTGCCCATGTGAGGAGTCTATCAGACTCTACGGCTTTCAGAAGAAAAGGTGGGGAACTGTTATCCTTGGTAAGTGGCAAGAAGGGGTGAAGTGGATTTCTACCATACCCAATTCCTCACTGGACATACCTGCACTGAATTCGTAAAGCTGCAAGCCCAAGCTATCTACACGTCAGGGCAGTGGTGAGTGGTATTTGCCACACTATCTTCTTGTGTCAAAGGTGAGCAGGCTCACTGCGCATGGTCAGGACAGCAACCAGCTCATTCCAGAGACATTCTTCCACACCATGATGAATCCTGAAAAAAACTGGAGGCCCATTACTCATTTTTCCTGAGCAGTGCTAAGCCAGAAGAAGGTTGAGCGCGTTGATCCAGGACTATTATCTCTCAGGATGAAGAATGAAGACACAGAGTGAAGACTGCTCTTGAATTTCCTGAACTGCTGGGGCTTGGAAAGATTTATCAGAATGGCAGCTTACTGTAAGATACTCGTGAGGTTGAAAAGGACAAGAAAGAACAATTAACATCACAAATAAGCACGGGTGCCAAAATGATAAATTGGCTAAATGGTTCTGAGTTAGACCTCAACATGCATGTAAATTCATGGGCCCTCTATGAGCAGACCCTCCCTCCATCCAGATCCCATAAAAAATAAAGTAAATTTAAAAACCCTGCTTTACTCCTTGACTACTGGAACTTTCCAGTTACATGATTGTTACATTCAGTGTGCACAACATATACTTTCAAATTTGCCGTTGTATGATGAGGAACCACGCACTGAATCCTTTACCACCTTCCTTCATACAAATTCTACTCTGAGCAGAAGATCTGTCATCTTTTAGTAGCTCAAATTTTCTCACAATCTTAGACATGTAGTAGCTTCTTTTGTATGCACTAACAAAAATGTGTTTCTCTTATTCATAATATTCTTTTGCCTCACACAATGCCTTTTCAATTTGCTGATGAAGTTTATAGAAATAATTTCTTGTAGTTAAACGTTTACCTTGCCTATTAGATGATGTAGCTATCTTGCATGCAGGTAGTCCTCTTGTTCTAGACTCAATGTCTTGCCGTCTATTAGTGACTGTTGAAGCTACTGATCCAAATGAACTTCTTGTGTTCTGATCTGGTAATGAAACCTACGAAATTATGAGAATTTGTTTTCCAGGACCATCTGAGGGGATCTAATCTATTTCATCGTTTTGTTCAGGGTTATTTCAAGGAGAACAAAGAAAAGCCTATTATGGAGGTTTTACTAGCCATTGTTAGATGCAAAGAACACCTAGATTTTGATAGCTTCTGCGATGAAGAACTAGAGGCGTTGTACCAGTGTGTGCGAAGGTTGATTGCGTCTAAAGTTGGTTTCCAAGCTTTCACTCAAGTGGCAGGGTAAGCGTTCGCTTTTGACATACTAAGATATATTCCAGTAAGTGTTGAACGGTTCAAATTGTTGATCATGTAATTCTGTGGGATTGGTGAGTGGAACTAAGCGATCTAGATAGATGATTCTAGGATGGAACGTTCTCAAAGAACTCTGACTGCAAAAGAATATGGTGCTACTCTTAAAGTCCAATGGCACATTGGTAAGTCAGCCAGTTGAAAATAATGTTGAGCCTGTATGTAACACGTGTGTTTGTCAGCACATGGGCTACCTTGGAAGTGATAGACAATTCCAGTCTGAGGCAACTGCAGGCTTCAAAGGAAAAATGCTTGGTAAGCTTCCTAGTGTCGACGAAAGGCCAACCCATAATTCATGCTTGATATTTCCCAACTCACGCTGCACGGAAAGTGTGTGATTTAGGTTCCCTACTATAAGATATAGACAAAACAATGTTGATATTGAAACGCGATATTGACCAATAATAACTGGGAGGAAGAATAAAAATTGCACTGAGATAAAATTATACTTGCCCAGATTGTGAAGGGCTGCAACATCAATGCTGTTTGGTGTTTAGCTATCAAAAGGAAGGAAAAAAGGAAATATTGAAAAGGATTGAGAAAGAAGAAGAAAAAGAGGGAAGGTAGCTATTTAAATGTGGGGGAGTGGGAGTGCAAAAATATTAACGTGGGGTGTTGAAACATAGGGTTGGTAGAAACAGTGCAGGGAATGAATTCAGACATGGGAGTTTGTTTCCAAGGAACATTTCATGATGTGCATGATGGTCTTCAACAAATAAACCAACATAAGAAATGATATTACAAGTAGGGCGCAAAAATGGAGAAACGTTGAATAGCAAAGATTTCAATTTTTCAGCAGGATTGGATCTACTTTGTTTCGGAGTGGTCAAGGAGTGTGCACCTACACATAGTACATCCGAAACTGCTGGATACATTCAGGATTTATTTGTACATAATTCAGACTGTCCCTTATTTTGGATGAGTACTGCAGCCTAACGTCCTATGGTACCAGTTCTCATGTTTCATAGGACCATGCCTTGCTTTCTCAGAAGTGCCATGTATTTCCTGCTAGTCTTCTTCGATGTCTACCCTTGGAGACGTTGTACCAATACCAAAAATTGCTCCCTCTCAAGTCTCTGGCACTCGGACAGGACATGACAAAGAGTTTTTTCACTTGTCCCACCTTTTATTTCTCCAGTGTTCCCTTCATGGCCAGGAATCTATAAGTATAGTGCAATGATGTAGCAAGCACTAATAATCTTATTACATTAATTCTAATGTAGTGTAGGGTTGGAGCTTATTTGTTGCTCCAACAATTAAACTTCATTCGATTAAAGTATTAACAGGAGGCATATTTCTATTATTGCCAGCAGAAGTACTGTTGAACAGGTTATAAATTAGTTTCACTGATGCTTTTAGTGGGTGTTTATTTATTAAACTGATCTGAGTTCTTAAATAACCAACATCGTTTCAAATGATTGATCAAATGCATCACAACTAACCAGGTTCTCTTAGGTCGTTAGCTTCCTAAATTCATGGTTACTTGTTTCTGTTTTTTTGTTTTCTATAGTTTTTAGATATCTCCTCACCTGCGTTTGTTTCTTTTTTGTTAATGCTGCCTTGTACGTCACTAATTCCCTTGTAGCTCATTTTCATTTTCAAAATTGAGCGATCATAGCAAAAAGGTTAGAGTGATTTAACTAGATTCCCAAACAAACCCAAAATGTTTACGTTCGATTCATATGTAGTTATTCGTTTGTATAGAGGGAATGGAAATATGAGGTAAGAAAATACAGATAATAATATGAAAAGCTCTCCATGAAGAGTGATGTTTCAGCTTGAGAGCAGACGTCAGACTCAGGAGTTCTTATCTAGTGTGATGAGAACACTTCTTTTTTTTCTAATCGAAATTAACAATACAATGTCCAGTTGTATTGTTCTATTATTATTGAGAGTGAATTGAAAATATACTTAGTGGCAGATGGTGTCATTCTGACTGGAAAAACGTGCAGGTGATACTTTCAACAGCTATTGTTAATGAGGTCAATTTAGATTGTTGGATTCCTCTAGGAACTTCATACCCCGGTTAGTTTGTTGTTCAGAAATCTGTACAGCCCAATTTGATATAAAAAACTTTAAAAAATATTGTGGAATATCCTAATCTAATGAGGTTTGCTATTCCCCTCATGCCTTATGGGTTGAGTTTCCATAGTAGATAATTTGCGAGCCATCATTGTTTTTAAATGACCGCGATCGATTGTATAAATTGTTATTTATTTGTTTACCTAATTGTTTGTCAAAATACAAATTTTTCAGGTTTAGAGAGAGTTTGGGATCCATCGTTGCCAAAGGCTTGAACAAAAACAGTGAAGCGCTTACACATGCCGCAGTTGATATGCTGTGTGCTCTCATGCATCCGATGCATGAAGACTATGATTTGAAGCAGGAACAACTAAATAAATCATCCCTTCTCGGAAATCACAAATTTCTCAATAACTTGCTAGACAAATGGAGTTTCTATGCTGTAAGAGCGACCCTCTATTATCGTGAATACTGTTTATTTTGTTATTTCTACTTTTTTTACCTGTAGGCCATCTCAAAGTTGGCTTGACTAGTTTGATGAGTTTGTGTGCGCTTTTGAAAATATTTTCCTTTATGAGTTTTTCAAAACGTTTTTGATCTTAGTTGAGTGGGACTGGGGCTCTTGTCGTGTGTGCTGTGTTGGATTTTCTGACGTTTGCTCTCTGCCACCCTTATTCTGAGACAACTGAAGGAAGAAATTTTGATTCACTCTTGGAGTTTGTAGCCAGACGAGGAAGGTCACTGTTCAAGCACTTTCAGGTATTTTTGTTTCTATTCATTGATAATCTGTGCCACTGTTTTTGTTATCTATAGCTCAAGTATGTTGTTGATGAATCAGCTGATAGTTGCTTGATGTTTGTTTCAGCACCCTTGTTTGACTATTGTCAAAGGAGCAAGCTTAGTCATGAGAGCTTTAATAGAAGAAGGAGATTCAGAAATTGCTAGTCAAATGCAGGAGCTTGCCTTGAGTGAATGTGCACTAATTCGCCACTTGTTAATTGCTCTCTTCACTTCCAAGTCTGATAAACCAAGACTTGGTCAATGCCAGATCTCTAGGCAGCTAATTTCTTTGTGGTTAGCTGGCAGTGAAAATGGAAATCATCTCATGCAAAAAATTTTGGTAAGGTAGTATTTAATGTTTTACGATCATTCCTGGCATAAATTATTTAAGTTTATAAATGCCTGAAATCTTTGTTTTCAGCCAAGTGGATTATTAGGTTTCCTGGAAAGCAGTGAAGCTGCTCCAGCTGAAGATGACCTAGCAATCGACATTCGTGACAATTTGAAGCTTGCCCAAGACCATGCTGTCAAGAATCAAAGAAATGCTCAGGTCGTAGCTCTTGAAAAACAATTGAAGGTCCTGGAGAAACATTTGGAGGTACACATCTACATGTAGCATCGTTTTATAGTATTGTTTCTTCTTTCTGAATGTTAGTAGTTTCATTATTTTCTTTATTATAATAATTAACCACATTTTCCAACTTGTGCCAATGGTGCTTCAAAGTTATTTAAGATGTATGTTGGAGGGGCGTCCATTTCTGTTATCCTAATAGTGTTTTTCATGCACACATCGATCTACCCTTGGAATTTCTTATTATTCTGCGAAGTTAACTCCTTACAGTGATTTCCGTTCTCATTCTTACAAGTTGGCTTTTGTATAGGAACTTTCCCAGTAAAACTTTATTACATGAAGAAACGATTCTTAAACACGTCCTTTTTATCAGTGATTAGGGGTTCATTCTAATCAGTCTCTGTATCCATTACTAGCATGAGAGAAACTCACAAAAACTTTGTCCGAGGCATTTGCAATGTAATATCGTGTGCACTATTTCATTATTTCGTGGTCTGTTGTTATTTTGAAGATAATATGCTAACAGTAATGGACTTGATGATGTAGGCCTTAGGAACATACTGCTCATACTTCAATGGTACCTTAGGCTCTGCTGGAGGGAGTGATGTCGAGTATCAGGGGGTTTGCCTATTCATTGTATTATCTGCCTATTCTACGATAATTGAAGATTTCCATTGATGGAGCCTTTGCTAAGTACCTGGATACTTCAAGTGTGTCACTAAGCATCACAATGAAGTAAATAATGGTGGGCACTAACACTTAATTAATAGAGATGATTGGTGCGTGCTCATTAATAATTTAAACATAATAAGAATATGTAAGTAAATATTTGCGCAGTTAATATACTGTAACCAGTTAATTCAAAACCTACAGTAGCATGGCTGATATTGTACTTGAATGAATGGCTGTTAAATTATACCCCTTGTAATCTTTCAAGAAATTTGTCGTATCAAACAACCATAAATGCAAATTATGTGTATACATTTTCGTAAATTGTAGGGATTTTTGCTCCATTGGGGAGCAAGAGTTGGATTGGAAAAGAGACAAGACAAAATGAAATTGGCGCCTGTGACGCTTAGGAAAAATCGCCAAAGAGTGAAAAGTAATCAAAATTGGAAGTTGTTCTTCTACAAATTCAATCAGGACCATTTCCTACCCAACCTTATTTGGAATCACAAAGTAAGTTAAAATTGTATTCACAGGTTTGTGCTTGCAACGTTGATGAATGGTCGTGTATTCTAGTCTGTTTTTCTTAATAGCCATAAGTGTATTGAGTTGGAATGTAAATAGTGAAACTGGCTAAAACATTAAACCTTAACTTTTCTTTGAATTCGTACATTCAAGTAAAAAAAATGGGGTTTCAGGCAATCGTCAGTGTACAACACACTTTTATTTTGGCAGCCTTGTTGGAAATCTTGATGTAAGGTTTGACTAGAGCTTCCGTTTCTTTGTTCTCTTACATTCATTCATTTGTTTAATTTGGAGACCTGGAGGTCCTGTCATTCTGTCATGCTCTCTTGTAATGTAAGCACCTACTTGCCTGTAGGTATGTGGATGAGATTGTGCACGAGCTATGACTGGTTTTGTGCCATAAGTGGATGCTTGCGTGTGTTTCTGTAGGAACCTGTTGGACTTACTAAATCATGTAATGCTGGTGTTTGATGTGCCTTTTGGGTGTTGTAAATGCACACTGAATACTACTTGTGAATGCTTCCATTCACTGCACTTGGAAGCCTTTTTCATGGCCTATCTGGCAATACTTTGCTGGTATAGGGTTTTCGTGTTTTCCTCAGTCTGTAAGGGTTAGGCACTAGTGCCTCATCAATAACCCAATGTAACGAGGTGTGATGGTATTTCTCAAAAAAAAAGGAACAAAAGTGGAAGGTATTGAATTGGTTGCTTTCAATTTTTTGCGTTAATAGGGAAAACTCTTTGCCAGGCTGTTGCAAATGCAAACTGTGTTGGTCTAAAAGAGAGGTAGGTTTGGGCCAGGTGGCATCTGTGTTTATACTAGATCCTGGTCTACTGCATGATTAGTCCAATGCTGTGAAGATCTTTATGGAACTTGAAATATGAAAAGCGGAGGCCCTTGGCCTGATGGGCTTCATTTTTGTCAGAAGTGCTTAAATAAACCCCAAACATAGAGTGGATGAGGTTTCGAAATCAAAATCAGACAGCTGTTGCAGTAGCTCTTAATGTCAGGGCCGAAATTAGTAATGTTTAAGGCTTATAGCAAGAAGTTGACTATTAAGAGAAGTTTAGTATAACTTATTCCCAATTTTACAAGTGTCAGAGTTATGGCACAAAGTGTTATGTACTTAAAACCATTAGTTTACAAAGATTGAAAGATTAATTGTTGTTTTAATGAATTGAGTTGTGAATTTTAATACAATGCTGGATCACCATATAGTGATTCAGCTGTGGTTTACATTGTTAAGTATCTCTGTGGGTCAGAGAGAACCAAAAACTGAAAATGTATATGCTAAACATTATGCCGTTTTGCTTAAATGACATGTCCCATGTAAAAATATTAGTGAACGTTATTAATTTATTTGCTTGTTACTGTTTTAGACTCGAGATGAATTGAAAACAGCTTTGGATAAAGAAGTAAAATCGTTTGACGCAAACAGAGAGATTTCATCAAGTACAGTAATAGCCTGGAATTATGGAGAGTTTGAAGTTGATTATCCCTGCTTGAAAGACCAACTAAACATTGATGGCTACTACATTAGAATCATTCTTGATCTTGGAGAAGCCCCAGAATCCTTAACTAGCAATACGTAAGTAAAAATACTGATGAATTGCTGTTAGAATTGACAATCACTGTTGTGAAGTCTGGGAACTTGGTCGTAGTGGTAGACCGTGATGATGGAGGTGTATTCCAAGATTCTTGTGAGGCATATTTGGGATGAATTGTGTGAGGGAATAAAACCTCGATTTGGGGATACCATCGATTTGATCTGGTCTAGACATAGCTTGCAAATAAAGGTTTTCAAAATGTCACATACATTCGCGCATCTATAAAATAACAAGTTGGCGCTTCAATATGACTTGAATTAAAGTTCAAATGCGAATGACTCTCTTCCATTGATGAATTAACGTCCATATCGCTAAGTCTCAGCATTTGGTTCTGTAAAGTCACTGAAGAGCCGCAGTTCCCTTGCCATCATACCTTAAACAAGGTACACAGCTGCCTATGCCTATGATACTTGTATCATATTCAAGAGAACAGGGATTATGAAGCTTACACCTCAATGTAAATTTCTAATGAATTTAAAAGGGACACGTAGCATTAGAAAAAACGAGCGGTGCGTAGCAATACACAACTTTCCGCCACCCCTGTAAGTTCCAACACCAGCTACCTATGTGGGTGCTATATCTTCGTTCAACGCATTTCTACAGAAACATTTATGGAAAACAAAATGTAGGAACTAGTTAGCTGAGAGTACTCCGTAAGTTTGATCGAAATCGTTAGAGCCGTTTTTGAGAAAATGCGAATACCGATAAATTAATATTCGACAAATCTCCTTTTCTGAGTTAACTTGGTTTATATTTCCGTTCAACATATATATACAGAAATAATTATGGAGAACGAAATGTGGGTATGGGTGACTAAAAGACACTGTGAAGCCATTATGCCAAAAAGCGTAAAAAACCTATTTTTGCTTCATGGGCATATATCTCCGTTCACCGTATTTTCATGGAGATATGTATACAGAAGAAAAGTTTGGTATTGATTAGTAGAAGATAATTTGAAAGTTTAATCAAAATCGTTGGAGCCGTTTTTGAGAAAGATGCGAAAAACCCTAGTTTTGGGTACAGTTTCAGCCCCAAATCACCCCTTTTCCATCTACTAAAATCGCTCATAACCTAATTTTGGCGTCTGCAAAAAATAACAAACAAAACAAAAAAAGAACCAGCTCAATCGGATCAGCCATTCGCCCACAAATCGAACTACAGATACACACACGGACCACGCACTGAAATTAGGTTTTTTAGACTCAGTAGGCCTCAAAATATAAAGATCTGAAGAAAACCCAAAATTTTTTTTTTACTCGATTACTATACTTTCCTTTCCCTTTGGGGTAGCGGAAAGTAATAATAAAGTTGGAGACATTGACATTGAATTTAAGCTCATTTTTTAGAATGTTTTAGGCGACAAGGGCAGACTAATCCCTTATCAATTGACAAATGAATGTGTGTTAAATTACCAGACTCCATGACATTAAATTAACTCGCTCACTGTGAGTGCTGCGTTAAAATGAGCAGTGAGCACCCTTATCCTACAAGGACATTGATATTTTATGGGTTATTTGAGGATTTGAAATCCCAAGAAATGCAGCATGGTGACATAATGCAGCCAAAATATACTAGAAAACTACTATTACTAAAGTAATTGGGTTAGTTTTGCCAGTAGGAAAATTACTAAAGTTAACATACCTGTTTGGTGAGTCCGTCTACTCTGGCTGGTGGGAAGAGCGTCACTGTCTGAGCTGGTGGTCATGCACTTCTGGGGAAGCCCACTAGAGGTGAAGGGAAAGAAATGCAAGGGCAGTTTTTATATATCCAACGCTCTTCCGTCCCATTTACCTTTCACTTCGTATATAAAGACCACGACCAAACAACTGACTTTAATACTGAGAACAAAAGAGTTTTAATGATCACTGACAGGGAGGTGTGTGGAAAAGGCCTCCAAATGTTTACTACTTTCATGTTTTCTGAAACTACTTCTGAACTAGTTCCAAAAAGTTATCACACGAAGAACCCAATATTATGATCCTCAAAGAGCTGCATCATAGGTATTTAGTGCAAAGAAGGAATTTTCATAAATAGTCTGGGGTTTATTGTCTATTGTCAAAAATTAAGTACCAGGAAGAGTTTGCCGTTACAGGAGCCCTAGAAATACATTCCTTTTCCCTAACAGTGTGGGTAAAAATCATGTTCAAAAGCCAGTTACTTAAACTTATGAAAGAGATCAACGATAACACCACAAATGTGGAAGTAGACTAATTTATTTCGTGGTGACTTTGTGTACAAAATTTCCCAAGTATTTACAAAATCCACTGGCGTGAAACAGATTATACCCTTTAATTGGTTTTCTAGTAGTTTTACGGTATGTTTGATCTTTTATACTGTATTGATTTGTTTTCATTGCAGAGTCAGCTTTTTCAACAATGTGTACCACAGGTTCCTTTTGCCAACTACCTCAGATATGAAGTGTATGTGCCTCAGGCTATTAGCATTAGTCTATGAAAAATACCATGAAATGATCGGATATTTTGCTGATACAAAGTACATTGTCAGTATGTTGGAAAGGGTAAGTTTAGTTTTGAGATATCCTATGATGATATTGTACTCTGAAGAAAGATTTAAGTGCTTGTGTAATATTTAGGAACGTTGCAGCAAATATTGGGTACGGAGTGAATTCTAAGATATTCCTTTTAATTATTGGGCTGATCTCACGCACTGATTTGATGACGCACTTTTTATTCATTACACTGATAGAGGCCCTTAACCCATGTTTTATCACTGGAGGGTTTTAAATGTTGGACGTTTGTTCTATTTTTTATCTACTCCTGTGGTTTGCTGTAGTCTTCATCATTTTCTGGATTTTATGTTGAATTTTAGTAAAACGTTCTTCTCTAATGACAACATTCACGTGTCATACCAAAAGTAGTTCTAAAATCATTTTTATTTGATTATTTTACAGAGGAAAATGTAGAAAACCTATAACTACAAAATATCTGCAAATAAAAGAACAACTTTTGCCAGCCTCTTGCATGATTTCCTTTCATACTTCATTGCACTAAGGAAAACGACAATATTCATAGCGAGCGTACTTAATACTGTTTTTTCTGCTCATTGATTTATTCGTCATCAACAATGGCTAAGTACCATTTTATTGGTGTAGGTCACTGTTTTTCAGCCCGCCAGTCAACTGGGAAACCTCTTGGGTCGATAGGGTGACAACCTAGGAGGTAATTTATTAGCAAATCACAGCGAGGAATGGTTGTATGCCCATCAATCGTTCTTGTAGAATTGCCTAGTAGCACAGTGTGTACTGGGTTTCTCTGTAAAGAGTAGGGAACTATTGTGAAATGAACGATTTTTTTTTGCTTTTTCGAATATAATGTTCTTTCTGTTTACCAACAGTAGTGCCTAGATTCGTCATGAGCTGAATATTCTTTTCGAGTAAACATTCTCATCTGACCATGCAAATAGAGAATTGGTGTAAAGAACAGTATTCTTATGAATAATATGACATGTTTTTTTGGTTTTTCAGACTTTTGATCGATCAGAGAGGGATCGGCTTTTGATGTTTTTACATGCATTGACATTTAATAAAGATAATGTGAAAGACATTATTGTTAATAGCAATGGAATAGAAGTTTTGGTGGATTTATTGACTCTAGCTCATTCACATACTTCAAGGTGAGACATTATTGTTGATTTTTGATGCTATCAGTGAAGAATAGACTTAAATGAAAAGTTGAAACAGTGTAACGTATGTTACCTTTAATTAGAAGCAAAAAAAGCATCAAGCATCTTTATTTTAAAACTGAAAAGTTAAACATAGGAAGAAAGATTAATGAATATACACCAACATCTGACAACCCACAGCTAATAAACATTTGAAGTCATAGGAACTCAATGGCAATTGAGTATTGTAAGTAACTCAAAATTTGTTGTCTTTAACATGTATTTACATGAATAATAGTGTACAATTTGCTGTGTTGCGAATTGGCCAGTACTACGGATGTCGAGGGAGAATTAAAAAAAGTGAATGTACTGATTGTGTTAAAAAATATGTCAATTTCAATCTACATAATCACAATTGAGGTCAGTAGCTTTTAAGTTCTGGACAACAACTTTTGCGTACCATATTCTGCTGTCTGCATTCACTTTTTCACCATTTCTGGCCTCCTCATTGTGTAAATGATACAATCAGAATATCGCGTGTAGTTGGTACCCACTTGTCTTTGGCTGGGTCGATGTCTCTATTGGCTTCAATGTGTCGATTAGGGTTGTCATTGTGGCAGCACTTCAGGAAGTTTGAGATCTCATTCAGAGTGAAGAGATCAATCGAAAAGGTGCCTAATTACCTCAGTCCATATAATTATCTGTTGAGTCAGAGGCGAATATTGAGTTTATTCTCCCTATGTTAAATTGTCTATAGTTTAGATTTTTTAATGATTTAATTTTTCAAAAAGTCTTCATTTAATTTCATTTTCTTTTCATTCAGTAGAAATAGCCTAACATTCATTTTTAATCACACTAATACATTATTCCCGAATTCTATACACCAAGGTATTGCATTGCGGGTAAGATCACATTCAGAATTTCCCGTTTTAATCTTTCAATTATTTTGTTAGTTTGCGTATAAATTGTAAATTGTAAAATTGTAATCCCTAATCACATCAATATTGTTAAAAGGGTCCTGTTTACTCAAAAGCTTCTTCAAACGAATGAAAATATGTTTCTATGGCACTGGAGGTGCTAGTTCTTGGTAGTAGGGTGTTTGCTATTGTGCCCCATCAAAATTACTCAAGCAGGTTCATCAAGTCCTGATCAAGCTTTGGAGTATACAGCTGAGGACTTCTCGAAGTGATACACCACAAGTTGGCATTCTTCTCCTTTTTTCATTAATATTCTTTCCCGACAATATCATATTATTTGGTAGTGATTTGCGATCAACGTGATCAACAACCTAAATGAAAATCCAAAATGCCAAGTGTAAAAGCCAAAATGAGTTGTTTTTTTTTCTCATTTTCCACAGAAAACACCAAACCAATTTTCATTAAATTGACGGCGCTTGTCACCAGTTTATGATTTAATTTGCACTTACTATTTCTCTTACCCCCTATTGATGTGTTGATCGTGTAAGTCAAAACTCGTTTAGAAATTCTTCAAATGATGCACAGTTTTCTTTTACATTCTTGACCAAACTCTCGAGACAGTTTCTAATATTTAATACTTAAATTTTTCTCCATTAGCATTTCTGTTGAAATCCGATGTTGATGTGATTAAAAAAATCTTTAAAAATGTGTATGGATAAGAAAATTTGAGTGATGTGTCACATCTGATATGCTGCCATAGCAATTGGTTTGATTTTCAAATAATCACCTAACAAGTTAGACAGTTAATTTTTATGTATTTTATTTAGTATGTTTATTTTATTTTTTTAAAAAGAACTGCACATTTACGTAAAATACATTGAATTTGTGATGGAAAGCACAATAAAAAAATGTGGAAACAAAAAAGTATAAAAAGGTTGCAGGTGCTATTACTGTACTAGCAATGGGGGCAGTTCGGTTTTCATGGTAAATGCTGTGTTAGCAATTAATGTGCTAAATTAATGTATTTCCCTACAATCAAAATAGTTAGTTTTCTACTTAGTATGTCAGGATTTTCTTATCTTTATTAGCTCTTCTGTGTTTGGGCGCAAATAAAGTGGTCAAAGGTTTATTGACAGCTCAGCGCCATAGGATGAGGTTTTAACGGGGTTTGTGATTCAAGTTTAACCATAGCCTGAAATAGGACTGTTGCCATCTATAGCTGATACTGAAGTGTGATGAGAGGGGAGTCAATTATGTTTGTGCTGAAAGCCTTCGTATGTATGGCTGAAAATGTTTTTGGTTGCGTATTTTGTACTTACTGATTATTTTTGACAACACTTGTGGAAAATTACCATGGTTTTCTACGCTTTGAGCTGTTGGCATTTATTTTTACAAAATGTGTTTAGCAAGCTTTTTATTAATAAATTCCAATGTTTTGCTCATAACATTCTTCAATGAATTTTCTAGGGCTACTTTACCAACTCAAAGTAATGTGATTGAATTTGGAAGTCATACTGATAGAGAGCAGGAAAAAGAATGGCATTACTGCACCTCCAGCGATGGATCCAAGTCGACAGATGTTAAAATTAGTTTGAAAGAGGTTGGTGGTCAAGTGTTTAAAGTATCAACTCTCTTATCAATCCTAATTTATTGGTTTGCAAAGGAAAATGAGTTTACTGGCAAGAGTGATTAAATTTTACAAGTGCGGTATTCTTCTTCATCATACTGTAGTCGTTTTGTGAACGTGATTTTCCTCATGGTTGGTGGTTGTGCTAAAATGATATCCCACACTCAATTTGAAACAACGTTTTGGTTAGTCTAGAAGGAACAACCTGGCATAACAACTGACAAACAAACGAAGCTACAAAGTTCACATTGAACTGCAGAAAGTGACTTGAGGTCACTCATGTTCCTACATAATGGAGAAGCTCTTCGAGACCAAAGTTGCTACTAACTATAATTTCTCTATTTTAAAATCCTATGCTTCTAATTGTAATCGTTTGATTGTGGTTATAAATATTTAGTTTTTTTCATTTATTATTTAGTAATCTTTCTTAATTAGCTTTTATTGGGTGACCTCCCTCAGTTGTATCATAATCCTCTACTGATACTAATGCTTCTTTAATTCAGTGTGCTACTAGTTGATGAGCAAAGTGTTTCTAAATCAACTGAACCCACAGATAGGTGTGCATCAGTAAATGTTGAAGCTTAGTGTTGACCACCGAATGCAAATCTCGATGAGCCGATTCCCTGCACAAACGTGTTCTGTATATCTCTGAATGTCAAATTTGCCAAGGCTCAGTTGAGAGCCAATTGGATACATGAACTGAGGAACAGATGGGTCCACTAGAGGATTAGTGAGGAAGGAACGAGGCAATGTTACAGCCGCTACTGCGAATGCCCCTTCATTACGATTTGATTGCGTTGATGTATTTATGTGGAATATTCTCTTCCAGAACATATAACGTCTACAATTTGTTTATTTTTCAACAGCCTAGTGCGGCAGTTTTGTACAAGGTCTGTTCATAAAGTATCAAGTCATCTGTCCGCCTGCTGAAAAAAATGAAGCGCTGATGATGGCCAAGCTTGGTGGGGATGTGGAGGGCACTGTAGTGCTGTGGGGTGTGCACAGTTTTGTGCCATTATAAAGTTTCAGTCGCCTACAGTCAGCCACGTACTGTAGGCCTCTCTGTTGTACTCTGTGGTTTTTATCGAGTTGTAAAATTACGGAAAAACTTGAGCAGCTTTACTACATTAAATTTTGCCAAAAGCTTGGTGATTGGCAAGTGGAAACAATTGCAAGATTCACAGGCTTTTGGGGAGTCCGCTATGAGCAGACTATGCACTGTACTCGAATAAGAGTGGTACAATCGATTCAAAAATGGTGAAATGTCGGTGGAAAGTGAATCGCATTCAGGCAGACCATCTGCATTAGAATGTTACTGGACAAGTGCTAACTTCTATCACCGACGACCGCCATCTTACAGCTCGAGAACTGGTAGAAGAAATTGGAGTCTGCATTGAGTCAGTACATTCAATTTTAACTGAGGATTTGAAAATAAGTTTCTGCAAAATGTGTTCCAAAGTTGCTCACAATGGAGTTGAACAATGTAAACAGTAACCCTGACTTCCTGAACACAGTGATCAGTGGTGATGAATCCTGGATTTAGGCTTATGATTCGGAAACCAAGATGCAATTCCAAGACTAAAACAAGCACTGCAAATTCACAGCCAAGTCAAGGTCATTTGACAGTCTTCTTTGACTCCAGTGGATTGGTGCATCAAGTATACGCACACACATGGGCAGACCATCACCAAATAATACTATCTTGAGGTTCTTCACCGCCTACATGATGCTGTGCAGTGCAAACGACTGAATCTGTGAGCGACAAAAACTTGGCAGCTCCATCGTGACAATGCAATGCACTTGCTCACTCTGCTTATCTAATTTACATTTTTCTCGCCAAAAACAACACTCCTCTAGTTTGCCAAGCTCCATACTCACACAGTGACATGGCTTCCAGCGACTTCTGGCTTTTTCCTAAACTGAAAATGCCCCTGAAAGGAACTCAATTTCAAGAAAGAGAAGACATTAAACAGAATGCAACGGCTGAGCTTAACATCATTCCAAAAAATGCCATCCAGAAATGTTTTGCACTGTGGCAGAAGCGCTGGGAGAAATGTGTGTATCACCAAGGTGACTACTTTGAAGGGGAGTAGAAGTTTGTAGCTCTAGTTCAATAAATGCACTTTTAATTAACAAAAATCTTGATACTTTTTGGACAGACCTCGTATGTTTAACCACACAAAAGGAGATTCCTTCATAAACTTGTCTACTCAGACTTCCCTTCCTCTCTGTAACATTTCATTAGATGTTGAATATTTATATGCTCGCGCTCAAATCCAATTTTATTTAGTGCGTTGATCATTAACTTTACATATTTCAGTTGAAGAAGATGTATAGCAATGGAATAATAAAAAAGGACACCAAGTGTTGGGCCCAAGGAATGAATAATTGGAAATCAGTAATGAGCATTACACAGTTGAAATGGTCTCTTGTTGCACAGGGTACACCACTGTTGAATGAGAGTGACATAGCAATTCTAATTTTGAAGATGCTCATAAATATGATCAACTATTATCCTTGCAGGTATTGCTTTTCACATGTTATTTAATCTTTATAATTTCGTTGATTACCATGTATGATATAACATAAGTCAATAGTCGTTACTTCATTAACAATCATTTGATTTATATTTGAGGGTTAACCTTGGGATATGTTCATATTTGAGTTGAACTGGAACGTGTTCTGACCCATTAGTCAGTCTCCAGAGTAGAATGAGGTTGTGTTTATTTGTGCATATGAATTTTTACCAACTTGTTAACATCAAGTGTTGCATGAAGCTCCAAGATTGGTCCCCAGGATTCATTTGTCCCAAGGAAAATCACACTTCAGTTTACACAGAATTTAATCATTATCTCCAAGCAGATCCAGACTTTTGGTTGAAACTGGAGAGTCTGTAGCTATTACCTTGAGACAGTAATATTGAGTTCTCTGTAGAAAACCCCTTCCCTCCCTACAATAAAGAGAACACGTGTTAATTCCAAATTTGACGAAGGTGTACTGCATGGATTGTGAAAAACAATATACAGAGAAACAGACCAAGAAATTGGCTGCTTTTTTCTTCATTATCACAATGCCCCACCAATCACTTCTGATTTGTGAGTTTCTAAACTCACTAGCTTTACCACCAGGTGATTTATTGCTCTTCTCAATAATAAAAACCATGCTAAAAGGAGAACATTTTAACAGCATTCCTAATGTTAAGATGACAATAAAATAGCAGTGAAAGCCATTTCGAAAAAGTCTTCCAAAACTGCTTCTAGTCATGGGTTCAATGTTGGAATGAGTGCATCTCTCACGGTGAACTGTGCTTTGAAGGAAATTAATTCCATTTCATTCTTTTAAAAACATATCGCTAGCGAGAAGCTGGGGATATATTCTGTAGTATAGTTTGCGCCATCCCCATCAAACACCTGTATTAAATTAACCATAACCCTTCTACTCCTGTTGAATTTTCTTTGGTTGATATTTTATTGATCAGTTCTTATGGTATTATCATCTCCAGTCATACTGTACCATTCACGAACAACACAAGGTTTTTAAAAATGCATGAAAAACTTGTTTTATTCTTAGTTGAACTATCATTGAAGCAATTATATAGTCTTGCAAACCCATAGCATTAAGCTTCATAAAAACCGAGTTCAGATTCATCTGAACATGCCCAAAAGAAATATCTGGTGCGTTGCAACACACAACTTTCCTTAGCTCTACGTCAATTCACATTCTAACATTCCAGCGGAGTTAATAATGAAAAAACCGCGCTAAAAACTCTTTTCGTCGAAAATTTTGATAATTTATTGTGCTGCTCTCGTCATTTTCCCAGGAATGAGAATTTTATGGTATAATTTCCTTATTGATCGCTATCAATATTAAAAATTTAATCAGAATCATTAGAGCCGTTTTTGAGAAAAAAAATATTTGGTGTTTTGATCACTATGATAACTATAGTTAACTTTCGGTGGATTTCGCTCATACCCTTATTTTGGCATCCCATGGTGGCCTGCGGGTGAGATATCAATTTGGAGCTGATTTGATACAGTGGTTTTCTCTAAAAATCGTTCACAGACACACACACACACACACACACACACACACACACACACACACACACACACACACACAAAGACCATTTTCCCAAATAGTGTTTTTCGGACTCAGGAGGGTCTGAAACATAAAGATCTGCCCAAAACTCAAAAAAAAAATTTCAGCTGATTACATAACTTTCCTTTCTACTTCGTAGAGCCAAGGAAAATAAAAATGATTAGCGTAATGAATCAAACCATCTCAACTGTCAGTTAAACACCATTATTTGTATTTCCTGAGAGCAGCGGCAGGAAGAGAAAGCAGTTATTTCTGCAGGAATTTCATTATAGTAATCAACTGTTCAGGGATATGACGATGGGGTCTATTGAGGACTATAAAAAACTTCCTCCACACAATTTCACCGAATGTTTGTCTCCTTGCTTCAGTGATTGGTCTCAAGGTCTAGAAAATGGCACTGAAGTAGTTAAGATACTATCGCCATTGTACAGAACTTGCACAGGAAGCCAGTTGAAACCAGTTGGGGCTTTAGGCCCCCATAAAAAAAAATCTAGGTTCAAAAAGAACGCCCACAGAGACTATATCAAATGTGAAGGTCTTGAAAATGCCAACATAATTGGTGATAAGTTACCCTCTCCGTTCCCTGGATCAGTCTTTCTGTGGATGTCCTCCTGATTTATCTTGAAACAACTACTTAATCTGAGAATGCAACAGCTCATAGTAATAAAGGAAATGGGAAGGAAACCAAGTACATTTACATCTAGCACAACATTAAGACTGCAACACTAAGAAGTGCCTCTCAAAAACTACTCCAGGTTGCTTAGTTTCATCCTGTTGCATTCCTGTTTTCATTACTTGAGATATCCATCCGGTTTATCCCAGTGAGTAAGTTTTGTTAAGAAACAGGATTAGGTCAAGAAACAGTTGTATGAAGGTGCAAGTAGGATGTGAAAAATGTGTTTGACCCGATTGAAATCATGGGATATCACATGAGTAGGTTTGCAATCATGTTCTTTCTTTCTTTGCTTCCACGTTGTTTTGTTTCATTCCTTCCACTCTTGTTGTCATCAAGCTTATACACATCGACTTGTATGACTTTCTTAAACTCTCATCATATTTTATTTCACGTACAGTTTCTATGAAATCTTGGGCTGAAGAAAGTGGTCATGGGATTATGTAGTAACAAACGTTATGAATTTAATTATGAAAATACAGTAGCACCAAAACAAACCAAATTAATATGATGTACATCAATGTTTTACCGTCCTGGTATCCAAAGTCCATAGCTCGGGGATTCCAGTTGCAAATAGTGCAAGGAAAGTTGTTTTATACTTCCTGCGATATATTTTAATTGATCGTCGACGATAATTGTTTTCTTTCCTTTTTCAGGAACCTCGATGGAGCAGTGATTTGGCCTATGAGCAAAATCAAGCAAGTTCTTTCCAGCGGCTGCCTTCACCACATAGTTCAACTTCTTCTAACCTTTGAGCCAGTAATAGTTGAAAAAGTAGCGACTTTGTTGTACAATTTGTGCGAAGAAAACGCATTCTTGCCGAAATTATTCACTACTGGAGTGTTCTATTTCATTTTAATGTACAATGGGTCCAATGTACTGCCTATTGCCAGATTTCTCAAGCTTACCCATTTGAAGCAAGCCTTTCGTGGCGATGAGGTACTTTTTCTTAGCCTCAACTTTTGAAATTAGATGTTATGTTTAATATTCCAATTTGTTTTCGATGGCGTTGGAAATGAACGAAAGAACCAACTAGGGATGTACAGATTTTTGTTTAACGAAATAATTGAATATGTTGATACACGTGATAAATTACCTAGTTTTAACGATTTTGAAAAGTTCAACACTCGCAAAACACTAATGAATCGAAATTGAAGAATGGCAAAAAAGGATATTTTGAACCTATGATTGAATCAGTTGCAATTTAGAAGAATTTGAAGTGTCACTGGATTGTGAAACCCTCAGCAACCTCCCGTGGAAAAACAGAAAGAACATTCAAAAGTTCAACTCGATTTTAACGTCTTCAACGTGAAGGGAACTGACTAAGTAGGAAGGGGCATTAAATCTCCTAGTCTTGTGGGTTTCTTCTTCTTCCTCTAACTGCTTCTTAATCCTTTTCTCTCTTGTACTCCTGCTACTTCGTTAGTATGTAAGGGCTCATGAGTGTGGGATGGTAGGAATCTCCAGCCCAGCCTGATGCAGGGTGAGAAACAGTCCCAGGTCGTTGTTGCGCTGGGAGGCATCACTTTGATGCCGGCTTGTGCCTGGTATAGGCTAGGTGTCTTGCTGACTCATACACCCCATAAAAAAATGAAGGGCTAAAAGTTGTGGAGATTCCTACCTCTTCAGCTTCTGAAGGCCAGAAACTAGGAACTTCGTGTAACCATTTCCGACCTTTGCACCATTTAGATTGAAATAGGGCTTTTCCAGAACATCCTCAGGAAGGTACGTCGTCTGCAGGATTTTTCAAGGATGGAACGTGGTGCCAATCTAAGCTGTTGGTTGCGGCCCGAGTTTCTTATATCATATTGTGTACAAAAACATTTCACTGCTCAGCTGTGAAATCTGTGTTATTGCAAATAGCTTAAATTCGTTGGATGGGTCCAGAATTCTTTAGATGGTTTTTATGGCTTATTTGACACACCCAACCTTGGACAGAAGGCTCATTACAATATGCTTTTTAGGCGTATGGATCTGATTTGATGCAGCGCAGTATTTTGGGGCAGTTATTACCTGAAGCTATGATTTTTTATTTGGAAAATCACGGTCCGGAAAAATTTGCACAGATATATCTTGGAGAATATGACACACCAGAGGCCATATGGAATAGTGAAATGAGGTTAGTAGTACTCGTTATATATTTCAAATACGAAGAATAATTTATGTCTACTGTGCAGTAACTGTCAAAATTTTAAACAAATGTAAAGTTGGAGCATTTAAGAATCACTAAATTTAACGAACCTGTTTGGTGAGTCTGTCTACTCTGGCTGGTGAGACATCTCTTCTTATAATTTTAATAATTTACCTACTGGCGGAAAAAACCCAATCACTTTAATAAGTTGTAATACTAACAATTATAAGAAGAGATATCTCAGGAGCCAGAGAAGACGGACACACCAAACAGGTACGTTAACTTTAGTAATTAACCTACTGATGGAACCTACCCAATTACTTTAATACCATTTAAGAATCAATTAGTTGGGTGAATTGTATCATTTTACGTCTTCTCTAAAATTGCTGGAGGCTGAAAATTATTTCAAAACTCTCAGTCGAAATAAACTAGAAGGTGTAGTGCTTTTTTTGTCATCAATACTGGTTACATTGAAAGATGTTGACACTTTTTTTGTCTGTCATTCAGGTGTCTTTTAATTCAGAAAATCGCAGCTCACATAGCCGACTTCACCCCTCGTTTATGGAGTAATAACAGATCTCGATATGAGTATCTTGTCATACCTGTCGTCAGGTATCCACAGCTTCAGAGTGAATTGTTCTGCAACATTTATTACTTGAGGCACTTGTGTGACACAGTTCGATTTCCTAATTGGCCGATTGCAGATCCGGTTAGTTCATTTGCTCTTAACTTTTGAAAGATTTTAATTTTCCATTTGCACTTTACCACGCTTGATTATTTGTGAGAATTCTCATTTGCAGTTCCTCGATAACAACCCATTCATAAGCTTCGTTTACTGCCATCCATTTTCATTTTTGTTTGGGTCGTTTTACTAATTCCCCCCTCCTCAACCACTTTTACCACTGCCCTCTCCCCTCTCTTCCCAAGAAGCATCAACCTCGTTTTCACTGTACAATTGCCTTATCATTTCCCTTTGCTGGTCATCAATATTCTTGGTACTCATTCTTCGGGCAGCACTTTTCATCGCTGCATGCATCTAGTTGTAGAAAGCTCATGCATGTGGCTCAAAATAGGAAAAAACAGATAAGATGGGTGATTATTGTTTTTATGAATGCTTAAGTAGTAGAAATGTAGTGTCTAATCAACTCAACATGGGTACTTTCGATGGCTGTGTGATTAGGTATTTTACGTAGTGTTCTCCTGGAGTAAGGACCTTATGCTTACATAACTAGTGACCTTCTGTCACTGATCCTCTTCTTTTCAAATTTTACAATAGTACGGTGAATAGTAAAAAAAATTTTTTCTTCATGTTTTAGACGTTTAAACATAACGAATCTGAGTAGTACTAATAACACATACCCAAGAACACCTGAGGTTAAACCCTAATAGCTAAGCGATTTTTATTGTTGCATTTACGGTACTGTGTCAAAACAAATTAATTTTTAACACACATTCATGAGATGGACTCCTTAATTGTTCTTAGCCCTCTCTCGCATTGAAGCCTGGAGTAATCCTGTAAATCTGATTTGAATGACAAAACATACTCTTCTATGAGAATCATATAATCATCTCACTCAAATTTCAATTATTGTTGAACAGGTCAGCGTTCTGCGTGATGTTCTTGAATTATGGGCTAGTGAAGTAGAAAAGAAACCACCGACTATGTCCATTCATGATGCATACAGACTCCTTGAACTTCCTACCGAACAGAACCACCATGATGAACCAACGATCAGAAAAGCATACTACCGACTGGCTCAAATGTATCACCCTGACAAAAATAGTCAAGGACGGGTAAACAATATTTCATACAACTTTTTTAGTTCATCTCAAAAATAGTGGGAGAACACTTATTGAGATAAGCATTCGCAAAAGGGGGTTTTGGAAGGTGAAACCATGTTATTTATGAATACTGCTAATTCATTGATGAGATTATGAATATTTTTGTGAACGTTGTATGTTTTTACATTCCGCTACCCGAAGGGAAGGAAAGTATAGTAATCAGCCCAAAAAAAATTTGGGTTTTCTTCAGATCTTTACGTTAAAGACCCTACTGAGTCTAAAAAACCTAATTTTGGCGCGTGGTCCGTGTGTGTGTGTGTGTCTGTAGTTCGATTTGCGGGAGAACGGCTGATCCGATTGAGTTGGTTCTTTTTTTGTTTTGTTCGTTATTTTTTGTAGACACCAAAATAAGATTATTGACGATTTCGGCCGATCGGAAGGGGGGGGGACCAAAAACTAGGGTTTTTCGCATTTTTCTCAAAAACGGCTCTAACGATTTTGATTAAACTTTCAAATTATCTTTTACTGATCAATATATAACATTTCTTCTCCATACATATCTCCATTAAGATACGGTGAACGGAGATATAGGCACATGAAGCAAAAATAGGTTTTTTACGCTTTTTGGCAAAACGGCTTCAACGATTATCACCAAACTTTAGAGATGTTTTTAAATAGTTAATACCTACATATTGTTCTCAATAAATGTTCCTCTGACAGTCCGTTGAACAGAGATAAAAATGAAAATGTGTCGAAAATAACGTTTTTTCGAACATTTCCGTAAATTTCAGGGTAACTTCTTCACCAGATGTGATAAATCCTACTGGAGTGACTTATAGTCACCCATACACACATTTTGTTTCCTATAATTATTTCTGTATATATAGATATAGCCAGGCGACGTTAGTGGCTCACCCGTTCGCCGGCGCTCGTTAGTGGCTCACCCTCATTCACGTTAGTGGCTCACCTCGTCAATGGGATATAAGGTACTAACTATCTCACAAAAACCCTCGCTAACGACGTTTGAAACCGAGTTTTTACGCTGCCACGGCGGTCGACGATTTAAGAATGAACTGAGGGAATATTTCTCGAGTTAATTTCCACTATTAATACGACTTATGTTCGTAATAACCGCTTCTTTCCTATCAAGTACTGAAATCAACAGGTCTGCTTTTAAAAATCGTACGATAAATTCCTTTACTCTGATCAACTTTCGCCTCACTGGAGTGGCAATCGCCACACTTTCCTGACATCTTAGTAGGAGCCTAAAGTACACAAATTTGAAAATCTTTAAATCGTACGTTCAACTCTCTTTACTCTGATCAACTTTCGCCTTCGCCACTTTCCTAACATCTTAGTAGGAGCCTAAAGTACACAAATTTGAAAATCTTTTTTTTAAAATCGTACGTTTAACTCCTTTACTCTGATCAACTTTCGCCTTCGTCCTCAGTGAGTGGCAATCGCCACACTTTCCTAACATCTTAGTAGGAGCCTAAAGTACACAAATTTGAAAATCTTTTTTTTTTAAATCGTACGTTCAACTCCTTTACTCTGATCAACTTTCGCCTTCGTCCTCAGTGAGTGGCAATCGCCACACTTTCCTAACATCTTAGTAGGAGCCTAAAGTACACAAATTTGAAAATCTTTTTTTTTTAAATCGTACGTTCAACTCCTTTACTCTGATCAACTTTCGCCTTCGTCCTTCTGAGTGGCAATCATCACACTTTCCTAACATCTTAGTTGGAGCCTAAAGTACACAAATTTGAAAATCTTTTTTTTAAAATCGTACGTTTAACTCCTTTACTCTGATCAACTTTCGCCTTCGTCCTCAGTGAGTGGCAATCGCCACACTTTCCTAACATCTTAGTAGGAGCCTAAAGTACACAAATTTGAAAATCTTTTTAAATCGCACGCTCAACTCCTTTACTCTGATCAACTTTCGCCTTCGTCCTCAGTGAGTGGCAATTGCCACACTTTCCTAACATCTTAGTAGGAGCCTTACAGAGTGGCAAACACAACTCTTTCCTAACATCTTATTAGTACCCAAATCGAAATGTGTGTATAAAAATCGTATGGACAATTCTCTCCTTTAGTTATTAACCGCATTTGTTCCCAGATAGGGGTAATCACCCAAGGAGCCAAGAGTACTCAATTGTCTGTTTGTAAAAATCGTGCGGTTAGTTCCTTGCCTCTCGTCGTCATCCACCTTTTCCTCAGAGAGGGACACTTATTACACTTTCGTAACGTTATGACCATAAATGCGACCATGATCATAAATGAACTAATCAACACAAAATGCGACACCATATTCACACCATTCAAAACACTACACAAACGAAAACAACCAACTGACGGATTTACAGACCACCCTATACAAAATATCTGGTAACTCACAACTTTCCTCAGCTCCACATCAATTCACTTTTTACATAGCTAATTCAGTTTAATCAATTCATTTTTCACTCAGTTAATTTGAACTTAGACAAACAACGCTTTACAGCAGCAGGAAGCGGTAGCGCTTACAGTTCCGAATTTATTGTGCTGCTCGCACGCATTCCAGAACAACTACTGAGCCATTGGTACACTGATAAATAATGAGGCTGTAAACACGAATTTTTTGAAGAAGGATACTGATCACTTTGGCAGAGTCATTGTGTAAAAAATTTTTGAACTGGTAGTAAGCGGGATGGTGGTAGTTGATATTCAGGAATTTTCGGAGTGAGCCCTGGGTATCTCATGAGCGTTTTAAAACACTCACCCTATAGTTATTGGATTGATTACAATACTAAATTTTTTCAACATTCTACAAAAAATTCCAGTGGAGTTTATGAGAAAAAACTGCGCTAAAACGCTTTTGGTCGAAAATTTTGATAATCTATTGTGCTGCTCTCGTCATTTTCCCCGAATGGGAATATCATGGTATCATTGCCTCATTGAGAGCTATCAATATAAAAATTTAATCAAAATCGTTTTAGAAAAAATTTGGTGTTTTGATCACTATGATAACTATAGTTAACTTTCGTGGATTTTGCCCATACCCTAATTTTGCGTTTCATGGTGACTCCGCGAGCGAGATATCAAGTTTGAGCTGATTTGGTACCGTGGCTGTCTCTAAAAATCGTTCACAGACACACAGACCATTTTCCTAAACAGTGTTTTTCGGACTCAGGGGGGTCTGAAACGTAAAGATCTGAAGAGAACTCAAAAAAATTTTTTCAGCCGATTACATAACTTTCCTTTCTACTTTGTAGAGCCAAGGAAAGTAAAATGACATTCCACGATTAACAGATCATTCAAGACTTTTCATTCACCTCTAGGGGGTTTTCCCCCATGAGTTACATGACTTCCTTCCTGACATTCACTGATGCTCCATCACCATCCTGTTTACCTTTTTCTTCGTATATAAAAACCACGACTCAACTGATTGACTCCAGCACTAACTCAACGGGCCAGACGATGATGGCTTTACATCGAAAGCGCTGCCACAGTAACTTACCAGCCAGAGGAGACGGACTCACCTAACAGGAGCCAAGAGTACTCAAATGTATGTTTGGAAAAATCGTACGATTAGTTCCTTGCCTCTTGTCGACATCCACCTTTTTCCTCCGCCTTTTTCGTCTGTGAGGCAATCACCACTTGTGTCTCCAGTAGGAGCGGGTGTTTTAATGTTTTGGCTAGCTGGCGTATCAGATGCTGATGACCGAATGGAACATCAGTTTCAACCAGAGAAAATTAGAAAGAGAATAGCCGGTAAATCTAAAGCGAAAAACTCCAAAGCGCATCTTAAAAAACCGATGAGAGGCAAAATTGTACGAACAAACCTCTACCAAACCTCTACTGTTAAAGTGCCAATTTTAAAAGAGCCAAATTTGAAAACTGAAAACGTCCCTACCAGATATCCTTCGACTGATTTCAAATATGTGTTATATCAATCTATATATATATATATATAATAAGGTTTCACTTCCCGAACGATGGAATAAGGACGATAATTGCCTTTCTCTGTAAATGAAGAGTTTTATTGACAACAAAACGTAATAATAACCATACAACCGGATGTAACATCATTTATCGATTCACAATGTTCGCTCACCTGTAAATGAAGAGAAAACAACATTTAAAGCCCTTAACCCGGGGTCTTTCTCTTCTGGAGGTCGTTAATAAGTTCCCGCACGTTATTACTTCGCTATTATCAATTCGCACTGATAACCGACGGCTCTAGTGGAGATCATTTCGCCGGATTGTCAAGCAGCGGCAATCCCGCACTGACGCGAAGACAAGCGGTGAATACATTGGGTGACGGCGTATTCTTTACATATATATGTTGAACGAAGATATAAGCCAAGTTAACTCAGAAAAGGAGATTTGTCGAATATTAATTTATTGGTTTTCCAATTTTCTCAAAAACGGCTCTAACAATTTCGATCAAACTTACGGAGTACTCTCAGCTAACTATTCCCTACATTTTGTTCTCCATAAATGTTCCTGTAAAAATGCGTTGAACGAAGATATAGCGCCCGCCTATGTAGGTGGTGTTCGAACTTAAAGGGGTGGCGGAAAGTTGTGTGTTGCTACGCACCAGATATTTGTATTAGGCTTCCAAAAAGCTTTCGAAATTTATTGAACCATGGAGAATATTTTTTGTACCTTCGCCTCACCCAGCATTTACTAGCTCTGTTCAAAATGTATTGAGAATTTTGCACCAACGTTTTTTCCAATCACTTTAAAAAAAATATTTTTCCTATGATCTTGTTTGGCTCTTCCTTTCATGGGCCTCGTCAGTTTTGGGAACAGAAAAAAGCCACAGTAGGCCAATTCAGGTGAATAGAGTGGCTGAGGCATCATCAGAGGGTTGCTCTCTGCCAAAACCTTGGGCTCAAGCAATAAATGATACATGAGTCGAAGTATCAGTAATTGTTTTTCCACAAATGCAGGCATTTCTGGTGGATTGCTTATAACTTGCAGGTAATATTCTTTATTGACTGTATAGCCCTGCAGTAAAAACTCGTGTTATACCACACCCCCACTATCGAAGAAAACTGCGAGCAAAACCTTTACATTCGACTGAACTTATTGTTGATGGCTCATTCTGCTCCTTCTATTGTGATGATCAAGCTTTGGTTTCTGGGTCATAACCCTGAACCCATAATTCGTCATCAGTTACCTGGACCAAATTTGTGGCCGAGTGCAACTGCTCCTTAGCAATGTTCGTTCAAATTGAGCGAATTTGGCACAAATTTGATGGTTACCCACCTTATGTCGATGACACCAGCTAATCAATATGTTTGAGTCCTTAGTACTAACTGTGATTTGACGACCAGTATTATTTTCTTCGCTTCGTCAATGTTTTTGTTTGTTGTTGAAGTGCTCGGGCTCTTTGTTGTTCACAACTTCTCAGCCTCTGAAAACATTTTGCACAACCTATAAACGTTGCTTTGGTCAAAGGTAGCTTCACTATGTGCCACAGTCAACATTCAAAACAGGCCCTTAAGTTTGTTTTTCACACAAAACTTGACCTTTGGCCAAAACACATCCAACCAAAATAGCTTTCAAAAATGAACTTGACATTCAAAATGCCCGACCTTGTCAGAGTAAGTGAGAGACATTGAGTACCAACATATTTCCTCGAAGAAAAACGAAAATCTAATATACCTAGCTCCCGGAAATCCAAAATTCATGAAACGTTTCAAACGGACTTTGTATATCATCTATTATTTCCTGTGTTTGAAATCGTGGTGTAGAATGGCGTTTATTCATTTTACAGGACTGCACAATAGTAGTTACTATATACATTTTAATTGTTATAATAACTGTGTCACAATTCGTCTTGTAGGTTAAATTTGAAGCCGTCAACAAAGCTTATGACTTTTTGTGCAGTCGAAGCCCTTGGATGGATAATGGAATTAATACTAACAACATTGTTTTGATTCTTAAAACGCAGAGCATTTTATTTCATCGTTATTCCACAGGTTTGCTTTCTTTTTATTATCATGATACAGTAATATGTATAATGTACAAAATTCAAACATTACTGATGATTAGTTTTCAACACTATTGGAACAGTGCCAATGTTTTTTGTTGTTGAATGAATTTGTTCTCTATTTAATATGTTAGCGTTTCCTTGCCTCAAATCATCGTAGACACTGCCACTACAGCTTTCGAAAGAGAGTTTTTTTTGCAAAAGTTTCATTGTCAGTTGGTGTACTCTCCAATTGGATCTGTGTGATACAAATAACTTATCAACAAGATCAGTTGAAAATAGTATGTTATGGTTCTGCTTGATATGGTGGATGACTAATGGGAAAAAATGATTTGGCTCCATCTGAGAAATGCGTCTCCAGCTGAAATTCAAAGAGCAAGTTGAATTCGTTTCCAACTTAAATGCAGGTTCCTCAGACCCTTGGTAAATCTTTGTCTTGATCGTTATTCTTGAAACATCAAGGACAAAAATCAGCAAAAAAAGGACTAAAAAGCTCATTGGGGCTGGTTGGATCTCCTACTAGACAAGGCTTGGGGCATAGCTAGGATTCCCAACTTAATTTTCGAAACCCCTGAAAGATCATCTTCACTCTGGTTCAGCGTGAAAAGTTAGACGGATATTGTTGACTTCTTGCTTTCTTCTGAATGAAGTGAGGCAACCAATGTATCAATAGTTGGAAATGTTCTTAAGGTATCCTGAGTTTCACCTTTTCCACAAACTTTCATGATGTGGGTAACCTCTATATTTTCCTATACTGATTTCAATAGAACCCATGCCAGGATCCTTATGACTCCATACTATTAGGGAATTAATGGGCTGGGCAATTCATTTCTTGTATCATCCTAGTGACGATCCCAGATTACTGCTTAGTCTTTTTGTTACCCACCACACTTAATTTCAGACCGACTTCAAATGGTAGTTCTGCAATGATCCATGAAAATGTTCACATCTAGAGAAATGAATCACTAACTCCATTTCTGATTTTAGAGCTACACCCATACAAGTACGCTGGTTACAAACAGTTGATAAAAACTATCCAGCTGGAAACGGTAGATGAGCGTTTGTTTTCAAAACAAAATTCTCTGCTATCTGCTGCCATTGAATTGATATATCACACAATCTTGTGTTCTAACCTGAACGCTGAAGAATTCAACCGTGAAGGAGGATTTCAGGTCAGTTTTCTATTTTCCACTGGATAATAGGGTGTTTAATAATATCCACTGTGTGCGACTATTCATTTTTCCAGTCATTCTCATGAATATTTGTCACTTCACAAAATGTTTTTGCAGAAAATGTTGTAGTTTTCTGTCATCTTTTAAGCTGTATGAAAAGTATAGTGAAAGAGGATGGTAGAGTGCTATGATTCTTTAGTTTTCATTTTAACGCCCTAGTTTTATTTATTTGAGTTCACCTGCTTAGCTCACCTGGTGAATATCAATGCTAAAGTACAGGTGGTGGGAGGGAGGTCTAACAGCTAACACAGAGTATAAATATATTGTTTATGTGTATGAGTCAATGTGATATGACCACTTCAAGATTTCGATGTACACATGCAGCCAAAAAAAAAAACAACAGCGTATTACACCCTCAACTATCTGTGAGAAAGGGCTACTAAATAACAACGGTGGGAAGCAGAAATGTGAGAGACGTGGACCACCATGCTAACTGCCTAGGTTTACTCTTGGGTGTAGATGGGGCATAGTGAGGAAAATTGTCTTTCCGACCGAGCAGAGCTATTGTCATAAAAGAAGGATCCGCTCTGCATGTACTGTGGACAGTGTGAAGCACATCTTCTCCACCTGTCCCTGGTAGGCTGAATCCTGCCAGCACTGGCAGGAGACAATAGGGGAGCTGCAACCAACCATAGTCATCAATGGATGTAAGAGAGTCAACACAGTTGTAGGGCCTTAGATTAATTTGAACTGTGCTTTGGTAGTTGGATGAATAGTAGCCTCTGGCTACAGTGAAAGCTGGGGAGGGGGGGGAATCCCTCTGTGATAGTTGTTATGGCTTCACCAGGAAGTTATACGGCAAAAGCGATGCTTGGTATACTCAATAGAATCCAAGAGCATTAAAGAAATTGGGTTGTGTCCGCCAGTAGGCAAATACTGTCAGTTAACGCATTCAGGTGAGTCGCTTCTGGCTTCAGAGGTTGTGCCAAAGGCTGATGTAAAGACATCGCCTGGCCGTTGTCAGTACTGGAGTCAGTCAGTTGGTCGGGTCTTTATATACAAAGAGAAAGGTGAAGGAGTGATGGAGCGTTGGGCGGAAGGTCTTGCTGGTCGTCTTGTTAGTAGTACTAGTCGACTGGTGTGCGTTAGGTATTAAAGAAATTGTTCAGTAGCAAATACTGTTAACGCAGCCTGTTAGTGAGTCTGCCTTCTGGCTTCAGTGTTATTAGCTGATGTAAAGATATCATCACCCAGGCCGTTGTCAGTATTGAGTCAGTCAGCTGGTCGTGGTCTTTATATACCACGACCAACTGACTGACTCCAGTACTGACTTAACGGCCAGACGATGATGTCTTTACATCGAAAGCGCTGCCCAGTAACTCACAAGCCAGAGGAGACGGACTCACCTAACAGGTACGTTAACTTTAGTATTTACTACTGGCGGACACAACCCAATTCTTTAATACCTAACACAGCCAGTCCGGCTAAGGTACTACTAACAAGTCTGACCAACAAGACCTCTCCCCGCCCTTCCCCAACGCTCCATCACCTCTTCACCTTTCTCTTTCTTTGTATATAAAGACCACGACCAACTGACTGACTCCAGTACTGACTTAACGGCCAGACGATGATGTTCTTTACATCGAAAAGCGCTGCCCACAGTAACTCACAAGCCAGAGGAGACGGACTCACCTAACAGGCACACGTTAACTTTAGTATTTGCCTACTGGCGGACACAACCCACCCCTTTAATACTCAACACAGCCAGTCCGCTAAGGTACTACTAACAAGACTGACCAACAAGACCTCTCCCCGCTCCCTTCCCGACGCTCCATCACCCCCTTCACCTTTCTCTTTGTATATAAAGACCACGACCAACTGACTGACTCCAGTACTGACTTAACGGCCAGACGATGATGTCTTTACATCGAAAGCGCTTGCCCACAGTAACTCACAAGCCAGAGGAGACGGACTCACCTAACAGGTACGTTAACTTTAATCCAAGAGCCTTGTGAAAAACTGTGGGAATCCATTTCAAGTAACAAAACAATAATTAGCAAGTGGTTTATTTCCACTGATTTGAATTAAGCCATAGGTTTTTAAAAATAAATTTTAATGGTTAGGTTGTAATATTAAAGTTAACGTACCTGCTTGATGGGTCTGTCATCTTTGGCTGATAAGATATTTCTTCTTATAATTTTAATAATTTACCTACTGGGGGAATTAACCCAATCACTTTAATAGGTTGTAATACTAACTAGTTGTAGTCGAATCAACACACTTAAAGAGAAGGGATGGCAAGAGATGTGCACAGTGGATATGCTGGACTGAGAAAAGTCCTTTGATGTGGCTGACACTTGGAGCTCAAAGTATTTTAGAAATATATTCAAGAAAGATGGAATATTTTGAGAAATATATTTCTCTAGATATTTATTGTTCGTTTTACTTTAAATATTTCATACCTGTAACTTTTAAAGCACATCCAATATTGGGGGGGGGGGGATGTAGGCACTCAACAAAATCCAAGAGTATAATTGGGAATTATGAGTTAGTTTTTGTTGAGCAGCAGAAACACATAGCTGAGTTGGAAGGGGAACGTTTGTTTCACCTCACGATGTCTAGTTAGGTTTGTGAAAGCCTCTTCAGATGGCGCTGCTGACTATTTCTGGGGAAAAACTACTGAGGAGAGGAATTGTTCAGGCAGACTGGTATAGACTCAACTGCTTCTTTTGGGCGTGGTTCTTCAATAGATTCAACCACGTATGAGTCCAAGTAGGTACAAGTGTGGCGTTTTTCAAATAGGTGAATAGTACTCTTAGTAGGTCTGTGTAGTGATGATGATGGTTTATTTTCTGTGTCTACTTCAGCATAAAGTTTGTCACAACCTAATATTCATTTTCCACTGCTGGTACAGAATAAGGAATCCGTGATTCAACATATAATTTATTTCTATCTGTGGATCGTAAATATACCAGTAGGTGTACTGTGTTAATTCTAAATTTATGCACATTAAATTTCAGGTCATATCTGATGCCTTCACACGATGTGTCTCAGTTCTAAGCAACTCTGTCAAAGAGAATGATACACTCCACGCAATTTGCTTGAATTGCATTAGGATATTCACTATTACAGCATCGTTTGAAAGTTGTCGTACTACTTTCAAACAGCTCAGCCAACTAATCCCAGACCTTGTTAGAATTCTTCACTTCAAGGTGAGTTATTCCTTTACATTTACATATACAGAAGCTAAAAATCTGACTTTTTTGTCCAATCAATTAGACATATAATCCATACTTCAGTTGGAGATTGAGGAACTTGAACTTATTAGACTGACTATAAATGCATGATCTGTGTTTTCACTGTCAGGCAAGCCACACACCGATGTGTGGAGGGATAAACCAAACAGAATCGTGTTTCTTCATCACTCATTTGCTGGGCATAGTCCTGACTTACTGTATCAGAAATTAATATAACTTACTAGACCTGAATCTGCTCTTTGATAAGTTTGTCATTAGCAGTTAGAAGGCATTTCGGTCTTCCACGGAGTCAATGAATCAGTAGTGATTTCATGTTTATACTTGTGTAGGGGGTTAGGAAGGTGAGCTTTGAAAAATGTGTGTGATCAACTCTACTGACAAATCTTCAAAGTGAAGTTGTAAGTTGATTCTTCAACCAATTGATAGTTGCTGTACTCACAGATAGGTTTGTCTTACATAAAATTACTGGTCAAAACTGCATTAATAACTGACACCAATAAGCAGATAATAATGCTCCCTCTAATTATGTAAATTCATACATGCATTTTCTCTCTACTACAAGTACAGTTTTCATTCAGAAACTATGTTGTAGCATTTATGTTTAATAGATATAAACATGCCTCACATTAAGTACTCAAGTCTTTTTTGTTCAATCTAGAATTTTGAGCTGCTTCTCCCAAGAGCAGCTATAGTCTCAATACCTGACGAACCATCCTGGGAAACAATTTTTAGAGCCTTCTGGTTTATTATTCATTCTGAATAATAACCCTATGTTTTCGGTCATGAAAAACTTTGTACAACCCCCCCTCAAAATTTGATACTTTACGTGTCAAGACAAGGGGATTCCAAATCTGCAATGTCCGTCCCCCGTCCACCCTCCGGGCCATTTTGTGCCTTTAACGTGGTCTAAAAAACTCTTTCTTTCGCACAAAAATCCCATTTGGTATCTAGTTGAGCCTGCCATCTCAGCAATCTGATTGGACGAAGCCCATGGTTGTTATGGACAAAAAATGGTTAAAAAATTAACAAAACACAGTATAATCGCAAATAAGCCGTGTTTCGTATCATTTCCAAGGTATTTTTACATCCTGGGTCGAATGGAATGATTATCAGACGTGTACAACTGCATATAGGGAAATTACAGTAATTATTAGAGTCAACTGATTGCAAGAACTCGCGGGAACTACAGTGGAAGTCAACGTTTCGTCGTTAGTACCCCCTCTCTCCCATCTTATTAAAACCACCCGCCCGCCCGCTCGACTCTCAAGAAGTCCCCGACTCTTTTTGCCCGACGGGGCGGAGGAAGGTGAGGGCTACTTTCTCCGCACACCCCTACATCAGATCATAAATGCCTACAGACGTTTATGAACGCCTGGCGCCGGGGGAATATTTAGTTTCCGGAGTTCCATTGTAGTCAGGTCATGTTTCGTATGGTTTACTAGTTTTTTTTCGACGCTGAATCGAATGAAATGGGTCTCGGATCAGTAATACTAGGTCAAGCTGTTCATGAGAATAATAAACCATTGTGTAATAATTTGCAGGGTTGTTTGTTTTGTTTCTCTCTTTGAAAGCCATTGAGTTCCTTATTCTTAGAATTTCGTGGCAGCATAAAATAAGTTTGTTAAAATATTAGAACATTCCTGGGATTATTCATAGTATGTAACTACAACCTACTACTATCTATCTACTATTTAATGCATTGGGTTCTTCTTGAAAACACATCTTATATACAGCTACAGTGCTCGAACTCTAGCTGCGTACATTTCACAGTTTGGATCTGTAAATTACCCACCAGAATTTTCTCTTGTGCAACTAACCAGAGGTAGCTGGACTTTTGTTTATTAATGGCATGTTGTGATGAAGATAGTTTCTATGGTAATATTTTACGGACCCCATTATTTTATTGGACAGAAGGAAAAAAGTGTATTTCTGCTCGTTAGGGTGATCTGTGTTTTCTCCACTTGCTAACTTCAACCTCTTCAAACTCAGCTGTTGATAAAGTCAGGTGGGGAGCTGATTGAATTGTGCACTATTCTCAATATCTACATGAGTCACCTGACACAGGTTCTTCATCCATACCACCAGTCATTCCCTCTAACTTCGATCTACCTCAGTTCAATGTCGAATGGTTTGTAAAATAAATGTAAATCTTCTGCTTTGAGTTATACCTGAAAACAAGATTTATTGCTAGTTAAGCGCACAGAGCTTTTATGGTGCAGGCTCTAGGCTCTATCTTAGTCCTTGGCACTCCTGAACTCTTAAATAACTGTGGCGTAGTGCGGAGTTGGAAGACAAAGTGCAAAACTATAATCTATCCTGGAAACAATGAAGCCTGAGGCATGAGCTTCCATCTTCCCAGAATGATGCGTTCTTACCAAACAATACACTAAAATATGTGAATTCGTTGGCTGGCAAACTCAATCCATTGCTCAGAATTTCAAAAGTGGAAGTATGTTGGACTTTCTTGTGAAGGAACATCCTAATGTTCACTTTTTTATCGTGGCGCTCCAATTTTTCTAGGGTACAGTAATATTTTAGAACATGGGTTCCTTTACAAATAGAGCAGGGATTCAGTCAGCAATCTTATGTCATTGGCCCGCTCAATGGTGAAGACACTTATAGTGTTGAAGTTCAGACTCTTACGGTCTTTGTCCTCAAAGAATCTTCAATATTTGTGAAGATCTTGACTGTTTCACCTTGGAAGACCCCTACTGTCATAATAGATGCTATGGAATACCCAGTCCTCGTTCTCAGGGGCATCTTGAATAATACGTGTATTGCAATAACAATATGTAGTATCATGGGTGCTTAACATTAGGCCTACCATACGCTCTATCAAAAGCCTGCTAGGGGTTAGCCCGATCACCACAATGACAACAATGTACTAGGTGTGTACTCCAGGATAGATAACCATTCCAAGGATACTGTGCACCTTTGGTGAGGTAAACTATCAAGAGTTTCCTTTCTTCCACATGTTTGAAAACCCTCTGTACTTACAATGTGTGTCTAACATGAAATATACCCGCCACATTTCAAACATATCCTACAAATATCTCACATTGAGAAATACATTTGCTGCTATGGTTGTAGTGGTTTAATAAATCAAATGACTCAATAATGCAAGTGGTTGTCACCTACCAGATTCTCATGGCTTATCAAGTTAACAAATTAATGCTTGCATTACGATTGTTATCTCACATTTTCTTCTCCTACTTCCTTTCTCTACTTCACTCACTACTAGGCACTTTCATGATTGGGCAATAACATCTCATCTAATTTCTAATGTTAATCCCATCTCTAATCCATGTAGCATTTTCAATATTTTGATACATTTCTTTTTCTTTTTTTATGTTCTAGCCACTGATTAAGCTAACGTGTGCAGTAGTGGAGTGTGTAAGTGCTTTCAGCGTTGATCCAGATTTGCAAATCAAATTTCTCAGAGTAGGTGTTTTATGGTACTTACTCACATACTTGTTTTTGTACGACTACACTCTGGAGGAAAGTGGCATTGAAAGCAATGAAGTGAATAATCAACAGGTTTGTAATTTCCATATTTTAGGTTAGCAAATACTCCTCATACCTGTTATGAATGAAGTACAGAAAATATTTTATCAAATTTTGCATTAGTTTGTGAGCTATTAATGAAACTTGGAAAACTAAAGAACTTCCAGTCATGCTTTAAAAACTATCAATTAATGTTTGTTGGTACTTGACAAGACCAAAAAGATTTCATATAAACTGAATGAGCCTTTCTGTTTTTGAGGTTTCTGAATAGCGTGTAGTTTACTTCATCTTCAAGTTAATCTGTCAAAGTCCACCTGAATACTAACCGGGAAATGTTCCCTCTATATCAAATAAGATTTATACTTACATTTACTTCAACCCAGACTCTCACAGGAACACTCAATATCTTAAATTCGAACTTGGCGCTTTAGTTTTACGAAATTCAGGATTTAAAGAGTTGAGAAAACAGCATAATCTGTTGAGTTTTTCTTAAACTAATAGATCAATTCTGTGTAGGAACCCTGTGATGTAATATGACCTCACTTGTGAACGGTGAAAGAAACCATGATGTAACATGACATCACCCACATTGAAAAGGTTAATAGATAAAGATTAAGACAGCATCTTACTTTCATGGACTGTAGGTAGTTTGAGGATTGTGGAAGTACAATAATGTTAATCGTATGCCTCCACAACTTCCTAATGACATTTTGAGCAATTAGAACTATATCGATGTGAATGCTGTGCAGAGAGAGGACACAAAATGTGAAACTTATAAGAACAATAGACCGCTAGACATCTTCTTTTTTTTTTATTAATTTGATTATTGATAGCGTGATAAGCTGCTATTAATTTCATTAAGTAGAAAGGGTCCTTTTTTATGGTTGCCTATTTGGTCTAAGGTCTTATCCATTATGCTCATGCATTTCAACCCTTATATGTGCATTGCGATGTATATTTGTTAGTGTGAAGCCAAGCAGTCATCTAAGTTTTGGTAGTAGCGTTTGTTCTCACCTTTTATTCATTTGGTGAGGGCTAGTGTACTGCCTGTCTTCAATTGTAGGCACATCCAGTGATCATAGTCCAGTGGTCAGCAGCTCTACAAACATTTCCAACCCCCTCGTAACACTATTAATTAAATTTTCCGTTTCTGCTATCCACACTGATCTTCCTTCTCTTCACTTTATGATAATGTGTGCTTATCGAAATCGTTTGTTCTTACGTTAAATATTATTTATTACGTGGGATTGTGGGCTATTTAATTTTTTGCGAGTAATGAAGCACAGCATGAAAAGTGGGCCTCATTTGAAATTACTTTGAAAGCTTTCAATTACTAAGTACATTTTCTTGTGATTTTTATTCAGTTTAAAATGTTTCAACAATAGCTCATTGTAATCAGTCAAAATTATTGGTACACTAATTGATTGTATGCATTCACGTAATTCCAGGGTATTCGAAACGAGCTTTCCAAATTATCTATTAAAGCGTGTGCTGCAATCGCTGGGCATTCAAATGCTGATGCATCTAGTCCGCATAATGAAGATGCCCGGCATGTACTTGCCACGGTGTTAACACCATACTTAGCAGATAGGCTGCCTGAGGATCAACCAGAACCAGTAAGATTTTGCATCGTTCATGATACTACCATTCTTAAATAGTGAAATATTTTAATATCATTAAATGTTCGTAATGAAAAATGGAAAACGTGGATGTCGGGAAAAAACACTGTTTCACTGTTATACGCACAATTGATTACTTATCTGTGTAAGAGTTCTTGATTATGACATCAACACATAGAATTCAAAGCTGTTTTTTCCTGGTTACCCTTAGGGGCAGAACCTAGTTCGTTCAGTACAACCTATATTTCTACTGCTTGTTGTTCAAATTTTTAATTTGCAAAGCTCGGCTCAACTGAGTCACCCCATCATTAACATATGGTACGTTGCTATATATATATTTTTTTTAATTTGAACTTTTACTACATAAGTAGTGGCCTGAAGTGCCAGTCCTAATGTCTCAGAGGTTCATGCCTGTGCAGAGGAATGCCAGGAATCTCCTGTAATGTTTACCATTTCAGAAGTTGTATCAAAGACCAAAAAGAGGTTCCCTGTCAAGTCTCTGGCACTAGGCCTGGACATGGTAGGGTGTTTTGCTCATCTGTACTACACCTCCTATGCTTGAGTGTCGCGTATACCCGTAATGTACATGTTTTTTATTTTGCCGTCTGAGATAGTTCCCTCTACATGTCTTTATTCCTTCCTTTCCACCATCAAAAGGCTCGGTTTTATCTCATGTTTTGGTCCTGAAAGAAAGCATTTGGAAGGCCTCAGTTCCACAGCGTTCCAACCAGTCTGACCTCCTGGCATATTCTCTCACTATCTTCTCAGCTAGTGACACAGATGCCACAAAATGAGGCAGTGGCACTATAGTTACAGTAGACAAACTGAGTCTGGTCAGATGGTTCACCCTCTCATTTCCAGTGATCTCTTTATGATCAAAAATTCAGTAAATACTAGCTCGTTTAGAGATGGCTATAGAGTTGAGCCACATCCTACACTCCCTCACCAGTTTTGACGTTCACGTAGTAGTTCTTCAGCCCCTTGCAGGATGACTTATTATCAGTCATAATGACTGATGAGTTTTATTTCTATATCCTATTTCTACCATCATGACAGCTCAAGCAATAATAGAATAAATCTTGGCTTGAACTCATCAAAGTATAATCCTATGTGCCGTTGCTTTCAGATGATAGGTTATACTATTTAAAATGCATATGCTACAGCCATAATCAAGTTGGAATCTCGACAAGCAGCAATCTGTGTTTGGTTTTCTGGCTAACATGTACTCTATCTGACGCTAAGTTTCGTTTTATCTTTCCTTGTTACTTACCTCAACCAACTCCATACACTACTCAATAATTAAGCATTATCAGTAGTCGAGTACTACAAGATTACCATAATAATCTACGAAATGCTGCTCATATGAAATTAAGTTTAATTCAGCATGCGAATAACAATGAATACGAAAATTACCTTTAAATGTGTGTACACTTCTGCCTTGGTGGCTCATTAGAAACTAAATGAACCTCATGGGGGATTGATGGTACTAAGAAAACTTGGAAAATTGTAAGAAATAATGATTTGGATTTATGACAAATTAGACGCCAGAACATAATATTCCCACCTAGCTTTTAGAAACATAATTCAAATACCAATTCCCTTTTCTCAATATAAAATGAAGAGAATGTTCATGAGATAAAAACCCCTCATTACCTCTGTGGAATCAGAAATCTTACTGTGGTAATTATGTTGTTAAAAATCTGGTTAAAACTGGTCTAACTTCGCAGAGCATAAAAAATAGTGTTGGCTATTACTGAAATTGATCTTTGATCCATTCAATTCCTCCTCTACAGGGTATATACATGAAAGCTACTGTCAGATAGTTTAAAACTGAATCGTTTCTATTAATGGTTGTGTAAAGTAGACAGCAAATACTTCAGAAACGAAATGCTTTAGTCATGTGGGAGTATTAAAGCTAAAATCAGCTGTCTTGATTGATACCAACTAATTCTCAACTAACAGTGCGTGCAACCTTCAATTGGCCCATTCTGTGTACAATTCGTGGGGTAATGCTAGTGTTTAAAAAAATTTGAACTAACACAGTTTGGTCAACATAGTTCTATTGTCTCGCAACGGCAGCATTTCAGTTGAGGAACGTTTGTATGTGAATGTAATGGAGTGTTGAAATTCTGAAGTATCCCCTATACATGGTTGCTTTGAATGTCAGATGATAAGTCAGCATGGTTCCCTATATTTCCAGCCTCATGCGTCAAGTTCTGAGTTATTACATAAGTAGTCTACCAATGTTCTTCTGTTTCAGGTTCTGAAAATTCTCAATAGCAATTGTGAATCGCCTTATTTACTGTGGAACAACTCAACGCGGGCTGAGTTATTGGAATTCCTCAATGGGTGCATCAAGAATAGGGCAGAGTTTGACTCCAAAGCAACCAAATTCACATTTTCGATTCACTCTTCAGAGCTTATTGTTGGGGGTATATTTATTCGAATATACAATGAGCAGCCTAACTATAAAATTAAGGTACTACTTGTTTGTAAAGGATTGCAGTTCACAATGAATAAATTCAGTATTTAAATAAGTTCCTGTCAATCAGACATCTGTAGCTTGTTTCTCTTTATAAATATATTTTTGGCTCATCTAATACATAGCAGCCCCAATGATATAAGCTTAAATATTTCAAGTTCCACCGTAATGGTGGTTTTTATCAATTCTCCTGTTGAAATGTCGAATTGGCAGCCGTCGGTTAACGATATTCACTGAGAGGAAATAGGTTGCGATCGTGTTTATGAAATGCGGATGACTAACACTTAGTGCTGCTGGCCACCAAAGTGAATTGATTGTCAATGGTAGTTGTTCGACGATATGACTTTGACCTTTCTTTGAGCCTGCAAATGACATTGATGAACTGGCCATAAACGTATCTGTTTAGTTTTAAAATTAATGCGTTTTCATTGACTATTTGAAGGATCTGGCCACCAAATAATAATATAATATTTATAGTTGTGTGCTATTGTAAGAAAGTTTAGTCTGTATTGAAAAACAGAGCTGGGGATGTCTGAATATCCTAACAGTTATGACCTGCCTTGATGATCATTATAAATTGAATCATTTTCGATTGCTAATGAAGAAGTAAATAATTTTCATAATATTGATTACCACATCAACTAGCATGCCTTGTCAGTTTTATCTATTCATACTAACTATAGCATGTTGCATTTTCTATTTCAGGAACCCAAGAAGTTCGTAGTAGACATTTTAGACTGCATAAAGTCACAGTGCGAGTCTTTGGAAAACCAACAACCGATAGAACTCAACCACATAGTTATGGTGCTCACTTCATTGCTCAATGTTATTCTGAATAACCAATGTAGGTACATCCTTTGTCGATTTATGTTAGTATGTAGGTTCCAGAAGTCAATTGGAGAAGTTTTTTAACAAATTAGAAACTCCTCATTTCAATACAATCTCAATATTTGCTGGAAGTTGTATGACAGAAATTGTGTCATACAATGTACAACATGAAGGTGTGTAATTGGCTGAAAAAAAGTATTTATCTTTGAATCTTTGAGTTGTTGAGTCCCTTGACAAAAAAGCCACTTAGAAAAGAGTCTGTTGGTGTAATGCTAGTGACAGAGAATGAATCAATGACAACCAAATAAGCTCAATGTGCAATTACCATGCACATCGATAGGATACACCGAGGTAACACAAAGTAATGAGTAAAATTGGTCCCTAACTAAACAAAGTATCATAGTGATCAAGATGCCACCCTTGTTCTCTAAAACTGCTTAACAATTTGGCTTAAATTTTGTGTGTAGATAGATCCCTACAACTGTGTAATAAGATGAAAATGTCATCCTTGACACAATGATGAAAGCCCAACAATAAATTATTAAAACGTTCATAAAAACCGATTTGTTTTCATATAAATCTTGTTCAATAGGCACAAGTGCTCTTTCAGTAATTGTTTCAGTAGTCAAATAATTAATACGGCATATTCTAGAACATTAAGCAAGATCAGTTATGTTGTCAAATTTATTTTCTATCTTAGAACTCAGTACCATCTAGAAGGATCCGCTAACATTCTTCACTAAGTTTCCAATGATCTAAATGTGACCCTCATTTTGTCCAAATAACCAATTTGGGTCATTGAGGCTTCACTGACATAAGTGGAGTGGAAAATAGAATAGGTTAGTTCGCAAAGCAGTAAAAACTGCTAAATGTACGTGGGGCTGAGGAAAGTTGTGAGATACATCTCAAATAATGTTTTCGTCCTACTCTCTTCTAATTCTTTGCTTTGGTTTTTGTTACTTTCCGCTCCTAATTAGAGTTATTGCTGTATTATACTCCACCATCTGATTGCTTATTTTTCCAGATGCTGCTCTTCAATGTATCGGACACTTCAAACTCGTTTTCTCTCTATTAGCTATCAATTCTCATGAGCCGATCCAAGTGAAGACTCTGTCAGTTATCTCGTTACTTGCTAAGAATGAAGAATGCGTTAATGACATCGCTAGCTGTGGAGTCATTGGCAATCTTCTGTTGGTACTCTACAGTCTTCCCACTCACCAATTGATAACCTTGGATTGTTTCCACTCTTTAGTTACCTCACCTGTTATAGTCAAACAACTGATTGCTAAAGGTTAGTATTTTTACCTCACCTATAATAGTCGGACTAGCAGTTAATATTTTAGATAATTGTTTGGATTTTTTAATTATTGTTTGACGCCAGACAACGAATCCAATCAGTTTTGAAATGTCGAAAACTAATGTGCTAAATTACCCTAGTAAACTGGACTGGGCTGAAGCAAATCCACCGTGTACAAATACCAGAAAACGAATGTGAAAAAAAGAATCAAACAATGTCTCTGATATGATGAGTGTTAGATGAGAGTAAAAAAGAGGTTAATGCCTTGTTGGAGACAAAAAAACCAACTACCATTTCAATTAGTTTTTATGAAGAAACTGTTGGTCTTCAAAATAATGTGTAGCTATGATGAAGGTTTCAGCCGATCAGTTCATTAAAAATACGATTGAGTAGGTATTAAGATTGACGGAATTAATGTGAGCACATTTTGCAGTGATATCTCTTTGGCCACTTGATCTTGACAGTTCTTCCCTCTTTTAAGTGCAATCATTGCTATTTTGTTTTGCTACGCCTGAAGGAAACAGATCATAGAAACAATTAGTGCCTATCGTAAAACTGTTATAAATTACTGCAATGTGTGAAGCAGTTCTACTTTGTACATTGTTTACTATTTTTTTAACCTATCTGCTACAGTGTTATAGATTAATATTATATATTAATAATGTAAGTCAGATAATAAACACTTGCATTTTGTTGTAGAAAGGACCATTCTAAAACTAATGATTTGCTGACTTGAAATAATATCATTATTTCTGCATAGGTATAACAGGTTGTCAGCCACTCTACAGTGTCCTTCACAAATAAGTTAGAACGAAGTAAAAATCGCCTCCTCATTTTGTTGTTTAGCTGTAGCCTCCTCAGCACTTCAATAATTATGTGTACAGTCCACGGTTTATTTAGGACAACGTCTACTGTAGGCTTCTATAACGACAGTAACACATCCTGCACGAAATTAAAATTTATTTGTAAATACTTTTTTCAGGTTCCTTGCCCTATTTTGTTGACATTGTAATGAATTGTGCCACTTTGGAAGTGAGAGTGAAAGCTGCTGAATTTTTGGGGCGACTTATGGAAGATAAAATTTCTGGGCCGAAAGTGAAATTATTATTACTTCAATTGTTGCCTCCTGCTATTTGTGATGGCTTCCTGGAATCCCCTCAAGCCACTGTTGATCTACTGCAAACTAACCAAGAAAATCCGGAAATCATTTGGAATGAAAGTAACAGGCAACAACTCTCATTGATGATCTCGAAACATTGTCAAAGGTAATCATTTTGATAAATGTGTAGCTGTGCATTATCGACTCAATTAAAATGGATCATTATTCAACTATTCAACAGAGCATCATTGTGAAGTTTGTGTAGATTGAAGAACATATTAGAGTAGGGGAAGCATAAACAACTGAGGAGTGAGTTTACGTTGTTACAACAATAGAAACGTATCAGTGTTGCACTCATGCATTTATGTGAGCACTAGCAAGTAGCTAGCAGAAGTACACAACTTTATGCAACCACCAATTTCTATTTTGAATCATCACGACGAATTGGCATCATGCGAATAATAAGAGGGTTTATTGGCGTACAGCGAGGCTTAAACCCAGACATGGTACATGCAAAGCTTATCTGTGTAAGATTGGCCTTCCAATCAATACAATGCTTGTAGGAAGTATGACCACTTAAAACTTGTGGAATGAATTGCAATTGGACACTTGTTTCTTTTTCTTTTGTCAACGCCTTACTCATCACTATTGGCAACACATTTATTTATGCCTGCCAGGTCTTCAGGTTTCAGTTAACTAATATCTAACTACTATAACACAATAGTAGGTCCATTATCAACTACAACTAACTGTAGTCCAACTCCAACTAAATTAGTTGTAGTTGTGAGAGCACCTAACTTTCTGCTGGTTGTCAGTTGTTGTTCACAACTGATGACTACAAAAAATGTATTCTTTTCATCTCACAGAATTTCTACCTCAAGCACAATTTTTTAACGTAGAATACGTTTTTAAACTTACCTAATTGCCAAGGAGTGCTTTCCTAATGGAAATCACCTATCACAAGTATAAATAATAAACATTTCCAATTTCATTTTAATGTCCAATGCGTTTATAGGAGACTCTTGCCTAAAATTTACCCATAAAACCGTAAAAACAAAATCATTGTATAAACATATTCTGCATTCCTCCTAAACGACATAACTCTTTCAGCCATGAGACAAAAAATCGAACTTCTTTCAAAATTTTCGTTTTCAAACACTAGTTTGTACTAAACTCGCGTTCTTCTCATGTTGTACATTTCATTCAAACTAACAGAAATCAGATAAATTTTTCATGCGTAGGCATGAACGATTGTCATTGAGGTCTCGAGAGAAAATTTAGCTTGAAGTAAGAATTTGTAATTGTTAGTTCATATTCACAACTACAACTAACAACTATAGTTGAAAGTTCAAAAAAATGAAGGGCCCACTCAATTAGTTGGTCTTCAACTACAACTGATTTAGTTGAAGAAAGTAGTTGAACTGTCAACTGACAACTAACTTGTTGGAGAAGTAGTTGATGCCAACCAATAACAGGTAGTTGTTACTTGAAGGTTGAGTTCTACTAAAATTGTAGTTAATTACGCCCATCTTTGGTGGTTAACTGCGAATTGTAAGTCGCATCATTCCTGATGTTATGGTTATTTAATAATAAACGAGTTGCCTCTTAGTTGAATGCTGATGTAGTGTGCAACCCAGTAATGTATGAATTTACTTAATTTTCTGTTGAGTGCCCATTTCCTTTGCTCATTTGCATTCGGTTGTTCGGTGCAGTAAAATATTTGCTTGCGAGGAATATTGAATCATGTTTATGTTATTGTTAAATCTTAGGCCAAGATATTCTTTGTAAATGGTGAACTGGTTGCGGTACTCAAAAGAGCTTGTAATAACTTGATGATAACGTATCACTCACGTATGTTTCACGAATTCATGTTTACAATAATATTTTCCTCTGGGCTCCTAGGTTACACTTGGAACAGAAACGAAATCCTGACACAGTTTTTGAAATGCCTGACATTAAAAAAGCCACTCCTCCAAATGAAATTGTGATTGGTGACGTTTATCTCCGACTGTACAATCAAAATCCTGCATGGTCTTTGAGGAAACCAGTCAAATTTTTGTCAGATTTATTGGAAGCATTTCTCAAGTATTTCAACAAGCCACATGTGAGTACTTCAAATTGTTTTGTTTTGCACTTTGTTGTAGAATTTTTCACCATTACTTCTAAAAGGAGAAGAATGATGAGTTTCTGGGGTAATGAAATTCATGTGATGTGTGAAAGTGAATAAGGAGTCTTTTGGCCCTTGGATTGAAATTGTTAGGATTAATTGCTCCGACAAATGTGGTTAATCTAGAATTGATTGTTTAACCCACATTAACTAATGAGTTATTTAAAGTTAATAGCCAAATATGAGCAGTGTTGCTGTTCACCTGTATTGAGGGAGACTGTTCGAAGAGCCCTTGATCCCGGAAGACTTTCAGGACCAGCCGTAAAATTTAGTAAATCTGTGTCAGATCACATTCAACTTTCTACTTTCTATGCCCACTAAGCCAGTCAATAAACATATAGAGCAGCCTGCAAGTATGCTGGAAGAGACCAGTGCACCTACAGTCACATCTGTGACTAGATCATGCTCACCTACTGTTGGCAGCTTACCCAGTGCTAGATCAGTCGCAAAATTGAAAAAGAGCTGGACTGGATCCTCCTGTTGAATACTATTTCATACTGCCAAGCCCCTATTGTCCTCCTTCCACTCGCAGTACCATCATATTCATGTTCAGAGAATATGTATATAATTAACACACTCATTGGCTGACAAAGTAGAATGTTCTTGGTGGTCTTTACAGAAATCATAAGAAACCGCTTACTATTTTTCCTAGTCAGTGAAGAATTAAAAGATTATCACAGTACTTTCTATAAGTTTGTTAAGAACATGGGTGACATAGAAATTGGCCTTAGCAGTTCCTTGACCCACCTTGTGCATCTTTTAGATACACATAGACAGTCCAGATTCATGACAGTTTTGGCTGAAGGTTTTTATGTGTGTGATATCCATTAAACAAAGACACTTCGAATTCATAACAGTATGGCTAAAGGTTTTTATGAGAGGACCACATGTGCAGAACACACAAACTTGTTGACCATTGGCTGAAAATGGGAACCAGAGTCCTCTAAAACGGGAAAATATGATCTGTAAAGAAGTTTTCTAATAATAAAATAACTCTTTCTGAATAATTTAGATCTAGAAGAAAAGAAAAAGTTGGTATATCCAAATACTAGTTAGTTTCAATAGTTGTCATGTATTACATTTATTGTCCATTCTCTTTGTAATAAATCTGTATGTTCTTGTTTATTTACTTGTGAATGATTTTTCGTTTTGTAAAAGATTTAGCTTCAATCACGTTACGAAGGTAGGCTACGTTAACTCATTGAGTGTGCATGAGTAAATCATTTACTTGTAAATTTGTTGTTTTAATTGAAACTAACTGGTCAATATTTTAATCCAAAGGACCAGTCTGTGGAAGTGATCGGCAAAGCATTAGTTAATGTGCTCAGTTATAATCCTGGACTAGCCAATGAAATTCCATCTATTGGGCACCTTCCAAGAATATTTTTGAGCTGGAAAGTTTCGAATCATCTTATGTCTCTGCATACTTTCAATTTTCTCCACTTGGTGTTCTCAAACGAGGTAAGAATTGGCTGTATTCAACTGTCAAAAACGTCAAATTGGATACTGGTTGGGAGTCTAGGAAAAATATTGGGAAATGTGTGGGAGTTGTAAAGAGGTTTTATTGAAAGATTACCAGGTGAAGCAAATAATAATGAAGCACCAAGAGACCTGTGAGGTAGCAGTCGAGTTGCACACAGCTCTGATCAAGATTCGCTTCTATACATGCATTGAGCCTGATGGAAGTCTCTTCACGGAGTGTGACAAAAATTACAAACAATTACTGTCAGCAGTGTATCACTTGGTTTGTGGGTCGATGAAAGGCGCAGCAAATTGCACGTCGTCGTGTGAAGTTCAAAACACATGAACATTGGCGATTCGAATGCACATTGCAGCCCTGGGATTCTATCTAAGGGTTGTGCAGACAGCTAGACTGGCTTCTATGGCCAAGCCTAGCCCAAGCATTGGAAAGATTGCCTTAGTAATGCAGCAAAAGGAAAAAGCGCAAGCTCTACACCACTCAGAAGCTTCATCGTTGACACCAGATGATAGCAAGTGACAAAAGTCTGCCCTTTTCGCTGTATCAGATGTGCGCAACGTTGTCTCCTGAGATAACTGGTAGCAATGATAAAAACAACAATTATTTGGTAGTTTTAACAGGCTCTTTAGGAAAACACACAGTGGCAAGCTATTTGGAAAAATAATGAAACATTGATTATTGCAACAATTCTAGTATACTAGCACGCTACACATTTAACACCCCACAGGTGCTGGGAAGTAGACAGGCTTGGGTGTCCTTTTAACTGTTGCATACATTATTTCCCTTTATATGCGTATACAAATACCAATGAAGAAATTATGAATTAAAAAAGAAAAACTTACAATGGTGATTTATTCGAGCTTTACCACACACCTTGGCAAGTTTGAAACGTGGTCCTTCACAGAAGTGGAGAAATACGTCAAGTTTGAGACTTGCAGGAAGCATTCAAGTCCTTCACGTGAATGTTGATGACTTACACAACCTGCACTTGGAATGAAACACAAATCCAGATAAACCAAACCAACTTTCTGTGAACCAATAAAAAATATAAGAGCGTCAATTAGGATAAAACGGATGAGGATGGTACGAACTAAACTCACCATCTTCGTTGGAATTGGATCCGTAGGAGCTCCATGGCTCTCTAGCTAGGTTATAGTTGTTTGTAGCAGTAGAAGGGCACACACCAGCGATTACTACCAAGTTAATACAGAAAGATTTTCCTATGGAGTGGAATTCTCGTCCATCATCCACGTCTTGATATCAATGACGTAATAAGCTCCGTAAAAAGTGGTAGGTTCCATTATTCATTACATATTGTTTGAGGTTCCACGTGACACTCATTCCATTTTATAAAACTTACGTTTTGTAATACAAAACAATAATTTCTACAACTATATTCAACCATCGGTCGATTATTAGTTCCTTTGCTGCTAGAAAATGAGAAGAAATCAGTGGACAGTTGCAGAAGTCCTTTTACTCAGGGGCTACATGCAGCAGCTTTTTTCTTCTTTTTTTTTTGTCAGTCTTGCCTTTGTTTTTAGGGAGCCCGGTGGCCAAGGGCGTTGGGTCATGAGGCTGTTCAAGCCAGGCAGGGACAGAGCCAGCAGACAGGCTCGTGTGGGGGAGTCGGGACATGGGCCCATCTTATGGCTATGGCAACTGCCATCGGTCCCGCAGCTTCGGCTGCCTCCCTGTATATGATGATGATGCCTTCGTTTTTAATCAATCCCGTTTTCCTTTTCATTCAAGAACCCTTTTTTAAAATTATTTGTATTACTATTAATTAAGTTGGCATTGTTTGTTATGTGCATAATTTTCTTGAGTTACCTCCTTTATAGCTTAGTAAACATTTAATCGAGCACTATTGACTTCGTTTCTTCTTTTTAGAACTGTGTTCAAACATTAAATCGCGCACGGGTTGAGTGTTTGCAGCCAATTAAAAATGCGATGTCTACCAATCCAGATCTTATAACAATTGCTTGTGATGGATTAAGTAAACTCTTTGAATTCAAAGTAGATAACCTAGTCAAGCAGGTGAGTATCTTGCTTGTTTTCAAAATCAGATTGTTATCCTTGCAATGCGTAGTATTACTTTACTCTAGACATCGAATAAAATTGTCAAAGCTTATATCAAGTTTTGACTCTAATTTTTCATTGTTATTCAAACTTCTGTTGAATAATGGGGCATGTAAAACATTGTGGTAGCCTCGTTGTTGTTGCTTCATGTTGAACATTAGGCAACTACCCACTGCTTAGAAAATTATCATTCTCTCCTGAGTATGTTGGAGGCTTGTAGCATATTATGTCAGAAAACTTCTTGTGGCAAATAACCTGTCTTCTACATAACCCCATTGAACTCATATTGTGAAATGAGAGATCATGAGAAAGAAATATATAGTGAATTGATTGTAACTTATAATTCTAATGTAGACGATCCTCTGAGTTTCTTGAATGTTCCTGAAGCATGATTTAGTGTTTAGCCTGATGTCGATAACTGTTTAAAGTGGTTTCCTTCATTTGTTCAGGCTCTAGACTGCGAGTTTGTACATTATTTCTTACGGCTGCTTGAAGATAATCTTCCACAGTGTGAAAACCCTGCTCGAACTAAAGCACTCATAGTCAAAATATTGAAAAACATGTCTGGATCTTTGAATGGGGCGGCAGTTGGGAGTGTTCTAGAACATTCTACCATTTGGCCTGTATACAGCGAACAGAATCATGATTTGTTCATCACCAGCGTTCCATCTACTTCCTACCTCACAGGTAAGAAGTCTGTTACTCGTCGTTGTCTAATACTTATTGTGGTAACATAATTAGACAACACTAATAGATTTTTGAATTTGTAACATCTTACATTTGGTAAGTGTCCTAGTTTTATGTTCCAATGTTTTTGCTGCGGAAATATAATTCTTTTATTGTAGCAGTCAGTGACCTCAATTTGTTTACCACTGCCTTAACTATTATACCATAAGAAAATGTAGGTAGTACCTTGAGTGTAGAAGCTCAATTCCTGTTTGTTATTCAGGTTTGTACTACCCTTGAGCCTGACTAATTCACGTCTTTATTTCTATTCCAGGCCCTACTACTGCGGGGTATTTGACACAAGGGCCTAAACCAATACTTAATGTCCCTCCACCAGTAGAGCATGATGATCGTAACTAGCCCTCTATTACTAATAATACTTATCTAATTAATGTTCCTACTAAATTCAAGTTCATCTTGCTGAATTTGAAGGTATATTTAAATTTATACCAAAATCATGAGTTAGTTCCATTATTTTCTGTTGTCAACATATTCTTCCTGTGTTAAAATTGAAGTTGGAGTATTTTGTAATATTGTGTTGATCAAACTGATATATCTTTTTGGAAAATGTGATAAATTTTGTATATTCAGTGTATAATTGTACATAAGACAAGTTGTTGAATGAGAGAATGAGTATCGGTATTTGCTAAGCTAGAGTAATCTGGTTAATTCGGTCTGTTGTGTCATGATACTCTAATTGTGATAGTGTACTCACTTTTATTCGAAAGTAGAGTCATGAATACACAAAGATCAGTGGTAACTACCAAGATCCATGTACACTTATTTACTAAGTACGTTAAGAATAAAGATTGATGGACAATTAGAACTGATCACTTAAAATCGCCAAAACACGTCATATGGTGATTTCAAACTAGTGCCTTCAATTTGTACACTCTCAATTCAGTGGTTTACAAATTACTAATCAAACAGTGGGATAGAGCCAACTCACTAAATTCTAGGAAAATTCTGTTAATCCGTGGTTTATTTTAATCAAGATTTATGTTCGTTATGTTTACTTTTATGATGGAGGCAAAATGCTTCTCGATGTTCATTGTGTTTAAGGAAATAACTATTTTCTCAACATTCCCTGTGAATTTACATTAATTAAAGAACCGATTGTCAAACACTCGAGTTATGGATGTGAAACCTCATCATTTAGCAATGGGATTTACTTTCCTTCACTCTGCGTCGGCGATAATGTCGTGTAATTGGCTAGTCATCTAATATTTACTTTAATCTCTGTCACTCTTTTCAATTGTGTGGTAAGCGTGTATGGCAACGGTACCAAATTTGAAAATGGAGGTTCAATCGGGCTCTGGAAGCTACAGAGAATGCGTTGGAAATGGGCGTGCTCTGCCCAAGAACATGGTGCAACACCACATACACTACAGCATCCCCCAGGGAACTGTCATAGATGAGCTGTCTTCTAACCACTTTCCAGTCGTCATAGAACTGGGTATTTGTTCACTCATTATGCAGCCATCCAACTGGAAGATATATACTGATGCTATCAATGTACTCACTGATCCCCAAATCCGTCTCTAAACTACCCAAAACGTGGATAAAGCAGTCACAATTCTTACCAGAAACTGAGTAAACAGCGAAAGGGTGGATTTTGAAGGCGAAGTTAAAGGCACAAAACAGCCCAGACAGCTGACGGACAATGCAGATTTGGAATTCCGATGTCTTGAAATGTTAAGTATCTAGGTATTAAAGTAATTGGGACCTAATTTTGAAGGGGTCGTAAAAACGTTTTCCTGGTTGAAAAAAAAGGTGTGGATAATAAACCAAGATCAATTTAGAGTCCAAATGTCACTGAGATACCGTCGAATGTATGCAAAACGTTCCACGATGAGGTTGTAATTGTTGATGTGTTGGTGAAATCCGTTTGCCTGAAATCAAGTTTTTGCATCAACCATTAAATAAAATTACGGTTGTATCTGTTTGGCGATTTGCCCCGACTGTTAGTCAGAAAATCACCATTTGAGAAAAAGGGCTGTGGTCGTATTGACAGAAAATGGCTGAACGAACTCAGCTCAAACTTCATATCTGACCACCAAAACAACATGGGATGTGAAAATAAGGGGTAAAGTAAATGCAGTCTAAAATTAACTATAGTTATTATTGTGATCAAAATACCAACTTTTTTTTTTCTAAAAACGGGCCTAATGATTTTGATGATATTTTTTGTATGAGCTGTTCCAAATAATATGACAGTACTAGAACACTTTCTGGTCCACCTGAAACCCGGGCTAAGGTAAGGAAAAACTCTAGAATCTCCCAACGTATTAAACAACTACTTGCTATTAAAAAGGCCTGTAAAAGGTGGTGGGGGAAAACTCTTGCTATCTTCCTCAAAAAACAGTGTACAACAGTTCGACGAGGGAACTTGAACAAGCTTTGAAAGTGGAGCATCACGCTGCTACTATCTCAGAACCATCATCTCTTGATCCTTGTGGAGGAAAACTCGTTACCTAACCAAAGAAACCAGGTGATCCCCCCCCCCCCCTTGAGAGATGGAAACATGTTTCATTGTATGTCAATCAAAAACCCATTGCTCTTGTCAATTATGTTCTGTTAACACAATTCACACCCAATCCATCGCACGACACACATTTTGAAACCAAAATCCAAACCAGGCTCGAAGAACCACTTCAACTTTCACCATTCACCACTTATTTTACTCCCGGTCAGGTGCGAAATGCTATATCTGGCACTTCAACCAAAAAAGCTCCAGAGTACGACTTGATTTCACAACCACTCCGAAAAGCAATACCTTGCAAGCCAATCTTACTCCTTGCTCAAATATATAATGCTATGCTTTGCCTCAGTTACTTTCCCAAGTCCTGGAAGTTTGCAATCATAACTATGAGTGCCAATCCTGGAAAAGAGTGAACTGGTCCAGCCACATATAGACCAGACCTATCAGCTTGTTCTCGAAAATATTTGAACGTCCTCTGCTACCAATCTTATTGAGGATGATTAGCCAAGTGCTACCTGTTACACAATTTGGATTTCAGAGTTCCCATTCTTGCATTCAACAGTTTCACAGAACGGTGGATAGTATTCCATCAGTATTCCCGACACATTTGAGAGCAAGGAAGCAAGCCATGCAGTGTTCCTGGGCACAGAAAAACGTTCGATCGAGTTTGGAAACAGGGATTGTTGGTCGAACCAAAGCCAGAGAGAGATAAAGCCATGTGTCCCGCAAAGAAGTTCCCTCAAGCCCATTCTTTATCCGTTCTGTGTTCAAACTTCCCAACTCTTCCACTCTCATTGCTGCACAATGAGCTGATGATCAGGTAATTTCGTCTTCCGGATCTCATCAGGTATCACTGACAGAGCTGCAGAATTATGTTGACCAACTCTAGACCGGAGAACAAAAATACGCATATGCAGTTCATCTATAAAAGGAGGAAAATATCGTCTTCCCCCAGCTGAATATTACACCCATCCCTCACAAACAAGTTGTCAGATACCTCGGTCTGAGGCTCGACCCAAGAACTGACTTGGGAAGCCCATATCATTAAAATTTTGCAGAGAGCAAGGCACCGCTTCCAGCAATTACACTATCTCCTGAATAGTAGCTCAGAATCATCTCAGGCGCCCCATGGTAAGTAGGAAACTCTCTTCAAATTCCTCTAGTCAGTCAAGTGCTATGTACCACGTATTGAAAACTACACAGCACTATGTGAGACCACGCAAACGAACTCATGGCCTGTATTAAACAACTCCCAACCTCCAAGATCCGTATGACGCCCCGAATGAGAAAGACCACTAGACTTGCTATGAGTAATTCAAGTACCCAACTTAACCGACAAAAAAAACATAAATACTAACTATTCCTATTCTCTATTTAATTATAAAATATAATATACATTGATTGTTTGTCGTAAATATTATCAATGCAATTATTATCAGGGACTGTCAGTAGAGCTACTTTGTACTATATCTATCTAAACCATAATGTAAAATAAATTACAATAAAGTTGAGTTAATTATCTATTTAAAAAAAGAAACTAGTAGCGCTTATCAAAATTTATTACGTTGTTTCTACTTATCTTGATACTCAATTACATCATTGTACTGACGAAGAACTAAAGGGGATGATTAAGATGGTAGAACAAAGAGGTAAAATCAAAACGGATAACGATATATAACAAAACTGAGAGCAGTGTATTTCTGTGCTAATATTAAATAAAATTAAAAATTCATAGTATTTACAGTATCACAAAACAGTATTATTACTATCAATATTTTTCTGCTCTAAAAACCACATGGCAAATCAGATTTTTTTGTTTTGTTGCTTTTTTTTTTTTTTTTTCAAAATATTACGTTCCACTTTACAGTAATATTGACATTGAGTAAACAAGTAGTTTGGTATATTGACACAATATAAGTGGTTAGCTAGTTTACCAGATCGTGCTATGGGAAGCACCCGATTTCATAATCAATAAATACGCATAACGACTATGCAATAAGATTCTGAAGCTCACTGGAGATGATCAATTTTACCATAATATTCGAAAAAGTGTCAACTAGTCGGGATACAAAACGTTGATTGTGATGAAAGAAACTCGCCCATAATACTATTGCAGTATGAAAAATGAATCCCACTACGTTAACCCATTCAGTCGTTTTCTTTCTTTAAATATGAGCTCAGGCTGCTTTTAAAGAAACTAGGAGAGTGGGGAGCTTACTAAGAGCTTGAAAGTAGCGCATTTTATTTTTTTTTAAACTTCAGTGTGCAACACACTGTGTAATGTTTCTTATTCTGACTAGTGTTTGGAGATTTGCTGCATATAGGTACTGTTTACTGTTATTACATTCACAACTACTCACAAACGAATTCAATTAAAAACAGTAGGTTATTAAATAATGATTGCACCAGCTTTAATTTTCCATTTGATTACAGTCTACAACTCCAAACATCTTAATAGTATAAGGGTAGGCTGAAAAGTAACATACATATCTTTGTAAAACATGAACACATTGAAATAGCAAGATGGGCTAAAAGTGAATGAAAGTGCAATTCTCTTTAGATACAAAACTATGGATTTATTCTTCAATGCAGTCACCATTAAATCAAACACATTCTCTCCAACAAGTAATACACACTTTTATCACATCGCTTTAAAACGTTACAATTTTTCCCAAGTTCTCTCCTCATCGTCAGAGGTACAATGATCACTCTTAAGGTGTCTCTTTTGTAAAGAGATAAAAGAAATTTGGGGGGCTAGAATCAGTTTAAACTTTAGGTATTGCAGCTTTCAATTAAACATGCAATGTAAGGGCAGTATCCCAATAGTTTGATAATGACACTGACAAGTTCTTTACTTACACAAATGAAATAAAAGGTACCTACTTGAGTCGCTTGCAAAGTCTATATGAATAAAATCATGGAAATTTGCTAAAATCATTCATAGCAACGACCAAAATGTTAAGTGTGGCCTTCCAGCTTTTTCAAAAGCAGAATGAAAACGTTTGTGTATGGATGCACAATTGGCTCATGAGTCTCAGTAGGAATCATACTTTCCTAGACGAATTTATAATTGTATGAGGTTTAACTAGTGCTGGAATAGCATGGCACAAAGAGTCAACAGAAGAAGTTCACCTAACTAAGTAAAGACAGGGTATATCCTATCTGAATGCCACTGGATGCACTTCTGTAAGTTGTTCCGTTCGCTGTACTGGCATAGGGCATTCCTTTCCCACTCCAAGCGGAGGTTTTGGGAACCATATCTATTTACCACGAGGTATATCCACAAAGTAAGCTCCGTTTCAATGTCTATCTGCGGCAGCACTACATACTCAGTTCCGAGCAAATGCACCAGTCACTCTGAGTCAAGCAGAAGAAATATACGCCATTTTCAGATCACTGCTTACGTGTTCTTTTTAGTGTTTCTTTATGGCGTCAGCCTTAATTAAATATGCCGCAGCTTTTGAAATCAGATCTGATTTGTTTTTTCAATGTTAAAATAGGTGAAATTTATCAACGGGTTAACTACACTGAGCGATCAATGGAATGGTGGCACAGCTAAGCTAAGCCTAGGCTAATCTTGACACTTCGAAAACTTATATGCACCATTTTTTGATACAGAAAAGGCGTTTTGCAGATTGATTTCTTACCGCAAGGCTAAACAATCAATCCTCGTGTTAACTGCAAGACCATTAGAAAATTGCATTGAGGATTACTGTCACAAGGTGTTGTTCAATTTAACAGTTGTTCAAATTAAGCAGCATTTTGTGCAATAAATATTTTTTCTGTATCTGTAACCCTTTTTTTTCTACCGAACGAAACTTACATTGGGAATATACCTCATAAGCCTGCAAGCAATATCAGCAAAAAATTACAAAAAGCCGTTCAGAATGTATGTGATAGGATTGAAAATACACTCTGGTTACCTGTTTCGAGGGTGCAAGAGGCAATAGTACTATAGAACCACTTGGTTTACATTTTGCAAGAAATTAAAGTGTTGCAGCTTTGTCAGCCTTGATAAGGCTCAAGAAGAATGCAGATTGCGAAAAATTCAAATACACTTACCAAGTGTCAAAATAGATTGATGTTGGTAAAATTGATGCAAACTGGGACAAGATGATATTAATTAATATATCATGTTGTAATAAATAAGAGGTTACAATTAAGGAAAGCAATAGTGAACAACTTTCAATAAAGACGCCAAACACGTTGAAGAATTTATCGAATGAGCATGGTACATTTACTATTCAGTACAAAGAACTAGAGGGACGTGAATAGCGAACTAAGTTCTGAACTGGGATACAAGACAAAGGATATAGAACAAAAATTCAAATTGATTGTTGGTGTCGTTTATAGACTACCTGGGCTTGGAAAGATTACTGAAGTTTTTGACATAATCGTAGTACAGGTAACTATAAACTCTGACATCCACTCAACTAATCAATTTTACATATTTGTTGTACCTTTCGCTTCTGCTACAGTTTGACATAAGCGTCAAAAATCAGACCTACTGTGGTATTGTGTCACAGGTGAAGCCGCAGACAAACGCAGTTTTAATTCAGTTGGGGTGAAAGTAATAAATGTATACAATACAATATTCCTCATTTTCATTTGTTTTTGTCAACATTTCTGGGTAGTTGTGTGGGTGTAGCACACAAGAAATAAACAGCTAAGAAACTATTGATGTTAAAGCGGCGATGATTGGAGTCAGACCTTGAATAATCTTGAATGAAAGCGATTGACTTCGATCAGATAAATTACAGGCTTCATCTAGATTGCTCTCTGGTGTTCAGTGGATGTTGAGCGAGTGACCGGGCTCTTGCATGATAGCCTAACCTCAGCCTCCATGATATGCGACCGATATAACTTTCTCAAGGGGTTAAGGAACCGTCATATTGATAAGGAAATAGACTAGATAGGCTTCTACAAAATGCAATATGAGCTCATACGTTTCATACTTGTCTCCCAATATTTTCAAGCTCTCTCTCTCCCTCTCTACTCAAAATTTGCATAATTCCACCAGATCAGTAAAAGTTCTCTGCAAATGAGAGCGTTGGTATCCATGTCTCAGATTAGTGTCTCACTTGGACAATCACATCGATTTTCTCTCTGGGTAACAATAAATGTTCATTAAGTATTATATTTGATGCATTTCTGTTTGTTGTGGTACACTCGTGTCAGCTTCTTGTTTATTTACTAATCCGATGTCAATGGACATATCAAGGGTGTTAAGGATTTATTGAAACATCTCTTTCAGGCAGCGTGTAGTAAAAATTGAAATGTGGGGAAGATATAAATAGAAACTTGAAATCCGTCTTAGTGGCCCTCATAATGGTCTCAATCCTTCCTGTGGTGTGAAGGAAGTTTTCAACCTGAAGAGGCTACAATTGAAGTAGATTCTTCTCTTCCTATACATCTTACATGATCTCCAAGCAAAAGGGATGGAGTATTCACATTCCTGGAGGCTTTGGCTTCAAAGCCATATTTTTACCCTACCTCTTACGATTCTGTGTTGAAGAAATATGTAGGAATACCATTGTCAGCCATTCAAGATACAACCATTTTATGTAGAGCGTGTAATTTATAGCCCCTCATAGTTATACCAGATATATATAGTTCAAATGTTGATCTAATTAAAGAAATAATTTTTTAATGCAACTAATAATGGGTTAACTTAATCATGTAACCATACATGTCACAATCAACAACAATTGTGTATTTAGATCATCGTACAATTCACTTTTTTGTACTACAGTAACAATATACCAAATTAACATACACGTATTATTATGCTACCCCCCCCCCCCCTGTGCTTTGAAACATTGACTGAATACCGTAATTTTGTTGACATTGCAGTAGGCACATCAAGTTCAAATCCATTTTTCACTATTCTGCCATGCCCATGGTTAGGACCAGTTGCACCAAACTTTTTTGACATGTAATTCACACTTATAGGTGGAGGGACAAACTTTTAATGAATTTGCCAATGTACCGACCAGGCATTAACAGATAATTAGCCAGCAAGAGTTAAATAATCAGCTATCTGCCTTTGTAGGGTAATAATGTGTTACCCCTCCTACCTGTTTATTTCAACTTATTCACCTTTGTTTGTTTCAACTTCGTCTAACTACCGAATCAGTCCGTTCACTTTGCTTTTATTGATTCGATTTTATGATGCAGATAATAACAGAAATGACTAACACTCAGTGAGCTGTAACCAGAAAATCAATGCGGACGGGAATAGGGTTAAAACGAAAAATTTGGCTGAGAACTATTCATTTTGAGGTTCTGAGTAAACTTGAAGTGAACCTCGTACTTTACAGCTACTATCCTCTTCACAAATTTCTTCTTAAAGTTAGAGCACACTGTCCCAAACTGAAGTAACTTGTAGGTGCAACTGGACCTCAATGTTTTCCAATAGTTTTGACACACAGTTAAAAACATTGAGGTGTTTGAGAAGGAATGCTTAAGAGACCAGATGTTGTAGCTAAGTATTGTAAGAGTAAAGCAAAATAAAATTAAGAGAACATTATTTAGGGCTTAACTCAAAAGGTAAAGTAAAACAATGGCCCGTAATTTTGTACTGAGCCATAGATTACCAAAAACTGTAAAAGTACAAGTAAGAATTGAGCAAGATATTCATACATCTCAGGCGAACAATTTATAAGTAGCCTCATTTATGGAAAACTCACATCAAACATGGAAAAAGTAGGTATTGATTGCACATCCCCTCATAAGGAATGATTACAATTACAAAACACAAGTGGTCCCATATGTATACCTTCCTCTTTTCCTATGTTCCGTTACCTAATAGAAAATGATATAACTATAAGCAAATTTGTGGATGTTGGGAAGGAAACAGAGAACTTATTTTTGGACATCATCCATTAAACTTCCAAAATATAACCAAATTTATTATTAAATCCTAACATAAACTATAAATACATAAACGAATCCCTTACACGGTTACATATCAACTCAGACAGTGAGACATTGTGAAACAAAAAAAAGCCTGGTGAGAAGCATCAGACAATGTTTTAGATGTTGAATATTCATAAAAGCTCTAAGCCTTCACAAAGGTGAATGAAAACATTACTTAGAATAATATGTAGCAGCGTAGTAGGTTACGTTATTCTCAAGTAAAATGGGCAGGGGAAACGAAAACAAACAAACAGCAGACACAAAATGTGATATGCGCATGGGTTGAAGACTCAATGAACACTGAGTACAAGAGTTTAATTGGACTGCTAATAAATCACGCAGCAGAGAATCCCCCTCTAGGTTTGAACACACATGTTAATCACACAGTCAACTAGCATGAGATGGTGGGATGATGTTCAGGTTTGGTGGCTGACTGCTTAATACTGCAGATGGAACATTGAATAATTTTGTTGTTGTCTAATCTAGTTCTCATTTGCTTGGGTGGACTATAGATGATGGATGAGCGGTAACCGCAGTTTTTCCAATTGTGGAAAATCTGTTGTATGTGTAACAAGCACGAAGAAAGTAAAAATTGCATGAGAACTATTACATTTCCAAGAATCAATTTTCACTGATGCAGTAAACTTCAAGTGATGATGCGAGGTGAGTGGAGACCTTCAACTTTTTTGTCAATATCTGGACAATGCTGGCTACCCTGGCCCCAGTCATGCAAGTCCCAAGAATTAGCCAGGCGGTGGGTCAGCCGGTGAGCGATTGAAAAACCACAACTTCCTTCAAGCTGAGTCAACACAATTATGACTTGCCTGAAAAATGAAAACACTGTTTTAATATTTAAATTATTTTATTAAGTATGACCAATTTGTAGGGTTCTGTAAGCAGCAGGGGAATATTACCCTCACTGCCCCAATGAAGATAATAACACTCCTGAACCTCCCAAGCATGGAACATAAGGAAAAGGCGTACAGATTGAGCAGAAATGATTGATATCCAGCCCAGCCTCATGCAATGTGAGAGACAGTTCCAGGCCAGTGCTGTGCTGGGAGGGATCGCTTTGATGTTGGTTTGTGCCTGGAGAAATTTCATGTCATTCAAATGTAAGACACAGTTTTTAACCTTGTGACAAACACCGGGATTTTCGTGTTCAATCTCCTAGCCTGTCCACTTTCAGGGTAGAGGCTGGCTATTTGCTTTCACCTCCAAAGATAAATACTTCAGTACTGTAGAGTATGCGTCAGTAAGGAACAGAAATATGAATCAAGAGTTTTCTAGTAGCAGTATTATGAGGAGAGAAAGAGAGTGCTACGTGGAAATTGGAAATGTTGGGGAGCCACTGACTCAGGCAAAAGTTACAGTGATTCCGAGCTCTGGTCCTACACCCTGAGTTTCCTCAGAATATCATTCTTTGTCTTTGACCTTTAGATACCTACAATGAGTCAGGTGATACGAGGGAGAGCAGGTGTGAGTCTATCATAAGGTCTCAGCGCCAGCTGCCCTGTTTGTCACAAGCATTATCTATACATTTGATGATAATGAGGCAATTGGGGAATGGGTAACTTCCGGCAAAAAGGAGAAGTACAGTCAGGGCCTGACAGGAACAATGAAAATAGGAAAATCGAGGATGGTGGACCGGCGACAGTTATTTCCAAACACACCTTTGCAGGGTATTGAACAAAGTAGACTACTTCTGTAGCTAGAGCTTGGAGAGCATTGTGTATGAGGCAGAATACCGCTCTTTACCTACTACCAATGGGAGGGCGCATTAAGAGATTCCATTGAAGTAGATGCCCAGGCAGAAGTTGGGCCAATGATAGGGGAAGGAAAGGGAGATACAGATAACCCTTTGGAACGAAAAAGTGATGCCACTAGAGTGATTTTGAAATTCTTGCACACACCTAAATGCATAAAGCGTGCCAATCTTTGTGATACATTCACAAAAACTTTGAGCTCCCCCCCCCTCTCCTAAGCTGATGCAACTGGGGAACCCTCACTGCAGCCTCGAATGGGCCTATTGTGTGGGCATACATGAGCCACTTGGTGTCCTCCCAGTTCCATCCCCAGCTCTGGTGGAACTTTCCTAATGCGACGTCCCCACCAATCTCGCACAAAATACAAGATGAACTCGATGCCCATACCTGTGGCTGAGGGGCACTAAGCACTCTGAGGTGCACTGCAGTCAGCCCCTCACAAATGCGCAGTACATGCACCCAACCTGCCTTACCAATCGTCGCCAGTTCACAGGCCACTTACTGTCTTTATACTTTCTCTCTCCAGACTGAGGATCTCTCCTGTTTGAGAGTTTGGTAAACATCCTTGACTGTCTATGGCCAGGTACACCGTGGCAATAGGCAGTCTCGCACTTCTCCTCCCAGTTGCCAACCTCCTTGATCAAGGAACTCTTGATGATCCCCATGAATGTGTGTTCCATTTGAATAAATGAAATGAAACAATAAATCACGGAGGGAGAATTTGGTGGGATGTTTTTATTCTAGTATGCAACATTTTAGGAAAAATACTCCAGTATGCTGATAGACCCCCACTCAACAATTGTAATATTATTTTCAATACAAAATTTCCTGCTTACTGTGTTACACGAAAAACCTTTCTACGATTTGACCAAAACATAGCAAATTATTCAAAATCTTAGCAATAACTTGACCAATGCAATCTATCATACCTGTGAAGAGGTGGTACTGAATCAACTGTACGCAGTTCTCCTCTTGTAGAAACAACATTGTAACTCTCTTGACAATCACACTTGACATGAATCCATTTATTTTCATGTCTATTCTCCACCATTACAACTAAGCCTGCCCAGCCTTTGGTGAGGTAGTACGCAGTCATACCTTCTCTTCCCTACGTAACAATAAAAAAGAATTATTTGTTTGCCAGTAAAATAGTTCACAGCAGTTCTATCAATATAAACGTAGGCAGTAGATCAGAAAAGCTGGCTGAGTAAAATTGCACGCAACAAAATGATCAAGTACTCTGTATGAACACCATTTTCCAGATGGAATTTTTTGTTGTATGATGGCTTCACTTTGCAAAGAATGAGGAGCATGTTGGAGATGTGGCTGGCCATGTTCCTAGTTCCCAAGGCCACATGTATTGATTCACACGATTTATTGACTATCCAAATGGGAGATGATTGGTTGGTTGGTTTGCTGCCTGCCATTTTTCCCCTTGTACATTTCAACATTGGATCGTCTAAAACTATAATTTGCTGTTTGTAGTGTAGTAAGTGTTTTATCTCTACCTTGACGACCTGTTTATATTACCAAGCTGCTAAACGCGTTTTTAATTTGACTATTTACTGTATTATTAGACTTGTTTGCCTCTCGAAAAATGTTTGCCATATTAAATCCGAGCACCAGGTTGTTTTTTCAAATGAAGGAGTCATGTCATTTCAGTTCATTTTAAAACAAAAAAGTAGGATAATTATGAAGCACGCAGCTTTTCTTAACCGTTCATTGTGTGGTCTGATCTAAGAAAAGAGTGTATATTTTATTTGGTTGGTTCGTAATTCCCAGCAAACTTGCTGACTAACAAGTTGTATAAGTACAAACTTTCAGGCTGCCTCACAACTAATAGCGTAATGGTTTGATCTTGGAAGATCAGGGTTTGCTTCAATAAGACTGATAGTAATACAAGAACCATCAACATGAAAGCTAGGGAAAACACTACCTTGTGTTTTAGCGAACATTAGTCCAACCTTGTACACACACGCAGCATTTAGCTGACAATTAGATGATAGTAAGTAGTGACCAAAGCTCAGAAAGTAGGCAACACCAACAGAAAGAGTGGTCAGAGCCTTTACTTACAGAAATCAAAATAAAAACCAAACAAGAAATTCAAGGCTATAATTCTATACAATGGATGTCACCACCTTTCACTTTTTCTCGTGCCATAACCATCTGAACTGATTGCCTTAGATTGTTGCAATAAGTACAGTCACCCACTACACGAGTTTTTACAGAATATGTGACTGGAATGACAATACTGTCGTCAAATTGAGTATGAAGATTCGGCAAAAGGAAATTTAACAGAGGTAAAGCATTGGACTAGAAGCTCAGGTGTTGGTAAGGATCCAAGTAGGGTGTTTCAATTGTTGAGTTTGTAGGGATCCACAGCAATAGCAGCAACAGTGGTAGCTCAGGTGATTAGGCTTTAGGCGAACACTGGTAGCCCAACAGGGTAGCAGAAGGAAGCTACTGATGTCCTGTTATACAGGGACGAGGTCCAAGAAGGTCCACTGAGTTTTGAGAAGTGTAAGAGATGCTACCACGTTGGAAAGACAAGAGGCCTGAGTATACAGAGCTGCCCCCAAAGCAGCAGTCTTTGTTGTTCTCAGTCAAATAGTGTAAAGGACTATCCAGATCTGTCAAAAGGAACGGTACCTGGAGAGTTTGAGAGGTGTGAGTCAGGAGAGATGAGAGCTCTACTCGTAGACTGTGTTGGAATTGTGGATAATGACAAGGTGTTGACCACAATGCTTTATACCATGAATAGCTGGAGAGCATGCGTTTCAAATAACAAATGGGAGGAAACTATAGAAGAGGTTGACAACCAATTCCCAGAATGAGGACGCATCAAGACAGAAGAAGAGGGACATGGTTTCTAAGCTGCGATATTTCCACACCCCCTCCTTATTAACAAACAGGAATAGACATTAGGGACTCTCAGAAAATGAGGGAAAATCCCATCATCGTCCATGGAATTGCCATGCAGCTCCAAACATGTTGCTAAGAGGCTCCCAGTTCATAGTACAATGTCAAATGAAAGCGTACAACAGTAAGGGTACTACATTATATAGTTTTTATGTAAGTTTGGCATCAGGAATAAACTGGTGTTATGTCACGAGCTTGACATTGTGTTAAGACTAATATTAATACTGAATGATACCTCGTGTCGCTGTCCTTTCGTGAGGGTTAAACTGATGATAGCATCAGCTAAAATGTATGCCGGAGGAGAGATGGGTTCAACAATAAGATGTTTTGAACTATGAATCGCTAAAACGTATTCTGGGAAATTAGCTGGATCTTCAATTCCTGAAAATTTTACACAACACAAAATATAATTACTAAAAGGAATGGAATTAGCTGTAATTTGAAATAAATAGAAAGAAATGAATAAATTACCTGTGTGCCAATGATTGAACGCCAAGCAAACTACGATATACAGATTGCTTTCGAGCATCTTATGGCAACCAACGAACCCTCTCACTTGACGCTTACTGTGTTCGACTAGTCGTCCAACAGATGGATTTACAGGGCTACGAGTTCGAAATACCACTACACAGAGATCTAATTGAGAGCGTTGGGACTTTTCAGAATTCCTGCAACAAAAATAGAAACTTAGAACTTAGTTGGTTGTGAGGTAGGGACTAAGACAAGTTTGGCAAACATCGAGTAATCAATGAACTACGTAACCACTCATGAATGCTGGCCCGAAACTCTTCACTTGAAGTCGTTTTTTTAAAAGTTTGTACGGGTTGATTAACAATCCAACCACTTACCGTTGACCCTCTTGAAAAAGAGAGAATTCGGCTTCAGTTGGTTCTAACACTGTTAGTAAGAGACATGATAAATGATCCACAGACGACAACGGCGGAAGTGTTCCTTGGCTTCTCATTTCATTCCATCCATTATTTCTGACCTTACAAATATCTATGCAGTCAAAATACCTGAGAACAAAGGCAACTAATTTAAAACGTCAGTAGTCAAACAGAGTCAGTAGGAACATGTGAAGGAAATGAGAGATGAAGGGGGGGGGGGGGATGTAAATGTCTTGGGAAGGAACAAATTCAATTAGACAGTTACAACTGATACATGAATGTTATTGCTACATTAATGATGTTTTGGTTAATTATTCACTCTGAATTAGACGCCAAAATGTGATGCTTAACGTTTCAAGGCATGGGGATTTCAAATCAGCAATGTTTGTCAGAGCCATTTTTGGCCATTAAGCAGTTCTATAAAATCCGTTCTAGCACGGGAAAGTTCTTTTTGGTATCTAGTTGTGAAAGCCTACATAGAAATCCGATCAGTTGTTATGGGCATAAAATTGTTTTAAAATCAATGAAAGACCAAATTTTGGCAGTTTTTATTGCATTGAGGTTGTGCTTGGTGTCGTTTCCTCGGCATTTTTTGATGCTGAGTCATACAGGGCCAGTTCCAGAGGGGTAGTACTGCGTCTACTCAGAAAACAGTGAAATCATGACAAATATAGTGAATAAACAAAGGTGAATTCTGCAACTTGAAGGAACACGCAGGATAGTCTAATGAAAGTTACCGTTTCTGCCCCAGCCGGCATGCATTTCCCACTTTACCTCCTGTCTCACTACAACCATCCATCAGTTTGAATCGTGCCTAGTATATCTCACAAAATGTCAATTTTCATTATTCTGTTGTAGTCAGGTCATGTTTTTCGCACTGTTTACTAATATTTTTCAATGCTGGATCATATGGAATGAGTCTTGGGTGTGAGACTGCGTCAAGCTTCATAACCAGGAAATTATCGAAAATACTGATGGAACAGAACGTACTGAATACTCCTAATCATGCTGCGTAAGAGAACAATAAATCGGTGTCTGCAAATCCCCTACACTCACAATTTTATGGCTTCCATATTGTAAACTTCAGAGTCAAAACCAATAATAAGAAAGCATATGCATATGAATATGTGTGGTTTGAGATGTCACACAGTACACTCTAAAATAACTTCTGCACGCATCACGCAGCTTTCCACACTCATGCCACAAATATAATGTTGGGCTATCCAAACATACAGTGGGCCTTCATTCAATGCGTTTCTATCAAAATTCTCAACGAGAGTACAATTTAGGTACTACTCTGTGAGTTTAATCAAAATTGTTTTGACCGTTTTAGAAAAAAAAGTACAAACCGAACTTCAAATGTTAGGAGAATTTAAATTTCTGGTGTATTTTGGCTTATACCTTATACTGCTCCCTGATGAGTTCCAGAAATAGTTGTAGGGAACAAAATTGGGTTATAGGTTGCTGAAAGAAACTCGGTCAGGTTGATCTAATTTAGTCAGGCATATGAGAAATTGAAGAAACAATATCTGGTGCGTTGCAACACACAACTTTCCTTAGCTCTACGTCAATTCACTTTTTACATGGCCAATTCTGTTTAATCAATTCATTTATCACTCAGTTAATTGTAACTTGGTCAAACAACACTTCACAGTATCAGGAAGCAGTAGCGCCTACAGTTCCGGAATTTATTGTGCTGCTCGTACTCATTCCAGAACCATTACTGAGCAATTGGTACACAGATAATGAATGAGACTGTAAACACGAATTTTTTGAAGAAGGATAGTAATCACTTTGGCAGAGTTATTGGGTAAAAACTTTTAGAACTGGTAGTAAGCGGAACGGCATTAGTTGAAATTCCGGAATTTCTGGAGTGAGCCCCATGTATCTCATGAGCGTTTTCAAACACTCACCCTATAGGTATTGGATTGGATTACAATACCAATTTTTTTAAACATTCTAGTAACATGCCAGCATAGTTTATAAGGAAAAACTGCGCTAAAAACGCTTTTCGTCGAAAATTTTGATAATTTATTGTGCTGCTCTCGTCATTTTCTCATGAATGGGAATTTTATGGTATGATTGCCTTATTGAGAGTTATGAATATAAAAAATTTAATCAAAATCGTTAGAGCCGTTTTTGAGACAAAAATATTTGGTGTTTTGATCACTATGATAACTATAGTTAAATTTCGGTGGATTTTGTTCATACCCTTATTTTGGCGTCCCATGGTAACCTGCGAGCGAGATATGAAGTTTGAGCTGATTTGGTACAGTGGTTTTCTCTAAAAATCGTTCACAGACACACAGACCATTTTCCCAAATAGTGTTTTTCGGACTCAGGAGGGTCTGAAACGTAAAGATCTGAAGAGAACTCAAAATTTTTTCTGTCAGCCGATTACATAACTTTCCTTTCTACTTTGTAGAGCCAAGGAAGTAAAAAACATTTTCTGTCTCCGCTTGAATTTTATCACTATTCAATATAATTTATGGAGCACATTTATGAGAAAATACATATAGATACAGGTACGTTGAAGTTGAGGACTTTTTTTTTTCATTGGATTTACATTGTTAAACTCGCTTTTGTAAAAAATTGTTAAAAACTGTTCGCTGCCTTCTCTATTCACTATATTTTTGCGGGGATGTTCTTAGAGTTCTAAAGGTAGGTATTGGTTAGTAGAAAATATGTTGTAAGTTTACTTATACCATGAAAACCCTCAGTTTTGAAAAAATGTCAAACAAAACAAAAGAAGTAACTCAACCAGTTCGGTTTTTTCCTGTTAACTAGACTACATACACCAGCCTCGAGCTATAATTAGATTTTTCCACTTCAGGAGGCCTCAAAACATAAAACGTTTCTGCTTGATTACATAAAAAACTCGTTGAGTAGACATCGGAAATTCATTTGTCTTCGCATTACTTTTCATTCTCAATTACAGAAGTCACTGGGTCAAAACAAAAAACAAGAACAGTATTAGTTGACAATAAGCTCACTTCAACACATCTTCAAAGGATATCCAGAAAACACCGTCTGATGCACCATGGGGCATTAAAACATCACGGAGCTGAGGAGTCCATATAGCTGAATCGTCCGACCAATCACCTTTCCACGAATAATGGCCCCAAGGGTTCCGCAATCTTAGCAGTCTTATCCCTCCATTAAGATCCCTGACGTCCAAAACTGAATACGCATGTCTAAATAGATGTTAAAATGCCATCAATATAAAGACAATAATATCCTTAATGACAATAGAAATGAACTTCTTGTCTACCTTGGTCTGAGACCTTTAGCTTGATACTCTTCTTCGTCAACTTTCATGTTCCCACCTCCACAAGAGGCCCCCATTAAATACCTCGCTTGCCTGGAACTAAGCAGTTGAGCCCATATAAGATCTTTGTCAAGTTCATCTTCGGAAGGCAAGGAACTGGGTTGAAGGGGTACACTTTCACAAGGAGCACCTGTGAATAATACCAAACCATAACACAAAAACCAAGCACATTGCTCACAATCTAGAAGAAAAATGGACTACGATATGCAATGAAAAATTGTTAAACGTCATGGTGAATTTTGAATGATTTCCACATGCTAGGGTTGCTATGTTTGGAGCAATATCTCACTACATGGAACCAACCAAGCCCCTGTCATGTGATTGCCAGTTTTCGATAGTCCAACGCACCGAAGCAACCAATTAAAAAGTACGCCATACATACAAAGGTGGAATTGGCACATGCTAGGGTTGCTGATGACATAGCCAAGTAACACTTGAGAGTTCTGGAGTGGAAGTGTGACCGACATACATGGTGCATCAAACTCGTTTGTTCTTGGGCCCTAGCCCATTCTGCCCATTTCTGTTTCACGTATGACTCAGCCAAACAAAGATACCTTGTTTGAAAAATATATTACGGCATAATGTATTTTGAGTCTTAGCATTAGGTTTACTATCCAAAAGACCTGAGGGCGTAACTTTGAAAACTAATATTGTGAATGTAGATAAGGAAAGAACTGCATTAAAGTCGATTGTTAAAATATTTAATATTTTATCGCTCTAATTCAATCATTTTCTCACGGACGAAAACGCTATATTGCCAACCAGTTGTTTGGGGCTGTCCAGGCACACACAAATTAATCAAAATTATATAATTATAATAATATTGAGGGGGGGGGGGGAAATTGGTGTTTCTATCACTATAGTAACTACACATTTTAGATGCATTTCACTCGTAACTTTCCTTTGATGTCTCATCTCAATCTGCAGGCTGAATATGATATTTGAGCTGATATAGTTATGCCATCCATTCCCTCTCAATCATGTTCATAGGCTATCACACACACACACAAGTTTTCCAAAACGTTGTTTTTCAGACTTTGAAATGCTTGATACTGGAAATGAGGAAAACTAAGAATGTGATAATCCGTGGGAAGCTTTAAAAAAAATTGAACTTGATTACTGTCTAGTCTTTGTTCTTCGTGATCATTAGAATGGTTAGCGACTCCTCTTACCTGTGAGGGTTGCAAGGCCTTCAATGGCTCTACCAGAAACCAAAGCTTCGTAACATCCATGTATTTTGGCTACTGCTTTTTCTATGAGAGGAACCCATAACTGTTTTCTTTTTGCCTAGAATATAGAATAAACAAAATCAATGCACTTTTTCAGTGAAATAAGAAGAGAAAGAGAGAGCTGTTTCTGCGTTGTATATATTTTGTTGTACCATCACCGTGAAGCAGTATGTGTATATGTGTATAGGACCATTGGAGTTGTTAAGTACTCTCAAGGATTTCATGGTAGTATGCACCCCTTTTCATATTAAAGAATCATTTTCAATAGATCTATAAAACAAATATTTATTACCTGAGAATAGACAAGGTTGCCGCGCTTGTCACACGGAAGGAGATCATCAACAAGGATGGTGATCCAACGACCATCTTTACATAAACGAACTTGATAAGCACCATGGGAGCAGTATTCTCGAGTGACCATAACTTTTCGAACCAAATCTTCCCTTTCTGCCAATACAGCAAGAGCACTAAGAAGCCAGCAGTTTCCAAGAACTCCTACAAGAAGAAAAAAAGTCAGACAGGCATGCCATAATATTTATAACAGCTAAACTAACGTACATAAAACACCTGTTAGTCGAAAACTTATTTCTCGTGTGGTTCAAGTAATGTTATTTTGCAGATGTTGCAAATCTTTCTGTAGTTGCTAACAGTATGCTCGAAAATAATGGAGAGGTTTTTCGGGGTTTCTTGCATTCATTATTTTATAGTTTTCATGCCAAAAATCTTTTAAGATACACGTCATTCATTCCTTCTGATGTATTTTGCAACTCTAAGAATTATTAAACATTGATAGGGTTGTAGTAGAAACATGGCTTGACATACTAATGTGACTGAACCTGAATAACTCACAACTACTTTCATTGCCAGGTGAAACAAGCCTACAGTTTCAATTGCTATACACAACTTTAAATTGGAGCAGGAAAGTACATTAGTAAAGGAGTAGTGAAGCATTAGCCCTGGTGATAATGAATACGGTGTCAGCTCAATATTCAAACAATTACCCTCAACTACATCGAAAGCAAGGGTTACACAGCCACAAATACATACCGTCAAGACCTCATATTGCACTTAAACAGTTAAGAACACTGGGTAATAAGACAGTTCAGTGTACTCACAGGTGTTTACATGCACGTTAAGAAGTTGCCCCATCATGGGAACTTCTTTCCATCTATGGGAGCGAAATTCCATTAGATCCAGCTGAAGTGAGTACAACACCTTAGTGGAAGGTCCCACTAACACACAACGCTGACCAAGGATTTCCTGGCAGGGGCATGGTCCACCACATGCTCTTAAAGGTTTTTACACTAGAAGCGCTCATTAGCAGCTCCTGAAATGCAGTACACTTCAAACGAGTCAGTTCAACTCTGCTATTATCAGAATGCTCCAGTACCTAAGCTGTATTCGGGTACTACCTTCTCAACCTGTAGTGCTGATAGTACTTTTAATTCTCAATAAAGCTAACACTGAACATTAGTTGACAAGAACCTGCATGGAGTGCAAGCAAATATGTGTTGCATAGCAACTTTTTGACTTGTATCTCCATGTAGAAGCAAACAAAACGTAAATAGAAAACAATAAACTGGCAAAAGAAATCCAACACATATGATCCCAATTTTTATAACCATTTTTGTGAAAACGAAAAAAACTTCTTTCCTCATTTCTTTCCTTATTCTTGGAACTAAACCCTCTAAAATATTTTTTTAACCAACAAACCTCTCAAAAAATATAACCGAAGAGCATGCATGGATCTTCACTTTGAAAACAAATTATAAAGATTTTGCTGAATTACTGATCTTTCCAAACATTTAATTTTTTGTAAATACTACAGAAGAACAAGTAAGAAACAGTTCAACACAACAAATACTCAAGGAGGTTTGAGTCAACTAGTCAGCCAACACACAACCTGTTTCCCTAATAATAACTATAAAACGAAACTAACACGTCATCACAAAGATAAACGCATTAGCAAAAAGCACGACAAAATGAGATGTGATGTCTTCAATATATATGTTAAAGCACTTTATTCTAGCACTGAACGTCTTGGGTAATAATTTTGAATATAAATATCATGAATTTGTTACATAATAGATGTCTAGGCCATGCTCTATTTGTACATAATATAGTATTGGGGTACTTAAGTACATTTGTCGTGAAAGTATTTTATTCAAGATGTGATGTAAGAAGGTGGAGGCAATAACAACCCTGTTAGGGCTATGATAAGAAAAGAAGAGTTTGAGCAGATGGAGGTGAAATTGAATGCTGATCGAATTTCAACATTCTCCTTCAATTTATCAGTTGAACAAATTTGGTTACCTGGAAAAATTTTATTTTAATTTGAAGAATTAATGAATGAAAATATGAAATAATTAGTACATATAAGCGATGTACTGCATAAGGTACATAATGTACCTTAGGTTCATTTGTATATAATCAAACGAAGTTAGTAAATGTATTAAATAATGTTCGTCATTATTGAGAACAGTACAGTATAATTAGGCAAAACAAAATGGTCAAGGATCATCTAAATATTGAACATACAAAAATATGCAATTGGATTTACACACATGCAGTACCAATAAATGAGCATGTCTCAACATTTACAGTCTAAAAGTTACTCATAACCAGGTGGAATTGTTTGTGTTTTTTTTTTTTTTTTTGTGTGTGTTTCTTGGTTTTAGCTTTGAGATAGCAAGATATTTACGTGAAAATGTTCTCAACCCCTAGATTCATTGACTGCATATGTTGTTGGCAATGAGAAATATTGTTGGAATATACCAAGATAGGTAATCTGTCCCATATGTTAAGAAAATCTAGTTATACCTAGCCATTAAGGATCATTCAGCAACACTTTGATAAGTACTAAATGAAGTTTTAGCATGGAACATGTTTCACAGTGTTATTTTTTGAGACACAATCTCGTGATACTACCTAATTTCAACTATACATACAATTACATGCTATTCAAGTTGGCACATGCATGGCTGACTTACGTAATCCTCTAAAAATATTTATAGATTCGCCACAAACACTTGTGTAAACAATGCAAGTGCACGATAAACAGAAAATCAACAATAACGTGCACTATCAAGAAACTAAGGATCCTAAAACCAACAGCAGATCACTTCGAATACCATGCCAGAATGACTACTATATGCAGAAACCTTCACCTTGGGAAATGTCTGATGGCAAGGGAGTTCGAAAAACTGCCCAATTCAGGTTATTATCACTGTCAGTGTTGATATGTTGGGGCCGTAGCCAACGAACTACTCTGTTGTCCTTAACCTCGGAAGGATTGTAATAAAGTGATTTTGGCGCAGGTGGAAAGGAGTCATCCACAAAGGGCTCTCTGTTCTAAAAAAAACCGCATTAGCAACCCATGAGTATCGTTGAAACTTCCAGGTATGATGCATGCACACAACACGAGATTCACTTGTAAATTACCAACTCGTTAGTTTCAACTGGTTCATTAAAATGAATTAACCGTAAGCATTTCGTTACAACTATGGTCATTATGTTAATTTTTACCAGTACTACATATCACATAATCTAATGATATAAAGCTCTCAGCAATGAACACATTCAAAAACCTTCAATTGCAATCTGAAATGCATCCAGGTTACTCTGAAACTAATTTCAAAGCCCAAACGATAGAAAATTCAGATGAAATGGAACAACAAACATATTATGTGAACTTTGCCTAGAAATGAACTATTACAACAAACTCACTCAAGGAAACACGATCAGATGGAAAACATCAATTGTTCTTTCATTCAGTATATAAGAACAATTAATAGAGATGGTTAATACACTTACTGTGGTTGCACGCTATTGCAATCAGTATATCAGTATATTATTTAGGCAAAATTTGATATTAACAACTTTTAGTATCTCCATCTACTGGACAAAATGAACAGTGTCTGTGAGAATTCAAACATACTGACGCTATTCTAGGAGATAGAACTCACATACAAAGGCATGACTTTATTAAAGAATGACAGCAGTCCTTGATTCGAAGACTTTCAACGAAATTCATCATTATTGTATAAATCATTGTGAGGAATTCCTTATTAATGTATTTGGGGGACACGCTACAGCCCTACTAAGAAGTAGTATCTCTGAAACACGAAGGGAAATAATACTATGGATTGATAACATTAAGACAGCAGCCTACGTATAATTAAAGACATTTAACCAATAGGATAAGTCAGTCATTCCTCGCTGGTAATATAAAGTGCCCAAGCTCTTTTAATGAGCAAGTAACAATCTACAGTCGTAAGTTGGTACTGGAGTACTAGTATGTGAGATTTCTATAAGAAGTGGGATATTTTTTACATGGAAGTAATGGAAGGGTGATGGAAGAGAGGGATTGGTTATTGAACATTCATTGTCAGGAAGTGGATTCTTTTGTCAGTAATTCCTTCAAAGATTGCTCAGTAGGTTGCATTCGTTTGTGTGATGTTTCGAATGATGTAAACAGCATCAGATTTGGTGCTGAGTGTTCATTTATGATATTGTCATCAAAGTTCCACATTTCCTAGTTCTTCCTGGTGGGAAGATGAATTCACCCAACCGATAGAACGAATTTGATGGGTAGCGTTTTCAACAGCTTTCCTAATATTAAGAGTGAAGGAACCAACCTAGATATGTACTGACTGACTTGAACAATACTAAAAAGTGTACGAACGTCTAGTTTGAAACTCACTTGCTCGCAGTAATTGAGAATGCTTTGCCACTTTGTGAGCGCTTCTTCCTCTTCCATCATTCGAAGATTTTCCGTCAGCTCACTTTTTTGCGCTTTAGACGGTGATTCTTGAAAAGTTGGGGAGAGACCGGGTGAAACTGGAGCTTGAACGGTTCTAGAACTATGACACATCTCACATGCCGGAGATGAAATTCCATTTTCATATGTACAGTGAATACATTGCCACGGCTGGTTTGGTTGGTTTTCAGATGAGTCCCAAGAAGATTTGACATCACTCGTTGTAATTGAAACCTTTGGCTTTACAAATCCTTTAGTTGTTCCTCCCGAACTATGACGCCGGGTAATAGGTTTCTGTTTGGGTATGGCTCCGCCACTCCCATGAAATAGTTTTGACTTGCCGTGGCGAGGAGACACGTTAGGATTAACATTTTTACACGGAACCTTGAGCAAACTCATTTTGTTCTGAGCTTTACATGCAATACAATGATGACTTCCAATGGGATTTCGCAGCGTACACTGTAAGCAAGTCCAAAATTCGCCCTTACGTAGAGTCATATCACAGACAGCAGATACACTTTTCAATTTTGAACCACCGCATACCACACATGCCTTTGAATATTCAGAGTTTACCAGTGTGCATTTTCGGCAAGCCCACTCTTTGCTCTCACGTTCACAAGTGAAGGAAGCAGCATTCTTATCCCAACCAAATTGTTTCAAACTATCTTCTCTGTTACTAGCATCATCATCATCATCCTTCTTTAGTGTATAATGAACATCATCTTTAGTAACAGTTATAAGGCTAGGTTCAGTCAATGAAGGAGGAGTACGAAGAGAGCAGCATATATCACATTTCTCTGATAAGAAAGGATTATAGGCGTACGAACATTTTATGCAGGTCCATTTTCTATCCAAATTTGGAGAAGCTTTGAATTTATCAAAATTACTGCCTACTTGAACCGAATCTCCTAAAGATAAGCTAGAATTTAAATTTGAAAATAAATTACTATGACAACTTGGTACATCATTCGCATTCGGGTTTAGATCATTTGACTCATTTTTACTAACACAAACGTAATTATTCAACTTTTGACCAGAAAGGGATGAAGATAAATGAAGATTCAAGTTATTTACTGAGCCACAAAAAGAAATTTCTTGTGAACTTTTAGATTCCAAGTTTCCTATGCACAACCGATTATCTCTATTGCTAACTTCAGGCTGACAAACATCGCCTGCTTGCACATCTGATTGAGATCTACAATATGTACGTTTTTTCCATGTCTCAGGAGCAGTGTCAGGTGGCTGATGACCATGATTTTCGTAAAACTCAAATTTATTCCAATCGGGAACAGCTATGATCATACTAGAATTATTCAACTTATCATTTGCAGATCTTGTAACTGGAATGCTGCGTTTTCGAGGAGTTTCACACACCTCGCATCTTTCAGACTCAACATTATTATACAATGTACACCGTTGACAAGGCCAAGTTAAATGTTCATTACCACTTAACTCACAGTCCCTCTCGTTATCATCCCCTGAGCCAAAATTGCTGTTTTTGTCCATTTTTTCGTAGCCAAACATTTTACTAGCTATTAAAAGGCTACTTGGGCGTCTAGGTTCTGAGTACTTCTTATGCACAACTGTGACATTAGAAAGCGACCTGCTTACTTTAGATTTGACTCTTTCATATACAGAAACACCTTGTCGCTTTGGAGACAGAGTGGCAGGAAATTCATGGCATTCCGTGTCGAAGATGTTGTTTAAATTTGCTTGATCCTCTCCTCTCTCATCGTCATTCACAAATACTTCTGGAGTGGCCATCTTTTCCATTTTACACACCACACACCTGACAACTACAGAACAATTCTTGAAAACGCAGTTTTTACATATCCATGTTTGAGGAAGATGAGGTAGACTGAGTCTTCGTTCCACAATGGCATGGCCATCTTGTTCAGAGTCAAGATTACATTCGGAGAATGAATGATAGAAATTTCCATAGTCAAGCTTTTCTTCTCTGAAATCACGAAAAGAAACAAAAACAAAACATTAAAATCTGTTGGTAAAGTATAGGCCCATTTCAATCTAAAACTCAGTATTCTAATAAAAAAAGCGACAATCATCATACAAGTTAAACAAAGTTAACCTAAGGCTATGTGATAGGGATTTAATTGACCACATAGGAGATCCTCATAACGAGGATCGGAACTTGTTCTGATCAGTGGATATCTGCTAGTATTACTTTGTTTCCTTAGGTACCTTCTTAATCATTTCAGATTTCCACCACAATGCACTACCGGTAAATGTATTAGAAATTCTAATTAAGAAGCATGTGACTGAATTCATTTTATCCAGTAACCTGCTCATTCCATGTCAGTCAGTTCTGAATAATACCTAGTTATGAGGCTGCAATCTTAAGGATCGCAGATATCAGGTGAGCAATAGCTTATTGTAATGCACTATTGCGGTATTACTGGATTTTGTTTACAAAACAATACACAACAAAAACACACTGGACAAAATAATTTGGACCAGTTACGAACAAGAATATCACCGTCCACATAATTCAAATATGTTGTGAAAACCCAATAATACCGCAATAAGCTATTGCTCACCTAATAGGGCAGATGGAGCCGCCATGTCACACCACTGCAGCTGATCCTGAATGAATCTAAGACCAGCCACAGCGCATGCGACATCCCAGCCAGATTCCTACAAAACAAGTAGGCACTTACAGCACAAGAACGGATTAGTGGCAGAGATATGGAACACTAAGTCTCCCTGATTGGACCAGAGCATGAATGTACATAATAGCGTCCCATGTTTGAGGCCTGGCTAAGCACGAACAGCAGAGAGCACCATTCTATCAAGGCTTATCAGCCTTTTGGACAGTCAACTTCCCAAAAACCAGCCCGTAGGTCAGCTTTGGGAGCAAGTACATCAGAAAGAGCTTCTGCTGTGGCTTCAGTGGAGCCTTGGCAACTTTCTGAAGATCCAAGGATCACGTGGCTTCCGACTGAGGAGGTTGCTCCGAGAAACTCGATCCCAAGATGTTGCCACAACTCGAGGACACCTCTAGACAGGACACGGGATTTGCCAATGACAAAACCTGCATCCACAACCTTCAAGCTGTAGCCTTGATAAGACGGCATGAAAGAAACCAAGCTGCACTTCTCTGGATTCAATCCCAATCCACACACGCCTGCGGTTTTTTTTCTTATGAGAAAAAACGGAACTAAAATCCGGTCTTGTCCACATTTTCAACAGCTTTTATTATCATTATTTTTCCACAGATGAAAATTGCATATTATCATAACATCATCTGAAACTCCCCATAAAAAATTGTTATCAACACCATTATAGCCGTTTTTTAACATTACAAATATTTAATGTTTGATCACTATAACAATGAATTTTGGACTTTTTTTGTGCATACAGTAAGTTTGGCATTCCATGGGAATCTCAGGCAGATCATGTTCAGCTGCTCAGCTGTGCATCTTGTTCCCTAAATTATGTTATTATCAGTGTTATTCTCTGAAATGATGATTTTCAAACTCAGACGCCTTGGAAATGTAAAGATTTGAAGAAATTTATTTAAAAATCAGCCGATTACATCATGTTTCTTCCTACATTTAAAGGCCAAGGAGAGTGAACCACTCTGAAAATAATATCGGGATAACTCAACAAAATAAGACATCAAGGTGCGCACAGACGACCAAGCAACTAAGATGCCTGGCAAATTCAGCACCACACAACTGTAATAGGGTACCAACACGCTCAGGTCACACAGGCGATGATCATGTTGGCTTCCTAGAAAAACACGGAGCATGCCAACCCAGGGACCAACACTGACACTAGGAATAGTAAGAATGATCTACAAAAGAAAGATTAACAAGTGACCTTATCACACACCTTAATGCGATCTGGAAATCATAAAATGTGCAATCCAGACAATCAAGGATGCTCGTAACAACATACAACTGGCTTCTAGCGCAAGGTGGAGGCGAAACTAGACCAATCACAGGCATGGTTTTAGGTACCAACGCCTCAATAACACAGTCAAGGTGGACATGCAGTGTCAGGGCCTGTCTGGAGCTTCTTTATGGCTTTGGTTTCATGTTCCATGAACGATTGTGGTTAATTAGCGGTTGAATCGCAATATCTAAGCCACAACATTTGGAACTATTAGTAGGTATCTACTGGTTACGACTGTTATCACTAGCTACTGCCTATCGCTACAGCTCTTCAAAATTCAAACTGTATCACTCGACTGACGATTGGGCTACAGAATCAAACTGTTCATCTCTCCCCGTCAGTTTTCTGCTATTACTCCCTCCACCTCAGGGTTTTTTTGCTATATTTCGACTAGCCATGTACAGACAGTCAAGGTGATAGAGGAGGACAACTTGGATCTGGTGGTGGAGCTGTTCAATCGGATTTATGAGACTGGGGGGCTTCCTGAGGAGTGGTTAAAGTCCACCTTTGTGGTGATCCCCAAGAAGCAGCACCCCAAAACTTGCAATGATTACCGGCTGATAAGCCTAATGAGCTACATGCTGAAAATCTTTTTGCGAGTTCTTCACGCTCGCCGCATCTGCTCCGAGTGTGAGTTTGACCTTGACGATGCCCAGTTCGGTTTCCGGTTTCGGCACGCCTTTGGTACGCGAGAAGCATTGTTTGCCTTCAGCGTCCTAATGCAGAAGTGTCATGATCAGCGTAGAGATGTCTTTGCCTGCTTCATTGACTATGAGAAGGCGTTTGACCGTGTCCTGCATTCAAGGCTTTTTGAGGTTCTGAAGGAGTGTGGAGTAGATGGGAAGGATATTCGCATAATCCACAACCTGTACTGGAAGCAGGTGGCCGAGGTACGAGCGGGTGATATTGTGACGTCTGAGCTCAGCATCCAGAGAGGGGTTAGGCAAGGATGCCTGCTTTCACCTCTTCTTTTCAACCTTTACGCAGATCGTATATTTAAGGAAGCGGTTGAAGATCTTGATGTTGGGGTCAGAGTGAACGGGGAGCGAATCACCTCCATCAAATATGCTGATGATACCGTGCTGTTGGCTGAGAGCCTGGAGGATCTTCAGCTTCTTTTGAATAGACTCTTGAGTGCTGGCCAATGGGCGGGTCTGACAAACAATATTATGAAGACCAAATGGGTGGTTTTCAGTCGTTCCTCTCATGATGATGCTGTGTTGACACTCAATGGCCGCAGAGTTGAACGAGTAAGGAGATTCAAGTACTTGGGCTGCCTCATCAACGAATCTATGGATCCAGACATGGAGGTCAAATGTAGAATTGAGAAGGCTCGTTCCGTATTCTTGAAAATGAGAAATCTTTTCTGTGATAAGAACCTCAACTTCTCTCTCCGATGGAGAATGGTAAAATGTTATGTATGGTCTGTCTTGTTGTACGGAGCGGAGGCTTGGCCCCTAAAGGCTGCCTCCCTGAGCAGAATTGGAGCCTTTGAGATGTGGCAATTGCGTAGGATGTTTAGGATCCCTTGGAAAGCCCACATTTCAAACGAGGAAGTTCTCTGGCGGGCTCAGGTTCAGAGGAAGCTCCTGGCTACGATTAAATGCCGTAAAATTGCATACTTGGGACACATATTGAGGGGAGAAAAGTATCGGCTACTTCAGTTGATTATGAAAGGGAAGATCGGTGCTGGAAGAAGACGGCTCTCCTGGCTGAATAACTTGAGGAAGTGGACGGGTATACAGCGTGCGGAGGAGCATTTCAGGACTGCAGAGGACCGGGACGCTCTCGCCGCAGTGATTGCCAACGTCCGGTTAGCCGGATAAGGCACATACAGAAGAAGATGTACAGACAAATTAAATACGTCTCTGATTCATCGATTGAAACGAGAAGGCTCGCAGAGTGTTATTGGTTGTTGTATGAATGTCAGTCTCTTCTCAAGACAAGTAAGTTTTCCTGAATGTGGTGCAAGGATGAAATTGTGCGCAAAAGCTCATTTACAAGATAGGTTAGAGCGGTGTCTAATGTATGGCCACAACTCCAAAAGTTCCAGCCTAATTTGAGAGGTGAGTTATTTCGAACTATTTTTGTTTTTCGGATCACATTTGTATTCATATCTGGAGTTAAATTCATATTCGATCTCGCTACTTTCGTGCGCGTTGTTTACATTCACTTTTGCGGCGAAAGTTCCCTCAACTATTACCACTACTACTATAACTTTTGGGTGAACTAAAGAACATGGACCGAGATAACGCTACGACTGCTAGTATCGATATGCGTCACGGGCGCAGTTGGCGGGGAAGAGATTCGGAGAAGCTCGGAGACTGCAATGAACTCTGAGAAAGAGTGAGAGCGACAACAAAATGAGAAAGAATAATAACTGTAGTTGAGGGGGTTGTTTAACCCTTGACCCTTCCACCTTATTCCCTGTTCCCTCCGCCTTTCTGTATTCCTCAGTTCGTTAATGGTTCTCGTGCCAGCAGTTCGCGCCTCCCCTTCACATTTTACCTTAACCACCCTTCAAGTTTGTGCGTTTCTATTTTGTCTACGTTTGAATCGTGTGAAAGTCTTCTGTCCTGCTCTATGTTTACTCTTCCCAACCTTATATTCATAAATCATGAGTTCTCAAAGACTAACTTTTTCCATCGTTTGAGTACGTCTGGTAGTATGTCTCTGATTGAACGGTGTATGGGTGAAGGTCTGATCGCCTCAGATTGTGTTTGCGAGTGTGGTGCAAGAATGAGGTTAGTCCCCAGGACTAGTGTGATTGATGAGTTTGAATGGAAATGCCGTCTTAATGGCCATAATGTGAGGCGGTCAGTGCGGAAAGGGTTGTGGTTTGAAAGAAGTAAGTTATCAATGCTGCAGGTGCTTCAAGTAACTAATTTATGGCTTTGTAAAGCACCTGCATCCTTGATTGCTTACCAGTGTGAAATCTCTGATCCGACTGGATGATATTTTGTCGTGAAGTATGTATGGAAGTGTGTCGTGGTCAAGCGTGCATGAAGTTAGGTGGCGATGGAAATGTTGTTGAAATTGACGAATCTAAATTTGGTAAGAGGAAATTTAACAGGGGCAAATCGGTAGATGAACGCTGGGTGTTTGGTGGGGTGGAGCGTGGGTCCCGAAAGTGCTTTTTCGGGGACGTTGAAAACCAAGGGGAGGAAGTCCTCGCAATCATAAAGGAATTAATTCTTCCGGGCAAGGCCTATGATTGCCTGGAGGACAAAGGTTTCAGTCACCTAACCGTTAACCACTCCTTGTTTTTCAAGGACCAAGCAACAGAGGCCCGCACGAATTCGATCGAGGGAACATGGGCCGCTATCAAGCGAGGGATTCCCTCTAGATCGGTCACAGATCATTTTGATTCGTACCTCTTCGAATATATTTGGAGAAGGACGAGAAGTGACTGTGATGATCTAATGAGGGCATTTCTGAAGGATGTGGTACAGGTTTATAAAGTGAACGGTGGAGGAGAGGAAGCATCCAGCAGTTCGTCAGGGACTTCTTAGAACCTGTAAGTACACAATGTCGTTATTTCTAATTTCAAACATGGCGCCAGAGCCTACGATGCGTCACAGGCGCAGTCGGCAGGGAAGAGCCTACGAGCGATGTCGGGCATATCGATAACCTGACCTCGGTCATGATATATCGATATATTGCCTTATCAGAGGGGTCGGTCCATGTTCTTTGCTTTTACCTAACTTTTATCCTAAAACGCCGTCTCACATCTCACTCAGACCATATGTAGTGACCCGGGCATTTGAATTTTACCAATTCTGGCTGCCCAGGATGCCGGCATTAAGACGCTACATAATCGAAAGATCCTCTTTACGATGGAAAGGCTTCAAAAGGTTTGCTGGATAACAAATAGTTTGACGGAGAAATAGAACACTAGGTACCTAAATGGAGGAATATTAGCGAACTACCTTCTAATTGTCCCTATAATCGTAATTTCTTAAAACAATACGCCGATCACCACCATCCAATCAAAACATTCAACTCCAACTCAAGTTTTTCAAAGATAGTAAGGCATTAAAAATTGAAGTCTATCGATATACCTGTTCAAAATATCATCTAACGACGACCGTTTTGTATTAGCGAGGAGATCGTCGGCTCGTAACGTTTCACTGTTTCGAGCGACGATGTTTTTAAAACTGTCATCCTGGGAAAGCGCTACCTCAGGACCATTTCCGCACCTTCTGCACTTCAGTTCTCGAGGAAGATTAATCAAATGACATGACTGACAGCTCCACGGTACGATCGAAGGGGTTGATCCCATTGCAGAAAAACCATTGTGAAAGTAAACATGAAATACGACAAATGTCCAAATGAACGAGCAAATTGACTACGACGGTTGTCGCAGATCAACTTCACCAACTGATTGAAACCTCAATAAGCTGCTTCTTATCGAACTTCATCCCCTTTCCCCCCTAAATTGTCGTTGAGTACTCTGCGTTGGTTCCATGCGAAGCACCCGAAATCGTTAGCTTTCTAAACTGCCGCCTGAAGCGCTAACTAGTTACCTATTCCCGATAAGAAGAATTCATATCGGCACCGGATTTAGATTTGTTGCAGCCCTGGGCCAATATTAGTGCGTATAATAAATTCCATTATTTCGTATTTTTGTCAACATTACATACCCACATAACCAGTGCGGGGTTAACCGCGGTGCCGACTGGGCTCCAAGCCTTATGTGGCTGGCAGTGAGAATTTTTTTTTTGTGCACTGGCAAATTAAGGATATAAATAAAGTATCTGGTGCGTTGCAACACACAACTTTCCTTAGGTCTACGTCAATTCATTTTCTATATGGCTTTGTCTACTTAATCAATTTACCACTCAGTCCGTTTGAACTCGGCCAAACAACACTTCACGGCAGCAGGAAGCGGTAGTGCTTACAGTTCCGGAATTTATTGTGCTGCTCGTACTCATTGCAGGACCATTATTGAGCAATTGGTACATAGATAATTGATTAGGTTGTAAATACAAATTTTTTTAAGAAGGATAGTAATCACTTTTGCAGAGTTATTGGGTACACACTTTTAGAACTGGTATTAAGCGTAACGGCAGTAATTGAAATTCAGGAAGTTCTGGATTGACCCACATGTATTTCATGAGCGTTTTTAAACACTCACCCTTTAGGTATTGGATACGACTACAATACCATTTTACTTTAACACTGTACTAAAATTCCAGCGGAGTTTGTAAGGAAAAAACTGCGCTAAAAACGCTTTTCGTCGAAACGTTTGATAATTTATTGTGCTGCTCTCGTCATTTTCCCAAGAATGAGAATTTTATAGTACCATTGCCTTATTGAGAGCTATCAATATAAAATATCTGGTGCGTTGCAACACACAACTTTCCTTAGCTCTACAACAATTCACTTTGTACATGGCTAATTCTATTTAATCAATTGATTTATCACTCAGTTAATTTGAACTTGGTCAAATAACGCTTTACGGCAGCAGGAAGCGGTAGCGCTTACAGTTCCAGATTTTATTGTGCTGCTCGTACTCATTTCAGGACCATTATTGAACAATTGTTACACAGATAATTAATGAGGCTGTAAACACGATTTTTTAAAAAAAGGATAGTAATCACTTTTGCAGAGCTATTGGAAAATAACTGTTAGAACTGGTAGTAAGCGAAACGGCAGTAGTTGAAATTCAGGAATTTCTGGAGTGAGCCCCATGTACCTCATGCGCGTTTTTAAACACTCACCCTCTAGGTATATGATTGGACTACAATACCGAATTTTTTTAACATTCTACAAGAATTCCAGCGGAGTTTATAAGGAAAAAACTGCGCGAAAGACGATTTTGGTCGAAAATTTTGATAATTTATTGTGCTGCTCTCGTCATTTTCCCACAAGTGGGAATTTTATAGTAAAATTATCTTATTAGGAGCTACCAATATAAAAAATTTAATCAAAATCGTTAGAGCCGTTTTTGAGAAAAAAAACTTGGTGTTTTGATCACTATGATGACTATAGTTAACTTTCGGTGGATTTTGCCCATACCCTCATTTTTGCGTCCCATGGTAACTTGTTGGCCAGACATCAAGTTTCAGCTGATTTGGTACGGTGGTTTTCTCTAAAAACTGCGCTAAAATAGATTTTGTCGAAAGTTTAGGTAATTTATTGTGCTGCTCTCGTCATTTTCCCACGAATGAGAATTCTATGGTATAATTGCCTTATTAAGAGCTATCAATATTCAAAATTTAATCAAAATCGTTAGAGCCGTTTTTGAGAAAAAAAATATTTGGTGTTTTGATCACTATGATAACTATAGTTAACTTTCGATGGATTTTGTTCATACCCTTATTTTCGCGTCCCATGGTGACCCTCGGACGAGATATCAAGTTTGAGCTGATTTGGTACGGTGGTTCTCTCTAAAAATCGTTCACAGACACACAGACCATTTTCCCAAATAGTGTTTTTCGGACTCAGGGGGGTCTGAAACGTAAAGATCTGAAGAGAACTCAAAATTTTCTTTCAGCCGATTACATAACTTTCTTTTCTACATTGTACAGCAAAGGAAAGTAAAAAAATTGTGTTGAATTGCGATGAATACTTTTTTTCGCGGTCAAATGTTCTAGTGCCAGGCTGTGCGTAGTACTACGAAACCTTATCTCATTTACACCGAGCTTTCATCAACCGCATGAATCATTCCAAAAAATTCTGTGAGTCTCAGCTCGAGTGAAATAGATGCAAAGGAGATCACTGTCCTCAAATCTAATGGAGTTCCTGAGGTCAAGCTGTATTGACCGTTGGGTCTCCACCAATCGTTTCATATTATTGCTGAGGGAAAATGACTGACTAACCCCGTCAATCAACTTCTTTCTTCCAATAATGCAAGCTGGGTGAACACGAGGGTTAGTATTACTGAAACTGACTACATAGTGTCCCGCGTAGGAGCGCACGGTTGATGAAAGCTCAGTGTAAATCAGATAAATTAGATCACAGACGATTTCGTAGTACTACGTACAGCCTGGCACTAAAACATTTGACCGCAAGAAAAAGTATTCATCGCAATTCAACACAATTTTTTTACTTTCCTTGGCTCTACGAAGTAGAAAGGAAAGTTATGTAATCGGCTGAAAAAAAATTTTGAGTTTTCTTCAGATCTTTACGTTTCAGACCCTCCTGAATCCGAAAAACACTATTTGGGAAAATGGTCTGTGTGTGTGTCTGTGAACGTTTTTTAGGGAAAACCACCGTACCAAAACCAGTCAAACATGATATCTCGCCGGCAGGCTACAATGGGACGCCAAAATAAGGGTTTGGAAAAAATCCATCGAAAGTTAACCATAGTTATCATAGTGATCAAAGCACCAAATATTTTTCTTCTAAAAAATGGCTCCAAAGATGTTGATTGAATTTTTTATATTGATAGCTCTCAATACGGCAATGATAGCATATTATTTCCAATTGTGGGAACACGACGAGAGTAGCACAATAAATTACCAAAACTTTCGACGAATTCGATTTTAGCGCAGTTTTTAGAGAAAACGACCGTAACAAATCAGCTCAAACTTGATGTCTAGCCTACAGGTTACCATGGGACGCAAAAATGAGGGTATGGGCAAAATCCACCGAAAGTTAACTATAGTTATCATCGTGATCAAAACACCAAATTTTTTTCCTCAAAAACAGCACTAACGATTTTGATTAAATTTTTTATATTGATAGCTCTCAATAAGGCAATCACACCATAAAATTCCCATTTGTGGGAAAATGATTAGAGCAGCACAATAAAATACCAAAATTTTTGACGCAAAGCGTTTTTAGCGCAGTTTTTTTTCCTTATAAATTCCGCAGGAATTTTTGTTGAATGTTGAAAACAAATTGGTATTGTAGTCCAATCCAATATCTAAAGGGTGAGTGTTTAAAAACGCTCATGAGATACATGGGGGTTACTCCAGAAATTCCTGAATTTCAACTACTGTCATTTCGCTTACTACCAGTTCTAAAGGTGTTTACCCAATAACTCTTCAAAAGTAATTACTATCCTTCTTCAAAAAATTCGTGTTTACAACCTCATTAGTTATCTGTGTACCAATTGCTCAATAATGATCCTGCAATGAGTACGAGCAGCACAATAAATTCCGGAACTGTACGCCCTACCGCTTCCTGCTGCCGTAAAGCGTTGTTTGACGAAGTTCAAATTAACTGAGTGATAAATGAATTGATTACATAGAATTAGCCATGTACAACGTGAATTGTTGTAGAGCTAAGGAAAGTTGTGTGTTGCGACGCACCAGATATTTTTGTTTTTTTGTGCGATACAGTCACTAAACACTCCACACTCCGTTCAGAACTGCAAAAACAGCGAAGAATGTTGTGAGCTGCCCGTGATCCGTACGCACGTCATCTTACAACACTTTTACCCTGAACATTGAGTCTATTTCAGTCGTTATCAATATTTATTACATCACCGGCCAAACCATCTAAAACGAAATTTTCTCTGCTTCGCTATTAAATTATCGGTGGATTAACTGAACCAATGTGTACCTGAGTTTCACAATACTTCGGCAGTTATTTTTAATCAAATACAGCACTGAATATATCACAATTATATACTTCGTTCTCAAAGCAGACGGCTTCTCTTGAGTAGTCCTCTAATTTTCTTCCACGATCCGTGGGTTTCGCACTTCGGAAAGCATTTTGAAATGTATCGTCACGCTCTTCGCTCCTTTTCGAGAACCCCTCCGCTCGAGATTTAAGGGGCTTCGTGAAACTTAGAGCGCCTAAAGAGGACTCGACAATTATGTCAACCAGAGCGGCGGAAAATCACGGACTTATGTGAGATGAAGGGAAGGGGTGTGTGTGAGAGAGAGAGAGAGTGAGTGAGAGAGAGAGAGCCGAGCGACGCATTGGACCTGATATTTGCTTCCAATTGTCCGAAGGTAGTAACTATCATTTATTAGTCAGCAAAAACCTGCCGCACTTCTACCTTCGGCAGACCGTTAAATTGTGAAGAAAAAAGTGGAATTACCGCTCAGTTAAAAGCCCCCTATGAGTTAGATCAATACATCGTGAAAGCTGTTTTCGGAGAATCTCCTTTTTCTATGACGTATTTTGACTTCGTTCAACGGATGGAACAGTTATGGGGAACGAAACGTTAGGTATTGAATGGCAAAACATTGTCGGTCAATTTTATCAAAGCCAATCCCGCGCAAAATGCGAAAACGTCGAAAAAAAAAAATCTAGTGCGTAGCAATGGCTAATTCTATTTAATCAATTCATTTACCATCCAGTTAATTTGAACTTGGTCAAACAACGCTTTACGGCAGCAGGAAGCGGTAGCGCTTACAGTTCCAGATTTAATTGTGCTGCTCGTACTCATTGCAGGACCATTATTGAGCAATTGGTACACAGATAATTGATGAGGCTGTAAACACAAATTTTTTGAAGAAGGATAGTAATTACTTTTGCAGAGTTATTGGGCAAAGACAATTAGAACTGGTAGTAAGCGAAACGGCGGTAGTTGAAATTCAGGAATTTCTGGAGTGACCCCCTTGTATCTCATGAGCGTTTTTAAACACTCGCCCTTTAGGTATTAGATTGGACTACTATACCAAATTTTTTCAACATTCTACAAAAATGCCAGCGGAGTTAATAAGGAAAAACCGCGATAAAAACGCTTTTCGTCGAAAATTGTGATAATTTATTGTGCTGCTCTCGTCATTTTCCCACTAATGGGAATTTTATGGTGTGATTGCCTTATTGAGAGCTATCAATATAAAAAATGTTATCAAAATCGTTAGAGCCGTTTTTGAGAAAAAAATTTTGTGTTTTGATCACTATGATAACTATAGTTATATTTCGGTGGATTTTGTTCATACCCTTATTTTGGCGTCCCATGGTAACCTGTGGGCGAGATATCAAGTTTGAGCTGTTTTGGTACGGTGGTTTTCTCTAAAAATCGTTCACAGACACACAGACCATTTTCCCAAATAGTGTTTTTCGGACTCAGGAGGGTCTGAAACGTAAAGATCTGAAGAGAACTCAACTTTTTTTTTCAGCCGATTACATAACTTTCCTTTCTACTTTGTAGAGCCAAGGAAAGTAAAAAGGCGAACAGGTTTTTACATTCTTTAGCCCTACGCAGTAGGAAAGAAAGTTATGTCGTCGGCTGAAAAAATTGAGTTTTCGTCAGAGCTCGACGTGTGAAAGGCTGTTGCTGGAAGAAATCCACTCAAATATTTACCCTACGAATCACGAAGGGAAACCAAAATAAGGGAATAAGCGAAATCGGTTCACAACTAACTATAATTATCATAGTGTGCCGTTGTACATCTTTTTCTCTAAAATGGCTCAACCGATTTTGGATAAAGTATTTGTGTGGGCAGTAGTCACCAATTCTTCACGTTTCCAATAAAACTTCCTTCACTTTACATCATTCACGCGTCTTTAACAACATGTGTATGGAGAAATCTCTTCGAATTTACATTTCAAAATCCGAATGCTGGTTCAATATTTTCGCCCGATGTTTTGTCCGACGCCGTGAGACGAGGAGGATTCGACCTTTCCTCCGACCCTCTCTCCCGGCCATGAAAGTAATATTTTCTCGTGCGTAGAGGAGCATCTTCGTTCTCAAGCGCCGCCATTTGAAGCGGGTTCCTCTCTCGTCACATATTTTCAACCAAATCAAACGACGATAATGCGGCGTAACGTGCTCGTTTAGCGGAAATCTCAGCGAAAAGCTCGCTGCATTTTGAGCCCTCTGAAACCGCTCCAGATTTAAGTCTCTCAAGTCGCCCAGAGTCGCTGTAGCATGAGCCGGGGCAGTCGCAGGCTTCGAAAAGTCCGCCGGAAGTCGCTAGAGCTGATTGATACCTTCCAAATATCCGCATTGCGCGTCGGTGTCATCTGCAAGTCTCATTTCAAGTTGTCCTGAAAGGCGATGCTCAGGTTTTTTAAGCCATTACGGCTCGTAATTTTTACTTTCCTTGCTCTACGAAGTAGAAAGGAAAGTTATGTAATCGGCTGAAAAAAAAATTTTGAGTTCTCTTCAGATCTTTACGTTTCAGACCCCCCTGAGTCCGAAAAACACTATTTGGGAAAATGGTCTGTGTGTCTGTGAACGATTTTTAGAGAGAACCACCGTACCAAATCAGCTCAAACTTGATATCTAGCCCGAAAGCCACTATGGAACGCCAAAATAAGGGTATGAACAAAATCCACCGAAATTTAACTATAGTTTCCATAGTGATCAAAACACCAAATTTTTTTTTTCTCAAAAACGGCTCTAACGATTTTGATTAAATTTTTTATATTGATAGCTCCAAATATGGCAACTATACCATAAAATTCCCATCTTTGGGAAAATGACGAGAGCAGCACAATAAATTACCAAAACTTTCGACGAAATCGATTTTAGCGCAGTTTTTAGAGAAAACAACCGTACCAAATCAGCTGAAACTTGATGTATAGCCTACGAGTTACCATGGGACGCAATAGTGAGGGTATGGGCAAAATCCACCGAAAGTTAACTATAGTCATCATAGTGATCAAAACACCTAATTTTTTTTCTCAAAAACGGCTCTAACGATTTTAATTACATTTTTTATATTGATAGCTCTCAATGAGGCAATGATACTATAAAATTCTCATTCGTGGGAAAATGACGAGAGCAGCACAATAAATTATCAAAATGTTCGACCAAAAGCGTTTTTCGCGCAGTTTTTTCCTTATAAACTCCGCTGGAATTCTTGTAGAATGTTGAAAAAAATTGGTATTGTAGTCCAAACCAATACCTAAAGGGTGAATGTTTAAAAACGCTCATGAGATACATGGGGATCACTCCAGAAATTCCTGAATTTCAACTACTGCTGTTTCGCTTACTACCAGTTCTAACGGTTATTTTCCAATAACTCTGCAAAAGTGATTACTATCCACTTAAAAAAATTCGTGTTTACAGCCTCATTAATTATCTGTGTACCAATTGCTCAATAATGGTCATGCAATGAGTACGAGCAGCGCATTAAATTCCGGAACTGTAAGCGCTACCGCTTTCTGCTGCCCTAAAGCGTTGTTTGACCAAGTTCAAATTAACTGAGTGATAAATGAATTGATTAAATAGAGTTAGCCATGTACAAAGTGAATTGACGTAGAGCTAAGGAAAGTTGTGTGTTGCAACGCACCAGATATTTGTCTAGTGAATGGTCTTTTTCCAAATCTTTGCCTACGACATTCGATTATTTCATTGAGCCAGATTATTCAAAAGGGTCACTTCGATGAACGATCTCGGCATTCTATTTGACGCGCAAGTGTCATTTTTGGCGCATATTGACAAAACTTGTGCGAGAGCAATGGAGTCTTTGGGAGGGGGACTGGAGACTTCACTGTTATTTATTTCTAAAGAAACGGGGCAAGTCCAAATTAAACAAACAAAAACTGATCACACCGATACCTAATGCGCAAAGCAAGATTAGCCTCACAAGCAGTTCAGTTTAGAGCTGTTAGGAAGAATGAGAGCTGAAATGCGGGAAGAGTTGACTGAGAGGAGCGGTGAAGAGAGAATGTCGACCGGAGGAGACGTCGGGAGAAGGTTAACTTCACGAGGAATACTACAGAAAGGATAGCGATACAAATAATTGTTTGAGGAGAAGGGAAGCACGAGGAAGCCGAGGAGATCAGGAGAATCAATCCGCCCCGATAGCACACCATGATAGAAAGGACACACAAGCGACGGTCACACAAAGACAGCTGACAGAAGCTGCTCCCCATAGGACAGGTTCTGAAGGGGAATTGAGAGCTTGTAGCCGAGGTAACGGAGAAGTCCCCTAAAAATACGCTCGAGCTGCGTACTAATAATACGAGCTCCAGATTACTGATGCATACTCAGGATTGGCTGCACGAGTCTTGTAGAGTCACTAAGGCAGTGTCACGTGAGAACTCTCTAGTGTTCCGTTTTATGAAGCCAATCGTGCACAATCCTCAAGCTGCAACCTGAAATATGCTGTCTGAGAAGGAGAGATAAATGCCAAGATCCACAATGATGACCTTGCAAGAAAGTGTAGCTCCATTGATGGATTAGGTGTCGAGGACAGGAGAGTGAGCTCGATAGAAAGAGGTGACAGCACATTTGGACGGGTTGAGGGCCAGGCTATTGAAATTGCACCACTGAGAAAGGCCATTAAGGTGCTGCTGAAGGAGAAGGCAGTTTGAAGCGTCTTGGATGGAGATGAAGAGCTTCAGATCGTCCGCATTAATTAAGAAATTACTGCGATGAACGAAGGAACTGACTGGGTTGAAGAGAAGGGGGCCAAGATGCGAGCCTTGAGGAACACCAGATGTGGCGGAGAAGGAGCGAGAGATGACGCCATTGCTACGGATTGAAAGCCATCCAGCACTAAAGTAGCTTGCGGCTCATGCCTGAAATGGGCTGAAAACGCCAAGCGACGAGAGCACATCAAGAATTGTACTGTGGAGCCTATCGAACGCTGTGGAGAAGTCGGTCGTCATGAGATCCACTTGACGACCATTCCCAACAGCATAGACGTCTAGATTCTTTATTTCAATGGCGAGATACTTCCGGGAGTATGGACTTATTGTTTGGTCACTGTACCGTGACGAGTTCTGCGACGTTTTGATCATTATAGTGATTTTAGGCAACTGGACTGCATTTATCAGCTTCAGGCAAACAGCGGATTGTGTGTTCGTATATAAACTCTTCCGTATTTTGATTGACTGCTTCCAGCTCCTACAACTCTAAACTTACGTACACCCCAGTATTACGCTAGAGCAAATACTGTATTTCATGTGCCCAATACTGAACGATCCTCTCCACTGCGCTCAACGTATTTTAATTCAATCTAAGTAGAGCCGAGGACAATAAAAAGATTGCTACTGCGTTAAGACCATTATCTATGATTCATTTTCTTTTTACTTTCCTTGCTCTACGAAGTAGAAAAATGAAAGTTATGTAATCGGCTGAAAGTTTTTTTTTTGAGTTTTCTTCAGATTTTTACGTTCAAACCCTCCTGAGTCCGAAAAACACTATTTGGGAAAATGGTCTGTGTGTGTGTGAACGATTTTTAGAGAAAACCATCGTACCAAATCAGCTCAAACTTCATATCTCGCCCACAAATTACCATGGGACGCCAAAATGAGGGTATGAACAAAATCAACCGAAATTTAACTATAGTTATCATAGTGATCAAAACACCAAATATTTTTTTTCTCAAAAACGGCTCTAACGATTTTGATTAAATTTTTTGTATTAGTAGCTCCCAATATGGCAATTATACCTTAAAATTCCCATTTGGGGAAAAATGACGAGAGCGGCACAATAAATTATCAAAGCTTTCGACGAAATCGATTTTAGTGCGGTTTTTAGAGAAAACAACCGTACCAAATCAGCTGAAACTTGATGTCTAGCCTACAGGTTACCGTGGGACGCAAAAATAAGGACATGGGCAAAATCCACCGAAAGTTAACTATAATTATTATAGTGATCAAAACACCAAATTTTTTTCTCAAAAGCGGCTCTAACGATTTTGATTAAATTTTTTATATTGATAGCTCTCAATAAGGGAATTTTACGATGAAATTCCCATTCGTGGGAAAATGACGAGAGCAGCACAATAAATTATCAAAATTTTCGACTAAAAGCGTTTTTAGCGCAGTTTTTTCCTTGTAAAGTCCGCTGGAATGTTAGTAGAATGCTAAAAAAAAAAAATTGGTATTGTAGTCCTATGCAATACCTAAAGGGTGGGTGTTTAAAGACGCTCATGAGATACATGGGGCTCACTCCAGAAATTCCTGAATTTCAACTACTGCCGTTTCGCTTACTACCAGTTCTAACAGTTATTACCCAATAACTCCACAAAAGTGATTACTATCCACTTAAAAAAATTCGTGTTTACAGCCTCATTAATTACCTGTATACCAATTGCTCAATAATGGTCCTGCAATGAGTACGAGCAGCACAATAAATTCCATAACTGTAGGCGCTACAGCTTCCTGCTGCTGATAAATGCCATGTACAAAGTGAATTGTTGTAGGGCTAAGGAAAGTTGTGTGTAGCAACGCACCAGATATTTTTCTGTGGCAGTGTGGTGCGCAGATATATCAACGGTATGAATTCTATGCTATTTTCTTTCTCTTAGTAATTAAGAGTAGTCGGGAGATGAGAAGAAATAACCACCGAAGACCGCAAGGTTGCATCGTTTCGTGTCAGCGCTGGGGTTTTCATAGGCCTAGTTCAGGTACCTCTACCTCCCTTACTTTAATAACCCCTTTCGGTTATAGGTGGGGCCGAATCCCTTCTTTTCTCATTTCTGTTTTTTATTGTTTTATGTCTTACAACCTCTGTCTACTCAATCGCTTGGACGGTTACACTTTCTAATCGTCTGTCGTCACATCAATACCGTGTGCACCCTATCTCTTCCTGTACTATGGATCTCAGTGAACGCTCAATCAACCAGAGTAAAATATAGTCTTCTCTTTCTCTCGAATTTACACGTACATCAAGCAGCAGATAAAGCAGTTGCTCTTTCTCATCTGATGACCAACACAACAGGAGAATGCTGATCTCGTCTGCTGTACACTCCATTCTCTTGCATGGGGGAGAGATGTGGGCTGGTACACTCAGGATGTGGAGGGCAGTGGTACAGAGAAGGTGCATTCTCCACATTGCTTCCTTGTACAGCACATTTTCTCAGGAGGGAGGGGTGGTGGTAGCGGGTGATCCCTTCACCTACCCTCTGGCAGCCACGGGCCAAGAGGAGTGGGACACAGCTCAGAAGGAGCACTTCTTCCACAGCTCAGATGGCGTGATGCGACTATGTGAGAACTTACTCAGTTCCTCACGGGACATTTAGGGCGTACCTGCATGGAATTGGTAAGGCGGCAATTGCCCAAACTGCTTGCACTGAAAAGGCAATAGCGAATGACGCGTTCTGTGTCAGCTTCTCGCGTCAAAGGACATGGAAGAGGGATGAATTGCAATCAAACCAGCGATGCGCAGCTCAATTTTGCCCAGGTAGAGCTCATCCGGAAGATTATGGAACTTGCTGATCCCAGGGGCCAGTATCCTGCAAGAATGAAGAATGACGAGATGGAGGAAAAAAACCGCTACCGAACCTCCCAAACCGCTGGGAAATATGGGAAGATGTACGGGATTGGCGACACGCTGCAGGGCGAAAAAGGCATGATAAAAGAGCTGCCGTGCGATGGCGTAAGAGCCAACCAGACGGAAATGCGCTAAACAGTTCAGGATTGGTTTTCAATAAACAGGAGTACATTTATGGGGCCACCAGGGGCATAACCCCATCGCGTACGTCTAATAATGTGGGTGCAACTGCTGAGACGTTAGAATCCTGAAAACAGGTGCCAAGCCCGGTGACTTGCGATAGGTCAAGTTAGGGTAGTAATCCCACATATACGATGATTGTTTCATAACGTTCATAAGATAATTAAGAGCTACCGTGGCAAGCCCGACAATTTAACCGCCCCGGTTGACTTACCAGCAGTGCTCACAGTTTACCCGATAATTCCGAACCCAGTGAAACACACAAAATCATGTTGAGAGTCTCATAAATCCTCTGTATGTGGCTCATTAGGATGTAGAATGAGTAGGAGCGAGTCAATAAATTTCGGATCTTCAGGCGCCATTATATTACTCCACGAAGTGGAATGGCGTTCGAGGAATATATTATGGGAAAAAAATCGATTTTATCGTTAGGTAAAGGTAGGAAAGTTGTGTGATGCTTCTCACCGAATATTCCAAGAAAACAAAAATGAAACTATTTCGTCCCGCGCGAGGGTCGAAAGGGCGCAGGGTGGGGTAGGGGGGGAGGATGCGGCGGTGTGCAGGGAGGGGGGTGTCACATTTTGCGGGACTCACAAGGCGCGAGTCGGCGGCGAAGGCGTTTTGTGTAACGTGACCCTTTTTCTTGGGTCGCCAAGGAAACCAGTTGTCCGGTGAGAAAGAAAAATGAAATCAATAAGGCGGCGAAGGGCGATTATGTGATTCGAAGGCCCGCGCCCCCGCCGCCTCTCCTTCTTGACCCCCTACCCGTCAACGCCAACTGGGAAAAAATCGAGCGATTTTTCGGTTTGCCGGAGCGCGATTACTTGACGTCGATGTTGTCGAGCGCCCGTCGCGTCGACGTCGTCGTCGTTTCAGGAGCCTAGCAAAACGAAGACAAAAAAAAAAAAAAAAAAAAAAAAAAAAGAGCTAGCGAACGAGAAATATCGCATTTTTCCGATGGTAGTAGGGGAACGGGAATCGCTGGGGGAAGCACATTTTGAAGCGGCTCCTCGCCCGACGAGGGGAGTTTTTTTATGTATTACTTGTTTTTTCGTTTTTTTTTTCGCGGCAGCTTTTTCGAACTCGGTTCGGTCGGCGGGAGACTAGTAGACGGGCTATGAAGGGGGCGGCGAAGGGGGGAGCCGTTAGCCTCCGTCGTAGGCTCCGCCTAGACGAACCCTTCAAAATCGAGCCGCTGGCTAATATGGCGAAGTCACGTTCTGGGAAGCCCTGAGGCTTCATATCAGCGGGTTCGTCGCTAATAACATTCAAACTCGAGCTCTCTAATAATTTCGCGTGTCGTCTTCGAAGTGATCGCCGGTCGGCTCAAAACGTCTGAAGAACCGATCGAACGACCGAGTTGTTGCGAGCGCGATAGATTCCGGTCTTCTGTTATCGTCGGGAGCCGAGAAAAAGACGTATTTTATCTCGCCGCTTTTCTTGCTTGTGTTTTGACGAAATCGACTCGTTAAATTCTAAGGACCTCTCTTTCTGTGCCGCTTCCTCGTCGGTTTTTTGTTATTTTTGCGACTGTCGTCGACGTCCGTTCGCCCTGGCAGCGGAGCGCTCGGACAAACAACTTCCTTCAACAACCGCCGTCTTAGTCGATGTCAACTTATTTTCATTATCAGGTAAATTTCGACTTTTTTTGTGTGTCGTCCTCGCGGAATTTTCCCTGTCCCTTGACATTTCCGACTTCGTACGTTCAAATCTCGACCCGCCCCCCGACTCAATTTTCTTTTTTTTGTTTTTGTTTTTGTTTTCATTTTCTGAACGTCGAATTCTCAGTCAGTCGGTTTCGACTGACGGCCAAACACCCCAATTTGTCGGTCCCCCAATTTTCAATTTTCCTCGATTTGTTCCCTACGACCTGTAGCTCAGTCGATCGTCGGATTCGTTTGATAACAACAAAACCCGGAGCCCCAGTTTCGCCTTATCGGACTCTGTCGCCGCTCGCTCCTTTTCAATCGGGTTTTCCCTTCCTCGAATTCGGTTTTCATTTTTGGATTTCGGCGCACGACGCGGGCGTCGGAAAATCCAACTCGAGCGACATGCGTTGACAGGTCCGAAAGAAAAGAAGAAAAAGAGGAAAAAGGCCGGCGTTTTCGCGTTCTTATCAGCGCTCCGACTCTCGTTGCCGCTCCCGTCAATCGCGCTGCTTTCCTCGCGAGTCTCTCTCGACTCACATACGTCAGATTCGAAAAATTGTGCGACGCTAATTGTCCGCGTAGTTACTAAAGTTTTTTTGTTTGTTTTGAATCCTGAGAGTTCTGACTCGAGCCCCCCCCCCCTCCATAGAATGAGATAACAACGCCGTAAATTAATCAACTGAGGCTTATTATTCCCATGCCTTGCGTGATTGGTACCTTACCTATTCAATCCAATCACGGAAAATTTTAAAAATATGACGTAACTATATAAACAATCCGAAAAACGACACCTCATTTGGGAACGACTATGTTTGATGAATGCAAGAGGAAGCGAGAACAATAACGACTTCCATTGATTGACGAATGAGACCACCGAGATAAGAGGACAGAACTGATACAGGGGGGTTTTAAACAGTTACTTGATAAGCATGATCGAGTTCTGATGGAAGGGTGAAGTGATTAGCACGATAGAGTTCTGATGGGGAAGTGAAGTGATTAGCGCGATAGAGTTCTGATGGAAAGGTGAAGTGATTAGCACGATAGAGTTATGATGGGGAGGTGAAGTGATTAGCGCGATAAGAGTTCTGATGGAAGGGTGAAGTGATTAGCATGGTAGAGTTCTGATGGGGAAGTGAAGTGATTAGCGCGATAGAGTTCTGATGGAAAGGGGATGTGATTAGCACGATAGAGTTCTGATGGAAAGGTGAAGTGATTAGCACGATGAGTTCTGATTGAGAGGTGAAGTGATTAGCATGATAGAATTCTGATTGAGAGGTGAAGTGATTGGCACGATAAGAGTTCTGATGGAAAGGTGAAGTGATTAACGCGATAGAGTTCGGATGGGGAGGTGAAGTGATTAGCGCGATAAGAGTTCTGATTGGAAGGTGAAGTGATTGGCACGATAGAGTTCTGATTGATAGGTGAAGCTATTAGCGCGATAGAATTCTGATTGAGAGGTGAAGTGATTAGCACGATAGAGTTCTGATGGAAAGGTGAAGTGATTAGCACGATAGAGTTCTGATTGAAAGGTGAAGTGATTAGCACGATAGAGTTCTGATGGAAAGGGGATGTGATTAGCACGATAGAGTTCTGATGGAAAGGTGAAGTGATTGGCACGATAAGAGTTCTGATGGAAAGGTGAAGTGATTAGCACGATGGAGTTCTGATTGACAGGTGAAGTGATTAGCATGATAGAATTCTGATTGAGAGGTGAAGTGATTAGCACGATAGAGCTCTGATTGAGAGTTGAAGTGATTAGCACGATAGAATTCTGATTGAGAGGTGAAGTGATTGGCACGATGGAGTTCTGATTGAGAGGTGAAGTGATTAGCATGATAGAATTCTGATTGAGAGGTGAAGTGATTGGCACGATAAGAGTTCTGATGGAAAGGTGAAGTGATTAGCACGATAGAATTCTGATTGAGAGGTGAAGCTATTAGCGCGATAGAATTCTGATTGAAAGGTGAAGTGATTAGCACGATAGAGCTCTGATTGAGAGTTGAAGTGATTAGCACGATAGAGTTCTGATTGAGAGGTGAAGTGATTAGCGCGATAGAGTTCTGATGGAAAGGTGAAGTGATTAGCACGATAGAGCTCTGATTGAGAGTTGAAGTGATTAGCACGATAGAATTCTGATTGAGAGTTGAAGTGATTAGCACGATAGAATTCTGATTGAGAGGTGAAGTGATTAGCATGATAGAGTTCTAATTGAGAGGTGAAGTGATTAGCATGATAGAATTCTGATTGAGAGGTGAAGTGATTAGCACGATAGAGTACTGATTGAGAGGTGAAGTGATTAGCACGATAGAGTTCTGATGGAACGGTGAATTGATTAGCACAATAGAGTTCTGATGGAAATGGGGATGTGATAAGCACGATAGAATTCTGATTGAAAGGTTAAGTGTTTAGCACGATAGAGTTGCGATTGATTGGATACCCAATGAGCGGTAGAGATCGAAAATATCGGATCACCATAGAGCCTTCCTTGGCGCTGCATAGATTAATTGGTTTTTGTGGTTTTTTCTGCTGATTCAATTCTTTTTTCACTCAGTTCGGTATAACTAGTGATGAAACATCATTAATTCATTGTGGTTGTTCGACGCAAAGCATCGAACTGGTTAGAGTCTTTGACCTTGGACTTCCCCGCGTCATTGTTTCCGACCGCCTAATTGTCTCCAACTATTGCAATACCTGCTCCTCACCTGCGGGAATCCCTCAGCTGCGGTCGGTTGGTTCCAGCAGCCCCCTTTCACAGGTTTTCCCCTTTCTTTATTTCTTTCTCCCAATTCATTTTCCTATCGACGACAGAGCGCTTCCAAAATCATTCTGCTTTCAACTGTTTCCCCAGTATATTCTCGCTGTCTTATACGGTTTCCTGCTCCAGTTTCACGCGTTCCGAGTACTGCTCTTGTGTCGCCCATTTGAACTCCATCTCAGCTCAATTTTAATTCAACTCAATTCCTCACGCACGTTCATTACAGTCCCCCTCACGCTCACCAAGTTTCAGTTTTATTTCAATCTTCAGCTCCCCCTCTCGTGCACCCAACAGTGCTGCTTCCCTTATTTTCCCACAAATGAGAATTTTATGGTATTGCTGAGTCGTTTGGAGCCGTCTATGCAAGAAATTCAAGCAAAATCGTTTGATCCCTTTATGAAAAAAGAAAGTGGTGTTTTGACCACTATGATAACTATAGTTAGTTTTGGGTGAATTTCGGCCATATCCTTATTTCAGCGTTTTATGGTAACCTGGGAACTTGCCTTTTCTCTCAAACGCGTCGTTTTTTCTTTATCAAAATGGCTGTTCCTTAACAGTCATGAGAGAGTTATGTCACTTGAACGTCACAGAGGTTGCGGTTTCGCTATCATGCAATAGCCCGAGCACTTGCTTAGCATCCACCGAATCAATGCCTATAAAGGTAGCGCAGGTTGTCATTTAGCCTGTCTCCTGGTCGTATTACTCTGGGAAATCCGTACCATCTGGGAGGAGCTCATAATCTGGTTTTTCACTCAACGTAACTATTTACTTGGGTGGCAGGTTTCAAAAGGACAGATCAATTGTGGCGACGTTTTTTCGCCATAACCTTCTTCGCAAACTGGGCAAAATGGTTATAATCTTGCTTATTATCAGTCAAAGCTGCAAGGTTTGACTTCTCTTCCAACAACCGTCGCTGGTTGTTGTAGAAACTGTGATAGAACACTTGGTTTCTTGTTTCATCCAGAGACGCCAGATGTGCAGGATGGAGAGCCTTTGAGAGAAAAGAAGTGGCGCATTGAAGTCGCTTAACCCACTTAAGGGAGACAAATATGTATTAAAGGAAGTACATTGTGACGATGAAACATCCGATACAGGTCATCCGAAGGCCTGCTACAACCATGGAAGTGAATCCCTTACCAGGTAGTTGCCCACACTACGGAGTGAGGAAGAGCCTGAGACAAGATATAAGTACAAAGTGTCTCGAAGATTTGAAATATTTCTGGTTAGTAATAGAAATAAGAGTAATAATAACTCATCTTTTCACTACTGACTTGCAACAATAAATAAATATACACACATATTTATTTTAAAAAGAACGAAAATGATGAAACGAAATTAAAATGCCATTTCAAGTTATTTAAAACTCGTTTAAAATTTCCCAAACGTGAATGCATGAACGACTAGATTCGCTGGAAAACCGTTGATGATCCCAACTGATCAAGGTTAGGGGTGGAGAAACGCTTCTCCAGTATCATGGTATCATAGATAACTAAAAGATGAATCAATTAAACTGCTGTTGGTTGTTGGTAAATGTAACGACAACAAGTTGCAACTGTTATCCTCAATTTTGAGGCTGAGCTCTGTGTACTGGCTGTAAATATGTTTTTTTTTCTCTGAGAGCTGGTCAGGATGAATGAAAAGATGTTTCCAGGCTTTCTCTGACTGGCTCTCAAGAATCCACACCAGAGTTTTTTTTTTTTAAATACAACAGTGGATGCAGGCGATACCCTCACTGCAGCCACAAATGGGCGTATTGTAATGGCGTCCATGATCCTCAGATCATGGCCCCCCTGCACCACCTCCAGGCCCCACAGCACTGGTCTCACTTGGTGTGACGTCACCTATGCGCCCCCACCACCCCTGCACAAAGCAGAGGATATCCGCAAGTTTTGCATGTGCCACCTCTTCGGGCTGAAGAAAGGGCCTCCCAAACACAGAACGCAGCGCGATGCCGCGAGTCCATCGCATACGCACAGCACATGCTCTGCCGTCTCTAGCCCTACCTCGCAGAACCTGCATACCTGTACCTCGCACTTGCCAATATTTGCAAGGTTGTACCTCAGCGGGCAGTGACCTGTGAACAGGCCACATATGATCCTCATATCCTTCCTCCCCAGTGCAAGCACCTCCTTGGACCTCTCTCTAGAGAGCTGGATGAAGAGTTTTGACTGTCTAAGGCCGGGCAGCCCCTGCCAATGAGCAGCCCTGCACCGGTCCTCCCATTTGCCAACCTCTCTACATAGGTGGCTCCTGGTAGTCCCAACAAAGGGCTTAGGCCCAATAGGGATCTGCGCTGATCCCTTCTTAGCCAACCTATCAGCCCGTTCGTTTCCCTCTATACCCTGATGCCCTGGCTCCCAACACAGTGTTACACTGTTGTCCTCTGCCAGGGCCTTCAGTCCAGTCAGACACTCCCACACCTGCCGTGATGTAAGACAGTATGAGGCTAAGGCCTTGAGAGTGGCCTGACTGTCCACCATGATGTACATTCTCTGCCGCTTCAGTCCCCTCTGCAGCAGCCGCTGCACACAGACTGTCACTGCAGCTACCTCTGCCTGGAACACAGTGGCCAACGACCCCAATGGGATCGCTGCCCTGACTCTCGGCCCAAAGATGCCTGCCCCTGCAAGGCCACCCTGCACCGAGCCATCAGTGTAGTATACCAGGGCCCCAGCTTCGAAAGTGCAGCCGTAGGGCATGTAGTCATACAGCCTGTAATGGCCAGACACGCCCTACGCATTCACTGATTACACTCGCGAATTTACCCCTGACTATAATTACCAGGTCATCTGGGTATCCTATTACCTTGTAGCCCTCCTCCTCCAGCAGCTCGAGAAGGGTATCAGCTACCAGCAACCAGAGGAGAGGGGAGAGCACCCCCCCCCCCCTGCGGGCACCCCTTAGTAGGTATCACAGAGAGTGTCTCCCCCCCCCAACTCCGAAAAGACCATCCTGATACTCAGCACCTCCTTGGTCCAAGAAATTAGGTAAGGATCTACTCCTTTCCTACCAGCTGCAGCTGTAATTCAGGCATAGGATGTATTGTCGAAAGCCCCCCCAATATCCAGAAAGCAGTACAGCGCAATCTCTCCGGATCTCAGAGTATCCTCCAGCACTGTTGCCAGTTCCTTCAGAGCAGTCTCAGTGGATCTCCCCCTCTGATAGGCATGCTGGGAACTCCGAATGGGATTCTGAGTAAGATAGTACTCCTTTATTGATAGGCACACTATCTTCTCCAACACCAGAGTTAACTTCTACAGTCAAGAACGAACCCACATCGCAAGTATGTTATTTTCTTTTTCGATACTCTTCGGGGTGAAACATATAACGTTTGAAGAGAAATCGCAAAAATTCTTGTGCGTCACTTTCCTCACTCTCCCGTACATTCAGAGATTATTTTCGCTTTAGCTACTAATTCAACGTATTACTTTCCACGACCCAAAGGGCAAGGAAAGTGTAGTAATCCTGTAAAAAAGTGGGGTTTTCTTCCGATCTTTACGTTTTGAGGCTTACTGAATTCGAAAAACCAAATGACCCACTTCATAAATATTTCTATGAAATACAGTGAACGGACATATAGGTTTTAAAAGCCAAAATAAGTTTTTTACGCTTTTTAGAAAAACGGCTTCAACGATTTTCACCAAACTCACACAATGTTTTAAAGTAGTTAATACCTATATATTGTTCTGAATAAATGTTCCTCTGACAGTCCACTGAGCAGAGATAAAAATGAAAATGTGCCGAACATAGATTTGTTCAAACATTTTTGTAATTTCCCGAGTAACTGCATCACTGGATTTGATCAATCGTATGGAATGTCTTCAAGCAACCTATACCCACATTTTGTTCTCCGCAATTATTTCTGTATCCATCTGATGAACGGAGGTATGAGCCATGATTGCTCGGGAAAAGGCAATATGTCGAATATTAATTTATCGGGTTTTCAATTTTATCGAATTTCAATCAAGCTTACAGCATACTCTAAACTAACTAGTACCTACATTTTGTTCTCCATAAATGTTCCTGTGGAAATGCGTTGAACGTACGCTCGTATGTAGCAGGTGGTCGAATTTACAAGAGTTGTGAAAAGTTGTGCGTTGCTAAGCACCAGATATTTTTTCAATTTGCTCATTTAATTTTGGTTAAGCATAACTTCGTGTTTCGCATAGGATGTGGTAGCTCTTGAAGTTCCAGAATTTATTGAGGTGCTCTTACTTATGCCCCGACTACTATTGAGCAGTGAGTACGTAGAGAATTCTATTAGGCTGTCAACACAATTTTTTCAGAAGGAGGAAATGATTAGTATTAGGCGTTACTGGGTTAAAATTGTGAGACATTGTAGTAAGTTGTACGGCGATGGTTCAAATAACAGAATCTCTGGGGTTGCTCGTAAACATCTTATGAGCGTCCCCCCCCTCCCCCCTCTCGCTGTGTTGGTAGTTTATTGGGCTACTAGCCTAACTTTTCTGAGAAGGATAGTGTTATATGAGTAGGATTTATACAGAAAATATCTGGTGCGTTGCAGCACACAACTTTCCTTAGCTCTACAACAATTCACTTTGTACATGGCTAATTCAATTTAATCAATTCATTTATCACTCAGTTCATTTGAACTTGGTCAAACAACATGTCACAGCAGCAGGAAGCTGTAACGCCTACAGTTATGGAATTTATTGTGCTGCTCGTACTCATTGCAAGACCATTATTGAGCAATTGGTATACAGAAAATTAATGAGGCTGTAAACACAAATTTTTTGAAGGAGGATAGTAATCACTTTTGCTGAGTTATTGGGTAATAACTGTTAGAACTGGTACTAAGCGAAACGGCGGTAGTTGAAATTCAGGAATTTCTGGAGTGAGCCCCATGTATCTCATGAGCGTTTTTAAACACTCACCCTATAGGTATTGGATTGGACTACAACACGGTTTTTTTTTTAACATACTAGTAAAACTCCAGCGGGGTTTAAAAGGAAAAAATTGCGTCAAAAACGCTTTTCGTCGAAAATTTTGATAATTTATTGTGCTGCTCTCGTCATTTTCCCACAAATGGGAATTTTATGGTATGTTTATTTTATTAAGAGCTACCAATATAAAAAATGTAATCAAAATCGTTACAGCCGTTTTTGAGAAAAAAATATTTGGTGTTTTGATCACTATGATAACCATAGTTATATTTCGGTGGATTTTGTTCATACCCTTATTTTGGCGTCCCATGGTAACCTGCAGGCGAGATATCAAGTTTGAGCTGTTTTGGTACGGTGGTTTTCTCTAAAAATCGTTCACAGACACATACACACACACACACACAGACTATTTTCCTAAATAGTGTTTTTCGGACTCAGGGGGGTCTGAAACGTAAAGATCTGAAGAGAACTCAATTTTTTTTTTTCAGCCGATTACATAACTTTCCTTTCTACTTTGTAGAGCCAAGGAAAGTAAAAACTGCGTGAGAATTGTCTTCGAGTTTTTGTTAAATTTATTTTGGTGTCTTCTACATTATCCTACGGATGATAAATTTAGAGTACTGTCATATTATTTGAAGCTCTTGAAGTTTCAAGAATTTTTGAGAATATTCGGCTTTCTGATCACTATAGTTAGTTTTGGGTCAATTTTGCTGTTAGCCGATTTGGTTCGGCGTTTTACTTCAATCGGGCTCACACAGACTATTTTTTCAAATGGCCGTCTCGTGGCTCAGAAAGCCATTGAAACGTCAAGACCCGAAATCCCGGAATTTATTAGGCTGCTGCTACAAATGGTCCGATCTTTATCGAGTGATCAACGTGTAGGCGATTGTCGAAACGATTTTTTCGAGTATGTTCAGGTTCAGAGTTTAGAATTATGAAAAAATTGACGTTACTTTGAATTCCAAAATTCAAGCGGTTGCACTCGATTATCGAACTTCCAATTATAGGTAGTTTATTGGACGACCACTCAGGTTTTTTTTTTCAATAGAGCGCTAATGTCATGGGAGCTAGATTTACTATGAAAAAATTGGGCTAAAATTGCTTTTGCTCGAGGTTGTTTATATTTTATTACGATTCTTTCGTCATTTTCCCACTGATGAAAATATTGTGGGAAGGCTATTTCAATGCCTAATACCCGTGCAAAAACTTTGATCGGTATCAGTGGAACCGTTGTTTGAGGAAAAAATTATTTGGTGTTTTGATCACCATGATAACGATGGTTTAAACCAATTTTGCTCATCCTTATTTTGGCGTTACATGTTGATTTGCAGCCTGTATTTCAAATTTGATGGCGTTTTCAGAGTAGCTCTTGAAATGTAAAGACCTTTAGAATACTTAACAGCACAATTCAGCAGGTCACGTAACTTTCTTTTCTACTCCACAGGGCTAAGGCACTATTGAAAATCAATTGTGTGTGTGTCACAACCAGCAACATCCACTTCAGGCTCTCGCAAGAAGCAGGGCCCCCAAGGCCCTCTACGCAGCCTGAGCAGGGCACAGCAGAATTGTCCACTTCTCCAACCAGGACCCTCCTCATATGCAGTGGAAGCACTGAGCCCTCCTTTTCCCTTGTGCCAAAAGAAAAAAAAAGGAAATAAAAAGTGTCCCCCACTTGTGTTGATGGCACTCCCTCCGAAGAAAGGCTGGAACGAAAATAAAAAGGCTCCTCGTAAACTTCCCCCAAAACGTGGTAGCTGTGAGGCCCTCTTGCAAAGAAGAGAGGGAGGCTGATTGCTCCCAAACACCTGCCATGAAGGCCTTGATGAGTGGTGTCCCTACAAAGGACCTCCAAGCCCTAAGAGTTCAGGTGCTGGACATCCGTGCTGCTGTGTGTGTATGGAGGGGGGGGGGGAGCTGTAGTAATTGTGATTGAAACACCGGGAATTTCCAAAGCACTCATGACCACATAACCACTAAGCAGGAGTTGAAGCATGCTGTAAGTCTATTATGGTCAACAGGTGCAATAGCCTGCTCTAGGACAGTGGCGTGTGTCTAAAGCAAGTCTGTTTCTTTGTCAAATGATAATTCCTGCACTATGCCACATTTCAGTAAGGACTGTGGACGCGAGACTTCCCTTAAATGCATTAACAGCTCTCACATTCTGCATCAGATGCGTACTGCACCATCTGCCAGTCGTGAGTGGACTGTGAATAGGTTAGGAACTGTTCGTATCCTTCAGCATATTACAAATAAGAGTTGCCTGGCTGAAACAAACTGTTCTCGCCATACAAAAATGTGCATAGGTTCCAAAACCCTAAGTTTGTGATCACAAGCTCGAGTGGTGGCTGGAGCAAGAACAAGAGTCAATGATGCTGTAGTCTGTATTGACCTATCTTCAGACATGGTTGCAGTAAGTCATCTGTATGGCCAGCCCATGGCTAGCAAGCTCATTTGGCAGCTTTGAGCTAGTTGTTATATCATTTTGCAGGCGATTCGGCAGGCCAGTTGTTGACACCCTTCAACTACTGTAAATCACCATGGGATGCCAAAACCCCCTTATGAGCAATATCTATCCAAAACTAACTATAGTTCTCACTGTGATCGGAACAACAAACTTTGTAGCCCAAAAACGGCTGTAACAGTTTTAATGAACAAGTTTTTATTTGCTGAGTTCCTAGTGACTTGATGGTGCTATTTAATTTTGGAAAATGACAAGAGCGGCACCATGAATTGTCGTGAATTTCAACGAAACTCGATTTTAATGCAGATTGTTCCTCATGAACCTTGCTCATGTAAAACTGGCGTTATCTTGTGTCCAGGTTTTACAACAAACCTGATCCATGTGTCCCTAAGTTCATGTGAACTTGGTAGCTCAACGGTCTATATTAGTATTAGTGATTGAGATTCTGAAATTGATTCAGTTCCCCCAAAGTGTGTCACTATCATGTTTGAGTGACAGTGTAAATGTGATTCATGAAAGTGACAAGTCGATATTTCTTTTGAAACGTTCACGTTTATAGTTCAGGAGTTATAGGTAGAACTGGGAAAAAATCAATGAAACGACAGCAGTTTGAATTCTAGAATTTCTCAGGGTATTCCTACAATTGTCTTATGACCATTCGTTGATCATATTGGTGCATACTTTAGACTAAGCTCATTGGACTGCCAACTCGATTTCGTGAGAACGCGAGTTCCACGTGAGAGGGATTTATGGGGAAAAAACTGTACCAAAACGGATTTATTGAACTGCTTTTGTTGATTTTCCAAGACTATTTTACCATCTCATGGTTTGGAACTATGTGCACACAAAATTTAGTCAACATTATTGTTGCGTATTTTGAGAATAAACACAACACACACACACTTACTTCACACAACTTTTCTCTGCCTCATGTACGTTCAGTGTTTTCCTTCACTCTACAATCCAATATAATCTGCTTCTCACCCATTTTATATGAATAAAGAGAAACTTAGCTTAACATTATATAGAAACAGGTAGCATTTAACATTTCAGAATTTATTCAGTTACTCCTACTTGAGTCATAACATTTATTGAGTGACCGCTGCATAGGTAATTGATCAACAAGAGTTTTTTTTGTGGTGAATAATGTATTCAATATCACGGGTACCACCATAGGCCAGAATGCAGCCTGCAAGCTTGTAGAGCTGGTAGGCAAGCTAAAACAGGAGGGATCCTCAAGTGGCTGGTTTGGACAAAGCTCTCTCTCCAAAACTGCTTGGGGTTGACCTTGCATCCTATACAACATCAGGTAACCAGTTGATTAGTCCTGCTTTACTTGTCAGGTCCTTGCTACTTGTGAAGAGCTTCCCACATGATGTAGGGTAAGGAGTTGAATAGCGTGAACTATCGAGGAATTCATCGCTCACAAGGTGCTTATACTGGAGTAGTAATGCGTGCCTTCTAGTGGTCACTTTCCTGTTCCTCAGTCTGTAGAGCACATTATACGCTTCATGCTGTGGGAAGGTGCTGGAAAACACGCTGCTGCCACTCCTCAGTGTCATCAGGTCTAACAATGACCTGTCAAGGCACGTCAATGTGGCTTCAGAATAGGGTGCTCCACCATCCCCCCGAGGTTTGAAAGAATGCATACTTGGGGTGATGAAAATCTATCTGGGGGATCAAACACTGGTTTATTAAACGGCCCAGGAGGGACTACAGGCCTAAGGAGTTAACTCTTGGGGCTGGAGAGGTCAACAGACAAGAGGAGATGTTAGATATCTGGGTGTGACAGGGGATTCCAAACTGTTTAGTTTCTTCATCAGGCAAGCATCAGATAGAGCTGCCAGAATTACGATTCTCTCGTATGGAGCAGAAATATAGGCTGAAACACAAAACTTCCCTCATTGCCTACCACCAAAAATGGATGGTTGAAGTGGTGAGGCAATATATACCTTCCCATACGGCACTTTCCTTTCAACGTTCCATCATTGACCTTTTTCTCCTTCCTCCTCACACTGGAGGCGAGATACCCACACCTTCTAGAGGTGCAGGAAAGCCAGAGGTAATGCAGAAATTGATGATACCATCTCAGCTCAACTCCTCCATTCTTTGGGAAAGATACTGTTCTGGTTTGTAATGATCCAGTGGAAGGCTAACTACATATCAGTTATGTACCAGCTGCGTGATGAAAACGTATCATGCCAAACTGGCATTGAAGCATCGGTAAAGTACCTAGTGTTCCTTACCCTGGAGAACTGGGGAATACATTATGCTGGCCAAGGGTTCCCTGGTGAGAGCAGAGGGCTCTTCACATTGCCCAAAAGTGTGGCTATTGACCCACTCGTGAGGAACTTGCACAATGCAATAATTTCCTGAAGAGTGGGCAAATATCTCTTACCTTGCGCACCACCTTGCGTCTAACACCTCGTGGCCATCTCACCCAGAATACCTCTTCCTCAAACTGTGGGCGCACTGTTACTCCCTCCATCAGTAGCAGGGGATAGATTCAAAAGGCCTTTGTTCTGTGCCATTATTCTGGTCTAGCTCTCAGGATTCTGGGAAATGGCGGTGTAGATAATCTATGGTCTTCTTCACAGAAGTGCCTACATGGAATTAGTTATTCTTGTCAGATTCTGTAGATAAGCAATCTTTTAACCTTTTTGCTACTGTCCTGGAAGAAGCAAGCCTCTTAATGTCACTACTCAATCTTGACCTAGGCCATCTAAAGTTGCTAGGTCGGGTCACTTTTATGAAGTGTGCTGATCCACTTTTCAATGGGAGTGACTGGAAAGGCCTATGAATCTCCTCAGATGCATATATGTGCACCCATTTATGTTAATCTCATCATTGCTTTGTGCAGGTGGCTTAGGCCATTGCTTTTGATATTGCTTTTTGCTGTTATCGCCTGAAAATACCACACTGAATAGAATACTGTCGGTTGATGTTTATCGCTGACTATTGTTCATTGCGGAGAAGAGAAAGGTGGGTGAGAGAACGAGAAGGAAGATTCAAATTCTTCCTTTTATGAAATAGAAACGAATTGATTTGCTTACAAGTCACATTTTTCTTTTCATTTTTCTTGCTTCCAATCAGGCCCTTAACTAAGTATTATGTCTGCAGGTCGACGGTGGTCTAAAAAGAGCAAAGATGCGCTTGAGTTGAATCCTGCGGACATGGGCGTTGACGACATGGCTGGCAGGGTATGATCAATGTGGTTAGTTCCTGTATTTATTTTATGGCACATTCCTTCATACCATTGTTAGGACTGGCATTGATTGAACTTGTAAACGCAAGTTGCATCACCAATGTACTTCTAATTACAGGTCCTGATTACGTTTTTTCACGTGAATGCGCTTACATAACTACTGTAAGATGCCACTTCCTGAACAAATGGATACATCTGCTCAGCAGTACTGTTTGCGATGGAAATATCATCATTCAAATTTACAAATTATGTTTGCACAGCTGCTAGAAAGAGAAAGTTTTTGTGACGTCACATTAGCTTGTGAAGGAAGAACGCTGAGGGCTCATAAGGTAGAATATTTCATTTTGCTGTGACCGCATGCTTCGTAAAGTGCATTGAGTGTAGCATAAACTTCACGCAATTTCCTGTGTTGTAATACTGTTTGTTGGTTTTCAGATGATGTTGTCAGCGTGCAGCACGTACTTTGATGCAATATTCTCCAAGCATGAAGAAAAGGATCCAATAGTAATTCTGAAGGACGTTAAGTTCGATGATATTAAAGCATTGGTCGAATTCATGTACAAAGGGGAGATCAATGTAGAAAATGTGAGTGTTGCATGCCCCAAGTTGAAATATTTATTGAGTCCGTGAAGGAAGACTGTTACCCAGATTTAATTTGATCTAGAACAAACCTAAACCGGATGCTACCATTTGAGGTTGCTCAAGAGTTCATGCCAAACCTCTCTATCAGTCTCTGGGATTAGAAACTATAGACTTCGAGACGAGTGCTTATCTAATTATGACGTGACCCTACAAAACTCCAAATCTAGCAGTTATCCACAGTTTAGGTTATGAACCCCTATGAACGTTTTAACAACTTTATGAATGCTCATATTTCTGTAGGTAACTATTGAGTGGTAGAGATCATTAGTCAAAAGTTTGAATGAGGTATAGTATTGCGTTTCCAGTCTTTAACCTGTTCAATGTCCCTCCCAAGATGGTCTAGGGCACATGGGTGCTTACTAGGCGCTGCCTGAGACATTCTTGGGACTTCTTCGCGTAATAAGCCCTTTCTTCAAGTCCCTACCCATAACGTATTACTAAATAATACCTCTTCTTACTCAAATATGCGACAAATCATTTTTCTTAATCATCAATAACAAATGAAGAAGTTTTGGTGGAGCAAAAATGTATTTTTCTTTGTAGGGGAGGGACTTCGAAAAATTGAGGAACGTTGAACACGATTGATGCATTCAGATCCCCTAGGTAGTCAAGCTCCTTGGATATTGGCAATCAAACCATGTAAATTGTTTAAAATTGAAGCGTAATATACAATTTTAATTTCTTCTGATAGATTTTTCCTGTTATTTTAATTGTGCAAACCCTTTTTCCACAATAGTTGGTTTAAACTAAGTGATTACTCATTCCTCTCCCTAACCTAGTTTCTATTTCATATTGTTTATGTAGAGTCAGCTCAACACTTTGTTACAAACTGCAGAAGAGCTTCGTATCAAAGGTCTGGCTGCAGTTTCTTGGCGTTCTGATGGGGAAAGTGGTGCGTGGCGAGCCGTTGAGTCCCCCCAATTGAACAGCAATGAAGGAGCTAACAAACAATTGAATTACAGTAATCCCACAAACCTCCCTCGAAAACGGAAAAGCAAGACTGAACACCATTACATGACTCCTCATCGTAAAGTATCATGTTTGTCAGGCAATCAGCAGCTGACAGATGATGTGGCGGTGAGTGTTCAAATTATTTGAATTTTAGTTTTGAAAACCTATTTCTTTGCAAACAATATAAGTAGAGAACAAGGGATATGTCATTGTTTCCTTTTTCATTCTTCCCCTTGAGGTTTCTTGGCTGGCTAAGAGCCCCATTCTTGCTCTATTTGTGTTTTACACAAATCTTCAAACAACCTACATGTTTTCTTAGTTCTCTAGCCATATTTATGGTACCAACTTGCACTACTGAATGGGAGCTCATATGCCATGATACTTACCAACTTTTTTCTAACTCTATTTGGAAGTCTTTATGAGATCTCTCCACTATTTTAACATAATCAGTATAAAGGGTATAAACATCTCTGCAGAAGGGATACTTGTCTAGTGCCAGTGGGATCCCTTTCTTTTTCCCTACGTTCCTCGCCATTTTATTTACATCCTCCTGATGTGGATATGCCATAATTTCAGTTCGTAGGTCTTTGATAATTGATTGGAAAACGGCATAAAATGGTACATTCTATGTGCTTGTACATTCTAAGATCCAACATATTGTTGATGTCAGTGACACTTATAAGCCAGCTATTTAACTAATATTCATCATGTTATGAAAATATGCCAATTTCAACCCCTAGCCTACCTTCTACAAGATTTTCATTAACTTTCTAAATTCTCATAATTGCCAATTATTTATAGTAAGCAAATAAACCATTTATCGAATTTTCATTTCATAGTTACTTTAGATTATGGTTGGAGGGGGGGGGGGAGAGAATAGACTATCTAGGCTGATGGTTCGCAGGAGCTGATAACATTACATTTACAAGGTTACATTTTAGAATAATTGATTATGATACCTTAATTTTTAGTGAAGGCGGAAAGTTTGAAATTGTGGTAGAGCTTTTTTACCCGGAATGGCCAGCCAGGGTAAACGAGATGTTTTATGTTTGTCAATTGTTCTTTTTTTTGTTGGGTTTTTATTGGCTAGAATAGCGTATTTGAGCCGCCTGCTTTCACTATACCTGTTATAACAAATAACAAGCAAATCATTCTTTGAGTATCATTATGCAAACCTTAATGCAGCAGCAGTGCGTATCCCCACTGAGTATGTTTTTTGTGTGTGTGAACAGAGTGAAAGTGGGGCCGATGAAGACAGCCAGGAGGGAATGTGGGATACAAGGTCACACGAAGAAACGTATTCAGAACCTGAGGATGGAAAATCTCGAGTTGGGAACTTGACAGATGTGAGTGTTATTTATTACTTGATTCTTATTTATTACTTCATTTCCTTTCAGTGAATTTATGTTAGATGTTATGCAGGTGATACAGCTCCATTTCCCCCCTAGCCATTGAATAACTTCTCAATAACAAGTGACCTGTTACTAGCTGTTGATGAGTATGTATCCCTCTTAAATCTAAATTACGTTTGGTACTTATCCTGTCATGTTTTATTCTGCACAACAACCATTTCCACGCTGCTATATACAATAATACAGCTGTTCATAATAAATTCATATGTCTATTTATCTAACTAAAAATAGCAGTCGATTGTGTTCAAAGACCATAAAGCAATTCTTTGAAACATATAAACACTGCACATATGAATTTGCATTTGCACTGCAAGGGTCCTCTTATGTAATAGTATGTGGTGAGTGCCTGTGAGTAGAAACTTGCTTCAGATTAAGTAGCTCTAATTGAATATCAAACCCTTGCATCTTTGTCTGAATATGAGACTGCATAACAAGGTTTTGAGCTCAACCTAATCAAAATTGAGTGTAGTTTTCATGGTAAACAAAACCTTAATTTTTTTTCTTCAAATTGCTATAATGGTTTTAATTACATTTTTTATTACTAAAAACAACTATTGTGCATTTTCATTAAGTTAAATAAATCGTAAAAACTAGTTTTGCGCAGTTTTCCTATAAATTTGTTTTGTCAGCAAACTCTTGAAAAATCATTTTTAGAGTATAATGAACTTTTTTCATACGGGTAATTCAACAAAAGTTGTGAGGTACCTAGGAGCAACCTAACCAATTCAACAATACTTCCTGCTGACAGTTTAGTGGTCAGCGTTTTCTTTATTCATTGTTGTAGGGGATGATATAAAAAACTATGGAGGGCTGTAAGCGATTAATACTTTCATCAAACTTCAAATCAAATACAACTTGCTATGATAAGATTCATACACTGACTGTCTCGATATTCATTCCAATAATATCGTCCGCGAGTCCTCTTCTCGTCTCTCGGATCCGTTGCCTAGGCTTCGAGCGTCCGATGCGTTGCTTGTCTCCCAGGTGCGTCTCCTAGGTTTCGAGCGTCCGATTCAGATCCTACATTGTTAAAATTTAGTACTGAACTATAAATCTATACCATGTACATTTTACATATTACGCATATTATATGTGTTTGTGTTGAGTGAGAGGCTCTGTAAGTTCAAAACAGAATTTTATTGTGTACTTGAGCCCTCAATCAGGCAACTTAGTATTTTAGGACCGCGTCTCACATAATTAAAGTAATTGAGTTAGTTCTGCCAGTCAAAAAATTACTCAAGTTAACATACCTGTTTGGTGAGTATCTCTCCCACAGTATCTCACCAGCCAGAGGAGATGGACTCGCCAAACAGGCACGTTAACTTTTGTAGTTTCAACTTCATCCTCAGAAGTTGCTTGAAAAAACATTGAAAGGTGTAATTTAATGTATATTATCAGAAATTCAACAACTCATCATGGTACATGTGTATTGTATTTGTCTGACTATGGTTTGACATTGTAGGGTACCCACAACAGTCTGTGTATTCCCTCAGTCATAGAAGGTGAAAGTACCATCAAGCTGGAGATAGACCAATCATGTAAGTAATTTTTTAAAACTGTTAGTATGTATATAGCGAATCATCTAGTCATTTAGGTATGCTTATGTAATATTGAGGATGTCCTTGTAGTAATTTTTTGGGCTCTTTTTGTGAATCGCAACAGCATTAAAAATCCGTTATTCGAATTATTGTGGACCTCACTTCTGGCCATCCTCAGAATGGTAAGATTGGAATTAGTTCCAACTCTAGACATCTCAAATAACATTGACCACATGATGACGAGGAACCGGTACTTTTTAGAAGTGCAGACCAATGCTGAAATTGATTAGTAGCCCACTTTGCTGTTAGATATATAGACAACGCAATGTTTTCTGTCGGTACACTAAACGCTTATTGACACAAATTTCAACTCTTTTCGTCCTGAGATGCAGTTTACATTGATCTTTGAATTACTGGAAATTCAAACTAGTTGTCCTATATTTTACACAATATGACACATGATTTTACACAATGCTTTATAGGGTACAGAGTCGTTGTCTATGCTTTTGCTATTATTCAATATGTTAGTCTCACAATTTGTTTTGTTACTACTTCCTTTTGCTTTGCAGCTGTTGAAAATCACCCTGGTGCTCCTCCCCGAACGCCATCTGTAAGTAGTACGCCTGGCAGCATAAACCTAAGTGCAAGTACACCCCTCAGTGGAAGCATAGGTGGAGGAGGTGGTCCAGGAGGGGGTGCTAGCATCCTTCTCAGTGCAGCCCAAATTAAGCCTGGTAATCTGTCAATTTTATAACATGATAGAAATGGAATATAACAGGAAAATAAATGTGAAAATAACCTAAGGAGCGTCTTCGGTAACTCAATTCAAGCGTAGGGAAATGTATTTAATGGACTCTTTGATGAGGGTTGCTAGAAAAAAAAGGAACTGCTTCCATTTCAAAAGAATTTCTCATTTTCATCACAATAAGTATCAAGAGCTGAATTTCAGAGGGTAGCTCTTATTTATTTGTTGGAGCATACACATAGGCATGTCCTTTCTCTAGGTAATAATATTGACACATTTTAGGACAATGCAAAGTCAATCAATGCCCTCAAGGGTCAATACAATTTTGTTGATCTGTGATGTTGGTTGAGTAATTAACTGCCAAAATTTAAAAGGTACAATGGGTGCACACATCCTTGTTAAATCGAAATAAAAGGAAGTGAAAATTAAAGTGGACTGTACTGAAAATGGCAAATGGAAAAACTAATTTGATAACAAAGGGACAAAAAGAACTGAAACATAGACAACCTGAAACGAAATGAAAGTTCCCCAATTGTTGAAAATAAATAGCAACTGAGGCCGTATAAGCAGATGGGTGAAAACAGAACGGGGTTACCTGGGTCACTGTATACTCCACTAAAATGGCGGCAAGCTGGATGGACTTCACTCAATCCCACCAAATAGCAAAAATTGGAAATTTAGGGGTCCAGACACAAAATCACAACATAGGTTGGTTAAGCTCGGTAGTAGTGATGCTAGCGATCACAAATGGCAACTGGTCGAAAGCTGAAACAAAGGGAGGACTCGAGTTGCAGGAATGGTAGGTAAGACTGGCTGGCCATAGGTAGCTCGAGATTGTTGAAGAATGCGTGTTGACCATCTATTTGAAGCTCGTGAACAATCCTATCACACTTGGCGTTTCAAGTTGACTAAAAATTGGAAATTCTATGTGATGACAATTTGAAGTCGTTCAAATATGAAGGATTCAGACTTATCATCGAATGAATCGTTTGGCCAGACCGTTGAAAACAAAGACAAGCCGTTGAGTTATTGCTTACAGCCCTGCTGCCTACATTGCTTATAGTAAAGTAGCCAATTGCAGGAAAGCTTCCCAGAAATATCTGGTGCGTTGCACAACTTTCCTTAGCTCTACGTCAATTCACTTTGTACATAGCTAATTCTATTTAATCAATTCATTTATCAGTCAGTTCATTTGAACTTGGTCAAACAACGCTTTATGGCAGCAGAAAGCAGTAGCGCTTACAGTTCCGGAATTTATTGTGCTGCTCGATAGAACTGGTAGTGGGCGAAACGGCAGTAGTTGAAATTCAGGAATTTCTGGAGTGAGCCCCATGTATCTCATGAGCGTTTTTAAACACTCACCCTTTAGGTATTGGATTGGACTACGATACTAATTTTTTTTAAACATTCTACAAGAATTCCAGCGGAGTTTATAAGGAAAAAACCGCGTGAAAAACGCTTTTGGTCGAAAATTTTGATAATTTATTGTGCTGCTCTCGTCATTTTCCCACGAATGAGAATTTTATAGTATCATTGCCTGATTGAGAGCTATCAATATAAAAAATGTAATTAAAATCGTTCGAGCCGTTTTTGAGAAAAAAATTTGGTGTTTTGATCACTATGATGACTATAGTTAACTTAGGGTGGATTTTGCCCATACCCTCATTATTTCGTCCCATGATGACCAGCAAGCGAGATATCAAGTTTGAGCTGATTTGGTACGGTGGTTTTCTCTAAAAATCGTTCACAGACACACAGACTGACACACAGACCATTTTCCCAAATAGTGTTTTTCGGACTCAGGGGGGTCTGAAACGTAACGATCTGAAGAGAACTCAAAATTTCCTTTCTACTTTGTAGAGCAAGGAAAGTAAAAAGCAACTTTATTGAGTAGTTTCAAAGAAGTCCTACCGTTGTTGGGTAATAATTGAGTGAAGTCGGTATTTAAATGGTGGATAGTGAAACCTGTTTCCACCGTATACCACAACTGTGAGCAGTGTAATCATTTCCGTCTTTTTCGTTTCAATTATTGTTGTTGGACTTAATAATTATTCCCGTTTGCGTTCATTCCTGACCTTGTGTTTTTTGCACTCTGCAGTTACCTCTGATTCTCTGGTTCCCTTTTTGAATCATTTCGGTTCCTTACAAGGACACAGCATTTCAAGCCAATGTGTTGTGCCTGGACAAGTGTAACTTATTGATTACAATACATTTTCCTCATTATTACTCTCTATTATTATTCTCCAATCAGTAAACCTATTACCTAACGCTCCTTTCCAACACTATTATTATTTTCAATACGCAGGGTATCATACAGCATCCACAGGTGTATGTACATTCACCTTGCCAAATCGGTGCTCACCCTGGCAATTAGATAGCTCAGTGATCCATATGCAACAAACCTTTGGAGGAATTTTCGAAAAATCAAGAACCTCGAGAGTAATTATATTTAGTGGGGTTTTCTCTTGAATGAATTGATTGATGACATACAGAAACATTGATGACGCTGTTTTTTGTTTTCAAACTTCATTGTTTATAAAAATGGAATGTCTGATCACTGGACGATTGTGGAACAAAAGAAAACCCTCCTGTTGTTCTGTTGGTCAACAAAAAAAACTAATGAAAAGTCATACACCTTTTTTCAGCCCCTCATACATTCATCGATCTTATTCGCTCTACCTACTAATCCAATTTTCTTACCTCTCAGTTTATATAGATCTAGTAGGACTCAACACTCTAGGTAAAACATGGTGGGGTGAGCAATAGAGAATTAAGTGGGTTGCTGCTACTTATCCCTTGACCTTTTATTGAGTAACAGGTCTAGTTCCTTATCAATATTCCTCATACCTCGGAGAGAGTTTTATCAGTCGCTTTATCGAGTAACTGTAATCAAGGACTGTCAATACGATTTTTTTTCTCGAAAAATAAAGGTTCGTTTTTCGTGTGTTAGAACTATAGGGAAAACAGATTGAGAATTGGCACGTTAGTCAATTTAACACTTGTCGTCTGGAATTTCCCATGTTCTTCCAATAAATTTGTGGCTATTATTAAATCCCCATCCTGTAGGTAGCTTATGGAACTACTAACCTTATATTTAAGGAAATGCTAATGTCTTATAAGCAGGATTTATATGGGGAAAACAGTACTAAATGGATTTTAATTGACATTTTTCATCATTTATTGTGACGGTCCCGTCACTTTTCCACGAATGAAAATGTTATATTACTGATTAGTTGCTTGGAGCTATTCATTCAAAAAATCTAATCAAAATTGTCGAAGTGCTTTTTAAAACAAAAACATGCTACATGTTTTGATTATTATGAAAACTATAGTTGGTATTTCATCGATTTTTTCCATACTCTTTTTTTGTGTCTCGTGATGATCTGCTGGCTGACTATGAAATTTGAGCTGATTTCATTCAAATATCCTCTCTCATTCATGATGACGCTTCCCAAATGAAAGAAATAGGTAGGGTGCCCCATACTATACTATGGCAGCTCTAGGGATGGAAGGATTAAGAAGAGAAAGTTTAAAAATAAAACGCTCGCCAATTAAGGTGTGAACTAAGCAACCCATAGTGTAGAACACATCTACGAACACACCCAGCTGAAACATCTTAGCGTTTTACTTGCGCCACATCTAATGCCAGGGCACAGTCAAAACAACTTGGGGCCCAAATTGTTGAATAGAGCAACCATTGCTCCAATTATGACTTACATGGTCAAAGTGCGGGAGGAAGCGTCAGCAATAATCCAAAATATTGTAACACTTGCGAATAATCTTTCTCTGCCATCGCTGGAGAGAAACCCATTGAAATTGAGGATAAGCAGATGATGCAGGTAGATGATGGATCATCGTTGGAACTCGTCAACAAACCACTTTTGCCTGGAAGATGAAGGCGTTCAACAGAATAATAAAACAGAGTTAGAATGAACATTTCTACTAAATTAGAGTAATGCTATTCCGACAGGTTATCATCAGTTTGTTCTTAATATAGTAAATCTGTAGAATTAACTGGTCGTTTTGCAGTAAGTGGAAGTTAAGAAATTGAATCAATTCAGTGATACGAGCCATATCCACAAAGTAAGTGTACTGAAGCTCCCGTAGGCCTTAGGGATATGCCTCGTACTAGCTGGTACAGCGGGTGCTATAAGAACTATCAGTACTGTATTTTGCTATTGTGTGAATAGGCAGTATGACTGGAAGGAGCTCATAGATGAATAGCTGATTCAGGAAAATGTAGAGGAGATAACAGAAAACTAGAGAAGATTGGTGGATAGCACCAGGCTTTTGTGTTTTGATTTATGTTTCCCTGAAAACTTAGTATGGTAGAAAGTTTTGTGTTAATATTTTCGAATCAAAATGAGGGTTATTGTAGTAGCAATCGTCAGTAAGAAATAATATGTGTATATGGTACTACAGAAAAAGGACTACTTGGAGTTGTCAGAAAATCATCATTCCTTTCCATTAGTTATAAGTGATAAAACCTGTACCCAGTCTGTGTCCCCCCGTGTGCATTTTTCATAGTTACTCACCACTGTTACTCACTTTTCCTTTTCAGAGCTGATGGACGTTATTAAAATGACTGCCTACATTCAGCAAGGTGGGAGGAGGCCTCACTTTTGGGAGACCTCTTCAACTAAGCGAGTTATGGAAGCTATAAAAAATAAGGAAATAGAAATGAAGGTGGCAGCTGAACTCTTAGGTGTATCATATGGTACTCTATATGGTCGATATCGAGATGCTTACGGTTGCCTTAAACATCCTTACAGGTAACTTGAAAATTTTGCAGAATAGGAAGTGATACAAGCAGGCGTAGCTAATTTAAATGAGCAATGAAGGCTGAATGTATACTGAGTTCAACATTCATCCTTTAGAGCTAGAAGGATGAGTTGTGTTCGTTTAATAATTTTGTCATGTTCAAGAGTATGCCCTAACTTTGCATTCCTGATCTGGTCAATTTCCCTCCTTTGGTGATGTAAACAGCACAACTAAATTACTTATTTGGTTTAAATGGTGAGTTGTAGTGTGGCTATTTATACTTCATTCTCATGCCTTGGGGTTGTGGTGTGGTCAGAAGAATTATGTAATCATTAACACTTCTTCTCTATAGAGAAAAAGATTTTGATTTCAAATTATTTCTATCTCTTTACATTGAACAATCCCATGGCAACAGTTCATTCAGCATTATTTCTTAGGTATTTCAACTACCCTTTTGTCAATGCACAATACATTTCATACTAGCTATATTGTTTGTCTATGAATTTACTGCGTTGAATAACATGGGCTCCCTCTTACTTATAACACTCCTCAATCAGTCCCAGTTTCTAGCTGGTCAACATTCCACATTGTCGCTTACACTTCCACTGTGTACAGGCACACGCTTTTAGATACAATTTTGTCACGTGCACTTTCTGTACTTACAAATTTCTGCTTATTCAGCACCTACTCTGGGGAACATTTATTGCATGCATAATAGTTTATTGTCTGATGGTAGGGTGCCTCACTTTTAAATTTCCTAACCATAATCCCTTTGATTACAATACGCTGCCAGGATTTTCGTACGGCGCTGAGGCCAAAAGGTGCTTGAATAATCAATCGCATTGGATAGAAGACTCAAGATTTTACTAAGCCAGCAACTCCCACCACCACCGTCTTCATTCAATCAAATTTGGGCTACAACTTCATTCTCTTAATTTTTACCTGTTTTTATCTTTTGATAAATTGATTCCACCATTTTTTGTAGCATAGAATATGCAAAAGGATTATTTCAATTTCTAACTGATAACTTGTTGAAAAAAAGTGTGCTAGAAGTGAGGAGACTTCATAGCTAGAGTTTATTGACATGACAATATTCATTAAATTACGAAAAGTTGTGTGATAAGTCATAACCAATTGAAGGTGAACTAAGTCAGGGGGAAGGTTAGCATGAAAGGGAGGAAATAGTTTTACAGTGCTGCTTGTATAAGTGCTGCAGAATATCCGCTGAGCATCTTGTGTACTGAAACGGCGCTACCACTCACACCCTTAAATTTGTTGTCACAGTTTGAAATTGATGAGCGAGAATTAATTAATACTTCACCGAGTCTGTTTACCCATGTTCTCATAGGAACCCACCTTATAAACTGAAATTGAAAAGTTAGTGTGAAATTAGAGATAAGTATGTACATGCCCGTGAAGTACTATTGCTGAAACATGAACATTAGAAATCTTGTCTCTAAACGAAATAAATGGCTTAGTAAATACAATTGTGATCTGGCTGCCTTTCATACTCAAATCATTGATGAAACAGTAGCTAATTTATAGGCTGTTTAGGTGATTACATATTCTGCATTTGTTACAATCTCAGTCGAACTATCATAAATTTACAGAACCATGCGTTGCGTAGGACAACAAACCCAAAAGTTCAGAGCAGGTAGCTGAGTAGCTAGCAATATTCTGCCTCCATTCTGGTAGATGGACTTAGTGGTTTTGAATACACAGATTGGATTTCCAGCATCAAACTTAAGCAGGTAATGCATTCTGTGCTCATGGGTAATATGTGATCACATTTTTTTCTCTAAAAGCAGCTCTAGCTTGAAAATGTGGTTGTTGACTCTTTTGCTATGCTGTCAATACCCTGCTCGCAACCTCAAGTTCGCGTGAATTACCATTGAGTATCATTGTACTTGGTGGTCAACTAAACCTTTACGTTGGGACGCTGAAGCTAAAACTGAGCTGAAGTTCCACGAGGGAACATTGTGAATTTGCAACTGGATGCTGCAAGGGCATACTCATTGCATTGTACAGTCAATCCACTTATATTGTGAATACCCAGATCCCTGATATCCTTTTAGTGTTCGTTTTTCTTGTAAAAATCTGATTTCTTCGGTTCTTATGTGATTTGAGAACTAGCTGACTGTGATGGAGGGTTTTGTAGCCTGATGGAATTTAGGTTTGTCGCTTCAATAAATATTTTGATGTGTTGACATGTTCAATTGCAGTACAATCCAATATTTCTTGTAATAGAACTGACGTTTTTTCTTTATTGGTCATTATTGCTAGTAAATTAATTTTTTTCTAGTAGACTAATATATACAAATTTAGAGTTAAAGATATGATGGAATATGGTTACCAACAAAGTAAATAATGATCTCCAAGTCAAAGACAGACAGTTAAGAAGTCCAAAATTGAAAATCATTTTGACATTTGAAAATACCAGTTCTGCAACCCCCAGATGAGTTCATTTTAATGGATCACTTTCCAAACAAGAGGGATACGTGCTCGGAAATTGGTCTCTAGGTTTGGGTTAAGGATGATAGCTTATGGTTCAAACATTCTTGGCAATTTATATTTTATGTCTTCCTTCTGAGTGTTTCTCTCTGTCTTTCCTCCTTTCTCTATTGAATAAGTATCACAATGAGGCATTCTCCTAAAGTGATGTATGAAAGAGAAAAGAAAGAACGTAACACAAAGAAAAAGACTAATTACCAAATACTTTGTAACATTTTGGTGTTGTGGTTTTGTTTGTTGTTATCTGTTCAAATTGGGAGAAATACAAGTTACAAGTGTAGAAATTAATGTCGTTTCAAAGTTGAAATGAGGTTTTATAAAGAAGGGAGAAATTTAGTGGATGGAGGGGTTTTTGTTGTATGAAAAAGCGTCATTCTTGTTACAAATGGCCAATTATAAAATGAGTAATGCTTAAAAATGCACCGTACAAAAACTCACCTGGAGCATGTGGTGTACTATCGACTAGAGAGGTGTTAAATTGAAGTTTTCTGTGTGTGGGCAGTGTGTTGAGTTTTTGCGTTGATGCTAAGTTGATATATATAGGTGTGAGCATTGAGAATGAAAGTGTTTGATGTTGGAGTAGGATTGTGGGGGGGGGGGGGGGGGTGCTAGGATGTTGGGAGGAGTGGTGCCTTATTTCAGGCTATATATAGAGCCTACGGTTTTCTGTCATTGGAGTCCGAGATTTTTTTTCATTGTAGTATCCACTGTTTAAGTCGGGTTAGACAACTAGCAGATCCAAAGAAAAGGAGTAGGCTGGACGTCAAGTCAAAGTACTTCCCGTGGGGTTGAGTGTATCTGGCCAAGGTAATGCGAGTATAGCACCCCCAGTAACAACCACATGCAGTGATTCCTGCGTATACTTTGAATTGTGGAGATGATGTGATCTTCTTTGCCCTAGACAGTGTTTTGCTAGCCAATCATTTTATCAGATTTATAGGTTGATAGGATCCCCTACCTGGACCTTACAGATGTGATTAGAATAGGATTCTGAAACAGGATTCACAAGTTATGACAGAGCTACAGCTCAAATGTTATAAACACTGCTTGGAGAAACATATTTTTTCTAAATAATGTTCATTAATCTGCGGTTCTTTTTGAAAACTACTTGGTTTCAAATGGCCAATTTGGCGACAGATGTACATTTGTTAATCCTATGCACAAAAATGAGTGAGTTGTTTCCCAGGTTGGATAGTGATAAATTAAAAATTTGGAGCAAAATTCCAAGTATTGTCAGTTAATAGATGGGTCATTGGTAAAGATGAAGAAAAAATGCAAGATAGTTGTCTCAAGGAGAAAGTAGTCTCAATAGGTATATTTTCTTATATTGACCATTTTGGAACCTTCAGATAGAAATCTTGCGATGCATTAACACATTCAATACAGAGCATTGTTCCTAGGAAGTACCCGGAAAGCCTGACTTTTCTCTATTTTCTGTAAGGGGAAAGTGTGAGAATGTGTAAAATGTGAAAAAAGTGGTGATCCATAGAAAGTTAATAATATTTCATGTGCGGGTTTTTTGGCAAGTCTTAGTAAGCAAAACACAGAATAGGCAAGTATATTTATTGACGACATTTGTTGAATCTAAATGCTTCATAACAGAGTAAGAACTACAAAGTAAGTAATTACTAAGAAAATTGAAAGAAATCGCTAAGTTATACACATGAATTACTAAGTTGAAGGAAAAAATTATTACGAAGTAAGAAAAATATACGAGCAAGAATCAAATACGTCATGTATACAACTGTTTTAGAACCGGAAGTATTAGTTAGTATGAATGGTACTCCCTGAAGCACTTGGGCAGGTTGCTTAATACAATTGGGGCAATAATAATTTGTGCTCCAGAAATATCCACCACGTCGACTCCTATATTCATATCGTCCTCCTATATAATACAGTTGTCATTGTCCGAACACAAATCATCCAGGAGAGAACGAATCTCATTGTCTTTGAACACCTGCAAGTACCAAATGATGCAAGCAACATTGCGTGAATGATGGCAATAGCACGTGGTAAAAATAATCCAAAAGAAGAATAAAGTACAAAGTCAAACTACCCTTCTAGATGATTCGATTTCGAACCTTTGATTCGAGAAATCAAACTAACAAAGAAAAAACACCACACACAACCAAGAATACTCGTTTAGAGCGCTTGAAGGAGGTTTGGCAGCAAACTGACATTCAGGAAACAACAACTCGAAGGGGCATCACTCAAAAACGAACTTGGCTTTCTGATCGCTTTGCAATTCATAATTGGGAGCACTGCATTGGTTAATAGCAAATTTATCTGAAATGAGCGATGATAGGGGTGTACCAACATCAATTGGCTAGATGATCGACCCAAAGTTGGAATTATCAAACTCCTAGAATGCATTAGCAAAGCGAAGGAGTTTTGTCCAATTGTTTATGGAGGATCTTTTCAAGTATTTTTATGTTGTGTGTTAGCAGTGTGTGTCTCTGGCTGTAATATGGACTGCTTGTAATAAGTATGTCATTTTTGATCAGATAAGTACGAAATTCCAGAGAACAGATTATTTTCCAAAATTATGGTTTTAGGAAACACAGGAATCTAATACTGTATGACAGTAAAAATGATATCTTTGGTGATCTGTTTACATAGTGATGCGACAACTATAATTCAGTCTTTATGAAATACAATTTAGTTCTGTAGAAACAGATGGTTCTTTGGTTTTGAATGTCAACCGACTTTTCTGAGGAAGAGTTTCGACCAAGTGGATTTTAATAGGGGGGCTACAGGTCACAGTTATGGTTCATCCTTTGCAACTTCTGCCATCATCTCGAAAGAATGCCCCTGGAGGGAGAGAGTCAGCTAAAGCTTTACATTTTCCAGGTTGATACTTGTGTTTGAAGTAGTACATCAGCCATTTGAGGAGCATATTCTCATAGCCCCATCCTCTCTATAGACCAAATGGTGAAACTTTTCCGTATCAATAAGTCTCACATCTCCCTCCCAATTGCTTTTTGGCTTTTGAATTGGTCAGAATGCACAAGTATTTTGTTGATCATTCTGGATTAGGGCATCATCATTCTGGCTGGCTTCCTTCAATTGTCTACGTTCAATTAGAGTCTATGGTTGAACTTTCATGCACAATGGCATGACCCAAAGTTTTGTAGTATTCAAATTTATCGCAGTTGAAAGTCCAATTCATGGGTTTTATCGAGAGCTTATTTGAAAAGTTTACTATGGTTGACAGCAGTAGTCCCAGCAATGATAATATGATCTTATTATATTGCTTTTATCGTGCTAAATATTTTATAATTTTGTTTGGAAGATGTGCAGTAATGTGAACTGTAAAAGGTAATCTTTCAAATTCATAATTGCCAAAAGCTGTTCCAAAAGGATAGAGCCTCAAACATTGAGATTTGTGGAGACCCAAGTCTGAGAAGTTTTTCCTTTCCCAAGTTGTTCAAAATGTATTTTCCATTTTGAGTATCTGAAACTCATCTTGCAAAAATGTCATTATTTAAATCTTTCAGAACCAGATAAATCCTTGGTGATTTAATCAACGATCACCAACAGAAAGTACACCTATTCAAAGTGGACTAAAATCTATTCAGTAGGTGCCTTAATGTGAATTGTACAATACCTTCCAGAAAATTTTGCTAGAGCTTTAAATAGAGCAATTTAATTATTTACACGTTCTTCTTCCGAATCATAATTAAAGACTGATTTCCTTCGCCAGTACATCCAACAAATGCACTCTTGATGATAATACCGAAATCATTACTGGTTATCTAGAACATTTATAGGTTTTTTTTGTTTAGTGTTAATGACAACATAATTCACAATCGTATTGGCATTCACAAAGTTACATTTGAATCAAATTTATCCTTCAAATTATCTTTGTCATTGTGCTCTCATTTTTTATTTCTTCAAAAATTCTTCTTTCTGCTGTTACCAGTTTAGATTTGGCTCGTTAATACGCCCAATTAAGCCCATTATATGGAAGGTTGTGTTGAGTAACATTATCTACACTACTGTTTGGTTCAGTGTCTTTAGACCCTGATTAAATGGGATACAGTTCATGATGAGAGATGGGACAATCATTTTTCTTTTGACACTTCCAGGCGAGATTTCATAAAATGATGAAGGTTTTTTATGCGTAAAGTAAACTTTGTTGTGGGCTCAATAGTTACGCGTAGAATGCTCATAATTACTTCTTAGAGTTAGCGATTTGTTTTAAGGAATTTTCACTTTTCTTCGAATTATCCGTACTTTTCTTATATGCTCATAGAAGAGCATATACTTCCTGGGTCTGGTCATTTTTCTGTAAGTCTTTGATTCAGAGATGTCCATTGTCAAGAAGCTGGCACAACTCAATAAGTTTTTCGAGCGTCAACTTGTCTCCTTCCTCAAGTAGTCCATTGATGGAGGTGGGGGCTGTGAAATGAATAGATTGTCGACTATGGAGTTGCATTCAAGGTAATTGCGAGGTGCAGCAGCAGTTCCAGCCTGTTACTGTCCTGTACCTGGGCTTCTTATCGAAGTTATGGCGATTGTGTAGCACATTTTGGGTTGTGATGAAATAACTCATAATTACTTTGGCATCCTGTAGAACCTCTGTCACTTCTGGGTATGTGCCACATTGTGACGCTACGTAGACCCTTCGTGGATAAATAAATAAATTCGACCCAAGTGTGGTAGAATGAGTAAAATAAATATGTCTTGTAATAAAATAAATAAGAAAGCTAGGCTCACGGCGGATGGTAGAGGAAAAGGGGCAGACGAAAGGGCTCACCAGTCAGGTTCGGGCGTTCAGACGCGACTGACTGGACGAGGTTGAGCGACGAGCAGCCCAGCATTTTCCCGCGCTTCTTCTGTATTGGGGCTCATGTGACGCGCTGTCACAACATTCACCGTCATTCCATTGGCAACAAAGGTGTTGTAATGCTCAACACCTGCTGACGTTGGAAAGTTGCATTTCAACCTTGTGTGATTCATTCTTCTCTTTCATCATTACTAAATGGTACGTGAAACCATTTCGTCCATTCTTTGTTCAGGTTTTTTGCTTCAATGTTAAGCTGCTATGTAAGATATAGTTCAAATGTAAGCAGGAAATATTTCAATATGAGTGGTTATTTGATTCACAAGTATCAAAGTTGCAGCCTAATGTAACAGCACAGCAGCTTCCAAATTTAACTGTTACTGCTAGAACACATTTTGTTGAGTTTTAACACAATCAGCTCCACTAGTCAGCTCTGAACTTCCCTTTTCACTTTTAAACGAATCTCGCTTTCACAGAAAATTCAAAGTTAATTTATCATTCACTCACAATGAACTCTGGTTGTGATTGTAAGAAAACGTATGGGTTATAAATTATAATAACATATCAAATAATGGAATTTGATCTTGTGTGTGCATTTTTTTGTAGAGAGAAATGCCTAATGCTAATAGACAGAAGATGGTCCAATAAGTCAGGCTTGTAAATAATAGATCCAATGCAGTTTTGGAAAGGCACTGAAATGTCGAAACATTTAGCTCATGAGTGCCGAGAAGTATTTTCAAATAAATTAGGTAAATTTAAGTAATGGGAAGTCCACCTTTTCTTGGTATGCACACCGTAGATTACTCCAGGCTCATAATGTATTGTGTGGTTTGGTTGGAAAAGTAAACTGAAAAATAGTCATCTCAATGAAAGTATCCTCGTACCAATTCATTATAGCCCTGTGAATTCCCCCCAGTTGACAAAATAATAATAGAGTATTTAAAGTTTGTAGATTCAGCCTTGATTTATATCTAAAAATGGATCCACACTTGCTCTCACAGATTGACTTGTTCAAAAAAGTAGGAGGAAATCGTGTTGGAGTTGAAGGGCATCGATGTGATTACTATTCAATAAGGGTTGATGAGAAGTGTTAATACTAAGGTGGTTCCACAATGCTGGTTGGAGCCTCTCATTCAACATTCTCAAATAATTAGGGTGTAATGCCAAGTGGTTCCATAATGCTGGTTGGAGCCTCTCATTCAACATCCTCAAATAATTAGGGTTGGCGATCAGAAATGTTATTCTCATTAACTAGAATTTTTGGGTTTCGGTATCTATGAGCATGGTCTTCATACAACTAAATATGTCTTTGCAGTGACATAAGCACTTAAATCATATTACTTGAAGATCCTGGGCTTTATGCACTTTTTGTTGATATTTTTACTAAGCTTTCCATAATTTTAAAGTGGAACAATGTGACAACCCAACTCACCCAATTTGGTTGATAGTTGATGGGTCTGATAAACGTTTTGGGAATATCGTTTTCCAGCATTGTGGGGTTGAGCAACCATTGACACTGGCATCTTTATCATTTTCCAAACCTTAAGAAGACTTCCTGTAGATTCTTCCTATGCTGAGCTAAGTTGTTCTACATTTCTACATGAACATGGAACATGTCTAATAGCACTAACTTTAAATGGAGAACACACACTCTTGTTATATTTTTTCTTAGGATTCCCAGTACTAGTTGGGGTCCGTAACGATGCTTCAATAACTTCAGTCAGCCTCAACAACTTCAATCCACATTCTTGAATGTTAAGAAAGAATGTTGTCAAACGAATTCTGACTGTACTGAGACATTTTCTGTCTTTGATCTTGTGCTGAAAGCTGTAAAGAGGTCGAAACTTGACAAGATTTGCACTGTCTGCAATGGGAAAAAATAAGACTTATGGAACTAGAATACGTAGTTTCCAGCTTAAGGCAGTTCAACAGCAGCCATGAGAATTTCGAAGGTATTAGAGATCTTGCTAGTGGTATTGCGGTGTAGGGAACTTTAGTTTGTAGGAAGTCGCATTTTGATGTTTCTGTTGATCCAATGTTGAATAGAATTTCAAAAGTCTGGAAAGGACCATGATGTAATATGATCACATCATGGTAAATGAATATGATAACAAACCCCCTTCCCTACGATCAGAACTAGTTATCTTACAAGTAAGCTGCAATTCCTGCAAAGTCCTTTATAAGTTGACAAAAATTGTGAGACTGATTGAAAGTGAGTTAGAATCGTAGTTAGGATAGTTATGAAAAAGCTTCAATGCTGGCCTCATTGAAACCAGGCTAATTCTTGGTGACCTTGAACCCTAAGCGTTGAATGTAGGATACCATAAACAAAACATGTTAACCTTTTGGCACTTGTAAAATAAGCTATTCAAGAGCTTCAACATTCATTATGGTAAGAAAGAATAATTTGTCGATGTGGCATAAAATATATTGACTGGTAAATCACTCCTTTATGACTGTTCAGTGGTACACACACTGGCAGATGCGGGTTCCAAAATAAAATGTGAGAACTTCCCACTGGGTACAGGTCAGGAGAAAACAAATACCAGTCCCACAATTTTTATCTTCAATGCAGGTAGTTTGCAATTAGCTGATTCTTCTTATTCATGGACCGTTGTTTTGCTCGAAGAAAGCTCTTCAGCCATCCGTCTAAACGGTTAAGCAATGGTCCTGCAGGACACAAGATCGAATTCTTTGCACATTGTCAGCAGTGCTGGAAGTGGAAGGATGTCCTGACTGAGGATCGTCTTGGAAACTCTCGGCCCACACGAAATTTGTTAACTACTTCTGGGCTGTTGATTCCTTGAAAGCATCATCTCGATAAACTTGATTGAGATCATTAAACATTTCGCGGCCATTGTTGCAGAGTTTCGCGAGAAAGTCGAACGATGACACACTGTTCTTGAATGACTAGAGCTACATGCCGACTAGTGGTTGGAAGGGGGTCACTCCACAGTTACCGGGACGAACCTCTTCCTTTCGTACGGCAGTTGGGTGCACACTGAGCATTGTTTGAATGGTATGGAAGGGGAACCAGCCCAACTGGCCTCCCTACTTTGCCTTCCAGCCTTCCCACAACACTTTTACACGAACTTTTCAGACAGACCTCGTATCTCTTATTTACGAAGTTTCAGCTTTGTGGTTTCCTACAAACCCTAACAAAATACCAATCCATATACAAGGTTAACAAAGTCAGTTAAAAAAAATACAGTGAATAATTTGATAACAAAGTAATACGTTTTCACAGAATTACGATTAATCATCATCAAAATACTGCCTTCGGCTACAGATGCATTTATCCCAACATTGAATCCATGACTGGAACCATTATTGGAAGGGTGCTCAGGAATGGTCTCAAAACATTAATATTCGGGAAGAGCTTGAAATTGCACCGTACTAAATCTTGTTAGGTGGAACCATAGGTAGAGTTTTCTTGGTACAAAAAAATCTCAAATCAGAAGCCATGTGTGGAACAGCGCATTTTCTCAGTGAAGAAGCCAGTCATTAGCCCATTTCAAGTCTCGTGCTTCGTATATCGTTTCAAAAGTGTTCCAGTACAGCTTCATGAAATTTGGAATTCACACCAGTTGTTCTTGGAAGAACTCTGATTCTATGCCCTCACTATCACCATAAAGAAATAATGGTGAATACATTTAGCATGTTCAACTTTTTATAGTGGGGAAAGTTATGGGGTTTTTATAGGAAGCTCTCCATTTTTGTCTCAATCTTTCATATCCAGTTCTAATTTAAGTCGTGATCAAGATCTTGAAAACGATTCTCCAATTTAAGTTTCAAAATGAAACTGGCTTTTCCTTGTGTTGGTTAGACGAAATTCTGGAATTGAATTTTGCATGTGTTTCATTTCCAAATTATTAATTTACATGCTTTGCAGAGACATGTAATAGACATTAAGTTCTTCAGCAAGCTCTCAAAATAGTTATTCGTCTGTTTTCGAGGTCATTCGATATCCGGAGGGCTCCTCATCCCTGACCCACTCATTCACATTTTTTAAATCCCTCAAACTGCTTACATTGTTTTCAGAGCTATCATGCCATCATCTCAATTTTAATATTTCGTGGGTTTCTTTGGCCATTGTTTGAAATCTATGAGAGATGCGATAAGCATGACCACAGCGGAGATTAACAAGTCAGGAAGTGTAAATCTTGGTAGACGTGGTCTTTGGGTCTCCTAGTGAATGATTAGGTTGGTCGCACCAAACTTAATTTTCATTCTCAAGCTATTCAACTCCTAGCTGAAGAACTGGGTAGGGTTTAGCTCTTATTCAATTGTCAGTTGCAGCCTCCTGATTTGCATGAATATCTAGCTACGCATCACCCTCTTGGATATTAGTGGTTCATAACTGGGAGGGGTCAATGTTGGCCGATATTTAAATAATTAGGTTCATAAGTTCTTCTGTATTGGTAGTCACTTCATCTGGCATTTTATCTCAAATTTCTCAAGGCGTGATCTGAGGAAGCATGTTTTAGATGTATTTTTTTGGATTCTTCTTAGATTCAATCTGAAAATTCATCTCTTAAAGGTTAGCACTCATGAATTTCAATTTATCACTGCATGAAGAGCTAACAACCTAATCTTCTTTGTACGATGTACCCAAGGGAGGTAGGAGTGAGAAAGATATGAAGTAGAGGTGTTGAGTGAGAGGACTTTGCACAACTTCACCAAAAAGAAAAACAAACACTTTGATGCAACTGACATATCAGAAAACTCTTTCTCAACACCCATGACAGTGTAACGTACCATGAAGAGCCAAACTCTCCAGTTTGTTTCCAGTGTGGAACTAAAGTGTCGTCAATCTGAATGAAGCCGCTGTCACTCTTGCTCAAGTTTTCTTCCATCTAGTTCACTGTTGGTGGTGATCTTCTCCGAACTTTAATTTATGAATAAACATCCATATTCCGATTACATTCAGTAATTATCAGTACTGTATACCAATACATCCTCTCCGCACGTTGTACGATAACATAACAGTAATAACTAAGTCTAAACAAAATTTAAACACTTTGAAGTGGAAAATCTTTAAGGGTTAAACTAGATCTGTTTGCATGAATGCCTCATGATTGATCAGTTAGTACTTACGTCGTTGACTCGTCACTTTAGTATATTAGGTATGGGGGCCTTGAGAAAAGTATATATATACATATGAAATTGTGTGCTTCTCAACCGCTTTGGATATTGTGATATTTAGTTTCTTGAGGGTTGGTAAATGAAACTCTTCCTTAGGCCAATGTTTTGAAGCCTAACCTTATTTCAAGGACTACCGCATACTTACAAGAATAAACTTAATTTGAGGGGTTAAGCAAGGAACCAGGGCTATTAGGTAAACCCCACTATTAGTCTTAGCGCCCAGAGTGATTGATTAGTATTGCTTTGTAACCTTAAAGATGATGAGTCCATTAATCAGAACATTCGCATTAGGAAGAGTATTAGTGATGATCAACTCTCAAGAAACTAAACGTTATATTTGTATGTATCTGCATACACATAAATTTTGATAGAAATATTTTGGAGGTTTTAATACGCATTTATTTTATCTATTTTCTGTTGATCAGGTTAGGTTTCACACACAGGTTTACTGCTTATTTCTCTAATGCTGTGCTGAGTTGTATCCCCATTGATTCATTACCTTAGTATTGCATTTGTACATATGATTTTCCTACCTGCCATGGTGCCACGTTTTTACAGCATAGTAACCTTTCGAGCATCGGTGTCACATTTTGGGCATTTTCACTGGCTCTATGATCTCCTAAAATAATGAAAGCCTTGCTACTGCAAATTGTGTGATTTGAAAGAGGATTTTCAACATTTCTGTACAAGTTATTCAATGAGTAAACTGATACCACTTTTCCGCAATGGGTCATTAATTGAGATAACATGTGGACTGAAGAGAGATTCCGCAACATGTTTAATGTGGATTTAATAATAATAAAAATATACTTCGTCGATGAATACTGGTGGAGGAATTTTACGGTTCATGGGAAAGTTCTGTAGGTTCTTAGCTGTTTACAGGGTTCAGGGTATGAAAAGCAAACTCGTCACTTGGACATTTTTGCTAGGATTCCAAGTTTGGTTACGAACATTGGTGATGAGGATTACTGTTGGAGTTAGAAGTGGCTAGAATGGTGATGTTAGGGGCGTTGCCACTACCATAATTGAAGCAAGTGGCATTTTAGTGAACTTATTCTAATAACATATCCAAAATAGCCCACTCCTGCTAAAATTGGTTTTCTGTTAACTCCTATGAGTTGAGATACTTAGCAAGCATTGTACCTTCTGTAATCCGAACTCAGTTTAGACCACGCAGTAGTTACATGTTTTACAACTTTCTGTTCAATTATTGTAGGGGTTGCAGGCTGGTTGTAATACTTTATTCCCCAGCTCTTGTTGTTTGGTGCTTCAAACCTCATTTCCACAATTTTTTCTGTAGAAGTAAGGTATTTTTGAAAGCCAAATTTTAAATCCTACATTGATGGATTAACACATTCATTATTGATTCTACTTCACAGTACCATTCATAATTGGTCTAACTTCATAATACCTATAGTTTCTTATCCTAAATTCCTCACTACTTCAGTTAACCTCGAGTACACCCATGGGAACCGCTTACTACTTGAGCTCTAACATGTTTGATTTTTGCACTTAGTCTTGCATGAATGTAGACACTGGCATCAGTGACTTGCTTAGCAGAGATCGCCTGACTGTTCATCTTAGCAACTATAGTAAGCCATTATACTTACTAGTTTGCTATTGGCTCAATCTAACTAGAAAAAAAAAACTGGAAAAGGGACGAATACTTCCAGTATGTTCGTCTGCTGTTGTATCCCCTTCTTGTGCATACTCATTATGAGCATTCTGTAACCATAAACATCGCCTGGTATTCAGTTCAAGTTTCATGATTTATCGATGATAACAGTTACCTAGCTTTTTAGCCAATTAGGAATAATAAGGGGTTTTTTGTTTTTGAAGTTGTGAGGTACGATTTGGTATGAAAAATCAATGCTGTAAGCTTAATAGGCTCATTCTGGTCCTGTGTAATGATCAGAGAGGGGTTTCCAGTTAGTGTTGCAGATAAAATTGAATTATGCAGGTGCAACCACGGGTTTTAAATCAAATTTAATTTCATAATTTTATTCCAAAATGCCTAATCATTGATCTTTACTCCGGTGTAAAGAAGGGTAGCTCCAGATCATTTCATAAGTGTAAATCAAATTAAATTTTGCAGGGTCAGAGAGTTCTGGCATGAACCTCCTTCTGTAGAAGTCATTGGCAAACTACAGCGGAAAGAGCTATCCTTATTCAAAGCTGCTGAAATGCTGAACGTTACTGTCACTACTCTTGCTAATTATCTCGCTGCGTTAAACAAGGAAGATATGGAAGAACTTGAAGAGGATACTGATGCAATTGCTTGTGCTCAACAAGTTTTGAGTAAAATTCCAGATATCACCATAGTGAAAAAAGAAAAGAATGACGAATCTAATTCAAGCGTAAATGGGAATCAGTAGCATATTTGTTAGAGAGAAAAACGTTTGTTCTCTCTTCAACGGATACGGTTATATTTTTTTAAGATATTGTCTTCAAGTAATTCCATGACAAAAAGTGCTTTTCAACAATTCGAGTACAGAATGCAGTATAATTACATTTAGTTTTTAGTTGATCGAATAATTTAACGTGTTAAATCATTCGAGTGGTTACGATGACCGTGGTACTTGATTTTGTTTCGAATGCTCAATGTTATCATAATTAGTCCGAAGCCTACGATGCTACTATTAGGAGTAGGGCTCTGCCTTCCTGGCGGAATCAGGGTCTTATTTTCCGATGGATTGTGGTTTGTTATTTTATCCATCGCTGATAATGATGTTTTGGGCATCATAGAATCACTCAGTTCCTCCTGCTGGTGCCAGTAACATCGATTGCTTCATTCATTATTAAACGTAAGAAACTGGAAAACATCTTCACTAATCATGATTTTTTTAATTCTTGGATTAGATATAATATTAATTTGGCGTTTCTGCTCAAACGATCAACGTTATCTTAGTAATTAATTCACTCTGATTGTTCCCCTGATAGAAGCGAACAGTGAAATCTCCAGCTACTACTGCACACAAAACTGAAAAATTCACCCCTTAATTGTAACAAAGAGAGACACGAACGAAGGATTGGGAAGATTCAAATTTATTGTACACAGTCGACATTTTAAAATGAATCCTCTAGTGGGAGGGACCAAAATTAGTTTATGGCATGTGACAAAACTGTTTGTTACAAATGTCATCTGCCTCAAAACCCTTACCTCTACTACACCTGGTACGAAAAATACTCTTAGAGGTCTGTTAAGTGTCTTTCACTTTGTTGGGATTAAAAAATGTGGTCATTCGTGCTAATTAAAGGAGTAACTTGCAGGATTGTTATGAGTTACTGTCAATACGAAGATTTTTGTTCCCAAGTTGGTGTTGGCCCTTAATTAGAGGTGCCCGCTCAATGGAGGTTTCACTGTACATTTATCGTAAATCTCTCTTTTAATAATTTGTTCAAGAGGAGCTTACTTGTGTAATTAGCTTCACCTGGTTACTTTATTTCATAGAAGAAGTTTTTCTACTGGGGATGCATAACCATCTAATGTCCATATTGTTATTTAGTGTACCCTGAGTTAGGACACAAGAGATACACCTAAATATGTTGACTTTAACCGAATACTTGGATTGGAATTTGTTTTACTCTTAACCTCGAATTGATGCTTGAGTGAAATGGAGGTTAGCATTGAATTAACCAAAAAGTTTGATCGAACTTGAAAACAACTCTTGAGAAACAATTAAGGGAGACAACAGCATTGAAAGCGAAATTATACGATGCTCGCTTGCTAATGATCAGAACAGGCGAAGCCTATCATTTAGTGTGTTGTACTCATCAAAGTAGTCATGCCATTTTTATAGTAAAAGAACAGGCCCAGAAAGAGTTTTCTCGGGAAAAGTATTATAGTTATTTTTACCAGCTTCTGTCATAACGTGCTGCATAGTTTTTCATAAATTATTTACAGTGAGCTAGAGTTAATTTATGAAAATGTATAAAGTGAGGTTGATATTTTTATTTTTATTATTTTTTTAAACTTGTTTTCATTATGGCGTCACTCAAAAAAATTTTATACACATTTGTAATTGGAGGATATTGGGTAGGTTAACTTGTCACACAAGTTATTTTTTGTAGTCATTAGCTTATAGTCTGGTTGTGGTTCAGGGTAAGAGTAGTGGGAGGAGCTTCGTGGTCAAAATGTTACTTGAGGTTAGATCTGAGTTGAGAAAAATTTGATTTGGTCAAATTTGAGTGCAATTTTATTTGATTCGATACTGATTTGCTTACAAAACCTCTTGCTTAACTGGGTAATCATGCATAGCGCTACTATATGCCTTAGTCTAATTAATGTGCAATAGTGTTGTTCCATGGTGATTCTCTCCAGTTGGTTGAACTTCTATCGATTTGAAATGAACTGCTTCTTCTCTGCAATGATTCCTCATTTGTAGGGACTGGTATAGAACAGAACCAGTTTACTTCAAATCCGTTGACCAGTTTTGTATTTTTCATAATAGTTTCTTTAAATGCTTCCGATTTATTTTTATTTCGTAAATTCGGGGACTGGACCTGGAAAAAGATTGTCTAAAAATGTTCGTACAAATGAGGTGCATGTTAAATGACCTTTCAATCTCTATCGACCTATACAAAAGAATGTAGGTGATGAAAAATAGGCTGCGGCTAATCCTTCTTTGTGTACGCAATTATTGTAGCTGTGGAGCACTCACAACAGCTTTGTAGTCGTGAAAGTGACAACCTACCTGACACTACTATGCGTATTACACTATTGAAACTGCTACAAGAAGTGAGTTGGTGGTTTTTACATTATGCTCTCTTGTACACCAACATTCTTAAGTATTAAAAAAATATAAACAAAAAAAGCAAAGTAAGAATGTTGCCATTCCAGTTTAAAAATGTGTTTAAATTTTCTAAATTCTACGATTGACCACTTCTAAAAAGAAAGTATTTTATGTTACTGAAGCTCACTCAGCAAGTACATACAAATGAACGTGTTTACACTGTTTTAGTCATGTCAGGCTCCGTGGATACGCAGCTGTAATGTGTGAGTTCTGCTCAATACAGAGCACCTGCAGGCTCCTTGGAGGCTATTAATTTTGATGTGTATTCTGTCGAGTCGGCAACCTTTTTTCATTCATTTTATTTTGGTATTCCCAAGTGTTGGCTATTTAGTTTCAGGTTGTTGTTAATTTTGTCACGTGATTTGTTCGAATTGTGTAATACCGCGCTTTAGGGTTTCCTTCTGTTATTTTGCCCTTTCTTTTCTTTCTTTAACAGCAGAGCCACAATCGGGAAGTTATTTTTTAAGTGCTTCACGCTCAGTTTAGGAACTTTTTGGACAATGAACTACAAACTGAACTTTCGAAAAATTTTGAATTTTGAGGGTGATGAGGTCTGTAGTTCGACCGGGCACAGCCAAACCCTGCCGCTTGATCTATAATCAATATTCCCTGGCACGAAAACTCTTAACTGATTAATTTAGAAAAGCTGAACTTTGTATATACCTATTTGGAGGGTAACGCAGGAGTCCACTGGCTTATTGCTCAAAGAGAAGAAAATGATTTAAATGTATACTATATTTTGGTTAACGATAATGATCCTAGAGCGTTAACGTGAAATTATTATTTTGATAAATTAATTCATTTCAAGCGTTTCTCCCATGATTTTGAAAAGGAGTTCTTTAAGGAGTAAATAATTTACTGAATAATTTCAACAAACCTGCTGATACTCTAATTGAACTAATCCTTAATAGAATTGTAGGGGATTAGCTCATACGCTACATCCATGCATCACCTAGCCTGACGTGGTGTGAACAGTGTGAAATCTACAGCAATGTATTGTATATAATCAGCATTTCTTTGGTTGTGGGGGGGGGGGGGCTTCTATTGTGCAATTCAGTGGCATTATTTCATATCTGGGTGATAAGTGCAGTTGCATTGGCGGCTTCTTCTGAATGCTGATTGTTGACAGAGCACTATTGCACTATAATGTGGATGAGTACGTGTTATTGCTCTTGTTGTTACCCAAAATGTTGGATATAGTGCCTCCACAGGCAGTAGGAAACTTGGCGAAAAATCTCTACGTTTACTGTTAGGGTGGAAGCTCAGAAAATAGTGTCAGTTGAATGCGTGCATTTGTTGGGCTGTGAACATTCTTGGAATGTATGTTACTGTAATAATAATAGCATACAGTGAGCCCAGGTGCACGTAAATATAAAGTTGTGAGTCGATTTGATCCGAACATTGTGGTTAACGAAAATTTTGAAAATTGGAATTATTATCTGATCTTTGCTGAATACGTCACTGTGTTTGAAGGTAATTATACTGGCTTGAAGGGAACATCTTTGTCTCATTCAAGGATTCTGATTGTGGTCTTGATACAACACTGTTGGATGAGTTTTGATAATAAAACTCAGAATACGGCTCAATGCAATATTTTGTGTGTACGTAACACAATTGTAAACAGGGCAATGGTACTTGAGTATTGAAAACTTGACCTCTTTTCATAATGCATGTACATGACATTGTAGTTGCATAGGATCTCGTGGAACCACCTGTTGGAGTCAACCTGTTATGTGGAGACCGATTTGGATGTTGTCCTTGTTTCAGTCAACTATATCATGCTCAGACAGCTGAGTCATATCAGAAGTAATGAGTACTAGGTAGCAGTTTGTGAACTGATAGCACCAATTTCCCGAAGTATTCAGTTTTATCTAATTCTGTTTCGAGTTTTGCTGCTCTCAACTGTTTGAATATTTTCCTTACCATGTATATGAGTTTGTGGAGGTTCATGCTAAACATAATGATAAGCAGAGCATATTTTGTTCTGTATACCCCTTGAGCAGTCATCCATTAGACAATGAAAGGTCGCGGGTACATTTATTTAAACCAGAAGGCGTTTTTGTGAACTCTTATTCCCATTCTCAGTGCTGAACACAGTTTTTGTATTCTGAAGTCCTCCATTTTCGCTTGGTAGAATTTCCATACTAAATTTGAAGTCTTGAAGTACTGTTCCTTAATTTGCTGAGTATGTCTTCTATTTTTTGTAGGCTGTACATATCGTCAATGGTTTTCGAATCCAGTTTTTTAGGGACTGCCGTACAGCTGAATTATGTGGACTGACTGACAGTTGAAGGACACCATCAAATAACATTTTATTTATTTGTGTCATTACTTCTTCTTTATGGATATCTGTATCATTTCGTGTAAAAGGGGATCTCGTCTTTTGTTTAAGTTACAAGTTGTATTGGTAGTTGAGACGTTCATGTAGTTCATTCACTCCCGCTGCTGTCCTTTCTCCATTCTATCTTTTTGAGCCTTTCAACTCTCTCTCCCTGTCTTTAACTGCTCCCCCTCCCCTCTCCACTCTACTTTCCCCTACAAAAAGCACTAGAAAGGTGAAAAGAGTAGGAACGCAAGTCTGACTACAGTATTGAGCTGAAAGCTCAAAGGTATTTCCTGTTATATGACGAAACTGCGTATGAAATCCTTACGTTTTCCTCCACTCAGCAATTTTGGAAATGGGGGAAATTTCTTTCATTGCTGTTAAACTTTGAAAATAAGGAAGCATTGGAGGGGTTTACTGTACTGTAGGGTTGTACTGTGGAAATACTGTCTTTCGCTCACACCATGGTTCAATTTCGTAACTTTCTATTGTGCCAGAAAACTTGACCTTATTTCAGTGTCACGTGAGTTTTCTCAACTACTTAATCATCGACTGTTTTCTTGAAGTGTCCAAAGTCAACAAAGAGACTGTAGGAATGTTGAGACGTGAGACTACTGGTAGCTGCTTCAAGATTTACTCCTATCGAAAAGCAAGTTCAGTAGGAACTGGGTCATCCCAACCTATGCTTAATGTCCACAGTTCTAGTTTATAGTGATTCATCTTTACCCCCAGTGGTCCAACTGGGTCATCCCAACCTATGCCCAATGTCTACAGTTCTAGTATATAGTGGTTCATCTTTACCCCCAGTGGTCCAACTGGGTCATAGATTTTTGAGACATTCAATAAAATAGAGCGCTTTGTCAGTATAACTTTTGGCTAGTCGAGCAAATGATCAATTTGTGGGTTCCATGCAATCCTAAGATTTTTTCTGACGTATCGTCCTTGGAAATTATAGTCACTGAATCATGAGAGACATCTGAAAGATTTTCCATGATTTCAGGCCGCTTGCTAAGGCTAAGCCTACCCTTGCCCAAGAAGCTAGTCAGCTGCTCCCTCAAAGTGATTGCTTCTTCCAACGTTTTACATCCAGTTACTATGCCATCAACATAAATGTCTCTTCTGAGCACTATGCTAGCTTCTGGAAAGTCTGATCCATGATCCTCAACAATAGCTTGGATCACACGGTTAGCTTGGTGCGGTGAAGTTTTGAATCGATAGACAACTGTGTTCAGGTCATAAACCTAGAGAGCTTCATCAGGGTTGCACTATCACAAAATAGTATAATATTTAGATACAGCGTGATGTGGAATGACAAATGCTGGTGAATTGGAAGACACTGACATGTGACTTAATTCTTCATATTCTTTCATGTAATCAACATACATTTCCCGAAGAGCGTCGTTTTTAAATAAGCGGTTCTCTTGATTTCTGAAGGGTCTGATTTAAAAGGAAGACGAACTCCATAGCTACCATCCTCAAGCCTAAAGTGTGTTGATTTGAAGTGGTCTCTGCAGTAGGCAGCTTCTGAGTCAACAACTTTTACGTGTTTGATTTTCTCAATTTCCCAAAAATGACGTACATATGGTAATCAATGAAGCACCATGAGGAGGTTCTGATGGCATAAGTTGGATAAACCTTTCAATTACAAGATGCCTAGCCATGTTTCTGAAAATAAATCTGCTCCCAATAAAATATCGACAGCCTTTCTCTCGAAAGATGTGGGATCAGCAAGTGAGAACTGTGTATATTTTGCCCAATGATTACGTGGAAGTGGGAAGAGCGGTTATTGACTTCAAAAGGAAGGCTTTCGAATTCAGGATAGGAGTTAGATTGTTGATGGGCTTAATTTGACAACTAACCAAGCTCTTGGCCCTTCCTGGCTTTCCCCAATACCAGAAATATCGATGTCACAATTTTTATGCGGTAGACCAAGACACTTTGTGCATTTGTAGGTCATAAATGAAAAATGACTAGCTGAGTCAACTACCAGTTAAACAGTTTGTAAATACCCTCTACTGTCCTTTATTTCGGCAGGGATGGTGCCTAGAATGACTTAGTAACTGGACCCAGGCTCTGTTGTTGCACTGTAAGTGCTTGGAGACGCAGCACAGAAAGCAAAAAATGAACGGAAAAACAAGCCCTTCAATATCTTCAGACGTCACAGCGAGTTCATCATATGAGTCCTCATACCTACTATAATATTTTTCAATGGACGGATACAAACCCTCTAACATGAGCAAGCGTTTGTCCTTATCCCGTTTTGCGTTTTTCACACAAGCCAAAATTCCAGAAACTTCTGATATTGCAGAAGTCATTATGCGTCTTAATGTTGCAATATTTCTTTTCGAACTCTAAATAGAAATCCTAATCCGACGTGCTGGTGCTCAGGTCCTTGCTCAAAAATTGTGATATAAAAACGAAACCATCAAGTAGTGAGTTTCATAGCTTCCTCGTATCGATAACTTGACTCTACAGCGTTATGTCTAAAGCATCATAAAGTACAGAACTTACACTGTTCCTTACCCAGTTTTTCTGAAGCCCCTGACGAGACGCTTCCAGGCACGAAGCACTTAATACAATGAACAAAACGAAAGTGTTCCGAAGGATCTCGGAGTGAATTCCAAAAAGGTGCACTACGTGAGCCTTCACTAGACTCAAGGTCGGATTGTTTCAGTCGAATGGGGGGCATTATTAAGAGGTTAACGACCACTGTGGGTACAGAAAATCGCTCATCGTTTTTCTAAGTAAATGAAATTTTAAAATCCTAGATTATCGTAAGGAATTCTTCCGATTTTGCTACGTAACACTACAAGACATTGCAACAGGGTGCCACTGATGGTGAAAACTTGTTGAGGAAGTCACGTCTATAAGTTATCCTTTGCTTTAGATAAGGATGGATTGTTCAAAGCAGCACTGTCAGATCATCAGATGTGAATGCCTAACTGACGAGAAAGGGGGATAATGAGTAAATAATAAGTTTCCTATTTGCAGTTAAAAACTCTACATTTTGCAAATTATGTTGGCAACACCTTTTGACTCCTTCCTCAGGCGAAAGGTGAGACAATAACAAGAACCGGATTTAACTGGCTCTGTAATACCGCCTCACTTTCACCTTTGTTTTTAATCAAATATCTCTTCGATATTGACCTAGTGTTTAATCCATTGTTCCTTTCTTTTAATCGTTTTTCTTTCGCATTCCCCCGTTACCTTTCCTTGGCATTATGGAGAGTCCGAAAAGAAATATTGCAAAATTAAGATGCATAATTACTTCGGCAAAATTTGAAGTTTCTGGAATTTTGGCTTGTGCGAAAAATAGGATAAGGACAAACACTTACCCCCTTGAAAAATATTATAGTAGAGATGAGGACTCATGTGATGAACTCGCTGTGATGTCTGAAGATGCTGAAGGCCTTCTTTTTTTTTCGACTGAAGAAGAGGTCATCAAAAGATCGGCTATGCGTACTGCTTACTATGAAATTCAAACTATTTTAAAATGTTTAACCAACCCTGCGTCTGTTTTGGCCATTCCTTCTCATGATGGTGCCTCTAAATCAAATGAAACTACTATCATCCATGATGATGACTCTTCGCATTTTCCAGAAATTAAACTTTTCCTTTGATAGCGAAATGATGAGATGCTGTCTAACATGAGGAAATTTCATGTCTGTTGGGCCCAGCACTTTTCACTGGTCAGTAAATTTCCAATTACTGACAGTAACTATCTATTAGCATGGGAAGCTTTGTGTGACAAATGAAGGCTTCTTGCAACCGCTTACTTAAATGGAGTCTTGTCATTTTCTCCAATTGAAGAAAAGCCTTCAATGAATTCATTGAAATCTTTTGTGACACACGTCCTCCTTTGAACTTCTCAAAATAAACAATGAGTCGAAGTTTATACTGTTCCATTTGTCCAGATCAGTTCCAGAGCTCCCACCGAGACATGGAGTATATTTTCAATGCAGCTTTTTGCGGGAGCCAATCTCAGTTTTGATATACCCGTTCAAAACGCGAAGCAAAGGTCTCTGAGTACCAAAGAGAACAAGAGAAATGCCTTCAGATCCTCCTCAAGGGATAGTTTGGTTTCACAAGGAGCTAATAGCTCAAAGCGGCAGCCCAACTCTTAATGTTCAACACCATGCATCATTTGCCAAGAAAATTCACATGGGCTAGTGAGTTGCAGGAAGTTCTGCACTGCGGATCTGAAACATTGGCATTGCATGCTAATTGTCGAGGTTGTCAAAATTATCTTGCAGATGTGTATGTTTTGGCTGCCTGTAAATTTAAGTGGGTATGTCGCTGGTGCACAACACAACATAACTCTATAGCAGAAGTATCCTCACTTTGTATTCTAGACTTCAGGCTGTTCAAATACCCGTACACTTCCGTAATTAGCTTATTAGACGAAGATTTTGACTTGTTTTTTCAATTTTTATTGAATAATTTTTCAAAATCAGAGTTTCTTTTTATTATTTTTTATTCTATTCCACGAGAGGGCCAAATAAATAATGTCAAAATGAAATTTGAAAAAATGTTGATATAGCATTACATGTTTTCATAGTATCAAAATAGAACATTCTCTGCCAGCTTATTGAAAACTCTGCCATTTAAAAAATATCCTATAGATACCAGTGTTGGTCGGCAGCTATTGTTGAACATCCCAAGGTCTTTGGAGATGGTGGAGGGGTTACTTCCACACTAGTTTTGCGAAAAGGAGTCTTTCTACCTATCAGCAATTATTGCCAATCAGGCATTACTACTGACATTCATCAATAACTTGAATGACTATCTGGACATTTTGTCGCAATTACTTGCTTTCAATCATGTAATACGTTGTTAATCATATTTCAGATAACATTACTTATACTTCTTTTTCTCACCCGTTTACTAAGGAATGTGTTGTGTGGTTCATAGAATGTGGAAGTTGTGCCCTTTGAGTATCCTGTTTCTTTTTCCTCCGTTCCTGAATCCATATTGCTGAACTTGTGCTGTATGGGCGCTTTAGTGGTGTACCTCCCTGAGAAACATGTTAGGGAAGTGATTTGTTGATTCTCTTTCATTAGGACTTAAGACTGGATGGTGTTGGAAGGCTTCGACTATTTTTCTACTAGCCTTAGATCAGCTACTTTACTGTGCTCAACAATGGCCAAATTCAATCTGTGAGGTCTCCCCTCTTCAGTCTGTTGTTGTTGGATTCTGTCATCCACTTGAGCGAGGATAAGTTTTCCTTTTAAGTCTCAAACACTGTATGAAAGACTATTTGACCTCCCCTTTACTGTTTTCAGCAACTTCCATAGCCTTATTGTTCCCGCTTGTACTAAAACTTAAACTGAACTACTCAGAGGATTGTACATATAAACTAATGTAACAGCAAAATATAATAAAATTGAAAGCAACTTTTGGCAAATTAAAAGTTAAACGCGAAATGAAAGAAAAATTCTCTAGATTTAAATGAAACAAGAGAATTGAGCGAGTGGACAATAAAATCTTCAAAACTTAGGGGGGTGAGCCTCAAAATATAAACTGGCTAGAATGAGAAGTGGGTTTTGCTATGGGAATGCAATAATGGAGATTTAATTGAGGATGACGTACCAGTATGGAAAATGGTTTAGGTTTCTTCAGTAAATGAGGTGGCAGATAATTGATGAATGGAGCAGAATTGACAAGTTGACGTCTATCCGCAACTACGTGGTGCTCGCATCTCTTGGTAGATGGCGACACATGCAGAATGAAAACACTGAAACCGCTTCCACCCTAATTATTTCTTAACTTTCATGCTACACTTCCTGGTAGATTTCGTTGTATTGGGATGTCAATTTGAGAGGCTTGTGCTTGCTGCGTTGGACCATTCACTATGTGCAGCCTCTTACCTTCTTCCACCAACCAAACGCCTAGCCAAACTGAAAGGGAGGGGCATATTTAGTTGAAACATGCTGTGCCTGATCTCAGCCAATCAACTTGCTTTGTCAATGCCAATTATCATGGGTTGTATTTGAGTAATCACAACCACTGGAGGGCCTCAGTGGATCTCTCCATTATAGTTACTGAAGTTACTGTTTCATTCAACACGTGGAAGTTTGAAATACTCACTGTGCATACCTGTCCCCTCTCACCAATTGACATCTTGAGCTGTACCATCGTTATAAACATATACCAAGCGTCTCCCGACTAGTTTAGGCTCAAGGTCTCTGGCAAGATTGTTTACATTCCCAAATCAGAGATTTTCCCATTTTGAACTGACTGTGATGGGTGTAAGGACCTGTTGGCTAGGCAAGTAGTGAGGCTACACAATCCCTTGAAGATTGATAATAACAAATATTTCACATTTTGCTTATGAGGAGCTTGTATAGTCCACATCTCCAATGATAAAGTTCTGCAGCACATGTGTGCTTGAGAAAGGTACATTGGAAATTTAAAATAAATTTAGGGGCATCAATGATGGTGTGAAGTGTAGGAGTATTAAGAGCGAATAAAAAAAATATTACGCGAGTGTTGGTTCAAGCAGTCTACTTTGTCAATAGCCGTCGAAAATTAATTTCTGTTTTAAATGATCTGAGTATTATAATAATTAGCACCTTCATGTCACCTTCTGATAAGCATACAAACGTACGTTGTGAATTTGGTAACGTCATTTTGAGAGATGTGCCCCAATGTGTTTTGACAGATAAGCTGGAAACGTAACACAGCAGTCAGATGTTCAAGTGTGTCACTCCTTCGGGAAATAAATGGGAACATTAATTTGTCCTTTCCATCTGAACGTAGTTCGTTTAGTTTTTGAGCTCCTTTTTCAGGAAACTGATTGTCAAATCTATTGTGTGAATTGAAGATTGAGTGTATGGAGTCTCAAAGTTGAGAGAGTGTATGAGTTCATCGTCAGTAGAATTGTAGAAGTATATTTCTTAGTTAGTCATCTAGTAGCTAACAATGGACCTTAAACGTCCAGATGCAAAAATGCTGGAATTTCTGACCTCAGCTGTCCTTGCATGTTGTTGAAAGCTCACAGCTTTGTAAGGTTCTGTAGTTGGTGTTTCTCATGTTAGGTAAGTGTAATAATCCGTCTTGGAGATTCTCAAGCATTGATAATTGATTGAGAAATAATTCGCTTGAATAATTGGAAGCTACATTTTCTGCATTGCTCTGACACTAGAATGGTACGTAAATTGTGTACCATTGCTTCTAGGCTTCTCGATTTCTCTTAAATTCTGGGTAGGGCTCAGCAGTAACTACACCTGAACAGCTCACATATGGTTCATACCTAAAATCTCAAGTTCAAACAATCAATACCAGCTAACACAAGCTTTCATCAATTAAACTGCCTGAGATCTTTAATTCAATCTTCAAAAATAAATAGCTGTCGTGTGCAAGATGGTATTTTATTGGTTTTCTTTAATTAATGGAGAGTTGATTATGCTTTGAGAATCATGAATCCAGAAGTGAATAACTGCAAAAAATGTAGGAGTAAAGGCTTGAATCTTGATGTAGTATCCCGTTATATCGCAATACTACCACATCCGTCTTATCTCAAGCAGAAATTTTCTCTCTCCAAGTCAAATGAGTGTTCACTCTTACTTGATGTACTGGAGTGCTCTTTGATCCAAAGTAATTTTAATTTTAATTCATTAGTACAAACACTGCTATATAATCAGCGATGGGCTCAGAGATAAAATACAATTCTGGTGGATTAAGGTGACGTTTACTAGCTGGAGACACCATGTTAGAGTGTTCAATACTTCATTGTTGCCATGTTGAGCAGTACTTTGAATTATTGATTCATTCCTATCTAGAAAGACAAAATGTATGCAACACCAAAGACAACTTTCTAAGAGTTATAAAATGTTGATCAAAAGAAAACTGAAATCAGTTCCTCCAAATGTATATTTTCTTTTTACCAGAAGCTCAATCCAGTGTTTTTATTAGCTTGAGACGAACGTCTGTAAACAAATTGTGTTGAGCTAATCAACATAGTTGGTACTAATACTGTTGGTCTTCTGATAATATGGTAATCACAAAGATGGACATGCAAATAATGCAAGGATAGTTGAAGTTATTTAAAAAACTGGGCCCCAGCAGAATGAACAAGAGTCCCTTCTAAACATAACTGTTGTTAGTTCAGAAGAAAGGATCTCGCAGGTAGCGAGTGAGCCAGATTAAATATCCACAAATAGCTCAACTATTCCTCCTATTCAGAAGCCTAGTCTTTGTTCTTCGTGTCTCTTGAAATTCATGCCTAACTATAAACGCTCGGTGGATGTGTTAGAGATATTATCTATAAAGTTCTCTTGTTTTTTATGTAGTTATCGTCATTATTTTGGCTAAATCAGTGTTACTGCCCGTAGGGGATAATGATAGTAGCGAGAAATTAATTTAAGCTCGACTTTTCTTGTTTCCCTAGTAACTTTTTTTTACATGTTTTTTTGTTATGTTACTCGATTATCCAGTGTATCTTGAAGAGTCTCAGTAGTTCCATCACCCCCCCAATTCATCACCTAACCTATCTTAATATCATGTGTTTCAAGAATTACCATAAAAAATGACTTATTTTTAAGACGTGTTAAATTTTTTTTTTTTTTTTCGTGATTAGTTTCCCCTACCATGCAGGAGCTTGAGACTGATAATTGATGAATTGCTTCTCTACTTATTTTTAGCCCGTACAAACACCTATTGATCATTTTTGGCACCTAAGTGATTTTAGTGATTCAAATTTACCCAGTTAATATTTTCCCCCCCTTGGGCTTCTTTAATACTTTTACTAGCTCTTCTTTTTTTCTAGTCGTCAATTAATTACCATGATTTATGAATCATTTTTATTTTATGAATTTTTCTTTCAATTTGAACTTGATAATTGTATGTGGAATATTGTTGAAAAGCACTTTATCGTTTATTGTTTAGTGCTAATGAGGCATCTAATAGTGACATAGATTAAGGTTAAAGCTTATTGCATTTCTGTCCTAGATTAATTCCTTTGTTCATACTATGTTTACCATCTTCACTCCCCAAAAAATATTGTATTTATTGTTTGTGTTGACTATTGCCTTCATTGTTCCTCACTTATTACTATTTTTTGATTGTTGGGCATTGCAAATCGAGTATAGATTTCAAGTGATATACATGCCTTTGTAAATTTCCTTTGACATCCCTGTATCTTATTTGGTTAAAGCAAAATCGTTCACTTGGATTTTTTAAATTTTGTTACTTGTCGTGGTGCACAATATATAAGGGTGGATGGTATAGCGTGAAGTAAAATGGAAGAGGGAAGTGGATGTGAGCTAATCATTGGTTGTCTTGACATGGGACTGTGACATCCATCCAATCTTTGAATAATGTATGATGTTCATTTCTTCCATATTGTTCCCCATCATTTTGCATGACATGATGATAATCTCCTATCGAAGTGTTCTTAGATAATCGTGCATTCCAGAGGAACAAATATGTTTTGGGCAACTTTTTTTCTTTTCCGTGCTTTTTTTGTTCCGAATGATTGTTGGTAAAGATTTTGTTCTGAAAAAACAACAATCCTGCATCCACCTTCTAACATCTTGTAGATTTTTGAGTCTCATTGGAGGGAAAATATTACAACTATGTTTTCAAGCTCTCTCTCCCTTTCTCTCTGCAAATGAGTATCATACTTGTGCATTTTGTAGCTTAAACAAGGGGCTTTATCTTCTTTCTTCAATATTTGACCAGTTATCGATTTAAGCACTAAGTTTTCACTGGAGTGGTAATATTTTCTACACTGACCCAATGATGCATGTGGTAAATGGGTCACACTATTACAATTGTCATCAAAGCTGACCCAAGTATAATTCTTCTCTTCTATCAAAGAAAATTGAACTGAGTCTTCCTGGTCACGTGCTGGGTGAACTCATTACAACCATCATCTGTTCGGCTGAATCAGAGTCTGAGTCCAAATGCATCATAGAGTGATCAAGTATTCTGACGAGTAAGCTGGCTCCTCATGCTTGACTGTGTCGCTACATCCCCACCCCACAACACCCAGTTGACTTTTGGTCCTCGCCCAATGTGCCTGTAGAGGCTTTGAGTCAGTCACTGAATCTGAAAAACTGGTTGTTTGTCTATTCTTCCAAGGATATTTTTATTTGGTGTATAAGATAGAATCCAGAAAAGCCATGCAGAAATATCCCCTCGATGCCCAGGAAGTTGACATCATAATTTATTGACCATTTACCGCAAAATACTGACCGACTTGTTTTGGTCAAAGTCTCGAACAAAAGCTAATGTATTGGACTAGTTTGCTTATTACGATTCATCTTCAAGTTAGCCTCATACATTTCCGTGAGTCGAATCATGTTACTTTCCACATCCAGATGTGATTTTTTATTGACAACATTTGATTATAAACTGTCAAACAGCAACAGAAGGAATGTATTTTTTCTTCTCAGCCCATACTTTCATGACTTCGGTGCTATCATTTTCACTGAGACATGTGGTAATCAATTGTGGGGTTTCATTATTGTACGTTAATCATTAAAGTCGTGTGTTTAGGATGAACCTAGTGGCTCAATCAAGTTTGTTCAAGACCTGCTATTTTAATTTTCATCTTTTTGGACACGCTTGTTGATTTAGTCAAGTTTCTGAAGACTGTTTGCTGAAATGTTTGCTCACCAGTACTTTGTTGTACTGGCGTCACTGAAGTTGAGATTTTGAATTGCAGCTCCGTTCGTTGGCCAAGACAAGAGAAGTAAATATTGGCAGTAGCCCAGACATTTTCCTCAAATGTGAGTTGAATCTGAATCCAGTTAAAATGCACCATTCTTTGGGTACATTCTGATTACTGTCTGATCAATCCCTCAATCAAACACACAGTTGAGTATGCTGGAGCTATTAGTGAGCGTCTTTCATAAAAGTGCATTAAGCTATGCGAAGAAAATGTTCGGAGAAGTGAGATTTATTTATTTTGATGGTGGATACTAATAAAAGTTAGGAGTCAGGCTATTTTTATTTTCAATTCCCAAACGTACTTCTGTTTTGTGGCCTTGGATTATTTTCATGAAGAGTACGACATTCTATAATTGTGTTCCTAATAATATGATGGATGATATCGTTAAGCTTGAAATCAAAGAGGTTATTCGTCAATGTGTATGCATGAATGGGGAAGCCTTAAGGAGTTATGGAATGCGGATATATTGTCACAATTGAGTATTGCAGTAAATTTCCTTTGGTAGTGCCCTGTCTGCCTAATATACAGATTAGAGATGCTATACATTCTATTCTTCAATGGTCAATTATCACAAGAAAAAAAAAAAGTGTCAATAGTCTTATCAGGTTACTATTTTGGCAGCTGTTGAATTTCATCATATCTCACTTGTTCGCCAAGTACTTTGTCTGTGTAGCATAAATGACATTGACCAATTCACGAGTGCCTACTTTTTCAAGTGCAGTCAGACCTGTACACAGTGGGAGGCCTTTCTCTAATTTACCTTATTGTTGCAGCTGATCCTCTGCTATTCAATTTTCATCCTCATTGATGAAACATGATGAGAGTGTAAATTGGCTCAATTCCCAATTAACTTCCGTTTTATGATTTGTTGAGATAGACAAAAGTGAATGGAAGAAACCACAGATTCACGTGTGAATTTCTATTTCTGCCTCTTGTATTTTTACTACAGTATTGAAAAAGTCTGTTGTTGTTCATGCATTCTAATTGTGAGAACATGTTTATGTGTGTCGAATATTTATATTGGATTGTGCATTGTTTGAGTAAAACTGGTATTATTTTACTCAATGAAAGTTCCTTTTCGAAATATTTTTGCCTTATACATAATTGCCTTCGCATTATGGCAATTTAGACCTCAAGTTATTGTGTTAAATAATCGTGTTTTATTTCATTTATATCTTCAGTTTTTAAAATTCAGAAACAAGTTTTCATAATCATTTTGAATAATTTTGATTTATTCCAATTGGATCTGGTGTACAATTTGTCTCATATAAATTGTATCTTCGTGCCTTCTCTTTCTGTTTCTCATTAATTATCCTCTTTCATCCCCCTCTCTTTCCTTCTCCTCTCCTCTCCTCCTTTCAATGTCATCTCTCGTTTCATTTTATGTTTAAGGATGAGGATTTGGCTTTCATAATTTTTAATTAGACATTATTTTTCAGTAATAACGGTTGAAAAGTACTTTCATGATTTTTTTTTTCTTTTTTGGATTTCATTGTCTTTTGTGACTCATGTAGTGGTTTAGTTCTTTGAATGTTACTTTTCTTTGTTCAAGATATTTATTGTTAATTGTAAATAGTCACATTTCCCAACAGTGGAGTCTAATCTATGCAATGGACCAAGCTCTTGTATCGTTTGTTATATTTAAGACATCTACCGAAAAATGAATGGCTGATGGTGTTTGCTAGTATACCTTAAATGTACTTGGAAATATCTTCAACCTGTTATGTCTGAGGTGAAGCTTAGAATGAAGATGTAGTTGACGACTTGCAAAGGTGATGAGTATTTTATATTTGTTCTTTTACTGAAGTTAGACTTTCATCTTGCTGCAATTACTGTCTACACCTGTTTGAGAAACATTCTCTCATGAGGAGTTTGGATAGACAAATTAGTCTTGTATATACAGCCAAAGAAAAGTAAGGTGCTTACAAACACTAATTTGCTTCTAAATCTCATAGCTTTAAGTTGTTGCCACCAACCTTCAGAGAAAGGTTGTTATGGGGATAAGCCTTAATAATGGTTAGGTAGTTTTATGAGGTTAGTCGTAATTATATAAATCTGTTTATGTGACTGAAACCCTGCTATGGCCTAGAAAAGGAAGCCTTACAAAATCCGGTGTATTTCTTTTTAGGGAACCGTTTAGAATTATCCTTTTGTCTGCCCTAGTGCAAAGAGGTCGCTGATTGTTTTTGTATAGCACCTGTTTTTAGGACTGTATATACCATGATTATATGACACTTTTTATCAAAGTCGTGTAACATTTAATCTTTGATAAAATGTAGTAAATTACCACTAACCAAGCATGCGCTTATAATATTTTATATACATACATGATATATAGGTATATGTATTGCCTCAAAATTTATTCAGACTTATGTTATTTTGATTCCTACTTAGCATTAGGAAATACGTTGTGCAGTAACATTGTTGTGCAACTTGAGACTACTATAATACCAAAAACGACAAAATAAAAAAATTTGTACTATAAAGAGAGGACATAGTATTATCCATGTGTAGCCAACATATCATTATTTTCGGATGCTAATTATTTACCATTTTGGGCACTATGTTTGGTATATCAAGGAGTATTTTTTCAAAGGTTAATAAAAACTTGGAATTCCTTTTTAATTTTTATTCAGACCAATCACAAAGTTGTTAATTGGCTTTCAAAACCAAAGATTCTGTACTAAGTTCAATTATTAGTTCTAAATATGAATGTGTACTTTATTTTGTACCACTATGATCTACAATATTAAAATGATTTGTTCAACTTTTCTTGGAGTGGAACATTTTATTACACATTCATCGTTCTTTGTAGTTCATGTGGCTATAATTTTGCTACAACTTATGATGAGTTGAACAGTTAATGAGAGTTTGGTACAATGAATCTGAGGAGCATTCATATACTCTTAAAAGATCTATCGTTGGTTAAATATCATTGGTTTACATAACCGTACCTAACGTCATGATAATATACTCAATTCCAACTGTTAGAGAATTAGGATTTGTACGATTATTTCTCTTAGTATTCAAGTTCATACATTTTTTTAAACCAAATATTAGTTATGATTACTTCAATATTGCTATTTATCACCATTAGTGAATGAAAATAATGCTGGAGGGTTTGCAAGTGCGCTGAATAACACTTTGCAAGTTCTGTGCAATGGGCTTTGGGATAGCCAATAACTTCCTTAGGTATCATGTTGTAGTATTGAGGTGTCATAGCTGTCTTTGACTTCATATCCACTCTCGGGAAAATTTAATGATTGATACCTGCCAACGTTAATCCAATTCAACGCCTCATCAGCTATTACCTTGAATTTTGTAAAATACATTTTCGACTTGAAACACCATTAATGAACTTGAGCCATCAATAAAGGGTGGTATTCAAGTATAAAAGAAGGCCTCTCAAACATACTTCTGTAAAACTGTTTCGATTATTGTTTCTTGAGAAAAGAAATGTGTATTGGAGAAGATAATATATCCTCTCTATTGTTACCAACTGACACACAGGCATCAATTATAACAAAATACGAGGGAGTCTCTCAACTTCACAAGAACTCACTATCTAGAAATGTTCAATCTGTGTATAGTAGAGTTTTTTGTACATGAGTTAAAATGAAGGATTTTAATTGGATACTTACATCTAACAACATTCCATCCAAATCAAAATTAGCTTTCACAAATCTTCATGTCCATCAGAATTCGTCAAACAAGGTGTACATGAAAAAGAGCATCAATCTCCACAGGTGTACTGAGTGTTACTGTGTAATCAAAACTTATGAAAAAGAATCAAGTGTCTCAGGCAATGAGTGTGCTTGCACAGTAATATACAACCACTCATCAAGTTTGCACTTCTTATGAGATGTCCATGTTTTCTCTAGCCCACCCAGTTTGATATTGTGAATATAGTACTTCATGTTGGACTGAAGAAAAATGTACACCATGAGATTCCTTGGTGTTTACTGCTGGGGCACACGTTATAAAGCAGGCCCTAGACAAATTGTTTCTGTCAATCTAGTTTAATTTGGTTTTAAACGCACCTGCGTATTTTCTGAGTGGCTTAAAGGCCACTCAAGCTTAGGGGCCTTGTGGCCCCCAGTTCATTTACATTTTCACAGATTCATGATCTAAGGAGTCAGTCTTGAGGATTCAGAAGGTTAACACCTAAATGGTACATTTAACATGCAGTATTGGACAAATAATAACTATTCAGCTAAAATTAGTGCTGGTGCATTTGGTTGACTTTTTGAACAAGGTTTATCCTGCTCGATCTTTAATGTAAATCATTTATGACAACATTTAATGTCTTACATTATTAGTTGATTAAGAACCATCAGATTAACGCAAAGATGCTTGCTGAACTTAATCCTGCTCTGCGTCAGAAGCAGCAGATAGGAATGAGTGCAAGAAAGGGTGAAGCATTCCTAGGAGCTTGGGCTACTCAGGGTCTGTTGGTGCAATAGATGTACTATTAGTAGCTGAGTGTAACAATTAAAAAATGTTACTTTAATGAGGAAACAAACCTGTTTGTAATACGAAGTGAGTAAGTGTGAAATGGAAAAATCTGTATCTCCCAGTAGGGTCATCATTGACCTGAATTTTAGGATTCTGCATTTCGGTGGGTCTAAATAAGAACGTTAACCAAAAGCTAAATTATGTGATGGTCTCCAATTAAATGAAGGGGTGAGTGCTGTGAGTAGACCTCAGGCTAAACAATAAATCCGTAGTCTGAATGAATCGCAACAAAGATCTCGTGGTAAAAAATTTCGATGATCATGCTAACAGAATGGAATAGTGGTAATTGCACAATGTAGTGCTGTTCGTCTGACAATCCCTAATTAGTTTCAAGCAATAAAATTTAAGAGAAAAATAAATCGGACTCAGTTCACAGCTGTGTAGTTGAAGGCTGTTCAGAATCATCCAGAAATGGTGTTCTACACCCCCTTTGACTTAGGCTTCGTCTTCATGCAGTTCACCTTTAGAAAATTAGTAAACAATCAAATGTGTATGCGTTGTAATGCCCATTCTGAAAACATCACCATATTGGTTGAACTGATGCTGGAGGGGTCGGCAGTCCAAAACAAATAACAGATTATCATTCCCTTTAAACCCATTCTGTAACTAAACCAACAACTTAGCGAGTTTGAATCATCATCAATTTTTAACTGCTCGGAACCTCCACAAACTCTTACCCAAACAGATTATATTTGCTACTATACAAAGCACTTACTTATACTTACTACTAAGTCTTGAAAAATTCTTAGGCTAGCCATGAAGCTACCAACATTATTAACTTCATGAAAACTGGCCTAGTCGTAAGGGGCAGATCACAAAGAGGTGTATGTATCAGTATGTAATCATACCGATTGTCTTACTCTCAGTAAAAACTAAATATTTAAATACAACAAATAGCTCCTACGCAACTGGGAATGGGTGGGATTGTATGAAGAGAGTTTATGACTATACACCAAGCTACTAGTTGGTGCTCATCTCCATTGCCACTGCTGATCTGCACATTCTGTTGAGGGATTGTAGTATTTTTGTCGTTTTGCTCAGTGCATATGCAGTGATTAGGCACACAAGCCACTGCTTCTGTCATACTTGCCTTGTGCCAATGCTTGAGTTTGGGATAGTATATGGTTTGAACTCCATAATCCAGTGCATGGAAATTCAGAGTTCAGGTTTAGCGTTTGTGTATCAGTGTCATAGGTGGAGCACTAGGTATCAATCCCCAATCACAAACTCGTGTACACGTGTGTGATGCTTCACACAATTAGCTGCAAGCGTAGGATTCGAAGCCAGCCCTTGGCCATTTATCAACTCTGCGGATTGTATTCAGAAGGCCAATAAGAATGCACTAGGCGCCTGAACAGGCTAGTAAATTGGCGATTTACTCCACACGAGTCCAACAGATGAAGCCAGTAACCCTGAAAAGCGTCACAATCTTCCGATGGTACATTCTCTGGAAAATACGCTGGCCGTCAGCAAGCAACGAAAAACATGTCTCACCCTTGAAAATTGTAACGTCTTCGTTGAAGATTAAAAAAAAAAACAATGTCCACAGGTGCAACCTGTGGTAGTTAGAACTTGGTCTGATCAATATCTTGCAAACAATGAGGTGAGCCCACGAAGTAGCTTGCAAACCAAGCTAATACAGCGCCAAAAAAGCCAAAATGTGGATTAACAGAGTCTATGTTATAGTTTTGATTTAAAAAAACATCAAGTCATTAACAGTTGAGCACTGAGATATAAACCAATGGTGCTCTTCTGTAAAACGGTGATAGATTAATGAAGAAAGATATTTTTTTAAATTTCTAATAGTTTTCCACTTCTGACTTCTTAGTCAGCCTGACGTGAAAACGAGGAAACATGCAGGAGCAGATTATGCGTGAAGAAGTAATGGATGACAGCATCAGTGGACCAACCTGTTGACCAACACACGCAATAATTTGATCCAGGCAAATCAGGGTGGTCAAAATAATTTAGAGTGCCTGAGTGTGCGCAGGGAGACCTTCCGCAAGTGACCCAGCCTCCAATTTTTCTTCGATCACGCTGAATTGTGGCTCATCACTGAGACTTGAAGCCAATCCGACTAAGAGCGTAACGAGGATGTAATTATTCCATATTTCACACCATTCCACGCCCGAATTCGTGTAAAAGTGTAGGTGTGTGTGAGAAAAGATCTTGTGAGCTATGCCAAAGCCGCATTTCTGTTTTGTATGTTTCAGTACGCTGAACAACGAATCTCAGGAATTTCATAATCAATCAAAAGAATGGAGGGGAATACACTAAAATTGGTATGCATGGTTCTTTTTTTGTTAGATTCATACTTGGGCATGTTGGATTTATAAATTGAGTAAAAACCTCAATAACGTTGAATTTCAATGGGGTAGGAGGTAAATAAAGTAACATTGTGATATTTTCACTATTGTCGAGTAATTTTGATTTTTTTCCTCTACTTAATTTAACCCTACGAAGTAAGAAGAAAAGTTTTGTTTTAGTTTTCTTCAGATATATACGTTTTAAGAGCTTCAGAGTCCGAGAAACACCATTTGGGAATGTGGTGCGTGCGGGTGTCTGCGAATGTGATTGAGAGGAAATGGCTAAATCAAATCGGTTCCAATGTTGATACGTAGCCCATAAATCATCATGGAATGCCAAAATAATGAATGGTTTGAGTACAATCGGCTTAATACTAAATATAGTTATAGCGATCAAAACGCTACTTTTTTTCTTTGACAAAACTGCAAAACGGTTTTGATTGAATGTTTTGTATGTACAATTCTGGAGAGCGCGACAGTACCATAGAATTTTCATCTGTTGAATAATGATGAGAGCAGCTCAATAAAGGATCAAACATTTAGAAAATCGATTTTAGCGGCGTTCTCCGTTTAAATCCTGCTCATGAGGGACTAGCAGTCTCAGCAAATTCGGGTGGGAGTATGCATGGGCGTAACTTACTGTACGAATATCTGGTGCGTTGCAACACACAACTTTCCTTAGCTCTACGTCAATTCACTCCGTACATGGCTAATTCTATTTAATCAATTCATTTATCACTCAGTTCCTTTGAACTTGGTCGAAAAACAGCAGCAGGAAGCGGTAGCGCCTACGTTTCTGGAATTTATTGTGCTGCTCGTACTCATTGCAGGACCATTATTGAGCAATTGGTACACAGAAAATTAATGAGGCTGTAAACACGAATTTTTTTAAGAGGATAGTAATCACTTTTGTAGAGTAATTGGGTAATCACTGTTAGAACTGGTAGTAACCGAAACGGTGGTAGTTGAACTTCATGAATTTCTGGAGTGAGCCCCATGTATCTCATGAGCGTTTTTAAACATTCACCCCTTAGGCATTGAATTGGACAACAATACCAATTTTTATTAACATTCTACTAACATTCCAGCGGAGTTTATAAGGAAAAAACTGCGCTAAAAACGCTTTTCGTCGAAAATTTTGATAATTTATTGTGCTGCTCTCGTCTTTTTCCCACGAATGGGAATTTTATGGTATAATTACCTTATTGAGAGCTATCAATATAAAAAATTTAATCCAAATCGTTGGAGCCGTTTTTGAGAAAAAAAATTTGGTGTTTTGATCACTATGATAAGTATAGTTAACTTTCGGTGGATTTTGCCCATACCCTTATTTTTGCGTCCCATGGTAACCTGTAGCCTAGACATCAAGTTTCAGCTGATTTGGTACGGTTGTTTTCTCTAAAAACCGCGCTAAAATCGTTTTTGTCGAAAGTTTTGGTAATTTATTGTGCTGCTCTCGTCATTTTCCCACATATGGGAATTCTATACTACAATTCCCTCATTGAGAGCTATCAATATAAAAAGTTTAATCAAAATCGTCAGAGCCATTTTTGAGAAAAAAAATATTTGGTGTTTGATCACTATGATAACTATAGTTAACTTGCGAACGATTTTGTCCAAACCCTTATTTTGGCGTCCCATGGTAGCCTGCGGGCGAGATATCAAGTTTGAGCTGATTTGATACGGTGGTTCTCTCTAAAAATCGTTCACAGACACACAGACCATTTTCCCAAATAGTGTTTTTCGGACTCAGGGGGGTCTGAAACGTGAAGATCTGAAGAGAACTCAAAATTTCTTTTTCAGCCGATTACATAACTTTCCTTCCTACTTTGTAGAGCCAAGGAAAGTAATAACGGTTTAAAAACGTTCATAACATAATTAGAGTGAACCTTAGACATTCTGGAATGCAAACCACCGTGGTTCAATCATTACCAATTCTCACAGTTTTTACCCAATAATTCCAAAACAATAAACGCAGCCCCTCTCAGAATAACCGTGTTGTCACGTTATCACTCAATAATGGTCGTGGGGTGAGTAGGAGCAACTCGATAAATTCCGGGATCTTAAGTGGCACCTATTTCTATGTAGAACATTGAGCTACGTTTCGCCAAGTTCATATATACTAAACGGAAAACATATTTTAAAAGTTGCGGGAGTGATACAAATCGCTGAATGTAGGTCTAAGGAAAGTTGTGTGATGCGTCGCACCAGATGCGTTTTTCGTTCTGTTCATTTTCCCCTCTAGTAAGGAAAGAAAGACGTATGGCGTGCAGGAGAGGGTGTGAAGGTCGGTGCGAAAGTCGCGGAAATTTCGTTCCAGAGCCGCGGGCAAAACTTATTTGGCACGTAAATTCTCCCTATTTTGGTCAGTTTTTGAAAGGCCTATTCACTACGTGGTTTTGAATGGGACGGCCGTGTTACTCGATCGATAGGAGTCGCGAGGGGGAGGAGACTCGGAAGTTCATCGACTTTGACGAAGACGGGTGATAATGAGAAGGGGAAACGTAGGTTTGCGTAGAAGATAAACGTCTTCGTTTTGTTTTCAAAAGAGTTAACGCGACCCACCCAACAGATCCAGCGATAGAATAGATAAAAGATTTCCAGAGAACGTCAGGCGACTTAGCTCAGAAAGTTGTTTGCAGAGTGGATAAGGTTGAACGAGCAGATAATACGAAACGGTTCAGTGACGGTGGTTAGTCTTGTGGCCGATTAACTCCGGCAGATCACGTAACTCCTTCACGTCCCTCTTCGGAAACTTCTAGCGATTCCGAGTATTCTTTCACCGTCGTACTGAACATCTTAAGCCTGCTTCGTGTCTTAGAGGCTGTATCTTACATGATTCACGATCAGTCGTCCTTCTACGTATGAAGTAAAAGCAGTGCGGGTTTACTATCATGAAGGGCTCAAGACACTCACACAGCAGACGCTGGCACCCAGATCCAGAGGTAGTAGCACCCGTTGCAGCAGATGTGTTAGTCGTTTCGTCAGATCTCTGTCCAACGCAACACAATAAGATTTGTGCACACGGTGCATAAATGTGTGTGTGGTAGCATACACCTAGGCCATTCAGTACTTTTGACTTTGAGCTACATCTCTGCTTTCCCACCCGATCTTATTATACATTCGTGGCTACGGACAAAGTGAATTTAATGGTTTCCCCGTTTTTTTAGCCATGCCCTTCTTCGCTTAAAGGCATTCTTGGACGATGTCCGGGCCGACATAGTCGACCGCGAAGCCACGCGTTGAAGTCGCCGTGTCCCGTAACGAACTGCTGGCTCGTCGTATGGCTCAGTTCAGCCGAAACCACACATCAAAATAATGGATGCAGAGCGACAGAAGTCGCCAATCCCCCCGCCGCTCTTGGCAAGACCATAAGGGCTGTGCTCACTAAATAGCTTTACCTTTCGTCTTTTTTACTTTCCTTGGCTCTACGAAGTAAAAAGGAAAGTTATGTAATCGGCTGAAAAAACATTTTGAGTTCTCTCCAGATCTTTACGTTTCAGACCCCCCTGAGTCCAAAAAACACTATTTGGGAAAATGGTCTGTGCGTCTGTGAACGATTTTTAGAGAAAACGACCGTATCAAATCCACTCAAACTTGATATCTAGCCTGCAGGTTACCATGGGACGCCAAAATCCACCGAAAGTTAACTATAGTTATCATAGGGATCAAAACACCAAATATTTTTTTTCTCAAAAACGGCTCTAACCATTTTGATTAAATTTGTTATATTGCTAGCTCCCAATATGGAAACTATACCATAAAATTCCCATTCATGGAAAAATGACGAGAGCAGCACAATAAATTATCGAAACTTTCGACGAAATTGATTTTAGCGCGGTTTTAAGAGAACACCACCGTACCAAATCAGCTGAAACTTGATGTCTAGCCTACAGGTTACCATGAGACGCCAAAATAAGGACATGGGCAAAATCCACCGAAAGTTAACTATACTTATCATAGTGATCAAAACACCAAATATTTTTTTAATCAAAAACGGCTATAACGATTTTGATTAAATTTTTTATATTGATAGCTCTCAATATGGCGATTATACCATAAAATTCCCATTTGTGGGAAAATGACGAGAGCAGCACAATAAATTATCGAAACTTTCGACGAAATTGATTTTAGCGCGGTTTTTAGAGAAAACCACCGTACCTAATCAGCTGAAACTTAATGTCTTGCCTACAGGTTACCATGGGACGCCAAAATGAGGGTATGAGCAAAATCCACGGAAAGTTAACTATAGTCATCATAGTGATCAAAACACAATTTTTTTCTCAAAAACGGCTCTAACGATGTTGATTGAATTTTTTATATTGATAGCTCCCAATATGGCAATCACACCATAAAATTTCCATTCGTGGGAAAATAACGAGAGCAGCACAATAAATAATCAAAATGTTCGACGAAATCGAATTTCGGTTTTTAGCGCAGTGTTTTCCTCATAAACTCCACTGGGATGTTAGTAGAAAGTTAAAGAAAATTGGTATTGTAGTCCAATCCAATACCTAAAGTGTGAGTGTTTAAAAATGCTCATGAGGTACATTAGGCTCACTTCAGAAATTCCTGAATTTCAACTACCGCCGTTTCGCTTACTACCAGTTCTAAAAGTTTTTACCCAATAACTCTGCAAAAGTAATTACTATCCTTCTTAAAAAAATTTGTGTTTTAGCCTCATTAGTTATCTGTGTACCAATTGCTCAATAATGGTCCTATAATGAGTATGAGCAGCACAATAAATTCCGGAACTGTAAGCGCTACCGCTTCCTGCTGCCGTAAAGCGTTGTTTGACCAAGTTCAAAGGAAATGAGTGATAAATGAATTGATTAAATCAAATTAGCCATTTACAAAGGGAATTGACGTAGAGCTAAGGAAAGTTGAGTGTTGCAACGCACCAGATATTTTAGTTAGCAATATTGACGTCCAAGTTACGAGTTACAATATTGCTCCAGTTGGTTAATCATTCGCTACAATTCCACTACACTGGAGGCTGTTACTGTCATACTCGTATGATGCGGCGTCTCCAGTTGACGATTATGTCTCTAGTCTAGAGCTCTCATCTCAACGGAAATCAGTTATGCCCAAATTCTAGAAAGTCTAGCTCTTGGGCTTGTGAAAAAGTTGAGACATTTTTTTATGGGTAAACCTTTCTTGATAATCACTAAACATAAGCCATTAGTCTCTTTGCTAAAGAGCGGGCGTATCCAGGGCTTGTCTCCAAGAATCCAACGGTTCAGATTATGGCTATTGGGGTTTGATTACGCAATTTTTCATGTCTCAGGAAAACAAGTGGTAGGTTCTGACGCACTCTATCGAGAGAATGTTGAAGACTCATCAATAAGGCTTGTGAGGAATTGGAGGAAGACGTCAATAGTCAGTTAAATTTCCTGTCATTTCGAGATTTCGCCTAATAAACATATCAAGGAGCCTACTGCTTGTGATGAGGTACTGCAACGTTTGAAAGGGTACATTCACTCTGGGAGGTTCAATATCGACAAGCAGTACGGCGCATTTATTAGATTCAAAGACCACGGTGGACCCCGATGGACTTAAAATGATGGGAAATAGAATTGTTGTTCCCCGATCATTAAGAGAGCTGACATTATCTAAGCTACAGATAAATTGCAAAAGAATCTGTTTGTTAGCCTGGGATAAACGACTAGATTAAGCGTGAAGTAGCGGACTGCTTCGTTGGCATACAGAACAGAAGAAAACCAACGACACCTTTAATTCGGAGTCAGTTTCCGACGTTGTCTCGTTCGATGGAAGGAGCGGACTTGTTTGTTTTCAATAACAAGAATTACTTGTTGAAGTTGTTGGTCCTCTTAATTCCACTACTTCTCGGGCGTTTATATCGGTTATCAAGAAAATATTTTCTCGATTTGGTCAATGTGACAATTGCTCACAGTTATGCAGTGAAGCGTTCAAATCGTTCGCAGCAAAATTAGGTTTCGAAATCTTTACCACTCTACGATCAAAACGACCAGCCGAATCTGCCGTTGATACTGCTAATATATAGGGCTTTTATCGCAAAGGTCGGCTCCTCTCGACAAGGGATATTCCCCGGCAGAATTTCTCATGAGAAGGAAGCTGAGGACTACAGTTCCAGTTGCCACAGCAAATCTCGTTCCAAAGACACCTGATCAAGAAAAACGTCGAGAAGCGGAGAAGAGAAATCGTTCAGGAATGAAGCAACGGTTTGTACAGGCACAGCTGACAAGAATCATCCTAAGCTAGAACCTGGGCGCGAAAGGTGGATTCAAGATACTCCCCAAGAAGCAGTGATTAATGAAAAATTGATGGAGGCAAGATCGTATTTGATAACACGGTAAAATGAGAAAGAGCTACGCTGATATCAGACTCACCTCATATCCATTCCAACACCTGACAGAAGCGACAATGTCATACAATGTGACATCGCCAGTTGATGATTATGTCTACGTCAATTTTGTTGCTAATTTAGTTTATTAAATAAATTATTCGTAATTTGCCATTCGAAGATATTAACACTTACTTCTAACATTAGTACAATCACCACATCGCAAGTAGTCCCCTTATAGTATTGTCACCCACCTATTGGCCATTCTCCAGGGAATAAATTTAGATCGGCGCGATTATGCCGTTTTTGAATTATTAGTTACCATTTGGTTACCAATTCGTAGCTTCCTCTTTAATGTTGTGCAACGTGGTGCCAATACTGAAACAAATACGAGATCGCTTTTAAGTGCCCGAAACCCCGCAACTAGGTTGTTTCTTTGGAACCGTTCAACTCGGACGTCGTTAGATTCCCTTGAACGAATCGGGATGGGATCGAGAGGGGTTCGGCGGCTTCGCACGTAGCAGCAGGCAGCAGTGAGGTCGTGCAGGTGACGAGCCTAGCGCGCACAAAGTGCTCCTTTATATTCAAAAGGAGGTTCCCATCCCGTGACTAACAACGAGCCGTCTCAACTGCGACTCCGAGAGTCCGACTCTATGAGAACTTTCCCAGCAGTCGAGGCCTCTGGCTCGTGACGTCGTGACGGCATTTCTCATATTTGCCCGAACGGTTCTTTGTCAACAGACCGTCCGTTCTGAAATTGGGATTGAGGCAGAAATCGAGCCGGAGTCTTCGTCTCGTCCGACGACTGAGAGAGTTCATGATTCGTTATGCTTTGAGCGGCGCGGACACTAAAAGTGAGGACGTGCGGTCACAAATTGTGGGCTTCCTCAAACATTTCGGTTCGTCAGTTTCCACTTTCTCTAGCAGCGTTCGCTTAACTTGGCCAATGGAGTGCTGCAGGGGCTGAGCAGTTTGATTCAGTGTAAATGTAGGAAAGTCTGCAGAAGCTACCACTCTACTTGACGTATTAAAATTCAAGCGGAGCCTGAAAAACTTAACACTCTGCTAGGAATACTGAAAAAGAAGCAGCCCCTACAGTCTCTACCAGGACACCTCAGCAGAAAAAAGACCTCACTGCAGTGCACAGACGAGGAGCTTTCTGAGTGGGCTTAGCATGCTGAACCGTGTTTATTGTTGAAACGGAAGTCGTTGAGTTGTGGAGCTTATCCTGGTACATCATCTGGCAGCAGTGCCCTGGCGGATAGAGCTTACAAGACGGACCTCTACGGTTAATCGAACGTCATGGAAGTTGCGGTATCACTAGCATGCGAGAGCAAGGGCAATCGCTCAGAACCCACTGAACTCTGACCTGTGGTAGTACGGCATTGTCATTTAGCAGATCTCCTGGTAGAGAGCTGTTGCTCGTGTGTTTTCACGCGGAGATATGACCCTGGCAAATCAGTACCATCTGCGAGGAGTTCTTAAGCTGGGTGAAACGGCGCAACTTAGTAGTCAATGATAACTGTTGTAGAAATTACAGCGGAGTAGCGCATGGTTTTTTGTTTCCCACGCACTGGTGTCGCAAGACGTGCAGGGTGAAGAGTCATAGGAGAAAAAAGACGCGGTCCTCGTCCAGTTGTCTGGCTCAACCCACTTATTCCTAAACCGTTCATGGATATTGGGAAAAAACTCATGCGTGCCACACCCTATTGACAAGGATTCCCATTTTTCTCCTTCATTCTTCACCTTGTTGACCATGCACTCAATGACCAAGGCAACGGGTAACTGACCAGTAATCGCTTGAAGTGCTTCAGTGGATCGAGTCTTGTAGGCCTCGGTGATCCACTAGGATTTCGCCAGTATTGAATGTGAATTTACTACCTCTGACTAGCCAATCATGCCTAGGTAAATGGCCTCGTACATGAGGATAGTTACACGTTAACACATACCCGAAGTGACCTTGTTGATTGCTCCTAATGAGGCGAACCGTGCGAGGGTAGGGCCTTTGAGGGACTGGAGGGGTTGGCTGAAACGCCACCTCTTACGGATATTTCTCTAAGTACTTGACAGGCTTTTCAAAGGGAAGCCTACGGCTGCCAAAACGTGTTGACTGTTGCCTATTTAATTTCCCTTTTAACAGGATGAGTTGGGGTTTTTCCTCAGACACCAGCAGCTTGATGTGCTCACACCATTGGGTGACAGTTCGGAGCACTTGATGGGTTTTTGCCTCGATTGGACGGATCAACACAGTCAGGGAACCCCTTCTCAATCGTTCTCTAAAATGAGACTTGTCTGCTGTTCGTCTGGTAACTTCCGAAGAGCAACTAGGAATTCCCCGACATTTAAACTCATTGAAGAACCCTCCTCTGCTGCGACGCAATTGGCCGGTACCTCCATAGAAACAATGACGTCCTACGGGGACTTTCCTTTAGTACAACCACGTTGTCTACCTGTGTGGTGCGACCGAAGACTACTTTGAGGGACTGCAACGTCCAGATCTTCAACGTTTTGCAAATATGGAAAGTGCTGTTTACAGAGGAAAATATAGAAAAAGAGAAGAAGAAGACTGTACTGGTCAATAAGGTGGGAAGGAGTTCTCTTTTGAATAAAACCCTTGAACCACAGAACATTCATTAAATTTACGCAAAAAAAAAGAAATGATTATCTCGTCGAGTAAATAAAATAATAAATCCAATACGCGTAAAAGAAAACGTTTCCTGTGGAATTCCAACATACTAAACACTGCCTATTACGTCTGACCTGAGGCGTCTTCTTCAGTGTTGAGTCAATTTTGAGTTGATGAAGTTGAGGCGATGGTACTGGATACACGAAGATACGTCCGGCTGGATTCCTAGTCAGGCGAATGAAGCTATGAGCAAATGTTCTAACTGGATGCTTCGGGACAACTTTTAACGTGCGTGTTTTGGGTTACCAGAGGTCGGGCGATCAGACGATCTTCAAGACGATAACTGACTAGCTTAAAGAGTAAAGACACGGCACTAATTGTCCATTACGTAATAACTCACAAAACAAAAAAGGACAACAAAGGAAATAGAAATTACGACGATGTGACCTTTGCTAAGAAACATCTTTTTTTTTCATACCTGATCCCTCAGTGCTGAGCTGAGTAACGTTTGTGAAGTGGGGGGGGGGGGGGGAGCTATGATGTCTACAGACTCATACACGTCCCTTAAAAATAATGCCGTACTAGGAGCCGAGTCATCTGAAGAGACGAGAAACCAACAGGTCGATTCCGTTTATTACAAAACATCAAACTGTTTGTCCTAACGAGCGGTGAAATATTGTTTTGTGTTACATATTTCTGAACACACGCGATGCGTATTTGCGAAGAAATCTGTCCCGCGAGTGCGAAATTCCCGCCGACAGTTTTGTAGACCGAACGACCAATGAGCACGAAATAATTTGACGTGCCCGTTAGTAGAAAATGTGATTTTTCGTTCGACGACAGGCTTCAAACGAGGAGCCCATCAAAAGTCAATATTGACACTCGGGCTCGATGAGGGTTTATTCAGTCGAGTGAATTAGATACAGCGGCGTTTTATTATTTTATAGGGAAATCCGCGCCACCTGCGAAGGGCGCAGGCAGAACACGCGCACGTGAATATTTTACGAAGGTGTTGCCAAGCGGTCGAGCAAACAAAAGCCGCCCTGAATTGAGGATAATCCCGCCTTCGACTAGTTCGGTTCGTACCATTTGTTTTCTGAACGGAGGGCCATCTTCGGTTTCACTTGTGACTCCGGACACTAACTTTAAATCTGTTTATTGTCGCGGCTGCCACCATTTCTTACTTCGACTTCAAAACAATTTTTCTTAACCTTGGAGTAACGATTCCTTACGCCCATCACCAAAACCCCCATAACCAAGCTGGGTGACCCAGAGGTGATTTAATTTCGCCAGCTTCACGAAATTATGATGCCTGTACGCAACATATGCGCGGATTATCAATCGGATTGCGGTTACAAATCGAATCTCAATTAAGACAAGAGGCCCCAAAGTTGACGCAAGATTTGAACTTGCCACCGTTTTTACATTCAGTTGTTCGCAACCCTGAAATGAAAAGGTGTAATGATAGAGATTCCGAGGTTGGCCAATAATCAGGCCATTTCCTTGGCAAACTTGGTAAACGAGATATAATTCTGGAAGGATTGTTTCAAGCATTCAGGATCGTTACCGAATATAATCTTCTCAGTCCCCCCTCCTTTCACAACACACCCCCCTCCTTTCACTTCGTCTTCACTCTTGGTCTCAAATTGGCAGGAACAACTCAGATGAGCTAAACCTCATTCCATTACTTTGTCACTGCAGGCTCCAATCATGCCTGTCATAGAAGTTTGAAAGCTGAGAGATTAGTGACAATGAAGCGTTATATGATAGAACCAGTTTAACGACCCCAGTTCGAAAATTTGACCAAAATCGTAAAAATAGAGTCTAAACCTCGTTAACTGCGAAAAGAAGATTAATTGAAATATTCTGGAGACTAAACGCATCCAATCGTCCCACACAGTCGTCCGAAAACAAGCCTTCCAAATGTTAATGATGAAGCAGTGCGTGAAAACCCAGGAACATGAATCCGTGGACAAACCTCAATTTTGTAAAATTTTCGAACTGAGGCCGCCAAACTGTCATTGTTTTCAAGTATTGTTCAATAATGACACCTTATCCTTATGCTTAAAGAAGTTGTATCGTAATACGCTTCGTTTTCACTCACTCTAAACTCGTGGCTTGCACCGAGTGTGTAAATCTTGTTTAGGCTCGGTTAACGCTATCTAACCGCTTCGCTTAGCAAAAACGGGTCTCACGTGCTTTGGTTAAGCTCTAACCCTGATGAAGCGTTCACCACAAAAAATTGGGCGGTTACATCCGGTCAGCTCTTATCTTTCCTTCTCATATCTGCTCCTCATTACCATGCACCGTTGATTATTTTCTTCTATTATCATCTCCATTATCATTCTGAATGATTTACACAGGTTTTTAAATAATAATAAACAAAGAGGCACTTAATGCAGTTGCTTTTTGACCACGATGATCATATATTATATTGAGATTATCGTCAGATGGATACGAGAGCGTTCCAACAACTTCAAGATACACGAAGTTAAATTCGCCGCGAGCGAAAGTATTACGTTCGTTGAAAACAAATTGTTGTTCGTGTAAATTTATCGGTTGAGCAGTTCTATAAAAAAAAAACTCGATACGCCATAACCCGTGATAGAAAGACCACGCGCAAATGGCTCAACTGGGTGGATTTAAAAGCATATACGAGGTACACTCCAGGTTGGAAATGTTAAATAATAACATGCACGCGCGTTTAGCACAAGTGCTCTTTGAGCGAGGGTGTACCTATCCTCGTATCCTCCTAAAATGACAGGCCTCAGACATTAGGCTTATTTTGGCTTTTCGAGCGGTAATATTTCCTTCTGATCGTTAAGTATTTTTCATTTTGATCCGCGTTTTCTTTCGATATAATTGAACAACTAGAATATTCACGTCTTTGAAAACGTTTGCAATCGTAATATTTCGTTGGAATGAACGGGTTGGATCTCACAGATTCCGACGGGTTAGATTAAGTAGGCCTCAAAACGTAAATATCTGAAGAAAACCCTACTTTTGTTTAGACGATTACAATACTTCCCTAACCCTTTGGGGGTAGCGGACAGTAAAAACGCTGCAAATTATTCCACAATCGTTTATTATTCTCTTGCACAGATTGACGTAGTCTCACACCTCCGAAACACATCCCATTCGATTCATCTTTGAAAAATACCAGTAAATCATACGAAACATGACGTGATTACAATGGAAAGACGAAAAATAAATATTCCTGTAGGCAATTGGCACGAAACGGCGAGTCGAGCTGGTTTTAATGAGACGGAAAGGAGTACAAATGATGAAACGATAAATTTCGCCGTATTATCCCGCGAGTTCTTTTAAATAGTAGACATTGGCTCACTATAACTACTGCGATTTCACTGTTTTGAAACAATACAGTTACTACAACCTGTTACCTGTTGTTCTACTGTTCTACAATCTCGTAGAAAATCCTAGAAAACGATACCAAACGCGATGTAATTGCGACAAAACTGTCAAAATTGCCATTTTGCTAATTTTTTTAACCGTAACAACCATGAGTTTCGTTCAATAAGATTGACGAGCAGCCAGCACAACTAGATACCAAATGGGATTTTTGTGTGAAAAAGAACGGGTGTTACATACTGTTGGGCGCACGAGAGGGTGAGAGCTGAAGATCGACATAAAAGAAACTCAGTGAGCGTGAGGAGGAGTGTATTATGTGCAATGAAGTGGGTAGAGTTTGTGTACAAAAGGGCAACACAAAGGGACGACTCATAATATGCGTGAACTGGCGCGGGAAACTGTATCGGAAGGAGATAGCGAGCTGTATGGGCTGAGAGTAGATGAATGTGTCTGAGTGAGCACAGGGTGACGAGAGTGACTTTCGTGAGAGTTCGTAGGTGAATGAGTTTGGGAGGAGCTGTATGTTGTGGAGAGGAATCTGAAATTTAGGAGAGGAAAAACCACTTCAGGGAAATCTGTTGCCAACTGCGGAGGTGAAATCCCGACGATAACAAAGCGGTAAGGGAGGACAATGACTTAGCCATTAGGGGAGGTGCGGCATGTCCGAGGTCAAAAAACCCAGAATGATTGGGCTGGCGTCGAAAATAGACCCCGTAAAAGGCATATTACATAAAGGCCCGGATGGCGGACGAACATGGCAGATTTGAAATCCCGATGTCTTGAAACGTTAAGTATCAAATTTTGATGGTGATGACGGGGGGGAGGGGGTTGTATACAAATATTCCGGCCTGAAAACATAGGTGTATTGTTCAGGGCAGCTCCAAGTCCAGATATTTTCAACTTTGAACTTTGAAGTAGTAGGAATATGACTAAAGAGCTTGAGAGCTGTCACTTGACACGTTCCGATACAAGTTTATCAACCATTTATTAGACCACTGAGTACCTTCAAATTCCAAATCTGTTGACCAACAATACTCTGTGGTCTTGTAAAAGTTTCCTTTTACGTAAAGTGTTAATTTGAATCCAAAAAGCCTGGTGAGGGCTGCCGTAATGCTCTTCTTCTTTTCACACTCTGACAGTTGTAGCAATCCCGTCACAGTCGTTCTCACATATTACTGAGACTTTGCGTTTAGTCAGGTAAGGCTGAGTTATCTAGTAGAGTGTCCCAGTGACCGTCTTGAGCAGGATTTGAAGCCAGTGATGTTTATATACTGACTGCACCTGGAAAGTGCACTACAAAAGCTTTGAAAGCGGCAGTGGGGCGTTACCTCGTCGATGATGAGACACCATCCAATGGAAAAATCCCTTCACGAAATTTTAGGGCCTTCGAGTGGGATGAATGAAGATGGCATCTTTCAGCGAAAGACGATTTCAACTCTCATCGAGACGCTCTCGTGTAAATGACGTTCCATTACAGAGACCGCAATCCGCTGACCGCAGTTAAAGTTGAACCGCGAAGATCAGACAGGCAGACCTCATCCCGCCAGGGGGCCCGCTGAACCTCAAAGGCTGAGGTTTCTTGGGATAGTATCAGTCGACTGAGTTTCGAGCACGAGCACATTCAACTACTTTTAGTTCTTCTCTACCTGATTTAATGAACATCGCGTATTTGGATGAGCTGGCGACCGGTGAATGAGGTTTGCGTCGAGGAACATCCAATGGCCACCAAAAAAATGAACCCTTTGGACAATTTGTTTGCGTGGTATTCAGCAACATCAACAAGTGCACACTTAAAATATTCAATTTCAGAACGAGTGAAATTTTGCCAGACGTATGACGAATGTAAATACTGGTTAGCTGCAAAAGCCCTGTAACCAAAATCGTTACAGCCATTTTGGAAGGGAATAAACGAGAACAAGCTGATTTTGATTATTCTTTCGCAGTATCTTCTGCTAATCAGTGCTTAACTTTCGTTCTCTATAAATATCTTCGTAAAGATTTTGTGAGCGGAGTCAATTTTTTTTTGACGGTTACATTTACTTTATTTATATTATTGGGCACAGCACTTCAGCTGCAAGGTAACTTCGGGTACTGGTGTCTCTACCGAGCAGTTTCGTGAAGCAAGAATCGAGAGAAGCTGAAACAAGTCAAGCAAAAAACAAAGGAAAAAGGTACTTCATGTGCATCATAAAGCAACAAGTTATTTTACTTTTAATCTGACAAATCGATTTTTCCACAATAAATACGCGTCTGGCATGGATCAACCAGACGGATTGTCTTTTGGCATCTGTTGAACGGAGATAGACGCTAAAATATATTTTAAAATGATGTTCTCTGAACAATAAAATTTAGTTTTTCTCATTTTTCCCAAAAATGGCTCTGACGGTGTCGATTAAACTTACGACGAATATGTCATTATTTAACAACAATGTTTTTATGCTCAATAAAATTATCTGTGAAAAATACTTACTACTTCTGCTCCACCCCACCCCCACCCCCAACCGCGTGTCGTTTGAGAGACTGCTGAACATAAAACCGTAGCAATGGAAATCATAGAAAACTTGTGTTGGGTGCAAAAGTGGGAAAGATATGAACTTCAGTGCTGGCGAAGAATAAATCGATGAATTAGACGAGAGAGGGAGGACTTTATTGTTACATTAGTTGAGACACACAAGAGACAGAGTTAGGCGTAGTTTGTGAAATGGTGTGAGCCGGGAGGAGAACTAAAAGGGAATGTTTTTTGAGTTCTAGGTTAGAGTGCGTCGTGAACATGGCAAAACGAAGCGGTGAGAAGTGAGATGGTAAAGGAATTGAGGAAAAATTCAACTGGGGAAACCATAAGCGAGAAAACACGCTGTCAGAAAGTGGAAAGAGGTTCTGAGATTCCTGGATTGGCGGCTGTAGATCAAGACTGCGGAAGGCTCAGAGGACTGAGTGTAGAATCTTCTCTAGGACCGCCACACGAGTTCGACTTGAACTTGTGCTTTACATCACAATGAGGGGGGTAAAGGAGTCACTAAGGGCCAGACGTCCGCACATAAACATCGCAGGGAAACCATGGTTCTCCCATTTCGATCTAAGTTGGCCAGAGATTGGGCGATTGGCTCAATACGTGCGAGCTGTCAATCACGTAGTGTGTGAACACTGTAATGCCCAGAAGGACACTATCAAACACGTAATTATGATACGCCCTAGGTAAGACATATTCAAAATTATGGTTAAATCCGTGGGTAATCGAATCAATTATTTTCAAATATCTAATCAAGATCCATCTATGTATCGCAATACAAGCTTTACTGTTTTTTAAATCGAGTACGTAAGAGACGAAGAGGAAAACTCCTCTTTTTCCGCAGCCAATTATGTTATTTTCCTTCCTACGTTTTACGGTTCTAGGAAAGTAAAAATTAAAATGGTTCGGGCCTACCTCTGCACTTTCTTTCTCAAAAGAAATATTTTCCCCTCGGTTATCAAGTAAAAACCACCAATCGGCTTCGTCTTCAAGTTTGATAAATAGTTACTTCGAGATTAGTAGCAGCAGGTTTATGAAATACCTCACCACAAATCTCACTTTTCATCGTCGATTAACTTCCTATCTGATTTCGTTCTGCTGGTACACCTCGCAAGAATAGTCATACGTTGAATGAACGAACACTTTTTCCTTCGCAAGAACGAGTGAACAAAAACGTAACTAACTTGTCATTCGACCGTCGAACAACAGACACGAGAGAAGAATAGAAATGCCAGGACAACGAAAAACCCTGAGACAAGTGGGTGCGGTATGTAGATTTCACACCGACGTTTCTAAAATATAAACAGTTTCCTCATGAGGATTAATCCACCCTAAAACATTAACACAGATGAAAGAGCGCCGTGCGCAGTAAGGTAAAATCGTGTGGAAACCCACAACTATAATTACTACGATCTTCATCAATGTCGGTCCTTCCGGACGTTAAACGAGGCTGTTCGTTCAACTCTGTGGCTTTCGTTCTATTTCTGAATGATTTGCACTAGATTGTGTGAGAGGGCGTGCTCATTGGGAACCGGAAAATGAGACACCTTCTCTCGACATCTGGGTTTTTATTTTTTTATTATTGGCTTTGAAGTACATTCATACAGCCGTTAAAGTTATTGTAATTATTACTAGTGGAAGAAATGGTAAAAAGAAGGGGAAGGTTAAAATGAAATTGTCACTTGACACGGGAAATTAAATAATAAATCGAAAACGTCTTTGTTGCATTGGAGTGTATCGAGATTAAGATCTTGTTGGGTACGGCATTTATCAATCGTTTTCTAACAACATCATTAATTTCGCACTCCAGGATTGTGTGTTGCGGGGATTCTCCCGTTGATGAACAGTTTCAGCCGAGTGGCGTGTGTGACGTGTCCAGACGATGTTGGAACTGATTTGTGTAGCAGTGTTCACAACGCGGCTAAGAAATTGTTTCGTGGAAGCATTTCGGCTTCGCAACAATGATGCTATTGTAATTTTGGCCAGCTGGGTATTCGGAAAATTCTTAGTGCCACAGTGTTTGATAGGATCTTGTTTTGAGGTCGGTGAATGGGTAAAGTTGTGATGAAGGGCGCTCTTGAAGTAGAGACGCATCTGAACGTCATTGCCTCTTATCCCTACATGGCTTTCTACTCAACACATTTCGTTGGCTATATCTGCTTCTATTTTCGTCATATGGGATGAGAACTTGAGGTGTGATAACTTTGATACACACTCTTGGAGTCAGTTATCACTAAAAAGCCGGCTGTTGGTTTTCAGTGCTGTTTGAATGTGACAGTGCTTGCAAGATGGCATAGAATTCGGCTGTGGTAGATGGAGCTTCGGCTCCACAAACTGAAACCGCGAATTACATCATTTGTACAGTCGAACATCTGGGGTGAAGGTCAAGAAGAGGTTGACACTGTACGGAAGTCTATGAAAGGGTTGATTTTTTAAGTAGTTTGTCGGGGAAAATAGGGCAAAGAATAACAGAGTGTGTCAGGATCATTGACGACAGGAGTGATGGGAAATCGATGCTATTTTGCACAAGGTTGTGGACCGTCGGGAGGTTGACGTCTGTCAAGGGTCGCCAGGTGACATGAGTCTCGTAGACGACGACGGCCAAAAAGAATTCATACAGGACACGCTCTAACGTATCTTAATGCGCCTCGTAGCAAAGAGATAAGACTGTTCCATCATGGGCAATATCAGAACCTTGTAGAGGGTGACGATTCCGGGTATGCTCGTAATTTCAAGTGTGTTTCTCTTCACAAAACCCAGAGAGAGCATAGCTCGGCTCGCCACGATGTAGTCGAGTCGGGAGAAAATCAACTGCTCGTGACCCAGCGCACCCAGGTCAACCATCTCTTGGCGTCACTGCAAGTACCCACCGCCAAGAGTGCTTCGATAATATGTCATCACTGCACACATAGAAGAGTCGAAGAAAAAATGCCACAGCGAACACCACCGCTCGAGGCGACCAATCTCACGATGAAGAGAAGTTTCAACGTGTAAAGAATCTTCGGATAATCGGTGAAGAGGAGACAGTGTATGCCAGGCCCAACGGCATCCGCAACACTTTCAAGACGAAAATATCTGGTGCATTGCAACACACAACTTTCCTTAGCTCTACGTCAATTCACTTTTTACATGGCTTTTTCTACTCAATTAATCTATCTATCAATTAATTTATCACAAACAACACTTCACAGTAGCAGGAAGCGGTAGCGCTTACAGTGCCGTAATTTATTGCGCTGCTCGTACTCATTCCAGGACCATTATTGAGCGATTGGTACACAGATAATTAATGAGGCTGTAAACACAAATTTGTTGAAGAAGGATAGTAATTACTTTTGCAGAGTTATTGGGTAAAAACTTTTAGAAATGGTAGTAAGCGAAACGGCAGTAGTTGAAACTCCGGAATTTCTGGAGTGAGCTCCATGTATCTCATGAGCGTTTTTAAACACTCACCCTATAGATATTGGATTGGACTACAGTACCAATTTTTTAAAAACCTTCGGCTAACATTCCAGCGGAGTTTATACGGAAAAAACTGCAATAAAAACGTTTTTCGTCGAAAATTTTGATAATTTATTGTGCTGCTCTCGTCATTTTCTCACAGATGGGCATTTTATGGTATAATTGCCTCATTTAGAGCTATCAATATTAAAAATGTAATCAAAATCGTTAGAGCCGTTTTTGAGAAACAAAATTTGGTGTTTTGATCACTATGATAGCTATAGTTAACTTTCGATGGATGTTAATCCTACCCTTATTTTGGCGTCCCATGGTAACCTGTAGACTAGACATCAAGTTTCAGCTGATTTGGTACGGTTGTTTTCTCTAAAAACCGCAGTAAAATCGATTTCGTCGAATGTTTTGGTAATTTATTGTGCTGCTCTCGTCATTTTCCCACAAATGAGAATTCTATGGTATAGTTGCCATATTGAGAGCTACCAATATAAAAAGTTTAATCAAAATCGTTACAGCCGTTTTTGAGAAAAAAAAAATTTGGTGTTTTGATCACTATGATAACTATAGTTAGCATTCGGTGGATTTTGTTCATACCCTCTTTTTTGCGTCCCATGGTAACCTGCGGGCGAGATATGAAGTTTGAGCTGATTTGGTACGGTGGTTTTCCCTAAAAATCGTTCACAGACACACAGAACATTTTCCCAAATAGTTTTTCGGACTCAGGGGGGTCTGAAACGTAAAGATCTGAAGAGAACTCAAAATTTTTATTCAGCCGATTATATAACTTTCCTTTCTACTTCGTAGAGCCAAGGAAAGTAAAAAAATTGCGGTCCTATGTGGCAGCTGTGAGCCTAAAGGGAGAGAAAACGAAGAAGATAAAGCTTCCTATACTCGGGCAATCAGCAGTCGGTCAGATAAGTAACTTTGCATCCACTCTGCTCAGACACCACAACAAATGACGGCGGGGCAACGTGTCGAAGGCCTTGGCATAGTTGGATTTTATGATTGTGCCTGTAATGGTGCGCTTGTTCGTTTGCTAAGTCCAAGTGAATAAGAGTGTTATTTACCCAAAAATAAAAAACGTTGCAATTTATTATTCACTTGCGCAGTTTAATTGGGACCTTTCCTATTCAATCAAAGGTCGTAAAATCTTAAGAATATACCTTGGGCATATCAGCCATCCGGACAAAGACAACTCAAATGCAAACGCGCTTCCAAGACCCTGCTCATTCGATTCAGCATCGAAAAATTCTAGTAGACCATGCGAAACATGACCTGATTACAACGAAACAACGAAAATTGGGTTTTCTAGGATCCGCTGGGCGCGATGCGACGAGTCGGAATGGCGGGTGGTTTGAGTGAGGTGGGAGGCAGTGAGAGGAAATGAGCGCGGGTTAGAGAGAAACAGTAACTTTCGCCACATTGTCCCGTGAGTTCCTTCAACTACTAGAATTCACCTCTTTATATTTTACTGTGACTTCACTGTTGTTCATCTAAACGCAGTCTTAGACCTCTGACACCCTCCTTATTTGTCTCAGTATTCAAAAATACTAGTAAACTATACGAAACAAAACGTAAATGCATTGAAACAACGATAGGGTTTATACATATGTGTATTATTCAGAATAACACACCAAATTTGACAATCACGGCAAAATAAATATTAAAAAAACACCTACTGAAGGGTTTACGGACCTATTCGTCAACAACGAGAGGCCAGATGGGACTTGGCCGCCTCTAAACTCTTTCATTTTCCGCAGGTAATTTCGTTGTCTCTCTTGATAGATCTTACATTAGACTAAGACCGGTTTATCAACGTCATTTGCAGGCCCGAATAAAGGTCGAACGATTCAAATCCTCGAATAACTCTCAATGAACCGTTTGTCAATTGACAACAATTGACTGGTTACTGCTAGGTATCAGTCATCGGCGTATGACACTCCCGCTATTTCCACTCACCGAATACCGTTTAACGATGGCTGGCAGTTCGATTCAACCGGAGAATTTGTAAACCAGCCCTAAGACTTGTGCCACAACTTAAGGTCAGGTGAAGTGATTAGGATCAGTACGTTCGGAAAGTTGGGGCTCTAGATCCTGAGATCATTCACAATCTCGATGGGCGTGATCTTATTCCTTCAGGCGCTGGTAAACCAGGTCTGTTTCCTTATTTGATGACTGTACCTAAACCCTCGACGAGGGTTATATCAGTCATGGAAGTTGCGGTTTCGCTAACATGCAAGAGGCTGGCCCCTGCAGCATCCACCGAACTCAGACCTGTGGTGGTACGGCAGGTATTGAGTGGCAAGTTTCAAAAGGACAGATCAACTATGACCACGTTTCTTAGCCATCACCTTCTTCGCGAACCTTGCAAAATGGTTATAGGCTTGCTTTGTAGCAGTCAATGCTGCTAAGTTCGTTTGCCCTCCCAACAAACGTCGCTCACTGTTGTAGAAACTACAGTGGAGCAGCACGTGGTTTCTTGTTTCCTCCGCACTGGAGGCACAAGACGTGCATAATGGAGAGTCTTTCAGAGAAAAGAAGTGGAGCCGCGCATTGAAGTCACCATGTCCCGTGAGGAACTGGCTCGTCCAGTGGTCTGGCTGAACCCATTTTCTTGAAAAACGTTCACGGATGTTGGGGAAGAACTCATACGTATCACATCCCTTTGACGAGGATTCCCATCTCGCTTGCCATTTCTATAGAGCCCATTCGTCAATGGCGGCAAGTTTCTGTTCTGTGGTGAGATCCGCACGGAGTTCAGCCCAAAGCGAGGGAAGTTCCCATTTCACTCTCCACTTGTCAATCATGCACTCAACGGCCAAATCAACTGGTAACTGACTAGTGATCACCTGGAGTGCTTCTGTTGATGCAGTCTTGTAGGCCTTGGTGATCCACAGGAGCGCGTCTCTCTGGGATTGGGCCAATACTCTCTTTTGATTGACTGTTAGTTTGCTACCCCAGACAACGGGGCAGTAGCCAATCACACCTAGATATATGGCCTTATACATGAGGATAGTGTCGTGGTAACACACATCCCAAGTGGCCTTAGTAATGGCACGCAGTGAGGCAAACCTTGCGATGGTAGTGCCTTTAAGGGACTGGAGGTGTTGGTTGAAACCCCACCTCTCACCTATATTCACTCCTAAATACTTGACGTGCTTTTCAAGAAGGAGCCGCCAAAGCGTATTGTGGGTGGATTATTCTCTTTTCCTTTCAAGAGGATTAGCTGGATTTTTTCCTCAGCCACCTGCATCTTGACATGCTCGCACCATTTGGTGACGGTGCGGAGCACGTGGTGGGTTTTTTCTTCGATTTGGCGGACTGACTCTGCAAAGATCAGCACAGTCAAGTCATCCACATAGGCGCTGGTAAACCACGAAAGAGCTCTTCTTAACACTCTGCCAAATCATTCATAGTGCGCTTTTTGTTAGCATCTGCGCACGAATAATGTTTTTATTTTTCTAGGGGAACTTGTTCGCGGCGAACGCTTCCAATGCTGAGTTACCATCGGGTCTGCGCGCTGTTCTACTATTTTTCTTCTTTTCGACAGTTTAGCTTCCAGCAAAGTGGGGTTCTGCATTTTCTCGTCGTCGGGCAAGATGAAAATGGTCTATTTGAGTCGTGTGCACAGAATATCAGGACCAGCGATTGATTCCAACAAGTTGTTGACCTGGTTGATTGTGTGGGGGAAGGAGGGGGGGGGGGGTGCTCGAACGTCTCGAACTCATCTTGCTCCTCAGGCGATGGCAGTGCCCCTAATTATCGCCCTCCGCTCTGTGTACAGCCCTCTCCCACTCGACAAATTCCATTTAATCAAGCAACGACGACGGGGTGCCAGGCGCGTGGCTCCAATTACCTGCGACAATCGCGAGTTGCGTTCAGGTCGAGTTCTGTTGTCTACCGCGTGTTCATCAAATGCCTCCTTTTCATTGTAGCGACGGCGTCAAGTCACGATAGCTCCAATTCCTCGTCGACTGACTGCCAGCAAGATTTGCGTCTTTCGTAAATGTTTATGTTTATTTATTTTATTTTTAACTTAAGTTTCTATCTTACTTTCATAGTTTAATTCATAATATACTGATTTTGACAAAGACGCGGATTTATCAAAATCAGTCAAAAGCTGATCTCGTTGAGGGCTCCACAAAGTAGGAAGGAAAGTTATTTATTCTGTTATTGGCACCTGTGGTAACAATGGAATGTAACGAGATGAAAACAATGAACTTCAATGCGAAAGCTAAAGACCAAAGATACTGTCGAGGAGGGAAAACCGCGTCAGGAGTGGCAGTGGCTCTGTTATAGGAAGCGGTCAGTCATTTCCCCTTCCAGGTTCGAGATTGACATCTTGTACAGGCTATTGGACTAAACGAACCTTGCAGAATTACATCGCCGTTTACTAAGGAAGCGGCTTTATTATGGAACCAGGAACCCATCTTTTACATTGCTGCCCACCATGGGGATCTTGAAGATCCTTGAACCTCGTGATCATGAGAACACGGTCTTTCTGCAAGGAAAATGATGTTACTGGCATTATTGCACAACAGAACGAAACGAAATCAAGCTCTAAACGAAGTTCGACGCAACAGTTAAAGACGAAAGATGATGTCGCGGAGGGGGCAGCACATCATGAGAATGACAGCAGCTTAACCGCACGAATCGGTCGGTCGTCTTTTCGATATTTGCGATTACGACCTTGTACAGACTATCGGACTAAACGAGAGTTTAGTAAGAAAGTGGCCTTATTGTTGCTACAGACTCAGGAACTCATCTTTTCATTTCAGATGAAAAACCAACATTTTGAGTTTTTTCAGATCTTCACCTTTCAAAGTCTTTTGAGTCCGGGGAAAAAAACCCCTGCAAATTATTACACAATGGTTTATTATTCTCATGAACAGCTTGACCTAGTATTACTGCTCCAAGACCCATCCCATTCCATTCAGCATCGAATACTAGTAAACCATACGAAACATGACCTGGCTACAATGGAACTACGGAAACTAAATATTCCCCTGGCGCCAGGCACCCATAAATGGGGGCTTCCAGCGAACCCGTTGCGAGTCGAGCGGGCGTTGCGAGTTGAGCGGGTGGGTGATTGAGTTTGATATGACGGGAGGGAGGGAGGGAGTACTAACAAAGAAACGTTGACTTCCCCTGTAGTTTCCGCGTTATACTGCGTTTCGTTAATTTTTTAAACCATTTTTTGCCCATAACAACCATGGGCTTCGTCCGATCGGATTGCCGAGATGGCGGGCACAACTAGATACCAAATGGGATTTTTGTGCGAAAGAACGAATTTTTTAGACTACGTTAAAGGCAAAAAACGGCCTGGACGGCGGACGGGGGACGGCGGATGGACATTGCAAATTTGGAATCTCCATGTCTTGAAACGTAAAGTATCAAATTTTGAGGGGGCGTTGTAAAAAATTTTTCGTGACAGTAAATATAGGGTTATTATTCAGAGTGAATTATAAACCAACAGCATGCGTGTGAGCTCAAACGTGATATTCGGCCCGTGGATCAACATTATGACGCTAAAATAATGATTATTTATTAAAATATTTGTGTACACAGTTTCAAGTAACTGTATACATTGAATTTTCATTCGTGGGAAAATAACGAGAGCAACGCAATAAATTCAGGCACTTCAATGAAAAGAGATGTAATAGCTTTTACATAATAAATCCCGCTTATGTGACATTAGTGCGCACAAATGATATGACAGTTATACCATAACTACAAACAATCCATGCAATGCCGTAATTTCAACTCATGTCGTTTCTTTGAATAACTTTTTCGCATGGAATATGCTTTAGTCTTCACCCAAAAGCGTCACGCTGGGAGGGAACGAAATTATGTCTCGAAGTTATGCCACTAAATAAGTTTATAAGAAACTCGACCATTCGGGCCTCCCTCCCTCTCACCCTCATAATAATAAATTTTTTTTAAATTTAAAAAATATTTTTTCGCTTCACAATTCACTTTTTACATGGTTAATTCAGTTTAATCAATTCATTTATCACTCAGTTAATTTGAACTTGGTCAAATAACGCTTTACGGCAGCAGGATGCGGTAGCGCTTGTAATGAGGCTGTAAACACAAATTTTTTTAAGAAAAGCGATGCTTTAAGGTAATAAATGGGCTAGAAGTAAGCCGGTATTTTGCGAGCCACCGAATTTTCTCGATGGCTTATGCCAGACCTTTGGGGATGGCACTTAGCATAGCCAGGCTTAAAAACATCTCCAAACCTTCACGAGGTCTAGCCTGTTAGTGCCCATATCCTTTGGAGTGGGGCCGACAGATTGGAGCAATGTTGGGTTGTCCCCCCCCCGTTCTGGGAGGTGGATAGCTTTCCTTGAGAGGTGGTGAGGGGGGCGAGTAGTGGCGCCTGCTCGTGCTCCCCGCATCAACTTTTTTTTTTTTTTTTGCGCCCCCAACCCAAGCTGTAAAGCGACCCGTGGCGAAGGGTGGATGGCACATGGGACATTGTGTCAAACACGGAGCCTCAAGGATACCAGGCGACCTCCTTGCAGTAAGTAGCCTTGTCACGGCATGCGGGGCTCTGCCGTGATCGACTGTGTATTACCCTAGCTACTCGTGGGAACATGAATGAAGAAAATCAAATAAATTTGAACATTCAGGAGCTTACCCTAGCTGAGGAAGAGAGACTGCTATTGAGTCCCTCCTCAGTGATGGAGGAGGAGGTCATGGATTTGTACTGTGACCTCCCAGCTGTAGAAGGAGGTTCATCTGCAGCGGATGGAGACGCAAGGTCACATTCTGCGGGCGGGGGGCTTCTGGGGGTCCCTGCTGCCGGTGTGGGGCCTGGTGCCGGGGCGCCTCCCGATAGGGGGGTGCTGGTGCTGGGCCCTCCCCGGGCGGGGGGGTCCTTGGGGGCTCCTGAGAACCAGGACACAGGCTTGGAGCCGCTGACCGAAGGGTCGGATGCGGGGCCATCGGGCACGCATTCTGGGCACAAGCGAGGGCGCCACGTTAAGTTTACTGGCGCACAGAGGCGCCGGTTTAAAGCCCTCCTGTCAGAGGGTAGAGCGTGGCTGATGCCAGGGCTCTTGCGATGAGAGGAGGGCTGACGAAAGAGGTGGAAGGTGGCCAAAAAAGAGAGCGGCCTTCCACTGGAGACACTCCCGAGGAGAGAAAGAAGGTGAGACGCTCTTTGGGATTGAGAGGTGGTGAAGGGCAGCGTGGGGACGTAGGTTCCACGTCTGCAGCCCACCTCGGTGGGGCTGGTGGCTCCGGGCGGCAGGGAGTGCCTAAGGGCGGTCCTAGCAGGCGACCACCAGTCTCATATAGCTCAGCTGTGTCAGGGGTGAAGCTGGGGGTGTTCCATGAGGACTACCGGCGGAGCTCCTCACAGCGGAGCAGATGGAGGCCGTGGAGAGGAGCATGGTGGAGGCCGTGTTTGCTCTCGACGAAGATGAGGGGCCGGAGCCAGGGTTCACCGGTACCATGTGTAGAAGGGGGTGGTACGCGGTGACCTGTAAGGATGAGGGCACGGCAGCATGGCTGAGAGAGCATTTTGCCACCGCACAGCCCTGGGAGGTGCCAGGCTGAAGGTCTGAGAGGAAGGACCTTCCGAGACCACGAAGAGCCGTGGCGTACCTGCCGGGGTGTGAGGATGAGCCGGATGAGAGGATCCTGGGCTTTCTGGCGAAGCAGAATAGGAGACTCTGCACACGGTTCTGGACGGTGCTCTCTCGGGTCCACAAGGAATCAGCGGTGCTTCTGGGCCTGCTGATAGATGCGCAATCTGCCCAGGCTTTGGAGGCTGAGCCAGCAGTCTCCATAAAGCTGAGGCAAGGCAGCATCAGAGTGAGGAAGCAGGGCTCTGGAGAGGTACCTACCTCGAGTGTCCCTTCCTTGGATGCCCCTGGAGATGGTGGAAGGGGAAGAGGGAGCGCTGCCGCTGCGGGGGTGTCGGGGGGTGGGGCTGCTGGCCGGGGGGCTGCAGGCAGTGGTGACCTAGGGTCCCGCTGCGCGGTCCTGGCTGGGGGCCCCGCCTCGGGTGCCTCGGCAGCAATGGTGGCGGCTCCTGGAAACAGCGGTGCTGGGGTCCTGGTGGCCCCTCCTCCCCCTCCTGTGGTGACGGCTTCGGCAGTGGCTGCGGGTGGGGTGGGGGGGCTGGCGGGTCCAGATTTGGCAGGGAGGGCAGGAAGGACGATAAGGTCCTTCCGGCCCAAACTGCAGAGAGGCTGCAGGCAAGTCGCGCCTGCTCGCCCTCGGGCACTCCGCGGGGCGTGGGTCCCACGGGGGTTTGGGGTCGGCGTGGGCGCCGATGATTGCGCAGCCTGTGGCCTACCTCCAGATCACCCTGCACACGGCCAAAGCAGCTACGGCAGTGATGTGCAGGAGCTTTGTCTGGGGGAGCTGTGATGTGGCTCTACTGCAGGAGCCTTGGGCGGACAGCAGGGACGTAAAAGGGATACCTGCTAGTACAGGTAAGTTGGTCTACTGTGGCACAGAAGGTCGTCCTAGGGCGGCTGTTTTGGTAAGACACAACTTGCATATTCTATAATTACCCGAGTTCTGTCACAGGGATTTGGTGGCGGTAATGCTGGAAGCTCAAGACAGTAATGGACTCCGGGCGAGGACAGTGGTGGCGTCAGCCTACTTCCCAGGCGATGACGCTGAGGTCCCCCCGCTGATTATGCAGCAGCTGATCCATTACTGCAGAAGGGAAGACCTTCAGTTGATTGTCGGGTGCGACGCCAATGCACATAACATGGCATGGGGCAGCACAGACACAAATGAAAGAGGTGAGTCCCTTCTTGACTACTTACTGTGCAATGAAATGGTGGTGGTTAATAGGGGGAGCACGCCAACTTTTGTTACACGCAGCCGACAGGAGGTGCTGGACATTACGGTCTCAAGTACCTTCTATGCCAGCAGAATAACAGATTGGCATGTCTCTAGGGAAACTTCAATGTCTGACCACCGGATGGTGAGGTTCAGGCTGCGGTTCCCTAATAGTGTGACGGAGACATATCGGAACCCCAAGAACACGGATTGGGTTCTGTACAGCCGCGTGTTGGCTTCCAGTTTGGAGAGCTACAGCTGTGAAATGCAAACTGTCGAAGGTGTAGAAAGGGCGACAGGAGATCTGCGCAGCTATGGTAGAGGCGTATGAAGAAAGCTGCGAGTTGAAAACCCGAAGATCAATAGGGAGGTTCCTTGGTGGAACAAGGAACTGGAAAGGCTTCGGAAAGAAACGAGGAGGCTCTTTAACAGAGCAAAAAAGAAGGGTGAGTGGGACGCATATAGGGGTTCCCTCACAGCATACAATAAAGCCCTTAGACAGGCTAAAAGGAAATCCTGGAGAGACTTCTGTGGGGGCATGAAAGACTTGTCTACCATGTCCAAGGTACAGAAGATCCTCTCTAGAGAAGAGAGACCGCAAATCGGTTTTCTCCTAAAGGCAGGGGGAACATTCACAGGGGGCAGCAAGGAGACCTTGGAGGAGCTACTGACAGCTCACTTCCCAGGGTCTCAAAGCCTGCGGTGGGGAGATAGCCACCACCATCAGCTGAGCGCCGATGGTGGTACCTGTCATGGGCAAACAAGGAACCCACTGCTAGCTGCAGCCTCCAGAGAAATGTTCACACTTAATAAGGTTAAATGGGCTATTGGTTCATTTAAACCTTACAAGGCGCCAGGTGCGGATGGGATCTTCCCAGCCATGTTGCAGCATGGTAGGGAGGCTCTGGGTCCGATACTGGTGAGGCTCTTCAGGGCGAGCTATGTCCTTGGGTACATACCCACTATGTGGAGGAAGGTGAAGGTGGTCTTTATACCAAAGCCGGGTGGCTCCTCGGCCCTGGCTAAGGGCTACCGCCCCATCAGTCTCATGTCCTTCGTGTTGAAAACAATGGAGAAGATAGTGTGCCTATCAATAAAGGAGAACTATCTAACTCAGAACCCCATTCGGAGTTCCCAGCATGCCTATCAGAGCGGGAGCTCCACTGAGACTGCTCTGAACGAACTGGCAACAGTGCTGGAGGATACTCTGAGATCCGGAGAGAGTGCGCTGTGCTGCTTTCTGGATATTGGGGGGGCTTTCGACAATACGTCGTATGCCTCAATTACGGCTGCGGCTGGTAGGAAGGGTGTAGATCCTTACCTAATCTCTTGGACCAACGAGATGCTGAGTAGCAGGGTGGTCTTCTCGGAGTTGGGGGGGGAGACACTCTCTGTGGTGCCCACCAGGGGATGCCCGCAGGGGGGGGGTGCTCTCCCCTCTCCTCTGGTTACTGGTAGCTGATACCCTTCTCGAGCTGCTGGAGGAGGAGGGCTACAAGGTAATAGGATACGCGGATGACCTGGTAATTATAGTCAGGGGTAAATTCGCGAATGTAATCAGTGAATGCATGCAGCATGCACTGAATACCTTACAGACATGGTGCAATGGGCAGGGACTGTTTGTCAATCCAGACAAAACGAGCCTGATCCCATTCACCAGAAGGCGCAGCCTTACGCTGCGGGAACTCAGGCTGAGTGGCAAGGTGGTGAAGATCCAGCATGAGATCAAGTACTTGGGAGTCTTTCTTGATGGAAAGCTCTCTTGGGCCACACACGTGAAAAAAGCCTTACAGCGGGCGTCGGTGGTGATGTGGGCAGCTCAAAGAATGGTGGGGAAGACGTGGGGGCTGAGGCCTGGGATGATCCGGTGGTTGTACACTGCGGTTGTTAGGCCTGTAGTCACCTATGGAGCCCTGGTCTGGTGGACTAGGGTGGAAAACAAAACAGTGCAGTTGCAGCTAAATAAACTGCAGCGTAGGGCGTGTCTAGCCATTACAGGCTGTATGACAACATGCCCTACGGCTGCACTGGAAGGTCTTGCTAGATTTAGCTCCACTCCACATACATGTTAAAAGGATGGCGTTCCTCCAGGCTGCGCGTATGTTGGAGTTGGGTCTGATCATGCGGGGAGGAGGAGTTCCTGCCACTTGATCCTTGACAAGGTGAAGGTGGGGGCCTGAACTGCATGTGGTAGACTCAATGCCCGCGAGGTTCAACTTAGCTACCCTTTCGGATACTCATTCATGAGCGATCCAGGTGGGTAGGGGGAGCTCCCGCTTTCGAAGCTGGGGCCCTGGTATACTACACTGATGGCTCGGTGCAGGGTGGCCTTGCAGGGGCAGGCATCTTTGGGCCGAGGATCAGAGCAGCAATCCCATTGGGGTCGCTGGCCCGGGTGTTCCAGGCAGAGGTGGCTGCGGTGACAGTCTGTGTGCAGCGGCTGCTGCAGAGGGGACTGAAGCGGCAGAGAATCTACATCATGGTGGACAGTCAGGCCACTCTCAAGGCCTTAGCCTCATACTGTCTTACATCGCGGCAGGTGTGGGAGTGTCTGACTGGACTGAAGGCCCTGGCCGAGGACAACAGGGTAACACTGTGTTGGGTGCCAGGGCATCAGGGTATAGAGGGAAACGAACGGGCTGATAGGTTGGCTAAGAAGGGATCAGAGCAGATCCCTATTGGCCCTGAGCCCTTTGTTGGGACTACCAGGAGCCATCTACGTAGAGAGGTTGGCAAATGGGAGGATAGGTGCAGGGCTGCTCATTGGCAGGGGCTGCCCGGCCTTAGACAGTCAAAACTCTTTATCCGGCTCTCCAGAGAGGTCCAAGGAGGTGCTTGCTCTGGGGAGGAAGGATATGAGGATCATATGTGGCCTGTTCACAGGTCACTGTCCGCTGAGGTACCACCTTGCAAATATTGGCAAGTGCGAGGTACAGGTATGCAGGTTCTGCGAGGTAGGGCTAGAGACGGCAGAGCACGTGCTGTGCGTATGCGATGGACTCATGCGGCATCGCGCCGTTCTGTGTTTGGGAGGCCCTTTCTTCCAGCCCGAAGAGTGACAAATGCAGAACTTGCCGATATCCTCCGCTATGTGCGGGGGTGGTGGGGGCGCATAGGTGACGTCACACCAAGTGAGACCAGTGCCGTGGGGCCTGGGGGTGGTGCAGGTGGGCCATGATCCGAGTATCATGGACGCCCTTACAATAGGCCCGTTTGTGGCTGCAGTGAGGGTATTGCCTGCATCCACCGTTTCAAAGGGGAAAAAAAAAAAAAAAAAAAGGTAATAAATGAATAGGTAATCGAGCCGTCAACACAATGTTTCCGCGGCGTTTTCTATATAATTCCATTGCAGTGAACAAGATTAAAAAAACAAACATGCTGACAGCCCTCTATGCCTGTAGGTTGGTCAATCAACGCCATAATAATCTAATAAATTCCGCAAACAGAGCATTGCACATTTCCGTATAGAACATTGGCCTAATTTCTTCCAAGTTCTCGTGAACTGAATGAAATGCGTAGTGGACTAGTTGATAGTGTAGTATTTTTGTGTTTTCAATCTCGCAGAATTTAGAGCCAAGTTTTTTCAACTTGAAGCGAAAGGGTCAATTTTCATTGCCTGGTTCATCCCATTCCTCCAGGAATCCACTCTGCCAAACCTCAGAAGACTGAGATGTGGCCACCAGTGGAGCCTGCGACTGTCACTGCAGCACTGCCCTTTTCCATCTTGAATCAATTGAAATTCCGATCAACGGTCTCTAAATTTTCCCCAGAAATTTCCCTCAGTTCTAGATTTGATCTAGGCCAAGTTTCAATCGCATTTCACAATGGTTCCAATGCGCTCCAGAAAGATATTAAAGGGACGAGATGAATTAGTTAGCGCGGGCAGCGAAGGCCCAAGGTGTCGTCACGCAATAAATATGCGCCACCTCCAGATGGTTCTAAGGAAGAAGATTTTCGGCTCCCAATGGAACTTCTGACAGCTAGTCTCAGATCCAACGTGAATCTTCTCTTCGCGAAAAAAAACGGATATTTTCTCCTTCGCCTTTTACGGAAAACGAGCGACCTTTCATTTCCTCCCAAATTTGGAAGAGTCCGTTTATCCGAACTGCCTGTGATGTACCGCCTCTCCGATTATGTGGAACTTCAAAAGCGACCCTCGATCTCTTCGCATTCGCTTTTGTTTCTTTTTGACCCGTTCTTCCGCCGAAGGTGGAAGATCGATGTGACTGGCCCACGAAAATTCTAATGTTCTGAACCGAAGTTGGCCCAAAAGCGCAGACGCTGTACGCGGATTACTCGGATCAACTTGCGATGACAAGGAAGCCGTACGTTTTTACTTTCCGCTACTCGAAGGGAAGGAAAGTATAGTAATCGGGTCAAAAAAAAAATTGGGTTTTCTTTAGATCTTTACGTTTTGAGGCCTACTGAGCCTAAAAAATCTAATTTCAGCGCGGGGTCCGTGTGTGTGTCTATAGTTCGATTTGCGGGAGAACGGCTGTACCGATTGAGCTGGTTCTTTTTTTGTTTTGTTCGTTATTTTTTGTAGACACCAAAATAAGGTTATGGACGATTTCGGCCGATGGGAAGAGGGGGGGGGACGAAAATGTACCAAAAACTAGGGTTTTTCGCATTTTTCTCGAAAACGGCTCTAACGATTTTGATTACACTTCCAAATCATCTTCTACTAATCAACTTTTCTTCTCTATACATATCTCCAAGAAAACACGTTGAACGGAGATATGGGCCCCTGAAGCAAAAATAGGTTTTTTACGCTTTTTGGCAAGACGGCTTCAACGATTTTCACCAAACTCACAGGATGTTTTCAAATAGTTGATACCTACATATTCTATTCAATAAATGTTCCTGTGACGGTCCACTGAACAGAGATAAAAATCAAAATGTGTCAAAAATAACGTTTTTTCGAACATTTCCGTAAATTCCAGGGTAACTTCATCACCAAATGTGATAAATTCTAATGGAGTGTCTTATATTCACCCATACCAACATTTAGTACTGCACAATTATTTCTGACTATATATATGTTGAACGGAGATATAAGCCACGTTAACTCAGAAAAGGAGATTTGTCGAATAATAATTTATCGGAATTCAAATTTTCTCAGAAACGGCTCTAACGATTTCGATCAAAATTACGGAGTACTCTCAGCGAACTAGTCCCTACATTTTGTTTTCCATAAATGTTTCTGTAGAAATGCGTTGAATGAAGATATAGCACCTGCGTATGTAGCTGGTCTTCGAACTTACGGGGGTGGCGGAAAGTTGTGTGTTGCTACGCACCAGATATTTTGACTGAGGGTTTACTACATTCCCTTCCGTTGTTGATTCTTTTGAACGTACGAACCAACAAGACAGTAGACGTCCGACACGTGCCTGTCGACCCCGTGACTACTTAACGGACCCGATGCGTCAGGAAGTCTATTTACAGGTCAGCCGCTGTGTGAAAACCTACTATTACCACCTTTTCTTACTCGCCCTCACGTGACGCGCTTCACCATTGGCTCCGTTTAGAGGGCGACAGTTCTCTACTTAGCACAGCCGTCTGTCACTGAGCGCTCGTTTGAATTATTTAGTCGTAAAAATCATTTCTGTAACGACAGATGAGAGAGTACTTGGTAACACCTGCCATTCGACCTACGGCAGATAACAATCGGAAGAGTTGCCAGTTATTTGTGAAAAAGCTAATCAGAAATTTGATAACGAATCAAGTCCAGCGATTTGTCGTCAATCTTGACGATGATTTTTCGACATTAATTTTACTCAATTAACTTTACTTATACAAGTGGTGCTTCCTTGGGGTCGAGGTACACTGTGCAGACTTCTTTTCTGGAAGCCAGACAGTTCCCAATATGCGATCCTGCACGTCTTCTTCCTTCAGTGCGGAGGAAACGAGGAACCACGTGCTGATCCACTGTGAGCGATGGTTGTTGGAAGAGCAGCCAAACCTACCAGCTTTGATGCTTCTTAACGAGCTTATAACCGTTTCGTCCAGTTTGCAAAGACGGTTATGACAAAGAAACGTCGCCACAGTTCATATGTCCCTTTGAGTCTTGCCACTGAAGTAAAAGTTAGATCAGGAGGAGAAAAGAGATTAAGAACTCCTCCCAAATGGTACGGGATTCTTCGTGATCATACCTACACACGGGCAAAACTCCACCGGGAGATTAACAAGACAACAACCTGCCGTAGCTGCACGAGTCTGGGTCCTGGGCTGAACGGGTGCCTGGGCTCTTGAATGATAGTAAAACTGCAACCTCCATGACACCTATTGTTCACCGCAGCCTAAAGTCCTATTGTGTGTCACACGTCAATTCCTAACTTCGTAATAAATGCCTGCAAGAGTGTTCTTTGATGTCCACCCAGTACCAAGGACCAAAAATCGTTCCCTTTCAAGTCTCCAGGACATGATAGCGAGTTTGCTCGAGTGTAACACTTCACCGACACTGAGAGGTATTGACTATGCCTATAACCTACATGTTTTTATTAATTTTCCAGTGTCCAGTGATGATCCCCACTATTTACCTTATGCCCTTCCTCTCCATCATCAAAAAGCTACGTTTTATTTCGTGTGTAGGTCCTGAGATAAAGCGGTAAAGTGCCTCACTCTCGCAGCGCTCCTGATACTCTCTGACTAGTGCCCAAGATGTGGAGAAGTGGATCCTATGCGTACAGTAGACGAACCGAATCTGGCCACATGGTCCACCATCCCATTTCCAGGGATCCCTTTATGCCCAGGAGTGTTGAGCCAAGTCCTGCACACCCTCACCAGTTTTGACGTTGTGCAGTAGCACCTTGCAAGACTCTTAACTATCAGTCATTATGTTGATGATTTATCATTTATCATACATTATGATGGCCCAAGCAACGACAGCATAAATCTCTGCTTGAAAAACGGTTGGAGTGGAATCCAGAGCAATATACATCCCACTCCTCCCAGAGCCAGTACCCTCCAGAGTTGTGGATCCATCTACGTAGATGTTAATTCCATTAGAAGGCCAAAATCGACGACTTTCGGCATAATATTCAACAGCTCTGTCCGAATGATATCAACGTCTGTTCCCTTGCTTCTCATATTCATGTGACTTACGTTGTTCTAAAGATATTGAACTTCCCTCATTCAAATAAAGCCTCCTCTTTTTTCCGTTACAGAAGTATTTTGCTCACCTCTTCACCAACACTGGACTCTTTCATAAGGGTTCAGGAACTGTCAATCGATAAGGGAACAGAGCAGTTCCCAGTACGTCACAGAAGCCGAAGTTACACGTTCTCCTCACATACTGGCTCCTGAAGCTAACCTTTGAGCAGGTTTTCGGGAAGTGGACCATCAGGAGGCTAGAGGACCCCTAGTGGACCAAACTGAGGGTATGACCTCGCAAATCAGTGTAAATTGAGTCGAGATGCGTTGGGGTTTGAACCTGTTGATTGGACGATTGGACGAAGAGAAATTTAAAAAGGAAGAGTGTGCTGAGGGTGGTGATATAATATTATTATAGCTGGATAATTAGGGCTTCCAGCAACGACTGCTAAAGTTGACTGAAGGAAAATCAGGGACTTTGCAAACCAAATTCATTTCGTTGGCTGCAATTGATCCGTTTAGAAGGGAGATTTAGAGGTTGGGTCCAGGTAAATGTAGATGTCACTGAGGATCAACTGGATGAGCGGAACTGAAGGGATTCCGAGGACTGGAGCCATGAGCCGCCGAGATTCGGTTTCAGAGAACACAACAGTTTTGTTAGTCACATCGAGGTCCATGAAATCGGCACCTCAAGCTGGGCCTTATACGAGTTTCAATGGCGTAGCAAGAGCAAAGTTCGCTTGATTGCGAAGCTGCTGCTCATCTTCTGATCTCAAAAACGAATTCTCACACAGTTTCGAAGAGATTGTAACGAAAGTTGACCTATTGCATAAGCTCGAAAGGCCCAAAAGCGGCCCCGTTGAAGCGGATAAAATGTTGAACGGCTTTCGGAGGTCAAAGGATTCTCGGTGGGTTTTCGGTTGGCCTTGTCCCATCACCTGAATCGCGATTACTCTTCTGGTAGGTCTCAGAGAAGTTTGCGAGCTGAGCTACGAAGTGAATTGTAACACATTTCTACGTTAAACAGAAGACCATCAGCTAATGTCTCAGGTGACCTGCTTCTGACGAAGAAAACTATTCTCGCTGATATGATCCTTACTTAAACCCGCCGGTACTCGGTGCCTGAGATTTTACCTCATACGACCGTCTATAACAGCATTGCCAGAAATAAACGAAGGCGGGAAACTTGGGCACAGGTCTCTGGGAAGGGCAGCCCTAGACAAAGTGCCCTGTAGCCGTCAAGAAACAATGTATTTCTTTTTGCGATACCTGAAGGCCGGTTTCACACGGAGAGCCGTACGGCTCTCACTCGCGATGAGGAGCGTTTTCCGCCCTTGACTCCCAATCTTTCACACGGAGAGCCTTTTTGGCTCTCGATCGCCTTTTGGTTTATTATTCATTCTGAATAATAACCCTATGTTTTCGGTCACGAAAAATTTTTTACAACCCCCCCTCAAAATTTGATACTTTACGTTTCAAGACATGGAGATTCCAAATTTGCAATGTCCGTCCGCCGTCGGCCGTCCGGGCCGTTTTGTGGTCTAAAAAATTCGTTCTTTTCGCCCAAAAATCCGATTTGGTATCTAGTTGTGCCCGCCATCTCGGCAATCCGATCGGACGAAGCCCGTGGTTGTAATGGGCAAAAAACGGTAAAAAAAATTAATGAAACGCAGTACAACGCGGGAGCTACAAGCGTTTCGTCGTTTGAATTCCTCCGCCCCGCCCGTCTCATTAAAAACCAACCGCTCTCGAGGCGAGCGAGTGCGACCTCCCTTCGCTTCCCTCCCAACGACCGGTCTCTCCCCATTCGCCTTACTCTTCCAATTTCCCCGACGTTTTCGTTTTAATACGATTCAATTTTTTTAGATTCTTTCGTTTCATTCTCATTATGTTTTTTTCATAGGTTTTTTGGTTAAATTTTGATATTAGTATTTAGCGTGCATGTTTTCATATTAAAATTCAGTTTTTTCTAGATACTTTCGTGTTTTTTTTTGTTTATTTTAATATTACGATTCAGTTCTTTTCGGCCTTTTTTTGGGTTTCATTATGATATTTTTCGATGCTGAATCGAACAGGATGGGTCTCGGAGCATTAATGCTAGGTCAAGCTGATTATCCGAATAATAAACCGTTGTGTAATAATTTGCAGCGTTTTACTTTCCGCTACCCGAAGGGAAGGACCCTCCTCAGACCCTACTGAGTCTAAAAAACCTAATTTCGGCGCGTGGTCCGTGTGTGTGTGTGAGAACGGCTGGTCCGATTGAGCTGGTTCTTTTTTTGTTTTCTTTGTTATTTTTTGTAGACACCAAAATAAGGTTATGGACGATTTCGACCGGTATGAAGGGGGGTGGAGGGACGAAAATGTACCAAAAACTAAGGTTTTTCGCATTTTTCTCGAAAGCAGCTCTAACGATTTTGATTAAACTTTCAAATTATCTTCTACTGATCAATACCTAACTTTTCTTTCGTATACGTATCTCCATGAAAATACGTTGTACGGAGATATAGGCCTATGAAGCAAAAATAGGTTTTTTACGCTTTTTGGCAAACTGGCTTCAACGATTATCACCAAACTTTCAAGATATTTTCAAATAGTTAATACCTACATATTGTTCTCAATAAATGTTCCTCTGACAGTCCATTGAACAGAGATAAAAATCAAAATGTGTCGAAAATAGCGTTTTTTCGAACATTTTCGTAAATTCCAGGGTAACTGCTTCACCAGATGTGATAGATCCAAATGGAGTGTCTTCTAGTTACCCATACCCACATTTTGTTCTCCATAATTATTTCTGTATATATATGTTGAACGGAGATATAAGCCAAGTTAACTCAGAAAAGGATTTTGTCGAATATTAATTTATCGGTATTCCAATTTTCTCAAAAACGGCTCTAACGATTTCGATCAAACTTTCGGAGTACTCTCAGCGAACTAGTCCCTACATTTTGTTCTCTATAAATGTTCCTGTAGAAATGCGTTGAACGAAGATATAGCACCCACATATGTAAGTGGTGTTCAAAATTGAAGGGATTGCGGAAAGTTGGTTGCTGCACACCAGATATTTTTGGCAGTCATCTGCACCGAGTTGAAGAACGATGGATCGCACACATGCTTTGGCCATTTACCTCCTTCATCGCCGTCGTGTTCAACGCCAAAAACGCAAAAAAAAAGTACCAGACAGTATTGGGTCCATCCGATCAACCAACAGCGGGATGAAGAAGGAGTTTACGCCACACTGTACGAAAAACTTCTAAAAGATTACAAAAAGTTTTTCAACTTCTTCCGGATGTCAATCGACACATTTGTTGAGCTCCTCAGCAAGGTGAAGAATGCCATTCAACTTGAAGATACCAACATGCGTAATTGCATTAAGCCTGAATTAAGGCTTGCAATGACATTGAAGTAAGTTGAGTTGCTTTGTTTTCAATTCACATATTTCCATGTAAAACTCCAAATATCTGCGTGAATGGTTGAAAATATGCACCTTAAAATCAATAAGTTAAGCAATAAACTGAGGAGCGAGAGCCGTTTTCGCTCGTCGTATGAACGCTCTCATTCCCCTCTTAGTATTTCGTCGAAGAGCCCGAGACTCGCGTCTCTAAGTGCCGAGCCGTGACCACTCGCGTCTCGGGAGCCTTCACCGCTCTCGCTCTCCGTGTGAAACCTCCACTGCTCCTTGTGTATTTCAGTCTCACGCGCCGTCCTCCTCTTCTCGAGCGAGAGCCGTACGGCTCCCCGTGTGAAACCGGCCGAAGAAAACTCTTACGCGCAAGTGCCAAAGTTGCATTTAACTGATAAAATCGCGCCAACGCAGTTATTTCCATCAGTTTTTATGTAATCGGCTGAAAAAAAAAGGTTGAGTTTTCTTCAGATCTTTACGTTTCAGACCCTCCTGAGTCCGGAAAACACTACTTGGGAAAATGGTCTGTGTGTGTGTCTGTGAACGATTTTTAGAGAAAACCACCGTACCAAATCGGCAGAAACTTGATGTCTAGCCTACAGGTTACCATGGGACGCCGAAATGAGGGTATGGACAAAATCTACCGAAAGTTAACTATAGTTATCACAGTGATCAAAACACCAATTTTGTTTTTTCTCAAAAACGGCTCTAACGATTTTGATTACATTTTTTATATAGATAGCTCTTAATAAGATAATTATACCATAAAATTCCCATTCTTGGGAAAATGATGGGAGCAGCACAATAAATTATCAACATTTTCGACGAAAAGTGTTATTAGCGCGGGTTTTTACTTTCCTTGTCTCTACGAAGTAGAAAGGAAAGTTATGTAATCGGCTAAAAAAAATTTTTTTTGAATTTTCTTCAGATCATTACGTTTCAGACCCCCCTGAGTCCGAAAAACACTATTTGGGAAAATGGTCTGTGTGTCTGTGAACGATTTTTAGAGAAAACCACCGTACCAAATCAGCTCAAATTTGATATCTCGCCCGCAGGTTACCATGGGACGCCACAATAAGGGTATGAACAAAATCCTTCGAAAGTTAACTATAGTTATCATAGTGATCAAATCACCAAATATTTTTTTCTCAAAAACGGCTTGAACGATTTTGATTAAGTTTTTAATATTGGTAGCTCTTAATAAGATAATTATACCATAAAATTCCCATTTGTGGGAAAATGACGAGAGCAGCACAATAAATTATCAAAATTTTCGACGAAAAGCGTTTTTGCCGTGGTTTTTTCCTTTTAAACTCCGCTGGAATGTTAGTAGATTGTTAAAGAAAATTGGTACTGTAGTCCAATCCAATACCTAAAGGGTGAGCGTTTGAAAACGCTCATGAGACACATGGGGGTCACTCCAGAAATTCCTGAATTTCAACTACCGCCGTTTCGCTTACTACCAGTTCTAACAGTTATTACCCGATAACTCTGCAAAAGTGATTACTATCCTCCTTCAAAAATCCGTGTTTACAGCCTCATTAATTTTCTGTGTACCAATTGCTCAATAATGGTCCTGAGATGAGTACTAGCAGCACAATAAATTCCATAACTGTAGGCGCTACAGCTTCCTGCTGCTGTGACGTGTTGTTTGACCAAGTTCAAATTACCTGAGTGATAAATGAATTAATTAAATAGAATTAGCCATGTACAAAGTGAATAAACGTAGAGCTAAGGAAAGTTGTGTGTTGCAACGCACCAGATATTTTTGTTTTGGTTTCCTCATCATTTATATTGCAGATTACATCAAAATGTTACGTGTAAAGATGCTTGTGGGAATGGAGAGGACTGTTTTCGAAGCAACTTGTACGTTCCCCTGCTACCAGTTCGTAATTTTTTCAATCAGTATTTCGCTAATGTCGCGAATTCAAACAAAACTATTGTTAGTGGTGACGTTGTGCTGTTAAGTGTTTAATTTTTTAAATTGTGTTCTTCGTTACTTATTTGTTTTATTACGTGTCATTTCCGATTTGATTTTATTCGTTTTTCTTTATTAGTTTCTTCATTCGGCGCTGTCCCAAATAACGAAAGATTTGGAAAATCTTCGTGATGAAGACAACCAAATAAAAGGTGGAAAGTGATGAAAAGGATTTTTTGTTCTACCGTGAAACTGATTCTGAACAGATTATGAGAAACAACCGTCCACATCCTCGGCCAGAAATATCGTGATAAAACAGGTGGCCAAAAAGTTCCCGGTTGAGTGATGGAAATAAGCGTGTTCTAGACAAACCTGCAATTTCAAAGAGCGCAGAAACATTATTCGCAGCAAAAAGGATCCCCGGGACACCACTTTCGCTGAAATTGTACGTGGCGCTCACTCACTCACTCATCCGGGAGGCGGCTGCAGGCCATACGACACCGCTAGAGCCGCAGGACCAATGGCATTTCGCCGTGGCACTCATTGGGCCCATGTCCTATCTCCCCGGCGAGCCCGTTGGGGGGCCCGCCTAGTTTCCCAGCCACCACTGGTACCCATTGCCTCACCACCATGGGTTTGGAGGAGGTGGGTGCCCGGTCGGGGATCGAACCAGAGTCCGCCGGTTCTATCCCCGCCTGGCTCGGAAGGCCTCGCGCCCCAACGCGCACAGCCACCGCCCCCCCCCCTGCCAGTGCCATTGTACGTGGCATCAAGATACGAAGGAACTCTGGACAACCGATGGTAGTGGTACTTTAGAGGGCTTTATAACCGGTTTTTTTCCTTCTTCGGGCTTCTGAGATGACCAAAATAGAGACACAACAAATTATCAGTTTTGAAGAATTCAATACTATACGTTGTAACGAAAAATAAATAAGGAAAAGGGGCAAATAATAAAACAAATTCTAGTGGGGATGAACCCAGGCATTTAGGGGAGGGAAAAGCAAAAAAAAAAAAAACAACTGAGATACATTTATTCGGGAACTAAGTATTAAAAAGAAATGGGGCTTCCCACACAGCATAAAAAGAAAAATATTTACTAGTATAAAAAAAAGAAAAATGGAATGATAAATTAAACGTCCTCTCCTACCTATGGCATGCCAAAAGAAAAAAAACGAAACCAGAGCCACAGACTTGCAGAGTTTCTTCCTCTTCGTTCGAACCGTTGCAGGAACGTACTCACGCGGGAAGGGAGCAGGGAACTGAAGGAGAACCAAATTTTGCGCCAGGGCAAATCCAAGAGAAAAACGGGAGAGGGAAAAATCGGCCTAACCTTCCTTCAGTAACCTTTCTTCTCAACAGTTTTGTTCCCTGCAGCTACGACAGTTCAAAGGTTTTACGTAGTCCAACCCCGAAACTGATTTTGTCAGATATCACGTCACAACGTAAAGAAAAATACCAAGAAAGGGCTTGTACAACTGTTGATGAAATGTTAGACAGCCAAGTACTGTGCCAAGGTGGATTCACGTTCTTTTTACCTCAGTAATCTAGAAATGTATGCACGTCGTCAACTGAGACGACCACACCACCTTGACAACAGTGTTACCTTGAACACGTATTGAACATGGAGATGAACATTACAACGAACAATTATTTACATTCATTCTTTTGGCTAAGGAATTGCTGGCGTAGAAAACGGCGTTCGTCTGGACAGTCTGGAAATACCATCGGAAAATCTCTCGCGGTTTGGGTGACACCACGGCTAAACCTCGTCCAAGTAGTTTATTCGGTTATTCGAAAGATGCAGCTACGGTTTCATACAAAGTCAAACCTCCTGACTTGCCAGAGCTACTTCAATGTCTTCAACGATTGGTGAAGAAAGAAAACACTTTCAGTTGGTACTGTAAGGACGCCTTCATGAACAATGCTGAACGTTATTCATCAGGAACTTTTGCAGGAGGGGATGAAATAGTGATGAATGGAGAGGCGTCTGGAGAGTAGTTAATGTCATGTGTTGTGTCCTTATCAGTTGTGTACTACGGAGAGGAGGGATAATCCTCCTCGAGTTGCAGGTCGAGTTAACGCCAATGTGGACCTCGCTTGACGTAACGTGCTAACAGTCCCTGTATGGATTCACACGTGCTCCCGAGCGCCTGTGGTTGTCCAAGAGTCAAACCTTGCACTACCTTGTGGCCTGTGCGGTCGAAATCGCACCACACCACAAACAACACACAACTTTCCTTAGCTCTACGTCAATTCACTTTGTGCATGGTTAATTCTATTTAATCAATTTATTTATCACTCAGTTAATTTGAACTTGGTCAAACAACGCTTTACGGCAGGAGGAAGCGGTAGCGCCTACAGTTCCAGATTTTATTGTGCTGTTCGTACTCATTGCAGGACCATTATTGAGCAAATGGTACACAGATAATTAATGAGGCTGTAAACACAAATTTTTTTTTGAGAAGGATAGTAATTACTTTTGCAGAGTTATTGGAAAATAACTGTTACAACTGAAAGTAAGGGAAACGGCAAAAGTTGAAATTCAGGAATTTCTGGAGTGAGCCCCATGTATCTCACGAGCGTTTTTAAACACTCAATCTTTAGGTATTGGATTGGACTACAATACTAATTTATTCTAACATTCTACAAAAATTCCAGCGGAGTTTATAAGAAAAAAACTGCGCTAAAAACACTGTTCGTCGAAAATTTTGATAATTTATTGTGCTGCTCTCGTGATTTTCCCATGAATGGGCATTTTATGGTATAATTGCCTCATTTAGAGCTATCAATATTAAAAATGTAATCAAAATCCTTAGAGCCGTTTGTGAGGAAAAAAATATTTGGTGTTTTGATCACTATGATAACTATAGGTAACTTTCGGTAGATTTTGTCCATACCCGTATTTTGGCGTCCCATGGTAACCTGTAGGCTAGACATCATGTTTCAGCTGATTTGGTACGGTTGTTTTCTCTAAAACCGCGCTAAAACCGATTTCGTCTAAAGTTTTGGTAATTTATTGTGCTGCTCTCGTCATTTTACCATAGATGGTAATTTTATGGTATAGTTACCATATTTGGAGCTACCGGTATAAAAAATTTAATCAAAATCGTTAGAGCCGTTTTTGAGAAAAAAATTTTGTGTTTTGATCACTATGATGACTATAGTTAACTTTCGTTGGATTTGGTTCATACCCTTATTTTGGCGTCTCATGATGATCTGCGGGCGAGATATGAAGTTTGATATGATTTGGTTCGGTGGTTTTCTCTAAATATCGTTCACAGACACACACAGACCATTTTCCCAAATAGTGTTTTTCGGACTCAGGAGGGTCTGAAACGTTAAGATCTGAAGTGAACTCAAAATTTTCTTTTCAGCCGATTACATAACTTTCCTTTCTACTTCGTAGAGCAAGGAAAGTAAAAATATCGCGACGCGGAGACTGTTGTGGGCACCTGGGTGTAATTGTCGTTCCCTTCAACTGCTTGTGTAAATTCCTGCTCCATGTGGCCCCTGGATGTTGGATTGTCCCTGCTTGGTGTGTATACTCTTCAGCGAGTACAATTAATGCTAATAAAAGCGTCAAATAATCCAGGCGCGATGAAAACTTCCTCGTAACATTATTTATAGCTATATTTACAACGTGAATACGTGCAATACTGTTACATTGACACAAAACTTGACCACTTCGCCTCCAACTCGATTATGTGCTTTGCGATAGTAGAATACCAACCTTGTCGAGTCGCGAAAGACGTCATTGAGGGTAATGTCTGCTGGGCTAAGGACTACACCTTCCTCCCGCCTACTACGAGTCCAGAATGCTAACTCCATGCAGTAGATTGTTTCTGCAGATGCTGCTGGCCTGCCCGCAGAGGCCTCAGACAGATTTAACGGCCGTGACGGAACTCCTGTGAGTAATTTTTACAAAATGGCTAGAAAGGACTAGGTTGGTAAATGATCTTAATTTTAAGGAAAGTCCGAAGCTTCGTTTTTTGTAAAATCGCTGTTTTCCTTTTTGTTTCATTTGCTTTTCTCTCCTGCATCCTTTTTATTCCATTGACTTTCTAAAGCCATTAACTCCGTCAGACGATTTCAAAATATAAACGTGCCGAAATGTGTATTTTGTTTATCTATCTCTGTTTCCGTAATATGTTTCGAAGAATGGCCCTTTTTTTTCTTCTGTGTTATGATTTTCCCACGTACTCCGCTTCACAACTATTGTACGTCCCTCACTGGAAATAAGATAAGAAACCGAATACGAAGTGTTGAAAAACTGATGTGACCAGTTTCAAAATTTAAAACGTCAAGGTTACGATCAAACACGACGGCCACGCAGTCATTTAAACGAGTTATATGCGTTCGCCGTGCGTCGAAAACATATTTTTAGGCCGAAGAAGGTTTAAAACGTAGGACCCGTCATTCAACCCCCGGCAGAAGAATCTTGTTATTCCGTCGCCCCTGGAATAGACTCGGAGCCTCACGGATGGAAGGGACCTCTTCCCTCTCAACCGCGTCTGCCACCCTTCCAGAGCTCGATCAATAACAGCCGCCACAGATTTCCTGCCCTGAAACCCGTCTGTCTGTGGTATCTCACGACCTTCGGCAACATCTCACCTGAAATTTGCCGTTGAATAATATTATATTGTCCTAAGTAACGGTCCCTGTATCACTAATCCTGAACAGGTTCGTTAGCAGTGATTATGCTTCAGAGGGTAACTAAGCACTCCTCTTCTCCAGGCGTACACTGTAAGCCTCCCACAGTCCACTTTCTGAAGTGAAAAACGCAAATCCACGAAAGAAAGGATGGTAGCGAACTAGTAAAAGAAGCGATAACGTCGCAACTTGCTATTACATGAACCGCTTTGTTGGCTTCATGAGATCTCCATCCATTTTCTCGCTCGCTAATAAAACAAATTTTTGAAAATTAGAACCGAAACCCCGATCGATGATGTAAGGTAAGATGATAGATCGAAATAATAACCGGAGGCACTCTTCGAATAAGCAGTTTATTTTATACGGGAGATATCGCTTCTGTACGGAGTATGATTCCCCTCACATCCAGAAGTTCCTTACGTTCTTCCCCCAAAACTGCAATTATTCCTAAATTTTAAATAAATCAAAATGAACGGCGAAACATTCCGTTATTATGAATCGCTGCTGTAGCGAGATTGCGAAAAGTTTCTGTACTGCAATCTAGAATAAACGCTAGAATTTAACAAACGTATGAATATCCCCTTCGAAGCATCCACTCAACTTCCTCTAACTCAATCTCTAGAATGCTCAACAAGTAATAATTATTGGAAGTATACAATATCACTATAATTTGTAAAATATAATCATTATTGCTGCATTGTCATCACATGTATGCTGTTTATAAACAAAATTCAGTGTTTTCGCAAAATAATATATTTGAGAAACGATAATCCAAGAGATTCCCCCAAAATGAAATTTTAAATCTAACCCAGTAATTTTTTTAAAATGTTACTTCCCTGAACAATTAGGTTCAGTGTGGGGTTTATGGTTCTTGTTAAACTAAATATCTGGTGCGTTGCAACACACAACTTTCCTTAGCTCTACAACAATTCACTTTGTACATGGCTAATTCTATTTAATCAATTTATTTATCACTCAGTTAATTTGAACTTCGTTAAACAACGCTTTACGGCAGCAGGAAGCGGTAGCGCTTACAGTCCCAGATTTTATTGTGCTGCTCCTACTCATTGCAGGACCATTATTGAGCAATTGGTACACAGATCATTAATAAGGCTGTAAACAAAAATTTTCTGAAGAACGATAGTAATTACTTTTGCAGAGTTATTGGTTAAACACCTTTAGAACTGGTAGTAAGCGAAATGACAGTAGTTGAAATTCAGGAATTTCTGGAGTAACCCCCATGTATCTCATGAGCGTTTTTAAACGCTCACCCTTTAGGTATTGGATTGGACTACAATACCAATTGTTTCAACATACAACAAAAATTCAGAGGAGTTTATAAGGAAAAAAAACTGCGCTAAAAACGCTATCCGTCGAAAATTTTGGTAATTTATTGTGCTGCTCTCGTCATTTACCCACAAATAGGAATTTCATGGTGTGATTGCCTTATTGAGAGCTATCAATATAAAAAATTTAATCAAAATCGTTAGAGCTGTTGAGAAAAAAAATTGGTGTTTTGATCACTATGATAACTATAGTTAACTTTCGGTGGATTCTGCCCATACCCTCATTTTTGCGTCCCATGGTAACCTGTAGGCTAGACATCAAGTTTCAGCTGATTTGGTACGGTGGTTTTCTCTAAAAACTGCGCTAAAATCAATTTCGTCGAAAGTTTTGGTAATTTATTGTGCTGCTCTCGTCATTTTCCCACAAATGGGAATTTTATGGTATAATCGCCATACTGAGAGCTATCAATATAAAAAATTTAATCAAAATCGTTAGAGCCGTTTTTGATTAAAAAGATATTTGGTGTTTTGATCACTATGATAACTATAGTTAACTTTCGGTGGATTTGGTTCATACCCTTATTTTGGCGTCCCATGGTGACCTGCAGACGAGATATCAAGTTTGAGCTGATTTGTCACGGTGGTTTTCTCTAAAAATCGTTCACAGTCACACACAGACCATTTTCCCAAATTGTAAAGATCTGAAGAAAACTCAAAAATTTTTTTTCAGCCGATTACATAACTTTCCTTTCTACTCCGTAGAGCCAAGGAAAGTAAAAAGGACAAAAGAAGATGTACATGGAGAGAAAGATAAAGAAAGATAATGATTTATTATTTAGTGTGGGCCAAAATACAGAAGGGGTTGTTGTGGACCCGCCCCCACTGCACGAGCTTCAGACACTACCATACGAACATCCATTCTGTCATATTTGTTCCTCTCTGTTGTATTCTGTCGTCTTGTAAAGGAACTGACGGATTTGATTAATTACAGCACAGGAAAACTAGGTATATATTCGTCAAGATCTCATACAACACATACACTAAGAGGGAAGACCTGTTACATTCAATGCCATCTGCACATAACTATATTTTGCAAGTTAGTTAAGTACCAACAATTTATGTGTGTCTATCTAGTAATAATTTTAATGTAAATAATATTTCTAGATTATAGAACACTTTTGACTTACGAAGTTAGCGCAAGATACTATCTGAGCATCCAGGGTCACTGCAGGAGGATGTCAGGCCTCAGTCCTTCTCCACAGACATAGTGGTAGTGCTACTATACACTTGAGTCACCGATGACACGGTCCTCGCTCGATGAAATGTGCCAAACAATGCCCATATGGATGCAGACGTGGTTCTGAGTGCCAGATGTTGTCCAAGAGTCAACCCTCAGTCGACATTGGTCAAGATAACACCACAATAAATATCGAGATGCTAAGACTGCATTAAATAACTCTCCATGCGCTTGTTGTTTGTTGAGAATCTCGTGAGCCAATTCTTTTCGACGACCACCGGTTCCCATCCTACTCTCGTGAAGATAAAACAAACCGTTGATCTCGTTAGTTGAAGGATAGGTGTTGACTGTCAAAGATCTGACGGAAGGACAGGAAGGATCTGACCCGTCAACCCTCAACTCGAGACTAGTTGCTAAAATTATTTCTCGCAATCCGCGCCAACGTGATTCTCATTCCACCCCGGTCTTTCTGCAGTTTTGTAGCCACGAGGTTATCCCAAACTGATTTCAATTCATCAACTCAACTTCCCATTTCTTTCAATTCCAATTCAACTCAGCTTCTGGAGCCCCGATTTCATTTCTTTAACAAATGACACTGCAAGTTCCAAGTCGTCGCTTGAATGCAAGGACCCTGGAGTCACTCATGGTCAATTACTAATTCATTTTACGATCCACAGTCTTCAGTTTAGCCTGTCAGGTCCTTCCTTTGATTTTCTAAACTATCAGAGCGCAGCAGCTTTATACAATTTTAATATCACATAAAGGAGCTCCTTAATTTATTCATTTGCTTACTCCCAACAATTTCGTATTTTCCCCCCATTTTCTCAATACATCTGATTAGGATTCAGGCCTTTATTTTCCTCAAGAAAGCCCAGAACTAGAAGACTCCTGCTTTTCAGACTAGCCTTATTTGCTCTGCTCCTCCTCTCTTCTCCAGTTGACCAAACCATCTTGTTTTTTGCCACCGCCTTTCCATTTTCCGCATTGCCTTTTTCCCTAGTTCCATTTGAAACGTTGCGCTATACAGATATCGACTTTTTTCTCGTCTAAGAGCCTCTTTCACGAGGAAGTCCACATTGTGTTTGTAAAGTGCGACAAAGACAATTTGTTCTCCCAAGGAGCTGTGCATACATTCCCGAACGTCTCCGCCATTCATTCTTCAACTGATTCAACGCCTCTTCATCATCGTCACCCGCTGTTTATCCGAACAGTTCAGGTTGCATTTTCCGATTTTTACTTTCCTTGGCTCTACAAAGTAGAAAGGAAAGTTATGTAATCGGCTGAAAAAAAAATTTTGAGTTTTCTTCAGATCTTTACGTTTCAGACCCCCCTGAGTCCGAAAAACACTATTTGGGAAAATGGTCTGTGTGTCTGTGAACGATTTTTAGAGAAAACCACCGTATCAAATCAGCTCAAACTTCATATCTCGCCCGCAGGTTACCATGAGACGCCAAAATAAGAGTATGAACAAAATCCACCGAAAGTTAACTATAGTTATCATAGTGCTCAAAATATCAAATTTTTTTGTCAATAACGGCTCTAACGATTTTGATTAAATTTTTTATATTGATAGCTCCTAATATGTCTACTATACCATAAAATTCCCATATACGGGAAAATGACGAGAGCAGCACAATAAACTATCGAAGCTTTAGACGAAATCGATTTTAGCGCGGTTTTTAGATAAAACAACAGTACCAAATCAACTGTAAAATGATGTCTAGCCTACAGGTTACCATGAGACGCAAAAATAAGGGTATGGGCTAAATCCACCGAAATTTAACTATAGTTATCATAGTGATCAAAATATCAAATTTTTTTGTCAAAAACAGCTCTAACGATTTTGATTAAATTTTTTATATAGATAGCTCTCAATAAGAAAATTATACCATGAAATTTCCATTCGTGGGAAAATGACGAGAGCAGCACAATAAATTATCAAAATTTTCGACGAAAAGCGTTTTTAGCGCTGTTTTCCCCTTATAAAGTCCGCTGGAATTTTTGTAGAATGTTTAAAAAAAATTGGTATTGTAGTCCAATCCAATACCTAAAGATTGAGTGTTTAAAAACGCTCATGAGGTACATGGGGCTCACTCCAGAAATTCTTGAATTTCAACTACTGCCGTTTCGCTTACTACCAGTTCTACCAGTTATTACCCAATGACTCTGCAAAAGTAATTACTATCCTCCTTCAAAAAATTTGTGTTTACAGCCTCATTAATTATCTGTGTACCAATTGCTCAATGAAGGTCGTGGAATGAGTACGAGCAGCACAATAAATTCCAGAACTGTAGGCGCTACCGTTTCCTGCTGCCGTAAAGCGTTGTTTGACCAAGTTCAAAGGCCATGTACAAAGTGAATTGACGTAGAGCTAAGGAAAGTTGTGTGTTGCAACGCACCAGATATTTTGTTTTGGTTAGCCGGCTTTGAATGTCAACCTAATTATACCATCCGCCAACTTCTTTCTCATCTGTCTCAAGTTAATATTTCCACCAGCGTTTCTATTGAGGAAAGAATTTGGATCGCGCGTTGAACTCCACTCTTTCCCCAACATTATCTCCATTATACATACCATTGCTTCTTTCCTTTCCTAATTTCTACTAAATCCAACGCGAATAATAGGGAATGAGGACTGTTCGTCCAACAAGTCGACACCAGAGTCAGCATTAAAGAGCGCCCCAAAAAGCAGTTACCTTAAGTCCTCCGTATTTGATTTTGAAAATTTCATAAAGTTTTCATTCCTAAAGTCGGCCTAAATAACAAATATCAACGTTCAACAAGTAAACTGCGGGTATTTTTTTTATAGCAGCTCGTGAAAAAAGTTGAGTTGTCGTTGATCATTCTTTAATTGGCAAAACACCACTCAGAAACGTTATGTTATGATGGGAACGCTCGATTTTTGCGCTGAAATGTCTGTAAACCAGTTTATAGGCGTTCCGCTTGGCTTATTTCACTTGAGAAACGACAGTTCCATTGTCGGTGAGTTCTGTTATCGTTGAAAAAAAAAAACAAAAAAACTGGTTACCTTTTATCGCTCCCCAGTTTTATCGTCACATGTCGTTACGACGGCCAGGAGAAAGCCCTCAGTTAAACACCGACTGTTTGGAAGCCTCAAGCGGAGGAAATCAACAACGCCGAGTCGACGAATCGATGCGAATTACTTTAGAGGAATTTGTCGCCAAAACCGGCGATCACTAATTTCGGTAGAAAACAAGCATCGTAGTTTCCTTATAGTCCAGGAGCCGAAGGCCCAAAACGTTCACCCGCTAGTTGAAAGTTAACTACTTTTCCTGAAATTTCCCACTATGCTCGGCGAAAAATCGATTCTCTGGTCTCTGTGGAGTATGGACTAATCATCCCCATCAGGCGATCTTGATGAAATTTCGGTCAAAAATTGTCTTATGAAGTTGACTCTTGAAATTTATATTAGGGATAGGCGACTTGAGAAATTGCCGTGTCTGCTGTCCACGTGTCGAGTGCTCTTTCGAACAGCGGTGGTCTGACATCGTTCAAATTTGGCTCAAAAATTGACTTATTACGGTGAATGAGTTATACAGCCACTAACAATAGAACAAAATGTAATCTGCCACCTTCTAAAGGTGAGATTTTAAGAGCGAAGTCGATGATGTAGTGTTTTCCTGAAAAAATACTTTACTGAAAATTTATCATGATTTACGTTTTGATTTGTCTGGAAAAGATGGTCTCATCTTCTACAATGGCCGAATTGTAGTTCCAGACCTGCTTAAAAGAAAGATGATTGACAACATACATTCCTTAGCACATTCGGGCATCAATAAAACTGTATCAAGAATACGTACGCTCATGTACTGGCCACGTATGCCCTCGTAAATAGCCGACTTGGTGGGCAGATGCTCAATCTGTCAAATGTATCAGAACAGCAACATCAAGGAACCACTGAGGCCATCAACTGTTCCATTATACCCTTTCCAAAATATCGGAATGGACATTGGGGAATACAAGAACAAAATATTTCTAGCTGTTGAAGATTATTACTCGAGATGGTTGGAAATAATTCCCCTCAAAACCAAAACAGCTACAGAAATCATCAAAAAATTGAAAATTCTTTTTAGTACTTTGAGAATTCCTGAAAACAACCGTTGTGACAACAATCCTTTCTCTAGTGCTGAAATGAAAAATTTCGCCAATTCCTGGGGCTTCACGATCAAAACATCAAGTCTTCATTATCCAAGGTCAAATGGATTATCAGAAAAAGGAATCGGGATAGCAAAAAAGCTTATTAAGAAATGCATTGCATCTGAAAGCGACTTGAACCTTGCTTTACTCGAGTATAGAGCAAAACCTCTGACTGGATTGGACTACAGCCCTAGCCAACTGCGACTTCTACGGTCCAATGCTCCTTCAAACCTTGATCTACTTCTTCCTTACTGGCCAGATGAGAACATCAAATCGAGAATGGAAGAACTGAAGACTCGAACAAGTAAATACTATAATTCGTCTGCTGGAATAGAAAAAGTGTTTAAACCCAATCAGCCAGTTTACATTCAATCCAAGGATTCTGGAATTTGGACAGAAGGATGTGTGGCTAAAGTTCTACCTTACTCAAGATCCTATATTGTTCGTGACAGTACAGGTCAAGAACTCCGTCGGAACGCTATCCACATCAGAGAGAGAAAGCTGACAGAGGAACGCCCAGAGAACTTAACACCTACTGAAGAAAGTCCACCTAAGGAATCTCAGACAAAATTAGATCCTCCATTGCCTTCAATGGTCTCACCACTAAAAGAATCTGGAACTTTTACCAGTAAGAGTGGACGAGTGGTAAAACAGCCCAACAGACTTGATTTGTGACAATAATTCATTATAATTTTCACATTTTTTAAAAACACTCGTAAGAGGATAGTTCAATTTGTATTAATTTTGGATCTTAATTTAATCAAAACTTACATAGCAGAGTATGTATATTTACTTTTACAAATCGAGAATTTTTATTTGTTATATTTTCAATATTTGCTTAGAGGGAAGATGTAGTATAAACTGAAACATTAGTTTATTCATATCGCAACAGAGTGCACAGTAAACAATGATAATTAACGGAGATTGCATCATCCGGATTGTATGGTTTTGAGTGTCACTGATAACAAAATAAAATATCTGGTGCGTAGCAACACACAACTTTCCGCCACCCCCGTAATTTCGAACACCACCTACATATGCGGGCGTATATCTTCGTTCTACGCATTTTTACAGGAACATTTATGGAGAACAAAATGTAGGGACTAGTTAGTTGAGACTACTCCGTAAGTTTGAACGAAATCGTTAGAGCCATTTTTGAGAAAATTGGAAAACCGATAAATTAATATTCGAAAAATCTCCTTTTCTGAGTTAACTTGGCTTATATCTCCGTTCAACATATGAATACAGATATAATTACAGAGAACGAAATGTTGGTATGGGTGACTGAAAGACACTCCATTAGAATTTATCACATCTGGTGAAAAAGTTACCCTGGAATTTACGGAAATGTTAGAAAAAACGTTATTTTCGACACATTTTGATTTTATCTCTGTTCAATGGACCGTCACAGGAACATTTATTGAGAGGAATATGTAGGTATTAACTATTTGAAAACATCCTGCGAGTTTGGTGAAAATCGCTGAAGCCGTTTTGCCAAAAAGCGTAAAAAACCTATTTTTGCTTCATGGGTATATATCTCCGTTCGCCGGTTCTTCATGGAGATATGTATGAAGAAGAAAAGTTAGGTATTGATTAGGAGAAGATAATTTGAAAGTTTAATCAAAATCGTTAGAGCCGTTTTCGAGAAAAATGCGAAAAACCCTAGTTTTCGGTACATTTCATCAAACTCGGTTTTTGTCTGCAAACCAAGGTCCATGTACAATTTTGTTTAGCAAACTCGGTTTTTTACGAATTAGCTACCATACAAATTTTCTACGTCACTAATAAATCGAAATTCGGGTCAAAAGTTGACTAATTGGAATCGACTCCGCTGAGGTTGGGACAACAGTAATAATTTGCAGTCACGTTTTTTCGTCACTTCAACGGACTAGTTGTGTGGCAAATGTTACAGCCACAATCTTTTTACTTTCCTTGCTCTACGAAGTAGAAAGGAAAGTTATGTAATCGGCTGAAAAAAAAATTTTGAGTTCTCTTCAGATCTTTACGTTTCAGACCCCCCTGAGTCCGAAAAACACTATTTGGGAAAATGGTCTGTGTGTCTGTGAACGATTTTTAGAGAGAACCACCGTACCAAATCAGCTCAAACTTGATATCTCGCCCGGAAGTCACTATGGGACGCCAAAATAAGGGTATGAACAAAATCCACCGAAATTTAACTATAGTTATCATAGTGATCAAAACACCAAATATTTTTTTTCTCAAAAACGGCTCTAACGATTTTGATTAAAGTTTTTATATTGGTAGCTCCAAACATGGCAACTATGCCATAAAATTCCCATCTATGGGAAAATGACGAGAGCAGCACAATAAATTACCAAAACTTTCGACGAAATCGATTTTAGCGCGGTTTTTAGAGAAAACGACCGTACCAAATCAGCTGAAACTTGTTTGGTCAAAGTTTGATTTAAATTTGAACGAATTTTGGTTGACTCAGCTGCTTATTGGCCAAGGATGGGGAATAGCGTAGTTGCCAACGTACATGCCAACTACTCTAGCGTGGTACACGCGTAACCATCAACTAATAAGTCAAGTTTTGACAAATTATGACGTTTTCGTTCGGCAACTATTTTCCTAGTCCATACTCAAAAGAGAGCAGAAACCAAATTTTGTACCTAATGTCGAGGGAACTTTCAGAAAAAGTTGTTAGCAACTTTCAAGTAATTGGTCAACGTTTTGAATCCGAAAAACAACATTTGGAAAAATGGTCTGTGTGTGTACATAAGTACTTTGTTGTGCAGGGAAGTAGTGGGATTTTGCAGACACGTAGGGTGTCTATCTAGGCTCGCTCCTAGATACCGAACTGATCGGACATTTGGCATGGTGTCATCTAGAAACGTGAGTAGTGGGTCTGTAAAACGCCGTTTATAGGTAAAAGTCACAGCATGTGATTTCAGAGGGTTAATTTTTATTTTTCATTTTGTACACCCACTGCCCAACGATTTCTATTTTAGACTGTAGGAGGAATAGCATCCGGCCCAGAAACAACAAAAACTATGTCATCTGCGTACATTCCAGCAAAATCGGGTGTTTGAAGCAGGCAGGTCGTGACAGTGGAATAAGTGCGAATATTAACTCAGAATTGAACCTTGGGGAATTCCTGCAAGTATTCGCCGTGTTGTAGATCTTTTGTTTTGAACGTTGATTTCGAACGTTTCAGATAACTTTGCAAGAGTCAGTACAATTTTGAAAAAGAGGCCGATCACAAAAAGCTGCACGGGCCACAAGGGAGAAATCTCGAGCCCTCTATTGTTCACCCCGCTCATCGACAACGTTGGGGAGTTCATTCAGGGGCTACTGGATATTGACAGCACCACTGACGTCCCGCTGCTTGCCCATGCAGATGATCTTGTCAGCCTTGGGTATTCACTCACTGACATCAATCGAAAACTCGAGGCTCCCAGTACTGTGAGAGTAACGCGACTTGGGTGCGCCTTTTTCAAGCACGGTCAACTTCGCACATTATGAATAGAGCCTCATCTGCTTCAGGTACTGCCCTCGTCCAGATAATCAGGGCAAAGTTGTCAAGCTGGACTTCGGCGATCTAACCTTTTCACAGCCCTCATAAGATAAGGTGGTGTTGTATGGCTCAAGCGTTTGGTATCTCGACTGGATTAAAAGAGTCCAGCTCAACTTTTTGAAGCGAGTTCTTCTTCTACGAAGTTCACCCCCCAAATGCAGTTGTTCGGATCGAGGCAGGTGTCGACCCTAGCGGTACTGCCATCCTCTTAGACGCCCCCCTGTGGCTGTGCAGGGAGTGCCTTCCATGCCAGAAGGTAAAGTACCAAGAGCTTGCAATTTCCGCCTCATTTCTCTTGCCCGTATAGCTGGTACCATTAATTCACTCTCAACTCTGGTCTGCCTTCTGTTACTGTGCCAGATTGAACATAACCTACTTCCCAGGTTGTTTTTTGACCGCGACTTCAATGTCATCTGATCATCTAACTTCAGTCTTAGCTGTAACTCAGACATAGTAGTTGATTCCCTTCTTACTCCGCAACCCTAACTCTGCTGCAACCAGTCCATCGCAACCTGATTCCCCAATCCACTTTCTACTGGAATGCCCCATGTTGTCCAATAAACGCACGAAATGTTTACAGCCTATCTGCCTCACTTTATTAACTTATCACGAGCAATTTACACCACTTCTGGTCGTCCTCATCGCGCACTACAGCCAACCGCCCATTTTCCTTCGTGAGGCTTCCGAAGTGAACGACCACGGAACGACAAAATTCCCATGACGGATGAGCAAAACTAACTATAGTTATCAAAACACCAATTTTTACTTTCCTTGGCTCTACGAAGTAGAAAGGAAAGTTATGTAATCGGCTGAAAAAAAAATTTTGAGTTTTCTTCAGATCTTTACGTTACAGACCCCCCTGAGTCCGAAAAACACTATTTGGGAAAATGGTCTGTGTGTCTGTGAACGATTTTTAGAGAGAACCACCGTACCAAATCACCTCAAACTTCATATCTCGCCCGCAGATCATCATGGGACGCCAAAATAAGGGTACGAACAAAATCCACCGAAAGTTAACTATAGTTATCATAGTGATCAAAACACCAAATCTTTTTTTTCTCAAAAACGGCTATAACGATTTTGATTAAATTTTTTATATTGGTAGCTCTCAATATGGCAATTATACCATGAACTTCTCATTTGTGGGAAAATGACGAGAGCAGCACAATAAATTACCAAAACTTTCGACGAATTCGATTTTAGCGCGACTTTTAGAGAAAACCACCGTACCAAATCAGCTCAAACATGATGCCTAGCCTACAGGTCACCATGGGACGCAAAAATAAAGGTATGGGCAAAATCCACCGAAAGTTAACTATAGTTATCATAGTGATCAAAACACCAAATTGTGTTTCTCAAAAACGGCTCTAGCGATTTTGATTACATTTTTCATATTGATAGCTCTTGATACGGCAACTATACCATAAACTTCTCATTTGTGGGAAAATGACGAGAGCAGCACAATAAATTACCAAAACTTTCGACGAATTCGATTTTAGCGCGACTTTTAGAGAAAACCACCGTACCAAATCAGCTCAAACATGATGCCTAGCCTACAGGTCACCATGGGACGCAAAAATAAAGGTATGGGCAAAATCCACCGAAAGTTAACTATAGTTATCATAGTGATCAAAACACCAAATTTTGATTCTCAAAAACGGCCCTAGCGAATTTGATTACATTTTTTATATAGATTGCTCTTGATAAGGCAACTATACCATAAACTTCTCATTTGTGGGAAAATGACGAGAGCAGCACAATAAATTACCAAAACTTTCGACGAATTCGATTTTAGCGCGACTTTTAGAGAAAACCACCGTACCAAATCAGCTCAAACATGATGCCTAGCCTACAGGTCACCATGGGACGCAAAAATAAAGGTATGGGCAAAATCCACCGAAAGTTAACTATAGTTATCATAGTGATCAAAACACCAAATTGTGTTTCTCAAAAACGGCTCTAGCGATTTTGATTACATTTTTCATATTGATAGCTCTTGATACGGCAACTATACCATAAACTTCTCATTTGTGGGAAAATGACGAGAGCAGCACAATAAATTACCAAAACTTTCGACGAATTCGATTTTAGCGCGACTTTTAGAGAAACCACCGTACCAAATCAGCTCAAACATGATGCCTAGCCTACAGGTCACCATGGGACGCAAAAATAAAGGTATGGGCAAAATCCACCGAAAGTTAACTATAGTTATCATAGTGATCAAAACACCAAATTGTGTTTCTCAAAACGGCTCTAGCGATTTTGATTACATTTTCATATTGATAGCTCTTGATACGGCAACTATACCATAAACTTCTCATTTGTGGGAAAATGACGAGAGCAGCACAATAAATTACCAAAACTTTTCGACGAATTCGATTTTAGCGCGACTTTTAGAGAAAACCACCGTACCAAATCAGCTCAAACATGATGCCTAGCCTACAGGTCACCATGGGACGCAAAAATAAAGGTATGTGGGCAAAATCCACCGAAAGTTAACTATAGTTATCATAGTGATCAAAACACCAAATTGTGTTTCTCAAAAACGGCTCTAGCGATTTTGATTACATTTTTTCATATTGATAGCTCTTGATACGGCAACTATACCATAAACTTCTCATTTGTGGGAAAATGACGAGCAGCACAATAAATTACCAAAACTTTCGACGAATTCGATTTTAGCGCGACTTTTAGAGAAAACCACCGTACCAAATCAGCTCAAACATGATGCCTAGCCTACAGGTCACCATGGGACGCAAAAATAAAGGTATGGGCAAAATCCACCGAAAGTTAACTATAGTTATCATAGTGATCAAAACACCAAATTGTGTTTCTCAAAAACGGCTCTAGCGATTTTGATTACATTTTTCATATTGATAGCTCTTGATACGGCAACTATACCATAAACTTCTCATTTGTGGGAAAATGACGAGAGCAGCACAATAAATTACCAAAACTTTCGACGAATTCGATTTTAGCGCGACTTTTAGAGAAAACCACCGTACCAAATCACCTCAAACATGATGCCTAGCCTACAGGTCACCATGGGACGCAAAAATAAAGGTATGGGCAAAATCCACCGAAAGTTAACTATAGTTATCATAGTGATCAAAACACCAAATTGTGTTTCTCAAAAAACGGCTCTAGCGATTTTGATTACATTTTTCATATTGATAGCTCTTGATACGGCAACTATACCATAAACTTCTCATTTGTGGGAAAATGACGAGAGCAGCACAATAAATTACCAAAACTTTCGACGAATTCGATTTTAGCGCGACTTTTAGAGAAAACCACCGTACCAAATCAGCTCAAACATGATGCCTAGCCTACAGGTCACCATGGGACGCAAAAATAAAGGTATGGGCAAAATCCACCGAAAGTTAACTATAGTCATCATAGTGATCAAAACACCAAATATTTTTTTCTCAAAAATGGCTATAACGATTTTGATTAAATTTTTTATATTGGTATCTCCCGATACGGTAACTATATCATAAAATTCTCATTTGTGGGAAAATGACGAGAGCAGCACAACAAATTACCAAAACTTTCGACGATGTCGATTTTAGCGCGACTTTAGAGAAACCACCGTACCAAATCAGCTCAAACATGATGCCTGCCTACAGGTCACCATGGGACGCAAAAATAAAGGTATGGGCAAAATCCACCGAAAGTTAACTATAGTTATCATAGTGATCAAAACACCAAATTGTGTTTCTCAAAAACGGCTCTAGCGATTTTGATTACATTTTCATATTGATAGCTCTTGATACGGCAACTATACCATAAACTTCTCATTTGTGGGAAAATGACGAGAGCAGCACAATAAATTACCAAAACTTTCGACGAATTCGATTTTAGCGCGACTTTTAGAGAAAACCACCGTACCAAATCAGCTCAAACATGATGCCTAGCCTACAGGTCACCATGGGACGCAAAAATAAAGGTATGGGCAAAATCCACCGAAAGTTAACTATAGTTATCATAGTGATCAAAACACCAAATTTTGATTCTCAAAAACGGCCCTAGCGATTTTGATTACATTTTTTATATAGATTGCTCTTGATAAGGCAACTATACCATAAAATTCCCATTCATGGGAAAATGACGAGATCAGCACAATAAATTATCAAAATTTTCGACGAATAGCGTTTTTAGCGCAGTTTTTTCCTTATAAACTCCGCTGAAATTTTTGTAGAATGTTGAAAAAAATTGGTACTGTTGTCCAATCCAATACCTAAAGGGTGAGTGTTTAAAAACGCTCAAGAGATAGATGGGGCTCACTCCAGAAATTCCTGAATTTCAACAACCGCCGTTTCGCTTACTACCAGTTCTAAACGTTTTTACCCAATAACTCTGCAAAAGTAACTACTATCGTTCTTCAAACAATTTGTGTTTACGGCCTCATTAATTATCTGTGTACCAATTGCTCAATAATGGTCCTGCAATGAGTACGAGCAGCACAATAAATTCCGGAACTGTAAGCGCTACCGCTTCCTGCTGCCGTAAAGCGTTGTTTGACGAAGTTCAAATTAACTGAGTGATAAATGAATTGAATAAGTGGACAAAGCCATGTAGAAAGTGAATTGACGTAGAGCTAAGGACAGTTGTGTGTTGCAACGCACCAGATATTTTTTCTGAAAAACAACTTCACTGATTTTAATTGCGTGTTTTGTATGAACAGTTCCAGATTAAAAAAAAACTAAAATAAAATTCTCATACATGGGAAAATGACGAAAGAGTCAAGAAGACATTTCGAAAAAATTTGTTTTAGCGCAGTTTTTGCTCATAAATCCCGCCTATAGAGGGGTAGCGTTCTCAGAAAAATCGGAATGGTAGTCCAATAAACTACCTATACGATGAGCGCTTAATAACGTTCGTGCGAAAATTAGAAGCAACCCAAGAAATCCCATAGTTCAAACCCCCGCCGTTTCACTTACCACTAGTGCCCGCAGTTCTTTACCTGATAATTTCAAGACTATGTACACGGTCCTTCTAAAAAAAATCAAGTTTACAGTCTTATAAGTTACTTGTGGAGTAATTGATGGTTGTGACATGAGTAGGAGCAACTCAATAAATTCCAGACGCTTAAGCGCAACTAGTTTCTAAATAGAACGCCGGGCTGCCTTCCACAAAGTTGATATAAACTGAGTGAGCAACAGACTTTATTAGTTGCTAGTGCGATGAAAATCGCCGGGTGCTTTTGAGGCTGAAAAATGTTATGTGATAGTGAATTGATCCACAAAACATAAATTACGACGTGCCAACATTTTGCTGTCGTCTTCAGTTCAGTATCGAACTCACACAAAAGAGACAATAAATGCACATCGTTGCAACTTATATGTATATGTAACTTATGGCCTTCCATCAGACGGCTTCCTTTTAATTTGAGGGTAACTCTTGTTGGTGAGGCGAAAGAAAGTAATAAATGAATAAACAAACAACTTGTACGTTTATAAACATTTTCTTTAAAAATACAATCAATTTTTTGCAGAGTAAACTACAATCACAATTAAATTCGAAAATACAAGGAGAACAGAGACAGTGACGTCAATTCACATTTACTGGGTTTCAAAACCGCTTCGGTTTTCAAAAACCGTTTAGCTACATTTCGAAGGATAGCGATTGCTTGTCGCTTTGTTGATGGAGTGGGGAAATTAAGGAACATGACCGCGAGTGTTCTGCGCGAGCCGTTTTATGAGGCCCACGAGAAGAATTTCGAAAGCAAAGGAATAAATGAAACGAGGTAGATCACGCACTAATCGCACTAATTGCTCAGTTCGACACATACTTCTCTCAACTCTAACGCTAACGCTACTGCTAAGTGTAAAGGTAACAATAAGGCACGAACTGGCTTCTTGTGCTCCCTCAATCGTGAGGTTTCAAAATGAGAACGGAACGCTAAATTTCTGGAACAGAAAAAAAGAGATGCTGGCGCGGGTGGAATGTTGAAAAAACAGAATTGAGAAAAACGAAGTTTGCGGTTGGCGAAGAAGAAGAAAAATCACCGGCCCAACTGACGCCACAAATGCGTGGAGAACTGACGATGATCTTCCAACAGAAGATTTTGAGCCGACTGTTTGGCTCGTTCTAAAATGTCGTTTTCTTCTTCCTGATTTGAAGATGAGGTGAGCCGCTTCAAACACTTCATTTCGGCTTCGTCCAAATTGACGAACTCGTTCGCGTGTTTGTACAGCTTTTGGTACCGCCTCAACAGCTCATTTCGCGTCAAATCGTCGCTGCAACAAAATCAAACAAAACAAACTCTTATGAAATCAAGAGGCGGCTGACGACAAATCGGCCATTTTTGTGCTAGTGAGAAAATAGAGTCACGACCTCCGAGTGAGACGAGGGAATCGATATTGTAAATTAGGCCTTTCTCGTATTCGTCTGGAGTTGGGGGTCCTCTCCAACTCACAGAATGCAAATGTTTGGACACAACTTCCCTAACTGCCGGGTCAATTCGATGAAACCCCCGGGAGAAGAAAATGAGCAAGAAGCGCCCCTCAACACGTAAATACATTTGATCGCCATAAACGATTGGGTCTTTCGTAGAACTTCCATAAGTTTCTATTTCACAAACAGCCAGTTGGGCAGAATTCGGTTGAAGGAACTCGCGATGACACCACGAAGAATGACACGCCTTGTGGCAATCGTTATTCGCCGACGAGGAAGGGTTTGAGTTGACGTCCCCGTTTTCGAACGACCATTCCTATCCGATAAGATCTGATGCGTCTTGATAAGATCGTTAGAGCGTTTATAAAAGGAGCCAACAGGATATCGAAGATTGGTGAAACTCCGTCAACAAAATGAGATTCAACGCTCTTCACGATTTATCATCTTCGCGAATCACGACTATTTGATTGACTTGAGGAGATGAAAAGGCTTTTTCATACGACAAATCAATCTCGTGCGTATTTCCCAACTCAAGTTTGACACCCCACACACACTTGCCTCTACGAAGTAGAAAGTTACGCAATCGTCTGAAAAACAAAAAATCCCTTCTCTTCAGATCTTTTCATTTCACTGAGTCCGACTATTTGGGAAATCGGTCTGTGTGTGTACGTAACGAAAACGGACCCCACGGAACCAAATCAGTTCAAACTTGATGTCTAGCCTGCAGGTCACCGTAGGAAACCAAAATAGTATAGTGATCGAAACACCAAATTTCTTTTTCTTAAAAAACGGCTCTAACGAATTTGATTTAATTTATTTTATAATTAGCTCCTAATTACACGAAAATACCACAACGTTCTCATCGGTGGGGAAATGACGAGAGCAACACAATCAATTACCTAAAATAAAAAATCGACTTTAGCGTTTTGGGTGGAATCTCGGTTCTTCCTGGTGATCTTTGCGAGTGAAATAATACGTAGTCTTCTTGTTTGTAAATACTTATATAGTGTATATTTACCACTGGGTTGTTAGCCGGCGCAATATCCAATAAATTAACAGAATAAGTTATTTATTTCACGATAATTGGAAAAATCAAAGTAGTCAGTAGATCAGTAGCTCCCCGATTGTCACATAAATAAAGCTCGGTTTCACTCACTTATGCTACCTGGGTGTGGTTGAGTGACATAAACTCTAATTAAGTTATCTTTCTTGCATTCTCGAATTATATGAAACTCGCCTGTTTTTCTCTTCAAGTTTCAGTTCGTTACAAATCGGTGAAAGTTATCTTATTATAGAATAATATTAACTTTTAAACGTGTTTTCGCAGTTCCTCAACCTCTAGGAGTAGTTTGTTATCCGCAGAATAAATGAGTTATGAGGTTTTCGAATAATTTGTCGACAGCGTCGAAATATTTTCAATTTCTACTACCCCACGAGGAATTCATCCGAGCCAATATTTACACAGGCATTAAATACCGGAAACGGTTGAACACAAATTCTCACGCGTCGACACTTGACAGGGTTTTGGAGGACGAGCCGCTCACGAGAAGCGTTTTGTAGCCGGGTGGATGGACTGAGATAAGCGCGAGAGCCAACAAACTAATCTCTCGCCAGTTTGACGTCTGTAATGCAGCAATATCAATTACCTTCACTCCGCCGTACAAGTAGGAAAATTCCGAGATAAGTACGTTCGCGCCTCTATTTTGGTTTTTAGGGTATTTCAGATCATTCAATCGATACATCGGAGACGCTATTCTCTCGTAGTTCGTGCGAAACGCGGGACGGAGACCACAGGAGGTAATGGGCGAAATTCAGGCAATCTGGTCAAGTGTTTAGGTGTGATTCTGGATCGAAAACTGACCTGGAATGCGCACACGACCAAGAAGAAGACGGGGGAGGACATGGGTCTTAAAACCCAGAATGGCCTGTTGGTACTACACACGATGGGTAGTGTGTAGCAGTAGCAAGGAGCTACTGTCAGAGAGAATTAGCCTAACCAACGTACAAAGGCTGGGGGTGCATGTTAAGAGCGTGATGAAAACCACACCCACCAGCAAAATGTTTAACCTTTTTCCTCTTTGATGTATTTGTTATATTTCTACAAAGGTTTCATACAGACCAACTGGGCTTGAAATAGTACCGTAGGCTAGTTATGGGCGTTTGGCCTGGTTCTGGGTTCTGGGCCCAGGAGCATGCCCATGCTACCAGGCGCGACCACGGGTTGTGGATAGTGGAATGGCCACGGCATTGTCCCCAGGGGCATGTCTGCAGCCAGCTGTGAATAAGGTCAGCATGCTGACTGAATAAGCAGCCGCGAACAATGGGCAAAACCCAAGAGATCGCAGAAGAGATCCTGAACAAAGGACTCAAGGGCAAGCGGATCTACACTTTCTCAGACAGCCAGGCCGCCTTAAAGGCCATTTAAGGTCTGAGCTGGCATGGGAATGCCTCCATGCGCTCAAGCAGCTCGGCGCCCGTAACAGGCTCTCCCTCATTTGGGTGCCGGCTCACAGGGGCATGAGGGCAATGAAAAGGCTGACCGCCTCGCGAAAAGGAGTACAGAATCCCTACCCATCGGGCCTGAACCACACATGGGTCTGACGAAAAGTCACCTGAACTGTCTGGTTGCTCGATGGGAGATACAGGAAAATGGCGCCCATTGGCGTCGCCAGCCACGACTAAGACAGGCGAAAAGGCTTGTCACGCCTTCCTGTCAAAGGGCGAAGGCGATGCTGACACTCTCTAGACAAGATCTGAGAGTACTGATAAGCTTCCTCACCGGGCACTGCCCACTCAGATATCACCTCAACAAAATGGGCATCTCAGAGGCAGTGGAGTGCAGACTGTGTGGCGAGGAGGATGAGACGGCAGAGCATATCCTATGTGAATGCCCTGCCTTGGCAGCAAATCGCTTTGAATACTTCGGTCAGGGGACCACTGAACCCCAAACTGTAGCGGACTCTGCGGTGAAGGACATACTCGGCTTCCTAAGGGGGGTGGGTATGTATGATGCCTTCTACTAAGAAAGGGCCAGCGTCACAATAGGCCCATATGCAGCCGCAGTGACAAAGGGACTTGTCCCACACGCCCTCGGGTCAGAAAAAAAAAAAAGAAAAAAAAAAGGCGTTTGGCTGTAATCAAGAGCTTGGAAACCTTAACAGAGCGCGATATGATCCCCGACGTAATGGTGCCCTGGTACGAGTTCGACAGGGAATACAAAGTGGAACAATGAAAGTCGTAGTTTTGGCCTCTGAGCGGTAGCAACATCTATAGAAGTGGATCTAGAACCCTGGAGGGTACAGGCACTGGGTGTGGACTTTGGCAGACTTTCTGATAAGCAAACAGATCTGACTCCCGCTTATTAGAAGACGCGATTGGCCTCCAAACCTCAACATGAAATCAAACTCAATATTTCAGTGGATCGCCGTATTAGTTGATGTCCTTGCAACAATTTCTTCAATTGAACATAGCAGCGCCCGTTCAAAATCGTGATTTGACGTTGACCATGCACAATCCCTTCCTCTACTCAACCAATCGATAAGATGTTATTAATCCCATTATACTTTCCAACTGTAGAAATTGACTCGGTAGCTGCCGTTCCAAGTTCCGCCGGACGGAGTGTTGGCCGATTGACACAAACCATTTGGCGAGTCGCCAGTTTTATTTGCAAAAATACTCCCTGCACTTTCCCGTGAATCATTGGGGCTCCTTCTCGCGGTCAACTGCTTTCTAGAATTTTTTGTTGCGATTGAGTTCAGATTCTTCGTTCAATTCCTCCAGTCAACTCCCTTGCGTAGGCCAAGTTTTTCCGAGGGGTTCCCCTCTATTTTATTACTCTTGTTATTGGGCCGTTACGCACTAGCAACACCCGTTCGTGGCCCCAACCAACCAACTTTCGACGCAGGAGATTGTATATGGGGGTTGTCGGGGGCGGCTCGATTAAGTTAGCCATTGATAACGGGCTACAACGTGAGTTGTTTTTGTTCGAATGACTCCATTACATTTTCTTTTTCTGTTTCGCTCTATTCGTTGTGGAAAAGTTTACACTTTACAATTTTATTCCTTTTTTTATCCCAAAAAAGAACATTGAGAACAAACGTATTTTTTTGCTTGACTGGTACTTCTCCGAAAAAGATAGGAAAAGGCCTTAACACTTCGCCTAGTCGTATTCTTCGTGTGTCATGGAGCTGGGGTTCAGGCAACAAAACAAGCGTCGACAGGTGGAAAGTGATGGCTAATGCAGATATGAAAGGACAAGTTAAAAGTGCAGTTTTCTGCGACGGGCAGCTTTAGTCATTGACACCAAGGGGGAGTAGCAATAGAATTCTAGCGCTAAGAGCAGTCACATGACGGTCAGTGGCATACATAATTCTGAAAATGAGGACTAACTCGACACTAGAGGCGATGAAGGAACAAGAGGCAAATCAGCACTATTTACACGATGCAAAAGAGCAAAGGAAGACCAGATTGAAGGATGTGAACACGTCAACAGACTAAGGGTCACTTCTTCTTCGACATTGAAGAGCTCCCAGATTTCTCAACGTAAACCTCTAAACACGCAAATTACAGTGTCTGTGGTCCTGAGTTTGGCGACAGAATACTTTTAGCTCCCCTAAGTCAGTCAGGGATCCAAATTATGGAGAGAAACAAACAAAAACAGTTCTCGACAAAATCGAGACTTGATCCTACCGAAGAAAAATCGAATTCCTTAAATCGTTGTTGGAGCACGCGAAGAGAGTCGCTGCGTTCGCTATTGGACAACCTCACGGCCGAACAAAAGGCGATTGAATACCAAATGATCTGCAATTTGATAGGCATTCTTGAGTCAGCTCAGCCCGACCTCTCATAACATATGACCGTCTTAGCGCGACCAATTTCAAGAACGCTGAATTACAACTTAATTTCGAAATAAAGAGGTAGGCCCTGAATTCTTCTCCTGACAAACTCACGAACCCCTTCAGTTAGTTTACTCAAGTTCATAGCTTATGACCGAGGGAGTGGCTGAAACATCGATATTTCCTGGCGGCATTTGAAGTCATTCAATCGTCCACCGTTATTGTACGATCACGTTGAAAAAGGATGCGCGAAGAACCGAGAAAATTCAGGTGTTTTCAAAGCTCATGTCACGTTAGACGTATTCAAACCTAATTGAACTTTTCTCTTATCGATCTACACGTTTTCGAGTACAATCGCGCAATTCTCAAATCAAAGTTGCCATATTGAATGAATATACAATTCGAATGTGTTCGGCGCAGGCCAATTTAGCTGGGTTTTTGACCTCCGGACCTCCCCACTTGTCCTAACGGGACTAACTGTCCCTAACGGAGAGTCATTGTTTTCCCCAAACACCTTTGTGATGTCAAAGCCATTTGTTTGTACCTGTGGAAAGCCCAGCTATTCAGTTGTTTCCGAGTGACAATGGATTTCTCCTTCTTATGGACTTTCCAACATATTCTTTTCCCTCCCCTCAATTTACATTTCTCTCCACAACAAACAGCTCCTCCCACACTCTGTCATCAGCCTTCGTGAACGACAGTCATCGCCCAGTTCTGGCGACAGACACTCCTTTTACCTCTCTTCGACATCTAATTCAGACTCCTCTCTCCTTCCTGTACAACCAGTTGCACGCCTTCAGAGCCTCCTTGTTCGCGCTTGTATACTCGAACTCATATCCTGTCGTAGTCACTTCTTCTTTGTACCTGAACGGGCTCTAGTTTTGTTATGATCTCCCAACTCTTCAAATTACAAGTTTGTGCTACAGTAACACCCGTCTCTGTAGTTCTTTCAAGTCTACCCTGGTCATAACAAATGGAATACACAATTCAAAGTGTCATAGTCAAACGTAATAGAACCTTTTTCGTATCACATTAGACGTGATCCAACTTGACACTTTACTTATCAAATTAGGTATCTCTCATACACGATCAGCACCTGAAGAATCATGGCCCTGAGAATTTGCAGCCACCTTCGACTAAAGTGGGGTAGAAGCTTCTTGTTATTGCCTGACCCTGGACGTGCTGCTCTCTGAAACCCATCTCCCAGACTATATTTAAAAAAAAACCGAAATATTGTACCGGGCATAGGAGAGGTCAAGGTTTTATACGTCGGTGAATCATGAGGCGCAGTTGCGTCGTCGAACAAATATTGGCCCTGTAAGCATGCTTCCATTACTTTCTCCATTCCATTGTACCAGGTAACCATTGCCTTCTCATCTGTGTGTTAGGATGTGGAGGTGGGGCCAGGCTTCCGAGTTGTCTCTACAAGGACTGAGGCGTGATATCGTGACTGCTGGTAGTCTCTGGAAAGTGGGGCTCACTTGGCTAGTCAATAGGACAGCATTTCATACGGCATGGGAGATCATGTGACTCTGCACTGCGTGCACTAGTTAGGAAACTAGAAGAGTCAATGGGTAATAGGGAGATTGCCTTAGGGGCCTTTCTGGACATAGAAGGGGCCTTTGACAATACCTCCATATGCAGCATTGAAAGGGCGTTGATGAAATTTAATGTATATAGCAATGCAATAAAGTGGATCATCGCTGTATTGGAAAGCAGAGAGATCCAGACTTCGCTAGGAAACTGCGCGATCAGGGCGAGGACTGTGAGGGGATGCCCTCAGGGAGGGGTCCTATCACCGCTCCTCTGGAACCTAGTGATTGACTCCTACTGGGGAGACTTAATGCGGCGGGGTTTTACGCCCAAGGATACGCAGATGATGTGGTTGTGCTCATTCGGGCAGGGTGCAAAGCGTGCTGTCGGACCTGATGGGGGCGGCCTTGCGGATGGTGTGCCTGTGGTGTGGGGAGATGGGGTAATCCATCAACCCAGCCAAGACGGTCATTGTGCCGTTCACAAGGCTTAGGCAACTGTCAGGGCTGAGGCCGCAGTTAGTGATGGGCAAAGAAATTCAGCTCAGCGAGCAAGTCAAATATCTGGGTGTGATTCTAGATCAGAAACTAGTCTGGAACGAGCACATCAGATACGTGACCAAGAAGGAGACAATATTTGCGGGATGACATGGGGTGTAAAGCCCAGAATGGCCTGCTGGTTCTACGAAGCCATAGTGAGACCAATAATCTCATATGGGTCAATCGTGTGGGGGCATAGAGCTGCCATTGAAGTGAATGGCAGCAGTCTAGCCAAAGTACAAAGGCTGGGGTGCCTACTTATAGCGGGGGTGATGAAGACCACACCCACCGTTACCATGGAGAAACTGTTCGATCTTCTTCCCCTGGACATTTATGTCAAGGCAGAGGCGATGAAGGTGGCTTACAGACTCACTAAGCTCGGAATAGCTAGGGTGCCACAGGCGACTAATGGACACCTGGCTATATTTAGGGACTTAGAGACCTTCAAGGAGCTCAGCATGATCACGGACGCAATTGTGCCCATGTATGAGCTCGAGAGGAAATATAATGTTCAGCTATTGAGAGGTCCATGGTTCAGCGAGAGCCGCCAGTTTCGGCCTCCCAATGGCGTCAACATCTACACTGATGTATCGAAAACCCCAGAGGGGACAGGATCCGGGGTGTGGATAACCAGTACCTATCTGGCCACCGCCCCATTGCGGGATTTCTCTGTCACTAGTTAAAAGGACTGTGAGAGAACATGCCAGAAGACTGCATCAGACAATCTGGAACGCTGCAGGAGTAAGACACTCCAAACGATTTGTCTCAGAGCAAACAAGTGAGACAAGAAACACCCTTCTGAGGATGGAGAGGAAGGACTTAAGGCAGGTTGTTGGGATCATAACAGGGCACTGCAGAATGAACAAACACATGTATGTTATGGGTATAGCCGAAACCCCTCTATGCAGGTGATGTGGATGAAGAAACCCCCTACCATGCCCTGGCCCAGTGCGGGAGACTTGAGAGGGAGCGATTTTTGGTCTTTGGCACCACTTCTCCCAGGATGGATACCAACGAGGACTCCTTCAGGAACTACCTGGCTTTCCTCAGAAAGCTAGGCATAGACCTGTAAGACACTAGAACTGGCACAATAGGTCATCTGGCCGCGGTGCACATCCCGTCACTGGGACTACAGGCAGAAGATTATATATTCACACGGCACAGTCAGGAACCCGTCGAGTGAAGGCCGATAAAATTGGGAGGGTTGCAGCATTGACCGTGCTCTGATGCGCGGGATGTGGAATAAGAATAACGGGGAGGAGATGCTTCAGCAAGGGATAGGCATTATCACCCCCTACACACTGGTCTGTGCGTACATCACCTAAACCGTTTGCCGCTCTTTCCCAAAACGTGATTTTCGTCTAATTCTCTTTCTGCTATCCACCCAGTAAGTTTACAATCCGTCCATGTTTCACGCATGATACCCTGAACTGACGTGTCGCGAATGACGAAGGACTTCCATCCTCATTTTTACTTTTCTCATACTCACACGATGTGATACTAACAAACCCCATTTTTCCCGACTTAGGACTTTCACGTTCTATTTCACCCAACCCTCAACTGAACAAGCGTCGAAGACTCAAAGTTAACAGAATTCGTAACAAAATAAGCACTCACTTGCTTTTCTTTTTTTGAATGACGTCTATTTGTTCCCAGAAGCACAAAGTGGCTTCCGCCTCCTCCATATCCATTTTCTGGAGAAACGAATGAAATTTCCGTCGAGCAGACGGGCTCGTGAGGACTTTAGTAACGTGAGTCGTCCACCTGTAAGAACAAAAAAAGACATTTGAAAAACTACCAAAACGTACCAACTGCAATAATTCGGCTGTGAGACAATCAAAGTTCTAAACCTAAAATTCGTGTTATGTGCGAAGCACTGAGGACAGGTCAGAGTTGCCTCGCTACGTTTTGGAGTTATCAGTCAATCAACAGAACACCTATTACCAGCACTAGATAACAATACGTCTAAACTGTGCTTTATAATGAGATTGAGGCGTTAAACTGGTACACTCCGCTCATATAAATTTAAATACTCGATCGACTCGTGAAAACTACGAAACGCGATCAAAATGGCACATAGTTTGTCGAAGCTGAAACTTGCACAGCTCTATGAAGAACTCTCAAGCACGAAGAATTGAAATTATACCTCGAACTTTCCTTACTTCACGGACCAAACTACACATTCTGGCTTCATAAAATACCAGGAAAAGCAATCGCGCGTATAACAACCAACGCAACGCCACAGCCGAACGAAAAAGGTCACGAAAGGTGCCGACTCCCATCTTGTTGATGGTTGAAACCGTACTCACTCCCTGGCACAAACTCAAAAAGATATTGTGGAAACCTCAGCTCGTTCTAACATATTAACATTCAATGAATTAAACGACGAATGCCTGGCTGCCACGAATCTTTTTCTTATCGCGAACACAAATATATTGTGTGTATCGCGAACTTAATCATACTGAACCACAGTCGAAACAACTCGGCGAAAAAGGTTACATAAACAAAGGGCGAAGGGAGGAAACAAGGTCCAGTGACCTAAGACGTCTAGAACATTCGATGGCACACGAGACATTACTGCAAATGTAACTATTTGTTACGTCCTTAATTGTTACGTCCACAGTTCAACTTTATCCAATTCAAAAAAAGCATCATTGCGTTGTCATTTATCCACTCCAGGACTCCAATTATTGTTAGTTAGTTAGTATTAGTATTTTTGTGGGAAACATGAAGTGAAACGTTCTTTAATGCAAACATCGGGCTACGCAGCGCGTTTTTGTGGTTAAATGCCAATAAACTTAGTCTGAATGTTAAGAAGAAAAATTATGTCGCGTTTGCTTTGAATGCAGTTGGAGTTTCGTCTAATTTTAAATATTTTGAATTTTGTGAAGCATTATTTAAAATGTCGACATTCTAGGTTTAAAACGAACCGAAACCTTGTAATTCCCCATAGTGAAACACTTCATGAGTCTTGTTCAGTTGGGACTATCAATGGGTTTCCAGCGGAGCTCGGGTAGTTCATCTGTTCGGTTTTACAATTTTAAACAAGTTACCAATAAATTGAAATGGCATTACTTGGGACGGCTAGAAACGGAATAATGTATTCTTGTTGTGTATTTGTATGTATGGGTGTATGCGCTTGTGTGTGCATGCGAATGTAAGCGTATTTATTTTTAGAGATCATTAACGGTAGGGTCGATTTATGTTTTAAGATAATTATTGTTGAAGAGATGACCAGTTTTCTAGATTTATTACTTTCCTCAATTGTTCAAATCTTCGAGCTGCTTTGCGCATTTCCGTGAAGACTGGCTCTGCTTGCTGTGAGGGAGGGGATTAATTTATAGAACTGTGGCAGGCCATTCAGTTGGGCTGTATTGGGTTCTAATTATGCTCTACTTTTGTTGTTGTTTGGAAAAAAAATAAATAAATTCTTACCAAGCTGCCCAACGTGACGTCAAATTTGTCTCGACCAATAACGCGCACATGGACCATACCTTAACCTACTACCTGATGTCAGATTTGTCTCGACTGGTAGTTTCACACCCATTCCTGAGCCTACTTCAAAGTGCATTTTTTCCCCATTTTGGTTGATTATTCATTCTGAATAATAACCCTATGTTTTCGGTCACGAACAATTTTTTACAACCCCCCCTCAAAATTTGATACTTCACGTTTCAAAACATGGAGATTTCAAATTTGTAATGTCCGTCCGCCGTTCGGGCCGTTTTGTGCCTTTAACGTGGTCCAAAAAATTCGTTCTTTCGCACAAAAATCCGATTTGGTATCTAGTTGTGCCCGCCATCTCGGCAATCCGATCGGACGAAGCCCGTGGTTGTAATGGGCAAAAAACGGTTAAAAAAATTAACGAAACGCAGTACAACGCGGGAACTACAGTGGAAGTCAACGTTTCGTCGTTTGAACTCCCTCCCTCCCCGCCCGTCTCATTAAAAAACCACCCGCGCTCGCTCGCCTCCCAACGACGCCGCCACTCAACTCCCCTTTCGCCTCGCAATGGGTTCGCTTCGAGCGCCCCTGTTCCAATTTCCCCGACGACGGGGCAAAATCATCAGACGTTTTGTTTCCGTAGTTCCATTGTAGCCAGGACATGTTTCGTATGGTTTACTAGTATTCAATGCTGTAAATACCTGTTCATGAGAATAATAAACCATTGTGTAATAATTTGCAGGGTTTTTTGTTTTTTGATCACCACGGCTGACTCCTCTTTGGAACTGCTTTTGCAGCATAATTGCAGGGTGGAGCGATAGCACTTAGCCCCGAGGGCTTTTCTTTTTCGTTCTAGAAGAGCTGGATGCTACTACTCATACGACTCCTCTAGTCTATTCTGATGAGTACAGTATCAGAATCCATTCACAGCCCTACGAGATGTCTGAAGATCTCCCACTGATTCCTCCAGTCAGCAAAGGAATCAGCAGCCCCCTTCCCCTCTAGGCAGACAGTTTCCTGCCCGTAGTGTCAGCAGAAGGAATTTTCATTCTATGGAGGGATCTCCGGAAATGTCCAAGTCCCGACAGAAACTTGGTCAGCTACAAATTTAATTCACCGTGCCCCAATCACTGCACAACGGTGAATCTGGCCGATAAGGAGGGCCATCACCCTCCCTCCTCCTCTTTCTCACCTCACCCACCACAGGCTTTCCATTGATCCTTGGCGAGCCTGGATCAGCCCCTCGGCCCTTCTCAAATACAGCCTTTGGCGCCTTAGAGCGATCAGGCGGATGAGTGTGACGCTTGCAACAGCCATCATAGCGGGCTGAGACTGAACGGTAAGAGCAAGTCGACCAGAGCTTCATCATCAGCACATGCGATTATTTTATACGCGTTACTAAACTCTCGTCGTAGTTTATTGAACTGCTACCATAATTTTTCTCAGGATGCTGGTACCATTTGAGCGGAACCTCTAAGGAAAAAGTGCGATAAATTGATTTCCTTCGAAATTCTGCACAACCTATTGTGCTGCTCTAGTCATTTTTCTATGACGATAATTCAATCAAACCCGTCAGAGCCGTTTAAGAGAAAAAAAAATTGCAGTAAACACACCACGAATACACGCAAACATGTGTAAGTTTTAAGCCGATTTTGCTCATAGCTCCTTTTTGGCGTCTCATCGCGTTCACAGACACACACAAACAGACCATATTTTCGAATGGTGTTTTTGTACTCAGCGGGCTTCTGATCTGAGGAAAATTCGCATTTTTTTCCGTCGATTTAGTCATTTAATGGTACAGTCAGTTGGAGATGTTCATAAAAAAACAATTAATCAAGATCGTTAGAGCAGGGGGGGGGGGGATTTGGTGTTTGGATCACTATGATAACTGAAGGTAGTTTTCGACCGATTTTACTAATACTCTTTATTTGAGCGTACTATCCGCAGGCTGTTCGCTTCAACTGTTTTCTCTCAATCACGCAGACCATTCTCTCAAATACTATTTTTTGGGCTCAGATTATATAACGCTGAGGAAATTTCTTTGACGCGTAGCACTGGATATTTTATACGGGCGCACGGAATTTTCGGTCAATCCTTCAGATGAGCTGAGCGTCGTTGATGGCCGAGATTTGTAATGATTTTTATTACCAACTGCCAAAAACTGTTACCTGTCGACGTCAGATTTTTTCTCAGACGACGAGCATCCGCCGCACTCATTTAAGGGCACGCAGTTCATCTTTGCCAGTCTCCTCAATCAGGCCCTGTAACAGACGGGAAGAGACAAAATTATTTAGAGTCCATTTGGTAGCAACTGGAAAAGACGGCCGAGCTGTTGTTTGTATTCACGCTCGAGCGTATTTGTAGTGGAAACCATTAGCTGTTCCGCCACGTAAGTGTAAGCTATATAAAATGCGTATACTACGGAAAGGAAGTTAGAGCTGGTGGGGAAAATAGCCAACAACCATCGGTTTCTTGATTGCACTACAAAATGAAAGTAATATGGGAGATGGAAAAGTTGGCTGTGCATTCGCGGTCTATTCTGGGCGCGTTGATCCAATTTATCGTCAACTACTTAGGTTTGGGGAGCATTTCTCAAACAACCAGGCTGAGGATTCGGCTATTGTGAAGGCTTTGGAGTGGCTAATGCGACGAACTGCAAGGAGAAAAGCAATGGTATACACGGACAGTCAGTTGTGCTTGGTCATGCTGGCTGACTGCAAAAATCATCTCCCAATACCCAATAATTGAACGTGTTAGGGAACTTCCCTTTTAGTGCTTAACACTGTTAATGGATGGAAGGTGGGGGTTAAGTACATTCGGGCACAAGTTGGCAATGCCAGTAATGAAGCGGCAGATGCTGGAGCGAAAGAAGCAGCTAACACTGACGGGGATGATGTTATTTTCACCTTGACGCCGAGGTCGACAGTAATGCGAGTTTGTCGGCACGGTAGTATTCAGGTGTGGGAGCACGAGTGACAAGGAACAGCTGACGCCCGAAGGACGAAACCTTTCTTCCCATCAATCACCGACCGGCTGTGGATCAACCTGCCCTTCCCCTGGAGGCTGATGCTGCTGTTGACTGGACATGGAAAGGTAAGGGAATACCTTCATCGGTTCCACCTCTCGGATGACGCAGCTAGCCGAGTTCAAGGAAGGAGTTCAGAATTCTTCTAATGCGATGCAAGAGAAATTTCATGAAAATGGAAATGCACCAGAAGAAGATATAGAAACCATTTTGCCAACTGATATAAGGTATTGAATTTCTATTATGTGTCAATTTGTGATTCACCCGAAAACATTAACTAGGTTTATGACTAGTCGAATTTACAAAAATCACGCTCTGTTACCAAAAATGTACTGAGCATGAGAAAGAGTTTGAAAAATAAATGCAACCTATTTTCCCCACGCCGACAAAAAATAGATCAGATTATCAATTGAATGAATTATTAGAAATTTGTTCACAGACAAAATAAAAATAACGTTCTGGCCAGGCAGCAGCGAAAAGTAAAATTGTTGGGCGCATGCGAAGGAGGAGAGTTGAAGATTGAAATAAAAACTTGGTGAGCGTGAAGAGGACTGTATCATGTGCAATGAATTGAGTAAAGTTTGTTTAGAAAAGGGCGACACTAGGAGACGACTCGGAATATGCATGAACTGGTGCGAGAAACTGTATGGGGTGAGAGTAAGCAGTAAGTAGTCTGAGTGAGCACAGGGAGACGAGTGACTTTCACGAGAGTTCATAGGTGAATAAATTTGGGAGGAGCTGTCTGTTGTGGAGAGGAATCTGAAATTGAGGAGAGGGAAAAACCACTTAAGGGAAATCCATTGCCGTTGGGAATAACCGGGGAGGTGGGATTCCCGCGGGTAAAAAGGGGAAACAAAGACTTTGCCATTAGGGCAGGTGCGAGCATTCCAAGGTCAAAAAACTGATACGGCGTTTTGCGTCGGACATTCTCCCCCGCACTGTGGGCACAGAATAACCCTTGAAGTGTGGTTACCCTGGTCGTGGGTGGTAATTCAGATGGGCAGGGAGGCTAGCACACACAAGGACTGAGCCAGATGATGCAGCAAAGTTCGACTATGGGGAGCATGGGGTGAGTTGAGCACGACAACGGAAAACCTGAGCCTAGGAACTAAACTGAATGGTGCAAGGAGAATGAAAGGATGGTGAGACAGCACTAGCATGAAGTGAGAAGGATCCAGGTGGGGCTGAATGGGATTATTTTCCAAAGGCTGAGTCACAAGGCTAAGCACATGCACAGTAGGGGAATATGGACGTGATATGCACGCTGAGGTGGTGCAAATACAACAAGTGCAGTGAGGAGAGGGCATGAATTAGAACAAGGGATTAGGAAGTCAAACCTAATGCTGTCTTAAGTGAAAAGAAAAATAATGCGTGGTTCAATCAAGAGTGGGAAGTCGAGAGGCTAGAGGAAAACTGCTAGGGAGTGGCATTAGGAAAGCGAATGGGTTGGCAAGATGGTGGGTGCAAGAGTTAGGGTTTAGAAAAATAGGATGTGACAGAGATCATGGGGGTTGGGGTATAGGTTACAGGAGAGGAGGGCTGAGTTAAATGGTAAATGAGGGAAACGGGTAGGAATAAAAAACTAGAAGAGAAAAATCTGAGTGTAAGGAAGGGTTTTGAGTTTAGGATAATGGGCATAGAGGTCTGGGTCACAACTCTTAGATTTTGGGTTATGGGCACTAGGAACTGAGAGCAAGGATTTGTGGTGAGGGCCTTGTAGGAACGATTTGAGTTTGGGCTGTGGGGTACTTTGAATGCGAGGGAGCAGCTTGTGAGAAAATGATTGTGAGTTGCATGAAGTGCATATGGATCTAACAGGAGCTGAGGGCTGCCTCTGAAGAGAAGGAGCCGAAAGCTCCCTACTATATTCTACTATGGGGAACCAGTTCACGCTATTCAGAGACGTATCTTGTGTTACATTGGTCGGCGGCGATGGAATTTCGCAGGTACAAAGGTATTTGGGAAAACAATGACTTTGCCGTCAAGGGCCAGGGAGTCCCGTTAAGACAGGCGCAGGAATTCCAAGATCAAAAAACTGATACTGATTCGGCGTTTTGCGTCGAACACCCCGTAAATTCAACGATCTGCTAAATGTATGGCTGCTGTATACATCGCTCTATGCATTTCTGTGGAAAATATTAATGCCGAACAAAATTATCGCTGACACAATTAAGGAATGTTGTGCGATGCGCCGCAAATTCAATTACGAAACGTAATGTCCGTTAGTAATGTTCAAGACATCCACACTGTTAACAATTTAAACGGTTTTTAAGACTTCGATCTCGTCCCACGCGTGTTCAGTTCTGCCTCAAGAGTTGCGACTTGGTCACTCGCAACTAGAAACGCCAATACGAAAATTATAAGAACAAAAAAACGGGGAACGGAGCGCCAATTACGTTGGTCTCTCGAGCCGGAGGAACTGCGGTTGTTGAGCACACGTTCTCGCGTCAACATCCGCAACCATCTCCCGTCTCATGGGTTCTCATCGGGAAGCTCCAAGTTCTGCATGTGGAATCTCGTCTCTCTTTTCAGATTGTAGTTTCTATTGAAAGCTCATTTACCCGCCAGAGGACGAGTTCAACTTATCTGCCCAGTATCCCCTACGTAGGTTTGAGTTGTCACTTACCTCTTCCTCAGGGAAATGAACAAATAATGAAAACGCCGTTATTTATCGGGCGAAGCTCGGTCGTGGCCACTCTGACACTTAACTACAAAAATTACGTAATAAATAAAGAAACAAATAATTTTTACAACAAACCGAAATATTTACGAAGTTTACTGCTGTTACGAGGGGTTTGGAAATGTAGAGAGCTCTGATCCAATACCGGAGTTTCTTCAGAGAAACTTCGCCTTTGAACATCAGACTATGATCACTAGTGTGTCTGCAATGAGTGTTAGGCGGCAAATCTCCCTTTATCCGCTGCTCCTCAAGCGGACGACACGAATGAACGGATCTTTGAGAGTTTGAGCACATCCCCAAAAAATCCGTGTGTATGTGTGTCTGTCAACGCGGTTGAGAGTAAACGGCTGAACGTGATCGGCTCAAACATAATACGTAGCCCGCAGGTCACCATGGGACGCCATAATAAGGGTATGAGCAAAGTTCACCCTAAACTACAATTATCATGGTGATCAAAACACTAAATTTGTGTTCTCAAAAACGACCCTAAAGATTTTGATTAAATTTCTTGTATATAGAGCCACAAATGACCCAACAATACTATAAAATTACCAAACGTTTCGACGAAAATCGATTTTGGTTTGAATCGGTTTATTGGACTACCAATCTGAATATTTCGCAGGTTCCTAACATCATATGAGCAGTGTTGGGCGCACGAAAGGGGGAGGGTGAGTTGAGAAATAAATGAACATCGGGAGAGTGAGTGAAGACTGTATTACACTTGACAGAATAGCGATATCCGTTCGAGTGTGAGTATTTAAACGCGAACAAGGGGAATCTAAATAGACGTGAACTGGTTGCATTGAGTGGGGGGGGGGAGCGAGGGAGAGAGAGAGAGTTGAGTTGTGAGTAGCGTGAGAGCTGAGAGACGAGTGAATGGCGAGACTTGAGAGACGAAAAAGTTGGGAGAACTGGAAGACAACTGTGGATAACTGACTGTTGGAAAGAGGGGTGGGAAAAGGATAATTTAGAAAGTCAAGAAAAGGGGGAAATCCCGTTGCCACGTGAAAATAACTGAAGAGCTGGGCTTTCCACAGGTACATAGGGTTGAGATCAGAAAGGTGTTAGGGGAAACAATGATTTTTCCTCGGGCCAATGAGTACCGTTAAGTGCATACGTTCGGAGGTCAAAAAACCCAGCGAATTCGGCCTGAGCTGAACAAGCGGTATTTTTAAAAAAACTCCCGAAATGTTCCTCTCAGTTGACATAAACAAAAGAAATCACTCATTGCGCAGGCGTGTCCATAACTTCAAAGTTACGTTAAAAGCATATCAGCATAATACAGCGAGGTCATTTTCGTGCACCTTCATGGAAAGAACGATGCTCTCTTATCGGAAGGTACGCATCCAGGTAAACATATGCAGTTTTGGTATCGCTTTTACGTAGTGCTCTTTTTCGGGACGCTTTACGAGTTAATATGCCAAAGTAAAATGCCTGGAAACTTCTCATACCAGACCACCACTAGAGCTGGTCTTACAACTCTTGAAATACCTCGACGCTGAACTGAGAACATGAGCAATTCATTTGTTGTCGTAGCGAGTAGGGTCGCCAATGAGAACCAGGAGTTGTTCCAGGAACAGAATAATGTAAAGTGCATGAGAAAACTGTTCGTTTTCGATTCGTAACTATTACCACATTTATAATAATGGAAATTTAAATTGACCAGTAAAATTATTTCTTTCGTTTTTGTTTCGATAATCTGATGAAAATTTGGAACATGACATTTATTTAAACAGTTTGATATTTGATGGAAAATTGAAAGAAGACGTTTATTTAAATGCGTACGTAAAATTTAGGCTGATTGTTGAATGAAGAGACAATTTTATTTTCTTAGAATTTTGTTTCCAATGCTAAGCATTTCTATTTTTAAGAAGAACAAACTTAATTTTGATTTTCAAGAAGGGGGTGGGTGTATTTCAATTTTATACTTGAGTTGAATTAAACATGATTTAACGCATGATTTTTGTATGAAATAAGCATATATTTGTGAGAGTGAGCCGCTTAGCCCCAAAAATGTACAAATATACAGATAAATCAGCCAGTCAGTCTCTCTCCCTCCCTCCGGTGAATGGATGTTAACCGAGGAACACTAAATTATTTTAATCAAAATTTAATCAAAATCGGTAGAGCCGTTTTTGAGAAAAAAAATTATTTGATGTTTTGATCGCTAAAATAACTATATTTAACTTTCGGTGGATTTTGCTCATACCCTTATTTTGGCGTTCCATGGTAACCAAGTTTGAGCTGATTTGGTTCGGTTGTTTTCTCTACAAATCGTGACAGACACGCATACATTTTTTTTTCAAAGCTCTCCATAAATGGGACGGTGGCACCCAAAAAAGGAGAAACTAAATAAATAATAAGTTAGGAAATGGGGAGGGCGCCCAGACTAACCTACGCCAGCTCAAGGTCGAAAGAAGAGATGAGAGCATGTTGAACGACCACCAGTTAAGGTACGACCCGAACAACACACGGGTGGTGATACTTCAAGGAACGCCTGCTGACACACACATCTCCTCAGCACTTTTCTTGCACCACACACCACGCCAGGACCCGTGTGTTACCTGCCTCCACTGCACGAGCTTCCGACTCTGCCATACGAAGATCCGTCCTGTCGTATTCGCGCTTCTTGGCTTGCCAAGTCAGCGCATGATCCCGGCTGCCTGATACTACCTGGAGATCCAGGATCACTGCAGACTGGTCGGCACCAGCGGCAACGATGTCAGGCCTCAATCCTTCTCCAGAGACAACCCGATTGTGCCCCCCCCCCCTTCCCAGCAACCTGCTTGCAGACAGCGTCATGACGCTTGACACAGCCTCCATGAGTACGTGGACATACCTGCCCCACATGTTTCAGCTACTCAAACAGGTGACCACAGGCACGACAGAGAGCATTCACAACATTACAATCCCAGCTTGTACTCCTCATCGCTGTACGCCACAAAAATGGCGTGAAAATGCTGATAATCCTTCCCATGAATGCCCTCAGAATATCACTCCACCCAGGCAGAAGAGTAAGGGGAGTCAAGACACTGCCCATCCATCAACTGAACCATGCAGAGCAGCCGCAAACTCTGAAGGCTTACTGGGCTTGGGGCAGATGGAGTCGCCATCTCACACCACGGCAGCTGATCCTGGACGAGTCCAAGACCAGCCACGGCGAGTGCAACATCCCAGCCAGATGCCTGCGAAGCAAGCAGGCGCTTACGGCGCAAGAACGGAATAGCGGTAGAGAGAGAAGAACACCAAGCCCCCAGATCGAACCGCAGCGTGAATGCACGCATATGGGACACTATGTCTGAGGCCTAGCCTAGCACGAACAGCAGAGCGCACCAGTCGATCAAGGCGTATCAGCCTTTGGACGGTCAACCTCCCAAAAACCAACCCATAGGTCATCTTTGGGAGCAAGGACGTCAGAAGGACAGCTTCTGCTGTGGCTTCAGTGGAGCCTTGGCACACTCACACACGCCCAGACCATTTCCCCAAATACTGTTTTTCGGACTTAATAGGTTCTGAAACGTAAAGATCTGAACTCTTTTCAGCCGATTGCACAACTTTCCTTTCTACTTTGTAGAGCCAAGGAAAGTAAAAAGGGAGGCGGTCGCAACAGTTTTCAATTTCAAAATTCTTTCTTTCGAGAGGTAACGCACGTGAATTCGTGACAGACACCCGAATTCGCATCCTCGACGTTCCTCCGGAAAAGGTTGCGTTTCTCGCGCAATCGGTAACTTTTCACGAACTGGGAGAACTCCGATGCCACGTACCTCTCGACGGGAACTACCTTTAAATCTACGCAGCGGATTTCGAAGCGATTAAAAAAAAAAAAATACATAGTGATTCAAGACGAAGGTTTATATGTATAACACATGCATAATATCGTGGACAAACACTGATAAAATAAAAGGTTTCTAATGCAATGTTGTGAATAAACAAATTTTTGCGCGCTTACATAGCAAACGCTGGCTGAACCCCACGAGATAATCAAAATAATGTACTTCAGTATTGTACGCCTTGAAAAGGTCAACAAAAAAGTACGTGATGATATACGTCTACCTCTAAAGGATAACCCTCTATAACCATTATTTATCATTTACATTTTACCGGGAAAAATGGCTATTTACGAAGTGATTTTAAGTAATTACAGCATTAATCCTTAAGTACCTTAAATAATATAGATCAATATGGGCAGCATGTAATTTAAATGAATATTTCGCGAAGATATACGTAGTCTTCTGACTGTCCCACAAGGGGGATATGCACCGTGGCCAGATGACCTATTGTGCGAGTCCTAATGTCTTACAGGTCAATGCCTAGCCTCCTGAGGAAAGCCAGGTAGTTCCTGAAAGAGTTTTCGTTGTTATCCATCCTGGGAGAAGTGGTGCCAGTCCAAAAGTCGCTCCCACTCAAGTCTCCAGCACTGGGCTAGTACATGGTAGGGAGTCTCCCCATCCGTGCCACACCACCTGTATCGAGGGGTGTCGACTATGCCCATAACGTACATGCGTTTGTTCATTCTGCAGTGCCCTGTTATGATCCCAACAATCTGCCTCAAATCCTTCCTCTCCATCCTCAGAAGGGTGTGTCTTATCTCACTTGATTGCTCTGAGACAAATCGTTTGGAGTGTCTTACTCCTGCAGCATTCCAGACTGTCTGATGCAGTCTTCTGGCGTGTTCTCTCACAGTCCTCTTGACTACAATGGGGCGGTGGCCCAATAGGTACTGTTGACGAACCGCGTCCGCCCTCTCATTTCCAATGATCCCCTTGCGCTCAGGAATCCAATACACATTAACTCTATTCGTTAATGCGTTAGGCCACATCCTGCACTCTCGCGCCAGTTTTGACGTTGTGCAGTAGTTCATCAGCGCCTTGTACGACGCTTGACTATCAGTCAATATGCGAAGATACACCCGCGCTTCACCATATAGCTCTTTATGCGGTTTAATGCGGATGGTAAATATTTAAATTAGTCAGGGAATAACGGTGGTTCGATTTGCCACAAATGTTTTCCATTCGTGCGGGAAAGACCTAGCCCAATGGAAGTTGACGAGCGAATCGCTCCAAACCGTGCATTCAACCAATGACAACAATGACCCACCTTGAATAGTCAGAGATAAACATGCGTTGGAACTTTCTAACCCCACAGTCACACCAACTGATACAGCTGTTGGAAGTTAGAAGTGACGCGTCTTTTTTCATTCATCTTGTCTCTTCTGCCGCTTTTTGTTTGCACTTTTTACCAAATTCGATCCGTTTTAGTCTGTCTGCGTTTAATACTTGAAATATATTACACGCCAAATATTTCAGCATTCGTCTCTGTCATTACCAATACATGAAACGAATCGGGAACCGCGGGAACAGTATTTAGGTCGGCCTTTATTTTCTTTCAATTTTTCGAAATTTAGGCCAGTTCAAAGTAGGCGAAAAATTGGACAAAACCTGGGTAAAATCCCAGAACAGTGGCCGCAGGTACATTTGCGTGGAACTTCGGAACGTTTATTAGCATCACTGATACTGTTGAGATTAACAGTAGCGGTAAGAGTTGAGCCAAGTTGTGTCGTAAAAGTGAATTACAACAATGAACACATTTACATTACGACAATGAAGTACTACGCTTCATTGTACTTTTTTGTCCGTAAAGTAACGTGCCTCGATCAAATTATCTTATTCATTGGTATCGATTCAAACTTTTGTTTTCGTCCCATCACTTGTTTTCTTAGGAGGGTTCAGAAAAATGAATTCAGAATACTTACAACTTTTGCCTTGACTTCATCGTTGCCCAGTTTCGTGCATATTTCTATCACGATTGATGGAAATATATTTATAAAATATCTGGTGCGTAGCAACACACTACTTTCCGCCACCCCTTTAAGTTCGAACACCACCTACATAGGCGGGCGCTATATCTTCGTTCAACGCATTTTTACAGGAACATTTATGGAGAACAAAATGTAGGGACTAGTTAGCTGAGAGTACTCCGAAAGTTTGATCGAAATCGTTAGAGCCGTTTTTGAGAAAATTGGAATACCGATAAATTAATATTCGACAAATCTCCTTTTCTGAGTTAACTTGGCTTATATCTCCTTTCACCAGATGAATACAGAGATAGTTGCGGGGAACAAAATGTGAGTTTAGAATGCTAGAAGACACTCCATAAGATTTATCACATCTGGTAGAGCAGTTACCCTGGAATTTACGGAAACGTTATTTTCGACGCATTTTGATTTTTATCTCTGTTAAAGGACCGTCAGAGGAACATTTATCGAAAACAATATGTAGGTATTAACTATTTAAAAACGTTCTGATAGTTTGGTGATAATCGCTGAAGCCGTTTTGCCAAAAAGCGTAAAAAACCTATTTTTGCTTCATAGGCCTATATCTCCGTTCACCGAATTTTCATGGAGGTGTGTATACAGAAGAAAAGTTAGGTATTGATTAGTAGAAGATAATTTGAGGGTTGAAAGACAGATACACACACGGACCACGCGCCAATTAGGTTTTTTGGACTCAGTAGGCCTCAAAACGTAAAGATCTGAAGAAAACCCTAATTTTTTTTTGACCCGATTACTATACTTTCCTTCCCTTCGGGTTGCGGAAAGTAAAATTTGGGTTTTCTTCAGATCTTTACGTTTTTGAGGCCTACTGAGTCTAAAAAAACCTATTAAAAAACGATTTCGGCCGATGGGAAAGGAGGGGGGGGGACGAAAATGTACCAAAAACTAGGGGTTTTTCGCATTTTTCTCGAAAACGGCTCTAACGATTTTGATTAAACTTTCAAATTATCTTCTACTAATCAATACCTAACTTTTCTCCTCCAGACATATCTCCACGAAAATACGGTGAACGGAGATATAGGCCTATGAAGCAAAAATAGGTTTTTTACGGTTTTTGGCAAAACGACTTCAACGATTTTCACCAAACTCGCAGGATGTTTTTGAATAGTTAATACCTACGTATTGTTTTCAATAAACGTTCTTCTGAAAGTCCATTGAGCAGAGATAAAAATTAAAATGTGTCGAAAATAACGTTTTTTCGAACATTTCCATAAGTTCTGGAGTAACTGCTTCATCAAATTCGATCAATCGTTCATAGTGTCGTTGAGTCACCCATACCCACGTTTCGTTCTCCATAATCATTTCTGTATATGTCTGTTGATCGGAGGCATAAGTTACGTTAACTTAGAAAAGGAGATTTGTCGAATATTAATTTATCGGTATTCCGATTTTCTCAAAAATGGCTCTAACGATTTCGATCAAACTTACGGAGTACTCTCAGCTAACTTGTCCCTACAGTTTGTTCTCCATAAACGTTTCTGTAGAAATGTGTTGAGCGAAGATATAGCGCTCGCATATGTAGCTGGTGTTCGAACTTAAAGGGGTTGCGGAAAGTTGTGTGTTGCTACGCACCAGATTTTTTTTTTGGCGATTACTATACTTTCCTTTCCCTTTGGGGCAGCGGAAAGTAATATCACTCGCGTAATGCAGCGGAACAGACATTGACGATCACAAAAATAACTTGAAATATTCCTCACATCTCAAGTTACGTATCCGAATTTTGGGAGGAAATTGGCTGCTTCGATGGCTTCAAATAACTCTTTGTCATTCGTTCCTCCATGCGCCACATTCAGGGCACGCATCAGAAATGAAACCGACACTCACACACCAGTCCACAACACTTCGCAAGCCTTTTCCTCTGAATCGATGAAACTAAGTCGGAAGTTAATTCGGTTAAAACGGAAAATTGACGAAGTGTGGGATTCATGCAATGATTTCATAGTTCAACGGTTAGTCGAGCGAGTTAATTCGTATTTTGAAGAATACTAGCTCTAGATAGTTGCCAGAGATGAAAGTTGTAACTTGCACCAGTACCAGAGAATCCCCTGATTCCCAATACGTTTCATATTCATTTCTACGATTATCCGGGGCGTCTGGGCAAATGGTGGAAGGGCTGTTTTGAAAACAATCCGTTCTACATACGAGTATTGTTCCTTTGAATACGACTTTGTTTCTCTCTTGTCTCTCTCTCTTCCCCCTCCCTCACCCACCACCGTTGAATGGCCGTTACCCGAGGAACATTTCGCAACTTATCAGATAAAAAGGGGGGTCGCAACAGTTTTGAATTTCAAAATTCTTACTTTCGAGAGGTAACGCACGTGAAACAAGTGAATTCGTGGCAGACCTCAGAATTCGCATCTAGTTACCCGAAAGCACCCCGCAAGTTTGATTAAAATCGTAAGCTCTATTTATGATAATGATAATTCAGCGCTCAGGAAATCTTATTGTCCGAAGTATCAACGCACTTATCTTCGCTCAACGGATAACCACAGAAATAGTGGCGGAGAACGAAATGTTTTCATATGTGTGACCATCCTGGACTTCTGGCCGAATCAGGTCTTCGTTAGGTTGGACAGTTTTGGACGGGGCTAAATGGCAAAAAAAAAAACCTACCAAGGTTCCTATGATCCCTAATCCATTGTCCTCAGCCCAGTTGTTCAGAATGTCCTCAATTCGGACGAAGAAAAGTGGTCCCCCCCCCACACCCTCAAAAAAGAAAACCATTTTTCAACACAAAATGATACGAAATCCCCGCGACTCACCAGTTCGTGTCTCCGCCGCGGTGGCAACTTCATCGGCGAACAGGACGTTTCGTTTTGTGTTTATTTTCGAGTCGCGAGTCCCGAAGGCGACACATGAAACGACCGACAAGCGGCGAACTTCGCACTTCGCGCCGAGTCGCACGTTGGACGCACCGGAGGTCGACGCCGCTTCTGCTCCGTCGGATCCGTTTTCCCCTCCAGAACTCGCCGTTGGAGGGGGCGGTCGCTTCGAGTCACGTGGTGGTGCGGCACCGCCTCCCGACGACGGCCGCTTCTATCCGCGGGGGTGGGAGGTCCACCCTCTTAACAACACCCCTTGCCGGCCTCCTCAACCACCCTTTACTAGTGACGTCGCGAATCGCGTACACCGCCCGCTAAATTATTCTATTCGTTAATTATCGGAACCTTTTGATTAACCTCGATACGTTTCAAGATACCGTAAAACATCAGGACGCGTCACACAACTTTCCTCAGCTCGACGTAAATTCGCTATTTTTCGCGGCTCTTGCTGCTAATTCAATTCAACGCCACCAAAAAGCGGGTAACGCTTCCAGTTCCGAAATGTAATATGCTGCTCCCACTCATGCCTGATCATTATAGAGAAATCAGTACACAGAGAATTAATGAGCCTGTATTTTTTTGAGAACGGTAATAATCATTTTTCAAATTACTGGGTAAAATATCTGGTGCGTAGCAACACACAACTTTCCGCCCCTTTAAATTCGAACACAAGCTTCACATGCGGGCGCTATATCTTCGTTCAACGCATTTTTACAAGAACATTTATGGAGAACAAAACGTAGGAACTAGTTAGCTGAAATTGCTCCGTAAGTTTGATCGAAATCGTTAGAGCCGTTTTTGAGAAAATTGGAATTCCGATAGATTAATATTCGGCAAATCTCCTTTTTTGAGTTAACTTGGCTTATATCTCCGTTCAACATATATATACAGAAATAATTATGCAGAACAAAATGTGGGTATGGGTGACTAGAAGACACTGCATTAGAATTTATCACATCTGATGAAGAAGTACCCTGGAATTTATGGAAATGTTCGAAAAAACGTAATTTTCGACACATTTTGATTTTTATCTCTGTTCAATGGACTGTCAGAGGAACATTTATTGAGAACAATATGTAGGTATTAACTATTCGAAGACATCTCTAAAGTTTGGTGATAATCGTTGAAGCCGTTTTGCCAAAAAGCGTAAAAACCCTATTTTTGCTTCATAGGCCTATATCTCCGTTCAACGTATTTTCATGGAGATATGTATGGAGAAGAAAAGTTAGGTATTGATTAGTAGAAGATAACTTGAAAGTTCAATAAAAATCGTTTAAGCCGTTTCCGAGAAAAATGCGAAAAACACTGGTTTTTGGTACATTTTCGTCCCCCACCCCCCTTCCCATCGACCTAAATCGTCCATAACTTTATTTTGGTGTCTACAAAAAATAACGAACAAAACAAAAAAGAACCAGCTCAATCGGATCAGCCGTTCTCCCGCAAATCGTACTACAGACACACACACGGGCCACGCGCCGAAATGAGGTTTTTTAGACTCAGTAGGCCTCAAAACGGGAAGATCTGAAGGAAACCCAAATTTTTTTTTGACCCAATTACTATACTTTCCTTTCTCTTTGGGGTAGTGGAAAGTAAAACTGGGTGAAATGATGGTAAGTGAAACGGCAGGGGTTGACATTCCGGAATATTCTGGTGTAACTGGGGGCTTATTGAACACCCATCGCATAAGTACTTAATTGAACCACCACCTCAACTTTTCTGAAGGTTTTAGTAATATTTGAGCGGAGTTTATATGGAAACATGTCGTGCGACGCATCAAACAATTTTTCTTGTTTCCGCGCGCATTGAGCGGTTCTCTTGACGTTAGAAACTCGTAGAATCCGTTTATAATAACGTTCGACGTTGAAAAACTGGTCGCGTTGATGGTTCCGGAATTTATTGTGCTGCCCGTACTAGTGCGATAACCGTTATTGAGCGACCGGTGCATGGAAGATTCAATTACGGCAGCGGCTGGTAGGAAGGGAGTAGATCCTTACCTAATCTCTTGGACCAACGAGATGCTGAGTAGCAGGGTGGTCTTCTCGGAGTTGGGGGAGACACTCTGTGGTGCCCACCAGGATGCCCACAGGGGGTGCTCTCCCTCTCCTCTGGTTACTGGTAGCTGATACCCTTCTTGAGCTGCTGGAGGAGGAGGGCTACAAGGTAATAGGATACGCGGATGACCTGGTAATTATAGTCAGGGTAAATTCGCGAGTGTAATCAGTGAATGCATGCAGCATGCACTGAATACCCTACAGACATGGTGCAATGGGCAAGGACTGTTTGTCAATCCAGACAAAACGAGCCTGATCCCATTCACCAGAAGGCGCAGCCTTACGCTGCGAGAACTCAGGCTGGGTGGCAAGGTGGTGAAGATCCAGCATGAGATCAAGTACTTGGGAGTCTTTCTTGATGGAAAGCTCTCTTGGGCCACACACGTGAAAAAAGCCTTACAGCGGGCGTCGGTGGTGATGTGGGCAGCTCAAAGAATGGTGGGGAAGACATGGGGGCTGAGGCCTGGGATGATCCGGTGGTTGTACACTGCGGTTGTTAGGCCTGTAGTCACCTATGGAGCCCTGGTCTGGTGGACTAGGATGGAAAACAAAACAGTGCAGTTGCAGCTAAATAAACTGCAGCGTAGGGCGTGTCTAGCCATTACAGGCTGTATGACAACATGCCCTACGGCTGCACTGGAGGTCTTGCTAGATTTAGCTCCACTCCACATACATGTTAAAAGGATGGCGTTCCTCCAGGCTGCGCGTATGTTGGAGTTGGGTCTGATCATGCGGGGGAGGAGGAGTTCCTGCCACTTGATCCTTGACAAGGTGAAGGTGGGGGGGCCTGAACTGCATGTGGTAGACTCAACTTCGCGCTACCCTTTCGGATACTCATTCATGAGCGATCCAGGTGGGTAGGGAGAGCTCCCGCTTTCGAAGCTGGGGCCCTGGTATACTACACTGATGGCTCGGTGACCGTTTAAAAAAAAAAAAAAAAAAATGGAAGATTCATGAGAGCGTCAACGTGATTTTTTTTAAGATGGATCGGGTAAATCGTTTTGGAATAATCGGGTGCGAACATACACATAACATCTGTAACATTTTAGCGGAGATTACACGGCAAAAAACTGAGCTAAAGTCGATTTCCGTCGAAATGTGCGGTAATTTATTCTACTGCTCTCTTCATTTTGCGAGGTAGGAAAATTTTACGATATTTTCGTATCATATTGAACTGCCTATAATGGGCTTTGTGCTTTTTGCGATTTTTCGACGAGCTTTGAATTCCCACAAACGCACATTTCGTCTCTGGTTTGATTGATTAATTGAGAGTGCTCAACGAACGTGATGTTCTGCAGTCGTGTATGAATGTAAACTGGATCTCTGACAAGTATTTATGTCGCGCATGCCATCACGAACGTGTCGGGGTAAGGAGGCATTCGACGGGAAACAAGTTGCCAGATATTACGGTTTCCTTCGTGGAAGTCATCAAAATGGCCTAACCCCCCCCCCCCCCTAATTCGGTCATCTGGAAACAAAGGTGAGTGCTATTTAAATTAAAGGTATCCGTTTACATTTGTGTTCTACACCCAACACAACCCTGTATAGAAACTGTAACCGCTCAAGTTTCCGAAATCTATTGCGGTACCACTATTTATGTTAAGACAAGACTCAAGATGTTGAGTGACCGCTGCATAGTTGATTTGTGAGACTCAGAACAAATTATTTTGAAAATGTTCGTATACAAGCGAGATGAACAATTTCAGAAGAATATAACTGCCAAGAGGTGTGCTTGAGTTTTAACATGATCGTGGAAATTGAGGTCGGTTACCTTTAATAGCGGGAGGAGAGGATGAGTTGTTCTGGCTCCAGTTTGTACCAGTTGCTTATTTATGATGGTTGGAAGCGAGTAGAAATGCGTTCCTTATTTTTAGGGTTAATTTATTATTTATTTCTTTATTTACTTAATCACTTAGATGATGATGTCCAGAAAGTATGGTTACTGCCCTCAATAGTAGAGTACAATAACAATATTGATTCAACATTTTATTTCGAACTGCCCTTCAGACTACTTATTAATGAAAGCTCCCAATGTGTAGGAGGTAGTCCCACGTTTCAGGCTGGGGCCATGGTTCACTAGACAGAGAGATCAGTGAGAGGTGGCCAAAGAGGTGCAGGAGTTTATGGGCTAGAGACTCGGCAGCGATAGCACTTGGTGAGCCGGCAACAGTTTTCTCGACAGAGCTCTTTGCAGTGATGCGGGGGGCTGAAAGGGAAAAACGATCTTTATCATGTCAGATAGACAGGATGCACTGACGGACTAGTGTGGTGTCCGGGCTTGTTTGGGTATGCCTGACTCGTCTGAAGACCCTGGCAAAGGTGTGTTTGGTGCCAGGTCATAGAGGAATAGAAAGGAATGACGAGGCCGACAAACTGGTGAGTGACAGATCTGCGCTGATCTTGGTGGGGCCTGAGCCTGAAAGCAGACCACCGAGAGCCACTTGAATAAGGAGGTTGGCACGTGGGAGGAGGAATGCAGGGCTGCCTATTGGCCAAAGGCAGTCAGTTATTAATTAGACTCTCCAGGGAACAAACAAGAGAGGTCTTCAGTCTGAAGAGAGAAAGTATTTGGATGATATGTGGCCCGTTCACAGGACACTGTCCACTAAGGTATTATCTGCCTAAGATAGGTAAGTCATAAGTTCAGCGTTGCAGATTCTACGAGGCGAGGCTGGACTGAGCTGATCATGTACTATGTATTTGTGAGGGGTTGGTTCCTACGCACTGGAACTGAATGAGATGGTCAGAATGGACCTCAACGCTGTCTTGCATTGTGCGAGAATGGCGGGGACACATTAGGGACGTTGCATCAGAGAACACCACCTTCATGGGAACTGGGGGTGGCACTAAGAAGACATGAGGCAGTTCATACACGCCCACACAATTAGCCCATCTGAGGCCGCAGTGGAGGTCTCAGTTGCCACCAGCACACGAGGAAAGTTGAAGTCGGTGAAAAGTTGTTGAGTAATTACAATTATTATCACAGCTGTATATTCTGCATCAAACGGGAAATTTGTTAGGTAATTGAGTGAAAATCCTTGAGATGTTAAAAACTGTGTAGCCGCATTTCTGTAGTAACGCGTTAAACGAAGACATGGGCTGTGAAACCTGAAATACATTGTATCCTGTGTGTATATATTTACAGTCACACTCTGATTTTAATCAGGAAGTCTGGGTGTCATAACCCCCACCCTGCCCTCCCCCTCACTGAACTGGTTGATTCTAGGACTGTAAGCTGCTATTAGCTCTGCTGAAGGCGGTCAGATAGCTGGGGTCATGATTTTGTGGATACTCACTGTAGAAGGTAAGCAGTTTGAAACCCTGAACCATAGGGTGTCCCTTCCAACTCATGGGGGCCGCTAATTATCTTAATTCACTTTGCAACCAGGTAATTGATACCTTGTCATATGAAGGCTGAGATATATGTAAAGAGAGTGAGTGAGACAGATCCACAACTTATTTGTCTCATGTGAATGACCCTAACATACTCACAGTTGGCCTCAAGAAACTAGGAATTATGACAAGGCAGACCTTCATTTGGTAGAAGCTCGCAAAGCGGATGCAAATTAAACTGCAGATGCACCATTGGCCATGTGGTAGTGCAAGAGAAGTGCTGAGGAGATGCGTCGACTGGGTGTTGAGGCGTTTTCCACTTCATTTGCATTCACAAGCGGCTCAGTTTGCATCTTGACAATGAACACATTCATCTTCCCTTCCCTCTTCCAGTCCTTGCATCTTTAATGATGATAAGGAGTAATACAGATACCCTCTCCATTTCTTTAATCTCTACAAATTATTTTAATTAGTACGGGTGCCACAGTGCATTTGCGATGAGGGAAAAAGGTGTGTGTATAAGCAATAAGTCTTCAAAGAGCACAACTAAACCAATTGAGCTCGTTCTTTCTTTCTTTGGTTCATTATTTCCTTAAGATGCGCCGCATGCTGAAACATTACCCTCTCTAGCTTCAGGAAGAGCACTGAAACGCCACTCTTGTATACTCTGTGACAGTTCAAGCTGTTCTGGTATAGTAACACGTACACCTACTCACTCCACACGCACCAAAATGTAGAACTTACGCCTTGGAGTGGAGCTCTCCTCAACCTAATGGAAGACACGTACATACACAACCACAATGCACAGAAGTTGGGCCTAGGAGTTGCTTGTCATTAGCTGGTATGGTCATTTTCGAATTGAAAAGGCGTGTGGATGTTTGATGTACTGCAGAATTTTTTGAGTTATTTTTCACTAGTCAATTACTCGGTAGGAATATAATAAACTACTGCTACCAGAAGTCTTAATTACTAGTCTGGGTAACAGTAGACCGTAATCACCTTCCTATTCATTCGTCACCGCTCCTAGAAGAAAATAATTCAGGTCATAGAATTACTGGGGCAGTCCTCAGGATCTACGTATTACTTATTCTCCGAAGAATGCGCAGTATTAAGAACTTACAAGGCTAATCGATGAGAAAGTAGTTTCTTATCTTCAATGAAAGTTGGTTCTCACCTTGAACCTGATAAGTGGAAAACTTACCGTCTATCTTTTTTGCAGTTGTTTCTCCCACTTTACTTTTTCCACTCTCTAGAGACACAAGACACGCCCATTTCACCCCTCAGGCCAACAGTGGCCACTTCCTCGCTAGCACGTCCAGTTCCTCTCAATCACTTGGCTATAGTGAGCATCTTTAGAACAGCATCTGAGCTCAGTGTCATGGCCAGTTGTCTCAAGGGTGCAATGTTCTACACTGCCGTGAGCCACCGTCATCGACTGCTAACTCCCCCTTCTCCAAACTAATAGACAGCCTAGAATCGCCTACTTCGACGCTCCTGGGGTGGCCAAACATTTAGTACAGCGGGCAGCAGGTTTTTAGTTGTTGCTCATCTTCACTATTTTTACTTTCCTTGGCTCTATGAAGTAGGAAGGGAAGTTATGTAATCGGCTGAAACGAAAATTTTAAATTCTCTTCAGATCTTTACGGGGGAAAACGATCTCTGTGTGTCTGTGATGATTTTTAGAGAAAACGGCTGAACCAAATCAGCTTGAACATAACATCTAGCTCGCAGGTCATCATTTCACACTAAAAAAGCCACCTCACAGAACTAACTATAGTTATCATAGTGATCAAAACAACAAATACTTTCTTCTCAAAAACGACTCTAACGATTTTGATTACATTTTTTATATGAACAGCACTCAATAAGGTGAATATGCCATAAAATTCCTGTTTGTGGGAAAATGACGAGGGCAGCGAAATAATTTACCAAACATATTGACGAAAATTGATTTTAGCGTGGTTTTTTCCTCATAAACTCTGCTGAAATGTTGCCAGAATCTTTTTAAAAAAATTATGTAGCAGTCCCATCCAATACCTATCGGATGAGCATTTTAAAACGCTCATAAGATATATGGGGATCATTCCGGAAATTCCTGAATTTCAACTACCACCGTTTCGCTTATTACCATTTCTGAAAAAATGATTATCCTCTTAAAAAATCAGCCTCTCCAGGGACCAATTACTCAATAATGGTCCGGGAATGAGTACGAGCAGCATAATAAATTCTGAACGTAAGCACTATCGCTTTCTATCGCCGTTTAGTGATGTTCAAATGAACTAAGTGATACATGAATTGAGAAGTAGAAAAGGCCATGAACACAAGTGAATTGACAGAGCTAAGAAAAGTTGTGTGTTGCTACATACCAGATATTTTTCTTTCCCAGGCTTATAACGTTTTCCCCTCATTCTCTTCAGTTTCTCTGAATGAGATTTTGGAACTTTGTGACACCATTATTTTGTAAGGTGGAAAATAGTAGGAGTCGTGTACGTAAGCAGAAGTTACAGAAACCCAAAGCTACCATCCTATTTTCATTGATGCAATCGAACACATTACACTCACCAGGTACGTTAAATTGAAGCTAGGTTGTATATTTTCTCCTTCATACATTCACTATTGCTTTTAGAGGGGAAACGGATTTGTTGACTTTATGTTGAAAGGCTCATGAATGTCACAAATGTTTTCTCAAAGTCTGGTGTAAATTAACAGCTTTCACGCAAAACTCTTATTAGAACAACAAGCAACCTGCTCGATTAGAGGAGTTGACTGAAGATGATGAAATAATTAACACCGGCCCACAAAATTCTGGAATGCACACTACTACTTGATTGAAGCATTTCAATGTTTCAGTCATTTCCTTGAAATTCCGAAAACACAAAGCAAAAACTTTTTCGAAAAACTAATGTCGGTAGTTCAACAAAAATGCATTCAATAAAACATGAACGGGTCATCATGAGAAAGTGAGGCAACACCAAGTGACAGTAGACTACCATTAGACGGTAAACGGCCTTGAACGTTAAAAAAGAGTACCTCTAGCAATTTGGACAATTGAGAGCGATACACAGTGCAAACAAGAAAGTAAAGAAATGTTTGTCGGTTTCAAATTTATTCATTTATTAGTGCTAGATTGTTTAAAAAATACTTTGATTGCCCTCCAAAGATGGACTTTTTAAACTTGATATAAACAACAATCTTCCTATAAATATAAAAACAAATTAAATCGAGGCTTGCACTTATTAAACTGCATTCAATTTCTGAAAACAATATTCCAAAACTCGAGTATAATTCAAAATAGCCCTTTGCACAAAAATTGCATAGTTCAGTAGAAAAGAAAATTAAAGCGTAATACCGACAAGAGGTATTTAACAGAATGAACACAGAAACAAATGCACGCATATCCAAAACAGCACACAATTCACAATACACGACAATACTACAGGTATCAAGTCATTTTTCTGGACGGAAAAGAAGACTAACAGGAAGACAAGTATTCAGTCAAAAAGAAAGCGAGAGGGCAGAAATGCATCATATGCATTCTATTCGGAGATTCCTTCATTTTTCTTCCTAGCGACAGATAGATGAGGCAAAGTAACATATTCACAATTTACTGCCCAGTATCACAGAAATTCTGCAGCAAAACGAGCCACGAACATTTTTTCTTGGGTCCCCCTCCCCTTTCATATATACTCTAGAAAAATTGCAATTGTCGTAAAAAGACGTATAGATCAGTCAATCTGATCAAATGAACTAGTCCCTTTTACCCTAAGAACAAACATAAAAATTAATTTTGTAGACTCTAAACTAAAAGTAATTTGTCCAAAAGGACAAAACCTTTTTTTATTCTTCTATCAAGCATTTAAAAAACGTTGCGTTTGAAAAACGAAATGTTCGTTATACAAAGGAGCCTACTAATTCTTCGATGTATTCGTTGTCCACTTTGCAGAAATACACTAACTAAAGAATAAGGACCTCGGACAGCTATTTATGTTTTCAGTAACAGTTGAACCAGACTTCATTGTCTCACGTTAATACTACCGAGTGAAATAAATGGGCACTAAATGGCAGCAAGATGTAACGGCACAGGGGCTTGTATCATTTCACACACGCTAATTTGAATTAAACCAGTCATGATATCGAGAAAACAATAAACATAGATGGTAGGAATGCAGCTAAGTCTGACGACTACAACGAGTTTTATGGAAGATACAACAACTCTCAGATTATGAGGACGCTGCATGCAATGATAACCAATCTGGTTAAGGACAATATAAAAATAGTTGTTGAAAATGTTCAGTCATCAGTTAGAAAAGCATACAACACTAAAGTTGCTGTCTTTTCAATATGCTATTCATGTTCCATTCTATAGTAATGCTGATAATCATAGATTGCATCTTGTTTATCAGATTCTTTCCCAACTCTTTTTCCTATTGACCTGAAGAGAGTACAGAATTCAAACGTAATTTTAAATACAATGTCCTTTTATTACCATTCTTATACCAATGCCCGTCAGATCTGTTTCCTTGTTAAAATGACTGTTCCCGAACCATCTACCAAACCCACACTTACAGAGGTACGGCAGGTTGTAATTTAGCCAGCCAGCCAGTGGAGCGTCACACGAAGGTATAAGCTTGCGAAATTCCGTACCACCAGGGGGGAGTTGTGTTTCTAGTTTCCCACCTGATCTAACTATTTACTTTGGTAGCAAATTTCAAAGGCACAGATCAACTGTAGCCATGTTTCTTTGTCATAACCTTCTTCTCAAACTGAGCAAAATGGATGGGTTATAATATGAAATATTATTAGCAGCAATCAAAGCTGAAGCATCCGCTTTTCCAACAACCAACGCTCACCATTCTAGGAACTATAGTGGAGCAGCACGTGGTTTCTTGTTTCCTCTATACTAGAGACGCAAGACATGCAGGATGGAGAGTCTTTGAACGAAAAGAACTAGATCCTCACATTGAAGTTACCATATCCTTCAAGGAACTGGCTCTTACAGTGGTCTAGCTCAAACCACTTGTGACTCAAACTCATATGAGTCACATCCTTTTGACGAGGATTCCCATCTCGCCCGCTATTCATCTAATGCCCTTTATCGAGAGTTGCAAATTTTCGTTCTATGCCTGTCACTCGCTATTTTTCACAATTTCAAAACTGAACCTATAACTATTCCTTTTTATTTGGAGCGACTCTAACATCATAATAAATGTACTGTAGCAAAGCAGTTAAACAATAAAATATACCTCAAAGTGCTGTTTATACCACAGTATACATAGAACTATGGGCACATGTGGCATTTCCAGAGGTTAATTATAAAATATTCCCAAGCCTTACACATCATTTGCAGCTGTCAGAAATTACATTTTTTTCCATTGAAAAAAAAAAAAACCCTTTAAGCCTAAAAATTGTAACTTTACCGTAGCTTAAAAAACAATTTGTAAAGAACTCGATTCAATAACCATTATCAAAGCATCACTTTAGCAAAATATTTAAGCACAGCTTCGTCGATTGTGTTTTGCAGTGATACATTCGTAAACCTAATAGAGTGTGTAAATTAAGGCAAATGATTGGGGAGGAGGACCATGGAATCTTGATTACTTAAGCCCCTTTATAAAACCAGTACTCTCCATCATTATGACCACGTGAGTAGATTTAAAGAAGAATTAATTCATACCACTTTTCCAAAATTTGAACCAAAGATAACGAAGCTTGAATCACAGTGAGGTTATAGAAAATACACTTAAGTAGGTATAAAAACACTAATACAAATTGTCAATAATAAAATTTAAGGTTAGTAATTTTCAAAGTCAAAAAAAAATGCAGGTTATTCATTACTGATGAGATTCAAACACCACACTTCAAAACCAGAATATATAGATGACCAACTCAACAAATCTTGACATCTCAAGCTTATTTAGAACTAAATACAAGTCCAGTGAGAAAATTAAATGACTGTTGAGGAAAAAGTATTGTCATAAACAACGGTTTTTATGTCTAAACTATTTCGACGATAACTAAAATAATTACAGATATCGAACGAATAAATAATTAGTTGAATGACTAAAATAAAAATCTTAGGTACTTTAAAGGAGGCAACATCCATCAGCTAATTGCCTTGGAGGCCAATAATAAGCAGCAGTGTAATTCTCATCTCTCTGCCACCTTATAGGGTCGCCTTATCGATTACATAAATACAAATATATATTTATCTACACAACTAGACATTTCTGGTGATCATTAATGGACGCAAAAAGTTTCATGAGTCAATTTTTAAGCACGTTAACCAGTTATTTGCGCTTTAAGACAAGAAAACCGCAAGTAAAAATAATCCTTCCTCCAATACTCCAAATTTTTGAAGTATTCATTGAAAAATTCAAGTACAAAAGCACGACGGATTTCTTCCAACTAATAAGATATGAGAGCAAGATCAGGCACTTGAATAAGATATGGCAACAGTCATGATTACATTTTGAAATGATATAGTATTTGAAAAATTACAGACCTCAACGTTGACGGAGCAACACTTAGTGCCACTGACAAACCAACAAACGTCGAAACATTTTGTAAATTATTTTTTGTAATTTGTAAGTACCTCCACAACTATCAACAATTCAAGCGATACTGCCAGGTGAAAAATATCGGCGACAAAAATACTATTTACATTATTTATCATTTTACTCTAGTGGGGTGGGCCCAAATCTCATTAAGTAAATTTCATTGTTGATAAATTCATACATTGAGAAGTCCATCTTTTTGTGGAAACTAATAAACTATATGTGATTGTGACGATGAGATCATTGGCAGTCACTAGCAATGATTTTCCAAAAAGGCAGGTAAAGCTGCGCATACCTACACTGATCAGAAACTAGAGTGAAGAAGCACCTTCCAAGTATCCTTCATAATTAGGACAATAAATAGGATTTGCGATAGATTTTCTCAAAAAGGTTACAAGTTGAGTAGGTAAGTTCCCGACTGTCTAAAACTTCAAAACATCTAGAACAATGCAAAGTATATGTAATGTTTGTTGTTTGTTTACTATTTTCCATTATATGACTTACTTCTGGAAGTTTCATGACACATCGGGGAGGCAGCAGCCTCATTTCACCAATGCATGACTGCTCCTATTTACTGTTCATTCAGTTACACTTTGTTACTGTTTATGGACCGAATCAACTTAGGTAAAACAATTCAACTTATCAACGGACTGCTTTAAAATTATATGTTATCATAAATCAAGATTTTGTTCTAATGTTTTAAATTGGAACCAGTTGGTAATGCGAGATGATTCATTTCATTAAAAAACAGTACATTACAATTACAGGCCATTAGAAGTTGAAGGCCATGGAAAATATCTCATTCGGCTACATTTCAGTCTGACTGTGCCAGGTAGTAAAAAGTAGCAAAATATCAACTCAGTTCACAACTGATTGGACTCACCCGTTGACTTCTGGTTTCTAATTATAAGACAGTTTTCTGTGAACTAAATTTGCAATGTGGCCTCAACACGCTAGGTTTCTTCGGCGATCATTTTCCATACTAAAGTGACTAATAATACTGCAGACAACGAGACATAGAGTGAAGAAACTACAGTAATAGCAGCATTGTAGATAGGGCAATACGGGCATTGACTGCTGCCACACACTTCACAGATGTTCAATATGTACGTGGAAAGGGCATCGAATATACTTTCATTGAAGCGCTCTGAAAAAAGAAGTGAGTTGTTGAAGAAAATGAAACAACAAAATTTAAATAATCAAAGTTAACTTGAAATATGAATACTTTAATATAAAAACTTACCTGGAGCATAATAATCGTAAACTCTAATTGGTAAATATCGAGTCATGTTTGCCACGGGATACCATCTTTCTACAGTAAAGTTTACACATGTTTCACTCTCATCAAGCTGAAATAGGAAAGAACTCACAATTAAAACATTATGAACAAGTTGGCTGCTGTTTGCCTAGGAGAACAGAATAGGTAGAGGTAACTACACCAGATTGTTATCCATGATGAACCAGATTTCATTTTCCTGGGAAAATTTTTACAGAATTTCAACGATTGGTTTAACATTTCACTTGAAGACTGCTTAAGACAGAATCTAATTGGCTATGGGTTTCGCATGTCGCAATGCTATAGCAGGTTCACAGGAAGTCAACGTTGAGTGCTGTTGTCTAATCTCACTGTCCAAACTTCATTCATTTTACCCACCGCATCTCTCCACATCAACATTACACCCGCAACAATCGCTCGTTAATTTTACATTTCCTTGTGAACAATTTTTTGATGCATGATTGCATGTGAAGTTTTTTTCAGTTTGAACTGTTATCAAGGCAACTCTCAGTTTTGAAGTGCTTCTGTCTACTGCCTATAGATTTGCAACAAACTCACTTATAACATCAACTGCTCTGGCTGTGCCCAGCAATTTCTACATTGTTTGATTACTACAGCTGTTCTGGTCATCAAAATTACACTATTTTGGACAGAAGCTTTGTTAATTAGAGTTGAACAAGCCACCATTGGTTTTTGGGTATGTCGTTAGTCTGTGATTTGTTTTCCAGACTCACTGGCGCTCCCGTGGCTTGAATTATAGAAAGTTCAGGCATGGAAGTCCAACAAACTTCTTTTTTTTTCTTCAATACGTATAAAATCCAGTTTCAACTCTCTTGAGTTTCTGCAGCGGTAGGGAATTCGTTTGACAACTTCCCCTCCTTTTAGAACACCCCATAAAGTGAAAAATCGAGCTTTTTCTGAAAAGCTTCTAAAGTAGACAGTTAACACAAAAGCACTCTCAAAAACTATGCCAGTGTCACACGACAAGAACAGGACAGTACAGGACTGGTACTTTGCACCCACGAGGCACCACAACAGTTATCGCAGTGTGTTTCTTTCATATGGGCCAAATGTACAGTGGGACAGAATTGCCATCAAAGATAACTGTGGTAGCCTAGTCAAAGTACAATGGTTGACAGAGGCTATGAAGGTAGCTCACAGAGGCTTGGAAAAGATCAGGTACCACAGGCTAGTAATGGGCCGTACATTTCCATCGATTCTTCAAGCAGAGATTCATCACCATCATATTATATGATAAAGGGTACAGCAATAGAACTATCAGCATAATGACTGATAGTCAATCCTCTTGCAAGGCACTGAAGAACTACTATGGCACAACGTCAAAACTGATGATGGAGCGCACAATTCGGCTCGACTCTTCAGCAATCTCTAATAGAGTTAACGTTTATTGGATTCTTGGGGGCATAAACAGATCACTGGAAATGAGAGGGCAGACCATCTGGCAAGACTGTTCATTTACCGTACTTGTGGGGCCACTTCTCAATAGTGGAGCATCTTCGTCACTAGTTGAGAGGACTGTGAGGTAATATGCCGGGAGAATGCATCAGACTATCTAGAACATTGTGAGAGTGATGCAATCCAAACTCTTTATCTTACGACCATCACACGAGATAAGACGTAGCCTTCTGACGATGGAAAGGAAGGCCTTAATACATATAGATGAGGAAACTCCCTATCATGCCCCGACTCAGTGCCAGAGACTTGAAAGGGAGCGAGTTTTGGTCTTTGCTACAACTTCTCCAAGGGTGGAAATAAATGAAGACTCATGTAGGAAATAGCTGGCATTCCTTAGGAAGCTGGGCATGAACCAGTGAGACAGAAGAACTGGTACAAGAGTACTCAGGCTGAGATTTAAGACTCATGTTTCTCAAGCATAGCAATATTATAAATTGAAGACAATGATGGAGTGTTTTTCATATACAGTATACGCAAGAATTCACAATCTACCGATGGCTAATATACATGAATAACCATGTGATAGGTACCAGATGCCATTTCTATGAACTTACATAGTTGAAATAAAATACGACTTTTCTTCCATTGAATCGAGCTCTCAATAGATTCTGAATATTACGAGTAGTCACATAATGGTCCAACTTTTGCTGCTGAATAATGTATCCAGTTGGAATAGTAACATCTAGCACAGCCATACCTGATCTTACAGATTCATTCACGTTAACCCAACTGAAAAAAAAAAAAATAAATCAAGTCAATTGGCAGTCTCAATCGGGACCAAAGAAACACTGTCAAAGAAAACAGTCAGGTTGTGAAGGTGAGAAACGAGTGATGTCTTCTACAAACAGTCTGTTCACCACGTGGATGCTGATACCTATTTTTGTAGTAATAACTAGTATGCGATTAAAAATAATGGATATAGCACTAAGTAACTATTTAGTAGTTATTATGATAGAACAGTTTCCACCAACTCCATCAATCAAGAATTGGCAGCAAGACAAAATTTAGTCAACATTTACACCAAGTTCTTCAATCTTTAGGCAATTAAGGGGGACAAAATGTTTTCCCAGTATACAAAACTGTTAACGTATCCCCAAATTAGAGGGATCATTTAATTGAGCATTATAATTCTAACAGGGCAAAAAATCTTATCAAGATGGCGGCACAGTTTAGCATACAACGATCCAATTATTTAATGACAAATATTATCCGATCATTCGTATAGACTTCACAGCTATTTATTCGAAGTTGAGTTACAACCACAAGTGACTGTGGCATGAGATTAGATGCACATTGTGAAGCTTATTGGAAGAAAAAATCACTTTCGATGAGTGAAGTTTAAATATACTGTTTCTTTATATTAATGTAATTTGGAATAACTATTATTAAAAACCTAATGCTCAGACTATTTATATAATGCCGTTGGTCTATCATGTTTTGAATTAGCAATTTAGAAAGAGGCGAAACGCAGTGTGGAGGCCACAACTGAAGATTAATTAAATGCAGCTATTGCAGGAACATAAAATGCGTGCGGGAAGGGTTTTCAAAAATTTGTGTGAGGCATCCAAACGCCACAATACCCCACCACTAGGCTCACAGCTCACTAACACAAATCAATACCTGTCAACATGGAAACTGAATGGACAGCCACATCACTGCCATATCTCATTCTTCACACTTCAACACACCCCCGTGTTAGCACACACGTTACTGGCATCTTTCAACCTCTCAGTCTGCACTGAATTATACAGTTTTTTAGATCAAATCTGACAACTTTCATTAAATATTTATTGAAATCATACTCGAACTTTTCCACAATGACCACTGGTCATTACCAATTTATGGCTGGCACTGGTTGTACAGAAATGGGCAATACCTTTGACAGCAGCTGTAACTGATGTGAGACTTATTCCTGCCATGAAAGAATGCTTGGGTTGATAAACTGAATGCTGGCACAGGAGGTTGAGTTTGGAACCTGGCTCGATCAACATTATACTGTACGGTCATTTGTAGAATGGCAAATCCAGCACCTTTCGCTTGAACTTTCACTGTTCCCCATGCATGTGGTATCTGTGGGACAGAAGAATTAAGCATGAGTAAACTATACTGCCTATCCATCAGAAATAGTAGAAAAAGATAGTAGTATATATGAACTAAGGAAGTCCCTCACACGCAGCAAAGAACATGCCGGCAAATATGGTTCAGCCACTTCACAAGAATATCTCCAGGCTAACACTAAAACTGGTGATATACATGATAAAATTAATGTTGAAGACATACTAATTGTGTGTGCTTAACACAGTACGGGAAATGGTTAGTAAAATAATATAACATACAAAAAGATGAGAGGATGTTTATAAGGTACAAAAGACACCCATTTATGCGAAATAAGCTATTGAAAATGAGTAAAATGTGACCCACAGAGAGTTCACCTTCAAATACTTGAAGGAATCACACAACCTTTCTCTTCTTACAGTACTAGGCAATTAATTATGCCACGTATTAAGTCATCGTGATGAGTAGTAATTCTGATAATATCAACAAAAAATCAAAAGCAGCAAAAGATAATTTTTTGCTTCACCCTTGTTGTTACTTCAAAAATGAAAACGGATACAATGAGTAGTTCTATTAATATGTAAAACATTATCAGTGTTATTCGAATCTAAAGGGAAAAAATCAAACTGGGGTTAATCTTTAATAAATTGTAACGTAGGATTAGTGCAATCACATCAAATTTCATCACTTAGCACCAAAATTAAGTAAAAATTATTGTTAATTTGTTACTTAGTTTTAACAAACTAAGTAACTACCAAAGAAACATTGGAAAACCGTTTCGAAGAACAAAATGGTTTTATTTCAACAAAGTTTAGTTACGTGTTGGATCAACAGGCAGCTCATCAGTAACAAGTTATAACTGAATGTAACGCACTAAGATTTTACCTCATACATTCAATAGAGAAAGAAAGTAGAGGGAGGAATGGAATTTGGTCGGATTTATTCAAATAGACTAGATGATGAACTAACGAATGTAATTGGAATGCGGAATTTTATTCTCAATTACAATTTGGAGATTTACCATCACAAACAGTAGGGAATTGGGTTGGAGAGAAAGTGTTTACCACAATGAGACAAAGTTTTGAATAAATCAGCAAGTTTGAGGTGCCTAGTCAGCACAAATGCCTCGGACGGGCCTTCCCCAAATCAAAGAGTTTAGTTAGTCCCGATATAATAATACTCCAATCCCCAAGAATGTTTCAATTCAAAAAAACATTCTTAATGTCAATTTCAATGTTGAGAAACCAAACAAATGTTTGAAACTATTCCAAAAAAGTTTGATCCCCACTCCCCTACATGACAAAATGTTACCAATTCTTTGAAAAATGGCCCTATAATAAGTATACATATAACTTTTCTATCTTCTACTAGGTCTCCTCCAGCCAAATTATACACACCTTCCGTATTTTCTTTCTGAAAACTATTCGATACAGAATCCGTGTCCATTGGTTGCTCCCAAACTTTCAACTGTCATATTACATGGTGATTGGATAACACACATCGTTATATTATCTTTTCACAAATTCAAAGAAAACAAAATAAATTCCCCAACTATATCCAATCATAAATCATACACGAATATGAAAACCCTGAATAGATTAACGTTTCCATTTATAGCAACCCCTTGCACATAAATGAATACTAGAGGGGGGGAGTGATGTTTCCAATAACAATTTATTAAAAGCAGCTCATTAGCGATTATACAATAAATGATAGAGCAGATATAATTAGTAACAAATTAAATTATAACTTACTTCAATTCTTTGTAACTGGGCAAGATTATTTTTATTGACATGGAGAACTTTGGTATGCCCTGAAAGTGCGGTAGCTTCAATACTGACAGTAAGCCCAGATACATCTCTCAACCGATTGCTATTAGTATATTCGATGAGTGCCTTCATGGCCCATGCCGAATCCTGGAAGAAATTATAATAGATACAACGACTCGTATAAGTATTATCAATAATTTCAAAAATCGTACTGTTATAAAACCTTGTACATGACTAAAAATCGAATTATTTTGATGATAATTAGGAGGTGTTTCAAGCTAATTATACTTACTTGAGTAGAAGCCCATCCGCCATCAGTTAAACGCTGAGCATTGAGCCATTTCACAATCGAGTCAAGCATCATTTCCTTACGTGAATTATAAACCATGAGAGCGTATGCAGTCGTTTCAATATTTGCAGAATCGTAAGTGTATGGTAGTCTCGGGAGAGAGAATTGTTTTTGGTTCTCAGTTTTCGAAGGTGGCAACGGTACTCTTTCTTTGGCCCAATACATGTAACCGCCTAAACATAAAATTTGTGGTCTCAAATAATGCCCAACACAAGAGATTCAAGTACCAAGATCCTTCAAAATCCAACCCACGCTGACGTATCAGGAGAGTAGCCACTACCTGACACCTAATAATTGGCGATGCAGAAGCAGTCACTCTGAGCAGTGAAAGGTTCCACACGATATTAAAAGACAGTGGCCACAAATGTAAAGACATTACACCTCTATGGTTATGTAACAATGAATAGCCGAGCCCCCACATGCTATAGAGTCAAACAATACAATGTTCAGACGACCCCAACCTGATGAATTTCTCAAAAACCAACTGTTCTATTTCCACAAAGTATGAGGAGTAATCAGCAGTAACTTTTCGAAAGGTGGAAGTGGCAGCTCAAAATACTCGTACCATGTTTCTTGCACCTAAAAAAAAACCTGTCACACACGGTTTTTCACGAGTCCCAATCCCGAGGATATACTGATCAGTCATTGACATTTCTGGCGACACTGGGCAATGTGACAAGTCAAACTGACAGCAGTTGGGGAGCGGGATATGAGCGTAGCCCAGGAAAGAACAATAACTTTCACTGCATTGTCCTATGAGTTCCTTCAAGTAATAGAAATTGGCTCACTATATTTACTGTTTGATTCACTGTTTTCCATCAAGACACAGTCCTACACTATTAAGACCTGTACTGTCTGACTGAGCATTAAAAAATACCAAGGAAACGATACCAAACAATACATAATTAGAATAAAACTGGTCATTGGTTGTCAGGTCATGTCTCGTATCATTTACTCGTACTTTTTGATGCTGAACTGAATAGGATGGGTCTCAGAGGTGCGTGATTGCTTCAAGCTGTGCAATTGTGCTGCAAATGAGAATATAAACCGTTGGCAGCGTTTTTCCTAATTTTGCAAACAAGGTTGTGCCCATAACAACCATGGGGTTTTTCAATTGGATTGCCAAGAAGGCAGGCACAACAATAATAATCCAAAAAAGGAGTTTTAAGTACTACAAAACATATTTCTCTTAGATTTTCATGAAAGTCTCACTTTGGCGTAGTTAATATAAGCTAATGTTGTATATGCAATACAAGTTGGTCAGTCGCGGCTATTTTCTCTTAAATATGAACCCTGGTACACAAAATGAAGAGGAAATGTGAAATAAAATTTTTCAGTAGTTACATTATTTTCCTTTCTACTAACAAGGACAAAGGAAAGTAAGAAGAAGTAAAAACTGAAGTAAATAACTCGAAATTACCAACTAGATCTCACTTCTCATTACACTCCTCCCGTCTCTCACACATACCACCAGTGCCTTACCACATGTCGCAAATAGTCATTAAAAACCTATTTCCTGCTCATCACAATTCAAATTTTAGCACAAGTGTCTAAATCATGCATCAGACATAGATTTATTGGAAATTTATTTATTTACTGTAAGGTCGATTCACTGAAATGAAATGGCAGGTCACATGCAATTACACTGGAACTCATCAGAGAGTGGAGGGAGGAGGAGTGTTAAACCATCCTCCCCCACCTTTGACACGATAGCATACGGTGGAAATCATGGCAAATGTCTCACATCATGTCCTAGTGCTTTCTTTTCGTGAAGTGCTATTCCTAAAACTCTTTCAGGAAAGATGCTTGTGTTAACATTTATTTTGCCGAGTTTGTCAGGTTGTACTTCATTCGATTTACTTATAGTCCTAACTTTCCATGAAATGTCTAATTTTTGGCTGTAATTTGCAACACTTCTTCCTTGTTTTGTTTTTCTTATTTTCATGGTTATTCAAAGATTAATAGTAGTTATAGACAGTATTATTGGGTTATATGAAATATGTCAGTACTGCAGATAATTTTCTAAAAAAATTTATATCGAACAGTATGCGGTGCTGTGTGTGAGCCCAAGACCAATAGTAAGGTCCAGAGCACATTCCCCCACATGCTGCTACTTTTTTGTTCACATTAAACCCGGTTGTCGTATTTGTGAAGCTAAGTAAGGCCTAATGGACAACCCTCATCAGATGACTCACCTTCTCTTCTAGCATGACGTGCAAGCAAACTGAAGGCAGTTTCTGCACTTGATGACCGCGTAATCATAAGAGCATATGCCACAAGAGCTATTTCATAAGCATTGCCATGGGATTCCAGTAATTTCAAATTTCTTTCCAACCAATCAATGGCTTTGCTTTGGGCTGTGGCAACATCCGTACCCAAACCCTAAAATAAAAAATGCAGATATTATGCGAAATGAAGCTAGAACGTAACCAATAACATATTGATAGTAAAAAGCCGAATTGGCAGTTACTCACAGAAGTCAAATCTTTCACGGTTTCAAGCATAATGAGAACGTGTGCAGTGAGAGTGATATTTCTGAATTTGATGTCCTCATCATACCTCCATGGTTGCCTCCTTAACTCATTCTCCGGCCAGTCTACAGTACTGTTCATCTTTCTGTCTGGTAGCCAAGTCACTTCATAAAATGCTCCATACCGGGACTGATGCATTAATACCCATTTCACAGCATTCGCAATGATCTGTTGGTCACAAGAACAAAGGGGTTGTTTATAAGTGCTCTTGATCAGCACAACAGCATGCAGGTTATTGACTGATACATATATAAATGTTCTGGTAACTTACTAAAGGGTCAATGTAAATGTAGTTTTCCCATTCATAGAAAGTGGCCTCTTGGAAGACCTTTGCACAATAGGCTGTAAGCCACACACTAGGTGATGAGTGGTTCCTATGAAAGTGATACCAAGTACAGAAAATTAAAATATGAATAACAATTATTGGTAATTACAAGATTACGTAACAGAGTAGCATGAGCCCTCACGCTTATTAACTCTTCAACGCTTAAAAACCTTGTGATGTAATAGTACATCACTCATGAGCTGGGAAAGAAACCATGATGTACTATGGCATCAATGGTATTGCAAGGGTTAACTGAGCATCTCCTCGGACGTAAACTGGTGTAGTTCAATTGGAAAATATTTTGAATGAGGTTCCAAACAAGCTTTGTGAGTTGATCACAGAATTGTTCAGAACAGTGAACATAATAATTAAAACTAATCATCTGAGTTGATTTAGTACACTTTTATCCTCACAATGAATAGCTTGAAGCAATAATGACTGAACATCCCAAAAACGTTTTTCTGTTTTAGATCGTGCATTGCCTCAGAACACAATAAAAAGCAGTATAATGAAGCACTGCATACAAAAACAAGGAACATAGCACACAGAACATTACTGAATTCATCAAGTAGCTTTTTATAAATGTGCCTTTATAATTGAATAACCACTTAGTATTGCGCATAGTTGATTGGTATGTCAACGTGATATTGACTTTCATTAGCCCTACGAAATAGCAAGAGAAGTTTAATCAACAGTTGAAAACAAAATTTTGAATATGTCAAGATGTTTATGTTTTGAAGTATTCTGATTGTGAACAAGACCATGAGCACGGTTAAAGGAATGTCTGGGTCACATGAGATACTGAAATAAGATTATTACCAAACAATCCAAAACGAAGTATAGTCAAAAAACAACTTTCTTCCTATGAAAAACTATCTAACAGTAAGTTACTGACATGAAAACAATCGCTGAACGAAAGGGGCTTGAGACTAACCTGAATGAAGCGATAGGCCAACTAAGGGCCAAAACTAAATATTCCTAGGCCTATAAACAGTTAAAAACGTGTCTGTGATGCAATTTCTTGCATCAATGAGTTACACATGGATTGAAATAAATAGGTGGCATACCAGTCACTCCTGAATAGACTGAATGAACCATCATCATTCATGAAAGAAAGAGCTCTTTGATAGCCGATGTTCATGTAGTAGAAAGCTTGCCTCTCAAGCGTCCGATTCCTTTGATTAATTAGCCTCATGTACATTGCAGTGTACATGTTAGCCGCAAAGCTAAACATTGTTTGTTCAGCACAATCCTAGGAATTTCAATGATTCAGTTGAAACATAGTTGATAAAGAAAGACAGTTTGTAACAATTGTAAATGACAGCTAATGTGGAAATATCACAGAAATGTGTTTTGGCTCAGCACATAATCAAATCTTACCAAGTATGAATACATAATAGCGTATCAATTAAATAATTGACTTAGCACATTGGTTTTGTTAATCTCCCGGTCATAGTCACACACAACATCCCTCTCCAACCTCAGCATGCTCTGGGTATTAAAAACCAAATGTAAAAAAGTCAACAACCATGGTACACCAAGAAGGCAACAGCAGAAAGATACACCAACGCCTAATAAAAGGAGACCCGAGTAGCCCTCACATGGCCATTTCTCCTACTACTTCACAACCTCGTTAGCTCGGTAGGGTAATGAGCCAGCACCTTTACCATGAATGAACACAATCGAAATTCAACGTGGACTGGACAGACCAAGACAACCTACCTATATGATGACTTGGTAAGAGTAGAGAGCAATGGGAACACGATCAAAGATTATAGGCAACTACACCTTATCCTTAATTCCCTAGTTTAGTATAGTGAACGATAGAGCTAACTTGGATCTAATCTCCACACAGCCATGAGGCATACTTTCTCCCTCCAAATATTCACCCGTTCTGTAGAAGACCTATTCACCAATGCCAGCGTAATTCAGATGGCGTCGAAAAACGTTTCAACGCCAAACTATGTCATCACAAGGGCAATTACAGTTACAAATGAACGATTAAAACAATAGGGATTCGGCTCTACCAAAGGATCACCCTAACCAATCCCTGAAATTCATTCCTAAAACATCAAATGTCATGTGCTGACAAATGTGACCAATTTTGTAGCAAATTATATAACAATGAATCAGTGTTTGAGCTGGACACAATGTTGAATGACAGTCCAAACCATTGAATTATGACTGATTTAAAACATTTGTGTACTTACCATTGGTAATCCCATAAGAGAGGTTGCATTCACAGGCATAGTTGGAAATATGGGACCAACAACATCTCCAACAATGGACACATAGGCTTTGTTAGATCCAAAGACATAATACCTTGCTTCATCATAAGGAATGATAGGTGTATCAGTGACGTTAACATGCATGTATTGAAACACGTATGCTCTATTACTGAGATCCAGCAGAATGGACTGATGGCGGTACTGTGGTAAACCGTCAGCCTGTGAAAAGAAGAGGTTAAATGTAAACAAGCAACACACCTGAATAAACACTACAAAAAGGTACTGTGCTTTTTTTTCACTTTCCTCAGCCCAAAAGAATCTCTTTTAAAATAGTTGTGTTTTACAGCACTCCCATGTTGGTGTCATTTTTGCCCCCGAACTTGTAGGAGCCACAATCTTATTCTTGCATCTCAAGCCAATTGCAAACAAAAATAAAAAGAGAATGAGCTCAACAGCTCAATCAGTTCAACCATGCTCTCATAAAATCAACTATAGACAGTTCTGTTTCGTTAATACCTTATATCAGTCAAACATCATAGATGATGAAGTTTCACTACCAAGCAAGAGCACGGGCACTCACTCAGCATCCACCAAACCCTAACCTGTGGAGGGTTGTATACTGGTGGAGAGCTGTTGCTTATTTGTTACCCTGTGGAAGACTGACCCAGGGGAATCTACACTATCTAGGAGGAGTTCTTAATCTCCTTAATTTTCTGGTTTGTTCATCAATTCTACTTCACACCGATTCTCATTTCGCAGTCTTCCAACACACAGCGACACTGACAATTTTGTCAGAACCAATCTGCAAACGCTCATGATATCTCAATATCATTTCGATCTTCAAGGACTTCTTTTCACTCAATTCCAAATATTGAGTTGTTCGATATTCAATTGTTAGGAATTCGTACTAGTAATTAAAGTGTACAGTACCTGCAATGCAAATCACACTTTCAAATATTTTTCGCTCAACAATCATCCTTATACGCACCAAAACATGTAACTTCCGGGTGACAATGTCTTTGCCAATCAAAGAGGAGGCCATTACTTTCACTTCAATATCACCCAACTTGGTAGGTACTATGGGCAAATACACAGTGGCTACATCTTGTGCTTTGATGAAAATGAAAAACTGATGTTCTCCAGAAGAAGTTCGAGGATTATACGAACGAACCTAGAAACAAGTAAAAAACACGATGAAAAGCAATCTAACATTGAGTTATTCAAGTGATTGGGACAATTTAGGATTTTAAAATAAATAGGCGAACCACCAGTTTTCATAAAATCTATACTGGTTTTAGGCTGTGTTGTGGTGGAGTAGTTTGTGTGTGTGTGTGTGTGTGTGTGTGTGTGAGAGAGAGAGAGAGAGAGAGAGAGAGAGAGAGAGAGAGAGAGAGAGAAAGAGAGAGAGAGAGAGAGAGAGAGAGAGAGAGAGAGAGAGAGAGAGAGAGAGAGAGAGAGAGAGAGAGAGAGAGAGATAGAGAGAGAGAGAGAGAGAGAGAGGGAGAGGGAGAGGGAGAGGGAGAGAGAGAGAGAGAGAGAGAGAGAGAGAGAGAGAGAGAGAGAGAGAGAGAGAGAAAGAGAGAGAAAAGCGATGAAACTAAGGGGCAGTTGGAGTTTTGAAGTAGCACTACAGAAACACATCCACAAGTGGGGAACTATCTGGAAGGAATCCGTTAAAACATAATCCCATTCTACTGTTTGAGAATTACGATGTTTTAAAGTACATTTAATTTAGATCCTTCGTAGGTAAAATAAAGAAATTCGACCTGGCACCAATCAGTAAGATCAAAACTACAATAACGCCCATCTCAATTAAATTATCTTCAAACAATGATTCACTGCCCCTGTCATCCCAATATTTTTTATGTTCACCAATCCTTACTTTAAAATGCCTTCCCCAAAATGTATTCTGCCCCACGACTACACTTTACATTATATGCAGCGTTCCTGTCCTCATTTCTTGTCCTATCCTACCTTTTCTGGTCCTATTGTTGAATTTACACTATGTTTTGGTTTATTATTCATTCTGAATAATAACCCTATGTTTTCGGTCACGAAAATTTTTTTACAACCCCCCCTCAAAATTTGATACTTTACGTTTCAAGACATGGAGATTCCAAATTTGCAGTGTCCGTCCGCTGTCCGGGCCATTTGTGCCTTTAATGTGGTCCAAAAAATTCGTTCTTTCGCACAACAATCCAATTTGGTATCTAGTTGTGCCCGCCATCTCGGCAATCCGATCGGACGAAGCCCATGGTTGTTATGGACAAAAAACGGTTAAAAAAATTAACGAAACACAGTACTACACGGGAACACAACGGAAGTCGTTTGAACTTCCACCCCTCCCGCCCATCTCAACGAAATCGCCGCTCTCCTCCTCATCTGGCAACGCCGCCCCCTCATCGTAAACGCAACGCTCGCCCGCCTGACCCGGCTCTCTCGATTTCTCGTCTTCACCTCCACGAATGACTGTTTCGCTCCTTCTCAACTATTTCCGTTAGCAAAATATCTGTTATCTTCGATTGAACTTTTCATTATTCGTTTATTTTTGGTTTATTTATTTAATAGTTCGTTCGTTTCATTTTTTTGGTTTTAATACGATTCAATTTTTTAGATTCTTTCGTTTCATTCTCATTTTGGTTTTTTTCGTAGATTTTTGGTTACATTTTGATATTAGTATTTAGCGTGCGTGTTTTCATATTAAAATTCAGTTTTTTCTAGATACTTTCGTTTTTTTGTTTATTTTAATATTACGATTCAGTTCTTTTCGACCTTTTTTTGGGTTTCATTTTGATATTTTTCGATGCTGAATCGAACATGATGGGTCTCGGAGCATTAATGCTAGGTCAAGCTGATTATCCGAATAATAAACCGTTGTGTAATAATTTGCAGGGTTTTGTTTCATAACCCACCCTAAAACCCTGACTTTCCACACTTCTATCTATTTTATGGGAAATAGTCCTATCATTCGGAAAGTCAATCCATCTTTTAATTTAATTCGCCTCAACCATCCTACCAAGACTAAATGTACCCAATCTAAGTTTTCAAGCAACCTTTCCCCAAATTGATTCTATAAGTCACTCTCTGTAAACAATTCTTGCTGCTATCTGTTTCATAGTAGGTTTCTCTTTTTTCATACTTTCCTCGTTCATTAGGATAGGAAGAGCTTTAAGTATAATGCTTTGGAAAGCTGCATGTTTATTAAGTCGTTCACACCGTGAGTTCACAGTTGTGACATCACTGCACGGTGGTTTCCTATAAATATTAAAATTGTGTTTACTATCTGAGAAATGTTTAGATCAAGAAAATTCAAAGTCCCCTTCCCAACTCTTAAGTAAATTTAATTATTGAATTTAGCTGATTTTTACCTTCTAATAATTTTCCAAGCTGCCTTTCCATCTCTAATCATAACAGAATGATGATATCTATACGAGTATGTTAAATTTTGTGTCCGGAATTTATCGAAAATGTCCCCTTCTAAATAGTCCATATAAATACCCGCAAGCAACAGAGACAGAGGCAACCCCATAGCTACCCCTGGTTAGGCATACTAATTTCCTTCAAATTTAAAATAATTTTGATAAGTAGGTCAATTAATTATGATTTCTCAAAAACTGATTGATTAGAATTGCAAATAAGTTTATTTACGTCTTTGTACTCAGAAACATCATCATTTGTACATAAACTGAAAACATCAAGAGATGCCAATTTACAATTAGGTGCTTGAATATGAATGAATGTTGACTCTATCTCAAAAACTGTTTTTGTCTGAAATCTGATGATGACTTAACCGCCGAAACCGGTATACATTTTATTAAAATTAACGGCAAACATATTTTCTTTAGTTTTTTATGTAATAATGACTATCAGTAATTTCTTCGCCAGTGATCTAAATCATATACTTAAGCTCTTCGTCAGTAGAGAGGCTGATTGAATGTGTAGTTTGGTTTTCCCACGGCTAGCATTTCAAAGGCTCTACATAAAGGTAGGGTTTCCCATTAAGGTGAAGAGCAACAAACTTATTTGGCCTGAGCTGAGCCGAAGGCCGAACACATAGCTTCAACAGGAAGTATTAACTGTCTAAGTCAAGTATCTATACATCTAATAATAAGTACGATTAAAAAACTTACAATTCCATTCATTTCCACATGAACAAATTTATAGTCAGGAGATCCTGCCAGAACGACAACAGCTTCCAAATAATTGATCATGTAATTAAAAACAGTGACCCTCACTCCAACCTGCTCGCCTTGATAACATTCAGTAGGCATTTCAACGTTGATATAGAATGGTAACACAGCAATGTACTGAAACAGACGAATATTGAACAATGTCAACAATGCAGTTCAATCAAATTTATGTTCAGCTGATTCATGAAAAGAACTACTAGATGTAATTTCTTTTATGTTTATAGTGCACTAAAAAGTGGGTGTTATGAATGGATGTTATGGTAGCTACTAGAAGCAACTATTACGTAAAGAAACCAGTCTATAGCATTACGAAATTCATTTCAGAACTGAGTTGTCTATGAAATAACGACAAGAAATCTAAAATATTAAAAATACAGCAACTCTCGTGGTTAATGGAGTGGCACAATACGAGCCCATAAACTCAAAATCGATGCCATAAGTCTTAGCTAAAAACATTTGTACGGTCCCCACAGTAATTTTTCTCTGCGTCCACACAATGATGGAACAAGAGGAGTGAGAGAATCAGAAAGGAGTTTTAGGAATGAGGGCCCCAAGAATTTTTGAAGAATAATTGAAGTAAATGGTCACGCATACTTGACTGTTGGCCAACAGAATTTTTTTTTTAAAGACAGGTTGGGACAAGTAGCTGCCAACACCATAGAATCCCTATTTCAGTGCAGCTCCAATCTGGTATTACTCATCACATTAATACCTAGTTTAGTCGTAAAAACTGACAGAGATTTCTGCCCTTTCCCCTCATCTCACACAAGAAGGGTTCACGATCATTATCTCTTCTCCAACCAATCTAGAAGCCTTCTCTCTGTGTTGGTCTTCTTCTTCTTACCTTCACTGCCTAGAGGTCACATTCCTTGTTACCAAATAATCAGCAGTCCCGATACCACCTCTTCTTGCATTTTGATAGGCCTCCTGAACACACTGTTACGGTTCCAACATTATTGTTAAAAGAAAACCTATTAAAACTTACATCGATTGGACGCTGAAGCATCCCAAATCCATGAGTAGGGCTCATCCCAAAAGCTGAGATTACCCAATGAACAGGTCTTTGGGGCACATCAACTTCAAGAATGTAACGACCGTGGGGCCCAATGTTTATATCTTGCCAAAGCCAGACATTTTCATAATGACGCTGCGTTCGGCTGAATCTGAACTTCCTGTAGTTCTGAAGCTCGGTAAAATTGTACCTCGGACCTAAGGAAACCAAAAGAAGAATGAAATACATTATGACAAAAACTGGGAAGAATATTAAGTATCAACCAGAAGGATGACGTCAAGGAAAGAGGCTACTTTATTAGCTCATTAGCAATTACCAAATGACCACTGCTGATGTATTTTGGGAAACTCGCCTCTGAAGATCCATCAAGTTATGTCCTTAAAAGGACCTAAACCCCTTCTAATCATCGATTCTCCCTACTTTCAGAGAAACTTCAAAAATAATTCGATACTATTTCTGTCAAGCAAATGAAAACAAATATCACTGAAGCTGGGATAACTCATTCAATCAACCCGTGACCTCCCAATTGAAGATGGAACTTGTCTGATCTGCACTGGACATGTAAAGTGGACACTGACCATAATAGGAACACGTAAAGTAAGTCTATTAACGTGTATAGACCAAACTGGACATTTCAGTAGTTGAAAAGCAACAAACATAATATTCAGGTTTCACTAACATCATATAAAATAAATGTTGAGTGGAACAATTCTCAGCAGAATTGTGGTAACCAGTAAATCTAGGGTAGTTACTTCCACCAAAACACTCACAAAAGTGTTTATATATTTCAAAGGGATTTGAATGCCTCCTAAACTCTCATTCAACCAGCACCTACTGATAGTCAGTCTCATGCGTTTCCACATCTCCACTATTTTCCTCTTCAGTTCCACAATCGCAAGTATTCAAACAGTAATTCACCCACATCAGGTTTTCATTAGGCTCAAATTTGGGTTGGTGCTTCCATTTTTGAGGACCTACACTCCTATCTATGTTTAGAATGTCTTCACAACCAATCATACTTTACTAACAATAGAAAACGAAATTGTCAAACAAAATTTCAAACACTAAATCACTGTTTTAACAAGTCCACGTTTCATACCACCATTTTTGCTGAATTATATACATTTTAAAATATAGTGAGATCTTTTGGGTATAACTAGTCCTAATAATGACAATACACATCAAAAGGAGTCAAAGTTTAAATGAAAATAAGTTACAATTTTAGGAATATTCCTTACAGCCAGCTTCATCGGTGCCATCTTCACAATCCAAGTGACCATCACAGTGCTTTTCAATTCTGTAACATCTACCATCCAGACACTCTCCCAGACCCTGGCTTCTATTGCAAAGCTCAGGTCGCCTAGTCACCTCAACATCGGTGAACACTTGAAGTCCGACATACCTGCAAAAGAAACCATAATGAAAGTTGATAATTACGTACCATCGGAGGAACAAGCTCACAGATATAGACATTTAAAGCTCAAAACTCACTCAAATGTTCGATTTGCATCAATACCATACGTGGAAGATGGAAAGTAGACCAATTCATCAGGATCCCCTTCGTGAGACTGCCAGACTTGAGAATACGTTCCATTCGTTTGCTCATCGAATATTGCCATTTTCTGAAGAACCTGGAATAAAATGGTTTGCTCTAAATGTAACTATTCTTTTAAAATGTCATAGAAAGTCAAGTAGTTGAAATGGTGTCAAAAAACTAGTCAAACTTCGAAACAAACTTTAGGATAAAGATATCTGCAGAGGGACATTTGGAATTGGAAAACTACTGAGGAAAAAATGTCAGTTACCTTAGCATAAGTAAGTTCATTTCCAGCTTGCATGGTATAAAAAGCTTTGTCAATTCCAGACAACCCCACGTATGCTCCAGGTTCTCCATATATTGCTACTTCGACCTTTTTCCCAGTCCTCGCTTTTTTATTGTTGATGAAAACAGTGAACTGGAAGAGCAATGAATGCAGTCAGAATTAAGAACAACATTCAAGATATTTACACAGGTTAATTACACAAAGGGATCAGCAAAGCAATTCAATAGAACTGACTATGCTATGAATAGAGGATGGTACACCTATAGCGACTGGAATGTCTCAAAATATTAGAATGATCGAGTGTGCAGTCAGAGCAGATATGAACTGGTTGTGTATTGAGAAAGAAACAAGGATGAAATGGAATGAAAGGGTTTTGTACGTAACTTTTTTTACATCTGCCTCTTTCATGAATGGATCTTCCATAAATCAAGTGTAATGCATGTGGGCAATCCAAATTATTACTAAGTAATTATTGCCATTTGAGTTGATTATTTTACAAAATACTAATCATTTATTTTATTACAATCAATACCTCGCTCCTTTCTTATTGTTACTACCAATAACATTTAAACAGTGTTGACATAAGTGAACTGATATTTACAGCCAACATAGTCAATTCACTTATTTAAATCTAGAGGAGAATCGACTTCAAAAACGTTTTGATTTGGATATTTGCTAATGGACAAGACTGCCAAGACATGTTCACGGGCAACCTAGCTTGCCCGCGTGGTGTGAGGAAGGCCTGAATGGCAGGAAGATGAGTCTCTTGTTAGAAGTTGCTCCCGAGGTCTACCACTCAAGTGTGCTCCACAAGTTATATTTCATTTGCTTTCTGCTCTTAATTTGGTTTCGTTAACTCAATTAATATCATACAAGAAAAAGTTTCATATAATTATTATTTATTATAATAACATTTCATTATCATTTTTAATACTTTTCACCTCCCCCCCCCCCCCCCCCCGGATTTAAGTTATGTTGGAAAGGATAAGTTTGTGACATCTGCTACCCAAAAATGGTATCACTGTTAGCGACTATCGTATTTTTAAAATAAAAGAAACATTTATAGCACATCAAATGACTCAATGAAGTACAGGCGCAGTTTTTTTTGTTTTGTTAGAAATGTGATTCAATTTGTAGAGGTTTACTATTAGTATGTTTAAAAGACCAAGCGTCACATTGCCTGAGGCAACAATTTATAAAACCTCTAGTCCACAAATTACTCATCTAAAAATTAGAGTATTATTAGACTGATTCATTAGGACTTACATTGTTTCTCGAAATCCCATTCACAGGGAATGTTAAACTATCAGCAACTATGTCACCATGCCGAGCAAAAGTATACACAACTACTGTGGCTGCAGGAGCCATTTCTGCTGACAGTGTAACAGCAAATGTTTTAATATTGCTGTTCATTATTTCTTGGCTACTGTGCAAAACAATTCCTTTGGACATGACCAGGTAATCAAAAGATTCCATGATGAAGTTGCTTTGAACATGGAATATTATGTATTCTCCAACCTGAAATAAATAACATTTGTTATTAGATAAAGGTTAACCAGTTGAATATAGCAGGTAAATAAACAACTTTGGAACTTATAAATCATGTTATACCAGGTATGTTTCCTTATCAAAATGACTGGTTCTTAACTCATAAGACAGTTACATCAGTCAGGAGGTTGAAGTTTCGCTAACTTGAAAGGGCCCAGGCACTCGCTCAGTATCAACTAAACTCAACGTGTGGAGGCACGGCTGGTTGTCATATCCAGTCTCCCAGAGGAGAGCTGCTGTAGCCTGCGTATTATGACACAGGGGTATGACCCAGTGGAATTAGTAACGCCTGGGAGGAGTTCTTAATCTAGTTTCCCGCCTGATGTAATCATTTACTTGGGTGGCAAGTTTCAAAGGACAAATCAACTGAGGCTATGTTTTTAGCAAACTGGGTGAAACGGTAATAAGCTTGCTCAGTAGCAATCAAAGCTGAAATGTTTTGCAATTCGTTCAACAACTGTCACTTACTATTGTAGGAACTACAGGGGAGCAGCATGTGGTTTCTTGTTTCCTCCGCACTGGAGGAGCAAGACACGCAGGGCAGAGTCATGTTATCATACTACTAGTATGTTTTCAATGCGAAATTAGGTACTTTGATACTAAGGTTATATCATCTTACTTTCCAAATGACGTCAATTGTGACGCAATACTAAAATTTCCCTAACCCCCAAAACATTGAAGGTATACATACAGACACTCACTCATCCGTCAGGTTTATACAGCTACTTTCAAGTTCTGCTGGGTTAGATGAAAGTACTGATGTGTTTCGGATTATATCTCAGCCCAACAGAAGGTTGGGAAACAGGGATATGCATAACAAAATGTGGGCTGGGCTGGTAGAAGATACTTGACCAGTTTGTTCAAAATCAGTTCAACACGTACCCAGGATGTCAGATGTTGGGGGGGGGGGGGACTTGTTTATACATGTCGCGCCCTTGCTTTCATTCAGTGGAGAGGTGATTGCGGAGTTTGACCCATGGGGCCAGGCTGACATACTCAAAGCTAAGACTTTTAACATGTTGAAAACTAAATTGCAGTAGAATGAAATATCATCTTTTCCATACTTGCTGCCCACATACAACATGGTAACAAGGATTGTCAACATTTAGTTGGGATGACAATGACAAGAAGACTTGAGAAAGCAATTGATGACAACAAAGAACATGAATGAAACACACTACTTCAATGGGAGGTCTAACCCCCTTTATTTTTCACTCAGAGGGAGCAAAACACACTATCCCAAGAAAATTACTTTTGCAGCGAACTACAAATTTCTGTGAGGAAACCTATACTTCACTGTAAACCTCACAAACACAGAACCTGGTTGCAACTCTAATAAGCAGCCTACACTACACTAAAACACATAAATCTTCAATACAATTCACTGTGCACAATCTTAGTCTTACTTTAGCATCAGTTGTTGATGTGCTAATCTTGATGTGGTTGTGAGACGGAGAAAAGTGTGAAAGTAATAATAATGAAGCCTGTGCACTGCTAAGGCTGTCCCGGAATGATGCAGTGATTCGCATAGAGTCAATAGCATTTAGTGTTTCAACAGCTCGTTTATTGTCCCCTTCAAGACCTGTAACACGTTCATCAAGGAGTTCATCAAACCACAATTGCACAGCCAATACACATACTGTGTAACAATTGACACAATACACCTATTATCATAATCTTCACATCGAACAAACCAACAATTCAAACTAAAACTAATGTTAGTTTTTCCATGATGTACAACACCCGCAGGAAAGTTTATTGGGCACGATACATTCGATGAATCAAGTTTGAAAATAGCTAGGCACAAATCTTAAATTCATGTACACGCTAACCAGTAAATCTAATTACCTTTGAGATTTTGTGGGACAAGAAATGCCAATGAAATTATGATCATTTTTCTCTAGTGGCCCAGCCTAAGGATTATGTCAATGAATGGTGACTGCAATGATCTAGTAAAATGTGTCCAGGTAACAATAAGAGATTGACTAGACTAAAGAGACACTCAAGAAAAGCACAATGTAATGCAGAAAGCAAAGGCAGTTGGCTAATGAGAAGACTCTTGTTGAATCCACTTAGCGACAGATAACAGACAAGATTAGTATTGGATAGTTGACATTTAACTCTAGCATTGGCACAAAAATTATTGTACAATTCATAAAAGTGCTATTGAAAGCTGTCTGAACAATAAAATCAAGAGAAGCCAGATATTGGTAATTCGCTGAAAGGATGAGATACTGCAACTATATATTTTGTTTTGGTATTATTAGCCCTTCAATGAAAGACATGATCTTGGGACAATCTTACACTTGGGACCATTTACGAATGTTTCAAACCTGTGACATCAAATAGGGAAGTTCCTGTTCGATTTTCCTATGCTCAACAAAACTTAGTGTTCTTGAGAATTCAATAAGGTTCTGTTCCTAGCAATTGTGGCGTAGCCTTCTACACTAAATCTCTTTGACGTTGACTGTAGAAATGGTTTACAATAGACATCCCCCTATTTTCGTGGGAATCATCACAAACCAAAAACACCGCCTCCATTTAACTAGCAAGCTGCTTGAACAAAGTCAGTTATCCTGTTACCTAGCTGTGATCTGAGGTCTATCTTCATCTCCCAAATGCCACTGTACTCTGCAGACATTTTAAGGGGATATGTTTCTATGTTACGACGACCGGCAGACCTAGAGATTACTTCTGCTGAGACATCCATTTGACCGGTAGCCAATCTCTCAGGCGACAAAGGTGATCCATCATGGAAGGAAACTGCAAGCTATAAACAAAAATCAGATGAGATCAGTGCCGGACGAAAAAACATTGAAAAAAATACTAAAATGGGAGGCATAATAAAATATCCTGGATTTCATCCCAATAAATCTGAAACAAAAATATCTGGTGCGTAGGAACACACAACTTTACACAACTTCCATAAATTCGACGATGGGCACGGTATCTTCATTCAACACATTTCTATGCAAACATTTATGGGGAACAATATGTATGTACTGGTTATTTGAGGGTATCTGGTACGTTTGATTGAAAACATTGGAGCTGTTTTTGAGAAAATTGGAAAAACCATAAATTAATGTTCAACAAATTTCTTTTTCAGATCTATCATGGCTTATACCTCCATTCAATGGATAAATAGACTGTCAGGGGAACATTTATTGAGAACAATTCATAAGTGTTAATTAGGTGAATCATTGAAGCCATTTTGCCAAAAAGTGAAAAATCTGTTGTCTCTCCATAAGCCTATATCTCGGTTCACCAAATATTCATGGACATATTTATAGAGAAAAGTTGGGTACTAACTGGTAGAAGATAATTTGAAAAATTAATCACAATAGTTAAAACCATTTCCAAGAAAAATGTGACAAACCCTAGTTTTGGGTCAACCACCCTCCTTTCCAATATATGGAAGAAATCCCTCATAACCTTATTCTTGGGGCATGAGAAAATAACATCAAAACAAAAAATAACTAGCTCAATCAGTTCAGCTGCTCCCCCAGAAATTGAACTACAGCCACACACACTTCTTATTCTTTTTTACTTTCCTTGTTTTTTCAGAGCTCGCCATAAATGGAACAGTGGCACTCGAAAAAGGAAACCAAATGAATAATAGTTAAGGAAATGAGGAATCTGCTGAGACGACTCTACCCCGGCTCTAGGGATAGGAGGATCATGAGGGGGGAGGAAAGAAAGATAAGTGGATATTAGACGATAGAATGACCACCAGCTCTGATACAATCCAAGTAACACCTAGTTGGTGATACTTAGAAGAACGCCTGCTCACACACCCAACTGACACATGTCCTCTGCACTTTTCTTGCACCACACTCTGTACCCAGACACAGTAGATGCTGCTATTCTGATGTTACCCACCTCCACTCCACGAGCTTCCGAGTCATATTTGCTCTTCTTGGCTTGCCACGTAGATACACACACACAGACCTCACACCAAAATTGTTCAGGTTCTGTATGCCCGAAAATGTAAAGACTTGAAGAAAACCAAACGTTTTTTACACAACCGTAATACTTTCCTTACCCTTTCGGGCAGCAGAAAATAATATGAGACACCCTTCAATTTCATCTTAATTTGCAGACAGCAAAGGTTCCTAGTAATCAGTGCACAAAAATCATGTTGGTAGCCCAATAAGTTATTCACAGTTCTTGAATAATAAGAAACTACAAATGAAATTTAAGAATTCAAACTAATGTCATCCCTTGGGCTAAATTTGTTCATTTTTTCCTAAAATTCCATAACCAAAATATATTGTGATAACAGTCCCATAAATTACATACACATACCTAGAGTTTTTCTCCGCTTTTCCGACCACAATAATCACATTTTATTTACTATGGAGTTTTTAAATACTAGAAGCCCCAAAAATTGAGTAAAAAATGTAGCCTTAATAATCAGAAAGCAGTAACGAATTTACTTACATAAGCTGAAAATGGCATCGCTGGTTTAAAAACTTGTGGAGACCCTCCAAGGAAATTAACCTGTACAGATGAATTGAATATCCTTGCCACAGAATAGGCAGTAATTACTTCGTCGAGGAACCTTTCTCCAACAGTGGCAGTTACCATTACTTCCATTCCATCAAGACTATTCACATGTTTTTCGAGTTCAACAATTGGGTAACGAAAATGATAAACTCCATTGAACTGTAAAGGACAAATGGAACTAAGTAAATTTGACAACAAAGTTTATTGACTAATTAGTAGTGAAAATGTGAAGTCGAACTTACGAATCTAAGATGTGGCAAATTTTGGTCAGCTGAATAGTAGTAAGAAGCAGGGTACCAGAAAGGAACGGCTTCGTCCTGCAAGAACAGATAACCTTTAAAAATGATACTACCAAAGAATCATAACAGCTCCATCGCAAGAAATATTTGATAACTTACAAATGTGAAATATTTTTCTACTACTTCGGTGAATCCATAATTAGGGTCAGTGGTCCTGAAATCATTCTCTCTTTTGATGGGTCTGATAGTTGCTTTTAACGTAAGATTGCCATTAACTGGTGCACCACTAGTGTAGTTCGCCATAACAACCCCAGTCACATATTGCTCGGAAGTGAAGAAGAATGCAGGCATTGTCACATTTACCTAAAGAAAAAAGTATAACAGATGATGAAATACAAAAACTCCAGCTCAGTAGCACTAGCCGGGACGAACCAAACTCGTCCAGGCACCTTGAAAGGTCTTGCCATGGCCGCACTCAATCAACAGATCCGCATCCTGCCCTGCCTTTGACAAACATCATGAAGTAAGAAAGTACCCCTCATTTTCTCAAATCCAGCCTGGATACCCAGTATTTACGTGGAAATGGACAATCTTTGTACGAATGGCCTGGTACCTTCACACGCCTGATGCTACCCAACAAACACGCGTGAATATTTTCAACACAGGCATCACGCGCTTCTCCTGAAATGGACCAGAATGCCCCTGTAGTTTCTAAGAGGGCTACTGATTAGTGCATGGTAGTCACAGCATCTTTCCACACTATTACCAGTTCTGGATCACCTGAGGGCAATTGTCCTCGGAGAAGGAGAGAAGCTCGTCATTCACTGAGAGATGAACACAGATTCTCTCAACCCTGGATGTCGCAGCTGTTTGGAATAAAGATGTACGATCCACAGATGATGTGTACACCAGAGACCATATTGCCAAGTGCCTGTTTATTTTTCAATAAATTTTATAGTACTTAAATCAAAATTCTCTCTCTCTCTCTTTGCACAAAATTAGGTTCCATTTTGTTGAGTGACAGCAGCCCTCTGATTGTATTACATAGTGGGAAACTGTAGTGTTCATTAGTACCCTTCGTGAAGGGCGGAGTGATATACCAGGACGAACTACAGTCTTCTATTTGTCAAAGGCTGACTGGACACCTCAAACTTCTCAATTCACTCAAAACTTGGGTGTCAGCAGTTTGAATGGGGCTATTATCTCATCGAGGTACCGCCTGTCACCCGCGCTTGCTAACTCCATATTCCCAATTACATTCAGTTGGTATTGTACATACTCCCCCACACCTAGTGGGATATTGTACAAGATATAGATACATTGCAACTTACCTCGAATCTAGTTTGGTAATATTCTTCAACAAGAAACACAAACTCTTCAACTTGTTTTTGTGCAACAACTTGAATAGACCAATTACCAAAACGAGGTTGATCGGAGAGCTGATAGCTAAGGCTAACTGTACCAAGATTAGACTACAAAATGAAAACAAAGAAAAATATAAGAAATAGCATTGAACAATTTGATTGTAAGAAACAGGGACACACTAATGTTATCTAACACAGACCACACTCAGATTTAATGTATTCTGACTTTTTCTAGCTGGTTACATACTTTTCTTGCCATTTGGGTTGAATAAAACAAAAGTTAGTAAAAAGTTGAGCACTTGTTGAGATAAGTTTTGTTATTGTAATTAGTGATTTTGTGATCAAACATGTGTGGTAAATTCAGCTAACTAGTCCCTACACTTGTTTCGAGTGTTTGTAAGCCCCAAACTTTTCCATAGAAATGCGTTGAACAAAGATATAGGATCTATGTACATAGCATATCATTGAATTGAAGAAGTTAGGAAACTTGTGTGTTGTATAGAACCACATATTCATCAATAAATTGGCTTTTCTTTGTGAAATAGTATCAATTAAATCACATAGCAATACATTTCCCATTGTATAAAAACACTTTTTGTTTTTTTTCTGACATGGCATTCAAATGGTGTAAGCGAAATGGTTGAATTTACAGATGCAGCTCGTCTGACTAAATAACACAATCGAAAATAATTTCCAAAAATTCACATGACTCCAACCTGTCGGGACAGCCATCTTCTCATTATGTACCGCTTGGGATCAAGGATGTAAACGTCAATAGTACTATCGAAAGCTCTCAGCTCTGTATTAATGGGTATTGCTCTGAAGTTCACTGCAACAAATAAAAGAAGTCAGAGAGAGTTTGTACGTATAACTATCAAACAGTTAATTGCTTTGCATCTTTACCAGTCTCTCCTTGTATATAAATAGGTTTGTCCGTTTGAATGAATATAGTCATGGATCGCTGAGAAAACGTTAATTTGGTTTCATTTACAAAAGCTGAACCGCCATATAAGGAATTGTACAATCCCTCAACGCGTAGCTTGAAATCCCCTTTCACACTGGTTGGAGGAACCTGCAGAAACACAACGCATATAGGGTACAGAAATTATCCTTTCTGCTTTAAATACAATCAATATATAAATCTCTCTCATCAAGTGCTAAAACATAGTAATAGCTTAACATATCTTAGACCCACGACAAGATAATAAAATTAATATAATAATAATGGGTTTATCTACTAGAAAATACATGAAAATTATACATACTTCAAGAAACGAGAAAATGAAGCTAAATTGGTTTAGGTGTCATGTCTGAATTGAAGTACTCTCATCGGACATAGGAAAAAGAGCATGAATTATCAGGTACTCGGCATCACACAACTTTCCTTAGCTCAACACAAATTCACCCAGTTCATTTGAACTCCGTAAAATATAAATCCACGGTGGCACAAAGCAGTAGACCTTACCCGTTATTGAGCAATTGGTTAACAGAGAGTGATTAGGCTGTACACACTTTTTTTTTGAGAAGGATAATTATCACTTTTCCAGAGATATCTGGGGAAAACTTTTGGAATTTCTGGAGTAATCATTATATATCTTATGAGCGTTATTAAATGCTCATTGTATAGGTACTTATTGTAGTACCACGTAGATTTTTCTGAAGATTCTACTACTTTCCAAGTGGAGTTTATAAGGGGAAAACAGCGCTAATTGTTGTTACGTCCTGCTCTCTATCCCATAACTTCTCTGATGGAGATTATGCTGAATAGCAACCTAAACCATCGTTCCAGCTCCTCCGTAACATTTATTATCTAGACCAACCTATTTTCCTCTTGAGAATAATCAACCAAGAATGCCTCTTCAGGACTGCTGTGTATCTATGCTACAAACTACTATACAAGTCAAGCAAGTATTTAAGTAGTCACACCTAATCATAATTTACAACGAATTTTCTCTCCATTGAGAATAAAATCTGAGCTATTAACTTCTTCCTTCTCAGAACTCGAGAGTTCTGAATTAGAGAAGCAGAAATCTTCCACAATGATTTTGATATTTATACCACATAGATTCAAGGAATCCTTTCATAGAAACAGCCAGCCTTTGGAATAGGAACATAGATCTAAGATGTTGTTATGTACCACCTAAACAACATTACAAAAAGGTTTATGTAACTACTCTAGCTAGAACCAACTGCCAATCAATGTTACCATACCATAAACCATCATCCCATGCGTTAATGTTACCATAAATGTTCGCACTGAACTTACACGAATCATCAACATCTCTGATATTCCAGGTTTCATTGACTGTGACGCAGCTCCCATCTCCACTCCATTTCTCTGAATTGATGCCCGTACAGTTAATGAATACTTAGATTGTAAAATCGTTGCAGCTAATTTGAAAACTTGACCAGGTCTCACCATGCGACTGGCTACAATGAAATAACTCCTGCAACAAGTGATATTGAAAATATTCTAATAAGTACGGGTAAATTAATGCACGATGAACATTTGAATAGGTTTATGAAACCATAGTACTAACGGTTCCTTAATGATGACACTATTATCATTAGTATTGGTATTCCAAGCAGAGCCCTGCTGTTTGTTATTTAACCAAGGGCGAGAATTAGATTGTAGCCCTCCATCATCTTCTTGACAAGACGCAATTGAAAACATCAAGGCACAAGTTACCAACCAGGACCTAGAACAATATAGTTTGTTAGTGCTACTAAGGTAGAAATATATGAACAAAGATGGAACAATGCGTAAAAGTATCTCCGATGCACAATGCACATTTTGAGATGACATTACACTGCTTTAATAGCATTTCATCTCTTTACTGCATTAAACTAATATCATGAAGAGACCTGAACTCGTTGCACGCGTATTGCCTCTTTTTTTAAAAGGCCCAAAGCCCTTGTAATTAATGATATATACAAGCAAGTCACTTCTCTTGAGTATTAGGGTGAAAGAAACACATGACTGTAATTTAATGTGAAACTGCATCCCATTCCAGGTGTATGCGGACTTCTGAATTTCAATTGTGATTTGTTAATAGAAAACAGGGTATGACAGGGCATACAGTACTTGCTTCAAACCTTCTGTCCACACCCCATTTACGGACTCGTTAACTCCCAGAGCAATATCAGTTCAATTTTCGAGAACTGGCCGAACAAGCCAACACTCATCTTTGAAGGCACAAAGCTTATGCAGGTGAGGTGGTGGGTTTGACAGATTCCAGTAATGCTCTGCTAAGCACAGCCCTTAAGAACCAGATATGGTCTTGAGTTGAGTCAGGAGCCTCACTGAACAAATCCTACATAACCAAGATATGGACGTAGAGAAGCCTTCAGTCACACCCACACAACATAAGTTTTTCTCGTCTCTCTCTCTCGAATTTTCCGTACTTGCTGAACATCCGTTAGTTGTACTGTATCACTAACCACTCATCATTTGTTATGTTCGGCAGCGTCCGATCACAAGTTCCATGACCACCCACAATTTGGTTGTAAACCCTCAATCCGCGTATTATCAAGGAGTTGAACCCGCGCGGATGTTTCTCGAAGGTGAAATTAGGCCGAACGTGTTGAAATGAAAGCATAACGCAGCCCGTAAAACTAATTACAGAACGAAGTAGGAGGGGCTCTCAACGAACAAACTGATTTGAGTAAAACCGTTGAGACGACAAAGCAGAATCACGTCTCATGAGCAGCCACTCAGTGGGACGTTCTTAGTCGATACTTTTCCCGCGTTCATTCACAAAATAAACGGATGAAAGCAAAAATTAGCGAGCGAAAACTAAGAAATTGGTGGCGGGTCGCATAGAATACATCAGTAACGTGAACCCTTGCGAGACGTGCCGATTAGTCGTTACCTGAGCGTAATATCCATGGTTGTATAGGTTTCCTGAGCAATGGGGCCAGTAGATTTTGAATATAAGTTCAATATGAGCGCATAATTGACTACTGAATCACATAATAACAAACGCCACGCCTTCTAAATGGATGGCTCATCGCCTGGTTACAAACAAACAAGGGCCGACGCGAGGTTCCCAATTCGTGTCAACAACAATCTGAAGTGAATCCGCTTCGCTCGCCCTTGAACACTCGATAGCCACGAAATAATCGATTACTCTACTCCCGCCCACCGCCAGCAAATTCAAATTTCGTTAATTTTGCTGTTATTTTCAATCCCGAAAACTTTTTCCAACTAACTTTTCCTATTTCAATTCAGTGGTCCAATACAGAAATTTTTAGTAGAAATAATCCGGAAGTTAAAAGAAGTTGAAGGAATTTTCGCTTCAAGCGAAAGATACGCACTTATTTTTGAAGCAGAATACGAAAAACAGCTGCACTCATAGAACATTTCAGCGAACATCTTTTACCGCTAAATTATTAATGGGGAAACTCAAAAATAAATCCGAAAAATAAGCCAAAAGTGTTTACACATTGCTTCCACCTGTTGAGGATAAACATCTATGGCCAGTCGGGTTTATAGTTCTCATCTTGAAAAAGTCTGTGCAGTAAGAAAAACCCGATATTACTTCTACTTGTAGGTGGTTAGAAGTGAAACAACAAATGTTCATTGAACGTACTTGTATAGTTAATGCTGATACCACTTTGAGAAATGGTCGATGAAGCGGCAAATAATTATCTCAGGACTGTTCAATTTAATCGGAAGTGAAGAGACATGATTAACACGATGAAATGAGAAGGGGACCCCAACAGAGCAACTAACTGTGTTCTAGTACGTTAAATATGAAATGTTTACTTAACCCATTCAATGTAGGACCTTCCTAGCGCTCTACACTCCCCTACTGAAGTCATTTTTGAAAATAAATTCATATTGCAGTTAAGATTCTAATTCTAAATTATACTATAACAGTCCCTCGCTTCAAATTTTTTGTATTTAGTACATTTTTCCACATGAGGTAATATTACCTCATCAGTAGGGGAGGAGAAACTGGGTATGCAAACCTGCAAAACACTGGGTTTTTCTTCTTTACGGATGGGGTAATATTATTTTATACCTGGTTTTCCAATGATTACATGGTTATTTTATGAAAATAACTTATATAATTATGGAAGGTGGTGAAGCGAATTAGCAGAATAGACCAAAAAAAAAAAACCCCGAGAGGGTAGTAGTAAATGGACTGTATAATCCAATTGAGTGCCGACTCACCTACTCGTCGTCGATGACTTCTGTGTTCCGATCGTTGAGATCCGGCTATTAAAAAAGGATTAGGAGATGGAAGAAAGTTTGCAGGGAAAGAAGAAGGAAGAAAAAAGGAATAGTTTGAGTAGTGTCGCAAGACAACTGAACAAAAAATGGACACAAAGGGTGTCGAGAGTTTCAAACTTATGGACAGGCCAACTTGTCTCAGAGGACATCAAGCGCATAATGGTACACGAAAGGATTCGCTCAGGTCAATCGGTGGTCAGAGCCAAAAAGGGCCAGCACATGCCCTCTGATGAGTCGTTCTTCAACTACAGCCCGAAAGCTGCTAAGCCAGCAAAACAGCCAAGGCAGGCTAGACGGCGCAACCACTCCCCCCACCCTAAAGGGCTGTCCAGGCCTTTACGATCCTTGGAGTCTATAGGAAATGCGGATTAGGAACTGCGTTACCCAAACTGGCAGCTCCATGTTGTGATAGTGCCGTAACAGGCTCCAATATCCTGTAATGTCTACGCATCACGAATGTACAAGATGAGTAGAAATGGCTAGTTTGGTGGATTCAACAATAACAACAACAACAATAACGATAATAACAAACTCAACAAGGTATTTTCAGAGCGTGGGAAGGTGGGTTTATTGAGTTGGCAAAATGCACAACTTCACCACTGGGCGTACCAACATTCGGTGCCCAACTCGTATTTTGGCAACTCGTACAGTGCCATCGCTGGAAGGGAAAACCTCATCAACTATACCTAAGGGCCAGTGGAGGGGAGACGTGTTCTCTCGCATGACCACTACCACTGTGCCCTGAGCCAGAGCGGGAACCTTTTCACCCCATTTGGGTCGCTGCTGAAGATTGTGTAGGTACTCTTGGTTCCATCGTCGCCAGTAGTGCTGCACTATCCAATCTACACGTTGATAGTGGTCCAGACGGTTTGAAGGTAGATCGCTGAGGTTTTGGGAAGGAAGATGTTGCAGGGTGGAGCCGAGCGTCAAAAAGGGGCTGGAGTGAGAGCACAAGGGGCAGTAGGGTCGTCAGACAGAACACAAAGCGGTCGGCTGTTCAGTAGGGCTTCAATTTGGACTAAGACTGTCGTCATTTCCTCGAAGGTGAGAATTTGAGAACCGATAATCTTTGAAGATGAGTCTTCACGCACTCTTGATGTTGGCCTCCCATATCCCGCCAAAATGGGGAGCAGCGGGGGGTTCAGCCGCCATTCTATTCCTTGCTGATTCAATCCTTCGCGTATCGCCGAAGAGAAACTCGACAGCTGTGAACGAATACAACTCTTTCAAGTAAGTTCGAGCCCGATGAAATTTGTACCCTGGTCGGAATAAATAACCTTGCATGGTCCACGTCGAGCCAAAAAACCGTTTGAAGGCCGCCAAAAACAGGAAGTTGAAAGATCGCCTGCGAGCTCAAGTGGACCGCCTTCGTGGACAAACAAATAAACAGGCACAGGTACGCCTTCTGTCCTCTTCCTCCTCTTCTACGTGCAGTGGTAATAGTGAAAGGCCCAGCATAGTCCACTCCACTGTTAGTGAAGGCTTTAGCCTGCTGTAAGCGGATTCCAGCGAGCGGTGCCATCATGGGATGGGTAGGTTTCGGTTTCAAGCGGAAGCAGATGTTGCACTTATGCACACATCGTCTAATTAAGTTCCGGGCGGATAGGATGCAGTACTTCATCCTGAGCAGTGACATTAATAAGTACGGTCCTGTGTGCAAATTCTGTCGGTGGGCTTCATCAACAAGAAGCTCCATGTAAGTGCCCTGCTTTGGCAAAAAGAATTGGGTGCTGACGATCAAAAGACAAAGAAGACTTATGAAGACGCCCTCCCACCCTGATAAGTCCATTGTCGAGGAAAAGTGACAGGCGCTGAACTAAAGGTATCTTGTTAAACCTCCTCGAGGGGGCCATAGCCGATTCACCTTTCAACACTTCTAGTATGGCAGGAAAATTTACCCTCTGCACGTACATCAACCAAAGGTACTCAGCGTATTGCAATTCAGGGAGCTGTAGCGGTTGACCTTTGTATGGAGATGACCGTGGAGTTCGTCGTAGAACCCACGCAGTAATGCGGTGTAGACGTTTCAGAGATGATACTCGACACAGCAAGGGAGCCAACACCCATTCTGGTTCTTTTGTCGTAGTCAAGGTGACTACTCTAATCTGTTCAGGAGGTGAGGCGTCAGATAGTTGTGAAACATGGACTAGAGGCCACTGATTCTCCATCTCCTGAAGCCAAGGAGGTCCACAGAACCAGAGGGGATGGTCGAGCAGAGATTGAGCCCTGGTCCCTCTACTGAGCAAATCAGCTGGATTATCCTGTGTCCTGACATGCCACCAACAATCAGGTTCAATCAAACACTGGATCTGAGCTACACGATTGGACACAAAGGTTTTCCAACGTGCTGGAGAAGCCGATAACCATTGCAGGGCAACCGTTGAATCTGAGAGCAGGCATACAGTTTCTTGAACGTGTAGCGCTCCATCAGCGTTTTGACAACTTCTGCCATTAATTTGGCAAGAACCAGGCAGGCGCATAACTCCAGTCGCGGGATGGTGAGAGTCTTCATTGGAGCAACGCGCGGCTTTTCGCGCACAGAAGCCTAGTTGTCCATGAGCCCTCTCCCTCATTCTGCGTGCACACATACAGTACAGCTCCATACGCTTCCTGGGATGCGTCTGCAAACCCTACCAAAAGCGAACTGGATCCGGGACAAATGCCAGTGTGGCGAGGGACAGACCATAAAGGAAGTACAGCAAGATCGTCCACGAACTGTCTCCATTGCTCGATGACATGGTTCGGAGGTAGTTCATCCAACCAACCTTCAAGGACCAGAGGGTCTTGATGAGTAGCCAGCTAAAATCACCAGGGGTGAAAGCAAGCCGAGGATCGAAAATTCTGGCAATCGCCGAGAGTATACAGCGTTTGGTCCAGGAAGCGTTGACCTGATTCAATCTAAAGGCAAATGAGTCGCTATCTGGGTTCCAATACAACCCCAAAATCTTAGTGGGAGCGTCATCAGCGAAGGAAACCGACTCAGATAACCGAAGTTCAGCGGGGACTTGGGTAAGAAAAAGCCGAGGAGCTTGAGCACCACTTAGCCAGGTAAAGGACCCTGTGAAAACAATCCAATTAACTCTTTGTAAGCGGTGATTGCTTCTTCTTCAGTGGGCACGGATGTAGCTATATCATCCATGTAAACATCATGCAATACTATTTCTCGGGCAAGTGGGAATCTATCACCATCCAAATCTACCAAGTGGCGTAAGACACGTTGTACTTAGGTATGGAGAGGACGTCATGCCAAAAACCACAGTGTTACTTTGCATGACTGTCAATTTTTCATCAGGAGTCCCTCCGCAAGAACCTCTGAAACTTTCGATCCCCTCCCGTACCAAGATTTGTAGGTACATTTTTGCGCACGTCTGCCGAGACGGCGACCTTATACAGACGAAAATTCAACAGGATCGTAAAAATTTCTGTTTGGAGCTTAGCCCAACGTGCAACAAATCGTTGAGCGAGTAACCTGAGGTGGTTTAGCACTCATGTTCCAAACTATGCGAAGCGGAGTACTGGTGCTGCCGGGCTTCAACACGGCATGGTGAGGAACGTAATACCCAACTGCCTTTCCCTGTATTTCGCAGTCGGGAACTTGGCTGACTGAGCCATCAGCGAGATGTCCCTTCATGACTTGCTTATACTGTTGATGAAGATTCTGGTCCCGCAACAGTCTTTTCTCCAGAGAAAGAAATCGCTGAGTGGTTAGGCTCAAGGAGTCACCCAAAAGGTCAGGTGATTGTTTAAAGGCAGTGAGACTGTAAATCGACCAGTAGCATCTCGAGAAACGGTGTCCAGGAACATTCTATCGCACTCTGCCTCTTCAGGACATTGAAAATTAACTGACGGAAGCTCTTCTACCTCCCAAAATTTCTGGAGGAGGGCGTCGGTGGAAATGTCAGTAATGGTACAGAAACTCTTCGTAGAGGAAGAATGGTTCAAAAGATGGGTTTCACCAAGGACCAACCACCCCAGGTTGCTTTCCAAAGCGTCTGGAGTACCTGTCAGGCCAGTTCGTTTGCCCCCCGAAACAATACTTGTCCACAAAGAGGCCCCTATTAAAATGTCGATAGGACCGGGTATGTTAAAACTGTCATCAGCCAGAGGCAAGCCCTCCAAATGGGACATTCTATTTAATGGAATGATCATAGATGGAAGTTCGTTGGTTATTTCTTCTAAGACGAAGGCGTCTACATCATAGGTTATTCCAGGGTGGTACATTGAGGAAAAAACTGAAACTAACTTTCTGTTCGCAGCGAGTGGTTTTATTACTAAGTCCCTCTATTGCACATCGTTGAGGGACCCCGCACAAACTCAGTCTATTACAGCAGTCTCTGGTGATAAAGTGAGACTGGCTTCCACTGTCTAGTAAGGCCCTAAGCACATGAGATCTTCCATCAGAGTCTCTCACGCGCACCTTGGCTGTGGACAACAAAACGAGAGTGGGTATCCGAGAACTCGAGGCTACTAATGCGACAGTCTGGGCTGTCTCTGGTTCTCGTGATGCAAACTCAGATGAGGTTGAGTTTGATGGGGCGGCCTCGCTCCCCTCAGCAGTGGTAAGCAACGCACTACTGCTACTCGCGTCTGGTAGATGCAACATCGAGTGGTGTCTTCTTCCACAGTGACGACAAACAGCGTCCGAGGAACAAAGACGCGTGAAATGAGTCTGAAGACAATTGTAGCACAATTTTGATCGTCTGACCATTTCAAAACGGCTACGGGGAGACATGGCTTGAAAACCTGGGCACCTGTACAAAGGATGGGGCTTGTAATCCTTGCAAGTCAAGCACTTGGAAGGAGGCTCGGAATTTTTCGCGATAAACGCATGAGCCTTTTCGCGACTTCGAAAAGTCAACGTATTCGACCTAAACTGCGAGCCCATGGAGGGCCGATGCCTGGCCACTATCTTCACCTCGCTACGAATAAATTTTTTCCAAATCGGAAAATGAAGGCATAACCTTTTCACGTACTTCATTCTCGAAGCCTTTACATGTGTCCTTGTCCAGCTTCTTCACCGCCAGATAAACAATTAAAAAATCAAAAAAATTAACGATGGGGACTTGCTTCAAGGCGATAGCAGGTTCTATGAAGTGGTTCAAAAAGTGATTTAATTCCTTTTCCGAGTCTTGTGACAAAGGTTTAAAGTTTATCAACTTGTCCATATAATAGTTTCCCAAAGCCCTTGGGTCATCGTAACGGTTGACTAACGTGGAGTACAAATTCGTATAATTTTCTTCCGTCGGCGCAATTCCGGCACATACGGCCTTGGCGTTTCCCTCCAAATGAGTGAATAAGTAATTTACTTTTTCTAGGTCGCTAAGCTCCGTATTTTCGTGAACTAATTTTCGAAAGGCTTGATAAAAGTTGGGCCAACGTTCAAAAGTTCCGTCAAATTTTGGTAACTCATGCCGGGGAAGTTTAATTTTAGAGGACGATGTACCTGCACTCACGAGTACTTTCTGTTGAACAGGCTCCCGCTGTCTTAAAAGTACCCTTTCCCCAGTACGTATTACGTCAATAAGTTCGTCCAAACTCGATAATTTTTGGAAGTTTGGGACGTGATCGGCGCTTTCTGCCATAAGCAACCTCTGCTCACTATCCACATGCTCGCGGAATTGATCCTCTAAGCTCTGCAACCGTACTAGCCTTCGTTAAGAACAAGTCTTTGTTAGAATCGGATACCTCTTTGGACAGGGTGTAGATTCCTTGTACTCTCGCAAAAACCTCCTTCATTTTTCCACGGATAAATTTGAGCTCAGCCATGGTACACAGGGTTGTAGCAGTCTGCAGCAATGATCGTTTCACAAGGTGTGATAAACCTCTGTAATTTCAAACAAGTCCGATCTTGTTACGCGTATTGTGACTAATAGGTATTATAACCGCTATCTGTTCCAAAAAGGCTGGACAAAACCCCAGGGTTGGAAGTAATTCGAGCGTAACGCAAACCGACAATTATGTTGCGACTAATTACGCAGGGAACCAAATTAATTTAGTCCAATTCGAATTCGAATTATTATTAGCGAGATTTAGTCACTGAACCGAGTCACCAAAGTGGGTCGCAAGCTATCGAAAAATAGACGACGAAATCCGCCTATCTCGGCCCGAAGGAACCAAATGGTGAAGCGAATTAGCAGAATAGACCAAAAAAAACCCCGAGAGGGTAGTAGTAAATGGACTGTATAATCCAATTGAGTGCCGACTCACCTACTCGTCGTCGATGACTTCTGTGTTCCGATCGTTGAGATCCGGCTATTAAAAAAGGATTAGGAGATGGAAGAAAGTTTGCAGGGAAAGAAGAAGGAAGAAAAAAAGGGAATAGTTTGAGTAGTGTCGCGAGGGCAACCGAACAAAAATGGACACAAAGGGTGTCGAGAGTTTCAAACTTGCGGACAGGGCCAACTTGTCTCAGAGGACATCAAGCGCATAATGGTACACGAAAGGATTCGCTCAGGTCAATCGGTGGTCAGAGCCAAAAAGGGCCAGCACATGCCCTCTGATGAGTCGTTCTTCAACTACAGCCCGAAAGCTGCTAAGCCAGCAAAACAGCCAAGGCAGGCTAGACGGCGCAACCAGAAGGCATGCAGGTAGATCCTCAACGGTTAGGTACTTGTTACAGAAACAAAATTTCTCGTTCAATATATATCGTGTAATATACTAATGTTACAGAAAATAAGTAGATTCACATGATATATGAAGGAGAAATGAAATTTGAAAAAATGTGTAATTATTATAAGTGACACATACAATACAACATATTGAAGATAACACAATTATAATTATTAGGTATATCACGTAACAAGAACAGTAATTTTTGGAATTCAATGACACTAATATAATAATGAACAATATAGAACAATACAGAATATACCAAAGCATTATAACATAAAAAATCGAAAAATCATAATAGGAAGGTAATTAGGTAATTCATTACAAGATGAAACCAAGTTTCTCGTGATACTCCAAAAAACAGTGTTTCAGACATAGACCAGAATTGCCCTCACACCCTCTACAGTATGTTTGGACATTTTTAGTTATTTTTTTAACGTAGCACACTCTACACCTCAACTGCTGGTTTTTTTTTTTTTTTTTTTTTTGTTCCTGATCCTGCCTCCACCTCCAGAATCCTGGGAAAGTGGTTCACGTTGATTCGTCGTGGGGAATTGGCTACTGATCTCGACGCCACTTGAACCAGGAATTGGTTCAGATACAACCCCAATATCTGCTGAAGAGCCTAAGTAATAAATTTGGTTCATTAATTTCTTTATAAATTTGGTTGGATTAATTCAGTAACCTCTAAAATTGAAACAGAAAAGAGAAAACAAATCACCTACTTGAATTATGGGAAGAGTACGAGTCCAGTTTTCATTTTGCACTTCGTTTTCCCTTCAAGTCCTCCATTTCAGGTCTGACTAAGAGGCAGATTCAGCGATCTGTAGAGATGTAGAAGTATAAGTCAGCCAATATACAAAAATAAACTGTGAAAAGGAGGTAACTTTAGCAGTGGCTACGATGAAAAACGAGCAAAAATGTATGATTTTGTGCTCAATTGATTCATTTCTTATACTAAATATTCACTACTAAAACATTTGTGAGACATAATGATAAATGAATCGTAGTAAAAAACATTTAAAGATTGTGCAGAACAACTTACCAAGAAAAAAAAACAGGATTTTCGAATGTGAACTTCTCTGGTGTATTGTGGTTCAGGTATAAGAGGTACGGAAAAATGGCGCGTACTGGTGCACTGAGAAAATCATAATGAAGACTATCCCATCCCACTGCAGCCCCTAAAGTAGAAGATCCCCTCCTTCGAATACAAAAACGTACAGAGCGATGCGGGAGGGCCTTGGGGTAATATTACCTCAAACGTAAGAGGAGTGAAGTGTCATGAGGTAATGTACGCACAGACATGTCAAAAAAGCTGTTGCTTGAGGCTCCCTCGAGAGAAACCAATGTGTCAATGCTCTGAAACCTAGTTTTAGTTGAACATCACCTACTAGCATGCTCATATATCTAATTCTTTTGATGAAGTACCCTCTTCAGTCTTCAATTAGACATTAGCAGTTCCCCTTCTTCTTCCACCATTCCGTTAATCCAATCTTGGATTCACAAAGTGGTGGGCCAACATGCAATTTTCAATAAATTTGTTAACTTACTTCAAATTACACTACTAAAAAATACTCATTTTCTATATAAAGTCGGATTTATTTTCAGCTTTTGAAACCAGTGCACAAGTTACCACATCCTACGTAAAACGTGAAGATAAGTTGTACCAGATTCAAATGAACTAAGCGTAAAAAGATAGGATTAGTAGCTAGAGCTATGAAAATCACTCAAAGTACGTGGGACTATCGCACCACCAGCCTATAGTTTTAGGTCTAAGCTGGCATGGGAATGCCGCCATGCGCTCAAGCAGCTCGGCGCCCGTAACAGGCTCTCTCTCATTTGGGTGCCGGCTCACAGGGGGCATGAGGGCAATGAAAAGGCTGACCGCCTTGCGAAAAGGGGTACAGAATCCCTACCCATCGGGCCTTAACCACACGTGGGCCTGACGAAAAGTCACCTGAACCGTCTGGTTGCTCGATGGGATTCTTAAATGTTCTTAAATCTTCTTCTTCTCTTCGTAAATGGCGCCCATTGGCATTGTCAGCCACGACTAAGACAGGCGAAAAGGCTTGTCACGCCTTCCTGTCAAAGGGTGAAGGCGATGTTGACACTCTCTAGACAAGATCTGAGAGTACTGATAAGCTTCCTTACCGGGCACTGCCCACTCAGATATCACGTCAGCAGGATAGGCATCTCAGAGGCGGTGGAGTGCAGACTCTGCGGTGAGGAGGACGAGACAGCAGAGCATATCCTATGTGAATGCCCTGCCTTGGCAGCAAAACGCTTTGAATACTTCGGTTAGGGGACCACTGGACCCCAAACCATAGCGAATTCTGCGGTGAAGGACATACTCGGCTTCCTAAGGGGGGCCGATATGTACGACGCCTTCTACTAAGAAAGGGCCAGCGTCACAATAGGCCCATATGCGGCCGCAGTGACAAAAGGACTTGTCCCACTCGTCCTCGGGTCAAAAAAAACAACCATTGGAACCCGGGTGAAAATATATACTTCCCGGTGGAAATAAGTCTAGTTCTCTTCAAATTTGTATTTCAATATTTTATTTATTTTTATTTTTTCCGGATTTCGGATCCGGACCTGCGCGATCCATATAATTTTTAGGTAAGCTACAAATAGCGCTAATATATTTAGGGTTTCGTCAACATGCAAAATACGTTCTATAACCAAGAGCTGACTGAAGAGCGGTTCGTAGGGAGCCTACGAATATCGCCGGACTTCGTTGCCTGGAAACGATTGACGACACAAACTCCGTTTCGACAACAATCTTGAAGTAACGGTCCCACGGGCACGTACTCAAAAGTAAAACAGACACGACGAGCAAAGTTATGAAAAGTGCAGGAGGACGAAGGTGACGGCAGACACTCAACAAGCGTGTTGCAGCGTTTCGTCAGTTATGGGATGCGTTTGTGTGAAAACTGTGCCTCCAGTTACTACAGCGACGCCCCTTGAACACTTGTGGTACGTTAAGGCCTTCCCACTTTCAAAAGTCTAACGTAGATGATCTAAAGTTGATTAGATAACGCGGGTCGCCATTGCACTTTAAACCCTGGTTTTCTGCCGCGTCGCTCAGTCCGCCCGAGTTGTGATTTAAATCAAGTGCGACACATTACTTTACCTTTTCCTACCAATCTGTTGCGGATTGCGAATACTAATGTGATAGTAATTCTGACGATGACTTGAGTGTATTCAGCGCAGTTACATTTTGAGAGCTTTATTCGAAAAATGTGTATTTTGAACTTCTGGGGGGGGGGGCATCAATCGCGTCATGATTGATGAATGATGATGTAGAAACTAATTACGGCGACAGCAGTGCATCGATTCGAACTAAATCGTGCTGAGAAATGGAAATACAGCGCTACGAAGCCTATAATTGCGAATATTCCGAGTTGTAGTGGGAGGGCCCTCAAGTATCGCCATTGAATAACCATGATGAACGTTATAAAGTAGTGAATTTCTTGTTATAATAATGCTAAGAAATGGCTAAGAATTGGACTTGTCGGTACGATGTTAATACAAATGTTCATAAATGCTGCGTTTACGCAAACACATTTTGTCTACTAAACTGGAGTTCGTTGGTGTCGTCTGGGATTACCGACATGGTTCACTGCTGCCAGTCGCAAACTTGTTGCCTTTTTTTGAATTTTAGCACGAAATCATCTACTATATCGATGTGTGTTATTCAACGTGGTTTTCCACATCTATTGTGAGAGCCTGGAGCCTCTATGCTTCCTAAAAACACTGTGAAGTTACTGCGCATTTGGTTTTGGATGTGACTATAGGAATGTTGCAGCGTTTGAACATTTCATTTACTTTTGTAATGATTGCGGAATTTGGTAGATTAGTGTGCACACAAATCTACACTGTATGAGTTTGATTTTGCAGAAGATGATACAGATAGCTGCATAAACTAGTATTTATTTAGGTATTAAAATAATTGGGTTAGTTCCGCCAGTAGGTAAATTGCTAAAGTTAACGTACCTGTTTGATGAGTTGGAGGAGACGGACTCACCAAACAGGTACGTTAACTTTAGTGTTTATTTTATTTTAATAATTTCTGGTGGCTTTGGAAGAAATCGCCAACACAGCCTCAAGTGAGGCACCCGATGAGCAGCCCTATGCCCTCTTGGTTCTACCACCTGGTACCAAGGAGCTGTTAGTCCCTAGTGCGACGTCCTCAATACAGATGCACAAGACAGATTTGAGGTCAATACAATCTGGCAGCAGGAAAGGCACCTCAAGCACTCTAAGGGTGTTGGTGTAGCCAGGCCTTTGCACATGCTCCGCTGACTGCAACTCTGCATTTCAGAATCTCCTGCTCTGTGTCTTCGACTTGTCAATCTTTGGCAGTTGGCCTCGGTGGTGTCTTAAGTGGATATTGCCCCATAAACAGGCCACATATCACCCGCATGCTTTTTCTTTTCGGACTAAGAATAGCCTTCGATCGCTCCCTACAGATTCTAATGAATAACCATGACTGCTTTTGGCCCGGCACATCCTGCCAATTAGCAGCCCACCATATTTCCTCCCACTTACCAATCTCCTTATGCAAGTGGATTGAGGTGGTCCTTAAAAAGTATTAAGGTCTCACTGGGATCAGTGCAAATCCCTTCTATTCCATTGTGACCCCAAGACAAGGTCTTCAGCACAGTCAGGCATTCCCAAACCAGCCCTGATGAAATCGTACACGAAATTAGGGTTTTAAATACTGACTGACTGTCCTCTTAAATGATGTATCGACATTGTTACATCACATTTGCCCTCACAATCCTGTATGGTGATTTACTAACTGGCACAGCAAGGAAAGTTGATAAGTATAGCTTCAGATGTTTGCAAGTAAGCCAGTAAGAATTGAAATGAATTCAACTGTTCAGTATAGGTAGTAATGTCTATAACACAAATGTGCTTTAAATGTTTCACAATTCATGCTTTTATACATTTCAGGATGTCGCGTAAAAATTTGGATCCCAAAGATTACTTAGTGGAAGACCTTGTTGATGGCTCAGCATACAAATTTCCAGGATCAGTCAAAGGGGAGCAATTTATAATTCAGAACTGTTCTAATTCGATTATTTACGTATTGGATCACACCAACAGTGTATTGATTGATGAATGTGACCATTGCAAGATTATAATTGGTCCTACAAAGGGCAGGTACGTAGGAAGCTTTCTTGTCTTCAAGATTGTTTAATCAACCCAGATGCTTCTAGTTAACTTGATATTGGCTTTTCAGCGTTTTTCTTAGGAATGTAAACAACTCAGTGTTCATAATCGCCTGTGGACAGTTTAGAGCAAGCAACTGTTACAATATGAGTGTTTTCTTACTGTGCGCGACAATGGCCACGGTTGAAACTGTTTCCAGTATTTATTTTTCTTGCTATCAACTTCACTACCAACAGTTGCAAGGTAAGTAACCTGCACACGCAGCTTCGTATCATTTTAATAATAACAACCAACTAGAATTTGACTTTTGCCCAGGATTTGACCATTTTACTTGTCAAGTTGTAAAATACTGAGTTTTCCATTTTCAGAACAGTTTGAAGCAGCCGGTTTGAGTTTGTATAACAACAAGTGGAGCTCTATCTACGACTTTACACCAAGCTCAGGGGAGGCTAACGTTAAAATTTTGGCTGATGAATTGAAGGTTGAAGACTTTTTCCCGCAACCACTAGATCGCTTGCAAGGGTAAACATATCTTCAAAATGCATTTACGTGCCATTTAAAATGCTCAACAGCACACGGCATTCAAGAACAGGAATTTTGAAACTATATCTTATTTATAAGTGCAATATGTCGCAGTAATTAGGAGAACGTTATTAGGAATGAGACCCAAATGACCAACTACACACAACTTATGTTTGCAGTTCAATATAACAAAGGTGTGTGCATTCATGCAAACGACACTATGAACACAAAAATCTTTTCTGCGAAAAATTAACGAAATAAAACATGTTTCCTTGAAGGGCATATATGTATAACACTAAAACTGTTTCTTCTTTTCACCCTGATGCATACATTTTTGTTTCATAGTTTCTTCATTAATTAACTGACTACAATTGTTTTGCAGAATTGACTTCACTTTCAAAAGAATTTCCAGTGTGGTTCCCTACACTTATAGTATGAAAATTCTGGATACTGCTGTACCTTGCATTCTCATCTTCGTTTTCCCATCTTCCCAGCAAGAAGAAACAGCTCATCTCATTGTTCGAGGAATGCATTTCTTTGTAAGTAGATAAGTGTTGAAGCCAGTCATATTTATATAAATGTCTTTGTGCTGAATTGTGTGGCAATGTTTATGTTGTTGAAGCATGTTCAAAGATGAGAAATGATTTGCCCATTTTATTCATCAATTCAATTTTCACATTGGCCTATGAGGCTGCCTAGACACCAAACGTGCCACTACCTCTTGAAAAACAGTGCAATATAAGCAAGCAATAAGCCATCCGCTTCCTGAAGTAGGCAATGCTCAGTGTATCAGCCCACTATTCCACCCCATATAAGGGGACCACATTTATAAGCACCAACCGTGTGTTGGCCCACCGCCCTCTTATGGGGGTCGGATTAATCAATTCATCGTAGCCTAACCTGCACAACCTCAACAAAATCAAATGAAACATCAGTTGTGTGCATGGACAATTTTTCGTGAGGCAAACACACACAAAATTACATTTAGAAAGGCCTAACAAAAAATACAAATGGAATGGTACACAAACGGTTTTCAAGAAAATTTTCTCCAAAATTAAAACAAGTCTTCCAATGCATTCACTATCCTTTCACACAAATATTGTTTATCAACTTTGTCAACTTAATTTATCTGTCTTGTTGAAATTATTTCAGGAATCTAGCAAGTTGCTTTTCACAATAAAAAGTCAGTTGAGTAAAACTCATGAGACCCAGCTGTTGATTGAAGTGTCTCGCTCATGCAAGAAATTCGACGAAGGTGAAACCATCACTTTGATATACAATGGAGTTGGAGTTGAAAACTGGGCCAATCAAGTAAGGATTCCATATTTCACGCAGTAAACTAATTCTGTTAATGTATCGACTCTGATTATTTTGTCTACTTAACGGTTGTGTTTTGACTGAATAGCCTACAGCAGGAAAGGTATAACTACATAAGGATTTAGGTCAGGAGCATGAATGACAAATTGAGTTATGGCATGTTGAATATATTAACATGTACACCTGAATCAATCCTTTTATGAACTAAGCTTGAGTTTTTCTAGTTGCATTCATGTTTTATACATACACTTCTAATTATGTTTAAGTGTATGAATGGAAATGTGTTATGCCTATTCTACCATCATATAAGATGGTTACAATAAACAGCTTGTTACTACTGTGGTCATGTAGCAATTATCAAATAATCAACCACTTTTATTCTGGAGCACCATCAAAACATACACAAAATCCTATGATTGACATCTTCGATCGACAGATGCTATAGAACAACCCTTCAATTATCTGTCAGTTCCCAATTCTTCCGACTGAAATTTCATTCAACTCAGAACTAGGATGTGAAACCCCTCTGATTGCTTCTGCTTTTGAGGCAAATGCGTGCCTCTACTGATTGTACAGAACTATGTACATTCTCAAAAACTTTCATTTTGGCACACTTGACGTTGTGCTCATTCAACATTCAACCAATCTGCAGAACTTTCTGCAGACCATTTGCATTCTTCACAGGTTGCTCCTCTCACAATGTAGTTATTCAAGTAAGCTGCAAGGCTTCTAAAAGTGGGTGAAATGTTGGCTACTAATTGGAAACGTGGTGTAGAATTTAAACCAAAAGAAAGTCCTTCGAAATTATAAAACTTAACTGTTAAATACTCCTGACCTCTTCATAAATGAAAGCTACAGGTGTTTTATTTGATGTTGGTTCATCGAATAATTTGCAACCAGTCAGTCAAGAGTGTCTATTTTAGGAATTGAGCTGTGGTCCTGCCGCCTCGCTGCCCACTTCAGTTTTTTGAGGTCTACTCTCAAATGAGAACGACTATTTACTCAAGTATCAACCACCATACTTACTGAACAACCACTGACTCTAGCTGATGTTAGTAATTATCACCCCACTTTTCTGAATTCTGAAGGTCATCTTTCCAAATCCCTGGCAGTCTACAGAATTATCTGAAACCCACCCATTTAATTTTTTTTTTTCAGGTCATGTCAGAAATTGGTGTTCAGCCAGACACTTTCTACATCTTTGGAGCATCAAAGGATGCCTACGAAATAGCTCAGAGGTTTGTAGCCACTGCTGCATTCTCATGAGTTTTACAAACAATGCTCATCTCACACAACTGTACTATCGGGTGGAACGGGTTTTCTAATGTGATTACGCATTTGAGTAAACAGAATCATTCTTTTGCATTTATAAAAATTCAAATTTACCAAAACTTGTACTTCAAAAAAAAAACAATGTGAAGTTGTTATCTACTCTAAATCAAATTATTGTTTGTCGGACTAGATATTTCATTTGAATTTCCCTCAAAAAACAACTTGTGACATGAGCGACATGCGTAAATACACTCCTGACGTACTTTGTACTGTGGGCAATTTGATTTGAGTTTTGGATAGCAAGGCGAGTCCAATGAGAGAAATACTATATCACTGGTTTGTGTGTAAAACTAACCTGCGAATAGAGCTTCTGATTGACTTCTGAGGGGAGAATGTTGCTTCTGAGTGCTGTACACTATGGGCAGCCGTGGCAACATAGTCAAATAACGGCCTGGCGCTTACTAGTAGCAATGTGATTGAAATCCAGGGAATCCTTCGTTTTAAATTTGACCAACTCTTTGGAATCACCGCAATTAGTAATTGTATAGTGAGAATATTAGTAACATATAGCATAGTTGCAGTAACACAACTGGTCCAGTATATTAGGTGCACTTTTCACATTCCAAAAACGTCGGGTTTGTATTAATGTAAAAGCCACTAGTCACCTTTCATCAAGAATAATGGCTTCAGGCAAAATTGGATAATTTTATAAGCCTATTGGACAAAAAACGTCTGTTAATAGGTGTGACTCAGCTGTGACCTAGCTATAGCATGCCTGTATAGGTATTCAAAATGACTAAAATATAGCTATTCAATTGAGAACTAAATAGTAGCAGACTAGTTGTGGAATCTAGTACGAACCTAACTTGTGCCACACTGAACGATTCTAGAATGCTGGTGAAACAACAAGTAGGTGAAGTTGCATGAGCTACAAAGGGTCTTCAAGTAATTAACTTCAAGCTAGACCTAGTAAAATCCGTTGATACTCTTCAATTAACTTGAAAACTGACTTGTAGACGCGATCCAAAGCAGTATTTGAATGTCACAACAAGAACGTTGTTGAAATCTACCGGACCCAGTTATTCCGAAGAGCTGTAGGAAACTACGAATCTTGACGAGTTCATGAAACAGGCAGTGATAGAAACAGGAAGAATGGACTAGACCTTTGTGCCAGTCGGTGCTACTTTCACTTGTCGTAAGTACTAGTTGACGCACATTTCAGAAAGTTGGTATGAGGAAGTCAGAAAGGGACGCGTACGACCACATTTCCTCCCTTTTACCGCCTTCGACCCAGCCGTAATCTTACCTGTCCTACTGAAGGACTCGAAGTGAAAATGACCGTTTTCATCGCTTTAATACCATGAGATTGGATGCGGATCAAATGATTTATTTATTATAAATTCTTGTTAAAATTAATATATTAAATTCGATGGCGATCGGCAGCTCCAGGCTTTGTACCTAAGGACTTTCAGTTAGGCAAAACCTGCAATGCTGGGAGATCCATTTATTTTAGAAGTTGAAAAAAAAATTAAAATACTTTCTGCTTGTAAATTAATGTGCAATAGTATTAACGAATTTATTAAAAATTGCTTCAAATATTAAAAACCTAAAGAAAGTAAAGTAAATATCTACTAAAAGCTAAATTCGAGGCAACTGTTACTGAAGATGTTCCTTGTACAGAGAGTTCTTAAGTCAGGGCTGGGAGATATACATACAAATATAATGAGACAAGCGGCCGATCAACCCAGTTGCTCTGTTCGGCGAACCCCCTGGGGCTGAATGTGTTAATGTGGGGGCTTCAAGAGAAATCTCATCCAGTTAATCTGGAAGCTTGGTAGGTGCTCACTAGTTTTTCCATCACAGAGAATTCAACATGCAGCGAGAGCGACATACAAAACATATGGAAGCAACTACCACTGGATCGGATATGCCATCAGATAGTGAGAAGCAGATACTCAGGGAGTAGTCACAACTGACAGAATATCACCACCATCCATGAAAACCTTCATATAAGGAAGACTTTACCACATTAGTGAATAGTTTACATTTCGATTTAATGTAAAAACCAACAATTGATTTTACGCAACGGGATAATTATGATTATCCAATAGTAATAATTATGAAAGGCTTAGAACCATAGTTGGAAAAAAAATCTCAAGCTTGAAGCTGTTGACACAAACTGTAACTGACTGAAATCTTGTCAGAGGGGCTACACGAGACATTGATTTCAACTTTAACGCTCAACTAGATCCAGTGTCCATGAAGAGTGACTGGTTGTATAGTTCCGTTAGACATAAAGTATTCCTTTCTTCCACATTATGGTCCTCTTTCTGGATCATCAGCGTTTCATGGTTAGTATTGAGTTCTAATGCTTAATTTACTTATGTGATTTTAATTCCAACTGATGTAGATCTTTGAATAGTAGATTTTTTTTTTTTTTTTTTTTTAAGTGAAAGCACATTTTAGATCCTCCTGATAGATAAATCAAAACATTTCTTAATCCACCTGAATGTTTTGGATTACTTAAAGCACACCACGAACTGCTCCTGAAAAACTAAATAGAGTAAATTATCAAATAAAAATAAATAATAATATTCTCAGCTGTTTAGTTGCCGATTTCTTACTTTGTTTCATTGCTTTAGAAATTTCCACATTGTTCCTTGGTCAAATCACACTTTCTTGCTCAAAATTTATTCCGTGTTCAGATATTGGACGAATAGCCAACTGAATTCATATTTCCCAACAATGCCCAATAATTAATAAGATTAATTTAACGAGTGGTAAAAAAATTAAATGAAAACGTTCAGTATAAAATTAATTTAATACTGCATCCTTCAGCATCAGTACAAAGCATGATGCATTCAATAATTGGAACATTACCTGACTACCTTTAATATTGCTTGAGAAAATGAAAAACAATAAAATGCAGTTACATTACAAATACATTAACAATACAAATACAGTCTTTAAAAGTTGGTAGATCCCTCAATTTCGTTCCACGAAATTTCACATACTACAGAACTTATGGGCCCAAAATACATGAAATTATTTAATACATACTTTTAACTGATTCAGCGGGGTTTGAAACATAACAAATTTCATTGGAAAAAAGACAAATTAGTTCAGAAAGGGAGTATTTACAACGCGTGCTTAAATATTTACAAGTATTTGGTTTAATCAATGGTTTATCGTATATCTGGATATTGATGTAAAATTTACGACAAATAAATAAACACAACATATATACATTATAATACATATCTACATTTTTCTAACAAATATTTCGATTATGAATAGTGATTGAACATAGGAACATGATGGTTTTCCACAGTGATTATTGTTTTATGAATCAAACCAATGAGTTGTTTGGTGTGTCACTAATGAGTTATCAGGCTGCCTGTGCCAATTATGTACAGATATATATATAACTATTTACTGAAGATGAGACCTAAATTGGAGATATTAATGAACCTGTTCAACAAAATTTTAGTTTTCTGAGTTCAAAGGTCACTAAAATTGCCTACAGTACAGAAAAGATACTTTCAATAAAACATGAGGTGTGACACACTAAACTAGCCCTTTTGTAAATTAAGTCATTTTTCTCACGCTGCTGAGTGATGGAACTCACACTGGGAATTTGAATCTCCTTTGAGCCGCCAGGCACACCAATGTTTTTTGGTTAGATCTATTTTAGTACCAAACAATACGTAGTGATATAACAGACCATTTCACGGAAGTTCATCATGTAAGTAGTTTACTAGAGAACTCAGGCCATTTTTTAAAAATGTTTGTGTGTATCTGCAGGATTCTTGTGGAATTATCACACCAATGCTTCAAACTTGGGGTTGTTGGTTTCATAGACTTTATATGAGTGTGGAAGTTGATGAAAACCAATATAAATAATATAAGTTAGTATTATAGATATTTTCTTCTCATATGACCATTGCTGAACCCTCAGACAGGAATATTGCAATCCATAAAGAGGGCGATATCTATCGTTTAAATATTGTTTGTGGCTTTGCTAGCATGAGAGAACACAGGCAATTGCTCAACATCTAGAGAACCTAGAACTTCACAGGTACAGCAGGTAGTGTCATTTAGCCAGTTTCCGACTGTAACCACTGAAAAGTATGGCTCTAAAGGATCCCATACAATCGTTTGAAGCTTAATCTGCTTCTCCCCGTGATTTAGCAGTTTCCATGGGTGGTGAGTGCTGAAGGCAGAGATCAACAGTGAACTCGTTTTTTTAGCAATAACCTTCTTCGCGATCTTGGCGAAACAGTTATAATCTTGCTGAGTAACAGTCAGAGCTAGAAGGATTAGCAGCTCATCTAACAACCATCGCTCGCTGTGTTGTAAGAATTACTTTCTTGTTTCCTCCTGACTCTTCGAGTCATGGTGTTCATTGCCAAAATATAGTGTTGGCCCCAGTTTCACGATATTCATATTTCATTAGAGGACCATACTACAGATATGACCGCAATGACCATTTAGTGACCTACATGGTTGGTTTTGTATAAAGTAATGAGGAATTATTAGGAAAAGATAGAAACAAGTTCGCAAAGGAGCCAATAGAGGTGAACGTTCCCAAAATGTTTTCCTAATTATTTTACAACTATTAAAAAATGCTTCTATGTGTAGGTAGTGTTATTTGATTACCAACCTGATTTTTCTGTGAGCCTTTTCCCGTAGTTAACTGGATTCTAAGAAAAACTAGGTTGTTAGTAAAACTTTAGGTAAAAAAAAAGTTTGATTGTTTGAACTCCTCTACAACGCGTAACAGTTTGGCACTAGCTACACAAAATGTGTATTCGAGACTATGAACGCTGCCTAAAACAAATTGTTTATATTTTTGACCATTTTTACGCAAACCCCATCCAGCAACACATAGAATGTAAACTCCTGCTTACGAACACACTGAATATTACCAAACATTTGTTTTTGTAGCATTTCAAGGGCTCTGAAACAGCAAAATAAAAAGATTTGATGAAAAGTCAGGGTCAAATTTCCTGCAGAATTAATTATTTCCTTCCAGCAAAAAAAAAAAGAAAAAAAAGATAACTAGGTTTCCAATACTTGCAAAATACCATACCTTCGTTCTTTGATTACCGACCTGCCATACATCAAAAACCTTGGCAGAGATTTTTACTTAACTTCTTTGGCAAAATCAAGTTGGACTAAGACTTGAATAAATAATGTCGGCAGTTTTCACAATAACAAATTTCGTAAACGTTAGCAACCATAACAAAGGAAACAAAAATGTACCCTGCGAGTCTGTTAGTAAATGCAGTTGAAAGAAAATGGCACAGTCAAATCTGTACAACCACAATAAAGTTTCAAGCGAAAACCAACAAAAATTAGCAATAGTTATCATGCTTTCCACAAATATTAGTCGCGAATCAACTGCAACAATTTTGACTAAAGCTTTTGTGCGATTAAGTCTAAACTGTTCATGTTGTCAAAGAATTTTTTTTAGGAGGAGAAAGAACAGAATTGAGCAGAAGGTAATAACAAATGGCGGCAACATATCAACTATTCAGTTCTCTTTATCATTTAATGTTACAAATGGTTAGCAATTATAAAAATCTCAATACTTCATCTAGACCGCATGCTGAGAAATTTACATTACCCAGGACAAAACTTGAACCGGGGTCTGTTTTACCAAGCAATATTGGAGTGAAGCAGCCAGTAGCCAGTGTGAAGGGGGGGGGGGGCTAAAATGCCATTGAGTAGAAGTTCAATTATTACATTATTGATATTTAACTACTAGGATGCCTTCGCAATGCACAGCATGGGGTAACATGGCACCTGGTAGGGGAAGGAAAGTTGTGTGATGCTTCACACTACTTTTTCCATCAAACAGCGGTCCATGCTGTTTAATAATTGTCAGCTTTGCTACCATTTTTTCATAAGGTTAAAGTTACATTTCTGCTCATGAGTTCCTACTTTATTAATGAAATCAATCAATATGCTCAAATTAATTATGGTTTATTTACTCGTTCCAAATCTTTTTTTTAGTTTTGTTTCATAATACTGATAGGGACTTGAACTGAGCGATGCAAAAGTTCCTTAATATAGTCATGCATTTGGAGTTGTTAAGAAATATAAAATCATCCCACGTTTCTTCCTTCAGCTCCTAATCCAAATATGTGCTGAATATTTCATGTTGCCTTTCACAACACATATGTATACATATTCACACACACACACACACACACACCTACGTACATATAATCCACACAATTAGTACATCGAGGTCAAGTTGAATTTTGTTTGGTTGACATTACATTAAGGTGTGCTGCTACACTCCCTAGCCTATCAGCCCTTCTCAATAATTTATTCACAAGAACTGTTATTTTGTGTCATTTCTTAATCACACCCTTATTAGATATCATCACATAAATAAGTTAATACGACGATAAAACCCTTGTAAATAATGGTACACATTGGGTATCATTGTTTTCAAGTCACCCAGTTTTTTTGTACAGGCCCTTTTCATTTTATTTCTTCACATAATGAATACTCAAGATCGACTGTTCGTAGGTACTTAACAGACAATTATGAATTTCAAGTGAATCTTCTCAACAAATGATTTGATGACACAGTTTCTTTTTACTTCAATCTGCATGGCTAATTATTAAGTATAATAAATGTTAAGGTTTGTCGTCAAGTTATCATAATGCTAAATAGAGAGGATTGTTTTCAGAGAATCAGACTTGAGTAATATTCACAACCAATAAGAGTGGAGCGTTGAATGTAATAACCAATGATTCCATTGTTATTTGGGGCATAGCAAAGTTAGAGATGTTTCATCAGCAAAACATAATTTGTTATATATGTTAGATTGAGTATAATTGTGTAAAAAATTAGTTGAATCTGCATCATCAAGTCAAAATTACCTTTGAGAGAAGACGAAAAAGTTGTTCATGCTATCCCAATTAGATATCTTATAGATAACTATATAACTATCTCCTGAAGCCATCAATAACTCGGAATAGAGAGCATTGCCTTGTGAAATATGGTGGATACACCACACCACCAAGTGCTTAATGGATAGGAATAAATACACAATATAAATATAGACACAAAAATAATAATAATGAGTTTTAAGGATCAAGGAATGCTATGTGATTATAGGAGGATCTTGATAATGATGGTAATGATGGTGAACGTGCTCGTGAACGTGGTGGTGCTTTTTGGGAGTGATGAACTCCTGCTCGAGCCATCGAACAACTTGAGCCATAGCCCTGGCTTGTTCGGCTTCCCTATCTTTGTGTTTTTGGTGATGGCGGCCAATTGATTCATCGTTCAAGCGAAAAAAGGAACGAGAATTTTTATCCTTTTCGTGTGGAGGAGCAGTATGCCTTCTGGAAAAATGAACACAACTTTGTTTTGATAACTTATACAGGCTTCCAGGATACATTATTAACGTGAAGGGTGCAAATGAAATGCACAAACGATCAACTAATCAATGACACAATCTACAGCAACAGAAAAAGTGTATCCATACTTCTAGTAGGATGAAAAGTTTTGTCGATTACTATATTTTTCGAATTGAGAAATTTTTTTGGAGAAAATTAACTCACGCGCTCTCGATATAACTCAATCCTGCTTGGAATCAAATTCCTTTCGATGAATTAACGCGCTAAATATATTTCTTCTTTCTCTGCATTAGTGCTGAATAATGTGTTGTTGCAATAAGCAACTGCACGTTTACTTTAAAAAATTGGGCTAGCTTTGAAATAAATTAAGACCCCTGAATTGGCTATTTAGTCAAAGGTAAAAGAAATGCAGATGGTCAGCCGATGTTTTTTTTCAATATACTATACTATTCAGAACATCATTAAACTCAATGTAAGCAGAAAAAATATGGGTTTTTACGGGGATTCACAATGATCCATGAGGTTGTATGATGTTTTTTACTTTTCATATCCTCCGGAGTCTCACAGAAACAAAGGAAAGATAGAAAAAATTCTTCAGTAATAGCTCAGAACAAAGTGAATCTTTGAATATTTACCACGCTGTACTTTTTTTGTTGCTTTTTACTAGAACAAAATAAAAACTTCTGCCAATTTCATTGTATTCACTGTAATAATGCATTTGGTAACTGAAATGTCACACTCAGACGAAGGTGTAGAACTCAACACGTTGAGGGACGCATAAAACGGTAGATTGAAGTAAGATTTTTGAATTGTGATAAGAAAAATAAAAACGTCCCTGCAAGTGTTGTACATCATTTTTTGATCATCAAATTTGATAGCAACAGCCTTTTTCAAAAGTAAGGTTTCATTCTTATTCAAGCAACTAAAGTAAATATACCTTGGAGATTGAAAGGCTAGATTGTTCTTCTCCATATTCGCTTGAAGGATCTTCAACAGCTGCTGTTTTTGAAAAGAACTCGACTTTTTCTTACTGTGACTGCAACAACTGCAATTCATGTTCTGCCTAGTGTTCGAACTGTAAAAAAAAAAAAATCTATTATTTAACATTTAACGAAGTGTTAGAAAAACTCAATGAAGGAAAATCCCTTTTATCATAAATTTCATGCATTTAGTAACAGTAATGGTCAAACTACACTTAAAAGTGAGAAATGTAAATGTGAATGAGTGCTTCGAGCTATGCATAACAATTAGTGATACATAACCCCTTTACGGATCATATAATTCCTGTTAGAGTGTTGAGGTACAGTCATCATGAGATGAAACAGACCTGATGTGCGAATCAAGTCAAATACTTATGAATAGCGATAGCATTCTAAATTATTATAACCAATAAAAATCTATCCTTTTGTGCATACCTCACAAAGATAATAATGCACAGTATTGAGATACATTCACACCACAATGATGGTTGCGCTATTGTGCGAGAGCTTTGAGAATAAATCAAGCCAAATGTGATATGAGTATTAAACAGGTTCCTACAGGTCTAATACAATAAAAGGCACTTTCCTTGGTAATAGGTATAATTCCACAAGTTAGGTCTGCTTCATTCGATAGCCTATACAAGACAGATGGTGTGCGCCTAGTGCCCATGGAACCTTCTTCACCTGGTTCAACTTCAGACTTTGGCTTCGCAGTTGTGAGCTTGGCTTCAGGAGTGGAGCCTACTTCCTCATTCCGCTCCATAGCCCCCCACAGGTTTCTATCACGCTCGCAACATGAATGAATGCCGTTTGAGGAAAAACGTATTTTGAGAACTTAGCATAATTTTTAAACCAGGTGAGAACCCACGTTTTTGAAATGTTTTTCCATCCTGAATTGACTGAGATATTCTTGAACGATTAACTGTTGTCATAAATGTGTCTCATATAGTGCTGTGTTCTGTAGACACTCTCTGGCATAATGCGAGGCAGGCTGTTTGACAGCAGTGCTGCTTATTTGTTCTCCTTGATGCCAGGCACCCAGTAGAAGGTGATCATGTTCAGTTTACCCACATCACATCTCGCTTCTTCAATTTTCTCCATTCAAGTTCTTTTTGCAGTGCAGGATCATTATGGAGAGGTGATGGATCATTCTGTTATCTAAATAGGAGAACAATGTTCGCCTGGCATACTTGTTTGTCTTTTCGAGTACTTCCTGTGATCTCTTGATGGTGTGAACTTCTAACTGAACAATAACCTTGCATTTACTCCTTGGCTTCAAATATTGAGTGCAAGCAAGAATGTGTCCCTGCATTCTTGGCAGTTGTTTTTGAGCCACTTATGTAGCAATGAATCTCCCCGTTGATTATTCTCACTTGCCTAGTTTTTTTTGTGCCTTTCTGGAATAGGAAGTTCTGTGTGGACGTTGTGAATTGCTCGGCATTCTTGGGATATAGGAGAATTAGCATTCACCATCACACTATGTACAAGTATATGAAAGACCTGTGCATTGACAGATGATGGTTCACTCAGCCCCCATTTCTTCTTCTTCTGTGTCGTCAAATCAGAGTGGTTCACACATGCTATACTTGAAGATCTCAAACCAACTCAATTGGTAATGGAATGGGAAATACTGATTCCTCTCATGGAATTTATCATCTCTCACTACTTAGGAAGTAGACACTCAGACATGAGGAAACTCAACCATTTTTCAGTTCTACTTTTAACATTTTCCTTCTAAGCGTCACCCTCCAAGACCTCCACAATAATTAGATGAGAGAAGTAGCAAGAGAGACGGAAGACATATTCGAGACTAGTATCTTTTAAATTAGTACGAATTTAGATTTCAAACTCAGTTGCTCTGCTCACATCTTGTCTATCCCTCAAACTTGGTATTTTCAATACAAAAAACTCTCGCATCAAGTCACTAGTACATACTCCCCACCACTGGACTGCTTGATCCTTTCTTATTTGCACAATATGTGTGAAAGGTGTACAAAGGAACTTTACTACACCGTCAGCTGTCTTTTCACCCTGAAATTAATCAAATTCAAATGTCAAGTTCCAGTTTCAGTTGGAAAGTTAGTTATCCACCAACAAAGAGTTGGCGCCTGCATTGTATACGATTTTCTGTGAGAACGCTAAGTAATTGGTTATAGTTCCCAGAGTAATCAAAATTCCGAACACAGCTTTACTTCAAGGTGGGGTTCACGAGTTCTATTAAATTTGGCACGGACATACTCAAGCAATTGTTTGCTTACAAACAATTCTTAGTTGTGGAAAAATTTAGAGAACTGTAATAAATATTTTTTAAAAATTTGGAAAATCCCCCGAATTGCTTTCTCATTAAGCTTCTATAAATTCATTTCAATTTCCAGGGTTCACATTCGTCTGAGTCTACTGTAATACCTCATTCTATATCTAGTCGCCCTCAGCCTTCCAGTGGTTTCAGAACCTAAATGAGCCCATGAGTCAGTTCCATTGAATCAATAAGTTTACTCTCCTTAAGATAAGCTCTATTAACTAAAACGAAATTACAGAATACATACGTCGGTAAATAACAATAGTGAATAACATCAAGAAATGTTGAAAGTCCAGTTCCAAAACTGGGTCGATCAAAAGTTATGTTTGAGAGAGTGACTATGAAACACACCACATGGGACGACCTAATGTCCCAAAAATCGATGAATAACGCATCGTGCGATTTCTTGAATTCGGGACTAAGGAGGAAAGGGCAATTTGAAAGAGTATAGCGGCTTACTCGACAGTCAACAAAGTACTACCCACCGACGGAAGCTGCACCACGTCAATAATAACTGCAGCAACAAAAACGTAACGAGGAGACTGGTTTTTGTGTGTACTCACAATTGGAGGTTGTTGAACTCGGACTCTCGCCTCAAGAACCTCTTCTTTTTCTCTTTTGGGTGCGCATTAGCGTTTTCACTCTTCAAACGACTCAAAGGGCTCGAAGGCTTGGAATTCAAATTCGTCTTCTTCTCTACATTGTGGTTGTGGTCCATGTTGGGCGACACAATCAGTTTAACTCTAATTGTTTTGCTTCCGCAATGAGGTACTTTCACCGATGATCCAAGAGTTTCGTAAATTGTCGTAACTAATCCGGCAATATCCTGAAAAGAACGACAGAAGCAATTAATGCCCAAGTGTTAACTAAAACCATCCAATGTTGTACCAATCGCAACACTCAGATTGCTTAATTTTCCGAGTCCAAGGATTCTAACGATCTGAAATAAATCTCTGAACACAACTTCAACCCAATTTTTACTTTCCTAAGTGCTATGAAGTAAGAATGAAAAATATGTAATCGGCAGACATTTTTTTTGAGGTCTTATTTATTTTTCAGATCTTAGTTAAATTTTCAAAAGGGCTTTCAAACTTTTTTTCTCTTTTTCCCAACACTTTATATGCTGCTTTCCGACTACAGCTGAACTTATATATAGTGCAAGTTATGTGTTCATCGGTAGAAATTAGATAACTATGTAGCCCTTTAACGTGGCAAGCTGTTACCTTGTTCCGAAAAGAATATCAATTGAGCCTTCTAGTTATTTACTTCGTTTCTCCCAGAACGTTAACTGAAGTATACGTTACAGTAAAGTTGCTTTTTAAGCATAAACACGAAAGAGATTCTGTACACGCGTATTTTACATCTGCACTGTTTTTAACTGAACAAGTGAGCCATCGACTTTCAGAGATTAGTATCGCATTTTTTTTTATTAATAGGTTTTAATACTGTTTTTATTTTTGTTAATACGTCATTTTGTTGAAGCGGTAAGCCCTATCCGTTAGTCAACTCAAATTGATATCAATTAATTGCATCCAATTGATTCAATAATTCAATTGCGGTAAAATCTACAACTAGGCGTTTTTGAATTATTCTACAGACGATTTATATGCATAAAAACAGTTTATAAATATATTAAAAAATGATGACTTGGCGAACCGATTGAAAAGAACGATTTAATTCCGCGGAACGGGTCCGACCCGTGGGGCTGACCAATAAGTATCATAGCGACCAATCACTCGTTATTCGCTCATAATAATGAATAATCAAATACGTTACGATGGACGGACGAAATTACAACTACCTGGCAATTGAGAAAAGATGAAAGGAATAAGACCGGTCTGTTGGCTGGACAGCTTTTTAGTGATTCGGTGAAATTAGTGTTTTTACTGAAGGAAGAAGGGGCGTGGTTGTCGTGACAGGATGGCGAACGTCCCCCTTGTAAACCCAGCAATAGACCAACCTTTTCTTAGAGGATAAGGAAAAAAAAAGAGAGAAGGCTTCTCCAGCCACCCACAAAGAGAGCCCCCCCCCCCTTAACAAGTAAAATTTAGTTTGAATCACGTCTTTTCGTTTAAACTGCATCGCTCTCGCACCAGTTGCTTACCTCTTTGGTTATTTTGCCGTGGCCGTCGAAGTCGTACAAGGTGAACGAAAATTCTTGGCGGTCTCGGGATTTTCCGTTGGATTTTTCGTTGATTGACACGTCACATTCCAATTCCTGGAAATAGAACAAATATAGTAATAAATCGAGGAACCGTGACAATTTCCCATACGTTCTAAGGCACCTGAAAGGATTAAAGGGAAACGAGTGGGGTGAAGATGTGGACCGTACAAGCCTACAACTTATAGTCTGTCTCGAAATATATGAAAACCTTCCACCGGTTTATACGTTGACGTGCAGTCTAAACATGAAATTTTAACTCGTTTGATACTCTGAATCATATTCAGACACGACTGGGGAAACCCGTTAAGGTACTTGATATTCACTAAAAGTATGGCTCCACAGACCATCGTGCTTCTCGTTCTTGAAACTTTGATGCTCTAAAGAAACGGCGTTGAATGCAATGCCTTTCCGTCGGGGTGTCACACTTTAGACGCATTTACACGCAAATTAGTTCAATTATTTTTAAACCAAAACTTTCTTAGAGAAGCGAAGATTGACTATCGTACGAGGGCAATTAAGAGATCAACATCACTTTAGACAAAGTAAGACGCAGGGGTAAAAATATCCAAATATAGATTTTACAGGGGAGCGTAAACCCGCGTTTCCTGAACCCAGTTTGGGAAGCGGTAACTCAAGGACAATCGACATCATCGTGGGTGGTGAAGTAAAAGTTACTTCGATTTTAGTTCAACCGCGATAAGCCCGTTGAGGCAGCAGTGATCAAAGCTAAGAGACAATTGAGTATCCAAAATGTACCAAAGACGCTGCAAATTATTACACGGAGGTACATCCTCTTGCATAACATAATAGGGACCTATCATATTAAGCACTTCCTGTTTGTTTCAATCAATATTTCCGATAATTTCCTCGTTATTTAACTTGACGACGTTTCACACTTTCGAGACCTATCCCATTCGATTCAGCATCGAAACATACTAGTAAACTATACGAGACATGACTTGAATACAATAATCGAACAACATAAATTGACATTTTCGAGGCAATTGGCACGCACTGATGAGTCGATTATGGAGTGAGACGGAAGATGGTGCGGGAAATGAGCGCAGGCTGGGGAGAAACGATAACTTTCGCTATATTGTACCGAGAGTTCCTTCGAGTACATCTTTGGCAGTTTCATTGCATTTTATTGCGTTTCCTAGGTATTTTTTAAATGCTGAGTCGAATAGGACGTAGGAAGTAGGTTTTAGCCTACTTTTTTCCCCCACACTGGAGAACCCTCGGAAACCTTGCTTCCACAAAAACTGTCTGTCGTTAGGAGCCAGTGCAAAATTTTACACACAAAAGTTCACGCTTCGCTTCGTAGACGATGGACATTTAACCAAAGAAATGTATGGGGTGGAAGTTTTATAGAATCCCTCATAACATTCTTGTTTTCATCCAAGTTTCACCCGGGATTCAGAATGACACGTATACCAGCCTAATCAGAAAACAGATGGTAAATCTTGTTAGTAGTACCTTAGCCGGACTGGCTGTGTTAGGTATTAAAGAAATTGGGTTATGTCCGCCAGTAGGCATATTACTTAAGTTAACGTACCTGTTAGGTGAGTCCGTCCCCTCTGGCTTGTGAGTTACTGTGGGCAAGCGCTTTCGATGTAAAGACATCATCGTCTGGCCGTTAAGTCAGTACTGGAGTCAGTCAGTTGGTCGTGGTCTTTATATACGAAGAGAAAGGTGAAAGGGGTGATGGAGCGTCGGGGAAGGGGCGGGGAGAGGTCTTGTTGGTCAGTCTTGTTAGTAGTACCTTAGCCGGACTGGCTGTGTTAGGTATTAAAGAAATTGGGTTATGTCCGCCAGTAGGCATATTCACAGAACGGTTAAGTCCTTCGACAAAAATTGAGGTGTATCGACACAGGTGGGTTTGTGGAGTGGCACACACTCTCCGTAGATACTACTGTAGGAAATACTATTTATACGACTATTATATCAAATTGGCGTTGCACGGTGCCTTGTTCTCGTGGTTGGCTGACTATCTTCGTGATCGACGGGTTGTGGTCAGGTTGAGGGGCTCTACGCCCTTGCCATTTGCCGCCTCCTCCGGTGTCCCTCAGGGCTCGCACATAGGACAACTCCTCTTTTTTCTGCTCATCAACAGCATGCCTTCAGTCGCCCTAGATGGTTTCTGCCTCGTACTTTCTGAAGACTGTAAGCTCTATAAGAGAGTTGGTTCGGTTGCTGACTGTGAGGCCCTTCAGGCTTGAAGAGTGGTGCCGTACCTACAGCTTGGTCTCAACCACAGCAAATGTGCAACCGTGGCCTTCTCAAGGTGAGCACCATCTCTGGTCTTTGACTACTCTCTTGGATGTTCCCTTGCTTGGAAGACGTCATTCACGGACCTCGGGGTGTTTCTTGATGGCAAACAAGCAGATTGACTTCATCTGTCCGGCGTCTGGTCTCCTATTGGCTCATCGTCGATTTCCCAAATTGAACGAGTCCTGCGTAAGTTTTGGAGGTACGTTGCCTTCAAAATTTGCATCCCCGGTTCTGACATTACTACCCGTTATTGATAGAGCGCTGTAGCATCACCACTGTACAACAGGGTCGTTTGCTGCAGGATATCGCCTTCCAGCACAAACTTGTCGATGGTGTCCTTGATTGCCCGACTCCTCTTTCGTCAATCAATTTCAGGTTCCTATTTTCGCCATCGTTTTCACCTGCCACACCTGCCAATTACCTCCACTATGGGCCAGTGCAGCGTATTCCCCGTGTACTGTCTGGCTCCCATTGTAGACACCTCCAGTGACTGTAGTTTATTGGCCATAGACCTGAGTCAGCGGCTCTCGAAACATTTCCGACCCCCTCGTAACACCCGTAACTACGCCTATTTGAACTTCTTCTCCGGCTCTTTTAATACTTTTAGATCTGCCATTTCTGATGTGCTTTAGCTTTCTTTTCAGTATTTTTTCTTTCTGATTGCTGCGCCTTTATCTTTTGTCCTAAATATGTTTTGTTCTCATTACTCACTCTTATGTTCAATTGGGTTCGCCCTTTTGTTATTATTAATAAATAAATATACTGCGATCAAATATAGTGTACTATGCTTGAATATTTTGCTATTTTGACTTGACCCTGAAACGACCGAGCTGATATGGCATAGGGCTCCAGCGACGCTTCTCCGTAACATCTCCCGCATTACATTTTGGTTTATTATTCATTCTGAATAGTAACCCTATGTTTTCGGCCACGAAAAATTTTTTACAACCCCCCCCCTCAAAATTTGATACTTTACGTTTCAAGACATGGAGATTCCAAATTTGCAATGTCCGTCCGCCATCCCCCGTCCGGGCTGTTTTGTGCCTTTAACGTGGTCTAAAAAATTCGTTCTTTCGCCCAAAAATCCGATTTGGTATCTAGTTGTGCCCGCCATCTCGGCAATTCGATCGGACAAATCCCGTGGTTGTAATGGGCAAAAAACTGTCAGAAAAATTAATGAAACGCAGTACAATGTGGGAGCTACAGCGTTTCGTCGTTTGAACTCCCTCCCACCCCCCCCCCTCCCCGCCCGTCTCATTAAAAAAGCAACTGCGCTGGAGGCGAGCGAGCGCATCCCTCCCAACGACGCCGCCACCTCAACTCCCCTTTCGCCGACCCTTTCCAATTTCCCCGACGTTTTGGTTTTAATACAATTCAATTTTTTTAGATTCTTTCGTTTCATTCTCATTTTGGGTTTTTTCATAGATTTTTGGTTAAATTTTGATATTAGTATTAAGCGTGCATGTTTTCATATTAAAATTCAGTTTTTTCTAGATACTTTCGTTTTTTTTGTTGTTTATTTTAATATTACGATTCAGTTCTTTTCGACCTTTTTTTGGGTTTCATTATGATATTTTTCGATGCTGAATCGAACAGGATGGGTCTCGGAGCATTAATGCTAGGCCAAGCTGATTATCCGAATAATAAACAGTTGTGTAATAATTTGCAGGGTTTTTGAGTTTATGTAGCAAAGTAAAGACATAAAATGTCAAAACTAGGGAAAAAGCGTTACACGCTAGTTCTCAATGGGAGAAGGGTAGTTAACTTCGATTATTCAATCTGCAGGGCTTTTGTTGTGAATACCAACTGCTATTGTCCTCCTCCTCCACTAGAGCATCATGTGGGATGGTCTCAGCTGATAACTAACAACACACACAGTCGTCCATAGAGACTCACTACTGTGTGAGAATTTAGAGACGTTTGGACAATTTTCTTCAGTTATTGCAACGACTACGACGATGGAATTGTCGCTGTGAGTTGTAACTCGCATGGACGTCCTCAGTAACCTCTGTATGAGTAATTTGACTCAAGTGGTACATCACACTAAGAGTTGAGAACATTGTCGACGTTAGAGAAGAAAGGTACTGACAAACGCTCCTCGCTGTACCAGCACAGATAATGCATTGAGGTAGCCTCACATCCCTCACATTTGAATGATGGAGAGTGAGGAACTGACACCCATACAAGCGCCTGGCTCTGTCAGAACAGTTAGTACATGTTTTCCAGTAATTCAAAAATGACTGAAACGTTTTTGATGATTAAATGTTGCAATACGATCAGAAAACCAAGTAGCCAAAAGGTATCGCGATTACGACGTCGAAATGGCAGCAGGACTACACACGAAACTAATATAAATGAGGCCTCTAAGCTCGGCTCGGCTAAAGACGCGAACACAGTGACTGCACTCACTTCAAGCTTGATCTGTTCCGTTTCATTCTTCTTAATAAAATGGTCCGATTCTTCGTCGTCAACCCCTGGAACAGTACAAAATTGAGCTGTAGTTCATGTTTATGAAAGGAAGCATCACAAAACAGCTAAGACTAAGGGGAGGAGCACCCCTGACGAAGGAATTGAATGCAGCTGAATACATGTGGGGCTGAAGAGAGTGATGCGTCGTACCCGGCATTTTCAAACTGATCGTCTTATTTGCACCTGAATTCTTTCGCCCGTATTTAATTTAATGTGTCTGTCTCTATCTGTTTTGCGGTCAACGCTCACAACACACGAATTACGCGACAAGATCTTCGAAGTCCATTATATTCAAGAAGATAAGCTGGATACCGGAACATACGAGCAGCATAGGGGGTTGAGATGTGCCCGTGGTATGTGGCAGTCGTACATTAGAAAACCCTGCAAATTATTACACAATGGTTTATTATTCTCATGAACAGCTTGACCTAGTATTAGTGCTCCCCCATCTCATTCAATTCAGCATCGAATACTAGTAAACCATACGAAACAAGTCCTGGCTACAATGGAGCTACGGAAACAAAACGTCTGATGATTTTGCCCCATCGTCGGGGAAATTGGAACGAGGGTGCTCGAAGCGAACCCATTCCGAGGTGAAAGGGGAGTTGGGAGGCGAGCGAGCGGTTTTTTAATGAGACGGGCGGGGAGGGAGGGAGTTCAAATGACGAAACGTTGACTTCCGCTGTAGTTCCCGCGTTGTACTGCGTTTTGTTAATTTTTTTAACCGTTTTTTGCCCATTACACCCACGGGCTTCGTCCGATCGGATTGCCGAGATGGCGGGCACAACTAAATACCAAATCGGATTTTTGTGCGAAAGAACGAATTTTTTAGACCACGTTAAAGGCACAAAACGGCCCGGACGGCGGACGGACATTGCAAATTTGGAATCTGCAAGTCTTGAAACGTAAAGTATCAAATTTTGAGAAAATTTTTCGTGACCGAAAACATAGGGTTATTATTCAGAATGAAATAATGGTGCTGCTGAAAAGGGGGTTGTAAAAAATTTTTCGTGACCGAAAACATTAAGGTTATTATTCAGAATGAATAATAAACCAAAACGACGTCACATCCTCACCCTTGAGACTCAGGTCAGATGGAATAGGTAGAGGTAGAGGAAATACACTTAGGGCCGTTTTCACCGACTGCGTTGACCCCGTTTAGACTCGATTAACAATACCTAACCTGCTCCCGCCACAAAAACGACCTTCACCAGAGCCTGCGGTTTCGCTCTAGCTCTGATCAAGCGCTAACCCCAAAAATTGGGCGGTTAGGTCCGGTTAGCTCTTATCTACGTCGAGTATTCTCTTCTATTATTGTGAATAATTTACACAAGTTTTGGATAAATAATAATAAACAAAGATGCGGTTATTGCTTTTCCAGTAAGATGATAATCTAATATGTAAGGTTATCGTCATCTCACCTGGTGCTTCAGATGGATATGAGAGCGTTCCGACACGACTTCAAGATATAAATTTAAATTCTTTTGCGGACGAAAGTATTACGATTGTAATGACTTGCAATTACAATTTGTTGTTCGCGGAAAATGTGTGATGAGCAGTTTTAGAAAAAACTCTAGACGTCATATCGCCGTCAAAAAACTCCAAATGGCTTAACTGGGTGGATTTAAAAGCAGATAGGGAGGAAACGTTAATTAATAACACACTTTTACACACAAGTTAGTGTACTATACAACTTTTACTAAACACGACAATTCTCCCTTCCTTGTTAAAGTTCCTTGCTCGTAGAAGTTATAAACTCACAATTTCGGTGTTCAGCTCTCATTTTCTCGTACCACAGCCGAATTTCCCTGTTCCCGTACTAATTTGCTTTTTACTTTCCTTGGCTCTTCTACAAAGTAGAAATGAAAGTTATGTAATCGGCTGAAAAAAAAGTTTGGAGTTTTCTTCAGATCTTTACGTTTCAGACCCTCCTGAGTCCGAAAAACACTATTTGAGAAAATGGTCTGTGTGTGTGTGTCTGTGAACGATTTTTAGAGAAAACCACTGTACCAAATCAGCTGAAACTTCATATCTCGCTCGCAGGCCCCCATGGGACGCCAAAATAAGGGTTTGAACAAAATCCACCGAAATGTAACTATAGTTATCATAGTGATCAAAACACCAAATATTCCATTCGTTCATTTGTGGAAAAATGACGAGAGCAGCACAATAAATTATCAAAACTTCCGACGAAATAGAATTTAGCGCGGTTTTTAGAGAAAACAACCGTACCAAATCAGCTGAAACTTGATGTCTTGCCTACAGGTTACCATGAGACGCAAAAATAAGGGTATGGTCAAAATCCACCGAAAGTTAACTATAGTTATCATACTGATCAAAACACCATTTTTTTTTCTCAAAAACGGCTGTAATGATTTTGATTAAATTTTTTATATTGATAGCTTTCAATAACGCAATTATACCATAAAATTCCCATTTGTGGGAAAATCACGAGAGCAGCACAATAAATTATCAACATTTTTTCAGCAGCACCATTATTTCATTCTGAATAATAACCCTATGTTTTCGGTCACGAAAAATTTTCTCAAAATTTGATACTTTACGTTTCAAGACATGGAAATTCCAAATTTGCAATGTCCGTCCGCCGTCCGTTTTGTGCCTTTAACGTGGTCTAAAAAATTCGTTCTTTGGCACAAAAATCCCATTTGGTATCTAGTTGTGCCCGCCATATCGGCAATCCGATCGGACAAAGGTTGTTATGGGCAAAAAATGGTTATAAAAATTAACGAAACGCAGTATAACGCGGGAACTACAGCGGAAGTCAACTTATCGTCGTTAGTACTCCCGCCCTCCCTTCCGTCTCATTAAAACCACCCCTGCCCGCTCGCCTCGCAACGTCGTGTTCCCGTCCCGATTTGCCCGACGGGAGCCTGGCGCCGAGAGAATATTTAGTTTTCGTAGTTCCATTGTAGCCAGGTCATGTTTCGTATGGTTTACTAGTATTCGATGCTGAATCGAATGGGATGAGGGAGCACTACTACTAGGTCAAGCTGTTCACGAGAATAATAAACCATTCTGTAATAATTTGCAGGGTTTTTTCATTCATCCTGACTGGCTCTCAAGAAGTCACACCAGAGTAAACTACTACATTCAATAACGACCCCACATCACTGACCTGCCAAGTGCCCTGGCTTTCCCAGGGCTGAGGAAAGTGAGAATTACCCTGAGACACAACTCGCTCTTAGAAGGACGTCTCTACTTGAGTCACCTGGACAGCTATTGCGTTTTTAAAAGTTAGGGAAAACTCCCTCCTCCCCCGTTATGACGAATTTTGCACAAAACCTCACCCCCGTGTTACAAAATTCAGTGAATAACGCGAGTTCACAGGATTCTTTTAATGAGTTCATTTTTTTGCTTCTCCCTAAATCACTTCACTCGTTACTAAGCCTTGTTCAGTGCTTCGTAACCACTTCTTCGGGATTCCACAACAATTCAGGCGCAACACTCTCATTCCTCTCTTTTATCTACTCAGTATGTTCTGCGTTAGCTCGAACTTGAAAATAGAACACAATGCTAGACAGCACGAAATCGATTGCAGGAAGAAATATAATGCGCACGTAGAAATGCAAGTGTGTAATATTACACACAATTCACGTATATTTACGTACAAGATTGACAAGGAGCGTATTAAGTGAAAGGAACTCTTCGAATTAACGAAAATTCAAGTTGTCGACGGTTTGAGTTGGAACAACCTTGACGTGAAGGTGGAGCTGAGTGTTTTAATTCAATGTTCATTTGCCAACCTGCAATCTGAGAGCTCAAACAACAGCGTTAGAACCGATTAATCAGTTGGATCACGATCAGGGCTGTTTTGGTGAAAACTGCTATTAGTTCGTCAACAGCCTCATACATTTCCAGGTCTCAACCGTTTTGTTCTTCTCATCCCTCTTACTATTGGTCCTTAGAACTTCGAGGAAACGTCGGACGGAAACAGAACTGGGTTTTTTGATGGTCATTTTGAATCTCCGTTGACCGTTAAAATCCGTCCTTCCAGATGTTAGTTTTCCTTGGAACTCAGGGAGGAGCGCTTAATAAACGTATATTGAGCGTCCTAACTGAGGTCGTAAACGGCGTGTCAGGACCACCCAGACACCGTAGGGGATGGGGTTTAGGAGAACGGCGCTGAGTCGACGCTAACGCCAAAGTAAAGCCGGGACCTGGCCAGGGCTGGGGAACAGCGAGGGGCTCAGGCGGTAGCGAGGCAGAGGCGAGGAAGTGAGGAACACAACAAAAGAGACACAACAGTTGCCTCGCCTTGAAAATCCCGAGAAGGCAGATGCCGACAAGGGCGAAGAGACCGCACCGCCGCTGTGCTGTAGGTAGCGGCTCTGCCTCTTCTTGGAACGATGAACTTTCCGCCGAGAGGAGAACAAGGGAGAGCCCGAGATAATGGGAGCCTCGAAAATGTCCGTAACGCTCGGTTCCGAGGCCGTCGGTTCGTTTGGTCCCTCGACGACCGATCGGCCGCTCATCTCAAATTCTCCGTCCTCGGGAAAGAAAATTCAAATCGGCGGAGGTCAACAGCCGCCGTCATTTCGCACCACCGACGAACTGTAAAGGCCTGAAAACGTCGCTAGTTTCAGCAGCTGCTCGTGACGTCCACAGTCATCTGTCAAACGCGGAGTCTTGAAACGCAAGCTCTGCGATTACATTCCACACAACGGGAACATGATGCGCGTCGCTTGGAAACCAGATGTACTCCGTGGGCTTCTTAGAGCAAATTGGACTGCTGCGGAGGATGGGGCAGGGAGAATCATTAGCACGCTGAGAGCGGTGTGGAGGAGTCGAGTCCGACATGAACCTGGTCCTCACACCTCAATGTTGAACGATACAATTAATTGCCTAAGCTATTCAATTAATAAAGAGTTATGTCCTCAGCCCCACGGAGTAAAAAGGAAACTCAAGTAAACTCCAATTTTACCGTTTGAGGACTTCACAGGTTCATTCATCAAACTCCTCCGAGTGCTGATAGCACCATCATACACTAACTCCTAATCAATTTACTGTCGTTGTGGTCTCTTTTCAAAACTAGGTGTCAACGAGACTGACTGGTTACTATTCATTCTTTTAGGAAAACGTCTTCCCCCCCCCTCACAACAAATCAAAATTAAGAGGCAAAATGTGACCCGGAGGGCGGTCGCACATGGCACATCTGGATTCCCCACGCCTTGAAACGTGTATAGTGTCATCTTCTCATTTGGAATGATCAGTGGGGGGGGGGGGTGTTTGGAAAACAGTGCGAACCGAAAACATAGTGACGAAACGAAATTTTGGGCGTTGTATTGCATTAATATGGGTTTGTTATTGTTTTCTGGGTACTTTTGGTTTATTATTCGGAATGTTTTCGGTCATCAAATTTTTTTTACAACTCCCCCCCCCCCCTCAAAATTTGATACTTTACGTTTCGAGACACCGGGATTCTAAATGTACAATGTCTTTCCGACGTCCGGGCCGGGCCGTTTTGTGCCTTTAACGCGGTCTAAATATCTGGTGCGTAGCAACACACAACTTTCCGCCACCCCTTTAAGTTCGAACACCACCTACATATGCGGGCGCTATATCTTCGTTCAACGCATTTTTACAGGAACATTTATGGAGAACAAAATGTAGGGACTAGTTAGCTGAGAGTACTCCGAAAGTTTGATCGAAATCGTTAGAGCCGTTTTTGAGAAAATTGGAATACCGATCAATTAATATTCGACAAATCTCCTTTTCTAAGTTAACTTGGCTTATATCTCCGTTCAACATATATATACAGAAATAATTATACAGAAAGAAATGTTGGTATGGGTGACTAGAAGACACTCCATTAAGATTTATCACATCTGGTGAAAAAGTTACCCTAGAATTTACGGAAATGATCGAAAAAACGTTATTTTTGACACATTTTAATTTTAATTTCTGTTCAATGGACCGTCACAGGAACATTTATTGAAAACAATATGTAGGTATTAACTATTTGAAAACATCCTATGAGTTTGGTGAAAATCGCTGAAGCCGTTTTGCCAAAAAGTGTAAAAAACCTATTATTGCTTCAGGGGCCCATATCTCCGTTCACCGTATTTTCATGGAGATATATATGGAGAAGAAAAGTTAGGTATTGATTAGGAGAAGATAATTTGAAAGTTTAATCAAAATCGTTAGAGCCGTTTCCGAGAAAAATGCGAAAAACACTGGTTTTTGGTACATTTTCGTCCCCCACCCCCCTTTCCCATCGGCCTAAATCGTCCATAACCTTATTTTGGTGTCTACAAAAAATAACGAACAAAACAAAAAAGAACCAGCTCAATCGGATCAGCCGTTCTATCGCAAATCGAACTACAGACACACACACTCACATACACACGGACCACGCGCCAAAATTAGGTTTCTTAGACTCAGTAGGGTCTGAAACGTAAAGATCTGAAGAAAACCCAAATTTTTTTTTTTTGGCCGATTACTATACTTTCCTTCCCTTCGGGTAGCGGAAAGTAAAAAATACGTTCTTTCTCACAAAAATCCCATTTGGTATCTATTCGTGCCCACCTGCTCGGCAATCCGATCGAACGAAGCAATTGGGTTATATCCGCCAGTGGGCAAATTACTGAAGTTAACGGCCAGACGATGATGTCTTTACATCGAAAGCGCTTGCCCACAGTAACTCACAAGCCAGAGGAGACGGACTCACCTAACAGGTACGTTAACTTTGGTAAGCCCATGGTTGTTATAGGCAACAAAATGAACAAAAACGCAATTTTGGCAGTATTATCGCCGTGTTTGGGGCAGGTATTTCTAGGTATTTTTTGACTCTGGGTCGAATGGAATGGGTATCAGACGTGTACGATTGCGTATAGTGAAATTACAGAGAGCCAAAGTCTAGTAATTGAAAGAACTCGCGGAACAATAACTACACGGCAAGTAATCGTTTTATCGTTTGTACTCCCTCCTTCCCGTCTCATCAAAACCATCCACCCACTCGCGTCGCAACGTCATGCCAATTGCCTACTAGCGCCAGGAATATTTAGTTTTCGTCGTTCCGTTGTAGTCAGGTCATGTTTCGTGCGGTTTACTGGTATTTTTCGACGCTGCATCGAATGAGATGGGTCACGGACGTGTGGGACAGCGTCTAGATAGACAACAGTGAAATCGAAGGGAACACAAAACGCGAAAAAGTTTTCCTCTCTCAAAAACGGCTTCAAACATTCACACAGCAGTACCATACAATTCTCGCCCGTGGGATGCGTAGCAACTCGCAACTTTCAGCAACCCCCATAAATTCAACGACCTGCTACATATACGAGCGCTATATCTTCGTTCAACGCATTTCTACAGAAACATTTATCAAGAACAAAATGCAGGGACTAGTTAGCTGAAAGTACTCCGTAAGTTTGATCGAAATCGTTAGAGCCGTTTTTGAGAAAATTGGAATACCGATAAATTAATATTCGACAAATCTCGTTTTTCGAGGTATCACGGCTTATATCTCGGTTCAACAACTAAATACAGAAATATTTACGCAGTAATAAATGTGGGCATAGGTTGCTAGATGACAATCCGTAAGATTGATCAAATCCAATGACGCAGTTACTCGGGAAATTACAAAAATGCTGAAAAAAACGCCATTTTCGACACGTTTTCATTTTTATCTGGGTTCAATGGACTGGCAAAGGAACATTTATTGAGCACAATATGAAGGTATTAACTATTTTAATATCTGGTGCATAGCAACACACAACTTTCCGCCACCCCCGTAATTTCGAACACCAGCTACATATGCGGGTGCTATATACCGATAAATTAATATTCCACAAATCTCCTTTTCTGAGTTAACTTGGCTTATATCTCCGTTCAACGGATATATACAGAAATAGTTATAGGGAACGAAATGTGGGTATGAGTGACTAAAAGACACTCCATTAGGATTTATCATATCTGGTGAAGTATTTACCCTTGAATTTACGGAAATGTTCGAAAAACCGTTATTTTCGACACATTTTGATTTTTATCTCTGTTCAATGGACTGTCAGAGGAACATTTATTGAGAACAATATGTAGGTATTAACTATTTGGAAACCTCTTGAAAGTTTGGTGATAATCGTTGAAGCCGTTTTGCCAAAAAGCGTAAAAACCCTATTTTTGCTTCATAGGCCTATATCTCCGTTCAACGTATTTTCATGGAGATATGTATTGAGAAGAAAAGTTAGGTATTGATTAGTAGAAGATAATTTGAAAGTTCAATAAAAATCGTTCGAGCCGTTTCCGAGAAAAATGCGAAAAACACTGGTTTTTGGTACATTTTCGTCCCCCACTCCCCCTTTCCCACCGGCCTAAATCGTCCATAACCTTATTTTGGTGTCTACAAAGAATAAAGAACAAAACAAAAAAAGAACCAGCTCAATCGGATCAGCCGTTCTCCCGCAAATCGAACCTCAGACACGCACACACACACGGACCACGCGCCGAAATTAGGGTTTAGACTCAGTAGGCCTCAAAACGTAAAGATCTGAAGAAAACCCAAATTTTTTTTTTAATCCGATTACTATACATTCCTTTCCTTTCGGGTAGCGGAAAGTAAAAACATTCCGTGAGTTTGGTGAAAATCGTAGAAGCGGTTTTGCCCAAAAAGCTTAAAAACCTTACTTTTGCTTCATAGGCCTATACCACCGTATTTTCACAGAGATATTTACGAAGAAGAAAAGTTAGGCATTAATTAACCGAAGATAATTTGAAAATTTTTATGGCTGTTTTCGAGAAAAATGCGAAAAATCCTAGTTTGTGGTATATTTTTGCCCATCCCACCCCCTTCCTTTCGCATCGACGGAAATCGCCGATAACCTTATTTTCGAGTCGACAAAGAATAACAAGCAAAAAAAAAAGAATCAGCTCAATCGGTCCAGCCGTTCTCCCTCAAATCGAATGACCATGCGCCGAAATTGAGGTTTTCGTATGTCTCAAAACGTAAATATCACACATTTTTTCAAGATCATTACACTTTGGGTCGCGGGGAGTAAAATTCAGTTAAGACGCTCAATAAGGGTGGTGGAATGAGTATGAGCAGCACAATAAATTCCGCAACCTTGAAGTTTCTGCCTTTTTTTCCAGGCCCATCTTGACAATAGGGCAGCCCAACACGTCTGTACCCACTCGCCGAGTTTTTCCCTCGATTCTTCATTATTCGCAGTTACTGCGACTCGTCGTTTTGGCAGTTTCTTCATTTCAGCCTCACTATGGTCAGAAGACTGACGGGATTCACATAAAATGATTCAAGGTGGTCTGGTCCGGAGCCGAAGAACGGAACATTAAAGAAAGAATGCGGCGAATCATTTCTTCTGTCGCGAGCGCGAAGTGCGCGCACGTGCCGAGTTTAAATTAAAAAAAAAAAAAAAAAGAAGTAAACCTCTTTTGCACGTGCTCCGCCAACACCTTCAACAAACTCAATTCGGGCTTCTGGCAGGACAATAAAATGATTCCGCGGGGTTTAGGTTCGGGCCGTCAGTTTGGTGCCAGACGAGTGAAAGCGTCTCGTCGCCGTCCGAACCGCCCGTAAAATTTGAAGGGGGAGAAAAAAAAAGAACTCCCTCGCTCTATCAATAATTTAGAAAGTTAACACTGCTTCTCTTTTCGTTTTCCCGCTTATCTATGTTATAGTGTTAAAATGTTGTCCCAAATCCCTCAGTAACGGGCTCAGGAGCCCGTTGACTCGCAATTTTCTTTACACTTTTGGGATTCGTTCATCTCTGTTCAGCGCAAATTGCGCATGCTTGAATTTTAAACGACTGCTCATACCGCATATATTATTCCGCCCTCGATCATCATCGTACCGAAGCACCGTGGAACGGATTGGAGCAATGAACTAAAGTGAGGAACGGACGTAAATAACTAGCAGAATTTTGAATAATATTTCTGTCCAACGGTCAATTATATTTTCAAAATTATACCATTCCACCCCTCAATCTCTCAAATACATATTCATAGATGCGTTAAAAAGCGGAAATTTTGCCGCTTCATCCCGAATATAACGTTAAATATATCGAATCCCGTCCTGAATTCGCGAGTACAGAACTCCTGTGACTCCTGACGAACGAAAGTTTCGAGTTTACGTTGAATTGAAACGTGAAGCAACGCCCACAGAAAAGCTAGTAATTGTTTCTTGGCAAGAGTTGGTATTCGGCAGGTTGAATCTGACATGGGGGGAACGATCAGGGTTTTCGAATAAACTTATCCAGTTTTTGTTATTTTTATGTAGAAATTTGGTTTTGCAATACTCGATTTTATTAACGTGAAAGTAGGTCACCTGAATAAACGCCCGACAAACTGATTTTTACTTTCATCGAATTTTTTTACGAGCTTTTTCCTTGGTTCTGAGAAGTAGAAATGAAATTTATGTAACCGGCTGAAAATGAAATTTTGAGTTCTCTTCGGATCTTCACGTTTAAACGCCTACTGAGCCCGAAAAACATCATTTGGGAATACGATTGAGGGGAAGCGACTGAATCAAATCAGTTTAAACCTAATATCTAGCTCGGAGGTTACCATGGGACGCCAAAATAAGTGTATGAACAAAATCCACCGAAAGTTAACTATAGTTATCATAGTGATCAAAACACCAAATATTTTTTTTCTCAAAAACGGCTCTAACGATTTTCATTAAATTTTTTATATTGATAGCTCCCAATATGGCAAGTACACCATAAAATTTCCATCTACGGGAAAATGATAAGAGCAGCACAATAAATTATCAAAAGTTTCGACGTAATCGATTTTAGAGTGGTTTTTAGAGAAAACAACCGTACCAAATCAGTCCAAACTTTATATATAGCCCGCAGGTTACCATAGGACGCCAAAATAAGGGTTTGAGCAAAATTCACCGAAAGTTAACTATAGTTATCATAGTAAGCAAAACACCAAATTTTTTTTTCTCAAAAACAGCTCTAACGATTTTGATTAAACTTTTTACATTGATAGCTCTCAATAAGGCAAATATACCATAAAATTCCCATCTACAATAAAATGATAAGAGCAGCACAATAAATTACGAAAATTTTCGTCGTAATCGATTTTAGAGAAAACGACCGAACCAAATCACCTCAAACTTGATATCTAGCCTGCAAGTTACTATTGAACGCCAAAAAAAGGGTACGAGCAAAATCCTTCGGAATTTAACTATAGTTATCATAGTGATAAAAACGCGAATTTTTTTTCTTAAAAACAGCTCTAACGATTTTGATTAAATTTTGTATATTGATAGCTCTCAATAAGGCAATTATAACATAATATATAATTTTCCCATTCGTGGGAAAATTACGAGAGCAGCACAATAAATTATCAAAATTCTCGACGAAAGCGCGGTTTTTTCCCTTTTAAACTCCGCTGAAATGTCACTAGAATGTTTTTCTTTTAAATATCAGGTGCGTTGCAACACACAACTTTCCTTAGCTCTACAACAATTCACTTTGTACATGGCTAATTCTATTTAATCAATTCATTTATCACTCAGTTAATTTGAACTTGGGCAAACAACGCTTTACTGCAGCAGGAAGCGGTAGCGTTTACAGTTCCGGAATTTTAGAGTTGCTCGTACTCGTTCGGGAATGAGTAACACCTGCCAATGAGCCGAAAATACTATAAACGTCTCATTCGCGGCAAAACGACGAGAGCAGCACAATAAGTTACCAAACATTTCGACGAAAATCTATTCAATGGCAGTTATATTCTCATAAACTCCGTTCTAATGTTACTAAAATGTTCAGAAAAATTCCGGTGGTAGCCCAACCAAATACCTATAGGATGAGACTTCAATAACGCACGTGAGATATATAGGGGCTACTCCAGAAAATCCGGAATTTCAATCACCGCCGTATCACTCACTAGCATTTCTAAACGTTTTTACCCGATAATCCTGAAAAAGTGATTATTATCCTTTTCAAAAAATTCTATGTGTTCCTATTGCTCAATAATGGTCAGGGCATGAGTGTGAGCTGCGCAATAAATTCTGGTAGATTTAGATCTCGTACATTTACCGAGCAGTAGTCAGTAATTGTATGCACTCGTGCTAAGACACACTGAAAGCGTGGGGTGGGGGGTGCGACGTTTCGGATGTTGTATAGAATAAGTCAGAATCTCACGAGAGAACTGGCAATGTAAATAGAGCAAAATGCACTGCGTTCGTATTAGCGCAGATTTGACTAGTTGAATACAATAAGGAGGCTCGCCTCTTCGTGCGGTGGCAAAGTAATGCGCTTAATAGCCAACCCAGAAGTGCAGAGTGAGAGGGGTGGGTAAATATTGTAGAACCTGGGTCTTTCCAGCGACTGCGAATGATTTATGAATATATTTCAAAGATATGCCTTTGCACAGTATTTACTGGTGCTGAATGTTGATCTCGGCATTGTACAGTAAATTTGTAAGTAGTGCACACTCCCCCTCCCCTCGTGTCAAACACTGATCAAAAAAGAAATGTGTGACAGTCACACATGGTAGAAGTGAAACGTTAATGTGCAAAACCGAGTCGCAACGGACAAGTGGAAAAACGAATCGCAACGGACAAGTGGAAAAACAACGGAAAAGAGGAAAACGCATCGCAAAAAAATTTTTACTCGGGCAGATTGTTAATGTACAAGTCGAATTTGAAAACCTGCCCGCAAACTTCGAGTAAAAATTTTTTTGCGATGCGTTTTTCCACTTTTCCGTTGTTTTTCCACTTGTCCGTTGCGACTCGGTTTTGCACGTTAAAGTTTCACTTCTACCATGTGTGACTGTCACACATTTCTTTATTCACAGGTTTACTGCAAATTATGATTTGGTTAGGGTAGGTAAATTGTAATGAATGAATTTTTCATATTATTCAAACATATTTTATTTTATTAAACAAGAAAACAGAATTCAATCCGGGAAAAAAAAATCTAGGATCCCTGATGTATGTTGGTTTTTATTTCCGTTCAATGGACAGCTACAGAAATAGTTGCGGGTAACAAAATGACGGTATATGTTACTGGAATACGGCCGGTTTATCAAATTCAGACTTACACTCTTTTTATTGTTCAAACAAAGAATAGTTCAAGGAAAAACAAGACACTAACGGCACGCGGTCACCCATCCAAGTACTAACCACGCCCGACGTTGCTTAACTTCAGTGATCGAACGAGAACCGGTGTGATCAACGTCGTCTTGCTGTACCACGTGACCGGTAACACAATTTTTCGTGACTCGAAAATCCTAAGACACCGTCTATATAGAAGTTTCACTTCAAAAATCGCTGAATGGGTAAGAAATCAGATATTTTAACCGTATGTTTTCAATGTGTGCAAGTAAGGTTACGATTTTGATTAACGTTCAATGCGGCTCAAGGAGCAATTGCTGTTGAAACTAGTCGATATCTATACATATAAGAGATATTCGCCAAAATACGTCAGAAAATGAGGCTACGTGTCTATTAATCTTGCGGCAGCTCAGGATAATCTGATTATCAGAATCGATCGCGTCGAAACAGCTGAATTCAGGGTTCAAAATCAGCGAGCAGCCTCTAAAGCCTGGACCTGGGAACTACGGAGGGAGCAGCAGGTCGCCAACTCTATTGAAGAGGCCCAGGGCACAGGCACACAACACAATCAGCCCCTGTCGTCTCAAACTGGGCCCGAAGAAACGAAGCAATCGCTGGAAGAGCAGATGGCGGCAGGCGGCTAGTGAGGGGCGTTGGTATGAAGATGGTGCCGGTGATGTAGAGGAGGACGAGGTGGGCGAAGGTGAGGGCTATCTCTTTCTCGGAGGAGCGGAAGAAAGGGCGGTAACTGCTTTTGATGTTTGCCACCTTTTACTCGGAGCTCCAAAAACCAGGCCCCTTCCCGCGGGGACCTCAGCACAATTCCGGCGGTCGTCTCTAGGCGAAGGTAAAGCGAAGGCGAAGGGACGGCCTGGCTTTTTTTTTCTTTTTCTTTTTCTTTTTTCCTTTTCGTAAAGAGAAGAAAAAGGTCGAGGGCTGGGTCGGTGGAGGCTCAGACTCAGGTTCGGGTTCGGCCCCTCAAAACCTCACCTTCAGGCTGGGAAAAAATCATCGCTCATTGTCCCTGGAACCGAATAGAGCAGTTGAGCGACGAGCGGTTTCTACACGGAATTCTAGTCCTGGCAGTTCACCTTCTGCGCGTCCTCCTCTCAACGCACCGACGAACCGTACCACCGAGAAACATCCCCATTCCGTAGCTAATTCTTTTGACAACGGCTTACGATTTATCGAACTGTCCCATCGCCTTCCCTGAAAACCTTATTATTGTGCCGTCCCACGATGATCCGCAGGCAGAGTATCAAATATGACCTGATATGCCGCTCTCTCACTATCGTATTCCCAAACGTTGTTCAAACCATTTCTAACGACCGGTGCGTAGCAACACACAACTTTCCGCCACCCCCATAAGTTCGAACACCAGCTACACATGCGGGCGTATTTCTACAGGAACATTTATAGAGAACAAAACGTAGGGACTAGTTAGCTGAGAGTACTCCGTAAGTTTGATCGAAATCGTCCGAGCCATTTTTGAGAAAATTGGAATACCGATGAATTAATATTCGACAAATCTCCTTTTCTGAGTCGACTTGGCTTATACCTCCGTTCAACAGAAATGTGAGTATGGGTGACTAAAAGACACTCTGAACGATTGATCGGATTTGGTGAAGCGGTTACCCCTGAATTTACGCATTTGTATTTTTATCTTTATTCAAAGAACCGCCAGCGGAACATTTATTGAGTGAGTTTGGTGATAATCGTTGAAGCCATTTTGCCCAAAAGCGTAAAAAACGTATTTTTGCTTCATAAGCCTATATTTCCGTTCACCGTATTTTCATGGAGATATGTTTAGAGTAGAAAAGTTTTGTATTGACTAGTAGAAAATAATTTGAAAGTTTAATCAAAATCGTTAGAGCCATTTTCGAGAAAAATGCGAAAAACCCTAGTTTTTGGTACATTTTCTTCCCCCACCCCCTTTTCCATCAACCCAAATCGCCCATAACCTTATTTTGGTGTCTGAAAAAAATAGCGAACAAAACAAAAAAAAGAACCAATTCAATCGGATCAGCCGTTCTCCCGCAAATCGAACTACAGACACACACACGGGCCATGCGCCGAAATGAGGTGACTTAGACTCAGTAGACCTCAAAACGTAAAGATCTGAAGAAAACTCAACTGTTAACATTCCGCTACCCAGCGTGAAAGGAGGGAGAGGTGTGTGTATCCTCGGTAAATACAGTTTAAAGAAGTATTATAAGTATAAATAATTCGCAGTCACTGGAAAGACTCAGCTTCGACAATATTTACCCACCCCTCTCACTCTACACTCGAAGCCTCATTCATGGCACTCGTCTAGGTTGTCCATTAACTGCATTACTCCGCTAACTCAGTTCACAATTCACACAGCGTATCTCCGCAATTTGAAACTTCTAACCTTGCAACATTAGATCCTGGTGGATACCGTAAAGCGTATCATCAGAATATATAGTGATCTTTTATTGATTGGTGCGTCGCTTTTAATAACATTTTTCATTCGTCGAACACACAATTGTTCAATTCTACTTAATATTTTACGAGGGGGGTTTGGAGACTATGGTCGGGAATCTGAACCATTGTCTTAACCAGTAGACCACGATGGCCCGGTGCCTTCAATGGGAGTCAGGCGGTACAAATAAACTTGTCTGAGAAAATATCTAGCCCATTCCATCTACTACTCTCGTCTGATTTTCACATAATCCAAACGAACTCGCATAACGTAACTTGACCTTCTACCTAAAAACTGGCAGCGCTCAAATTAACAGAGTTTGTTGAGTTGCTCTTACTCATCCCCCGACCCTCATTCCAAAAACCAACCAATCAAGTTAAATGATGGGATCACTCCAAGTTTTTTGTTTGTTTTTACTTTCCGCTACCCGAAGGGAAGGAAAGTATAGTAATCGGCCCAAAAAAAAAAAAAAATTTGGGTTTTCTTCAGGTCTTTACGTTTCAGACCCTACTGAGTCTAGAAAATCTAATTTCGGCGCGTGGCCCGTGTGTGTGTGCGCGTCTGTAGTTCGATTTGCGGGAGAACGGCTGATCCGATTGAGCTGGTTCTTTTTTTGTTTTGTTCGTTATTTTTTGTAGACACCAAAATAAGGTTATGGACGATTTCGGCCGGTGGGAAGGGGGGGTGGGGGACGAAAATGTACCAAAAACTAGGGTTTTTCGCATTTTTCTCGAAAACCGCAGTAACGATTTTGATAAAACTTTCAAATTATCTTCTCCTAATCAATACCTAACTTTTCTTCTCTATACATATCTCCATGAAAATACGGTGAACGGAGATATGGGCCCCTGAAGCAAAAATAGGTTTTTTACGCTTTTTGGCAAAACGGCTTCAGCGATTTTCACCAAACTCACAGGATGTTTTCAAATAGTTAATACCTACATATTCTATTCGATAAATGTTCCTGTGACGATCCATTGAACAGAGATAAAAATCAGAATGTGTCGAAAATAACGTTTTTTCTAACATTTCCGTAAATTCCAGGGTAACTTTTTCACCAGATGTGATAAATTCTAATGGAGTGTCTTTAAGTCACCCATAGCCACATTTCGTTCTCTATAATTATTTCTGTATATATATGTTGAACGGAGATATAAGCCAAGTTAACTCAGAAAAGGAGATTTGTCGAATATTAATTTATCGGTATTCCAATTTTCTCAAAAACGGTTCTAACGATTTTGATCAAACTTTCGGAGTACTCTCAGCTAACTATTCCCTACACTTTGTTCTCCGTAAATGTTCCTGTAAAAATGCGTTAAACGAAGATATAGCGCCCGCATATGTAGGTGGTGTTCGAAATTACGGGGGTGGCGGAAAGTTGTGTGTTGCTACGCACCAGATATTTTCACGTAGCCAACAGTTTTTGACACGGAGAGAGGAGAGCTAGCTGCACTTACGATTTAACAGTATAATACATGATCAACATTAAGCCCCAGTGCCCCAGTATCACTGGAAAGACCCAGCTTCGACAATATTTACTCACCCCTCTCACTGTGCACTGGAAGCCTCACTTCACAATTCACGCTCAGTTCAGAGGCGTGCCTCCTCAGTTCGAAACTTTTATTTATTCTGCTCTAGTCGTGTACCCTCAAATGAGAATTCAACTTTTTTGGAGGTGTCCGTACAAACAAATATAATCAAAATCGCTAGAGCCACTTTTTGAGGAAACGAATATTCGGTGCTTTGATCACTATGATGACTATAGTTGATTCTGAGCCGATTTTGTTCGAACCTTTATTCTGGCGTCCCATAGTGATATGCAAGCTAAATATAAGATTTAAGCCGATTTGATTCAACCATTTTCTGTCAATCGTGTTCAGAAACACTCATCATTTTCTCAAATCGCGGGTTTCGGACTTAGTAGCCGTTGAATGCAAATACTTTCCTACTCCTAAGCGTCGCGGAAAGTAATAGAATAACGTAAAAGCGAGCTTTACACGCGTTTCGCCTTTTTCAGAACAAACTAAAGACCCCAAGTATGGGCGAGAACTCCTCAGCAGAAGGCGCTCAGGTAACTTGGCCTTGGCTAGTCACAGGAGTTGCTCCCTTAAACGGTAGAGAAAATACGGGCCTGTACTATTACTCCCGTGACTCTAGAGGTTCAAAAGCATCGAGAGATCGCCCTAAAAAAAAAAGAAGCCTCAATTTGTGCCAAGGGAACCGACGCATGTAATGAGAGAATCTTATAATTCCGTGGCACTTGTCGACAAGTAATCGACGCGATGCCGTAAATAGATGGCGCTCAGAAAGCGGCTAGTTATGCTCTTATTGAACTGCGGACATCAAGTGCCTTGTGTTCCTCACAAACAATTGAGCGTTAACTTCCCACAATAATAAGATAATACAACGAATACGTCGCACAACAACATTCCTAGACACCCTAAAGCTCATTTCTGATTTGGTGCTATGGAAAGGAAATGAGATTAAATGCAATTCGACGTAAAATTGCTACGAAATTAGGAGAAGCAAATGAAGCAAAATTAATTTGACAACCTGTGAGAGACGCAATAGAATTAAATATAACCCAATTATTTCAAAATTATGGAAATAATCTCAGAGCGTTGCTTAATTTTCTTCTAACGACCATCCGAGTAAAAACGAAGCATTCCTTCCACGCCACAAAGCTTCCACGATCTGCTATATATACAAGCGCTATCTTCGTTCAACGCATTGTTATGGAAAAATATAGAGAATAAAACATAGGGACTAGTTAGCTCATATACTCCGTAACTTTGATCGAAATCGTTAGAGCCGTTTTTGAGAAAATTGGAATACCGATAAATTAATATTCGACAAATCTCGTTTTTCGAGGTATCACGGCTTATATCTCGGTTCAACAACTAAATACAGAAATATTTACGCAGTAATAAATGTGGGCATAGGTTGCTAGATGACAATCCGTAAGATTGATCAAATCCAATGACGCAGTTACGCGGGAAGTTACAAAACCGCTGAAAAAATCGTTAGAGCCGTTTTTAAGAAAATTGGAATACCGATAAATTAATATTCGACAAATCTCCTTCTCTGAGTTAACTTGGCGTATATTTCCGTTCAACATATATACACAGAAATAATTATAGAGAACAAAATGTGAGTATGGGTGACTAAAAGATACTCTGTAAGATCTATCACATCTGGTAAAGCAGTTACCCTGGAATTTACGGAAATGTTCGAAAAAACGTTATTTTCGACACATTTTGATTTTTATCTCTGTTCACTGGACTATCAGAGGATCATTTATTGAGAACAGTATACAGGTATTAACTATTTGAAAAGATCTTGAAAGTTTAGTGATAATCGTTGTAGCCGTTTTGCCAAAAAGCGTAAAAAACCTATTTTCGCTTCATAGGCCTATATCTCCGTTCACCATATTTTCATGGAGATATGTATGGAGAAGAAAAGTTAGGTATTGATTAGTAGAAGATAATTTCAAAGTTTAATCAAAATCGTTTACAACTACAGACACACACGGACCACGCGCCGACATTAGGTTTTCTAAACTCAAAACGTGAAGATCTGAAGAAAACCCAAATTTTTTTTGTTTACACGATTACTATACTTTTCATTCCCTTTGGAGTAGCGGAAAGTAAAAATCAGGGAAACGACAATTTCATGTCCGGCAAATTTCATTTTCCCATGTGCCAATCAATAATCGCAGAAATAATTGTTGTCAACAAAAAGTGGGTACGATTGCTATAAGGCGTTTCTCCAAAAACTAAAATTTCGTCGGAGCGTGTGTCAACGTGAGTGCATCTGTGGTTCAATTTGCGGGAGAACGGCTGAACCGATTGAGCTCGTTCTTCATTGGTTCTGTTCACGAATATTTGAAAACGCGGAAATAAGGTTATGAGCGCTTTTCCATCAACGGAAAACGGGGGCGGGGGACCGAAATGTGCCGAAAAACGGGGATTTTCGCAGTTTTATCGAAAACGACTGTAACGATTTTCATCAAACTCACGAGGTGTCTTGAAAATAGTTAATACCTGTATGGTATTTTAATACATGTTCCTCTGGCAGCGTCGAAAATAATGTTTTTCAGAGCGTTTTCGTAATTTCCATAGTCCATTACATTTGTCGAATATTAATTTATCGTTTTTCCAACTTCCTCAAAAACTGCTACAACGATTTCGATCAACTAGTGCGTACGTGTTGTTCTCCATGATTGTTTCCCTAAAAATGTTTCGCACGAAGAGACAACGATCGTACATCGTCGAATTTTGCGGAGGGTGCGGAAAGTTCTGTATTGTTTTTGATACGATCGCAATATATCCCAATTCTTTGGGTAGCGGGAAGTCAATAAATTATTTGGCTTTATTTCTGTTCACTGGAGAAAAAAATATCTGGTGCGTTGCAACACACAACTTTCCTTAGCTCTACGTCAATTCACTCGTGTAGATGGCTAATTCTATTTAATCAATTCATTTATCACTCAGTTAATTTGAGCTTGGTCAAACAACGCTTTACGGCAGCAGAAAGCGGTAGCGCTTACAGTTCCGGAATTTACTGTGCTGCTCGTACTCATTGCAGGACCATTATTGAGCAATTGGCACACAGATAATTAATGAGGCTGTAAACAAAAATTTTTTGAAGAAGGATAGTAATTACTTTTGCAGAGTTATTGGGTAAAAACGTTTAGAACTGGTAGTATGCGAAACCGCAGTAGTTGAAATTCAGGAATTTCTGGAGTGACTCCCATGTATCTCATGAGCGTTTTTAAACACTCACCCTTCAGGTATTGGATTGGACTACAATACCAATTTTGTTTTTAACATTCTACAAGAATTCCAGCGGAGTTTATAAGGAAAAAACTGCGCTAAAAACGCTTTTCGTCGAAAATTTTGATAATTGATTGTGCTGGTCTCGTCATTTTCCCACAAATGGGAATTTTATGGTATGATTGTTTTATTAAGAGCTACCAATATAAAAAATTTAATCAAAATCGTTACAGCCGCATTTGAGAAAAAAATATTTGGTGTTTTGATCACTATGATAACTATAATTAAATTTCGGTGGATTTTGTTCATACCCTTATTTTGGCGTCCCATGGTAACCTGCGGGCGAGATATGAAGTTTGAGCTGATTTGGTACGGTGGTTTTCTCTAAAAATCGTTCAGAGCCACACACACATACATACACACAGACCATTTTCCCAAATAGTGTTTTTCGGACTCAGGAGGGTCTGAAACGTAAAGATCTGAAGAAAACTCAAAATTTTTTTTTCAGCCGATCACATAATTTTCCTTTCTACTTCGCAGAGCCAAGGAAAGTAAAAAGCGAAAGATTCTCGTTATGGTGCATTCCCCCCCCCCACCAACGACAGGCAACGAGACATTTGAAAAAATTGCTTTGGTGATAGAAAGTGGTAGAATATAAAATAAACTTATACGTGCGTGGCAGTTACTCCCCTCTTCAAGAGAGCCGACAAGAACCGTACATACCTGATACGAATTTTGCAAAAGTTTTAATCCACGCACGAAGAAAAAGTAAAAAATAACAACATTTACGTCTTAGTACCCGATTCCCACGTTTGCTGGGGGCGATAAACGGAACATTTTATTGTAAACATCGCGCGAAGAACGCCCTCGTCGGGGCTTTTTGTCGTACAATTTTAACGAAAGAACGACTAAGGCTGTTTGAACGTGCCTCTTGAGTTCTGTAACGAGCGATTGCAACGTGTTTATTCCTCTCAATCCGCCAGGAAGCCCTTCGGCTATCAAAGGTCCCCTGGAGTCGTAAAATCTCCGTCCAGCCGGAAAGCGAGTTTGAATTGCTCGTAACATTATTTTCTCGCCTTCAAGAAATCACGAACAGAACAGAAAAAAAAAACAAAAAAAAAAAAACAAACTCAATCGGTCCAGGCGTTCTCGCTCAAATCGAACTGCACACACGTACAGGTCTGTTTCCGCACCATAATGACTATCCCTGAACGCTAATAAAAGAGTGGTATGCAGACACCGCTCTCCGAAACGAGGGGTTTCCCATTCGGTAGGCCTCAAAACGTAAAAAACCCGAGTAAACTTCTCTTTTTTCGAGCGCGAGTTGTGGTCGCAAAAGTGACCACGTCGTCGTTCCATTTCACCAAACTACGCGCCAGGCCCTAAAAACCACGAAGGAAGACGAAATATCAACACTCTCAATCAACAAACTCAACGAACAATATTTTGCTGAGACAAAGTAAAATACTGAACAAAGGTAGGACTGCACATTTAAAATATCTTTTGCGTTGCAACACACAACTTTCCTTAGCTCTACAACAATTCACTTTGTACATGGCTAATTCTATTTAATCAATTCATTTATCACTCAGTTAATTTGAGCTTGGTCAAACAACGCTTTACAGCAGCAGGAAGCGGTAGCGCTTACAGTTCCGGAATTTACAGTGCTGCTCGTACTCATTGCAGGACCATTATTGAGCAGCTGGTACACGGATAATTAATGAGGCTGTAAACACAAATTTTTTGAAGGATAGTAATAACTTTTGCAGAGTTATTGGGTAAACACTTTTAGAACTGGTAGTAAGCGAAACGGCAGTAGTTGACATTCAGGAATTTCTGGAGTAACCCCCATGTCTCATGAGCGTTTTTAAACGCTCACCCTTTAGGTATTGGATTGGACTACAATACCCATTTTTTTAACATTCTACAAAAATTCCTGCGGAGTTTATAAGGAAAAAACTGCGCTAAAAACGCTTTCGTCGAAAGTTTTGATAATTTATTGTGCTGCTCTCGTCATTTTCCCACGAATGGGAATTTCATGGTATAATTGTCTTATTGAGAGCTATCTATATAAAAAATTTAATCAAAATCGTTAGAGCCGTTTTTGAGAAAAAAATATTTGGTGTTTTGATCACTATGGTAACTATAGTTAAATTTTGGTGGATTTCGTTCATACCCTCATTTTGGCGTTCCATGGTAACCTGTGGGCGAGATATGAAGTTTGAGCTGATTTGTTACGGTGGTTTTCTCTAAAAATCGTTCACAGACACACATATATACACACACACACACGGACCATTTTCCCAAATAGTGTTTTTCGGACTCATGGGGGTCTGGAACGTAAAGATCTGAAGAGAACTCGAAATTTTTTTTTCAGCCGATTACATAACTTTCCTTTCTACTTTGTCGAGCCAAGGAAAATAAAAAGGTACGCCTAAAGAAAATAATATCGGAAACAAATCTTCAATTCACGGTTAGGTTGTTCAGTTTCCTTATTTAAATTACTGTTTCTATTAGATATTATAATTTTTTCTGAATCTGGTCTGTTGAGGGTTGGCCAAATTACTTTACTTCATCTCAATTGTCCAGTGGTCTAACCAATTAACCACAATAAGGCAGGCTAAGCTTGATTTGATACGTCACAGTTACTGCGTGTTCGATGCAAGCCAAATCAGTCGGGATTTTTGACCTTGGAAAGCCCGGCAAAGTCATTGTCTCCCCTTAACCCCTGGTACCTGCAGAAAAAACAACCCCGCGGTTATTTCTAAGACCGTCGCGGATTTCCCTGATGTGATTTTCCCATCCTTTCCCTCTCCTCCTTTTTCAGATTCCTCTCCACAACAGACAGCTCCTCCCAAATTCATTCACCTACCAACTCTCGCAAAAGACACTCCCTGAGCTCACTTATCTCCTTCCGATACAGTTTCCCGCGGCAGTTCGCGCATATTACGAGTCGTCCCTTTGTGTCGCCCTTTTGTACACAAACTCTGCTCACTTCATTGCACATAATACAGTCCTCCTCGCGCTCACCGAGTTTCTTTTATTTCGATCTTCAGCTCTCACCCTCTCGTGCGCCCAACAGTGCAGTATCGGCGAAAATAGCCCAATGTAACAGTGATGTCTTCACCTTCCCTCCATCATTAACCACATGCTTCAGAGTAGCCAACAACCTAGAATATTTCCCACGCTCGTGTGTTTGGCATTAGAATAGAGTCTGACGACCAATAATAGTACACAATTAGAACAACTTTCACAGAAAAAAAGGATATATTGCACCAGCAGCGGATATCAAAAGACAATTCAAAGCCTTTAAAGTAAGTTCTGGTAATGTGGACCGATAACTGAGGTGTACTGAGTGTGGAAAGTACACAACATAAGGTCGTAGAGAACTTCCGAGATAAATCCCGTTCAATTGAGCATCGAAAAATACTAGTGAACTATATGAAACGTGACCGCTACACTGGAACAACGAAAATTGACGTTTTCCAGGCGACGCTATGCAGTCGGCAGTTCCTTCAACTGGTTTCCTATAGCGATTTCACTGTATTCCATGTAGACGCAGTCCCACGCTTCTGATATCCGTCCTATTCGACTCAGCATCGGCAAATACCCAGGAAGTACGACGTAAAATACAATAAAACTGCCAACATTTCGTTTTTGAGTAATTTTCTCAAACATTTTTTTAGTTTTTGCACACATAACAACCATAGGGTTTGTCTAATCGATATGCCGAGCTGGCAGGCACAAGTAAGTACCAAACTGAATTATCCTGCGAAAGAACGGATTTTTCAGGCCGCGTTAAAGGCAATAATTCGGCGGGCGGGCATCATAGATTTGGAATCTCCATGCCTTACTTCTGCACGTGTCAAATTGTGCGTGCATGTGTGGGTAGGGGGGTATAAAAAAATTGTCCTGACCGAAAACGTAGGTGTATTATTCAGTTTGAATAATAAACCAAAATGTAAAGTAAGTTCAAGGGGCGCATGGCCCAGTTAGACGATTAAAGCGAGACGAAGGTCTCGTATTGCGGAGATGTAGCCTGGAACCCGGCCTCCGAGAGATTCGGGGAGGCTGAATGAACAAACAGCGTGTCTCCTCTCCTATGACTTGGGTGGGTTCCAAAGAGAAATGAGGAAACCGTAGGGAAGAAGTAGTGGAGGGAAGGTCGGAAGGAAGGACGGCCGGAAGAGATGCGGGCAGAGGATGGAGATGGGAGATGGCGACGAGGCTGTCACTGCCAAACCTGCCCTGCCTGGCTAGGCCCAAGGCCGCAAGCTACGCCGAACGCTCAACTCCAACTCCGCTCGAGTCGTCAAGGGGCTTCAGGTAGTTCTGCACCTCGTCAAGAAGACACACTACCGATGGGAGACGCGGCATTTTAAAACATAACAGGAAACTAGGTACATTGACCATTTATCAAAATCAATAACGTACAGCTCTATTTTGAACTTATATGACTTTGTATTCTCATTTCTTATGGCGTTCCTGCAAAACTAAGCCACATGAGGAATAATAAGTATCCATAAAAACGACGTTTCATCCGAGACGTATGCGCGTGTGTGTGGGGGGTCATAACTCAAGGCTGAGATTAAAATAAACGCTGACCCCCACACAGGCCTGTTTCGTTGTCAATATGACTGTTCCTGAACCCTGATGAGAGGGTTTTATCAGTCGCATGAAAACCCCGCAGGCGAATGTTTCTGAGCCCAAACATCACATCACGGTTCCACATTTATCACAAGAATGGCTCGAACGATTTAGATTCGACCATCCGTTAGCCTTCTATTAGTGAACGCTTAGAATAAAAATTCTTGACTGCAGAAGTTAACTGCGGTGTACGTTCTTCAGTCAGTCAGAACAAAATAAACAGCTTCTCTAGGCCAACGTTTCGCTTATTATTTATTAAGCATCATCTGGGCTATACGATATCACAACAGGTAAGTGAGTTATTTAACATACACCAAACTAAGGAACTTCCAAAGACCAACTAGAATGAATTATCATTAACAAACATACCTCAGGAAGTTGGTAGTGGTTGCTTAAACTAATGACATAGTTTTCTGTAGTTTGTATGATAGAAAAAGTGAGCGTAGAAAAAGAAAGGCAGACCTCTGGCAGACTTTGATGGTAAACAAACAGAGTGGAAGGTTATAAAGAAGGTTAGGAGTACACCGTAACATAGCGAAGAGATGAGAAAAAAAATAATCAAATCCACTTCATCTACTATGGGACGGTTGAAAACGTAACAAAACACATTTGATGACAGTTCGAGTTTTATCTTCTTTCAACAAACACTAAGAGAAGATTTCGACTAGTTGAAGCGCCAAAAAAATGTCTAAGCCTAAGTGAAGTTTAATCATAATCATAACTTTACTTTCACACCTTGAAAACATGAGATCAGAATACCTGATGCGTCGCCATCACACAACATTTCTTAGCCCCAACTACATTAAGCTATTTCCAAGTCTACCCTAATTAAATATATTTTTCACTCAGTTCATTTGGAATCGGTAAAACAGCTTCAAGTTTTTAATACAATGAGAGACACCTTAAAGTTTCGGGATTTATTGAGTAGCTCCAACCACTGCCATGGCAATTCATGACACTGTCAACATAATGCTTTTGAGAGGGATCGCATCATCTGTAATTCCAAGTAAAAATTGAGGGAAATGGTAGTAAGCGAACCGGCGGTGGTTGGAATTCCGCGATTTGTAGGGTCGCCTAATTTTTACTTTCCTTGGCTCTACGAAGTAGAAAGGAAAGCTTTGTAATCGGCTGAAAAAAAAAATTTTGAGTTCTTTTCAGATCTTTACGTTTCAGACCCCCCTGAGTCCGAAAAACACTATTTGGGAAAATGGTCTATGTGTCTGTGAACGATTTTTAGAGAGAACCATCGTACCAAATCAGCTGAAACTTGATGTCTAGCCTACAGGTTACCATGGGACGCAAAACTAAGGGTATGGGCAAAATCCACCGAAAGTTAACTATAGTTATCATAGTGATCGAAACACAAAAATATTTTTTTTCTCAAGAATGGCTCTAACGATTTTGATTAAATTTTTTATATTGATAGCTCCCAATATGGCAACTATAACATGAAATTCGCATTCGTGGGAAAATGACGAGAGCAGCACAATAAATTATCAAATTTTCGACGAAATCGATTTTAGCGCGGGTTTTAGAAGAAACAACCGTACCAAATCTGCTGAAACTTGATGTCTAGCCTACAGGTTACCATGGGACGCAAAACTAAGGGTGTGGGCAAAATCCATCGAAAGTTAACTATAGTTATCATAGTGATCAAAACACCAATTTTTTTTCTCAAAAACGGCTGAAACGATTTTGTTTAAATTTTTTGTATTGATAGCTCTCAATAAGACAATTATACCATAAAATTCCCATTCGTGGGAAAATGACGAGAGCAGCACAATTAATTATCAAAATTTTCGACCAAAAGCGTTTTTAGCGCAGTTTATTCCTTATAAACTCCGCAGGAATTTTTGTAGAATGTTAAAAAAAATTGGTGTTGTAGTCCAATCCAATACCTAAAGGGTGAGCGTTTAAAAACGCTCATGAGACACATGGGGGTCACTCCAGAAATTCCTGAATTTCAACTACTGCGGTTTCTCATACTACCACTTCTAAACATTTTTACCCAATAACTCTTCAAAAGTAATTACTATCCTTCTTCAAAAAATTTGTGTTTACAGCCTCATTAATTATCTGTGTACCAATTGCTCGATAATGGTCCTGCAATGAGTACGAGCAGCACAATAAAATCTGGAACTGTAAACGCTACCGCTTCCTGCAGCTGTAAAGCGTTGTTTGACCAATTTCAAAGGAACTGAGTGATAAATGAATTGATTAAATAGAATTAGTCATGTACAAAGTGAATTGACGTAGAGCTAAGGAAAGTTGTGTGTTGCAACGCACCAGATATTTTATGAGAGTTATTAACCGTATCGGTAGTTCATTGGACTATCACCCTAATTTTTCTGAAAATTCTATTGTTATTGTGCTAAATTTACAAGGAAAAACAACTTCTCATATGTTTTTCTCGAAGTCCTATTCAGCCGCTGGAAAGACTCAGCTTTGACGATACTTACCCGCCACTCTCACTCAACACTGAGCTCGACGAGCCCTTCATTCATCACTATCCTGGATTTGCTATTGAGTACATCACCCCGGCATTTTATTTCACAAATATTGGACAAGAGGCGAACCTTCTCAGTTACAGCGACGCACCAAAATTGTATACTAGTTAACTCTACAATATATACTATCCCCCCCCTGTATTCCTTAAGGTCTTAGCTCGAAAATTCCTGTAGTATCTTCAAAGGCAAACACACTGCAGTCATATTGTAAGGTTCAATGGCAAGACACCTTTGACAAAATTTGATCACTAAGTGACGGGAGTAATTCTTGGGTGGAGGTTGGAATTCTGGCATTTCAGGAGTAGCCACTATACATTTTATAAGCGCTATTTAATACTCCTCGTATAGGTAATTAACTGGTACAATTAAGATCCTAGTAACATTTGAGCGGAGTTTCAAAGGAAAAACTGGGCTAAAATCGATTTTCGTCGAAATATTTGGTAATTTATTGTGCTGCTCTAGCCATTTTCCCACAAATGAGACTTTTATAGCATTGCCGTGTTATTTTGAGCTGTCTATAATTTAAACAAAATCCTTTGAGCCGTTTTTGAGAATATCTGGTGCGTAGCAACACACAACTTTCCGCCACCCCTTTAAGTTCGAACACCACCTTCATAGGCGGGTGCTATATCTTCGTTCAACGCATTTTTACAGGAACATTTATGGAGAACAAAATGTAGGGACTAGTTAGCTGAGAGTACTCCGAATGTTTGATCGAAGTCGTTAGAGCCGTTTTTCAGAGAATTGGAATACCGATAAATTAATATGCGACACATCTCCTTTTTCGAGTTATTTTGGCTTATATCTCCGTTCAACATATATATACAGAAATAATTATAGAGAACGAAATGTGGGGATGGGTGACTAAAAGACACTTTATCACATCTGGTCAATAAGTTACCCTGGAATTTACGGAAATGTTAGAAAAAACGTTATTTTCGACACATTTTGATTTTTATCTCTGTTCAATGGACCGTCACAGGAACATTTATTGAGAAGAATATGTAGGTATCAACTATTTGAAAACATCCTGTGAGTTTGGTGGAAATCGCTGAAGCCGTTTTGCCAAAAAGCGTAAAAACCTATTTTGCTTAAGGGGCCCATACCTCCGTTCACCGTATTTTCATGGAGATATGTATGGAGAAGAAAAGTTAGGTATTGATTAGGAGAAGATAATTTGAAAGTTTAATCAAAATCGTTAGAGCCGTTTTCGAGAAAAATGCGAAAAACCCTAGTTTTTGGTACATTTTCGTCCCCCATCCCCTTCCCATCGGTCGAAATCGTCCATAACCTTATTTTGGTGTCTACAAAAAATAAAGAACAAAACAAAAAGGACCAACTCAATCGGATCAGCCGTTCGCCCGCAAATCGAACTACAGACACACACACACACAGACATACACACAGACATACACACAGACATACACACGGACCTCTCTCTCCGAAATTAGGTTTTTAGAGTCAGTAGGGTCTGAACCGTAAAGATCTGAAGAAACCCCAACTTTTTTTTTTGGGCCGATTACTATACTTTCCTTCCCTTCGGGTAGCGGAAAGTAATAAAAATCTTTTGTGTTCTGATCAATATGATAACTATAGTTAGTTTGAGGATGATTTAGCTCATACCCTTACTATGTTGTACCATAGTGTCCAGTGGGCTACATATACAATTTTTTCAGATTTGGTTAAGCAGTTTCCTCCGTTGCTTCCACAAATCCATTTGCCCAAAAGGTGTTTTACGGACTCACAATCTGTTGAAACTTAATGATCTGAATACGACTTTCCTGGCTACTGAACAGAACTGAGGAAAATTAAAAAGCGTGTTTTTCATAAACATTTGAGTTTCTATTTACATGTTACTGATCAGCGAAAGTTTGATAAAAGTCAATAAAGCCGCTTTCGAGAAGTTTAAAAGAAAATGCCCAATTCTCGCACAACTAGCCTCCACCCACACCCCACCGTCATTGATGGTGACGGATCATAATGATTTCCAACGATTTTGGTAATTTACCGACATTCGAACCGCGTTCCGATAATAAGTTGCTTCTCTTCGCATCTAGATTTGGTTGAGGGTTCACGGCGGTTGGCTCCCGACCTCAGAACTCGGAGAAGCAATAAAAATACGGGGGAGAAGAAATAAAAAGTTATCGGAGCCCGCTTTGACGGACTCGGCTCAGGAGGACCAGATAAGCGGCTTCCAAATGAATAAATCGGCTTATGGCCCTAACTTCACTTGACGTCGAGTGATTACGAGAAGCGGTTTCGTCACATCACACGAACTTCCCCGACTAGAAGTCAAATTATAATAATAATTATTACCAAATCCCGGGGGCAAATACGGCTAAGCTCTAGAGCAGGAGAGCTGTTCTGTCGACATCCTCGACGACTGGAATTGAGGAATTGAAATAACCACTTTGAAGAAAAAACTGCCTCCGCTCCAGAGAATCAGGGCTGCAGGCAAGCACGAGGCTGGTGGGTATGAGCGTTGCACACTCCATCCTCCATGGAGCAGAGGTGTGGGCTGATATTCCAAATTCACCTTCTGGCGGCCGATCGGAAAGAGTTGTACCCGTCAAGGGGGCAACCAGAGTACGACCAACAGAAGAGAAGAAAAAGTAGGGAGGTGGCTACACAGCTCAGAAGGGGAAGTGGACCAGGCAGCCGATTCCATACTTGGTCATGGATAGACGCGGTGTTACGGTGAGGTGGATCCAGTTCCTTACTGGACATGGAGCAATTAGGCCATGCCATCTCCTCGTACCAAAGGTGGGCAGGGTGTTGGCCCACAGTGGAAAACCTAGTCGGTCATGCTCCATGTTGAATACCGAGGAAAACTGGAGATGCAACTAGTGCCCAGCCAGAACAGTATCCCGCAGGAATGAAGAAAATGTGGAAAGCTCCTGAACCTCCCAATACTTCTGGGTAGTAAGAGAAGACGTACGGGAGTGGCGGCAAGCTGCAAGATTCTCGTGGTGGCGAAGGCGAGAAAGAACAGCTACTTGCCAATCGCAGAGAGGCGAGAGGGCTAACCTGATGTAATGTGCTAAACGGTTTCGTGTTGGTTCTCAATACGCAGAAGTAAATTCACGGAACCACTAGGAGCAGACCCAGGAAAGAAGGAGCACATTTCGAAAAGTAAAACTTGTGAAAAATGTTAACGACGGGCGTCGAAGAGCAAAATAAAGGAATTGAAGTTCAAATGCGTTTCCGACGTCGAAAAAAAAAACATCATTCGCTCGAGGCATTTCCCGCGACGAAGTCGTTAACTGCCTGGAGAAATTTTTATCGACTAAACCGCGAGCACGTAATTTATTTAACGGCCAACGTAATTTGTTTAACGTTCGTGTTCACCGTTTTAGAATTACCGGGGAAAATACACTGGAATAAGTGAGTCAAGGGGACGATAATGTGCATTACGGGTGAACGAGATCGGTCGGTTAGATAACAGCCCTTCCTACCTGAGAAAGTAAAAATTACAAGAAGGTACGTTGGGAGATTCGCCAGATAAGAAGTTATTCCTTTGCCACCTCATCCGTCCCACTGTTAGTACCGTTCACTGGGAGACAGCGACAGTCGCAAAGAAAACTATCGTCAAGAATAACACAGAAATCGAATGAAGATAAAAATCTCTTCCGTCGAGTATTGAAAATATAACGCTCCACAGCCCTACGAGGTCCTCGGGTTCGTGCGTAATTGCCCTAAAATTAACTATAATTACTATAGTCATCAAAACACCGAATTTTCTGTTCAAAAAAGAGTTTTGTGAGGATAGCTGTCGTAAAATTTTCATCGTTGATAAAATTACGATTACGTTCACAGCGCAGGCTTTTTTGAGCTTCGAGTGGGGTTCAAGAGGAAAAATCCCACTAAAATCGATATTGTCGACATTTGTGACAGGTTGCCCTTATCACAACGGCTGTTCCTTGAAATTCATAAGAGTTACATCAGTTTAAAGTCGTGAGAAGTTGCGGTATCGGTAGCTTACGAGAACTCGGGCAACGAACCCACCCAGAACCGTGGAGGTACGGCATTGTCATTTAGCTAGTCACCCAGCAGAGAGCTGGTTGTCCATGTGGCCCTGGGGAATCCCTATCATCCGGGAGGAGTTCTTAATCAGGTCTGCCGCGCATATACAGAGGATTCCCATCTCGCTTGCCATTTATCTAATGCGGGAAGTTTTTGGTCAGTAGAGAAGTCTACTAGGATTTCGGCCCACCATGCACCAAAGCAACGGGATCTGACCAGTAATCACTTGGATTACTTCAGTGGATCCTGTCAGGTCGACCTTGGTGATCCACAGGAGTGCAGCTTTCTGGGATTGTGACAGTAGTAACAACACGCAAAATCGTTAAGGCTTGTTTTCAGACAACATATTTGTTTGTTTCGTTAACTATGATATATACGGTAAGTTTCGGACTGATGAGATCCTATTAACACAACAGTACAATAAAATTCTTATTTGAAAGAAAATGAAGAGAGCGGCATAATAAATTAGCATTAATTTCGAAAAACACGATTTCAGCGCAATGTCTTCGTAATAAATCACGCTCAAATGAGAATGGCGTTCGCAGAAAAGTCAGGGTAGTAGCCCAATAAATTGAGTTTAATTACGATCGGAAGATAATTAGAAGCAACCCTAGAACTTCCGGAATTTCAACCACTGCTGTTTCACTTACTACCATTTCTCACAGTTTTACCCACTAATTCAGTGGTGGTTTACTACATCTTTCTTAAAAGAATCGTGCTGACAACCCTCATTCATTCCATGCCCACTGACTGCTCAATAATGGTTGTGCCGTGAGTAGGAGCAACTTGATAAATTCCGAAACTTTCCTCCATATAACATAACGTTCTAACAGGCACACATAAACTGATTAGCGGGAGAATCTACTGGGCTAGTTCTTCTCACATTTTTTTGCAAAAGACACAACAAGGTTTTGGGCGCAGGAATGGAGGAGCTTGCATCGAGAAATAAATAAACGTGGTGAGCGTGATTGAGGACTGTATTAAACTTGACAGAATAGCGATATCAATTTGTGTGTGAGTAGTTATGCGAACAAGGGGGCTCTAAATACATGCGAAACTGGTTGTGAGACTGAGTGGAGGGAAAGGGAGGGAGAGAGAGAGAGTGAGAGTGAGAGAGAGAGAGAGAGATGGGGGGGGGGGGCCGAATGACGGCTTTATTAATACATCTGGCGAGATTTGGTCGTACTCGACCATTCTTACACCTAACCAGACATTTTAAAATTTAACATGATAAATACAAATGCGTCAACAGTTTTCCCTACCCGAAGGGAAGGAAAGTATAGTAATCGGCTCAAAAAAAAAAAAAAAAAGGGTTTTCTTCAGATCTTCACGTTTCAGACCCTACTGAGTCTAAATGAAAAATATCTGGTGCGTTGCAACACACAACTCTCCTTAGCTCTACAACAATTCACTTTGTAAATGGCTAATTTTATTTAATCAATTCATTTATCACTCAGTTAATTTGAACTTGGTCAAACAACGCTTTACGGCAGCAGAAAGCGGTAGCGCTTACAGTGCCGGAATTTATTGTGCTGCTCGTACTCATTGCAGGACCATTTTTGAGCAATTGGTACACGGATAATTAATGAGGCTGTAAACGCGATTTTTTAAAAAAAGGATAGTAATCACTTTTGCAGAGTTATTGGAAAATAACTGTTAGAACTGGTAGTAACCTCAACGACAGTAGTTGAAATTCAGGAATTTCTGGAGTGAGCCCCATGTATCTCATGAGCGTTTTTAAACACTCACCCTTTAGGTATTGGATTGGACTACAGTACCAATTTTTTTAACATTCTACAAGAATTCCAGCGGAGTTTATAAGGAATAAACTGCGCTAAAAACGCTTTTGGTCGAAAATTTTGATAATTAATTGTGCTGCTCTCGTCATTTTCCCACGAATAAGAATTTTATAGTATCATTGCCTGATTGAGAGCTATCAATATAAAAAATGTAATTAAAATCGTTTGAGCCGTTTTTGAGAAAAAAAATTTGGTGTTTTGATCACTATGATGACTATAGTTAACTATCGGTGGATTTTGCCCATACCCTCATTATTGCGTCCCATGGTAACCTGTAGGCTAGACATCAAGTTTAAGCTGATTTGGTACGGTGGTTTTCTCTAAAAACTGCGCTAAAATCGATTTCGTCGAAAGTTTTGATAATTTATTGTGCTGCTCTCGTCATTTTCCCACGAATGGGAATTTTATGGTATAATTGCCTTATTGAGAGCTATCAATATAAACAATTTAATGAAAATCGTTAGAGCTGTTTTTGAGAAAAAAAAATATTTGGTGTTTTGATCACTATGATAACTATAGTTAAATTTCGGTGAATTTTGTTCATGCCCTTATTTTGGCGTCCCATGATGACCTGCGGGCGAGATATGATGTTTGAGCTGATTTGGTTCAGTGGTTTTCTCTAAAAATCGTATACAGACACACATACACACAGACCATTTTCCCAAATAGTGTTTTTCGGACTCAGGAGGGTCTGAAACGTAAAGATCTGAAGAAAACTCAAAATGTTTTTTCAGCCAATTACATAACTTTCCTTTCTACTTCGTAGAGCCAAGATAAAAACCTAATTTCGGCGCGTGGTCCGCGTGAGTGTGTGTGTGTGTGTGTCTGTAGTTCGATTTGCGGGAGAACGGCTGGTCCGATTGAGCTGGTTCTTTTTTGTTTTGTTCGTTATTTTTTGTAGACACCAAAATAAGGTTATGGACGATTTTGGCCCGCGGGAAGGGGGGTGGGGGGACGAAAGTGTACCAAAAACTAAGGTTTTTCGCATTTTTCTCGAAAACGGCTCTAAAGATTTTGATGAAACTTTCAAATTATCTTCTACTAATCAATACCTAACTTTTCTTCTCCATACATATCTCCATGAAAATACGGTGAACGGAGATATGGGCCCCTGAAGCAAAAATAGGTTTTTTACGCTTTTTGGCAAAACGACTTCAGCGATTTTCACCTAACTCACAGGGTGTTTTCAAATAGTTAATACCTACATATTGTTCTCAATAAATGTTCCTGTGACGGTCCAGTGAACAGAGATAAAAATCAAAATGTGTCGAAAATAACGTTTTTTCGAACATTTCCGTAAATTCCAGGGTAACTTTTTCACCAGATGTGATAAATTCTAATGGAGTGTCTTTTAGTCACCCATAGCCACATTTCGTTCTCTACAGTTATTTCTGTATATATATGTTGAACGGAGATATAAGCCAAGTTAACTCAGAAAAGGAGATTTTTCGAATATTAATTTATTAGTTTTCCAATTTTCTCAAAAGTGGCTCTAACGATTTCGATCAAACTTACGGAGTACTCTCAGCTCCGTACATTTTGTTCTTCATAAATGTTCCTGTAAAAATGCGTTGAACGAAGATATAGCGCCCGAATATGTAGCTGGTGTTCGAAATTACGGGGGTGGCGGAAAGTTGTGTGTTGCTACGCACCAGATATTTTTCTACTACAATAACAACATCTTCGTTTCATTATTTGATTGTTTTTATTTATTTATTTTTATTTTATTTTATTATTTTTATTTTTTACAATTATTTTCTTCTCGAACAAAATTCAGATATACTATAATTCACATAATTTAAATAGCCTGTCGTGTCATGATTTTAGAGAGTTTAGAGGAATTTAGTAAAGGGATAGCAAAGATTCTCTCACACGTTTCTTGAAAATTGTATGACTTTTTAGTTGTTTTAGTTCTGATGAGAGTCCATTGTATGTAATATGATATGCTTTGTGAGATGAATGATGATCTATAGGCAGTGGTACGGCATTGAGGTAAACGGTAATTCAAGAACTTGTTTCTGGTTTCTAAATTATGAATTTGTGAAAAATTCAAATATTGTCGCGCAAGATATGGTGGTTGTTTAGTTGTGGTAATTTTGAACATGATTGCTAACATAGAGTATTGTATTAATTCATTAATTTTGAGAATTTGTTGTTTTTTAAATTAATCACGAATTTTATCGTCATATTTCAGATTTAAAATATATCTGATGGAACTATTAAGGCTCTCTGCATCTTGACAGTACAGGTTGTGTTGAGATCACACATAACCGATACACTGTACATAAAATAAGGCATAATTAAGGTTCTAAACAATAATTTTTTTACATTGATGGATTTTTACACATCAGCAGATTTCTGAATGCATAAAGCAGTGAGTGCACTTTCCCTACTATAATGTCGGTCTGTGAAGTCCACGATAGATCATTTTGTAGCACGATTCTTAAACATTTACTTTGTGTATCATATTCTATTTTGTTGTCGTTTACCGTCAAATTTGGTAAATCGCTCAGAGGAAGTTTTGCGCGTAGCCTGGCATGTCCTATTATCATGCTGCAGCATTTTATAGGGTCCAGAACTAGGCCGTGCTTAGTAAACCAATCTGACAGATTTTTCAAATCTCGGTTGACCATCTCTACCGCGTCAATGAGATCTCTGGTTTGCAGGTTAAGTAAGAGAGAGGGAGAGAGAGAGAGGATAGTGAAAGGGACGAGAGCTGATAGATAAACTGTGTATTGGGAGAACTGGAAGATGACTGTCGATCGCGAGAACTAGTAGGTGACTGAGGATTGGAAAGAGCTGTGTGTTGTGGAGAGGAATGCAAATTGAGGGGTGGGAAAAGGATATTTTGGGATGTCCAGAAAAAGGGGAAACCCGTGTTCACTTGGAAATAACTGAAGAGCTGGAACTTCCCGCAGGTACCAAATCAAAAGGGCTTGAGATCAGAAAGGTGCAGAACAATGACAATGAGTCCCATTAGGGCAATTGCGGACGTTCGGCAAGGCAGGTTGAATGAGGGGTTATCGCATTATTGGGTTCAAAACACGTGTTGCTCAATGTTGTTGCGTTTCCCACAACGTTGTTTTCCGATCGACAAAATGGAGCCCCGATATTTTAGTAATCGATACGACGCGTTGTTAACGAAAAGAGTTTTTAAAGGATACTTTCAACTATAAGTGTTATAAGGGAGGGGGTGATTATTGAACGAATAATTAGTGGGGGCTGTGCGAACATAAAACAGCTTCGAGGTACGAGTTCGATAGTGGGGCGAGTGCACGTTAATATGTTGTAGCAGGGCAGGACAATCAACTGCCCGATGCTAAAGGAGAAATCAGCTATACGGCGAGGCTGATCAAGAGTGGGCGACTTTGCCGAGAGCCAGCACTTCATTGTGATCAACTTTAGACCAACTCACTCCCTGCGCGAAGGCGACAAAACGAAGAAACTTGCGCAGGACCGGTCAGAGGCGTTTTGATGAAATGGCGACCAACCGATGGATCCAGACGGTCCAGCGCGTTGAAAAGGGCATCCAGGGCGTCAACATCAGTAAATCCTCTAGTATGACTCCTCATGAGGTTCTTCATAGCTCTTGAGCAAATATTGTCGACGTACAGGACGAGAAGGTCAGACGAAGATCGATCGGGGGGGGGGGGGGAGAGAGAGAGAGACTCGTGAAAGTCTAAGGTTTGGGCAAGCCATTTGAAAGGTAGCGCGAATATCTTGGATCGAGTGATAAAGCAATAAAATCTACCAACATCGGTTGCTGGCTAATTGTGCAGTCTTCGCAGAAGTACGTCTCCATTTCAATCAACCTCCTCAAAATTCACCTCGTTGATTCGGCTTGGGGGCAGAGCGAGGTAAGTTAAGTGAGCACTTGCATAGTCATGATCACACACTTCCCAACATTCAACCAAAGGCCAGTAGCCTCCCATAAGTTGATCAGCGAGTCAAAGGTTGGAAGGTTGTCAAAGATTCAGCGGTCCCTTTGAAATGTTTCAAGATGTTCGACAGAAAGCACAAAGCGTACATCAGCGTGGAAAACACATAGGCCAATAAGAGAACCCTGAAGTACCCCGGAAGTATTTGGAAAGTGGTGAACTACTGAATGCAAGGGCTTTGCAGTGAGGAGAGAGTGAAGAACTTCGTCGAAGCATTTGGAGAGCTCCGTGTAAGCACAATCCACCTGGCACACAATATAATGTGGCGCCAACAATTTTGATCTAAGCTTTCAGTTAACTAGAAGCTACAGTTTTTTGTCATAAAGGTTTTCCGTGTTACGTCGATACTGTGTGTGTATATATGGCGTAAAGTCGACTGTATGGGGTACGCGTACCACCGCTTGGTACCACGTTGAGGTTGGTTTTCAGCGTCTTGGTCCGCATATCGCAGGCTCTGCCCGCTTTACCAAACCCCGCGTCATAACCCTCAGGACCCGCCACCAAAACCACATCCGTCTCGATCCGCGTCGGGAATTTTTCTCTTCAGGCCGCGGCCTGAACGCTTCCAACCCGAACGAGGAGTTACGTAATTTTTTAGGACCCCAGGCTTCAGGCCCCAGTCCTCAGGCGGCCTTTCATCTTTTACGACGCCGATCCTCTCCGCTCCATCCACAACCCTCCTTCTTACTTCTCCAGGTTCGACCTCCCTTCCCTCGGCGTCATTCACCGAGACCACGTCCCAAACTACTTCTCGACTGAGTTCCCTCTTTCAAATCCAACAAGTTGCCCTCCTAAAGGTTAAAAAAGGGCCTCCCTTCGCCTTTCTGCTCTTCCAACGAAGCTCCGCTGCGTTGGCACCGAGCTCTCCCAACCCTTCCCCTCGTACCGTCACTCATCCGCCACTTCAACCGTACACTAGTACGACGCACACTTCCCTTCGCTACTCTGGCGACTCAACCCAGAGATTGAGGAGCTCGACTCGGCCCGCGGTCCTTTCAAGTTCCTCCTTCTTATCTTTATTAATAAAACCCTAAATTCGTTTTCAGTCTTTCCGGCGTCCTTGCTGTCCGTCACTCGGGCCCTCAAGTCCTGAGCAGGACTGGTCCCAACAACAGAGAACCATGCGACTAACCAGCGTAATGTTCGTATTCTTAAGATCTCAATCTGAGTGCACCACCCCAAACAATCTATCAATCCAAAATTCAACTATTCCGAAAGTCGCAATTTGATAATTTATTGCGCTGCTCTTGTCACATTCCCACGAGCGTCATTATAAATTATCTTTGCGGTATTTGAACCCGTCCGCGCAAGAAATTGAATCTAAATCGAGGGAGCTATTTTGGAGATATAAATATTTAGCGTTTTGATCACTAACCATAATTAGATTTGGACGCATATTGCACACACCCTTACTTTGGCATTCCATAGTAAGTAACCTGCAGGCTAAATATAAAATGTGAGCCGTTTTCTCTCAATAGTGTTCACAGACACACGCAGACCATTTTTCCTGCCTTGGAAATCCTTGAAACGTAAAAGCTGAAGAAAACTCCTTTGGAACCGTGGAAACTACACAAAATTAGAGTCCTCACTGTTAACCTTCTGCGCGTCCTCATAACGCCCGACGAGCCCTATCACTGAGAAACATCCCCGTTCCGTCTCTAATTCATTTGACCTACGCTTTATCATCAATGAACTATGATACTATTTTTCTGAGCATTTTATTATCATTTAGGCAAAATTTAATGAGAAACAACACGTCACAGCTGCAGGAAGCGATAGCGCTTACAGTTCCGGAATTTATTGTGCTGCTCTTACTCATTCCAGGACCATTATTGAGCAATTGGTACAAAGATAATTAATGAGCATATAAGCACACATTTTTTGAAGAAGGACAGTTATTACTTTTGCAGAGTTATTGGGTAAAAACATTTAGAACTGGTAGTAAGCGAAACGGCAGTAGTTGAAACTCAGGAATTTCTGGAGTGAGCCCCATGTATCTCATGAGCGTTTTTAAACACTCGCCCTTTAGGTATTGGATTGGACTACAATACCAATGTTTTTAAAACATTTTACTAACATTCCAGCGGAGTTTATAAGGAAAAAACTGCGCTAAAAACGCTTTTCGTCGAAAGTTTTGATAATTAATTGTGCTGCTCTCGTCATTTTCCCACGAATGGGAATTTTATGGTGTCATTGCCATTATGGGAGCTATCAATGTAGAAAGTTTAATCAAAATCGTTAGAGCCGTTTTGGAGAAAAAAAGTTTGTGTTTTGATCATTATGATGACTATAGTTAACTTTCGGTGGATTTTGCTCATACCCTTATTTTGGCGTCCCATGGCAACCTGCGGGCTAGATATCAAGTTTGAGAAGATTTGGTACGGTCGTTTTCTCTAAAAACCACTCTAAAATCGATTACGTCGAAAGTTTTGGCAATTTATTGTGCTCCTCTCGTCATTTTCCCATTAATGGGAATTTTATGGCTTAGTTGCCATATTGGGAGCTACCAATATAGAAAGTTGAATCAAAATCGTTTGAGCCATTTTCGAGAAAAAAAAACTTGGTGTTTTGATCACTATGATAACTATAGTTAAATTTCGGTGGATTTTGTTCATACCCTTATTTTGTCGTCCCATGATGACCTGCGGGCGAGATATGAAGTTTGAGCTGATTTGGTTCGGTGGTTTTCTCTAAAAATCGTTCACAGACACACATACACACACCCAGACCATTTTCCCCAATAGTGTTTTTCGGACTCAGGAGGGTCTGAAACGTAAAGATCTGAAGAAAACTCAAAATTTCTTTTTCAGCCGATCACATAACTTTCCTTTCTACTTCGTAGAGCCAAGGAAAGTAAAAACTACGCATTTGGTTGTCTCGAAGTGCTATTCTATTCAGTCACAGGAAACCTCCTGGCTTCGGCAATATTTACCCACCCCTCTCACTTTGCACTCTGAACAAGCCTCAATCATCGACCACTCGTGAAACACCCTCCAAATATTGCTTAATTTAAAGCACAAAAATGACTAGTATCTCCAAAGGAAAACACGTTCAAATCAAACTGTGAGGTTCATTATGGAATGGCACATATAGCCATTCTGAAAGTATCCTTAAAAAATTCCATGTCTGAGACCTTTAGATATTAAAAATGGAATGGTCCCAAATATCTCGTTTCCCACCATTTCAATTTCATTTATTATAAAAATTTAGGAAAACAGAATTCTCTGCAACTTCTGTCCCAAGCTTTTTTTCAAGTAGTCAACAGTGTTTGACATGGAGGCGAATGCAAGATCAGCATCCTGGTTAATACCGTACAAAGGTGTATCATTAAAAAATACGTATAGTCATAAATAATTTGCAGTCACCGGAAAGATCTGTCGGTGCGAGAGGTAAGGAGCTCTTCGCAGCCTTTGACGCTCATATCCGCACGAGTTCCTGTATGAACCAGTATCCGCGCTTCTCTTTTTCGCATTCCAGTCCACTCAATTTTCTTCAGTCGTATTTTCCACGAATTGGACAGTACCGCATGCACCAGCAGGTAGTCTCTCGGATGGGTTTGTCGTCTTTTGCTCAACGATTGGTGAGCGTATTTTCCTCGAATAATACTCTTGATCTCAGTTTCCGTGTCCCATTCCTGGAGTCGTTGCCCTGTTCAGTTCATATTAAGTATAGACACCTCTGCTAGGTTAACTCATTAATTAATTAATGGCAATATTTACCCACCCCTCTCACTCTGCACTTTGAGCTCGAAGCCTCATTCATAGCTGTTTTCTCAGTTTGCCATTAACTACATCACTCTGACATCTCACTTCGCAATTTAAACAAGTTCTGAGGCGGGCGAGTTCCACACTTTTTTGATAATGTATTGTGCTGCTTTAGTCATTTTCCTACAAATAAGAAGGATACGTTCTATTGTCCGTACAAAAAATATTATCGAAACCGTTAGAGCCATTTTTGGGAAAATAATTTGTTGGGTGCAGGCCGAATTAGTTGGAATCATGAGCGTGGGACTTCCCCGCTTGTCCACCTATATCTGACCTGGAGCCTTGACTGTAGCTGCAAAAAAGTCCGGCCAACCTCTTCAGTTATTCTGAAGCGACAACGGATTTCCCCTTTTAGGACTTTCCAAATTCCCCCCCACGATCAATTTTCTTCCTGTCCGCAACACAGCTCTTCCAAAACACTCAGTTGTCTCTCAGTTCTCACGATAGACAATCACCTCTCAGCTGTCACAACTCTACTTACTCCCTCTCCACTCCAGTTCACCACACAACCAGTTCACGTATTCAGAGCCCCCTTGTTCGCATAAATACTCACACTCAAACTGATTCCATCAAATTGTAATACAGTCCTCACTCACGCTCACCACGTTCATTTATAGCTCAACTCAAGCTCCCCCACTCTCGCGTCCAACACAAATATTTAGTTTTGATCACCTTGATAACTATTGTTAGTTACCAAATCTGAACACCTGAAACCCTCATTATTTCACTCTGTAGTGACCTGCAGGCTAAATGTAAACTTCTAGCCGATTCGGTCGGGCTCTTTACTCTCAATCATGTTTTCAGACGTGCGCAAAACTTTCCGTTTTTTTCAAATCGCGTTGGTCGGATGTGGAATTCCTCAAACGTGAAGATCTAAAGGAAAACTCTTTTTTTTCTCAGTCGATTACGTAACTTTCCTACTCTATGGGGCTAAGGAGAGTAAAAAGTTGAGTGACGTGGGACCTAAATAAACGATTTACGCTTTGTACGCCGTTTTTGTGGTTTTTGTTTATATCCGCAGAAGTTTTCTATTGACGAGCGCTCAAAATTGATTCTGCCCTTCTTTGTATTACCGAGTTATTCATTTCTATTTCAACGTACACAAATATGAGACTGAAGAGAATAAATAGAGCATTACCGTTGGCGTGAAAAGACGAAATTGAGAAGAATGAAGCGGTGAATGAAATTGATTTCGAAATGAGGTCTTTTAAAAGCAAACGTTTTTTTGTAGGTCCTCAAACAAATGGAACTGGTGGAATGCACACCGCGCTTGCGTCTCTCCGCAAATACCCAAAACTATAAAGAACCAATAGCAACGACATCAAGCAGTATCCGCCCTCAAAATTATCTTCATTTGGGGGGTGCCTCCAAGACACAGTAAAATCAATTTTTGTTCTTTGATAGTATCAGACTTTAACCGTTGAGTGTGTTGGCGGAATTCGTTCGTGTGTGTTGTTGCTGGCTTCAATGGGTTTCTCCCACTCTCTCCTTTGTATTTCGTAGACCTCATTCAAATTTAACGCAGTGTTAAAAGTGACGTAACGTTAACTAATCAATTGATCAACTGAAACCCTTCCTTACTTCTTTCTCTACGTCGTTTCCTTCACCTAAATTCGAAGCCGCTCATCTGTACCGATTTTACATTCGTTTTCAGGTATATTATAGAAGATCGTTTCTCCCAGATTGTTCGGCACAAGCTGCACTAGATAGGTTTTTGACGTCCGCGCTTAACTGTACTCACTGACCCTACGAAAAGTCATTGTTTCCCCAAATACCTTTCTCCCTCAACCCTTTTGTTCGTACCTGTGGAAAGCCCAGCTCCTCAGTTATTTCCAAGTGACAACGGGGTTACCCCTGACCTGGACTTTCTTCCCTATCTTTCCCACCCTTCAATGTTAGATTCCTCTCCTCAACAGACAGCTCCTTCTAAGTCAGTCATCCATCAGCTCTCGCGATACAGTCCCTTTCCCTCCACTCAGTATCTCACAACTAGTTTCACATGCATTGAGAGCCCCTTGTGCACGTTTATATACTCATACTCAACTGGATATCGCAATTCTGTCAAGTGTAATACAGTCTTCACTCATGCTCACCGCGTTAATTTGTTTCGCAGTTTCAAGCTCCCCCATTCATGCGCCCAACACAAATATTTTATAGAACTTTTCTCTTGGCGAAATCGACAAATTCAACCGAACTTTCATAGGATCTGAATGTCAATTGGCCACCCGAGTATCGATTATCATTTCACAAACCATTACTTTTAAATTAAACTTCCACGTGATTGATGAAGATTTCACCACGTTAATTAAAAATAATAAAAATCGGGTTCACATTTCCATTAATTGCCTATACGCTTATTACCTTCAGGTTGGACAATGCAAGGCTCAAAGGACGGACTTTCTTATATACTTTTGTGACATGATTTCGTTACCTCCAAGTGTGACGCTTTGGGCAGTTAGGCTAATGCTGAAGCACATTCCAAGCTATAAATACTCTGAAGCAACAACTTTAAGATGAACGGCTTCAAGTTCCTAAAGCGGTAGCGAATTTCAGTGGCAATTACCTCGATAAAACGCCCTAGAACAGCCACCACAGGCCTTTTTTTGCTGATTAGAGACCTGTAATTCGTCCCACGTTCCAAGTAACGTTGACATAAGTAAAGACTTTTAGGCACTCCTGAGTGGATTGGCCCTCATTCTGCAAAGTGAAGTCACACACCCCTCCACTCAATCATGCGAAGTGACGGCAGGCCCAACCCGCCCCTTCCAAAACACCCCATAATGTGAAGTCATATTCCCTCCACATCCCCGGCCCACGAGCAAACCATACTGAAGGAACGAATGCGGAAACAATGAAATCGGAAACGTCCGATAATGAGTGCGTGATAACCCAGCACGCCCGGGCTCTCACTTCGCAGGGCAATTGTAACCACACGCTAGTAAATAAATGTCACACGCGCTAAACGTTAGTAACAGTTGGCGTAATAAAAACCTTTAACTGCCAAAAGGGTTACAATATCGAAATAACTTAATTTCTAATTGTAAAAAACCGCTTAAAAACCTTTCACCTTGCCAGTTTGGCAAACTAAGTTTTTATTACAGTGGTGTGTCGGATACAGTGATTTGCCCATCTTCCCACGCAGTTTCCTGTTTGCGGTGGTAAATCCTCTGTGTATTGGAGTTACGAATGAAACATTCTAATCCAAGTACAGTCGGAAGTTATTTTTATGGGTATTAAAGTAATTGGGTTAGCCATCTATACTGACAACCAATCTGTCGTAGATACATTGGGTAACCTGGTAGTTAGAAGTAACAATATACAAAGTTGGGAAACTCCATCAACGAGGGAATACAGTTAATCTAAAATGGATACCCGGGCACAAAGGGATGATGTGAACTGGACAATGCAGAAGCCATGGGACACATCTGAGGACCGAAACCATTCTCGCTTATCACATAATAAATGAAACGAGCGGTGCGTAGCAACACACAACTTTCCACAATCTCTTTTAAGTTCGAAAGCCTCCTATGCGGGCGCTATATCGTCGTTCAACGCACTTTTACAGGAACATTTATGGAGAACAAAATGTAGGAACTAGTTAGTTAAGAGTCGTTTGTAAGTTTGTTCCAAATCGTCTGAGCCGTTATGGAGAAATGTGGAATACCGATAAATTAATATTCGACAAATCTTCTTTTCTGAGTTAACTTGGCTTATATCTCCGTTCAACATATATATACGGAAATAATTATGGAGAACGAAATGTGAGTATGGGTGACTAAAAGACACTCCATTAAGATTTATCACATCTGGTGAAAAAGTTACCCTGGAATTTACGGAAATATTTTTTTTCTCAAAAACGGCTCTAACGATTTTGATTAAATTTTTTATATTGATAGCTCTCAATAAGGCAATTATACCCTGAAATTCTCATTCGTGGGAAAATGACGAGAGCAGCACAATAAGTTATCAAAATTTTCGACCAAAAGCGTTTTTCGCGCAGTTTTTTCCTTATAAACTCCGCTGGGACTCCGCTTGTAGAATGTTAAAAAAAAATTGGTATTGTAGTCCAATCCAATACCTATAGATTGAGTGTTTAAAAACGCTCATGAGATACTTGGGACTCACTCCAGAAATTCCTGAATTTCAACTACTGTCGTTGCGGTTACTACCAGTTCTAACAGTTATTTTCCAATAACTCTGCAAAAGTGATTACTATCCTTTTTTTAAAAAATCGCGTTTACAGCCTCATTAATTATCCGTGTACCAATTGCTCAATAATGGTCCTGCAATGAGTACGAGCAGCACAATAAATTCCGGCACTGTAAGCGCTACCGCTTCCTGCTGCCGTATAGCGTTGTTTGACCAAGTTCAAATTAACTGAGTGATAAATGAACTGATTGAATAGAATTAGCCATGTACACAAGTGAATTGACGTAGAGCTAAGGAAAGTTGTTGCAACGCACCAGATATTTTTTACCAGAGTCTTAACGGCCAGACGATGATGTCTTTACGTCGAAAGCGCTCGCCCAGAGTATCTCACCAGCCAGAGAAAGCTGACTCGCCAAACAGGTACGTCAACTTTAGTTATTTTTATTGGGTACCGTCAAATCTTCTCCGGAGCACAAAAACACGGCGTTTGTTGAGATTAAACTTTTCGAAGTGGTCAAGGTCGAATTCGAGAAATATTTCGCGTAATTAGAGCGAAACAGGTTCGTTGGGCGATGAGGGGGGAAATTCTTGGAGACGACGCCTGGAAATATGACGTAATATTATGATAAATGGGATCGATGGCCGATGGTGGTGGTGGTGGTGGTGGTTGGGGGGGATTAGGCGAAGGAAGAAGCGGTTTTGAGGGTCAGCGGTAGTGGGACGAGGAGCAGTTTCTGACCCTGCGAAGACCCTGACAGCGGGCCTAGGCGGCAAAAAGGCAACGTTGGCGACCTGCCAGCGGCCTCTTTCGTGATCCCTTTGATCCACGGAGATGTGAAAGGAAGCGGCTTTTTATCAGAGGAACCTCGTCGATTGGAGTCGGACGCCTTTGAAGAGCGCGGCGCCTCAACTCGACGGCCTCTCATCTCATCTCATCTCAAGCTCTGCGCGTCGTGACGCAACGCAACCACAACCAACCAGTCGGGCAGATCAGCGCCAACTCCGGTCCGCGACTCCGCTCGGCGGCGCCTCAACCCGGCGACGCCAACGTCCTCGAGCCCGGCCTTTTGCACTTGAGCGACCGTCACATTGAATTCTTTGGAACGCAAATCCGCGCTCGACTCTACTGGACCCTACCTCCCCGAACCCCCCCTTCCGCTGGAGAATTGTGGACTGTGTCAAGGCTGTCAGGTCAGCCTACGAAGTAGCTAGACTCAATTTACCACAGCCTCGTCAAGTAGGTCAGGGGTCAGACGCACGCCCAAAAGTGATGGCCGTTTATTTGGATTTATCATTCGACGCCGTATCTCGCGTAAAGCTCGTGAATGGGGTTTCTAAAATGCATTACATTCGTTTGCTCATGAATGGACGAAGAATCAACTATCAACCACGTGAATGTGGAGTTGGAAATGCTGCCGAAATGGTAAGCGGAAGGTGAACGACCTTAAAACGAAAGCCATTCTTTTCAGTTAACCCCAAAGTCCTTCAGGAATCGACTGGAGCTCCATTCACAAGTTGCATCATCGAGGAACTCCTTTAGAAATGGCCAAAGAACTTGGTCGGGTGTGGTCGTCCGTATCTTGAAACCCCAAAATGAGCCACACTAGGGGTCTCGTTCACCAAAACGCCGCTGATCGTGATCCAACTGATCAGGGCTAGATAAGTTGATCTAGGCTAGTCATTTTCGCGTCCACCACGCTAGCCGAGATCACTGTGGGATGCGGTTAGCATAGACGTGATTACGCAGCGATTAAGCCATATCGAAAAGGCAGTGAACTAATGAGGTTTCAATAAAGTAAAGAAATTGGACGTCTGTTCAACATCTTGTCCCGTAAACAAGTGTCATGTAAACGTAAACGGCCGCGAAACCGTGTATCCCGTAGATGCCCAATGCTCAATAATCTGGATTTGACCAAATTATTCTCTTACACCAGTCATGTCAAAGATACGGCCCGCGATCGTAATGTGCCGCAGAAAGAAGAAGCTTTCAGACTTCACTGGATTCCTCTGCGGAAGTTTTAAAATGCGCACACTACAACATTTTAAGTAATTTCAAGGGCAGCGCGTGCCCTGACAAGCGAGAGAGATAGACAGTAACGCGCGTCTCTTAGCAACAATGGAATCTTCCACGCGCTTCGAGTCTAGGCTAGAACCTTCCTTATCGATACAAAAGGAGTGCATCGGCGCGACGTGAGTCAGTTGAGTCGAATAAACGAAGCGCTACAATCGGAGAACGATTTTAGTTGTACTGCGAAGTAGTGATTGTGAAGGTATCGTGCATTTGTTTGTGTCGTGCGCGTGCGATATCATAACTTACTGTAGTGTCGAGTTCCTTAATTTACGATTTTGGCATAATGTCACAAAAACGTAAAGTTGATAGTGAGTGTAGAGTTTTTCAGTCTAAATGGGAAATTGCATATTTTTTCATAGAATGGAAAGGTTCAAACTGTTGCAGTTTGTAAAGAGTTTAACTTGAAGAGACACTATGATACGAATCATAAATCAAAATTCGATTGTTTCACTGAAAAAATAAAAATTGACAAATTGTCATCTTTAAAATCTAAACTTCAAGGTCAACAATGGATGTTTACTAAAGCTAATACAGAAAGCGAAGATGCCCTGAAATCAAGTTATATTATTGCACTAGAAATCGCGAAGAGATCAAAACCTTTCACTGATGGTGATTTTATTAAAGACTGTATGTTGAAAGTTGCCGATGTTTCATTTCCATTTCAAAAGGCAATAATTCAAAATATTTCGCTGTCAAGAAACACTGTTGCTTCAAGAATAAACGATTTATCTCAAAATTTGGTTCTTCAACTGAAGGACAAAATTAAGGAATTTACAAACTTTTCACTGGCTGTTGACGAGAGCACTGACGCTGTTGATACAGCTCAACTTGCTGTTTTTATACGAGGTATTAACAGTAACTTTGAAATAACTGAAGAACTATTAAAGTGCGTTCCATTGACAGGTACTACAACAGCAAATGATGTGTATTTTGCAATTGGGCATTTGGTAGCAGAATATGAACTCGACTGGAATAAACTTAGCAGCACAACTACGGATGGCGCTCCTGCCATGACTGGCAAAGATTCGGGCCTTGTAACTAAATTAAAACAGAAATCATCGGGGGATTTTGTGGGATTTCACTGTATAATTCATCAGGAATCATTGGCTTCCAAACATTTAAAAATGGACCATGTCATGCAACCTATAATTAAAACAGTAAATTTTATAAGGAGCAGAGGACTAAATCACCGTCAGTACAAGATTTGGACGAAAAGTTTTCTGATGTCCCTTATTTCACCGAAGTTCGTTGGCTCAGTCGAGGAGTAGTTTTAGAAAGATTTTTTGCATTACGTGACACTATTGAAGCTTTCATGTTAGAAAAAGGCAAACCAATTGATTACGACAACGACTGGTGGGTTGATTGCGCTTTTTTGGTAGATATGAATAAACATTTGACTGATCTGAATGTAAAGTTACAGGGTAAAAATCGTATTGTCACTCAAATGTATTAATGTATTCAAGCCTTTGAAACCAAGTTGAGGCTGTGGGAAAATCAGGTAAAAAATCGAACTTTGGATCATTTCCCTCATTTAAAATCATTTGACGCAGTGGACCAAAAAAAAATTGTATCAATATTCTCACCTTCTGCAAAATTTGATCACGGTATTCAACAATCGTTTCGAAGACTTCCACAAAATGAATGAAATGGAATTCCCAATTTTCAACAATCCATTCAATTTTGAAGCTTCACTGGCACCAGTTCATTTGCAGATGGAGTTGATAGATCTTCAATCAGACAGTATTTTGAAAGAAAAATTTAAAGAGGTTAACGCTCTTACATTTTATACACAATATTTCAAGAGTTTGGATAACTACCCAGAATTAAAAAAGCATGCAGCACGCATTCTGTGCATGTTTGGTAGCACCTATTTATGCGAGCAGATGTTTTCCGTCATGAAAAATATCTGGTGCGTAGCAACACACAACTTTCCGCCACCCCTTTAAGTTCGAACACCACCTACATAGGCGGGCCCTATATCTTCGTTCAACGCATTTTTACAGGAACATTTATGTAGAACAAAATGTAGGGACTAGTTAGCTGAGAGTATTCCGAAAGTTTTATCGAAATCGTTGGAGCCGTTTTTGAGAAAATACGAATGCCGATAAATTAATATTCGACAAATCTCCTTTTCTGAGTTAACTTGGCTTATATCTCCGTTCAACATATATATACAGAAATAATTATACAGAACGAAATGTTGGTATGGGTGACTAAAAGACACTCCATTAAGATTTATCACATCTGGTGAAAAAGTTACCCTGCAATTTACGGAAATGTTAGAAAAAACGTTATTTTTGACACATTTTGATTTTTATCTCTGTTCAACGGACCGTCACAGGAACATTTATTGAAAAGAATATGTAGGTATCAACTATTTGAAAACATCCTGTGAGTTTGGTGAAAATCGCTGAAGCCGTTTTGCCAAAAAGCGTAAAAAACCTATTTTTGCTTCAGGGGCCCATATCTCCGTTCACCGTATTTTCATGGAGATATGTATGGAAAAGAAAAGTTAGGTATTGATCAGCAGAAGATAATTTGAAAGTTTAATCAAAATCGTTAGAGCCGTTTTCGAGAAAAATGCGAAAAACCCTAGTGTTTGGTACATTTTTGTCCACCAACCCCCTTCCCATCGGCCGAAATCGTCCATAACCTTATTTTGGTGTCTACAAAAAATAACGAACAAAACAAAAAAAGAACCAACTCAATCGGATCAGCCGTTCTCCCGCAAATCGAACTACAGACACACACACACACATACACACGGACCACGCGCCGAAATTAGGTTTTTTAGACTCAGTAGGGTCTGAAACGTAAAGATCTGAAGAAAACCCAAATTTTTTTTTTGGGCCGATTACTATACTTTCCTTCCCTTTGGGTAGCGGAAAGTAATAAATAAGAACAAGTATCGCACAAGACTTACGAATGAACATCTCCAATCAGTTCTTAAAATAACTACAACGAATATGATACCTGACATCAATGAGCTTGTCAAAAACAAGAGAAGTCAGGTATCTGGATCCTCGAGCTCAAAATAATTACCCTCTTTTATAACTTTGATGATTTTTAACCACCGTATATTTATATTATATACTATGTAATTAAATAAATAAAATGTTATCGTAATTCAGCACATTTTTTAATTTGAATCTGGCCCGCCTACACATTCTAAATTTAATATATGGCCCTCTGCAAAATTGAGTTTGACACCTCTGTCTTACACCAAAGTGGCCGCATTAACCTCTGCCGAAGCTGAATTTTGTGAGGAGCTCAAAGTGAAAATACGCGTACTACAACTGCAAGAGCTGCAGGAATAAGCCAAATTAGTCCGGGAAAATGCTTTGTGCGTGTAGGAAAAATCGGAAGCGCTACAAGAAAATGAGAACTGAGCAAGAAATAATAAAAACCCAAATTATGAGGTTACAACTTTTGAAAGCAAGGAACTTTAACAAAGAAGGGGTAATTGTCGTGTTTAATATACTAATGTTGGTATTATTTAACATTTCCTACTTATCTGCTACTAAATCCACCCAGGTAAGCCGTTTGTGTTTTCTAACACGGCAATATGACGACTGGTTTTTTCAGAAACTGCACAGCACGTATTTTACGCAAACAACTTGTTTTCGACGATCGTAATACTTTTGTTCGCAACAGAATTTAAATTCATACTTCTAGAAGTCGTCGGACCCTGCTCATAGCCATTTGAGGCGCCGGGTGAGATGACGATAACCCTACATATTAGATTATCATCGTAGTGGAATAGTAACTTTTTTTCTTTTTTTTCCGTTCGCCGGTTGGTGGCAAAAGTGCCATCTCCCTCCGCGCAGCCCAATACATATAACTTTCTTTCTTCCATCTTGAGGAATTGTCATTTATTGGTCGTAATTGTGTAAGCTTATGGCACGCTTCTAAGTGCCCAGCGTCCATTTCCACCTGCATATCACAAAGGGGACACACAGGCGAGTCGGCAACTCCAATACGGTGTAAATGGCTCTGGAGAAAGTCGTGGCCTGTAGCCATGCGAAAATTCGCAACGAAATCCTTTCGTGGTAACCCTGGTGGTATTGGCTCTTTCACGAGTTGAGCCCACTTTTTCCCAGCTGCTCGGTCCCGTGTCCTTTGTAGCCACTTATCCTTAACTTTATGACGCGCATCATTTATGGCTTGGCTTAGGGTGACGGGTTCCGATAAGGAAGCAAGTTGGTTGCTGCCCTGCTTTGCCAATCTGTCTGCTCTCTCGTTGCCAGGGATCCCACAATGTGAAGGGATCCATTGAAGGGTTAACTCCCAACCAGCAGCGATAAGCGCTCCGATAGCTCACCTTGTGGTGCGCATGAAAGCGTCCGGTGCTGGGTCGCTTGAGCAGAGAGCTATTATTGCGGCCTGGGAGTCCACGAAAATCACTGCTCTTCTTTCTGCTGTTTCGAGGGTTGCCAGGCACCCTACCGCCTCATGAATAGCTCTCAATTCAGCATCATAATTAGACGCTAGCCTGCCCAATGCTAATGAACCCTCGAAGTGGCCTGGAGAGCAGTATCCTGCGCCTGACTTTCCTGCTGCCCTGTCAGATGAACCGTCCGTGTAGATATGTATCCAAAACTCGGCGGGATAGAGTTCCCTAACTGTTTTGAGAGAGTGAGCAAGCAGCTCTGGAACGGTTAAATTTCTCTTATTAGCAGGCAGTCCTATTGGCAAGTTGTACTTTGGAGCAGGCCACTGGAGGTCAGCCAATGTGTTGCCAGAGAGAGGCTCGGGATTCGGCCAGTTGAGAGCGTACTTTCCGCGGATAGCCGCTGCCGAGGTAAGCAAAGTGGGCTGGGTTTTAAGGCGCGTGCTTGCTTGGCGGTACTCAGTCCAGAGTTTAACAGGGAGGCGGCTGATCTTTTCGGTAAGTTTGAGAGTATTTAGGTCCCTTCGAAGGTCCAAAGACTCGATCCCAGTTTGTGCTTTCCATTGCCGATATGGGGGTTGACTTGGCTGCTCCTGTTATACACCGAAGGGCCTTGTTTTGGAACTTATCAAGCACCTTACATGTTGCAGCTGACGCTGTTGATAGCAACTCGGATCCATGTTCAATGGCCGGTCGGATATAGGTCTTGTAGGTGGTGGTGAGGACCGCCTGGTCGGCTCCCCATGTGACTCCAGCCAAACGTTTCAGAAGTCTGAGCCTAGCCTCACCACCAGCCGACAGCCTTTCAGCATGCTTTCGCCATGTGAGTTTCTTGTCAAAAACTACCCCCAAGTAGCGTACAGCGTCAACCTCACTAAGAGGAGCACCTTTATAGCTTATTGAGACTTCATGGTGGGCAGTCGACATGGTGAATAATTGGCTGACAGTTTTCTCCCTATTCACCGTCATTTGATTCTCATGGCACCAGCTTGAGAGCTCATCCATTGCAGTCTGGAGGGCCCAGGAAATCGCTGGAACAGAGCGTAACTGAAATAACTGCGCACCAGTAAACAGTATCTTTGTTTATTATCATTATTCCAAAATATACGTAAATTATTCACGATAATAGAAGCGAATATTCGACAGTGCGAGGTAATGGCGGACAAATATCAGAACATGATAAAGAAAGATAAGAGCTAACCGGGCCAAAACGGAGAATTTTTTGGGGTTAGTGCTTGATCAGGGCTAGAGCTTAACCCAGTCTGGTGGACACCGTTTTTGTGGCGGGAGCGGGTTAGGTGCTGTTAATCGTCTCTAAACGAGATCAACGCAGTTGGTCAACGCGGCCCTACATCGTCGTCTGTCTCACCCCCGCACTGCCGTTGTCTTAAAGCACGTGCGCCAACAGTACGCCAAATCCCTTATCTTACTATACTGTCGCCGCTGTCACTCGCGTCAAGACAAGCTCCAGAGACTCCGCCATTCGCTTCATCTTACGGTTTGTAGTTGGTGAAAATCGTTGAAGCCGTTTTGCCAAAAAACGCAGTGAACCTATTTCGGCTTTTTACTTCCGCTACCCCAAAGAAAAAGGAAAGTATAGTAATCGTGTCAAAAATTCGTGTTCTCTCCCCTAATTTATTAATTCTGGTGCCAAAACATTATGGGCATTCTCTAAGGGAGTGATCTACAGTTTTTATTTCCCCGCCCGGGCACCTGGCGTTGATATTGGGATTGATCCTGTTTGTAATCTTTCCCACCACGCACTGCCCGGTTCTCCTTAGTCGTACTTTGCTCAAACTCAGTACTCGATTGGTTCGTTGCACGTTACAGCTAGTTACGCCTGTAGTTTTGGCATATTGGTGCCCCTCATGATTGTTCATCATGGGTTTTCTTCGGATCTTTACGTTTTGAGGTCTACTGAGTCTAAAAAACCTAATTTCGGCGCGTGGTCCGTGTGTGTCTGTCTGTAGTTCGATTTGCGGGAGACCGGCTGATCCGATTGAGCTGGTTCGTTTTGTGTTTTGTTCGTTATTTTTGTAGACACCAAAATAAGGTTATGGGCGATTTCGGCCGATGGGAAGGGGAGAGTGGGGGACGAAAATGTACCAAAAACTAGGGTTTTTCGCATTTTTCTCGAAAACGGCTCTAACGATATTGATTAAACTTTCGCATTATCTTTTACTAATCAATACCTAACTTCTCTTCTCCATACATATCTCCATGAAAATACGGTGAACGGAGATATAGGCCTATGAAGCAAAAATAGGTTTTTCACGCTTTTTGGCAAAACGACTTCAACGATTTTCACCAAACTCTCAGGATATTTTCGAATAGTTAATACCTACATATTGTTCTCAATAAATGATCCTCTGACAGTCCACTGAACAGAGATAAAAATCAAAATGTGTTGAAACTAACGTTTTTTCGAACATTTCCGTAGATTTCAGGGTAACTTTTACACCAGATGTGATAAATCCTAATGGAGTGTCTTTAAGTCACCCATAGCCACATTTCGTTCTCTATAATTATTTCTGTATATACGTTGAACCGAGATATAAGCCAAGTTAACTCAGAAAAGAAGATTTGTCGAATAATTATTTGCCGGTAATTTTCTCAAAAACGGCTGTAACGAAATTTCCTTCCCCCCCCCCCCCCACATCTGCTGAAATCGCCCATAACCTTATTTTGGTATTCGCAAAAAATAACGAACAAAACAAAAAATATCTGGTGCGTAGCAACACACAACTTTCCGCCACCCCCGTAATTTCGAACACCAGCTACATAGGGGGGGCGCTATATCTTCGTTCAACGCATTTTTACAGGAACATTTATGGAGAACAAAATGTAGGGACTAGTTAGCTGAGAGTATTCCGAAAGTTTTATCGAAATCGTTGGAGCCGTTTTTGAGAAAATACGAATGCCGATAAATTAATATTCGACAAATCTCCTTTTCTGAGTTAACTTGGCTTATATCTCCGTGCAACATATATATACAGAAATAGTTATGGAGAACAAAATGTTGGTATGGGTGACTAAAAGACACTTCATTAGGATTTATCACATCTGGTGAAAAAATTACCCTGGAACTTTCGGAAATGTTCGAAAAACGTTATTTTCAACACATATTCATTTTTATCTCTGCTCAATGGACTTTCAGAGGAACATTTATTGAGAAGAATATGTATGTATTAACTATTCGAAAATATCCTGAGAGTTTGATGATAATCGTTGAAGTCATTTTGCCAAAAAGCTTAAAAAACCTATTTTTGCTTCATAGGTCATTATCTCCGTTCACCGTATTTTCATGGAGATATGTATAGAGAAGAAAAGTTAGGTATTGATTAGAAGAAGATAATTTGAAAGTTTAATCAAAATCGTTAGAGCCGTTTTCGAGAAAAATGCGAAAAACCCTAGTGTTTGGTACATTTTCGTCCCCCACCCCCCCCCCTTCCCATCGGCCGAAATCGTCCATAACCTTATTTTGGTGTCTACAAAAAATAACGAACAAAAAAAAAAGAACCAGCTCAATCGGATCAGCCGTTCTCCCGCAAATCGAACTACAGACACACACACACACGGACCACGCGCCGAAATTAGGTTTTTTAGACTCAGTAGGGTCTGAAACGTAAAGATCTGAAGAAAACTCAAATTTTTTTTTTGGGCCGATTACTATACTTTCCTTCCCTTCGGGTAGCGGAAAGTAATAACAAACAAAATAAAGTAAAGGACCACCTCAATCGGATCAGCCGTTCTCCCGCAAATCGAACTACAGACACACACACATACACACATACACACATACACACGGACCACGCGCCGAAATTAGGTTTTTTAGACTCAGTAGGGTCTGAAACGTAAAGATCTGAAGAAAACCCAAAATTGTTTTTGACACGATTACTTTCCTTTCCTTTTGGGTAGCGGAAAGGAAAAATCTGATTTAGGCGCGTGGCCCGTGTGTGTCTCTGTAGCTCGATTTCCGGGAGAACGGCTCAACCCATTGAGCTGGTTCTGTTCGTTATTTTTTAATAGACACCAAAATAAGGTTATGGGCGATTTCGGCAGGTGTGAAAGGGGGAGGGGGGGTGTAGGGGACGCAAGCGTACCCAAAACTAGGGTTTTTCTCAATAACGGCTCTAACGATTTCGACCAAACTTACGGAGTACTCTCAGCTAACTATTCCGTACATTTAGTTCTACATAAATGTTCCTGTAAAAATGCAATGAACGAAGATATAGCGCCCGCGTATGTAGGTGGCGTTCGAAATTACGGGGGTGGTGAAAAGTTGTGTGTTGCTACGCACGAGATATTTTAAATTATTTTTATGGTCGTTTGTTGCGTTAGGCGCGCACTCCATTGTTTATATTCTTTCTCGGACGTTAACATTCACTTTTACGACACAACTTGGCTCAACTCTTACCGCTACTGTTAATATCGCCAGTACCAGTGATGCTAATAAACGTTCCAAAGTTCCACGTAAATGTACCCGGTGTTCACGGGTTTTATCGTGGAATTTTATGGAAAGCGCGATTCATTGTAACACAAATCACACCTCGACCTGTCGCTCTAACTAGATACGAATGAATCCTATCGTGAGACGGTAACTGTTTTCACATTAAGTTATTCAACGTCGCTCAAGGGCATTTCTTCGAATAGATCTGGAGTGAGAAATAACTTGAGCTTCCCCAGTAGCGACCCCAGGAAGTCTTTGTGGGCCACTGGAACGGTTTCATTTGCGCGATATCATACCATAGCTAAGCACAGATCGTACAATTAAGAGTTTTCTCATCCAAACGACGTTTCAGTTTACAAATAAAAAGAGCGAATTTACGAGATTTTTGTCGCCAATTCTTTCATCTGGACGTCCAATTTCAAATCTTCGTCCAAATAAGACTCCCGGGTATCGACAATTACGAACTATGGGCGCGATATAAATTAGTTATTTAGGGCTGAGGAAAGTTGTCCCGATGAGTCGCACTCGTTTCGACGATCTCTCGAAGGGTTGAGGATAGTTTGACGACGTCCTAGAAACGTCGTTTGGTGTCGTTTACGACAACATAAAATCGGTCGTCGGATAACGAGCGATTAAATCGTCTATCGTAACGAAACGAGAGAACAATTTAGAGGGAGAAGATGAGGGGGCGAGAACTACACACAGAGCGACAAGATGAGTAGATCGGGGAATCGTGTTAACAACTAAGTGACCTGTGGAGAGAAGATTGGGACCAATGAGTTATAGTTATTTCCCAAACTTACCCCCCACGAGAGCGGTGCGTCTTATCTCAAAGGGTGAAGGTTGATAGCGGTGAGGGCTGTGATGGGTGGAGGGGGGGGCGACATTCGCTGCTAATCAAGCGACCTGTTGATTCGAGCCGGTTGCTAGGCTGCGGATCAACAGGCCGGCGGCCGTATCTCTTTGATCGAACGAAACGATCGACGACAGAAAAAAAAAAAAAAAAAAACGTTATAAGAAATAAAAAAGAAACTCACCTGTAAACTGTTTGTATCCGCTCAGGAACTTGGTTTTCCACCATCTGACGAGGAACAAAGCCATTTCCCGCTCATTTACATCACTCGGCCCGGGGAAGGCGAGTGAACGCGAGTCCGCGACCCGACGGTACGAAGGCACAAAGTCGACAAACGGACCGATCACCGACAAATTTATTTATTTGGGGCCGGTGTGTGGTGGTGGCGGTGAACGTATGCGGGTGAGGGGGAGAGTGAACAAAATCAGCGAGCGACCGAACGGCGACGGGGTTTCTAGCGGATTAACCTATGAGCGCGACGAGAGGCCGAACTGAACTGAAGGGAAAAGAAGCGAGCGCGGAGAAGGACGTTGACGATGAGCGGAGGGGAAGGTGCGGAGAAAGGGGAGAAGAGAGAGAGAGGGAGAGAGAATGAGTGAGAGAGATAGCTTGAGAGTGACAGAGATAGCCCGAGCATTTCATGAGGGGGGAATGGGTGGTAGTGAGAGTGTGGTTGGTGGGGTGGGGGGTCGGAAGGACGAAGAGGCGATTGATGGTGGTGAGAAGAAGGAGCGTCGACTAGGAGCGAGAGGGTCGAGAGAGCCCCCCCCCACCCCTCTACACCACCAACACTACCGCCACCACCGTGACATGGCGAAGAGGGAGCTGATGATGGGGCCCCGGAAGGGGAGCGATGGTGAGATCCAGTGAGTACGTGGTGACGGTGGGGTATGATGATGGGTAGGATAGTGGGTCGGATGGGAAGGAGGGGGGGGGGTGGAGTGAGTGAGAGAGAGAGAAAAGTGCCGGTGTTCAAACGGACGGACGGACGGACGGACGACGGGACGGGAGGTTACGGGACGGTAGTGATGAAGTGGACGGGTAGGTGTGTGGGTCACGACAGGAGGGTCGAGGGGAGCTGGTACGAAGGGGGTGAGGGAAGTGAACAAAGAGATGCCGCTCGCACGTGAGGGGGAGCCCCTGGAAGAAGAGAAGAGAAAGGAGAAGAGAAGAAAATAAGAGAAGATCAACGAACGTCCCAAAGAGGAAGACACGAAAAAGTGAAGAGGATTCAGGGAGCAGCTTCTGGCGACCTTCTGAAGCGTTCGCTCGCTCAGCTGTGCTGGAACAAGGATCCTCCACCTCCACCCCCACCCAATACTAACAAAACGATTCCTGGACCATACCAAAGTGTGAAAAAGTGCTGCTGACCACACCCTGGGATTTTATTGGGTCGCTGATTTTATTGCAGTTCCTACATCACATTGAGATTGGTAAGGCACTGGTTACCTTGTTCACGGTTACCTGTCTGTCTTATTCTACAGTCGAAATGAACTGTGGAACTCGTGTCATTCCGGTTCGAATGTGGAGTGATCGGGTTCAATTGAGTTCCTATTGATTCCGAAAAACACTATTCGGGAAAATGGTGGTAGGTGTTTGTCCATTTATTCAGAATCAGCTGCTCTGGTATAATATGGCGACTCCACATGCCCAGTAAGCCTTCAGAGTTGGTGGTATGGTTCAGTTGACAGACTGCAGCTCAGGCAGTGTTCTGACTCCCCCTACTCATCTGCCTAGGTCAAGAGGGCGCTTTAGAGGGTGTCCGTGGCAGGGATAAACGACAATTTCACACCTTTCGTCTAGAGTCGCTGCCTACAGCAATGAGGTGTATAAGAGGCTGGGATTGTAATGTTACGGTTGCTCACTGACATTCGCAGGTGTGGCGCAGGTGTTTCTGCGTACCGCTAGACTAGACCCCAGTTTCTACAACAGTGAACTGTTGTTGGGAGGGCAGAGGAACTTGGCAGCATTGACTGCTACAAATGCCTATAACAATATTGCCGAGTTTGCTCAGAAGGTGATGGCTAAGAAACGTGGTCATAGTTGATCTGTCCTTTTGAAACTTGCCACCCAAGTAAATAGTTAGATCAGGTAGGAAAACACATTAAGAACTCCTCCCAGACGGTATGGGATTCCTCACGTGGCCACCTCCACATGGTAACACTCAGGCAACAGCTCTCTACTGGGAGACTGACTAACGACCGAATACCTGCCGTACTTCCGCAGATCTGCGTTTAGTGGATGCTGCAGGTGTCAGCCTCTTGCATCTGTGGAGGTGGGTAACATCAGGGTTGCAGCGTTGACTGTTTCCTGTCACAGCGTGTGATGGAAATGAAAGGCAATGAGAGATACGTCAGCTGGGGGCATCAGCAGGCGTTCTCCGAGGTATCTCCACCAACATCTTCTTTCTGTCCTCCCCATCTGTCTATCCCTAGAGCTTCCATTGGGTAGTTTGGTCCACATTCGACAACTATTGTATAAATAGTTTCCTTTTTTCGGCACCCCTCGATTACTGCTGGTTCTCTTACTATCATAAAAGTTTTTACCCAGTAACTGTGGAAAGTGATAATTATCCTTCTCAAAAAACTCCTGCCTATAGTCTCATCAATTCTCTGTGCACCGATTGCTCAACAATAATCAGGGCACGAGTAGGAACAACTGCTGATACTGCTTTCTGCCACCGTTGAACGTCACTGGCAAACGCCATGAAAATCACCGAATTTGCGTAGTAGGATGTCGAATCTCAAAGATGCAGGACTGCATTTAGATGGAAAACGGTGAAATCGCAGTGAATATAGTGTGGTTGAAAGAACTCTCGGGACGACATAGTGAAAGTTATCTATTCTCCCCGATCTGCGCTTATATCCTCTCCCTGGCTCACGTCCAACTCCCACCACTCGTCAGTTCAACTCGTCACGCCGTGCCAATTGTCTAGCGTCGTCTAGAATACGTCATTCGTCGTTCCGTTGTAGCCACGTCGTGTTACGTACCATTTACTGCTATTTATCGAAGCTGAATCGAATGAAATGGGTCTCAGATGTGTAACCCTATTTCAATCAACATCGTTCCTTAGGAGCACCTGGCGTTTCAATCTATAGTTCCGTCAATTTCCGGGTAATTCAGCTTAGTGGAGTTTCACACCTCCGAGACCCATTGATTTCGAATCAGCGTCGAAAAATACCAGTAAACGATATGTAACACTACAGGCGGCAGGAGGGGGGGGGGAGAGCGCAGGCCAGGGAGAAACGGTAGCTTTCGTTACATTGGCTCCTGAGTTCTTTCAATTAGAAGAATTTGCAAGGAAACTGCCAACATTTCGCTTGTAAACCATGATTTGCCCATAACCAACCATGCATTTCGTTCTTATCCAGTTGCAAAGTATGGGAGCGCAAGTAGGTTCCAAACGGAGTTTTTGTGCAAAAGAACGAAGTTTTAGGACTACGTTAGAGGTAACATATGGTTTGGACAGTGAGCCGACATTACAAATCTGGAATAAACCATGCCTCGAAACATAAAGCGTTAAATTTGAAGTGGAAGGGGGTTTTGTTGTAAACACTTTCCAGACCGAAAATACAGATGTATGTATTAGTTAGTAACATTGATAAACCAAAACTGAACGTTGAGTTGTGCGCCAAAATATATATATTGTAATAATTTTTGTCTGTCATGTCTCTGTAGAGTCTGTTGTCGGACACATGACTTACTGATGTATCATTTATGATGTGTTAGGGGGATTTCTACTCCTGCTGTGGAAGTTCGAGCCTTAACCCAATTGCATAAATCACACAAACCCCTAAAACCTACCCATAAGCATAATAACACTTCTTGGGAACAGTATAAGGAAATGATATGAAGAACGCAATAAGATACACTTTGAATTTAATAGAAAATGATAGAAATGAAATGAATTGAATCAAACTCCTTTTGCAATATTAATTCACGTTGACCTAACAATTCGGATCGTGATTAAATACAATAGGGGGACAAGGAATGAATACCCCAGGGGCTTGCTCACTTTCATCCGATAATATTAAAGCGAGGGAAGAAGCACTGAAACTGAGAACTGGCTGATAACAGGGTAAGCTCGATTGAATTGGGGCCCCGGCGATCGGAAATTGCATGGTACAACCCTGGGATGCGTCGTTATAGTCAGGTCGTGTTACATATCGTTTACTGGTACTTTTCAATGCTGAATCGAATGGAATGGGTCTCAGAGGTGTGCGAATGCGTTGAGCTGAATAACGAATAAAAACCCATGTCTAAATCTCCTTTCGCCATATTTTCACAGATATATTTAGGGATGAGAAAAGTTAGCTATTGATGAGTGAAAGATAATTTGAATGTTCGATCAAAATAATTAGAGCTGTTCGAAATAAACTAGCGAAAACTCCTAGTTTTTGGTACATTTTGGTTCTCCAGCTCAATTTCTCGAGCCATTCTTTCGCAAAATGAACTACTAACACACACAAAATTAGGTTTTTTGGATTCGGTAGTCCTCAAAACGTGAAGATCTGAGAAAAAAACAACTTTTTTACATTCGCCGAACATTAATTTATCGTTTTCCCAATTTTTTCCAAAACGGTTCGAACGATCCCGGTCAAACAGGGATTCAGATCTTTCAGAGAGGTATTAGGTATGACTTGAATAATCTAGTATATCGGAAACTTGAAGAGGTTCTTGAGGGGAGTCTTCTTAGACGTTGAGGTAGCTTTACATTCAGTTCACCACGACATTCTGCGTGAAAAGCTTTATAATTATGGGATACGTGATTTACCTATTGAAGGTTTACAGTTTTTTTCTATCGAATCGACCTCAAGTACACGATAGTGGGGAAACTGTCAGGGCTGTTTCCTTATCAAATGACTCGAAGAGGGTTATACCGGTCTGCTATCATGGAGGTTGCGGTTTCGCTATCCTGCAAAAGGCCGGCCACTCGCTCATTGCCCACCGAACCCACCTGCAGAAGTATGGCCGATATTTGTGGTCTTAGCTGTTGCCCATGTTGTACTCCACAGAGGTCTGACCACTTTCGGAATCCTGTACCATCTGGGAAGATTTCTCAACCTGGTTTCCCACCTGATCTAACTACTTACTTGGTTTCTTTGCCATGACTTTTTTTCGCAACTCGACAGAACGGTTATAAGCTTGCTTTGTAGCAGTGAGTTGCTGGTAGGTTTGTTTGCTCTTCCCACAAGCTTCGCTCACTGTCGTAGGAACTACAGTGGAGCGGCATGTGGTTTCTTGTTTCCTCCAAATTGGAGGCGCACGACGTGCAGGGTGGAGCGTATTCGAGAGAAAAGACTACCACAATGGGATACCGTCGTGGAACCTAGATTGTTCTTGCTTTATACTGATGATTTGTTGAACCTGGATATCAATGGCGAAGTGCTTGGTTTTTGCGAATACTATGGGGGCTTCTGCCTGCGGCCAGTTGGGTGGAGCCTTTAGAACGTTCCCAAAGCTGTGTAGAGTGAGGCGGGGGAGAGGGAGAGGCCACAAGGCTGGGTACTCTCCCCAACGCCAGGGTTTTCCCAAACACCCAAAGGATAATTACCTCCTTTCAGCGTGTGGTGTGTGTGGGGCCGTTTGATTTGCAGGAGAATGGCTAGACCGATTGAGTTCTTTTGGTTTATTATTCATCAGTTAATACCAAATTTATTGTTGATTCCAAATCTCCAATGTCCATCACCGTCCGGGCAACATCTTGCCCGTGACAGCGAAATCACAGTGAACCCTGAACTCGCGGGACAATACGGCGAAAATAATGGTTTCATCGTTTGCAGTCAGGCCACCCACTCATTAGCTCGACTCGTCACACCGTTTCAATTGCCCACAGGCGCCAGGAATTTGCAATTTTTGTTGTTCCGTTGTTGTTGGGTCATGTTTCGTATCGTTTACTGATATTTTTTGATGCTGAATTGATTGGGATGGGTCTCGGAGGTGTGAGACTACGTCGAGCAGTCCAAGAGAATAATAAACTGTCGTGTAACCATTTGCAGCGGTTATCGGCGATTTTCGTCAGTGGAAAAAAGGGGTGGGGGCAAAAAAGTATACTAAAATCTAGGATTTTTCGAATTTTTCTCTTAAATGGCTTTAACGATTTTAATTAAACTTTCAAATGTCTTCTATTGGTTAATACCTATTTATTTTCCTCGATAAGTAATCCTCTGACAATCCATTGAGCAGGGGTATATATCAAAATGTGTCGACAATAATAGTTTTTTTGGACATTTTTGTAATTTCCCAAGTAACTGTGCCATTGGATTTCATCGATCTTATGGAGTGTGTTTCAGCAACCCATACCTACGTATTGTTTTCCGTAATTATTTCTGCATCTATCTGTCGAACGGAGATATAAGCTATGATAACTAGGTAATGCGAGATTTGACGAATATAAATTTATCGTTATTGCACTTTTCTCGAAAATGGCTAGAACGATTTCGATCAAACTTTCGGAGTACTCTCAACTAACTAGTCCCTGCATTTTGTTCTCGATAAATGTTTCTGTAGAAATGCGTTGAACGAAGATATAGCGCCCGCATATGTAGCTGGTGTTCGAACTTACAGGGGTGGAGGAAGTTGTGTGTTGCTACGCACGAGATAGTGTCGTTTTTGTTTATTTCTTGTAAGCGCAAAAATAAGTGCGATTTCGATCGAGTGGAAGGGGGTGTGGGGGACGAAAATGTACCAAAAACTAGGGGTTTTCGCCTTTTTCTCGAAAACAGCTGTAACGATTTTGATTAAACTTTCAAATTATCTTCTACTAATCAATACCTAACTTTTCTTTTCCATAGATATCTCCTACTTACGACTGACCCTCAACAACCTAGTCCCTCATACGTAGCTGGTGTTCGAACTTGCGGGGGTGGCGGAAAGTAAAAATCAATACTATGGACGTCGATCGCCCAAAGTAGAACGGCCTATTTAATCGTCGATTCGTTCCGTCTGATCGTATGAGTTCGATAAACCGAACATCATCGTTCAACGATTGAAATCCCCGTTAAAATATCTGGTGCGTAGCAACACACAACTTTCCGCCACCCCCGTAAGTTTGAACACGAGCTTCACATGCGGGCGCTATATCTTCGTTCAACGCATTTCTACAGAAACATTTATCGATAACAAAATGTAGGGACTAGTTAGCTGAGATTACTCCGTAAGTTTCATCGAAATCGTTAGTGCCGTTTTTGAGAAAATTGGAATACCGATAAATTCATATTCGACAAATCTCCTTTTCTGAGTTAACTTGGCTTATACCTCCGTTCATATATATACAGAAATAATTATGGAGAGCGAAATGTGGGTATGGGTGACTAAAAGACACTCCATTAAGATTTATCACATCGGGTGAAGAAGTTACCCTGGAATTTACGGAAAAGTTCGAAAAAACGTTATTTTCGACACATTGTGATCTTTATCTCTGTTCAATGGACCGTCACAGGAACATTTGTTGAGAACAATATGTAGGTATTAACTATTTGAAAACATCCTGTGAGTTAGGTGAAAATCGCTGAAGCCGTTTAGCCAAAAAGCGTGAAAAACCTATTTTTGCTTCAGGGGCCCATATCTCCGTTCACCGTATTTTCATGGAGATATGTTTAGAGAAGAAAAGTTAGGTATTTATTAAGAGAAGATAATTTGAAAGTTCAATCAAAATCGTTAGAGCCGTTTTCGAGAAAAATGCGAAAAACACTGGTTTTTGGTACATTTTCGTCCCCCACCCCCCTTTCCCACCGGCCTAAATCGTCCATAACCTTATTTTGGTGTCTACAAAAAATAACGAACAAAACAAAAAAAGAACTAGCTCACTCGGATCAGCCGTTCTCCCGCAAATCGAACTCCAGACACACACACTCACACATACACACACATACACACGGACAACGCGCCGAAATTAGGTTTTTTAGACTCAGTAGGGTCTGAAACGTAAAGATCTGAAGAAAACCCAAATTTTTTTGTTGGGCCGATTACTATACTTTCCTTCCCTTCGGGTAGCGGAGAGTAAAAATCACTGCAGTTGTATTGTGAAGTTTGGTGGTGCTAAATTGAGAATTGTTCGTATTTCCGACATTTGAAAAGTAGAACTGAGGAAATTTAAAATCCGACGAATGGCGTTGTTTCTGCGATATGAATTTGTAGCAATCGAAGTCAACCATATGTTCAACCCGTAACCTAGGCATGGTTATGGAATGTTTATTTTATTTTTCATTAGTTTTTGATATTGGCAAATGTTTATGCGTTCTCAAATTAAATTTCCTTTCTCATCGAATTGTCTCGACTCAGTCTGATTTCACGAACACGTCAAAAATTCATCGGGATCCCCCCAACAATCACACGCTCTTCTTCACTCGCCATCGACCTTCCACGACAATCGGCGGGCTTTCAAAACTCCTTCAACTCGTCAACATCGAGGAGCTTTCCAGTATTTCGGTGATGCCGGAGTCAAAGACGAAGACGAAGCCGCCGAAGAGGTTAAAAAATTAAATGGAGTGAATTAGGAAAGAAAGACGGTCGGGTTGAAGCCGGCGGGTCATCAAAGGGATAGCGAGCGCACATGGCTGAAGCCGTTCGGTCGGAGAGCTCCCTTTGAAGAACGCCGCCGAGATAATAGCGTCTTCCATCTCGCTCTCTCTCGTTCGACTCGACCCCTCACCGCTACTCCCCTTGCCAGTCGCTTCGCCGCATCCATCCCAGACTATCCTTCGCTCTCGCTCACTCTTTTTCTCTTCCCCTCCCCTTGCCATCGCTACATCTCACCTTCATCGGCCTTCCTTCCACCCCTCATCGTCATCATTCACCCCGCTCTTCACCACCGCTACCACCTGCCCTCCCAGAAACCTCCCCCCCCCTCCGTCAATGCCTCTCACTCCACAGCCATTATCCTCCAACACACCGCGTCCGCTCAAAGCACGACTCTTTATTCCATCTCTTTCTAGCCGCCGACCACTAATTCAATCAATCTCTTCCCCTCTCACTCATACACCCTCGTCCTCTCTTTTTTTTTTTTTTTTATCCCTCGACGTACACAAAGTTCGGACCGAAGCTAAGCAAAGGAAATCCCCTACAACTTCAGTACGCACCACCACGCACAAACATCCTCGTCAAAATCGCACATCCGCACAATTCTGAGCTGCTCCCATCTAACGCTTCAACTAATCCAGTACCGTCAGTCGACATACTTCGATTATCTGAGGAACATCACACTCAACTCAATGCCATAGGGGGGGGGGGGTGGAACAAAATGTACCAAAAACTAAGGTTTTTCGCATTTTTCTCGAAAACAGCTGAAACGATTTTGATTAAACTTTCAAATTATCTTCTCCTAATCAATACCTAACTTTTCTTCTCCATAAATATCTCTATGAAAATACGGTGAACGGAGATACGGACCTAAAAAGCAAAAATAGTTCTTTTACGCCTTTTGGCAAAACGGCTTCAACGATTATCACCAAACTTCCAAGAAGTTTTCGAATAGTTAATACCTACACATTGTTCTCAATAAATGCCCCTCTGACAGTCGATTGAACAGAGATAAAAATCCAAATGTGTCGAAAATAATTTCATCACGCGAAGTGTCTTCTGGCAATTTTGTTCTCCGTAACTGCCATGTGGGGTCGTTCTTGACTGTAGGAGTGTTAACTTTTGAGAGCCAGTCGGTATGAATGAAAAGCTTCCAATAGGCCGACGTTTCGCTTAATTTATTAAGCCTCATCAGGGCTATAGGATATCACAGCAGGCGGTTAAATTACAATAAATTATAAGGAACTTATGAAGACACATTGAACTGAATTATTGTTGAAAAACATGCCTCGAGAGATAGCTAATAGTTTCTTAAAATAATGACAATCGGAGAAAAAACGAGCGGTGCCTAGCAACACAAAACTTTCCGCCACTCCCGTAAGTTCGAACGCCAGCTTCACTTGCGGGCGCTATATCTTCGTTCTACAGAAACATTTATGAAGAACAAAATGTAGGGACTAGTTAGCTGAGAGTACACCGTAAGTTTGATCGAAATCGTTAGTGCCGTTTTTGAGAAATGTGGAATACCGATAAATTAATATTCGACAAATCTCCTTTTCTGAGTTAACTTGGCTTATACCTCCGTTCAACATATATATACAGAAATAATTATGGAGAGCGAAATGTGGGTATGGGTGACTAAAAGACACTCCATTAAGATTTATCACATCGGGTGAAGAAGTTACCCTGGAATTTACGGAAATGTTCGAAAAAACGTTATTTTCGACAAATTTTGATTTTTATCTCTGTTCAATGGACTGTCAGAGGAACATTTATTGAGAACAATATATAGGTATTAACTATTCGAAAACATCCTGAGAATTTGGTGAAAATAGTTGAAGCCGTTTTTTGGCAAAAATCGTAAAAAACCTTTTTTTCCTTCATGGGTCTATATTTCCGTTCTTCGAATGTTTTGTACTGACTAGTCAAGGATACTTTGAAAGTTTAATAAAAATCCGAAAAATGCGAAAAACCCTAGTTTTTGGTACATTTTCGTCCCCCCCCCCCCTCCGTCCGATCAGCCGAAACCGTCCATAACCTTATTTTGGTGTCTACAAAAAATAACGAACAAAACAAAAGAAGAACCAACTCAATCAGTTCTGGCGTTCTCCCGCAAATCAAACACACAGACCACGCGCCGAAATTAGGGTTTTTAGACTCAGTAGGCCTCAAAACGTACAGATTTGAAGAAAACCCAAATTTTTCTTTTGTTGACACGATTAATATACTTTCCTTTCATTTTGGGTAGCGGAAAGTAAAAAGATGAACAGACCTTGATAGTGAATAACAGATTGGACTAGTGTGGAAGGTTTTAACGAGGTTATGAGTAAAAAGGAACATAGTGAAGAGATCAGAAAAATCTTAAAGTATGACAAAACATGAAATTATTCCTATTTTCTAGAACTTGTAAATGAATTTTAGGTGTAATAGTTTATCAGGTGTGAATAAATTTTGCTAAGATTATCAGTGTCAGTCCTTTTATTGCACGCAGTTAGGGATTTGCTTATACATATCATTTCTTTTATTTTATGTGTGAAGGCTTTCCCGGCCAAGAATCTTGGTACTGTCAAAATCAAATGTACGTCCGTCATTGGTTGAGTGTTCGGGCAGCATACGCTTTGGGGGTCAGTGGCTCCTCCTTGAAAAGCACTTCAAGTATTCAGGAGTGAATATAGGTGAGAGGGGGGCTTCAACCAACACTTCCAGTCCCTCAAAGGCACTACCATTGCAAGGTTTGCTTCACTGCGTGCAATTACTAAGGCCACTTGGGGTGTGTGTTACCATGACACTATCCTCACGTATAAGGCCATCTGTCTAGGCGTGATTGCTTACTGTCCCATTGTCTGCAAACTAACAGTCAATCAAAAGAGAGTATTGGCACAATCCCAGAGAGCTGCGCTCCTGTGGATCACTGAGGCTACCAGTTGACTCGGCCATTGAGTGGTCATGGTTGACAAGTGGAGGGTGAAACGGGAGCTTCCCCCGCTTTGGGCTGAACTCCGTGGGATCTCACGACAGAACAGAAACTTGTCGCCATTGAAGAATGGGAGCTACAGAAATGGCAAGCGAGATAGGAATCCTCTTCAAAGGGTCGTGACGCGTATGAGTTCTTCCCCAACATCCGTGAACGTCTTTCAAGAAAATGGGTTGAGCCAGGCCACTGGACGAGCCAGTTCCTCACGGGACATGACGACTTCAATGCGCGGCTCCACTTCTTTTCCCTCAAACACTCTCCATCCTGCACGTCTTGTGCCTCCAGTGCGGAGGAAATAAGAAACCACGTGCTGCTCCTCTGTGGTTTCTACAACAGTGAGCGACGGTTGTTGGGAGGGCAATGGAACTTAGCAGCATTGGCTGCTACAAATGCCTATGACAACTTTGCAGAGTTCACGAAGAAGGTGATGTCTAAGAAACGTGGTCATAGTTGAACTGTCCTTTTGAAACTTGCCACCCAAGTAAATAGTTAGGTCACGTGGGAAACTAGATTAACGACTCCTCCCAGACGGTACAGGATTCCTCAGGTAGTCACCTTCATGCGGTAACACACGGGCAACAGCTCTCTCCGGGAGACTGGCTAACGACCAAATACCTGCCGTACTACGGCAGATCTGTGTTTAGTGGAGTCGTTATAGGTTTTAAGACGTTTTAATTTATAACACAAACCGAATGTTCAAGGCTGTCCATTTGGATCAATTGGGAGTAGATGTTGAAATCCAAAATGAAAAAAGTTGCTCTTATGTGGATTTTGCAACAACTGGGGCTGCAATGAAGCATGATTTTTTTTGCTATTATCTGTTTTGCCTCTTATCACACGAATAAAGTTTTTTCCCAATTAACCCACACACATAGACAACACACAGTTCAATTATTTCAACTCTGCACTTCCAGGTTGCACAAAAATCAACTGTTTCCTCTTTTTCTGAACTCCGAATTTTAGTTTTTTTTTCTATTTACTAATTCTATTTTACGTAGGGGTTTTGGAAGTTACTTTTAAAACACTCCAAATTATTATACAACAGTTTGTGATTCTCTTGAACAGCTTGGCGTAGTCCCACACCTCTGAGAACCATTCCGTTCGATTCGGCATAAAAAAATACCAGTGAACCATATGAAGCTTGACTTTATTCCAGGCGCGTGTAGGCAATTGGCATGATGTGACAAAGCGAAGGAGTGAGACGATGACTCACTATAATTACTGTAATTTCACTGTTATTGGTCTAGATGCCGTCGTACACCTCTGAGAACCATTCCATTCGATTCGGCACCTCTGAGAATCATTCTATTTGACCCAGCGTCAAAAAATAACTAGAAAACTATAGAAAACATGGCGTATATTCTGAGTTCTGTTGCAACTGTCATGACGGATATCTCAAGTGACTCACTCGGCTAATTGTCTCCAAAGCGTGTCAATAATCAACAACATTCAAACGTTTCACGCTCAATAAACAAACAATGAAACACCGATCGGCTGAAAACTCGCGGATAAATCAAAATTGAAAAGTGTGGCGAATAGCAGAATAAAATAAACAGAAGCGTGAAGCTAGATAGAGGAAACTTACTGAGCAACAATCTTCACGAGCAAGTTGTATAACCCGCTGTTTCTCCAGATGGTTAGTTCATTTTATTTGGTTGTTTGTATCTGATTCTGATTATATCTCAGTTTAGGTGGTTTTAAATCGAGCTTCAAATTTTTGCAAACAACAGTACTTTGACGCTATTATTTACAAGGACTGATGCTGAACTACGTCTCTGTTCTCAGAAGGGTAATCCTTTAAGTTGCAGCAGTAGAAATTTCCCATAAGGAAGGGAACTACTGGAGAGCAAGCACTTTCTTGAGGAGGAAGACAGTTCTACCTGTATAGGAGTGGATATTTCTTGCTTGAGGTTTATGGAAGAATGAGTGATTTGTAAAATAGGAAAACCACTTCAGTTTTTGCCTTTAAAGAAAATACTGTCTCTTTAGAATAAAACCCTGCAAATTATTACACAATGGTTTATTATTCTCATGAACAGCTTGACCTAGTATTACTGCTCCGAGACCCATCCTATTCAATTCAGCATCGAATACTAGTAAACCATACGAAACGTGACCTGGCTACAATGGAACTACGGAAACTAAATATTCCCTCGGCGCCAGGCGCCCGTAAACGTCTGTAGGCGTTTATGATCCGATGGAGGGGTGTGCGGCGGAAGTAGCCTTGGCGCCTCGTCGGGCAGAAAGAGTCGAAAGGGCGTTGCGAGTCTAGCGGGCGGGTGATTGAGTTTGATATGACGGGAGGGAGGGAGGGAGGGAGTATTAACGACGAAACGTTGACTTCCGCTGTGGTTCCTGCGTTATAGTGCGTTTCGTTTATTTTTGTAACCATTTTTTGCCCATAACAACCATGGGCTTCGTCCAATCAGATTGCCGAGATAGCGGGCACAACTAGATACGAAATGGGATTTTTGTTCGAAAGAACGAATTTTTTAGACCACGTTAAAGGCACAAAACGTCAGAACTGAGGAATAAGATTCGAAACTATTCTGAAACATTCAGCCAGTTAACACATTCAACCTGAGCCTAATTTAACCTTTCCTGCCACAGGACCGGGAGTGAGAAATACAGTTTCATCGCTCTAACACCACAAAATGTTGTACGGAATGTTGCTAAAATGATTTATTCATCATAAATTCTTGTTAAAATTGAAATTCTGTATTGGACGCCAATCGGCTGCCTCTCAACTCTATGCCAATGAACAATGTTCAGTTAAGCAAAACCTGCAAGACCGAAATTTCTTGATTTTAAAAATTTATTTTTTTCGGCTTACTTACATAAAAATGAAAGGAAAAGTTAAAAACAAACTAAAAACCATTTTGAAAACATAACCCTTTATCTAATAGGGACTACAATTAAAACGTACAAGAAAGGAAATATGTAATAGGACTTTTTTTTGTGTAAACCAACACAGAACTGAACAGACTTACAGATTTGAGGAAATACCAAGAATTGTTAATATTATGTACAAGGAATATTGTAAGCTGAGAAGTACAAAGAAATGTAAACTTTGAAAAATACCCACAGTGGTTTCCATATTTTTACAATTATTTGGATTATAATACATGTAGTTCTAATTATTACATTAAATAATCAATAATTTATTTATAACTGTGAAACTCTCTGACACATGGATCGTGGCATAAGTCTGGTATAAGTCCATTTTGGGCTGAATGTGGATAGTGCTGGGAGATGGAATCTTAGGAGATTTGAGAAGTGGTGGAAAGTGAATGCTTTGGGAAATCCAATTTTACGAAAATCCGTTGTTGGCTTTGGGAATTGGAAAAGCCAAAGGCAAACCCAGTGGTTGCCCCAGAAGTAATCCGTGAAGTCTTTCATTAGCTGGAGGCTAATTGAACTCCGAGGTGGTAAGAAGAAACCTGAGCCCGGGGGCTTTCCCAATAGTAGGAAGGGCCATGACCTTACGAATTGCATGCCGAAGAGTATTAATACTTTTTTTTAAATTACTTGAAATATATTAGAAAACCAAATAAAGTAAGGAAAACGAAATAATTACTTCCCTTAACTGTAGTGCATGCTTTAATAGCAAATCCAGTGGTGACTGCTTTTAAAGTTGTTTGGAAAGGTAATAAGGGATGAGACATAGGTCTCAAATCAGGACTGGACGACGGATCCAAGACAGGTAACAAACAAATATAATTGAACGGGGCCTGCGAGCCCTGTCCTCCTGGCACAGGATGCCAATATGAATGTGGCAACTTGAATATAGAATTGGTGTTTTTTTTTAAGCTATGTAAGATGGATCGCGTACAGACTAAAATTAAGTATATTAACTAATCTATGCTCAATAATTAAATGAATAAGAATGGTAAGTCTAGTGAAGTTTGCTTTTTCAGTTAGACAAAAAATTAAAATAAGCGTAAACTTTCGTTTGTGAAGGAACGGGCACTTAGAAGTAATGTCAACGAACCTTCTGATTGATGTAACAGAGCGCGATAAAATTGATAAGTGGGAACGTTGGCAGCATTGCTCTTTTGTTTACCAGCTAGACATCGAGCTTATTTGAGGTAGTTATGACTGCGAAAGTGGGTCCCCGTTGAGTTTGTTTGTGCTTGTCAAAATTCGCTCGTCGCGATGGCTCCCTCCTGAATCTCTCGAATGGACTCCGCTCTTTAGAGCAAAAGACTTGTTTTTGACAAATACTTTATCGGCGATAGGGAAACGTGCAATTGGTCAATCTTTGGTTATTACTCAGAACCTGAGGGCGGAGGAAAATGTCAAGGAACTATTAGTTATGTTCAAATTAGTCGGTTCGCGTATTTATTTAAATCGTCCGTTAAACGAGGTTAATTGGTTGTGATATAAAATTGTAGACATGAGTTCCGACCCACACAGACTCATGGATCAAACGTCAAAACATGAACGCCAGATCAGAAACTTTTGAATTGGTGAGTAGTCACTCGGCCGACCTTCATTTTTTTTTTTTTTTTAAAAAGTTTGTTGTGTAACTGATCGCCAAATTGCGATCACGCGAGTCAAGTAATCGCATAATCGCGATATTGTTTCCGGGTGATGTTTGAATAAATGATTGACTACTCTCAAATGCTTTAACCCTAAATAGTGAGCCGTCGTCAGTTAGGCTGATCTCTCAAATTCGAGGTATTGACGAGAACTGGATACGTATTCACGATCGTTGGATGGTGTAACTTTACTGTTATGAAATACGTCGCCAGTCGTTAGTTGAACTAACGTTCTGACGTCAGGAGGTAGTTACCCCGTTGTTGCTCATTATCTCTCTTTCGTTGGTTTGGTTGATTAATTAACACTTGACTTTGCGATAGATCGTGGTTAGAACATGTTGCTAAGTGTAAAGGGGGGGAGGCTGTTGATCGATTAGTGACGACGATGGTGAAAGATAAGAGCAGGGGTGCACATGCCGAATTGTTCAACGTTTCAGATTTAGTCGACACAACACTCGCTGTCGATCGCATTTCACAAAACACGAAGGGTTAATTCTTAGTAATTAGCTTAGAGACTTTTAACTTTGAAGTATTGTTATTAATCTTTGACTACATTTCTGGGCAATAAGTGCATAGTTAGGTACATTCTTCGTACTGCAGGATTTTCTTTTAGGGCCATCAGTACATTTGCTCAGCCGAAGAGAACAACACAAAATTAGTTCACAACCCTGTCATTCTGAATGCTTCACCTCTTCACCATTGACTGTTCGTGCTGCTTTTTTTTCTTTTCCGAGGGCATATGGGACAAAGTCCCTTTGTCACTGCGGCCACGCATGGGCCTATTGTAACACTATCCCTTTCTTAATAGAATGCGTCTTACATACCCACCCCCCTAAGGAAGCCAAGTATGTACTTTGCCGCTGACTGCGCTATGGTTTGGGGTTTAATGAACCCCTGAGAAACGTATTCAAACCGTTTGACTGCCAAGGCAGGGCATTTACGTAGGATGTTCTCTGCTGTCTCGTCCTTCGCACTGCAAAGTCTGCATTCCACCGCCTCTGAGATGCCCATTAAGTTGAGTTGATACTTGAGTGTGCAGTGTCTAGTGGGGAAGCTAAACAGAGCTCTCAGATCTGGTCTGGAGAGTGTCAGCATTGTCTTCGCCCTTAGACAGGAAAGCGTATCAAGCCTTTTCGCCTGTCTTAGTCGTGGCTGGCAATGCCAATGGGCGCTGCTTTCCTGTGTGTGTCCAGCATGGACCTGAAGCTGTAGGCTGCAATAGCCTTTAAGGCAGCCTGGCTGCCTGAGAATATGTAGATCCGCTTGCCCTTGAGTCCTTTGGTCAGGGTCTTCTATGCAGATCTTTATAATTAGGATTTTCGCTTGAAATATTGAGGCGTACTCTCCCAGCGGCTTAGCGAGACTGTAGTTGGGCCCAACAATGCCCAGTTCAGCTCTGCCTCCCATTACCGAACCATCAGTATACCACTGCCCTGCACTGGCACCCATCTCAGTTTGGAACGTCTTTCTCCCATCATTCCCGTGAGTGGATGCTAACACTGAATGGCAACTGTAAGTCCGCTCTGGCATTACGTCAGTAGCAAGGACTGCTGCCTCTTCTAGCTGGAACTGTCTAGTTATTCCTTGGAGGCTTGACTTGGTCCTGGTGAAGATATTTCCTGTCTGCAAAACACTCACAGGTATGCAGTCCTTTGAATGTGAAGAGGTGAGAGTTTGTGTTGCTTAACTCTCGAGATCAGTGGGTGCTTCTGGCAGAAATTTCCAGAACGGGTTGGAAAAAGTTCTGGATGGTCGTGAACTGTTAATCAATTTTGGTGCTAGGCGAATTCTGGTGCAAATGTGGGGGGGGGGTACACTGACCACTGTATCTGCACTTACCTATGACTCCCCTGAATTCAGCTTTAAAAATGAATCGAAAATCACTTCCTTTTCCATCCAAAACTGCTTCCTTTCTTATTTCTAAATTGATTCAAGTATGTAGTATTTATTCATCAGAAGGTATTGGTATTAAATAAGGTATTAAGCAGTGGGAAGGTACTACTACTTTTGTCACATAGGGACTTAGGTTCCACTCTTTCTGAACGAACAACCCCAGTGGTTTCCAGTGGATCCCAGTTTTCCTGATGTATTTGGTTTTTCAATGGTCTTAGGAGGGTCTTCCCTGAACATTGGCTCTATTGCATAACCTCCACATTCCATCATCAACAATCCCTTTTTGTCTTCTATAAGCATTCTGTTTATTGTGACTGACTAGAAGCTGCCATACGATTAGCAGGTTGGTAGGCATTATAAAGAGCCCTTTAGCAAGAATCCCTTCAGAAGCATCTCGACCTGCTTATGCCCTGGTAATGACCTTCATGTTGTTCAATATTAATTTCGTTCTAAACATATTTTGTTGAATGAGTTGCTCTGTACTCGATAAAATGAGTTCCCATTCATTCCTCTCGAACCTCCCTGAAATTCACTGGTTGTTTGTCAAGAACTCCAATTCTTTAGCTCCTTCTCAAGAACTCCAAGTTTAGCAGATTTGTTCAGGAGTGTCGAGGGTTTCTTATCCCCTGGGAAGCTAAGGCAATCTCTCATTCATTTTAAATGTGGCTTGTATAGTGTGTTGTCCCGTACTTTAACTAGTCGCATAACAGAATGTTGTTTTGTTCTGCACACCACTGCAGCTCAGCACCCTCAAGACACGTTTCCAAATGCATCAAATGTGATTTTAGAAGTTTGTAAGATTTATGAAAACCTCAAGTGGAGACCTAGTTTGGTGTGTCCTATAATTTCAAATTGGTCGACACTAACTCCGGCTCAACAACTTGAACCCCTTGAGCCTCACCACGATTTTGTGTATTCCACTTAAACCTCATGATGAGAATTGCCTGTCAATTTTCTGCATGGAATTTGACAGAACTCAGGTTGAATTTTTCCCCCTAATAACAAAACTGTAAATGGCCGACTCCATTCTGAAAAATGTGTGGCCTCAACTTTTGAGAAATGTATAGGTCAGATTTTGTGTGGTATGGCGTAGAATTGCACACTTAAAAACAATCCAAGTGCACTGATTGAAAGGGTTTATAAGTATAGTGAGTGACTTTTAGTGAGTTTTTAAATTCACCCTCCTCTTTTATAAGTTCTGTTTGTGAAAGTTGTCTTTATAGCCTCTGAGGGGGTATTTTGAAATAGTGGATAATATTGATGATCAGCATGCTAACCAGACAAGAGGAATTGTAGTTGTGAATTATGAGGTAACGTTGTGAATCAATAATTTGTTCTACATGGTATTCCTGCTTTACTTCTCAAATTGCCATGACTTAGAATTTGGTACCTAAGTGGGATAATGATGTAAAAGCAGTATTGATAATAATGTAATAAATGAATGTGAATAATAATCTATTGAGTGAAATTATAGCTTACTTTTTACTTTCCGCTACCCGAAGGGAAGGAAAGTATAGTAATCGGCCCAAAAAAAAAAGTTGGGTTTTCTTCAGATCTTTACGTTTCAGACCCTACTGAGTCTAAAAAACCTAATTTCGGAGAGAGGTCCGTGTGTATGTCTGTGTGTATGTCTGTGTATGTATGTCTGTGTGTGTGTGTGTCTGTAGTTCGATTTATGGGAGAACGGCTGATCCGATTGAGCTGGTTCTTTTTTGTTTTGTTCGTTATTTTTTCAGACACCAAAATAAGGTTATGGACGATTTCAGGTTGATGGAAAGGGGGGTGGGGACGAAAATGTACCAAAAACTAGGGTTTTTCGCATTTTTCTCGAAAACGGCTCTAACGATTTTGATTAAACTTTCAAATTATCTTTCCTAATCAATACCTAACTTTTTCTTCTCCATACATATCTCCATGAAAAATACGGTGAACGGAGATATGGGCCCCTGAAGCAAAAATCGGTTTTTTACGCTTTTTGGCAAAACGGCTCCAGCGATTTTCACCAAACTCACAGGATGTTTTCAAATAGTTAATACCTACATATTGTTCTGAATAAATGTTCCTCTGACAGTCCATTGAGCAGAGATAAAAATCAAAATGTGTCAAAAATAACGTTTTTTCTAACATTTCCGTAAATTCCAGGGTAACTTCTTTACCAGATGTGATAAATCCTAATGGAGTGTCTCTATCTTCCCCATACCCACATTTCGTTCTCCATAATTATTTCTGTATATATATGTTGAACGGGGATATAAGCCAAGTTAACTCAGAAAAGGAGATTTTTCGAATATTAATTTATTGGTTTTCCAATTTTCTCAAAAACGGCTCTAACGATTTCGATCAAACTTACGGAGTACTCTCAGCTAACTAGTACGTACATTTTGTTTTCCATAAATGTTCCTGTAAAAATGCGTTGAACGAAGATATAGCGCCCGCCAATGTAGGTGGTGTTCGAAATTACGGGGGTGGCGGAAAGTTGTGTGTTGCTACGCACCAGATATTTATTCTTCAAATTCCTGTAACTAGAAAAGGCCAGTTCTTTATTAGAAATCCTACTTCCTCAACACAATAGTTTGGGGAAGTAGAAGAATAGCGATCTGAATGGCACAGTGGATGAGTGAGTAACTATTGGTTAAGGTACACTAGAAGAATGTAGAAGAAACTACCTTCTTATATATTTTTCTTTCAATGGCTAATTGATGAGCTCAATTGGCATCTGGGAGATTTACCCAGAGCTAAACTACATAGCACTAGCCAGCTACATAGCAAGCCACAAGGCTTTTTATTGACTTCTGTCATCACACCTCCTCCTGTTGCATGCGACACAACTCTTGTTCCTGCGCGCAGCGATGTCTCTTTCCCCCACCCAGTCGAATTAGCTCCAGGCTTTAGTGTGGCACTGAGTGCTATGGCCATGTACCTGGGCATTATCTCCTGCCCAAGGGGAAGGTGACTGAGCACCTGACGCTGCTGCAGACCAAATGTGCGATCTTTACTGCCCCGGTGCGATCCCTTCCGAGTCCTACACAGGGGGGCTCTTCCTTCATCATGCCAGAGTCCCCTACTATAAAACTGCCTCCATAAAACTGTCTCCATGCTGAAAGTGGGATATCCGGTCAATGTGGTGGCCCTGGTTCAGCAGGGTCGGCTGTGGGCACGCACCATCTAGCGTGACTCTTGGCCGTTTTGCTGGCATATTGCACTACCTCTCATCTCGCTCTAAAAGTACTTGCAGGCATTCCCCCCTGGAAATTCTGATGAATCTGGAACTGGGGCCAAGGAGAACACTTGCCACGTCTTATTCACTGCCCCCTGTATTAGGACATACGGCTGCGGGCCTGGCTGGCATAGCCTCCCAGCTTCTCCTGGATGGGACAACAGCAAGTGGGTTCGCCACATTCGTGTGAGGACTGTTGAAGTGGGGGATGTATGGAGCGAGGCTCCCCCCCCCCACTATAAAGGCATGGTCATAACTGCCCTCCCAGAGTCACAGAGCGTGGCTCCCTGGCACTCACAATGAGCTGGTAGGCATAACATCACCTGGCTCATATCACCCATCAAGGTACTACTGGATTGATGTTTTCCAGAGGGCATTTCTGATAACCCAGGTTTAGGCCATTTTTGTGACAGTCACTTTATTTTGCAACAATGTAGACTACTAGAATTTGATGCGTTCAACACCTGAATGCTGAAAGGCTTTATCAAAAATGATGTGTTATGGGTTTATATTAACAGTTTGTAACTACTGGGAAATCGTAACATTGATATTTGATATTTTACAGGAAGTTGAAGGGCACCAAGTTGATGAAGCTGTTGCCAGTATTTTTCATACAGTACTTTTTCACCGCTCCCTTGGTAAATTCTGCTACAAACAGGAAGGAAGTTATTCCGTTGGGTCTGTTGGATATGAAGACGTTGATTGTGATTTCATCGATTTTACATATGTAGGTCAAGCGCTGTCTCAATAATCTAATTGTTTGCGTTGGGTGTACATTATTATTATTATATTTGATATTTATACATGACTTACAACTATTATTTATTATTTTCTTAATTATCGTTTTAGGTTTGCTGTTCCTCTTACAATCTAGATCAAACTCTCAAAAGGGAAATATCTGGTTTCTCAGAGGCTCTTAGGGGGAATGATGGACCAGGATCTGGGCAAATATCATTGGAGTTCTTTCAGAAGAAAAAGACTATGTGGCCATTTCATACTGAATGTATTCCATGGGAAGTTTGGAATTTGAGGCTGGAGTTGATAAAATTGAACAATGAACATGGTTAGTATAGTTGTTGATAAGGTATTCAGTGTTTTTCGTAAGAGATTCATTCAGGTTGAATGGTGGGTATCTTTAGTGAAAGCTCGTATCAAATTCTTCAACTAACTTTTTACTTTCCTTGGCTCTGCAAAAAAAAAGGAAGTTATATAATTGGCCGAAAAAAACATTTTTGAGTTCTCTTCAAATGTTTACGTTTTCTACGGAATCAAAAAAACACTATTTGAGAAAATGGTTTAAGTATCTGTATGTGTGTGTGTTGTCCTCACAGGTACCAAGCGGAGCTGGCAGATTGCCCTTGACAAGTTTGTGAGGTAGCTAGGCATGTGTGGATTGGAGGTGAGTCTAGAGAAGTGCAGCTCGGTTTCATTGATGCTGTCCTATCGAGGTTACAGCGTGAAGGTCGTGAATGCGGGTTTTGTCATTCCACCTGCCACATGCACCGCCGTGGCCCGGCTAGGGGCGTCCTAAAATGTGGTATCTTGGGATCGAGTTTCTCAGTGCAACCTCTTCAGCTGGAAGCCGTGTGGACCTTGGTGATTATCTTCGGAAAGTTGCCAAGGCTCCACTGAAGCCACAGTAGAAGCTGTGCCTCCTTCGGACGTACTTGCTCCCAAAGCTGACATACGGGTTGGCTTTTGGGAGGTTAACCATCCAAAGTATGATAAGCCTTAATAGAATGGTGCGCTCTGCTGTTCATGCTTGGCTAGGCCTCCCGCATAGTGTCCCATGTGCATACATTCACGCTCCTGTTCGATCTGAGGGACTAGGTGTTCCATCTCTCTCTACCACTATTCCATTCTTGTGCCATAAACGCCTGCTTGCATAGCAAGCATCTGGCTTGGATTTCGCACGCGCTGTGGCTGGTCTTGGATTCGTCCAGGATTAGCTGCGGTGGTATTACATGGTCCTCAGAGCCTTCACAGTTTGTGGCTATTCTGCACAGTTCGGTTGATGGATGGGAACTCGGGGAAATGTCCTGACTCCCCTTACTCTTCTGCGTGGGTGGAGTGGGCTTCTGAGGGTATTCATGGGAAGGATTGCCGGCACTTTCACCCAGTTGGCATACAGGGATGAGGTGTACAAGAGGCTGGGATCGTAATTTTGTGAATGCTCGCTGTTGTGCCTGTGGCAACCTGTTTGAGTCGCTGAATCATGTGGTGCAGGTGTGTATAGTGTGCGCATACTCATGAGGGCCGTGTCAAGGTCATGTCGCAATCTGTAAGCAGGTTGCTGGTTCACTGTCATCTTAGGGCTGGGAAGTGGAGAGGGAGCGGCGCTACCGGGTTGTCTCTAGAGAAGGACTGAGGCCTGACATCGTCGTTGTTGGTGTGGACCAGTCTGCAGTGATCCTGGATGTCCGGGTAGTATCCAGCAGCCAGGATCTTGCGCTAACTTGGCAAGCCAAGAAGCGCAAATATGACCGGACAGATCTTCGTATGGCGGTGTCAGAAGCTTGTGGAGTGGAGGCAGGTAACATCCGGGTTGCAGCATTGACTGTGTCCTGGTGTGGTGTGTGATGCGGATAAGTGCTGAGGAGATGCGTCAGCTGGGTGCTTCACCAGGTGTTCTCCGAGGTATCACCACCCGTGGGGCATATATAAACTGGTGATTGTTCTATCATGGAACATCCTTCTATCCCTAGAGCTGGCGTAGGGTAGTCTGGTTGTCACCCATATTTCCTTACTTATTAATTTTTTGTTTCCCCTTCTTAGGTGCCACTGTCCCATTTACGGTGAGCATTGGGGGGGGGGGGGTTATAAGGGGACTTTATTTAATCCAGCAGGTCTTTAGAGTTTGTAGCTGCTCTTCATGGTTTTGTAGATGGAAGGGAACTCAGGTTCCATCCTTCACATCTCACGCTTCCAGTGCAGAGGAAACAAGTAAACTTGAGGAAACATGAAATTTAGTGCTTTTTGGATATTTTGTGAACACATTTTGGAACAGAAAATAGTTGTAGAATTGACCCTTGAAGTTATGAACTCCTTATTTCAATCCAAGCGATTGGGCCAGCTTTTCCAGAATATTTGTGGAAGTCAGAATGCAGTTAAAGTTGGAGGGAAATCCAAACCCTTTTCTTGGGAATAGGAGGAAAGAAGTAACTTAGAAAACAGATGAATGGAAATTCGTTGCAAAGTTATTTCTTTTGGCGTGTGCCCCTTACGTACAGCTAATCAAGTACTTATGGGATAAATGCAGTGTCTTCAAGACTCAGCCACAACTTATCAGTGTTAGGCAGACATTAATGCTGAAATATTGCTCAGTTTATGGTATCCTAGTCATTTGATACTATTAGTGTACTATTCACAGCTATCAGAAAACCTTTGGCATGAACAGCTATTGGAAATAAGGCAGAATTGGAGCTATCATTTCGTATGTGTTGTAGAGGAGTAAAACAAGACTGAGATACCCCAATGTCTCAGTCTTGCTAGTGTCTTTTTAGCAATGTGAAAGCCATGTTTAAATAGCGACATCAAAATAACTAAAATGAACTGTTGTTGTCTTGTTGTTTAACTTAAGCAGTCCCAAGTGTATAGCAATTGACTCAGGTCTTCGTAAGCTACATATAGTTGGTTTCATGCCAGACGTATTTTATTCAAATTGGTCTTTATTACCTTGATTCATTATTTCCCTCTTGTGTATCATATATTCGGAAAGAAATGAGTGAATTGACTTATGTGTGTATCTAAATACAATTTCAAACCAAACCAATGACCTCAAAACACGCGAAGTTTCCATTGAATTGTATGCGTGGATGAATATAAACTATTGTGTACGCCCAAGACCTTTTTTTTTCCTAGGAAAATGAGGAGAGCAGAAGGATAGATTAGAAATAGTGGTGAGTAACAAACAAAATGTAGGTTGATGAAAGACATGGTTAGTTTGATCAAATTCCTTCTAGAATTCACTGTGCTAAATTTAACGTGGTTTATTTTGTCTTAGATCTTCCATCTCTGAAGTGTGAGGCCAAAAGCATTTCCTATGTATTTTTGTAGTAATGCTTTCATTTACATTGTTTTTACGGGTACTTTTGTGGAGAAAAAATGGGTGGATATTGATTTGTAAAACGTGGGCGTAATAAATATTGTTTGTTCCGCAGCTTTTGAGAAAAGTGTGAAAACCCACTGTTTTCGGTAATCTCCCCCCCCCCCTCTCATTACTTTCTATAGATCGAAGCTGTCTATAACCATATTTTCAAGGGTCAAGAAAACAACAAACACAACTGTGAGCGAATCAGCTCAGTTGGTTTATCTGCTCCAATAAAGTTGATTACAGACAATTAGGAACAAACAATTACCACATGCTGAAATTAAGTGGTTTTTAGTGAAGAAGATACCTCCAAATTCAAGATCCGTCAAAATACTACTCATTTTTTTGTGAAAATGTAAATTAGTGTAAATGAATTGGCCTAATAGTTATGTATTTTATTGTTAGTTAATATTATGACTCTATTATTGATGATTGTCAAGTTTATTTGTTACGGTTCTTACAGAGCGCCAACTCTGCAGAGAGAAAGTAGGTGAGCTGTTAACAGAGAAGATACTGTATGTTGCTGAAGTTATGAACCGTCACGATTATGTCCCAAAGATGCCCAACCAGTCAGAATTGGATTTGATCTTTGACACAACCTATCCAGACATTCAACCTTACTTGTTCAAGGTATTACATTATCCCTCAGCAGCATTTTGCTCTGATTGTTTACACTGCTGTTTCATGTGTTGGCTTTGAGGTTGTTTTGTGTTTTATAAGTAACGTACTGTACTGCTACCAATTTGTGATGTGTCTAGTGGTTTTGTACTGTAGCACTTCGTGTCTGGGCCCAATATGCTTGATCAGACAAGAACTCACCTCAGATATCAAATAAATAAATAACTCTTCTTGAGGAAAAAATAAGGAAATGAAATCAAGTATGCAATAAGACCCACTTTGAATTTAATCGAATAAATAGAAATAAATGAATCGAATTCCTTTCAATATTTAATCAAAGTAACCTAATTTGCTTGAATCTTTATTAAAGACAATATCGGTACAAAGGTGTTAATAAACAGGGATTTGCTTTATCCAACAATATTCAAGCAAGGGAGGAAAACAAGATAAACAACAAACAGACACAAACAACAAACAGACACAAACAACAAAGACAAACACTGAACTTGAAATCTCTGGCTGATAAGGGAGGGGCTCGATTAATATGTCGTTGGGTGGGTGGAGAATCAGAATGAAAAATGGGGCTTGAAGCCTCGCGGATACCTCTCCCCCCCTTCCCGCGCTTTTTTGTCACACAGCAGAGAGCACCTTGGAAGGAGAGCCGGGGGAAACAGAGGCTGAGCCTTTTACAAGGTTTATATGTCAAACGACATATTACAGCGGGCACTTCTATTATTGCTCGAGAAGGGAGTGAGAGAGTATGCCAGGAGAAAGCATCTTGCTGTCTGGAACACTGTGGCTGTGAGGCACTTCAAACGCTTCTCAGGGCCAGCACACAAGAAAAGACATAGCCTTCTGATGATGGAGAGTATGTTGAGTGTTATGGATTGTCGCATTGAAAAGTTTGTCCATAACATTCCAAATGAGCTAGTGCAACTATACTTACAAAACATGTTTGAAAAAAATGTTAAATCATGAATGAATGATCGAAAGCATTAACATATTGTGTTTTTTAGCTGTCTTTTACCACCTCTGGGCCTACTCCATCATCCGTTGGTTCGACAGTGAAGAAACTCATCAAAGAAACGTTGTCGCTGTAAATTGTTAATGTTAATTTTCTATGAGTGTTCAATAGAGGTAGTGTTAAGGGAATAACAAAAGATGATGCTGAAAAAATTAATAACTCGAAGGTTTAAAATGAATATTTATTTCGAGCTTGTTCCCGGTTATAGTATCTACATTTTATATTACCGAACTTTTGAATGTCCTTGTAATTTCCTTCATGAATTGCGTTGATATGGGTAGCCTCTAAGGATCTGCTACCTGTACCGTCACACTGTGATGTGTAGGATTGGCAGTCTAGAGACCACATCGTCCAAAACGGGTTAAGGCTGATGGCTCAGGATGTGTTAGTTTTTACAATTCTTGCTTTACAATGTGTATAAGCTTTGCAAGAAACGTTCCTTCACTAAGTCCTACACAAGCAAGAACTTGAATTTTGTTAGTGCTAGTTACGAACTATATTATTTTCAGGCTAATTTCATGGTAAATTGATGCTCCCAACTCCAAACTCTTATTATTTAGGGCGTTTTGCTCAAGTACATTGATATTTTTGTTTTTGTGTTTCTGTACTGGTGCGTCTGATGGAAGCCCATGTATGTAAACAGCCAATTGTCTGCTAGCATCTGTATAAAATATTCGTTTTGTCGTTAACACACGTAAAGATCCTTCATTTGAATATTTGGTTGTGCAGGAGCACTCATATTCACTATAGAATACATTTTATTTTATCCAAGTATGACATTCATACTCTGAATAGTAATGTAAATCATAACTATGTCTTGTATGCCCCTAAACCATTTGAATAATTTTCCGATTCACGCTGTATACTATAGATGTAGAGCTTATTTTATTTTATATTTCATGAAGGTTTTTTGTGGCATCATCAATTGCATTATTCCAAAGTGAACACAGTTGTAGGTCCTACCGGCGTGTTTGGTTTGTACATTTGTCCTATTATTTTATCTGGTGTTGAAAATTAATGAAATATTCCACCCAAATCACCCCAGCTAAAGCAGTACTGCACAGACTTCCTTGTACCGATTAGTAGTAATGTATAAAATAGTATAGAATGCCTACTGACATGTGTAGCAGATGCATCTTGTCATCACCTTTCCGTACCATACCTGCTCCCTCTTAAATACCTCATCATGGTAGGTAGTAAACTCACAAACGGTGTTGGATGTGCCAATAATCTCTTCCATGGATGCCTTCTGAAAACGACACTTCCCACCCTAAAGAGCAGTGAAAGTTGAGACACCACCCGAGTTCTAATCCATCAATCGAACTGCGAACTCTGAAGATTTTGTCGCAGATGGTGTTGTCGTGTCACCCCGCAGTGCTTGTGACATCCTAACTAAAGGCCTGTAGAACAGAAACAAAATTCCTTGAGATTCAGCAGTCTTCCTTTGCTTGTTGCACCTTAAAGATTGATGAAGTGGTAGTCGAGATTCAAATCTGGATTTAAGTGAGTAGCCTTCTTGGCTTAGTAGCTTTAGGTAGCTGCGCTACAGCAACTCGTTGTTGACAGCTGTATTGTGGTGTGCCAATCACTCTAATTTAGCAGGTGGTGTGTGGGACTTATAGTTAAAGCGACACCTCAAACTCTGTGGTGTTCTGAACAACATCGATATCATCGGTTGAAACTGAATCTCCAAGATCATGTTCATGATGTGTGTACCTCGCCATATTTTAGTTCCAAATAACATTATCCTGCATTCTATTGTATACTGATGAGCCTCCTGCACACCTTAATACAGTGTTACACAACTATTTTCAACTCTGTTGGGTTTATGAGATCATGTCTTGAGAACTAATGGTTAAGGCTCTTCATCGTTTTTGATCAAGGTTACAATCATCATTGTCCTACACATATCGGCTTATTCTTTAAACCGTGCACTCTTGAGATTGAGCTACTATATACCTTAGTGTTTGAGAGCTCATAATGTAAATACAGTTGATATTTACTAATGTAAGTAGGTGTTCAGTGCAACTGTGAATGTGAAGAAATGGTCCAAAAAGTCAACAGTCAGTGACAACTTGTTCAGTGACAGAAAATTGCAACACTTGTTGGAGTTGTGTTATTCGTTGTTGATAAATTCAAACTTTGTATGTATTATAATTGTCTCAAAAGGGTACTTGTACTTTTAATAATAAGCACTGCTGGATTCTTCCACATTTTAGAAAAAGTCTATTTGTTATATGTGCTCATGATTAGTGTAGTCTGGTCTAAAGTTTTCTCAATGAAAAATTCAGCTGTGTAGAAAGTTTCAGTTTTCTGGGATTAGAAAATAAGCGCATTCTTAAACCTATTATGCTTCATCCCTAACTCTCTAGTTACTGCTCAGTGTCGTCACTTCAGAAGCTAATTTGTGCGTATCAAGGTGGCAATAGAGATCAATATCATCAATCGGATTGTAGTTTGTTTTAATTTTTTTAAAGCAGTGAAGATGTCAATAAGTGGGGTATACATCGTTTGAAACATCTGCATAAACTTGAATTCGAATTCTTACGTGGGAATCGTTCAGTGTCGTCGTTATAGGTCTTCTAAAACCTGTTTGCTCATCAATGTCAGTCCTACCTAAGCATACTTTTGTGGGCTATACAACATAGATGAAAAACATGGCATGAGGCCATGGTTTTCTCTCCATGCCCATCTACTTTTCATTGCCTTAAGTGACATAAACCCTCAATTCTCGTTGATGTGTCTTTCGTACGTTTTCTAACAAGTTGCAAAAATTAATGGCAGTCAGCATCAAATACGAGGTATATCCATAATGAAAGTTCCATTTGATTATAAACAAAAAGTGTACAGATACAGAAAAATATTTATTGTACAAAAATGTACACTTAAGCTTGTTTGCTACATAGCTTCCAAAATTGTGTAGGCACTTTTTGCGTGGCAAAAGTTTTTGTATGCCTTCATTATGGAAGATTGCTGCTTCCAACCATGTGTTCTACTTGCCATCATTGTTGAAAGTTGACCAAGGAACGGACTACCAAGGAAAGGTTTTTGGTGTAAGAAGAGATGAAAGCCACTACCTTGAAGCGAGGTGTGGCATGTACATTGCATGATCGAAAGCATTCCAGTCAAATTCCTGTAGGGATTTTTTTGTCACGTTCGCACTGTGAGGTCAGGCACGTTAGCTTTGGCAGTAATCCTCAACATTGTACTTTATTGCGTGGCGCGATTTCTTGATGGTCCCACAGTAAACATGTGCATTGATTGTTTGTCCTCGTGATAAGAAATCAATCAGCAAAATGCCTTTTCTGTCCCAAAAAATGGCGCACAAGAGTTTTTAAGGTGTCAAGAGATTTGCTTAGGCTCAACTTTCATTGGAGCAAAGTGTTCTATTAATCACTTATAGTAGCGTCACAAGCAGTGACATTTTCAATTTAGGCTGTTATCATGAAGAAGCACTACAAAGAACACCTTGGCAGCAGCAATTTCTTCTACTTGAGTCATAATGTACTGAGGTAGTTTGGAGGTGCTTTTGAATGCTGCTGACTCAGGCAAAAATTAACAGCAATCGCATGGAGCTCTGATCCACAATTCCCGACTTTCATTGAGAATTATGAACCAATGTCCTAATCACTAGACCACAATCAGTCAGTACACCTCCCCCCCTTGTCATTAGTCGCTGCTCCTGGGGTGAACTCTTTTAAGGAACGAATTTATGAGTTGAGCGAATCCCCGGAAAATCCGATCGTTTGATTCGAGAAACGAGGGGGCTACAAGGAAAGTCTTTTCTTTCACATTGTAGTAGGCCCATTTTATTTCCCTTCGCGCTGGAACTTTCACAGCGTCAGCAAATCTCGGACTCGAGAATTCATCTCATTATTTCTCTCTTAATTTTTTTATTTTTCTCTCTGGGCCTCTTCTTTTTCATGGAATGAAGAAGTTCGACCACTAGTTGAGCGCCAATTATAGTAACTGGCACGCGTGCTAAGAAATGAGATTGTAGTGATGCCATGAGTGTAAGTGGGAAACAAAACTTACTTTGTGGATATGCCTCGTATATCAGTTACACCGTATTCTAATTGAGCTGGGTTCGTAAAAATAAGCGGGTAATTCTATATTGAAATAAACATGTTGATTCATGACAGTTACACATCATGAGTTTCAATTTGACTGTCGATTTGAAACTGTCGTCATTTGAACGGAATACAGACAGAAATGTCAGTTGTGTCAGGCCTCGGTTCGTTTCGTTCGAGCTCACTTGAAGTTGCCAGTTGCGTGTGTTTCCTTGACTTTCATTTCAACTCCTTTCTGTGCATAAGATAAAAGAATAGCCTGTCTGACCTAAGATCACACTGCTTTCCTTATCTCACTGCTGTTCGTAATAATAATTTACATTTCTCTAAGTCCCTTGTAACTCCTGCATTCTTTAATCAAGATTCTCGTCTTCAATTCATTGTAAACATTTTGCATTCCACATCTTCAAAGACCTGCTTATAGATTTTGCTAATTTTTTTTTCAAGCCCCTGAATGAGCTCTGGTGTTAGTTGTTACAAGTAACGGTAAAATGTTCTGGCTACAGCTGTATCTGAGGGTTGCTCTATGGTTTGATTATCCAACAGTATTTTCACTGATGAAGTTCATAGTATGAAAGCCTATTTGACTGTGGTCAGAACTGTTTGGAAAACCACTTCTTTAGATCTTTAAATGGTTGGGAGTCAGCAATGTTTTGGATCTGTCATCGCTTCAAATAACAAAATATGCAAATGAACACCGTTGTTGATGTTAACTAAGACGTTTCTCATCAACGATTGAGAATATTTTACTGCCTCATTCAATTCTGCTAACTTAATGGCTAACTTCAGATCGTCGAATGCAGGACAAGGTAGTGGTCCCTCCACAGTGTGCGAGCATATTAGTTTCATATAATTCACAAATAATGCAATCTTCTGAAGTATTTAAACTTGTAATTTCATGCAATCTTGATGTTTCAAAGCCTCCTTAGCCTGATGTCAGTACTCTGGGACAATAATATGTGTGTAGGCATGTGAATACATTTGAGATATATTGTGTCCACCCAATGTGCCCTAATTTCATTTGAATTCAAGGCCCATGTTGATATGTAAGTGATCTAAAGCCACAGTCCTTTTTTTCGTACTGCCATATGATTTGTTCCGTGAGCAAATTTCTATCGACATCGAGTTCAATATAAGCCAGCTGACAAAAAAAGTTACAAAAAATGCTGACAGAATGCAATTTAACAAAATTATGTTTTGTCATACATTCTCAAAAATCACGTTTTGGATCAAGGTTATCCTGTAGTTCAACTGCCAAATAAACTTTATAATACTGAAAAATTATCTCAGTTGTGTAATTCGCTTATTTGTTTTTGGCATCTAGCTCTACTCTGGTACAAAATGATCTATTTTAGTACTGTACATTATTATATATCAGTTCCTTTTCATTCTATCTTTGGCTCCTTAGCTTTTGTAAGCTCAAAAAGCAAATTATGGTACATTGATGTGATCTCAATTATGAGAGTATGATCACCAAATTAATTGGAATGATTATATCATCAGTATGCAACAGTTGCAATTTGTGGAGCGCGCCTATTTTATGTTTTTAGTTGGGTAAGGAAAGTTGTGTGATGCTTTGCAACAGGCATCTCAGTTAAATGCCAATCTGCTAATTTTCTTAGTTACGCTGAGCTGGATCGAAGTGTTTGTGTGCACTCTTTTTACGTGGGATCTCTTAACGTACCTGTTACAAGATGGCTGCTCGAGCGCCTGTCTTTATAGGTGGTTTGTTGAGGCTTTGTATAGCATAAAAATAAACTTGCCACCCGTTCATTCTACATATCTTCCTTCCTTCTTCTCGTTGAAATAGTGCCCCATGTGTTCACACTGATTTTTAAAAATGGAGAACTCTAGTAAAAATCTTTCTTTCGTTCCTTGTTCGTCAGCGCTGCATGTAAATTGGCATCGTTTAGTGAATCTCTAGTCTACCTCACGCCTGCCCACTAACCCTTTGGTTGTCACTGATGAATCGGCTATTGTTCATAGCATTTATTGGTAAATAAAATATCCATTAAGCTACAGTTGTATGTTATTTGATAATAATGTTTACTTGTACTATATGATTAGCATCCTGTCTGTGCTTGAGTTTTTTTTTTCTGGTGAACATCCCTCCATTGTATAAACTGCAAGTACGATATGGTCCTGCGTAGTATTATTGTAAAGAAGAACCTTTGATTTTCTCTGAGGTTCACAACCATTGTCAAAGGCTCGAAGCTCAAAAATTGGAATATTTCGAAGTTCAGTCCAGAAAGGGCTTATTAATTTTGCAGTAAGCTTCCTTATTAGTTCAATGTGCCATCTTTCAATCGTTCCAGAAAGTGACTTGAACTTTTCCTTCAATATTTTGCTCATTCAAAAACATTGTTTAACCGTAATTTACTTTGCCGCATATGAGATGTTTAAAATAGGTAATATCTAGTCTTTTTTCAATATCTTCGTCCTCTTACTGATGGAAACTGACGCATTTAGTCTTGATTTTCCAAGATGTTTACTACTGATTCTGATAAAGCAAGGAATTCAGCACTTTTTTTTCTTAACTGAAACTCATTTTGCACCTGTGTATAGAAATATTATATTTTGGAATTTACTGAAGCAAAGAATGTAATTGTCCCCTGTTAGATGCATTAAATATGAAAATCGTACTTTGAGCGTGTTATTTTCCTCGAATTAATTTCCTTTGGCCTTGTGATTTTTCCCAGTTCCTTTGAACATCCAGTAGTCAGCAATGTACTTCATGAAAACGTGGTAATAAAGACTTGGCTAGGGCCCACAATTTCGAGTTGAGTAAATTCACACACCTACGTGGAAACTACGAGAGGGATTAGAGTGACATAATGATTTCATTGTGTAAAATACCACAAAAGTTAAGGTGTTCCATAGCTGTGATTAATGTATTCATCAAACACACTATTGACAATAAAAACAAAAGTTTGGATCCTCTTCAAAACGCACAGCCTCTTACTCGCCAGATACTGTGAGTATAGTGACTGTACAATATTCAAAACGTAATTGAAATTAGAAGTTCTCTCGTGCATTTCAAAAACATACAGAATGATTGCTTGCACAACAACAAAAAAAAGTTCGTTGTAACAAGGTGGTACATGAGGGGGAGCGGGCTATTGTCAAATTAGTTTCTGAATTGAAGTCTCGCCTAACATGCAACTGTAGTAAACCAGCTTACTGGATGTGTTTAGGATGTATTTCCTAGTTGACTTATCAAAACCAAAGTGGCAGCAGCGTGTGTACACCAGCAAAAGTGGTTTTTGTAACACTTATTTTTTCCTCAATTATCAGCTCATTTTGTTGAACTTGAGCGGTTAACAACCTCCATGGGAAGCAAGAGGAAATGAATAATGGGTACAGCAGGAGCCGTAAAAAGGGAAAAGCGAATTCTTCTTGTTGAAGTTCACTCAATATGCTATCAGAAGATTCAAGTGCACAGCAGATGTAAGGACCCTTGGTTGAACTTGTGCGTTCTCGTAATTATTTAACCGATTCATAATTACAAAATGGTTGATAGCACTTCACATTTCAGCATTGCCTGAGTTAAGGAATGAAAGCAGACTGTTGGTAAGTTTGGTAAAAAGCAGGACTACCATCTAAAGGGAAAAGTGAAATCGAGCTAGTTCAAGCCGAGCGAAAATTGTTGAGCAATTGAGTATACTGCTTGGGAGTTGGGTGTAAACGTTTGGTAGTCGGGTAAAAATAGTGGGAAGCAGAAACGTTAGGAAATCAAGTACGCAACACAAAAATCAATGATAGTGTCGGTGGCTTTTTGAAGTGGCCTAGAAAAGGGCCGGCGAAGTTTTGCAAGCTCCCAGTTGTCGAGCTTCCTTTTTGAGGTGACCTGGGAAAGGGCCGACGAAGTTTCTCACTCTCTGCTGGTTGGCGAGACGTGAGGCGAAGGACTCGGTTGAGCAGTAGCTCCTCAAAGCGAGGGACTCGGTTGAGTCATGGCTCCTTGCTTCCTCGTCCTCCTCTCGACAGTTTTTTTTTTTTTTTCCGGACGCTTCCGGGGAGGAGAAATCTTCAAAAAGACACCCAAGTGGGTAGTGTCAGATTCTTACCGACTAAAACCCCTCCCCAGCAGTTGCCAACCCGGAGGTTCTAAACCAGATGCAAGGGGACTCATGCGCAATTGCGAGGCTGGTAGGGTGGAACAGGGTTAGTGTGGGATAAGGGAGCAGGGCCTGCGGACGATGTCCGAGGCGTTGGGTGTGTACTGTGTAAGGCAGCTGATGGGCGGGTTGGGGTGACCCGCCACCGAGATGCGAAGGTTGAGGGCATACGACCCCTCGGAGGGATTTCATGTAAGTGCCCTCGAGTCGGTGAAGAGAGGAGGCTGTCCCTAGACAGGGATAGCGTAGGAGCTGATGCTCCTGATGATGGCGTTGAAGACGCGGATTTTCGTTGGTTGAGAGACCTACTTGTTGTTGAAGAACAGCCTGAGGGCTGTGAAGGCTCTGTGGACTTTGCCACGGATGGCGTGGATTTGGCTGTGTCAGTTGAGCTTCCTGTCAAAGATGACTCCGAGGTACTTGGCCTGTTTGTTCCGAAGAATTGGATGGCGTACAACTTGTATGTTACGAGAGGGGATGTTGCGACGAGAGAAGGAGGGCACCCCTGCTACCAGGCTATTTGGAGGTGCCTTTCCCGCCGTAGCAGTTCAGGTTGACATCAGAGGAGCGTTTGACAACCTTTGGTGGCCAGCGCTCCTTAATGAGCTTAAAAGGTAGGGAATCCCCTGCAACCTGTACTCGCTCGTCAGAAGTTATCTGACAGACATAACGACTCACAGGATGTTTTCGAATAGTTAATACTTATTGTTCTCAATAAATTTTCCTCTGACAGTCCATTGAACAGAAAAAAATCAAAATGTTTCGAAAATAATGTTTTTTCGAACATTTTCGTAAATTCTGGGGTTACCACTTCACCAGATTTGATCAATCTTACAGAGGGTCTTCTAGTCACCCTTATCTACACTTTGTTCTCCGTAATTATTTCCGTATATATTTGTTGAACAGAGATATAAGTATAATGATTTCAATCAAATTCGTGGGGTACTCTCAACTAACTAGTATCTACATGTTTTTCTCCATAAATGTTTCTGTAGAAATGCTTTGAATGAAGATATAGCGCCCGTGTATGTAGCAGGTCGTCGAATTTACGGGGGTTGCAGAAAGTTGTGTGCTGCTACGGATTCCAAAACAAAATAGCGTTTCTTCTTGAATTTTTTTTGTTCCGTTCCACAACATCGAATAAAATGAATGCCGAGTTTCTGAGGATTGTTGGTGGGTACATTTATACTACGCAGTGGAGGCGAAAGATTTGTGAATGAATGTAACCAATTCGAGGGGGTTTGTGAGGGTTCGGCCTCAGCCTTCGGCTCTTCGCATTAGGGCGGAGCGACTGAAAGAAATTCTTTGATCGAACCAGATAAGCCGCAGATAGTTGATATCCAGAGGTCAGACGACGGTGTCAGGCTTCAGTGTAAGAATCAACGTCTACGAAATGAGGTAACGCTCCGAAACTTTCTTCTGTAAATTTCCTCAACCCAAACGGTAAGGTAAATGTTGCAGTCGGCTAACAAATTATCCGGCGGGACGCATAACAACTTTCTTCAGCCCCACGTACACTCAGCGATTTTTACCCTCTTTACGTACGAAATCTATTTTCCACTCGGTTTACATGTACCTGGTAGAACTTGACGTTTTTACATTGAAACGGGTCGTAATCAGCGAAATATATTGAGTTCCCACTTTATTACGGTTAACACGAACGTAATTTGCGGTATAAATCAGTTCAAAGGTTCGTGTTAACTGTTTAGGAATTATATTCTAGTTTATTTTCCATTTATTGGACCGCCACCGTAATTTTTGTGAGAACGCCATTATGCGATATGATGTGACAACATTTTACGACTAATTGAGTTGCTCACGTCAATTTCTTGATATGATGCCGTCATGTGGAGCTGTCTACACAAACATTTTACCAAATTTGTCCAAACCGTTTAAGGAGAAAAGAAAAATTGTTTACTATGATGACTCTACTTTGCTTTGAGCCAAATTGATAATGACATTTTGGCGTACTACGTAGATCTACAGGCTGAATGTCAAATTGATCTGATCTGCCCCAGTCGCTCTTCTTCGAATAAATTCGCACAGATCATTTTCTGAAAAGGCGGTTTTCGGACTTCGACACCTTTGACCTCGACATTTTTTACTTTCCTTGCTCTACTTCGTAGAGCAAGGAAAGTTATGTAATCGACTGAAAAAAATTTTTTGAGTTTTCTTCAGATCTTTACGTTTCAGACCCTCCTGAGTCCGAAGAACACTATTTGGGAAAATGGTCTGTGTGTATGTGAACGATTTTTAGAGAAAACCACCGTACCAAATCAGCTCAAACTTGATATCTAGCCCGGAAGTCACTATGGAACGCCAAAATAAGGGTTTGGACAAAATTCACCGAAAGTTAACTATAGTTATCATAGTGATCAAAACACCAAATATTTTTTTCCCCAAAAACGGCTCCAACGATTTTGATTACATTTTTTATATTGGTAGCTCCAAATATGGCAACCATACCATAAAATTCCCATCTATGTGAAAATGACGAGAGCAGCGCAATAAATTACCACAAATTTGGACGAAATCGGCTTTAGCGCGGTTTTTAGAGAAAACAACCGTACCAAATCAGCTGAAACATGATGTCTAGCCTACAGGTTACCATGGGACGCCAAAATAAGGGTATGGACAAAATGTACCGAAAGTTAACTATAGTTATCATAGTGATCAAAACACCACATTTTTTTCTCAAAAACAGCTCTAACGATTTTGATTAAATTTTTTATATAGACAGCTCTTAATAAGACAATTATACCATAAAATTCCCATTCGTGGGGAAATGACAAGAGCAGCACAATAAATTATCAAAATTTCCGACGAAAAGAGTTTTCAGCGCAGTTTTTTTTCTTATCAACTCCGCTGGAATTTTTGTAGAACGTTACAATAAATTAGTATTGTAGTGCAACCCAATACCTAAAGGGTGAGTGTTTAAAAACGCTCATGAGATACATGGGGCTCACTCCAGAAATTCCTGAATTTCAACTTTTGCCGTTTCGCTTACTACCAGTTCTAAACTTTTTACCCAATAACTCTGCAAAAGTAATTACTATCCTTCTTCAAAAAATTTTTGTTTACAGCCTCATTAATTATATGTGTACCAATTGCTAAATAATGGTCCTGCACCAGATATTTTCTTTTCTTTCCCCTTGATGACACTGGGAAAACCCACAACTGAGCGCATTCTGTGGGCAAATGTGATCCCCTTCGCGTTTCCTAGTTCCACCCTTAGCTCCCATGGTGTCCTCTGATGCAGTGTTCCCAATACATCCTCATCATTCTCGCACTAAACGCAAGACAACCTTGAGGTCCACCCCTGCAACCTCCTCTGGCCACAGCTGATGAACCCCAAAGCACTCTGAGACGCGCTGTAGCCAGCCCCTCACACGTACACAACACATGCTTCGCTGGCACCAGCTCCACCTTGCAGAATCTGCAATTCTGAACCTCTGACTTACCAATCTTGCCCAGGTAGTACCTTAGTAGACAGTGTTCTGTGAACAGGCCATACACCATCCGTATACTATCCCTCTCATTCCCTCTCTGGAGAGTCGGATAAACAGCCTTGACGGCCTTTGGCCGAGACATCCCGCCAATAGGTAGCCCTGCACCTCTCCACCCAATTACCAACCTCCTTTATCAAATGGCTCTCGGTGGTCCCTACGAAGGGCTCAGGTCCCAGTGGGAGAAACGCTGATCCTTTCCTTGCCAGTTTGTCGGCCTCCTCGTTTCCTTCTGTCTCTTTCCTATCCTGGCACTCAGCTCCGCAAAGTTTTCTCAACTTTTTCATTTATGAGAACCTTCTCCTGACAATCACAAACACAACGATAAAGATTCAACAAAATCGATTGTCCCTTTCACGCGTGATGCAGGGAAATAGGGATTCATTTATATATACATACAGATGTGTTGAGTTTTTGTGTATTCTATATATCTTTATAAATCTGTTTGTTATATTTTTGTACTTCTAAAGTTTTGTTAAAGTGGACTGCCACAGGTTGAAATCATCTGCACATGTTACAGGCTATTCAAATACATATAGTTTTAGCCCAAAGTGGCCTGTGATAATCCTCACTCTGGGAGAATTCATCACAAAAATTTATTTGGTTTGCGCCCTAGTTTACAGGATTCGCTTATTTTTGATTAAGAACACTTGGTGTCTAATAAATTTCGAATTGAAACTATTTACAGACAGGAACTTGTTGTTGCAGGAATTGGCCCTTGTTGCTGCTTGTCCTCAAGCTCACTGTGTTAGGCTCGTCAATTGGCTGTCATCTGTTCCCTGTGGGTAGCAAAGGGGCACATGTCAAACTTCAAATCGCGGGAAATCCTCACTCCTATGTCCCAGGAACCACCTACCCTGGTAAGAAATGACTTATTTTGTTGGCTAGTTGTACGAAAATTAAAGACTCAGAAGCCCGCCATCTGCTCAGAACTCATAACGAACAAATTGAACAAAGATGAGGAAATAAACCGACAAACTGGTTGCTTTATTTTCTCCCCACCGCTCAAACCTCATTTGAGACATGGGGGACGCGGACATGTTTCACAACCACTTGGGAAATTCCTGGAGCCTGCAGCTTGGACTGAAGGAGGCTGTGTAGGGACACTATTGATTAAGGCTCCTGGTAGTTCTCTTCAACAAGAGCCTAGGGGAGTCCAGATCAGAAACGATGAGAAGAGAGGAATTGAAAATGACCTATAATTCTGAAGTGGGCTCCTGAGGGCTCAAGGTGGCCAGCGGGCAAAGAAACAATCGTACACTGATATAAACCATACTATACAGAAAAGGTATTCAGTAAAAATGTATTGCCTTCTTATCCTGCTTTCAGTGTGGTTGAGTTCGAACGTCAAGTTTAACGAGTTTTTCGTCACACTGGATGGAGATAATGGCGGAGGCTCATTTCAGATCACAGGTGACCAGCAAGTTGCCTTTTCAGAAGACTGCTCGAACACTCTCGTCCAGAATAACCGCAAGAAGACTGTTGCTGTTGTGAACTTCCTGTGGAACGCCCCAAGCAGTGGATGCTCAACCATTCGGTGAGTCAACTGGACTACAAAGTATGATAGAGATACACATGAAAATGATATTTATCGATTAGGTTTAGTTGCAGTTGCATAAATCTGTACAGAAGTAATTGATCTGTAACTCAATTTAATGGGGTCAAGGTAAAGAGAAGAGAATTGAAGCGGGGGGGGGGGGGAGTACACTGCTTGAACCATTTTTTGCCCCCGTCTGTATTTAGTCATTGTTGTTTTCTCCATTAGTGAGAACTGTGATGTGCATTCTGTCTTCGGATTGTCTTGTATGTCACCTTGTTCCTGAGGCTGGTACCTGATGCATTAATGTGGACTCTACCACTGGGTTGCCATGGTGTCCCTGTTAAGGTTTTGTAACTGAAACTATACGCCTACGCCTCTTTATAGTCACGTTTGGATTAGCTCGCAGCAGTTCTACTCTCATCTTACAGATGTAGTGTCATCATCTCGATTCTCTAGACCTTACGCTGTTTGTTGTCAGTAGGGGATGAACCGAAGGAGAGCTGCTGACATTGGCAAACATTACAACAATCTATTGTTAACTTTTGGAAACAGGGCTGTTTCTTCTCATACACAACAGTAGTACCTCAACACACTTACAAGGGTTGTATCAGCCATCTTCTATCAATTGGGAGACAATTGCTGACAATCTACTACGCCCACTTCTGTGGGAGTTACATCATGTATCTGTCCCTTGCCAGCCTGCAGGTAATTTCCTGAAGGTGACAACAGCTTCATCCCCATTCAAGATCGAGTAATTCCCATTGTTGGGAAACCGCTTCCTTTTGTGCAGGAGTTCAGAGGGATGAAAACTGGTGGTGTGTAGGATATGAGAGGCGAGTACTTTGTTTGTATAGGAAAAATTACTCATCTGCAGTATGGAAAACATCCCCCAATGGTCTTTAACGTGAACGTGAGGAATTAGGACGAAGTGGATAAGTCAAGAGTAAGATCGAGTCTGATATCCTGGCTGCTGGGCCAGCTTACAAACTTACAATGGAGCCCAGTGTATCTTCACCCTAGCTACTGAACTCGTGGCTTGTTCGTTGATTTCCAGAAATTTCTAGAATAACGTGTTTACAGCGGATTATAAATTCGAGAGAATTTAATTTATGACGTTAGGGAAATAAAAGTACCCATTCACTAACAACGACTGAAGATAGTTTCAGGACTGAATTGCTTAGTACAACAGGTTTTCGCACAAACTACTCGCGATTTCATAGTCAATTTCAAAATTTTCTTGTTTGTTTTCGCTTTCAAGGGCGTCTATCAAAATGAACCGCGTCTGGGAAGAGAATTCGATTCAACTTTGCCCCCTTAAAAACGACGTGATGGCCAAGAAGAAAACGGAAACTTCCAAGTGCTGTGCTTGCGACCACGCCAAGTATAAGGTACACAGTTCCATCCTTTTTGAAGTACCTTTACTTCGAATATACGAGGATTGTCTGGAAATTGATGTTTGTTGATGACTGTCAAAAATAGTAATATTTCTGCCTTATTTACACGGTGTGTTAGTAAGTACATCCATGAAAGTTAAAAGTTGAGTTTCTTTGGGGGGCTTTCAAAAAAGTTTTATTTAGCTTTAGTAATTAAACTATACTATGCAGCTAAAACCGACTTTGAATCAGTTTACACTATGGCTGAGGGGGACTAGATGTGTACAGCAAGATGTCTGAAAGAGAACACACCAAGCTGCGGAGAGGTGGGAGCGTTAATAGTTTCTTCTGAGCTGATGTAGCAACAATGATTAAGGGTTCAGCGTCTTGGTACAATGTAAGTTGAATGAATATACACCTATAAAATAAATACATATTTTATAAAAAAAAGTATGGAGGATTGAGTGAGTGAGAGAGAGAGAGAGAGATTGATAACGTCTTTACTATTAAATCTGGCGAGGCTTGGCCATACATGGCCATTCTTCCACTTAACCAGAACTTTTCAAGCAACAAGTGATGAGCACAGATTGGCGTGATCAATTGTGTGTTACAAAATTCTCCAGCTTTGTGTTAAAAAAAAACAAAAAAAAAACTACTACTAATAATAATAAAAAACAATGATAAATAAAAGTAAATAAATATCCATATTCCACATTATAAGTAATTACTTCCTTCATTTGTTTATTCAGTATAAAAAGATAATAAGTATTCCTTCAGATGTTTCTTAAATGCAGGATAACTGGTCAATTTCTTCAGGTCAGGTGAAAGTCCGTTATAATAGGAAATACTCTGCATAAGAAATGACTGGTGATACTCTGTAGTGTAGCACGGCGGCAGCCGGTAAATTAAATCCTTATCCCGGGTTTCAAGGATGTGAATTTGGGAGAACATCACATATCTGTCAGCGAGGTATTTGGGTTTTCTTGATGAGGTTATTCTAAACATCGTGATTGACACCATGTACTGGATAAGCTCATCAAATTTCAAGATTTGGAGATGTCAATATTAGTCGTACATCCTGTCGTCATAATTAAAATTAAGAATATACCTAATACAGGTATTTAAAGCTCTCTGACCCCAGATTGCAAGAGACTGCAACACCATACATAAAGTAAGGCAGGATCAAGGTCCTCAACAAGGTCGTTCTAAGGCTTACCGATTTGCAGATAACTAAGTTTCTGAAAGCGTAAAGCAATGAGTGAACCTTTCCCACAGTTGCATCTGTTTGAGAAGTCCAAGACAGATCATCGTTCAATACAATCCCTTGGCATTAGAGAATGAATTTATTTATCGATCAGGGAGAATTAGGGCCATGTGGCCCTCTCTTCCATTCTCCCTGGCTACATCACACTGTTACATTTCCTCCTACATTCGTCGTAACTCATTATGTTATTTATAAGTACATCTCATTCACACCAAATAAATTACATTGCTACCAAAATGTAACGTTCAATGTGGTGGGGAGGAGAAGTTTCCTTGGAACAAAGCCCTTGAACCACACGATGTACATACGATTTATTATAAAGCAAAAAAAGAAATTGTTCTCTCTCCGAGCAAAATAAAAACAGGAATTCCTGTAGGAGCAAAGAAAAGGGGTCCACCAACTACACTGCCCCTTTAAGTATAACCTGAGGCGTCGTCTTCCGGTTGACTTCGTGTTCTGATGTATGGTGGCGATGTGATGACTGTCCAGTTCTGACGAACTCGCGTTGGGGTTAAGTCCTCTCTTCCACCTTCCCTGCAGCTAGTAATTGCGTTTCACAGCCTCTCAACAATCATATTTACAATCAAAATACAACAAAAAATACATAATCGTTTGTAGTTAGGTCTGCTAGCAAAGGGAGGATAAAATAATATAACAAATACGTGTAAACTTCTCAATGAAACGGATTGCCATCACATAACTAACACTAAAGATGTAAAATCGAAATAAAGGGAAGCACAACATAAAAGTGGACTGTATTGAAATCGGCAAATGGAAAAATTAATTTAATAACTATTGTATATTTTAATGGTAATTAGGAAGATGATAAATGCACGTGTAGAATAGAACTGGATAGTAATCAGGTTATGAAAAGGTTACATCAGGGTTATGAATGACGTTACATCATGGTAGGTGGATCATATAATGCTTGAAGAGCGCTCTGTTGGGGTAAATATACAAAAGTCTCCCCCACTTATTTTGAAAATATTGGTTTTTGAAAACATACTTAAAATACAGTGTTTTGGGAAATTGAACAATTTTTGAAAAATACCTCTAGATAACTCAAGTTGAATAGTCACGAAAGTATAGTGGTGGTCTTCGAGCATGGGTGGAACGTTGAACTTGATCTCCTTGGTCAGGGGTACTCCCAGAAGCTGTGGTTCGAGTAGTAGGGACTCCAGTCTACTAGACACAGGACTACTAGATGTTCCTGGTGTCTCAGAATAATCAGGCACTGGCTTTTGCCTTGGCAGGGTTGGAACATTGAATCTCACTGACTGATGTCCTGAACTCTTTGAATGGTCTGGCAATATCAGTTGCAGTAATGGCACCCTTGCAGAATTGAGCTGGTTGATGTGTCTTTTGAGGATGCACCCAGAATCCAATCTACCAGATAGTGCCTCGTGCCCAGTTGGCATTTAACTATGCCAAATTGCCAAATTTCAGAATTGTTTTGGAACACCCTAGCCTGGATCCTCTCCCCCACTTTTAGTAATCGAACTGGCTGGCATGCTTGATGAGGCAGCTCCTTCAGTTTTGGGAAAATGGCATCAAGCTTGAGTCTCATCTTGCGATTCAGGTAAGCTTCTGCTAGTGAGACTCCATTTCCAAGTGGAGTGGCGCGGTAATGGAGCAGAATCCCTTGAACACGATCAGCCAGTGTCCCTCCATCATTTGCAGATGCCTTCATACGGTGTTTGAAGGTTTGGACATAGCGCTCAGCCTGGCCATTCGTAGCTGGGTGACCTGGCACAATGAACTTTTGGCAGATACCATGGCTGGAGCAGAAGGTCTGAAATTCAGTGGAAGTAAAAATTGTGGCATTGTCTGACACTATAATGGATGGGTATCCATGGAATGAAAAGATGTCCCTTAAAAGAGAGATTGTCGATGCAGAGGTTGGTGCATCTCTGGAAATCCGAATCTCAGGCCATTTGGTCTTCGCATCCACACAAACTAGAAAATGGTGATTCTCAAATGATCCTGCATAGTCTATGTGTATACGCTCCCCGTTGGAGTTTGGCTCTTCCCAAGGGTGTACAACCACTTTTGGTGGACTATTTGACTTAAACTGTGGCACTGAGATATTGGACGAAACACTTTAAAACTTAAACGTCGGCTACATCAAACAACGCAAAAAAACTAAATGAAAGTTCTTCAACTGTTGGAAATGAATGGCGACTGAGGCGATGTTCGCAGAGGGATGAACACAGAACGAGGTTTCCTAAGTCACTGTATATTCCGCTAAAATTGCAGCAAATTGCATAGACTAGCTCAATCCCCCAGAATAGCCAAAATTGGAAGTTTCAGGGTCCAGATGCAAAGTCGCATTGAGCACAATACAGGTTGGTAAAGCTCGGGAGTAGTGACGCCGGCGATGGCAAACAGTAACTGGTCGCGGTCAGTAAAGCTGAATCAAAAGAGGACTCGAGTTGCAGGAATGGTAGGCAAGACTGGCTGACCGAAGGTTGTTTGAGATTGTTGAGGAATGCGTGTAGACCGCAAGCAATTTTTGAAGCGCGCGAACAAAAATTTTGGTGAATATAAGCAGAAGTAGGGAACAGAGACGAGTTTTTTGGAAATGTACCGCTTCGATAATACTTTTTTACGGAATTGCTAACAATTTTCAACCGTGTGGTTTGCGTTGGAAAGGTGAAGTTGTGAATTGGAGCGGATTGCGTGAGAGCTAAAAGATCTGCCAAAGATGTTGGTATAGTGTACGGGGTTCATCAGATTACTGTCAGCATTGTGCATATTTATAGTGTAGCTAAGTGCATTAAGTTGAAATTTATTGAAGTGGTATCTCAGTCTCCTATACTTTGTCACCTTGAAGAGTATCACACTGATGGCTAATTTCTTTTTCTCTCTTATTTTCAATAACTGTAGATTTAGAAAAAATGGAGTTATGTGAGTGTCAAGTCTGGGATGGAAAAGTAAACGCATGGTAGTATTGAGTGCCTTCAGAAGTATATATTTATACATGTACGGGATGAGCACCACCCATTGTGCCAGTCCATGCCTAGCCTCCTGAGGGATGCCACGTATTTCCAGGAAGAGTCTTCTTTGATGTCCTCCCAAGGAGAAGTAGTATCAAAGACCAGATATCGCTCACTCCCAAGTCACAAAACAACAAGATAGTTGTAGTTGTGTTGAATATTGGCAAATCAAGTCCAGAAATTGATCTGACGGGTTTAGTGGATCACCCCTTGATCAATTCAACTGGTAGAACTTTCAGTTGTGTCACATGAACAGTTGGTTTGAAGGTTGTTGCGATAAATGTAATTCAACAGAAGTGTAAATTTAATTTCAGATCATTTTCGAAGGGCTTTGGTCAAACAAGACGCACCCCAAGGATTTTCCTATACATTCACAGTTCAGCCATTTCTCTGACGTCATTGGCGCCACTCATTCGCCAAACTTCACCATGTGGAAGGAGGGTGGCTACGCGTCATACGGATTTCAACAGTTGGCCGAGTACGGGGTCATTCGAGAGCTTGACATGGAACTCAAAAACGCGGTTCGTTTATAAAGACAACTATGTCGCATAGTCTCCTTGCGTTTAGTAAAGAGTTTGCTGTTTCAGTATTCGGTTAAAATACCATGTTTAACATGTGGAAAGTATTGGTTTTACAACGCAATTTGTTGATTTGCTTGGCTACAGCCTAATGGACAGGCGTGTAGTTGTCATGAGGGATTGATAATAATTCATCGCTCTGACTCCTTCTGGGGTCCTTTGACGTCTATGGCCTTGCTCCAGTGTGCGGGCTTATGCTGGGATCACTGGCATGTGCATCTAAGGAATGTACTGACTATTGCACAGGTGACTAACAATGGAGAACCTCCTTGCTGCTGGTGTGAACCAACGCTCTAGCCCAAAAGAAGCTTTCAAAAACTATAAGCCTAGAGATGCCATGTACACTGGTCCTCCTTTTTTTCTGTGTATTTACCCTGTAACTCTAGAATAATCTATGCGGATCTTCCCTAAACAACTACGCTCCCAGTATCAAAAGTTACTGATGCAATTGTCACAGAATGCAGACCATAAAACAAATAGGGAAATGCAATAAATTCATGCATGATAAGAATTACCAGTTTCGCGCTGTAAAACACTGGATACGACCAACTAAATATTTTTGTTTACCAATTACAATTCTTCACTTATATTTCGGGTTGAGGAAAGTAAAGTTGACAATGATGAGGAGCCAATGGTTTAAAAAATGAAATAAATTTTAGAAAACATTTAAGGAAGTGAAATATTTTTATTTTTTAATATTAAAATAATTTCACTTTGACTTAGAAATCAGTGAAATAAGTTAAAACAGATGTGTGCATGTGAACCATTGATTTTCAAAGTATTCCAATATTATTTTTCCTGAGAACAGTCAAGACACCTGAGGAGCATCGTGAAGGCTACAGGACTTTGGTGGCCCAATGTCAACTCGAACACCTCGTCCCAGTTTTTCGTGGACCCTCGACACTACCTATTCTCCATTGCGTCGATGCTTGGTAAGACAATGATGAAAATTTATGTTTTGAAAGTGCTCGTTGCTATTAATCTGGATCTGAATCTGAACCCAATGGTTCCACGACCTACCTGTAGGTTTCAGTTTTGTCCCGAGCGGATATAGAAGTGTCGAACCGCTGAGCCATTTGTGGCCTTTCACAATCACTTCTCGAGCTAAGTAACCTAAGTAGTTTTTAATTCCCAAGGCTGATTTCACTCTGGCATCCCCTTTTTAGCATAACTTTGGGGTGAAGCCACAGTGCTTAGCCCCACAGGCTTTCCTTTGGCACTGAATAATACTACTCATTCAACTACTCTATGCTCTTCTACCAAAGCACGATTTGAACGAATCATTTCAAGGAACGCCAGCTCTTCTCAAATTGCTGACGACTGTGGATGACGGCAGCTCTCCCACTACCTCCTGTAGGCAGTGTTGGAGCATCATTTCTCTTCGCTTTAGTTATTTTTCGACTATGATCGCATAACAGCTTTCCAGGCAGAACTCTTTGCAGTGATGTTCTGCATCCAGCATCTCCTGCACAGGGGGCTGAAATGGAAAAATATATACGTTATGTCAGACAGTCAGGCTGCACTTAAGACCCTGGCTTCTCATACTACTTCTTCGAGACTGGTTTGGAAACGTCAGACTGATTTAAAGACCTTGGCAAGGAGAACACCTTAACACTGTGCTGGGTATCAGGACATAGAGTGATAGAAGGGAATGAGGATGGATCTGCACTTCTCCCGGTGGTACCTGAGCCCTTCGTAGGGCCCACTAAAAGCCTCTTGAATAAGGAGAGGTCCTCAGTCTGGAGAGAGAAATTATTTGGATAGTATGTGGCCTGTTCACAGAACGCTATCTACGCTGGGTGGAACTGGAGTTAACTGAGCATGTACTGTGTACTTGTGAAAGGCTGGCGGCAGTGAGCCTCAGAGTGCTTGGGGTTTCTCAGCTGTGGCTGGATGAGATTGCAGGAAAGGGTGTGTGAGAATGGTGGAGGCGCATTGGGGACGTTGCATGGACCTGAAAGGGCATGAGGCAGCTCATGTATGCCCACACAATAGGCCCATTGGAAGCTGCAAGAGGGAGTTGTCTCAGTTGCCACCAGTAAATAGGAGGGGGAGAAGAACAAAATGATCATTCAAAATGTTAACCTCGGCTTTATTGCAGGACCTACTCCAGACTGGGTTGTTGGAATCTCCTCAATGAACCTCTGTCAAAAGGATTGCACATGGTTGGAGGGAGAAACCATTGACCTATATCCATATGATGCTGGTACTGACGATGGCTTCTCATACGAAGTAAGATTATTTCCGTCGTATTAATTCATTTCGTCCATTAAATTTTATTTCATTACCTTTCTCCAAGCTACTAGAAGGGGAAGAAGTGAATCAAATGGTCTGGAAGTGGCCATAGTGAGCTCGCACAAAAGTGTAGCCTTTGCAATCACAATTTGTCTTCTAATTCTGCGGCTATGACATCCAGCCAAGTCATACCAAATGTGTGTGAGCAAATACGAGATCCCTCCAACTCCCAAACTGCCACAAATTTCGTTGTAAGCGTCTCCTGGCATTATATCTATTAACCCCTAAATGATTCAGATATGTTTATGGAAGTACCTCTGCAGGCACAGATGTGTCGTGTTTGATGCAGGGCTTTCACACCTATATATTCTATGTGCCCAAGTTATTAGGTAGGCAAACACTAACATGATTCTCATTTTTTGACTGACAGCAATATTTCATGTTGATTGAAACCTTTAGATTTTTATACATCACATTCATGCTGGTGTGTAAACACGTACCTCTTAACGATTTATGTCGTCAAAGGTTTGAACAGAAAGCACTGAAATTGAAAGTGAAAAGCAGATGTTTCTGACAGGAGAGAGAAGATAGGAGCTAAGTATACTCCACAGGTATACTCTCTACGTGTCTAAATAAGAGTTAAGTTTTCTTCCACCTTGACAGGCTCAAATGGTTTACCCATTACACATTCTCTTTGAATAATTGTAAACTGCATTAATCTTTTCCCATGGTGCTGTTTCAGAGTCCTAAAGTTCCCACAACGCCTCACGAAAGAATAAGGAAGATCACTACAATGTATCCTGAAGATCCTCGAGGTCCCTTTTACAACCCCTCAGCTAAAGAGTTCCCCCCTCTTGCACGCCTCTACTTGATGAGGGACAAAATCATACCTAAGAAGTGTTCAGATCTCTCTGAGAAAGAAATTCTTGAGCAAGTGACTGTGATCGAAAATACTGAGGATGAAGAAAGAGGTGAGTACAAATATCTGCACGAGTTGTTTCATGTCATTTAAATTATTCGGCAAATCCTAAGTTACCATGAATAGTAAAATAATGTTGAAAACTTGACGGTTGAAATATTGACTCGAGAGATATGAAATATTGAGCTTGCAAGACTTGGAAAACTGAACCTGGGAGAGCTAAAATACTGAATCCAAAAAGTGACAAAATATTGAATCTACAACAGTTCACACGCCAAACCGATGAAATCTGAAATATTGAACCTAACAGCTGTAAAATTTAGTGCACGAAAAAAGAGAGTTATGACGAATTGGAATTGAGTTGAAATATTGAAGCCAAAATTATCAAGTGATGTGCCCTTGGGAGATGAAACATTGCATTCTTGGAGTATACTTGGAGGGAAGGAGGAGGGGCACTGAACATAGAGAGTTAAAATATTGAACCAACGAGAGTCAGGACATGTACACATTATTTGGGTATCAAGAGAGCTGCAATACTGAACCTGAACCCACGGTTATTAACATATTAAAACCCCAACATCTCAGGAGCAGAAACTATTGGACTATTGGACCAGACCTGGAATGTCTACTTCAACTGTAAAAGTTGTAAATTAATTTCTTTGACCCTCATTTACCTCATTTCCCTGTTACTTTCTTCAATTATTAGGTAACTGCGCCTGTTTGGTCAACCGTTTGGCAATTTTCTTGACTGCACTCAGATTTTAAACGCTCAACGTTTTTGCAGCTGGTTGTGAAGTTGGTCCATATTCCATTTGGAGCTCATGCTCGGTGACATGTGGCAAAGGACTTCGAATGCGGCAAAGAAAGTACTTGAACGAACCATTGGCAAAACAGTTGAAGTGCGACAGGCAACTCATTTCCCGAGAAATGTGTGTCGCTGAAGAGAAGTGCTTGTGAGTTTTTCAGTAGTTACTTCATGCTGTCACTTTGTTTGTTTCTTTAATTTCAATTTTTGTCAGCTTAATCAGAATTCTTGTAGCTATTACGTCTGCATTACCTGGAGAGGGGAGGAACATCCGTATCTTCGTTTATACTGGTGCACACCTAGGTGAGCTAAGAAGTGGGAATATGATGAAGGTCTTCAAATTGCACTCAGGCTCAACGGGGGGAATAAGATAAAATCAGTACTGATTGCCTTCTTCTAGAGAATGTGATATATGCTCTGGGTCTTATAGTCACTTTTCACAGCTTCAGAATCTATGTTGCTTGTGTTCTGAGTCAATTAGATTTTACGAACTTCTTCATTTTCGTCTCCAACGCCCATTCCGACTCTCCAAACGCAAGCAAGTGGTATTATTTGAGTCGTCCTTGCTCACCATTCCCTTTACCTTGAGTTTGAATAAAAGTACCAATGAATGTGTCTCTGATGAACACTGTGCACCGAATCACCTTAAATGTCATGATCTACTCTTTTTACAGATCATCCAATGGGGGAACTCTGGCATATCGGCTCATTGCCCAATTTGTGCCTCACTCAAAATGTGGGCAGCGTTGTGTACCCAGCCCCAGCTCCGTTAGTGGAGAAAGGGCCGACAAAACCCCTGGGGGGGGCATCCTCATCCACCTTCCACCACAGGGGCACTCACTGAAGTCGTGCCTCCTGAAATAGTGGAGGCGGCTATTAAACGCCCAATGGCCTGAGAGGAGTTGGGTCGCGGGAAATGTGGGGAACCAACCACCACATTAACAGACAATGCCGTATCGAGGGCAGAAGGGCGTACACCTCGGCTACCACCCAGTCATGAGCCCACCCGAGTCTGAGCTCGCCGTTTTACACGCACCCTCAGGCAAAATCACTCATAGTTTGGTTAATGGAAATAGAGTTGGAACCTGACATGATATGATGGTACATAATAATCTATTTTCCGTTCAAACAGAACCCCTAACCATTTCGACCATCTTGTTAAGACACTGCCATCTATATAAAACTATATTGGATGCACATAAATATTACAATATGTGTATATATAGAACAAATGTTTATTATAATATTAAATATCTAGGTTGGTATTCTGGATATGTCATTTTGAATCAGAAGATTTCAAACATCTCCTGAAAATTCTATTTTCAGGCTGATTACTTGACGAAAAAAACCGACTGTCACATTATAATTAGGATTAGTACCACGATGAACGAGGGAGAGATATATTGAGCAATTTCAAATTCGATCGTCAATATCCAATTGGAATCAGTGCAACTCCGTCAATATCACGAGTGAAAACGACGGACATCAATAGGAATAAGTTGGGAAATGGGAGAAAAGAAGTTAAACGGAGTCGCGCTATGTTGTGCTCTCCCACCACCGTCCAACAAACGAGTTAAATTCTAATAATACTAGAGCAAGCGCTAGCTAGGTGTTGGTCACCTCTTACAATAATACGGGCAGTGTGCTATGCTTAAGGCACCTTGATTAGGTGATTAGAAGGTGGTAGGACCCACCGCTGCCGTCTCACGAATCAATAATCCCTTCGACGTCAAGGCCTTTTTTTTATCCCGTTATGCTTTGAAGTTTTCATAAAAACCACAACCATAAGAAGAAAAGGACCGTACAACATTCCACGCATTTCAAGCACTTTTCACTTTAGAGTAAAAAGACACCTAACTGATTAAATGTAAGGTGGTCGTCGGTGCAGTCTTGTTCTCAGTGAAATGAGGAAAGATGTGAAAAATATCTGGTGCGTAGCAACACACAACTTTCCGCCACCCCCGTAATTTCGAACACCAGCTACATATGCGGGCGCTATATCTTCGTTCAACGCATTTTTACAGGAACATTTATGGAGAACAAAATGTAGGGACTAGTTAGCTGAGAGTCATTCGTACGTTTGATCGAAATCGTTAGAGCCGTTTTTGAGAAAATTGGAATACCGATAAATTAATATTCGACAAATCTCCTTTTTTGAGTTAACTTGGTTTATATCTCCGTTCAACATATATATACAGAAATAATTATAGAGAACGAAATGTGGGTATGGGTGACTTGAATACACTACATTAGGATTTATGACATCCGGTGAATAAGTTACCCTGAAATTTACGGAGATGTTCGAAAAAACGTTATTTTCGACACATTTTGATTTTTATCTCTGTTCAACGGACTGTCAGAGGAACATGTATTGAGAACAATATGTAGGTATTAACTATTTGGATACATCTTGAAAGTTTGGTGATGATCGATGAAGCCATTTTGCCAAAAAGCGTAAAAAACCTATTTTTGGTTCATAGGCATATATCTCCGTTCACCGTATTTTCATGGAGATATGTATAGAGAAGAAACGTTAGATATTGATCAGTAGGAGATAGTTTGAACGTTTAATCAAAATCGTTGGAGCCGTTTTCGAGAAAAATGCGAAAAACCCTAGTTTTTGGTACATTTTCGTCCCCCCCCCTTCCCATCGGCCGAAATCATCCATAACCTTATTTTGGTGTCTATAAAAAATAACGAACAAAACAAAAAAAGAACCAGCTCAATCGGATCAGCCGTGCTCCCGCAAATCGAACTACAGACACACACACGCACATACTCACGGACCAGGCGCCTAAATTAGGTTTTTACTTTCCGCTACCCGAAGGGAAGGAAAGTATAGTAATCGGCCCAAAAAAAAATTTGAGTTTTCTTCAGATCTTTACGTTTCAGACCCTACTGAGTCTAAAAAACCTAATTTCGGCGCGTGGTCCGTGTGTGTGTATGTGTGTGTGTCTGTAGTTCGATTTGCGGGAGAACGGCTGATCCGATTGAGCTGGTTCTTTTTTTGTTTTGTTCGTTATTTTTTGTAGACACCAAAATAAGAAATTGGGTTGTGTCCGCCAGTAGGCAAATACTAAAGTTAACGTACCTGTTAGGTGAGTCCGTCTCCTCTGGCTTGTGAGTTACTGTGGGCAAGCGCTTTCGATGTAAAGACATCATCGTCTGGCCGTTTAGTCAGTACTGGAGTCAGTCAGTTGGTCGTGGTCTTTATATACAAAGAGAAAGGTGAAGGGAGTGATGGAGCGTTGGGGAAGGGGCGGCGAGAGGTCTTGTTGGTCAGTCTTGTTAGTAGTACCTTAGCCGGACTGGCTGTGTTAGGTATTAAAGAAATTGGGTTGTGTCCGCCAGTAGGCAAATACTAAAGTTAACGTACCTGTTAGGTGAGTCCGTCTCCTCTGGCTTGTGAGTTACTGTGGGCAAGCGCTTTCGATGTAAAGACATCATCGTCTGGCCGTTTAGTCAGTACTGGAGTCAGTCAGTTGGTCGTGGTCTTTATATACAAAGAGAAAGGTGAAGGGAGTGATGGAGCGTTGGGGAAGGGGCGGGGAGAGGTCACAGGCCAGAGGAGACGGACTCACCTAACAGGTACGTTAACTTTAGTATTTGCCTACTGGCGGACACAACCCAATTTCTTTAATACCTAACACAGCCAGTCCGGCTAAGGTACTACTAACAAGACTGACCAACAAGACCTCTCCCTGCCCCTTCCCCAACGCTCCATCACTCCCTTCACCTTTCTCTTTGTATATAAAGACCACGACCAACTGACTGACTCCAGTACTGACTAAACGGCCAGGCGATGATGTCTTTACATCGAAAGCGCTTGCCCACAGTAACTCACAAGCCAGAGGAGACGGACTCACCTAACAGGTACGTTAACTTTACCAAAATAAGGTTATGGACGATTTCGACCGATGGGAAGGGGGGGAGGGGGACGAAAATGTACCAAAAACTAGGGTTTTTCGCATTTTTCTCGAAAACGGCTCTAACGATTTTGATTAAACTTTCAAATTATCTTTTCCTAATCAATACCTAACTTTACTTCTCTATACATATATCCATGAAAATACGGTGAACGGAGATATGGGCCCCTGAACCAAAAATAGGTTTTTTACGCTTTTTGGCAAAACGGCCTCAGCGATTTTCACCAAACTCACAGGATGTTTTCGAATAGTTAATACCTACATATTCTTTCCAATAAATGTTCCTGTGACGGTCCATTGAACAGAGATAAAAATCAAAATGTGTAATAATAACGTTTTTTCGAACATTTCCGTAAATTCTGGAGTAACTGCTTCACCAAAATTGATCAATCGTTCAGAGTGTCTTTTAGTCACCCATACCCACATTTCGTTCTCTATAATTATTTCTGTATATATATGTTGAACGGAGATATAAGCCAAGTTAACTGAGAAAAGGAGATTCGTCGAACATTAATTGATCGGTATTTCAATTTTCTCAAAAACGGCTCTAACGATTTAGATCAAACATTCGGAGTACTCTCAGCTAACTAGTCCCTACATTTTGTTCTCTATAAATGTTCCTGTAAAAATGCGTTGAACGAAGATATAGCGCCCGTCTATGTAGGTGGTGTTCGAAATTACGGGGGTGGCGGAAAGTTGTGTGTTGCTACGCACCAGATATTTTAGACTCAAGTAGGCCTCAAAACGTAAAGATCTGAAGAAAACCCAAATTTTTTTTTTGGGCCGATTACTATACTTTCCTTCACTTCGGGTAGCGGAAAATAAAAAACGAGGAAAAATGATCTAAAAAGGGTCTTTTACTGTTCAGTAATCAAGCACGTTTTCGTACTAAATAAGTTTTAGTGTCATGTTATGCGCTAAACTTGCCCGGAAAAGGGGGCGGAACTGTCAGTTTCCAATCTCTTTCCGTCGACGTCGCTTCTGACGAGAATTGACATCAAATGGAATAAGTTAGAGAACAGGAGGAAAGAAGCAACAAGGAACGTCATCATAACGTCTCAGCGCGAACATGTTAGTTTCTAATAGTAGTAATATGGTAAGACGCTCCGGTAAGGAAGTTAGAAGACGGAAGGAGCTCACCACCTCAGCCCCCCTCAAAAATCAATACTTCAGTTACGTCCTTGCCTGATTTTCAGGATTACAGCAAATTAACTTGAGCTTAGAACTTCTTGTCAATTTCTAATCTCCCTTGCCATCTAACTCCATCAACGTCGCTTTCAAGACGGCAGCCGTCATGGGGACAAGTTACAAAACAGGAGAAGAGAAACTAATAGGAGTCTCGACGTGAGAGACTGCTGCGCTCTCACGCCATCTTCCTATAAACGAAGTAGTTTGTAATAATATTAAGAGAGAGTGTTAGCGGTGCTAAAGTCATCTCTTCCAATGTTATGTGCAGGGTGCTATGGTAAGGCGCCTTGACTAGGAGGTTAGAAGGTGATGGGAGCATCAATTTCCCGAAAATCAATAAGCTCCCACTCTCTGCTCTGAATATACGCCAACTTTTTAGCCTGCCGTTGTTTGATTACTTCATTCCCAGAAATTTGTTTGTCATTCAAAACCACAAATATGTGAGGAGGAGCATCAAACTACATTTTTTGTCTTTGATCATGATTATGCTTGAAGATTAAAACGATATAAAACAAAACTATGATTACAAACTATCAATATAGAGCAATACATGATTGTGATATAGATAGATATCTTATATGATAGTAATTAAAATATTTATGTTTGTAACAATATGGTTTCTCGGTTGGTTTCTGCTCTATATTCAAGAGGTGAACGAGCATTTCTTTTATTTTGTTGGAGGATCGACAATGTCTTCTGGAGTGACTTAGCCAGATTCTCATTCTATGAAAAGAGTAAAGTTTCTCTGATGATTAACGATTGTAGATTCCAGGCAGTAAAATTTCTGGTGGAGCTCCACTGAATAAATTCTGGTCGAACCAATTCTCCAGTGGCAGTATTCAACCAATCCTTGAGAGATAAGGAGTTCCCTCAAAAATGATCATTCTCATACAGAGTTCATATGGCGGTTTTGAATTCCAAGTAATCCATGAAACTCAGCTGTCCAACCCTTTTAAGATCAAGACTGACATGAAGCAGGGCTGTGTGCTATTGCCAACTCTTTTTCTTGTGGTTCTGGACAGCATCATCACAGAATGATCAGCTTACATTACTTGTATTGTTTTGATGTTGAGTTAAGGAAGTTGTTGGCTGAGTGAAAAAACTAATTTATAATTCAGTTCGTAATTTCACATTGGGCACCTTTCGCTGCATTTTGGGTGATTAAGAGAGACTCCTGAGGATAATTTTGTCCCCCAATGTAATGCATTTAAGGATCACGGGCAGTTCAGTGGAAATTACTCATAAAAATGTGCATACTTTAATGTTGCAGGGGAGATGAAGTTGAAGAGGCATTAGCACCGACGGCTCCTGGGGAGTGCGATGTGACAGCCTGGTCCGACTGGTCTGAATGCACTGTAACCTGCGGAATTGGGATGAAAATACGTCAGAGGAACTTCGTATCTTCGGACGAACGAGTCAATAAAAAATGCAGCCTGATTGCTATGATGGAAAAAGAGAAGTGTATGTTACCCTTCTGCACTGCTTCCAGAAGTACAAAAGTAAGCTTCAACCTGAAACTGTCTCTGTACATAAATGTTGCCTCTTCAGAACGAAATACCAGTTAGGAGTGTCACATAACTTTCCTCAGTCCCACGTACACTCAGGGAGTTTTGTCACTCTACTAATTTATCCAATCTGCTTGGTACTCGGTTTACATGAACCTGAAAGAGCTCCATATAAACTGGTAGTGATTAATGTTCGGAAAAGATCTGGACCGTTATTATGAAGTCTGATGGCCTTTGCACTGAATAAGCTATTGTAAAGTGATGTATAGTAGCGAGATACCTGGATGACAGATCTTCTGGCCTGACAGTCGCGAATTGAGGTGAGCTAAGCAAACTGGCCAGCAAGGAATGATAGAGATTGACATTTCAATAATGTAAAAGCAAGGTTTTCCATAGTTTAAAAGCAGGAGAGAGGTCGAACACGTAGCCCTTTAGATTGAATCAGAGTAGTGCTATAATCATCTACTAATAAGAAATTGGTGATGGCTAGTTCTGCCAAGTCTTACTAAGATTCAGTTGCACCCCTTTGGGTCGATAATTTCAAATAGAGCACACATTCACAGAGACACTGATCACATAACTTTCATTTCTACTTCAATGGGCTAAAGAAAGTAAAAATGTTTTTTCTGAGGAGTTGGTGACTTTGTCTGCAACCCAATTGAAAACGTATCGTGTTACATAACTTGAAGTGCAATTTTGACCATGACTTATTGTTTTGGGTACTCTCTCCAGAAAATCTATTAGATTAGACTGTCATTCATCAAAATATACTCAAGTATTAGCTTACCACCTGTGTGTAGCCCGACATATCAGATTCCTATTAACTCATTTCACAAAGAGGATTAAGGACCTGTGTTTTCGAATGTAATACTTTAATGCGTCAGTGTTTTTATTGTGTATGAAATGATTATTTCAGCTACCAACTTCATGTACGACCAGCGAATGGAGTGATTGGAGTACATGTAGTGCATCGTGCGGCGAAGGAGTAATTACGAGGGTTAGACAATTCAAGGAACCAAAACCCGATAAAGTCTGTGAGGAATCAGTACCTTTAAAGGAAAACGTTAAATGCTCAGTTTTGGCCAAATGCACTTACGAGGGAAGCAGCGCTAAAAGTGAGCACTTGAATTATTATTGCGAATGCGGTTTTGATAATTCTTTTTTTTTTTTTTTTTTGCGTGGAAATTGTTTCCTTTCACAACCACATCTAGGGCGTGATACAAGGTGGTTATGATACCTAAATGTGTTACGTTTACAATATCTGAAAATTTCGTTGTTATGAAACAAATGTGGAGATTTCCTTCTACTTCCCTCAACCAACTGAACCGAATGTCCAAAAAGGAATGTGCACTAGAGAGTTTCAGACTGCTTCCTTTATTATACGTATTTTAAATAGAGGTGTAGATCATCATTCAGTACACAACGAATGGCTACACAGAACTACATCACTATAGAGTAGATACTAGGGTACTGGCCAAACAAGCAACAAGATCCATGCCAATCCAGCAGCCAAATCCAACGATAAGAATGCTGACAATAACCTGCTAATGAAATATCATAAAGTAGAGCCAGCAGACGCCTAAACACAATATGGAAATCAGAAAGTTGACTGTCCAGAATGTCAAACAACATGGAACAGGAATAAAACCAATTCTTCTCACGCAATGTTGAGGCAGCTAGTAACTGGCCACCATGTCTTCAAAAGAATGTTATTTATTATGGGTAAGGTCTGAAATCATATTGACGAATGTGGAGTAAATGAGGCTGCAACAGCTCACTTTATTCACTGTTGTGGTCGCTTCTGCCTATTAAAAATGGGGGCACTGGGATATCACACATTTCTTATCCTCACTGTGGAAAGACGAAAACATTTGGTGGAGTCAATAACACTTTTTGATGAAAGTTCACAGTACCCCCCCAGTTACAACACTTAGCGTCCATTAATGAAGGGAATGTAATCAAAGAGCTGATTGGGATCCCTACTAAGTAACCCCACATGATGATGATGATGAGGTCCTATATCCATTTATTTGAAAAAATTACTGCACTGTGATGTATCAGGGAAACCTATTCCACAGTGATTCAAGTCTCACATAAGTTACCCTGGCAGTGGAACTGTATTAAATAATTCTCAACTCTTTTCCTGAAAATTGTGTAAACCTCATTAGAGTGCTTCTGACAAACTAATGGTGTGCCTCATGACCAAACACATGTTCAACTATTTCAATTTCTACCAGTTTCAGATCTGATTCCAATCCGTCTTTTGGCACACCGCAGGCGCATCGCCATTTTAATTAAGCTAATCAATATTATACATGACAGCTTTGATAATGATGGTTGTACACACCTGTTCAAAATGTTGAAGTGAAATGAATGTCTTTTCTCAATAATTGAAGTTACAATGTAGGATTAGGTGCAATGAATCGTTAGACCACCATTGATAGAGTAAATACACGCACAATATTTCAACATGTACAATAAGACATCAGCCAGTATAGAATTCTGCTCATCACTGAGTGATGTATGTGCACAAGTGCACCTTATCTTAGGGGGTGGTGGTATTTGGCCCTGTTCAAACATATCATTCGCTCACCCTTATATTATTATTAATTTTATTTCCATTTTAAACAGTTTTTAATATTGTGTTGGAGTTGAAATTACGAAATTAGGAGCAATCTTGTTCTGAATGACATATTGGACTTAATAACTGAGGTAATAAATGATAAGTAAATGTTTGTTTGAATACATTAATTCAACAAACGTTCTTTTAAATTGGTGGCACTGGGAAACTTTGTGGGTTGTGCAGAAAAGGAAGCACGATGCTTTTATTACAGTTCTGGTAAACTGCTTCTAGTTCATGTGATGAGAATTGGAAAATTGGAGTAAGAAGGGTTTGGACATGTAGATTGAATTATTTTCTATATCTATACTATATCTATCTTTCTATATCTATATCTATATCTATACTAAGAAGCCTTGTGGAATTATTTTATCCTTTTCATTGAAAACTGATTTTTGAGAATTGTGACGCGACTTTCTCTTAAGAATGATCAAATTAACTTAGCCTAACAACTATTGGGAGAGACTCTCTAAGAAGTTAACTGTATTTCCATTAGGCTGGGTTGAGTGTAGCAGATTCAAATGCAATTTTAACCACTTGTTTATTAGCAATGCAGCTTGGCACTGCACTAATGCCACATGAGCTGCTACCAGTGAAACTAACTGGTTTGTGTCTATGCGAGAGCAACCTGCAGTCTGTTGATTACAGCCAAAAATCTTGCATACTCTATGTGGCGGCTGGCCACCCTTCTTCAAAAGGCGCCTCGTCGCGAAGTCTGTCTCATCCCGACAGAGGGCACTAGCCACACAATTCTCCTGGAGGGGATAGCACGTGGCCAATGAGGCAGGACTCCCCCTTCCGCATAAACGTATAAAACGGCCTGTCTTCGTCTGTGTCTGGAGACCGTTCCCACCACAACCGGCGGAGAAGGAGCCACGACTCAACCAAGCCCTTCGACCCACACTTCAACGCCTGAGGAACACGACTCAACAGAGTCTCTCGCCTCACGGAGACCTTCAACTCGCACCTTGCCAACTGGCAGAGACAGAACCTACGAAATTTCGACGGCCCTTTATAAGGCCACACTTTTAAAAAGGGACCCCCGACACCCTAGAGAATGCTTCAAGGCTTAAAGAGTCGTAGAACACAAATTCCCAGGAAATGCCAAAGAGATCTCAACACTGTGGTTTAAATTCTTATAAAAACGGATATCTTGTAAGCATGAAGTCTAAAAATGATGGAAACCTCTACCTCTAACAGCTCAAGGGATGGATAGGCAATAAATATCTTGGTAACTTGGCAGTGAGTTCTAAGAAATCATCATGTCATGTGTAGACGTTTATGGATCGCTTAATAATTATTTTTGACACAACACGAATTATTTTATTATTTCACGTTTCATTTATGAAGTATTAGCAGAATATAAAAATAAAAATAAATACTCACTCGCCTCATTTAAAACTTCCGGCATTGTACCTACTTTATTTTTGTAAATATTTAACAGATTTACCTTCAAACCCTCTTAATAGTCTTTACCTCAGATTGCTCTTCGTTTCGTTTGTTCGTGCATATTTAAATAAAATATTAGATCAACTGTTTGTGTTCATGTATTCACTCATAATGAAACATTGGGCTCATTGTATGTTCAGAAATCTGCAAGCAGCCTATTGTGCCAGGACCTTGCCGAGCCAACTTTGAGCGATACGCATTTGACATTCTACAGAAAAAGTGCGTGAGCTTCACCTACGGAGGTTGCCGTGGGAATAAGAACAATTTTGAATCTTTGGACGACTGCCGAAAGACTTGTGACAACGAAAACTTGAAGCCAGCGAGTGAGTGATTTTTGAGAAACGTTTTTATTGAGCAAGTGGTCATTATTCTTGTTCTCTTTTCACTCATGAACAAATTTTGAAACGAGCTCGGTCAAGTTACCGTTCTGCACAGTGAATAAATAAAATATTGCTTATCTTCAAATTTCATCTGGGCATATTGATGATTTGAACAGTTTACGACGGAAACATAAGGAAAGACAAAATTATGATAGATTCTTAGATGAGAAAAATAAGAGGAAGTATTATAAAGTATTATATGACTTGATGATATGATACTTTGAAATGGGAGAAACATGCGAGTTGTGACGCCTATGAACAATTAGCTGCCTATTGAAGGATCTAACTGGTCCATGGTCAGGCCTGAAAGTCGACCTTCAATAAAAATGCAGGTAGTAGTGCAGAGTTCACAAGTCATTGGAAGCTATTTGATCCAATGGGAGGAAATTAAGGTACTAATGAAATATGTTAGAAAGCTTGGAATGGAAGCTACAAAATCAATGTGAAGTTGACAAGTCACTCGAATAATATTTCGCTCAATTCTTATAGAAAGAGGGAGTAGCTTGGCGTAAGAAAGTTTGGATATGGCTAATTAACCAATAATTAAAATTAAATACCATCCCCTTGATGAGCGAATTCGATGGATCATTGTGGACTTAGCACCGGAGCTTAGTCTGTAACCAGCCAACCTCTGATGCGGCCTGTCAGAAAAGTGTTTAGTACGGTTTTGTAGAAACCAGTGTTCGAATGTGCCACTGGAACGATACCATACAGAAACAGATTCTACAATTGTTTTTCAAATCCAGCGCGTGGCTACTGCAATATTGGTAAGATGTGTGAACTTGAAAATTGTTCATTTTCAGCGTCGTGAGGTGTGAGGGAAATTAAGCAGTGGTTTCATCGGATTCTGCGCGACAAAAACGTAGATAACTCTCATCAAATTGTGAGAAATATTTGAAAATGTGAGTCACAATATCTTTGGGGCCAAGTCCCGATCGATGCGGAATAAGGAAATTGCCAAAATAAACCACTCGTTTGAAATTTTCAGTCAAGAGTTTGATGAACTCGGAATTTTCGAAATAAAATTTGGATCATGTTTAACCCAACCATCCAGCATCGGAAATTAGAGGAACAATTTGAACTTCTTAGCACCGTATAGATATAGTTGTTAACCTTGCACTCCTTTTTTAAATTGATTGCAACAGCTTCATTTATTATCAACACAAATCGTTTGAGAATGTTCTGACTCCACACAGATGGTTCAGTTTCCACCTCACCAAGCGCCGTGTGCAAAATACCTCGTAGGATCAGCTAAATGTGAAGTGGGATGAAATACCTACATCACACGTTGAGCTGTGCACCAATGCTGCGTTCGATTGCATGTACAACCCTTACGCCAAGATAAAATCTAATGTCTCAAGTACTGGCATCTTTTGTGACGCGCCTCGTACACTGAGAGCTATCTTAGAGGCGCGACTTAAACCACGCATCATTAGATATCACACTTCAGAGCCCTCAGAAAGCAACCACTTACAGTGCGCTATCCTGAACATGCAGATCGAACGCAGAAGGGCAACAGCGATCTCCGGGATATGGTGAACATGAAACGCTTGATTTGGATCTGACTTAGCTTCCCCAGTGGAGCAGGGTTTGTAACTTGATAATGGACTCTTTTTTTAAGTAAAAATAACGCAACAAATTTAACTGGGAATATCACTTGTGCAAAGAGGTAGAGAGCTCCTTCTTGTTTTTTAATGGAAAGGTCGAGTGAAAGCCTTTTTTTCCTTGCGGGATTTTCATGGAGTCATGTCAGCTCCCTCCAGTTCAAGGGATAACGGAGGTTTCTAGTTCCTTTGCTCTGCCCTTGTCTTCAGGGAGAGTTAATAAAGAGTTGTTTTAAAGAACTCACAACGCAAATTTACAATGCACGGCAGACTATGCAGCTATGAAGGATAAACTCCTTCGTATTCAACAGAGCTGCCACTATAGATGACTGGCTGGTCTTATCAATAGTTATTTTCTCATCCAACCCTATTACAAGATTTCAGAACTTCATAAAATTTGCATCATAATAGACATTGCGCAACACACTTTTCGTATCTTTCTTTAGTTGCAGCACCTATAGAAGACGACGGCAAACCTCGTCATTGTGTTGTATCAAAATGGAGCCCATGGTCAAACTGCAGTCCATGTACTGATGGGACGAGAAAGAAGACCCGCATCGTTTTGGTAATTTGCTTTATCACCGTTTGTTGTACTTGTATCTACGATTTTTGTACCTTCGACCATTTTATTTTAAATGATTATGAAACTATTACATTAGATGAATCTATAATCTGTAGTTTACTATATCGAATAATACAAGAGAGCTACAAATGTAGTTTAGACGAGAGTACTTGTCACTTCAACGTAGCACAGTGTGGGCAGTGTTAAACATCAAACGAAGGGAGACTTGTGATGGGCTTTTCATCATCACTTGATTAACGATTTTCGAAACGGAATAGATTAAGTCAAGACGCATTACATGTGGTCCGGGAAAAATTTTTGGACGAACCGGTTTTGTGTACATTTCTTGTGTTAAGGATCACAGTCTAACAACCTTTTGTTGAAGTATTGTATTGCTACTACTCCATTTCAGTAGTTATACACATGAGGTTCTACATTAAATTCTGAGTCTAGACCTCCAAACGTTATTTTACTTTGGTGTAGCAAGTACTATGTAAATCCAGCATCTTATGCAGTAACGTTTGATCACCTATCGAGAGGCCCTGAGTGGAAAGATCTATTTCTCTTCCTCTATTCAGTTTTTACTTTCCTTGGCTCTACAAAGAGGAAAGGAAAGTTATGTAATCGGCTGACAAAACAATTTTGAGTTTTCTTCAGATCTTTACGTTGCAGACCCCCTGAGTCCGAAAAACACTATTTGGGAAAATGGTCTGTGTGCCTGTATGTTAGAAAGGCCACTTGGGGTGTGTGTTACCATGACACTATCCTCATGTATAAGGCCAAATATCTAGGTGTGATTGGCTACTGCCCTGTTGTCTGGGGTAGCAAACTAACAGTCAATCAAAAGAGAGTATTGGCCCAATCCCAGAGAACTGCGCTCCTGTGGATCACCAAGGCCTACAAGACTGTATCAACAGAAGCACTCCAGGTGATCACTGGTCAGTTACCAGTTGATTTGGCCGTTGAGTGCATGGTTGACAAGTGGAGAGTGAAACGGGTTTCCCCCGCTTTGGGCTGAACTCCGTGCGGATCTCACCACAGAACAGAAACTTGCCGCCATTGACGAATGGGAGCTAAAGAAATGGCAAGCGAGATGGGAATCCTCGTTAAAGGGACGTGATACATATGAGTTCTTCCCCAACATCCGTGAACGTCTTTCAAGAAAATGGGTTGAGCCAGACCACTGGACGAGCCAGTTCCTCACGGGACATGGTGACTTCAATGCACGGCTCCACTTCTTTTCTCTGAAAGACTCTCCATTATGCACGTCTTGTGCCTCCAGTGCGGAGGAAACAAGAAACCATGTGCTGCTCCATTGTAGTTTCTACAACAGTGAGCGAGGGTTGTTGGGAGGGCAAACGAACTTAGCAGCATTGACTGCTACAAAGCTAGCCTATAACCATTTTGCAGAGTTTGCGAAGAAGGTGATGGCTAAGAAACGTGGCCATAGTTGATCTGTCCTTTTGAAACTTGCCACCCAAGTAAATGGTTAGATCAGGTAGGAAACCAGATTAAGAACACCTCCCAAATGGAACGGGATTCCTCAGGTGGTCACCTTCGCGCAGTCACACACGGGCAACAGTCTCTACCGGGAGACTGGCTAGCGACCAAATACCTGCCGTACCTCCACAGGTCTGAATTCGGTGGATGCTGCCAGCCTCTTGCATATTAGCGAAACTGCAACTTCCATGACTGATATAACCCTCGTCGAGGGTTTAGGTACTGTCATCAAATAAGGAAACAGACCTGTCTGTCAACGATTTTTAGAGAAAATGACCGTACCAAATCAGCTCAAACTTCATGTCTCGCCCGCAGGTTACTATGGGACGCAAAAATAAGGGTATTGGCAAAATCCACCAAAAGTTAACTATAGTTATCATAGTGATCAAAACACCAAATATTTTTTTCAAAAACCGCTCTAACGATTTTGATTAAATTTTTTATATTGATAGCTCTCAATAAGGCAACAATTTCATAAAATTCCCATTCTCATATCCTAGCTTTCTACTAGACGATTTGTTGAAACATTCCAGAGGGACAATGATTTGATGATTGACAATGAGCGAATAAGGGGAGTACCCCTCAACGTACGCTCCCATGCAACCTTCTACTTTAAATTAAGATAGTCGACATTTCAAATAGTTGTGAGCTTCACAGCTGAGGATTTTTGTCAATATTTTACACTTTTGTTGCAGAGTGAGCCCAAGAATGGTGGTAAAAGGTGTCCTCCACTCACGAAAATGGTCAAATGCTCGATGCCTGCAGAGGTCTGCGACGCCATTGAAAGCTTGTAGCCCTGCGTCCGCCTATAATTTTCTACTCATGACGTATTTGTAGTAAAAACACTGACATTGACTTGCTTTTAGTAAATCTTTAATGCACTGTTCCTTAGATGTCATTTTCTGGTTCAATACTCACTCTTCAAGTAGTTGTAGTGCTATATGCTTGTGCTATGTGGTTCAAACTAAGCTTGACATGCGATTTTACGAAAGAAACTGAATCTGAATTGAAGCTCTAATTCATTATCCTTCATTCTTCAGTCTACAGAAAAACAAGAACAAATGTTACCTTGTGTAATTGCCGTTACTCCCGCAGACCGCAGAAGAATTTTCCCTAACCGCTTATTTCGTCACGGGATAGTAAATACTAACTAAGGAAAAAAGTTTTTGTGACTACGAAATGTGATGACAGTTATAAGCAAAATGTTAGGTGGCGTTTTAACTATAATCAAATTATAATTGTTAGTTGAATTTTCAACAGCATTGGCTACTAGCGAGGAAGTTGAACCAAAATGAACGCTGTATGTTCATATATAAAGCCAGACAAATGTCTTCCAATTTGTTATTTTCCCCTCAAGTTTTTAAAAACGAATTTGGGTCTATATTTCTGGTAGATTGTTAGTTCTTAAATTTATATCACGTTTTGTTGAAAATGTTGGGGACGCAGTAGAGTACTCTATGGTATACGTTTCAATCCAACTAATGGTAGGGTATGTGTGAGCAAAAATGAAAGTATTCTTGTCATTTATACGATTTTCATCTCATTACGCTTCTGGGGATCGTGTGAAAAAAGTCTTGGTTGGTGGAGTAGAATTTATCTTTTCATTGACCTTCCTAGTACTAGTGTCAGCGTCAGTCAGTAGCATGAAGCTTGCGCATTTTCACAGTTTACATTCGAGATTGTTGAAACTTTCAGGAATTCCTTAAATCAGACTCTTGCGTACAACTTCGATCATAATTGAAATAGCGTTGCCTACATATGTGCAATGGTGTTATTGTTTGACCCCTCTACGTCGCATTCCAAGGAAAACTAGAGGTGCATTGCTCAATTTGACAGGGTAGTGCTCAACCAGAAAAGGATGGAGCTCGCTAATCGCGGGCCAGTATTTCGTAGGAATGAAGAAAGACCGTTCCTAAACCTTCCAAAATGCCGGGCAGTATGGGAAATGGTGGTACGCTGCAAGATTCTCATGAGGGTGAAGAGGATAAGAAAGCTACCATCGCAGAGCCGTCAGGGCCAACCTGAGGCAATTTTTTAAATGGTTCTGGGTTGGTTCTCAATACACAGTAAATGCATGAGGTCACTAGAAGCAGACCTTCCATCCTACGCTCCCCCTCCCTTCCAAAAAAAGAAACTATCCTTGCAACACACATATGGTTCAGAATGTTGATGTAATTTCGTTTATAATTTTAAATTTTATGAGAATGAGGCACTAGATGGATGTGGGTTGCTTGTATAACTATGATATTATGCAAGCGATGAGGAATTTAACAACTAAAACGCTCTAAGGAAACTGCTGTGCTACCTCCACAATTTCTTTACATAAAAACATAAGGGTGAACTGACCAAATAAATTCGCTTCCCCGAGCTCTACAGCCAAAACTGAAGAACTGTCGACCTTTGACAATAAAGAATTAACTATACATACTTCATAATAATTTACTGAACATACTTCACTGCAAACAAGTAACTAGCTGGACGTACTTACACTGGCCCTAAAGCTACAAGTTAAGAACAAATTCCTTCTCACAGTCCCTGAACCCTCCAAGAGCTAACCTGATATATTCTACCCACAATATTCCATCTGAGACGGCTACTTTCTCCAAGAGTGTTCGCCCAAAGTTTAACAGATTCACCCATTTTGGACAATGTGGGCCGTTGATCTCACTCGGGCACTCTACGTCAGTTTTATAATAGTATAAAATTAATTAATGCCCAGAACTAAGTTGATGGTTAATATAAGCATAAAAATGCATGGCTGATGGGGCGATTAAGCGATGATGATGCTTTGAATTGTGGTGTCACGTTGGAGAGATAAATTTGATGAAGGTGTTTTGGATGAGTCGAGGCTCAAGGGTGCAGTAATGAGTTGGCATCCTGGGTCTGGGTTATCTTCCCAGGAGCATGCCCATGCTACCAGGCGCGACCACGGGTTGTGGATAGTGGAACGGCCACGGCATTGTCCCCAGGGGCATGCCTGTGGCCAGCTGTGAATAAGGTCAGCATGCTGACTGAATAAGCAGCCGCGAACAATGGGCAAAACCCAAGAGATCCTGAACAAAGGACTAAAGGGCAAGCGGATCTACATTTTCTCAGACAGGCCTGGCCGCTTTAAAGGCCTATAGTTTTAGGTCTAAGCTGGCATGGGAATGCCTCCATGCACTCAAGCAGCTCGGCGCCTGTAACAGGCTCTCCCTCATTTGGGTGCCGGCTCACAGGGGGCATGAGGGCAATGAAAAGGCTGACCGCCTCGTGAAAAGGGGTACAGAATCCCTACCCATCGAGCCTGAACCACACGTGGGTCTGACGAAAAGTCACCTGAACCGTCTGGTTGCTCGATGGGAGATACAGGAAAATGGCGCCCATTGGCATCGCCAGCCACGACTAAGACAGGCGAAAAGGCTTGTCACGCCTTCCTGTCAAAGGGCGAAGGCAATGCTGACACTCTCTAGACAAGATCTGAGAGTACTGATAAGCTTCCTCACTGGGCACTGCCCACTCAGATACCACCTCAGCAAAATGGGCATCTCAGAGGCAGTGGAGTGCAGACTGTGTGGCGAGGAGGATGAGACGGCAGAGCATATCCTATGTGAATGCCCTGCCTTGGCAGCAAACCGCTTTGAATACTTCGGTCAGGGGACCACTGAACCCCAAATCATGGCGGACTCTGCGGTGAAGGACATACTCGGCTTCCTAAGGGGGGCGGGTATATATGACGCCTTCTACTAAGAAAGGGCCAGCGTCACAATAGGCCCATTGCGGCCGCAGTGACAAAGGGACTTGTCCCACACGCCCTCGGGTCAGAAAAAAAAAAAAAAATGAGTTGGCATGCAGTTGGCTCCAGCTACCTACTTCTATTACTGGGAACTAACGCGAGGATGTCAAGGGCGAGGCTTTGTTGACTCAGCGAATATAATTAGTTATTAACAATACTGTAACTACAGCTATTTGTTTTCGATTTTTATAATTTCAATCTGTGTCGCGGTGCTGAGATGGCATGGACCAAACGCGAACAGCTGAGTGAGCCATACGATGTATCTGGGTACGCCAAATTCAAAATCACACAAAGTACGTGCCACCGACAATATAAGACAATTACAGCTTAATAGCATGAGGAAAGGTGCGTGATGCTTCGTGTTAAACATTTTTCCGTTTAGAATACGAAGTTTTGTGCTAAGCGTTCAGTTTTAAAACAATCCCCACAAATGGTGGTATTAATGGGCCACGTGACAACGACCTAATTGATCTAGTGTCTATCTGGTGCCACATTTACCAGTTTACTTTGTCAAATAACTTGTCAACTCCTGTTCATTGTCTTTCAAGTCAGCGGGTCACATTGTCCAAAAAGAGATAAACGTTTTAAAATTTCCCGTTTCTCGTTCAAGCTCATAAATTTCCAGAGTTCAGATAAAGCAACGTTGTGAGAGATTGAGTATTTCAAGGACCGACCACGCCTCAGACTTTTTAAGTTGGCGGTTCGAAGAGTTCATACCAGTTTGTTGCGATGCTCTTCATAGTTGCCCCACTCGTTTTGACTATTCCTTTCGCTTGGGCCGACTATGAAAGCTATTATGGTTCCGCCCTGCCACAATTCCTTCGTCGGACCTGGCAGCTAGAAAAACAAGCCGTGTTCTTCCAACTCTTTGCCAACTTGTTGGATGGAAACGTGACGATTAGGGGCGACTGCGCTCAGGCACTTTTCAAGTTGAAGAGCTCATTCGCTCGACTGGAACCTTCGTCTCTCGAAAGTGAGCGAGATTGGTGGTTGTCGATATTTCCCTTTACTTGCTAGCTCTTATTCTCACTATAATTTTACCGAAATGGTAAAAATTCAGTTTTATGATAATGTCAACTGCTGTACTTCAAGGTTGAACATCAATTTTAACTCTGAAGATGATGTACACGAGTTTGAATTTAGACTTGCTCAAGAAATAGAAGAGTACTTGTTGAATTAGTTTTTAATAGTTACTTTAGGGTGTTCGTATCGGTGAGGAAATGTTCTGTTTTCTGATGCATCTCTCTGCTCGTTAACTATTGAACTCTGTTTTCCACTTCTAATATTATTAACGTTTATATTCTCTCTTTTCTGACTGCGTATCGTTCGAATTTACGTTAATTAGCCCTGTATACGTTTGAAAGTCTGGTGCAGCCCTTCAGCACCTGTTCCACTATATCAGTGCTGGGGCAGGGTGCTCCTTGGATTAACTCCTTCCAGGGCCTTCCTGGGCATCCAGGATCGCTGCAAACTGATTGGGACTAACGATGATGATGACAGGGAACATCATTTGAGAGGTATAGCCAAGCATGTCCAGTGGAGTAGACCATTTGGTCAAGACTTATCTGCCTTCTCAAGGCCAACCTCCTAAAACTCTAATGCATAGGTTAGCTTTGAGAGCAAGTCGATAGAAGGCATAACTTCTGCTATAGCTATAGTGGAGTCTTGGAAATCTTTCAAAGATAATCACCGATGGAGTTAATTTCAAGCTGAAGAGTCAACTCTGAGAAACTCGATATTGTTTCGGTCGGACTCAGTATTATTCAAGTTCAAATAATCAATTTTGGGCAATTCGGACTGTAGTGCCCCCACACATTTTTTTAAATCGATTCTCAATAAAACGTACACTCAGTGCGCAGAAGTAGGAAGCTTGAGGAAGGGCGAGAGAACTTCGTCTTACTCCTGAGGCCAAGGGTGGAGTAAAGGGCTCACAAACCCCATGGGGTGAAAATGAACCTCATAAAACCGCTAGTTACCTCTGCCACCAGTTGACTTAATGTCAAGTTGTGATTTGTTCTCTCCTCCATACGGAAGTCCTGTTGGCGAGCCGTGGATTCTGTTTCACCGGAGAAGCTAGGTGGAAACTCAATCAGGCCCTTTGTGTGCCATTATCCCAGGGATCGCAGTTGCCTTTCTGTGTGGGAACCACATGCTACTACAGACAGGATGGCGTCCTGAGAGCTGGCTCTGAGGGTTAACATCTCGTACGCCTCCGAGGCAGTTTTTACTGTACGAAGCGCCTCGTAATTGATGCCAGTACTCAGACATTACATTTTATCTTGACACACGGGTGGTGCATGTGGAATTAAGTACAGAACAGTGGCGCCGATCAGCGGGTGGGGACACCCAGCCGAACCTTTGGGATATTGTTTTCGTACACGTAAGGTTAGAGGAGGTCGAAGCTAACCACATCTGTATGGAGTCAGAACAGGGACATTTTATCCTTCACATTAGGGCGAATGGAAAACATATTAGATTATTTGGCATAGTAATAACATTCGCCGAATCTACACAAAGCAGAGCAAAGTTGTGAAATGCGCCTCACTTGCTGAATACAAAACATGTGAACCAGCAGAGTTATAAAGACGTCAGAAATATTGTGTTGACTAAATATTCCAATCAATATCTACTCCACAGATACAATTGTAATTCAGCATCAACTACTAAGACCATCCTAGGGACCAAGAAAGGGTTCAAAGGAGAAAGATTGTGAATGAGTGAAGTGGCACATAGAATGAGGAGAAATGAAAGTCGGTAGAGTGAGGAGAGTCTGGAGAAGGGATGCTAAAGGGAACTATGAAAAAGTGTCCTAGAAAATCTCCCGAGAATGAGAAAGGACTGACAGCAAGAGGAAGACATTCTAAGCCCCAGAACCTGTCCACACAGATAGAGCAGTAGATTTGACGAATGGTGCAGAGATGGGAAGAAAGACTCGCTGAATGGCCTTCGCTAAGCCATTTATGAAGGAGCTGAGCGTCACATTTTGTGAAGCAAGTAATCAAAGGGATCGCAACCTAGAAACTAATTAAGATTTTAAGAAATATCCTCCAGTGCAAATCTACAGGCTAAATCATGTGTACCTGATACATCTATGAAAAAGCAATACCAGTTTTCTCTTCTATTCAGCATTACAAGAATCAATGAACGGAACCAGAAATAATACTATTTGAATGATAAAAGGTTCATTGTCAAAATTCACCCATTGGGTTTCAGTTATTGACTCTTCTGGAACACTCCTACCAGGCGCTTTGTCCGGAAATTTGATAAACTTGGGCAATTTTGACAAATGCACGTCAGGAAGAAACAATTACTGTCGAGTGAAGTTATCGGGAATTGGTGGAAAACAACAGGATTCTTCTTTTACTCCTCATAACGCTCCTATTATCTACACAGTGTGCATGCCGCGCTCCTGCGAGCAAAATGATTTGAGCCAAGTGTTGAACAGTGGCTCGCATCATCGCGAAGGCCCATCTTACGACGTCAAGTGTCACCGTAATGAGCATCCGTATGGGCCTTTGGAGGTTTTTGGCACGTGAGTAACCTAACAATAACTTGTACCTTTAGAAATGTACTAACCTAGTATTTAAGTTCATCTTCCCTGAGAGCCATCAAAATCTGATATTAAGAGTTTCAAACGAAACTCTCTGGAGCGAGATTGATACATTCTTGGCTTTCATTTATTCAACTGTACGATTGTTCGAGATGTGTGCGTGGTAGGAGAGCTGGTATTTTGCGCACACAACGTTTGAGAGGGTGGAAGCCAAACCATCCGTGCGGAGTCAGAACACTCTCCTCCTTAAGTCCCCTGCGGTACGGACTTTTCCTTTGTTTATGGTGTTACACATTTGTAGCCAAACCTACCAGCCTGAAATGTCAAGCTTCCCACCCAACCGATCAACCCCAGGTCGTACATTTCTCGAGTCAGGCTTGGACGCTGCTATAAAATGAAGTAACCTGCGCAGTTTCATCTCAATCGTGTGAGGGAGTCGAGTTATCACTACGGAGGGATTCATGACAGTATTGACGAGATATGAGCCTCAACTCGCTCTTATTGATCTTTCGAATTCTCCCCTAGAATATGAGGAGCTCACGCCGGAACATTTTTTGATCCTGGCTCTGCCCGAGGGTGATCTTTCGGAAGCCCCTCCAAACCGTCTTTTACGCTGGCAGCTCTTACGTCAAATGGCGCGAATACATCCACACCTGTTCGAGGCTGGTTTGTTGTGGGACTGGGTCGTTTCGATCAGTGTCTGATCCTGTCCTCCTCTCCTGCCTAACCCCCTCCCTTATTCAGCGGTTCAAAACGCTGTTCGATCACCTCGTGTGTTCCCCTGTTTATTCTCCCCGTATTAGGACCTTTTTCGTCTACCAGGAAATCCTTACTTTGTGTACCGGTTTGGAAATCTGCCTCCAATTTACTTGTACAACGTGGCTCGGCATCATAATCGGCTGGAAGAGGAAGACATCCTGCTGGGGGCCCCCCTGTCGACGAATCGCCGCCATAGAAAAAAGGTAGGACCTTCTTTCCTTTCCTTAAACCTCCTTATACTCCTCGAAACCCACCTGAACCAGTGAAATACGTCATACTAAATACAGTCCGCTTCGAACAATTACAATTTTAAACGACATACAACTGTTCTCAATTGGAAAGAAGACTGACAGTACTTCTGTAAGCTCTGGCAGGATTACCCGCTTCCCCTGTACTCATTTGTACCCCTAATAAGGGGGTGATGCCTCCTTATTCCACCATCAAGGTGGCGATCCTTCTGTCTCAGTAGTCTCATCATCAATTCAAGTATTGTTGGGGGTTCGGGTTACCTCTCCCTCCTCTCAGCACCCTCTCTCTCACTCACTCTCTCTCTCTCTCTCTCTCTCTCTCTCTCTCTCTCTCTCTCTCCCTCTCTCTCTCTGGCTTCCATTTGCTTTCCAGCGCTCGTTTATGTTTTAAATCAGGAACATTTTTTTTACAATCCCCCTCAAAATTTGATACTTAACGTTTCGTGTGTTTCGGGGTTCTAAATCTGCAATGTCTGTCCCCTGTCCGCCGTCCGGGCCGTTTTGTGCCTCTAACGTGGTCTAAAAAACTCGTTCCTTCGCACAAAAATTTCATTTGGTATCTGGTTTTGTCAACCTGCTCGGTAATCCGATCGGACGAAGCCCATGGTTGTTATGGGCAAAAAAAAAAACCGTAAAAAAATTAACAAAAACGCAATTTTGGCAATTTTAACGCCAATACACCATGTTTTGGTATCGTTTTCAAGGTATTTTTAATGAAATGAGGTAGGGTTGAATGAAATGAGTGTCAGTGAATTTACGGTAATTGTAGTGAGCCAAAGTCTGCTAATTAAAAGAAAACAGGGGACAATACGTCGTGCCAATTGCCTACAAGCGCCTGGAATGTGTCATTTTCGTCGTTCCGTAGTAGTCAGTTCATGCTTCGTGTGGTTTACTAGTATTTTTCGTTGCTGAATCGAATGGGATGTTTCTCAAGAGGTATGAAACTAGGTAAAGTTGTTCGAGAGAATAATAAACAGTTGTGCAATAATTTGCAGCGTTTTTTACTTTCCGGTACCCGAAGGGAAGGAAAGTATAGTAATCGGCCCAAAAAAAAAATTTGGGTTTTCTTCAGATCTTTACGTTTTGAGACCTACTGAGTCTAAAAAACCTAATTTCGGCGCGTGGTACGTGTGTGTGTGTGTGTGTGTGTGTGTGTGTGTGTGTGTGTGTGTAACTAGTTGCTCACCCTGCAGTCGGGGGTCCAGAATTCCGCTGACGTATTCCCTGCGTGTCGTATGAGCCGACTAAAAGGGACAGCCGGGTGGGCCCAGCTTGAATGACAACCTCACCTCTATGAGGTCCCCGCAGGATTACATCCAACGAGGCTTAACTGTGGCTGGGCGTCACAGTGTACTCTGTCGCCACACTGTGCTCACCCTGCAGTAGGGGGTCCAGAATTCCACTGCCGTACTCCTGCGTGTTCGTATAAGCCGGACTAAAAGGGACACAACTTACACTTCATTCACATACATGACACACTGGGAACCCCCTACCTTTAGCTGGGATCGCAGAACACACCCCCGCAGGAAGGGGTACAGAATTCTCCTGCCGTATCCTCTGCGTGGTCGTTAAAACCGGCCTTAAAGGGGCTTAAAGCTCACGACACTGACATACACAACATATTCCAGATACTAAATACACTGCAACGGCTTGCGTGGCAGAACACACTCACTTGAAACACTCATAATGAGCGAAAGACAGTCCTGGAAGTAGCTCACTAACACCTTTGAGCGATCCCCATATAGGTGCGGCCTTCGGAATGAGGAGGGGAAAACCAGGTTTGAGCGTTCCTGGGGCGGCTGATAGCGTGTGTCCCGCTCACCACATCACTAGTGGCCGAGGGCTGACTCCTGAGCAGCAGCCGAAAAATCCCTCATGCGTCTTAGTCCCGGTGGGTGGCCGGACTGGCAGCTGCGGCGCATGTGGGGCCTCCCTTGACCCTCAAGGGACCAGCGAAAGGGGCTAGAATCAATATGCCTGAGGGGGAGCTTCCAGGACACTGCCTCGAGCACCTCTCGCTCATACCACGAACACACACAACAAATGAACTCACAAGGATACACTACACCAGTCCACTTCTTTAATCACCCCCCCCCCAAATAAGTAAAAAACATGACAAAGTCAACTAAAACTTCAGCAGGTAATAAAAACGCCACCTGCGCTTCTTCCTCGGGCTCGCCAAGCTCGACCTCCCTCTTCGGACGATGAGCAACCTACTCGTCGTCCAAACAAACAAGGGCGGAAAGAACCGGCAAACCGCGTTCATCTCCCCTTCTCCCCTAGTAGCCCGGGCAACCCGGCTACTACAAGCACACGACACAGCGTGGACCCTAAACTGTCGGACATGGAGCAAATTTGCGCATACGTCCAAATCATCCACGGCCAGCTGGCACGGATGAGGGCCAACGCGACAGGACCTATGCGGACCTCGTAACTAGTTGCCTCTTCGAAATTTCGAAGCTGGCTATAAAAGCCAATGCCCCCAACGACATCGCCCCTGCCACCCCTCTGCGGGAAACTGTGGCGGCTGTCGTGAGGGAAGAGCTGCGTAGGGCAATTGCCCAGCAGCCAGTGCCACCAGCCCCCCAAACTCGAGGAGCAACAACGAGCCAGGGTAGTACCCCAGGCCTCTCATATGCGGCAGTAGCCGCTACTGCGCCTTCCTCCCCCCCTCATGGAGCTGAGGCGGAATGGCAGTCTGCCAGGGCCAGGAAGCGCAGAGGGAAGCAGAAACAGGCCCCAACTAAGCAGGAAGTGCAGGCCGAGGGCAGCGCCCCGCCTATGCCTCCGCCCAAAAACAAGGGCAAAAATAAAAATAAAAACCAAAATAAAAAGCCTCCACCGCCTACCAAACTCCCCCCTAAAAACCCACGACAAAACGTGGTAGTGGTTAGGCGGACATGTGAGGAAGGAGAGGCTGGTCCCTCCAACCCTGACGCAATGGAAGCGCTTATGCGGGGTGTCCCTGCTACGGACCTCCAAGCTCTGAGTGTCCGAGTGCTAGACATCCGCACCGCAGTAGGAGGTGGCGCCGTCATTGTGACGGAAACGCCAGAAATGGCCAAGGCGCTCACGAGCCACATTTCCACAAAAAAGGAGTTGAAGCTCCAAGCATCAGCCCCCTGTCGTTTCCCACGCCTGCTGCTGTGCGACGTGCGGACCGACCTTCAAAAGAGGACTTGGCCCAACAAGTTGTTGAGCACAACCCTGCGTTAGCTTGCAGCCGCAGGATGTCAGGCCTCTTCACCAAAAAGCGTGGCAGACAGAAGGATTGGGTGATTGAGGTATCACCCAGCCTGTACAAAAACTAGAGGGGCAAGGCACCTCCAAATAGCCTGGCAGCGGTGCGCCATACGAAAGTACCAAGCCCCCACTCAGTGCTACAAATGCCAGCGCTATGGCTACCTGGCAGTGGCCTGTACAAGACCTGTTGTGTGCGCCTGGTGCGCCTTGCCACATCTGGAGTAAGGAATGCAAGCGTGATGCTCCTCAAGTGTGCCAATTGCGTCGAACGCAAAATCCAACAGGTCGCACACTCTACACGAGACGCACGCTGTACCATTCGTCAGCGAGCGATTGCCTCCAGGAGTCACGAGTGGATTATGAATAGGTCAAAAACAGTTCGAATCCTTCAGCACAACACAAATCAGAGTTGCCCAGTTATGGCTGAGTTGCTGCAAATGCACTCAAGAAACGCTGCAGTGTCCTCGCCATACAGGAACCGTACATAGGATCCAAAACTCTTGGTCTCGGATCGCAGGCACGAGTGGTGGCTGGAGCAAGAACGGGAGCCAAGGCAGCAGTAGCCTGCATCGACCCGTCCATTGACATGCTCGCACTCACTCACCTGAACAGCCAGCACTTGGCCGCTGTGCTCATCCGAGCCGGTGGCTTTGAGCTGGTTGTAATATCATTTTACAGGCAATTTGGCGCACCAGTTGCCAACAGCCTTGAACCACTCGAGCGGGCTCTAGCAGGCCTATCAGGACGACCCTGCGTAGTCTGTGCTGATGCAAACGCCAGATCACCACCATTGTGGGGATCCCCAACCCTGGATGGGGCGGGCGAGGCGTATATAGAGCTGCTCACCTGGTACAACTTGGTTGTTGCCAACGACCCCATGACTGAGGCGACCTATGATGGCCCGGGAGGAAGGTCGTGTATAGACGTCACTGCCGTGTCTCACACCCTGCTACTCAAATTGAAGGGTTGGCGAGTCGTACCAGGTGCAACGCAGAGCGATCACATGGTTATTGACCTTGCCATTACGGATGATAACATCCTCTGCAAAGACACGCGAAAAAGCGATTCCGCACAAAAATGCTGACTGGCCGCAATTCTTTAGGGTACTGGAAGGTGAACTGCGTGCCGCAGACACCGACCTAATAGTGCAAGCATCCACACCTGAAGAGGTGGACAGCAAAGTGGACATATTTACCACAGCACTGCACTCTGCTGGGCTCTCTGTACTTGGCCAACAGAAGCACAGGGCGATCAAAGTCCCATGGTGGACTGAGGAACTTAATCCCCTCAAGCAAAGTGCAAATAGAGCCAGAAGGATGTAGAGCAACACTCCGAACTGCCTTCATCCAAGAGAAGAAGGCCTTCCACCGCGCCATCAAACGAGCCAAACGGCAAGGCTGGCGAAATTTTGTGGAAGCGGAGAGCTCTGAGAACCCCTGGGGCAGACACTACAAGTCCTCCATAGGAAAAGCAAATGTAGAGCAGGTCTTAGCTGCGATGCAAAATGAGTCAGGCTGGGCCTGCAGTATCGAACGTTCACTGAAACCCTCCTTGAGAAGGCGTTCCCAGATGACCAACTAGCTCGAGACACTGAAGCCCAGAGGGCAGCAAGGAGCTGATCATGGACCTCCGAACGAGCCCGACATCCCATTGTGGACAACAGGCGACCTCGGCAGGGCTCTTGCGACCTTAAAGCCCAACAAATCTCCTGGGCCAGATAAAATAGAAAGCAATATGCTAAGGAAGGCCGAGCGGACAATCTCCAGCGGTCTCCTTAATTTATTTAATGACTGTCTGCAGGTCGGACAGTTCCCCACTCAGTGGAAGTCTGCGCGCGTTGTCACTCTTCAAAAGGGAGGCGACCACAATCAGTCGGACCCGCGATCATGGAGACCACTCAGCCTTCTTTCCATATTAGGCAAAACACTAGAAATCTTGATGTTGCAGTCCCTCGAAGGAGTCTTTGGCCGCAACCTCACAGGCAGGCAATACGGGTGTACCAAAGGAAGGTCCACGCAGGATGTCATTGTCGAGATTCGGCGTGTTTCCTGCTGGCACCGGCTACACGTCGTAGCAGTTCTGATTGACATCAGAGGAGCGTTTGACAACCTTTGCGGCCAGGGCTCCTTAATGAGCTCAAAGGTAGGGGAATCCCCCGCAACCTGTACTCGCTCGTCAGAAGCTACCTGACAGACAGAACTGCTACGATCGAAAGTAGGCATGTCTCTGTCCGGAGAAAGATTGAGAAGGGGTGCCCACAGGGCTCGGTCCTAGGACCAGCACTCTGGAATGCCTTCTTCGAAGGTCTTCTCAGGAAACTCATGGAGACTGACTGCGAGCCGTACGCCTATGTGGATGACTTGACTGTGCTGATCTTTGCAGAGTCAGTCCGCCAAATTGAAGAAAACTCCACCACGTGCTCCGCACTGTCAACCAATGGTGCGAGCACGTCAAGATGCAGGTGGCTGAGGACAAAACCCAGCTAATCCTCTTGAAGGGGAAAGTGAATAATCCACCCACAATACGCTTTGGCGGCCACAGGCTCCTTCTTGAAAAGCACGTCAAGTATTTAGGAGTGAATATCGGTGAGAGGTGGGGTTTCAACCAACACCTCCAGTCCCTTAAAGGCACTACCATTGCAAGGTTTGCCTCACTGCGTGCCATTACTAAGGCCACTTGGGGTGTGTGTTACCACGACACCATCCTCATGTATAAGGCCATCTATTTAGGTGTGATTGGCTACTGCCCTGTTGTCTGGGGTAGCAAACCAACAGTCAATCAAAAGAGAGTATTGGCCCAATCCCAGAGAGCCGCGCTCCTGTGGATCACCAAGGCCTACAAGACTGTATCAACGGAAGCACTCCAGGTGATCACTGGTCAGTTACCAGTTGATTTGGCTGTTGAGTGCATGATTGACAAGTGGAGAGTGAAACGGAGCTTCGCTTTGGGCTGAACTCCGTGCGGATCTCACCACAGAACAGAAACTTGCCGCCATCGATGAATGGGCTCTAGAGAAATGGCAAGCGAGATGGGAATCCTCGTCAAAGGGACGTGATACGTATGAGTTCTTCCCCAACATCCGTGAACGTCTTTCTAGAAAATGGGTTGAGCCAGACCACTGGACGAGCCAGTTCCTCACGGGACATGGTGACTTCAATGCGCGGCTCCACTTCTTTTCTCTGAAAGACTCTCCATTATGCACGTCTTGTGCCTCCAGTGCGGAGGAAACAAGAAACCATGTGCTGCTCCACTGTAGTTTCTACAACAGTGAGCGACGGTTGTTGAGAGGGCAAACGAACTTAGCAGCTTTGACTGCTACAAAGGAAGCCTATAACCATTTTGCAAAGTTCGCAAAGAAGGTAATGGCTAAGAAACGTGGTTATAGTTGATCAGTCCTTTTGAAACTTGCCACCCAAGTAAACAGTAAGATCAGGTAGGGAACCAGATTAAGAACTACTCCCAGATGGTACGGGATTCCTCAGGTGGTCACCTCCGCGCGGTAACACACGGGCAACAGCTCTCTACGGTGAGACTGGCTAACGACCACATACCTGCCGTACCTCCACAGGTCTGAGTTCGGTGGATGCTGCAGGGGCCGGCCTCTTGCATATTAGCGAAACCGCAACTTCTATGACTGATATAACCCTCGTCGAGGGTTTAGGTACAGTCATGAAATAAGGAAACAGATCTGTGTAACTAGTTGCCTCTTCGAAATTTCGAAGCTGGCTATAAAAGCTAATGCCCCCCCAACGACTTCGCCCCCTGCCACTCCCCCCCTGCGGGAAACTGTGGCGGCTGTCGTGAGGGAAGAGCTGCGTAGGGCAATTGCCCAGCAGCCAGTGCCACCAGCCCCCAAACTCGAGGAGCAACAACGAGCCAGGGTAGTACCCAGGCTCATATGCGGCAGTAGCCGCTACTGCGCCTTCCTCCCCTCATGGAGCTGAGGCGGAATGGCAGATCTGCCAGGCCAGGAAGCGCAGAGGGAAGCAGAAACAGGCCCCAACTAAGCAGGAAGTGCAGGCCGAGGGCAGCGCCCCTCTATGCCTCCGCCCAAAAACAAGGGCCAAAATAAAAATAAACCAAAATAAAAAGCTCCACCGCTTGCCAAACTCCCCCTAAAAACCCACGACAAAACGTGGTAGTGGTTAGCGGACATGTGAGGAAGGAGAGGCTGGTCCCTCCAACCCTGACGCAATGGAAGCGCTTGCGCGGGTGTCCCTGCTACGGACCTCCAAGCTCTGAGTGTCCGAGTGCTAGACATCCGCACCGCAGTAGGAGGTGGCGCCGTCATTGTGACGGAAACGCCAGAAATGGCCAAGGCGCTCACGAGCCACATTTCCACAAAAAAGGAGTTGAAGCTCCAAGCGTCAGCCCCCCTGGGTCGTTTCCCACGCCTGCTATTGTGCGACGTGCGGACTGACCTACAAAAAGAGGACTTGGCCCAACAAGTTGTTGAACACAACCCTGCGTTAGGCTTGCAGCCGCAGGACGTCAGGCCTCTCTTCACCAAAAAGCGTGGCAGACAGAAGGATTGGGTGATTGAGGTATCACCCAGCCTATACAAAAAACTAGAGGGGGCAAGGCACCTCCAAATAGCCTGGCAGCGGTGCGCCATACGAAAGTACCAAGCCCCCACTCAGTGCTACAAATGCCAGCGCTATGGCCACCTGGCAGTGGCCTGTACAAGACCTGTTGTGTGCGCCTGGTGCGCCTTGCCACATCTGGAGTAAGGAATGCAAGCGTGACGCTCCTCAAGTGTGCCAATTGCGTCGAACGCAAAATCCAACAGGTTGCACACTCTACACGAGACGCACGCTGTACCATTCGTCAGCGAGCGATTGCCTCGAATCCTTCAGCACAACACCAATAAGAGTTGCCCAGTTATGGCTGAGTTGCTGCAAAATGCACTCAAGAAACGCTGCAGTGTTCTCGCCATACAGGAACCATACATAGGATCCAAAACTCTTGGTCTGGGATCGCAGGCACGAGTGGTGGCTGGAGCAAGAACGGGAGCCAAGGCAGCAGTGGCCTGCATCGACCCGTCCATTGACATGCTCGCACTCACTCACCTGAACAGCCAGCACTTGGCCGCTGTGCTCATCCGAGCCGGTGGCTTTGAGCTGGTTGTAATATCATTTTACAGGCAATTTGGCGCACCAGTTGCCAACAGCCTTCAACCACTCGAGCGGGCTCTAGCAGGCCTATCAGGACGACCCTGCATAGTCTGTGCCGATGCAAATGCCAGATCACCATTGTGGGGATCCCCAACCCTGGATGGGGCGGGCGAGGCGTATATAGAGCTGCTCACCAGGTACAACTTGATTGTTGCCAACGACCCCATGACAGAGGCGACCTATGATGGTCCGGGAGGAAGGTCGTGTATAGACGTCACTGCCGTGTCTCACACCCTGCTACTCAAATTGCAGGGTTGGCGAGTCGTACCAGGTGCAACGCAGAGCGATCACATGGTTATTGACTTTGCCATTACGGATGACAACATCCTCTGCAAAGACACCCGTGAAAAGCGATTCCGCACAAAAAATGCCGACTGGCCACAATTCTGTAGGGTACTGGAAGGTGAACTGCGTGCCGCAGACACCGACCTAATAGTGCAAGCATCCACACCTGAAGAGGTGGACAGCAAAGTGGACATATTTACCACAGCACTGCACTCTGCTGGGCTCTCTGTACTTGGCCAACAGAAGCACAGGGCGATCAAAGTCCCATGGTGGACTGAGGAACTTAATCCCCTCAAGCAAAGTGCAAACAGAGCCAGAAGGATGTACCAAAACACTCGTGACCCTGATGCCAGAGCAACACTCCGAACTGCCTTCATCCAAGAGAAGAAGGCCTTCCACCGCGCCATCAAACGAGCCAAACGGCAAGGCTGGCGAAATTTTGTGGAAGCGGAGAGCTCTGATAACCCCTGGGGCAGACACTACAAGTCCTCCATAGGAAAAGCAAATGTAGAGCAGGTCTTAGCTGCGATGCAAAATGAGTCAGGCTGGGCCTGCAGCATCGAACGTTCACTGGAAACCCTCCTTGAGAAGGCGTTCCCAGATGACCAAGTAGCTCGAGACACTGAAGCCCAGAGGGCAGCAAGGGAGCTGATCATGGACCCTCCGAACGAGCCCGACATCCCACTGTGGACAACAGGCGACCTCAGCAGGGCCCTTGCGACCTTAAAGCCCAACAAATCCCCTGGGTCCGATAAAATAGAAAGCAATATGCTAAGGAAGGCCGAGCGGACAATCTCCAGCGGTCTCCTTAATTTATTCAATGACTGTCTGCAGGTCGGACAGTTCCCCACTCAGTGGAAGTCTGCGCGTGTCGTCACTCTTCAAAAGGGAGGCGACCGCAATCAGTCGGACCCGCGATCATGGAGACCACTCAGCCTTCTTTCTATATTAGGCAAAACACTAGAAATCTTGATGTTGCAGTCCCTCGAAGGAGTCTTTGGCCGCAACCTCACAGGCAGGCAATACGGGTGTACCAAAGGAAGGTCCACGCAGGATGTCATTGTCGAGATTCGGCGTGTTTCCCTGCTGGCACCGGCTAAGTACGTCGTAGCAGTTCTGATTGACATCAGAGGAGCGTTTGACAACCTTTGGTGGCCAGCGCTCCTTAATGAGCTCAAAGGTAGGGGAATCCCCTGCAACCTGTACTCGCTCGTCAGAAGCTACCTGACAGACAGAACTGCTACGATCGAAAGTAGGCATGTCTCTGTCCGGAGAAAGATTGAGAAGGGGTGCCCACAGGGCTCGGTCCTAGGACCAGCACTCTGGAATGCCTTCTTCGAAGGTCTTCTCAGGAAACTCATGGAGACTGACTGCGAGCCGTACGCCTATGTGGATGACTTGACTGTGCTGATCTTTGCAGAGTCAGTCCGCCAAATTGAAGAAAAACCCACCACGTGCTCCGCACTGTCAACCAATGGTGCGAGCACGTCAAGATGCAGGTGGCTGAGGAAAACCCAGCTAATCCTCTTGAAGGGGAAAGTGAATAATCAACCCTCGATACGCTTTGGCGGCCACAGGCTCCTTCTTGAAAAGCACGTCAAGTATTTAGGAGTGAATATCGGTGAGAGGTGGGGTTTCAACCAACACCTCCAGTCCCTTAAAGGCACTGCCATTGCAAGGTTTGCCTCACTGCGTGCCATTACTAAGGCCACTTGGGGTGTGTTACCACGACACCATCCTCATGTATAAGGCCATCTATTTAGGTGTGATTGGCTACTGCCCTGTTGTCTGGGGTAGCAAACTAACAGTCAATCAAAAGAGAGTATTGGCCCAATCCCAGAGAGCTGCGCTCCTGTGGATCACCAAGGCCTACAAGACTGTATCGACGGAAGCACTCCAGGTGATCACTGGTCAGTTACCAGTTGATTTGGCTGTTGAGTCCATGATTGACAAGTGGAGAGTGAAACGGGAGCTTCCCCCGCTTTGGGCTGAACTCCGTGATGATCTCACCACAGAACAGAAACTTGCCGCCATCGATGAATGGGCTCTAGAGAAATGGCAAGCGAGATGGGAATCCTCGTCAAAGGGACGTGATACGTATGAGGTCTTCCCCAACATCCGTGAACGTCTTTCTAGAAAAGGGGGTGAGCCAGGCCACTGGACGGAGCCAGTTCCTCACGGGACATGGTGACTTCAATGCGCGGCTCCACTTCTTTCTCTGAAAGACTCTCCATTATGCACGTCTTGTGCCTCCAGTGCGGAGGAAACAAGAAACCATGTGCTGCTCCACTGTAGTTTCTACAACAGTGAGCGACGGTTGTTGGGAGGGCAAACGAACTTAGCAGCTTTGACTGCTACAAAGGAAGCCTATAACCATTTTGCAAAGTTCGCAAAGAAGGTAATGACTAAGAAACGTGGTTATAGTTGGTCAGTCCTTTGAAACTTGCCACCCAAGTAAACAGTAAGATCAGGTAGGGAACCAGATTATGAACTACTCCCAGATGGTACGATTCCTCAGGTGGTCACCTCCGCGCGGTAACACACGGGCAACAGCTCTCTACGGTGAGACTGGCTAACGACCAAATACCTGCCGTACCTCCACAGGTCTGAGTTCGGTGGATGCTGCAGGGGCCGGCCTCTTGCATATTAGCGAAACCGCAACTTCTATGACTGATATAACCCTCGTCGAGGGTTTAGGTACAGTCATCAAATAAAGAAACAGACCTGTGTCTGTAGTTCGATTTGCGGGAGAACGGCTGGTCCGATTGAGCTGGTTCATTTTTTGTTATGTTCGTTATTTTTTGTAGACACCAAAATAAGGTTATGGACGATTTCGGCCGGTTGGAAGGGGGTTGGGGGACGAAAATGTACCAAAAACTAAGGTTTTTCGCATTTTTTCTCGAAAACGACTCTAACGATTTTGATTAAACTTTCACATTATCTTCTACTAATCAATACCTAACTTTTCGTCCGTATACATATCTCCTTGAAAATACGGTGAACGGAGATATAGGCCTATGAAGCAAAAATAGGTTTTTTAAGCTTTTTGGCAAAACGACTTCAGCGATTTTTACCAAACTCACAGGGTGTTTTCAAATGATTAATACCTACATATTGTTCTCGATAAATGTTGCTCTGACAGTCCATTGAACAGAGATGAAAATCAAAATGTGTCGAAAATAACGTTTTTTCTAACATTTCCGTAAATTCCAGGGTAACTTCTTCACCAGATGTGATAAATCTTAATGGAGTGTCTTTAGGCAGTCATACCCACATTTCGTTTTCAGTAATTATTTCTGTATTCATATGTTGAACGGAGATATAAGCCAAGTTGACTCAGAAAAGGAGATTTGTCGAATATTAATTTATTGGTTTTCCAATTTTCTCAAAAACGGCTCTAAGGATTTCGATCAAACTTACGGAGTACTCTCAGCTAACTAGTCCCTACATTTTGTTCTCTATAAATGTTTCTGTAGAAATGCGTTGAATGAAGATATAGCTCCCGCGTATGTAGCTGGTCTTCGAACTTACGGGGGTGGCGGAAAGTTGTGTGTTGCTACGCACGCACCGTTCGTTTTTATTTTCCTCGAGTGTATCTTTTTCCTCACTCTTAAATTTCTTCATTTTGATTGGATAATTACTTTCGCCCACGTTTCCACATTTCATGCGATTCGGATTCGCGATGGGAAAACTGCCGTTTCGTTCAGAGCAGCTCATCAATTTGGAGCCCCACGGTAAATTCGGCATCGACGAAACCAAGGTAAAACCCGTGTGAAAAAAGGTAAAAACCGTGTTTCTGCAACAGCCACCTTTTCACATTGGTTTATATAATTTAATTTCACTAATAATAGTTCGCATTGATTGTACTGGAGTCGTGATATAATTACGGGCAAACTCAACCTCTACTTCATACATTCCATTCTACCCCCAACAACAATATTAATGATAATTTTCCTTTCAATATATCCTGTAATAGTCAACATCTAAGAAAATCTGGCTGTCCTAATAGATTCCTACGAAGTAACATGAAGTTCACCTCCCAAATTCATTTGCTCCTACATAAACTTTAATATACACGTAGAGACCTAAACAGTTGAGTGTGTGATCTTTGCAATCGGTTAGTGGCAATTGTTTTATTCTATTTTTACGGGTGTCAGTAGCAGGGAAAAGTGAATAATTGGTTGAGCCAAGGGAATCGATGTGTGAAGCTGCTTTGTCAACATCAACAAAAATGAAGCACTATCGATGATAGGTTTCAGACAACTTTACCAACACCACCAGATTGAAACTTGAAAATATAGTCGAGCAAATTAGTTTAGACAGGTTGCCACGAATACAGTATTTAATAACTAAGCTACTCTTCGTTCTTATTTCAGAGTATTCTTCTCTGTGATATTGTTGACAACATTGGTGAGTACAGTTTACGACTTGATGTGGGCAAACAATTATACAGGTAAAGATTTGTTTGTTTGTTTTTTTTTTCATCCCATGCCCATCCATATAATGACTAAACGACGTCTAATAGTTTAACAATTGCGTTTCAGGAGCTAATGGGTTGTGGTGTTCTTTTTCAATAAAACGGAGCCTAAGAGATATGTTGAATGACAGCCCAAATAAGTACACTTGCATCGACGGATTACGCGCGCTGTTCCAAATCATAGTCATTCTCTACCATGTTTGGAGAGATATTTTGAAAAATATCGTCCCCGTGATGAATAAATTTGAGTTGAACCAGGTGACGCATCTTTTTTATTTAATTGATGTTCTTAATTTCTTTCGAAAGTTGAGGGCACGTGGAATAAGTGCTGGTGTTGATTGTAAAATATGTTACGTTAAAACAAAACTTCGTTTTACTATTTGATAGAACGTGCTGTCGATTTCGGTACAGAATGGCAATTCAGAGATCAGCTGATTCATGATCCATTTCCTTAAATATCTCAATTATTTAAAAACTCAGTGCTTTCTTCTGTGGTTTTTCATAGGCATTTGGGAATGGGAAAAGCGTCTTTGAGTATCAATCCATTAGGTGTGGTTTTATTCGACTACCTTCCCTTTTTTGTCAGCCAGAAAGCTTCGAATTCTCAAATTTCAAGTTACTTTTACAACTGAAATTGATCAACCTAACAGAGTGTCTTCTAGCCATCCATACCCACATTTTGTTCTTCCCAATTGTTTATGTATCTATCCATTGAACAGAGGTATCAGTCATAAGCTCGGAAAATGAGGTTTTTCGAATTATCGTTTTAGCGATTTTCTCCAAAAATGGCTGTAATGATTGCCATCAACGTTTCGGGGCACTCAAATAACCAATGCTTATATTTTCTTCACGATAAATGTTTTTGTATAAACGTCGAACCCTTTTATAAATATTTTTGGAGCAATATAACCTCTAGTCTTACCAGCCACTTCTCAGCTTATCACTTTTGAACTCTCAACAGGTTGGCAATAACTGGGTAAACTATTAAAACGACAAATCACATCTGAAATGTGTTACAAACTTTTTCAGTTACTCAGATCTTTGAAAGGCTCAGCAATTGTCAATGCTCCCTTCAGTGTGGAAGGATTCACAGTTATTGGAGGGTTCGTGGTCACTTACTCAGTTCTCAGTAAACAACCTAGCAAAATCAACATCCCGTACTACCTCCTCAACAGGTTTCTGAGGTTAGAACTTATAAAAAACGAATTTTCGTAACTTGATAATTAATAGTGCACATTACATGTAAACTGAAATGAAAATAGTCTCACTCATGTTTTAACTTGTGTGTTAAACTCTCATATCACAACTCTGGGCTTGGGCTTTGTACGCAGTTGCAGACTAGATACATACTGCAAGGCTCATTGCCGTTAAAAGGGAGCGTTCATATTCTACTTACGTATTAAACTGCTACCTACTTGTAATGACTGGCTAATTAACTACAAACTACATCAGTGTTCTCTTCTAACATAGTTTACCAAATTATTCCACTAATTATAGAATTGAATGCGAAACTGGTAATTTCCTTTGTTGCTCTCCCCTACGCAAAGGGCAAGAAAAGTATTGCGATCGAGTAAAAAAAAGTTGGATTTTCTTCGGATATTTACGTTTTGAAGCCTACTGAACCCCAAAAAATTTTTGTAAAACTGGGGCATGGTCCGTGTGGCTGTAGTTCAATTTGCGAGAGAGCGGCTGAACTGATTGAGCTAGTTCTTTTCTACTTTTTTAACGACGCGAAAATAAGGTTATGAGCGATTCCATCGATTGGAAAGGGGAGAGGGGGATCAAAATGTACTAAAAACTAAGGGGTTTCGCATTTTTATCGAAAACGGCTTTAACGATTTTGATTAAACTTTCAAATTTTCGTCTACTAACTAGTACCCAACTTTTCTTCTCCATAAATATCTCTATGGAAATTTGGTAAACTGAGATAGAGGCATATGAAGCCAAAATTGGTTTGTTTACTTTTTGGCCAAACTTTAACGATTATCATCAAACTCACGTTTAGTGAATGTAGTTGATACCTGTTCATTGTTCTGAATAAATGTTTCGCTGACAGCTTATTGAACAGACAAAAACCGAAAAAGTGGTGAAAATGGTGTTTTTTTGGAACACTTTCGTAATTTCCAGAGTAACTGCTCCACAGGATTTGATCAATCTTACGAAGTGTATTCTAGCAACATATACGTTTATTTCGTTCCCTTCTTCTATCTGTTGAACGGAGATGTAAGCATGATGGCTCGAGGAACGAGATTCGTCGAACATTAATTTCTCATTTTTACAATTTTTTGAATGATATTCCTATGATTTCGATCAAACTTACGCGGTACTCCTGATTTCTATAAATGTTTCTGTAGAAATGCGTTAGGCGAAGCATTTATTAGCAGGTCGTCGCATTCACTGGGGGCAAACAGTTACTAGTGGATATTGAAATTTTGGAAAATTATGACGTGAGTACCGCAGCTCTAAATTTTACTTTCCTTGGCTCTACGAAGTGGAAAGGAAAGTTGTGTAACTGGCTAAAAAAAAAAAAAGTTGAGTTGTCTTCAAATCTGAAAAAAGTCTAAAAATCACTATTTGGAAAAATGGTCTGTGTGTCTGTGAACAAGATTGAGCAAAAATGGCTGAACTAAATCATTTTTTATCAGACTAATTCAAAACGAGGAACGCGAGCCTTCTCGAAAACAAAACCCCCCCGTATCTTACATCACCTCTGAACTGATTGTTCAATATTGGTTGCGGCACGAGTAGGAGCAGCACAGCAAATTCCAGAACGTTAGCGCCCCCCCCCCCTCCCCGGTCGCGTAGAACTTTGTTATAATGGAGTGAAAAACAAATTTGACTAGTGGGTAGACTCAAGAGAATCACTGAATGCATGTGAGGCCAACGAAAGTTATGTGATCGTACCACATATTTTGTCAAGTTGTTTTCACAGTGTGAACTTCAATTTCTTTTTTTTATACATAATTTGGTTACTTCGTTATCTCAACGACGTACGAGCAGCACAAACTCAAACTGTCGAAAAACCTCAAATTGAACTCAAATGCCCATGTTGTCACAAGGCTTGTCGTGCGCCTTTTCCATTTATCGAAATATGAAAACGTAGTAATTGTCTTCTTTTTTTTTCTTCTAGAATCTATCCTACATACATTATCGGATTGATTTTCATGTTGTCATTGTCAGGAACTTTCTGCGACGGTCCGTTGTGTGATAACGTGATTTACGCCAGACAAGATACGTGCAAACAGGTCTGGTGGACAAACGTTCTACTCATTAATAACGTTTACCCTGGTCTTACGGGATCGGTGAGTGTGCTAACTACTACACTTATGACATCGCTCAACCTCTGTTGCTCCCCGTATTACTTTCCACTACCAGAAGGGAAGGAAAGTATAGTAATCGTGTTTAAAAAAAATTTGGGTTTCTTCAGATCTTTACGTTTTGAGGACGACTGAGTCAGTAGTCAGTCAAAGGTTGTGGGCGATTTCGGTCGACGGTGGGAGGGGGGGGGGGACCAAAATGTACCAAGAACTAGGGTTTTTCGCATTTTAATCGAAAACAGCTCTAACGATTCTGATTAAACTTTCAAATTATCTTCTACCAATCAATACCTAACTTTTCTTCTTTATACATATCTCCATGAAATCCACGGTGAACGGAGATATAGGCTATAATTAAGCAAAATAGGTTTTTTACGCTTTTTCGCAAAACCGCTTCAACGATTTTCACCAAACTCTCATGATGTTTTCCAATAGTTAGTATCTACATGCTGTCCTCAGTAAATGTTCTTCTGAAAGTCCATGGAGCAGAGATAAAAATTAAAATGTGTCGAAAATAACGTTTTTTCGAACATTTCCGTAAATTCTGGGGTAACTGCTGCACCAAATTCGATAAAAGTTCGATATTTGTTTTCATAAAGGTTTCTGTAGAAATGCGTTGAATGAAGATATAGCACCCGCATCTGTAGTTGGTGTTCGATCTTACAGAGGTGGCGGAAAGTTGTGTGTTGCTACGCACCGCTCGTTGTTGTACTACAACTGCTTCCAGAGTCAAAATCATGCGTTGTTCGGCTTATAAACAAAATACGCTCCATGTGAACGACTATTGAAGCCCATCATCCAAAGTCTATGTTCAACCCATCACCTTAGATTACGTTTCACACAGAATAATACAGTTTAGAGGCTGGGTTTTGTAAGCAAACGTTATCTTGTTAACAAACGCCCCATGTCATTTCGTCTGACGGAACTGGAAAGTTCTCAGTTATATATTTTTCAACCATAGGGAAGTACCGACTGACTATGCCAGTTTCCAACCACCTTCTCTCTCACTCTCTCTCTCTCTCTCTCTCTCTTTCTCTCTCTCCCTCTCTCTCTCTCCCTCTCTCTCTCTCCCTCTCTCTCTCTCCCTCCCTCTATTTTATGCAATATTTTAGTCGTAATAATATGATGAAAAATAAGCCTAATAAAAATAAAACATTTACGGAGTTACTTACATGTAAGTCCCTTAAAAACAGACGACATTTGTTTTAAAATAACTTCGTTTTGCACAGTATAAAACTTGCATTGAGATGCGCAATGACTACTTGACAAACGATAGCAAAAAAACCCACTAAATTAAGATCTTAAACTATTTCTAACTGGAGAAAAATACGACCAAGAAGAAGAAAACTGCAAAAAGGAAAGGGTCGTGTGAAAAAAGCAGTTACATTTGGGAATGGATAGGAGAGAGACGGTAAAGTCCTCACGCAGTTACCTAGCCTCGTCTTACTGACTCCAAACGAGTTTCCAAATATTCCTGAGAAATACAGGCATTTTGCACAACCCAACAATTTTGTTTGGGATACTTCAGAACTGGAGCGAGCCCTTTAACAGTTTTGAAAATTATATTTGACGAAGTTTACTGGTTAGGTTAGTTTATTCGAAATATTTTGTAGTATGCGACAAAATAAATACGTAATTATTAGCATATAAATATGTTATGAGTAATGTCCATCGTTTACAACGTATGCACGTACTCACGTGCAGTTTAGTGTTGAGATATTCCAAAAGTTAGTATTTTGAGAAATTTATACAGTTTATGTAGTAGAATAACGGCCTGCAGTCTGCCCGATAACTGGCAGCCAGCTTAAGGTTCGGCTTTCCATTACCAGATCGTTTGCAACATGAGATTGCGTTATTTCACTTATAACGTTGTGACTTCATTGCGCTCAACGTGAGCGTAGCTCTGTCACAAGAAGCTGTATGTCACAATAAAGAGAAGTGTGTATCATATTGTGATTGCCCTGCGATCCGTCAAACGAATAGCAAGAAAAACCTAGGAGTTCAAATAGACCAAACTATCTCACGGGAATCCCAAGTTGAATATGTAAAAAACAAAAAAAAATTAACGCCTACGTTCTTTAAAATTAGAAAGTTAGTGTATGATAAAACAAAAACGATATCGTCCAAATAGTAATTGGAACAAGGTTTATTTGCACTTACATTTGATCAAGTTTTATCACTACAAATCGGGAACTAAGTAGGAGCGGGTGATGCCTCGATCGGAGAACCGCTGGTTTACGACTGACAACAGCAAAGTTTCGAGTGAATTGGGGCATTTGAGGTGCCTAGCCAGCATAAATGCCCTGGACGAGCCTTGCTAAATCGAAGAGTTCGGTTCGCCCCAACAGATCCTCATCATTTCCATTCTCATTGTCAGACTCAATACTCTCAATACTCTTCTACCATCTTGACATGAATATTTGTGGAATAATGAGAAAGAACTGGGTGTCATTCAGCAGAACATTACTGGTTTCAATCAGTTGTAGAAATAATGTTCTTCGATGAACGAATTATACGCACAAACTCGACTTACACCCTGGATTTGTCTGAGGAGATTGAAAGTTGGTTTAAATAATGTATTGCAATAAGCAGTCAACTCATAAGTAATTAACAGCGAAATTTACAAAGAAAATGAAACTAAGAGAAATTATATTTCCACTTAGAACCTGTCAGAGGTGCCTACCATTACTAGTACCATTGACGAAATAATAACAATATTTATATATGCCAGTTCTTATTTCTTTATTGAATTGTGAGTGAATACTAATACTCCCCCCCCCAAATTGTACAATTCTTGCAAAGAGTAACGCGCAGCTTTCTTTGTTTACAGTGCATGTCACACACATGGTACGTTGCGGCAGATATGCAGCTTAATTTATTTCTAACACCCCTGCTAATTGTTGGTTTAAGATGGAACAAAAAGACCACTGTGTGGTGCATAGTGGCCACCGCAATAGGAGCGGCTGTCTATATATTTTACCTTACAGTTCTGAGAAATCTTCCAACTGAAACACTTTCGTTTGACAGGTAATTGCTCACATTGAAACTTCTGTTTGAAAGCTGAAAAGCCCGACTTCACTGTATCCAGCCATAAACTCAAAATTATTTGTGCAGGTGAAAAGGGAAGTTAAATTATCATATGCTGAGTTGAAGTATTTCGTGTTGAAGTAAATCTAATGTTTTACACATTAGAAAAAACGCGTACCAACCTTCCACCAGGTAGTCATTATTAACACGCAATGTTTGCCTACGAAGTCAGAAAAAGAAATTTACACACGTTTGGAAGCACATGATTCACAGAGCGACAAACTGATGTTATACCTAATCAAGGTCAAGTTGAATCCCCTATATTTCATATCAGTAACTCAAAACTCTAAAAAAAAAAACAAAAAAAACACACACAATATTCGGTAGCATGTATTGCAGTCTCTTGCAATGAGTAGAATATGCAGTGTAGCTCAATATAGAGGATGTAGTGTTTATGAAAGCGTGAAAAAACACACAATAATGGGTCTGTGTTGTTGTATTGTGCGTTTCATCATAGTTAAGAATGAAAAGATCATCATCAATCGAAGTACAATACATTCTAGAAATATCTCATATTTCTGCACTCACAAAACGCTTGAACGCTTGATTTTCTCAATTCTCTTTTCAGGTTTGAAGATGCAGAAAGATATTACAATTCGCTATATACACCTGCATATGGACGGATACCATCTTGGTGCATCGGCCTGTTATTTGGGATTTTCACGTATCATCAGAAAACTGAGAAGTTATCAGTGTGCAAAGTAGGCGCTAGCATCTATTAAGTTGATTATACAATTTTTACGTATGTGCCCTTTTACCTCTTAGAAAGGGCAAATATTGAAGCGTTCATAGTGAGTTTGAAAAACGTCCATCTCACCCCGTATGACCCGCGTTGTATGTTTAAAGCTCAGCCGACTAAGAAAGGAAGCATGGCAATAACAGAGGCCGAAAGCTTAAAACATTGTTTTTTATGAAGTAATACTTTTACGTGTTTGTTAATTTATTTTTGATCTTTCCTGTGATTGTGGTTGTACTTTGTTGAAGTATTAGGGTCCTTAGGTTAGGTAATTCTCTGCAAAGAAGGGTGGGAACATTGAGTACTCACCTTTCTCATCGTCTACTTGGGTGATTATGTGTTTGCTTTTATGTTGATTGCACGGGCAGTCTCAGGATCTTCACTATAAGAATGCACCGTATGTCGAGAAACTGTGAGTGTTATTCATTTATCTGGCATCAATTTAATTTGCATGAATGTAATTTATCTGGTATGAATGCGAATAGTTTGTATTTACTTTGCATGTTGACGAGTACATTATGATGATGTTAACATTTAAAAATTAATAAAATTGATTTATGTGACGCACAGCGCTGTTGATGAGGAAATATTGTAATGCTTGTTCACCAAGAAGAATCGAAGAGATTGCCCCCCCTCCCCTCCCCCTCAAATCTCTCACTCTCCCACTTTCTCATTCCATTCTGACTGGTGGCAAAATGGTCTTGTTACGACACTAAGTGTTAGGATCAAATTCTACTTCCTACCAAGAGGTAGTATAGTGAATTCTGGACACAGGGATACTTGTGGTAACACAAAAACTATCAAAGAAATTGGGTTGTGTCCGCCAGTAGGCAAATACTAAAGTTAACGTACCTGTTAGGTGAGTCCGTCTCCTCTGGCTTGTGAGTTACTGTGGGCAAGCGCTTTCGATGTAAAGACATCATCGTCTGGCCGTTTAGTCAGTACTGGAGTCAGTCAGTTGGTCGTGGTCTTTATATACAAAGAGAAAGGTGAAGGGAGTGATGGAGCGTTGGGGAAGGGGCGGGGAGAGGTCTTGTTGGTCAGTCTTGTTAGTAGTACCTTAGCCGGACTGGCTGTGTTGAGGTATTAAAGAAATTGGGTTGTGTCCGCCAGTAGGCAAATACTAAAGTTAACGTACCTGTTAGGTGAGTCCGTCTCCTCTGGCTTGTGAGTTACTGTGGGCAAGCGCTTTCGATGTAAAGACATCATCGTCTGGCCGTTTAGTCAGTACTGGAGTCAGTCAGTTGGTCGTGGTCTTTATATACAAAGAGAAAGGTGAAGGGAGTGATGGAGCGTTGGGGAAGGAGTGTTTGCCTACTGGCGGACACAACCCAATTTCTTTAATACCTAACACAGCCAGTCCGGCTAAGGTACTACTAACAAGACTGACCAACAAGACCTCTCCCCGCCCCTTCCCCAACGCTCCATCACTCCCTTCACCTTTCACTTTGTATATAAAGACCACCACCAACTGACGGACTCCACTACTTACTAAACGGTCAGACGAGGATGTCTTTACATCGCGCTTGCCCACAGTAACTCACAAGCCAGAGAGACGGACTCACCTAACAGGTACGTTAACTTTAGTATTTGCCTACTGGTGGACACAACCCAATTTCTTTAATACCTAACACAGCCAGTCCTACTACTAACAAGACTGACCAACAAGACCTCTCCCCGCCCCTTCCCCAACGCTCCATCACTCCCTTCACCTTTCTCTTTGTATATAAAGACCACGACCAACTGACTGACTCCAGTACTGACTAAACGGCCAGACGATGATGTCTTTACATCGAAAGCGCTTGCCCACAGTAACTCACAAGCCAGAGGAGACGGACTCACCTAACAGGTACGTTAACTTTAGTACAAAAACTATCACCCCGGTACTGGCAGGTGATGGGAACCATTTGTCTGAATTTTTGACGAGGTTTTTAACTGTAATATAAATGGAGATTCGCTCGAAAAGCTTCATCAAAGTTGGAGGACAAAACAATTATCAACTAGAATGTTTGTTAATTTGGGTTGAAAAACATACCTTATTGTGTCCTATTGAATTTCATTTGTTCTTTTTTCACCACGCCTTATTTTTCTGTTGTTCCACTTGAGTTCAGTTTCTAAATGAGCTCATATGTATCTTCAGAACAGTTTAAAACACTCCCATTTACTCAGATTGGATTAAAAGATCTCTCAGAATAAGGTTTTCTTAATCTTGAATTCAACCCCCCAAAAAACGAAGTTCAAATTTGACGTGTGTGTTCGTCGGATCTGTTCAGATTTATGCTACGTGTTTGAAACGAAATACATATTTGCGCTAGCCTTGTACACCAGGCTCAGCGGTTGATCTCAAACAGATTCTTACAAACATCACACAAAATACGCATTGTGCGCGTTAACTATAATTTTTTTTGTCGTTTATGTTTGACAAGGTTGAAAATAGGGTGTCTTAGAGGTACTAAATATATTGGCTACGTCCAACCAATGCAATTCAATAATCAACGAGCTATATGTAGGTTGATATTTCTTTACTATTGACAGGAATTGTTGACTATCTACTGGATATTATTTGGGCTGTTAACAATATCACCAGTATTAGCAAACCTTCCATTCCAACAAGAGAGCTACACGTACAACAGCATAGAGGCTGGATTGTACAACGCATTAGCAGCTCCTCTGTGGAGCCTAGGGTTCTGCTGGTTGATATTTGCCTGCAGCTCAGGATATGCAGGTGAGGCTTAGTTGTACCAGATTGTTGACCCTGATAGTTTATACTTTTTTTTGAGGTTTGCTGATTAGGCTTGTGCTTCAGGTCAAAAGTAGGCTAATGTCGGAGTACAATAAAGAGGTTATTTCTATAATTTATTCCCATCTTCCCCCAAAAGTTAAATTAAAACTATTATGAGAAAAAAGTTCTAAAAGAACCTGCATTGTACCAAATTGAATCATGAGGCAAACACCTACACATTTTCATGAAAGCAGACCAAAAAGATAACGAATATTTCTGAGTTGCTATTAGGTGGGAAGTTATGAAGACGGTTTCAGTGTGGAAGTTTGTCAATTGAAGTCATGTAGTCATTGTCTACAACATTTCACTTTGTACATGGCTAATTCTACTTACTCAATTCATTTATCACTCAGTTCCTTTGAACTTGGTCAAACAACACGTCACAGCAGCAGGAAGCGGTAGCGCTTACAGTTCCGGAATTTATTGTGCTGCTCATACTCATTATAGAACCATTATTGAGCAATTGGTACACAGAAAATTAATGAGGCTGTAAACACGAATTTTTTGAAGAAGGATAATAATCACTTTTGCAGAGTTATCGGGTAATAACTGTTAGAACTGGTAGTAAGCGAAACGGCAGTAGTTGAAATTCAGGAATTTCTGGAGTGAGCCCCATGTACCTCATGAGCGTTTTTAAACACTCACACTTTAGGTATTCGATTGGACTACAATACCAACTTTCTTTAACTTTCTACTAACATTCCAGCGGTGTTTATAAGGAAAAAGTAAAAAACTGCGCTAATAACGCTTTTCGTCGAAAATTTTGATTATTTATTGTGCTGCTCTCGTCATTTTCCAACGAATGGGAATATTATGATGTGATTGCCATATTGGGAGCTATCAATATAAAAAGTTTAATCAAAATCGTTAGAGCTGTTTTTGAGAAAAAAAAATTTGGTGTTTTGATCACTATGATAACTATAGTTAAATTTCGATGGATTTGGCTCATACCCTCATTTTGGCGTCCCATGGTAATCTGCGGGCTAGATATCAAGTTTGAGCTGATTTGGCACGGTGGTTTTCTCTAAAAATCGTTCACAGACACACATACACACAGACAATTTTCCCAAATAGTGTTTTTCGGACTCAGGAGGGTCTGAAACGTAAAGATCCTTTCTACTTCGTAGAGCCAAGGAAAATAAAAAGAGCAAACTAGCAATGTGAAATAATAAAGAATCTACTTTCTCGCAACTTTGCTCCATTTAGATTATAATGCACGATGAATGTATCTTAGTTAATTCTAGGGGGCCATAACAATGATAAATTCTATGTGGTCGGCTAGACGTTATCTGTCGCAATAAAAGAAGGAACATGTACTCGCATCCTCTAGCAATTCCACGAGATCCAGTTAATAAATTCACTCAAATATATGATTTTTATTAATCCTACTTTTATTGAACTAACATTTGCTCAACTAGAGAAGCTGTATACACTGAAGTACTTAATTTTAGATGGAATCAACAGCTTTCTGTCAGGAAGCCTATTCAAGCTGTTGGGAAAATTGTCTTACTCCACCTTCTTGGTTCACAAAATAGTCGTCAACTACTATTTTTCTGGCATACGCACTCCAATCTACGTTTCACTGGCCAACCAGGTATTCAACTTCGTAACGTATTTTTATATTTCTCACTTTTATTTGATTTTGTTATGACTATTATAAATTTGCTTTCAACTAGCTTACAATTCAGAGTAAGTGCATATTTTTCCTCAATTCCCTTCATCCTAGTTTTTGTTTCACCGGCCTGATATGAGAATCTCCCAAAAATCAGCAATTTAAAATATTCGTTCTATACTCGTTTTGACGATGGAATGAATAATCACAATATTTGTGGGTAAACAATATTTTTTGTTTTTTCCCTGTTTTTGTAGATATAAAGGCTGTTTGTTTTGCTGACAGTGGAACATCCAACATACAGTTACAATTGTCTATGTGAGAAATCGGCGCATCATAATGTAAACCACGCAATTATAAAAATTAACTTTGAACTTTATTGATTGTAATTGCAAAACGCCAATCGAATGGGGAATTGCAATAACTTAAATGGATATGGTGTACGCTTGGCATCATTGGAATTTGGGGAATGAGAACATCTTCATCTTTGAAAGACCCTGTTTGAATCGTTGCTCTACTTACCTTGTTGATGGATTTTTTTACTGTTGCAATTTTTTGGCTGATTAATATTCCACAACATAGCACTACCATTTTAAATTTTAACAATGTGTTGTGAGGGGACATCTCTGGCAGATCAAGTGAGTTCATAACTCTGTTAGATAATAAACTGATTCCATCCGTAAGTATAATTTCCTCTTATAACTACAAGTCCACAATGACAGGAAGCAGGACAGAAACAAAAATGAAACAAAAATCAAAACTATTAGTTAAATGCACGAATTTAAATAAATGAATGAAACGTTATTTAAATAAAACAACAATTATTAAAACATGATGTTTTTTGTGTCCATCTTTCATACAAAACATATTCTCTACTTGTACTGAGCTTGAGAAAGGGTTTGAGAAATAAATGCTAGACGATATACTAAAAAATAGAACAGATCAGCAATTGATTAGATTCTTAGAAATTAGCTTATTAAATGAAAAGAACGTTCTGACCAGGCAGCAGTGATGAGTGACAAAACAAATATGAGTGCAACAGATGGAAAACTAGAATTTCTTAGAAATGGAAGAAAATAGAGTGGGGGACATCTGTTTGGGTTCTATTGCCGATGAAGCTGAGAGATAAAATTATGATCATAGCCAGAAGTTCATGAGTGGGGAGAGATGAAAGGGTAGTTGTTGCTTACGATTCAATATGAGAAGAGAGCCTTAAAAATAGGTCAGTGGGAGGTTTAGAAAAAAGTATAAAAACGTGGCATACTCATGACTCAATTTAAATTATGGAGGTTTGACGATCGACTGACTCGGGAATATGGTTCATTGAGAACCAAGCGTCAGTGGGAAAGGAGTGGAGGGATAAGAGTGAGATAGTTGGGGTCGTCTGAAAGAGCCTGAGATCGCAGCGATGAAGCGGGAGGCATCGACTGTACCAGTAACAACACTCACACTCTGGTTCACTTCGATCAATTTACAAAAATAGTACTTGTTGTATAATTTGTACAAAATATACCAGCAAAGGTTTTGATAGCAAATGACAATGGAAAAAAGAACATTAACAAAGTCACAATTAATACAGCACAGCGAGAACATTAAAGGTTTGTCACATACCAACTCAATAACAAATAAACACCTGACAACAGATGAAACTTTTAATAAAGATTGGCAGGCCTTCCCAATGCTTTAGAGTTCTAAAGACTACTTACTATTTATTGAATGGTGTAGCTCAATCGCCACTCAAAATTAGTTCGATTAAGGTAAATATTTAATTCAGAATAGACATGGACAGCTTTTGTTCTTAATAAACAACATACAAGTCAACATAATGTTTCACATGTGACTAAGTAGTAGTTAATTGGTATGATGAATGCTCCCCTTGCTTCTGGCAGGTAGCCCTGTTGATTGTTCACCGCTCTCAACTACTAAGCTGCTTTCTCACAATCACAAATACATTACTGTTGCGAAAATTATATATGATCAATATTTGTAGTAGGTTGCACATCTTGTGCAGAAAGTTTTGAGTTTTTGAAGTGAACGCAATCCCAGTTAACATGTTTCTATGTATAGATGGTAGTGATGATTGACTAGATTATGAAACCATAATTTTTTTTAATGTGGAGATGAACAATATCGAAAAGCCTTTGCTTTATTGTGAAGGCACTGACACAATATCCTTCATACTTTGCCTCACACTTTATGATTCAAGCAAAGAACCAAACCATTTATTTATCATTGTGTATCTATAGAGTAAACTATCCAATAGCATTGAGTGTTGGGTTCAAAAGCCTTCCGAAGCTTTGGAAAGCAGTATGAACCCTTTTTCAATGTAACAAAAGAATATTGAGAGGATGTTAGATTACTCGCCTCGTAAAATGTTTATTCATGCAACACACGGGTTATATTTCAGGCAATACTAATAGTTGGACTGTCTACTCTGAGTTTCGTTGCTGCCTTCTTCGTCTTCTTATTTATTGAAGCTCCATTCTCAAATGTCACCAAGTTCATCATTCAATGGTGTAAGTTGATCTCATGTTCAATTTCAATGCCTTTCTAAGAGTTTAGACAGTGTTTTTTTTTTTTGTTTTTTTAATCAGACCTGCAATACTAAATGATAATTCTAGAATGTGCAGGTACATATTACAATGAAAGAATATTTTTTACTTTTTTTCTCTAATGTCTCTGGAAAATCTTTAAAAGCCTTGCACAAGGCTGGGAAGGTGCTACAGACATTCTGTTTCATAAGAGGTGCGAGTAAGTAGCAGCTATCACCCTGCCACCTCACTGACTCCATTAATTGTGGACAGTGCCGGATGTACTGTGTCCAGTTTTTTTTTTCCACAGGTGAATTAAGGAGATATATAAACCATGTCGCTTGCAAAACGCATCCAGATGTGAAGTGGCTAGTACATTTTATTTTGATGTACAGGGTTTTGAACGAAGGAAAAATAGAACATAGTATCATGCCAATTTTTAAATCTCGCGATACAAGTATTTTTGCAAAGAGCACTGTTGTCAGGATTTTGCAAAAGGCTTCGTTTTTATTGGGCCTTCGTATTGTAGTTACTGACTTTTATTTTTATGTTATATTTTCATTATGAATCGCGATACTCATAAAGCTAGTGGAGCTTTAAACCAGAAGTTGAAAAAAGCTAGGGAGGAAAAGTTTCAAGAAGTAATTTTAAAAAACAAAAAAGTAGGGAGTTTTTTCAAGTCCACGCCAGTTTGTGAAGCTAACAATGTAAGTCGTGCAGTAGTCAATACTTTGAAGTCACGGCAATGGTTTGAAGTATTTTTGTTATTCGTAAAAACTAGACAGAAGATTAGCACTCTTTTCACGAATAGGGTAGTACACGGAATTTATAGGTTATGTGGGTATGAATGAATGAAGATTAGTGATTAATGCTCGTTATTTGTACACTTAAATGTGGATAAGAATAATTGAATTATATTACCCAGGGGTTGCTTACAAATATAGGCCCAGGGCCGTAACAAACCTAAACCCAGCGCTGTGGAGTGTCCTAACTAAGAGCCACACAGGCGTCAACTCTCCAGATTTCCTTTTACAGCCAACATGTACAGGAGCCTGTGTGTTAATGAGGGCATCCATTTTCCCACACCCGTAGGGTTCAACACGAGTCAAAGTCTACATTGAGTTAATCGCTAGTTGGAGAATTTCTCAGTTAGAAGTTTGTTAACAGTTTGTGCTTGTAGTACTGGCGAATCTGTTTCTGACAAATCCCTTTAATATGGAACCTGCAATTTACTCTGCTGCACTCACCTTATTAGGAGTAATCCTCTTACGCGGTGACGAATTTTTAATTTGATTTTTGTTTCAATATATCGCCAACTGTAAACCAACAAAAACGTAGCATTACTGATGGAATGCAGTGCTGAATTTTCTTCGGAAAAGTTTAGGTATACATACTGCATAACCATATATGCACTTTTCATGCATCATAACACTATCAGCATATAGTGAGCTAAGATTTTGAAATTCTCAATGTGGCTTTAGACAAGCCTGCGTTATAAACATGTTAACTTTGAAGTGTGTTCCATTTTATCGTGGTTTCTGTGTATAAATAGAGAAATTTAATTGATTAATTAATTGAAGGACTTTTTTTAAAAGAGGGGGAAAGTGGGAACAAAGATGGTGTAAATTTGAGCGAGGGGGACTTTTGCAATGGCATCGCACTTGAGGAAAAAACCTCAGGGCGGACAAAGATATTTTCGAAATTAAAACTTGCAGTTCGCAACTTGTTCAAAACTCCCATTGAAATTTGCCGCAGGACGATGGGGGTAAGTTGCATATTCCACTATTTTTTGGACGTGCATTTTCCATATCGGGTCACAAATCTAGTCCTAGTTTGACGAGCCAGTTAACCCTAAATGTAGATATTCCAACAACAAAAAACGCTTTGTCACACAGAACCACACGATGGTCAGTAGAACAAAGAACAGGAAGAGACTAAGGAGTCAAGCTAGCTATTATAATCTTTGAATTTCCAGTTAGCGATTTCACGTATACTTATGAACGATGTAATTTTATAGCTTACAATATAGAGCTAAATTGTCATAAGTGGTTTGTTACAAATTTGTGTTTGTAACTGTTAAGGGTTCCCCAGGTTAATCTAGTATTACCCAATTCTTGACAAGATTTTTGATTAAAGATGTGGAGTCTACTATTTCGCCAAGAGAAATCCGACGTACTGATTTTTGGACATGGGAGTAGATTTTTCGTCTAAACCGATCTGACGTACTAACCTAGAGTTTAATTAGGAAAAGGTGAGAATGAAATATAAGAGTGTCTGAAGTACACTTTGTGCCGTCTGGAAAGTGAGTAAAGACAGAATGAGTGCCTGGGAGTATATATACCGATACCCACTCCCTTCATTACCCTAGGTGAGTGGGAAGAGTGAGTGTTCCCACATCACTGGACTTGACTGTTACGGCTTGCTTCAAGAGGAGCAGAAAAATGTTTCCATTGATGGGAAAATAAGAGAGCAGATTAGGTCTGTTTCATTTCACACTGACACTCTTAAAATACTGACTGTAAATTATGTCGGGCTTTGACCATACGTTGAACCTCTGACAAGAACCTTGTGATCAATAAAGGAGGTTATATCCGCCATTTGTTTATGCCCTAGTCCTTGGCTTATTCCTTCTGCGCTATAGGTCCAGATCCTGTTTGTTCTTCCCAGTTAAGTCTCCATCTAGTATACCTTTCAACAGGGTATACTAGAGAGGTGGAGAGAGAAGTTGACAAATTTCAACCAATAAAGTTGAAGTGCGACTTTCCATTTGTGTTTCAGTGGAGAGAAGTGAAGGCGTTCAGCTTGCAGCCATTCAAACGCAGAAACATCAACAAAAAAACGAAGAGTTTGAGCTAAAACATAGCGATACTAAATTAGCAGGATGTCTCGATTGTTCTTCCATTGAGCAAATAGATGAACGACCCTAGTCCATCTTCCGCCACCTATTTATTTTCTGGTGGACTTAAGTCAGTCTCGAAGACTCACCTAGTAATTAAATGTGTACTGCTATGTACGAAATGCTTAGAAGATCGGAAGAAGGAAATATCAATTACTGTCAAGCAGCCGATTTGTGTTCCCGGTGTTTGAACTAATTGAACTGTAAGAACACTTTATACATACACTAATTGTATGAATTTTACTGATTTCGTCCTCCCAATAAGTACCAAGAAGACTTCAAGTTCTTTTTCAAAAAGGGCTGTAACCATTTTGATCAATGTAAGAATGTTAACAGCATTCTGTATACAATAAAAGTTTAGAGGCAACAATTTTGTTCAAGATCAGAGATTGTCTTTTACTAATCAGTACTAATTAATTGTATTTTGTTTTAAATAAACATTAACCTAGAAATTGATTGAATGGATACATAGACACCTTATCAGGGTATCAATTCGAAATTCATCAAATTCGCATGCAGTGGTGATTTAAGGACAAAGTAGTATAGAAAAAAGTGGAGCCTGATGTTTATCCTGTTGTTTAGTACACATTTCTGTTCCCTATGTTCCATTTAGTTCGGTTAACTTAAAATTATACACTTCTCTTCAACTTCATTTCTTACCAAATTGGTCTGTGCTGTTGAACAATGTATCTCAAACACAGACACCTTTTTACTTTCCTTGGCTCTACGAAGTAGAAAGGAAAGTTATGTAATCGGGTGAAAAAAAAATTCAGAGTTTTCTTCAGATCTTTACGTTTCAGACCCTCCTGAGTCCGAAAAACACTATTTGGGAAATAGTGTGTGTGTGTGTGTGTGTGTGTCAGTCTGTGTGTGTGTGTGTGTGTGTGTGTGTGTGTGTGTGTGTGTGTGTGTGTCAGTCTGTGTGTGTGTATGTGTGTCTGTGAACGATTTTTAGAGAAAACCACCGTACCAAATCAGCTCAAACTTGATATCTCGCCTGCAGGTCACCATGGGACGCCAAAATAAGGGTTTGAACAAAATCCACCGAAAGCTAACTATAGTTATCATAGTGATCAAAACACCAAATTTTTTTTTCTCAAAAACGGCTCTAACGATTTTGATTAAACTTTTTATATTGGTAGCTCCCAATATGCCAACTATACCATAAAATTCCCATGTGTGGGAAAATGATGAGAGCAGCACAATAAATTACCAAAACCTTCGACGATGTTTTTAGAGAAAACAACCGTACCAAATCAGCTGAAACTTGATGTCTAGCCTACAGGTTACCATGGGACGCAATAATGAGGGTGTGGGCAAAATCCACCGAAAGTTAACTATAGTCATCATAGTGATCAAAACACCAAATTTTTTTCTCAAAAACGGCTCTAACGATTTTGATTAAATTTTTTATATTGATAGATCTCAATCAGGCAATGATACTATAAAATTCTCATTCGTGGGAAAATGACGAGAGCAGCACAATAAACTATCAAAATTTTCGACCAAAAGCGTTTTTAGCGCAGTTTTTTTCCTATAAAGTCCGCTGGAATGTTAGTAGAATGCTAAAAAAAAATGGTATTGTAGTCCAATCCAATACCTAAAGGGTGAGTGTTTAAAAACGCTCATGAGATACATGGGGCTCACTCCAGAAATTCCTGAATTTCAACTACGCCCGTTTCGCTTACTACCAGTTCTAACAGTTATTACCCAATAACTCCACAAAAGTGATTATTGTCCACTTCAAAAAATTCGTGCTTACAGCCTCATTAACTATCTGTGTAACGATTGCTCAATAATGGTCCTGCAATGAGTACGAGCAGCACAATAAATTCCGGAAGTTCAAATTAACTGAGTGATAAATGAATTGATTAAATAGAGTTAGCCATGTACAAAGTGAATTGACGTAGAGCTAAGGAAAGTTGTGTGTTGCAACGCACCAGATATTTTTTTTCTTTTCTAACTTGATGCAACTAGGAAACCCACTCTGCAGCCACAAATGGTTCTATTGTATGGGCATACATGAGCCTCCTCATGTCCTCCCAGTTCCACCCCCAGCTGGTGTTCTCTGATGTTGCGTCCCCAACCTCTCCCGGTTGAAGAGCTTAGGTCATACCGGGAGAAGCGCGGATCCTTTTCTCGCCAGTTTGTCAGCCTCCTCATTCCATTCTATCTCTTCATGATCTGGTATCCAACAAAGTGTTGATGTGTTTTCTTTTGCCAAGGTCTTCAGGACAGTCAGGCAGTCCCAAACCAGCCTCAATGTGATGTCGTAGGAAGCCAGGGCCCTATGTGTCTCATGTTTCAGGCCTGTCCGCAGGGCCTGCACACACCCCATCACTGCGAAGAGCTCTGCCTGGAAAAATGTAGCCATCATTGGTATCGCAGTCTGCATTCCTATAAATTCTCACACCTGCTAGGCCACTCCTCACTGATTCGTCTGTATAATATACTATGGCCGCAGCCTCAAGAGTAGGACCACCCCCTTCTGATCTGGGTCATTCATGAATTCAAACCCTGAAGAGAAGCTCAATGTTAAACTTCATCTGTACCAAGTCCCTGACATGCAGCAGAGCAGGCATATCCACCACCTTTTCTTTATGCAGCCCCCTTCTACACCCCCTGACAAAATCCAGTTCCAGCATATGTGCCGGTAAGTAGGTAGCTCTCTCCACATCAATTTATCTATATTGTACTGAGGAAGTTTGGAGATGCTTTAGAAGAGCTGCTGACTCAGGCAAAAATTACGGCAATCGCGCCGGAGATTCGATCCACAATCCTCAACTTACGTCGAGAATTATGAATCGACTGTCTTAACCACTAGACCACGATCAACCGCTTGCCTTTAATAGGAGTCAGTCAGCACATCTCCCCCCCTCATCTTTTAACTGCTGCTCCTGGAGCGGACTCTTTTAAGGAAAGAATTTACGAGAGTTGAGCGAATCCCCGGAAAATCCGATCCTTGATTCGAGAAACGAGAGGGCTACAAGGAAAGACTTTTTTCTTTCGCATTGTAGTAGGCGCGTCGCCCATTTTATTTCCCTTCGCGCTGGAACTTTCACAGCGTCAGCGAATCCCGGACCCGATAACTCGTCTCATTATTTTCTCTCTTAATTTTTTTATTTTTCCCGCTGGGCCTCTTCTTTTTCCTTGGAATGAATTAGTTTTGACCACTCGTTGGGCGCCAATGTACTAAGGAAGTTTGGAGATGCTTTGAAGAGCTGCTGACTAAGGCAAAAATTACGGCAATCCCCCCGGAGATTCGATCCACAACCCTCAACTTACGTCGAGAATTATGAATCGACTGTCTTAACCACTAGACCACGATCAACCGCTTGCCTTTAAAGGGTGTCAGGTGGTACATCTCCCCCCTCACCATTAGCCGCTGCTCCTGGAGCGGACGACTTTAATGAACGGATTTTTTGAGAGTTGAGCGAATCCCCAGAAAATCCGATCAAAGATTCGAGGAACAAGAGGGCGACAAGGAAAGGGCACTTACTTTTTCATTCACATTGTAGTAGGCGCGTCACCATTTTTCCCTCCGCTGGAGTGGTTGATCGTGGTCTAGTGGTTAAGACAGTCGATTCATAATTCCTGACGAAAATTGAGGATTGTGGATCGAATCTCCAGCGCGATTGCCGTAATTTTTGACTGAGTCTGCAGCTCTTCAAAGCATCTCCAAACGTCCTTTCGTAACAATTGGCGCCCAACTAATGGTCGAATTTCTTCATTCCAAGGAAAAAGAAGAGGCCCAGCGGGAAAAATAAAAAAATTAAGAGAGAAAATAATGAGACGAGTTATCGGGTCCGGGATTCGCTGACGCTGTGAAAGTTCCAGCGCGAAGGGAAATAAAATGGGCGACGCGCCTACTACAATGCGAAAGAAAAAAGACTTTCTTTGTAGCCCTCTCGTTTCTTGAATCAAGGATCGGATTTTCCGGGGATTCACTCAACTCTCGTAAATTCTTTCCTTAAAAGAGTCCGCTCCAGGAGCAGCGGTTAAAAGAAGAGGGGGGAGATGTGCTGACTGACTCCTATTATAGGCAAGCGGTTGATCGTGGTCTAGTGATTAAGACAGTCGATTCATAATTCTCGACGTAAGGCGAGGGTTGTGGATCGAATCTCCGGCGCGATTGCCGTAATTTTTGCCTGAGTCAGCAGCTCTTCAAAAGCATCTCCAAACAACCTCAGTACAATATTATGTATTTAGGAATTTTTATATTCTTGATGAGTTATTTACTTACTACCTTCTACTGCTGTTCCTTACTGCTTTACGTAATAACTTCACTGGATTCTTTTTCCAAGGTCCGTTTCATAGACAAGGTTGGTTAGTATCTATTCAATTCAAGGAGAGAAGTTAATTAGATAATCTTAATTAATAACAATATTTTTCAAAGCATTCATTAAAATTGAATAAGATAAATCACAATCATGCTGCGCAAGGGAATAATAAACCGTTATGAAATAATTTAGAACGTTTAAAAAAAACTAAGAAACTAGCTTACTTCCGAGTACTTCACTTTTAGGCCGATACGTCACTCGTGTGCTTATGAAATTCCAAGAGTTTTACCCGATACGGCTATAGTGTGAACTGTTGTCAAATATGCAGCGCGTAAATGTAGAAGAAAAAGAGGAAGGCGGATCAGCTGGGAATCAAAATTCAAGGAGGTTCTTTACCAGTTACATTTTCTTTCGTATTTATTTTCTTGTCAGCCGCTGGATCGCCTTCTTATCAATTGATTCGTTTGGAAGCCCCGTCTGACTCCCCAAACCAACATGTTTTGGCCGTTCATGACTTACTTCAAAACTCCACTGACGGATGTCAGCGGTCCAATGTTTAACCATCAATTGGGTGGCGGCTTCTGCGCTCAAATCGAAATGCGGGCGTATAACTGCTTAGAAGCTTACGGAGACGAGCGCGGTCAAATCAAGTGCAAAGACCTGCTGGACGACTTCTTCGAATGCTCCACTCATACGAAAGAGGTAGGACTTTTATTATTACATTTGCCATCAACCTGATAATCTGACATGTCTGACCTCACCAGTCACATCTGAGATTACCATACTTTTCTCCATGTAAGATGATGTTCAGCTCAAGTTGCCTTTCCTCTGCCGTCTAGACCCCATAAACTAGTGAAAACGGGGTAAATTCCCAATACAATGGCCACGGGTACATTCGCGTGGAACTTCGGTTCGCGATTCGGAACGGTTTACTGGCGTCACTGATACTGGTGGGCGTAACAGTAGCAGTAAGAGTTGAGCAAAGTTTTGTCGTATAAGTGGATGTACACAACGCGCGCGAAAGGAACGGGAAGAATGTAAACAATAGAATACGCGCGAAAGTGAGTCAATGTGGACAAAAAAACAAAAAGTGCGCGCCTAATGCAACAAAACAAACATTGATGACCACAAAAATAACAAAAAATATCACTCACCTCTCAATTTACGTATCCGAACTTTGAGGGGGATAGGCTTTTTTAATCGCCTCGATGAAAGCCTTCGTGAGGTTGGCCGGCAGATGTTGTCGCTGCCAAATGTATTCAAAACCATCCAAGGAACCAGCCTTTGGAGACAATTTCATCCACGCACCACATTCAGGACATTCATACTTCTCTGAGATAAAACCGACACGCATACACCAATCCACAACACTCCGTAAGCCTTCCACTCTCAATCGATGGATCAAATCGGTATTAATTGGCCCATCCATGGCTAGCCGAATAACATCACAAAAAATAAACGCGAAGAGGGCAGTGGGGAAAGCACTAAAGCAGGCGCATCCGGACGGGCGTGAAAAAAATTGGGTACGTAACCAAGAAAGATCGGAAAAAGGCGCATGCGGTGGCGGCAACTCGACAACTGAAGGACAATATTTCGGTTACAACGGAAATTTACCGAAGGGTGGGATTCGCGGTGTGATTCCATAGTTCAACGGTTAGTCGAACGATTTAAGTCATATTTTGAATAATACTAGCGCTAGAAAGTTGCCAGTGATGAAAGTTGTAACTAGCATCAGTATCAGTGACGCTCTTCAACGTTCTGAATCGCGAATCGAAGTTCCACCTGAATGTACCTGTGGCCATTGTATTGGGAATTAGCCGAAAACGGATAGATGTTCAAAACGTTAAGTACCTGATAACTGTAAGTTACGTTGCACGTACCCGAAACGCCCAATAAGAAAAGATTGCAGTCATACGCAATTGTATTAATTGCTAACTGACACGGTAAATAACTTATCAATACCAAGAAGATAGCCCCATAGCCACAGGGCGCACATAAACGTAAACTAGATATACACGTAACAATGATGATTGGTTACAGGCAGTAGATTCCATTTACGAGGAGACTTAAAGACTAAGGAATGCAAATCTGACTTGTACCTAACTACATTTACAATCAGGTTAACAGTTGAGACGAAGTTTGACATATAAAGAACATCTGAGCGTGATAACAGCGAAACGTTACGGAATAAAATATTTTTTGATGAAATTAAGATAAATGATAAATAAATTATTCTTTCTACTGTAGTTCATTTTTGAAGGTGCACATTTTCATTGTTAGTCGAAGACACTATAATTAAAATCCCCCCTAAGGCTGGAGAATCGCTGTAATAATTCTGCGCATAAATCGCTGATCCCAAACTAGGGTTGTCCCTTTTGATTATTTTCCAGTAATGGTTGGAAAAGGATCTTGCAGAACCGTGAGAAACTTAGAAGGGTTTAAGAATTTTACAAAACTCAGCCCTTTGGGCCTTACAGGTAGCTCTCTCTGTACCTTGACTCAGCCAGGGGGCTAGCCCCTTGGAACTTTGAATAGATGCTGCTTAGAGCCTGCAACTAAAATTTGATAACATGGAACATGCTCTAGCTTCTCAGTTGTTCCAATGATCTTCTACCATTTCTCCATTGGTTAGTATTTATTAAACATTCACTCGCCTTAGGCCAACTTTACAAAAAAAAATGAAGAAATGTTAGCGAAATGGATTTTATTTTTCCGGACCACACAATTTTGGTTGGTTTAACACTCTCAATGCTGATGAATCCATATGGATTCATGCTAAGTCTGTGCTCCGGGCGGGTGAATCCTTATGGCATCATGGCTGCGAGAATGTTCCCTTTCCTTTCGAACTTCCGCAAGGGGTAGGGATAGGTCCGATTCGAGTCAGCGTGGCACTAATGTCTTCAGTTGGTTCTGAGGAACACGCGTGTGTCCGCTGCTTGCGCACATTTGTGTGTATGGTTCTACAGGCCGTTTTTCGCAGTTTCCGTGTTGTGTTACACTCGTTGGAATTTTCGTTTGTATACTTCTGATTTTTGGTAAGTTTAACTTCACATAATAGTTGTTTTGCAAAATCGTGTAAGTAACCGTTCATGTTGAGACATTAGGAATATTATTGTTACAGTAATTTTTCAGAAATCATGGAGAAACCAGGGACTTCCACAGAAGAAAAGATTCATCCAGGAAGAAAAAACCTCCATCAACTCGGACGCTCACTGCAAGGTATGCATACCTAAATTCATACCAACAAGTAATTTGAATATTTTCAACTTTTATTGAATATGAGTTTTGCAATTTTATTTTTAGATGACAAAGGGTTCTGGGTCCACTCCAGGAAAAAAGAAGAGAAGTGTGACAACAAAGGACAAATTTTTGCTATCTAGTTTGACGATGAAAAAATACGAGTATTCTTAGTCAGCTACACAGCTCTGACGAAGAAGATTACGTAAGAGGAAAATGCGGAGGAGTTCGACAACGTGTCACCGTCTATCAGAAGATTCAAGGCCGGTGACCCCAATTTTTGCTCCAGGTAGCGACTTTCAAACAACTATGGGACGGACCGCTGTTCGCTTACCTGAAGCATCACCACCAACAGTTGAGGTACCAACCCTCCATTCATTTGTCACTCCTCTGAACACTTCCTCACCAACCGTTTCATTTACAACAGAATCGAACCTCAATCAGTTGCTCCAGTGGACGATTTTTCTGAACCTCCTTCTCCTGCCGAACTTCATGAAATGCTACCTCCAATCCTCCCCCTCACAGAGACGAAGTCATGTTGCGTTTTCTGTATTTTCTTCTGGTGGAAATCCTCCCACACCCCTTTCATCTTTCCAGCACAACTCTATCCTCTCAACCGCCTGCAGAAATTGCTGTTCCTTCTGACGAAACTCTACCTACTTCTCAGCCATCATCTCGTCAATTTATTCCTACTCTCAGCCATCATCTCGTCAATCTACACCTTGTTCTCAACCGTCATCTAGTCAATCTATTCCTCCTTCTCAACCGTCATCTAGTCAATCTATTCCTCCTTCTCAACCATCGACTTCGCGACAAACTCGAGCACGCCGCCTCCTCCCATCGAAGCTCAATCGACTGATCGTAACTACACATGGCATCAAGATCCTCCGTTTAATCGTCAATCATTTCCATACACAGGAGACCCTTCTCTCAAAAAAATTGCCCAAAGGAAATGAGCCAAATCATTATTTTGATTTATTATTTACAGATGATTTTTTCAATTTGATTGTACAAGAATCTAATGCTTTTTCTGAGGAACTTTTTTTTCGCAGGCTCCAAGTCGAGAGCCAGAATTACAAACTGGAAGGATACGACAGTGGATGAAATCAGGAAGTTCATTGACCGTTTCCATATGGGGAACATCCAAATTAGTAGACAGAATGACTACTGGAGTACAAGTGAGCTGTTCAACCTTCCTTATTTTCGAAAACACATGGCGAGAGACAGATGGTTACTAATTCAACAGGCATTTCATCTGGCTCAATCCAGCGCAGGAGTGAACCAACCCGGACGATCCGTTGTATAAATTCGTCCATTGATAGTATATTTTCATGAGACAATGAAGTCTATCTTGGATCCCGTAAGCAGGTATGTGGCGATGAATCCATGGCTCCATGGAGAGGAAGAATTTCGTTCCGGCAGTACTCTCCCAAAAAGCCACAAATATGGCATTAAAATTTACATGCTCACGGAACCAGATGGCCTTCTCCACAGATTTATTATATACGCTGGCGCAGCTGATACCTGATGTTGGTGGTGTCGGACATGCGAAAAGTTGTATTGAAACTGATGGAAGAACTATTGGGAGAAGGTAGGGCTATCTATTTAGATAATTACTACAATAGTGTAGATTTAGCCACCGAACTGCTTGATCAAAAACATACGTAACGGGCACGCTTTTAGGCAATCGGAAGCACAACCCACCAGAAGTTGTAAAAGCCCAATTGAACAAAGGTGAAGTTGTAGAACGTTGGTCCCTGAGGGAATTTGTATTTCTAAATGGAAAGACAACCGAGACGTCCTAATGATTACAACCGAATTTGATAACGAAATGGTACAGACTACGCCACGAAGACAACCAAAATAAACCTAATGTCATTGTTCAGTACAATAAACATATGGGAGAGTAGATCGTACTGACCAACTCCTATCTTATTTCATAATGCATAGACGTACTTTTACGTTGGTACCTGAAAATTTCATTCCACATTCTTGAATTGATGCTGTTAAATTCTTATTTATTATACAAACGTTACTCTCAGGCCCCCAACAAAATCGACCTTCATGATTTCCGCTTGGCAATCGTAGCATACCTTTGCGGTGACGTACCATCTCCGCCACATCGAATCTTCCATCTCGAAATTCACAAACGATAAATTCCCATCATTTCCCAAAATACACGACAAGACTTCCACCAGAACGAAACGATTACGTTGTCGACAATGTTATAAATCCAAAATCACCAAATGGGTCTCTTCTTATTGCCCTGCTGTAAGGGGAACCCGGGCTTTGTATGCTAATTGGTTTCTTGAATTCCACAAGGATCTCGGCTTCACTTTGTTCAAATGATAAGTTTCATTCATCAAAATTTTTGAGTGTTTGAGGATTGGCCACCTCATTTATTTGACACTGTTGATTGTAAGATTACTGTTCATAATTGATTGGATAATTTTTTATTGTCCCTGTATTTGATTGTAAGTTACTGCTCATTATTTATCATGATTTACCTACTTTTGATTCACCATAAACATTGTTATCTTTCCGATTTTCCAAACCTAATAAAAGATTTTTCAAGCCAATTTTGAATAATATTTCACCACTTGCTTACCTTCTACCTTCATCAATAAATAGATAAAGTGGTTGGATCGTACTGTTGATTTGGTTGGACCAAGTAGACTTCAAATAAGGTTTATGCTGAAATATTTCATTTTCAATTCAAGCGCTGACGGCACCCAACAGACGTCAGATGATGTGTTGCGGGTTTGCATACACTGGTTTATCCCCACAGGCGGATGATGCCATATGGATTCATTTTTAAAAAAGCAGTAAATTTACAATTTACGGACTAAATATTCTTCAAAATAGCGTATTTATACACAATTACTTAGCCAGTTTTAAAAAACAAAAAAATAAAAATCCCGCCAGAGGCAATGATTGACAAAACCTGTCACGCGTTGAGAGGGTTAACCTGTTTTCAAGAGATTTACGCAATTTCCATTCTTTCTTTCTTTCAGCTGGGGGTTTAGTTCGTTTTGATGTACGGTTTTCGATGAAAACATCTTTTTCTTGTTTTTGTTGTCACTGAGGAATTAAGGGGCTGAGTGGCGTGCAGGAAAGTCGACTGAGACTAACAGCAGCTGAAGGCTAGGGATAGACAGATACTAAAATGTATAGTCACCTTGAACCTGTGAAGGTGCAAACGATTTGCTCCAGTGCGTTCAGAGCCCTGTTGGCAGGCTGCAATTTGTTGGTCTCTGGTGACCCAATGGAAGGAGGTCCTGGGAGGTTAATAATATCGGATGGAGATGGTTGTTATACTATAGTCAGTAGCACCTGGAGCAATGTGTTGTGTAGTAGTGGTGAAGCACAGAGGTTAGAGGGGAGAGTCGAAGCCATGCTGAGGAGCATACTACAACTTTTGGGCCACTACAGCATCTTTTTACCTTTGTTAGTTCTGTGTAAAATCTTTGAGATGATGCTCATGTGGCGGTAGAGCTCTGGAAGCATGGGATAGTAAGATTCGAACCTGCTGTGACTTTTTCCATCACTTGCAGACAGAGTATTGGTGCATATCGTTAAGCTGATTATATTTAGTCCTGCCATAAGTTCTATTACAAACGTTCGATGAGCTGAGTACCTCAAACATATGTTATTATTGCTTATCTCAGATACGGAGCTAGAAATTACTGCTCTGTTCTTGTTCATTATTCGTATCAGTGAGATGGAGAGTGAGCTCAAACAAAATCGCCTTGCTGTCGTTGCCCTTCAAAAGGCAGGTAAATTCAATTCTGAAAATTTCCAAACCCTGAAATTGAAATCGATCGTTTCAGTTTGTCAAGGATAGACCATGATTGTAAGTTGTAGCTGGTTAACGATGAGGAAAGTTATTGAAGCGGTCCAAAGCCGAATTCAAAGAAATCCACTTCGAAAACAGAACATCATGTTTCTTCCCTATCCATGTCCTGGCTTATCATAAATGACCTCAAGATGAATGCCTATCAGAGAATGACTGGGCAAATGCTCACAGTGGCTTTAAAACAAATTAGAACTGAAAGAACCAAAGCACTGTTGAGCAGGTACAGTGGTCATTGCAACTTTTTTTATACGGATAAAAAGATTTTGACCATTGAACAAAAATTCGATAGTTGAAACAACAGGATTTATGCCTGCAGCTCTTGGGAAGCTCAAGAAATAATTAAAATTCAGGGGAGGTCAAATGAGGGCACTATCCTTCAGTGGTGGTAAGGTGAGGAGTCCGCTTTGATGCCACCACAGAGCTTCGTTTTTGCGAACAAGAAGTTAAAACTCGAACCAGAAACTACCATGAAAGTATATTTGAGCAAGTAGTGAAGTATCTGAGTGACACGCTGTTCGAGGGAAAACACTGGATCTTCCAGCAGGACTCTGCTCCAGCCCATAAGGTTCGAATGACGCAGCAGTAGTAGTAGTAGTATTCCTGAGTTCATCACTGGTTCAGACTGGCACTCAGGAAGCCTGGATTTGAACCCTTTTAGACTACCAGCTTTGGTAGTCTGGAGCTAGTGGCTTGTCACGTAGGGCATCATAATTTGAAGTCTTCACTGGTTAAAGCTGTTCACAATGTTCCTCAGGATGTGCTGCATGTCAAGAGGTCAAAAGGGTGTGTAAAGACCAAATGCGGACATCTTGAATGACACATCATTTTGGTTTATCATTCTGAATAATAACCCTATGTTTTCGGCCACGAAACATTTTTTACAACCCCCCCTCAAAATTTGATACTTTACGTTTCAAGACATGGAGATTCTAACGTGGTCTAAAAAATTCGTTCTTTCGCACAAAAATCCGATTTGGTATCTAGTTGTGCCCGCCATCTCGGCAATCCGATCGGACAAACCCCAATATGGGCAAAAAATGGTTAAAAAAATTAACGAATCGCAGTATAATCGCAAATAAGCCATGTTTCGTATCATTTTCAAGGCCCGCAACTCGGAACGCCCTTTGGACTCGCAACGCCCTGCCAATTGCCGAGCGAGGGTTCGCTGGAAGCCCCCCCCCCCCCCGGTACCAATTTCCTTCCCCAACTCTTTTTGACCGCCGGGGTAACAGACGTTTACGGGCGTCTGGTTCCGTAGTTCCATCGTAGCCAGGTCATGTTTCGTATGGTTTACTAGTATTCGATGCTGAATCGAATGGGATGGGTCTCGGAGCAGTAATACTAGGTCAAGCTGTTTATGATAATAATAAACCATTGTGTAATAATTTGCAGGGTTTTTTCCTTGATGACAGTTATTGATTTCAAAATAAAATAACTTAACCAGAGCTTCATGAATGACATTATGTATCAGTGATTTTTTGCTTGTAACACAACTTATGCCAGGACTAGGTAAGACCTGTCAAGTTAGTGTGGATGACCAATGTTAAATTCAAGAGAGAGTTGAGTGTGGTGGATAGAGGAGTACATGAAGAGTTTGAGCTAAGTTGACTGTCGTGTGTGGTTTGAGCTCAACAAAGGAGTATGAAAAGGGCTTGTATGTAACATGACTAATCAAGAGTATGAAGCATGGAGAGCAAAGTATGAGAGTAACAAAAGAGGTACATCACCAAGGGGCTAATGTGGGCTGTTGGCCACAGATTTGGCTCAATGCATCGAACATTACCTAATTGGGCAAAGTAAAGTTGATACCTCATACAAGCTAATGGGGTTTCTTGCAAGCGGCTTGAAGATCATTAAATAGCGATCTGCAGTATAGCTAATGCCTCCAATTATACAATCTTCATATTATGGTTCACTTTGAGGGATTGAGTTTAGCATTGACGCTTGTTCAAGAACTTATTGTGTTGCAAAATTTATTCGTATACTCTGTAAAACTTCTGTTCTTGTTACAGTTTCAACGCGTTGCAGAAATGCTCAAGGAAAGGGAACGACAGGTCAAGAATGGCGAGCGCCAGTATGCTGAAGGTCCCAAACATGACAGTTATCAATTATAAATTAGTTGTGAGTTGAAAGACATTGTCATAGATGGAATCATTTGCATTGAATTGGTGTGTAGACATTGAAACCTGCACAGAGTAACATGAATGAGTCAACGTTTTTGTTTTTTTTTTTGTTCATGTTTCGCGGATATTAATTTGAAACAGCAAGTTTGTGTCTACTGAGGAAGTGTTAAATAGTTTTGTAAATAAATTGAATCGCCACAGTTCTTTGTTGTCGCCTTCAATCAATATCTTCGACCCCACTACAGTTAAACGACTGAATAACTCTCTTGTGACAACAACCACATTTTTGATTAGTTACGAATTTTACAAATGAATCGATTAAAGGCTGCTTGGTACCAGTCACCATTGATCACTCACGCAACAGCTGTGGCTCACTATTGTAGAAGCTATAGTGGAGCAGAGCGTGATTTTTTGTCTCAACCATTCTGGAAGTATAAGTGCAGGTAAATGAAGTCGGCTATACATTGAAGTCGCCATGTCTCATAAGGATCTAGCTCAACTAATCTTTTTTTATGAGATAAGATGGTTGAAGGAAGAAGTTCAATCTAACTTATCTTGTCCGTTTAACAAGAATTCCCGCCGTACTCGTTGTTTGTCCGCTGCTGCCAGTATTATTTCGTGAAATGCAATACATAACAATGGAAGTCAATTTTCATTCTCCTCAATGGCCATGTCAAGATGTGAGTGGCTCGTGATCATTTCTAGCAGCTTAGTGATCTGCTGAAGCGCAGGCTCGTGCCAGCACACTACAAATGGACTATGCCAATCACTGCTCACCTTGCTGCAGTTAAGGGGGTTAACTCAGGCTGTCAAAAATTTATCGAAACCCTCATGGCGCAGATATCGAGTCGCACATACCAACAAAAATCTAAATACAAATCAATAATGTCTAAATAAAAGTCAACAAATTCGAAATGAGATTTTCTCGACTGTTTCCAGCAAATTGGTTCAAGCTGATTGAAAATGAGCAGAAATACTTGGCACATTTTTATTACGAATGTATACAATTTTAGAAAACATCCAATGTTTAGCAAAACACACACACGATGAATGAGTCATTCTTAATCACAGTCTCTTTTGATGTCAGGAAAAAATATTCTAATCACAGCCCACATCTGACAATTTTTTTTTTTAGTCGTCTTCTAGTAATTTTGTACTACAACTGCAAATGAAATTACGTTTCTAATACTTCAACCATGAAGAAGGATCAAATGATGCAAAAATGAATGCCATAGTACATGGTAGTTGATGAAAAGTATATCATTATTGTGTGACACACTATTTCTCTTCTTGAGAGCAGTGCTAGATGAGATTGAGCCAATGCTTGAGATCCTTTTATGTAGTGTAGTATGAGCATAAAGGAGTTGTGTGATAAAAGCAGAATGTGTTGATGATTGTGGCGTTATTTGGTGATGACAAATGTAGACTGAGGGTGTCAGCATGTCATTATGGTATTATTTGTATCCCTAAACATTGAAATGCAGAACACTTCAGGAGCTACTGATCGAGAGTTGGTTTGTAAACCAATTTTAGAGTAGTTCATCCTACGATCAGAGTCTAAAAGGTATCCAGCGGTGAACTGATGTAATTATAAATACTGTGTTGCGTAGTTATGAGTATACTGGACCCTCACATTATATATTGTGATATTTCCTCTTATATCTGAAAGTTTAGAGGGAAATCATGCGTCACCACTGTCAAAAATATAAGGTCAGGCAAGATCAGAGGAATTCAGCAAAACTGAGATAAGCTAACTTGGAAACACTACCGTGCTGCCTCAACAGTACACCCAAGAAATTGGTTGTTGATAGAGCTTCATCGAATGTAATTTCTGATTGGCATTAAGAGCAACAAATTGAAAATTTGCATCGATTATTTAATTTGGCGTAACGAGTATTGATGTTTATCTGAACAAGTTCGACACAGTAAGTTGGCTTCTAAAACGTTGAAGGTTTTTCGAAGAATTTGTTTAGATACAACAGATTATAATTTTGTTTAACAGATTGTAGAACGTAGTCAAGAATAACAAAACACAGCTATTGGTTGCGGATGGATACCTTGTCAGTTTATCTGAACTGCTGGTTGGTTATTTATTTTTTTTAAACTAAGATATTAAAATACATTTCATTTTTTGGTATGCTTTGAATTTTATTTTCATTAGAAAATTGCAGAACAATATGTATGGGTTACGCTATGTATGTAACGAATCTTTTAATACACAAACTGGCACAATCATGTTTGCAAAGAGGGGACACCATTTTTTGTGGCTTTTCTTTTAGAGACGCACTATATGGGAACAAATCCGATATTGATTAGTAAAACACGTATAATAAAAACTGTTGGATTAGTTTTCAAAGAATGTTTGAAAAACCTACGTTTGTTGTCTAGTGACTAAAGTTGTGAACTGCGCATCAGTCTTCAGTGGGATACTATCATCTGCTACCTCAATACCTGCAGATTTGATTGATTCGGTTGGGCAAAATATGAATACCTATCCAATGATAACAGAATAGGGTTGTCTTATTCATTGGCAATAGTGCGGGAAAGATTTAACCTGTCATCAATCAATACAGTTATTTCTAGAATGCTTCGTAGCTAGAGAACATCAAGGAGTAAACGAGCTCTGATGACTGCTTGTCTCTCATTTCAAGGCCTTTTACCATTACCAATACCATTACCATTATAATCAAAAGAAGGTTGAAAGCCTTTGATAACTCAGACAATTCAACCGCTTTATCTACTCTTGTGATTCATTGGTTATTTTTTCCAAATAGTTTCAGAATCAAATTTATGTTTATTGATTACGGGTGAACTGCACCAGTATCATTCAGGAGAATGCTTCATGCCCTTTCAATTTTCCCAATATTGAATCGAATATCCGTTGATGAACAAGCAATTAAACTTCTTGTAATCTGTAAGTACTGCCCTCACAGAAATGTCATTACTATAAGATTTGTTGGTTACTTGTAGCAACCTCCCCGACTATTTAACATTTAATTCATAACACGTAAGATGCACACTCCTAACTCAGCCAATACATTTTCATGTATGAAACGTGGCCTGAGTAAATCAAAGACTAACGCAGGGAACTTTGATGAAGTCTTTTCTCCCGACCTTAGGCTCTCCAAAATGGACTGTGATCTGAAAACGACCTACAAACATGTACATCTAGGCTACTGCACCCTTAGAAATGCTAGTCGTACTAAATAGCTATAAGTCACCCAAATAATTCATTGTAATTATCAAATGGCAAATTTTGCTCTGCTGATCCTGCCAAATTTTCCCTTCCTGATTTGCTCAGCTCATACCACATTCGACGAGAAGATGAACTTTCTTCATTTCCTTTAAAGAAAATAACGAACAAAGTTAAAAAAAGTTCCCATACTACGTTAGTTACACCACATCTTGAATAAATGTTGACAGCTAGGCTACTGCTTCATAAGCACGGATCATCTCCAAGTATTTTGATGAAACGAATTGCGTTAAGGTTCTATTGAGGCTGAATTATTAGCATTATTGAGATACGGTAAATGTCAGCTAGGATGAGAAAGTAGCGTGGCATTTACTGTAAAAAAATTAGAAAATGATCCAAACACCACCAGTTTTTTTGTACACTTTCATTTTTACTTCCATTTTGCATCACCCAAGAAATGAATGTCTTCAGCCATTGAATAACTAGGTATGAAAGCAACGATCTTGTAGCTTGTAGATAGCCTCATGATGCGGCTCTCATTCATTCAAGGGAACACCTACACCATCTGATTTACACATCCACAAGCACAAGGCCAGCACAAACAGCGTTGAAACACCAGTTCTTTGTTAACCACACACACACTCTATGCACAGTTGTTCAAAATCACCCTTATCAAAAATTCCATTGAAACATTGGTGGAGCCATTTTTAAGAAAAAAAATCACTGCTCATATCACTACAGTTTGTTTTCAGTAAATTTTGCTTATTACATTATTGTGGTACCATCTTGAGGAATGTCATGTAGGCTGATCAGGTTTAGCTGCTTGCACGGATCACAAACACTTGCACGCATACACAATGGTCCATTTATAAGTTCAACTTATGATTTTGTCTTCAATAACCTTTAATTTGTCTATGAGCCATGAATGCTGACACCGTTCCAGGGGCAACTTGGTCATAAATAGCACCTATATTTTGTTTTGAGGAATTCAAACTGTAACACGAGAGATGAGCAAACTTCGGGTTCTTCACTTTTGGCCATGACAGTTGAAGGCAAGGAACAGATATAACACAAACCAATCAGATTTTCGATGAGCTAACGCGTTAGTTCAAGTCACAATGAAAAAGGGGTGTAATGTGAAGTGCAATGTGAGATTTCCACAAAGCAACTATTGCGTTACTCAATATGGTATGCAGTTGCGGTTGTGGTGGTTGCGTTCTGGATATTGAGATGGTAGTAGATTAGAGCCAAAAGAGGACCAAAAGTGTTGTTGGCCAGCAGTCACTATATTAGACTGTATAAGGGGGTGGTTGCGAGAGAGCCAGTTTGACTCTCGGATGAATAAAGTAGAAAAGCAATTGGCAACTGAATATAGAGGGGACTTGACTCACCTTGTGATGTCTTACAGGTGCTGGCACTGTACCAACTCCAGATAAGGCACGACAATGACACAAGGTAACCCCTGGAGACGTTGATGGGAGACAGCACAGCAAAAAGCTATAGTTCACGAGTTTGAGTGGACTCATTTTCAGCTCAAAGAACCCAGCTGTACTGTAACATCAGCTTTTGAGCGAATTTCATGATAAAAGCAACACAAACACGGAGTTTCAGCAGGCAATACGAGAGATGGGGTTTGGATGACTTTTTCATAATAGGAAGCCTGTGATAACACAGGAGGCAGCAATTATGCCCCTCTTAGGAGAGTAGTTCTGTGGCTAATGGCTCACCTGTGCGCCACTTCACGCCAGCACAGACAGATACGGACACCTATGCAATACTTAACTTCTTGCTGATTCTAAAGAAATCAAATTAAGAAATGTGCACTTACACAGATAGCAGAGCTAATAGGTAATCTTCGTTGGAATTTCAATCAAAATATCGAAGGATTGGTTCTTTTTAAAATTAATAATTCTCAGATATGCACTTGATAACCAATTCCCTTAATCCTCCAACTTCCATGGCAGCTGCAACTCTTTCTTTGTCGTTTATTTGTTTCCCAACTAGAGTAAGCAAAAATACTCAAAATGATTAATTTATAACAAAATGTGAAAGAGGTGTGACAATTCATAACACTCATTAGAGTTCATCTCAAAAGCCAATACGAAGAAGTGAAGTTAGATTAAGTCTAGATGGCCTAGAGAGTTTATACTATCCCTTTGCATAAATAATGAATGCTGAATGTCAGAGTAGTAGGTGAACTTCTAATTGAGGAAGTTTGCCCTACTTTTTTCAAGCTCTACTATGTACATTTTAGTGGGGCCTCATCTCAACAGCTCAAGCCCACTCTACACAGACGTTACCTTATGAGAAGAGTTCACACCCAGTAACATTGCTTGTCTACTTGCTCATTGGATTCTCTAGCAAGAAAATCCACTAAAAGTGATCCCCAACCCATGTGCAAGAGGGGTTTACGTACCATGGCCTTGCAAGATACGGTATAAAAACTCTGATTGTGGGACAAAATTAATCAATATGGCACTTGAAAGAGCAGGGACAGACGTTTATTCTTCCAACACTCAAGCCCTCATCAGCACTGATTATTTATCAAACGAAACTAACTTTTCACGGAATGAGAACTGTCATGATTTTGGCTGAGATTGAGGGAATTGTCAACTCTCATCCTCAATTCTCCTACCTCTTGTTGTGATGTTCATTCCTTGGAGAATGACAGTATGATAGGGTTGTTAGAAAAAGAGGCTACCATAACACCACTCAGCAACTTGAAAATAACTCCTAATAGGAAACCTAGTTCTTCTGAAGATATGGACATTCCTTTCTTACAACGATTATTTTAGTTATTAGATCACGACTAGGAATGAATTTCTTCAAACTCCACTACCAGATAAAACCCCTATAACTAAATCATTAAAATCATACGTAGAAATAATATGAAGGGAGATTAACAGCATCCTCTCTACTTACCAGAGAGCACCTTAACTGTAATGAGAGGGTTGACCCTATAGAAAGACCCTCACTTCCACCATATAGTCCTGAAGCAGTCACACTACCAGTGCCTCAGTGATCTTTAACTTTCTGTATACCTGATGACAAGTCAAACGGCGTTGAAACTTGTATCATCTCACTTCCTACCTCAGCTCTTGCCTCATATCAAAGCTCAGGTGAATTAGTTATTTTCAAATCCTAATTAGGTTCCTGTATGGGTCAACAACAAAAGCCCCCCCCCCACCATCCCCTATCTACTACATACTTACTAAGCCAATAATTCGAGATTCAGTACAATACACGAAGAATTCCTAAAAACCTTAACTAATCAGTCAACTAATTGTTGGGCTGAATCTAATAATATTCTGTAACTAAAGAAGCCAACATTTTACACTTGAACTTACTCTCATGAGCAGTGTTATGAGTTCCTTCCTTCAAGCTAACCTTCAATTTGTATCTAATCTGAGATGGTATAGCTCTTTGAAGTTTTACTACGATGCATAAACCAATCAACGAAGCAAGACTACAGTGTGGAACTGTTGGTGTAAACTCAATTGACACCTTGTAGACTGAATTGTCAAAATTTCGAGTCACCTGAAAATCCATAACAAGTCATCATATTCGACACGTACATTTAAAGAAACAGTTAGTTGAGCTAATTTTAAGCCTTGCAGGTCTGATCATAACTACATCTAAAAGGACAAAGTTAATTGAGAGAAGATTTTGTTTTATTGGAACCTGGCTGGAAGGAAAATACCGATAGGTACTCCAGAAATAAGTTGAGAAGCGTGGCCAGTATACATATTTCCAACAATAGAGGTACACAATTTATTGATGCGTACTGAACTTTATTTAGAGCTAAACAAAGTGGGTAGCGATTCCAAGACAAAATACACATTAAATGTTTTATACAAATCTTCACCTGAATTCCATCTTCATGAACAATGTTCAAGTCTTCTAATGTCATTGGTTTTTCTGGGTCTTTGATATTTCGTATAACACCTAATTCACAAAACAATTAAAATAGAATATTACTACATAATCAAGAGAGGAAAGTTCGAGCAATTTATTAATGTGTCTTACTTTTTACGGTAAGGGTTTCATTTGAACGCGACAAGAGATACTCCTATGTGGCTGACCAGCCCATTAACATAATTGACATTTAACACAGTAATTTATTGAAAAATAATAAACGGCCACACTAGCAGTCATTGTATGCTTAAGTGGACCATCCTACTAAAAAACGATAGTTCTTAGGGATTTACCGAATAGGTGTAAGTCATAACACTCAACACTTTCAACTGTTACTATTTTCAGATCATTCACACAAATCCGTGCACATTCATAACTAGAATTAGTCCTCAGTCCCTTCCAATCTCCCCCCCCCCCCCCACTGAAAACATTTATAACGTAAAAATTCTTTTGAACATCTTGAACATAATCCTGATTATAATTCAATGCTGTATTTCTATCCAAACACAAGTAACCCACCACAACTACTACTGTTGAGAAATAATAAACAGGTGATAACTTACTGAACACCACATCTTTGAATTTTTCATTTTCCTCTATGATCTTATCAGACGCAGGAACAGGGATTATAATGGGAGTTGTTTTAGGCGGTGGTGTATTAAATACAACTTGCTTCAGTTTCTCTTTCAGCCCACTCAGCATTTTAAATTAGGTTCAAGGAAAGCTGAAAAGAAACAAATAAGTAGAGTACGGATGAAATCTGATTTTACATGGATGGAATGATCAATATTTCCTCCTTGAAGCCAATTGAGTTTTGATGAAAATTGATGGCTCTTGTAACTAATGTTGTCCTCTGAATGGCTGCAGTAAAGGATAACTCATATCAAGAATCTTTTATCATCCATTCAACAAATTAAAGAAGGGTATGTGTGTGAAGTTCATAGCTCAGGGTTAAGCCATTCTGACGATAGTTTTGACCCCTTTTGGTGAATTATTGATTCTGAATAACACATCTGTTTTAGGTCAGGTATATTTTTCTACAACCCCCCTCAAAATTGGATACTTTAGGTTTCAAGGTATGGGGACTGCAAATTTCTATTGTCTTGGTCAAAAAGATTAGCCATGAAACTGGTCAAAAAAATTAGCCATGAAATTCCAACTGTCAGGTAGTCAGGTCATGTTTTGTATTGCTTATTAACATTTTGGGACGCTGGATTGAGTACGATAGTTTACAACTACTACTCACTTTATACATGAGAGTTTTATGCTCCAGAGCGTTTTTTAAATCAATTTCTATAACCGATTTCAGTTCATCGTACTAAAGTTTTCAACGCTGCTTTCTATTTTAGAACATACAATTTGAATAACTGCGATTGAATGGAGAGTGAAAAAACAGTACTGCTTGTTGCCATAGCATAAACCTCATCACTAGCTACTCCCTGATTGCTAATTTCAGTTTATTAACTCCTCTAGACACTCACATTTTCACTCAAATTGTCGACACAACTCATCAGTCATCATATTCTGGTTTTATTGGCTTCCCAACATACATTTTTATTAAAATGTAATCTTCTCAGCCCCATAACATCCACTTTCTATCAATAAACCAAATCAATCTGGAGGGTAGCAACGCATGAACCCTAGAAAATAGTTGAGCAATTTGCAATTGAAGCGAGCACTAACATTGTTCAACCAATTTCTACGGGAACACTTACTGGGAACAAAATGAATGTACTAATTAGTTGAAAGTACGCCATAAGTTTGATCAGAATTGTTAGAACAGTTTTTGAGAAAATTGGAAAAACGATCATTTAATGTCGGACAAACCTCGTTTTTCGAGCTATCGTGGCTTTTATCACTGTTCAACGGATAGATATAGAAATAGTTGTCCAGATCGAAATTTGAGTACAGGTTGTGGATAGACAACTTCAAATTCAGCTCAGTGGTTACTGTGGAAATTTCGAAATCACCTTTAAACAAACGCGCCTTTTGACACATTTGACTGTTCCCTTTTCGGTTAACTGCGAGAGGAAAATCTATGCAAAACAATATGTTTTGACTAGTTGAAGCCATTCTGTGGGTTTGGTTAAAATCATTGAAGCCATTTAGCCAAATGGTAAAAAAAACACAAATTTTGGTTCATAGGCTTCACAGTGCATTTTAACAGAGATATTTAATGAAAAATAAAAGTTAGATACACTGATGAGGGTAAGATTATTTGATAGCAGCTCGACCAATATCATTGGAGTAGTTTTTGGGCAAAATTCTAAAAATCCTCATTTTTAGTTCTCCCCCCCCCCCCTGACCGCCAGCCCATGTACCTTTTTACTTTCCCTGGCTCTAAGAAGTAGAAAGGAAAGTTATGTAATCGGCTGAAAAAATTTTTTTGAGTTTTCTTCAGATCTTTACGTTTCAGACCCTCCTGAGTCCGAAAAACACTATTTGGGAAAATGGTCTATGTGTCTGTGTCTGTGAACGATTTTTAGAGAAAACCGCCGTACCAAATCACCTCAAACTTCATATCTCGCTCGCAGGTTACCATGGGACGCCAAAATAAGGGTATGAACAAAATCCATCGAAATTAAACAATAGTTATCATAGTGATCAAAACACACAACATTTTTTTTCTTAAAAACGGCTCTAACGATTTTTATTTAACTTTTTATATTGATAGCTCTCAATAAGGCAATGATACCATAAAACTCCCATTCGTGGGAAAATGACGAGAGCAGCACAATAAATTATCAAAATTTTCGACAAAATCGATTTAAGCACGGTTTTTAGAGAAAACAACCGTACCAAATCAGCGGAAACTTGATGTCTAGCCTACAGGTTACCATGGGACGCAAAAATAAGGGTATGGGCAAAATCCACCGAAAGTTAACTATAGTTATCATAGTGATCAAAACACCAAATTTTTTTCTCAAAAACGGCTCTAACGATTTTGATTACATTTTTTATATTGATAGCTCTGAATAAGACAGTTATAGCATAAAATTCCCATTGTTGGGAAAATGACGAGAGCAGCACAATAAATTATCAAAATTTTCGACGAAAAGCGTTTTTGCAGCGGTTTTTCCTTTTAAACTCCGCTGGAATGTTACATTAATGTTTAAAAAAAAGTCGTTTTGTAGTCCAATTCAATACCTATAGGGTGAATGTTTAAAAACGCTCATGAGATACATGGGGCTCACTCCAGAAATTCCTCAATTTCAACTACCGCCGTTTCGCTTATTGTCAGCTCTAAATGTTTTTACCCAATAACTCTGCAAAAGTAATTACTATCGTTCTTCAAAAAATTTGTGTTTACAGCCTCATTAATTCTCTGTGTACCAATTGCTCAAAAATGGTCCTGCAATGAGTACGAGCAGCACAATAAATTCCAGAACTGTAGGCGCTACCGCTTCCTGCTGCTGTGACGTGTTGTTTGACCAAGTTCAAAGGAACTGAGTGATAAATGAATTGATTAAATAGCCATTTACAAAGTGATTTGACGTAGAGCTAAGGAAAGTTGTGTGTTGCAACGCACCAGATATTTATACGATCGCAATACTTTCATTCCCGTTTAAGGTAGCAGAACCATTTAGAAGCACCATCGATATACCTTCGAATTTGATTGAAATCGGCAGGATTGTTTCATAGCTGTGTGTTTATCAATGAAACCTTAGTCGAGAGCTTCAAAACAAAAACCTAGATATCTCTTTTAATAACAAAAATGCCCCTAATCACGGATTTTGACAACGTGGAATAAACTGCCTTTTAACCAAATACATCTTTTTTGGATTGATAGCACTAACGCGCGGAGAATTATTACTGATTTTGGTCAAGAGCAACCACAACACAAAGCCTTCTTTAACCTTACGAGTGAGGACAGCAAACACTTAATTTCACCTCCTATCAACGCAGCTGCAGTAATCCTATAAACAGCAGCAGTTGAGCAGTTGATTACGGTGTCAGTTGAGTATAAAATGCGTTATTGCCAACAAACCTGACTGTTACAACAGTTGTCTACAGCAGTCGCCAAACTCAAGGACTGTCATCACATTTAAAACGGAAAAATACGGTTAATCGCGCCTTCGTCGATTGATATCGAGTTGTTTGACCAGCAAACTTCGATCAATTCATCGTTACTCAGAAGCGAATACAAAATGCCGTACTGACAGCACACAAAGCGGCGATCAGCTGATAAATCAACTAAACTTCGTGATAAGAGGTTGGGTTTGAGGTTTCTCTAATTAAATGTCGTGGAGGGAAGAATGAAATTATCAACGATTGAGAAACCGTACGTACGAGTTTTTTGTTGTTGTAGTTGTTCAGGAAATGTGATTAATTACTTTCCGCTACCCGAAGGGAAGGAAAGTATAGTAATCGGCCCAAAAAAAAAATTTGGGTTTTCTTCAGATCTTTACGTTTCAGACCCTACTGAGTCTAAAAAACCTAATTTCGGCGCGTGGTCCGTGTGTGTGTGTGTGTGTGTGTATGTGTGTGTGTCTGTAGTTCGATTTGCAGGAGAACGGCTGATCCGATTCAGCTGGTTCTTTTTTGTTTTGTTCGTTATTTTTGTAGACACCAAAATAAGGTTATGGACGATTTCGACCGATGGGAAGGGGGAGGGGACGAAAATGTACCAAAAACTAGGGTTTTCGCATTTTCTCGAAAACGGCTCTAACGATTTTGATTAAACTTTCAAATTATCTTTTCCTAATCAATACCTAACTTTACTTCTCTATACATATATCCATGAAAATACGGTGAACGGAGATATGGGCCCCTGAACCAAAAATAGGTTTTTTACGCTTTTTGGCAAAACGGCTTCAGCGATTTTCACCAAACTCACAGGATGTTTTCGAATAGTTAATACCTACATATTCTTTCCAATAAATGTTCCTGTGACGGTCCATTGAACAGAGATAAAAATCAAAATGTGTAAAAAATAACGTTTTTTCGAACATTTCCGTAAATTCTGGAGTAACTTTTTCACCAGATGTGATAAATCCTAATGGAGTGTCTTTTGGTCACTCATACCAACATTTCGTTCTGTATAATTATTTCTGTATATATATGTTGAACGGAGATATAAGCCAAGTTAACTCAGAAAAGGAGATTTGTCGAATATTAATTTATCGGTATTCCAATTTTCTCAAAACGGCTCTAACGATTTCGATCAAACTTACGGAGTACTCTCAGCTAACTAGTCCCTACATTTTGTTCTCCATAAATATTCCTGTAAAAATGCGTTGAACGAAGATATAGGGCCCGCATATGTAGCTGGTGTTCGAACTTAAAGGAGTAGCGGAAAGTCGTGTGTTGCTACGCACCAGATATTTTTAACTTTCGCGAGTGAGTAACGCAATTACGATAACGTTGGGTATTTCCCCATTTAAAATAATTTATTCATTTAGTCAGTTCGTCTAGTACAACAGAAAAATACAGAAACGCACACAGTAGGATTATTAGTCTCACCATCTAACATTCGTATCATTATTTAATTCATGGGAAACATTGGCATTTAAAGTTGAATTCGTTTGGCGTGCGAGGAAGTTATGAAAACACAGTTCAAAACCACTATAATTATGAAAATATGAGCTATATTTTTCAAGTCATAATAAAAAGTCAATAATTACGCAACTACTGGGAAAATTGGTCCAGATTAAAATTTCAAGAACCAGTAACAAAACTCATTTTATTCGTTGATTGAATAATTATTTTTTTAATTTTCACCAGTTTTTCCACCTTAATAAAACTCCAATTTTGGATTAGTGAACGTTTCACACGACCCAATCCACTCAGTCAGGGTATAGATTCAAAACTGACACAAATGATAGGGCAGTGACTACATTTTAATTGTCCTTGTAAAAAGACTCTCTGACCTTTTCTTAGTTATTATCACTGAATAGCATTTAGTAGAGAGAATGTGGGACTGTTCTTCATGTAACGATGGTATTGTAGAAGGGATGTAGTACAAAATGTCTAAAAATGTAGTAATTTAGTGAGTCTTCAAATTTATTGGCAGCCCATGCTTAGAACTATTTGAGGGTTCAGTAGTTCCAAATTTTTAGTTTTAGCTACTGGACTTTTGGTACAGATCTCGTACATACCTGAAGTATATATAGCTTTCTGACTGTCCCTCAGGTGGGATATGCACCGCAGAAAAACGGCCTATTGTGCCAGTCCAAATGTTTCACAGGTCGATCCATAGCCTCCTAAGGGATGCCAGGTATTTCCTGAAAGAGTCTTCTTAGATGTCTACCCAAAGACTGGAAATTGCTCCTGCTCATGTCTCAAGCACTGGGCCAGGACATAGTAGGGAGTCTCCTCATCCATGCCACAGCACCTACACTAAGGAGTGTCCCATAACATGTGTTCGTTAATTTTGCAGTGCCTGGTGATGATCCCGACCCAGGGGAGTGAGGCAATGGGTACAGGCAATAGGCTATGTGGCCACAGCAACTGCCATTGGTTCCACAGCTTTATTGGCTGCCTCTTCGCGTTCATCATCATCCCACAGCATTCCAGACTGTCTGATGCATTCTTCTGGCATATTCTCCCACAGTCCTCTTGATTAGTGACGGAGGAATACCACAATGGGGAGGTGGCCCAATGGCGACCGTACGCGAACTATGTCTGGCCAGATCGTCTGCCCTCTCATTTCCAATGATCCCCTTATGCCCCCCTTAACTGTATTCACGTTTGCTAAGGAGTTAAGCAACATCCTGCACTCTCCCACCAGTTTTACCTGAAGTATAACAATGACTAATATTTTTCAAATCAGAAAAATAATTATGATGAATATTTCCCAGACTTGAAGAATGATATTTTAATAATCCAACTAAGAAGTCAACATTCCTGAATAGGCATTGCTTAAATGAAGGTTTAGAGAACAGAAGTGCAATAATTACAAAAATAGATACGATTTCCTCCTTACTTACGATTTTCTCATTCTTGTCATCCACACAGGGTTAAAAAAAAGTATTTTTTTTTTAAAGCACGTTTTTTAAAAACTATTCGTACAAAATTTCAAAATATTTATCGTTCTGCTCAAATCAATGAAAAAACAAGTGGTCTGAACAAATTTGAAACCAAAGTGCACCTACATCAAGGTATGAAATCAAGAATCCTTGGATTCAGCTGACAAAACCTCCAGACTTTACCGCTTTATGTGTGATATACAACTCCTCACATTAGTAGTATGTAAGTAATATGGGAACTAGACGGACTTTACTTACTCCAAAAATAGTTCAAGCAGTAATTCAATTGCAAGCAGAGGGATAATAAACAGCAACACGGAGTTGATAGACTTGCACCATCTGAAAGTCGACAAGGGCAATTCATACGGGCTACTTTCGAGTGCTGAACATCTTTTCAAGTTTTAAAGGCTGTCTGCGTGCACCTTAACCCATTCAATATGGAGAGCGCCCCAGGGTGCTCTCAAATGTTATACCTGGTGACGACGAGCGCCCCGAGACGCTCGGTTTTCTTTAGTTTCAAATGTGCGACAGACCGTTCCAGTCACTTGACGAAGCCCGTTATTTACTGGCAGTCACTCCTAACAACATTCTGCAGTTTGCTGTTTCTGAATCTGACGTTTCCTTAAGAAACTGCATATTTCCCAAATTAGGGTAAGTAAATTTTACATTTGGACGTATAATTTAAACTTATTACTTAATAATAAGCTAATATATACCTATTTTTTAGCAGATGGTTCGTACTCGAGGAGGAAAAAAGAGGGCGAGTGAGGAGCCACAACCCTCAACTTCAAGGTTTGCATATTTTTTACTTTTCGCTAAAATTAAAGTTACAATGATGAATTTGTATTGATTTTTTAAATAATGATAATCATTGTAATAATGATTTTTTCAGCGCCAAACAACCCAAAGTTGGTGAGCCAATGCAAAGGAAAGTGATGACTGACGAGGAACTTCTTCGCATCCTGTCCAGCTTGTCCTGATACACCTGCTTTATGTATCAAAAATTGTTTTGTAAATTTCCACAAAAATATGACCGTTGATGGAAATTAATTGCTTAATGTTTACAAGTACTATTTACTACCTATGTAAAAATGTACAAACGATTTCTATGTCATTCACTGTATAAATACTTTCTTGTAATAAATACTTGTAATTTTATTGAAAAAGTTGACAAAAAATTGTTTTCCTCTCTTTATAATTACACCTTATTCAATACAACTTACCTTCTGAAAGTACATTATGGATTAGTTTATTATTTTTGGCTTGAAATAATTGTTTCGAAATTCCAATGGCCCAATTCGTGTATAAAATGACGATTGCATGATAGCCTACCTACACATTAGCTATGACTGCGAGCGCCCCGAGGCGCTCGTCAATTTATACACTAATTAGACACTTTAGAATTTTGAAACTATTTTTTCAAGCCCATACAAAAATTAACTAAGCCATATCGTAGAAAAAGTTGTGCCATCAGTGACGGCCGTTTATGAAAAACTAAGCAGTATACTGCATAGGGATCTCAATATGGCCGCCGTATTGAATGGATTAAACTCCACCTGTGTGTCTGGAAATGTGACACTGTGCACATCAAAAATAACTCGCCCTACTCATTCCACTGCTAGAAGCCCAACCTCAGCGGATAGCTCTTTAATGACGTGAGAAATACTAAAATTATGAACGGGAACAGGCGATAGAAGAATTTCACTGTGATGGACAAACGTTGTTGTTGTTGTTGTTGTTGTTGAAGAACAAAAATGCCGGGCCAACTTGGACAGGAGGAGCGGGAAATGGTGTAAACAGAATTGTTGTGTTACGCTAGTTTAACCATTCATACTGTGCAGACCTGCGCCATTATCCATATATGCTTCTACCGCCCACTCATTTGTTCGTGTCTCTGGGGTTTACATACAATCGTTCGTCCCGAATATTTCATTTGTTTACAACAGCTCCTAGTTCATTTCAAGGAGTTCACTCGGTAAGAATTCGGATCATCTTGCCCAAGTCTTCTTCGTTTGTATTTGCACTCGTTTACTGTCATGGTTTCGGAACGTATCAAATGTTTGGATTACGAAGAACAAATATACCTCATTCATTGCCGACATTCCATGTTCCTGACGTTCGGTTATCTCCTCGTCACGCCGAGGTTGCAGTTCGGTATGTCAGCTACTGAAGCAGTTTTCATCGCAAGCTACGTTAATCACCTTTGACGGATTACTGCAGCCTCATTTAATGAGCTGTTGAATAAGATACGAAACTAAGGAGTTACGAACTATTTGCGATGAAAGACTGAAGTTAACGCCCCAGGGAACGGTTTTAGTATTCCAAATTCACAAATAATTGGGAAACTGATCTGTGAGCACGAAATCCAAGTTGACTGAAATGTTGCAGCAATAAGCTTTTTGCATTGAAATAAGGAATGATGGGCAATAGTTATAGTGATCATACCCGTAATATTTGCGGCTTAGATCCCTTATTCGCTGGGTCCGTTACCATCTATTGTGTAGTGTAATAAAATTGTCATCCTCGCGAACATGCTCAGAGCTTCCTGAGAAATGATGCAAATTCCTTTGGACGATAGCTTGCATTTTCGCCTATAAATTCTTTTCAGATGAAAATGCTGCCAACGCATGTTGGTGGCGTAATGAAATACACACTGGGAGCATGAAGACGATCAAATTATCAGGGGCAACCCAAACAGTTCCGCAATACTGACGGCGATTGGTGTTGAGCACCAAGTTTCCCACAATTTACCCTAAAATTCTAGTGCAGTAACACGAAAACCTTCAAGCCATTGTATTAATAGTTTAGCGATTAGTTTAATCACTAAAGACTACCCAGCAAGTTACAGAATGCTCACCGCTGGGTTTTGCAATCAAATTTTCCGTTTCTGAGCAATTCGTTTTAGGGAGAAGCGAGCTGCAATTTTTCCGTGTATCACTCCACTCTGAGTTTTCGTAGACCTTCATGTGAACTCAGCCTGTACGACCTCAAAAAATAGGTTTTGGGCGAGTAGAACATCATCACATGAATTGAGAACAATTATCAGTATATGCTCTCTCGAAAGAAGTTGAAAGTGAAGTGAAATTGAGATGTGTCACTTTATGTATCTGATGAGCCTTGGAGAACAATTGCCGGATCCTTTGTATCTGTAACCATTAAATGCCATACCATTTTTACCCTTGGTACGCTTCTTGAAGCAAGTCCAGCATCTTCAGCTCATTATTTAGGCGGATGTAGTTTGGCTAATGTTTTTGGTGGATCCGGCATTATGTATATTGCTTTTTGTTTGTGTATGCCATCTAAGTAACATTATTTATGATGTATAAATACATCCGATTACGTAAATATTTAATGCAGCATCTCAGAGCACAATTCTCAAATTTACAGTCAGCATTAGCATTTTCATTGTAGTGTATTCTCGAAGACATAGGAATATATCTTATATAAAAATAAAAGCTGGTTAAGCAAATGTATAATTAATTTTCAAACTGTTTGTGATAGGTATGCAAAGCCAACGGAAAATATATCAACACTGGCTTTATGCTCATTGGCCTACAGGCATTGATTCAGTCAAAAGGCTGTTATTAGTGCAAGTGCTATAAGGGACATATCTTGCAAACTAACTATGGTTTTATCTGGAGTATTTAGACATCTACCGCAATTACACTGTGCCCAAGCCTTATGAGCCAGTCAATTTAAAAAAAATAGTGAATTGAAACTGGTATTCTTTGTGTAAAACGCATTTAAAAACTTAATTTGAAATTCCATGGTAGTCGCATTTGCTTAATTTTGAGAGAGTGAGAGGCAAATCAAGTATAGTTAAATTCTGTTAGACATTGATGATCGTACTGTAGCATTATTGAACACTATAAGGATGCATGATGGGTTGGCATCCTCAAATACAAAAAATTGTAGAATTGTAGTCAATGTAAACTGGAGCTATTATTTATATTGCATCTGTTTTTTAAATGTTGTTTCAGTCAAATCGAGACTCCATCATTCACATGTTGAATTAAACAATGGACTCATTCCAAGATGCCCACTTTCACAGTCTGCCTAGTCAGGGCAATGTTTACACCTACGTAAACTTGCCTCTATCAAATGGAGTCAATAAAGCACTTTTTGGAATTCTCAAGAGAAAAGTATTCTGTTGTGAGTTGATCAACGAAAGCAATGGCGTGTTGGCCCCTGTTATAAAGGAGGTGCCTTTCACTTATATCCCTGGTTAGTGTTTACTCCAACTACACTCTTATTCGATTAGTTATTCCTCACTTTCGCTTACCTGTACAATGTAGAAAGAAAAGTTATGGAATTGGCTGGACAAAAAGTTGAGTTCTTTCCAAATCTTAACGTTTCAAGTCCTACTAAGTTCGAAAAACTGTATTTGCGAAAATGGTCTGTGTGTTAGTCTGTGAATGCAATTAGCAAAAACGACTCAACTAAATCAGCTCAAACTTGATATGTATCTTACAGGCTACCACGGGACACCAAAATAAGGGTATCAGTAAAATCTGCCCAAAACTGGCTATAGTTATCATAGTGAGCCAAACACTAAATATTTGTTTCCTCAAAAATGACTGTAACGATTTTGATTAAATTTTTTGTCTACACAGCTACAAATGACCCGACAATCATTCTGTTGAAAAAATCGGGTGTTCAGTCGCATTATTTCTGTGTGTAGTGATTGCTCAAAATGGTTCTGGCACAAGTAGGAGCACCACAGTGAATATCGGAAGTGCTTCCACTTTCTGCCGCCATGTAGTTATATCTGACCAAGTTCAAATGAACTGAATCAGTGATTTGACGTAGAGCAAAGGAAAGTTGTGTGATGTGTCACACCTGATTTTTTCTGTTAGTGTTGAGTTCATCTGATTTCAAAGGTGGAATTATTTAATATTGTTTATTCATTACTCCATTTACACTAATGGGGTCGAATGTTGTTCCAACACCCTTGAATGTAGCACTTTTTGAAAAATGTCTAAGTTTTGCTCAGTGTGTATGTATATCTTTTGAGTCATTTGTTTAATTGCGATGAACCTAAGTAACATCTATGCCCTGAGAAAAAAAAATATTTCGAAAGAACGTAATTTGTAGCTAGGATGGAAGTTATTCTTGAAATGTGGCAAATCTGACTAGGATCATAAGTTCTTGTTGAACTGGGTTGGAATGTCTGAGTCAACTGTCTGGGTTCAATCAAATTGAGGATGTGGCCATTTTGGAGAGTACTAAAAAATCTTTATCCATTATAATTTGTTTGTTTTCCTTCATAAGTGATTTTATAATCATTTTTACTTTTGTTTGGGGAAAGTCAAAATTATTCGTTTAAGTGAATTGGTGATTTCAATGTTACTATTACTCAAATTTCAGAAACTTTTTAGTGGAGCAGACATAGGATTAACCACTCAATCACATACTTATACATTGACGACCATGTAAATGGAGTTTTTGACTGCTTGTTTTGAGTTATTTGAAATGTTTTTGTGAACTTCTACTGAAATTCTTTATACTGATCAAGCGCATTTGTCATATATATTTCCTTACCTTTCTTAACTATTTGATATGATATCTTCTGTCTTTCGAGCCAAAACAGAAAGTTAATAAAGTTATTCTAAAATGTATCCATAATTAAGCAGCACTCCCATAACAAGCTGTTTGTTTGGGTCAATTTTGTTGTACAATTGCAACGCCAGAAAATGAATGTTGATTGTTATTTGGTTCTGACTAGTTTTGGCAATGTCCTCGATCATATATCATCTTGTTTTGGGTTTTCAGTCAATTACAGAATCTTCCCTCCTATTTCCTAAGGTAGTAGTAAAAGTATAATGTACCACTAGCACTGGTGTCTACTAGGTGTTCAGTAGTCAGTTGGTTACATATACATACACACTGAAGTTTCAGTTTTTGTGGCCTCATCGTTGGAAAATCTGATGAAATCTCAATTTCCTCTCTTTTGCTTTTCACGTAGTTAAATACTTATTCTAATCTCATACCATTTAAGAGCCTATGATAGCAATGGAGGATCACTCAACAGGACTGCTCAGACCTATTATTGCGAACATTTCAATCCTGTGGGTTTTGATTCTATCGAAATAATCGTTCCATTGTTTCTCAATTAGAACTAAACCATTACTCTGAGTGCAAGGTTTTAGTAAAACCTTTTCTGTGTTGACCAACCAGTGTTCACCTGTGTGTGTGTCCATAATCACAGGTGGTGCTGAAATTATCTCAATGGATGCATTCAACCGGTCAACAAAACGTGATGACTTTATTATTGGGATTTCCATAATAAAGGTAGGAGTTATAGAAACTAGTTTTTGATTAGTACAGAAAATTGGATATTATTATTAATAATCATCTTTTGCAGGTCATTTCAGAAGAGACTCCAGAATGCTATTTAAATATTTATGCAGAACAAGACAATGAAGAAAAGACTGAACTCGATTTGGAAAGCATTGCTCAGAATTGTTTGATGGTTAAATTGGCCTATATTCCATGCCAGTTATATCATACGTATATAGTTCATCAAGACCGCTCAAAAGAGGTAAAGTGTTTCTTTGGTCAAAATCATGTAAGGAAAGATAGTCTGATTACTAAAACTTCGTATTTCAATACTACAGGCATTTCAGTAGCATAAAATAGGGTGTATAATTACTGTTATTATGCATACGACTTCTTTCTCCTTCTTGTGAGAGATGGTGGACGAATTCAGACTGTAGTCACGACCTTCATCCTTTTGTGTGTGTTTATGTGACGTGATTGTGAAGTGGCTGGGTGTTGGTGGTCGTAGGTATCTGTATTTTAATAGATGTGTTTTTGTGTAGGTCCGGGACATGTATGCTACTGTTGTGTCGGGCTCTGGCTCAGTGTGTGAAATAGGAGCGGATTAATGTTCTCATGCCACTTCGTACACATCGGCTCCTATTCTGGCCAGGTAGTTGAAGACTGGGGGACTCCAGAAACAGCTAAGGGGCGCTGGTTGATCTACCCCACTTATAACTGCAGCCAGAGTGTGTTCTGTAAGTGTGATTATTATAGTGGACGTGATATTGTGAACTGTGTGTGTAGTTGTGTCGTGTACTGGACTCAAAGTGACCAGCAGATCGCCATGCAAGAGATGGCTAATCAATGAGCTTTTGACGAGTATGTTGAGTCTTCCGCAACTATGCACAATATTTGTCCCCCACAAGTTATTTATTTTTATTATTGCTACTATTATATACTGAAAATTTATTTGGTAGTGGTGTCTGTTACGTTCTCATTGACCTTTTGACAATGAATTTTTTAAATTGAGGAGTACAAAAAACAGTAAAGCTTGTGAAACAAGATAAAAAACCCAGCGCTAAGCCTCCTATAAATGAAAAATGGTTTGTCGCATCTTCTACAAGATGAAGGTTTGGAAGGGTGTGTAGATTAAGACAACAATTAAAGTACCATTCATTACTAGGAACTAAGCCAAACAATTTTAGAAAGTTTTGAGATGGTTTGTAAGGATGAGAATTTCTCTACCATTGAAACCACTCACAATAGTTACATAGTGGGTAGTTGAATACAACGATGGTTATTTCCAATGTCAAAATGACCTATTGAACGTGTTATAAAATTATGAAATACATTCATGACCTGTACTGCCAGGGGTGAAATAAGCTGTAATATGCATCGAACAGAATTGTTACTGTAACGTTATGCTTCATCATGAGAATGTAATCAAGGGCAAGTGAATTGAGAAAAATTGTGCTTTGTCCCAGCTGTAGTGGTCACCGATCAATTCATTTGACTGTCCTCAGATTGTTTGGCTGCTGTCTGGAAGCGACATGAAGGTACATCTATTCCGAGAAGATCCCCTACATCATATCTACGGAGAGAGTGAAATCGACAGTATTTTTCCTGAGTTTGATTCTCTTAGCAGCATACTACTGTGGATGGACATACACTATACGTCAGATTTTGATAGGTATGACTCGACTTGGTTTAATTTTATGTATTGTTACTGGGCTGAAATCGCGAACTAATTGAGTTACTAATATTTCAGGAGAATCACAGCATATGGTTGTCAATGTGGTATTACCAAGTTGGTTATGGTCGACACAAAAACTGGTGGAGTTCTAAGGACATTTTTGGAATATTATGATGTTCCTGTTTCTTGTGTGAAGTTTTTCTCATTGGACCAGCAAATTGAGACAGACTGCCTCCGTATTGCTGGTTAGTGTACTAAATAGTATTTTTACGACATTTAAAATTTTTTTGAATTATCATGTACCATTGTTATCAACCTTTTTTTTTCTAGGTACCCATCAAAATGATGTTGATAAACTTCTGCTACAGAAAGAACCATCACCAATTAATTTGCTAGTGCTGAATACTTTGAGACCAGCGGTTGTTTTTATGTGTGTACCTATTATTACTTTTTTCAACTAAACATGGCTTGTCTAACACAATTGATTTATTGTAGTTTGATATTTGAAGGAATGTTGAGAAGAACGGGCTGAAAGAAAAATTAGTGCTCCCCGACAGTCAAAAATATGATGCACCACTCACATGTTGTATAGCTGATATTGATATGGATGGAAAGCCAGAAATCCTCGTTGGCACATTTTCACAAGTTAGTTTTGCATTGTTCCCCTTCTCACTGACATTTTGTTGTCTACCCTACATTTTTAAAATTCCTACTATAATTCTTGTTGGGCGCTAATTTAACAGGCCCGTTCTGTCCGATAGCTTGTACAAGATCTTAATCTCGAATGGCATTTCATCAGTCATTACTGACTGTGCGGCAACGCGAGAAGATAGGGAGGTTGCATAGCGTGGAGCAATTGGGTGCTAGCCATTGAGTTTGGGAACAAGAATCACTAGCTTAGGCAGCAGTACATAGCAGGAAACTGCAGTGTTCTTAAGTACCTGAGAACAGGCACTTTATGAAGGGTGAAGTGATGTACCTGGACAAACTGAACTCTTCTATTTAGCAAAGGCTCGTCTGAGGCATTTGTGCCGACGAGGCACCTCAAACATCACAAGTTCCTTGAAAGTCTGTGGTCTGAATGGAGTTCTTGTCTCATCGAGGTGTCATACTGTCATTCTTGTTCACTCCCACCTAGTTCCATGTTTGAGGTGGTAACTCTTCGAAGTGTAATTGGAAATAAAATTCAGTGTTCCAATTACATTCAGTCCTTATCATACATACTTCCCTCCCCCACTAAGTACGATATCGTAGCACTTGCCTTGCAATGGTTCAAAGAAGTTTGAATCAACAGTGTAACTGCAGGTTAACTTACCCTACTTTCATGCAATGTCCTGGGTTTGTTGATGTTTTTCCAATGTAATTACTTACAGTTAATTGTTCCATTGCTTTGGTGAAAAGTGGTATTATTGATAGGCAATGAACAAAAGTCACAAATAAAGAAAAAAATTAGATTCTGGAGTTGCCTTAGGCGATTTTGATTGAACTTTGAAATGGAAATACATGCAAAAGTGCGAAAGTTAACTAGTACGTTGGTTTTCCCAGTTTTCAACATTTTACCCTCCATAATTATTTGTCTATCATTTGGTGAATAGATGTAGAAATAGGCTTAATTGCTTGAAGTTAGATCAGCGAGGATGCATGTGTAGTGAGTGAGGTCACACACAGAGTTTTCCCCTGACTCAAGTAACGTGAAATAACTATTTTTTTGCAGATGCTTCTGGTTTATAAATATGATGAAACGTGGAAGTTAATCAGTAAGTTCCGGTTTTCTCATGCTATCCACGCAATCGATTACATTGATCTGTCATTTGATGGAGTGAAAGAGCTAGTCGTGGTCAGCATGTCCGGTATCCATATTTTTCAGGTAAGTCACTTCAATTGGTGTCAAATAATACAAGAGAATTCAGTCCTGACAATGCTTAAGAGGCGAAAATACTCACAAACCTTCCAATCACTGCCACAGATAAAAATGCCGATCTAATGCTTACTGTCTTCCCCATCACTCTTCACAAATTATCTGCAGTGTCCATGCAAAACAATGTTGCAACGGGAAGTTGATTATAACAATTTTATCTCATATTCTACAGAATATGTGAGCCAATCAGACAATTTATGACTGATATCTTGTCATATTACTTGCAACGATTTCTCACTTCAGAAGAACGCTTCATTTCTGTGCTTTAATTTCAAAGTTCCACTTGCAGTATTGTGGTATCGCTTTGCTCAGCATAACTTGACAGTTTATTTTAAAACTTGAATTATCTGGTGCGGCACATTACACAACTTTCTTCAGCCTTACAAACAATCACTGATGATTACGTATTTTTGCTTTATACTTGGTAGGGCTAAGAAAAGTAATAAAAACATAAAATTTCATTTGAAATTAAACGAATAATTTGATTAAATAGAGGAAATAATGACTTCAACTACCAACATCAAAATTGGTACCTAGGTCCTAGTCCACTAAACTAAACTTCGATCTTGAGTTTGTAAAACACGAAAATTACAAAATGTTTGACATCATCTGGTCACCTCTCAAACAATTTCTCACTCTAACATAAATTCAGTGATATTCTCACCCTGCTAACTGATTTAATTGTAGACCGCTTCTTTTGCTTGTGCTGAAAATGGTTTTTTCTTGGATGCTATTACTATCAACATTGTTTTTGTTGATGTATGAGATTGCGCTGTTGAAATAATGAAAAAACCCTGCAAATTATTACACAACGGTTTATTATTCGGATAAACAGCTTGACCTAGCATTAATGCTCCGAGACCCATCCCGTTTGATTCAGCATCAAAAAATATCAAAATGAAACCCAAAAAAAGGTCGAAAAGAACTGAATCGTAATATTAAAATAAACAAAAAAACGAAAGTATCTAGAAAAAACTGAATTTTAATATGAAAACATGCACGCTGAATATTAATATCAAAATGCAACCAAAAATCTATGAAAAAACCAAAATGAGAATGAAACGAAAGAATCTAAAAAATTGAATCGTATTAAAACCAAAAAAAATGAAACGAACGAACTATTAAATAAATAAACCAAAAATAAACGAATAATGAAAAGCTCAATCGAAGATAACAGATATTTTGCTAACGGAAATAGTTGAGACGAGCGAAACAGTCATTCGTGGAGGTGACGACGAGAACGAAATACGAAACACGAGTCGGGGGGCTTCCAACGAGTAGAGCGAGCGGCGGCGGGCGAGTGTTGCGTTGAGAGGCGAGGGGGCCACCCAGTCGCCAGTCGAAGCGAGCGATTTCGATGAGACCGAAACGTTGACTCCGTTTTGTTAATTTTTTTAACCGTTTTTTGCCCATAACAATCATGGGCTTCGTCCGATCGGATTGCTGAGTTGGCGGGCACAACTAGATACCAAATTGGATTTTTGTGCGAAAGAACGAATTTTTTGGACCACGTTAAAGGCACAAAACGGCGCGGACGGGGGATGGGGGACGGCGGATGGACATTGCAAATTTGGAATCTCCATGTCTTGAAACGTAAAGTATCAAATTTTGAGGGGGGGTTGTAAAAAAATTTTTCGTGACCGAAAACATAGGGTTATTATTCAGAATGAATAATAAACCAAAACTGTCGAAAAATAGGGTTTTGACATTGAAAACATTAGGATGTTTTATAGTATGTACCTAGGAGTACTTGAATGGAAACCTAGTATAGAATATGGTCCAAGGAACCTTAACACTTAAAAGAGGAACTTGTTGGTCATTTCTTGAAATTGAACCATGAAGTCAGATTGTGATCGTAATGGTTGCAAATTTAGCCATGAAAGAAACTGCAACCATGCACCTGGTGTATCCTGTCAGTGGAGAGAAAGAATTTTCAATATGAAACCATCAGGTGCGACACGTCACAACTCAGTTCCGCGTGAATTCAATGATTTTCATGCCTTTTGCTACTAATTCAATTCATTTGAACTTAGTCAAACAACTTCACGGCGTTAGAAACTGATAGCGCTTATAGTTCCAGAATTTATTGTGTTGCTCCTACTTTTGCCTCGATCGTTACTAAGCAATCACTATTCATAGAATTAATGAGCCTCCAAAAACGATTTTTTAAGAGGATACAGCATTATTGGGTAAAAACTGAGAAATGGTTCGGAATATCTGGAGTAGCCCCTATATATCTTATGAGTCTTGTTAACTCTCTCACTTGATTCAACTGCCACGTCAATTTTTGTGAAGATTCTAATGAGAGTCCAACAAATTTTATAAAGAAAAAACTACACTAAAATTGATTTTCGTCGAAAAGTTTGATAAATTATTGTACTGGTCTCCTCATTTTACTAGAGATGAGAATTTTACTGTATTGTCGTGTCACTTGAATCTGTCCGTACAAAAAAATTAATTAAAATCGTTAGAGCCCTTTTTGAGAGAAAGAAATTAATTGTTTAGATCACTATGATAACTGTAGTTAGTTTTGAGCTGATTTTGTTCACACTCTTATTTAGGCACCCCATGGTAATCTGTGGACTAGATATCAAGTTTGAGCTCATTTGGTTCAACTGTTCTGGCTGCTATCCCGTTCATGGACACTTGCCATTTTCTCAAATACTGTTTTTTGAACTCAGTAAGCGTCAAAACGTAAAGACCTGAAGTGAACTGAAAAAATGTATTTTTAGCTGATTACATAACTCCACTTGCTACTCCGTAGAGCCAAAGAAAGTAAAAAGTAATTACTTTATTAGATAGTTCCCACTATCTAAACAACATGGTTTTTCAACTTTACTGCCTATAATGTTTTGTCCTTGTGTTTTTGCAGCACAAGCCTGTGGAAATACTGAAAATTTTCAATGAACGGCTTATCCCATGCTTAGAGCTTGTCAATGCTTGCCATTCCAAATGACCTGTCCAAATGTTGTTGCGTGATTGAAGGTCAGTCATCTGATTGTAACTCTTCATTTTTATTGTACAATTATGTTTTATTTGCTGTGCTTTTAAATTTTCATTTTGTTTGTAGTAGTTGGGCCTTGTTAGATCTAAAGAATTCTGAGGGTGCTCGGTCGTGGGATGAGACTGAGTGCTGTGCCTTATACAAATTTGAACCAAAAATAAAAGGAGTCGTTTGGTTTTCATGTCTATTCCCTCCTGTGTACCGTTTTCCAACTTCCATTTTCGTACTGTTCATGAAGTATTAGTTGTCATTCACATCCTGAGAAGGTTATATTGAACGAGCAGGAGGCACCACACGCTAACAAGAATGTTAGTAGTTATTTCAACAGGCATTTTCAACATCACATGATGCTGTAACATGGATTTGCTCTTCTATAACTGGACCCTGGATAAGTAAAGTTGCCCATTTGGTTTTTGAGGTAAACTATAGTCTCATTCGCAGGAACATTAAATCAGACACACTCTCTGCGCCGTACGTATTGAAGATCAGATAGTGCTTATGAGTTTATCAATAACAACGTAGAATGCCTTTCAAGTACAGTCAAGCCTGACAACCTGGGCAACTAGTTTCGATTGTTGTTTGTGACGATGCTCAAATAAGTTATGAGCGATTTTCCCTGATGTTGAAGAGGGGTGGAGGACCAGAATGCGCCAAAAACAATGGTTTATGCATTTTTCTCAAATGGCTCTAACGATATTGATTAAACATTACAATAATAGTTAGCACCCAACTTTTCTTAGCTATAAATATCTTCATGAGGATTCGGTGAACGTGGATATGGGCCCATGAAGCAAAAATAGGTAATTTCCTTTTGTTGGCAAAACCGTTCAAACGATTTTCACCAAAGGGATGTCTTTAAGCTATTAATACAAATATATTAAACTCAACAAATGTTTCAATGCCAGTCCATTGAACCGAGGTAATACCAAAATGTGTAAAAAATAATGTTTGTTTGAACGTTTTCATAATTTCTTGAGTAAGTGCTTCACTTTATTTGATCAATTTTACGTAGTGTCATTATTCAACCTATTCCCATGTTATATTCCATCCATATTTCTGTATCAGTCTGTTGAATGGAGACATAAGCCAAGATAGCTCAGGAAACGAGATTTGTCAAATATTAATTTATCGGTATTCCAATTTTTAAAACGAGCAGTGCGTAGCAACACACAACTTTCCGCCACCTCCGTACGTTTGAGCACCAGCTAAATATCCGGGTGCTATATATTTTATTCAACGCATTTCTACAGAAACATATGGAGAACAAAATGTACATTCTAGTTAGCTGAGAGTTCTTCGTAAGTTTGATTGAAATCGTTTAAGCCGTTTTTGAGAAAATTAAAATACCGATAAATTAATATTCGACAAATCACCTTTTCTGAGTTAAATTGCCTTATATCTCCGTTCAAGAGATGTATACAGAAATAATTATAGTGAACGAAATGTGGGTATGGGTGACTAAAAGACACTCCGAACGATCGATCGAATTAGGTGAAGCAGTTACCCCACAATTTACAGAAATGTTTGCGGCACATTTTAATTTTTATCTCTGCTCAATGGACATTCAGAGGAAGATTTATTGAGAACGATGTGTAAATATTAACTATTCGAAAACACCCTGAGAGTCAGGTGAAAATCGTTTGAGCCGTTTTTCCAAAAAGTCATGGAGATATGTATGGAGAAGAAAAGTTAGGTATTGATTAGGAGAAGATAATTTGAAAGTTTAATCAAAATCGTTAGAGCCGTTTTCGAGAAAAATGCGAAAAACCCTAGTTTTTGGTACATTTTCGTCCCCCCCTCCCTCTTCCCATCGGCCAAAATCGTCCATAACCTTATTTTGGTGTCTACAAAAAATAACGAACGAAACAAAAAAAGAACCAGCTCAATCGGATCAGCCATTCTCTCGCAAATTGAACTACTGACTCACACGGACCATGCGCCGAAATTAGGTTTTTTAGACTCAGTAGGCCTCAAAACGTAAAGATCTGAAGAGGCGGGAAGTAAAAATGGCTTACTAGTTTGATCAATCTTAAGGGGTACTCTCAGCTAACTAATACCTACCTACATTTTGTTGTGCGTAAATGTTTCCTGTAGAAATGTGTTGAACAAAGGTGCAGCACCCGCAAATATAGCACACTCGTATTGTCGTATTTACAGGGGATTGCTGTGCACCAGATATTTTGAACTGTTAGTATTTCATAAAAAGTTAAGATTGAATTTTTCAGCCAACTATATGACCATCCTGGCTACTGGATAGTGCTCAAAGAAAGTAGAAAACTACTTCAGATCATTCAGGGGAAAAAACCAGACTTTTGTGTGACGATACCACTTGTATTTTACACAAAAACATTGCACACACTGAAGAAAAGGCCAAGCTAAAATAAGAACCAAAGAAACAACCTTTTGATTTATCTCTTTAGAGTTATTTTCCTATTTGAATTCAGACTGGTTGCCAGAATCTAAGGAAACTATCACTCTACCAAAGAAGTGAATAAAGTATTATCACTGATTTTGCTACATCATAGATAGTTCAAAGTGAACAATTGAGCTTTTAAAAACTATTACAGCTATACTTTAGCTGTCTCCTTTTCTTACGATCAGGACTACTAAAGAAATCATCTTTCAACTAATTATAATGTTTGCCTGCTTATGCATCTTTCATGAGGTTTGTTTATTCACACAAAATAGGAACTATTAGTATAGTCTCAATTGGATTATTGAATATGCTAAATTTCTAAATCCATTGTATGGCACTTTATTTTTCTTGCTCACATTTTGCAGAGGTCTTCACTGTGAACTAGCCAAAAATGGCTTTAAATATATTGGATGATTAAATCGACTCATAAGAACAATTGTTGGCCAGTATGGAGCAAACTACGTACAAATATCACACGTCAATATCCCCACCTTATTCCACGTACCCATTTGAAGACAATCTTACAAACAATTGGCACTTATTGAATAATTAGTAGTATAAAACCTGCTGCATTAATGCACCGTACTCATTTTTCAAATGATAAGCTCGGTTGACATTCAATGGCTCTTCATTTTGTGATGCTTTCCAAGCCTACTTCTCAGGTCATACGAATAAGTGTAAAAAGAAATTTAACTTATTAATTGCATATCACTAATCATGGTAAACTCTAGTTTTAACTTCATAAGTCATGTTTCACTTATTGTGCACCCTTGTTTATAAATTGATTACTTTGAATGGGTTTGATTTGAGTTGGGTACAAATAGCCTGAAAACATTCAACAATCAAATCACTGGATTCGTCAATAAGTTAGTTTTATATAAACATAAATAGAAAAACCCTATCGATAATCTCAAAAATAATGGCACTTAAATTGCGTACACAAATCACATAGCAGCGGGTGAGTCAAAATCACTATCTTTGATATTCACACTTATTGTTGAATAGGTCGTTATTTGGCACTCACTAATGCCTCAAACAGCAACTCAATTTAAAAGGTTGGAAAATTTTAATCACAATGATTCTTCATTTCACTCGGAACTCATCATTTTTGTTATTCAACTAATAAATATTCAATTATCACTTGTTCCTAGATACTACAAAAGTCCTCGTAAGATGATTGGCACAAATGGGCGATCCTAGTTCTAGCTTATTGTATCTTGTAAGAGCTTACCAAGTTAAGCAACCCAATAAAACCATTGCCCTAGCCTTTTGATAGTTGCACATTTTTCTCTTTCTCTCACTATTCCGAAGATGTGCTTGCCGCAACATTCCTTTTTCACTTAGTTCAGAACTTATCTTTTTTTTACAGTAATTTGAGAAATGTATGAATTAACTTCTATCTGATCACAACTGTGTGTTTCCTCTTCATAATGGCACTTCATCAATTGCTCGGCTATGCTGATGAAACTTGTACTACTTGATGTTTTTAGCGATCCAGGGCAGGAAGTGAGTAACCCTCGTGTAGACTCCAGGATACTGCCCCTTTCCACAACCTATACCCCAACTGACGATTCCAACTTGAGTCCATTTACCTTCATTGACCATCAATGGGCCTCCGCTGTCACCCTGGAAAATTTAACATTTATGGCTTTATTGAACACATATTGGGATAATGATGATCAGGATGTATGAAGTAACATTTTTAATGAAATAAGAGTATCGCCTTCCGTCAGGGTTCTAATATCATACTTTCATATCATAATATAATAATTTTTTTCTGTAGTGTATAATCTATAGTAGCATTTATACTTACACTGCAAGAGTCTCTCCTGGCTTCGCCAGCACATAAAAAGTGTTCTACTATTCCTCCGGGGGCTGCTGGTCCATATTTCCCGCGACACTCTTGATTTGTCCACACTGGAATGCTGACTTCTTGCAATATAGAAGGTTGAGGTCCATCTAAATGAGCAGCATTGAAAACGTTGAACTGTTTGAAATATCTAATAGGAATAGTTAACCTATTCTATACAACGGCTGTGTTCCTTATATTTTAAAATTCCTTTATTGACTTGTTACGACCCTTTTTAGTTGTATAGAGCTACGAAAAAATGCTTTCCATGGCTTTCAGTTGAATACTCACTCTCATTCAGACTTCCCCAGCCAATAACGGTTGCAACTTTTCCTGCATATGTCGCTCCACCTGATGGTAAGCATATAGATCGCACATATTTGGTAAAGGTTACTGGTGATTCCAGAGTGAGAATGGCAATGTCATTGTACTGAAAATGAGAGAACAAGAAAAGTTAGTGTTGTGGATTGCACATCAAACATGATTACTATTGAGAGTTAAACTGTTTTGTAATAAATTCTTGAACATCTTAAAAATACAAGATTATTCACAAAAGTATAACGCAAACTTTTGGTGTTGCTAATAGGCTGAGTAGTACCAAAAACCATATAACGGTTTTAAGCTGTAACCCCAACACTAGATATCAAGAATCAATCGGGCTTCATATAGAAAGTAAATAAAAATGCTTAGGCAAAAGAGGGTTGGGGTGTGGTGGGGGTTAGTAGAGGGTCATTATATAGTGGCTAACCATTTCTCAGACAGGTGCATTGTCCCTATCCAATATTGGTTAGAGGCTGGTTGTTACACTACAATCAGTGATTAAATCTATACGATGTAATGTGTCTTAACTTTCTGGGCATTCATCCCGTGAAAATTACCATTGCGATATGAACAATATAATTCAAGTATGTATGTGTCAGGATTGTGTGTTTATTCGTATACTATGATGTAATAACCCTAAAGTATCAAATTTTGTGTCCTTTTATTGCGGTTAGTTTTATCGGGCTGTTAAATCAAAGGTCGTTTTCAACAAATAAACATTTGTAATACAAGCCGCGTCCAGAAAGTAAGAGTACTGAGGCCAGCCCATCCGGCAGACCTTTTGGTTCCCAATGTTCCTCACACTGCGTGTACACAGAGCATTGAACTATTTCTTTCCATGAGTTCTTTTATTTACTTTCTTTCATTCAACTCCCAATTGTTGCAACTTTATCGCGAGTCGAGTCATTATCTGAGGTTGAAGTGCAGTGTCTCACCTGAGAGAAGACAAGAGCAAAGTGCATCACCTTACCTGAAGAAGGGGGACCTCGCCCCCTCCACTCCATTTTGAAGACGCAGCTTTGTTTTTCATTCCTGTTTCATCGTTTGTCGCTTCATAGCCGTTTTTCTACTCTACTATTTTCTCTTTTTGTGCACCATGTTTTGTCTCGAGGATCCCAGATTCCTCGTTTCCATAAAGTTGGACACGTATATATGCTCGTTGGAACTTAAATCGAGTCAATCTTACTTCCCGGTACTTGGAGCTCTACTACTTCGGTGCCAGGAAAGGCGAGAATTTCTATTTGCGCATCAAGCCTTCATCTCGTCCAACTCAGCGAACCCGAACAACAGTACTTTGTCAGTGCGTGTTATTTTCAATTGTTGCTCGCCTTGTTACAAATATTAAAGTGCTTGTCTGGGACGTATCGAGAGTTTAACTCCCGTTTCAGGTTAACGCATAAACACTGCGTGATGTGTAACATGTTGATGAAAAATTCCGCCAAGTGTGAGGTGCACTCTGTCATCTGGTTCCTTGTCGCAGAGGGTACAACGCCGACAGAAAGTTGTTCACAGATCAAAGGGGTTTATGGTGAAGGTGTCATGAACAGAACAAACGTTTTCAAGTGATGTTGTGAGTTCAGCAAAGGAAGAACAAATGTTCACGATGATCAGAGGAGTCGGAGGCCTTCCATTTTGACTGATGAGTTGGTGAAGCAAATCTACAGCGCTGTTCGTAGATGAACTAGCGGCAATTTTTTCTCAACTCTCCAGATCTCTCGTGCATAAACAATCACTGAAACTCTTGGGTTCAGAAAAAAGTGTGCACGGTGGGTGCCAAAAGCATTGACACAATAGTGCAAAGTGAATCAGGTCACCTGCGCTCGCGACTTCCTTGAATGATTTGAATTGGAAAATGAAGATTTCCTTAGCTCCAGTGACTGGAGATGAGACCTGGGTGGCTCATTTCACTCCAGAGGCAGAAAGACAACCATCTCAGTGGGGACGCACGTCTTCTCTCTCTGCGAAAAAATTCAAGACCTCCATTTTGAGCCAAAAAATCATGGCCTCCATGTTTTGGGACCAAAAGGAATCATTCTGGTCGATTTCCTGCCCAGGGGGAGACGGTTAATGCAGTTTGATACTACAAAACTCTTAAAAAGCTCAAGAGACCAATCCAAAATAAGCTGAGGGGAATGACAAAGGAAGTGTGCTTGTTGCACGACAACACTTGCCCTCTCATAGACAACACCACCAAAGAGTTGTTGGATTCATTTGGTTGGAACATTGTGAACCATTCTCCGTATTCCCGTGACTAGGCTCCTGCCAACATTCATCTTTTTAACTCCTTGAAGACTCGCTTGGGTGGAAAATGCTTTTCAACCGACGAGGAAGCGAAGAAAGAGGTCCTGAACTAGCAGGAAGAGTTGGTGGGAGATTTCTTTGAAGAGGGTATCAAAATGCTTGTGCCGAGGCTCCAAACTTGTATAGAACGGGAAGACGATTATGTAGAAAAATAAGTAAGGTGTTAACCTACAAAACCGTGTAATTTTTTTAACACAATTTAAAAAAAAAGAAGAAAAATCTAGTACTCTTTATTTTTGGTCCTACTCAATAACTTACCAAGGTAGTTGAATCAAAACCTCGATGGCGGACAACTCGCTTTACTTTCTTCACTATATGTCGAGTTTCTGCTGTGCTTTTGATGTTGTGGTCTCCCAAATGTACAGTGAGTCTTGCTACATCCCATGCACTCATGCTGCAAATATTGATTGCAATGATTATTGGCAACTTTTACCCCAGCTTGTGAACTACATTCTTACTCAATTTGAGGTTAAAAATGGTTGCAAAATATTGAATTAAGTTTGAGTTCAACTCTGACCTTGCAACTAATAGGGATACTAAACTCACTTGGAGCTTGAACTTAGTCAGACAGGACTGCTGGACATGACACTTATGGTAATATACCAGAACAAACATATAGAGTAAATGTACTACTATCACAAAATGCTCTCCTCTGAGAAATTTGTGTGTATTTTTATATTTAATTCACATTCATCGTGCTCTTGTGAGCAGTCTCTAGATTCATCGCCAATGAAAAGACCATCAACTGCAGTATGGTAGCCGTAAGACTGATCTGCCACACACCAACCACAGAGAGTTTGTTCACGAACCACACCACAATACTAATCCCTTCATGCGAATGCAGGAAGAGCGAAGGATGAAAACCCAATGAATAGTCGGGACTTACGTTAGTTACTAAGGCTTCATAATTCATGGGATAAGTCATCCTAGTAGACCAGGCTCCCCAGCCCTTCCTACTGAAAATACGTTGACTCACGCGCTTTTCCTTGTTCAAATAGCTGATTACTGGCCTGCTAGCAGATATTTCTCAGTTGGGCTTTCAGTATCTGCATCTAGAATATTCATTCTGTCACCCAAACTTTAAATGTTGATGAAATATTTTAATAAAGAAAAACAGTTCTGTGAATAGAGGCTACTTAGTGTGTGGGATATAAGATGAATGCATTCAACATTCGATAACATTGCGTTGTTTTTTATGCCTGCTTATAACTGGCATATAACACGTATACCTAACTATAAGTAATATTCCTAATAATAGCAGCAAATTAAACATTAATCATTTTAGTAACGTGGAACAGATATAGGAGAAACCCTACGCAGTCAGAGTGTTTAATTTTCTACCTGAATTTTGACCTCTTACATGGTAGCCCAACATTTTTATTTTTACAATAATTATTAAATAATACATTAGCAGTAATCGAGACTATATATTTCATTCCTAAGAGGTACTTGGGTCCTTTTTCGCACTGATATTTACCGAGGAGCTCATCATCCATAGTAATTTATGTTAGCGTCAATATTTTTGTTGGTTGAAAGTCCTGTCGGGGTATTTTTACTTTCCGCTACCCGAAGGGAAGGAAAGTATAGAATCGGGTCAAAAAAAAAAATTGGGTTTTCTTCAGATCTTTACGTTTTGAGGCCTACTGAGTCTAAAAAACCTAATTTCGGCGCATGGTCCGTGTGTGTGTGTCTGTAGTTCGATTTACGGGAGAACGGCTGATCCGATTGAGATGGTTCTTTTTTTGTTTTGTTTGTTATTTTTTGTAGACACCAAAATAAGGTTATGAACGATTTCGGCCGATGGGAAGAGGGAGGGGGGGACGAAAATGTACCAAAAACTAGGGTTTTTCGCATTTTTCTCGAAAACGGCTCTAACGATTTTGATTAAACTTTCAAATTATCTTCTACTAATCAATACCTAACTTTTCTTCTCCATACATATCTCCATGAAAATACGGTAAACGGAGATATAGGCCCATGAAGCAAAAATAGGTTTTTTACCCTTTTTGGCAAAACGGCTTCAGCGATTTTCACCAAACTCACAGGATGTTTTCAAATAGTCAATACCTACATATTGTTCTCAATAAATGTTCCTGTGACGGTCCATTGTACAGAGATAAAAATCAAAATGTGTCGAAAATAACGTTTTTTCGGACATTTCCGTAAATTCCAGGGTAACCTCTTCACCAAATGTGATAAATTCTAATGGAGTGTCTTATATTCACCCATACCAACATTTTGTTCCCCATAATTATTTCTGTATATATATGTTGAACGGAGATATAAGCCATGTTAACTCAGAAAAGGAGATTTGTCGAATATTAATTTATCGGTATTCCAATTTTCTCAGAGAGGGCTCTAACGATTTCGATCAAACTTACCGAATACTCTCAACTAACTAGTCCCTACATTTTGTTCTCTATAAATGTGTCTGTAAAAATGCGTTGAATGAAGATATAGCACCCGCGTATGTAGCTGGTCTTCGCACTTACGGGGGTGGTGGAAAGTTGTGTGTTGCTACGCACCAGATATTTTTCAACCACTTTCTTCTCAGTTTTTCGTCTTTAGGGAAAGAAAACACACTGACACTAGCTTTTCGGCAGTCATTTCCTCTACACCCCGACACCCATCACCCCATGTTAATACCAACCAGGAAAAAATAGGACTGAAAATCAAGACGGCTGTCACAATAACATCTGTTAGTGTCGGTCGCATGAGAAACACTGTCAACTGTGGGATTGTGCATCTGAAGATTGGGACTTCTAAATTACTTGCAAGACAAGGTTCACTATCAAAAAGGTGGTAGAAAAAGCTATCTCCAACAACAAAACCAATGAATGGTTTCATGCAAATAACGAAGGATAATTGGTAGGTTTGAGACCTGAAAACCCGGAGGAATTTGGGAATTGCCAACTGGTCATCCAACTCCAACATGTGGATCTACTCAGCTTCTGAAACTGTTATCAACAGTAGGCGAGGGTTCTAAACTGGACCAAATTATGGCAAATGAATCACTATAATGTTGAATATTAAGAAAGTGGTATTATGTAAATGATCACTTTTTAGCTATTTCTCAAGGTTCAATAAATTAGGAATGGGGTACATGTAAAGGTTTCTTCACGGAAATCCTGTTTAGAGTCTTTTTTTGCCATAACAAAGACTAATGATATTCTATTACATCATATTCAATGAGGTTGAGGAGAATTAATAGTAAGCGAGAGAAAACTGCTTGCCACTGTGGGTTTTAAACCGAGGGTCGACTCTGCCTCATTCTACTCGCATGGCTCATCGTCCTCCAGCCCCTAAGGTTTGTGGGGCCTTGGTAGCGCAGGTCCCAGAATACTGCTAATTTTAATCTCTTTTGTTGATGTCATTGACCTTATTCTAAAACACTTCCATTCAACTGAAAAGAGGCTGCAGCCTGCAACACATTCCACATTGCCAGAACACTTTTCAACATCCAAATCTCTCAATGCTCACATGAATAGACTGAGATATTGGCTGCTACTTGACCTCATTCATACACCCTCACAGAAGAATGTTTCATTGTCACTAATAGTTCACATCTTCAGTTCAATTAGAAATAAAAATTAACTTACTGAGCAACGCAATGAGCTGCAGTTAATATGTGACTGTTGTCAATTAGAGATCCTCCACAAAATTGACGTCCACTGTTGAATAATGCGACCTGTGTACAAAATGGTACATAATTTAATGGTGGAGCTTTTTCCATAGTTCGAATTTTGGAATAATAAAAGTGTTAAAAGAAAAATGCTGCGATTGACTCAGTCGTGTAGATTGATGGGCAGCATTTTAGTTTGTATTTTACTTGAAGACGATATTTAGCCAGGTTGGAGTAAAGGCTCGCCTCAAATGATGGTTAAAGGATGTGTACTCATTGGTTTACACTCCCAACTGAGGAGAAGTCCAAGCGGAATAACTTTTAAAAACTAATCAGGTATTTCTGTCCAATTTAAATTGCCCTACCAATTGCTAAAAATGCTATAAGATACAAAATCTGAAAAAATGTTTAATTGAAAAAAATTGAATTCCGTTAATCATAGGTTTGAATGAAATCTATGGGAGTTTTGTTGAAAAACATCAACATGTTGGCAGGCTCTGAAAAATTAAAATAGTGATTTTCCATTCCTTGTGTTTAATGTTTTGGGCAGTTTGGCTAAATGTAGGTTGAATGTCACTTTTCCTGAGATGGGTGGACAATGTAAGTGTGTTTTACCCCCACAAAAATGAATTGAAACTTAATCTACATAGAAGGTTCAATGGAATTTCGCTCACTATCCATGGCCACTCTCCAAGATCTGCATTTTGTCCACCAACTATTCGCTCTTGATCCTGATAACCATTTTTCGCGCCGCACTGCTGATTGGAAGGCTCAACTGCTGGAGGGCGTGTGGCGATAGGTAGTGCAGGAGGTTTGGTTGTGGGAGGGTACCCAGGCCATTGAGATGGAGGGCGAGTAGGTGGCCTAACTGGAGGCCTTGTCGCTGGTGGACGCGTAGGAGGCGGCCTGGTCGTTGGAGGGTGGGTTGCCGGAGGACGGTTGATTGGGGGGCGGGTAGTTGTCGGAGGTTTGGGTTGTATAATTCCTGGATACCCGGGAGATGGCGGGTGAGTGGGGAGTGGAGGAAGTGTGTGATCAGGAGGATGCGTAGGGATTGGTGGAGGCCAGTTTGGAGGAACTGGATTGGCAGGTCTTGAGCCTTCTGGAGGGTATGGTGGCACTGATGATGGTAGCGCTGTTGTAGTCGTGGTGGTTGCATTTGCTGTGTCATCAGTGGTTGGTTTTTCACAGCATACTCCAAACATCTGAAAACAAATCCTCAAGTTAATTTGAATACAAAACCAATAACTGGTATTATTACGACGATGGCGCACAAACAGTTGAACGATCTGTTTCAGAGGAAGGGGTGGCACTAACGCGAGTTTTGCGATTTCTGTTTTACCCATCACTCAACTTTCCTTACTCTGATGGGTACAAAATTAGCAACAATACATAATAAATAAATTTGGGCAGTTTTATCCAAAATCAGAATGCTATGTTCTAAGGTAAAAAAAATCTTCGTTTTGATCTCAAAAACAACACACACAGACCATACACTGAAAATTAGTATTCTGAACAGGGAACATTGAAACGTGGAGAATTGGCATAAACTGAACTTTCATGGCCGGTTATAATAAACTCATTACTCTCTGGGAGAAAAATAAAAACGCTGCAAATTATTATGCAACTGTTCATTATTCTCTCGCCCAGTATGATTGGACTTCTTGACACAGTCTCACACCACTGAGGTTCATCCCATTTGATTCAGCATCGAAAAATACTTGTGAGCGATATGAAACATAACCTCACTATAATGCAACAAGAAAATTGACGTTTTCTCAGCAGCGTTGGGCAATTGAACGATGGTAACACGATGAGGATTACCTGATTATGGTAATTAATAGTGACTCCTACTGAGGCCTCAGTTGGGCCTATTTTGTGGTGTCCATGAGCAGCCTCATGTCCTCTCGAATATGTACTCAACATCCTTGCGTGAAACACAAGACAACTTTGAGGTCCATCCCTGCAACCTCATCCAGCCATAGCAGAGGCACAGCACAGCTAGCCCCTCACACGCAGACAGTACACGCTTTGCTGACTCCAGCCTCGCCTCGCATAACTTGCAACTTTGTACTTCTGACTTACCTATCCTGGCCTTAGTGAACAATATCTCATGAACAGGCCTCATACCATCTGTACACGTTTTCTCTCCAGACTGAGGAGTTAGGACCTTTTAATCGCTCTATTGGAGTCTAATAAATAACCTAGACTAGCTTTGGCCAGGCACATCCCACCAATAGGCAGCCTTGCACTTCTCCCACTTGCCATCCTCCTTATTCAAGTGGCTCTTGGTATTTCCTACAAAGGGCTCAGGTCCCACCCGGGTTTGTGCAGAACTGTCTCTTGCCAGTTTGTCAGCCTCCTCATTTTCTTCCACTCCTCTATGACTTGGCAAGCAAAACGCTCTTGTTTGCCAGGCTCTTTGGACAAATCACACAAATTACCTGGTGAGTAGCAGCCATGGTAACTCCAGCTTCAATAACGTATATTATAAGTTGTTACGGTTCAAAAGCTCGTAATAACTGGCAACTGGAAACCAGCCGTGACAAAATAGCATAAGAAGCCTGGGCCTAACTATCTGATGACAAGTGGGTTGGTCATGAAAATTACAGTACTTATAATAGCGCTATAAAACTGAATGGCGTTACCATTGATGATACATTTTAAGAATTTGATTACAAGTTTCAATAGAGCAACCCAACGGGCTGCTCTAATGAATTAGCTACCATCGGCACTAACTAATAAAAATGTAACAGGAAAAGTTTACGACCTTCATACCTGTTTACCTGTTGCTGTGAAGTATGCGCAGGTGTCATACATTCCTAGAACCCATGTTTCCCATGTGTGCAGCTCTGGCAGTTTGAAATAAGGAAAACATTGACGAAAGCTTGTGCATCGCCCATAGACACCTTTGGCGGTGTAGCAAGGCCCTACAGTTATGAGTGGCCAATTGTCAAACTGTCTTTTAGACCTCTCATCGATTGAGTTGGGAGAAATACCTAGGTCACCTGGAACCAATAATAAACAGGTAAGGCTCATTGTGACTGTAATTAATAACTTGTTAACACTAATTTCTACAATGGTAGCAACAGTTACAAGTTGAATTTCTGTGAAACTGCGTAGTCGACGAGAAAAACAAAATTGTGGCGGTCGATTCGTTTATACACTTGTGAGATTATATAACATTACCTCAACAATTTATCAAAGGTTATGGGTATATGTGTACTGACTCAATACTACTGTTATCACAAAAAGCAAGGTATAAGGTAGGAGGGAAACTAATCAGGCTCATCATTTCAGGCTGTAGTGGTATTCAACTCTGATCATGCTTGGCGTAGCTTTTTATTTTGTTTCATTATTGAGATAATTTTCACTATGCAAACGTTGACACAATTTTTGAAACCAATTATACTAATAACACTGCAGAGAGCAGCTGCTGTGTATAGTTGCGTGTGGTTGGTGGACTCAACCAAGGACCAGCAAAATCATACTAAATCAACACCAACCCATAGTGAAATGCTAAAAGGCTAAACCATACAAAAAATAGCAAACTCATACTAAATCATAGCTAAACCAATAAACAGAAAAATCGTACGACGCAGTTCACAATTTCACTTATATTTACGTAACCACCAATCCTGGCCTCTTTCATAATAATGTGACCTTTCTATCACTTCTTAACCCATTGACAGTTATTTGGTATCTTCAGGTTCAGACTTTCATGGAGGTCGTTGATATTCTATACCCTCTCCTATTTCACATACTGACTGGGTGTGGTACAGGCCTATTTCTTTCTCATAATGACCATTCCTGATGAATTGCAAGGGTCGACCAGTACCCACTACTGGTGCGCGCGCATTCTGGACGTGCACGAAAGACACGTCATCATAACAACACGCCATCCATAGTCATCAACTAGTGAAACATGCACGCAATGCAGTAGGGTGAGGATTGCAGTTATGACCCAACTTCATTCTACATCTCCTCACGGGAACGAGGAATGACGGTTTTACCTGAATAGGATTAATTGTGATTCTTTTACGGAATCAGTGTGAAGAGGCTTCGACCCGATGATGCTAAATCTGGACGAGAGCTCGTTGATCTTCAATCTTTGGAAGAAAAAGGAGGCGGAAGGACGAGAAGAGATGAGATGAGTTGAGCGGGTGATGGGAGCAGAAGGATCTCGCTGCGATTTTTTTAATCTTCCTCTTCTCTTCCTACTTTTTTTTTTCCTCCGCGAAACGAGATTGAGAAGGTGAACGCCCCTTCGGGGCTGACCGCAGATGGAAGAGGTAAACAAACAGTGAAACGGGCATCCGCGAAATGTGGTCCTCCGTGTCGGATCATTCGCCTCCTCGAGGCCCTGCACACTCGTTATTATGCAAATTGTTCCTTTATTCCGGCCCCTTTCCAGCTTTTCAATTCCCGAACCCCCTCTCGCCACCATTGCCGGTCTACAGTCCCCAGCCACAGCCCCAGTCCCAGCCACAGACTCCGTTTCCTGACCTTGGGCGCTCGAGTTCTTGGACCAGTCTTCCGATTCGCGCCCTCTTTCTTTTTGACGGTGTTTGATGTTTCATGATGAAGTAGCCCCACCCTCTCACCCCTTACCGCCATTTCCATCCGTCACTGTCTCAACAAACTCATCTTTATCTGCGGCACGCCTAATTGGCCGGCTAACCTTTTCATTGCGTCTCCGATATTCTGATCTACCCCTGCCAACGTTAATTATGTTAGAAATACAAATTATTGCGTAGGGCTTTTAGTAAATTGTCGAAAAAACTCGTTGATGTCCAAGAATGTTAGTGTCGTAAGCGCGTCAAAAAATTGCGAGGATGAATGAGTCAACAACTTTTTAAAACCGGAGATCATTGTAAACCTATCAAAAATTTAAAACCTGGTTTATTCTTCATGGATGTTCAATGAGATTTCCAAGGGGGCTTTCGAATTTGATGTGTGATTATACTCATGAAAACAAGTCATGTTTTACAGAAAAACCATCAGGTGCGCCGCGTCACACAATTTTCCTTAGTTCTACATAAACTCGCTGGCTTTCATGCTTTTCGCTGCTAATTCAATGTACTTTTCGATCAGTTCATTTGAACAATATAAAACACTGCTTCACCGAGGCAGTAAGCGGTAGAACTTACACACCCGGAATTTATTGTGCTGCTCGTACTCATGCCTCGACCATTATTGAGCACTTGGTGCACAGAAATTCAAAGAGGGTTTAAAAAAGATTCATTCGAAAATGATAATAATCCTTTTACGGAGTTACCGGGTAAGGACTTTAAGTAATGGTACTACGCGAAACGGCCGTGGTTGTAATTCTGGAATTTCTGGAGTGACTCCTATAGATCCCATGAGCGTTTTTAAACACTCATCCTATGGGTATTGGATTGAGCTACCACACCTTTTTTGAAGATTCTAGTAACATTTCAGAGGAGTTTATAAGGAAAAAACCGCGCTAATTGGCCGTCATTTTCTCACGAATGGGAATTTTATGGTATAGTCAGCTAATCGAGAGCTGTCCATATAACAAATTTAATCAAAACCGTTTAAGCCGTTTTTAAGAAAAAAATTGATGTTTCGCTCACTATGATAACTATAGTTAGTTTTAGGCGGATTTTGTCCGTACCCTTATTATGGCGTGCCAAGATGACCTGCCGGCTAGATATTAAGTTTGAGCTGATTTGGTTCAACCATTTTCTTTCCATCGCGTTCAGACACATTTCCCCCAAAACAGCGTTTTTCAGATTTGACACGTGAAGATCTGAAGAGAACTAAATAAAAATTTGTCAGCCGATTACTCTTCTTTATGCTTTGTAGAGCCAAGAAAAGTAAAAAATTGCGTTGACGGTTCAATCATCTACCTATAAGTTAGGTTATCACTTAAGGTCGTGGCGTGAGTAGCAGCAGCCCAATAAATTCCGACACTTTTACCACTACAAAATCATGTGAATTAAGCGAAAAATATATTGGAAAATTAGCTAGAATGCAAATGGGACTGGGGAAAGTTATTTGATGATGTTTTTTTATACAAATCGATAGCTTGGACCGATCCGAAGACATCGTAATTTTAACGTTTTTTCGATTTTCTCACAATTTTAAACGACATGAAGATCATTTGTAAATTTATAAGGTTATTTGCGTATTGTTTACGTTCTAAGGGGCTGACAGCCTCGAACCCTTTTTGAATAATTACATTGTGCATTCCTGCCACGCAGGACCTCTCACTTGATGTATGACGTAATTGCCGGAGGGAACTATCTAGGGCGTATCATCGCTCATCGCATATCTACGGAATCATTTATAAAGCACAAAATGCAGGAACTAGTCAGTTGAAAGTGCTCCGTCAGTTTGATAGGAATCGTTTGAACCGTTTTTGATAAAATTGGAAAACCCGATAAATTAATACTCGACAAACCTCGTTTTTCGGGCTATGATGGCTTATATCTTCGTTCACTATATACGAAATGAAATAATTACGGAGAACAAAATGTGGGTATAGGTTGTTAAAGAATGTTCCATAAGATTGATGAAATCCAGGGCAACTACATAAATGTGCAAACATTGTCGACAAATTTTAATTTTTATCTCTGTTCAATGTACTGTCAGATCAACATTTATTGAGAACAATATATAGGTATTAACTATTTGAAAAGATTCTGAGAGTTTGGTGAAAACCGTTGAAGCCGTTTGGCCAAAAAGCGTAAAAAGTCTATTTTTGCTTGTTAGGCCTATATCTCCGTTCACCGTATTTTCGTGGGGATATTTATGAAGCGGAAAAGTATTGTACTAACTAGTGGAAGATAATTTGAAAGTATCGAAATCGTTACAGCCGTTTTCGATAAACGTACGAAAACCCCTAGTTTTTCGTACATTTTCGTCCCCCAGCCCCTTTCCCATCGTAGAAAATCGTCCATAACTTCATTTTCGCGTCTTCGAAAAATCACAAATAAAACAAAAAAAGAATCTGCTCATTAGGTCCTGCCGTTCTCCCGCAAATCGATCCCTTTTTTCGTGTGTTTCGACAAACGAATTTCTATCACCCGATAATTAGTAGTGAAGTCTTCAGAAACGTATTTCGGGATTGAAATGGTGACAGAACGGACAAACGGTGAATAATAATAAATCGGAAACCGTACAAAAGGTTCGTATAATAACCCCTCTAACCAATTGAGAAACAATAGACTCGTCATCGTTACGTAATCACATCAAACCATAGCTCTCGATGGCGTACAAACAATCAATGGGAGTTCGAAGAGAAAAGACGATTTTAGTTAATTGAATTTCTAAAGCATTTTCTTCATTACGCAAGTTCCTCCTTTCAACAATCGACAAAGTAAGTTCTGTAGTTGTCTAAACCGTTTTCGTTGTTAATCTTTTTGTTCGCGAATGGAAAAACAACAACAGCTATTCGTTGGAGTGGTGTAAACTATCCCGTTGAACGACGAATGGGAGCCTGGGCGAAAGAGCGTCCAAATGACCTGAGATGCGAGTCCATTAACTGTGGCGATGCATGCCTTCTCCAGGGATAATCCGTAGTTATTTTACACCGAAGAAGGCTCTCAAATAGGTCGTGCAAACGACGTTCATTGCTGCGGACAAACGCAAAATTACGGCTCTCGATTATAAAGTGGGGAGGAAGGGACAGTCGAAAGCCGTAACTTATTAAAATACTAGATGCGAGGCTTCACGAGATTTCTTTATGCTTCACGTAAACCGAGTAATGAACTGCGTCAGACTGTCTGGAGCTCTGCGAGAATGAGGCTTTCCAAACTTCGTTATCCCAGAACCAACACACGAGATGAAATGTAGTTTTCTGGTGATGTAGAGGAAGGAGTTACCGCAGACAGTGGGAATCGACGCGGGACACCGCAAAATGAACAAACACATGTTATTGGCCCAGTCGCGGGTTGAGGACACTCCCTACGACGTCCTTGCCCAATGCCAAAGACTTCGAAGGAAGCGATGTTCGGTCAATGGCACGAATTTCTCGCAAGGTAAAATTTAAACATCAAAGAAGGCTCTTTCGGGAAATACCTGGCATTCCTTAGGAAGCTTAGCATGGACCTATGGCACGGTTGGACTTGGGGCCGCGCTGCTCGTCCCAAATAAGAGACAGAATTATTTGGAAAATATCTGGTGCGTAGCAACACACAACTTTCCTTAGCACCACGTCAATTCACTCGCGTTCGTGGCTTTTTCTTCTTGCGCAATTCATTTATCGCTAAGGTTCATTTGAACTTGGTCAAACACTTGCGCTTACAGTTCCGAAATTTATCATGCTACTAGTACTCATTCCCGGACCATTATTGAGCAATTGGTACACGAAGAATTAATGAGGCTGTAAACACGATTTTTTGAAGAGGATAATAGTCACTTTTCCCGAGTTATTGGGCAAAATCGTTTAGAAATCGTAGTAAGTGAAACGACGACGACCTATAGGTATTGGATTCGACTATCCCCTCAATTTTTGTGAAGATTCTAGTAACATTTGAGCGGAGTTTGAAGTAAACAGTTACGCCAAACTCAATTTTCTTCGAAATGTTCAGTATTGTTGTTCGGTAATTTATTGTGCTTTTCTCGTCATTTTCCCACAAATGAGAGTTTTATGGTATAGTCACCTTATCAAGAGCTGTCCATATAAATATTTTAATCAAAATTGTTAGCGCTGTTTTTGTGAAAAAAGATATTTGGTGTAAAAATTTGGTGTACGATGATAACTATAGTTAGTTTTGAGCGGATTTGGCTCATACTCTCACTTTGGCGTGCCATGGTGACCTAAGGGGTAGATATTAGTTTTAAGGTGATTTGGTTTAGCCGTATACTCTAAAAATCGTTCACAAACAAACACTCTGACCATTTTTGCTTTCCTTGGCTCTACAAAGTAGAAAGGAAAGTTATGCAATCGGCTGAAGAAAAAATTTTGAGTTCTCTTCAGATCTTTACGTTTCAGACCCCCCCCTGTGTCCGAAAAACACTATTTGGGAAAATAGTCTGTGAGTCCGTGTGTGTGTATGTGTGTCTGTGAACGATTTTTAGAGAAAACCACCGTACCAAATCCACTCAAACTTGATATCTCGCCCACAGGTTACCATGGGACGCAAAAATAAGGCTATGGACAAAATCCATCGAAAGTTAACTATAGTTATCATAATGATCAAAACACCAAATTTTTTTTCTCAAAAACGGCTCTAACGATTTTGATTACATTTTTTATACTGATAGTTCCCAATATGGCAACTATACCATAGAATTCTCAACTTGGAAAATGACGAGAGCAGCACAATAAATTACCACAACTTTCGACGAAATCGATTTTAGCGCGGTTTTATCCTTATAAACTCCGCTGAAATGTTAGTAGAATGTTTTTAAAAAATTGGTATTGTAGTCCAATCCAATATCTATAGGGTGAGTGTTTCAAAAAGGCTCATGAGATACATGGGGCTCACTCCAGAAATTCCTGAGTTTCAACTACCGCCGTTTCGCTTACTACCAGTTCTAAACGTTTTTACCCAATAACTCTGCAAATGTAATAACTGTCCTTGTTCAAAAAATTTGTGTTTACAACCTCATTGATTATCTGTGTACCAATCGCTCAGTAATGATTCTGGAATGAGTACGAGCAGCGCAATAAATTACGGCACTGTATGCGCTACCGCTTCCTGCTGCTGTGAAGCGTTGTTTGTCCAAGTTCAAATGAACTGAGTGATAAATGAATTGATCAAGTAGAAAAAGCCATGTAAAAAGTGAATTGTCGTAGAGCTAAGGAAAGTTGTGTGTTGCAACGCACCAGATATTTTTCTGACGATTACGTAACTTTCCTTTCTACTTCACAGAGCCAAGGAAGGTAAAAACACTAACTGATTCAATCGTTCAGTATATAATAGTTTACTGGAAAAGTTTACTTATGTCATCAGCACTTACGACAAGGTGACGTGTGCGCACGGTTTTGGTTTATTATTCCAATTATTCATTTTTTATTAATTTATTTATTTTAAATTGTTTCTCACCTCCCCTCCCTCTCCCCGCAAATTTGACACTTAATGTTTCAAGACATCGGGATACCAAATCTTCAATGCCCGTTTGCCTTTGAGTCGGGTGGATAAACATATAAAAAATCCGTTCTTTCCCACGAAACTCCCATTTGGTATGTCATTGTGCCCGTCTGTTCGGCAATCTGGATTGTACGAAGTCCAAGGTTGTTATGAACGAACAATGGTGAACAAAATTAACAAAAACTCAATTTTGGCAGTTTTATCGCAGTGACGTCGTGTTTGGGTCGTTTTTACTTTCCTTGGCTCTACAAAGTAGAAAGGAAAGTTATGTAATCGGCGTGTATGTGTGTCTGTGAACGATTTTTAGAGAAAACGACCGTACCAAATGAGTCCAAACTTTATATATAGCTCGCAGGTTACCATAGGACTCCATAATAAGGGTATGAACAAATTCCTCTGAAAGTTAACAATAGTTATCATGGTGATCAAAACACCAAATTTTTTTTGTCTCGAAAACGGCTGTAACGATTTTGATTAAATTTTGTATATTGATAGCTCTCAATAAGTTAATTATACCATAAATTTACCATTAGTGGGAAAATGACGAGAGCAGCACAATAAATTATCAAAATGTTCGACGAAAAGCGTTTTTAGCTTAGTTTTTTCCTTCTAAACTCCGCTGGAATTTTTGTAGAATGTTAAAAAAAATTGGTATTGTAGTCCAATCCAATACCTAAAGGGTGAGTGTTTAAAAACGCTCATGAGATACATGGGGGTCACTCCAGAAATTCCTAATTTTCAACTACCACCGTTTCGCTTACTGCCAGTTCTAAAAGTTTTTACCCAATAACTCTGCAAAAGTAATAACTGTCCTTCTTCAAAAAATCATGTTCACAGCCTCATTAATTATCTGTGTATCAATTGCTCAATAATGGTCCGGGAATGAGTACGAGCAGCATAATACATTCCAGAACTGTAAGCGCTACCGCTTCCTGCTGCTGTGAAGTGTTGTTTGACCAAGTTCAAATTAACTGAGTGATAAATGAATTGATTAAGTAGAAAAAGCCATGTAAACAGTGAATTGACGTAGAGCTAAGGATAGTTGTGTATTTCTATGCGCCAGACATTATATAGGCATTTTTCGGTGCTGGGTCAAATGGAACTGTTCTCAGAGGTGTACGACTGCAGCTAAATTGATAACTGTGAAATCACAGTAATTACAGTGAGCCAAAGTCTACTAATGGAAAGTACTCGCGGGACAATATACCGAAAGTAATCGTTTCATCATTTGTAATCCTATTTAGTTTTCGTCGTTCTGTTGTGGCCAGGGCATATGTCGCATCGTTTACTGGTACTTTTCGATGCTGAATGTGTGGAGGTCTGAGACTACGTCAAGCTGTAAGAGAATCATAAACCGCTTTGTAATAATTTGCAGCGTTTGATTGCTGATATCAATCAAGAAGATTTCTCCTACTAAAAAGTGTGGGCTTAATGATGGAATCGATCGAGTGCCTGAGGAAATTGCTGAAGACGCGATGTAGCGAAGAAAGTTGTAACGTGTTGTTAAATGCATCTTATTCAGAAGCACAAAATGATCTGACTTTAAACTGGTTTGAGTAATTAGGAACTAGATTAGGAAGTGTCGAAACATAAATAAAACGAGACGCACACAAACGATCTCCGATAACTAAATCTTCTGAAATAGGGAGATCATGTGGACTAATGAACGGCAGCCATTTGCTTCGTCAGGTTTCCTACCACCTGGTGCACATAGCCTTAGTTTAATCTGTCGACGCCAAGAGGCTGTGGTTAACTTGCTACCAAGTAAGGAACCTTACAGCCACTAGCCTCTGTAGAAAACTGGACCTTCATTGTGTCCTAACTGTGTCTTCATGATTCTTCGTTTGATTCGAATTTTTGAAAAGACCACAAGACATGGATTGTTGTCGACAATCGGGTCATTGAACGGCGCCAGTGAGCAGAGGAGAGTTTGTTAGCCTAATTCTACTTTCTCGTCGAGCGATGGACGTCCTGATCCCTCAGCAACAACACGCCAAACCTCATTCTTTCGCCGAAGAGCAAGCAGATTCGTCATTGAAGGGAATTCCGGACGTTGGCAATAATCGACTCGAGCGAGAGGCCGTCAACGAGGGCGTTGCCTGTAGAAGAAGAATCGGATCCTGAGCCGAGATTTCCAGCTCAGCTCAGCCCATTTCACTTATCCATTTCGGCTTATTCTCCGCCCCTCGATCATCGCTCGGTATCTGCGGCCGAGATTAATCATCTGAGATCTCCGATTCGATTTCCAAAAAACCCACCGAATGATCCCCATCGTTTCACCTTTTGCTCGATTTCCCGACTCGGCTCTTGATGTCCACTGCCAAAATACACCAGTTGCTCCGACGAGTTTGATTGAACTAACTACCGTTAACTTATCGTCCGTTGCGCCAAACAACATTTAAACTAGTTTCGCCGACATTTTAAATCAGAAATTACTCCCGAACATTATTTTGTATTTATTAATATTATCGCGCATATTTTTATCGCTTTACCAACTAATCCAATTTGTTTTATGGCCGGTTTATATAAACCGTTCACTGACTAATTATTTGCAGCACACACGAACCTTCCCACGGAAATCCTGTTGACAGTTCCATGAAATACATATTCGCAAGTCACTCGAGCGGTGATTTAATTAGGAGCAACGCAATAAATTGACAGGCCCACGTACACTCAGTGCAAAACGTATTGGATTAGTTGCAGCATTATTGTACAACGGATTACTATTCTCTTGCATAGCATGATTGTGACCAATCCTATTAAATCCGAAATCGAACAATATTATTTGAATATGACATCACTATCCTGGAAACGACACCTCATATGAGTAATTATGTACGGAACACGTGCGAAACCTGATTTTTCAATCATTATTTCCGATAATAACCGGGTTGTCCAGCTTGACACGGTCTCACACCTCTCATTCGACTCAGAATTGAAATATAATAGGGAACGATGCGACTCACGACCGGCCCATGAGGGTACAACAAAAACTGACATTTTCTAGACGACGCTCAGTAATTGGCACGACTTGACGAATCGAACTGACAGGTGGTTGACGTGAGACGGGGAGCAGTGCAGGAAATGTGCGCAGGCCAGGGAGAAATGATAACTTTCGCTACATTGTCCCACGAATTCCTTCGAACAGTAGAATTTGCGACACTATATTTAGTGTGATTTGACTGTCATCCATCTAGAGTCCTACACTTCTGAAACCCATCCTATTCGACTCAGCAGCAATAAATCCCACCATAATGGAGGTAACAAGCCAGACCATTGTTGGCTTACTGGCTCGTTGCCGACGTTAGCGACTGTGTTCAGTCAGGCACGGCTCTACATCCCAGCACGAGGAGGGTGCGCGGGACGGAGCATGGTCAGATCGCTGTCAGGCGACAACCTGCCCAAGGACTAACTCCAGAACAACCCCATCTTCACAATCAGCGATGCCAAACTCCTGCTGGTCTATTGGACCAGTCGTAGAGGACTGTCCCCACCCACTGCCGTCAATCCTCCTATTTTGGTTTATTATTCATTCTGAATAATAACCCTATGTTTTCGGTCACGAAAAATTTTTTACAACCCCCCCCCTCAAAATTTGATACTTTACGTTTCAAGACTTGAAGATTCCAAATTTGCAATGTCCGTCCGCCGTCCGCTGTCTGCCGTCTGCCGTCCGGGCCGTTTTGTGTCTTTAACGTGGTCTAAAAAATTCGTTCTTTCGCACAAAAATCCGATTTGGTATCTAGTTGTGCTCGCCATCTCGGCAATCCGATCGGACGAAGCCCGTGGTTGTAATGGGGAAAAAATGGTCAAAAAAATTAACGAAATGCAGTACAACGCGGGAACTACAGCGGAAGTCAACGTTTCGTCGTTTGAACTCCCTCCCTCCCATCCGTGTCAATAAAAAACCACCCCCCTCGCAATGCAACGCTCGCCCGCCCGCTCTACTCGTTGAAAGCCCCCCCGACTTTTTTTTTTTTTTTGCTTCCTCTAGGAAGTGCTCGTGTTTCGTATATAACCTTTGGCATTACGATTTGTCCCTTTATCGTCCGATTGCCTTGTTCTCGTTTTCACCTCCACAAATGACTGTTTCGCTCCGTCTCAACTATCTCCGTTAGCAAAATATCTGTTATCTTTGATTGAACTTTTCATTATTCGTTTATTTTTGGTTTATGTATTTAATAGTTTGTTCGTTTCATTTTTTTTGGTTTTAATACGATTCAATTTTTTTAGATTCTTTCGTTTCATTCTCATTTTGTTCTTTTTTTCATAGATATTTGGTTACATTTTGATATTAGTATTTAGCGTGCATGTTTTCATATTAAAATTCAGTTTTTTCTAGATACTTTCGTTTTTTTGTTTATTTTAATATTACGATTCAGTTCTTTTCGACCTTTTTTTGGGTTTCATTTTGATATTTTTCGATGCTGAATCGAACGGGATGGGTCTCGGAGCATTAATGCTAGGTCAAGCTGTTTATCCGAATAATAAACCGTTGTGTAATAATTTGCAGGGTTTTTAGGTGGTGAACACAGTCAAGGTCCATGAAAAGGTGGTCCGCTGTGAATAGTTTGAGAAGCAGCAGCGTCACAGTCTTAGAGGGTTCATTCCACCAGTCCCAGCTGAGTGTAGTTTTAGTTATGGCATCTGCGTGCCTCGTTCGGAAGGGGTGGTATAGGCAAGATTCGCAGGAGGGAGCAGGGAGCGTCCCCAACATGACACAAACTCCTGAAGTTTCTCCTCAAACAAAAACCAATCAAGCATTAGGGAGACCTCAGCGTGAAAACTAGTTTTACTCCAGCCGATTATTATACTTCCTTTACCTTTTGGAATGAAGGCAGTAATCACTTCTCATTCCACCGAAACCTCAAGAATTACTGATATTCGATCTTCTTAGGCGATATTAAATTTCGAAGTATCGATTTTGAATATAATTTCGTGTAGTTGATATTCGGATTGATATAAATAATACACGACTACTTCCAGTTCGCAGAGAAATGAAAGCCGCATTCAACAGTGCCCTGCGTTTCGAACGATTGTGCGTGTGATGGAAGTTATTGTACGGACAAGCAGTAAATATTAAGTTGAGAAAGCGTTTTGCTTTGCTACACGTGTGTTTTCCGTCGGTATCGATCTCCTGTCACGTGGCAGCAGGTTCGATTGGAATACAAATCAGCAGCTAACTCACTAGACTGAACAGGATCAGGGAAGCCCACCCGTGTACCAAACAACGTGGAATGAACTGCAACACAACGGGGAACGGCGGTGGCTTTTAAGTTACTTCGACGGACTGGTCCCGACTTCTCCGTTCTGTTCGCCAATCGAAATTTTCTTGAGATCGATGGTAGCATTTATAAAATAAAAATTATACCGAATAATCAAAACAAACGTTTGTACGGAAAATGCACGAGCAGAAAGCAGTTCATCGGGAGGGAATGTCCAGTGAGGATGGGAATGAAAAATAAGAGGTTCGGCGCATCACACAACTTTCCTCACCATCGGATTAAATATAGCTACTGATTCACTTGAAGTGAATCATGGAGACGGCTCAGCCTTCTTTTCATATTTGGGAAAACATGGCAATCTTGATGTTGCAGTTCCTCGAAGGAGTCTTCGGCCGTAAACTCACAGGCAGGCAACGTGGGTGAACCAAAGAAAAGTATGTGATTGTCGAAATTCGACATGTTTCCCTGCTGGCACTGGCTAAGTACGTCGTTGCAGTTCTGATGGACATCAGGGGAGCGTTTGACAGCCTTTGGTGGTCAGCGATTCTCAATGAGCTTAAAGGTAGGGTAATCCCCCCGCAACCTGTACTTGCTCGTTGGAAGTTATCTGACAGACGGAACTGCTACGATCGAATGCAGTCCTTGGACCAGCACTCTAGAACGCCTTCTTCGAAGGTCTTCTCAGGAGACTCATGAAGACTGACTGCGAGCCGTACGCCTATGAGGATGACTTGACAGTGATGATTTTTGCCCTCTACGTGGCCCAATGGTCCGTGCATGTCAAGATGCAGGTAGCTGAGGAAAAACCCCAGCTACTCCTCTTGAAAGGAAAAGTAAATAGCCACAGGCCAATATCCACAGACTCCGTGAACGTCTTGGAAGAAAATAGTTTGAGCCGGACCACTGGACGAACCAGTTCTGGGATTCGTCTGGTGGTTCCCTCCACAACAGCAAAAATGGACTTCCCCATGATTGAGTATACAGTGAGGCGGCCACTCCTTCAAGATAGGCAAGCAGTGCTGGGTTAGTGGCCACTACATAAATGGCAGGAAATTGGGCATCACGTTTTAGCTTCATTAATGTTGAGTTCAGTAAAAATTTAGTGTGTTGTCGAGAAAACAAGCGATTCTGGAAGTTGTATAAGCATCAACTGCCCGAAATATGCGTTCTCTTGTTGATACATCATCTATGGCCTTTGAATTGTTGCCCTCCCTCTACATTAAACTAATATTTTCTTTGAGGACGTATATAAAACTCTGCAATTTCGTAGTTATCGCTTATCGAGAGTCTAAAAAATTCGTTGGTGTCACTGCGTTTCGTCTTGTGTTCCGTTTCAGTAAAAGAAGCTTCTGCTCTTGGCCTCTGGGTGACGAAGAAGGAGCTAGAAAGAGCTTCGAATCTTCATAACGGCCCCATAAACGGAACGACGTCGCTTTCTGAATTACTAATGCGAGGCAGAACCGTTTATTAACCGAGTGGTATTGAGCGAAGGCACGTAACAATAGCTAGCGGTCCCTGCGCTGGTCCCTCAAAACAGATTCGCTTTCTTCAAATTTGATGACTACTAGATTCGCTACAGACTGACTATCAGACTCGACAAATATGGGCCACTCGATTTGCTACACGTTAATTACTAGACTCTTATAACATTTATCACTAGATTCACAATACTACTCGACTACTGATTCGACTAATCATACATAAATCATTGAATTTACTGAACATTAACTACTGATCTGCCAATACATTGGCAACTAGATTCCCTATACGCTGACTACTAGATTCCTAATACTTTGACTACTATACTCGGCGACACATCGACTACTAAAGCCACTAAACGTTGTCTACTAAATTCATTACACTTTCACTACTAGACTCGCTATACGTTGACTAATATATTTACTACACCTTGACTCGCTAATAAATGGCTAAAAGATTTGCTACATATTAACTAATAGATTCCTAATACATTGACTACTATACTAACTACACATTGACCACTAGACTCAATATACATTGACTACAATGCTCACTACCAATTGGCTTATGGATTCCCAATACATTGACCACTAGACTCACTATACATTGACTTCTGGATTCTCAACACATTGGCTACAAGGATTGGTTGTTTCGTTTTCCTAATAAGTTCAGAATTTCGCTTCAAAGACATCGGGGGTTTTTAATTTTAAAAATCTGCTAGAACTAGACTGTCAAGATAGAATGAATAATACTGCCAGTAACATTACACGCTCAGGCTAAGCCATTCAAAAGTCGTAAGCTTCTTTCATTTATTTCTGTTATATCACTCGAATATGTTGTTAATGTAAACGTAACTTTGCGATGCCTAAACTTTTTACGAACCCCAAGTTGGTTTTAATTGAACGTCTGGCTGTTCTTCAGAAATGATTGAAAATAACATTCGATGTACCTTCTGAATATTGGAGGGATAAATTATGGATACAGAAGAGTGAAGGGCGGAGGGAGTATTGTAACATGACGAACTGGCAACGAGATTTGAAGAATTAATTGCTGTTAGTTGATCCATGAACAGCACTGCACAGCTTGTACTATCGAAATTCTCAATTCCCTTCAATTTTAAGATGAGGTGGCAAAATAATGTGAGCGTCGACAGACAATGAAAATAACTCCTGGCTCCTCAAAACAGATTATAAAAGGGTAATGTCGAAATTTGAGTGGGCTGCTCGTTTTTAAAATGATAAGGGAGCGTCTACCAGCAAGATCCCTAGTATCCCAAACCTCAACTGTTACTACATACCACAGTCCAACGAAGTAGGAAAGAAAGTTATGTAATAGGCTGAACAAAAATCAACATTTTCACGTGTCAAAGACGGAGTGCATGCCTGCGAACGCGAAGGAGGCTGAACCGCCAAAGCAAATCATCCCGCATTTAATATTTCGCTAGCAAATCAACATGAGGCACTAAGAAATGGCTGTTTTCTCGAAGACGTTTTTATTAGAATTTCGATGCGGGCAGCTCCAAATAACGTAAAGTTAACAACAGATTTTCATCCGCGAGAAAGCGAGGAGAGAAGCACGATAAATTCTCAAAAATCCGCCTTTCTTCACGGCCTGCGCTCATTTCCAGCACTGCCTCCCGTCTCACTAATACCATCCGTCGGTTCGACTCGCCACGTCGCCTAGAAGATGTCAATTTTCGTTGTTCGGTTGAAGTCAGGTCATGTTTCGTATCGTTTACTGGCATCTTTTGCGGATTATCCATTCAATCCGATGACGTGTCAATATAATATCGATCTTAATATCGTTCGACGTTGGGTTGAATAGGATAGGTCACAATCATGTAGTGAAAGAAAATAATAAACCGTTGAGTAACAATTTGCTGTTTTTATTTTTAAAATTCGCTAGAAAGACCTAATTAAACAACACTTCCTCTCCTCCCGCACCTGATTCGTGTTTTTGTCCCAAAAAGTGATCCAAGTGCGAACACTTCGCCAAAACTGGCATTATAATTTTCTTCAGCCTTTTTTTGGCATGATTGCCCTTCATTCCCTATGAAAATGAGTTTTTTTTTCACGGATCTGATGTATGTAACTACAGCACTGTCCCGTAAGTCTCTAACAATGAGGGGTGGACATTATGACTTTGTCTCTCCCCTCATCAAAACCCAACAAGTTCTCGTGAGCAACGACCCGAACACAGAGGACCAGTTTGGGATTTGGCACCTCCCTTCACCCGTAAAGCCCCCTACCGCTCATCACTGACCCAACCCACGTATTCCACGTCTCGACTCATCGCCCTCTGCTCGTCCCACCACGTCTCATCTCATTTCATCTCGTCCACCATCTCCCTTTACAAGCCAACCGCTTCTGTTCCGAGTACAACAGCCACCTGTTACAATTCCGTACTCGTTCGTCATCGTCGCTTCGGGCATCCGATTTCGCCCACTCAGAAGTCCCGAGAATGTTCTGCCATTGTCCACTCAAACAATGCCGATAACACGTTCAATAAGTTCCTCCCTAGATATGGTTTCTACGTCTAAAAGCGTTTCTGTCGTGAACCATCAGCGTCATCTCAAGACGTTCATTTGTGACACGAATGACCTGTAGCACGAGCATAATTAAGGGCATTTGGCAGCGGGAGGGGGCAACAACTTTTGGAGAAGAGACGAAGAAATTATATCGGGTAGTCAATTAGCCTGGAGGGTTACTGTCCTCTACGTGGCTAACTACACAACGATCCTCTCCAACCTCACTGAAGCCACCCAAAGAAAGACCCAACCCACAGCCCAATTAAAGATTGTGTTTTAGAGTACAACTAAAGTAAATGATTCCTAACTTCCAAACACCGGTGATACCACCTATTCATTGACAGAAACATCTGGTGCGTGATGGTTGGGTTCACGACTCCCCAAGTCTGATACGACACTCACGGGAATTGTATAACAATGAAATGTATAGGTTCTACACAACCTACGCAGAAGAGTTGCGCGAAGTGGCAGTATTTTCAGACCTTCAACACCCGTTAAAGAGCTTATACCGTTGGAAAAGGCTGAGTGCTCTCCCTTTCGCGAAATATCCGACTCACAGGAGTTCTGTAACTACAAAATTGGGACACTACTGACAGGAGGATGTGGAAGTGGCATTACTCCTCAATCAAATCTAAAAACCAACTGATATTGTTCTCAATATATGTTCCTATATAAACTATTCGAAGCGAGCATCGCTTAAAATCGTGCTGGTTTGAACGTTTTCGAAATTTTCACAGTAAATGCATCCTTGGATTTGATTATTATGCGGTTTTATCTTATAGAAACCTATACCCTCGTGCGCTTGCAACTATTTCTGTAACCTGTGTTGCTACGCATCGTATTTCGCAAAGATCCTTGAAAATTCACTAATATGGAACATTTTCGCGTACATTGAGCGGCAGTAAGCGAGCTATACTTACTTTTCCTGATAACTTCAGGGTCGCTATGGAATCAGACAGTTTGCGATGGTTAGGGATGAGGAAGAGAACTCAAAGAAACCAAAATGATGAATAGCCGGCGATGAATAACTTCCTGGTACTACTCATTTTATTTTCGAGTCGAGTAGAACACCAATTTTTGTTATTGATGTGAGTTGTGTAGCCGAAGGGAGTTCCGAGGGTCGACGAGTCGAACCGATACTTCATGTAACGCACGAGTACATAATGTATTCGATGGGAGAACATGAAAAACGGCGCGGTTCAACGCAACCGGAAAACACGAAAATTTCGAAACTTCGAGTGGGAACAAGGCGGAGGCATTTGAAAATAAATAAAGTAATAAAAAGAATAGCAGGACCAAAGTTAAGGCCCGGAGCGAAATTGCGAGGGATTTCAACTGGAGAGGGATTAAGAGGCTCAGTCATTTTTTAGTTGGGAGTGGTCCGCGACGAAAGTGTCTTCTCTCCTTGACATTTACCCGTCTTGGCCTTGCTGAAGCTGAAACTGAGGCAGAAGCTGAGGCTGAAGCAGAGGTTTGAAATTAAACGACCTCCGATGGTAGGAAAAATAGCTCCTCCCACGGGCTCGACTTTCAACGGCTCCTTTTGTACATTTGTGCAGGGTGTTTGAAGTTTGGAGGTGCTCGACCCTGTTCAGTTCCGATTATAGGTGCGCCGGGCCTCTCCAGCACCAGAAGCATCAACTGCGAACCGGTTCCTTTCGACTCTCCGCGTATTTCCTTCGAATTGTGATACCGTTTAAGAACGAGCCGACGGGATATTTGACCAACTCCGCTAAATATTTGTCAAGTTCGAATCCCCGCGGAATGCGATGCGACGGAATTTATTCTGATTCTGCGCGCTTCTGTCTTTTTGATGAGAAGCTTCTCGAGCAGGCCCAGTTCGACACTCTCAATATACACGCCCCAATGAAGATGAAGCAGTTTTAATCCTAACAAATAGAGTAATACGCAGAGGCGGAGGCCTAATGCTAAGAAACATATCTGGTCCCACGCACACACATAACTTTCATATCTAAGCTACTCTAAAGTTTTTGATTAAACATACTGAATATCTTGTACCGATCAATACCTAACTTTTGTTCCATATAAACAGGTTATGAGCAATTTCCATTCATGCTAAGCGGTGGGTGAGTGGAGGGGATTATGACAACGTATCAACGATGAGTGTTTTTCCCATTTTTCTTGACAACAGCTCCATTGAGGCCATTATGGCGAACTATGGTGGGATATAGCGTTTCCCAGTCAAATTGATAAATTCCCAAAGCAAATTGAACCAAAATGGTCACGAGCTGAAAACTTTTTTTGTTTATGTTTTTAAACATAAATAGCCCAATTAGTCGTATTTTTACTTTCCTTGGCTCTACGAAGTCGAAAGGAAAGTTGTGTAATCGGCTGAAAAAAAAATTTTGAGTTTTCTTGAGATCTTTACGTTTCAGACCCTCCTGAGTCCGAAAAACACTATTTGGGAAAATAGTCTGTGTGTGTGTGTGTATGTGTGTCTGTGAACGATTTTTAGAGAAAACCACCGTGCCAAATCAGCTCAAACTTGATATCTAGCCCGCAGATTACCATGGGACGCCAAAATGAGGGTATGAGCAAAATCCACCGAAAGTTAACTATAGTTATCATAGTGATCAAAACACCAAATATGGTTTTACTCTAAAACGGCTCTAACGATTTTGATTAAATTTTTCATGTTGATAGCTCTCAATAAAGCAATCATAGCATAAAATTCCCATTTCTGGGAAAATGACGAGAGCAGCCCAATAAATTACCAAAACGTTCGACGAAATCGATTTTAGCGCGGTATTTAGAGAAAACAACCGTACCAAATCAGCTCAAACTTGATGTCTAGCCTACAGGTTACCATGGGACGCAAAAATAGAGGGTGTGGGCCAAATCCACCGAAAGTTAACGATAGTTATCATAGTGATTAAAACACCAAATTTTTTTTCTCAAAAACGGCTTTAACGATTTTGATTAAATTTTCTACATTGATAGCTCTCAATAAGGAAATGATACAATAAAATTCCCATTCGTGGGAAAATGACGAGAGCAGCACAATAAATTATCAAAATTTTCGACGAAAAGCGTTTTTAGCGCAGTTTTTCCTTCCAACAACTCCGCCGGAATGTTGGTAGAATGTTGAAAAAAATTGGTATTGTACTCCGATCCAATACCTAAAGGGTGAGTGTTTAAAAACGCTCATGAGATACATTGGGCTCACTCCAGAAATTTCTGAATTTCAACTACTGCTGTTTCACTTACTACCAGCTCAAAACGTTTTTACCCAATAACTCGGCAAAAGTAATTACTATCCTTCTTTAAAAAATTTGTGTTCACACCTCATTAATTACCTGCGTACCAGTTGCTCAATAATGGTCCTGGAATGAGTACGAGCAGCACAATAAATTCGGGAACTGTAAGCGCTACCGCTTCCTGCTGCTGTGAAGTGTTGTTCGACCAAGTTCAAATTAACTGAGTGCTAAGAGAATTGATTAAGTGGACAAAGCCATATAGAAAATGAATTGACGTAGAGCTGAGGAAAGTTGTGTGTTGCAACGCACCAGATATTTTACGGAGGCCGCGGGGCCGTTTATCGCGGACTCACGAAGAATTGTTCAAATATCGGTTCCGGTATGAGCTTGAATATTGCGTAGGCGTGCTCGTGGGCTGTCCGCTGGACACCGAACCAACTTGGGTCTTTGTGTCTGTACTCGTGCGAATTTCTTTGTTTTACTGAAGATTTGTACAATTTTATTCCTAATTAGAAGTTAAGATCCGCTCGTAAAAATTGTCACTTAAAATCGGACGATTCCCTCCTTCTTCGATATTACGAAACATAATTATTTTGATAAATTCTCAAATTGGGTGGGGAAGTTGATTTGAGGGCTTCTCAATTTTGAAGAATTCTCAAACCGTGGGGGAAAATAAATAATATCCCATCTTGTACTTAATAGACGTTTTTGAGCGAAGGTATCAAATGTTTTTCAACGCTTTCAAAGTTTTTCCTCATTATTGGCAAACGGGCTTAGATAAACTATTTCTCCGACCAGCCGTGAAAAGAAATATAAGCCAAAATACATCAGCAAATAAGATTTCTCGGTTCTAAATTGTGTCAAAATTGGCTTCATTTAGATCAAACTAACAGGGTCCCTCCAATTAACCGAGACCGACGTTATGCTATCCGTAAGGGTTTTTGTAGAAATGCGTTGTACAAAAACACAGCGTATAACTGTTAAGGGGAGTTTTGCGCTGATTCAGCTGCCGAAGAACTTCGCGTTGGGGCTCCCGTACGAGGTGAATTCGAATATCAATATCTCGGATTTCTTCTGGTTTCTCCGCTGACAATTTAATGGGGTCGTTATGCGCAGCTTTTCTCAAGGGAAATCCAAGAAAGAGAAGTGGTTTCGGTCGTTTTATCACTTCAAGTGCCGATTCGGGGGTTCCAAATCCGGTTTCTTTCGTCCGTCTCGCAGAGGTGGCAGAATTTTTTTGTTGTCTTTTTTTTTTTTTTTTCCTGCTCTGGCGTAAATCTGTTCTTGAGGCCTGCGGAACACCGTTAAGTAAAGACAATGTTTCCAACAGAACAACGGTGCCGCCGTCTAAGCTTGGGCGATTAGTGTAGAAGAAAAAGAAAAACGAGGGGCCTCTCGGACGTATTTGCCTGTGTGAGAGTGTCGAGGACCGTTAATCCTATTATACTCCAAGTCGACCCTAATTACTAGTTACCTCATTCGGCTATGACAGTCGGATCACTTTTACTGCTTCTTCTAACTGCAGGTTTCCGGAACGTTAACGAAGAAACAGAAAGTTACCTCAATGAAACCGACCGGCGACGACATTAGGTTTCTGATGAGCTAAGTGCGATAGCGCGATTGCTGATCACACCAAACCCTCAAGCGAAGTGGTTCTTCAAACCGTCACAAAAATGATCTACAGTATGAATCCGACAAAGGATTTCGGTTCCTCACTCGGTTTTCCCCCGTTAAAAACAACTTGGGGGTGATATCACATACAAGACAGTATGATGAAGGCAATTAAGCTAGAAATAAATCGAACAATCATTTGCACATCACCGTTCTGACCCCGAACCCCGCCAATCGTCAATCATAACCAAATGGGCTCGTGGACGAAATAAGCCTCAGAACTGGAAGTCAGAAATATCAAAGAAATTGGGTTGTGTCCGCCAGTAGGCAAATTACTAAAGTTAACGTACCTGTTAGGTGAGTCCGTCTCGACGATGATGTCTTTACATCGAAAGCGCTTGCCCACAGTAACTCACCAGCCAGAGGAGACGGACTCACCTAACAGGTACGTTAACTTCAGAAATATCAGCCCTGGGTACATTGAGAGATTTTAGCCACTCCAGCGACTAACATATTATTGCGCTCAGTTTATAGGAACCTGGTGAAAAATTGCTGAGGAAGTTGATGTTCACAGTACTGGAATTATATGGTGAATACTATGAAAATATCTGGAGCGCCCCATTAATTTGAGCGTTAGATCATTTTGTTGAGGAAATAACAGAAAAGATGATTTAACGGCCGACAAATCTTATTTTTAGGTTCTCAAAAAGACGCTACGTCAGGTCGACCAAATTCAATTAAGAACTTACCGTAAAATATCTGGTGCGTAGCAACACACAACTTTCCGCCACCCCTTTAAGTTCGAAGACCAGCTACATACGCGGTTGCTACATCTTCGTTCAACGCATTTCTACGGAAACATTTATGGAGGACAAAATGTAGGGAATAGATAGCTGAGAGTACTCCGGAAGTTTGATCGAAATCGTTAGAGCCGTTTTTGAGAAAATTGGAATACCGATAAATTAATATTCGATAAATCTCCTTTTCTGAGTCAACTTGGCTTATATCTCCGTTCAACATATATATACAGAAATAATTATGGAGAACGAAATGTTGGTATGGGGGAATAAAAGACACTTCATTAGGATTTATCACATCTGATGAAGAAGTTACCCTGGAATTTACGGAAATGTTCGAAAAAACGTTATATTCGACACATTTTGATGTTTATCTCTGTTCAATGGACTGTCCGAGGAACATTTATTGAGAACAATATGTAGATATTAGCTATTTGAAAACACTCTGTGAGTTTGGTGGGAATTTCTGAAGCCGTTTTGCCAAAAAGCGTAAAAAACCTATTTTTGGTTTATAGGCCTATATCTCCGTTCACCGTATTTTCATGGAGATATGTATGGCAAAGAAAAGTTAGGTATTGATCAGTAGAAGATAATTTGAAAGTTTAATCAAAATCGTTAGAGCCGTTTTTGAAAAATTTGCGAAAAACCCTAGTTTTTGGTACATTTTTGTCCCCCTCCCCCCCTTCCCATCGGCCGAAATCGTCCATAACCTTATTTTGGTGTCTACAAAAAATAACGAACAAAACAAAAAAAGAACCAGCTCAATCAGATCAGCCGTTCTCCCGCAAATCGAACTACAGACACACACACATACACACAGACCACGCGGCGAAATTAGGTTTTTTAGACTCAGTAGGGTCTGAAACGTAAAGATCTGAAGAAAACCCAAATTTTTTTTTGGGCCGATTACTATACTTCCCTTCGGGTAGCGGAAAGTAAAATTAGGAAATCGTTAAAATAAACACGACACATTTCGACACATTTTGATTGTTATCTCTGCCGAAAGAACGTTCACGAAGAACGATATGCAGGTATTGACTGGTAGTCCAAATTTATCATCAAATCATTAAATCTGAAGTGTGCCCAATAATTTTGGGCTAAGAGGAAGGAAAAGCGGCGTATTTTATCGTTTATTTCGGATCGTTTCATAACAAATACGAAGAAACCACCCGCGTGTTAATTAATTATGATTTCGCTCACTTTTTGAACTCCACGAGGAGACTTATTTGATTATTCGGTGCAAACCCTCGCTGAGCTTATAAAATTTATGGCAACGCAGATATCGACCGATTTTTACGCTCGTGCCACGCACAAAAACCCGTTTATTCGGAAAGTGGGGAAAACCCCCGGTTTTGTTACATTTTGGACCCCACTCCCACGTCGTACCCACCGAAGACACAATTCGGTGGTTATCTCTGTTCAACGGATGTCGGAGGAACATTTATGAAGAACGATATGCAGGTACTGGACTAGTTAAAGACTACTTGTGAGGTTGATAAAAATAATAAGGTCCGTTTTTCCAAAACGTAAAAAAAACAACTCATTTTGCTTCGATTCAGCTTTATTTTCTGCTCACAGAGATATTTATGGAGACCGAAGGTACGGGATGGCAAAACATAATTTGAAAGTTTAATTAAAATTGTTAAAGCGGTTTGGACAAGATTGCGATGTGTACAATCCCTTCAGTAGATGGAAATCGCTCGTAAATTTATTTTCTCGCCTTCGAAAAATCTCTAAAGAATAACAAGAATTGTTATTGTGCCGATTTGACTCACTCATATCCTGAATAAACGAGTGCGATGACGGATATTTAACGAGTACAGCAAAAATGTTCCGCAACGAGCCTAAATTGCGATTTGCCTATGAACCTTCGGTAATTATGAAGTATCGAACTGAGATAATAATGTACCAATAAACATTGCTCGTAGTCTGTTCCCCGTAGCACCTGCAGAGTCACCGGAAGTAACAGAAGGCGAGTTATTTTTCTCCCGAATTGGGATTTCGAATGGCCCGGCGGCAATTTATTTCATTGGAGCGGCAAAGGGATTTGATTTGCGCTTGAAGCTACGTTTGAAAAATTTATTGCAGATCCGCGAGTTGGTCGAAAGATGGTCGGAGGGGGCTGAGGACTGAGGATACGTCACACGTCTGACCAGGCGTCCTTGGAGCCTTCAGGAGTTCAACGAACACCAACAGAACGGCTACTGTCGGAACACGGGAGTACTCCTCCGTCAGAACTTTATTTCGCTAGTGCGTCGTTTGTCTCGTACTTCGTACAACAATTGAGCTAATGATCTCTCCCTCCGCTCGTCACGCCCGGACGTCTTCCTAAATTTTCTCCAGAAGTTGTCGCGAAACAGCAGGCTCAAGGGTAGACTGCAGGCAAATACCTCGTTTACTCTTCTTTTCCTCTGGATGCATCGATTTCTTATTGCAATTACCACCACGTCGATCCGACTTTCCACAATTCCGACGTCGAACTCAATTGTGCCTTTTTGCAGCCCAAACATCGACGAGATATTGAAACCTAACCGGATGAGTACCTTTTTACTTTCCTTAGCCAACGAAGTACGCGGAAAAGTTATGTAACCCGCTAAACCTCTTTTCTTCAGATCTTCACGTTTAGTCCGAAAAACCCCAAGTCTGAATTTACCGTATGGGCACGTGCCCAGGGTGGCCAATTTTCGGAGGTTTGTTCTCAAATTTGAAACTTAAACGACGACAAATTGACATTGAGGAATCGCCATTTGTGATTGGATGCATTCACTTGAAACGTTCGCTGCGTCAAGAGAAGTTTGACGAGGCTTTGACATCGTCCAAACTGTGCACCTGTACATATCTGTGCACCCCTGCTTCAATCTGTTCGGCAGAGAGATCATGCTCTACTCGCTCAAGGGTTGAAAGCAATTTCCGTTCAACTACAAGACAAAAGCGGCTGAATTATCTTGCAGTTTTAGCTATCGACAAAGATGTAATTTCCCAGTTTGCAAACAATGGAGCAGGACGTGTAAAGTTTCTGTAGTCAGCCAATGTAAACAAATGTATGACAGTAAAGCCTCGTTATTAACTCAAACATGTTTCTATAAATTGCACTTTTTAATTTCTATTAATAAAACTCAGGTTTTCTTCAAATTGTAATCCTCTTTCATCAAAAATACCCAAGCGCCTAGACTGTTCTGGAATTTAAACGTAAATTATACCCAATTGATGGTGTATGGTTTTACATTATGCTCATTTTAAAAATATGCTAACAAACCAAAACAAAGCTATTCTTTTTACTTTCCTTGGCTATACGAAGTAGAAAGGAAAGTTATGTAATCAGCTGAAAAAAAAACATTTTGAGTTCTCTTCAGATCTTTACGTTTCAAACCCCCCTGAGTCCGAAAAACACTATTTGGGAAAATGGTCTGTGAGTCTGTGTGTGTGTGAACGATTTTTAGAGGAAACCACATACCAAATCAGCTCAAACTTGATATCTAGCCCGGAAGTCACTATGGGACGCCAAAATAAGGGTATGAACAAAATCCACCGAAATTTAACTATAGTTATCATAGTGATCAAAACACCAAATATTTTTTTTCTCAAAAACGGCTGTAACGATTTTGATTAACTTTTTTATATCGATAGCTCTCAATATGGCAACTATACCATGAAATTTCCATTCGTGGGAAAATGACGAGAGCAGCACAATAAATTGCCAAAACTTTCGACGTAATCGATTTTAGAGTGGTTTTTAGAGAAAACGACCGTACCAAATCCTCTCAAACTTGATATCTAGCCCGCAGGTTACCATGGGACGCCAAAATAATGGTATGAGCAAAATCCACCGAAAGTTAACTATAGTCATCAATGTGATCAAAACACCAAATGTTTTTTGTCTCGAAAACGGCTCTAACGATTTTGATTAAATTTCTTATATTGATAGCTCTCAATAAGCTAATTATACCATAAAATTCCCATTTGTGGGAAAATGACGAGAGCAGCACAATAAATTATCAAAATTTTCGACCAAAAGCGTTTGTAGCGCAGTTTTTTCCTTATAAAGTCCGCTGGAATGTTAGTAGAATGCTAAAACTAATTGGCATTGTAGTTCAATCCAATACCTAAAGGGTGGGTGTTTGAAAACGCTCATGAGATACATGGGGCTCACTCCAGAAATTCCTGAATTTCAACTACGCCCGTTTCGCTTATTGTCAGCTCTAAACGTTTTTACCCAATAACTCTGCAAAAGTGATTACTATCCACTTCAAAAAATTCGTGTTTACGGCCTCATTAATTATCTGTGTACTGATTGCTCAATATTGGTTCTGCAATGAGTACGAGCAGCACAATAAAATCTGGAACTGTAAGCGCTACCGCTTCCTGCTGCCGTAAAGTTCAAATTAACTGAGTGATAAATGAATTGATTAAATAGAATTAGCCATGTACAAAGTGAATTGTTGTAGAGCTAAGGAAAGTTGTGTGTTGCATCGCACCAGATATTTTCTTTTGCACTCACAGCCTGAAATATGATGCCGACCGTTAACCCCGTTCCGCTTAACGTGTTTAACAACAGATGGTAGTACAGCTTATCAGTTAGATTTTTTCTGGTACTAGTTGGCAATAGTTTCTATAGAAGCTAAACATCAAAATGATCACTTTGTCTGTGAGCTGTGGTAGTAAGTAAATTGATATATTCTCTCCTGATTATCTATAGCTTATTTGACTACCAATTTGATTTGACCAACATTTATAAGGAATATACTGCACTAACATCGACATTTTCAATAATTCATTGTGCTGCTCTTTTCATTTTCACACAGATGAGAATTTTATCGTGCGGTTGTGTTATCTGGAACTTCCTCACGATAAATTTAGTGAAAATAGTTAGACCCTTTTTTGAGAAAATAAAACGTTTCGTTGTTGTTCACAATGATAACTGTAGTTAGTTTATGGTCGATTTTCCAAGTTGATCTGCAAGCTGTGCCATGTTTCTCAATCGCGTTCACAGACACACACAGACTCGCTGCCCTTAACACGTAAAGATGTGCGGAAAAATCACAAAAAAAACTTTCTAGCCGATTATGTAATTTTAATTTTTTTTTTTTTTTAGGGCGAAGGAAAGTAAAAACGGCTCGCACAAGTTGAAATAAATTTGTTGTGTGCAGAAATACGACGTTATGTAATGTAAAGAACGTAAAATATTCGTACGGGAAGAGGACGGCAACGTCATGCCAGACGACTGGGCTTCAGGCCAGATACCACTTCGTGTTCTCAATCACGTGTCAGTCGCAAAGCAACAGAAAGTAAAATTCGTTTCTCAATTAGGTTTCAATTCTTAAGAGTCTAGACATTTTTCAATTTTCTACTTCTCAGTTTCAATATATTAGACAATGCTGAAATTACAACTCCTCAAAATCACCTGATGGTTATGAGAGCATTATCTGGCGCGGTTTGGAAAAGATAATCATCGCACAGGCCGCTACAAGGCTGTTCTCCTTCGATCAGACAATAACAAGACGTTCTCATCTCTCCAGAACTAGGAGGCGCCGATGTGTCAAGTATAAAGATCCCCTAGACCATCAACCGGTTGCATTGTCAGGTCCAGCAAAGGCAGTGAGGACCTTCAATCGGCTCCTCGTTAACGGTGTCGATCAAATCTATCGCCCAGCGGCAATTTCCACGAGCCACTGGATTTCGGATCTGGGTCATCTCTCTGTAACGTTCACTTGGCCCTACAAAGCTCGCTTTATCTGCTACCTGGTTCATCTCTGGCGCCACTCCTGGGAGGCCAAGTTTAATAGTCAGATAATGAAGGAGGGCAAGCAAAACAACGGCTCTAATGGTCTTCTAAGCTCCGCGTTTTGACCGGGTGAATTTTGGAAGTAAACAAACACATTACTCGTCACGATTGTATTGTTCGTGCCCATTGTGTTCGATCGCTGCAGCCTCAATGGGCTTATTGTCACGCTCTATAAACCTGAGCTTCTGTATGCGCGATGAAAGAAATGGGTTCCTAATTGATTGATTATCGAGGAGCCGTCATTTGTATTTTCTGCGGATCGTATCAACAGTCGTTTAAGTTGCAGATGACGTACGACTGCCATGAAACACCTTGGGTACAATACTGTCGTTCAGACTCCAAAGGTTGTTTGGTTAGCGGAGGTCGGTGTAATATTTGAAGTAGTAAGCCGCTCGAAAAAAAGATGGAGCAGTAAAAAACTAGGATATAACTGAACAAGAGGAAGGGGCTAGGAATGAGTGTGCAGACACTGATGGTCTAGGATAGCGAGAGAAACCTCCTACTGAGCAGTGCAACAATTTCTGTTTGGTGCGACCAAGTTGAGTTCGATAGGGGAGCTGGGTATGCCCAAATAAGAGATTTAGGACTGACACAATGGGACATCATAGCATATATCCCAAAGGAGTCATATTACAGCAATAATGATATTGATATACTGTCTCCAGACTGGAGCATCCAAGAATGAAGTAAGGATCCTTCAACTTCTGAGAAAGAAGCCAAAACCTGACTGCCCATAAAACTGCCTTGAAAACCAACTGATTTGGTGCGGTTGTTTTCTCTAAAAACCGCGTTAAAATGGATTTCGTCGAAAGTTTTGGTAATTTATTGTGCTGCTCTCGTCATTTTCCCACGAATGATACTTTCATGGTATCATTGCCTTATTGAGAGTTATCAACATAAAAAATTTAATCAAAATCGTTACAGCCGTTTTTGAGAAAAAAATATTTGGTGTTTTGATCACTATGATAACTATAGTTAGCTTTCGGTGGATTTTGCTCATACCCTTATTCTGGCGTCTCATGGTCACCAGCGGGCTAGATATCAAGTTTGAATGGATTTTGTACGGTGGTTTTCTCTAAAAACCGCACTTAAAACTAGTTACGTCGAAAGTTTTGGTAATTTATTGTTCTGCTTTCGTAATTTTCCCGTTAATGGGAATTTCATGGTATGGTTGCCATATTGAGAGCTATCAATATAAAAACTTTAATCAAAATCGTTAGAGCCTAAAAATCGTTCACAGACACACAGACACACAGACCATTTTCTCAAATAGTGTTTTTCGGACTCAGGGGGGTCTGAAACGTAAAGATCTGAAGAGAACTCAAAAATTTTTTTTCAGCCGATTACATAACTTTCCTTTCTACGTCGTAGAGCCAAGTAAAGTAATAATTACATACTAATATAATATTTGTGTAGACGAATAAATTAATTTTTTGTAACAAAGTACAACAGCGCCCCGGTACCACCTTCAAATGTTTGGCATCAATAATCGATTCAACATTTAGAAGTGGAATCACACACTACTCACGAGGAGCAGTTGGAAATCGGGTGACATACCGCTAGATGGTGTTAACGAACCCCCTGTCACATGATTGTTTGTTGCCCATAGACCAAATTGACATTGCTGAATGAAAGCAATCGTGTCAATAGCGGGCAGTGTGTTGGGGGATCAACCTTTAAGCGCAGGCCGAGTTAGTTGAGTATTTTGAGCTCGGAACTTCCGCACTTGCCCCTAACGGTAAGTCTTTGTTTCGGGCCTTCCTTGAACATCGAGTCCGCCTATTTCTGACACCTCAAGCCCTTTGTTTGTAACAGTGGGAAAGTCTGCTTCTTCTTTTGTTATTTTCAAGTAATAACCAGTTTCCCCCTTTCTGGACCTTCCAAAATATCCTGTTCCTAGCCCTCAATTTATTTCTTCTCCGCAACACACAGCTCTGCCCGAAGACTCATTCGCCTTCCAGTTCTCGCGATAGACACTCATTTCACATCTCTCCGAACCTATTTCGGACTCTTTTCTTTTCCCCCTGTACAACCAGTTCACGTGTTTAGAGCCCCTTTGTTCGCGCTTGAGCTCAAACTCATATTCTGTTCTAGTCACTTCTTCTTTGTACCAGTAAGTATTCGAATCAAGTTTCATGCTACGGTAAAACCTGTCTCCGCGGTTCCTTCAAGCCTACTCTGGTCAAAACAGGTAGAAACAAACGTGGTTTGCTATTTTTGGAATTTGTAAAATATCCCGCCTTATGGAGCCAACTAACCCAGTATCACATGGTTGTGAGATGCTGATAGACACTGCTGAATGAAAGCAACTGTCTAAATAGTGGATGGCGTGGCGTGTGGGTGATATTTTCCAAGCTTTCTTTAGTTTCAATTTTTGGAGCTTCGCAGTATTTGTAACATTTAACTACCACACCGTGGCCAGATTCGGCATAGATTCCGTTAAATTGAGCAACTTCAATAAATCCACAAAATATAATTACAGAAGACCCCGGAAGTGATAAAGGACTGAATTCATTGAGTGGCTGCGATAGTACAGGTTCCAATTAGAGAGAGCGTATCCGTAGCTGGATACTTGGGCGTGATTATAGATGAAGATCTCAAGTGGGTAGCGCATGTTTTATCGCTGTCGAAAAGGCTTCTAAGGTTGAGTAATTTTTACTTTCCGCTACCCCAACGGGAAAGAAAAGTATAGTAATCGTGTCAAAAAAAAATTTGGGTTTTCTTCAGATCATTACGTTTTGAGGCCTACTGAGTCTAAAAAACCTAATTTCGGGGCGTGGTCGGTGTGCATGTGTATGTGTGTGTGTCTGTAGTTCGATTTGCGGGAGAACGGCTGATCCGATTGAGCTGGTTCTTTTTTTGTTTTGTATGTTACTTTTTGTAGACACCAAAATAAGGTTATGGGCGATTTCGGCCGATGGGTAGGGGGGGGACGAAAATGTACCAAAAACTAAGGTTTTTCGCATTTTTTTTCGAAAACGGCAGTAACGATTTTGATTAAACTTTCAAATTATCTTCTATTAATCAATACCTAACTTTTCTTATTCATACATATCTCCATGAAAATACGGTGAACGGAGATATAGGTCTATGAAGCCAAAATAGGTTTTTTACGCTTTTTGGCAAAAAGGCTTTTCCACCAGAAATTTTCACCAAACTCTCAGGATGTTTTTGAATAGTTAATACCTACATATTGTTCTCGATAAATGTTCCTCTGACAGTCCATTGAACATAGATAAAAATGAAAATGGGTCGAAAATAACGTTTTTTTGAACATTTCCGTAAATTCCAGGGTAACTTCTTCATCAGATGTGATCAATCTTACAGAGTGTCTGTTAATCACCCATGCCCACATTTCGTTCTGCATAATTATTTCCGTATACATATTTTGAACGGAGATATAAGCCAAGTTAACTCAGAAAAGGAGATTCGTCGAATATTAACTTATCGGGATTCCAATTTTCTCAAAAACGGCTCTAACGATTTCGATCAAACTTACAAATGACTGTCAACTAACTTGTCCCTACATTTTGTTCTCCATAAATGTTTCTGTAGAAATGCGTTGAACGAAGACATAGCGTCCGCATATGTACGAGGTAGGTGGCGTTCGAACTTAAAGGGATTGCGGAAAGTTGTGTGTTGCTACGCACCGCTCGTTTCTATTGCGTCAGGTGTTGTCTCGACTATAAATCCCCAGTAATTCCGTATAAATCACTCGTGCAGAGTTTAGTATGTGTCTGTATTCTAGTCTGAGGGGGGGGGGGCACTTTCTCATCAATATTAAACCCATTAACAATAGCCCGAAAAACTATCCTGAAGATTATAGGTAGGAAGCCAAAAAGATCTATTTACCATCGTTAAAGTGTTATCTGTCAGGCTAATACACGTAAAATCAGCCCTAATGTTTTTGCATAAGCACCCCAGTAAATTTGAGTATGGTGGTACACAAAACAGAGCCTATATATCTCGCCTCCCCAGGCCGTTGTAGCGGTATCATAGTCCCGCTTAATAGGTACGTCACGCCGCATTTATTACACAATGCCGCTATTATTAAGAAATGCATCAAGTGACTTGAAAGACCCCACAGTTGCCACTAGAGCGGCTTTTAAGAAGTATGTTTTTAGTTGGCTAATTTCATTAGGATAGGGAGTGTACGATAATTTATTTACTAGTTCATACGTACTCAGCGCAGAACTATGTTCTTCGTATACGGATAGTTCTTGTTGTTCGGCCAATTGTACATCAATAGTTCTCGAGAGGAATAAACTCATTTTTCATTTTCTCAGATCATTAGGAATTTATCGTCACTCATGCTCTCTTGAAAACTGCAACCCTCGCTGGTAGTAATTACGTGTGTGAAAGTTACTGATCCTCCAGCAAGATGCTTGTACGAAGTTTACCCAATATCCGACGTCTTAGGAGAAAATGCGTTGAGATGGACCGTTGTGCGAGCCAGTTCCTTACATAACGATTTCAAGGTGACTCGCAAAAATCTACCTGGACGCGATTAATATCAAACAAATGAAACAAATAAACTCAAATTTCATACGTCGCCTGTGACAATAAATATCTGGTGCGTTGCAACACACAACTTTCCTTAGCTCTACAACAATTCACTTTGTACATGGCTAATTCTATTTAATCGATTCATTTATCATTCAGTTAATTTGAACTTGGTCAAACAACGCTTTACGGCAGCAGAAAGCGGTAGCGCATACAGTTCCGGAATTTATTGTGCTGCTCGTACTCATTGCAGGACCATTATTGAGCAATTGGTACACAGATAATTAATGAGGCTGTAAACACGATTTTTTCATAAAAGGATAGTAATCACTTTTGCAGAGTTATTGGAAAATAACTGTTAGAACTGGTAGTAAGCGAAACGGCAGTAGTTGAAATTCAGGAATTTCTGGAGTGAGCCCCATGTATTTCATGAGCGTTTTTAAACACTCACCCTATAGGTATTGACTTGGACTACAATACCAATTTTTTTCAACATTCTACAAGAATTCCAGCGGAGTTTATAAGGAAAAAACTGCGCTACAAACGCTTTTGGTCGAAAATTTTGATAATTTATTGTGCTGCTCTCGTCATTTTCCCACAAATGGGAATTTTATGGTATAATTAACTTATTGAGAGCTATCAATATAAGAAATTTAATCAAAATCGTTAGAGCCGTTTTCGAGACAAAAAACATTTGGTGTTTTGATCACATTGATGACTATAGTTAACTTTCGGTGGATTTTGCCCATACCCTCATTATTGCGTCCCATGGTAACCTGTAGGCTAGACATCAAGTTTCAGTTGATTTGGTACGGTTGTTTTCTCTAAAAACCGCGCTAAAATCGATTTCGTCGACAATTTTGGTAATTTATTGTGCTGCTCTCGTCATTTTCCCGTTAATGGGAATTTCATGGTATGGTTGCCATATTGAGAGCTATCAATATAAAAACTTTAATCAAAATCGTTAGAGCCGTTTTTGAGAAAAAAAATATTTGGTGTTTTGATCACTATGATAACTATAGTTAAATTTCGATGGATTTTGTTCAAACCCTTATTTTGGCGTTCCATAGTGACTTCCGGGCTAGATATCAAGTTTGAGCTGATTTGGTACGGCGGTTCTCTCTAAAAATCGTTCACAGACACACATACACACACACACAGACTGAGACACACACACAGACCATTTTCCCAAATAGTGTTTTTCGGACTCAGGGGGGTCTGAAACGTAAAGATCTGAAGAGAACTCAAAAATTTTTTTTCAGCCGATTACATAACTTTCCTTTCTACTTCGTAGAGCAAGGAATGTAAAAATGAATTTGGTTTGCGGAAAATGACCAGAGCGAATCAATGAAATGAATCAAAATTTTCAACGATAAACGAGCTTAGCGCAGTTATTTTCTTATAAATCCCGCTCATGGGATAGTAATGTTATCGGAAAAATCAGAGTGGTAGTCCAGAAAGAGTTTAACAACGGCCGTGAAACAATTAGGAGAATACCAGTGAATTACCGAACTCAAATTATTGTCGTTTCATTGATTAACTTTTTACTTTCCTTGGCTCTACAAAGTAGAAAGGAAAGTTATGTAATTGGCTGAAAAAAAAAAATCTTTACGTTTCAGACCCCCCTGAGTCCGAAAAACACTATTTGGGAAAATGGTCTGTGTGTCTGTGAACGATTTTTAGAGAAAACCACCGAACCAAATCAGCTCAAACTTGATATCTAGCCCGCAGGCCTCCATGGGACGCCAAAATAAGGGTTTGAACAAAATCCTTCGAAATTTAACTATAGTTATCATAGTGATCAAAACACCAAATATTTTTTTTCTCAAAAACGGCTCTAACGATTTTGATTAAATTTTTTATACTGGTAGCTTCAAATATGGCAACTATACCATAAAATTATCATTTGTGGGAAAATGACGAGAGCAGCACAATAAATTACCAAAACATTAGACGAAATCGATTTTAGCGCGGTTTCTAGAGAAAACAACCGTACCAAATCTGCTGAAACTTGATGTCTAGCCTACAGGTTACCATTGGGCGCCATAATAAGGGTATGGACAAAATCTACCGAAAGTTAACTATAGTTATCATAGTGATCAAAACACCAATTTTTACTTTCCGCTACCCGAAGGGAAGGAAAGTATAGTAATCGGCCCAAAAAAAAAAATTTGGGTTTTCTTCAGATCTTTACGTTTCAGACCCTACTGAGTCTAAAAAACCTAATTTCGGCGCGTGGTCCGTGTGTGTGTATGTGTGTGTTTGTAGGTGTGTGTATATGTGTGTGTGTCTGTAGTTCGATTTGCGGGAGAATGGCTGATCCGATTGAGCTGGTTCTTTTTTTGTTTTGTTCTTTATTTTTTGTAGACACCAAAATAAGGTTATGGACGATTTTAACCGATGGGAAGGGGGTGGGTGGGGAACGAAAATGTATCAAAAACTAGGGTAGGGGTTTTTCGCATTTTTTTCGAAAACGGCTTAACGATTTTGATTAAACTTTCAAATTATCTTCTCCTAATCAATACCTAACTTTTCTTCTCTATACATATCTCCATGAAAATACGGTGAACGGAGATATAGGCCCCTGAAGCAAAAGTAGGTTTTTTACGCTTTTTGGCAAAACGGCTTCAGCGATTTCCACCAAACTAACAGGATTTTTTCAAATAGTTATTACCTACATATTCTTTTCAATAAATGTTCCTGTGACGGTCCATTGAACAGAGATAAAAATCAAAATGTGTCGAAAATAACGTTTTTTCTAACATTTCCGTAAATTCCAGGGTAACTTTTTCACCAGATGTGATAAATCCTAATGGACTGTCTTTCAGTCACCCATATCAACATTTCGTTCTCTATAATTATTTCTGTATATATATGTTGAACGGAGATATAAGCCAAGTTAACTCAGAAAAGGAGATTTGTCGAATATTAATTTATCGGTATTCCAATTTTCTCAAAAATGGCTCGGACGATTTCGATCAAACTTTCGGAGTACTCTCAGCTAACTAGTTCCTATATTTTGTTCTCCATAAATGTTCCTGTAAAAATGCGTTGAACGAAGATATAGCGCCCGCCTATGTAGGTGGTGTTCGAACTTAAAGGGGTGGCGGAAAGTTGTGTGTTGCTACGCACCAGATATTTTTTCTCAAAAACGGCTCTAACGATTTTGATTAAATTTTTTATATTGATAGCTCTGAATAAGACAATTATACCATAAAATTCCCATTCGTGGGAAAATGACGAGAGCAGCACAATCAATTATCAAAATTTTCGACCAAAAGCGTTTTTCGCGCAGTTTCTTCCTTATAAACTCCGCTGGAATTCTTGTAGAATGTTAAAAAAAATTGGTATTGTAGTCCAATCCAATACCTAACGGGTGAGTGTTTAAAAACGCTCATGAGATACATGGGGCTCACTCCAGAAATTCCTGAATTTCAACTACTGTCGTTGCGGTTACTACCAGTTCTAACAGTTATTTTCCAATAACTCTGCAAAAGTGATCACTATCCTTTTTTTTTAAAATCGTGTTTACAGCCTCATTAATTATCTGTGTACCAATCGCTCAATAATGGTGTTGCAATGAGTACGAACAGCACAATAAAATCTGGAACCGTAAGTGCTACCGCTTCCTGCTGCCGTAAAGCGTTATTTGACCAAGTTCAAATTAACTGAGTGATAAATGAATTGATTAAATAGAATTACCCATGTACAAAATGAATTTTTGTAGAGCTAAGGAAAGTTGTGTGTTGCAACGCACCAGATATTTTTCTAGAGCGTTTACCCCGTAATTGCCTGAACTACGAACAGAAGCTCTTTCAACAAAATTACATTATGGGGCCCATAACCCTCCTATGGGAAGGCCGTGGCTTGAGTTGGAGCGACGCAATAAATTACGGAGCGTTAAGCTCTTCCTTTTTGTCTCGGCAAGGTTGGGTTCCGAGTTCTTATAAACTGAGTGTTAGAACCCACCGAACGCACGCGAGACTGAGGAAAGTTGCGTGAATCGCCGCATCTGACCATTTTGATTTAATAGACCTCAAAAAGCAATGATCCTGATGAAAACTCAACTTTTTGTTTTCACCGTTGGCAGTAGTTTCCGTTGAAAAGTGTTTCAAAAACTATAATTCGAGTCGGCGAAATAACGTTGAATTCCTGATACGTGTTCGAAAGGTGAGAGTTCCGTCAAACTTTCTGAAGAATATCGGGATGATTCTAGGGAGTATGTGAGTATTTGTTTCCATGAGGACGGCAAGTGTTGGACAATGCCTCTAACGAAGGCCGCTTATTATGCGACTGCTTCCGATTGATTCGCTAACCGCACAACGCGCAAAAACTGTCTTCTTTCCCTCTCACACTCTCACACAAACACTCTTCCCTCTCTACCTTCATCTTCCTCTCGTTGGAAAGAGGGCGAATTTCAAAAATAAGCCGCTGATTTGAAATTCCGAGCCATCGCCCACCACAGTTACCCACTTTCACTAACTACTTTTTATTTTTTGTATGGCGTTACAAAGGAGGAAATACGCCAAATCAGACGGCTCTTCAAGTCGGCGGACGCCCGAGGCCTCGGGCTCAAAATCCAAACCCCGAAATCCCTTTGTTTATCGCGTATTGTGCTGCCCCCAGTCCGTCGTGTTTGCTCACAACGGGTTTCGAACCCGTGAAATTGTGACCCGCTAACGTTTGTCTTGGGACGAACGACAAATTAGACAAATTCGAGTTTGGCGGTGTTCTCCCCTCAACTTCCCAAAACCTTGAATTCGTCCAACTTCAGCCCGTGAAAGATGCATTCGCTTGTAGATGTTTTTGCTAAGCAACGAGGGTAGCGTCGGTAGATGAAACCAGTTTTCTTCCGCACCAGCCTAACATCATGAAACACGCAATCTGATGATTCAGATAAGATTACTAAGACTACTTCCCTTCCGATTAATTGCAACGAGCCTGGCAGATTTAACAATTTGACCGTGCGTTGTCCTGACGTCCTCAAGATTTCATTCTGGAAGTCTTGGACGATATCGTCCTCTCCCTCGACACCCAAGAACTTCCTTTCTTCCTTACTTGTATCGTATACGAAAATAAGCGGTGTCCACAAATTGGAAGGGGAGAAAACCATGCGAAGGTGTCGAAATGTTACAGCGGGCGTACTTCTTCTCGAAAACTGTTTCAGTGGTTTTTATCAAAAAAGAAAAATACGTAGGTCGAATAATCAGAAAGATTTTTACTAATAAAAATCTCGCGTATTCATCTAAATATCCTTCGAATCGCTACTAAAGCAGTGAGTAACAATAACAGTTAAGGCAAGTTGAGAACGTTTTCATGAATCACCGAAGAAACAGCCTTCAGCATGTACAGATCAGACGAAACCGAACTAGAAAAATATTCCCGTTCCGACTTTGAACGCGTTTGCTCATCCGTGTTGAAAGTGTATACGCGCTTCTTTCCAAAAATGACGCGAAGCCCGCTGCAAAACTCTTAAAATCGACAACTTTCCGTCGTATTGTACCGACGAACGCTCACAAATTACCTTCGTCGTGGCGTTTATAAGTTGCGCAAAAGAAAAATTAGAAAACTGACAATATCTCTAGAGCGAATGAAGATACTGAACGCTGGAAAAATACGTTATAAGGCTGGTGCGCGACAGACTGACTGTATGGAACATTTGAAAGAATGGCTAACGCACGAGGCTTCCTAGATTAGGGGAAACGGGCTACCTTCGAGATAATTATAAATATACGAGGGTGGACGCTAAATTAATAAACGATCCAGTTACCTTTCAGCGTTCAAACGAACGTAATCAGAAATAAATAAAATACCGCAAATTTACTGAAATCGTAGAAATCTGTCTAGAATCTGTCTTTTTTTTTCTCACAAACGTTTCTAACAGTTTTGGTTACATTTTCGCGTGTACAGTTCGAAAAGACATGAAGATACAGTAACATTTGCATGCACGGAAAAATGCAGGATACTAAATTATTGAACATTAGTGAAGTAATTACGTAAGTCTAGTTTTTCCATTTACATCCCACTCGTAAATCCAGCGTAATCTAGCGTTAAAAAAATAAGTCGGTAGTCCAAAAAGCTATCTATACAAAACAAGTTTAATATTGGTTATTAATTAGTCAGGAACAACCCGAGAAATCGTTTTAATTCATAGATAAAGAAGTTTTCATTCTTAAAAAATGAGCATTGGAAATGCGAGTACTTGGATAATGTTTCTTATACTTCTTTTTTATTCTACACGACAAACGCAAATATAGAACCACCACTTAAATATTACCTTCAGTAGGTAAATAAATGGCGAGCTCTCTAAATCAGTACAACGCTTCATTTACACGAGTGTAAAAACCGAAATCACTGGGGTTTCCGCGTGAAGGGCTCACACTACTGATGGGCGAGATAAATTGAATATCTGTAGGGCGCTTTCCTGCTCAGCTGCTTTTTTAAGCAGATGCGGGTTTGAGCGGTTGTGGTTCTCATCTCACGTTTCCCAAAGGAGTGATTAATGCTAATAAATGACATCCTCAGCATCCTTACGCTCGCGCAAGAGAGGAAAGAGTTATGCGTATTCAGCAACAACGCATAAGACACCAACTTCTCGTTTTAACAAGTAGAGTGATTGGCATAAATTTGGAATTGCCCGACGAATCCTTCACTCAAAGGGAGACCGCTTTAATTTATTTCAATTCTTATTTCTGTCGGTCTTCATTTATACTTCTGCCACGGAAGGAAAGAATATTTCAGAATGTATTACCATTTTGGTTATTTTGATTCATCAATTGCAATTCTGATTCATAGGATCATTGTATAAAAATTTAGGAGTAACTACGCTAATTTAAGAGCAGTTCTCCACTCCCTCTTCATAGAAATTGTGGAGAAAGGGGCGTTCAGAATATCAGTAACTTACTTGATCAACTGATGAAAAATTACATAGGGCGTTTCTTTTTCGCATTGCCCACATCGACAGTGTATTCCTTTGACACCACAATCCTTCCGTCGAAATGAGTAATTTCCATCTCTTAGAAGGAACGTAAAAGTAATTCTTGAGGGTAACAGAAGACGGTGCCTTGCTACAAACACAGTTGTGCAAAACGAAAAACCCTTTTTTATCTTGAAAAAGCAATTTAGTGCAACTAATTATACAACCTTCCTCACTCTTCTATCAGGAAAGCTTGCAAAGTTACGTGACTATGCTTCTTCGGATTTGACGTTTCGAAGACTTTTTCGTCTTGAAATCCCACCGCTTCTAAAATTGTGAAACGAACACTCGAATACTAGGCGCGAAGCATTACGCAACTTTCCTCTCCCTCGCGTGAATGGAACGATTCATTATATATTGAGGCGTTTTTTTTTCTGCCGTGCGGTTTACGAGTGGTGACCGAAATAGTTGCGAGGAGCAAGAATTTAGGTATAAATTCGCGTACGGCACTCCGTTAATTTTATCAAGGTCGTTTCGCGTTTGTGTGAAAAACTTGAAGACGTCGACAGACACGTTTTTTTGGCACATTTTGCCGTCTATCTCCGTTCAATGCTGATGGAGCTCAATATATAGGTATTGACTAGTAAACGACACCCTGTGAGTTTAATTTAAATCACTGAAGCCCCCCCCCCCCCAGATCTTTTATCTACTTAGGTCTACGTCTTCTTCTTCGTATTGACGGAGAATGTAATTTTCTGATATTTTTTGGTCAGTATCTGCATTCTATCGATGATCGTAGAAATAGTTGCGTGGAACTAAATGATTATAGGTTCCAAGAAACCAGTTCGCACTCTTCGAATTCCCACAGGGCGCTGTTCTAGCGAATTTCAATTCCGAATGAAAACTTTCTTTTTGGAGAAAAGTAGGGAACAGCCGTTGCGCGAAATTCAGAGCAAAACGCGTTATTTTCGGAGAACGAAATTCCGAAAGAGTCGCGAAAGCTCCACAGACATTTCCCGTAGTTGTGGGAGAAACCTGCGCACTTTTATGGCTAAATCCTCCACTTGAGCTTGTGAACTGTGCTAGATTTGCCCTGATTTGCCTCCTGCTCGTTACCTTGGAGGAAGCAATTCAGCAGCTGCTGCCTTGGTCCACAGCACCAACACCGTGGTCATGAAGGTTAACGCTGCTTAAGGATCAAGACAATCCCGTGGCATTATATTTCTTCTACTTGAACGGGTTCCATCTCTGTGCAGGTCGAATCAAAACCAATCTCTGAACTATTGGTAGAAGTGTTTAAGAATATTCAAGAATTAGAGTATTTTATAACTCACATTGCTCAAGTCAGTCAATCTAGAGGAACTGTCGGGTAGATTTCGAAATAAATCCATTCAACACATTTATTTAAAGCGAAAGCTCCTCATTTGTTGTCACAGTGAGGTTATTCGCATCGATAGAAACGGCTCATAACGTTATTTTCGGTCGTCATAAAAATAATGGACAAAATTTGAAAAAAAGAAAAAAAAAGATGTTTGTAACCCTTCGCCTTCAAAATTACTATTACACTCACGCGCGCCGCTATCAATTTTTACTTTCCTTGGCTCTAAGAAGTAGAAAGGAAAGTTATGTAATCGGCTGAAAATAAAAATTTTGAGTTCTCATCAGATCTTTATGTTTCAGACCCCCCTGAGTCCGATAAACACTATTCGGGAAAATGGTCTGTGTGTGTGTGTGTCTCTGTGAACGATTTTTAGAGAAAACCACCGTACCAAATCAGCTCAAACTTGATATCTAGCCCGAAAGTCACTATGGGACGCCAAAATAAGGGTATGAACAAAATCCACCGAAATTTAACTATAGTTATCCTAGTGATCAAAACACCAAATATTTTTTTTCTCAAAAATGGCTCTAACGACTTTGATTAAAGTTTTTATATTGGTAGCTCCAAATATGCCAACTAAACCATAAAATTCCCATCTATGGGAAAATGACGAGAGCAGCACAATAAATTACGAAAACTCTGGACGAAATAGGTTTTAGCGCGGTTTTTAGAGAAAACAACCGTACCAAATCAGCTGAAACATGATGTCTAGCCTACAGGTTACCGTGAGACGCCAAAATAACGGTATGGAGAAAATCTACCGAAAGTTAACTATAGTTATCATAGTGATCAAAACACCTAATTTTTTTTCTCAAAAACGGCTGTAACGATTTTGATTAAATTTTTTATATCGGTAGCTCCAAATATGGCAACTATACCATAAAATTCCCATTTATGGAAAAATGACGAGAGCAGCACAATAAATTACCAAAACTTTAGACGAAATCGGTTTTAGCGCGGTTTTTAGAGAAAACAACCGTACCAAATCATCTGAAACATGATGCCTAGCCTACAGGTTACCATGAGACGCCAAAATAAGGGTTTGAACAAAATCCACCGAAGTTTAACTATAGTTATCATAGTGATCAAAACACCAAATTTTTTTTCTCAAAAACGGCTCTAACGATTTTGATTAAATTTCTTATATAGATAGCTCTCAATAAGACAATTATACCATGAAATTCCCATTCGTGGGAAAATGACGAGAGCAGCACAATAAATTTTCAAACTTTTCGACGAAAAGCGTTTTTAGCGCAGTTTTTTTCTTATAAACTCCGCTGGACTTTTTGTAGAATGTTAAAATAAATTAGTATTGTAGTCCAATCCAATACCTAAAAATTGAGTGTTTAAAAACGCTCATGAGATACATGGGGCTCACTCCGGAAATTCCTGAATTTCAACTTTTGCCGTTTCGCTTACTACCAGTTCTAAACTTTTTACCCAATAACTCTGCAAAAGTAATTACTATCCTTCTCAAAAAAATTTGTGTTTACAGCCTCATTAATTGTCTGTGTACCAATTATTCAATAATGGTGTTGCAATGAGTACGAACAGCACAATAAAATCTGGAACTGTAAGCGCTACCGCTTCCTGCAGCCGCATAGTGTTGTTTGACCAAGTTCAAATTAACTGAGTGATAAATGAATTGATTAAATAAAATTAGCCATGTACAAAGTGAATTGACGTAGAGCTAAGGAAAGTTGTGTGTTGCAACGCACCAGATATTTTATTTTAACTAGCCCTAAGAAGTAATAAGATATGTTACGTAACCGAACGACAAAAAAAAGTTCTCTTCAGATCTTAACGTTTCCGAGGCTCCTCAGTACGAAAAACGCGCCAAATGAGAAAGTGTTTCGATGCGAACGAAACTGGGAGAGAAGCAAATGTGAACGGAAGAAAATAAAATTAGAGACGCCGCCTGCAAATCAACATTGGACGCCCAAAATGAGGTTATGATCAAAGTCGCCTCACAACGAACTATATTTATCATACTGTTCCAAACTTAATATATACGTATTCTCTGCAGCTCTAACTATTTTGACACAAAACTCTATTTTCGACGCATTTCGGTCGTTATCTCTGTGCAATGGACTGTCAGAGGAACATTGATGGAAAACAATATATTTTGTTGAAGGTATCGAGCAAGTTGGGTGAAAGTCGTTGGAGCCGTTTTGTCAAAACAGTGAAAAACAAATTCTATTTTAGCTTCATGTGCTTGCATCTCCGTTCAGCGAATTTTCGTGGAGATATTTGTGGAGACGAAAAGGTAGGTACTAATTATTAGGAAATTGTTGTTGAAGCTCTCGTTTTGGGTACATTTTCCCACCCAGCCCCTTCTCATCGATGGAAACCTTATTTAAATCATTGAACGGCTGACACGCACGGACCACTCACCGAAGTTAGGTTTTTTGGACTCACTTTGCCCTCAATACGAGGAGTTGAAGAAAAAACGACTTTTTTGACACGATTGGCAGTACTTTTCTTATCCTTCGTAGAAAGTAATAACAGTAATAATATAATTAGGGAACATCCTTCGCAATTTCGAACTTCAAACTGCTTCTTCGACTAACGGAAAAACAAAAACGAGTCTTCCCAACAAAATGCGAATTGACAGTCCCATAAATTACCTGCACGCTTTCGGAACGTCAAGCGCTATCAGTTTCTGCATTAACAGTTTGGGATAATAATCGCTAAATGCGAAGCAGAGGAAAGTTATGTGGTGTCTCGCCCGAACTTTTTGTTTGTGTTTGTCAAACCGTACTGCTAGTACCGTTCAGTTTCCTCAACAGGTTAGCTGCTCTAAGAATGACGTACAAGACACGTTTTGCAGTTTTTGGCAAAAAGGTAAAGCAGAAGTTCAGCCTCGTCGCACTTTGGGAGTTCCTAATGTAGTCAAATGCCAATTTTGAAAGTGCTTTAGTGTTGGTGCTGGAATTAGGGAACTAATGAAGTTGATTTACAGTACAATTTTGAATCATTCAACGTTTTTCAAATTTGAAGAGTTGGGGTTGGTCGACGGTGTTTGAGCGGAGGAGGAGAAACCGTTCCAAGTGACGGGCTGCTACAGTTTCACGTCGCACGTCGCTCAAAAATAAAAATTACTATACTGAAAATGAAAAGCGAACCTTCGAGGACGACGGCGTCTTCGGTGACGTACTGACGGGCCTTAGCCGCCAGGGCCCCGCCGTCGCGGCTGCCGGTGAGGGCCAGCGCGAAGAGGAGGCTGCTGATGAGTTGAGGGAGTCGGCCGCTCGCCGCGCGCATCTTTGGATCACAATGAAGTGACGAGCGTCCGGGTCCGGGCCCTCGACCGACGGCCCGTTTCCCCCCGGGACGAGCAACTCATCCCCACTCCCAGCCTGATCCAGCCAGATCCCGAAAGCTGGAACTGGAGTTGGAGAGCCGGATCGCCATACCGTCCTTCGCGGCTTCTCTCCCTCGCACACTCTCACGCTCACTCACTCACTCGCTCCCTCTCTCTTTCGCAGTGTTGAAGATGAGGAGAAACGAGGAGGGGCCTCGATAATTTCGAGGGGGGTTCAAGTTCTCGGTCAGGTGCTCGAGGTGAGGCGCCTGCCCTACGATGAATCCCCTTGAGTCAGCTCCAGAACCAGGCAGGCAGTTCGGTGTGGCGGCGGTGAGGGAAGGGGGAGGGGGCCGTTCCCTGATTCCAGGATCTCAGTTCTGGGATCTCCAGCGGCACTATTACGTAGCGGAGAGCGTTAGGATGCTATGGGGGGAGTCGTGCTGTAGCAACGTACAGCAACGTCAACGAGACTGATACAGCCAAACAGTATTTTAGGAAGTTTGGGTTTCGAAAAGGTAGGAGCACTGATGATGCAATTTGCTTTATGACAAAGACTATATTGCGTGCATTAGATGTGGGAGAGAAGGTAACGTGTACATATATCAGGAACGATATTGTTGTAGAGCCTCCACAATAGACTTCAGTGCTTCAATATTTTCGGTGTTAGCACTCTCCAGTTGTTATGTAAATAGTTTCCCATAGTTACAGACTCGATGATTAATTATCAAAAAATAAAAGAGTTCAGTTCTCGTTTTGGTTGCGAACATACCAAGAGCGCCTTATTTTCTAACAATATTATTAGCGACCATGAATTTCGCAACGGCACTCGGGCTTCTTAACATGGAATCTGAAGGAGAGTCGGCGTCTTTAGCCGAAAACAGGTAATGCCTCGGAACAAGTCATCGTAAAAGCAAAATTATGTCCGACCCAAATCCTTCATTATCTTAAAGGTATGGGAATGAAGTGAAGATAAATTTTTCTAAAACTAATTTCTTAACTTTTTTTCGATTTTGAAAACTTTATGTGTACCTTCCGATACACCATAGTTGTGTTTACAATGGTACGCTGTAGTACATGTTATGCACTAATTAACATGCAACTTGTGCAGGATTGCTGCCCATTAGCAGTACCTATTCTGCCTATGTGCCTATTATTCATTCTGAATAATATTGGTTTATTATTCATTCTGTATAATAACCCCATGTTTTCGGTCAAGAAAAATTTTCAACAACCCCCCCTCAAAATTTGATACTTTACGTTTCAAGACATGGAGATCCCAAATTTGCAATGTCCATCCGCCGTCCGTTATCCCTCGTCCAGGCCGTTTTGTGCCTTTAACGTGGTCTAAACAATTCGTTCATTCGCCCAAAAATCCCATTTGGTATCTAGTTGTGCGGGCCATCTCGGCAATCCGATCGGACGAAGCCCATGGTTGTTATGGGCAAAAAATGGTTAAAAAATTTAACGAAACGCAGTACAACGCAGGAACTACAGCGGAAGTCAACGTTTCGTCGTTAGTACTCCCTCCCTCCCATCGCTGCTCGCCTCACAACGCCGCCCACTCAACTCCCCTTTCGACTCGCAACGGGTTCGCTCGAAGTGTCCCCGTTCCAATTTCCTCGACCCGACGGGACAACATCATCAGACGTTTTGTTTCCGTACTTCCATTGTAGCCAGGTCATGTTTCGTATGGTTTACTAGTATTCGATGCTGAATCGAATGGGATGGGGGAGCAGTAATACTTGGTCAAGCTGTTCATGAGAATAATAAACCATTGTGTAATAATTTGCAGGGTTTTAGTTAGTGGTAACAATGAATTAGAATAACAAACAAACAATGAAACGAGATTATAACGATAATACAGATCATAACGATAGAATAATTTAATTGTCAACATTGGTCGTTGGTCACTGTTGTAGAAGATCTGCATGGTGTTCGCGTTTCAGTCTTCTTCTGGGACGGGGCTGTGGGGCGTTGTTTAATACGGCTCTTGCGGTTTGATTAGGGTGATTGGTGAGAGCAGTATGCAGTTGGCGGTAGCACAATTTAAGTATTTCATCCACTGTCTGAAGCTTGTAACGTACTTGGGGAATTGCCTCACAATTCACCCGTGTACAGAACACGTGTGAAAGTCGTGTCTGGGCCCAAAAGAAAATAACAAATTAAATACACCCAATTATACTCACTTGAAGAAATAAATAAAATAATGCCTCTCAAGAACGTAATGGGAAATGAAATTATAAACCGATTAAGACCCACTGGAATTTAATCAGGAAAATCTCGAAATGAATGAAATGAAATGAACTCCTTTTAGAATGAAATAAATAACCTATGCTCGGATTGTATTAATAATAATAAAGGGACAATGGGGAAAATGAAACTCCAAGCTCTGATCGCTTACCTTACTTCACACAATATAAAGGGACGTTTAAGAACTGATTCACTGGCTTAAGAAAAGGGGACGATTCGTCTGCGAAGTCGGTAGCCGTTCTGATGAAGAAACGTGGCTCCACCGCTAATATAAACAGCGGCGAGCTGCACGGGTGGCGGTCAGTGTTGCCGCTTGCGGCAGTGCACCACAAACCATTACAAGCTCCAGGTCATTGTGCAGGGCGGCGTTCCAGACATACCACGGGGCATCTACCATTAAGCGTAGGAATCTGTTTTGAATGGTTTGCGATCTCGATGCTGAACCCCACAGCCATAGAGCCAAATCGGCCGAACAAGTGATATGTAAACTAGTCTCTTAAGTTTGAGGAGAAGGCAAGACGCAGAAGAGACGAGGAACTTTAGTTGCTTGATGCGATGTCGCAGTTTTTTGAGTTGGAGGGAAATATGTGAGGACCAAGTGAGCCGTTTATCCAAGACTAACCCAAGGTATTTCACTTCGTCTGCCTGCGGTACTAACTCTCTGTCTAGAGCAATAGGGACGTGTGCAACTCGTCTTTTGTAAGTGAACTTGACGACTCTCAATGTATGTGCACTCAACTTAACCCTCCATATTTTGCACCATGCTTCAATGAGACTGACGTACTCCGGTATTTTTGTTTGCTGGTTTCTGTACATGTTCCCTTGCATAGTACAGCAACATCATCAGCGAATTGCGCAACCTCAACTTGAGATGACAACGGGAAATCTGAAGTATATATAAGGTAGAGGTATGGCCCTAGCGCGCTCCCTTGAGGAACTTCAGAGCATTTGAGTGATGCTGCTGAGGTTGCGTTTCCGCATTTAACTGCGTACGTACGGGATCTCAAATAAGACTGCACAATCCTGAGATAGGTGTCAGGCAAATGACGTTTCACTTTAATTAGGAGGCCTTCGTGCGAAACTTTATCAAAGGCTTGGTAGGTGTCTAGGAAAAGTCCTAGGCAGCTAGTCTTTTCTTCAAACGCGCTCTTAACTTTCGCGTTTAGAGAAAGTGACATCCAGCAGATAAAGAACCTAAAATGCCACGCACCGGATCGTATGGAGTGATCCAGCAAATTGTTTCTGTTCGATACCTAGACGTGGAAGTCGATCAGAACCTAAGATGGGACGAACACGTAAAAAAGGGTGACATCCTCGATGAGCTCCATGTGTGTAGGGAGCTAAGAAGCTTTTTAGACATTGATAGACGTAGAATGGTATACGAACTAAATCACTTGCGATGAAGTTGTGGAAACCCATTTCACAAAATAAAACGGATAAAAATATACAACGATTGTCTATTTTCACTAAATTTGAGTTATTTCGAGAGTCAAGTCATCATCAGTAACAAATATCTGGTGCGTTGCAACACACAACTTTCCTTAGCTCCACAACAATTCACTTGTGTACATGGCTAATTCTATTTAATCAATTCATTTATCACTCAGTTAATTTGAACTTGGTCAAACAACGCTATACGGCAGCAGGAAGCGGTAGCGCTTACAGTTCCAGAATTTATTGTGCTGCTCGTACTCATTGCAGGACCATTATTGAGCAATTGGTACACAGATAATTAATGAGGCTGTAAACACGATTTTTTAAAAAAAGGATAGTAATTACTTTTGCAAAGTAATTGGGTAATAACTGTTAGAACTGGTAGTAAGCGAAACGGCGGTAGTTGAAATTCAGGAATTTCTGGAGTGAGCACCATGTATCTCATGAGTGTTTTTAAACACTCACCCGTTAGGTATTGGATTGGACTGTAATAACAATTTTTTTTTAACATTCTACAAAAATTTCAGCGGAGTTTAGAAGGAAAAAACTAAGCTAAAAACGCTTTTGGTCGAAAATTTTGATAATTTATTGTGCTGCTCTCGTCATTTTCTCACGAATGAGAATTTTATAGTATCATAGCCTTATTGAGAGCTATCAATATGAAAAATGTAATTAAAATCGTTAGAACCGTTTTTGAGAAAAAAATTTGGTGTTTTGATCACTATGATGACTATAGTTAACTTTCGGTGGATTTTGTTCAAACCCTCACTATTGCGTGGCATGGTAACTCGTAGGCTAGACATCAAGTTTCAGCTGATTTGGTACGGTTGTTTTCTCTAAAAACCGCGCTAAAATCGATTTCGTCGAAAGTTTTGATAATTTATTGTGCTGCTCTCGTCAGTTTTCCCACAAATGGGAATTCTATGGTATGATTATCCTATCAGGAGCTACGAATATAAAAAATTTAATCAAAATCGTTAGAGCCGTTTTTGAGAAAAAAAATATTTGGTGTTTTGATCACTATGATAACTATAGTTAACTTTCGGTGAATTTTGTCCAAACCCTTATTTTGGCGTTCCATAGTGACTTCCGGGCTAGATATCAAGTTTGAGCTGATTTGGTACGGCGGTTCTCTCTAAAAATCGTTCACAGACACACACACACACACACACACAGACCATTTTCCCAAATATTGTTTTTCGGACTCAGGAGGGTCTGAAACGTAAAGATCTGAAGAGAACTCAAAATTTTTTTTTTTCAGCCGATTACATAACTTTCCTTTCTACATCGTAGAGCCAAGGAAAGTAAAAAAAGCATTAACGTTAACGTACCTGTTATGTGAGTCCGTCTCCTCAGGTTGGTGAGTTAGGTGAGGAGACGGACTCACCTAACAGGTACGTTAACTTTAATAATTTGCCTACTGGTGGACATAACCCAATTGCTTTAATACATAACAAAAAAGGCAACTGAAACGGGGAACAGCAGAGGGGTTCTCTTATATACAGAACGTTGGGTCGGGTTTTCCCAGTGGCAGGTACATCGTACCGGAATAGCGGAAAAGGGTATTTTACTAAGGTCAAACAAGGTCTCATAAAAATGTAGCCGTCAATGGAGGAATGCTTTGAGGGATCACCTCATTTAAACACCTATCTAACCCGTTACTTTCGATGATTTCAAATTTCTCAAGTACATCCAACATACGTCCCTTGGGGCAAAAATGGAGAAATTCAATGTATTGCCTATCTGTTAGATCAAACGAGAAGGAGTGGCTGGATTCGGTCAGGTGATTTGCAAAAGCTGAACCACCTTTGCTATCCCTATAATCCTTTTCGTGCTCCCTAATTCTTTCCTTGAATTTCCGTCCTGTTTGTCCACAATACTCCAGCCCACAAGAACATTTCAATTTATACACCCCACTTTTATCCTAAATTTGTATTTTATCTTTAACCGAGCCCAATGAAGATTTAAGACTGCTTCGATTTTCAAACCCAACCTTATACCCTCTAGATCAGTGGTTCCCAACCTGGGGGCGATCGCCCCCCGGTGGGCGATTTGGGTTCTAAGGGGGGCGATAAATTTGTGGGGGGCGACAGGGGGGCGATCAGTATGAAAAGTCAGAAAAAATAAACTAACTCTTCTGTAGAGTAGAATCTTAAGTGTCGCAGAAACATGGTAGCGTTTTAAAAACAAATTCACTCGTTTTAAAGAAAATTATGGGCAAACAAAAATTAAGTGGTATACTGCATGAAACCCTTCAACTAGTAATTAATGGCGTAAACGAGATAAAAGCCAGTGCCCTGCATGACCGTCTCTTCCGACAACTGTGCCACCGAAATGATGACGAATTTGAGCGGTTGCTCCTTCACACGGCCGTGAGGTGGCTTTCAAAAGGAAACTGTTTGCGGCGATTTTTTGAATTGTTCGAAACAGTGACTGAATTTCTCGATTCTTGTGACCCTGAATTGAGTCAAGCGTTGAGACTTCGCAAATTCGAGATTGGATATCTGACTGATATTTTCGAAAAACTCAATGAGGTCAACATGAAGCTGCAAGGAAATAAGATGAATCTTATCAAAGCAAAAGGCATTATCAGTTCGTTCATTGCCAAGTTTGCCAAGAAATCAAGATTTGAAGACATTGCCAATCTTAAAATTCCAGATTGGGTTTTTGATCCATTTTCGTTTGACGCGGTGGACACCCTTGAACATATTTTGCAGACAGAGTTTTTGGACCTGAAATATGACTGTGAGGCAAAGATGATTTTTAAGCAGCATGGTTACGAGTTAGCCTGGGTAAAACTCATGGAATCTTATCCAAAACTGTGGGAAATGGTTGAATCCCTCTCATTTCCATCCACATATTTAGTGGAAAAAGGATTCAGCTCTGTCGTCCAGCTCCTCACAAAACAAAGGAACAAATTGGATGTTTGCAGCAAAGGAGACCTGCGCCTTCACCTGACCAACATACAGCCGGATATTCAGGCTTTGACTGCAGTCCACCAAGCACAAGGGAGCCATTAAAACGGTAAATTAATTAATTGAAATAATAATAATTGTATATAATAATAAATCATTTAACATAATAATTCAGTCTATTATTTTTACAACAACACGTTTCTTACATTTAAATAAGGGTATACCGTACTAAGAGAAGGGGGGCGACAGGGGTGAGTCGTCTTCCACTAAGGGGCGATACCTCATAAAAGGTTGAGAACCACTGCTCTAGATGATACAATTTTGGATATTTTGTCGGAAACGGGCCCATAGCCTCACGGTATGCTAATCAAATTCCTACTTTCAACTACAACCTCACTACCTAGGTTTGAAATCCCGGAAATCGCATTTCTGCATCCGGTTGGGGAGGATGTAGCGCGTCTTACTTAATACGAGCGGTGCGTAGCAACACACAACTTTCCGCCACCCCCGTAAGTTCGAACACCACCTACAAATGTGGGTGCTATATCTTCGTTCAACGCATTTCTACAGAAACATTTATGGAGAACAAAACGTAGGGACTATTTCGCTGAGAGTCATTCGTACGTTTGATCGAAATCGTTTGAGCCGTTTTTGAGACAATTGGAATACCGATAAATTTTATTCGACGAATCTCCTTTTCTGAGTTAACTTGGCTTATATCCCCGTTCAACAGATATATACAGAAATAATTATAGAGAACGAAATGTGGGTATAGGTGACTAAAAGACACTCTGAACCTTTGATCAAATTTGGTGGAGCAGTTACCCCAGAATTTACGGATATGTTCGAAAAAACGTTATTTTCGACCCATTTTGATTTTTATCTCTGTTCAATGGACTGTCAGAGGAACATTTATCGAGAACAATATGTAGGTATTAACTATTCGAAAACATCTTGAAGGTTTGGTAAAAATCGTTGAAGCTGTTTTGCCAAAAAGCGCGAAAACCCTATTTTTGCTTCATAGGCCTATATCTCCGTTCACCGTATTTTCATGGAGATATGTATGGAGAAGAAAAGTTAGGTATTGATTAGTAAAAGATAATTTGAATGTTTAATCAAAATCGTTAGAGCCGTTTTCGAGGAATAGGCGAAAAACCCTAGTTTTTGGTACATTTTTGTCCCTCCCCCCCTTCCTATCGGCCGAAATCGCCCATAACCTTATTTTGGTATCTAAAAAAAATAACAAACAAAACAGAAAAAGAACCAGCTCAATCGGATGAGTCGTTCTCCCGCAAATCGAACTACAGACAGACACACACGGACCACGCGCCGAAATTAGGTTTTTTAGACTCAGTGGGCCTCAAAACGTAAACATCAGAAGAAATCCAAATTTTTTTTTTTTTTACCCGAATACTATACTTTCCTTTCCCTTTGGGGTAGCCAAAAAGGACAACATATTCGACAGAAGCTCTCTTTGAAAATTTTGCGGTACAAGAGCTAATTGACAAGAAATACAAAATATAATTGAAACATACAAAGATTTACTAAGCAACCGCTTGACATTTTTAGAGGAGGGAAAAAGAAGAACTTGTGGACAATTTCTCTCTAAACTGCCTTTCCGTAGGACTCAACGTAGCCAGCGGGCGTCCCCTACCCTAAGAGCTCCGCTCTGTTCCAAAAATTGAAAAGTTCTGAACTGAGAAGACTGAGAAAGAACTGAAAAAACACATAATAATTAAGCAATCTGAGCTCCATTAGATTAGATAACACTAAGGTGGTAACTAAATAACTCCTATGTATTCTGATTTACCTGAGGTACCTATTGGCTCTAATTTACCTATATTTACTTATAAGACGATTATTGAATAAGAAATTCAATGAGCGGCACTGTACTACTCCTCCCCACAGCACAAGTATACGACTAATAGTGCGGTGTAGCATTTCCTGAATTGTATAGCTTTTTTTTGTGTGTGTGTTCCAATACCTATCCAATAAACGCTTTTTTTAACACAAAAAATTACGCAGTCAGCAAGAAGACAAATATTTGGTGCGATACGTCACGCAACATTCCACTCCCAACACTAAATTATGGATATATGTCGTAGCCAATGCGTGAAAACAGCCTACCCTTTTTACAATCAAAAACGTTTTTTACAACTCTGTTTTATAGCAACACGCAACTTTCCGCAACCCACGTAAATTCGACGGGCTGCCGTGTAAACGGGCACTTGGAAGAACGACTAATCTCCAGGCTCACATACCCGTTCAACGGATAGATATAGAAGCAGTTGTGGTCATATTATCAAATTCAGTCAGTTATAGATCTGTTCAGTGGATTGTAACAGGAACATTTCCGAGAAGCTATAAATAGACATTAATCAATTGAAGACATCCTCAGAGGACTGAAACAACTTGGAAAAGTTGTTTTTGTCAAAAAGTGGGGACTATAACTCTGCTCATCGAATTTTCACTGAAATATATATGGAGAAGAAACATTAGGTACTAACCAGTAGACGGTAATTTGAAAGTTAAGTAAAATACTTTGTAGCCCTTTTTGAGGAGAATGCAAAAAGAGCTAGACGAACTAAAAACGAGATGCTGATTTTGATTAAAATTTACGCTTTCATTCACTAACCAGCACCTACCTTTCCTTATTCAGGAATATCTCCGTGAAAATTCGGCGCATGAGTGTTTTTTTTTTTTTACTTTTTGGCCAAACGGCTTCAACGATTTTCATCAAATTTATAACTGAGCCACACTTATACAATTAACAGTTAGGAGCTATTTTCATACAAAATTAAGGAACTGAAATGAAAATGAAACAAAAACCGAAACAAATTGAAACCTTCCACACCAAATTGGGAACTATTGAACAAAACTAAGAACTTTCCAGACCAAATTGAAAACGTGAGAACCTTCTGAACCAAATCAAGAACTTTCCAAACCAAATTGAGAACCTTCTGAACCAAACTGAGAATGTGAGAACCCAATCGAAAACTTCCCAAACCAAACTGAGAACCTTCTGAAACAAACTGAGAACGTGAAAACCTTCTGAACCAAATCGAGAACTTTCCAAACCAAATTGAGAACATTCAAAACCAAACTGAGAACTTTCCAAACCAAATTGAACACCTTCTGAACCAAATTGAGAACTTTCCAAACCAAATTGAGAACTTTCCAAACCAAACTGAGAACCTTCTGAACCAAACTGAGAACTTTCCAAACCAAACTGAGAACCTTCTAAACCCAACTGAGAACGTGAGAACCTCTGAACCAAATTGAGAACTTTCCAAACTAAATTGAGAACCTTCTGAACCAAATTGAGAACTTTCCAAAGCAAATTGGGAACCTTCTGAAATAAACTGAGAACTTTCCAAACCTAATTGAGAACCTTCTAAACCAAATTGAGAACTTTCCAAACCAAATTGAGAACCTTCTGAACCAAACTGAGAACTTTCCAAAGCAAATTGGGAACCTTCTGAAATAAACTGAGAACTTTCCAAACCTAATTGAGAACCTTCTAAACCAAATTGAGAACTTTCCAAACCAAATTGAGAACCTTCTGAACCAAACTGAGAACGTGAGAACCCTCTCAACCAAAAATGAGAACTTTCCAAAGCAAATTGGGAACCTTCTAAACCGAATTGAGAACTTTCCAAACCAAATTGAGAACCTTCTGAACCAAACTGAGAACGTGAGAACCCTCTCAACCAAAAATGAGAACTTTCCAAACCAAACTGAGAACGTTAGAACCTTCTGAACCAAATTGAGAAACTTCTTAACCAAACTGAGAACGTGAGAACCTTCTGAACCAAACTGAGAACTTTCCAAAGCAAATTGGGAACCTTCTGAAATAAACTGAGAACTTTCCAAACCTAATTGAGAACCTTCTAAACCAAATTGAGAACTTTCCAAACCAAATTGAGAACCTTCTGAACCAAACTGAGAACGTGAGAACCCTCTCAACCAAAAATGAGAACTTTCCAAAGCAAATTGGGAACCTTCTGAAATAAACTGAGAACTTTCCAAACCTAATTGAGAACCTTCTAAACCAAATTGAGAACTTTCCAAACCAAATTGAGAACCTTCTGAACCAAACTGAGAACGTGAGAACCCTCTCAACCAAAAATGAGAACTTTCCAAACCAAATTGAGAACCTCCCAAACCAAACTGAGAACGTTAGAACCTTCTGAACCAAATTGAGAAACTTCTTAACCAAACTGAGAACGTGAGAACCTTCTGAACCAAATTGAGAAACTTCTTAACCAAACTGAGAACGTGAGAACCTTCTGAACCAAACTGAGAACTTTCCAAACCAAACTGAGAACCTTCTGAACAAAACTGAGAACGTGAAAACCTTACTGGAGTCAGTCAGTTGGTCTTGGTCTATATATACAAAGAGAAACGTGAACAGGATGGTGGAGTGTCGTGGAGGGGGGGGGAAGGGAGGAGGTCATTTACCTCTGGGGAAACCCACTAGAGGTGAAGAGAAAGGAACGTCTTGAATAGTCAGTCAGTTGTCGATTCTAAGTCTCGCATTTTGTGTTGTTTTGTTCGTTTATGATCTGTTCATTGAAGTTTTTTTGTTTATAAATGTTTGTTTTCTAATATGTGCAGTTTCCGTCCTTTGTATTGTTTATGTGGTAAGATGGTGCAGTCCTGTATTTTGGTAGGTTCATGTCCAGTTGTCTTGAGGACGTTGGCAATGTTTGAATCGTCTTTGTTCCTACTAAAGAGTCAGTGTTATCACGGCGTAATATGCAGATGATATCATCTACATATCTTGCGTAGTGTTTGATTTCGTGTTTTGTCATTAAGGTCTGGATGTGAGTTTCTTCGTAATGCCATGTCCTACCTCCGTGTCACTTGCTACCAGTTCTTTCGTTTTTACCCGATAACTATGGGAAAGTGATAATTCTTCTTTTCAAAAAAATCAAGTCGACAGCCTAATCACTTCATTGTGATTTCTCAATTATGGGTCTGAATATGAGTACGAGCAGCACAATAAATTCAGGAACTGCACGCGCTACCGCTTTCTGCTGCCTTTACTCAGTGGGGAAATCACAAATATAGTTCAATAAATTACCAAACATGGATTTAGGCGCAGTTTTTTCTTTATAAACCCAGCTTAAATGTTACTGGAAACTCCAGAAAAATTGAGGTCGTAGTAAAATAAAGTTTCTATATGAGGAGCGATTAATAAAGCTCAGAAGATATATAGGCGCTACTCCAGGAATTCCGGAATTACAACCACTCTTGTTTCAATTACTACTAATCCTGAGAGTTTTTACCCCTTAATTCTAGGAGAGTTCCATTGTCCTTCTCAAAAAAATCGTCTTTATAGTTTCATTTATTTTATGTGTGTTAATTTCTCAATAATGGCCGTGGCATTCGTAGTAGTATCACAAGAAATTAAGAAACTATATGCTCTATCACTTTTCACCACTGCGAAGTTATATTTTACCAAATTCCAATGAACAGAGTGAAAAATCAGTTGAATTAGTAGCAAAAGGCAGGTTAACCATAGAATTGACGAAGAGCCAGCAAAAGTTGTGTGATGCGTCGTACCTGATATTTCCTAAGAGGAACAGTTGAATGAAACTCCGAAAGACGCTAGAAAATTCGATTTCTCGAACGAATTGTTAAAACAAAATTAATTTTAGAAGAAAATGGAGTTAATTTTTAAGGCAGCCTTGGCTAACGAAACGCATAACACATCTTGACGTGTATAAACATTTCCACGGAAGGATACGTAGGGTATCCGCGAATTTATTCCGTGGCGAGGGGCAGAAGAACATTTATTGAATCAAATTATGTGTGTTTTTTAAATCCGCGCGCTAATTTGCTGGTGAGTTGAAGAGCAGCAACGAAACAAGTCGAGGAAGCACAAGGAAAGAGCTCTGTAGAACTTCTGCTCACCCAATTCTTTCATCCGTCCATTTCGCAATTCGGAGCAACTCTCTCTAACACGACACTAATACGCTCTCTGGGCACAACGGGAAAGTAACATGTTGATGTCGACTACACGCGAGAAAGCTCTACGAAGTTTTATGTTCTTCCACCTCTAATTAATGTTTTTTTTTTGTTATCCTGGCAAATTCGTAGGAGTTGCGTCCAATTGGCCCCAATTGACACCATACGCCTCTTTCGGGTTGTCCGTTCGAGCAACTCTTCCCGCAGCCAAACCGAAATTTCGTTTGCCGATCTTCAGTTTTGAACTCAACGGAGATATTTTGTGTAAACGAAGTGTACTTTGGATACGAACTAAATCACTCGCGATGAAGTTGTGGAAACCCATTTCAGGAAATAAAACGGATAAAAATATATAACGATTGTCTATTTCCAATAAATTTCGTAAAAAGCAAAAGCAAGTCATGGATATTTTTATCAGTTTTATTTTATGTACTTTGGGTGTTCAAATTGAGCCGCTCGTCCGCTATCTAATTCAACTCATTCCGCTTCTGTAACATGCCGTCAATTGTGAAGGTTCAATAGTGATAAATTAATGTTCGGCAAATCTCGTTTTCCGAGCTATCATGGCTTATATTTCCATTCAACAGTCAAATACAAAAAAATAGCTGCGGAGAACAAAATATGGAGACAGTCCGGAATGATGGATCAATTCTAGTGAAGCAGTTACTCTTGAAATTATGAAAATGTTCAAAAAACACTATTTTCGTCACATTTTGGGTTTTATCCCTGTTCAAGGTTCTATCGGAGAAACATTTAAGGAGACCAATACATAAATATTCACTATTCAAAGGCATCCTGTAAGATTGGTGTAAATTGTTGAAGCTATGTTGCCAAAATGCGAGAAAAAATACTCATTTTTGCTTCACAGGCCTATTCACCTAATTTTCGTGGAGATATTTATAGTTAACACAAGTGGAAGATAATTTGAAAGTTTTCATCAGAGTCGTTAAAGGTTGTTTTGAGGAAAATCCGAAAACTAGTTTTTGGTACATAGGCACTTTGATGGCTTCAAAAACTCGCATTGCCTGTTTAGATGGTACTTATTGTGAGCTAAGGAGTATATAGGACTTTCTTTTAACACAGTCGCCCTTTGAGTAACCGAAGGTATGAATTGAATAAATATTTTTTGAGTATAACCCTTTTTTTTCAATTTTCCCTTCAATCTTTCCTTTCTTGGTAGCATTCATGAAGGTACAACAACAATAATATTCAGAAATAAAACAAAAATATCTGGTGCGTTGCAACACACAACTTTCCTTAGCTCTACGTCAATTCACTTTCTATATGGCTTTGCCTACTTACTCAATTCATTTACCACTCAGTTCATTTGAACTTGGTCGAACAACGCTTTACAGCAGCAGGAAGCGGTAGCGCTTACAGTTCCGGAATTTATTGTGCTGCTCGTACTCATTGCAGGACCATTATTGAGCAATTGGTACACAGATAATTAATGAGGCTGTAAACACAATTTTTTTTAAGAAGGATAGTAATTACTTTTGCAGAGTTATTGGGTAAAAACGTTTAGAACTGGTAGTAAGCGAAACGGCAGTAGTTGAAATTCAGGAATTTCTCGAGTGACCCCCATGTATCTCATGAGCGTTTTCAAACACTCACCCTTTAGGTATTGTATTGGACTACAATACCAATGTTTTTTAACATTCTACAAAAATTCCAGCGGAGTTTATAAAGAAAAAACTGCGCTAAAAACGCTTTTCGTCGAAAATTTTGATAATTTATTGTGCTGCTCTCGTCATTTTCCCACGAATGGGAATTTTATGGTATAATTGCCTTATTGAGAGCTATCAATATAAAAAATGTAATCAAATTCATTAGACCCGTTTTTGAGAAAAAAATTTGGTATTTTGATCACTATGATAACTATAGTTCACTTTCGGTGGATTTTTCTCATACCCTTATTTTTGCGTTCCATGGTAACCCGTGGGCTAGACATCAAGTTGCAGCTGATTTGGTGCGGTTGTTTCCTCTAAAAACCACGTTAAAATGAATTTCGTCGAAAGTTTTGGTAATTTATCGTGCTGCTCTCGTCATTTTCCCACGAATGAGAATTTCTTGGTATAATTGCCTTATTGAGAGTTATCAATATAAAAAATTTAATCAAAATCATTAGAGCCGTTTTTGAGAAAAAAAATATGGTATTTTGATCACTATGATAACTATAGTTAACTTTCGGTGGATTTTGCTCATACCCTCATTTTGGCGTCCCATGGTAACCTGCGGGCTAGATATCAAGTTTGAGCTGATTTGGTACGGTGGTTTTCTCTAAAAATCGTTCACAGACACACACAGACCATTTTCCCACATAGTGTTTTTCGGACTCGGGGGGGGGGGGGGGGGTCTCAAACGTAAAGATCTGAAGAGAACTCAAAATTTTTTTTCAGCCGGTTACATAACTTTCCTTTCTAATTCGTAGAGCCAAGGAAAGTAAAAATCATCGTATAGGTACTTGATTGAACTACCTCCTGGGACGCTATGTGGGAGGCCAAGCACGCACACAGCAAGGCGCACCATTCTGTCAAGACTTAGTACCCTTTAAACAGTCAGCCTCCTATAATCCAGCCTGTAGGTCAGCCCTGGCTTCAGCGGAGCCTTGGAACCTTTCCGAAGATAATCACCAACGATCAGGCGGCTTCTTGCCGAGGAGATTGCACCGAGAAACCCGAGCTTAAGGTTCCGCCACATCTCCGGTAGCCAGGACCCAGAATTCGCCAATGATGAAACCGGCTTCCAAGACCAAGGATTCACCTCCAATCATACCTTACAAACTTGTTTGGGGGGGATCTGGAAGCCCTGCTTGGTACCTGCATGGAGGACGACATCGTCCGCCAAGGCTAATATGATGATGCGAGATCAAACCCTACTTCTTGAGGTAGGGCACAGTAACAGTCACCAGATTGAAGAGTACAGGAGACAGGAGGTATTAAAGTAATTTGGTTAATTCCGCCAGTAGGTGAATTACTGACTTAACGACCAGACGATGGTGTCTTTACATCGAAAGCGCTCACCCACAGTATCTTACCAGCCAGAGAAAATGGACCCACCAAATAGGTACGTTAACTTTAGACAAAAGGTCCCCCTGCCAAACGCCACGCCCTATTGCCAGAGCATACACACTCAAGTAGATTCAGTAAGCGCTCAAACGTAAAGATCTACTTCATACAGTCAAAGAAAGTCAACATTCATCCTTGCTCCCCCATCCACGCCTTAGATTCTCTGGATCCACTAATGAATTTTATAAAGAAATAAAGCCGCTTCTCTTAAAACACAGGCTGGTGTTCAATTTCAAACAATTTCCCTAAGCTGATTCGAATTGTGTTACTTCAAGGGCCTCACACAGCATTTGAAGGTTGATTCCTTGTTGAAGAGGAAAACATGGCCCCAAAATAGACCACCCATGAGCCGCGGGATGGTTGAATGTTTAAACCGATAACAAATTTTAAAGGCAGAAAATGAAAGAAAACGCATATAAATATCTGCTATGACGCATTCTACAACTTTCCTCAGTCCCACGTACAATGAGTGATGTTCGTGACTTTGGCTACCGATTCAATTTATTGTTGGCTCGTTTTATTTGAATTTCAAACAAGCAGTTCGGTTCATCGTGTGCTGAACGTGGATAGTTAAATTCAGATCGTTATATTTATATTGATGCTGTCAGAAAGAGGAGGAAACGTGCCGTTGATGTCAAGCTCCTTTCAGCTTCTCACCTCCCAATTCTTTGGTTCGTCGACGAAGTTTCCAGCTGGTTCGCTGAGTAAAGTTCCCAGCAGGTTTTCGGACGACAGGCTCCCGCGAATTTCGAAACAGTTCCTATCGCGGAGTTCCTAAAGTGAGATTAATTCCGTGGATCATCGCGAAATTAGCACTTCGTCGAAGCAAACGTTTTGATTTTATTTGGAGTTTTTTTTTTTTTCAACGGAGGCTTCTTGAACTTCCCACGTTTTGTTTGGCGTCGTAGCGTCAGTTTGAACTAGTCAATGTATCGAGGTGTCCCTTCGTTGCCCACGCTCGCGTTCGCTCCTATCCAGTACCATGTTGGTGGTGGTAAATCCTCTCTTTATATTTCAACGGTGAAAAAGACAACCGAAAGTTATCATTATCGTGAACTAATGCGTCCCCTCTCCACTACACCAATGAAACACCTCGGCATAAACCCAAGTGCATAATTTGTGCGCAGTACTTCCTACCCGGATTGAGAGTTTTACAAACTAATATTCAGGCTCATACAGGAACCGATGCGACAATGTGTTTATGAGTTACCTCCCCCCCCCCCCCAATTGTTAATGTACTTGTCGAATTTGAAAACCTGCCCGTAAAACTTCGAGTAAAAATTTTTTTCGATGCGTTTTTCCACTTAGCCATTATTTTTCCACTTGTCCGTTGCGATTCGTTTTTCCACTTGTCCGTTTTTTTGCGATGCGTTTTTCCACTTGTCTGTTGTGATTCGTTTTACCACTTGTCCGTTATCCGGTTTTGCACGTTAAAGTTTCACTTCTACCATGTGTGACTGTCACACATTTGTATTTTTTTAACAATCTACAAAAATTCCAGCGAAATTTATAAGAAAAAAACTGCGCTAAAAACGCTTTTCGTCGAAAATTTTGATAATTTATTGTGCTGCTCTCTTCATTTTTCCGCGAAAGGTGGTTCACTCCCGAAGAATGAAAAACGCTGAAGGATCTGTCCAAAAATCTTTGACGAAAATCCTTCTAAAAAAAAAGTGTAAGCTTGTACGGAGCATTTTGGGTCGTTTTAAGTACCGACTCGCTACCACAGTCACATTGAGTTGAAGCTGTTTTTGAGAAAAAAATTTGGTGTTTTGATCACTATGATAATTATAGTTTACATTCGGTGGATTTTGCCCATACCCTTATTTTTTCGTCCCATGGTAACCTGTAGGCTAGACATCAAGTTTCAGCTGGTTTGGTACGGTTGTTTTCTCTAAAAACCGCGCTAAATTCGATTTCGTCGAAAGTTTTGGTAATTTATTGTGCTGCTCTCGTCATTTTCCCACAAATGGGAATTTTATGGAATTGTTGCCTTATTGAGAGTTATAAATATAAAAAATTTAATCAAAATCTTTACAGCCGTTTTCGAGAAAAAAAATAATATGTGTTTTGATCACTATGATAACTATAGTTAAATTTCGGTGGATCTTGTTCCTACCCTTATTTTGGCGTTCCATGGTAACCTGCGGGCTAGATATCAAGTTTGAGGGGATTTGGTTCGGTCGTTTTCTCTAAAAATCGTTCAGACACACATACACACAGACCATTTTCCCAAATAGTGTTTTTCGGATTCAGGAGGGTCTGAAACGTAAAGATCTGAAGAAAACTCAAAATTTATTTTTCCTTATTATACCGTTAAAAACCTGCAATTTCGGCTCACAGGCTGTGTTTTAACGTTTGACGTACTTTTTCTTGCAAATTCATTTTTCGCCTGTTTTGAGTATTCAAAAGACTTTTGGCTTCCGTCAGAAAGATTAGACATTCTTACACGCCTTCCAACCGTTTAACCAGATTTGAATTGTCTCGTAAATTAAGAGAGTTATCGCCATTTTAGCGCGATAATATCAATAATATGTTAAAAACTCTTGTAAATTGTCCATAACTCGGATTTTACGAGAAGTAAAAACATAAGTGCGACGCATCTGACAACTTTCCTTGGGTCGGGGAGCATTCAGCGGTTTTCTTGACTCTAGCAACTAACCAAATCTGTTTTTCCACGCTGTTTATAACAACGTTCTACGTGAAAACCGGTGGCGCTGATGGTTCTGGAATTAATTGTGCTGCTCCTAATTGTATGACGACTGTTATTGAGCTATCAGTTCACAGGTGGTTAAAGAAACTATCTCTGTGAGAAGGACGGAGGTCATTGTTCGGGAATAATTGGGTACGAATTATGAGAAATGGTGAAACGGTGGGGGTTGACATTTCTGGATTGACTCCTACTTAACTTATGAGCGTTATCAAACGCTCATCGTTTAAGTATTTGAATGGGCTAGCGCCTCATTTTTTGCGAAGATCCTAGTGAAATTTGAGCGGAGTTTATAAGAAAAAAAACTGCGCTAAAATTACGTGTCGTCGAAATGTTTGATAATTTATTACGCTGCTCTCGACATTTTCCCACAAATGAGAATTTCGTGGTATTGTCTTCTCATTAAGAGCTGTCGGTATAAAAAATTTAATCAAAACCGTTGCTGCCATTTTTGAGAAAAAAAATTTGTTGTTTTAATCATTATGATAACTATATATAGTTTTGAGTGGAATTACTAACACCCTTATTTTGGCGTTCTATGGCGATCTGAGGGCTAGTTGAAGCTGATTCGGTTCTGTCGTGTTCTCTCAAAGACACAAGCACACATACTGTGTTCCCAAATAGTTTTTTTCGAACTCAGTAGACCTCAAAACGTGAAGATCTGAAGAGAACTCTGAAGTTTTTTACTTTCCGCTACCCGAAGGGAAGGAAAGTATAGTAATCGGCCCAAAAAAAAAAGTTGGGTTTTCTTCAGATCTTTACGTTTCAGACCCTACTGACTCTAAAAAACCTAATTTCGGAGAGAGGTCCGTGTGTATGTCTGTGTGTATGTCTGTGTGTATGTCTGTGTGTATGTCTGTGTGTGTGTGTCTGTAGTTCGATTATGCGGGCGAACGGCTGATCCGATTGAGTTGGTCCTTTTTTGTTTTGTTCGTTATTTTTTGTAGACACCAAAATAAGGTTATGGACGATTTCGACCGATGGGAAGGGGGTGGGGACGAAAATGTACAAAAACTAGGGTTTTCGCATTTTCTCGAAAACAGCTCTAACGATTTTGATTAAACTTTCAAATTATCTTCTCCTAATCAATACCTAACTTTTCTTCTCCATACATATCTCCATGAAAATACGGTGAACGGAGGTATGGGCCCTGAAGCAAAAATAGGTTTTTACGCTTTTTGGCAAAACGGCTACAGCGATTTCCACCAAACTCACAGGATGTTTTCAAATAGTTGATACCTACATATTCTTCTCAATAAATGTTCCTGTGACGGTCCATTGAACAGAGATAAAAATCAAAATGTGTCGAAAATAACGTTTTTTCTAACATTTCCCTAAATTCAAGGGTAACTTCTTTACCAGATGTGATAAATTCTAATGGAGTGTCTTTTAGTCACCCATAGCCACATTTCGTTCTCTATAATTATTTCTGTATATATATGTTGAACGGAGATATGCCAAGTTAACACAAAAAGGAGATTCGTCAGAACATTAATTGATCGGTATTCCAATTTTCTCAAAAACGGCTCTAACGATTTCGATCAAACATTCGGAGTACTCTCAGCTAACTAGTCCCTACATTTTGTTCTCCATAAATGTTCCTGTAAAAATGCGTTGAACGAAGATATAGCACCCGCCTATGAAGGTGGTGTTCGAACTTAAAGGGGTGGCGGAAAGTTGTGTGTTGCTACGCACCAGATATTTTTTTTTTATTCGAAGAGCGAAGGAAAATAAAAATGTTAGAGGACTACTTTGATAAAAAATTAACAGTTAATCGGTTCGCGGCCTGTGAGCGTTGCCAAAACTAACCTCCGCGTATAACGCAATAATATACATATAATACACACTATATCATTCGCTGAGCAGTATGTATTACAGTAGATCATACCAATTTACGTAGATCCAATTTTTCTGGTTATCGCATGGTACTGGAAAAGCCGTTTTGCGCTAATTTCTAATCTTTCCAGATCAACCCAATTGAAAATCACCCTGCCCTATCATTAAACTAGGAACCACGATACTCAGAAGATACCAACCCTGAATATTCGGCCGGAATATCCTGAAGACGGGCAATGTGTATTGCAACTCGCTTTGAGAAACTAAAATGTAACTGCGCCCGGCACCGACCTTTTCTTATATGCAAATATTTGGGCAACCGTTCGTTAAACCGAAATATACGCCAGACGAAATCCGTTTTGTTGACGTTCCCTTTAAAAAGGAACACATTAGTTTACTCATACTGGCAGAGCGCTTTCAGCTGATCGGTATCTACTTTGTTTAGAAATGCGAGGAACGAAGATACATTTGTATAAATGCGGCGTGTCGTCGGGTGAACAGGGACTGAGGAATGTTGCGTGATGCTTCTCACCTTCTTGATAAAATTTAAAAGATTGCGCTTTTTTTATAGCAGGATGTGTACATGACACCCATTCGTTTAATTCCCGCCCATCATCCTTAAATGATTTGCGGTAGCGACTTCGCTACGAAGCGTATCGGCACACGGTATTAACCAAAACCGCTCAGTGTTGCATTTACGACGCAGTTTGTCGTGTTCGTTGAACGACTTGAAACAACCGAAACCTGAGTGGAAATTCCAGAAAGAGCTGCTGGGAACATCGTGAAGCAAAGAGCGAGAGCTTCACTAAGCGCCAATACGAAATGAAAAGCTCTTTCCAGCTCCTCATCTCCTAATGCCAGCGCCTGTCCATTGTGCTCCGATGAGATGCACTGACTGCGGCTTGCAACATGGTTCCGACTAATTCCAATAACTTCCAATTCTAATGCTCTACTCGATCCTTTGTTACATTCTGTTCTGTTCTTCTGTGTTGTAATCGACCGAGATTTGTGATTTTCCCCAGACATTGACGATTTTAGGTCTCAGAGTCAAAAAACCCATAATTTTATGCTCTCATTGTGTAGCCAACGTGTGCCGCTCGTTTTTACTTTCCTTGGCTCTACGAAGTAGAAAGGAAAGTTATGTAATCGGCTGAAGAAAAAATTTTGAGTTTTCTTCAGATCTTTACGTTTGAGACCCCCCCCCGAGTCCGAAAAACACTATGTGGGAAAATGGTCTGTGTGTATGTGTGTCTGTGAACGATTTTTAGAGAAAACCACCGTACCAAATCAGCTCAAACTTGATATCTCTCCCGCAGGTCACCATGGGACGCCAAAATGAGGGTATCAGCAAAATCCATCGAAAGTTAACTATAGTTATCATAGTGATCAAAACACCAAATTTTTTTTTTCTCAAAAACGGCTCTAACGATTGTGATTAAATTTTTTATATTGATAACTCTCAATAAGGCAACAATTCCGTAAAATTCCCATTTATGGGAAAATGACGAGAGCAGCACAATAAATTATCAAAACTTTCGACGAAATCGAATTTAGCGCGGTTTATAGATAAAACAACCGTACCAAATCAGCTGAAACTTGATGTCTAGCCTACAGGTTACCATGGGACGCCAAAATAAGGGTATGGGCAAAATCCACCGAAAGTTAACTATAGTTATCATAGTGATCAAAATACCAAATTTTTTTTCTCGAAAACGGCTCTAACGATTTTCATTAAATTTTTTATATAGATAGCTCCTAATAAGATAATTATACCATAAAATTCCCATTCGCGGGAAAATGACGAGAGCGGCACAATAAATTATTAAAATGTTCGACCAAAAGCGTTTTTAGCGCAGTTTTTTCCTTATAAACTCCGCTGGAATTCTTGTAGAATGTTAAAAAAAATTGGTATTGTAGTCCAATCCAATACCTATAGGGTGAGTGTTTGAAAACGCTCATGAGATACATGGGGGTCACTCGAGAAATTCCTGAATTTCAACTACTGCCGTTTCGCTTACTACCAGTTCTAAACGTTTTTACCCAATAACTCTGCAAAAGTAACTACTATCCTTCTTCAAAAAATTTGTGTTTACAGCCTCATTAATTCTCTGTGTACCAATCGCTCAATAAAGGTCCTGCAATGCGTACGAGCAGCATAATAAAATCTGGAACTATAAGCGCTACCGCTTCCTGCAGCCGCAGAGTGTTGTTTGACCAAGTTCAAATTAACTGAATGATAAATGAATTGATTAAATAGAATTAGCCGTGTACAAAGTTAATTGGAGTAGGGCTAAGGAAAGTTGTGTGTTGCAACGCACCAGATATTTTAAATTTCATTTTTCGTCGTAATTTGACGCGAAAACAAAATTACGTACGATTCGTCCAGGGATATATGAGAAGGAATGAACAACAAGAAACGGGAATGTTTCGAATCTTGAATTCTGTACGACGCACCTCACAACTTTTCTCAGCGTTGTGCATCGCATTAATCTGTCGGCCAACTAAACCTTCTGATCAGTTTATACGAACCTGGTAGAGCTAAACTTTCTAAATAGACACTGTTTGCGCTAAAGGTTTCAGATTTTATGGAGTTTCCCCTATTTATCTCAAGACTTAGGCCTATAAACAGCGTTTAGGTAATTTTTTTTTTTTTTTTTGACCCGAGGGCGTGTGGGACAAGTCCCTTTGTGTGTCACTATTGTGACGCTGGCCCTTTCTTAGTAGAAGGCGTCGTACATACCCGCCCCCCTTAGGAAGCCAAGTATGTACTTCACCGCAGATTCCGCCATGATTTGGGGTTCAGTGGTCCCCTGACCAAAGTATTCAAAGCGTTTTGCTGCCAAGGCAGGGCATTCACATAGGATATGCTCTGCTGTCTCGTCCTCCTCACCGCAGAGTCTGCATTCCACCGCCTCTGAGATGCCCATCTTGTTGAGGTGATATCTGAGTGGGCAGTGCCCGGTGAGGAAGCTTATCAGTACTCTCAGATCTTGTCTAGAGAGTGTCAGCATCGCCTTCGCCCTTTGACAGGAAGTCGTGGCTGGCGATGCCAACGGGCGCCATTTTCCTGTATCTCCCTTCGAGCAACCAGACGGTTCAGGCTTTTCGTCAGACCCACGTGTGGCTCAGGCCCGATGGGTAGGGTTTCTGTACCCCTTTTCACAAGGCAGTCAGCCTTTTCATTGCCCTCATGCCCCCTGTGAGCCGGCACCCAAATGAGGGAGAGCCTGTTACGGGCGCCGAGCTGCTTGAGCGCTTGGAGGCATTCCCATGCCAGCTTAGACCTAAAACTATAGGCTGCGATGGCCTTTAAGGCGGCCTGGCTGTCTGAGAAAATGTAGATCCGCTTGCCCTTGAGCCCTCTGTTCAGGATCTCTTCTGCAATCTCTTGCGTTTTGCCAATTGTTCGCGGCTGCTTATTCAGTCAGCATGCTGACCATATTCACAGCTGGCCGCAGACATGCTCCTGGGGACAATGCCGTGGCCGTTCCACTATCAACAACCCGTGGTCGTGCCTGGTAGCATGGGCATGCTCCTGGGAAGATAACCCAGAACCAGGGTTTAGTTAATTTATTTATCAACCAAATTTTCTAGCGAACATTCGTGTTTACTGTTCTGGAATTAAGGCGAGATAAATTGTTTTGTAGCCTATTGTACTAATTTTATAAGCTCACATTGGCTTGAGGACTAGTCTATACCATGTGTTTGCGCATAAATGGGGTAATTTCTACCGTAAAATTCAACTAATTACCCATGGCAACCAAGGAAGAGCCATAAGAAAAACACGTTGATTGTAGTACAAAAAACTTGATATTTACAATATGAAGACTCAAAAAGGATCTGTCAAAATAAAAGTAGACTTATTTCGACCGCGAAAAGTCTTTGTGGAGCACCTGCGAAGACGATGAGAAGGCGTCTAGCGATGAGCGAAGGCGATTTGGAAGAAATTCTCCGATGACTGAAAGAATGCTTTAAAAAAGGCTGCAAAAACCACGTCGGGACGGAAGTTGTACGAAAGAATGGCGTTCGAGGCAGAAGCGACGTGAGAAGTAGTTGCCGAAGGCAGGAAAGAAACGACTGCCGCTTTTCGTAGACGTAGTGGCGATTCATATACCTATTTGAAACATTTCAACGACCCGGTAATGATTCTAGAGCAAAAAATCGGCAATAGAAAACGTGGGGAGAACGAACGGCTGAGTAAAAACATCGATATCCGAGAAACATCGATGGCCGAGGAACATCGACATCTGAGGAATATCGACCGAAAAACATCGATAGTAAAACATGCTCAACGCTAGTTAATTCATCACAGGGAAACGAAACGGATAGTAGGCTGTTGTTTGTTATTGTTAACCGTCGCTGATCAACTTTTTCACGCTCAACCATGGACAAAGCTAATCAAGTCCTTAGAAGGTAATCATTTTGGACTCAGCTCAATTGAACCTTCCGGTTATTCTCTGTTTTAGGCAGTTTGGTTCAGAACTCGACCTACCAGTATTATTAGACATGTACCCTCTTGAAAATGTATGTGATCGTACAGTCCGTTAATTTGTATTATTTACTCGCGATGTCATGAAAAGTTGAACTTCAGGAATCATTTTATTGGAAGGTTCAACTTCGATCGTGACATTATGGGGTAGGCTAAACAGTGCCGGGTTAGAATGTTACCTTCCGCGCTCTCAGGATTTTTGCACCCGATTTAGTCAAGTTTGAACCACTGCAAAAAATTGAGTGCATGTGGGGTGAATAGGATCGCCTTCCTCTGGATCTGGGCCTCTGACCACACAGGGACTACGGTTGAAGCTTGAAGTGACCATAAGAGAATATGATCAAAGGTACAGTAGCCCCTCGATTTACCGTGCTAGATGCGAATGGAGGGTGCAGGCTATTCGTGAAACGCGGTATAACCGCTGAGGAGTGGGGACATATATGTAATCCGTCTACAGACATATTCGTTATAAGGGAAGTGATTTACAATGCTTTTAGCAGCGTTTTTGAGGCGTTTATCAGCCGTAGTAACAAAAGAAAATTGGCCACGAGAAACTTTATGGTAATGCATTCGTTTTGCTGCTCTGACCCTGAAAACCAATCACTGACCATTCTCTCCGCGAGAACCATGCTCTTCATCTCCTCACAGAACACTCCATCCGTCATTGAATTTTGGATTGAAAAGAAAACAAAAATATCTGGTGCGTTGCAACACACAACTTTCCTTAGCTCTACGTCAATTCACTTTGTATATGGCTAATTCTATTTAATCGATTCATTTATCACAGTTCCGGAATTTATTGCGCTGCTCGTACTCATTGCAGGACAATTATTGAGCAATTGGTACACAGATAATTAATGAGGCTGTAAACACGATTTTTTGAAAAAAGGATAGTAATCACTTTTGCAAAGTTATTGGAAAATAACTGTTGGAACTGGTAGTAAGCGCAACGGCAGTAGTTGAAATTCAGAAATTTCTGAGTGAGCCCCATGTATCTCATGTGCGTTTTTAAACACTCACCCTTTAGGTGTTGGATTGGACTACAATACCAATTTTTTTTTAACATTCTACAAGAATTCCAGCAGAGTTTATGAGGAAAAAACTGCGCGAAAAACGCTTTTGGTCGAAAATTTTGATAATTTATTGTGCTGCTCTCGTCATTTTCCCATGAATGAGAATTCTATAGTATCATTGCCTGATTGAGAGCTATCAATATAAAAGATTTAATCAAAATCGTTAGAGCCGTTTTTGAGAAAAAAATTTGGTGTTTTGATCACTATGATGACTATAGTTAACTTTCGGTGGATTTTGCCCATACCCTCATTATTGCGTCCCATGGTAACCTGTAGGCTAGACATCAAGTTTCAGTTGATTTGGTACGGTTGTTTTCTCTAAAACCCGCGCTAAAATCGATTTCGTCGAAAGTTTTGGTAATTTATTGCACTGCTCTCGTCATTTTCCCACAAATGGGAATTTCATGATATAATTGCCTGATTAAGAGCTGTCAATATAAACAATTTAATCAAAATCGTTAGAGCCATTTTTGAGAAAAAAAATATTTAGTGTTTTCATCATTATGATAACTATAGTTAGCTTTCGGTGGATTTTGTTCAAACCCTTATTTTGGCGTCCCATGGTGACCTGCGGGCGAGATATCAAGTTTGAGCTGATTTGGTACGGTGGTCCTCTCTAAAAATCGTTCACAGACACACCTACACACACAGACCATTTTCCCAAATAGTATTTTTCGGACTCAGGGGGGTCTGAAACGTAAAGATCTGAAGAGAACTCAAAATTTTTTTTTCTGCCGATTATATAACTTTCCTTTCTACTTCGTAGAGCAAGGAATGTAAAAACACGGTACACAACGCTCACGGTATATCCGCCCCCTGGGATATCCACACTTGGTAAATTGAGGAATTACTGTAGTGCATTCTCATAGTTCCAAACCCCCTTCTGAGGTGTAGGTTAGTAGGCTGCATGAATCATTTCAAGTGGAGGATGGAGATCCATATTTCTAGGCTCTTCTAAAAGAATTCCAGACAAGCAACTCATTGCAATAACCTACTAAGCAGCAAGAATCGTGGATGAGGAAAGTTGTGTAATGTACTTCATCTGATGCTAGTTTTTCAAATTCATTCAAGCTCTATGCTGTGTCCCTATATACTCTATTGTAAGAATATTCTGTTTCAGGAGCAGCATTCGAATTAGATCTATGAGCACTGGACACGCTGATTTGAATTTAATTATATCAGACATTAAAGAAGTCAGAGCAAGTTGCAAAAAATTCACTAATGCACAGAAAATAATGATGGACGATGTGTCTAAGTGGGCGTCTAAGGAAGATAACTTGGCTTTACAAGAAACGTTCCACTACTTATCAGATTTGAGTGACCTGTGGTATGAGGCTCAACGACAATTTATTGGTACTAGAATGCTTGCAACAATAAATTTGTCTTTGTGGATTAAAATATTATTGAAATAATTTGTACGTCATAAATTAATTTGATTTGGACAGGAAACATCAAAAAGTTGCAGCAAGCGTTTGAAATGATCTTAGAATCGGAGTGCCACCTCGACAAATCCAGGAATTATTTAGCATCTCGTGAAAAGCAGGAGACAAAATTGAGAAAAGAATGTACCCGAGAGCGAGTAGGCCCTTTGGATTTACACGACATAAATGAAAGACTGGCTCACGCAGTTGCGTGTAGAGATGTTGCTCAACAGGAAGGTAAGCATTGCAATGGATTATGCTTCGATTAGAGCTTGTTATAATTAAGACCAGCATTTTCTTTTTGGATCTTGTGAAACAATTTATAGATCAATGGGAGTTTTTGTGGTGTGCCAGTCTGTGTAGATATGACAACCTATTTGAAGCTTAGCGATAGCATTCTACTAAAATGAATGGTGAAATCAACATGTAAGTATGTTTCTGGGGGAGTATGAACTCCAGAACTTTCGTAGGGTGCCAAATAGAACACTTTCTCGCTGAACAATCCTCCTACTAAATATTGAATTAATAACCATGACGCCAGCCATGTGTTGCCTTCTTGATTCTCTAAATAGAAGAAATCAGACTTGAACTAGTTGAATTCATCAACGTTATTCTTAACAGTTCAATAGTGAATGTGAATGTCTGAATGTCTGTACTATTGGTATAATTCTCTACGAGAGTTCAGGATATCTAATCTCATAAGTTGCAAAAAGAGAACCAAACGCGTTTTGATTGAGCAAATGATCTCGCCTCCTGAAAGAGGTTTTTAGTAGCATCTGTTAGTCAGCAATCGTTTCTCATAGCTTCATTGCCTGTATCATGCTTAGATTATTCTCCAATTGGTTGTCAATCTATTGGAATGGCTCCTCTTATTCGTCTATTCTTTCCCTTAGCCCCCTCTCAATTCATAAGATTATCTCGGGTATTCTCAAATTATTCCTGATTGTTTGGTTTTTGTTTCAAAGGGCTTCTATTCCTCTGATGTTAATAATACCCTTGTATGTAATATTATTTGTGGCATATTGTTTGCAATTATATCAAACTATGAACAGAAGGAAATCATTGTGAGTAGCTAGTGTTTGTGATAGGAAACTCGTGAACATTTTCTTTGTTTCATGTTTTTGATCCATTTTTATGTTTTTCAAAAGTGGCCGTGAAATCTGCGGAAAATGAAGTACACAAAGTTGTGAAAATCAAGGAAGGTATGGCAGACGTTTCAGACATGTATTTACAATTGGCGTACAAGACTTCGGTTATTTTTTCGGCTCATTCCAAAATTGTAGAATGCCTTCCTGATGTTAATGGGGTGCCAATTGAAGACATCAAGTACACAGGTATAGATATTTTCAATTGATGCTACAGTTATCACTCCTAAGTTGGTTTCAAGGTGTTAGCGTCTTCGAAAAATAACTGACAAAACAATCAAAAGAATGATCTCAATCGTTTCAACCATTCTTCCGTAGCTTTTTTATGGCCGATTTCAATACTTTCTGTACTGGTCGGGTTCAGGGAAGCAATACGAATAGAAGAAAAATGAGAGGAATTAGAAGTTAGGGCATTGTAATTTCATTGATATTTACCTATGAAAAGGAACGTTATGAGTACTCTCAGCTTCACTTAGTAGGAAAAGTGTGAAGAGAAAATGGAAGAAAATGCCCGGTTGAATCGTTCAGTGTTTTAGGGTCATTTACACCAAAACAATACTAATTGAGACATAGCAAATTTAGGTTAGACCACTGAATCACTGAATCAAGGCTAACCTAGTTCATTTTCACCATGCAGAAGGCAGTGAACTAATTAGGTTACGGTAATAGACACGGGATGTAGTTACGGGATTCTGTTTAACATCCTGTCAAGTAAACAAGTATTGTGTAAATGCGAACTGCTCCATAACTGTAAATCTCGTTGATGCCTAATCACCAACAGACTAGACTTCGACCAATTATAATTTCAAGTAATTATTAGGAGCTGAAGAGGCCGCATTGACTTCTGCCTAAGCTGAAACTGGCGAAGAGTGTGAAATGCAAATGCGCATACCAAACTGCCATAGCTGTAGGAAAAAGCTAACTTAGTCCCGGAGAATGCTCAGGGTAGAACAGGAAAAATGAGGCGGTACAAGAAAATGAGAGTAAGAAAAAATAAAAACCAAAATTGTGAGGATACATCTTGTACATGCTCAAAGTGAAGGATACTGATTACATTTAATAAATGTTATATAATACACTAATGCGCGTGCGAGTAAGTGTGTGTGTGTGTGTGTGTTATTATTCACTATTTCCTACCTATCTGCTTTTAAATTCATCCAGTTGATCCCTTTGCGTGTGGGTTATCTAATACGACGATATAAGCTCTCGAGAATTCAATTTAGTGTATCTTGAAGTCATTGGAACACTCATATCCATCTAGGGCGGCGGGTGAGATGATAATCTTAATATAATAGATTATTCTCGTATTTGAAAAGCAACTGCGACGTGTAGACAGCATCTTTGGTCATCATTATTCCAATACATACATAAATTATTCAAAATAATAATGGAGATGATAGTAGAAGAGAACAGTTGACGGAGCACATCAGATATACGGATATAATAAGGGAAGATTTGAGCTAACTGCCCAAGTTTTTATGGTTAACGTTTTATCAAGGTTAGAGCTTAACCAAAGCTGGTGAAACCTATTTTTGCAAAGTGGAGTGGTAAGGGAGCGTTAACTGAGTCTAGACAGCCTTTGCTCAGTTGGTAAAAATGGCCCATAGTCAATACATCGTGGAAATTTGATGGCTCAACTTGTAAACCATCATTACGCCATTGTTTTCTAAAGGCTTCTCTGTGTGGCTGAATGAATCTTATCTGCTCGTACTGATTACTACAGCTTCCTATTTCCTATTAAGCAGCGGACAACAAAGCACACAGTAGTTACTGCACTACTCCTTTGACACAAAACATTTCTTTATTTCCAAAAAGTCACAAATATGCGCAGTAATTAGTTATCAATGAATAAAATACCCGTTCTGACACTCTTTTTCTGCCTATTGACTTCCGTCACTATTGCTTGCTGTAACCAGCACTCCACTAACGTTTTAGTTTGCCCAATGCTGTAATTGGTTATTCAAGCAATATCCATCACAATGTACTGTAGTAGGATGCACTTGACCTTTATCCTCGGGATCATCGACAAGATTTTACAAACGACCTATGTGGATTATTAAGGACATACTGCACATGCACACATTGCATAATATTAGAAAAGGGTAGATAAGTGGACACTTTTATGTAGTTGGTGAAGTTCAAGTTCCATCGAGTTGGAGAGACTGCTGTGCCCAACTCAGTGGCAAATATATCGCGACAAGCTTAGCCAGGGAATTAGATATCATCCGTGTGTTGATTATTAAGTTTGAATAAATTGAACGTTTTGAGACTTGCAATGGAAATAGCAGAGTTTGGAAGCTAAGTAAATTGCCAAACACAAGGTTTTTCTTCAACTGTGAGAGGGAATGAGGTACAACTACGTACATGTCATCTAATGTGCATATTGCATTTGCTTAGAATGAAGCTGGATGGCAGACTGATGTAACAGGACCAGTTCAACTTCTAACGGACAGCTTCCCAACTTTTCCAACTTGAAACTTCACCTTCTCGTACTTCTTGGATAGCTGACTTCTGGCACTGGTGGTTGGTGTGTAGCTTGGTTTACCATTCAGTAACCAAGTCATGTCAGCACTTTTTTGTCGTTCGTGTTTACAGTGGATATCAGTGTGGGAAGAGGTTCAATAAACGAGATTGAGATCAGGCCTTAAGATTAGTTTCGTGTTCGTACTGTATGTTTTTTTGTTATACCTCATTATTTGTTAGTGTCGCATTTAAAGAACCAAAAGAAAGTGTTCATTTTGCATTTTTCGCGAATAAAAATATTGTCTTTCTTGCTGCATGTTCGTGTGGGGTTTGTGAATGATACTTGTAGTTTTTGGTCAGTCAATACTCCAGCATGACTCGCAGTGCCCTCAGCCCACATTTTCAGTTTTGATAATCTAGCTTTCACATCTATGTGTGAGAGTATTGCTGATTGATTTAGTAGTGTTGACTGGTCCTCATAATGTTTGAGGGAGCATTCAATCTTGGTGAGAGTTGCTACTCTCTTATTACTTATGATCAGACTTTCAACATTTCGAATTTCGTTCAGCTCACTTCACTAACACACTAAATTGTAGAATGCTTTAACGGAAATTGTGTCATAGTAGCGGTGGTGGGGTGAGGGTCTGATAATAGCAAAAATGGAATGAATTACGGTTCACGCGTCAATTGGCTCAAAATTGTGTCGTTGGACGTTTCAATTTATGTGTTTTCGTGGTAGCGATTGTGTTCATGTTAGTTATTACAAATGAATGTAGTATATATTATGTGTATAGTTTGCATTGAAAAAACATTTATTTTTTATTTCACAGAATCAAGCATAGTAAAACAAAGTTGGGATGATTGTTTATTTCCACTAACTTTGAATTAAATGTTATATCAATTTTGACGGTTAAGCCATCATCAATAACAAGAACACAACCATCGCTAGCAGCACTACCAAAATGACGGTATGTGCTATGTTTTGGGGAGAAGCACTCACTTATGATTCGAAAATGTTAGCCGGACTGTTATCTTATAAATATAACTGTTCCTGAACCCTCATCAGGGGTTGTGATGGCGATTGCTGTTCCGCTAACATGCAAGTGCCCGGGCACACTCAGCATCCACCAAATCCAGTCCTGTCCTCATTTAGCCAGTCTTCTGGTGGAGCGACGTTGCCCGTGTGTCACCACGGGGATGTATGGCCCTGGCGAATCCTGTAATATGTGAAAGGAGTTCTTAATCTGATCTCCCACCTGATCTCATTATTTACTTGAGTGGTAAGTTTCAAAGGGGCTACGTTTCTTTGCCATAACCTTCTTTGCAAGCTGGATGAAAGGATTATAAGCTTTCCAAGTAGCAGTCAAAGCTGGTAGGTTTCAGCTGCTTTTCCAACAACCATCGCTCATTGTTGTAGGAACTCAGTGGAGCAGCATAGGAGGTACTTGCAGGAGAAAAGAAGTGGAGCCATACAATGAAGGCGCGCAAAAGTGTTCACAAAATACTTAGGTCACTCAGGGATAAATGATAAATAATGAATCAGTTGGCCGCGTATAAAAGAAGCTTTTAACAATAAAATCTATGTGAGCTTGAGTGATACCAAAACCAAATTTTGAGACCAATCACTAACTGAAATTGACTTCTTCCATATTTGAAGTAAAGCTGAAGCTTTTTCTGCTGTAATGCAGGTTTATTGGAGAGAATACTTTTAGGCTTATTAAAACAGTGGTTATAAATGCAGTATGAGGATGATAGGACAGGCTGGGATAGAGAAGCAACTCTGTCTTAATTAACCTCTTTATATTGAAACTGTGCCTGTGAATAAACCAATAAGCTTGAGCGTGTATTGTTCTTCTGACTTACATAGTTCTTTGTTAGTCTGATCAGTTGGTGACCTGTACAACTAACTTTGGTGTATCTGAAATTCACGTTGGAAGTGGGACTCACAACAACAACAACAACAACACACACAAGATACCATCATTTTGTTTTCTAACAAGATTTCAGTTTGATCATGTCAGTTGTCATAGCTTGAGCTTGCTGTTCCGAGATTTAAACCAATTAGGGGGACCAGAATCATAAGTTTTCTTGTAAACCAATAAAAGATTTTATTTTGAATCAAGCTAGTAAATTTCATGGAGACGTTACACTCTTTTTTTTAATAACTTCGTTTAATTGCTTGAAATGGACATTATCACAATTGTAAGAAGACAAACACAGTAAAATCTACCATTGACAGGGTTCAACTCACTTGATTTCAAGTTTGCAATGAGCCATTTCTATTATAAATTTTGCATGCTACATTGCCTCTTGTAATTTGCACTGCTTGAATATGCGCTTCCAAGAAAATCACTGCATATGCACCGCTGTATCTAAAACTTGTATGTTAGTATTTAGTGGATACACATCTTTATGTAGCTCGATTTCTTAATTGTTTTTCAATAATGAGAAGGCTTAGTGAGATAATTAATTATTTTCTAGGCTCAAACATTTCTCGTAGAGTGATAGCTCAAGCAAAAGGTGATGTACACAACTATAAACGACAGACTGTTGGTGCTGATGCCCCCCCTCCTCCGTATACTTCAAATCCCTCTTCACCTAATTCGTCGTTTGGGTTTTGTTCTAATGCTTTGCCTCCTGGGATTTATCCTAATCAAAGCGAAGTCAGATACTGTGAGATTCCTGAGTATGACGAGTAAGTAGTCCTGTTCAATTATTTGTGTTATAACTGAAAATATAAATTGGCAGAAATGATTAATTAGTGTTCAAGCTCACTTACTAAACTTAACTGTTAATAAACTGTTGATCGAGCATCAAGTTGTTACTCATTCCTGCCAATAGGTGTCAACATGTATTTTTTCATTTGTTTGTTGTGGATTCATAATCTTGACGCATTCGCTGTTGAAAACACGCTTAGTTCGTCAATTATGTGTGTTGGTGTCCAGCTCGTCATGCTTATCACACGCCAGACCTGTGAAGGGCTCCGTGTAAGTGAAACGAGCTCCGTGTAAGCAAATGAGCTCCTATACGAGAACAGTCAACATGCTCGATCATTTAGAAGGTTCACCAAACCAAAGTTTCTCAAAGTTTGTCAAGGTTATTTTAAAACACCGTATGTAGTAACTCCAGAATCTCTCCATAATATTGTTCCATGTTTGCTATGTTTATCTCAGCCGCCTTCAGCATTTTCTTTTTCCAATGCTCATTTTTTGTTAGACCTTGGCATCAAAGATATAAGGAGAACTAACCACTCAGCCAACAGATTAAATTTTAATTTTAAGTGCTCATTACACTCCTGGCGCATGCAGTACAGTTTAGTGACTGAGAGGGGCCAGCTCAGCTTATTCGCCTGACCAAAACATTGAGCAGCGAACTCGTTGTTGTTATGTTATTGTTTGTTAATGTCGAAATGATGGCATGAAATCCAACAGATAGCTTCGTGACATGACATTTTTCAAATATTGTTGAAAAAATGCTGAGTTAAGTATACTGTGCTGCTAGTTATGCTACAGCGGTAGGCTGGGTAATTTGAATTTAACTTCCTAGTATCCTGTACTAACTTATAAGGGTAAGCAGTGGATGGGGTGGAGATCGTACGGATTCAATTGGTAATAAAATTCTTGGGAAAAGACTAGGGAACAGGTGTCAAATTTCGTTGGAGAGAATGAAATAGAAGATGTTACGTGTCTAAACGAACCATACTACAGTCATTTTCAATGGCAATTGAAAGATAGGCTCTACCAACATGAGATTTAAGAATAACCCTCACAAATGCATTAGTTTCTGTCAAAGATAACATTGAGGTTCATTATAAGAATGGAGTTAATAAATTGAAACGGTATTGTGGGTTAAAATGGTCAAACAGGTATGGAATTTCGAGGGAGGGGCATAAAAAATGTTAAGCTTTTGCAAACCATCTTAGAGAGTCCCACCACGATTTTCAATTTTTATTTTGTGAATAAACAATTTGTTACTTTCCTTAGCTTGCCAAAGTAGAAAGCCAATATATGTAATCAGTTGATTAAATTTTTTTGAGTTTTATTTAGATCTTTACGCTTCAAGGCCTACTGAGTCTGAAAAACGCTATTTGGGAAAATGGTCTACATGTGTGTGTGCGTGCTTATCAGTGAACATGAGCTGAACTAACTCAGCTCAAACTTGATATCTAGCCTGCACATTACCATGGGATGCCAAAATAAGCGTATGAGCAAAATCTTCTTAAAACCAACTACAGTTACGATGGCGATCGAAACACTAATTTTTTTTTTTCTAAAAAATGGCTAACGATTTTGAATAAGTTTGTTGTACAGACAGCTCCAAATGACATCGCAATACTATAAAATTGTCTTCTGGGAAAATGACTAGAGCATCACAATAAATTACCAAACATTTTTAATAAAAATCCATATTAATGCAGTTTTTTCCACATAATTCTCACTCAAATGTTACCAGAATCTTCAGGAAAATTGAGGTAGTAGTCCGATTTAAGTAATAACTCTCATAACATATGTAAGAGGTACTTCAGAAATTTCATCCACTTACTACCATTTCTAAAAATCCGTACCCAATTACTCCAAAGCGGTGAACACAATCCTTCTCAAAATGGGAATCTTGGGGATGCCTGGGGGAGTACTGACCGGGTGGACCCCATCTCCCTCAGACCCCACAGTTGAAAAACGAAATTTCGTATGGGGGAACTACCTCCAGCGACCGCACGACCCTGTGGAGGCAACCACCTGTCGTGGCCCTAACCCATAATGCACTGGCGCAAGGCCGTGGGCTGTGCATTGCCATGGTACCTGCCCCATCTTTTGATGGCACGTACGGCTTCTCCTCCTCCCAGGACAAGGCAGTTCAGACTTACTCCCCTCCGTGAGGTTTGGAAGGCCCCCAGAGTAGACATGAATCTCCTGTGTGCTGATTGCCCTATAATGGCCATGGCGCGAGTCTTAGCCGCACAATGAATTCTGGAAGCTTGAATGCCACCAGTTTCCATGTAGAAAGCCTGAGGAAAGTTGTGTGATGAGTCGCATCTAGTATTCCAGTTAAGAATTAGTGTAAACAATTACCTTCGTAACTTTTTTTGTTTCTTAAAGGGGTTTTCAACTGTGATTTAGTGTGTTGGTTTTTGGAGCTCAGAGGAGCCCCCGAGTGATCGGTACATTTTAGATTCCAGTAGTTCCAAATACGTAGCTATCATAATATTTTATTGCTACTATTTGATTGCTTTTCCAGGGGGCACAGTTATATGAATCGACTTATGCCAAATGATTCTTTTCGCCAGAATTATGAAAACCTCATGGGAGCCGTTGGGGGAATCAATATTTCCCAGTCTACTCATCAAATTCGTCATAATCAATGATGTGATTCAAATATCAACCATTTAGATTATTATCGTGTGCTCTTTCAGGGAAAGCTTTTTTATAAAACGCTGTATACAAATATATTATATTTTAATTTTGATTCATACTTTGTCTCCCACAGTTTCCACTATTTATGAAATTATTTGCGTTGAAATGTTTGGTAGGAAATATATTTGAAGAGCAAACAACTCTTCAGACTGTTTGGGAAGTTTCAAAAATGTAAGTGACCAACGAAAGTTATCTAATATGGAAATGAGAAAAAAACCGAAAATTAGAAGCTCCTATTAAGTAAAGGCAAATAACGAGAAATTGAACAATTAAAAGGGAATATGTTAAAACTAGTGTGCTCGAGAAATTATAACTAGAAACATCTGACCGTTTAGTGATGTCAGCGATTCTTGTAGCGAGGAGTCAGCTAATGATGCTCATGAGAAAACTGGACGTCAGGTGGGATGCTGATGACCCAGGGAAAAACGGATGAAGTGGCAGCTAAATACAAGACAATCGAATGGCTGAACACATTGTGCCAATTAAGAGCAGGGCAGTAGCCGAGAAACGGTGAATAGGTGGAGCGGTGTATTTCAAACGATGCCGAGGAGGGGAACGATTAAATTTGTCTTCCTTTTTCGGGGTAGCAGACCCATTAGTTGAAAGTTGTTAACTACTTTTTCTGGAAGCTCCCTCTATGTTCCATGAACAATCAGCTCTCTGTGGGGCGTGGACTTGGAAAATGGCTACTCAACAAAAACGTCAAAGGCATTGTTTCTCTCACTAATTTTATTCCAAGATTTTGATCCGATTGGGAAACTCATACCATTGTTTTGCAGGCAATTTTGCGGCCAAAGGCATTCACGGTAAATGAAGGTTTTCTTCTTTTATATTTATTTAAATTTATCGTCGTACGGCTAGGTGGATAGTGTTGATACCTACTTGTGAATTGATATAAAAGCTACAATACCAGCTCCTAGCTGAGTTTGTAGGTACACTATCTGTGAACTCACTAAATCTTTCATTTCTCAAAGACATTAGTATTAATTTTTACTTTCCTTGGCTCTAAAAAGTAGAAAGGAAAGTTATGTTTATTTTTTCTATCTCGGGAAAAGCAATTGTTGGGTGCAATAAAACCTTCTTCTTTGAATTAGTCATTTCAACACAGGCGAGTCTGCTGTATGAGCATCACATTTTGAAGGCGGCTGATACTATTTCAAAGTTTACTGAGTGGCTGAAGAAGTAATTCACGCTGTTTTCAGTCACTGAATTTCTCTTCAAAATCTGGACAACACTATTTCATACCTAAGGACATGCACGTTCAGTCTAGCAAAGAAAGACATTTTCTGGATTTTTTGAACTTACCTAAAAACCATTTGGAAAAGAACAATAATTGTTTTATAAAGCCAATAATTAAAACTTACTCACAAGGGCATATATTATAAGACTTTTGTATAGGCTAAGACAGAACTAAAAGAACTTGCAAATGGGAGAATGTACCAAGAATTGTTAATAATATGTCTGAGAAATATTGTAAGCAAAGAAGTACGAAAAAAAAACTTTGTAAAAATACGCACATTGGCTTACATCGTTGTCCGCTTTTGGGCTGGCCCTGTGAAGCGCTGTGGGTTAGAATCTAAGAAGATTTGAGAAGTGCTGGTAAGTTAATATTTTGGAAAGTGTAATGTCGGGGAAATCCACTGTGTGTTTTGAAAATACTGCAGGCGAACTCGGTGACTTCCGCTGTAGTTCCCGCGTTATACTGCGTTTCGTTAGTTTTTTTAACCATTTTTTGCCCATAACAACCATGGGCTTCGTCCGATCGGATTGCAGAGATGGCGGGCACAACTAGATACCAAATTGGATTTTTGTGCGAAAGAACAAATTTTTTAGACCACGTTAAAGGCACAAAACGGCCCGGATGGACATTGCAAATTCGGAATCTCCATGTCTTGAAACGTAAAGTATCAAATTTTGAGGGGGGGGGGGGTTGTAAAAAATTTTTCGTGACCGAAAACATAGGGTTATTTTCAGAATGAATAATAAACCAAAAAACCCACACCCGGGGTTTTTCTGATGGAGCCAAGGGCCATGCCCTTGTCCTGTCTATTGTGCCAAAGAGTATTATTTTTTTAATTTTAACTGCTTAAGATATGTTAGAAAAACAAAGAAAGTAAGGAAAACTCAATAAGTATTAACCTTAACTGTAGTACATGCACTAATAGCTAAATCCAGAGGCGCCTGAAGGTGGCTGGAAGGGTACTAAGGGACTGGAAGATGGGTACAAGCCGAACTCCAAACAAATGTAATGGATCAGCAGCCCTCCGGGGTGAATGTGTTGATAGCTTCCTTACCCAGTCACCCTACTACCTGAGTATCTTACTGTCACCCTTCCCACTCATTCTTCATCACTGTTTACCTGGAAGTTACTGAAAAAACTGGGCTTTCCATAATGCGAATTGACTTAGGTTGAACGAAATCGCCATTTCCAACTTATAACCTACCATGTCTGTTGTATAAAAGGTAGGTAATGAAAGAAATGAAAAAACATCCATACAATTTATTATTTACCAACAAACATGTACGAAAAAACTTGTGAACTTAGATTAAGGGTATTGATTTTCATCTCACAACATCAATTACAAAACTTTTCCCTGCATGTCGAACTCATTTTGATACAGTCTCAAGTTCTCCTTGAGTTCATTCGGTGTTAAATATCCCGTATTTACAATTATCGCCATGCAGTTTTTTAAATAAATTTTAGCTATGGAGCTAGGTGCAACATGCGAAATGGTTCAACATTTTCCAGTTTTTCTAACGTGCTCTCAATTTGTTTGAGAGAAGGGTTAGAGAAAAATAACCAACATTCATGTTAGTTAGGGCCATCTGTTCAATGGGGTACTCCTTCATAAGGTGTACATTTTCTCTCCTCTTCTTGGTTTTGACAAACAAGCACATTCAAAGCAAAGACAGCAATTGTATCAATTTGCTTTCATGATTTTACGTTTACACTGAAGCTCTTTTTGGCACCGTGAGTGATAGAGTTATAGGCATGGCCATGGTGGAGTGTGTCAGACATTGACATGAACAGACTGACACGTGATCATATGGACCAACAGCCACAATCTTTCCATTGAGAGCCAAAACATCTCCATCAACACCTTGGTTGCAGGTGCTGTGGGTATCGTCCATTTCTTCCCTTCTCACCTCTTCGGCATTCCTGAAATAAATAAAAGAGGTATATGCAGGATGCGTTGCTCAGCATGTTTGATTAACATTTATAAAAGGCATAGCAAACATTCTCCCATCAACCACGAACTTACTCATTCTAAGGACCTATAACGCTCATACTTTACCTAGGTGTTGATGAGGCTGGTCCTCATTCTATAAGGTAAAGGGAATTCAGGCTCACTGTTGGCTTGCAGACCCGTGTGTTGAGAAACTATCCCCAGGATCACACACTTAAGTGCTGGACAGCCCAGCAATGGGATCACAGCACAGGACAATACTTGGGCTGGCTTTGTGGGTTACAATGGCCTGGTTCGCCTGATGATTTGACACAGATGAGCAGCAATCGTTGGTCGCACCCTCGACTCAGTCCAGATAATGTTGACGAGAGTAATGCGATGGGTGAGGGATGGATGGGAGCTCATGAGCTGTCCCTCGCCATGCAGGAACAGAGCTAGTCCTGGTGACGACACAAAGAATTGAGACCCTATTCTCCATTCACGTAGAGAACACGGAGCTACAAGCAATGGATGCAGTTCGATATTTGGGCCTGATGGTGGATACTAAGTTGTCATTTGGTCTCCACATTCAGCAAGCAACAGATGAAGCAGCTACAGTAAAATTTCTTGTCTGATGTCCAACACAAAAGGGCCAAGGGCAAGCACAAGGCAGGTGCTCATGAGTGTAGAACACTCTATCCTCTTATATGGAGCGATAGTGAGCTGCAGTGGCTGCTATGGTGAGCATTGCCTACCACAGGAAGCAGATGGCAGCAGTACAGAGGAAGTGTATCCTCAGCATTGCTTACTTGTACCTTACAGTTTCTCAGAAGGCAGTGTTGGTGATAGCGAGTCTAATCCATTTCACCTTCTGGCCGCCAAACGGAAAGCACTGTACCCCTCAAGGGGGCAACTGGAGTATGGCTACCAGAAGGAGAGAAGGGCCCTTGGGAATTTGGTAGGCTGGAAGCCCAAACTGCATGGCAACGGTGGATGATGCTTCCCAAGTTATCTTCTCATGGCAAACGTTGGCAGGCTAGTGGCACATTGTAGTAGACACAGTTGCCTGACTCACAACTGAGGCATCCATCATTACCATGTTGAATTACAATGAAAATTGGGAGTGCATTGCTCAACTCGTCTAGGCAGGGCTCAGCCAATAGGGGATGGAGCTTGCTATTCTGGGGCCAGTAACTCACAGGGATGAAGAATGAAGACACGAGAAAAAACGCTTCTCAACCTCCCGAATGTCTGGAAAGTATGTGAGGATGTAAGGAAATAACGGTTTTTTATTTTTTGGGCCAATTAAGCTAGCCACTCAATGCACTAAATTTCTACTAGAGCGTCAGACAAATTGAGTACAATATTTGCTGAAGCTCTGGCAAAACCCCCACAAATAAAATGGGCCATGCTTTTCAAGTATTGTTTAAACTCTTCACAAACTATAGACGTGCCAATAATTTGTGCCCCTCGAATTCACTCAGAATGTCACTTGTGGACTGTGAATGCTAAATTAAACTTGTTTAGTGAGAGATTACCTTTGTGCTGCGAAGTTGTCGAATTTTAAGGGGAAACAAGGGAGCAGAAAGGAACTGGCTGGTATAAAGGAAGGACGGAAGAGGTAAATGATGAAGAAAGGAGGCAATCACTCGATTTGTGAGCCTACAAAGGCAAGGCAGTGGCAAGGAAAGAGAGGGCGTGAAGGGACGCACAAAACCTCAAGCCTCTGCCTAATTGAGTGGAACGAAGGCGCAACGACGTCACTAGTTGGCTCGTTCTTTACTAAAATTATTGGTCCATGGTCTAATTTGAAGAGCACACTGACTTGGTGGAATTAAACCCAGACATCTAGATATAGTCATCGTCAACACCATCAAAATTCAATCAATATTCGAACTAATGGTAAAAACTTCTGAACAATAAGTATTACTAACATTGTCATGAAACGCAGAACAAGTAGATTGATGCTGGCAGCAACCACAGCAAGGCCAAACAATATGAAAACCAGGCTGAGCGCTACATATCCAGGTTTGTTCACGAGCGCTTGATCATTCTGAAAGAGCATAAAAAAAAAACGAGACCAATCTGTTCAGGTCCTTCAAGATACTCGTTCAAATTGGGGTTTGGCTTAGAATACTGTAAGGGAGGAGGTCAGTCTCCCTTCTATTTCGAAGCGTTCTCGTCAATAATTATTGACTTGTCTAGATGGTGCAATATTTTCAGTCACAATACAAGTTAAACTGGTTCATAGAGCGTGTTTCTATAATTGATTTTACCACTTTGGGCGTCTTTGATGTGAAATCCATTTGACCTGGCCTGTAGTGGCACACTCGAAGTAGAAAAACAGTTAATGCGCGAGGAAAGAAGTTCCTAATGAAATTCATTTAATTTGAAAACATGAAAAATAAACTGTTGAAATAGACGAGATCCTTGAATTTAGCTCATAGCAATTGAAAGGTTAGCAAAGAAGAGCCTATGCTAACATAAACAAAATATCTGGTGCGTTGCAACACACAACTTTCCTTAGCTCTACAACAATTCACTTTGTACATGGCTAATTCTATTCAATCAATTCATTTATCACTCAGTTAATTTGAACTTGGTCAAACAACGCTTTACGGCAGCAGAAATCGGTAGCGCTTACAGTTCCAGAATTTATTGTGCTGCTCGTACTCATTGCAACACCATTATTGAGCAATTGGTACACAGCTAATTAATGAGGCTGTAAACACGATTTTTTAAAAAAAGGATAGTAATCACTTTTGCAGAGTTATTGGGTAATAACTGTTTGAACTGGTAGTAAGCGAAACGGTAGTAGTTGAAATTCAGGAATTTCTGGAGTGACCCCCATGTATCTCATGAGCGTTTTTAAACACTCACCCTTTAGGCATTGGATTGGACTACAATACCAATTTTTTTTAACATTCTACAAAAATTCCAGCAGAGTTTATAAGGAAAAACCTGCGCTAAAAATCCTTTTCTTCGAAAATTTTGATAATTTATTGTGCTGCTCTCGTCATTTTCCCACAGATGGGAATTTTATGGTATAGTTGCCATATTGAGAGCTACTAATATAAAAAATTTAATCAAAATCGTTAGAGCCGTTTTTGAGAAAAAAAATATTTGGTGTTTTGATCACTATGATAACTATAGTTAACTTTCAGTGGATTTTGTTCAAACCCTTATTTTGGCGTCCCATAGTAACCTGTGGGCGAGATATCAAGGTTGAGTTGAGGATGTGGTACGGTGGTTCTCTCTAAAAATCGTTCAGACACACATACACACACACAGACCATTTTCCCAAGTAGTGTTTTTCGGACTCAGGGGGGTCTGAAACGTAAAGATCTGAAGAGAACTCAAAATTTTTTTTTTCAGCCGATTACATAACTTTCCTTTCTACTTTGTAGAGCCAAGGAAAGTAACAAGGAATCCCACAATGCTAGCCGTCGAAGGCACTGAGTTTAATCATGCACCTACTAGGTGACAATTCAATCGCCTTCCTTGTTTACTGTTAAGGTTATGGGATAGGAAATACCAACCAACAAATGCTTATCTCACCTGTAGAGCGACATAATCTCCAAAACCGATTGTTGTAAGGGTGACAAAACAGTAGTAAAACGAGTCAAAATAACTCCAGCCCTCATATCGAGAGAACATGGCAGCTCCGGTTGTTATGATGACAGAAGACAGCATGCCAGTTGCCATCATCAAGTTGATTTCTGTAGCTTCGGTGTGTTGACATCCTAAGTAGCGTTTGGCTCTTTTAATTACCACAGAGGCGAACTTGTTCAATCGCTCTCCAATGCTTTGAAACATCACTAAACCTAATGGGATGCCAACAATCGCGTATGCCATGCAGAAAGCCTTTCCTCCAATTGTTACTGGAGTCGAATGTCCATAACCTGCAAAAGCGAAAAATAAATGAAGAGCAAAGAATTAATACACCGTCATTAGTTTTTTAATGGAACCAGAAATTTAGTAATCTGAGTTTATGAAAACCTACACATACTACAATAAATCCAATCGAACCAAACTTACGAATTTCAATACACATAGATTGACATTATCTGGTACGACATCTACAACGTAGACCCAAACTGTACCAGAAGAAGAGTACAGAGGGGTTTTAATACAATAACATAAAATATAGAAGCCATTTGTCTACAGGGTACAACTAACTATCTTTACTTCTTGTTCCATTTGTTTTCTTCATTATTGTATCAACTAATAACTTACAGTTACCTGGAAGAATCACAGTATTACGATTTGACTGAAATCATTACAGTGCTGGAGTTTCCTGTTAGCATTTCAACACAAGCCCAACATCTTTCGGTCGCTCACTGCTCTCACGAGTCATAAATGATCCTTCTGAGCCGTAATTTGCGATACTAAAAAATCAGGTATCCCTCTACTGCTATTTACGGTGGCTCTTACCAATCATTGCAAGAACTACTGTCGCGAAGTAGAATGCACCAGCAAATTTCCATTGAGGACCAGCTTTGTGAGGCTTGTTCTCTATGATGACAATTTCTATCATTTTGTAATCTTCACCAGAAATATTATATTTCTTCAACAAGCTGTCACGAAGAGCTATAAAAGGCATAACAATGTTCATTTAGAATTGTATAAAGTGCTCAATAGCTAGAAATGAATTACAAATGTTTCATTAAGGAACAATTATTATTCTATGATTTCACGTCAGTCATGTGTATTCAAAAAGCAAAAGAAATACGTAATAGTTGAAATGTTAATAAGTAAAATATATATGAATGTAAAACAGTGAAGACCTAAAATGGGAATGGAAAGGACCTAATTTTTACTGTTTTTTTTGTTGATCGTTGCGTGAGCGATTCAATTCCATAGTGGGACAATTTCTGTAGTGAATACCAATAACTATGTTACTTTATCACCATTTTTCTTATCCATACTGTGAAGGTAAAACTATCTCAAGGTTTGGATCACAAAAAATGACTAATTTTAGATGAACTTACAAGGCGATTTAATAATATCTCATTCTATTGTTCACTGTGTTTCATAAACTGCTCTCATTTTCAACATACCTTCATTTCACAGATTGTATTTCTAAAAACAACTGTCTGTAAAACAATACTCGCCATTAAGGGCGTCAAAAGTGCAAATTTCAACAGTTGGGAACAAAACTGCAGATACGAACTCACAGATAAAGATTATGGTTTTATAATGAAGATATGGATTGGGTGGTATGAAATCAAAATCTGTTTACTAACTCTGTGAATAAATAGCGCTAGTTGTAGGTAAATCAAAAGGGCATACGCATGTTATAATTAAACATCAATTTTAGCCATATGTGGATACATTTTGAAGATTAGAGAACTGATAATGGTTAAGGTTAGGCAAAGTTCTGTTTCAGAATAGCGTTGGGAGAAACTAAATTACATAGGGCATGTGCATTAAATTCTGAAATAATATGAATAAACCACATACCGATTAGCTCGACTTCAAACTTAAATAATGGCTTTAATATTTGCTTGGCCCCTCACATGGGTCTCTGTTTTATGATTAAATTCGACTACACAAAAACTGTCATTCATATTCACCATGGTGAGTCCAAATATTGCGGGAGCCTCGGTGAGTGCCCGATATCAAAATCACGTTAGAGTCTATAGCCAAGGGATAAAGCTGACATTGCATGCCCAGCCATATTTTCATTTCTGTTAGTCAACAAACGCCAGTCTAGAAGTGAGAATATCCACAGTGCTGTGCAGTATCCCAGTTGTAGTGCATTTCTTCTATTTAGTTGCAATTCGTAATATAGTATTGATCGCTACACTTACTACAGGAAGCTATTTAGGTAGGCAAATCACTTCGTTGAGACTGCACAGATCAAAATACTATATACAAGTGGACGGTTTTGAGTTTACTTTATTCAGAAAAGTGTCTAACGTAATACTCCCTGCTCCTAGGTTACATTTCCATTTCAAAATAGAACCAAATTAATCCCGGGGCAATTAATCACTACAACTTTCTATCTCCACTCTCACAATTACAAGCTCCAATGCCCAAAACACACTTCACTTGATAGACTAATTTAGACTAGCTTAATTGTCCTTGTAGGTTGACCGAATAAACCAAATTCCGAGTGTTCACAATGTTCAAAGTCAATCTATTTAGAAGGAACCATCTATTTCATTGTTCCAGATGAGCCTAAATGTGCATGCAGAGATCCTCAATTAATTTCGATGTCGACTCAGACTTATGTCGAGAATTATGAACAATGTCTTATCCACTAGACCATGATCGACCAGTGCCTTTAATAGGAGTCAGTCAGCACAATATTTAGAGATCAGTCGCTTGCCCAGCAGTTATGTGTGCATATGCAACTCCTTTTCCAAACAATGACCTTACAATAGATATTTCAAGAGCAGCTGGAAATCTGAGATTGACTGTATGAACCAATGGGGTCAAGACACAAGTGTTACTTTATAAAATTGGAAGAAATTACATTTGTACCGGGATGAACCAAACTCTTTCATTCAGCAGAGGCTAGTCCAGGGCATTTGTGCTCACTGGGCACCTCAAATGCCCCAATTCGCTCAAAACTTCGCTGCCATCAGTTGTAACCCAATGGTTCCCTCGTCACCCACGCTCGCGTTCACTGCCACCCAATTCCCTGTTTGACTAGGTTAAACTTCCCGAGTGTGATTGACAATACAACTCTTAGTTCCAATCGCATTTGGTTGATATCGAACTTACTCCCGAATCACTTAGTGCAATATCGCAAATACGCATGTGACATTGGCGCCCAACGTAGGCGACAGGGGAACCGCTCAGTTACAACTGACGGCAGCGAAGTTTCGAGCGAATCGGGGCATTTGAGGTGCCCAGTCAGCACAAATGCTCCGGACAAGCCTTCGCTGAATGAAAGAGTTTGGTTTGTCCCCGTACACATTATACTCGTAACCAGGGCTTCCTCTCCTTTTATGGAGACAACAGTTTGTTATATTTCAAACTTTTGAATTACTTCCAACTCACACACACGCGAAGTAATTGTTTGTTAATTTTTATATTTGTAATAGGTAGTTTCATTTCCCCTTCTCTTGAGGGCCATATTGAATGCTTTCCAAAGCTCTTTTGTCAGAATTAATTCTTTTTTGTTGTGACTATCAACCCTCTCAATGTATTTCGGTATTGGTTGCAAGTTTCCCATAACCGCACATTATTGTATTCACACTCTATGGTTTACTATCGCTGCTGTTTACAATATTTCTGTAGCTTGTGATAGTTTGGTGTAACATGAGCTGTACAATATTTTATCCAAATGCGTAAGCAGGAGGGAAAAGGATCAAAAGCTTGATAGACATTCAGCAGGAGGAAATCAGTAGTTCAGCCCGCTAGTTTCATTAGTTGATTGAGCTACAATTAGCGAGCTTTTTGCTGGGTAGTCCCCTGACAAAGGTACAAAAAAGGGAAAGCAACAGCAAATGCTACGGGGGAGATGATCTGTCATGCTGACATGCACAACAGCTAGTTTAGAGGGCACACAAACCCCAAGGAGAGTCCTATCAGTCTTTTATTCCCGTGGACATCTTTATCCATGTAATGAATTCTAGGTCATGTAACACGCCATAGTACTCCACTATATTCATACTTGTCATTCATTTCCATCAAATCAAAGCACGTTAACGTCCCTTGTGCAAGTTGGCATGTTCTCGCATGGAAGCTTCAATTTTAATTTAATATTATTCATGAAGTCTGAAATACTAGGCAAAGGATAAACTATGTAGTGTGCTGCGTTTGAACTTTCGGCTTACAGCCACAGGAACCACTACATCCCATTCTTCCTGTCCGTGTTGTAATAGTTGTCTGGCTAAATCAGTTCTATTGCAGGGGACACATGAGTTCATCAAATCTCTGTGAGAACAACATCTTTATATTTGTCTCTCTGTTTTGACCAGGGTAGACATGAATGAAAGTTTTCGTTGAGCACAAACTCGTAATTTGAAGAGTTGGGATATCACAAGATTTGAAGACTTACGTGAACAAAGAAGAGCTGACTAGAACAGGATATGATTTGAGTATATTAACGCAAACAATGGAGGCTCTGAAGGCGTGACACTAGTTGTACAGGGAAGGAAGGAGAAATCCAAATTAGATGTTGATGAGAGGTGAAATGAGTGTCTGATGGAAGAACTGGGAAACGACCCATATCGCGAGAACTGTTTGATGACTGGATGTTGGGAGAACTGGAGACGACAGACTTTTGCAAGAATTCATTGGTGAATGAGTTTGGGAGAGCTGTTAGTTGTGGAGAAGAATCTAAAATTGAGGGGTGGAAAAAGATAGATGAGAAAGTCCAGGACAGGGGAAATTCGTTGTCACTTGGAAATAACGGAGGAGGTGTACTTTCCATAGGTAAAAAGAGGGCTTGAGGACGCAGGCGTTTGGGGAAGCGACTTTCCGTAGGGCCAGTGAGTATGGTTAAGTGTGGACATTCTGAGGTCAAAACCTGTCTAATTCAGCTTGTGCTGAACACCCTCATTAACCCAAAGTATCGTTCTACCACACTCCAACTTGCCTGTATGCCACAAATGTTTAATGCGTGTTAAGGCCTAGGGTTGGGGTGGACTGTATAGTGATGATTACGACTTCGAAAGAAAGGAACTTTCTTTATTTATACTCAATATTGTAGCACAGTAAAAATCAAACTTGTCGAGAGCGTTGATGTGAATGACGGCGTCGGATCTTCGAGAGGGGCGTCGGGTCTTAGATAGGGGGTTTACTTGCTAGTGGAGTGGAACGCGGTGGATTCATCCATATCTTCCCCACCTTGAAGAGGGATCTTCAAAGATGAGTCACAGAAACTGTCCTCAGTGACTGGAAGAGGACAAAGCAGTCGAACGTTACGTTTAAACAATCCAGAGGCAGTTTTGAGCGTGACTACGCGAACCACTCCATCGGGCCCAGGATGTAGAGTCTGAACCCGGCCAAGTGTCCATGAAGAGGGTGGTGCCTGGTCATTTTTGATGAGAACCAGTGCTCCAGAGGCGATGTTAGATGACGTAGTTTTCCATTTGTTGCGGCGTTGGAGTTCTTGTAAATATTCAGTGGACCAGCGTTTCCAAAAATGCTGAACGGTCTGTTGTACGAGCTGCCATCGAGAGAGGCGATTTGAGTGTTCCTTTAGCAACGAAGGCTCAGGAGGTGCAATAAGGCAGCTGCCAATCAGGAAGTGAGCTGGGGTAAGGGCCGTTAGATCAATAGGATTGGATGACATGGGAAATAATGGGCGCGAATTTAAACATGATTCGATTTGAGTCAACACAGTATAAAATTCATTAAAAGTAAGCATTTTAGAACCTATGATACGATGCAGATGTGTTTTTACAAGCTTCACCCCAGATTCCCATAATCCACCAAAATTGGGTGACCTAGGAGGAATAAATTTCCACTGAATACAATCCTTAGCAAGAAAATTTACAATGGTGTTCTTGTGGATATCTGACAACCACAAATTCGTGAAAGATTCAAGTGCGTTTCTAGCACCTACAAAATTAGTTGCATTGTCGCAATATATAGTGTGTGGTTTTCCACGCCTAGACATAAAACATTTCAAGGCAGCCAAAAAGGAATCAGTACTTAAATCTTCAACTAACTGAATGTGAATTGCTTTAGTCGACAAACAAACAAATAGACATATGTAAGATTTATAACGAGATGCATTTCTTAATCGTGAGCTACGAATCATAATGGGTCCAGCGAAGTCTAATCCACTATAGTAATAAGGTCTTGATGGATCCAGGCGAGGTTTCGCAGGTTGCCCATTCCTTGTTCAGGGCTTGGGATGAGCCTTGTAGCAATCAACACACTTATGGAATACCTTTCGAGTCAAATTCCTACCATTTATGGGCCAATATTGCTCACGAATCATAGAGAGCAACGACTGCGGTCCAGCATGCGAGTTTTGAATGTGAATTTGACGAGCGATTATGAACGTCAGCTTGTTTATTGAATCGGAGCCTCCATGCAATAAAACGATTGGATGTTTCTTGTCTGGTGTGAGTGAAGATTCTATCAGTCTACCACCAACTCTAATGAGCTTGTCACCACCTAGGAAAGGATTCAGTGATGAAAGGATGCTTGAAGTCTTCACGTTTTTTCGAGAACTGAGATCAGCATGCTCTTGCGAAAACATTAGCTTTTGTGTTATCAAAAGTATTCTCAATTTAGAATTGGAAAATTCAATTGCAGATATAGGACCAATGGGTCGGGAACCCTTGGGATTACGACGAATTTTCAAGAATCTGTAGCAATACGCAATTATTCTAACGAGTTTGTCAAAGGAAGAATATTTAGTAAAAACATTTACCAAGTGAGATTTGTTCAAGATGGAATTTGTGCTAACAAGAGCATTGAGCTTGGGTTTACATACCTCAGGTAATTCTTCATCTTGAAGGGTATCAAAACTACCATGGTTTTCTATAGTGCAATTTTGAGAGAGCCAATGTGGACCATACCACCAGAGAGTATTGCTCGCAAGTTGGTCAGCATACAAACCACGAGAAATGTGATCAGCAGGATTGAATTGAGTTGGTACGTGCCTCCATTGGTTAGGTTGTGTGAGTTCTTGAATTCTTGAGACTCTATTAGCTACAAAAGTTGCCCATTTGGATGGAGAACCATCAATCCACGATAAAACAACACGAGAATCTGTCCAATAAAAGGTCTCATCTATCTTGAAATTACTAAGGGACGGAATTATTTGTTCAACTAGGTTCACGAGAAGCACTGCAGCAAGCAGTTCTAAGCGAGGGAGTGTTTGTGATTTTAAGGGTGCAACTCGAGATTTGGAGGTAATAAGTTGAGTCATAGCATTTCCATTGCAATCAATTGAACGTAAGTAAACACAGGTACCATATGCTAGAGTAGAGGCGTCTGCAAAGCCGTGGATTTCTATTCGAGAATATTCTCCAATCACCAGTTTGCGAGAGATGCGGAGTTTCTTCAGAGCAAGCATACTACGCCCAAAAATTTTCCATTTTTTACAAAGCGAAGACGATAAGGGTTCATCCCAGTCATATTCTTGGCGCCACAAATCTTGCATCAAGATTTTAGCTTTGGCAATGACTGGTCCCAATAAACCGATGGGATCAAAAAGTTTTGCAATAGATGAAAATAAGTGTCTTTTAGTTATTTGACAATCAGAGCCCTCAAATTTAACTTGATCAAACAAAAAAGCAAAGCAATCTTCAGTAGGTAACCAGATTAGACCAAGTGTACGAACACAGGAATCATCGAAAGCAATGGAGGATTGCACTTCACGATCACATTCAGGAATGGAGTTCACAAATTCCAATGAATTGGAGCTCCATTTTCGAATACTAAATCCCCCATGCAAGAGGTGCTCAGATACTTCAATTTTTAGATGTTTGGCTTCCTCAACACTTCCACAACCAGTAATGAGGTCGTCAACATAAAAATGATCTTGAATTATTTTTGATGATCTTGGATGAGGATGTTCCAGAGCGAGCTGTTGAAGGGTACGAGTAGAAAGCCAAGAGGCACTGCTATTGCCATAACTGACAGTCAACAAACGATAGGTTTTCAATGGTTCATTTGGTGAAGTTCTCCAAACAATTAACTGGAGTTGAGTTTGACGAGGATCGATTAGAACTTGTCTATACATCTTTTCGATGTCACCACAAATCAAAATTGGATAGGTTCTTGATCTGATGAGGTGTGAGTACAATGAGGATTGAATTGTAGGGCCAACTGATGAGATGTCGTTTAATGAATATCCAGAAGTAGTTTTGCAAGAAAAATCAAAGACAACACGAATTTTGGTAGTAGTAGAAGAATCTTTGAATACAGGATGATGTGGAACAAAATAAACATTAGACTCAATAACTTCAGAATAGTCAATTTCCTTCATGTGACCAAGTGCAATATATTCCTCAATGAAATTTTGATACTGCATTTTCAATTCATGATTCTGCTCGAATCTTTTTTCTAATCCATGAAATCGACGGATAGCTATTTCTCTGCTATCGCCCAACAATTTAGGAGAGTTTTTTAGAGGAATATGAACAATATATCGTCCATCTGGATTGCGAGAAACTGTCGATTTGTAATGATCCTCGCATTCCTGTTCCTCTGGGGCGAATTTGGATAGATCTCGAGAGAGCTCCACTTGCTCAACTTCCCAGAATTTACGAATTGACTTATCGAGCGATTCCAGAATGGCATTGGAGATAAGATGGCAATGGGTTGTTAACGCAACGGTAGATTTTCCAGCAAATATCCATCCTAGCTTAGTTTCGCGAAGTGCCAATGAGAAATGGGGTAATTGAAATTTACCTGAGCAAATCAATTCCCAGAATAACTCTGCTCCGATGAGTAGTTCGATTTCACCTTGGTCCTGGAAATTGGAATCGGCAAGAACGATGTTTGGAGGTAAAAACAAGTTTTTTACATCAAAATTAATTTGTGGAATATAATCAGTGATTTGAGGCACGATTAAAAAATCCAAAGTGCGAGAAAAAGTCGAAACCTTCGATGCAATTTTAGCCTCCGTGTGACTGCAGATAGTGTGGGAAGAACTTACAAAACCATTAACCGACATCTTAATTGGCCTTTTCTTCAGTGCAAGACGATCACAGACAGCAGAAGTCATAAAGCTGGACTGGGATCCGCAGTCAAGAAGGGCACGACAAGTTATTGGTGTTCCATTGGAATTGTACACCAGAACGTTAGCCGTGGAAAGTAAGACGACAGAAGGTTGACTAACGACTGATGTGTAAGTAACAGGATTTGTCAAGTGAGGATTCGAATCAGTCTGTTTATGATCAGCAATCGGAGACAACTGAGTCATGGCATGCGCTGTGGAGTTAGAAGAATGTTCAACTGGCTGAGTTCGGTGCAAGAGCGAATTATGATTAGATTTGCAAACATTGCAGCGATAAGATGATTTGCAATCCGAAACTCGATGAGATTTTTTCAGGCAATTAATGCACAGCTGATTAGATTTGACATAGGAAAATCTTTCATAGACTGTCATTTTTCCAAACTTTGGACATTTGTGCAAAAAATGGAGTTCGTTGCAAAGAATACAAGGTTTGGATGTAGTATTTTCAACTACGAAACAACGAGAAGAGTTATTGATTCGGTCAGATTTATTGATGTGCGAATTCGAATTATTATGAATTTTGGATCGAGGAGAAATATCGAATTTTAAATTTAAAGCATCCAAAATTTGACATTGATGTTCCAAAAATTCAACCATCAATTTGATGTTGGGTAATTCTTTGGGAGGAATCTTATTTTGCCATTCCTTATAGGTGACGGCATCAAGTTTGTTGGCAATCAAATGAATCAGGAGAGTATCCCATGTGTCAGTAGGTTGACCTAGAGCTTTTAACGAACGAATATGTTTCTGAGATGTATCAAGAAGTGATCTAATACTAGTAGCTGATTGTTTATCAATTTTTGGAATGTCGAACAATTCTCGAACATGCTTCAAAACAGCACGAGTTGGATTCTCATAACGATCCTTCAAGAGTTCAATAGCAACGAAATAATTATTTGCAGTCAATTCCAAGGATTCGACCACTGCATACGCTTCTCCACGCAACGAATTCTTGAGATATTTCAACTTGATAGAGTCTTGGTAGAGCCGATTTTCATGAACGAGTTCCTTAAACATCGAAAAGAAGCTTGTCCATTGATCAAACTGACCAGAAAAAGTCGGGAGACTAATCGGCGGCAAACGAACGTCGGAAGGTGCGAGCGAAAGCTGTTGAGGAGGGGAGAGATCATCCGGGGCTGGCGTGAGCAATTGCTCCGCCTTAGCGACAACAACATAATATTTCGATTCAAATTCATCCCGTGCCTCATCCTCGATGATAATCGAATCTGGATCATCAATTTGCTCTTCGATTTCCGATTGGATGGACTGCAAATCATTCCATGTATCTTTAACTTTACTCAATCTAATTCTGAATTCAGCAGTAGATATATTTTGAGTGTTTAAATCCTCCAAAAACAATTCAAATTTATCCAATCGGGACGTAACAACAGTTCTACGCTTGTAAAGGGTGGAAAGAATCGATGTCTTAGGTTTACCCATCGTTATCGAGTTTCAACAATCGATTACACACAACAAAATACGAAACAAATATAAAATTAGTCAAAATAACGAGTAGTAGGCATTAACATGGCTCAAATCAAGAAAGCAATAGTGTAAATATGTATAAAATGAATGAAGCAAGATATAATGCGAATAACCAACGAAATGCAATAATCGAAGTGATTGTAATACAACAAGAACAATGGCGACTTTGTTGCCGATATTTTTACTGTGCTGACTCAAACTTATCCGTACGATGTATGTACGCTAGTGTAAAACGAAATTGAACTCAAGGTATTACGAAATGGTATGAAATTGTTACGAAACAAATTGGAACGAATACGAAAGGAGTACCTTGAGGGACGAAAGGGTTGGGTGGAAAGCGGCTCAATGGCGGTGCGACGTTCCGTCTTCCAAAACGATTCGGCGAAATCTTGGCTTGATGCTCAATATCCGGCCCGGAGGACCAAATGTTAAGGCCTAGGGTTGGGGTGGACTGTATAATGATGATTACGACTTCGAAAGAAAGGAACTTTCTTTATTTATACTCAATATTGTAGCACAGTAAAAATCAAACTTGTCGAGAGCGTTGATGTGAATGACGGCGTCGGATCTTCGAGAGGGGCGTCGGGTCTTAGATAGGGGGTTTACTTGCTAGTGGAGTGGAACGCGGTGGATTCATCCAATGCGTATGCAGAGAAATTCGAGGTGGGGGGGGGGGAAGTGTTCAGTTCTTGAAGATACAACATTCAACAAGGATTTCCCCTAGCCCGGATGTACAAAGTAATCTCTAGAGCGTTAGCACAGTACGCACTTTGGGGATATGATACATGGCTGAGGAAGACTACAGAGTTTGAACTTGAATAGAGATTTGTGAGTAAAAAATATCTGTATTAAGGCTTCATGACCTCCTAAACAGCTAACAGGTATCACCAGCAGGGGTTTCACACCTTTTTAGCACAGCACTGTATGTCTATTACACTTCTGGCATCTTGAGAGGTGTGAATCATTTTTAAATCCATACTAATTCCAAAAGACAAGGTCTCAAGTTCAAGAGCTTTTTTCACATTGTGTTCATCATTAATGACAACTCAGAAGCTGATCCTTTATTCCTTTCTGATCCAAGCCACTCAGTTCAATCAGGGTTTCTTTACTTCCCTCACTTATAATTTAATCAGGAGAAAAGAGCTGCTTGTCTGAAGCCCTCCATTATGTTGTTTTTCTAGACACCTGTTGCCATCAAGACTTCCAAACTGCGTTGACTGCTACAAAGCAAGCTTATAACCATTTTGCAGATTTCTCAAAGAAGGTGATGGCTAAGAAACGTGGTCACAGTTGATCAGTCCTTTTAAAACTTGCCACCCAAGTAAGTAATTAGATCAGATGGGAAACCAGGTTAAGAACTCCTCCCAGACGGTACAGGATTCCTCAGTGTGTCACCTCCACACGGTCACACACGGGCAACAGCTCTCTACCAGGAGACTGGCTAACGACCAATCACCTGCTGTAACTCTGCAAGTCTCAGTTCGGTGGATGCTGCAGGGGCTGGCCTCTTGCACGTTAGCAAAATCACTGATATAACCCTCGTCGAGGGTTTAGAAACAGTCATCAAATAAGGGAACAGACCTGTGAACAATTTTTGTGAATCAAATCAGCTCAAATTTGATAGCTAGCCGACAGGTTACCACAGGACGCCAAAATAAGGGTGTGAGTTAAGCAAAATGTATTTCTATTCTCAAAGCCTGTTTTTTGGTGTTTCATTGTCTAGGCGCTCCCTTATATTTGTATCTGTAGGCAATGCATTGGATTTTAGAATTTGAAAGAAAGAGGCCTCGACCTTCTGTTACCCATTAATTTTGTTACAAGACCGAAAATATGGAAAGTGTTGACAAACTATAGCTCCATATACTTAAGCTTATTCAACCGTTGTGTGTGTGAAGCTCAATTTTGGTGCAACGTTATTTACCTTAATGACAATTATATGTGAACATTCCAATTTTGTCCTTGTTAAAATTGAATTAAAAAGCAATTGCTGGCCAGCTCATTTATTGATTTGGTGTATGAGCGTAGTATACAGACCCACTTCATGTGCCTCAAGTTTTTGAAGTTTTGAGGGGAGTTTTATGAGAGGGAGCCCCGAAGAATGTTTTAGATTGTGCAAGACAGTGGTGGTGAAAAACTGTCTCGGGCACTGCATGGACACAAATCAAACAGGGCCACGATCTAACTAACGCAATAGCTGGCTTCCACGTTGTTTACATATTACTAACCACGTATGAGCCAATGTTTTTCCATGGGATCGACAATGGGAAGATAAGCATGTTCAAGACTTCATACTAATTTTATGATCTGACTAAAGGTTACATCCCACTATCCTGTAAATCTATTCATGAAGATCGCAGGATGTCAAGTACCCCAAGTTCTTGTATGTGGAAATGAGCAAGTCAAATAGCAATCCATTAACCATAAGGAATCACACTCGCTGACGTTTGGCGAAAATGTACCCTTTCTATAAACCACCATAGGACAAAAATGTATTTCAGCGTTTAAGAAGGAGATTCAGTCGTTGTAAGTGTGCGAGCTAACTGGATTTGTTCAGCTGGTTGGCTCAACACTTAATCAAATCATGCAGCTCATAAATAGGAACTTAGCATGATAACAAGTAGCGGGTACAGTGATCCCTCTGAAAATGGAGAAGTAAATAATATTTTTACAGTACTAAGGAGCACAAATGTATACGGGTAAAATTCAATGGGATAAAGTATGTTTTCTGTACATTGAGTGCATAGTATTTAGCATGCCACTCACAGTACACACAAGCCATGACATATGACTACATCAATGAAGAAGAATGACTCAAAATGTTGTCCCGATGAAGGTAGGGGACGTTTGGGACTTCTATCAGCTCCAGTGATCAATCTACAACGAAGCATTTGGATGGACTTTGGTTAATTCAAGCTTTCTGGGTGAGGAATCCTTAGAACTGTCACTTCTAATTTAATTTCATTTAGCTCATGAATAAAACGTTTTTTCCAAATTTATAGGACTTGCGACAAATTTTTTTTTCTGATGAATCTCAATTTTACGCATATTACATTTTTGATAGATCAACCGCTCACCTGTAAGAATCTCACAACGCTTTCGCTCAGTCTCAGATTCCAAAGCATCAAAGACAGCAGCTCCTATTAACAAATATGTGAATGTGCAGACTACCAAGGACAATGTTCTAACATTCTGCCGCTTCATTCCACAAACCCTGGAGACAATCAACAAGCATTTTCAATTAATTATCTGATACATGTCTGATATACAGTGATTTCAGTAAACTGTTGATTTCATTGAGTAGAATTTTTGCTTTCCTATAGTCGAAGAAATTGTAAAAAGATCGAATTGAAGAGAGAAATCAATATCAATTGAAAAAAAGCTAGTATGTGTAGATCATGTAATATCAACTTCAAATATAAGTAAAGTGGGCAAGGGTGAACCGAACCAGGAAACTAGTAATTATATAAGTTTGGCCAAAACTAGTACTCTAACCAATTGGGATTCGTTAATAATGAATTGAGTACAGCTTCAAATCACTAATGGAATAATTAAAAGTATTTTGGGATACTTATGGAGTTCACAGTCGGCTAAAGCGAAATTGTGCCATTTCAGTGCTTCAAAACCTAATATTTATTTTATTACTTGTAGCCCTAATAACTAGTAACATTGAGCGAGGTTATTCTTAATTTAACCCATCACCAACTACTGAGCCCTCCATTACTGGCGAGAGAAGGATCTGCACTTCTCCCAGTGCGACATGAGCCCTTCGTAGGGACCGCCAAGAGCCACTTGAATAAGAAGGTTGGCAAGTGGGAGGAGAAGAGCAGGGCAGCCTATTGGCGGGAAGTGATTGGCCAAAGGCAGTCGAGGTTATTATTGGTTAGACCCTCCAGGAAGGGAACAAGAGAGGTCCTCAGTCTCGAGAGTGAAAATATGCGGATAGATTGTCAGCCACTGGCACCAGATTGGTAAATCAGAGTTGCAGATTCTGCGAGGCTGATCTGGAGCCAGCAGAGATTTTATTATTATTATTCATCTTTAAATTACTGTGTGTTGATGAAATAGTAATGTTTACAAGTATTTATAGAGGTAGGTTGTACAGAAAATAGCATTCTTCACGAATTTCGGATGTCACTTTTTTTTAAGGAAATGTATGAAGAATGGCTGAACATTCAACTGTTCATAGCTCAATCGGTCTTATTTTTTGTAAGAAAAAATAATTAAAATGGGAATGAAACAAAATTTTTGGTTGTACGACACATTTTCAGACAGATTTGAAATCACTTAGCCTAATTCCTATGACTGACAAGAGTTATATTCTAATTTATACTTACTTATTTCATTCTCATTAAAAATGCAAATCAAAAACATCGAATACTATGAAAAGTATTCAGTATTTATGTGGGAAACATTCCAAAATAATATTGCACACTTAAGTGCAGTGTTGTTGAAGTTAGCGCACGTTTCGTAACAATAAATATAAATTACATAGATAACAATAGGTTTAATTTTGTTTATAATGTACATTTTTTAATGTGTAGTTGTTATATTTTAAGAATCACGTGATGATTGATATTTTCGTTACTTACAGAAATAATAATTAGTTTCCGACTTGAAATTGGTTTTTTTTAAATTGCTTGTAACAGAACATCGTTGAAAGTAGAAATATCTACCAAAATCATTTAATTTCGTAGAATTATTTCAAATAAGTGTAAATTCCAAGTTTTTAAACTAGATTTATCAACTTATTTGAATTGAATTCTTACGAAAGGTGTTTTTCCTATTTTATTTACACCTTTTTCAACTAAATGAATAACAAAACTTTTGAAAATAAAACTGTCACTGGACATTGTCGGGCAAGTGAAAGGGAAAACAGTTGTGTGCTATCGAAAATGTGGTTTAATACTAAGCTAAATGAGGCTGCAAACAACATCGCTATTTCATCGGTGAATAATCATTCCTACCTTTAAGTAAGTAGGCACCATTTAGGGGACAGCTCGGCAATAAAGGAGCTTGGCAATAACAAGTATAAAACACGAATCCATAGTTTCGCGAATAAATGGCAACAAGTTCCAAATTACAACAATAAAGATGACAAACGCGGAATTTAATGTCAAAAATTTGGGCGCTCGCTGTACTGTATTCAATACCGGACGAAACTGCCTCACATAATTAAAACCTATCTGAGCGAGTTGTTACATACTAATGAGCATCGGGATATTGTACTGATCAAATTGTTTACCTGTTATCCGCGCTAAGAGAGCCCTCGGAAAAGTGTAATATAATTGAAACACTACTGAAAACCCAGCGCTCTCGTCCACACCCATGAGCAGTTGAAGTCCGTATAAAGGTTGAAAAGGTCTGTTCATACCTGCAAATAGAATTCAAATGCGCATAATTGATGCTAAATAATGCTTTTAAAAATGTATGTGAACATTTCTCGGAGCGTAGTCTCTGAAAAGGTTTTGGTAATTTAGGTTTGCGTCTTCATTCTGCGGAGGTTTCTCTATATTTCCCTAATTAAACAGTCCGCCCATGTCCATTACTAAACAAAATCAGCAGTATCCGAATTTGAGTCAATAATTCCTGGTCTTCAGTACTTTTTACTTTCCTTGGCTCTACGAAGTAGAAAGGAAAGTTATGTAATCGGCTGAAAAAAACATTTTGAGTTTTCTTCAGATCTTTACGTTTCAGACCCTCCTGAGTCCGAAAAAAACCATTTGGGAAAATGGTCTGTGTGTGTGTGTGTGTGTATGTCTGTGAACGATTTTTAGAGAAAACCACCATACCAAATCAGCTCAAACTTGATATCTAGCTCGCAGGTAACCATGGGACGCCAAAATAAGGGTTTGAACAAAATCAACCGAAAGTTAACTATAGTTATCATAGTGATCAAAACACCTAATATTTTTTTTTCTCAAAAACGGCTCTAACGATTTTGATTAAATTGTTTATATAGATAGCTCTCAATAAAGCAATTATACCATAAAATTCCCATTTGTGGGAAAATGACGAGAGCAGCACAATAAATTACCAAAACTTTCGACGAAATCGATTTTAGCGCAGTTTTTAGAGAACACCACCGTACCAAATCAGCTGAAGCTTGATGTCTCGCCCACAGGTTACTATGGGACGCCAAAATAAGGGTTTGAACAAAATCCACTGAAAGTTAGCTATAGTTATCATAGTGATCAAAACACCAAATATTTTTTTTCTCAAAAACGGCTCTAACGATTTTGATTAAATTTTTTATATTAGTAGCTATCAATATGGCAACAATACCATAAAATTCCCATCTGTGGGAAAATGACGAGAGCAGCACAATAAATTATCAAAATTTTCGAAGAAAAGGAATTTTAGCGCAGGTTTTTCCTTATAAACTCCGCTGGAATTTTTGTAGAATGTTAAAAAAAATTGGTATTGTAGTCCAATCTAATACCTAAAGGGTGAGTGTTTAAAAACGCTCATGAGATACATAGGGCTCACTCCAGAAATTCCTGAATTTCAACTACTGCCGTTTCGCTTACTACCAGTTCCAACAGTTATTTTCCAATAACTGCAAAAGTGATTACTATCCTTTTTTTTAAAAATCGTGTTTACAGCCTCATTAGTTATCTGTGTACCAATTGCTCAATAATGGTCCTGCAATGAGTACGAGCAGCACAATAAATTCCGGAACTGTAAGCGCTACCGCTTTCTGCTGCCGTAAAGCGTTGTTTGACCAAGTTCAAATGAACTGACTGATAAATGAATTGATTAAATAGAATTAGCCATGTACAAAGTGAATTGGCGTAGAGCTAAGGAAAGTTGTGTGTTGCAACGCACAAGACATTTGTTCATATGCTGTTGACATTATCCGGTGCGACAAATCGCAAACTTTCTTTAACATAAGTATTTAGCAATTTCTATAATAGAGCTAACAAAAAATCTGATTTTTATTCAGAGTAAATAAACCTGTTAGAATATGGCATTGTATGAGAAACAGGTTGTGCTGGACGTTCTGGAATTTTTAGGGACCTATAGTTGTCACAGCTCTGGAGCTACCAACACGACTTTTCTGGGGAAGTTCGTGTTTGGCGCTGTGTAATTATAGGAAAAACACTGTGAAGTACGTTCAACATATTTCATCATTCAACCAACAAATTATAATTATAATACAAACCAAGTAGAATTTAACTTAGTACATGAAGACTGGTAGTTATTATTGTCCTGAGGCACCCCTACCTGGGGGGGGGGGGGGTTGTGTTGGCTCTTCTGGCACTACGGGGAGAACTGTTAAAAAACATCAATCGAAGAGGTGACCGTAATTTGAATTGTGGAATATCATTAGTTGTTCATGATGATTTCATACCTTTATTATTTTATGTTTGTAATTTTAATTATTCCTTCCGTCCTGTGGATGATAAATTGGACAAAATATACCATGTTCATGGTACCTTCCTTTCTAACACTGTAAAACTAAATAAAGAACCTGAAATTGGGTAATAAATGGCTAAAAATTGTGATTAACATAAACTCTTCGAAGCATGTTTGTAGAGATTAGGCATAGAATTGAGGGTACAAGATTCCTCAGGTTGTCACACCTCAGCAATCTGCACACGGCGGTAACTGCCCTCCCCCCTCATGCTGGTGATGCATTTTTTTTATGTTGCTACAGAGACAGAATCAGCTAAAGCCAACCATTCCTTTAACAGGTTAGAGTGTGGTAGCAGCTGAGGACAGGAAGAGTGACCTGATAGACCAAACCGAGGCTCACTCTCCTGTTTGTGTCTGTTGATATCTCGAACTCACATTTGCTCCGACCCAGTTCCCAATTTTGAACAATTATTGACTCACCATCACCATTTCACATTTGTGTTACACTTCCTATTGACCGTTCCACAATGCTGGTCCTGTACAGGCCATCGACTACGTTTGTAGTCGTTCACGTCTCGTACCTGGCAATTTGATACGAACAACTGTTACCAGCTTAATACCTGTAAGGTCAATGAAGGACAGTCAATACGAGAAGAACATCCCGCGAAATGACACTGGCGAGTCATGAGTTATTTTTCAATATAATGGCATTTATTTATTTACGATAACTTCCGATTGTAATTGAAATACAAGGTTTTATTCAAAATGGCAATATGGTAAGGAATAACCACGAAGAAATTGGGCAGTGGCAGGTGGTACACCGACAGGCCTCGGTTTTAACTAGTCACAGAGTTTATAGAGCCCCGTTCTGGACTGCTTGCTAAACCAGGGCGTTTGGTTTGTCACGTTAAGGGTTCAAGCTAGTAGTAGTGAAGGGAATTGTTGTCACAGGAGTATCGAGGTATTGGGATTTGTGAGACAGGAGGGATTTGGACGGAGTTTTGATGGGTGGGGGGATGATGAGGGGGGGGGCTGGGTAACGTTAACTCAGCAACTGGTTGGCAGCATCAGGAGCGTCCTCGGGCGTCGGGCTTCACCGCCGCTGGATTTCCCTCCGGATCCCCTTAGTCGTCCCGAGCCCTAATTTCGGGATCCTGCGACTTATTCAACGAATCGAAATACGTTCGAGAGTTTTGAAAATGTTCGACTTACGTCGTCGACGCGTCGCCTGAAGAAACGACAACCGCTCAGTCGAATTGAGCCGACGCACGTGACGTACGAATCTGTCATTCCGAAGACTGAATAGAAACGAACGGGCTGCGGAAAGGACTCGCGCGTCCTTTTATTTCGACCCGGAGGGAAAGAGCTTTTTCCGCGAGAGGTTGAAAGGGAAGACACAAAAACACCGCCTGGGGGGGTTTTCTCGGGAGAAGGTTAGTCGACGAGGGGAAGAAGGAAACTTGGGGAGTAGAATCCCGGGGACCGTGGGGCGGTGGGGAGCGAATGGGGGGCGGCAGCTGCCAGCCACTCTCCAGCTTCTTTCAGCGGTACATCCCGCGGGAAGTGGGAGGCGGGAGCTACCGCCGCTCAATAAACGTGGCAACTCTCGCTCTCTGACCCCCGAAAGTGCCCCCCCCCCCCTACGTCAACCACCACACCCCTCACAACCGTACTACTACTTTCACACCTTTCGTCATTATAGTTGATCGCCCTCAACGTCTCTTTACCTCCCTTCCTGCCATTCCCCCCACACACACACACACCATACCCACCGGTCGATGTGCCTTGTACGACTCAGGGGGCTACAAAGCTATTTTGGTTTATTATTCATTCTGAATAATAACCCTATGTTTTCGGTCACGAACAATTTTTTACACCCCCCCCCCCTCAAAATTTGATACTTTACGTTTCAAGACTTGGAGATTCCAAATTTGCAATGTCCGTCCGCCGTCCGGGCCGTTTTGTACCTTTAACGTGATCTAAAATATCTGGTGCGTAGCAACACACGACTTTCCGCCACCCCTTTAAGTTCGAACACCAGCTACATATGCGGGTGCTATATCTTCGTTCAACGCATTTTTACAGGAACATTTATTCAGAAGAAAATGTAGGGACTAGTTAGCTGAGAGTACTCCGTAAGTTTGATCGAAATCGTTAGAGCCGTTTTTGAGAAAATTGGAATACCGATAAATTAATATTCGACAAATCTCCTTTTCTGAGTTAACTTGGCTTATATCTCCGTTCAACATATATATACAGAAATAATTATAGAGAACGAAATGTTGGTATGAGTGACAAAAGACACTCCATTAGGATTTATCACATCTGGTGAAGAAGTTACCCTGGAATTTACGAAAATGTTCGAAAAAACGTTATTTTTGACAAATTTTAATTTTTATCTCTGTTCAATGGACCGTCACAGGAACATTTATTGAGAACAATATGTAGGTATTAACTATTTGAAAACATCCTGTGAGTTTGGTGGAAATCGCTGAAGCCGTTATGCCAAAAAAGCGTAAAAACCCTATTTTTGCTTCATGGGGCTATATCTCCGTTCACCGTATTTTCATTGAGATATGTATGGAGAAGAAAAGTTAGGTATTGATTAGAGGAAGATAATTTGAATGTTTAATCAAAATCGTTAACCGTTTTCTAGAAAAATGCGAAAAACCCTAGTTTTTAGTACATTTTCGTCCCCACCCCCCCTTCACATCGGCCGAAGTCGTCCAACCTTATTTTGGTGTCTTCAAAAAATAACCAGCTCAATCGGTTCATCCGTTCTCTCGCTAATCGAACTACAGACACACACACACACAGACATACACACAGACATACACACACACATACACACAGACATACACACGGACCTCTCTCCGAAATTAGGTTTTTTAGACTCAGTAGGGTCTGAAACGTAAAGATCTGAAGAAAACCCAACTTTTTTTTTTGGGCCGATTACTATACTTTCCTTCCCTTCGGGTAGCGGAAAGTAAAAATTCGGTCTTTCGCACAAAAATCCGATTTGGCATCTAGTTGTGCCCGCCATCTCGGCAATCCGATCGGACGAAGCCCGTGGTTGTTATGGGCAAAAAATGGTTAAAAAAATTAACGAAACGGAGTACAACGCGGGAGCTACAGCGTCCCTCCCTCTCGCCCGTCTCAATAAAATATCTGGTGCGTAGCAACACACAACTTTCCGCCACCCCTTTAAGTTCGAACACCACCTACATAGGGGGGCGCTATATCTTCGTTCAACGCATTTTTACAGGAACATGTATACGGAACAAAATGTAGGGACTAGTTAGCTGAGAGTACTGTGTAAGTTTGATCGAAATCGTTAGAGCCGTTTTTGAGAAAATTGGAATACCGATAAATTAATATTCGACAAATCTCCTTTTCTGAGTTAACTTGGCTTATATCTCTGTTCAACATATATATACAGAAATAATTATGGAGAACGAAATGTTGGTTTGGGTGATTCAAAGACACTCCATTAAGATTTATCACATCTGGTGAAAAAGTTACCCTGGAATTTACGGAAATGTTCGAAAAAACGTTATTTTCGACACATTTTGATTTTTATCTCTGTTCAATGGACTGTCAGAGGAACATTTATTGAGAACAATATGTAGGTATTAACTATTTGAAAACATCCTGCGAGTTTGGTGAAAATCGCTGAAGCCGTTTTGCCAAAAAGTGTAAAAAACCTATGTTTGCTTCATAGGCCTATATCTCCGTTCACCGTATTTTTATGGAGATATGTATAGAGAAGAAAAGTTAGGTATTGATTAGTAGAAGATAATTCGAAAGTTTAATCAAAATCGTTAGCTCCGTTTTCGAGAAAAATGCGAAAAACCCTAGTTTTTGGTACATTTTCGTCCCCCCCCCCCTTACCATCGGTCGAAATCGTCCATAACCTTATTTTGGTGTCTACAAAAAATAACGAACAAAACAAAAAAAGAACCAGCTCAATCGAATCAGCCGTTCTCCCGCAGATCGAACTACAGACACACACACACACACACACACATACACACGGACCACGCGCCGAAATTAGGTTTTTTAGACTCAGTAAGGTCTGAAACGTAAAGATCTGAAGAAAACCCAAATTTTTTTTTTTGGGCCGATTACTATACTTTCCTTCCCTTCGGGTAGCGGAAAGTAACAATCGGCCTCGTCCTCGCCTCGCAACGGGTTCGCTTTCCCCGACCCGACGCGGCAATATCATCCATCAGACGTTTTGTTTCCATACTTCCATTGTAGCCAGGTCATGTTTCGTATGGTTTACTAGTATTCGATGCTGAATCGAATGGGATGGCGGAGCACTAATACTAGGTCAAGCTGTTCATGAGAATAATAAACCATTGTGTAATAATTTGCAGGGTTTTTTGCTTCATAAATTTATTTTATTATAAGAACGCGCCAACCCTATTGATGCTTTCCGCTACCCCAAAGGGAAAGAAAAGTATACTAATCGTGCCACACAACAACAAAATTTGGGTTTTCTTCAGATCTTCACGTTTGGAGGCCTACTGAGTCTAAAACACCTCATTTCGGCGCGTGGTCCGTGTGTGAGTCAGTAGTTCGATGTGTGGGAGAACGGCTGCTCCAATTGAGCTAGTCCTTTTTTGTTTTGTTCGTTATTTGTTGTAGACACTAAAATAAAGTTATGGGCGATTTCGGTCGACGTAAAAGGGGCGACGGGGGACGAAAATGTACCAAAAACTAGGATTTTCTGCATTTTTCTTGAAAACAACTGTAACGATTTTTATTGAACTTTCAATTCATCTCCTACCAGTCAGTACAAAATGTTTCTTCTCTATACATATCTACATGAAAATACGGTGAACGGAGATATAGACCTATGAAGCAAAATTATGCTTTTTTTCGCTTTTCTCGTTTTTTGGCAAAACGGCTTCAGCAATTTTCACCATACTCTCAGGATTTTTTCAAATAGTCAATACCTACATATTGTTCTCAATAAATGTTCCTGTGACGGTCCATTGAACAGAGATAAAAATCAAAATGTGTTAAAAATAACGTTTTTTCTAACATTTCCGTAAATTCCAGGGTAACTTTTTCACCAGATGTGATAAATCTTAACGGAGTGTCTTTTAGTCACCCATACCAACATTTCGTTCACTATAATTATTTCTGTATATATATATGTTGAACGGAGATATAAGCCTAGTTAACTCAGAAAAGGAGATTTGTCGAATATTAATTTATCGGTATTCCAATTTTCTTAAAAACGGCTCTAACGTTTTTGATCAAACTTACAGAGTACTCTCAGCTAACTAATTTTTGACGAGAGATGATTACGGAAATATGCAAAGGATATTGAAGACTAAAACACATCTGAAATGGCTGATCTAAAGGCATTAAAAGAATCGGACGTCCGAATGAGCGTGGTTTTGAAGTAGGAGGATATCATCACGAGGAATGGGCTGCACTTTGGAGTCATATCGTCGTAATAATTTGTTTATTGTTTTTTTGGAGTAACCGTTATTTTCTGCGATAGTATTGATAGTATCAAGTTCTTTTTTGTAATTTTGGGCGGGTAGTGGGATAGTTTTTAGTCTCCGTATCGTGTGTCTAAATGCTCTTAGTTTATGTTGTTTATGAACCTACCAAAATACAGGACTGTACCACCTTACTACACAAACAATACAAAGGACGAAAACTGAACATAATAGAAAACATGGAAATTTATAAACAAAAAAACTTCAATGGACAGATCAAAACAAAATGCGACACCGTATTCCCACCACTCAAAACACTACACAAACGAAAACAAGCAACTGACGGATTTACAGACCACCCTACACAAAAAAGACGGAAATTCTACAATTGACAGATCATTCAAGACGTTCCATTCACCTCTAGGGGGGTTTTCCCCCTGAGGTACTTGAGCTCCTCTCCCCATCCCTTCCCCAGCGCTCCATCATCCCGTTTACCTTTCTCTTCGTATATAAAGATCACGACCAACTGACTGACTCCAGTACTGACGTAACGTCCAGACGATAATGTCTTTACATCAAAAGCGCTTGCCACACTAACTCACCAGCCAGAGGAGATGGACTCACCTAACCATCTGGACGTTAACTTTAATAATTTGCCTACTGGCGGCCATAACCCAATTGCTTTAATACGAGAAACGTTGACTTTCGCTGCATTCAACTAGATACCAAATGAAATTTTTTGAGAAAGAACGGATTTTTTAGATCTCGTAAAAGCCAAAATATCGTTCAGGTTTCTGAACTTGAAACACAAAAATACTGTACAACGTAAGAGAAATGATGCAGCAAATATGTAGGGAAGATGATTGTCTCTGAGGACACGGCTTAGGAGCCCATCGAAGCAGCAAAATCGTTCAACTGCCTTTCATCACATCTTCATGAGCACTGTCAATGTGAGGAAACATTTTGAATAAATAAAAGAATCCCTAGTCCCACCTAGTAATGGAACTATACATAAAACTGAACGTGACACCGAAGATGGAATAGTAAACGAATATGGAAACGCTAACGAAACCGAACTAGAAGAGAAACTGAAAATGGAACGAAACGGTTTTTTAATTTTGTATTGACATTTTCGCACCCATCGTCAATTTCACTCTGAATTTCGTTTTGTATGAGCTTTCATTTTAGTTTCAATTTTCTGTCAAATCTTAAATTAAATTTGCTGATCCTTTTTCAGTTGAAATTTCATTTACAATTTTGTCTCTGGCCTCATTTCTGATTTCATTCAGTTTCGTTTCAATAGTATTTCACTTTCATTTTCGCTTTTAATTTTATTGTAGGACCCCTTAGACTATTTAAAACAATGCTTTCTGCCAGGGGCACTTCGTTAAAAATGAGGTTTCAGTTATAGAGCATTAAAAACAAACGATACTGCTCGAGCGTCGCAGGTTACTTACGTTTACGATTGAAGGGTCCTCATTAGGGTTACCAGATCGGTCCAGCGAGAAATCAGTACGTCTCCATCAAAAAAGCAAAAAAGCAAAAAAAAAAGCGAAAAAAAGGGGGCAGGGCACAGATAAATCACAAATTCCAGCATCTCAAATAGGTAGAATTTAATTATCTTCGAGCATCGCACAATTTACATTTTCTTTGTTTCGTATTTTTCGGCACTGCCGATTGCTTTCAATATTTCAACATTTTCAGTTTTCATTAGATACACATTATGGCCATTATGGAAATCGCTGCATGACATGTTCTTATAGTTATTAACAGTACATCGAAAGTCTCGAAACGATCGATATATTTCGTCTCTTTTCCTTCGATTTAAAAATCATTCGGTGCGTTTATCGAATGTGCGCGTGTGTGTATTTAAATTTAATAAAATTGGATAAATTTGCGAAAAAAAGGCGTTTGCGCTGAAGATCAGTACACTTCATTGAAAAATCAGTATATCAGTACGGGGGTCTAAAAATCAGTACATCTGGTAACCCTAGTCCTCATAGAAATGTGTAAACGTATATCTGCAGCGCGTTTTGAAGGAGAGTTTCCTGGGGTGCGCTATCGATATCCGATTACACATTTTTGTGGGATCCCTTCAACTCTGCGACGTTTTGTTTGTTTACAATATCCTGTTACTTTTACTTCAACGTAGCGCACTTGGCAGAACGTACCGATTTAAAATTAAGATTTTATACGGTTCCTGAAGTAATATAAGATTGAAAACGAATAGGGACCCGATCGAACGAGGCGATTTGCCTACATTCAAATTGTAAGGCGCACTGTTGACTGCTGGTGAACTGCCTTTCATCACACCTTCATATTTGTTGTTCACGAGCGTTGTCATACCGGGAAACATTTTGAATAAATTTAAAGAATCCTTGGTCCTATCTAGTAAGAGGCTTAACTGTCAGGAACTTAATAGTTAACCAATACTACGACAACGTAGCGAACTATGAACCTGGCTTTATAGGGCTTCTTATCAACTGTGAAAAAATCGGTTTTGTCAACATTTCTGCTAATTTATTTTGTGGACATCATTTTCCAATGAATGAAACTTTGAAGGCTCTCTATGGAGCGATCAATGTGTGCGCTGGCGCATGGTGTCTGTCGGGGCCTCCCTTTTCAGAATGTTGCGCTGCTTGGTTGTGTGTGTTTTCCTGAAAAGGGCCGACGAAATTATTGTTGTTGTGTGTGTGTTGGTTGTGTCTGTCGGTTGAGCGTGCGTGAGGTGAAGATCGGATTTCTCGGGCGTCGTTAGGTCGAAGGGCTTGGTTGAGCGGTAGCTCCTCTCGGTGAGGGATCCGGTTGGATCGTCGCTCCTTCAGTCGGAGACGCGAGATGAGGTTGTGTCAGGATGCCTCGGTCGAGCAGCGGGCGAGGGACGAGTTCTGCGGCGTCGAAGCGTCGTTTGAAGGGCTCGGTTGAGCGTAGCTCCTCTCGGTGAGGGATTCGATTGAATCGTCGCTCCTTCTTCTTCTAACGCGAGAGGGCCTCATTGTCTCCCGCTGGAGCCGCTGAAGGTGGTCGGTTGTCGTCAGAGGATGTGAACGGTGTAAGGGTGGAAGATGGAATGAATTGAATGACTTTTTTTTTTTTTTTTTTTTTTTCGGACGCTTCCGGGAGGAGAAATCTTCAAAGACACCCAAATGGGTAGTGTCGGATTTTACCGACTAAAACCCCTCCCGCGGTTGCCAACCCGGAGGTTCTAAACCAGAAGGATGGGAGGCCAGCCTGCGGATGCAGGGGACCTTGCGTAATGTGCGATGCGGAGGGACGGGACAGGGCAGGTTAGCGTGGAATGAGGGAGCAGGGCCTACGGACGATGTCCGAAGGGGTGGGGGCATATTGTGTGAGGCAGCTGATGGGACGGGTTAGTGACCCGCCACCCGAGTTTGCGGAGGTTGAGGGCATATGTTGAGGCGGCCGCACTGGAGCGAGGGGAGGCCTGTTTCCTTTAGGAGCTGCTGGTTTCTGATGTAGCGGGAGAGGCGGAGGACACCTCGGAGGGACTTCACCGTAGGTGCCCTCGAGTTGGCGAAGGAGGAGGCCGTGCCCCAGACAGGGATAGCGTAGGTGCTGATGCTCCTGATGATGGCGTTGAAGACACGAATTTTCGTTGGATGTGAGACCTTTTGTTGTTGAAGAATGGCCGAGAGCAATGAAGGCTCCGTTGATTTTACAGCGCGAACTGCGAGGGTCTGCCTGTACCAGTTGAGTTTCTGTCGAAGATGACACCGAGGTACTTGGCCTGGTGTTTCCAGAGGATTGGATGGTTTCCACTTGGATGTTTGGGGGGGATGTTCTGGCGGGAAAAGAAGAAGGCGGCTTCTGATTTGGATTCGTTGAGGCGTAGTCCCCATTTGTGGTACCAGCTGAGCAGGGACGGCAGAACTTATTTATGACTGTGGCACAGTGCAGCTTGGTTTGGAGGTGTAAAGGAGAAGCAACGCGTCGTCCGCATATTGTGCAGTGACGATCTTCTCGTGGACTGGTATGTCATGGCAGAAGATGTTGAAGAGGGCTGGGGAGAGTTTTGAGCCTTGGGGTGCGCCAGCCGTGATGCGGTGGGTGGTGGATAGGGTATTACCAACTCTCACCCTGAAGGTCCTGTCGGTGAGGAAGGAGTGAATCAGTCCAATGAGGGAGGAGGGTGGACAGCGAAGCAGGATGAGCTTGTATATCAGCCCTTCGTGCCAGACCCTGTCAAAGGCAGCGGGCGTCCAGTAGAAGCATGGATGTGTGCCGATGCTTGTTCAAGCTCTCAGCTAAATATTCAGTCACCCTGAGGAGCTGGGTGGCAGGTTCCGTGATGGTGTCTGGAAGCCATGTTGGAAGTCTGGGAGAACCTTGTTGGTGGCCATGAACTTGATGAGGCGGAGTTAAAATGATGGCCTCGGCTATCTTGCTCAGGGTGGAGAGAAGGGTAATGGGCCTGTGGCTAGAAGCTTTGTTCAGAGGCTTTCCAGCCTTGGGGATGGAGATGATTGTGGCCTCTTTCACGCTGCAGGGAAGTATTGAGGCGCATGCAGGCATTGATGATGTTGCAGATGGGCCACTGTGTGGATCCTGGGGAGGTGTTCTTCAGGACTCCGTTTGAAATGCCATCGCTGCCTGGAGCCTTGTTTTTGGTGAGGCCTTTGATGGTTTCGCTGATTTCGCTTCGGGAGGTTGGACTGAAGGTTGCAGGGTGCCCGAGGGAAGCTGCGTGCTAGGAGCTGACCTCGGCGTGGAAGGTGGTGTGATGCCGTGCGAGGAAAAGGGGAGCACTGTTCTTCGAGAGATTCGGCGAAGATGGCTGCTGTCGATTTCAGCGGAGTGTGAGGTGTTGTTGTGGTAGAGGGTGGAGAGTGGGGTTGCCTGTTCCGTAGGGATTTGACGATCTTCCAACAGCGCTTGGGGTTGAGTTCAGCTTCAGCTATGTATTTTCGAAGCTGGCGTCTCTGGTAAGCTTGGAGGGCAGCGTTAAGCTCCTTTTGGCGGCATTGAGCCTGGGGCGTAGGGACTGGAGGCGGGTCGCTGGAGCAGCCTTCGTGAAGTGGTTTTCTTCGGATCAGGGCTCTGATGTCCGGCGAGAGGCGTTGGCGGTCTGGGGTAGCTGGAGAGAGGTTGTGGCAAGCCGTACCTTGTCCTGGATGTCCAGAGTGAGGTTGGACACAGCGGAGTCGATGTCTTCCCTTGACCGGGAGTCACGACATTTAAAGGTGGAGGTCTCCAGGTAGTAACGAAGGGAGAGCCAGTCGATTCGCTGGTGGGTGATCTGAGTGGCGTCTGGTGTGCCAGGGATCTCCAGAATCACAGGGTAGTAGTGGGAGTCGAGAGCAGGTAGGGTCCGAGGCTCTTTCTCGATTGTGGTGTTCTTCGAGATGAAGAGGTCAAGGATGTCCGATTGTTTGTTGTTCGGTCGGCTGAGTGGAAGGTGTGGTCTGCGGCGCATCTATGGAGAAGATTGTGTCGATGCAGCAAGCGAAGGAGGGAGGATCCTTTCCTGTTCTTGGTTCGGCAACCCCAAGCCTGATGCTTGGCATTGAAGTCGCCAGCAAGCACTGTTGGGTGGGGTGAGTCTAGCAGGGCAATTTCGTCCAAGTTGTGGGTATTGGGCGGGGTAGTAAGAGACAATCCGTGATGGGCCAGACTTCAGCTGGACTGTTACTCCGCAGGCTTCCAGGGATAGTGTGGGGTGCTGAGGGCTTGATGTCTGAGGAGTTGCGGACCAAGATGGCAACTCCTCCCCAGTTTGGGATCCAGGCGTCGCTCCTGTATACCGAAGTTCGGGATGAAGAGCTTGTCTGTAGACCGTGTGTGGGTTTCAGTGATGCAGGCCACATCGACTGATAACTCCTGTAGAAGGTCGTGGAGCTCGGCAACTTTGTTGCGGTGTTTGGCCAAGATGCCATTGGCGTTCCAATTTAGGATGGATGTCGCCTTAGGCGCTGGTGGTGAACAGGGTCTGGAGGAGGAGGACGGCCCGGGAGAGGCAGAGGCGATGTCCCGCAAGGCACGTTCCACGATCTGCGGAGGGATAGTTGAAGGGGTGGCTGCAGCGGGCTTGGGTGGGTACTGGCAGTGATTGGGGCTGGGGTGGGGCGGTGATGGCTGTTGTTTGCGGGGAGAGTTGGGACGGGGACTGTGCTGGGAGTTGCTGCAGCAGCTCTGGCGTATGAGAGGGCAGGGGTGACCAGTGGAGCTGGTGTTGGGGCTGGTCGGGGGCTGGTTGGTGGTTGGCAGGGGAGCGGGGCTGCCTTCCTCTGTTGGGAGGGCTTCTTCTTAGGGGCTTTTGGGCAGCCCCATAGGTGGCATCGGGGATGGGGGGCCCTTGCAGTGGGCGCAGACCGGCATCCTGCGAGAGTCTTTGAGTGGGCAGGTTGGGGTGGGATGTGATTCTGTGCAGAAAGCGCAGACCCACTTTGCGTGGCATAATTGAATGACTGAGCAGGCAGGCCGTTTTATACCTGTTCTTGGAGGGAGTCGCCTTCGCTGATTGGCCACCTGCTATTCCCTCCAGGAGTGATTTGTGGCTAGCGTCCTCTGTTTCGGAATGAGGCGACTTTTGTTAGTGAGAGTGGCGGCTGGCCGCTCACATAGCTCCCAAAAGGCGCCTTGCGGAAGTGTCAGAAGAAGGTTGCGTAAACATCACGTCGAGGTCACCAGTTGTCGGGCCTCCCTTTTCAGAATGTTGCGCTGCTTGGTTGTGTGTGTTCCTGAAAAGGGCCGACGAAATTATTGTTGTTGTGTGTGTGTTGGTTGTGTCTGTCGGTTGAGCGTGCGTGAGGTGAAGATCAGATTTCTCGGGCGTCGTTAGGTCGAAGAGGCTCGGTTGAGCAGTAGCTCCTCGGTGAGGATCCGGTTGGATCGTCGCTCCTTCAGTCGGAGACGCGAGATGAGGGTTGTGTCAGGATGTTCGGTGAGCAGCGGGCGAGAGACGAGTTCCCCCAGGCGTCAAGCCGTCGTTTGAAGGGCTTCGGTTGAGCGTAGCTCCTCTGGTGAGGATTCGATTGAATCGTCGCTCCTTCTTCTTCTAACGCAGAGCCTCATTGTCCCGCTGGAGCGCTGAAGGTGGTCGGTTGTCGTCAGAGGATGTGAACGGTGTAAGGGTGGAAGATGGAATGAATTGAATGACTGAGCAGGCAGGCCCTTATATACCTGTTCTTGGAGGGAGTCGCCTTCGCTGATTGGCCACCTGCTATTCCCTCCAGGAGTGATTTGTGGCTAGCGTCCTCTGTCGGAATGAGGCGACTTTTGTTGTGGAGAGTGGCGGCTGGCCGCCACAGTGTCCAAACCCCACACCAAGCTAATTGAGGAGCTACTCAGCCACGTCTGCTGGGAGCTAAAAAAAAAGTAGACCTAGTATTTGGCTTTACTCACCTACGCTTCCACCTGACCCTCATAGGGGCATCCCAAGCAACAACCATGTGTAGAGTGACCAATGCTGCGTCAATGCCCAGCACTAACAGGAGAGTTTCATTACGAGGGTAGGTCTTCTTTTACTAAATACAAGATACTTACCAATTTTTTGGGACTACCCATACCAAAAACACTGTCGAGACGATGAGCAGTATTTATGGTTTTGATTAATTAGATTACTTTACTTACTATTGATCTTGTTCATCAATGTTCTGTACTGAGAAGCTAACACAGTGGACTCTCATTCGGAAGTTAATTATGAGAATACAACCTGGTATTGTGGTTGCTGGATAGCCTCACCTTAATGACTTCGGCATTGTTCAACTATCCAGCAGATCTATTTCTCAACTATTTACTTAGCTGTTTCCACCTTAATTCCTAATAGCCTCTTCATGCATTTCAACTTGATTATCTGTTTCCCCCTGTATTTTACTTGATTTCTCAATAACCTTTCACAACTAGCCAACCATTTTGGCTCAATTTGGATGCCCCTGTGCTTCAGTCCCTATTTATGTATTCCATCCACATTAACACATTCAGCGCGGCCGTGACCGATAGGTCACGTACCTTCCCATTCATCCTGACTGCCATCCTTAGAGATCTGCGCTGGCCAGGCACCACTCGGGGTTTTCCCAAATTAGTAGAGGAGGACTCAAGCCACTCGAGGGTCCGTAGCAGGTAAAAGTGACTTCAGCAATGTCTCAGTTGTTTGAGGAATTTTTCCGTTTGTACGTAGCCCTCTCCAGACCAGTTAGACGGATGCATTTCTGACACCCTCAATTGTTTACCTTGAAGGACGATTGTTGTCGGTGAGATTCATTTTATTTTATTGTTACTGTCTCCGTGAAGTTTAAAATTAATTATGGTATTGATATCTTCACTTCTATTCTGAAAATCTTGAAAAAACCTTATTTTTTGGGGGAAAAACCATGTTCGATGCAAAGCGTCGAAGTGGTTAGAGTCTTTGACCTCGGACTTCCTCGCATCATTGTCTCCGACCGCCTAATTGCCTCCAACTATTTCAATACCTGTATTCAAATTAATTATAATGATATAAAAGATCAATTTTGCTAACTAAATATTATGAAACTTGATTTTGAAATAAATACAAAATATTCTTAGTCGTTGTACTTCCTAGATGTTTCATTTTTTCCCTTTATTATAAAAATAATCATAATGATGGGTAATAGAGTTTCGGTTTGATTTTTTTAACGATATCCCAGAGCAACATTTTGAATAAAAAATAGGCATTTGTGTGTAGCGTGGGAGGGTTGTTGCGGGTTAGTATAACTGAGCCATTTACCCAGACTGACGTAACCTATTGGTCACATTACAAAAAAACTAGTGGAATTTCTGGTTTTCCATTTAATATGTTTCAAAATACTTCCCCAATTAAGATTGAGGTAATTGAATGATAACTTTCAAGTAAATAAATAAGCCGTGTGGGGTGACAGACCCAAGAATCTGGCCAGCGTTGAATGTGTTAAGTTACTTCATTTTTTATTACTTGACGTATGTCATTCGTTTTAGAAAATGTTACCTCCCATAGGATGTGTTAAGAATGAATACAACCATTGAATTTTATGTGAGAGTGAAGGTTTCGCGACAAGGTAACACAAGATATTTCCCATTAAGAAATAACATTGTAAGGTAATTTGTTCCAAGTTAAGTGTCTAGCCTGAGTTGATCAATAGCTCTCACAATAATGTCTAACATTTACTTCAACATACACCGGAGAGGCAGCTTATACAGTCTCTCCGTAAATTGAAATTCTCACGAAGCATCAATTGATACTGTTCACTCGCCTGTAGATAGATATTTCAATTTTCGTCTGTGATGGCTGATTATGGAAGTGGAGCACGGTTGGGGTTAGTATGAAATAATTGAAGCAGATCTGCAATATCACTGCCCTATCCAGATGAAAGTTTTTGCACATCTTACAGTATTTCCTTTGGCTTTTGTTTGAACTGGGGAATTTCCTCCCATTTTGGAATTGATATCAGTTGGTGGAGGATCAGCTGAACATTCAAAACCGCGTGTCGATAGTTTTCATTTCTGTGGAGGAGAAGAAAAGGTATCGCAATGAGGGGTTGAACTCGCGTCACATTTGAGGGCCCTGAGCCCACAAACAGTGGTTTTCGAAAATTTCTTCAACTCAATATCGCACCCAAATATCTAGTCACAACTAGAATTAGATCAGTAAATACTATCAAGTACAACACAACAACCAACTTTCTTAGTTCTATCAGACTGTGACAAAAATAGGGGGGTTGCGATGACATATTTGATTTGCTGCTCCAAAAGTCTCGCACCTTATTCAAACATGACAGTTCTACTTCCTTCAATGCCCTAGGTATAGAAGGGAGTCCAATCTGCCAAAAAAAGTTGATTTTACAACAGACCATCACCCTTTAAGCTCTTTTGAGTCACAGCATCAAATAATTGGTAATCAAGCGAAGGTTGACAAAAGGCACAATACTATCATTTCCTGTGTATATATATACATTTATATACTCTTTTCCAGTAACATAATCACTTTAACAAATCATCCTCTTTGGATAACAAAGACAAAAATTTGATGTCAAGTTATAAAAATAAATTACTCTGAAACTGGTAGTAGCAGTTTTAGAAGTGCGAACATAAATGCATACAACAGCGCGTATAAGGAGGGAACCATCTAGTACACGCACATATGCACGTAGATCAACACTCACAATTAAAGGCTGCATAAAGCAATGTTGAATTACAACGAAAAAAATTTTTTTCAGGCCCTTTAAGAAAAAAAAGGTCGATAAATGATTAATACTGAAACACATTACAGACAAAATAAATATATATATGCATATTGAATTTCACAGCATCAAAATTGACATGCTGCTTAAATAAAACATCAAGGCTATGTATACTAAAACAGGCTAACAACCAGGGGGGAGGGTGTTATTAGATACGAATTTACAAATTGTTTACAAAGACTACCACATAGTGTTAGAGAATTAACATAATAATTTGATTTATACAGTAACGATGCTGATATTGTATACACATTCAAACTAACAACCAACTCATGTTCTATTATACTATTATTCAATTATCTCATCTTCCCTTTGAGTAAGGCAAAAACAATTTGGTACTTCAACTCAATATTCAAGCTCAACGCTTTGTCACATATTGTGAAGTACACAGAAAAATGTACAAAAACAAACGGATTATCGTATTCTATGACCATGACTAAAATGGCCGTAAAATTAACTGTTGACGCGATAAACTTGTTGATAAAGAATTCACAACACAGGATACACAGCTTCAAATAAGAACCAGGGTCAAAATAAGCAACATCTCTCAACATGGCAACCACAATAATGAATTCAATTACATAAAGAAGAATCACATATATAGCACAGTAAGGGTCAGAATTTGATCACAGATTTTCAATAAAAGAACAACCATCAAAGGGAATACAAAATATAATTCAATACGAGAAAATGTTTCAACAGAAAATATTTCTGACGCCGAACTGTTCAGCGATGATAGTTTCAATCCTTTTTTGGCACAAATTGTTTCATCCACACGAGGGAAACATCATAAAAAGGGGAACCGTTGAAGAATATTAACGATTACAATAAAATTTCATTTCAATCAAACTTACTGATGAATATACATCACAATAAGGATTCTAAAGATTATATATATATATGAAGTTCAACCCATCAAACTATGAACCTTGAGCACAATCCATCATTTTAGGATACTAGCAAATCAAAAATTTTCTGTAAATTAAGTATGTGGCTGGTTGCACTCCTTGTTAAAATGTGACTAGGTGTTGCACCAGCACTCATTCGTCTGGCTTGCGGTTTAAATCTTAACAACATTATGTATATGCTCTGTCGACTGTAACACCAAGTAGTTTCCATTCGACTAATAAAAGAAAAAAATGATTGATGATTAGAAGGAATGAACTATTATTTCAACCACTACAGCTTACACTGTTTACTATCATACAATCCAAGGTTTTTATTAATTTATAGAGGCTATAGGTATGAATTCCTAATTTATTGGCAATTTTGTGTTGAACTACACCAGCACGAGGCCAGATTAATGGTCCCTAAGATAAAAGCAACATTTCTCTTATCTCCCATGATGATGTTGACGGTCCTTGTAGTTACCTTCAGTTTCACTAGGTCTACATTTGATCTAAAAAACTCTCCTCGCCAGTTTTAGATTAAACTCTGTAGAAAGACTGAGTAGCAGTCCAGCGCCATAACACTATGCCTATAGAAGACCACACAAAAAAGAATGATTTAAATGATTATTCCAAGCTGAGTCCTTTTAGAATTGTAGTAACTGTGATAGAAGATCACAAAACGACAAGGTAAATTTATTCTACGAGCTTAAACTCGATATTTTCAAGAAATTTCAACTCACATGTACATGAAAGCAGCCTTGTATTCAGAAATTCTTTTTCGCCATTTCCATACATCTTACCATACAGGAGAAACATCATTTATTGCACTAACAGCCTGTTTCGCTTAAATTCAAGGTTAGCCCCTCCAGTGCTTTCATATTTGTCGTAAATGTGAGAGTATTCAATTATAAACGATCACGCTGCGCTACAAACTACGGGAATCAGAGCAGGTAATGAGAACACACGCGCGGCCCAGTTCTTTTCTCCCAAGGAGAAATTACAAAATCACAGTGGATGGACACAAAACCAGACTAAGTTCAACGCAAAAGAGCACTCCAGTGTTTTTGATAAAGAGTTTACTTTGCAAATACAGTCAAGTTTCATTGTATGATTGTCAACGATAACTTACTTGAAGATTTTTTTATTCACCGAGGTACTTTGAAATTCATGTTTCAGAACAACTTGAATTGCTGTAGATAATTTTTCATTCACTCGTAGAAAATTTCGTCACAAGTGGGAAATAAATTGAGATTTTGGGGATCACAGTGTAGCTATTTGAAGGAATTACACAATAAATGAGGCAAGTGATTAACTAATCGCCACTGGGAGAGATGGTGTAGGCAATCGATTCAGGAAAAACATGAAAAAATGATTGTTCTTTACTCGGGCCATACCAATTTCACCGATTCTGTTAGTTTGTTCACTTATTGGGTCAGACTTTGATTTAATTGCACACAAAAATAATTATGTTGTAACATTTTACGCATTTAAAATAATTTTTGCCGTTTTTGTTCTAAGCAGCTTATACAGAAATAAAAGAAAAGTTAAAATATGTAATTTACCAAGAGGTTCGAGATGTTGGAAATCTGTGCTTGATATAATGGCTGAATGAGAAACTCTCTTAGTTAATGTAAGTTCTAGATAGCTGACCCTTACCCCAAATCGTATAGCCATTATTTACTAGTTGAGCAACACGCAAGAAGACAGCGTGAAAGATTTATACATGAGATGGAACTATGCACCACGTTTAACAATATATCTTCGAACTAGATGTAATGTTCTGGCACTAAAATTAGGCATTCAAAATTGACCCCCCCCCTCCTCATCAGGGACACCTTGAAACTTGTGGCTTGAACATCGAAAAGTTACTTTGGAAATTAAAAACACGAAACAGTAACAGCATACTCGGAAAATGTCATTCCCACAATGTTTCTTCAATTTTTATCAACCTTACGTAAAGAAATATTCATCCTTTTCCACTCCTGGTATATAACATGTAGGTAAACCTTGGTTCTAATTATCGTTTTTATGATCAAATGAACACAAGGACAGGGACGGATAGATACAAATATTTAGCCCCTCACCCTTAGTATCTTAACTCATGAGTCAACGTACAATAAACCAATATTCACTACTTTTTACTTTCCCCGATGTTTGATCATATGGCAAGAAAATGTTAGTAAACAATTCACAATCAGAATACAAAACTACATTCCACACATAAGTCCTCCTTTTCATTAAATGCAATACCTTTTTTCTTCTTCTTCTGTATTTTTTGATGCTAAACAATTCCCATTTAGAGGAGTAGAAGTGACGAGTATTTACATGTACAGGTAAACATAACTACCTGATTTCTTCTCATTTAATATTCGAACTATGCAAATTGAACGAAAAAATGAGCATGCATTCACAACAATTTTTCCAGCTTCTAGTCAAGGGGGAGGAAGAGCATTACAGTAGAAGTAGTGTCCAGAGCTCAGAAAGAGGGGGGGGGGGGAAGACCATTGCTGCTATAGGGACCAAAGAACCAATGAAGAGGCTCCTGATCAAACATGTTATCGATCTTTAGTTCGAAGCACAGTACAAGATTACCGCCAGTATGCAACTGCTGTGAAATCAGGATGACACTCAAATGATGGAACTTCCAAACATTCAATGTTGTAGGTCATTCTAATGCGACAACATCAATAATAGCGAGCATTTTGGAATTCACTGGGCAGTGCCTTACAGCCTGTAGTGAATATCCACTATTTAGGTGTACACTACCGATTACATTTTTTCAAGGATGTTTGATCCCCTTAGATTCATCTACGTAAAACTAGCACACCAATGTCCTTAACATTTGTTATTCGTGTTCACAAAGACCAGAGTCAACGTGAATGCAGCTGGAACAACAAGGAGTAATATAACAGATCATTTTGTACCAACAGTGCTATGAAACAATGATTATTCAACCATAGCGCTAGAGTTATGGCCACCCTACTAGTTCAGGTCAATCCATGCAACCAATTTAATCAAATCCATTATGGCTGAATTAAAGAAAAACAAATTATTTTCTGTTTTCCCCACAATGATAACTACAGCCAATTTTAGTTTGATTTTGCTCAAAACCGAATTTTTGGATTCTCACATCAACAAAAAATATCAAATTCGAGTTGATGCGGTTCATATTTTTTAACTCAACCGTGTTAACAAGAAACACACACACACACTGGGTAACATTCCTCCTTTCAACAAATACTAGTTAAACAAGAATGAAGCTGAATTTTGGGTAGCTAATAGAAAAGGGTTTAGGTTCAATTAGGGGTGTTTACAGCTTTTCATTTTGAGCATTATGAAATGTGTTGATTTGACCCTACTTATCTCTTAGGACCTGTCCACACGCACATTATTTATAATGCCCCATAATTGATGTGTTGAACTTATCATTACAATAATACAAATGGAAGTTCTGGAACTGTTTGAAAGAAATGTATCATTGCAGATAATTTTGGTCTGATAATGGTTCTAGGGGAGAAGGAAACTGTCGACAAAACCAGTACTACTTAACAATCCGAAATGCATCGCTCCTACTTATTTCTGGATCATTGCCGAATCCAGCGGGAACTTTAATTTATTGGCTGTGCACATGATTTTGACGGAATGTTTTGTCATTTGAGCTGTATTTATCACGGATTTAAAACTGTTTTAAAAAATTGGGTTTTGCTCGAATTTCAGATATTTTCATACATTTGAGGACTCGTGCCATTTTCCCATAGGCCCAAAATTTTGTTTACAGCTATGAGGAACCGTTTGAAACTATCATTGTGAAAAGGGGATTTGTTGGAATCAATGTCGAGAAGAAAGCTACTTGCATCCCTATGACATCTTAATGACTTTCGAATAGATTTTGATCATGATTGTATCCTCAGCTGAGTCGGTTGAGCCATTCTTTCTCAGTCGACACAAGCGCACGCACACAACGTTTTTCCAAATAGCGTTTATTCAACTCAAGGGGGCTGAAAGTGACAAAAAAAGAAAAAGTTCAATAAAACATATTTGGGGATTTCGGCAGCCAATTTTACTTTCATGCCACTTAAAATCATCATCATCTTAGGCCCCTTTACCTAAACTTGTGTTTCAAACTCAAATGTAAATAGTCAAATTTTCAGCCAAATTACGTTATTTTCCTTTCCACATGTGATGTGTTACAACGAAGTAAGAAGTTAACGTTTCTACACAGTCAGAACATGGCAAATCAAGAAAAACGCTCAGAGTGGGCTCATCAAACAGTTTTTGTAGAAAATGCTAGTTTCTCGCATAAATTTACTCTGCCTCATGATAAGATGACAATACTGACATTTTTCGTAAGTCTTCATAAGGTCAAGTTTATTGAACTAAATCAAGATATCTAAGTATAGAATTGATGTAGTATTTTTCAAAGAAACGCGTCGCAAACCAACGATACTAGGGGATTAAACTAGCATACAAATCATCAAACCCAATTGTACTTTTACCCTTAAAAATATCAAAAGTTGACTTCACCAGGTCTTTTGAGGGATACAGAGAAAGACGATAAATGAAACATAGGTCATAAATGTGTTGGATTCAATAAATAATTTTAAACGATGAACCTAGGAACATGGAGTGAAATGTGTGTACACAAATGTGATGGAGTAAAAACAATGAACGAACATTTCTAGTTAGTTGCAAACGGTAGCTACTTTTTCAGTCAACTTGAACCATTCAATTACTTATGAAAAATCAAGCGTTACTCGCCTCACTCGCATATGAGTAGAGTCATGATGTACTTGGGTAAGTAACCGCTCAAAGTTTCAAGAATTCCTAGGATGCAATGGGGGAACTGATAACACCGAACTGAAAACATGATTGTCACTCTGGATGCACCCGAATATTTTCTAAAGGATAGCTTCTAGAGCTGCCACACTATACAGAATGAAGAAGTTGAAGAACCAAACCAAGTACTTAATTGTGTTCGAAAACGTTTAGGACAAAAGATTGAAAGGGAAAGTTCAACGGATTAATGTTTTCCAAAGAATTCTACGATTGAAGGCAGGTTTTGAGTATGGTTGCTAAAGCAGAAGACCTGGTTTTCAATGAACAAACCTTATGGAAAATCATCCTTAAAAAAATTGAACGAACGACGAATCTTGATTACTCCAACATGAACAACAGAAGAACAAGGAAATATGATAGTTAGCTAGGTTATCAATCCAGCTTCCTCTTCAGCTATTTTTCAAATTTAATGCAACTCAAGAGTAAATCTTTATAGTTTATATAGCTACCGCTAAAGCTCCAGATAATCGCGAGGGAGGGAGGATTCATTTTATAGAGCGCAACAAGTGTTTCAATTCCTTGTATTGGAATTTTTTCCTGAGGAAATTTCATAAGCTCATTGAGAATACCATATTGTGCCGTGCAAAGAAACGAAAGCCCACATTTCACAACAGGTACGCCTGAACAAATGCTAAAGTGCGGATAAAAATTACATGCCAATTAATTGAAGTAAAATTGAGCTTTCACTGAATTGGCAATGAAAATTCATGAACGGTAATCACTTCTTAGAATTAATTTAACCAAAATAGCAGAGTTCCACAAACCCAACATCAATGAATAATGCTAATAATTTGTAGTGTAGATTTTCCACTTGATCATGAAAACACTGCCAACTCAAATGCTCAAAAACCCAGATGAAGAAAAAATTATGATAATAGTACGGCCAATTTATTCAGTGCTCAGAAACCTACACAGAATAGTTCAGCTTAACAATAATTATAAATGCATGTTCTCATCATCACTGTTAATAGAACAGGTCTCCTCAACAACCAATCTCATAAAATAATCCATTTTAATTTACCGGCTAACTAAAACTAAAACGTTGGTTAAGCGACAGGCTCCACATAATTTGCAGGATACAGGCCAACTCGCCCTTCTTTCCGCCCTTTGCACCAACCTTGTTCATCTTCGTCTTCCAGTTTTTCGAATGTATCGCCTAAAAAACGAAGAGGGGATGATTAATAGTAATGATTGAAAAGTAACGTAGAAACAAACATCCCAAGCAAAGGATAGGAGAAGCGTACCTTGTTTAAATGAGAGTTCATCACTTTCAGCTCCAACGTAATCATACAGTGCTCTAACAGGTATGCCAGGCTCGCCATTGTCAACTAAAACTTCTCCTCCTTCATCCCATTCATCTTCTTCAAAAGGATTAGGTCCTTCATTATTAGGATAATTTCCGTTTCTGACGAAAACCCCAAAATTCATTAATATTGACATAAACAGGCGGAATGAGTTGATTGAAAAAACGCATCAAGATTTCAGAAGTTTCTGTTAACAATGTGACATCAAATTTCTATTCTACGGCAACAACAGTATATTGTAACAATTATCAGAAAAATCACTTCTCAAAACGTTTATTATGCTAGCTGCCAACTCTTGGCGAGTGAGCACAGAGGGAAGGTCAGTAATTGGAAAACCAAATCTTGCTTTATCCAAGGAATTTGAGAGGTTTGAAAATATAAGTCCTTTAATATCGGGAAAACATAAATTACTGTATTCAATATTAACATGATGCTGACGTCTAATAGGAGGATTTAATTTAGGGGATTTAAAATTCCTAGTTGATTTGAATCGCTAAGCATTGCTGATTATGTATGACAGGCATTACATGGAACAAAATACAGACTTCCCCTGCTTCAACATTGGACGCAACAACTAAGCATTCTTGTGATTAACCGATGAAAATGCTTGAAACCCCTTATTATGAGAATGTCACTCATTAGTTCACCCTGCCTGATTAATTTAAGTATGACTCAAGGACTTACAGACTCGTACAGTTTTTTATTTTTTTAAAACAACGTTCCAGTTCAAGTTTGTAACTGCTATTCAGTTTTTCCCCCCTGTACCATTAGCAATTGAGAAAACCCCCAGTGGCCTAATGTATGGTATCCGTGAGCAGCCTCATGTCCTCTCGATTTCACCCCAAGGTCCCATGAAGCCGATGCTCCCTGAAGCAACGTCCCCACCATTCTCACACAAAATGCAAGACAAACTTGATCCTGCCAATAGGCACCCCAGCACTTCTCTGTCCACTTGCCAACCTCCAGCCCAGCTGTGAGGGTCGTCTGCATACAACCTATCACCGCTACACAGGCCTGGCTCTGCAGCTGCACAGTCTTCTTTCCTGTCCTGGTCTACTAGACCACAGGCCTAACACTCACCATATACATCCACGGGAATTCTTGGCTGCAGCCCTCACGTCTTTCCAACCATCTTCTGGACTGCCTACATCACGGATGCAGCCTCATGTGTGAGGCCCATGTGAGCTCTCAAGTATTTCATCTCCTGTTGTATCATTATTGCCCTACACCTGAACCAGAGTTCTTGCATTGTACAAATAACATCCCAGTTCAACTTTGTAAGTGTTATTCAGTTAAATTATATAATACTTCAGAAACATTTACTGTGAATTAGGTTATTAATATTGACCGATTCTACTTTTCTACAGTTCCAGCTAGTTTCTAATGAAAAAAAGAATCAAAATGGTATTAACTATTGCCTTCCAGAAATCAAATGAAATACGGTAAAGTAATCTAAAAGAAAAACTGTGGAAAAACAGTTTATCTAAATACCTAACAAATGAAACCTCTCTGGAAAAATTTTAAACAACAAATTGACGCAATGGAGTGATCGATCAGAATTAATTATTAGAGTGCAAAACTAAGGAAAGAAGAAAACTCTTAAGTCATATTCATAAGCAGCTTTTCCCTCTCTACATGAGGAATAAGTGGTAGAGGAGGCATTCTCCTTCTTCTCCACAGCTTCAGGCAGCCTTGAAGGAACACACGGCCATCAGACTCATTCCATAGTACAACACCAACAACACAAGTCAACAGCTTCTAGTAGGCTCATTCCACCCATTGCATACTAAGAAAATGTCTGTGCCTCACAGCAAATGCGAAGGGGTTCTTTGTTCCTTCGCAACTTCTGCACGCAAAAATGGAGCTAATAGCCGGACTACCAATCTTTAGTTTCCCTCTTGTTTTGTCAATAGAACTGTGAAGAAATTAACCTTCAACTATCACTGTTGGTTCCGAAATTGTCCATTAGGAGCCAACCACCATCAAACCTTGAAGGTGCAGACTAAAAGGGCGCATTTAGTTGTAGGACTGCTTCATGCCCAGAGGAAGCTTATTGACACCCTAGCTCCATACAGAAGCACTCCTTCCATTGCCCATAGAACAATACATCGGACAAATGGCCTCAGCTATTCACCATTAGCCTCCATGTTTTCCTTGTTACTAGCGCTGCTGTCAGTGTGGCAACCCTAGTTTTCCTTATTCAGATCATTACGTCAGTTTCTATCACCACTACATGGTTTCCAAACATAAGGTCTCTGCCTATCTCGGTATTATAAAAGCCAAACTTGGCCAGCTTGTTGGGCCAGTTGCCTTGTTAGGCATCAAATGATGACCCGTATGTGTGACCACAAAACGTATCCCTATGCTGCTCCTCCACCAAACTCTCTAATGTGCTAGCCTGCTACATCCTTGTACCTCCTAAATAAGGCAATTCCTCACCAAAATTTATAGATACTACAGAGTACCAATGATACTCTTGAGAGTGCCAACGATATCAGTATGGTGTCCTAGCAGCAGTGGTTGGTTATTATAAAAAGAGTAAGGTAAAATCAAAATCTAAAAAAAAAAACTTAAAAACTCACAAGGCTGGGCTGCTGGTACTTCGAGCAGTAGCTTTGGAATCCGGAGATTTCTGAAGGTCAGACTCTTTATTATCAGTATCCTCAACCATTTGGGAGTTGGTGTTCACATTATTTGTATTTTTGCGGGTAGAAGATTTGTTGCCAGTGGGAGGATATTCCTAAAAACATCAAAATAACGCATCTCGTCAATACTTAAAGGATTAGGCTAGTTGTCAGTTCTGAAACACTGTACAACTGTCAATGTTGTAACATACAAACCATTAAAAGTAGATACGTCAGAAATGAAGAATAACTTTAATATTTGAATTATGAACAGCCTGTGATGAAAAAATTAATCAACAGGGCCAAAAAAGCCAAAATACCGCAATAAGGAAATGTAAAAATATACATTACAGGTAAATCTTCTCCAACAGGGCGTTGATTTATTAACGTGATGCTTCCAGCAGGGATTGAGTCCTTGGATTTCCCTTTAGCAATGTCACGGAACTCTTCCATATAATCCTAATAGTATTAAGACAAACAGACACATGCATAACACAGCAAGCAACTAACATGCAGATAAGAAATAATAATTACGCATTGAGAAACAAAAATCAAAGTATACAAGTAAGAGAGGTATGAGTTTATGAACTTATCAAAATATCAGTAAAACGTCAAAGATGAGAGCGTGTGAGTGGGGGGACCTAACTATCAACCCAAAGTAAGAGAAAAAGGAAAGATCTTAATTTCATGTGTAGTCGCGACTTTGTAACGACAAAACAAACGTGTGAGAGATCATCGCTGTCAAAATATTCATCATAGGAGGCGAATGTAGCTATAGTAATGGTGGCTATTCTGTTTCTGGGTCTGACTAGTAACCAGTTATGACAATACGACAATACTTGAATTGGTTATATCGTTAACTCATTCAAACGTTATGTGGATACTCATTACTAGGATTACACGAGGGTACATAGAGTGCAAGACATCTCACAACTTTCCTCAGTGCCTCATACACTCAGCTACGGTGAAAATCAAAACGTCTCAATGACCTGAAACTGCTTTTCTGGATTGGCAAAAACTCTGTGTGGGATGGTGCATATTGTATTATGCCTCCTTATGGCCATCCTCGCGATAACTATCCCACAGGTTCGCAAGCGAGCACACACACGCAGACACTCTGAAGATTGCTCACCCATAAAAGAATCGAAGGAAACCCAAAACTCGGTTTTAGCCAGTTGCCAAATTTTCTTCCATATTTCCAAGAGGTAAGGAATATAAAAATGTCAGCACTCACAAGCCCTGGACATTTCCTTATATTGAAGCTGTTTTTGAAGTTTAACTGGGCATGACTATCTGTAAAATCACACTGCTCAAGTCCATTAGGCAAAGGTATTAGCCTCCTTTACCATTAAAGGACCAACAGCACTGCTACCTCTTTCTAAGATCTAATTGTGCTACTAATCAATCCGTTATCAAGCACTCAATGCCCAATGACTTTCCCCTTAGAAGTTACATGTAACTGCTTACATGTACTCATTACTTTATTTTGCCACCTGATTTTCAAAACCTACACATGGAAGGCAGTGATTTATAACACTTTTTTCAAGCATTCTTTATAGACACTAAGACAGTTCAAAGCTGATGAGTTTCATAGTGCCCTACTCAAAAGCTCTCAACCATAAAAAGGAATTCATTCCATGCAAAGACAATGGGCAAAATGATTGGCCAGCAAATAGACATCAAACTTGCTGTTGAAAATCATACTGCTAATCAAAAATGGCAATGTTAAAATCGCAGAATTACTACTGAAAAGGCAATGAACAATGCCATTCAACGAGCTTCAAAGTCTCAGTTATGTTCAATATACAAATCATTTCAGGTGATTTTGATAGCACCCCTACCCTCTTGGTTAATTTAATTAGAAATATCTCGTGTGATGCAAAACTTTCCTCAGCTCTATGAAAATCCTCTGGTTATAATGGGTTTTGCTACTAATTCAATTGATTTTTCATTCAGTTTATTTGAACTTTGTCAAATAGAACATCATAGTGGCAGAAAGTGGTAGCGTTTACAGTCCCAAAACACATTGTAGTGCTCCTACTTGTGCTACGACCATTATTGAGCAATTAGTACACAAAGAATTGAGTTTGGAGTTGAGAAGTTTGAGAGAAGTTTATAAGGAAAAAACCACATAGAATTGGTTTTCGTTGAAACGTTTGGTAATTTATTATATGCTGCTCTCACCATTTTCCCACAGGTGAGAATTTATGGTATTATCATGTTATTTGAAGTTGTCCATATAAAAAATGCAACCAATATCATTAGAGCCGTTATCTAGGGCAAAATATTTAGTGTTTTGATTATGATTAGGTTTACACGATTTTACTTGAACCCTCATTTTGGCATCCTATAGTAACTGCGGGCTAGACATTAGTTTGAGCCTATTCAGTCGACCATTTTCTCTCAACTGTGTTCACAGACCAGTTTCCCAAATCGTGTTTGTTGAAATATCCCAGCATATCTCATAATTTTTCTTGCTGCTTCATAGAGCCAAGGAAAGTAATAACTTGTTGATGAGGAACAATCAAAAGATAAAGTAAATTTAAAAATGGAACATCGAAATTTCTGTTTAGAAATTAGCATTTGGCACATAAAAATAATCTCAAGGTCGAGCAATGGTTGTATCAGCCTGGTTATTCATTAACATATCACGCATTATTAGCATTGTGCTAGATGGCCACAGAAATGTTTGAAACTCTAATTAAGACAATTTAAGGGGGAACACAATTGTGGACAACCAGACATTAAAAAGGCACGTTTACTGAGATCCCTGTTTTAAAGGCATAAGTACTAACTGAACAGCACAAAATGCAACTATATACAGATGTAAGGCTTAGTAACAAATGGAGCGATTTATGAATGTAATATGCAAGTCTTACTTCAAATTGTGGCCAATTCATGGCCATATTAACTCCGTGATTGTTAGACCACCACTTCAGGTCTTTTTCGTGATCTGCGTTATTGATTGTGTGAATGAATTCGTCATAAATGACTGGAAGCCTGTAACAAAATGGGCGATTCATTCAAAGTAGAAAGTAAAAGTAACGTGAACAATAATCAACACCTCACCACAACATGGATACAAGTGAACAATGAATTACCATCCTTAAGAGTTAGCCAATTCTAATATTATCACGTAGAACACATCACATAACTTTCCTCACCCCAATGATTCACATATAATGGCGGTGTATCATGACATTCAAATTCGAGAGAATTGCTAATATTCACGCATCAAAAATGGGCTTCAAATTATCATGTGAATATGGTACTACATGACTTTGAAAAAATGGGATGATATAGGGGTTAGTTGTCAATTAAGAAGACGGAGTTGAGTATTCAATTAAAAAATATGAGGTACATAAACTTACATAGGATTTTGAGAAATGTTCAAGCACTTGTGTAAACAGAACAACGTGGCTTTGAAAAACTGCAGCCGCTCAGCTTCTAGTGCTTGACACTTTTCAAAGACTACTGTCATATCTTCCATATACTTTGGGTTGTAGCTGTTCAGTTCCTGCAGGGCTGCTTCATACTTCTCTTTGAACCGCTGCACATCTTCCTTAGTTTTGTTCACTCGCTCTTGCATTTTCCTAACCTGTAAAAACATGAATTGCTTGATAATAGCACTGGTAATTGTAATTAGATCTATTCAATGTTGCAAAAGAGATAAGAGAAGTTAGTGCGTCTTTACCACAGTTTGAAGGTTACCGGTTTGACAAGGTTTTACATCAAGTTAGGAAGTAAGAAACAATAATAATAACTATCACATATAATCTTTACAACATCATTGATGTCACCATACTCCTCCGAATAAATTCACGTAACCCACCATACCCTCACAAATGAATAGTAAGCATAGTCCTGTGGACGTAATTAGCGTGAATTGCTTTTTTTAAAGTGATTTTTGGAGAAACAAAAGTGACTACAATTGTGTAAGTACAAGGAGAAATAGTCAAGGGAGACAGAGAGTGAGAGAGAGCAAGATAGAAAACAAGAGTTTCTACCAGCAAGGGTAGTCAGGGCACACCCAGCCCTATTTGGGAAATGTGTTAACTGTCAATTGTATTGACCAACCACGCGTAAATGTTTGTAAAATATATTGCAATAAAAATGATCTTACTTGATCCATCGACAGACTGCTATCCCCACTGGCATTACGTTCCTGATTAGATGCAGATTTTTCCGTTTTACACGCACCGTGATAGTCGCTTTTGGCTTTATTCACTTTTGCTAGGAGCTTTCCCCATGGCTTTTGAGCCTTTTTAAAAGCATCTTCCAGATCCTTCCTCTCTTTAATATGCATCAGTGACTGAAAACAAAGTGATACAAACAATGAAATTGTGGCGTGAAGCTGATACAGGAATGATCAATGCCTAATCAAAAAATAGTCAACAGCAGTATGCTACAGGTTTAATAAGACATCGTAGCTTTTTTCCATAATTAGAGGCTTGTCATTCTATTTGATATGAATAAAACTTTCATTTTGAAATCCTTATAAGAGCGTATTTTCATGTATCATAGAACCAGCTTCAGAAGTCGGAATCTGCCATTCTCTCTAACAGTGCGAGAAAAACATTAGAACCAACTAAATGTTCCTTCTGAATTCAATTACACCAAACTCCCCAATAATTTTCTATTTCTATTATAGTCAACAATGTATTTATCACAATAACACCAAACACCTATTTTTAATCTGATACTGGTATTATTACGAAAATACTTATTGTCATACTTCATTATCAAACAAAAAGAAGGTTACATATCATAATTTTGTATTACTATCCCCCCCCCCCCCACACAACCTCATTTTATAAACTTTGCACAAGTATGGTATGCAACTAGACTGGAAGCTGAATAGAACGAAAAAAACAATCAAAAGTGAATCACTTGTATAAGGGTGAAATTGTAGTAGATAAAACCTTAATAAATATTAGTTGCGTTAAAATGTTACTTTGTGGTACGTATCCTTTTGCCATGATTTGATGCTGTGTATCACTTCACTAGTCAAATCATCACGGATTTTGATATGCAGGTCATTAAGGCGCTCTGCTTCCATGAGAGCGCCTTTCCAGGCTGCCTCAGAGGTTCCATACTCAGGGCCTAAAACAAAGATGTTAAAAATTATCAAAAGGAACATTAACATTTTAGAAAACACTTCAGTTCTTGAAATAATAAACGAAGGATTCTGGAAGACTAGAGAGCTCACATATTGGTTTCATAATCACCTACTTAAATTCATATACTTCACTTGAGTGCGCATTGGACACACTCAGCATACTAAATGATTTTGCAATTTTGTTAAATTGCCACAAAAACACATTTCCTGAGAGCCCTTCCACGCTTATTGAATTTCCATTAGCCTTATTTACTTTCCTTGGCTCTACAAAGTAGAAAGGAAAGCTATGTAATCGGCTGAAAAAATTTTCTTGAGTTTTCTTCAGATCTTTACGTTTCAGACCCTCCTCGAAAAACACTATTTGGGAAAATGGCCTGTGTGTTTGTGTGTCAGTCTGTGTGCGTGTATGTGAACGATTTTTAGAGAAAACGACCGTATCAAATCAGCTCAAACTTGATATCTCGCCCGCTAGTTACCATGGGACGCCAAAATAAGGATATGAGCAAAATCCACTGAAAGTTAACTAGTATGATAGTGCATAGTGATCGAAACACCAATTTTTTTTTCTCAAAAATGGCTCTAACGATTTTGATTAAATTTTTATATTGATAGCTCTCGATAGGGCAATTATACCATAAAATTCCCATTCGTAGGAAAATGACGAGCACAATAAATTATCATCATTTTCGACGAAAAGCGTTTTTAGCGCGGTTTTTTCCTTATAAACTCCGCTGGAATGTTAATGAAATGTTTTTAAAAAATTGGTATTGTAGTCCAATCCAATACCTATGGGGTGAGTGTTTAAAAACGCTCATGAGATACATGGGGCTCACTCCAGAAATTTCTGAATTATAACTACCGCCGTTTCGCTTACTACCAGTTCCAAAAGTTTTCACCCAATAACTCTGCAAAAATAATTACTATCCTTCTTCAAAAATTTTGTGTTTACAGCCTCATTAATTATCTGTCCACCGATTGCTCAATAATGGTCCTGGAATGAGTACGAGCAGCACAATAAATTCTGGAACTGTAAGTGCTGCCGCTTCCTGCTGCTGGAAGTGTTGTTTGACCAAGTTTAAATGAACTGAGAGGTAAATGAATTGATTAAATAGAATTAGCCATGTACAAAGTGAGTTGATGTAGAGCTAAGGAAAGTTGTGTGTTGCAACACACCAGATATTTTTATTGATGAAGCCAACACACCATAGCAACGTACGATTAATCATACAAACACGAACAAAATGTTATATAATTGATAACTAAGGTGTTTAGTAATTGGCTTCAAGGGAACACAAAACCTCAATCTCTCTCTCTCTTGATCTCCATGCGATCTTCCTATCACGGCTGATCTGACGAAACAAGTCGTGGAGATCAGTTGTCTCTTTATTATCGTTGTTGCCTGGTCGATATTAGGCAGCGTTTACAACCCGTTTTTCTGACCCATCAACGATTTTGGGCGAAACAATCGACATATCACCACAGCTACTCCTCTCGACTACGGAGACTTTTCGATTTGGTTTTTTTTGTGATTTTCCCGGAGTCGGAATTATTTTCGAAACGTGCACGTCCGATTGTATAGTGGCCAGGTTTGGGTACCCATTTTGTCTATTTCCTTGTCTAAGATTGATTTTTATTTCACAACTAGAGCGTTCTTTTCAGTTTTGTAACCCTTTGTTTTAGTTCTATTATTTTTTCATCATTATATTTCCTTTACTTGATTTCCTTTTGTTACTCCCCCATTGTCTATATATTTTTGTGAGCCGTGAGTGCTGATTGTAACCAACTGAGGTTCACACCATTCATTGTGTTTCGTCTTTATTCAAGCAATACAGTTATTTCTCAATATCACACGACAACAATTAGCCCCATCAATCCTGAAGTAATAAAAGGGCATAGAATGACCAATCACCTCTCAAGAAATCATATGAAAGTAAATGATTTTAATTATCAAGGAGAAATCCCAATATGGAGGAGCAATTATAGAATTTTTCTTCTACCAGTCACAACTAGTCTAGTAACTTTCCTGAAGAGAAGCATTGACAGAAAAATAAGTTACTTAGAGCGCACACAGAACATTGGCAGCTAGCCCTACTATACCATGTGGAAATTATGGGAAGCAATAATCAACGTTCATTTAAGTAAAATACCTTTTTCAATTAGATCGTTCCATTTTCTGGACCAGCTTTTCAAGCTTTTGGCATAATTTTTCTCAATGTCAGCCCTCTCCTGAACTAAGGAAACCAAGTCAGTGCACAATTTATAACCATCTTCAATCCTTTTTGTGGTTCTTTTGTAATTCCCAGGCTCCCAAAAGCTGTCACTACTGGGAGTCAGTATTGTATCATCACTATGATGAGACATAGTAATGTTGCTGAAAGTATCCTGAAATTAAAACATTAAATTACACAATATATACCAGAGAGATCTATGAACTTATTAATAAACCATCATAAGGAGTATAAATCAATACCATTAAAAAACTCATAATTGGATACTATAAATTATAAAATGAGGAGCTGTAAAGCAAATGAAAATTAATCTTCATTTATGTGATTCATTTTTCGTTGATAATTCGTGGGCTCACTCAACCAAGCCTGTGCATGATCTGTTTTCACACGTAGCATGGATTTACAATCCCTGATGAGATAAAAAAAGAAAAATTGTACGGTAATTGTTAGATGTACCGGCATTTTCTTACTTGGTTTCTGGAAGCTCTATTTTCGAATATTTTTCATCACGATTACACAACCACGCTTGTATTTGTTCAACTAACCGAGGTAAGTTTTCCCCTGGAACACTCCACATGCCTCAGCCTACTGGCCGGTGTTTATTTAACATTGTTTTGGCCGAGTTATTTCCACTATAATTGTGAACAAATAAGTTATCATTATATCAATACACAATAATGTGTAAAATGTATAAATACACGAAATTGTGTCTTCTGGTAATGTAAACAGTATGGAAGGTTATCAAGGTTCACTCAGACAAACAATGGGCTGCCCCAATTTTCAGTTTCTGTCCCAAATCGAAGTTTCCGGAAACACTAAATATTTATCTTTGCAATCAACCAAATAAAACTGTACCCAGATCCTTGAAAATAGGACGTTAGAAAATGGTCGTTGATTGCCAAAAGGACGTTTTTTTTCTGTAGGGAGAGTGAACATAAAATTGAAAATTAACAAAATTCACATTTCTGTTCCTGAAGGACATATCCCTAGCAGACTGCAGATCTTCATTCACCCGCAGCACACTACCAGCTATGGAAGACACACTCATCCAACAAGTGTGTTCACTTTTGACAACTTCCACTCAATTGAAATACTTGAGGGATTTCAAGTTTGCACCCATGCTTTTATGAATGGTCATTTTGAGATTGTAAACGCCTAGTTTTGAGATCTCCGTCCTGTTAAAAAGACACCAGCTCCACTGCCATCTAGGTGTGGTAAATGCATGATAAGTAGTTGTCAAACAGTGCCCACACACGTGGTTTATCAGCCTGTACTGACTGACTTCATAGAGAAGTAAGATGTGCTCAAGTTGACAATAGTTTCACGGGGAGTAGCTTTCAAACTGTTGAAATTGAAAGGCAATTCATGCAAACATCGCACATCACAGCAAGAGTTACATAATCATGTAGCAAGTGTATAAAGGAAGTTTGGGAAAATGTAGGCATTCAACCATGTGAATTAATCAAACTCAGCTGTACAGAAACTATACCAAAGGAGGGAAAAACACATCCCTCCTTTCAAGTTTTCATCAAATTTTCTCGGTGTGGTCTGTAATATGTGTCCCTACGACAAGAATTGTGAAAACGCTGCAAATTATTACACAATGGTTTATTATTCTCTTGCACAGCTTGACGTAGTCTCACACTTCCGAGAGCCATCCCATTCGATTCAACGACGAAAAATACCAGTAAACCTGACAAAACTGCAATGGATCGACAAAAACTAAATATTCTAGGCACCCATAGGTACCTGCAGGCAATTGGCACGATGTTGCGAGTCAAACTGGCGTGTGATTTTAATGAGATGGACGGAAAGGAGTGCAAATTAGTAGACTTTGGCTCATTATAATTACTGTGATTTCACTATTTCTGGTCTAGACGCAGTTGTACACCTCCAAGAATTGTTTCATTCGATTCATCATCTAAATATACCTAGAAAACGATACTGATAAAGGCGTATTTGCGATCTAAGTACCGAAATTTCGTTTTTGTAATTTTGTTAACCATCATTGGCCCGTAACAACCATGGGCTTCGTTCGATCGGATTGCCAACCAGCTGGGCACAACTCGATACCAAATGAGATTTTTGTGGGATAGAGCAGAGTTTTTGGACCACGTTAAAGGCACAACATGGCCAGGACCGAGGATGGGCATTGCAGATTTCGAATACCGATGTCTTGAAATGTAAAGTATCCAATTGGGGGGGGGGGGGGGGGTTAATTATGGAGTTGTACTTTATTCGCCTCATTTTTGTGAGACACCAAAACGAGATTATAACCCGGCTTCCCAATAAGCCAGCATTTAGGGAAATTCCCCACTACTCAATAGTTATCTGACGAATACGATCGGGATGGTGGAATTCAAGCAATTTTTTGAACAAAAAAATATTCGAAATGGGATCCTGCCTGGAACTTGGCTTTTGGGGCACCCTTTTCAAGTGGCCTAGTGGACACTGACTGCAAGCGATATGCTCAGATGAATGAATAAGCACACCAAGATTTTGTCTTCCATAAATCTTCCCGAAGACATTGATTGAACAGAATATGGGGCCAAAGTGAGTAGTCATATACAGACAAATGATTGAATTCACGTAATGGCGAGATAAATAGCGTTCTGTATCACACGTAATATTGACTGTCAAGGCAATTCAATGACATGCTATATCATTCGTTCAACACATTTGTTGGTACAGAAAGATTCATGGAGAACTAAAAATTGTCACTGGTTAGTTAAACCTTGAGGGCCAGTTGTCAATGTCATGTGCAGGCCCGAATAAGTCAATTCTTCAAATAACTCCCAATGACCCGCTCATCAATTCACTTTGACGGCCGTCTAGCGCTAGGTGTCAGTCATCGGCATTTGATGAGTTGATCGACAATCCTGCGATTTCCACTCATCGAATATTATTGACCAACGACTGCTAATTCAACATTTTAAGGAGAGAATTGATACAATAGCCCTGATTGTTAAATCAATATCATTGAAGCCATTTTTGGGGAACACAATCGTTATTCAGATTGAGCTATGGCATTCACTGTGGAAAATCTATATATATTCAAAAGTAATACATCAGCATAAAAAAAAAAAAGATGAAGATTTTTCTTCAGATCTTCATCCTTCAAGGGTTACTGAGTTTAAAAAAAAACACCACTGGGAGGAATGGTCTGCGTCTGTGAACGAAATAGAGAAAATGGCAGAACCAAATCCGCTCAAATTTTACATTTAGCTCAAAGGTTACCATGGGACGCCAAAATAAGGGCGTGAGGAAAAGCGACCCAAAACTAACTGTAGTTATTAAAGCGATCAAAACTAATTTTTGTCTTCTCAAAACAGCTGCAACGATTACACTTTTTGTATAGACAGCTCCAGATAACACTACAATACCGTGAAATTTTCATGAGTGGGAAGTTGACGAGAGCAGCGCAATAAATATCCAGACATTAGGACGAAAATCGATTTAAGCGCAGTTGTTTTCTTCAACTCCGCTCAAATGTTACAAGGACGTTCACAAGGATCAAAAGTTATGGATCGATTAATAGAACACATGGTGTAAGCTTAATGAAAATCGTTGCTCCCATTTTCGAGAAAAGCTCGAAAATCATTCGCTCATCATACATTCCCTTCTTTCAATAGAAATTACCATTATCCTGGTTTGCGATTTAGAAAGATAAAATTGGGGCTCAATCGGTTCAAAGCAGTTTCTAGCCAAGTTGAGGGTGCACACTCACACAGATGTAACGCACGTACTATAGTTTGGTTTTCCAGATTCAAGAAAGGGCCGCAAGAATTCACTTCGGGCGAATTAGTGTTGACTTAGCCTAAACAATTTGGACGATGACCACCGCCGCGATTTACCCCCTGAGTTAAGGAAGGCACGCATTTGAAAACGTTTGAACGGCCAGATCGACTTATTTAATAAATCAATATAATTTTGAAAGTATATTCACAGAGTGAGTTAATTTGAAATATCTGAAACGTTTTGTCGCCTAGTCGGTGACGTAGATACTTCAGACATGCGATAGGCGAGTAAACAACTGAGAGACCCCGGATAAGTGGGCATTTGAAATGAAAAGTGAAGACTGTGGAAGGAGACGTTAACGAAATCAATAAGGTTAAAACAGGGCAGTAGAGAGGCGACAGATTAGGGCAGAGGTGCGATAAGGCTTCGCGAGAAGCTGTTAAACCGCCATGTACCTGAATCATGACAATAATGAAAACGAGAAACCCACTCGGCTCTGATTACAGCACACGATACGTCGACGTTGCCTCCTGCTCATTTTCGGCAACGATAAAAAATTATTAGGTACAACGACAACGTTGAGAAAACTGATAAATCCTCCTGGAAAAACGAAATGGCGCTAAGACGAAATGTGAAATACCTACGCACCTTATCTTTCGCTTGAAAGATGAGTTCAGATAGCGGAGATTCGGTGTTTGTAATTCACAGGAAACTACGTCTGAAGGTGCGATTGAATCAATCTGTAGTTGGTAGGTTGACGTAAGCAGCGGTCGAGAGATACGAAGAGCCAGCGTCAGATGCAGTTTACAGAATGATCAAATTGTTTGATGTTCGGCTCTTATCGAAAAAAGGCTTGTAAAGGGAACCAAATCCTTCAAACGAGATACAACTAGTAACTCAATTCAACTAAGTAAAGTTTACAGTACCTGATAAGAAGTTCAATATAACGTCAATTTGAGGGCGACGGCCCGATCTCGCCTCTCGCTGAAGGTCCTCCGTAAATTGGCACAAATTAACCAACACGCCCTCGACATCAAATAAAAATCACCATCGTCCGAACGAGGAGTGCGAAAGGTGTCAATTGCGAACTATTTGACGGAATTAACCTACCGACCGAGATATCAATAGAAGAAAACCAAACCAAGTAAAAGAATGTTAGCTATGCAACGTACATGACAAATGAAACAGTTAGAAACGGTGTTACTTGATCACCACGGAGGAGGAAAGTAGCAAGTTCTCACCACATCGTCACACGCTGGAAACTTGATCGACGGAGTATTATAACTATATCCTTACTACTCCCACCAACCTCTGGTGATTGCGGTTTGTTCTCCTTGGAAATTTCCATAAAGATACGTTTAAGCACTTTACGATCCAGAGAATGGGTTCGAGCGGGGGAGCAGGTGATGTAATAAAATATGAGGGTAATCAATCTTTATTTTAATATACACAATAGCTAATAAACTACCTTCAAACATTTTGGATGAATTGCAGTGTCCTCAGATCGTGATGTCAGAGGCTTCACTACAATTTCCGTTAGAACACGTAATTGGTGAAGAGAAAAATTAACAGTTTAATTCTAAATGCCAATAATGACTTTTTACAAAGTTCAGGTGAAAATGGAGCTGTGGCAACGCTGCTAGTATATGAGGCTTTGAAACAAAGTCCCTGATGTCCAGGTCTAGACACTGCAGTGACCTACAGCCTGAACAATGTCAGCCATCATATTAGGTGCTAAGATCATGACTTTGCTCTGAAGATACAAGAGTCAATATGTTGTAAAACTCGCGCAAGTTCAACCGCTAAGCTACTCACAAGGTTCGATGATATACTCACAAATTAAGAGCGAACGTTGGTGCATAGATACTGAGACAAACGTGAAGTACTTAAGGGTGATAGTAAGTTAAGATGTCAAGTGAGGTTCAAAGTTTCCAAGTTGCGACCATCCTTGTTTACTCGATGACATTTTTTGGTGAGGTAAGGTCAGTAGACAGATCAAACTCCAAACCAGTGCAGAAGTTGTCATTCAGTCATCGTGGTTGCGAAATAAGATATGTAAGAACATATAAGGTATATAAGTAAGATGTTCATATTACACGATATAATCAAGACGTGAACAGGATTACGTCAAATGACCTGAAGAACTTGATGGCAAGGCGAGGATTTGGGCAAGGTATCTAGTCATTCAAAGTGAAAACATTAAATGAGGAAGTATTGAATGAACACAAATGTATGAATTTAGGTGAGCGGACGACTCGTTCATTGTTCAATGAACTTAACCAGACGGTCACACCTCTACTTGCAGAAAGTATAAAGAAGAGGAACAATCGAAAAAATCGATCTTCAAAATCGATCTGTAGCTTTGTTGTTTCGATCGATTACGAAAAGTCCTAATGTTGTGTTCGCGATCTTGAGCTCAACAGCTGACGGGGTTGTCAATTACGTATCCGTCGTTAATTAAATTGTTTCTATTGATGGCATTTTAGTTTGTTCCTTGCTTGGTCTGTGTCCGCGGCTCCTAATCTTTTGCTGTTTCAATAGCTTCTCTTGACATCAGAGGTATTTCTCTTCTCAAGATGCGTTTTGCGTATATTTTTATCTCGTTTTTGCACACAAATAGTTGGTCTAATTTATCATTCAGTGCCTTGGCTGTTTCTATGACATAAATGTCGACGTTTATTCTATTTCACGACGTTATTTCGTCGCATCGTTCAGTTTCCTTGTCTTGTACGCCCTAATATGTTATCTATTCCACTTCAAATGTGTGAATAAAACCAGCAGAACACTCGCGTGTCAGCGGAAAAGCGGCAAAATAATGTTATAATGCCCTTAGAGTTGATGGTTAATAATAATCTTGTCATTCGTGCATCAACTGTTTTGGTTGTCATCGGGGATTTCGCCTTGTACTGCTCAACGAATTGTTTACATGGTATTCATAACCAAAGAATAGCAAGTGGGAGCTCAAATACGAATAAAAATCAACTACTGACAGTACCATTAGCTGCCTTGTCAGCCGCTAATACAACCGACGTTCAGTTTTCACTTTTCTTAGCCCTTCAAAGTAAGATGGAAAGTTACGTAATGGGTTGTTTGTGCGTCTGTAAACACGGTTGAGAGAAAATGGCCGAACGAAATCAGCTCTAATGAGATTTTTTACCGTTGTGTAAACATGAGACATCGAGTCATGGTTTTGAGTTAAATTAAAACAATCTGGAACGGCGCAATCACACCTTTTCTAGCCCTGACGTAAATTCGATAGTATGGCATTTATTAAGAGTCTTTGTCTTTGGCTGGTTTCGCCGAAAAAATAGCGAATGAAGCAAAGGTAATAAACGTACTCTAAAACTTGAATAAAAATTGTTAGAGAAAATTTGGAAAATTATTTAAACACCAGTAACAATAATTTTATTGTTTGAAGATTCAAATTTTCTGCAGCTTTAGGACTTCAATGGATGGTTTGTGAAATAGTTGTGAAGGATAAAACCGCTGCAACTTATAACACAACCGTTTATTATTATCTTGCACAGCATGATTGGGACCTATCCTATTCAATCCAACGTATAAAAATATTGAGAATATAACGTGGTTATATCAGGAATCTGGTGTTTGTAGAGCACTAACGACATGAAACATGGCCACTATAATGGAACAGCGAAATTTGACATTTTCCAGGCAACGTTAAGCAACATGTACAAGGCAGCGAGAGGAAATGAGTGCAGGCTCGGAGGAAAATATAACTTTTGCCAGAATTTCGTTTTTGGTTAATTTTTTAAACCATTTGTTGTCATAACAACCATGAGTTTCATCTGATCCAATTGCTAAACAGGGGGACACAACTAGATACCAAATAGAATTTGGATCATAAACGTCGGGTGTGTTAATAGTTTTGCCACATTCCACAGATTTCCATACTTGCGAGTGAGTGTCTTCTTGGAAAGGAAGTACTCACCCCTCGCAGTGGTTTTCTACCCTCTGAAGGAGTAATTGCTAATGTAAAATGAAATGAATTGATTTTCTGACTCACTACCTACCTCACTGGTAGTAGTGGATACCAGTTTTCTGTCTCCACCTATTCTTATGTAGCGGCAAAGCCGTTTTTCCCATCATGAGAGTACTCACAGTGTAGCTGAATTCCTCTCCAGGGAATCAAACACTTCTGTGCAACTGTGTAGTAAGTTTCCCTTCTCAGGGCACTAGTCACACTCTTGTAGATGGTAGAGCTGTTTTCCCTATGGGGGAAGTACGCACTCCTCACTGATGTAAATGAGGCCTATATTGCACATATGATTACTGCCCAGTCTATGTTTAGTGTTAGTAAAACGTTTGTTAGAAATTGAATCAAAATCGTTACAGCTATTCTTGGGAAGAGTGCAAAAATCCCTCATGTTAACAGTTCCTCCCCAGGATTTGGTTGCTCCCAAATCTTCGGAACAATTTGGTGAACACCCCACACACTCAATTGCAATTCTTCTCTTACCTTAAGTTGAGGTTAGTTATAATTAGAGCATGAAAGCTAGATAGTGATTCGATATATCATCAACACAGAGCCATCACAGGCACTTCGGTAAACAATTAGCATTGTGTGACTCGCTCAAATTTGTCAAGAGGCAGACTCGTGCAAACACGGTTTTTGAAAACCGTTTAAGCTGGTTGTACGCATTGAACCCTTTCGGTTATCTTTGCTTTTGATGATATCAGAACGTTATTTTGTCAGTTTTATGACTCGAAATCCGGATTTTTCACCTATACACCACCTTTTACTATTCTGTTTGTTAATAACCTTGAATTCAGTCAACATTCATCGTTCTCTATGTTTACCCTCTGCATATTCCTGTTTCAGGCACCCTAATCATGGCATTTAGACTGCTAGTGCGTGTAAATGTGAACCGCTTCGGTCATTCTAGAAATAAGGTGAGGAACACAGAATTTACTACTAACATTTCCTAATTATTATTTCTCGCTGCTTGTAATATTATCTGAGGAACCCAACCTCACTGGAGAATGTGATATTTACATTTTATAAGGCGGCAAGTCAAGCGTGTAAATCGGAATTTCCTCTCCTTGGACAAACGATCATTAACTCAAACATTGTTTCCTTGACTGCTCCAATGTTGAGTATCACTAGTTTATTATTTATTGCAGTACATTAATTTTTTATTTCGGGTTTCAGTTTGATTTCAGATTACCTTCACAACAAGTTGGATTCCTGTCTACCTACATGATTAATAAGAATATTGAGTTGATGAGTAATGATAGATTCGTTCCATCAAAATCCCATAAAGTGTTTAAAGATGACTCAAAACCAATGATTGTATTGCTTACTTGGCTTTTGGCTCGGAAGAAACATGTTATGAAGTACTGCGATGTATACCTCAAACAAGGTTGTAATGTGATGACTGTTTCAATCACTCCATGGCAATTTTTCTGGCCACTTACTGGTTCTCAGGTAACATATACCATGTAGTAGCTTTTTAAATCATTATATTACAAAAAAAGGTAGAGGTACATTTTCAAAGCATCATTTTGTGTCTGATCGACAGTATACTGCTTATTTCGCATTGCTTGCCTCAGTTTTAAAGTGGGTTTTACTTAATTTTGTATAGTGATCCTCACCACACATATAACCACAACTCGTGCCATTTTCAATCTTATTTAATCAAGTTACGAAGATTAGCCACGGGCATTGTTTGTTCTAGTATTATCTAATCCCAACAACCTGGGTCACCTGGTGTCTTGAGATAGACAAATTCTTACAAAGCAGCCAACTTTCATGGTTTTCAGAAAATTTCAATTATTGTATGGATTAGAGGAATGCCAAAGGAGCGTTAACTTTAATAGGACTTGAAACAACATTTACATACACCGATTTGTAAAATCAATGCCTTAATGCATTCCTGTTTGAATTTGAATTATGAAATCTCCATGGATAAAATGAATTATGCGCTAGAGAGGTCTTCTATACAACTCAGTTCATAGTGCAGTTCTCTCGTGCATGTTCATGTGTTTTTGTTGAAGTCAAAGGTATTAATAAGGGGGAGGAGGGGCTACTTAAATAATATTTTTTAAATTTCGAATGCCTCATTTTTCTCTAGCCCATATATATGCTTGTGTGTGTTTGAGGACATGCTAAAATCAATTCCATAAGCTATGAAGTAAATATTCACCCTTACAACACAAACCTACCTAATGTGTTCAGGTTTTCTTGCGTGGTGAGTGAATCATCAGTATAAATATTATTGAAAATGCCACCGCCTGATCAACTTGTGTGATCTATACTCAACTATCACAAAACTTGCAAAATACATGGAAGAAGGTAATTCAGTGTCCAGTAGTATTACCGAATACTTTTCTGTGCAAGTAGACGTTCAATCGGGCGATTCAACTTTGTTATATTGTATCTTGTTTTCCTTCTTGTTACAAGTTAATAGCGCGTTAATTTTTCAATATGAAGACCCTAAATGTAATTTGAACTCTGTTTTAGGTGGTAGCTAAACAGTTGCTTGACTATTTGGAGGAAAATTGTGAAAGACAAAAACAAATTGTCCTTCATGGGTTTTCAGTTGGTGCATACCTTTGGGGAGAAGTGTTGGTGAGGATGAATTCAGATTTACCCAGGTACCGACCATTAATTGATTGCATAAAAGGACAAGTATGGGATTCAGCTGCAGACATAAGTGAGATATCGAAGGGGCTGCCTGCTGCCATGTTTCCGAAGAATGCATTTCTGCGATCAACCATTGAAAAATATGTACAGTAAGTAGATTGCATTTTTTTTTTTTTTTAATATCAGTGATTGTTGTATTGAGAGGGATTCAACAGCTTATGAGACATTGGCTGGGTGCCAAAAGCCCTTGCAGGAAATTATTACAAAATGGGTTTATCAAAAGCAATGCTTGCTGAGTCAATTATCCTGCATGTGTGGATTTTCATTGAGTAACAGGATTGTTTATGTTGGTAAAAATGTAGTAGAATCCCACATACGTGGCGTGGAGTTTTTCAATCTTGGTGCTTGTTTCGTAATGTTTGGTATTTAATGTTTACTCAGGTTTTCTCTTGATAGGTATAAGTGTGATCAAATAATTCAAATTACTACTTTAATAATTTGTTTTCAAGTTATTTGTCGAATTAATGAGTAAAATGAAAAAATGAGTGTCCTTCCATAATATTTAAAAAAATGTAGAGATGTTAACAACATGGAGAAAGCAGCTCACATTAGAGAAGTACTGATTAGGAGGATGGCATAGGGTGATTAGGGGGTTGACATCACATTAGTGCATTAGCTTACCCTTCTAAGGAATTGGCTCTGAGGGTTCCAATAGCTGATGTAAAAGAGTCATTGAGATCTCACAAAATGAGATCAGGAGTAAACAGCGCAACTTGGTTGCAAATTACGTTGTGCCCTTGAATTTCATCAGGGCCCCCTACACTGTTTCAACTCAAATTCTCCAAAGATTAAGGCATTTACCAAAAGACAACCTTCTCTTCGATTGCTGAAGAGATGACTCCATTCAGGGCCTATCAATACTACTCGGCATACCCGTTGAGTCATACCTCCCAGAGCTGCAACAGAATTAGCCCTAACAAACGCGAAAATCAAGTTAATTGGTACCTTCATTACTTGAAAGAACAAGAAGACAATTCAAACTCGTTATAATCAAGAAGAACTTAATTCATTCACTTCGAATGAATGAAGAAAGGCGTTTTCTACCTTCCAATAATTGTAGCACCTGACGCAATGAAATGTTTTCACCAAAGCGAAGGGAGGTAGATTCCTTCCCCAGCGATCTCATTTACATTCCGGGTAAATATTCAATCTTTACATAAACCATGAAACGGAAACATTTTGTACAATTTAGTAAAGTTCTTCAGTTAGTCATCTGAGTTTGATCATCTCACTTCTGAAATTCATAGATCCCAAGGGGAGAAGAGCAAACATTGAAAACATGAAATCAGATTGCCTTTGAAGAGTGGGAAACACTAACATGAAAAAAGATTTGTTATGAGATTCACAAGACTTTGGATTACATCAGTGGGAAAATATCTTCCTTTGTGTCACATAAAGGGTTAATTCGTAACTTACATGCATGAGACATTTGTAACTACAAGGTAATTTTCAAACGCTGACTGCCCACATCTGGGTTACACACACAACTGTCTGTGTTTATGCACGCTTGTTTCGATACAACCATTGTAACTACCTTTATTACATAACCTACTTGTTTTACTATATTTTTGTCTTTTCATTCTTGTACTGCTTCCGTTTCCAACTCATTTTATACACTGAAAAAAATCGCTTCCCTCACTTTCCACGTCCTTTTGTCTAATTTTAGCTAATCCCTGATTCAAATCCCCTATGTGATTTAGTCATGCTTTATTTTAAACGTGCACTAATTTCTCAGCTACCATCTGAAAACCTTCTATGACGTTGCTACTCAACACTATGTGCGATCAAGCCAACTTTTTCATACAACTCCCGTTCATGCACCAACTCTTGTCTTTGTCTCGAAGAATGATCCTATTGGTTCTGTTGTTGCAAATGAAAGTTGTAAGGAGTCATGGGAATCAATTGGAATGAAAGTAAGATGGTTCATCACTTATTGGACAAGTTATCATACTATTTAACCGCTAGCTTTATTAATGATTAATTGCTGCCAGCGAATCTTCAATTATTTTTGGAAAACGCTCATCAGATTTCTCTTTTTAGGACCCGAGTCTTGTAATTGCCATTTCCATGTTTTATCCGTTGAGTTATTTCTCAATTGAAAAGAAAGAAATCTAAAACAAGATCGAATTAGAAAAAAGGTGGGAAGGATGACAATTTTTTCCAGGTGTTCCCAAAAGCCTAAGCCTACAGAGCTTCGAACCTAGAGGCTAGAAATATTTATTGGACGTTGAATTCACTACCAAACTTCATCATGGACAAAAATAAAACTTGGATGTAGAAACTTAGAGAAAAGTAGTAAACAGATTTGGGAACACAGGTAAAATAATCAAAAAACAATGAATACCAGATGTATATAAAAACTAAAGTTAATATCGACTGTAGTCTACAATGTGTACACGAGTTTCATCACAACTACAAAAATAAAAATGGATGGTCTGGATTGTCAGCGACTTAATGAAGACACTAATGAAATAAGATCTTGAAGATGATAACCTTCCTAAAAGACCCAAAATTCAAGCTAAATGAAGGAGACTAAAATAAGTAGGAAAGTGTGCACAGGTAAAGGCGCTAGCTACTGTCAGAAAGGGGACCAGTATGATTCCTGGAGTTATCCATGGAGGATCTGAATCAAGAGAGCAAATCACTGACTACGACTCAGCAAAACAGGCTTTGAGGTCCCCTGAAGACGGAGTTCATTGAAAAATGGGCAGTCAAGTTGAGGCACTAATGGGCTAAGGATTGAGAGCAAAGAGCTCAAGTAGATCTTCTCGTAGCTGGTACACACGAGATGAAATCACACTGTCGGGGGCAACTGATGCTAACAACTCGTTGCATGTTGGAAGAAGTATGAATATTTCCACAGTTTTTCAGATTAAGAACATTTTAACCCCATATTGCGGGTATTATTAGTCTTATCATTCAATTTTTTCCAGAAGGGGGCTTGGTGTTATTGAAAACTGGTGCACTTTTTATGCCTAAGTGCGCTTGTGGTTCATTCATTATTTTACAATCGTTGATTGATGTAGGATACAGCAAAACAGGTTTTTAAAACAAAATTTTCAGTTCTTTATTGAGGCTCAAGGGTTTCTTCACACCACTCAATTCCCTATTTTTTTGGAGGTGGCATACCCACTCGTTGATTGAGATAGTCCCCTGCACAAACTTCTCGCTTGTATTGAGCCACTCATCGACTTAAAAAGGGTCAATCTATTTTCCATTTTAGGTCTGTTGGCAGTGCTGGGAAAAATCACGACACGTCTCACATTTGATTCTTCACAGAGATGTGTACTTAAAAACTCTCTACGCATTTCTAACTGAGGTTCTCGAAGGGCAAGACGAATTGTCTTTGAAAATGTGTAACAAGATTTGAGGAGACCCTATATTCATTTACTGCAATAATTACCATTTCATGTATTTATTTTTGTACTTTATATAATTTCTAGATCTAGTTTTAATCACTTTTATACCTCACAATGTTTGAATACCAGTATTTTATTACCAATGAACTTGTCTTCAAATGTGTTCAATCCATCATCCAATTACACCACTAGTTTTACGATTCCCATCTTTTTGTGTTCTATTTTATTAACCTATGACCTCATCATAATTAAAGTATGGAGAATTGATATTCTACTGGCTCAATTGTGCAACAAACTGAGCACTGGAAAGGGTTTGTTGTCATAGCATTTAAGGCCAACATGCGCTATATGAAGAATTGTGGCTTTCATTGGTGTTGAGGCTGTCCTTTGTATTATTAATTGTTACGATATCATACAATGTGTGGGAGAGGATTATGTACGATTAAAGTTAATGTGTCATATTGAAAAAGCTCACCCGCAGCATCTAACCAGCTAGAGAAGACTGACCTACCAAACAGGTACATTAACTTTAATAATTTATCTACTGGCAAAATTAACCCAATCACTTCACTAGTATGTATGGTAATGACCAGATGTAATTGGAACACAGAGTTTTATTCGCAATTATAGTTCGGAGATGCACCACCACAAAAAGGGAACTAGATAGAAGCAAACACAAGCGCGAGTGACAAATGTCATGTCGACAACAGCTCCATTCAGAAGTTTCAAGTAAATCCGGACGTTTAGTCAGGCAGCACAAACGCCGGACCAGCCTTCGCTAAATCAATGAGCTTGGTTCATCCCGGTACATCAGTTTGCTGGCATCTATACATGTTTTCTTGTATAGCTCGACAACATGATCAGCAAATGGGCGACTTTACTTGCAGTGACGTTGGGAAATTTGAAAACGTGCAGCTGATAATAACTTAATATATTATAACTATGCTCCCTACTTTGTAGTGCTAAGGAGAGGAAAAAGGACGCACTTGCAAGCTCCATTGATTGACTCATCCTCCATCGATCCACATACTTTGAACCCACTGGCCTTTTTTACTTTGTTCAAACCAATTGGAAAGAAAAGCGTCAGGCGAAAAGTGAATGTTACGTCAGATTTTTACATTCTGCTGCCTCTATTCAGAAAAAACTAATTTCGGCGCTCACTTTATTTTTGCATATTCAACTTGGTCATTGAACGACTGAACCGATTGAGCTTGTTTTTCGTATATGTAATTAATACGTAACTTTCCTACCTGATAAATTGTGGCTTCAAATTTTCAAGTTGTCTTAAGATGAACTGATGGAGTGTCTTTTGCCAAACTTCTCGTATTCTCACTACTTGACACTATTATTTTGTAGTGACGCGAAAATAAGGCACCGGTAGTTGGGTCTAACTTTCGTTTTGGTTAATTATTCATTATGAATAATAATCCTATGTTTTTGGTCAAGAAAATTTTGTTTACAAACCCCCATCCCCCCAAATTTGATACGTTTCCAAAAATCTGCAATGTCCGTCCACCATCCTATCGTTTTGTGCCTTAAACATGATGTAAAAAATGTTCTTTTGCAAAAAAATCCCATTTGATATCTAGTTGTGCCTGCCTGCTCAGGAATCCGATCAGACGAAGCCTATGGTTGTTATGGGCAGAAGACAGTTAAAAAAAAAGAACAAAATCTCAGTTTTGGCCGTTTATTGGAAATACGCCGTGTTTGGGATCGTTTTCTAGGTTTTTAAAGATGCTGGATCGAATGGAACAACACCCTTGAGGTCTGCAATGCTTCAATGGAAAAGTAGAATCACAGTAATTGTAGTGAGCCAAAGTCTACTAATTTAAAGAACTCACGGTACAATAACAACAGCGAAAGTGATCGTTTCATCATTTGTATTTCCACCCTCCGGACTCATCACAACCACACGCCCACTCAACTCGCCGTGTCGTGCTGATTGCCAACAGGCGCTTACGGGTGCCTGAAATATTTAGTTTTCGTCGTTCCGTTGTAGTCAGGTCATGTTTTGCATTGTTTACTGGGATTTTTCGATGCTGAGTTGAATGGGATGGGCCTCAGAGCTGTGAGACTCCGTCAAGCTGTTCAAGAGAATAATAAACCATTGTGTAATAATTTGCAGGGTTGTAGTAAGTATTTAAAGTCACAACGAAGAAATAGTGGTCCAAGATAGAAAAAGATTTAAAATGGCCTCAACTGTTTGAAAACAAATTTAAAGGGTATTTCTTAAGACTAGTAATTACTCAATTACTAGTAATGTACCTTTATAAACCTGTTGGTTTGTAGTAAAAGCCAAAATGTACTAGAGGTGGTGTATTTTCAAGTTTCCAACAGGCACTGCTGAGCTCACTTTGATCAAACTGACGCCCCTCTGTGTATCCCCATTTTACACATTTTTAAAAAAAACTCTGTCCCTTAAGTATAAGGTAGCCTAAAGACCTATTAAGCCTATGTCCACCCCTAACTTCCTAAGGAATGTGAGGTCTCCCTACAGGAGTCTTCTTTAAAGTTTACCCTTGGAGAAGTTCTGCCAAAGACAAAACTCGCTCCCTTGGGCTCTGGCCCAAGACATGATAAGGGATCCCTCATCCGTGCCCCACCACTTGCAATGAGGGGTGTCAACTGTGCTTGTAACATACATGTATTTGTTTACTTTGCAGCATATAATGATGATTACCATGATCTGCCTTAAATCCTCCCTTTCCATCATCAAATGGCTAGGCCCTATCTCGCGTGTTAGTCCTGAGACAAAGCGTTTAAAAATGCCTTTCTCCTGCAGTGTTCCAGACTGCCTAATGCATTCTCCTAGCATATTCTTTCTCTGCCCTCTTGACTACTGACTAAGGTACCCCACAATGGGGAAGTGCCCCAGGTGACAGGTACCATATACAAACCAAGTCGTGCAAGATGGTCTACACTCTCATTCTCAGTGATCCAGTAAACAATTACTGTATCAGAGTTTACGAAGAGTGGATGAGTTGCCATATTCCGCAACCATTTGCTAGTTTTGACGTGCATTAGTTCTTCAGCACCCTGTAGGATGTTTGACTATCAGTCAACATACCGATAGTTTTATTACTACACTTTTTCGTGCATCACGAGGGCCACAGTGAAGATATCATACACCTCTAAATGTAGGTCGCATTTCTCCTCAGAGCCTTATCCACGCCCCAAAGCATGTACCCAACAGGGACTTGGATCCATCTAGTACCATTTGAAGGCCAAAACTGATGACTTTCCTCGTACCATAAACTTTACACTTAAGTAATACATCTCTAACAATCTGTTGAACGGAAATGTAAGTCAAAATATAATGCTCAAAACCTTGTTTTGTACTACCCTAAAGAAACCACTGTTATAATTTTTATTATGCTGTACCGCCTGACTCATTATTGGCACTGGGGGATTGTAGTAAGGCGAAGGTATCCAGCGAAAGTTGGGCTATTCGATCGGAGCTCGGGATCGCTGTCATTTTTGCCTGAGTCAGCGGATCTCCAAACCCCCCTTGTAACAAATGGTGTCAGAAGTTCAATGTCAGTTGGTGACAGAAGGTTTTTCATTCCTAGACAAAGAAGAGGGCCAGAGAGAAAATAATGAGACGATTCTCAGGTCTGAGATTCACTGACGCTGTGCAAGTTCCAGCGGAGAGATAAATGGTAACGCGCCTACTACAATATGAATGAAAAGTAAGCGCCCTTTCCTTGTGATCGGATTTTCTGGGGATTCGCTCAAATCTCAAAAAATCCGTTCATTAAAGTCGTCGGCTCCTGGAGCAGTGGCTAACAGTGAGGGGGGAGATGTACCGCCTAACTCCCATTAAAGGCACGATTGTAGTCTTATGGTAAGACGAAGGTCTCAAATCCAACGAAAGTTGGGCTATTGGATCAGAACTCGCGATCGCTGTAATTTCTGCTTGAATCACCGGCTCTCCAAACATTCCCAAACCCCCTCGTAACAATGCTCAAGCCAATGATGTATATAAATTCTGTAAGCTGTGAAAAATACTGTGAATGGAGATATAGGCGTGGTATAAGATGAACACGAAACTATTTTTTATATGTTCTTATCACGAATATTAATAAACTTCAATGTCTCTCACTCATTTTCTCAAATTGTATTTTTCAGATTTAGGAACGTAAAAAGCTGACGAAAATTTGAAAAGCTATCTGATGTGGCGCAGTGATGGGCGAACCATAATTATGATTACTTTCCACTAATAATTCATCATTCAAAATGGTACCTCATTTTTTCTGAAGAATACAGCAACGAAAGTTGGAAATGTTGGAAATGTTTTCCCATAAATTGGATGAATTGATTTTTTTGGAACTGCGTATACAAAACACGTATTCGAAATAGTCAGAGTCGTTTTTTGAGAAGAAAAATTTAATGTTCTGTTAGTTATAATAACTACAGTTAGTTTTAAGCCGATTTGGCTCATGCCCTTATTTTAGCGTCCCATGTTGGCTCGCGAGCTGTGTACCAAGTTTGAGCCGATTTAGCTCAGCCGTTTTCTCTCAATCATATTCACGGATACACATTTCAAAACGTGCATTTCGGACGAAAGTCCTTGAAAGGAAAAGATCTGAAGAGAACTCAAACGGCTTTTCATAAAACTAAGGAAAATGAAAAAATCGCGGCAAGGTTCTACCAGAAGGGAATGATCTTTCAGTTCATCAGAATCGATTACTGAAACTGGCTCCGGAATATGAGCAGCCGAGATCTAACTAAATTCTCATCAATCAAAAGATAATGTACCTATTCTAAAATGTGTCATCGAGGAAGTCAGAACTACAATGAGATTATTGATTTGCATGAGTGGATCTTGATTAGTCTCCTCAGTCGAGCTCAGGCCGAGCAACATAATTTTGTAACGTTTTGAGTATATGAGGAGGTTTTAAGATTTGTTTGTTTTAGTTAGTTTAATCTAACGCCGTAGTAACAATCAAAATAAATCACCAGTTTTACTTTTCGCTACCCAAAGGGAAAGGAAAGTATTGTAATCGTGTGAGGAAAAAAAGTGGGTTTTCTACAGATCTTTACGTTTTGAGGCCTACTGAGTCTAAAAAACCTAATTTCGGTGCATGGTCCGTGTGTGTGTGTGTGTGTGTTCACCCTGCAGTCAGGGGTCCAGAATACCGCTGACGTATTCCCTGCGTGTCGTATGAGCCGACTAAAAGGGACAGCCGGGTGGGTCCAGCCGGAATGACAACCTCACCTCTATGAGGTCCTCGCAGGATTACATCCAACGAGGCTTAACTGTCGCTGGGCGTCACAGTGTACTCTGTCGCCACACTGTGCTCACCCAGCAGTTGGGGGTCCAGAATTCCACTGCCGTACTCCCTGCGTGTTTGTATAAGCCGGACTAAAAGGGACACAACTTACACTTCATTCACATACATGACACACTGGGAACCCCCTACTTTTAGCTGGGATCGCAGAACACACCCCCCGCAGGAAGGGGGACAGAATTCTCCTGCCGTATCCTACACTACACCAACGTATACACTACATCAGTCTGCTTCTTTAATCCCCCCCCCCACCCAAATTAGTAAAAATAACATGACAAAGTCAAATAAAACAATAGCAGGTAATAAAAACGCCACCTGCGCCTCTTCCTCAGGCTCGCCAAGCTCGACCCCTCCCTCTTTGGACAATGAGCAACCTACTCGTCGTCCAAACAAACAAGGGCGAAAAGAACCGGGCAAACCGCGTTCATCTCCCCCTTCTCCCCCTAGTAGCCCAGGCAACCTGGCTACTACAAGTGTTAGACACCCCGTGGACCCTAACCTGTCGGACATGGAGCAGATTTGTGCGTATGTCCAAATCATCCATGGACAGCTGGCACGGATGAGGGTCAACGTGACAGGACCTAGTCACTAGCTGCCTCTTCGAAATATCGAAGCTGGCTATAAAAGCTAATGCCCCCCCCCAACGACATCGCCCCCTGCCACTCCCCCCCGACGAGAAACTGTGGCGGCTGTCGTGAGGGAAGAGCTGCGTAGGGCAATTGCCCAGCAGCCAGTGCCACCAGCCCCCCAAACTCAAGGAGCTTCAACGAGCCAGGGTACCCCAGGCCCCTCATATGCGGCAGTAGCCGCAACTGCGCCCTCCTCTCTCCCTCATGGAGCTGAGGCTGAATGGCAGTCTGCCAGGGCCAGGAAGCACAGGGGGAAGCAGAAAAAGGCCCCAACTAAGCAGGACGTGCAGGCTGAGGGCAGCGCCCCGCCTACGCCTCCGCCCAAGAACAAGGGCAAAAATAGAAGCAAAAATAAAAAGCCCCCACCGCTTGCCAAACTCCCCCCTAAAAACCCACGACAAAACGTGGTAGTGGTTAGGCGTACATGGAGGAAGGAGAGGCTGGTCCCTCCAACCCCGATGCAATGGAAGCGCTAATGCAGGGTGTCCCTGCTACGGACCTCCAAGCTCTAAGCGTCTGAGTGCTAGACATCTGCACCGCAGTAGGAGGTGGCGCCGTCATTGTGACGGAAACGCCAGAAATGGCCAAGGCGCTTACGAGCCACATTTCCACGAAGAAGGAGTTGAAGCTCCAAGCGTCAGCCCCTCTGGGTCGCTTCCCTCGCCTGCTATTGTGTGACGTGCGGACCGACCTAAAAAAATAGGACTTGGCCCAACAAGTTGTTGAACACAACCCTGCGTTAGGCTTGCAGCCGCAGGACGTCAGGCCCCTCTTCACCAAAAAGGGTGGCAGACAAAAGGATTGGGTGATTGAGGTGTCACCCAGCCTATACAAAAAACTAGAGGGGGCAAGGCACCTCCAAATAGCCTGGCGGCGGTGCGTCATCCGAAAGTACCAAGCCCCCACTCAGTGCTACAAATGCCAGCACTATGGCCACCTGGCAGTGGCCTGTACAAGACCTGTTGTGAGCGCCTGGTGCGCCTTGCCACATCTGAGTAAGGAATGCAAGTGTGATGCTCCTCAAGTGTGCCAATTACGTCGAACGCAAAATCCAACAGGTCGCACACTCTACACGAGACGCACGCTGTACCATTCGTCAGCGAGCGATTGCCCTCCAGGAGTCACGAGTGGATTATGAATAGGTCAAAAACAGTTCGAATCCTTCAGCACAACACAAATAAGATTGCCCAGTTATGGTTGAGTTGCTGCAAAATGCACTCAAGAAACGCTGCAGTGTTCTCGCCATACAGGAACCATACATAGGATGCAAAACTCTTGGTCTGTGATTGCAGGCACGAGTGGTGGCTGGAGCAAGAACGGGAGCCAAGGCAGCAGTGGCCTGCATTGACCCGTCCATTGACATGCTCACACTCACCCACCTGAGCAGCCAGCACTTGGCCGCTGTGCTCATCTGAGCCGGTGGCTTTGAGCTGGTTGTAATATCATTTTACAGGCAATTTGGCGCACTAGTCGCCAACAGCCTTCAACCACTTGAGCGGGCTCTAGCAGGCCTATCAGGACGACCCTGCACAGTCTGTGCTGATGCAAACGCCAGATCACCATTGTGGGGATCCCCGACCCTGGATGGGGCAGGCGAGGCGTATATAGAGCTGCTCACCAGGTACAACTTGGTTGTTGCCAATGACCCCATGACTGAGGCGACCTATGATGGTCTGGGAGGAAGGTCGTGTATAGACGTCACAGCCGTGTCTCACACCCTGCTACTCAAATTGCAGGGTTGGCGAGTCGTACCAGGTACAACGCAGAGCGATCACATGGTTATTGACTTTGCCATGATGACAACATCCTCTGAAAAGACACGCGTGAAAAGCGATTTCGCACAAATTGAAGAAAAAACCCACCATGTGCTCCGTACTGTCAACCAATGGTGCGAGCATGTCAAGATGCAGGTGGCTGAGGAAAAAACCCAGCTAATCCTCTTGAAAGGGAAAGTGAATAATCCACCCACAATACGCTTTGGCGGCCACAGGCTCCTTCTTGAAAAGCACGTCAAGTATTTAGGAGTGAATATAGGTGAGAGGTGGGGTTTCAACCAACACCTCCAGTCCCTTAAAGGCACTACCATCGTAAGGTTTGCCTCACTGCGTGCCATTACTAAGGCCACTTGGGATGTGTGTTACCACGACACTATCCTCATGTATAAGGCCATCTATTTAGGTGTGATTGGCTACTGCCCCGCTGTCTGGGGTAGCAAACTAACAGTCAATCAAAAGAGAGTATTGGCCCAATCCCAGAGAGCTGCGTTCCTGTGGATCACCAAGGCCTACAAGACTGTATCAACAGAAGCACTCCAGGTGATCACTGGTCAGTTACCAGTTGATTTGGCTGTTGAGTGCATGGTTGACAAGTGGAGAGTGAAACGGGAGCTTCCCCCGCTTTGGGCTGAACTCTGTGCAGATCTCACCACAGAACAGAAACTTGCCGCCATCGATGAATGGGCTCCAGAGAAATGGCAAGCGAGATTGGAATCCTCGTCAAAGGGACGTGATACGTATGAGTTCTTCCCCAACATCCGTGAACGTCTTTCTAGAAAATGGGTTGAGCCAGACCACTGGACGAGCCAGTTCCTCACGGGACATGCGCGGCTCCACTTCTTTTCTCTGAAAGACTCTCCATTATGCACGTCTTGTGCCTCCAGTGCGGAGGAAACAAGAAACCACGTGCTGCTCCACTGTAGTTTCTACAACAGTGAGCGACGGTTGTTGGGAGGGCAAACGAACTTAGCAGCATTGACTGCTTCAAAGCAAGCCTATAACCATTTTGCAAAGTTCGCGAAGAAGGTGATGACTAAGAAACGTGGTCATAGTTGATCTGTCCTTTTGAAACTTGCCACTCAAGTACACAGTTTGATCAGGTTGGAAACCAGATTAAGAACTCCTCCCAGATGGTACGGGATTCCTCAGGTGGTCACCTCCGCGCAGTCACACCTGGGCAACAGCTCTCTACCGGGAGACTGGCTAACGACCAAATACCTGCCGTACCTCCACAGGTTTGAGTTTGGTGGATGCTGCCAGCCTCTTGCATATTCGCGAAACCGCAACTTCTATGACTGATATAACCCTCGTCGAGGGTTTAGGTACAGTCATCAAATAAGGAAACAGACCTGTGTATGTGTGCGTAGTTCGATTTGCGGGAGAACGGCTGAACCGATTGAGCTGGTTCTTTTCTTGTTATTGTTCTTGGTTGTTTGTCGTTATTTTTTGCAGGCACCAAAAGAGAGTTATGGGCGATTTCGCTCGATGTGAAAGGAGGACGGGGGACGAAAATGTACCAAAAACTAGGGTTTTTCGCATTTTTCTCGAAAACAACAGTAACGATTTTGATTAAACTTTCAATTTATCTCCTACTAGTCAGTACAAAACGTTTCTTCTCCATAAATATCTCCACGAAGATGTGCTGAACGGAGATATAGGCCTATGAAGCAAAAATAGGGTTTTTACGCTTTTTGGCAAAACGGCTTCAACGATTTTCACCAAACTCACAGGATGTTTTCGAATAGTTAATACTAATATATTGTTCTTAATAAATGTTCCTCTGACAGCCTATTGAGCAGAGATACAAATGAAAACGTGTCGAAAATACTGTTTTATAAACCACAACCCTCATTGATTTATCAGTGCGTAGAGACCGTTGCCATCTTTTTTGATAAGGTCCATTTTGATTATTTTGAATTAGTCAAGTGAAAACAGCGAAAAATGCTAATAAGCGAAAAAGCAATGGCTTGAGTTCTGGAAGATCTGGGGTCGCTTCTAATTATTTTATGAACTTGATTAAACATTCACTGTACTGGTAGTTTATCGAACTATAGCCCAGATTTTTCTGAGCAAGCTGGTTGGGTATGAGCGGAATTTGATGATAATTTATTGTGCCGATCTCATAATTTTACCATCGATGAAACTTTGGTGGTTGTTGTTTTATTTGGAACTGTTCGTATAAAAATATCTGGTGCGTTGCAACACAAAACTTTCCTTAGCCCTACAACAATTCACTTTGTACATGGCTAATTCTATTCAATCAATTCATTTATCACTCAGTTCTTTGAACTTGGTCAAACAACACGTCACAGCAGCAGGAAGCGGTAGCGCTTACAGTTCCGGAATTTATTGTGCTGCTCATACTCATTATAGGACCATTATTGAGCAATTGGTACACAGAAAACTAATGAGGCTGTACACGAATTTTTCGAAGAGGGATACTAATCACTTTTGCAGAGTTATTGGGTAAAAACGTTTAGAACTGGTAGTAAGCGAAACAGCAGTAGTTGAAATTCAGGAATTTCTCGAGTGACCCCCATGTATCTCATGAGCGTTTTCAAACACTCACCCTTTAGGTATTGGATTGGACTACAATACCAATTTTTTTTAACATTCTACAAGAATTCCAGCGGAGTTTATAAGGAAAAAACTGCGCTAAAAACGCTTTTGGTCGAACATTTTAATAATTTATTGTGCCGCTCTCGTCATTTTCCCACGAATGGAAAATTTATGGTGTGATTGCCATATTGAGAGCTATCAATATAAAAAATTTAATCAAAATCGTTAGAGCCGTTTTTGAGAAAAAAATTTTGTGTTTTGATCACTTGATGACTATAATTAACTTTCGGTGGAGTTTGCTCATACCCTTATTTTGGCGTCCCATAGTAACCTGCGGGCTAGATATCAAGTTTGAGGGGATTTGGTACGGTCATTTTCTCTAAAAACCACTCTAAAATCGATTTTGTCGAAAGTTTTGGTAATTTATTGTGCTGCTCTCGTCATTTTCCCATAAATTGGAATTTTATGGTATAGTTGCCATATTGGGAGCTATCAATATAAAAAATTTAATCAAAATCGTTAGTGTCATTTTTGAGAAAAAAAATATTTGGTGTTTTGATCACTATGATAACTATAGTTAAATTTCGGTGAATTTTGTTCATACCCTTATTTTGGCGTCCCATGATGACCTGCGGGCGAGATATGAAGTTTGAGCTGATTTGTTACGGTGGTTTTCTCTAAAAATCGTTCACAGACACACACACATACTCACAGACCATTTTCCCAAATAGTGGTTTTTGGACTCAGGAGGGTCTGAAACGTAACGATCTGAAGAAAACTCAAAAAAATTTTTTTTTTCAGCCGATTACATAACTTTCCTTTCTACTTTGTAGAGCCAAGGAAAGTAAAAATTAATCAGAATCCTCCTAGCCATTTTTGATGCAAACAATTTTTGGTGGATCAGTACGATAACCATGGTTAGGACACAGTGCTCTCAATCTTATTTTGGCGTCTGGATCTGCTTGCTGAGTATCAAATTTGAGCCGTTCTCCCTCAATGTTAACATCACAGAATAAGGAAGTACGAATGTTCTGCTCGTAAACACGGGAAGTCTAACTCGATTCGTACTAAATGCAGCTATTCGTAGAAATTTGTGCGAAACGTATAAAGCAGGGATGATTTGTAGGTTTTATTCTCTTCATCAAAACACCCTTAGATCCACGTTGTAGCCGTTTCGTCCCTCCATGCGACGTCTCCTAACTCGACCTGACGACGCAACGCCGGGTCTGTTTTGAAACGAAAGGGTTACAAGGGCGACGTTCCAGACAGTGCCGAAAATCCCCCACCGAAACCCTCTAAATTTGCCACTCGTCTGGAGTTTTCAAGGACAGCTCGAGAGGGAAGATGAAAGTTTATCGAATTAAAAGCCGGATTTCCGCTGACCGAAAAACCCAAGCCGACAGATAAAACGGGAGGGGGAGAAAAGAAAATAAATAAAAATAAAAAAAAAAGAAGAAAAACGTAGGAGCTCTTCGGCTGATTAGGCGCGATGGGGCGGGGGACCTAAAAGTGTGGCGGGTCCTGGGCCAGAAATGTACGTAAGAGGCCGATGATTACCGCATTGATCCGAAAGCGTAACGACCAATCGGCTGTGGCCAGTTCGGTGGAGGTGGTTGTATAAAAGCCATCGATCAAATCGACAAAAAAGTCACTAGTCCTATTAATGATGTTAAACCTGCCAGTTGTTGTGTGGCTAAGTGTTGTGGCAGCGACCGCCTTCTCCGACCGGATACGCGACCAGAAGGACGACTTTGGACTATACGCTCCTGAGCTCAATCCCGCGGACCTCACGCCGAATCATTTCTCAGGTCGGTCACAACTAGTTATAATCGCGTTATACTTCTCGAGCTATGGGAGTCTGAGTACCGGTACGAGTTCAAAACTCACACAAATTACCGAGTCCAAATCTACTTCAACCTCAAATTTCTGTACGTGCGCCTCAACAATATTTTTTTCTTGTCGGTTTTCAAAAGCAGAACGCTTTATCGTAATCAGAATTCCTTTAGCTTCAACCACAAAATCTACTTTTAGATGTTCAGAAATAATTAAGACAAAAAATTAGTGCTTTTCAAAATTGTCATCGAAAAATTAATTGCATCGTGAAGTACCACTTAAGCTGCTAATAAAGTTCCAAATGATAAGAACCTAATTCGCCTTTGCTGTCATCACTGCTGGATTGAAAAGATGTCTCCTTGGTCAGGCAGCAGAGAACCCGCAGCTTTGTTCAGTTTCTTCTCGTCCTTGGAGGGAAAACGAGATGTCAAGCTAGTGATGAGAGAATCTGTGAGAAAATGAGTCGGTTATAATGTACGTGCTCCACATTTCAGACGATTTGATCGTCAAATAAATCTCGTGATCCTAGAAAAATCCGTTTTATGAATGTCCCTTGGATCGGAAGGGTTTAATAAATAAATGCGTTTGCGCGTAGTTCAGCTTTTAATTGGGTTTCGAGCAATTTTATGAATACTATGAGGGGGTTATGAACACAAAACGATTTACAAAGGAGACCTTAAGCTTTCGAAGTCTTAGAAAGAAAACACTCCGTCGAACAGTATGATTGTGACCTATCCTATTCAATCCAACGTCGAAAAATATGAGAATATAGCAAGGCCATATCAACTACGGATAGGAACTACCGGAGTTAACGACAATGTTTGTAAAACATCTCTGAGACCCACCCCATTCGATTCAGCATTGAAAAATACCAGTAAACGATACGAAACATGACCTGACTACAACCGAACAACGAAAATTGACGTATTCCAGGCTACGCGAGGCAATCGGTAGGAAAGGACGAGTCAAACTCACGAGTGTTTGGAGTGAGGCGGGAGGCAGTGCGGGAAATAAGTGCTTGCCAAGTAGAAACGATAACTTTCACTATTGTCCCGTGAGTTCCTTCAAGGAGTAAAATTTCCCTTACAGAGATTTCGCTGTTTTTCATCTAGATGAAGTCCTACACCTCTGAAACCCGCTCTATTTGAATCATATCGATAAATGTCCCAAGGAAACAAAACTAAATCTCAGAGTGAGTGGAACTAACACCAAAATGTCACGAAGCCTGTCGGATTTTCAGTTTCCTGACCAAGCAAACGCTGAATGTAGGGCGTGATCAGTCTTGAATTAGTACAAGCACCGATATACGTCACTCTCCATAAAAATTGTTACAAGGCGTTGGCCGAAAAACGCTAAGGCAGGGGACGTTTTTACAAAAAAATATCTGGTGCGGTGAAACACACAACTTTCCTTAGCTCTACAACAATTCACTTTGTACATGGCTAATTCTATTTAATCAATTCATTTATCACTCAGTTAATTTGAACTAGGTCAAACAACGCTTTACGGCAGCAGGAAGCGGTAGCGCTTACAGTTCCAGAATTTATTGCTGCTCATACTCATTGCAAGACCATTATTGAGCAATTGGTACACAGATAATTAATGAGGCTGTAAACACAAATTTTTTGAAGAAGGATAGTAATTACTTTTGCAGAGTTATTGGGTAAAAACGTTAGGAACTGGTAGTAAAGGAAATGACGGTAGTTGAAATTCAGGGATTTCTGGAGTAACCCCCATGTATCTCATGAGCGTTTTTAAACACTCACCCTTTAGGTATTAGATTGGACTACAATACCAATTTTTTTTAACATTCAACAAAAATTCCAGCGGAGTTTATAAGGAAAAATATCTGGTGCGTAGCAACACACAACTTTCCGCCACCCCTTTAAGTTCGAACACCACCTTCATAGGCGGGCGCTATATCTTCGTTCAACGCATTTTTACAGGAACATTTATGGAGAACAAAATGTAGGGACTAGTTAGTTGAGAGTACTCCGAATGTTTGATCGAAATCGTTAGAGCCGTTTTTGAGAAAATTGGAATAGCGATAAAATAATACTCGACACATCTCGTGTTTTGTGTTATCTTGGCTTATATCTCCGTTCAACATATATATACAGAAATAATTATAGAGAACGAAATGTTGGTATGGGTGACTAAAAGACACTCCATTAGGATTTATCACATCTGGTAAAGAAGTTACCTGGAATTTACGGAAATGTTAGAAAAACGTTATTTTCGACACATTTGATTTTTATCTCTGTTCAATGGACCGTCACAGGAACATTTATTGAGAAGAATATGTAGGTATCAACTATTTGAAAACATCCTGTGAGTTTGGTGGAAATCGCTGAAGCTGTTTTGCCAAAAGCGTAAAAACCTATTTTTGCTTCAGGGCCCATACCTCCGTTCACCGTATTTTCATGGAGATATGTATGGAGAAGAAAAAGTTAGGTATTGATTAGAGAAGATAATTTGAAAGTTTAATCAAAATCGTTAGAGCTGTTTTCGAGAAAAATGCGAAAAACCCTAGTTTTTGGCACATTTTCGTCCCCCACCCCTTCCCACCGGCCGAAATCGTCCATAACCTTATTTTGGTGTCTACAAAAATAACGAACAAAACAAAAAAGGACCAACTCAATCGGATCAGCCGTTCGCCCGCAAATCGAACTACAGACACACACACACACAGACATACACACAGACATACACACAGACATACACACAGACATACACACAGACCTCTCTCCGAAATTAGGTTTTTTAGACTCAGTAGGGTCTGAAACGTAAAGATCTGAAGAAAACCCAACTTTTTTTTTTGGGCCGATTACTATACTTTCCTTCCCTTCGGGTAGCGGAAAGTAAAAAACTGCGCTAAAAACGCTTTTCGTCGTAAATTTTGATAATTTATTGTGCTGCTCTAGTCATTTTCCCACAAATGGGAATTTTATGGTATCATTGCCTTATTGAGAGCTATCTATATAAAAAATTTAATCAAAATCGTTCGAGCTGTTTTTGAGAAAAAAAAATTTGGTGTTTTGATCACTATGATAACTATAGTTAACTTTCGGTGGATTTTGTTCATACGCTCATTTTCGCGTCCCATGGTAACCTGTAGGCTAGATATCAAGTTTCAGCTGATTTGGTACGGTTGTTTCCTCTAAAAACCGCGTTAAAATGGATTTCGTCGAAAGTTTTGGTAATTTATTGTGCTGCTCTCGTCATTTTCCCACAAATGAAAATTTTATGGTATAGTTGCCATATTGGGAGCTATCAATATAAGAAATTTAATCAAAATCGTCAGAGCCATTTTGGAGAAAAAAAAAAAATTTGGTGTTTTGATCACTATGATAACTATAATTAACTTTGGGTGGATTTTGTTCATACCCTCATTTTGGCGTCCCATGGCAACCTGCGGGCGAGATATCAAGTTTGAGATGATTTGGTTCAGCCGTTTTCTCTAAAAACCGCGTTAAAATCGATTACGTCGAAAATTTTGGTAATTTATTGTGCTGCTCTCGTCATTTTCCCACAAATTGGGATTTTATGGGATAGTTGCCTTATTGGGAGTTATCAATATAAAAAATGTAATCAAAATCGTTAGAGCCGTCTTTGAGAAAAAATATCTGGTGCGTTGCAACACACAACTTTCCTTAGCTCTACAACAATTCACTTTGTGCATGGCTAATTCTATTTAATCAATTCATTCATCACTCAGTTAATTTGAACTTGGTCAAACAACGCTTTACGGCAGCAGAAAGCGGTAGCGCTTACAGTTCCGGAATTTATTGTGCTGCTCGTACTCATTGCAGGACCATTATTGAGCAATTGGTACACAGATAATTAATGAGGCTATAAACACGATTTTTCAAAAAAAGGATAGTAATCACTTTTGCAGGGTTATTGGAAAATAACTGTTAGAACTGGTATTAATCAAAACGGCGGTAGTTGAAATTCAGGAATTTCTGGAGTGAGCCCCATGTATCTCATGAGCGTTTTTAAATACTCACCCTATAGGTATTGGATTGGACTACAATACCGAATTGTTTTTACATTCTACAAGAATTCCAGTGGAGTTTATAAGGAAAAAACTGCGCGAAAAAACGCTTGGTCGAAAATTTTGATAATTTATTGTGCTGCTCTCGTCATTTTCCCACGAATGGGAATTTTATGGTATAATTATCTTATTAGGACCTATCTATATAAAAAATGTAATTAAAATCGTTAGAGCCGTTTTTGAGAAAAAAAATTTGGTGTTTTGATCACTATGATAACTATAGTTAAATTTCGGTGGATTTTGTTCATACCCTTTTTTTTGCGTCCCATAGTGTCGTCCGGGCTAGATATCAAGTTTGAGGTGATTTGGTTCGGTAGTTCTCTCTAAAAATCGTTCACAGACACACATACACACAGACACACAGACCATTTTCCCAAATAGTGTTTTTCGGACTCAGGGGGGTCTGAAACGTAAAGATCTGAAGAGAACTCAAAATTTTTTTTTCAGCCGATTACATAACTTTCCTTTCTACTTCGTAGAGCAAGGAAAGTAAAAATATTTGGTGTTTTGATCACTATGATAACTATAGTTAACTTTCGGTGGATTTTGTTCACACCCCTATTTTGGCGTCTTATGGTAACCTGCGGGCGTGATATCAAGTTTGAGTGGATTTGGTACGGTGGTTCTCTCTAAAAATCGTTCACAGACACGCACAGACACAGACCATTTTCCCAAATAGTGTTTTTCGGGCTCTGGAGGGTCTGAAACGTAAAGATCTGAAGAAAACTCAAAAATTTTTTTCAGCCTATTACATAACTTTCCTTTCTACTTTGTAGAGCCAAGGAAAGTAAAAAGGAAGTGAAACTATTGAGAACTAGTTTCTCTCGTTTGTTAGTTTTAATTACATTTTTGCTCCCCTGTCGTGTTATCAGAATTTGTTTAAATAGTGTGATACATGTCGGCGGTCAATTTCCTTACTATTCGATGTTATTTGGATTTCCGCTCGAATACGCTTCCAATGAACTACCGTCCTTCAAGCGGCGACGAGGATAATTTCAACGAAAGAAATAGGGAAGAAGTAGATGCAAGGAGTTCGAAGGATGTCGTCTGAGGGAACGTTCGAAGCACGTGCGAAATTCAGATTCGATAATTCGACCAGCCGGAAAAATGGAAGTTGTACAGTCGTCATGTTGTGCAGGACTGTTTTCAGCAAAAGGACTTCTTTTGCCAAGTTCCCACATGTTCATCGAGTACTTTCATCCAGTTGTAGTTGACGTAGTGAGTCGAGGTTGATTGATTTGAATAAACTTTTTCGATGTTCACTCCTCAATTGAAACTCGTATTTAGGGGTTCGACGATCTTGGTGGGGGGGGGAGGGGGGCGATATAGCGAAAATGAGGATTTTTATTTTCTAAAATCGCTATAACGATTTTAGTTGAATTTCCAGACTAATTAATACCTCACTTTTATTTTTCATAAATATCTCTGTGAAAGTATGCCTACGAAGCCGAAAGAGTTTTTTTTTTTTAACTTTCTGCAATGATTTGGCTCACAATTCACAGAACGTCTTCGAATGTCTACAGCTTCGAATGTTTACAATAATGCTCTTGGCAATACGTTCAATGAAGGTAACAACCGAAATGCGAGGTGTTTTGAACAGTAAATGCCAATTTGACTTGCGAATTCGACCCGGCTGAGTGCGTTCTAGTGACCGCAACTGTTTAGTTAGTTGACCATTGAACGGGGAAAATAAGCCTTTACATCGGAAAATAACAGCAACGAATAAATTCCCGTTTTTTCGCTCGAATATTCTCGAAACCAGTTCCGTATATTTTGATCGAACTGACGGGGATCCTGTTTAACTATTAGCTACGTTTTATTCTTCATAAACATTCACGTGTAAAGCGCCGGCGCACGTTGAGTTTAACCGGAAAGTTGATTGTCGTTTCGTACCAAATATTTTTCTTCGAGATCAGACACCCCCGTATAGGTACAGTCAATTCTCCTCTTATTCACTCAATCACAATATAAAATTTTATATAGCTTATAAATAAATAGCTTGTAATAAATAAATTTTATATAAAATATAGCTTGAACACTCCTTTTTGTTTTCAGTCTGAAATTTTTTTACTTTCCTTGGCTCTACGAAGTAGAAAGGAAAGTTATGTAATCGGCTGAAAAAAAAATTTTGAGTTTTCTTCAGATCTTTACGTTTCAGACCCTCCTGAGTCCGAAAAACACTATTTGGGAAAATGGTCTGAGTCTCTGAACGATGTTTAGAGAAAACCACCGTACCGAAACTGCTAAAACTTCATATCTCGCCCACAGATCACCATGGGACGCCAAAATGAGGGTTTGAACAAAATCCACCGAAAGTTAACTATAGTTATCATAGTGATCAAAACACCAAATATTTTATTTCTCGAAAACGGCTCTAACGATATTGATTAAATTTTTTATATTGATAGCTCTAAATAAGGCAATTATACTATAAAATTCCCATGTGTGGATAGATGACGAGAGCAGCACAATAAATTATGAAAATTTTCGACGGAGAGCGTTTTTAGCGCGTTTTTTTAAAGAGAAAACCACCGTACCAAATCAGCTGAAACTTGATGTCTTGCCTACAGGTTACCATGGGACGCAAAAATAAGGGTATGGGCAACATCCACCGAAACTTAACAATAGTTATCATAATGATCAAAACACCAAATTTTTTTCTCAAAAACAGCTCAAACGATTTTGATTAAATTTTTTATATAGATAATCATACGATAAATTTCCCATTTGTGGGAAAATGACGAGAGCAGCACAATGAATTATCAAAATCTTTGACGAAAAGCGTTTTTATCGCAGTTTTTTCCTTATAAACTCCGCTGGGATGTTAGTAGAATATTAAAAAAGATTGGTATTGTAGTCCAATGCAATACCTAAAGGATGAGTGTGTCCTAAAGGATGTATGAGATACATGGGGCTCACTCCAGAAATTCCTGAATTTCAACTACCGCCGTTTCGCTTACTACCAGTTCTAACAGTTATTACCCAATAACTCTACATAAGTGATTACTATCCTCTTCAAAAAATTCGTGTTTACAGAGTCATTAATTTTCTGTGTTCCAATTGCTCAATAATGGTCCCGCGATGAGTACGAGCAGCACAATTAATTCCGGAACTGTAAGCGCTGCCGCTTCCTGCTGCTGTTTGACCAAGTTCAAAGGAACTGAGTGACAAATGAATTGATTGAATAGAATTAGCCATGTACAAAGAGAATTGACGTAGAGCTAAGGAATCCGATCGGACGAAGCCCATGATTGTTATTGGAAATATCTGGTGCGTAGCAACACACAACTTTCCGCCACCCCTTTAAGTTCGAACACCACCTACATAGGCGGGAGCTATATCTTCGTTCAACGCATTTTTACAGGAACATTTATGGAAAACAAAATGTAGGGACTAGTTAGCTGAGAGTAGTCCGAAAGTTTGATCGAAATCGTTAGAGCCATTTATGAGAAAATTGGAATACCGATAAATTAATATTCGACAAATCTCCTTTTCTGAGTTAACTTGGCTTATATCTCCGTTCAACATATATATACAGAAATAATTATGGAGAACGAAATGTTGGTAAGGGTGACTAGAAGACACTCCATTAAGATTTATCACATCTGGTGAAAAAGTTACCCTGGAATTTACGGAAATGTTAGAAAAAACGTTATTTTTAACACATTTTGATTTTTATCTCTGTTCAATGGACCGTCACAGGAACATTTATTGAGAACAATATGTAGGTATTGACGATTTGAAAACATCCTATGAGTTTGGTGAAAATTGCTGAAGCCGTTTTGCCAAAAAGCGTAAAAAACCTATTTTTGCTTCAGGGGCCCATATCTCCGTTCACCGTATTTTCATGGAGATATCTATAGAGAAGAAAAGTTGGGTTTTAATTAGTAGAAGATAATGTGAAAGTTTAATCAAAATTGTTAGAGCCGTTTTCGAGAAAAATGCGAAAAACCCTAGTTTTTGGAACATTTTCGGCCTTCCCCCCCCCCCCCCCCCCTTCCCATCGGCCGAAATCGTCCATAACCTCATTTTGGTGTCTACAAAAAATAACGAACAAAACAAAAAAAGAACCAGCTCAATCGGATCAGCCGTTCTCCCGCAAGTCGAACTACAGACACACACACATACACACATACACACTCACACGCGGACCACGTGCCGAAATTAGGTTTTTTAGACTCAGTAGGGTCTGAAACGTAAAGATCTGAAGAAAACCCAAATTTTTTTTTGGGCCGATTACTATACTTTCCTTCCCTTCGGGTAGCGGTAAGTAAAAAATGGTTTACACAATTGACAAAAACGCAATTTTGGCGGTTTTAACGCAAATACCGGTGTTTGGTATCGTTTTCAATTTTTAGATGTTGAGTTGGATGAAATGAGTAGCAGAGGTGTGCAACATCGTGTAAATCGAAAACATTGAAATTGAACCAAAGTCTGCTAATTAAATGAACTCAAGGGACAATACAGCGAAAGTAATCGTTTCAGCATCTCACAACAACCATCTGTCATCACGACGCGTCACGTCCTGCCTACATGCTGGAATTTATCATTTTCGTCGTTCCGGAGTAATTAGTTCATGATTCGTATGGTGTGCTGGTACTTTTCAATGCTGAATCGAACGGGATGGGTCTCAGAAGTGTGAAACTAGGTAAAGATGTTCAGTTCTTGCCACCTGTTCTGATTAGCAGTATTCTTTCTTATTTCTGCAAACGGTTCCCCGCCGAATAAAGTTTCCTAAATGCCATACTTTAATTTTTGGGTTTTCCCCCTTTTTAGGTAAAAAGGAACGTTATGTAATCTAACATTTTTAATATTAATTTCTTTTAATTTTTTGTCGATTTCCTTCAAAGCTTCACGTTTTAAAGATTTCTGAGATCGCAAAATTTAAGAAAATGGTCTGCGTATTTATTAACGGGGCTCAGAGAGATCGACGGTACCAAACCAAGTCAAATTTGATATTCAGTTTACAGACGTCAAAATAAGGTTACAAGAATGTTATATAATCGGCTCAAATAAACATTTATAGTTTTCTTCAGACTTTCACGTTTTAAGAAACAATTTGCACCAATTCGACTCCCATTTCATGTGTTTAGTCTGAAAATTGCCACGGGTCGCCAAAAAAGGGTATGATCAAAATCAGTTCAAAACTAACTGTAGTAATCATAGTGCTCAAAGTGAAACATTTTTTTTATTTTTTAAATTAAACTACCAACATAATTCAAAGTAATGGTGTGGCTGTGATCAACTTTTGTTCATTTTGTTTTTCATAAAACTGCTAGACAGTCAACTCGAACTTTCCAACTAATTATAATTGAATTATAATTGAATTCGGTACGGCTCCACGTTTTTCCGTCGTGTTTTTAAATTTTTTACTTTCCTTGGCTCTACAAAGTAGAAAGGAAAGCTATGTAATCGGCTGAAAAAAACATTTTGAGTTCTCTTCAGATCTTTACGTTTCACACCCCCCTGTGTCCGAAATATCTGGTGCGTTGCAACACACAACTTTCCTTAGCTCTACGTCAATTCACTTTGTACATTCTATTTAATCAATTCGTTTATCACTCATTTCCTTTGAACTTGGTCAAACAACACTTCACAGCAGGAAGAGGTTGCGCCTACAGTTCTGGAATTTATTGTGCTGCTCGTACTCATTGCAGGACCATTATTGAGCGATTGGTACACAGGTAATTAATGAGGTTGTCAACACGAATTTTGTGAAGAAGGATAGTAATTACTTTTGTAGAGTTATTGGGTAAAAACATTTAGAACTGGTAGTAAAGGAAACGGCAGTAGTTGAAATTCAGGAATTTCTGGAGTGAGCCCCATGTATCTCATGAGCGTTTTCAAACAAAAACCCTTTAGGTATTGGATTGGACTACAAAATCAAATTTTTTTAAACATTCTACTAACATTCCAGCGGAGTTTATAAGGAAAAAAATTCGCGAAAAGCGCTTTTCGTCGAAAATCTTGATAATTTATTGTGCTGCTCTCGTCATTTTCCCACGAATGGGAATTTTATGGTATCATTGCCTTATTGAGAGCTATCAATATAAAAAATGTAATCAAAATCGTTAGAGCCGTTTCTGAGAAAAAAAATATTTGGTGTTTTGATCACTATATCACTATGATAACTATAGTTAACTTTCGGTGGATGTTGCCCATACCCTTATTTTTGCGTCCCGTGGTAGCCTGTAGGCTGGACATCAAGTTTCAGTTGATTTGGTACGGTTGTTTCCTCTAAAAACCGCGCTAAATTCGATTTCGTCGAAAGTTTTGGTAATTTATTGTGCTGCTCTCGTCATTTTCCCACGAATGGGAATTTTATCGTATAGTTGCCATAGTGGGAGCTACCAATATAAAAAGTTTAATCAAAATTGTTACAGCCGTTTTTGAGAAAAAAAAAATTTGGTGTTTTGATCACTATGATAACTATAGTTAAATTTCGGTTGATTTTGTTCATACCCTTATTTTGGCGTCCCATGGTTACTTGCGGGCTATGTATCAAGTTTGAGGTGATTTGGTTCGGTTGTTTTCTCTAAAAATCGTTCACAGACACACATACACACAGACACACAGACCATTTTCCCAAATAGTGTTTTTCGGACTCAGGGGGGGTCTGAAACGTAAAGATCTGAAGAAAACTCAAAATTTTTTTTTCTGCAAGGAAAGTAAAAACACTATTTGGGAAATGGTCTGTGTGTGTGCGTGTATGTGTGTCTGTGAACGATTTTTAGAGAAAACCACCGTACCAAATCCACTCAAACTTGATATCTAGCTCGTAGATTACCATGGAACGCCAAAATAAGGGTATGAACAAAATCCATCGAAAGTTAACTATAGTTATCATAGTGATCAAACACCAAATTTTTTTTTCTCGAAAACGGCTCTAACGATTTTGATTAAATTTTTTACATTGATAACTCCCAATAAGGTAACTATCCCATAAAATCCTCATTTGTGGGAAATGACGAGAGCAGCACAATAAATTATCAAAACTTTCGACGAAAAGCGTTTTTAGCGCGGTTTTTCCCTTATAAACTCAGCTGCAATGTTAGTAAAATGTTTTTTAAAAATTGGCATTGTAGTCCAATCCAATACCACAAGGGTGAGTGCTTAAAAACGCTAATGAGATACATGGGGCTCACTCCAGAAATTCCTGAATTTCAACTACTGCCGTTTCGCTTACTACCAGTTCCAACAGTTAACCCAATAACTCTGCAAAAGTGATTACTATCCTTCTTCAAAAAATTCTTGTTTACAGCCTCATTAATTATCTGTGTACGAATTGCTCAATAATGGTCCTGCAATGAGTACGAGCAGCATATTAAATTCCAGAACTTTAGGCGCTACCGCTTTCTGCTACTGTGAAGTGTTGTTTGACCAAGTTCAAATGAGCTGAGTGATAAATGAATTGATTGAGTAGGGAAAGCCACGTAAAAAGTGAATTGACGTAGAGCTAGGGAAAGTTTTGTGTTGCACGCACCAGATATTTTCATTTCAAACGTCAAAGTGATAAACGGTTGAACTAAAACTATAACTGACAACGTGTATGGCAGATATCGGTTGTTTGTGCAAGAAAAGGTTCCTTGAGTATGTGCGAAGAGTTAATCCTAAAAGGTCTTTACATTTTGACGGCTGAACCGATTGAGCTGGTTCTTATTTTGTTTTGTTCGTTATTTTTTGCAGGCATTATAATAAGGTTATGGGCGATTTCGGTCGTCGGGAAGGGGGGTGGTGGACGAAAATGTACCAAAAACTAGGGGTTTTCGCATTTTTCTCGAAAACAACTGTAACGATTTTGATTAAACTTTCAATTTATCTTCTACAAGCTAGTACAAAACTCTTCTTCCCCATACATATCTCCATGAAAATACGGTATACGCCTATGAAGGAAAAATAGGGTTTTTTCACCAAACTCACGGGATGTTTTCAAATAGTTAATATCTGTATAATTTTCTCAAGACATGTTCCTCTGGCAGTCCATTGAACAGAGATAAAAATCAAAATGTGTCGAAAATTCTGTTTTTTCGAACATTTCCATAGATTCTGGGGTAACTGCTTCATCAGATGTGGTCAATCTTACAGAGTGTCTTTTACTCACCCATACCCATCATTCGGTCTCGATGATTATTTCTGTATATATATGTTGAACGGAGATATAAGCCAAGTTAACTCAAAAAAAGGAAATGTGTCGATTTATCGGTATTCCAATTTTCTCAAAAATGGCTCCAACGATTTTGATCAAACTTACGGAGTACTCTCAGCTAACTAGTACCTACATTTTGTTCTCCATAAATGTTCCTGTAGAAATGCGTTGAAGGAAGATATAGCGCCCGCATATGTAGCTGGTGTTCAAACTTACAGGGGTGACGGAAAGTTGGCAGTTGCTACGCACCAGATATTTTTCTTTCTCGAATTCTTTCCTAATAACTTAAGTCGTCGAGTCGTTGCTTCGTGAAATCGGCTGCTTTGGGCCGACAATGTTTGAGACTTGGCCGTTCGGCGGACGTTCCCTCGCTGAATACCGTGAGTTACTCGAACTGGGGTAGGTTCATTCGGTTCCACATAGTTACTAAAATGTGCAACGGCCTAAGGTCTGTTCTTTTGACAAAGCTCCTTCAATTACCGGAATTTAGAAATGAAATCTGCGCAATCGCTCGAAACCACTTGACTGGAACTGAGAAGTCGCGTTAATCTTTTCTATTGGTTTGTGTGCCGGCTCAATGAGCGCCAGTTCAACTGTAAACGATTGCTATCCGAAATCAATTGCCGTGAAACTCGCGGGCGGTCGTTACCAGCCGCATTGTTTCCTAATATCGTAAAACCAGCCGATCGTGTCGTATTGACGACGAAATATAACTCGTTACTTAAGACGACGTTTGCGATCTTGACAGTTACACTGAAATTTATTGGGTTTCTCCGATTTATGTCTCGACTTTTATTGAATAATCGCTTATTAGACTGCCGATACGATTTTTTAGGAAACTTTTTATGTTTATAGTATTGGAATTATGGGGAGAAGACTGCGAATAAAGTTCAGTCAAAGGAACAATCCGAGTTTCGTAGGGTGTCCCTGGTTTTTTAACTGTTCAAATGTTTAAAAATATTTGAACTGAAGAAGAATAGTTTTGTTTATTCTTCGTAATACCCACATTGACAACTTATTTTGTTAATACCAACTTGAACTGTTTTGGCTCACGAAACGAAAAGTTAATACGAAATTTGTGGGTCGATTTGGTTTAGCCGTTTTGTGACATACGGACCATTTTCCCTATTGGTGTTTTTCGGGCTCATTTTGGATCTAAAGGAAATTCAAGTATTTATTTCTTTCAGGCGATTAACAAATATGCCTTTCTACTCCGAGGGCTAAGGAAAGTAAAAGTTGTTAGTACGACGCGGAGCATTGCCGATTGAAAATAGAAATCATTTAGTCGGGCACCGAAAGATCTTAATTTGACACGAAAACTCCTCGATTCGAAATGTTAAGCAGACTTATCAAGGGGCACCTCTCAAATCGAAATGGGGAATCGGTAATACAAACAAGAAAATTTTTAATATAAAATGTATAGTTCCCAATGTGATTTAGAAATCTTTCAATTAAAAAATAAAATGAGAAATTAACGTTTTGAAGTAGAAATCTCTGAATTCGAAATGAAAAAATCGTGATTTGAAAGGGGAAGCACAACATTTGAAACGGTATAAATAATTCGTGATCAAAAAAGCGCGAAATGAGAATTTCACAAGGTGTTATGGACAATTCGTAAAGTATAATGAAAAATTGATAGCGTGACATGTAGAATGTTTTATTGAGGAACCTAAATCCTTCGATTTGTCACAGGAAATTCGTAATACGGAGTGTAGAATACAAACTGGGATGTAGAAATTTATTAATTTGAAATCAAATATTCGCAGTAATAAACAAAAACAATTGTGGCATGAGATTTAAAAAAATGCGTGGTATTAAATGTATAACGTTCCATTTAAAATAGGAAATTTTCAACTGAAAACAGAAATATGTCCACCCCAACAGTTAAATTTTGAATCGGAAAATTCGTAATGCGAAATGGATAAGTCGCCAGTATTAGGTATATAAATCACTTAATCCTCGATTTGAAATTAAAAGTATTAAATGAGTTTGGGCCTTAGTTTCCGCGTCATAACGTCGAGGTGCCTTCAATGCTCGAACTGTGACGCAGTCATTCAACCTCCACAGGGCTGATAACTCAACCAGCTAACGACGAATATCTTAAAGTGACGATACGGCAATATTTTATATTCCAGAGCCGGGGCGGAGAGATCTCGTCGACGCCGGAAGCCACCATAGTCACCATTACGAAAAAGGCGGCGGCGAAAAACATCATTCGGACCATTACGAGAGCGGCGGTCACAAAGGGGACAAGGGATATCTGAGCAAACACCATTTTGACAAAGGAGACGCCGGAAAACACGGCAAAGACCACCACAGTGGCCATTATTCTGATCACAGCGGACACAAAAAAAAGCATCACGATGAAGGTACCTTTACTTTTTGTTTTAAACTGCAATTTAAATAGGGGATTCCCTCGATTTGAGAAGGCGAATAACGACAGTTTTTTTAGGAAATATTTGAAAAGCTTGAGTGTCTCAAATTTTTCTCTTGAAACGCAGCAAATTATTGCGCAGTCTCACATCTCCGAGACCCATCCCATTTGATTCAACATCGTGAAATACTAACTGTAGTCCACCTGGTTCTGGGTTATCTCCCCAGGAGCATGCCTATGCTACCAGGCGTGACCACGGGTTGTGGATAGTGGAACAGCCATGGCATTGTCCCCAGGGGCATGTCTGCGGCCAGCTGTGAATAAGGTCAGCATGCTGTCTGAATAAGCAACAAGGCAAACCCCAAGAGATCGCAGAAGAGATCCTGAACAAAGGGCTCAAGGGCAAGTGGATCTACATTTTCTCAGACAGCGCAGGCCATTGCAGCCTATAGTTTTAGGTCTAAGCTGGCATGGGAATGCCTCCATGCGCTCAAGCAGCTCGGCGCCCGTAACAGGCTCTCCCTCATTTGGGTGCCGGCTCACAGGGGGCATGAGGGCAATGAAAAGGCTGACCACCTCGCGAAAAGGGGTACAGAATCCCTACCCATCGGGCCTGAACCACACGTTGGTCTGACGAAAAGTCACCTGAACCGTCTGGTTGCTCGATGGGAGATACAGAAAATGGCGCCCATTGGCATCGCCAGCCACGACTAAGACAGGCGAAAAGGTTTGTCACGCCTTCCTGTTGAAGGGCGAAGGCGATGCTGACACTCTCTAGACAAGACCTGAGAGTACTGATAAGCTTCCTCACCGGGCACTGCCCACTCAGATATCACCTCAACAAGATGGGCATCTCAGAGGCGGTGGAATGCTGAGTCTGCAGTGAGGAGGACGAGACAGCAGAGCATATCCTATGTGAATCCCCTGCCTTGGCAGCAAAACGCTTTGAATACTTCGGTCAGGGGACCACTGAACCCCAACCCGTAGCGGACTCTGCGGTGAAGGACATACTTGGCCTCCTAAGGGGGGCGGGTATATATGACGCCTCCTACTAAGAAAGGGCCAGCGTCACGATAGGCCTATATGCGGCCGCAGTGACAAAGGGACTTGTCCCACACGCCCTCGGGTCAAAAAAAACAAAAAACTGTAGTCCAACCCCTGGCACATGAGTCATTAAAATTGCCAGTATAATGCTTGCTTTACGTAAACCTCTTGATATGTATAGATTTATGTTTTTTTAAATTCATTTGCTCTGAAAATATTTACCAAAAAACAACAATGGCTTAATTTTGAAATTTCGTCGGTCGTTTCTAATGATTTCATTACCATCATTGAATTACCGCTGAGTAGGTGAGAACGTTAGTGTTGCTGAGAGAGATGTAAATTTAAAACACTGCACCAAAATCGTTTTTTGTCAACATGCTCAATAATTTATTGCGCTGCTCTCACCATTTTCTTACCAATGGAAATTTTGAGAGCCGTGTTATCTGGAATTATCCATAAAAAATGTAATCAATATCATTAGAGACCAAATAAAAGTTGGATTTTTTTATCACTATGATGACTATAGTCGGACTTAGACGGATTATGATCATAACCTTATTGTAGCGTCCGGTGAGGATTTGCTACTAGCTGAATATCAAATCAATAATTCTCTTGTAACTGCATTCACAAAACATAAAAATAGATTTTTTGCGTGAATCGGTCCAAACAATCGTATGGCAATATAAATCTTTCATGTGCAGGCAAGGGACGACAGCAATGCAATAAATCATCAAAAATGTCAACGAACATCTTTATGAATCCTGTTTTTTACTTTCCGCTACCCGAAGGGAACGAAAGTATAGTAATCGGCCCAAAAAAAAAAAATTGGGTTTTCTTCAGATCTTTACGTTTCAGACCCTACTGAGTCTAAAAAACCTAATTTCGGCGCGTGGTCCGTGTGTGTGTGTGTGTGTGTATGTGTGTGTGTGTATGTGTGTGTGTCTGTAGTTCGATTTGCGGGAGAACTGCTGATCCGATTGAGCTGGTTCTTTTTTTGTTTTGTTCGTTATTTTTTGTAGACACCAAAATAAGGTTATGGACGATTTCGGCCGATGGGAAGGGGGGGTGGTGGACAAAAATGTACCAAACACTAAGGTTTTTCGCATTTTTCTCGAAAACGGCTCTAACGATTTTGATTAAACTTTCAAATTATCTTTTCCTAATCAATACCTAACTTTTCTTCTCCATACATATCTCCATGAAAATACGGTGAACGGAGATATGGGCCCTGAAACAAAATAGGTTTTTTACGCTTTTTGGCCAAACGGCTTCAGCGATTTTCACCAAACTCACAGGATGTTTTAGAATAGTTAATACCTACATATTCTTCCCAATAAATGTTCCTGTGACGGTCGATTGAACAGAGATAAAAATCAAAATGTGTCGAAAATAACGTTTTTTCGAACATTTCCGTAAATTCCAGGGTAACTTTTTCACCAGATGTGATAAATCCTAATGAAGTGTCTTCTAGTCACCCTTACCAACATTTCGTTCTGCATAATTATTTCTGTATATATATGTTGAACGGAGATATAAGCCAAGTTAACTCAGAAAAGGAGATTTGTCGAATATTAATTTATCGGTATTCCAAATTTCCCAAAAACGGCTCTAACGATTTCGATCAAACTTTCAGAGTACTCTTAGCTAACTAGTCCCTACATTTTGTTTTCCATAAATGTTCCTGTAAAAATGCGTTGAACGAAGATATAGCGCCCGCCTATGTAGGTGGTGTTCGAACTTAAAGGGGTGGCGGAAAGTTGTGTGTTGCTACGCACCAGATATTTTCTTATAAATCTTGTTTATATGACACAACTAACCTGTCAACAATCGATTTGATAGTGCTTTATACTGTCATTTACCAATTAATATTTCATCTAACTGCTTTAAAAACCACTTTTTTGGGCGTAGGGGATGAATACAAAGCTCACCACAAAGGCGAAAAAGGACATAAAGCAGCCAAATACGGGAAGAAAGGCGGGCATAAGAAGGGCCACAAAACGAAAGGCTATCACAACAAATTCCACAAGGACGAATACCACAAGGAGCACAAATTTTACGACGATTTCCACAAAGGAGGCCACCACCACAAGCACGGCGATTATCACGGGGAGCACGGTAAAAAGGAAGGGCATCACAAGAAAGGGGGTCATCACAAATCCGAATACCACGACGACCACCATGGAAAAAAGGGACATCACGACAAGGGGCACTATGACGAAGGTCACAAGGGTCACAAAGGTTCTCACGGCCATGAGTCCCATCACTCACACAAAGAAAGTTACGGCAAAAAGAGCGGGCATCATGGAGGGAAGAAACACGGTTATTCTAAAGGGCACCACTGATTGTTTGCAGAGCTCTATTTTAAAATGTGATTGTTATCCACCATTGTTAACGTTTAAATATTCTATTAAAATGTCTCGTTAATTATTGATAATTTTTTGCTTTTATCAAATCATGAAATCTATCATTAGATAATTCCCGTGAGTTGGACATCACTGCCCCATTCTGAAGCGTCTTCTTCTCAATGTGCCTGATCCCAGGTTCTCTAAATCTTCCTAGTAGAGCCTTTGTGGCAGCTGGAACAACTAATTATGAAATAGGTAAATCAATTTTCAATTTACCTTTCTAACATTTTCGTGGATACCAAAGATCACCAACCTGGACACTCTCTGTGTACGGCTTATTAATATCAGGTAAAACAGTATCTTCAAGGATCCCTAAGGAGATGGATTAAATTGATCTCCCTTCAGCCTGACCTACTGGACAGGTTCTGAACTGAAGAAGAGCTGTCAAGATTCTCTCATAACTGAATGCACAAACAAGAGAACTGGAATAATTACTGTGGGTGCTACTGCGATTCGAGGATGTGTTCAGGAATTAGGAGCCAATATTCATATTACTGGGCTCTCGAAGAACCAGTGGGACTGGCTCAATTACTGGCTATTCATAGGCCAAAAATAACTTTTTGTTTCTCAGGTGTTTATCAAAAATTAAAAAAATCAGTATAGATTATATAATAATACAAAAAATCTTGTGAGCTTAACCAATGTTTTTCACTAGAAAAGTGCACAAAAATAATGTTATTAGAAAATCAGACAGTTATGTAGAAGAAAGAAAAATATCAATCAGTCTCAAGTTGCTATCTGTCCATGATCGAGGTTTGCATCAGTTTGTTTCAAGTTTCATATGCAACAATATTCTTAATCTAGTGGCGCTATGGCTACACTAAGTCAGACACTGGCTGGTTCTTGGTGGAAGTAACTAATCTTTCACACGGAGCCCGACTAAATACTCTCCAAAAGGTAAGGCAACGAATCAATCAATTATTATTATTTATTCATTTTATTTTTTTCATGAGATCTCCGTGTTTTAAGGCGTTTTCAATTGCAACATTATTTCGGCACATTAAACCAAAACTCGGAGGGCTTTAGCACTTTTCTCATGAACAACAGTTCAGTTTCGAACTGGACTGGATATTTTTTCTTCACAATTGGAAAGTGTCGTATCGACCAAATAATTAAAAAATAATATTAGACCTGTTGCTTTAGAAAGCATTGCAAGAGAATAATATAATATATTTTCACTTATTGTGTCACGATAATTTCTATACATCCTGAAGCAAGAGCCCAAAGCTTCTAAGTATACACGAAACAAGTTTTGCTTTGCTCAGATCAGGCTTAACTCACTCTAACTTGTCATGCCATTTTCTAATCTTCTATGCAACTTACTAATTTGAGTAGAGCTCAATAAAAGACTATTGACATTTTGTTAGCATATTTATTTGCTTTGTCAGATTCCTTATCGATGATTTCAGTATCCATACCCCTTCATTGAAGAGTTTATCAAACAAAATTTGCCCATTAATTTGTACCCTGAAGGTCCATCGTCCATGTCCTTCGTCTGAACATCCATAATTAACACTCCAACTTGAACTGAAACGAGATCAAGCAAGACCTTCCACACCACACACAGTTTCGAACATGTTGCTCATTAATTCTTTGATTCTAGTAAGTTATTTTATCGTGTAGTTGTCGCCTTTCATCAGGCGCAATTACAGTTGAAAATTCAAGCATACAATTCTTAACTTAATGTTTTATTTCCCCCTTTTGTTCAGGTATATTAAAATGTAACTGCATTTATAATAGTAATCTTAATTATCAAAGGAAGTGGCAATTATAGTTTTTCCGACCTTCAGGAGCTTCCAGTGCAGTTCTTGTGGTTTGCATTGATGTTAGAATCATGCGTGGAGAGGAAGACCTTTTCCAGAAAATTGGTTGATTGAAAGGATGTTCTGGCCTAGGGGTTGACGGTATCTCAGCACTAACCCTGAAGAAATTGCAAAGATATGTTGTTGATCCTATGAGAGGTACCTTATCAATTTTAATTTTCAAACAGGCTATTTCTCAGAGATACTAAAAAGTCCTTTGGTCACACCACTGTCCAAGGAAGCAAAAGATAGAAGCACAAACACTTTTAGACCAACCTCTTTAGTGGAAAATGGTGAGAAAGTTTTTGAGAAATGTGTTAAGCGCCAAGTGCTGGATCATTTAAAGACTAATAACGTAACCATTACAATCTGGTTCCTTGAAGGATAGAGAGACCTAGGATGCCATTGTGCAATTGTGCCATTCGAAACAAAAAGCTTTCGCTATTTATGTAGACCTAGCTAAAGCGTTTGTTTTTATTAGTCATAATAAATTGTTGGAAAACTTGTCCTATTATGTGTTCAAAATGGAAACGCTTACAGCAGCCACTCGACCAAAATGCAATCACATTAAAATTTATAACGACCCATGTTCAGATTTGGTGGTACAGAATGTTTCTCCGTGCCCAGAAACCAAAGGAGTGGCAACATACCAGGGTGAATGTGTTTACCAGCAAGTTTAAGGATATTGATATATGTGTTTCCCATATTGAGACAATAACTCAAATCTCATACACTTAAAGCTGTTTATTTTATGCTTGGGCAATAGATTTTACAATACGCTTCGCAACCACTCTGTCAAGAGCAGAAAGATATCCTTTGTGTTATGGACTGAAAATCAGGGCTGCATTTCAGAATGAAAAGTGTGGTATCATTCTACGAAACCTTATGAAATATCTGGTGCGTTGCAACACACAACTTTCCTTAGCTCTACGTCAATTCACTTTGAACATGGCCAATTCGATTTAATCGATTCATTTATCACTCAGTTCATTTGAACGTGGCCAAACAACGCTTTACGGCAGCATGAAGCGGCAGCGATTACAGTTAAAGAATTTATTGTGCTGCTCGTACTCTTTGCGGGACCATCATTGAGCAATTGGTACACAGGTAATTAATGAGGCTGTAAACAGGAATTTTTTGAAGTGGATAGTAATCACTTTTGCAGAGTTATTGGGTGATAACTGTTAGAACTGGTAGTAAGCGAAACGGCGGTAGTTGAAATTCAGTTATTTCTGGAGTGAGCCCCATGTATGTCATGAGCATTTTTAACCCCTCACCCTTTAGGTATTAGATTGGACTACAATACCAATTTTTTTAGCATTCAACTAACATTCCAGCGGAGTTTATAAGGAAACAACTGCGCTAAAAACGCTTTTGGTCGAAAATTTTGATAATTTATTGTGCTGCTCTCGTCATTTTCCCCCAAATGGAAATTTTATAGTATCATCGCCTTATTGAGAGCTATCAATATAAAAGATTTAATCAAAATCGTTAGAGCCGTTTTTGAGAAAAAAAATTTGGAGTTTTGATCACTATGATAACTATAGTTAACTTTCGGTGGATTTTGCTCATACCCTTATTTTTGCGTCCCATGGTAACCTGTAGGCTAGACATCAAGTTTCAGTTGATTTGGTACGGTGGTTTTCTCTAAAAACTGTGCTGAAATAGATTTCGTCGAAAGTTTTGGTAATTTATTGTGCTGCTCTCGTCATTTTCCCATAGATGGGAATTTCACGGTATAGTTGCCTTATTGGGAGCTATCAATATAAAAAATTTTATCAAAATCGTTAGAGCCGTTTTTGAAAAAAAAAATTTGGTGTTTTGATCACTATGATAACTATAGTTAACTTTCGGTGGATTTTGCTCATACCCTTATTTTGGCGTTCCATGGTGACCTGCGGGCGAGATATCAAGTTTGAGCTGATTTGGTACGGTGGTTTTTTCTAAAAATGGTTCACAGACACACAGACCCACAGACCATTTTCCCAAATAGTGTTTTTCGGGCTCTGGAGGGTCTGAAACGTAAAGATCTGAAGAACACTCAAAATTTTTTCAGCAGATTACATAACTTTCCTTTCTACTTCGTAGAGCCAAGGGAAGTAAAAAGGGAGGAAGAGGTAGAAAAAAACTAAAAATCATAAGCATCAAATAATATATTTTTTACGAGAAATATTGTAAGCTAGGAAGTTGAAGTACCTGAAATAATCTAAGGAGAAGTGAAAAGTGGTGGGAAGTGATTATTTTGGAAAGTCCAAAAATGGAAAATCCTTCAGAAATAGTGGGGAGGGAGAATGGAAATACTGAAGGCAAACCCCGTGGGACCCCTGGAAATAATTCGTGACGCCTTTTGCTAGTAGAAGGCTAGTTGAACTTCCAGAATGTAAAAACAACTCGCGCCCGGGGGCTTTCCCTAATTCTGTACCAAAGAGTATTATTAAATTATTTAATATGTAGGAAAACCAAAGAAAGTAAGGACTACTCAATAATTACTTACCTTAGCTGTAGTACATGCACTGATAGTTAAATCTAGAGCCGACTGCTCTTGAAGGTGTCTAAAACGGTAATCAGAGATGAGACGCCAAGACTGGAAGACAGGCCGAAGCTAGGTTGTAAATAAGTATAATAATCCCTCCCTGGGGGCTAAATGTATAACGTCGTCACCAATATCTATGTTTAAGTGTTACTATGTGCACTAAGTAGCTGTGTAACCTGATTGCTTCCAATGGTTTCTCTTCCTGTGCATGGTTCTCCATAGAGAGAAAGAGTAATTCCCACAGTTTTTTCTTTAAGTATGATTCTATATAAATATACCTACTAGAAGTACGAAATTATTTTGTAATTACATTCAACTGTGGAAACGAATGTAAATAAATAACATGGAATTGCAATATAAGGTCAACTATGTACTTTGCAGTTCTGTGACTAACCAGTGCAAACTAGCAGCTATCATGTAACAGTGTCGAACCATGGAAACCTTATTTACTTACTGTGTGGCTCGATAATAGGCTTCAGCCGAACGTTTTTTACTTTCCGCTACCCGAAGGGAAGGAAAGTATAGTAATCGGCCCAAAAAAAAAAGTTGGGTTTTCTTCAGATCTTTACGTTTCAGACCCTACTGAGTCTAAAAAACCTAATTTCGGAGAGAGGTCCGTGTGTATGTCTGTGTGTATGTCTGTGTGTATGTCTGTGTGTGTGTGTGTCTGTAGTTCGATTTGCGGGCGAACGGCTGATCCGATTGAGTTGGTCCTTTTTTTGTTTTGTTCGTTATTTTTTGTAGACACCAAAATAAGGTTATGGACGATTTCGGCCGATGGGAAGGAGGGAGGGGAAAAAAATGTACCAAGAACTAGGGGTTTTCGCATTTTCTCAAAAACGGTTCTAACGATTTTGATTAAACTTTCAAATTATCTTCTCCTAATTAATACCTAAATTTTCTTCTCCATGCATATCTCCATGAAAATACGGTGAACGGAGTGGAGCCCTAAAGCAAAAATAGATTTTTTACACTTTTTGGCTAAACGGCATCAGCGATTTTCACCAAACTCACAGGATGTTTTCAAATAGTTGATACCTACATATTCTTTTCAATAAATGTTCCTGTGGCGGTCCATTGAGCAGAGATAAAAATCAAAATGTGTCGAAAATAACGTTTTCTAACATTTCCGTAAATTCAGGGTAACTTCTTTACCAGATGTGATAAATTCTAATGGAGTGTCTTTTAGTTATCCACACCAACATTTCGTTCTCTATAATTATTTCTGTATATGTATGTTGAACGGAGATGTAAATGAAGTTAACACAAAAAAGGAGATTTGTCGAATATTATTTTATCGGTATTCCAATTTTCTCAAAAACGGCTCTAACGATTTCGATCAAACATTCGGAGTACTCTCAACTAACTAGTCCCTACATTTTGTTCTCCATAAATGTTCCTGTAAAAATGCGTTGAACGAAGATATAGCGCCCGTCTATGAAGGTGGTGTTCGAACTTAAAGGGGTGGCGGAAAGTTGTGTGTTGCTACGCACCAGATATTTTTTTCTTGCTCTACGAAGTAGAAAGGAAAGTTATGTAATCGGCTGAAAAAAAAAATTTTGAGTTTTCTTCAGATCTTTACGTTTCAGACCCTCCTGAGTCCGAAAAACCCTATTTGGGAAAATGGTCTGTGTGTATGTCAGTCAGTCTGTGTGTGTGTATGTATGTCTGTGAACGATTTTTAGAGAAAACCACCGTACCAAATCAGCTCAAACTTGATATCTCGCCCGCAGGTAACTATGGGACGCCAAAATAAGGGTATGAACAAAATCCACCGAAAGTTAACTATAGTTATCATAGTGATCAAAGCACCAAATTTTTTTTCTCAAAAACGGCTCTAACGATTTTGATAAAATTTTTTATATTGATAGCTCCCAATAAGGCAACTATACCGTGAAATTCCCATCTATGGGAAAATGACGAGAGCAGCACAATAAATTACCAAAACTTTCGACGAAATCTATTTCAGCACAGTTTTTAGAGAAAACCACCGTACCAAATCAACTGAAACTTGATGTCTAGCCTACAGGTTACCATGGGACGCAAAAATTGAGGGTATGAGCAAAATCCACCGAAAGTTAACTATAGTTATCATAGTGATCAAAACTCCAAATTTTTTTCTCAAAAACGGCTCTAACGATTTTGATTAAATTTTTTATATTGATAGCTCTCAATAAGGCGATGATACTATAAAATTTCCATTTGGGGGAAAATGACGAGAGCAGCACAATAAATTATCAAAATTTTCGACCAAAAGCGTTTTTAGCGCAGTTTTTTCCTTATAAACTCCGGAATGTTAGTTGAATGTTAAAAAAAATTGGTATTGTAGTCCAATCCAATACCTAAAGGGTGGGTGTTTAAAAACGCTAATGAGATACATGGGGCTCACTCCAGAAGTTCCTGAATTTCAATTACGTCCGTTTCGCTTACTAACACTTCTAACAGTTATTACCCAATAACTCTGCAAAAGTTATTACTATCCACGTCAAAAAATTCGTGTTTACAGCCTCATTAATTACCTGTGTACCAATTGCTCAATAATGGTCCTGCAATGAGTACCAACAGGACAATAAAATCTGGAACTGTAAGTGCTACCGCTTCCTGCTGCCATAAAGCGTTATTTGACCAAGTCCAAATTAACTGAGTGATAAATGAATCGATTAAATCGAATTGGCCATGTTCAAAGTGAATTGACGTAGAGCTAAGGAAAGTTGTGTGTTGCAACGCACTAGATATTTAACTATGTGGCGTTCTCTCTGGAAGTTCTTCGCAAAAGTTAAGGCTACAGCTGTAACAATAAGTTGAAAACCTTGAGTATCCGTTGGATCTAATTTAGTTCTGCTAGATCGTAACCTTTTGATATCAGTCGACCAACTATCTAAAGTTTACAAACCGTTACTGACAAGAGAACCCTCATTACCTATGAGTTGTACAGGAACGTGAGTTTCCGACTGTATTTTGATCATTTTTCCGGCATTGGATTCGGTCGTTCGGCAACGTTTACAAAAGTCGATTTACGTTTTTCGAATGTTCCGAAGCTGTTGTTCGGCGCAGTTATTCCGGCCCCTGGAACGAAACCTACGAAAGTAGCTTCAACGAGTTCAGGTGGTTCGTGCGGAACGCGACGGACAAATGAATATAAATTCGATGGAATTATCAAATTTGTCGAAGTAAATGGTAATCGTTGATTAACCTTGACTCGCTAAAAATGCTATTATCGACGGAATTGAAGATCTGGAAGCTTTTGTCTGGATCTAGTGCTAATCCGCCGTCTCCCATCTCTTCAAACACTCCTTGGCGTCTAGTTTGCTAAACTTGACAATTCTCTTAGCCAACTCTAAGTCAGCCCAAAATTGCCTTCGTTAGCGTCAGGTACGTCATTAAGTTATGTCAATTGAATGGATTGATGCCGAATTGTGCATCATGATTTTTAGAAGCCTCACGCTTCCTCTGTGAGCTGAACTCATACGCTTTTACCTGACCGTCTTTTCATCCTAACGTTAATCCTACTTCACGGACGAACTGACACGCCCGATTTTGTCCGAGTCTACTTCAATTGAAATCCGTGTGGAAATACTTCGTCGAATCAGAAGTAGAATTTTCTTGTCAGTGGCTGATTAGATGAGGGTGAAATTAGAATTTGTCCTACGACTAGCGCGAAAGTGCAACTGCGAAATCGATTTTCATATTGTTCACTTTATAAGTGGCAGTAAAACGCTGTGACGTCAGATGCTTTGATAAGAGATGGTTCCACTGACCAGCTCATACAGGGCAGTGATGTCACATGGGATGACACTGGGAATCGCTCAAAGAGGACCAAAGAAGAGCTAATACTGTTCAGAACGCTACTTTCTGAGTGATGTACTTTTTACGAAGCAAATATTGGTAAAAGCAAAGAACATGGACCGCTCCCTCTGATAAGGCAATATATCGATATATCACGACCAAGGTCAGGTTGTCGATATGCCCGACATCGTAGGCTCTGGCGCCATGTTTGAAATTAGAAATAACGACATTGTGTACTTACAGGTTCCAGATAGTCCCTGACGAACTGCCAGATTGTTCCTCTCCTCCACCGTTCACTTCGTACACCTGTACCACATCCTTCAGAAATGCCCTCGTTAGATCATCACAGTCACTTCTCATCCTTCTCCAAATATATTCGAAGAGGTACGAAATCGGTGGCACAAATCTGTGACCGATCTAGAGGGAATCCCTTGCTTGATAGCGGCCCATGTTCCCTCGATCGAATTTGTGTGGGCCTCTGTTGCAGGGTGCTTGAAAAACAAGGAGTGGTTAATGGTTAGGTGTGGAAACCTTCGTCCTCCAGGCAATCATAGGCCTTCCAGCAATCAGAGATCACTGTTGTGCCTGGAAGAATGAATTCCTTTATGATTGCGAGGAGGACTTCCTTCCCTTGGTTTTCAATGACCCGGAAAAAGCACTTTCGGGACCCATGCTCCACCCCTCCAAACACCCAGCATCCGTCTACCGATTTGCCCCTGTTAAACTTCCTCTTACCAAATTTAGATTCGTCAGTCTCAACAACTTTTCCATCGCCACCTAACTTCATGCACTTGATCACGACACACTTCCATACATACTTCACGACAAAACATCATCCAGTCAGTAGCGGTAGGATCAGAGATTTCACGCTCAAACGATTGAAAAAGTTAGTTGTAAGTCTTTGAGAACTCATGATTTATGAATATAAAGTTGGGAAGAGTAAATATAGAGCAAGACAGAAGACTTTCACACGATTCACACGTAGACAAATTAGAAACGCACAAACTTGAAGGGTGGTAAAGGTACAACGTGAAGGTAAGGCGTGAACTACCGGCACAAGAACCGTTAACAAACTGAGGAATACAGAAAGGCGGAGGGAACAGGGAATAAGGTGGAAGGGTCAAGGGTCAAACAACCCCCTCAACTACGGTTATTGTTCTTTCTCAATCTGTTATCACTCTCACTCTTTCTCAGAGTTCATTGCTGTCTCTGAGTTTCTCCGAGTCTCTTCCCCGCCAACTGCGCCAGTAACGCATACCGATACTTGCAGTCGTAGGAGTATCAAGCAACCTATCGATACACGCAGTCGTAGCGTTATCTCGGTTCATACTCTTTGTTTCACCCTTTGAAAAACAGTTTTTCAATGTCTGGTGACTCCTTGCCTGATACGTTGTAGCATATATGTCCGTTCATTGGGCTGTTAAAGAACTAGTTGTAGGAATCACAATGTGAGTCTACGCAGTGTGTGTAAAGCACTCCTTGAATTTGATCAGTCGAAAATGTATTATGGTACATGTTTAAAATGTTGTTGCTTTTCCGGCGTCTATTCAATGAGTCAGCAGAGGATTACCAAGCACATCCAACATCAGAAAGGTGAACAAACTGATGAGGTGCTTTTATATTGATGACAGCAATGCGTGTCAGTGATGAAAAATCTGATTTTTGCCAATCAATCAAGAGTAAAATTTTGAATTGAAAGAGTTTCCAGTTTGGTTTTGATAAAATGAGAGAATTCTTGATTTATGATGAACAGCTTGTAGGTAGTAATGAAAAAATGACACCTCGTGCATTTTCTCCAAATGAATGAAGCGAGTTTGGCAACCAGAAAAATGTACTTTTGTGTCTTGGTTCATAGTATTTCGACAGAGAGGTTCATACAGGTGAAGTACACGTTGTAAATGTGATCTGGTTCGTCATAGCTATGTTTAAGAAAAATAGATGAACCTTTGTGGATAAACAGTCTACAGTAATTACCCATAACCTTACTTTGTGCCTTGAAAAAGTCAGAAACAAAAACAGTGTAAGTGCAGATGAGTGCACATAGAAATGGAATGACTTTAAGCGCTTCAAAATGTTCTCATGAAAACATTTTTTATTCCTTTTGCAGATAGCTGTACTATGAATTGAAGAACGTCAATAACCTACCATTTTTGGTAAAATTTCGTCTTCCCCACTCACTCTACTGTTCCAATATATGAAAACTACTTATTTACTACTCAGAATAACAGAAAAACGGTTAACTTGAACAGCTAAGCACCGTGCTAGTTACAATTGAAAATCATACATAGAGGGTTTGTGACTTCATGCAGCAGGTTGCTGTGTGTTTATTTGAAATGGTTAAAGCTATTTATGATAAAATGCTAGCAAAAACAATTAAATTGTTTGTAGGATCTCTTATTCTGATCTGTTGTGAGTAACACCTCTGCTTGTCAAATAGTTGTGAAGAGCTAAATATAGATACCCATCATTAAAAGATACTCTGTAACATAAGTATAGTGAGCTCTGCATTTCCTGTTAAATGAAAAACTTGGAAGTGTCTGGAAAACACATACTTTTTTGAAGAAAAAAAAAATGTTTTTTTTTGTCCTGATCACTTGGTTCAAGTTGTGTTTGCTAAGTTGAGATGATTGCAATTTTTACCTTTATGGTTGTTACTTCTATATGCTACCAAAATCACTCCGTAGCATCAGAGGAGACCAAGATACTTGACAGCTGACATTGAGGTCATATCTTGTTGCATCACTCGCGTGAAAACTAAATAGGAATTCACTTCCTTGTGAACCTCACACCTCAGTCGTCTTCTCAAGTGACAAGTTATGTCTATGGTGTTCGCATATCAAAGTTTCCCTGTCGGAATTGAGAGGGAGTTAACTCTGAGCGCTTTATTGAGGTATGCGGGTGTCTACAATTAATTTAAATGAACCAGACAACTCCAGGAACTGGACACAGAAAGCGGAGGAGAGGAAATCTGAGCTGAAAATCCTTAGTGGTCTGAGGCAAATTATTAAGCAAATGCTCTCACCCATACGAAAGAAAAAAGGAGTGAATGCGGTTCACACGGGAGCTCGAGCAGTAATAATTCGCCAAAGACCTGCTAAGGGCTCTTTGCCTTCACATCCTGCAGGGGGCAGCACCTCCTGGGCCTAACTTTGGCCGAAACAATGGTCTTCTTTTGTGGTTTCACCACTGAGCTAGTTCATTGGTACTGGTGATGATTACAGCTGCAACATTGTCAGCAGAGCCTGCAAGGATGGTATGCTTTATTGGTGGTCCTCACAAGACATGTCAGAACAGGGAAGGTGTGTTCCAATACCTTCAGCAGCAGGCCCATCATGCACTGCCAATGTGCTGACTGACTCCTATCAAAGGCAAGCGGTTCATCGTGGTCTTGCGGTAAGACGGTCGATTCATAATTCTCGGATTGTGGATCGAATCCCCGGCGCGATTGCCGTAATTTTTGCCTTAGTCAGCAGCTCTTCAAAAGCATCTCCAAACTTCTTCGTCACAAATGGCGCCCAACGTGGGGCCGAATTTCTTCTTTCCAAGAAAAAGAAGAGGCCCCGAGAGAAAAATTAAAAAATTAAGAGAGAAAAATAATGAGGCGAGTTCTCGGTCCGGGATTCGCTGACGCTGTGAAAGTTCCAGCCTTGAAGGTGGAATGGGCACGCGCCTACTACAATGCGAGAGCGAAGTCTTTCCTTGTAGCCTTTCTCGAACCAAAGATCGGATTTTCCGGGGATTCGCTCAACTCTCGTAAAATTCTTTCCCTAAAAAAAAAAAATGATGAGTTCGCTCCAGGAGTAGCGGTTAATAGACGAGGGGGGAGATGTGCTGACTGACTCCTATCAAAGGCAAGCGGTTCATCGTGGTCTTGCGGTAAGACGGTCGATTCATAATTCTCGGATTGTGGATCGAATCCCCGGCGCGATTGCCGTAATTTTTGCCTTAGTCAGCAGCTCTTCAAAAGCATCTCCAAATTTCCTTCCCCCCGTAACACCAAACAACCATCAAAATTGATGGTCACCTGCTCCAGTTTGTCTAATTTTACAATTTTATGAGTAACCTCTTCGATTGCCTCTATTATGGTGTACCCACTTCAGCCAAACGCTTCAGTCCATGGTGATATGGAACCTACTGTGCAGTTGCCATAATGCAGTCGATGAGGGTCACTGCCCTTTGCTGACCCAGACAAGGAAGGTTCTCATCTACTATCATTGCTTGTTTCATTCAAAGTGAAGTAAAGTCACTGCTAGTCTGATAATCGCCTTAGGTGGCGTGTAAGACCATGCTACCACCTTCTAGCTTTGAGCTAAGTGTTTATCAGGTCTACATTCACAACCGATTTTTCTTCCTTCACTTTTTGGCCAGTAATCAACAGCAAATCTGCCAGTTAACAATTATTTCCTGATGTAAGAGGGCCCTGACGTCTTATTCTATCATATTCATGATCTTTACCTTTGCTCCACAAGTCTATAAATCACCAGCTAAAGGGCAACCTTGATAATGCAAATGCCTCTTCGCTAAATGGATTGATTACGAATAGTTATTTGAAAATTGGAGGTGATGATGTAATTTTGACAATTTATCTTTAATTGATTATGATAATTGATTGTTACCTTTAATGAATTATATTCTATACTTTGTTACAGCACAGATGATCAAGTTATATGACACTCTTTTTGGCACAGATGAACTTCTTTCATTTGTCTATGAAGAATGGATTTGTTAGTTGATCATGATGACAGCAAGAGTGCTTCGTTCTGGAAGAAAAGCAACAAAGCTGTACCTGGAAGGTAATTCTATACTCTTTATTGATTGTAGTAACTAATTGACTTAGTACTATCGATAACACACCAGCCATAATTACACAATCAAATTACCATCTTGTTGATACACATAAATGCCCCCTTCGATTATTGATTAACTTTCATCAACTCAAGAAAAAGTGTAGTAGCAGTTGGCATTCCCCTAACTCTGTTCGCAAGCTTTGTTCACTTTCGTACTGAAGAAGGCTTATCTCTGCATTGTATAATTTAATGAATGGACTCATTATGTTGGAAACCAAATGATTTAGTTGAATCGAGAAATGGAGTACCTACCTTGTTTTTTTTTTGGTAAACAAAGGACATTTTTCACCACATTCACAGGTTCTTTGAGCTAAGAAAGCACCTCCCTTTGCTTGATCATCTATCTTAGTTACACACTGAGTATCTAAATAGCCATGATAGTATTTAGGACACTAACCTAAATCGGATATTGAGTGTATTTTTATAATATTAATTATTATACACTCAGTGCATAAATTATAATTATGTTTGCAGGCCAAGTCCAAGGAAGGAGCTTAAAGTAATATCCTATAATCCTGCACCATCAACCTCATTTCATGACTTTCAGCAGAGCATTAGTGATGCGTGGGATCCCGGTGACGATGAGTTCTGCAATATTTCTAGTATGTATTGGTAGCCCATTCAATGTTTCATGTGTACTGACATCTTATCTGTTTTCAGTGTGTCAATGTTTTATATCAGTATAAGAGAACTACTAAATTATGTGGGGGAGGGGGGTTTTTTCATATTTATATGCGATATTAGTTTCGAAACCACACCCATCCAATATAGCTGAAATCTTAATCTATTTGTGTATACTATAGAGGTGCAACGGCCTCAAAACTTATGAGGGTTGAGTTATACTAAATACCTTCCACCATCACATATTTTAACTGTAGACTAGTTATAGTGTCTGTTATCTGTGATATTTGATCCAACGGTGTTCACCATCAAAGCCACCCATTATGAAATTTGAGCTGAGTTTCTGCGCACATCATGGTTTGCACTGTTTATTTTGAATCAGCAGTCTTTCCTAACTTCAACATGATTCCATTCCATTGTTAAATTGTTCACTAACCATATACAGGTTGATCTAGGAAAAGAACTTGTGGTATTGTATACAGTATGTTCATTCTTCTCAATTACAGCTGAAAGATTGCTGTAAATTTGAAAAATGGGGGTTAATGGGGATACTCTGGATGCTGTTGTGCTTTTCTAAATGCGCATGGTTTAGTTCATTATAAATATATGCTTAGATTCTCATTTGAATCACAGACTATTTGTTTTATATTGCAGGTGTTAAAATATCAAAGAAAGCTCAAGCTAATACTCCAGACGGTGTGATCAACATTCACAAGTACAAGAGCCCAGACATTAAACATCCAAATCATAAAAATCAACCAAAAGAAGTATGCAAAATTGGAGATATCTCTGCAGACAAAGGTTAGTTACTCATTGGTTCTATAAAGAATAAGAAGGGTAATTCACAAAGCCTATTCACCGTGGGCAATAGGCCTGGCCTGTCAACGGCCTGCCACTTTGCCATAAATGGAGGGGCTTTATTAACCACTGGGTTGTAGAACAACACCTCCACAGTTGTGTGATTCGTTTTAGTATTATGTAACATTTATCAGTGTTCAACTTGATTCAATTAAAACAGTCTACTATTATACAGTGACTGATTGAACTAGGTGCAGATGTGACCTAACTTGTAACTTCTGTTATTCTCTACCCTGCCCATGTGTATTGGCACGAGATCTTGAGTTATGAGTGTGGGAACAACTTTGGAAAGTAGATGAAAACATGGAGTGTGGCTAAATCTTTGTCTCCCTATGGATGCTGGCACTTTTGGCACTCCTGCTCATCCTAGTATTCTTCTCACACTGACTACTTTCTAACTGGCACGCTTCATCCCCATGTTATCGAGTGAAGTTCCCACAGTAGCAGCACTTCGCTATTGGTGGTGAGGCTTTGTAGCCAATTCCTGAGTTACAGGACAGCACACCCTTAATTGTCTGATTCCTTTTGTTCCAGATGTCCTTTTTATTTCATTGTCTTCAGCAGCAGTATTTTTAAAAAGGTTGTCCACCCTAGTACCTGAGGTTCCCACATTGTGTGGGAGTTCTCATGGTCGCCAAAACAATGATACAGTGTGTCAGTTGGGAGTAATTTAGTATTTTAGGTGTGACAAACTCTCTAGAAGCATGAAGAGATAAAAAATACCCCTCTGCCTGCTGTGGTAAACAAGGTTATCAAATATGAGGTCAAGTTTGGGGTACAGAGTTGGATACTGTAGAACATTTGAGATAATCATTTACAAAACTGCCTATTATTGTATTCAATTCGGTTTCTTTTGCAGACAACGACGTAGTAAAGAATAAAATTAAGAAGTTCAGGGCAATACTCAATGATGAATACTTAGATCTGAGTGACTTACAAAACCTTAGTTGGCCCGGGATACCATTCCCGGTAAAAGCAGATGTTTGGAGAATCCTTGCTGTAAGTTCTAGTTACTCTTATATTCCTTGAAATCATTCCTATTATTTGATGTTGTTCATTGGAAGAGCTGCAAAATAGAATTCCATGTAAATTAGTAATGATGTGTACGCTAATAAAAGACAAATGCAAATTTCTCACTCAGTATGCTCATAAGCCACCAGGAACTTACTTAGTTTGTCAGCTGGTCCTCTTATAATGTACTCAATGTTTTAGGGGTACGCTCCAACTTCCATGAAAATTAGAGAAGAAACGCTGAGTGAAAAGAGGAAAGAGTATTGGAATTACGTTAAAGAGTACTATGAAACAGAAAATCGAGATGACTCATACCAAGGAACATACAGACAGGTTAGATGGATATGAAAAATTCGTATGCATTTTTTGCCACGTATCTTTTAAAAGTAATGCCTGTTGACATCAGTTACTGCAGATTATAATCAATTACTAAGGTTTGTTCACAAATAATGGGGGCTATTGCTTAAAGCCCTAATTACTTTTCTACTGGCATTTGTTTCAATATGACGAATACGCGACCTGAGGTGAAGCGTTGATTCCTTAATAGGTAACTTTTCTCCTGTGATCCTTGTGTTACTACTAGGCTTGGTGAGTCTAGGATTTGAAGTCACAACCTCCAGCATCACAGCGTTGTTACCTAAACTATTTCTTCACTTAGGAAGTCTCATTAATTTTATAATAGCCTCAGTCATTTTGAGCTAGCCTATTGCTAAACCCCAACGTAATAGACGGTTACTTCCAGTAGGCTGAGCAGGTGTGATACTGACAGCAGATTCTTAAGCACTGCTATCACCTAGTTTCCTATGTGGGCATTGCTTCACTTCTTCTTTTTTTGTAACACTTCTCTTGTTTTGTAACATGGTACTCCTTTGCTACACAGCATTATGAGCTCCTGAATCTACAACCCTTAACTGTTGAGTAAAGGTCCCAAGTCCTACTGAATAGTGGGAGGAATTTAACTTCGCGTGTACTCGTTTTATTATGTTCCATACGTTCTAACTGCACTATTGGAGAACTTCTCTCATTCTATTGTGCTACTTCTCCAGCTGATTTTGCCCTCTTGCCGTATTTTGAAGGAGGTTAACACACTCTTCTTTCAACATTAAACCATTAGCTTAGCATAGCAAGAGGACATCAGTTCTTCACTCTGAAAACAGGTTGGCTTATGGTTATTGAACTTGTTTGTTTTCTGAGAACAGTATGTCACACTTATGACTAGGTTCAGTGAAACCCCTTTCTTCCTATAGTAATCGAGTCATACAGACTAAACACACAAATCAACTATATAGTTGTTTTGTAGGTGCCAAATTTAGTTGTTTCATTGACGCAGTTGCAACTTTGGCCTATGCCTTCAGGACTTGTCTGTGAGTTCTTTGTCTTTACGTATAAGTAGGCTCACTGACTTACTAGCATTGTTTTTCTTCCTTGATTCAACAGCTCCAGCCCAGGTCAGAACAATGTTTTCATTCATACCTCTATAATGTTTGTTTTAGCAAATGTCGAATCCTTATTAAACAGTTATTGGAAGTGAGACCAGATATAACTGTTTGTTAAGAAGGATATTCTTAAAAATGGATGCAAAATAGCACCGTTCTTGAACTGAAGAATTGTACCACTTAGTAACTCAGTTTGTCCATGCAGTTGAAATGATACACGCTATAGTTTGAGGCTGATGTGTAATCTTAGGTTTTATGCACTCATTTGAATTGTGCCTACAATATGTTCACATATTTTCAGATTCATATTGACATACCCAGAATGAGCCCGTCGATCCCATTGTTCCGTCAAAAGGAGGTGCAGAAAATGTTTGAACGGATTCTATTTATTTGGTCAGTTAGACATCCAGCATCTGGGTATGTTCAAGGAATAAATGACCTAGTGACACCATTTTTCATTGTATTTCTACACCAAGTTCTCGGCACTGGTAAGACTCACAACATCAACTCTTAAGTGTTAATTAATCAGTGAATAATGAATAACTAAAACGAATTATCGACACGTTTTTTACTTCTACTAGATTGAAGTTTTAGTTGTATCAGTCATTCAAAGTGGCATACGGAGTCAAGATTTTCTGCGGTTGTTGTGTGCAATATTTTGGTATGGCAAGTTATCTTAGGGGCGCTCATAACCTGACTAACTTATTTCAGAATTTGACCTCGGAACTTTTGACATTGAGTCAGTGGAGCCTTTTCTACGGGACCACATTGAAGCTGATGCCCATTGGTGTTTCAGTAGATTTCTAAGTGGGATTCAAGACAACTACATATTTCCTCAACTAGGAATCCAACACAAAATCAGCGACCTTCGAGATATTATCAAGAGGATTGATGGTACAGTCTGAGCCCACATTTGATCATTGAACTAAAAGCCATATGTGCATGAATGTGTTGACAAAAATATTGTAAAAGAATTAACACAAAGTCAGGCGATTCAACAATATTTTAGATCGTTAACAATTATCACAACAATTCCAGAATAACAACCGAACCGTAACTAACTCTTCTTGGATACACAAACAATATTGGTTGCGAAGGAACGGACAATAACAGAGAGATCCACAACATTACCCTCTCTCTTTCTCTCTCTTTTAAAAATTTAGTCTTTTTTTAGGTCGTTGAATGTTTTGAGGCGGTCGCTGTGAATCACTTTCCGAGTACCCTGTGGAGTCCGTATCCTGAACAGAACGTCAGTTATCTTCTTCAGGACTTCACAAGGTCCGGTCCATGGCAACTGTAATTTTGAAGTTAGTCCAATATGACGGCGAGGGTCATATAGCCAAAGTTTGTCTCCAACTTTAAAAGTTGGGATCGTCGCACCGACATCGTATCTTGTTTTGGCATCAGTAGCAAGTTTCCCAAGGATTGTCTAGCAATTTCATGAGCTTCATCCAGGCGTTCTCGCAACATAATTCCATAGCTCGCTTTTTCGTGTGAGGTGGGTGGTATACCAGTAACTAAGTCTACCGGAACGTTGATCTCCCTGCCAAATGTCAACATGGCCGGTGAGAACCCAGTGGATGCATGGACAGTTGCTCGGTATGCAAATAGTACAAGATGTAGATGTTGATCCCAGTCTCGCTGATGGTCATCAACAACCTTTGAAAGCATCTCCCAGATGGTTCGGTTGAATCGTTCCACCATTCCATCACTTTGAGGTCTCAATGGAGTGGTTCGGGTTTTATGAATTCCTAAGATCTTCATTACTTCTTTGAATATAGCAGACTCAAAGTTTCGTCCCTGGTCCATGTGCAGCTCTCGAGGAACGCCGAACCGTGAGAATACGTACTGAACTAGACCATGTGCAACAGTTTCTGCGCGTTGATCGGGCACAGCAAAAGCCTCAGGCCATTTGGTGAAATAATCCATTGCCACAACTATGAATTTATTTCCATCACTGCTTTCGGGCAATGGGCCTGCGATGTCAACTGCTAACCGGTCGAATGGTGTTCCAGTTATTCGAGTTTGCAACGGAGCTTTCTTGGTCTGAGCTGATCTTTTGCCTCGCTTGCCACATGTGACACATGCTTTGCAATAGTCTCGGACGTCTCTGTGCATACCCACCCAGTAGAACTGATTCCTCAATAGTGAAATGGTCTTCCGGTAACCAAAATGTCCAAATCCATGAGTAAGTTGTAACAGATGTTTTATTTGGCTTCGAGGAACTACTACCTGAACTACTGTTTTGGTTCCTGAATCGTTTTCCCAATTCCTGACGAGTAAATCTTCTCTCAGTGCTAGAGAATCAAACATAGCCCAAAGAGACTTGACATTCGCGCTACAAGGAGCCACTAGTTCCCAATTGGGACGTTGCACCTGAGCTAGCCACGTCTTTACTAGGGCAATATCTGCATCATTCGTTTGTTCAGCTTTCCAATTAATGTCAGGCTGTAATTGGATTCTGTTAACATCTGGTAGTCCTTTCAACTCTTGTCTCAAGCAGTAGGAACAATCTGTTGCTAAACAAGGTCTTCTAGAAAGGCCATCCGCATTAGCATGAGATGTTCCTTTGCGAAATTCGATGGTTAGGTTAAAAGGTGCCATTTTTTCCAACCACTTGGCCATTTGACCATCTGGTTGTCGGAAGTTTCGCAACCACTGTAGAGAAGAGTGGTCAGTTCGAACTTTTACTGGGATACCACTATCAAGGCCATAAGGCTTAAAGTGCTCCAGGGCACTGACTACTGCCAACAGTTCTTTTCGAGTGACGCAATAATTTCGTTCCTGTTTTGAAAGACAGCGACTGTAATAAGCTATTACTTTTTCTTGATCGTCTTGATACTGAGATAAAACTGCACCAATTGCTTTATCGCATGCATCCACATCAAGAGTGAACGGAACGTTTGGTTTCACGTGACCTAATATGGGCGCTTCAGTAAGTGCTTGTTTTATGGACAATAACAGAGAGATCCACAACAATATGTATTTCCTATTTATTTGGGTATCCTGCTTTAAGCAATGGTTTCACAGTGGTCACTTATTGTTTTTTGCCTCACTGGAATACACTTGGTTTATTAGCAATATTTGGTTTTACTTATAACAAATTTGGTTTTGAATGTTTCACTTTATTTTAGTAACTAGATATATTTGCTTCAGCTAATCTTCATCAACACCTACATGACAATGGGGTAGAGTACCTTCAGTTTTCATTTCGATGGATGAATAATTTGCTGACTAGAGAGCTGCCGTTGAGGTGCTTGATACGCCTATGGGATACTTACTTGGCTGAGCTTGATTCATTTGCATCATTCCAATTATACGTCTGTGCTGCTTTCCTACTTCGTTGGAAACAGGAATTGATGTTGGAAAAAGACTTTCAGGTACCCTTTAGTTTGCTGTGCACTATAATCGTTTTGAAAGCAATATGGGCGATGTTATTTCTTTCCCATCCTGAACCTCAAAACCACTTTTGCTATATATATTGTTGATGTACTTGTCGAATTTGAAAACCTGCCCGTAAAACTTCGAGTAAAAATGTTTTTACGATGCGTTTTTCCACTTTTCCGTTGTTTTTCCACTTGTCTGTTGTGATTCGTTTTTCCACTTGCCTGTTGCGTTTCGTTTTTGCACTTAACCGTTGTGATTCGTTTTTCCACTTGTCCGTTGCGATTCGTTTTTGCACGTTAAAGTTTCACTTCTACCTTGTGTGACTGTCACACATTTCTTTATTCACAGGTTGTTTTTTAGAAGCTTTCAAAACAACCTGTGGCGCTTCAGAAGAGTGGGCAGCAGGCAGAATAAACGATTTATTGAAAACAAGAAACAACAGACTGTTAATTGATAGTTATAACTCAAATCACTTTTTATTTTTTCTTCAATTTCAAAGAATGGTTTTTTACTATTTTCAAACCTGGTACCATCGTCCAAATTACGAACAAAAATACAATTTAGTTTTGAAATCTGGTTGTGGGGGGATGGAGGATGTCTATAAACGTTACTTACATCATCATTATTGGTTTTATGGCACTGTCCTGTCAATTACTGAGTGTCGGGCGCGTCTGTTTTTGCCTCTCTTGTCAACACACGTGTTTCGAATTTCAGTTGAATAACTCTCGCAGAAACAACTAAGGCTGATCCCTTTACAATCTCCCGGGAATTTCTAACTAGTACTCATATTGCTCTCTCTGAAACTGAAATATTGATTTTGATTGAGTGTACCCGAAGTCCGAGTCCTCTAAGGCCTAGTATTGATGACACAGTACCATTTGACCACTCAACTCTTGGAACATCTGATTCCTACCATACTTCCTTTATTTATTCCTAGACATGGAAAACAAACCTTTCGCTTCTATCGTATTCAACTCCTGAGCTCTAATTCGCCAGATTAGATTATTTACAAACTCCTGTTAGTAATCCTCTGCCTTCAGCCTGTGAGCATTGTTGTCTTTTGGACTCATTTGACATGAAACTTGAGTCGACTCAAAACTCCAAAACTAAACGACTGATCAAATTCACATGAATTAGCAGGGTTGGTTGTAAAACAATATACAGTGAGCTTCAGGCTACAAAATAAATTCACTTGGTCTCAGCTTGAGTTCCAGCTTGTCTATGTACCTGTTGGCTCAGTGCTATGTGGATTATTTTCTCATGGCCTAAATTAGATTGTCACGTGCATTTGGATCAGCCCTAACCAGCAATTGATGGCAAATATTACTTGGGTTTTAGTTTCATTGTATGCAATTTCTTTCATAACTGACCCAATCTCTTCCAGTAAACTTCAGCAGTAATTTTTTTTTTACCTTCTTAATATTTTGTTACGGATTTCTAGGGTCTGATGCTTATGCTACAAAACCTTCCCACTCAAGATTGGAATGATTCCGACATAAATCTCCTCGTCGCTGAAGCCTATCGTCTCAAGTGTGCATTTGCCGGGGCACCCAACCATTTTCAATCCAAAAGGAGTTGACAAAAAATTAAGGAGAATATATCTGCCAACCCGTGAATCTCTTTATGAAAGAAGTGAAGTTCTTCAGTTTTGAGAATCGTGGATACGTTCAACAACCATTAGCAATGTATTTAATGACATCAACACATACGTGGTGACTGCTTTTATACCAAGTGCTCTTGAAAATGTTTAGCGGTCCATCATTGGGTATCAGTACTTGACTATGAATTAGGTATGAGATATTGTGCCAAACATCAATGTGTGGCTTTCCTATCAAACTAGAATTCCTTTATTTATTGGCTGTTCAAAATCGAGGAAACTCAAATTTCATACTTCATTTATTGGTCTCCTAGAAACATTATCATAAAACAAATACTTGTGTTTTTAGAGCAGCTGTCATATGAATAGTCAACTATTTAAATTTGAGCGTCTTCCTTTACACAACTAATTGTACTTCTGAAATCGCTTTTGTTTTCAAAAATCGAGTGTGGTATTTTCATGTAGACAGAGGGGAGATGCCCAAATCCAAATCCCTGTCTGGATCACGCCCTATCCCGGTGTGAAGAATTTCTGAGCCTTTATGGTTTGCATTACTACTGAAAGTGTAGCCAACAAATTGGTTGTTGCAGTACAGTCTACCAACAATAAAGTTTGATCCCACTTAAAAGCCTGTGTTGCCAAAGAAATATGTTTTTGATTATTCGGATAGCTTGAATTAGGATTTCTACAAACAAGCGTTTTGCTCTACAAATTATTGAAACCCTATCGGTTCATTGCTGAAGAATACAAATTTTGTTTCGAGATCTTTAAATGTAAATTAGCACCTCATCATATATTTTTAACTGACTGAAGCATGTACGTATGACCCAGTGAAAAATGTTCACCCACATTTGTTGGCTACTTACATATGATTTTTTTTTTTCATGTTCGTATATGAGATATCATCAAGTACTTAAAACAACATACATGACTGATACACTCAATTTATTAATGTAATTTTAAAACTCCATAGAAATATGAGAGTGATCGGACTTTGGTTTGGGTTTGGGCATTATTTCAACCTAGTTGACAGCTGAGCTTGTCTTCTATCACAAATACCTGTTCATGACCATTGCTTGAGGTACATATCCCACTGCCTTTCAGAGTGTAGCAAACTAAGTAGCAGGTATACCTTGATTCTGCCCATAGGTATAGCCGTTTTTGGAATACTTGGTCAGACTATTCGTTTGTGGGTATCGATCATTTATTTGGTGTGCTCGAGTGACTTGTGAGCCTAATCGTTTGTGCAATCTTTATAGTCGAAATCTGAATTCGGCGAGAATGAAATCGACAAATCGTTCAATTCTTGACACTTTGCTCAGTTCTGTTGTAGTCTACTTATTATAGGGTTTCAAAAGCCATCTGGGAAGTAAACACATGATCGCCTAACCATGCATTTTGTGGCTATTAGTGTGTATTTTGGTGATGGGAATAAATGTGGGACACTGTTTCCACACCCCCCCCCCCACCCGCCACCCAACTTATTTGGCGTGTGGTTGTAGTGATATGAACGATACTCCAGTTACCTTCCCCCAAGCCATGGAGGCTTCTACAAAACACCACACACAAACACGCCTTTTGCTACTCAAGGACAAATTGAGAAGCATCTCATGTGACTTTTTCATCCATAAATGATCCTAATTATGTTCTATTACGAATTATGAACTGTGTGATTTGAATGAGCTTTGCCGTTGAACATGTGGCTGTTTCGAGCTTTTACAACATTCAATCCCTATAGTGTATTGACAGCTACACATAATTGCATATTTTCGACACTAAGGTTTAAAATCCAGCGAAAAAGTCAATTTTTAAAGTACATCCTAAGAGTAGTATCAACAGTGAAATGAGAATTTGTAAATCTATGTGTTCATCTCTTTATTTCATTTATGACTTGCGTTTTCATTACACGTGTATTAATAATAATAGGGGTATTTAGTTCAGACTTGTGAAATTTCAGTTTGGTTCTGCTCTCTACAAAAAGGCATGCGTTGCTATTATTGACTTATTCCATTCATTAACCTTGTGTCTTAGAAAGAATGTACTTTCTCCTCATGTAACTTAGTACAAAACATCTGTTCTCAATGACGTTCCTATGAAGAAGTCCAGTAACATTGTGGGCTAGTAATAACTAGGCTATGTACTACAGTAGTGGGAGAACACTCCTAGATTTTCGTCTATACTTATCATGTAAATCCTGTCTTTCAGTATCGTTTTAAGAGACGTTGGTCAGCTTTAGACTTCTACTCATTTTGTCCCCTCCTTCTGATTAGTCTACTTTCGTCCTCCAACCGTTGATTAAATTGTTACAAATACATCATTTAATTATTTGTTGTTAACAGTTTGGCTTTAAATGTTTCAATATTCAACACTTGATTTTGGTTGTCGAGTTAAGTGTATGTTATGTATCTCTTGGATATTAGATAGTATCTTGTCTCAATGTTCCAGTATCAGTGAATGTTTCCCCACGTGCGAAATTGAATCTGTATTGTGCGTTAATCTCACCAAACATGGCCGCCAACCATTTTATATTCTTTGAAGTGGTCATGTTAGGATCTAGTATGTTTTGTTTGAAAAACGTTGTTAGCGGTTTTTATAAGAGGTTCTTCTATTTTTTCTGAGTTTATTTCACACTCTATTTTCAGATTTTCATGGTACTCAATTAGGTTCACTGTTGCCATGTTGATTGCTGTGATGTTGTACCTAATATAAGTTCATGATAATTTTGAACACGTTGCTATTATTATTGGATGCCCCTTCACTAGTGCTTGCTTCACAGAAATTAACCCGGCAGTACTCAAAATGTTCTCTCACGCGTCTGGATTAAACCGCATTGCCAGGAATACGACTTGAACTCTAGTATAGCGGGAGAGGAAGGGGCACCCCTAGACAAAGGGCACCATAGTCAAGGTCAGTTACCTTGGGGTAAAGTATCAGTTTTTGCAAAACCTAAGTTGTGAGAATACCTCTCACGCACGAGTGCTCAAGTTTCAACTTGTTTAGTGCCTGTGCAACCTTTTCTCACATGCTGCTGCCGCTGCTGTACCAACGCAAGTATCTAAGTAAAATTTACATATTCTCAATGCCGTTATTTCTGAAGTTTTTTTTCCATTTGTTCATCATTCGTATTGTTTTCTCCAATGGAGAGGTCCCCTGCTTTCAGTTAATAATTTTTTTCGTCATTATTCCCTTTAAACTAATTAATAGAAATCCCAAAATATAGGGCAGTTGGGTGTCTTATTTATTTATTTTTGCAAGTTTCTCCAACATACAACTCCGTATTCCACAACTTTTTTTCCCCCATTTCATTTCTGATTCAATCAGTTTTATTTTGTTTGCCAAAATGACAAGTCACCGGTATAGTGCTAGAAACCTTTTTTTCCCCAACTCTGTGATTGAAAGAATCGTGTTTAATCTTTTTGATTTCACGACACCATTATGGGTTGGAAAATTCTTTCATTATTAAGACCCGCACTCTGGAAATAGCCGCGAGAGTTTTGAAAGTGAGTGGGTATAAGGTAAGTTGGTAAAGTTTTGATTCGCTAGCTTTCCTGGGCCAAACGGCGACATTACTGTTTTTTTTGTTTTTTTAAGAAAAATAAGTACCAAACCTATAATTATTACATGTAGAGATTATTCAGAAAAAAACATGTTTTATAATAACCAATCGGTATATACTGGTGTTGAAGGTTGCAGTCTGTTCACACCACCACTAAGAGTGCATGGGCAGTGTGTAAACACATACTTCTCTCGGCTCCGTGGGAGTTGCGGACATAACTACCTTGGCCGCAACTCGGCAGCGTGGGGTTTGCGGACACGCTCACGGAGCACTGACGGCGAGTGTTTTGATAATGGAGATCGAGTCAAAGAGCACCGATTATCACCGAACTGTAAACAGCGTATCAGGTGGTCAGTCTTTCGATAATGGAGATAGTGTCGACTTCTCGCGGAAAACAAGCGATTGTGTACGACGGTTTCAAGTATCGCTGTCACCGCAAAAATGAAAAGTTTGTGTCGTGGGTGTGCATGAACGATAAAAAACTTAAATGCCCCGGCAACTTGAAGACAACACCGAACTTGACAATTTTATGCCAGACCAGTCACACGTGCAGCGGGATCGATGCGATTGAGCAGGAGGTAATCGTTAAAGTAGATGTTTGTCGCAAACGCGCGAGAGAAGACCTATCCGTTCCTGTAAATCGTATTTTCCGAGAAGAAATGGGCGAGCTTATAGACAGAGGATACGATTTCGTCGGCCACCTTCCGAAGTATGATAATCTGAAAACAAAACAGCGACGCAAAAAGTGCTGTGGAATCAGCTGTGACGTGCTTCCTCGATGGGACGTTTTTTAGTTGTCCCAGGCAGTTTAAGCAAATCTACACAGTTCATGTTGACATGGGATCAACTGGCGCAGACACAAAAGTCGTCCCGGCGCTTTTTTCGCTTCTGCCCGACAAAAAGCAGACGACTTATGAACGGTTTCTAGCTCTGATTTTGAAGTTGGCCCCTAAGTGGAACCCATCAATTATAAAATGTGACTTTGAGGTAGCCGCGAGAAATGCTGTCTCCAAACTTTTACCTCAAGCACACGTGTCAGGCTGCAACTACCATTTTAATCAATGTTTGTGGCGAAAAATCCAGGATATCGGCATGGTAGTCGATTACAAAGACGATGAAAAAACGCGACTGGCTTGTAGAATGTGCGCTGCTTTAGCTCTTCTTCCGCCCGATTACATACAGCTAGGTTGGTTTCTGATTTTAAATGAAGCACCCGTCACAGAAAACATGAAAAAATTTTTGGATTATTTCGAGAAGCAGTGGTTGGAAAATGAGAATCAGCCGCCAGCCCTGTGGAATGTTTTTAGACAGCGACATCGCACCAACAACGCTGTCGGGGTTGGAACCGAAAACTTAATTCGATTGTAGGCAGCAAACAACCAAACGTTTTTGTTTTTGTCCAAACTGAAAACTGAGGCATCCGAGGCCGGGTTCAAATATCGGTCTATTAAGTTTGGTGAACCTGGAACCAAAAGGAGAAAAACCTACGTCCAAATAGACGAACACATCGAGAAGGCTGCACAAGATTTTGCCGAAACGAAGGACCTCTTCTCGTACATCAAAACGTTAGCCCAAGTACAACAGCTAGAGAAAAAATAAGAATGCTGCCAAATTATTTCAGTCCATAATGGCATGCTTTGACTGACCACGCACTAATTCAATGTGTGACACAAATTTTTAAACAAGCCTGTTTCAGAAAACAGCCAGTCCTAAGCCTGGACGAATTGTGAAGGGAAATTTCTGTCCGCAAACTACACGGTTCTCTTTCCGTGAAACCCTTTCCACCCCTCGCAACCCAACCGTGTCCGCAACTCCCACGTCCGCTACTCCCACGTCCGCAACTCCCACGCCACCCTTCTCTCGATCATGCTGGAGCGGAATTTAACGTATTAACGGAATTAATACTAGCAGCGCGAGTAGCATGGAGCAGGGCTGAATGTTAACCCTCGTCAGGCTTTAGGCATCCAGTGTTAACGGGTCAACATTATTAGCTAGCTACAAAGTAGCACATCGAGTTGCTGAAGTAGGGAAATCGCATACGATTGACGAAAATTTTATTTTGCCAACAGCTCTAGGTACGGTTGAAATTATGGTCAGCAAGCAGGTAGCAAACAAGTTAAAAAGCGTACAACTTCCTGACAATACTATTCGAATAAACGACGTGGCCAATGATATTCAACGCCAAACGGTCGAAAACAGAGAAGATTCCACATTTTACTTAAGAGTTTGACGAATCTGCAGATGTTTGCGATGGCGCTCAGTTTGTAGTATTTGTGCGCTTTGAAGTAGATGACGGTGTCATGGAGGAAGTCTTATTTTGCAAAGCACTTCCGGCCAGTGTTTGTTCGATATGTTTTTAGAAAGCACTAGCAACTATCAGATTGATTGGAAAAAATATATCGCCATTTGCAGTGATGACGCTAAAGCTATGACTGGCAAAAATAGCATCCTTGTCACAAAATTCAAATCAATAATGCCAAATTAAGTACACACTCTGTCAAAGACTTGAAACCAGACACCTACGTTCTGCACACACACGATTGTGTCATTACTTTTTAACATTTTGTTTGGTAAAGACACATTTCCAATCTTTGATAATCTGATGAACAGACTTAATTGTTTATATTTAACTCTACGATTCAGAAAAATTAAATTTTCTTGGGAGTTTTTCATAACAGCGAAAATGCCCCCTAAAAGTCGTAGATTGATGAAGACACAGCGTGCCAATGTTTGTGGGTACCCGTCATACAATCAGTCGTAGGAAAACGACTAGTGTTGCAAGAAATTATTGTCAATTGCTTTTACTTTCTGCTACCCAAAGGATAAGGAAATAATTGTGATCATGAAAAAAAAAATCGGGCTTTCTTCAGATCTTCAAGTTTTGAGGTCTCCTAAATCCAAAAAACCTAATTTTGGTGCACGGCCAGTCTGTGGCTGTCATTCAATTTGTGAAAGAACGGCTGAACTGATTGAGCTGGTTCTTTTTTTAATTTTTGACGTGAAAATAAGGTTAAGAGCAATTTCCATTAATTTTTCTCAAACACTGCTACTATGATCTTGATTAAACTCTCGTATTAACAGTTACTACCCAACTTTCCATCCCTATGAATATCTCAAAGAAAATCCCGTCGAGGTATATGCCTATGAATCCATAACAGGTTTGATACATTTTCTAGCAAAACGTTTTTTGCTCTTTTCATCAAACTCACAGGATATCTTTTAATAGTCAACACCTATGTATTGCCATAAATTAATGTTCCTCTGACGGTTCACTGTACACAGACAAAACTCGTCAAAAATTGTGTTTTTTTTGAGCATTTTCATAATTTCCTAAGTAACTCCTTCACTGGATTTGAGCAATCTTATGGAATATCTTCTAGCAACTGACACCCATATTTGGTTCTGTGCAATTCTTTCAGTATCCATCTGTTAAACGTCAACGTGTACATTTTTTTAACGTTCTCAGAATGGATAGAACGATTTTGACCTAACTTAACCAACTATTATCTACATATTGTCCTCCATAAATGTTTCCGTACAAATGTGTTGAATGAAGATACAGCGCCCATATGAGTAGCTGCATACAACTAGTTATGTGCAGGGTTTTTTCAATTAACTCAGAGGATGCCTTCAGCTAGTCAATACCTGTATATTTTAGCCCATAAATGTTTCCCTGGTAGTCTGTTGAACAGATATATGAACCAAATTCGAAAATACTGTTTTTTGCCATGTTCGACATTTTCAGAGTAACAGGGAAACTGAATTTGATCAACAAGGCATAGCCTTTTTGCTACCAACGAGTATAATGATAACTGTTCTTCGCAACTATTCCTGTATTTATCTGTTGAACAAACAAACGTGTACAGCAGATGGTCGAACTTACATGGGTTGTGGAAAGTAGTATGTTGCTATGCACCAGATATTTATTAACAGTATCAACTGTACAGTCAGCTCTATGGACAAAAACCCTGCAAATTATTACACAATGGTTTATTATTCTCATGAGCAGCTTGACCTAGTATTACTGCTCCGAGACCCATCCCATTCGATTCAGCATCGAAAAATACTAGTAAACCATACGAAACATGACCTGACTACAAAGGAACTATGGAAACTAAATATTCCCCAGGCGTCTGTAGGCATTTATGATCCGATGTAAGGGTGTGCGGAGGAAGTAGCCCTAACCTTCCTCTGCCCTGTCGGGGTAATTGGGACGAGGAACCTCAAACCGAGCGAACCTTCGGCAATTGGCACGTTGCGAGTCGAGTGGTTTTGATGAGACGGGAGGGAGGGAGAACTAACGACGAAACGTTTACTTCCGCTGTAGTTCCCACGAGTTCTTTCAATTAGTTGACATTGGCTCACTATAATTACTGTAATTTCCCTATACGCAGTTGTACACATCTGATACTCATTCCATCCGACCCAGTATGTAAAAATACCTTGAAAACGATACGAAACACGGCGTATTTGCGATTATACTGCATTTCGTTGATTTTTTAAACCATTTTTCGTGCATAATAACCATGGGCTTCATCCGATTGGATTGCCGAGATGGCGGGCACCACTAGATACCAAATGGGATTTTCGTGCGAAAGAACGGATTTTTTAGACCATGTTAAAGGCTTAAAGCGGTTGGTGGACGAACATAGCAGATTTGGAATCCCCATGTCTTGAATCGTAAAGTATCAAATTTTGAGGGAGGGTTGTAAAACATTTTTCCTGACCGAAAACATAGGATTATTATTCAGAATGAATAATAAACCAAAACAGAGGGAGGACAGTAGAGTAAGGCGATGAACTTTATTCCTATCTTCTAATTAGAAGATGGAGTGTGTGCAAAGATCAACAAAACAAATGAATAGTGTGTAAGGATATATTTTAATAAGACCCACATAGTTTACTTCAGTCAAAATATTGATAAAATACTCATTCGTGGATATTTCAGTACTTGAAACTTTTACAAACATATAAGAAAATAATTTCCATCATTACAAATACTAAGACATCAGTTATCTCAATGAACACTATTTTGTACTCCGTTGATCAGTCAAAAATACATGAGTTGTCAAGTTAATCATAAGCTAATAATATCAGTCTGAAAAGATGTGAGGTGTAGCTGAGATTCCAGAATTGTCGTTGAATAAGTCTTTCAAAAAGAAATTTTTTCATTTGACAAGAGGCCCCCAAAACATTTTACTTGAACTCTTTTGATTTTCTGTCAAGAAAAAATCGCGACCAGTGTGCACAAACTCGTGCAATGTCACTCGCCCGTCTAAATTTTCATCGACAGCAGCAAATGAAACTGCAGCCACCTGTAACAGATATCAATATGCATCATAAATACTTAAATCTAACAACAAAATAGTCATAGTACTACAAAGAAATAGCTAAACCAATACACAAAGGGGGGAAAAAATCAGGCGCATCGTGGAAGTACAATAAAAATATCTGGTGCGTAGAAACACACAACTTTCCGCAACCCCCAACAAACTTCTAAGAAAAACATTTGTGGTGAATATGTAGGTACCAATTAATTGAGAGTACACCATACATTTGCATTTGCTTTATTGACCAACACTCTATTTACCAAATTTTCATATAGTTATAGAAAAGAAAAGCTGGGTACTGACAGGTAAAAGATGATTTAAAGTTTAATCAAAATTTTCTTAGCCTTTTTTTTGAGTAAAATTCGAAAACCCCAAGTGTCTGGTACATTTAGGTCCCTCGCCCCCCTATTTCCATTGATGGAAGAAGTGACTCAAAATCTTATTTTAATGAAAAGACAAGAGCTAGTTTCAATAAAATGTATACAGGTTTCAGCGATTAGGCAAAACTGAAATGAACTACTCAAGGGCCTAACCGCCGAATTTATTTGGTTATCTCTAGGTATCTCTGTATTTCCATTGAATAACCAGTGTGTAGTTGCCAGGATCAAAGCCTCTTTGAGTAGCACTATTGCACTAAGTGAGGAGGAGTAAGAACTATATCCACCGAATAGTAATTGGAACAAGGAGTTTTCTTCGCAATTACATTGGGTCAGGTTTTACCACCATAATCATGGTACTGGGTGGGAGCGAATGCAAGTGCGGGGCCAAAGGGCGACACCTTAATGAAAGAACTGTTCGGTAATGATTGACAATAGCCAAGTTTCGAGCGAATCGAGGCATTGAGGTGCCCTGTCAGCACAAATGCGCCGGATGAGTCTTCATTAAATGGAAGAGTTCAGTTCGTCCCGGTACACAATGATAAAAACACTCCGAATGTCATTGGTTCATACATCATCATGTAATCATTATTAAACTGTTAACATGTTGATAGCATATTGGAAATTAGGGCTATAGAGCCCTCTCTACCATTTCCCCTAGAACCCAAATAACAAAATAATTTCCCTTCCTTATACTACTTTAGGTACTTTTCCAATAACATTGTTTTAAAATTGTTCTTGAAAACATCAACATTCCTTCCTGACAAATACGACTCAAACCACACCATGAGTGAGCCCGACACGCCAACAGATCGCAGTATAGACACCAGTATATCTATTAAAGTTAACGTATCTGTTAGGTGAGTCTGTCTTCTCTGGCTGGTGAGTTGCTGTGGACAAGCGCTTTCGATGTAAAGACATCATCGTCTGGCCGTTGAGTCAGTTGGTCATGGTCTTTATATACGAAAGGAAGGTTGATGGAGCGTCGGGGAGAGGAGGTCATGTACCTCAGGGGGAAACCCCTAAAGGTGAATGGAACGTCTTAAATGATCTGTCAATTGTGGAATTTCCGTCTTTTTTGTGTAGGGTGGTCTGTAAATCCGTCGGTTGGTTGTTTTCGTTTGTGTAGTGTTTTGAGTGGTGTGAATATGGTGTCGCACTTTGTGTTGATTTGTTCATTAATGATCTGTCCATTGAAGTTTTTTTGTTTATAAATTTCCATGTTTTCTAATATGTTCAGTTTTTGTCCTTTGTATTGTTTGTGTAGTAAGGTGGTACAGTCCTGTATTTTGGTAGGTTCATGTCCAGTTGTCTTGAGGACGTTGGCAATGTTTGAATCGTCTGTGTTCCAACTAAGAGATTTAATGTGTTCTGAGTATCTGGCCCGTATTTTTTGTCCTGTCTGTCCTATGTATGCGTTTGTACACGTGCAAGTTATTTTATATACCCCACTTGGGTCGAGTGGGTCTGTCTTTTCAGTCTTTGCAGTTAGTTTGGTTCTAAGTGTGTTGTCTGTACGTAATGCGATTTGTATACCTTCCTTTCGGAGGATATTAGTTATTCCGTATATTTTTGGTCCTGTGTACGTGAATGTGCAGCGTCTTGTTAAAGTCTGTGGAATTTGTTTTTTTGAGTCGTGTGTTTTGGATTCATATTGTCTTAATAATTTGTTTGTTGTTTTCTTGGAGTAACCGTTATTTTCTGCGATAGTATTGATAGTATCAAGTTCTTTTTTGTAATTTTGTGCGGGTAGTGGGATAGTTTTTAGTCTCCGTATCATGTGTCTAAATACGACTCAAACCACACCATGAGTGAGCCCGACACGTTGTGAGTCGAACGCTGCTGAGAAATCTACAAGGACCATAATAATCACTTTCTTCGAGTCCATCGCCAATCTAATGTTATCCAACATTCCAACGAGCGCCGTCTCCGTACTGAAACCAGTCCTATAAGCTGACTGGAAGGGGTCCAGAATGTTGTGCCGATCTACATATGCCCGCAGCTCCTGATACACCAGCTTGCTGAGAACTTTACCCATCGCACAAAGCAGTGATATTGCACGAAAATCATTAACAGAGCTCAAAGATTTCGACTTTGGAATGGGTTTAATTATAGCTTTCCTCCATAAGTCCAGGTATACTCCAGCCTGCAGTGATTGATTAAAGATATGTGTGAGGGTGGGGATGATTGCATCTGCAAGCATCTAAAGGACTTCAACTGAGATCCCTTCGGCATCAACTACTTTTGATTTCACGTTGAAGAGAGTTCTTCTAACGATTTCCTCCAAAAGGGTAGGCATTACAAGGGGCTCACGCTGTGGCTTCTGGTTGTCGTACTGATTGATGATGTCAAGAAAGCCTGGCTTATTCGAGAAACGGCAAAAATGCTGGCACAGTTCATCGGGCAAGACTGGAAGTTCAGTCTCTACCTCCTTCACCCTGATACCAACGGATAGTTTTTAGTCTCCGTATCATGTGTCTAAATACGACTCAAACCACACCAAGCACGATCTTCTAGAACTCCTTGGAATCTTTGTTTGATTTGAAAAGATCGTGATAGTATTTTATTTTGGCATTTCTGATCATTTGTTTGATTTTGTTTTGGAGAGAGAGAGAGAGAGAGAGAGAGAGAGCGTGTGTCTGTCTTGTTCTTTTATTCAAGCTACACCACTAGAGCCAACCCCCCCCCCCACTCCCTTGCACAAGATCAGTAGATGTTCCCCACCTATAAATCAGTCAAATTTTGCGATGACGAGATGGGTGGAGTATGTAAATGTAGAAATGATGATAAAGTAATATCAAAATTAACTTAACACAGATTAGCTACTCAATGGGAAAGGACAACTTACATCGCGTGGGAGTCCTAAACAGTTGAAAAACAGCTTAAATTCCTCAACAGTTATGTAACCATTGTTGTCGCGGTCCACAGCCTGCAAACATAAGTAAATTCGTTTAAGAGAGCTCAAAGATGTTCGTAATCTTGATGCCAACAGATAAATCAATTTCAATCGGTGCAATGAATACTAAACCAATATCGATGCGAAGCTCAGTAACTCATACTGGTTTATTACACACGAACATTGTACTTTTCGCACAGAAAAACATTTTTAACAGTAAGCTTGTTGAGCTCAAGTGTTTTAACTGACATGATCTTCCCATAACTGAGGATGATTCTACACTGAGATTGTAACCACTGCATTCAACTTCATAGCCGAGCAAATTAGCGAAAATGCGACTGCAATAGACCACCTTTAAAATTATTTTCATTTGGTGGGAAAATACTTCTACGATACCATTAAATCAAAGTTTGGACGCCATCTCATCAATCGATGGTTTGAGATAAGCCATTGATCTTGAAGAAGCAAATAACAGGTGCACCGCACCATACAACTGTCCCAAGGTGTACATAAATTTACTGGTTTTCATGACTTTTACTATTAATTGAATTTATGTCTACTCAGTTCATTTGAACGTGATAAAACATCACTTCATAGTGGCAGAAAGCGGTAGCGCTTACAGTTCCGGAATTTATTATTCCGCTCGAAATCATGCCCTGACCATTATTGAGCAACTGGTACAAAAAGAATTAATGAACCACTTTTCCCGGATTATCGGGTAAAAAGTTTAGAAATGGTAGTAAGCGAAATGGCAGTGGTTGAAATTCCGGAATTGCTGGAGTAGCTCCTACATACGTTATGAATGTAATCAAACTGTCATCGTACAAGCACTCGATTGGACTACCACGGCAATTTTTCTGCAGATTCTACCAACATTTGAGTGGAGTTTATAAAGAAGAAACTGCGCTAAAATTGATTAGTCCGTCGATTAGTCACTCCATGATAACTGTTCACGTTAAAGCTCTTTACCATCGTTAATTTTTTCATTTAATACCCCAGGTGGGCCTACAAGTTTCCTGTTCAACTGTTTTACGATACATTACTTTAAAGCCTTGTGATATTAAACTCAATAGTTATAAAATGGCACAACAGAAAAGCGTACCTTGAATAAGAAAGGAAGGAATGTGTGTACTTTTTTCCTCAGTTGTTTATCATTCACAATATGATGCATGTCTTCCAAATACTGTTCTGTCGTAACTAGGTTGTAAGGGCTTATTGTGCCCCATCTTTCTTCCCATAACGACTGAAAAAAGAAAATCGGCAATGAACAATTTACATTTTCTGTAAACAACGATGGTAAAACATAATCCAAATTGAGTAGCACTACAATGATGAGACATATCCAGTGGTATCTCAACACTGGTTTTTGAACATTATTCCAATCAGCACAGGGGCAACTAAGATTACTTATCAGCAGTGAGGAACTCACCAACCTCCAAAGACCGATGGGAAATGCTCTAGAGAAACTCTGAGTCAACTGGGTACTTCTGAGAGTGGTAGTGGACAGTCGAGTATTAATATTTTTTCGACAGCTCCAACGATTTCTAGTACTCACTGAGTATTTGCTGACAACTAGAAACTATATTTAGTTCTCATAAGCGTTTTTGTTGAAACGGATTGAAGAAGCCTGTACACCAAGAAACTGCATTGAATTTACAGCGTGTAGCACCAGATATTTTACGCCTGTTGACAATAAGTTTAACAATGAAGTTTCAGTGGAATCGATGTAGCATTTTGGTCGGCAGTTTTGAATAACCTCATTAGTATCAATAGTCGAGTTTTGCAGTTGACTAAAACTGACCCCAGTCCAAATATTAAACATATTAGTGAAAACTACTAAGAGATGCATGAACAATAAGATGAATTATAGGAGAATTACCCTTAGACCTGGTTTTCGATTGAAAAATGGCAATTTTGCCAAGACCCAAATGCGCAAAATGCATCAATCAACAAATTAGGATGGGTTTACAAACTACACTTTTTAATGAATCCAGTGGTGTTCAACTAAATATAATTATTTCAAGAGCATCTTCACAAACGTGTTTCTCCTTTATTTGTCAGAAGATAGGATTACAAAAACTTCTATCATTTGCTGGCACAATCAATATCAAAAGTAGGCAAATATGCTAAGCCTGAATTGAAGGTTGCATATACTAGTCGAAACATTCATATCCAATAAGACTGAATTAATAGAGGCTTAACTATAAGTGTACGATGAGCCTTGATAGGATCAGCCACACTTCCCTCGCCCAATTGATGAATGTGGCAACATTGACACTTTTGAATGGAGTATTTAGATATACTTTAACAATTACTTCTGATGCATTTGGAACATGGAGTATATTCAGGCCTACACAAGGACAGTATTAACTATGATAACATTAAACTGGGTACAAGGCAATTCAAGGATAGGCAACACAAACATCTAAAGAGCGTTTTGGTTACAAAAATCTTATAATTATTGCTGTGTTAAGGCGCTTTGGAAAAAACACTCAAATAGCTATCTATCAAAACAAGGTGATCAGTTTGTCGGGTTGTAGCAACATACTACACTTCACTTTTGCGCATGTTTATGTATACCATGTGTTTAGTAAGTAGCAACAAGGCTGTCTCAAGGTCTGGTGTCAACAAAATGAGCGCAACTTCAATCTTTCTCTTTTAATCTCTCAATCATGGGTTGTATTGTCCACCTAAGGAAGCGGGTTGGAATCGATGGTCCAAGAAAACAAGTCGGGGAGATTAGTAGTCTAGTCAATGTTAGGCAGCGTGTCACCATCGATCCCTCATCGATGATTTCAGGAAAACTAACAAGACATAATGTCTCGTCAAACACTAACCCTCTCGATTATGGAGAATTCTGAAGTTTCATTATACTATTCCGGAGTCAGACTCATTTTCCAGAGCGTGCGCGTAGAGTTATTTATTGGCCATGTTCAGGTAGTCAGTTTGTTCATTATCTTTTGTTCACGCATTCGCGTTACTGTACTGTATTTTCATTTTACAGTGTCTCTTTCAATTTATAACCTTTTCGTTTTAATTCCATTATTTCATCATTATATTTACTTGTAATTCGATTCCATCATTTTGATACTCCCCAATATTCATGTATTTATAAGAGCCAAGAGTGCTGAGGTTCACATCGCTCAACGTGTTTCTAGACTATGTATGTGAGGCCTCCTCCCCAAAGGTGAGCCTTTTTTTGAGAATTATGCAAAACTACTATAGTGTGCTGCAGTTCATGCCAGCTAGAAGTAGGCTCAACTCTATGTGCTTGTTGATTAGATTTCTGGCTTTTATAAAACGTAAAAATCAAAACTAAAATGACTAGGTGTAAACATCAAGAATGCAAGTGAGTGAATTCTGTAGTTAATATATCTCACCACCTAAGAGAAGGCAGAGAACTTGCAGTTTCAACAAACGAATTACCTGTGCTTTTATAGAGCTAATTACAACATACTAGGCTACAAGCCTCGAGAAGTCTCAACTTCTTTTCAAATTGTGTAATATAGCTGTTAGATAATCACGTTTCTCACTCAAGATCAAATCAACAGATGTTAATACCTGAACAACCTCATTGAAGTCTTTCTGCTCGTGAGTACTCAGATGTCCAAGGTAAACAAACCTATCTACCAGTATACGGAAATCATCAAACGATATCACACCATCCTTGTTGATATCAAGGATTCCATGAAAAGTTCTCATTTTTCTTCTCCAAAACTCAGAAGTCCCCTGCAAATAAAGAGAGATTGGATTTTAAATTGCATCTTTACAACCACATACCTTGGTACTTTGGTGGTAGTTTCAACATATAGAAACAGTTTGATTAGAAAAGAGCAAGTTGCAATGAAATGTTAGATAAATAACAAACCCTTTCAATTCTTGAATCCCAGTCATCGTCAGAATCTGAGTCGGAGCTAGAATATTCTTCTTGCCTGTCAGGATGGGGAGTTCCAGCAGCAACCAATGATCTCACGAGTAATGCCTAAAAACAAGCATTTGGAATTACGCATGAAATAGGAGATTACTGACAGACTAGCATCCAAACAGAAATGCCTTACAGCATCAAATAACTGCAAGCTGAAGTAGGCTGAAGACATCCTAATGACACTTGTAAAATAACGTGGAAAATAAAAAGACGCGAGCTCAGCTAACTCAGATTCTAAAAGGACGCAAGCCAGTAAACTATTCACTAAACATACTCACTTACCTGACACAATGCCACTAATCCCGTCAACTATTAGAAATCTGAAGTCCAAACATTACAACGCTTCAACTTACTACACTAAATTAGAAAAATGCAAGTGCTACACATTGCAAGGAAAAGAGCCAAACATGATGAAATATAAATCGCATCAAGAGAAGTTGACGTTATATTGAAAGGTACTCAGGCCCAATATTGAAAAAGGCCTCCACCAATTGAATTGCAAGTTGTATAACAATTTAGCGGGGAATGAGCACAACTAAAAATTTCTCTTTTATGAGAACAACCGTTATTTTGCCTAAATTCGTGACAGGGCCAAGTTCAACAGTGATTCTTCATCCACTTGCTCAACAGTTTCAACACAAATCCTAAAACTACCTTCACCTAATACTCCAACAGTTATTGCTGACTTTTAAGTGAATTTTCCTGCATTCTGAATAATCCCAGCCCTACATAGTAGAACAAAAAGTTACGCAATTAGGCGACATTTTTTTAAAAATCATCACTTTCCATGGGCTTGTGTGGTTAAAAAATACCATCAGAGAAAATAGCCTGAGAGTCCGCAAACACAGCTGAGAGAAACCAAATCAGTTATTTCATATTTAGCCTGCAGATCATCATGAGACACCAAAATGTGGGTATGAGCACATTGGCCCCGCACTAACTTTATCACAATGATCTAACTTTATCTCTCTTTTTCCTTTCAAAAATGGCATCGAAGGTTATGATTAAATTGTATGAACGACTTTTTTGACCTAAAAAATGGCCTCGATAGTTATATTTAAATTGTTTGTGTGGACAGGAACGAAATCTCAGGAAAACCAATTGAGGTAATGCATTTTTGGTCTCTACATTCGTTTTCCAACCCCCTTAATCACCATGTGTTTAATATCAGCTTACATGTTTTTCTTCCTTCGTTAAAAATCACATTTTTTTGGTGTTCCCTTTCTTGTTCCGTCGTCTCAATAATTTGTCTCCCGAAATTCTTTACACTTATAATTAGTATTCATAGAATATAACTTCAATCCACTACAATTTGGTGACCCCGATGTGATCTGGCCATGTCTCTCGGATCTTGCCCATTATCTGAGTCTCAAATTCCTCATGCTCCGCAGGACAATGCCGATGCCCTCAGAAATCGTAGTCATGGTGAACTTTCAACCCCCGTCTTTTTGGAAAAGCAACGTCCCCCAGTGGTTCCTACGTGTTGATTCTGGATTTCGGGTAAACGGACGATGGGGATAAATACGATATTGTAGTCAAAGCGTTGGATAACAGTATTCTCTCGCATGTAACTGATCTACTTACAGACCATCCACAAATTGAAAAATACGCGGCCCTCAAGAACCGCCTCATTGAAGTTTTTGTCGATTCTGAAGACAAGCAGCTGCAGAAACTATTGAAGGAAACCTCGCTGAGAGACAAACGACCGACACATCTTCTTCGAGAGATGCATGCACTAGCTGGTGATCGAGTTAAAGACAATCTGCTGAAAACTCTAGTTTCAACAGCTTCCCACTGAAGTCAGAGCTGAATTGGCTGTGAGTGGCGATCAAGGTCTGTATGCACTCTCCGCACTTGCTGACAAAGTAATGGAATTGTGTCCTATTAGAAGTAGTGTTTGTTCTGTATTTTATGTATGTGCAGATTCCCATAACACATCTCTAAATTCTACTAGCGGCCTACTGTTAGACACCATTCGCAAACAAACCCTGGCAGTAGAAGCATTGAGTAGGCAAGTTGAAAAACAATCCTTAGATCGTTGAGACAGTAGTAATCGCTCAACTAGGTTCCATTCTCAATCACCCTCCTGAGCGTGCTCCAAAGACAGATCTCAAAAACGTAATCTTAAATCATCTTATAATGCGCGATTAAGTTGGTACCATTATCTCCTTGTAGCTTCAAAAACACAGAGGAAAACTAGTAGGCCATTCACTAGATGTGGCAAGTGAAGATGGCCAGAAGCGCCACAGCTGTTGGTTTTGGACCAAAGAACCAAATTAAGGTTTTTAATTGACACTGGCTTGGCCGTTTCAGTAAACAATACTACACAATAAACAACCTAAACTAAGGAGAGTCTAATAACGTTGATAGGATGTGGGCAAACACAGAAACAATAAATTCAAAACCACTGCCATTCACTAATTAGTTTTTCCCCCTTCAATTCCAAAGGAGTATTCATGACCCTACTGAGAAAAATCATGTTGATAGGCTCATAAATCACCCATTATGCCCCAATTATGTTCGAAGCAATTCAATAAATTGTTCTTCTTCTTTTTGCTTCGATGTAAAGCATTGAGCTATGTTTAGCCAAATTCATGTAAACCAAATAGAAACAGATTTGATTAGTTGCGAATGATGTGCAGGTACGGCTGAGGAAAATCGTGCGATGCGCCGTACCACGTATTTCTCATTAATTTCAATCAATTCGTTCAACTATTTTACTATGTCTCAAATAAACAATTTTTTGCAATAGTTTCTGAATTTTCTTACGTTTTTCACTCATTTATCCAATTATTCAAGTTTTCAATTATATTCAGTGAAATACAATTTTATTGAAACCTTCAACAACTACCACTCTATTCTTCAATGACTTTTATGCATTTTCGCAACCATTTTAATGAACTTCCAAATTTAAAAAAAAAGAAAAAAAGTTTATTTTTTACAACTTTGTCTCTCGATCTTCGAACAAACTTATACTCACATTTTGAACACGGAATTTACCAACAATTTGAGTTTTTTCCTATTGTCTCTATACAGTTTTCTAAATTTTACTGAACCTCAAATGACTGTAACCACATTTTTCACTAACCTTGACGCATTAAGCAATTCATAGAGAATTTACTCAGCCGCTTTAAAGACGTGTTCAAGTGTTGAAAACTTAATTTTAAAAAATAATTTCCTGAATTTTTCCACATTCGCTCGCTTTGCCGATTAATTTTACATCCACCGAATTGTGTTACGATTTCTACAGCTTTCTTTAAAAAATACAACTTTCCGATAAGTTACCGAATTTTTAAACAATTTTGCACTAGTTATTTTCAAAACATCATTTCCAATTCCCCCGACACATTTGTCCATTTATTCAAAAAATTGACCATGTTACTCAACAAATGTTAGCCATTTACCCGAAAACTATACCAAATTTTCCATTAACTTTTAATTTATTCGCTAATAATATGACTCAATTTAGTAACCATTTTCCTGAATTTTTTAGACAATCATTGCTCGTTTATTTTAGAGCAGCTTCTATGAATTTCCAGTGTAATTTACTTACTAAGCTAAAAATTCGACTGAATTTCCCGATGTTTGGTTAACATCCGAATTTCGTAAAAATCTAAGGAATCTTTATGGTAATTTTCAACTCACTTGTTTGATCAACTGATATACTGTGATGTTAATTTCTTCCCAAACCATTTTACTAATTTTACAATTTCATTTTAATATAGCAATCATGCTACTGAATTGTTTAACAAGTTTTATTAGTTTTTTGTTAAATCTGCATTCCACAACATATTTTACCCATTTATTCAAAATTTCGACTGAAGTGAGAAACAATGTCTTACCACTATCAATATTACTTCATTTCCTAGTAATTTTCATTAGTTAAGAACATTTTGATTAAATTCTCCAACAAGTTCGATACGCTTTTCCAACTATTTAACTGAATTTTACGCAATACTTACTCGTTCCTCCAACTCGATTTTTCCAACCATTTTACTTCATTTTTTCAACAATCGTAACCAATTTTCAATATACAATTTTACTGAATTTCTCAATAATTTTCGCTTTATTCCCAAATGATTTGTACTCAATTTCACAAGAAATTTACAGCACTTCCCATCAAATTCCACTCGATCCCCCCATCAATTTGACGAAATTTCCCAGATCGTACTAGATGGCTGATATAGGGTCATGATAATTTGTTACAGGTATGGCGACAATGAGCGTAATTGTAACAACTGGAGACAGGGCGATGTTCGTGTCTTGAAGTAGTTACTTCCTTTTGGGCTACTGTCAAGGCCTTATTCACTAGATTAATGCCAACGTTGATGAAAGTCTTATCGGAGCTTCTGTCGTCAAGGCCCTCAATATATACTTCCACGCAGCTGCAGTATGTTTTAGAAAGCTATCGTCACAAAATGAATTGTATTATTGCGCAACACCGAAAATAGTTAGAAGCCACAGCATAGAATTAGAAGATCCCGATGAAAGGGCTTACTTGATGGGGAACAACGGGACGACGAGGCTGGTCTCTGAGGAGAGCCGAAACTCTGAGTCTAACGAGTCCCCGAAGCGACGATAGAAACATTTCGGCCCGTAAAGACTCGACTTGGTCTAAAATAACCCGAATTGAACAGCGAGCGGTCAGAAAATCGCGTCGAGTCTCAACAAGTGGCCTGGAAACACACGGGACGAACGAAAGAAGAGACTGGCTACGTGACGAGCTGCGAATGGGACGGTCGACAAAATGGTGCACGCCGTTTGATTAGCCCCCGCCGCGAATGTCAACGAAAAACCGCCGATTTCGACAGAAGTTTGAATAACGTTCTCAACGACGTATTTAGAAAATTGCGAGTCAACGGAAATCGACGGGCTGCGAGCGAAGGCGACGGAATTTGATCGGCGGTTTCCGTTGAGACGGTTTTGTGAATAAAACGAGCAAAAAAAAATCGCTACGCGAAAATTAGCGCGCCAATTTGAAACACTGCGAGAGTTGATTAATCGAACGAGGACTCACGATGAAGCCGTCGCCGCCATCTTCTTGACTCGTCGGTGGCAGTTATCCCCGAGCCGTCGGTTTCACTTTCCTCAGTCCTCCGCAGTAGGCAGGAAAGTCCAACACTTTGCACGCCTTTTTTCAAGATTTCTACTTACCTTGATTCTACCAATTTTTACTTTCCTTGGCTCTACAAAGTAGAAAGGAAAGTTATGTAATCGGCTGAAAAAAAATTTTTGAGTTCTCTTCAGATCTTTACGTTTCAGACCCCCCTGAGTCCAAAAAACACTATTTGGGAAAATGGACTGTGTGTTTCTGTGAACGATTTTTAGAGAAAACCACCGTACCAAATCAGCTCAAACTTGATATCTCGCCCGCAAGTTACTATGGGACTCCAAAGTAAGGGTATGAACCAAATCCACTGAAAGTTAACTATAGTTATCATAGTGATCAAAACACAAAATTTTTTCTCAAAAACAACTCTGACGATTTTGATTCAATTTTTTATATTGATAGCTCTCAATAGGGCAATTATACCATAAAATTCCCATTCGTGAGAAAATGACGAGACCAGCACAATCAATTATCAAAATTTTCGACGAAAAGCGTTTTTAGCGCAGTTTTTTCCTCATAAACTCCGCTGGAATTCTTGTAGAATGTTAAAAATAAAATTGGTATTGTAGTCCAATCCAATACGTGAAGGGTGAGTGTTTAAAAACGCTCATGAGATACATGGGACTCACTCCAGAAATTCCTGAATTTCAACTACTGCTGTTTCGCTTACTACCAGTTCTAAACGTTTTTACCCAATAACTCTGCAAAAGTGATTACTATCCTTCTTCAAAAATTTTTTGTTTACAGCCTCATTAATTATCTGTGTACCAATTGCTCAATAATGGTACGAGCAGCACAGTAAATCCTGGAACTGTAAGCGCTACCGCTTCCTGCAGCTGTTTGACCAAGTTCAAATTAACTGAGTGATAAATGATTTGATTAAATAGAATTAGCCATGTACAAAGTGAATTGTTGTAGAGCTAAGGAAAGTTATGTATTGCAACGCACCAGATATTTTTTTGAGTTCTCTTCAGATCTTTACGCTTCCGAAAAACACTATTTGGGAAAATGGTCTGTGTGAGTGTGTGTGAATAAAATCTGTCTCGTCTTCCCTGATCACATTCATCACTTTTCGTAACCTATTAGTTTAATCAATTTTTATGGGTAGAAAAAGAGGAGAAGACCTTGAAGTGAGTGCTTTGTGCCTCTGTGGGAAAGCAGGTGTGTAGTGGTGTTTTGGTGAAGGGTAGATAAACTCGGCAGAACTTCATGATCAAGCCATAAGCCAGCCATACACGAGCAGATATGCGGCAGATTTGGTCGCCCGATCTCATCTGACAGATATCGCTAATGATCTGGAGTGACCGAAAACTTATCGACCGATCTTTCATGCCGGAGATCTGTCACTTGACCAGTGCCCGATGTCATCTGTTTGTTCGTGGGATGAAATCTAACAGATTCACGTCTGTCATCGACGTTTGTCTGACAGACTCAAGTTATCGGTCGAATCCGAAATATTTTCCAGATCGGTCACACATTCTTTTAGTTGCCATGGGGTTAGTGACTGTTCGTACTAAAAAAAGCGTAAATTAGCAGCTTTTGTGGGGGGTATTTTTTTTATTGCCCATAAAACGGCTAAGCCAAAAAAAGACAAGTTTGGGAGAAGTCATGGGTTTCGGAAAGGAGAAAGTTCGGGCACATGAAGTTGTTGGCGCACCTTAGGGAGAACAACCCGCAGGATTGTGAACATTTTGCTAGCTCATCTCCCCGGCTCCCGTAATTCAATTCATTTGGTTTTTTGTAAATAAAAAACTACTACTAAATTTGAAAATACTATCCCCCCCCCCAATAATGGGTAAGTATGCCACTGGGGGTAGGTGCCAACAAGTAATAATGTATTTACGAATTTATTAGGTTGTGGGGAGATCGTTTTTTGTAGTTACGAAAATTGTAGTTTCCTACGAATGTTTGCAATAACGAGTTTTGAATTACTTATGTGAAAAGAGGGGAAAACACTAGTGAACAACAGAACATCTTAACGTTAAGTGACTGCCCAATCCAATCGAACAGTTCTTTGAACCACAGACATCGCTTCCGAGAAGTCTGCAGGTTAAGGGGGACGCCCGACTGCCATCTGCCAGATTTGAACTCTCGCAGATATCTCTGGTCGATTTTCACATCTTTCATCATTTTTTAACGCCCACTAACGCACAGATCTTTCCCACAGATATCGTTTAAAAACGCGATATTTGTCGCAGATATCTGCTCGTGTATGGCTGGCTATAGGAGAATAGTCAGTAGGATGGGAAAGTTCCAGCGTGAAGGGAGAAATGGCGACGCTCCTATTGCAATGTGAAGGCGCATTACAACTCGTCTGCTAAGGACCAAAATTGGAATGGTAGGTGAGAAATAGAAAATGACAGCTCGTCCTCAAACACGTGTAAAACTGACGTGGACAACGTTTCCGATTGATGACAACTCGTCCGAGATTAACACAAGTTTTCCTTCCCACTTGCACAGACTTCGGACTGTCTTCCAGAGAAGGTGTGGTTAAAAATTTGTGTTTTCCGCCATGCTGTGGGAAGCATGTTTTCCTAGTAGAGAATAGAGTACAAAAAACAAAACTGATATATAATGCAACTACGGCTTCCATGACTGCTTTTCTCACAACCTATAACAATTTCACGTACCTTCTTTAGCACTAACAAATCTTTAAAATAAGGTCACTTGGCAAACAATAACATTACAAACTTTTCCTAACCTTTCTCAATGGAGCAGATAGTTCTTTGGATGCCTTCCTTTTGACAGTCGTACGAAGCCTTGCATTGTCAATCTCCTGAGCACCAAATTTTGGAGTGATTGCGTTCACTCATTTCTTCCATCACTTTTCCAGCAACCATCCACAAAAAAGCACCACACTAACACTTCTGCCGGGTCGGCGAATGAAATGTATGTTTATAATTTTTGTAGAACACAATATTTCTTCCTCGCTGGGAACCACCGGCAACAATTATCGGCTCCATAGCGCTGTACCGTCTGTCTACCATTGGAGGCATCAGGCAGTCTATTGGATCAGAGCTTGCGATCGGTGTAACTTTTACCTGAGTCAGCTCTTCAAACACTTCCAAACACCCCATCGTAACAAATGTTTTTACTTTCCGCTACCCGAAGGGAAGGAAAGTATAGTAATCGGCCCAAAAAAAAATTTGGGTTTCTTCAGATCTTTACGTTTCAGACCCTACTAAGTCTAAAAAACCTAATTTCGGCGCGTGGTCCGTGTGTGTGTGTGTGTGTGTCTGTAGTTCGATTTGCGGGAGAACGGCTGATCCGATTGAGCTGGTTCTTTTCTTTGTTTTGTTTTTGGACGAAAATGTATCAACAACTAGGGTTTTTCGCATTTTTATCGAAAACGGCTCTAACGATTTTGATTAAACTTCCAAATTATCTTCTCCTAATCAATACCTAACTTTTCTTCTCCATACATATCTCCATGAAAATACGGTGAACGGAGATATAGGCCTATGAAGCAAAAATAGGTTTCTCACGCTTTTTGCCAAAACGGCTTCAGCGATTTTCACCAAATTCATAGGATGTTTTTAAATAGTTAATACCTACATATTGTTCTCAATAAATGTTCCTGTGACGGTCCATTGAACAGAGATAAAAATCAAAATGTATCAAAAATAACGTTTTTTGGAACATTTCCGTAAATTCCAGGCTAACTTCTTCAACAGATGTGATAAATCCTAATGGAGTGTCTTTTAGTTACCCATACTAACATTTCGTTCTCCATAGTTATTTCTGTATATATATAACGAACGGAGATATAAGCCAAGTTAACCCAGAAAAGGAGATTTGTCGAATATTAATTTATCGGTATTCCAATTTTCTCAAAAACGGCTCTGAAGATTTCGATTAAACTTTCGGAGTACTCTCAGCTAACTAGTACGTACATTTTGTTCTCAATAAATGTTTCTGTAGAAATGCGTTGAACGAAGATATAGCGCCCGCATATGTAGGTGGTGTTCAAACTTAAAGGGGTGGCGGAAAGTCGTGTGTTCCTACGCACCAGATATTTAATAATGATAATCATTGTAATAATGATTGTTTCAGCACCAAACAACCCAAAGTTCTTCGTATCCTGTCCAGCTTGTCCTGATACACCTGCTTTATGTATCGAAAATTGTTTTGTAAATTTCCACAAAAATATGACCGTTGATGGAATTTAATTGCTTATTGTTTACAAGTTCTATTTACTACCTATGTACACATTTACGAACGATTTCTATGTTATTCACTGTATAACTACTTTTTTGTAATAAATACTTGTAATTTTATTGAAAAAGTTGACAAAAACCTGTTTTCCTCTCTTTATAATTACACCTTATTCAATACAACTTACCTTCTGAAAGTACGTTATGGATTAGTTTATTATTTTTGGCTTGAAATAATTGTTTCTAAATTCCAATGGCCCAATTAGTGTATAAATTGACGAGCGCCTCGAGGCAGCTCATAGCTGTTTGTGTTTTGCATGATAGCCTACCTACACATTAGCTATGACTGTGAGCGCCCCGAGGCGCTCGTCAATTTATACACTAATTAGACACATTAGAATTTTGAAACTATTTTTTCAAGCCCATACAAAAATTAACTAAGCCATATCGTAGAAAAAGTTTTGCCATCAGTGATGGCCGTTTCTGAAAACCCTGCAAATTATTACACAATGGTTTATTATTCTCATGAACAGCTTGACCTAGTATTAGTGCTCCCCCATCCCATTCGACTCAGCATCGAATACTAGTAAACCATACGAAACATGTCCTGGCTACAATGGAACTACGGTAACAAAACGTCTGATGATTTTGCCCCGCCGGGGAAATTGGAACGGGGGCGCTCGAAGCAAACCCACCCGTTCCGTGGCAAAAGGGGAGTTGGGAGGCAGGCTCGCTCGCCTCGAGCGCGGTTGCATGTTTAATGCGACGTCCGGGGAGGGAGGGAGTTCAAACGACGAAACGCTGTAGCTCCCGTGTTCTACTGTGTTTCGTTAATTTTTTAACCGTTTTTTGCCCATTACAACCACGGAATTCGTCCGATCGCATTGCCGAGATGGCGGGCACAACTAGATACCAAATCGGATTTTTGGGCGAAAGAACGAATTTTTTAGACCATGTTAAAGGCACAAAACGGCCCGGGCGGCGGACGGACATTGCAAATTTGGAATCTCCAAGGCTTGAAACGTAAAGTATCAAATTTTGAGGGGGGGTTGTAAAAAATTTTTCGTGACCGAAAACATAGGATTATTATTCAGAATGAATAATAAACCAAAAGTAAGCAGCATACTGCATAGGGATCTCAATATGGCCGCCGTATTGAACGGGTTAAGGCAAGAGCCCTAGAAGCACTGTCAACGTCTACTCTATTATTATACGTTCACATCATCAATGTTCAGTTCGGATGAAACAAGTCACGCCGAACGACAAAATCGTGTTTCATTTTATTTTTATAATAATCTATTATTACTACCTACAATAAATATTTTGATTCATAGGATGGTAACAATTGCCTGGGAGAAGGAGAGAAGCTCGGCGTGGAATCTCCCGGCTCAGGGGAATCCCGTGCAATTGAAGCTAATACACTCCTGATGGGCGGGTCGTCGGTTGCCATTGGAATCCGAGCAACACTGTCTCGTCACATTGATCTGTTTTGACTTCGAAGCCTCGCGTTAATTTGAGAACCTCCGACAAACTGTTTCGCGATTTTGTGGCGTTTTTCGCGGTATCGCAGCTCGTTAGAAAAAAAAAAACACCAAATCTCAATTCCTGACTGAAACCTGAAAATGGATCGACAAAGTTTGTGATGGCGAAGCCGCGACGATGTGTGAACTTTCCGTTGCTCTGACTCATTCGTTTACAATATGAAATGAAAGACCAATTCAGAACTCCACTGCGCTCCGTTCTTCGCAATTTTTTGAACCATATTGAGAAATTGGAATCATCCAGTTGTCCAGAGAGCAGCTATGACGCCGAATTTCAGGTAATGTGATTCGGGACAGCGTTTCCCGAACGCGCGGTTTTTTGACAGGCGCAACAGGTTGCTCTCCCCATCTCCTCTTCCCAATCCCCTCATGTAGTAGCTCATTCCGTCGTTCAATTTCTCCTCACTTGACCAAAATATTTTTATTCTGTTCATTTCAAATATCTGATTGCGTGCAAATCCAATGAAGTGAAGCAACTTTGTTTTCTGACGAAGGAATGTTGTCGAAGTTGCGAGTTTTCAGTGTTTATTGGCCATAAAACGAAGGCAACTCCAAGCTCTTTGGTGGGAGTTTCTCAAATAGTGCCTAGGAACAGCGTTGGATTGTTCAGTCTGTGGAAAGCTTGGAGTTGTCACAGAACCCTTCCAGGTAGCAATAGTGATGCAGTGTTGCTCAGTCCTAATTCAGCTAATGTGTTTCGAAGGGGCGTCGCACCTGGTAGCAGAGCGTGGTTCCTCATAAAAATAAATAGATAGAAATTGAAACATTTATAAAACATAAAATTTTTTAATAGTTTTTTGTTACGTCTTTTGGGGGTAAAAAAAACAACAAATAATCGAACAGAAAGACGCAGCTCTAAGTTCCAGCCCCTGTGACACTCCTTCGTCTGTACTGAGTGCTGGACACAGAGGACGTGTTGCGACCAAAGGGAAAAGTTCTGGGAATGGCGATTTGCAAAGCCCAAAGGGGGATAAAAACTATAATTTAGAATAAAAAACCCTGAAAATTATTACACAATGGTTTATTATTCTCATGAACAGCTTGACCTAGTATTAGTGCTCCCCCATCCCATTCGACTCAGCATCGAATACTACTAAACCATACGAAACATGACCCGACTACAATGGAACTACGGAAACAAAACGTCTGATGATTTTGCGCTTCGAGCGAACCCGTTGTGAGTCGAAAGGGGCGGCGTCGTTGGGAGGCGAGCGAGCGGGTGGTTTTTTAATGAAACGGGCAGGGAGGGAGGGAGTACAAACGATGAAACGTTGACTTCCGCTGTAGTTCCTGCATTGTACTGCGTTTCGTTAATTTTTTTAACCGTTTTTTGCCCATAACAATCATGGGCTTCGTCCGATCGGATTGCCGAAATGGCAGGCACAACTAGATACCAAATGGGATTTTTGTTCGAAAGAACGAATTTTTTAGACCACGTTAAAGGCACAAAACGGCAGACGGGGGACGGTGGACGGACATTGCAAATTTGGAATCTCCATGTCTTGAAACGTAAAGTATCAAATTTTGGGGGGGGGGGGGTTGTAAAAAATTTTTCGTGACCGAAAACATAGTGTTATTCAGAATGAATAATAAACCAAAATAGGAAAATAAAGTTCATTTCTGCCACAAATAAAACGTGGCTCACCGAAGTTGAAACAAGGCAGATGGAGAGTCAGGGCGTTGCGTTGGCGGCACGGGAAGGCGGCTAGCCCAGAAGTTAAGCTTGCCTCTTGCTGCTTGAAGAAGAAGGGCAAGGTGAGCGATAAGCGTCGCAGTTTCGCATGTGAGTCCCGTCACACAGTGTAGGAGACTGTGTCACAGAGATGTTGCTAAGATGCTTAGTTAAACGATAAAATTTAGGTCACAGTAGCTCTGATAACAGTTCATTTGAAGTTAGGGCGTAAAAGTAAGTATGAAAACTATTGACGAATTGCAGTTAGAATAATACTGTAAGAATGATAACACAAGGTATATACAGTAATGGAACATGAATTAATGATTGTGTGTGATAGCGATGAAGTGTAACTGGAAATTACTCAAAACAACGAAAATAATAAAATTAATGGTGTTCAACTAGAAATACATTTTTAAAAGTGATGCTCACCTTGCAATTAACAAAAGTCTGAAACATAACTCGCTACAGACTGGATGTATTTCTGTATGGCCGCTAGCAATATTTCCCTCCGCATGTCTTGAACCCCTTATTAGAAAGGAACTCAGAGTAATGAATTATGTCTAAATCAAGAAGTAGCTGCCCAATGAACAAATTTGCATTGTTCAATTTAAGGGAAGTCAAGAGCTGTTATGCTGAATGGTTGCTGGAGTTCCAGGGAGTAGTTAGTTATGGGTCTTTTGACCTAAAAGGCGTTTCTTCAGTGGTATTGCTCTTCTAGGTCTCACTGGTGTAGTGGACGTGATGCTGGGCTGCGATGCAGTAACTCTGGATTCAAACTTACAAATGGCAAAGAAAGTTTGTGCAATTGAATCAGGATGCGGTGAGAATAAAGGGATGAAAGAAATGACTGGGGTGGTGACATCAGTGGGTCATATCAGTTCATTCCAAAGTGCATGAATTCAACATTAATTATGTTGAACTTGTTGAAACATCTTTTTCAATTTCCAGAAATATAGAAGAAGCATCGAAGGTTGTCACACAACATTTAGCGTTGAATGTTAAGGTAACTGTGGCAATAATAGTTGCCTCCAAGTCAAAAAGTCAGTTGAAAAATTATGCGAAAGTTATCAAACAGTAACAAAACTAGATGTCGGTCGATTTTATCCCTATAAAAACGAAATTACAAATACAACACGAGTTGAACATACTCATTCGTTTGCTCAGTTATTAGGTATGGTTGAAAGGTTAACAACTTGCTACAGCTAGTGGTTTGTGCCTATTTAATTACTTCAGGCTTTGAGGGTTACAATGATTTCACAAAATTGTATCAGTGATTAAACTTATCTGTGAGTTTGTTTTGAGTTTAAAGTACATTTCAGAAGCTTGAAGGTGCTTCAGTTAATGCCTTTTTTTGATCCAGATGGTTTTGAGATAATAGGAAGACATTCATCACTTGATGAGGCATACATCTGTTGATTTGTTCCATTAGTTTTTAGGAGGAGCACAGTCTGCAATCTGGTCATTCGAATCATTTCAGGATCAAAGGCAGACTTTAACCACTTTCCTCAGTGTATACAGTTCATTTAACGAAAAAATCTGTAAATTTCTACATACTACAAAATGCAAAACACTTGTTATTTGCATTCTCACGTGATTCACCCATAGACTCGAGTAAAATTAATAAAAAGCGTAGTAGGGCGATTTAAAATAAACACTTCTTCTTTATGACCCCTGGTGAAAGCTTAACATTTAAAGCTCAATTATGAACATAAAAACTGGGTCTTAGCAATTTTTCAATGTAATAAAATGGTCTCACGTTTTTTCAGAGCCTGAAATTATTCAGTGAAAGTGTGAAGTCTCAGAAAGAGTATGCATGTACTGAAGGAGAAAAAGAAACAAATCGAAAGAAGAATAGATACAAAGATATTCTGCCATGTAAGTAGTTTATTCATAAAAATTACAATGGCTTAATTAAAAACTGTTTTTGGTAAAAGCAGTAAAAGCATGTTATCGGGTGATGGGAGAACTCTAGATGTCTTTGGACTCGAGGCTTGGCCATTGGTCAATCTGCTTGATCGAACGATTGAGCCAATCGATTGATGCATGATTCGATCTACTTCAATCTGTAGATCACATCTCCTGTAATAGCCACCAAGTCGAGCACTGGTTATTGTGGTGTCTTCTTGGTACCAAATAGATTGGAATTAGTTGCCACTAAGAGGAAAAAAGGGGTTAAAAAAAAGATGATCTAAGGAGCGGTATAAATTGAGAAGCCACTTGACTCATGGACGTTTGTTTAACATCCTGCATGATTTGGAACTGTAGAGCTTTGGAATTTGGAGCTTTTTGAGAATGGACCAAGATAGTTTCAAACAACTGCTGGAGCTAGTGCTCCAAAATTGAGAAGAATGACACAAATATATGATCTTTTACGACGTTCATGTCATTGCAGTACCAAAGACCGGGTTCGGGGCTGTCATCTGTTGATGTCTTAGACACTTCTGGTTTCGACTTCAAAGCGCCCAAAATTTTTTCGAGTGCCACGCTTTGTTTTTAGTTCTGTTGTAATAATTCTTACTTTTCACATTCCACAATGTCACGGTTCAAGTCAATGAGCGCACTTATAACCCCCTCCGAAGTGTAGTTTCCAGCGTTTACTGACTGGCTGATGCAATGCTTAACAAAAATTGTCCTATATGGCCAAGTGAGTCCTTCAACCGCATGAGTCATTCAAACTTACGATCATACTTGATACAATCGAGTCAAACTTTTGATCAAAATGACTGCGTGGAGCCTCCTTTTGGGGTCAGTAGTGATCCTACTGTATAAAAAATCGGGTTGATCCCATATAGAATTGGAGTCTTCACTTCTGGCAGTTGGCCAAATCTTTCTGATCTAACACCTCTCTATTACCTCATTTGACAGTTTAGATTACATTTAATGTGTCAGTAGCACCAAACTACCTCTGTTGTATTAATGTGTCACAATTCATGTTATCGCGGTTATTATCTCACCCTTTATGAATTTTTTTGGAAGAGTAAGTATCGTCTTTTTTTTTGAGTAAGTAAATCTTTTGAATTTGCAGTTGACGTTAGCCGTGTTATATTAAACGAGTATGTCGGGATACCTGGAAGCGATTATATCAATGCTAATTACATCAAAGGGGCAAGTGGATCGCCTGCCTACATTGCCAGCCAGGGACCTCTTCCTTGCACTGTTAATGATTTCTGGAGGATGGTGGTGCAATGTGAAGTTCAAGTAATAGTGATGGCTTGTAATGAAGAAGAAGCTGGAAAGGTAAAGGATGCCCCTCACGACTTAATAATTTATCTTTGTTATGGCATTTATTTAGTGACAGTTTTTTCAGGCGAAGTGCGAAAAGTATTGGGTTGACGAAGGAGAAGAAAAGCAGTTTGGCATGATCAGTGTCAAATTACTAAAGGCCAGCACAGTTTGTCCTGACTTTTCAGTGAGAACCATGCGACTGAAGTACACTAATAACCAAAATGTTGTTGGTAAGTTACTTACAGGATTTTGGATCTCTAAACTCGGGGGATTCACAGTTTGAAAATTTGACCATCTGTGGGTATTTATTTTCAGAAGAAAGAACTGTTTGTCAACTTCATTATGTGGCATGGCCTGACCATGGCGTTCCAACAGTAGTGCAACCTCTTTTAGAGATGGTTCGACTCGTTAGAGATACCCAAGCATCTGAGACTCTTCCTGTTCTAGTCCACTGTTCTGCAGGGTGTGGTCGCACTGGAACGATATGTGCCATTGATTATGTTTGGGGACTTCTCCGGACTGGTGTAAGTACTGATTAAGGATGCTTGTTTATTGTGTTGCATGGTTTATTCAACTGTTACTATCGTGTCTTACTTTTGGTTTATTATTCATTCTGAATAATAACCCTATGTTTAGGTTTAATTTTTTTACAACCCCCTTTCAAAATTTGAAACTTTACATTCTCAGACATCGGGATTACAAACTTGCAATGTCCATCTGCCATCCAGGCCGGTTTGTGCCTTGAACGTAGTCTGAAAAATTCGTTCCTTCGCACAAAAATCTTATTTGGTATCAGTTGTGCCCACCTGCTCGGCAATCCGATCGTACGCTACCCATGGTTGTTATGGGCAGAAAGCAGTTAACCAAAACGCAATTTTTTGGCAATTTTATCAGAATTACGCCAAGTACGTTGTCTAGGTATTTTTAGATGATGGATCGAATGGAACAATGTGTGAATAGTGAAATCACAGTAAATATAGTGATGCAAAGTCTACTAATTGAAAGAACCCGCAGGACAATAACTACAGCGAAAGTAATCGTTTCGTTGTTTGTACTCCCTCCCTCCTGTCTCATCATAACCACCTACCCGCTCGACTCCCACCATCTACGAGCATCTGAATTGAATGGGATGGGTCTTGGAGCTATGAAACTCAGTCAAGGTTTTCAAGAGAATAATAAACCACTGTGTAATAATTTGCAGGGTTTTTGAACAGAAGAGTAACAATCAAATACTCAGTTTATTTAAAGTTTATGTTGATGTGTATGTCTAGTGATACGAGTATAGCTATAGCACAGACCTGTAACAAAAAAGGGAGGGTTTACTACTATTAGTCCCATGATTGTGAGAAGGAGGTAAACTCACGATAGTTTTTCACATTGCTTCTGGTCAGTCTCCATGGATTTCTACCGTGTTCCCTCAGCCCCCTTCCACCACCCCCACCCCACCACACAAAGCCTTTCAGTGCCATTCCCGTGTATCCTCGTTGCTGTTCCTTTTGAGAGGTTTAGGAGCAGTCTTCTCCCTAAAAATCTTCCCTCCTCTTCTCCATCTGTGTAAGAGGGTGCCATTGTGCGTAGTAAGACCACCTGTTTCTGGTACGATATGACTATGTGACTGGTATAAGTACTGCTTCGCATTACAAGCAACTAGGGCTTGACGTCATCATAATGATTTTTGCCTTGCAATAGTTTCCCCTAATTTTTCTAATTGATCGAAGTCCTTTACGTTGTGGTGTCCCTGTTTGTACAAAATTTACAGTGTGGTTATTTCACAGAGTCCTCCATAGTATTGTTCTTCCTATTGCATATGTGTATGCAGAGTATTAGGGACTGTTTTCCCATATTTGATGGGCACTAGACACATTAACAGAAACCCTTCAGCGGTTTCTTTTACTTGATGGGTATAGATTTCGTTTCATGCTAGGTTATTTGTAGTAGGTACCGTGCGTACCTATTTTTTATCAGTGTATTATTTGTATACACTGATTAGGGTTACTTCACTTTATTTTCAAGTCAAAGACACAGGAATATTGGGCAGGTCTTTCCTGCAGGTGATCTCTAGGATGTTTGGCACATTGAGTGGAAGTTGGGGATGTATTGGGGACATCACACTAAGAACTTCTAGCTACTTGGGGGCTGAAGGGACACGAAGACACTAAAGGCACCTGCATCTAGGGCCTCAGTGTGGGGGTTTCAGTTGCCAACTAGCAATGTGACTTTTCTATCATCTCTCTTCTGCATCTTCATGCGTATCATTGGGATGAGGAGTGATAGATATGATTCCAATTCGAGAACTGAATACGAGGTGATAAAGGGCTCAAATATGTAGTAAATTGAATCAAGAATGATTATTCAGTAGGGGACGGTTGTTGAATCTTCAACCATATCCTCAATCCTCAAAGCAGATTGCCTCTTGCTTGATCCATCAATACACAAAGTGTTTGTTGTGCCCAGCAGTATTTCTCCCGAGTCACCTCATAATTTTAACACCAAGTCTTCTCTCATCTCCCTTACCCATTTTTCCTCTGATCACTACATTATTGAACGATGTTTAGGTAGAATGCGAGAGAGGATGTGGCAATCTTACTATCGCCATAACGACTCATTGAGTGAGGCATCATGTATTGCTTTGAGAAAGTACCATATCAGCTGAAAATGATGGAGAAGTTCAGGGAGCAGCTTAATTCTTAAGCAAGTTGTGATTAACTTGAACATGACTAATTACTGCTGGCCGCTGGCAAGACTCGTCTTGTCTACTGCAACTATTAGTGTACTCCTAATTGTTTCGTCTACTGCAACCATTAGAGAGGTTGTATATTGCCAGTTAAGAAGACAGTGAGAAAGTACCTAAGAAGAAAACATATAACTTATTAATACAACTGAGTCAGACGCAATAAATATTTTACTTCCTGGCAAGCAAAAATGTCAATCCCTAGGCTGCTACAAATTATTAGGAAATACCTAAGGCATGTAATGTTGTCGGATGGGAACAAGTAATACTCTTCTATTTTGTTATTTATTTTTTCCCCCTGAGGGCATACGGGACAAAGTCCCTTTGTCACTGCGGCCACGCATGGGCCTATTGTGACACTGGCAATTTCTTAGTAGAAGGTGTTGTACATACCTGCTCCCCTCAGGAAGGCGAGTATGTTCTGAACTGCAGATTCTGCTACGAATTGGGGTTCAATAGACCCCTGAGCAAAGTATTCAATGCGTTTCACTGCCAAGACAGGGCATTTACATATGATGTGCTCAGCCATCTCGTCCTCACCGCAAAGTCTGCATTCCACTGCCTCTGAGATGCCCGTCTTGTTGAGGTGATACAGTACACTCCTCTATACATTCATCTATACACGTTGCCACACTACTCGTTCCAAAAGGGTGAGTCAGAGGTGGTAATGTTAAAATTGAGAGGAAGAGGGTTGACTAAGTGGAGCATCCTGATGGTTGCAGAATGCAAAATATTGTATAGTATGTTTTCCATGCATGAGCCACTTGTAAAAGTTTAAAATTTATTTTAATTTTTTACAGAAACTCACCGATGATTTTAGTTTACTAGGTCTCATTAGAGAAATGAGAAGGCAGCGCATATCAATGGTTCAAACTAAAGAACAATATGTACTTGTGCATCAGGCTGTGAGAGAATTGTTCAAGGAGCAATTGTTGATGATAGATTCCCACCCGTACGAGAATGTTGACCCAGAAGGATTGCTCATCATGAAAGAAGAAGAAAACCATTATGATACAGTAGAAAACATCTGTAATATGAATTATGATGGTACGATATTTGTACGTTAAAGACATTCACATTAGTGTGGCTCTTTGTAACAAGTTTCAATATATTTTATTTCAGAAAAGAAAGATAGCACAATGGAAAAAGATGTTGCACCACCTCTTCCACAGAAAAAGCACAGTGTGTACTCATCTAAACAAGAAAAAGATGTTGAAAATCTAAGTGCTCAGCAGAGATCCATTAACCTTAGTGGTAAAAAATATAGCTCAAAAGCTGCAGCCCCTGCTCCCAAGCCATCAGTTCTTGGTGAAAAACAGCAATCCACATCTCAAGTTCTCAGGAAAAGACTTCCAAACCCTATACCATCAAAAGGCATATTAAGAGTCCCTCATTTGAAACACATGAACTCAACTCCAGTCAAAAGGAGTAAGTCATTGAAGCTAACTAACAGTGCCTTCAAACAAAATATGTCAGTGAGCCCTGATGTCCCAACAGAAATAAGAAGGCGTGGAAGTTTAGAATCAAACATAGATGAAACTGCCAGTATTGCCGGGGAGGATATTGCCAGTACACCACCTGCCAATGATTTCAACTCCCCTCGAGATCTGACTATAAGTGACCATAAAGTCAACACCCCTAGCCATTTAAAAAAATACAGTATGCTGAATTATCTTGATGAGAAACGACCACTCGTAAGGAGTTTGACAACATTTGACATGAGACATAAGCATGTTGCTCCAAGTGCCCCACCTGATGATAAAGACGTGGTTCCATCTCCAGGTTTCAAATGTAGGCTATCCCGTTCCAATACTCAAGTCGATTTTTCAAGACTTTTTGTAGGTCGGGCAACAAGCAAAAGGCTGGATCAAAGTATCCAACCGGCCATGAAAAATCCTGTGGGTCCTTCAAGAAAACATTCTACCCATGATTCATCTCCTCTTAGTATATTCATTTCTCATCCTAGTGAAAGCAAACCAATTCCTTCTGAAAGGACCCTGAGGCCCAATTTCAAGGATAAGTTGAATGATCCTCATAGTATTTATCAGTCACCAAGTGTTGGTGATGATTTTCATCTTTCACAGAGTGGTTCTGCCCAAAAAGAAGACTTTAAGTGGAACCCTCTGTTGAGGAATGATGCACCTTATCTCTTGATGTCTCCGTCACAAGATAGAAAACCCCCCGCAGAGGATGCAAATGTACGCAAATTATTGCCCGTTGATCGACTCCAAGAGCCCTCTGCTTCTAATTCAAGAGGTTTTGGGTTATGTGGGCCAGTATACCAGTATGAAAAGAAGTATGAATGTTTTTCTCATGAGGAAAAGGTAGCACAGTCTAGTGAGGTTTCTTACTCTAGTCCTCTGAGAAGGTCTCAATTTGTTGATATGCAGATGTATAGAGAACCAACACATAAAAATCATTCTACCCCTCAGCAAGTGCATGTACCTGTGATAAATAGCAGACCTAATAAAAACCCTTACGTGTCTGACTCTCCTTTAGCTGCTCCTTTGAGACTTGAGCCTCGAGGAAGCAAGCAACCAGGTCGGTTTGACCTTAGAAACCCGTTACCAGTTCGAGAATTACCTGCTAAGGAGTTTCGTGGAATGATTCCACCTAGGAAAGTTGATGGGAACTCTCCTGCACTGCATACTGACCACCAGGGAAATCATCCCAGTTACTCTAAGGCTCCTTCTCATTCAACATTCCCTAACAAAGAAGCTATGGTACAAAAACAATTAGAACTTTCCAATTCAAAGGCAGCAATGAAATTAGGAAGAACCCCCTTCGGAGAAAATGACCCAAACAAAGGTGTCAAACAGGTAGTTGACAAAATGGCTCACGATGTTCCCATTCGACCTAAAGCTTCTAATAGTCCCAATAGCAGATCTTGGCATTCAAATCATACTCCAAATTATAGGCTTACTTCGCAAGAAGTGAGTAAACCTGAAGACAATGCTGAAGATGCAAAGAGGAATTCTCATCAAGATGGTTCGTGTGTACCTCCCGTTGGCGTATTACACACTTTGGTTAGACAAGGTCAGTAAACTTAACTTTTGTAGTATGTTAATTTATTTAAATTTTATTGGTAGTCTATTTATCATATTTAGTATCACATTAAGACTCATCACTGTTAGTTACACACAATTGAAAAATAGTTATCACTCGCAAGGGCAGAAAAGTTTGCAATGAGGATGAAACGGCTCTGATTAAGCATAGGATGATAGAGGAATCAACAGAAAGACACAATGATTCTGTGTTTTTTTCTTCATTCCCAACCAATTATCACTGTATATGTTTGAGGGCAAGGCCAATTTTAATTGGGAAAGGGAAACTACATTCTTTTAAATACAGAAAAAAAAAATAGAAAGATACTTCACTGAAATCGACTTTATGTTTCGCTGTGGTTTTCAGTTCAGGCACTACTGTCTCTGTTTTCCTCCTTTCTAAATTTAAATGAATATGACATGTAATAATTAAATTAGTATATGTTTATGTACACTGCATGCTAGTGCTCAAGTACACTACAGTTTTTCTGTTGAGTAGGTTATCTGTATTTTAAGTAGTGTTAATCATGCCTTGATAGTGGCCCTGAAATTGACTGGAAATTTAGCGAAAAACAACTCAGATGAGAAAAGAAAGAGAAGGCACGGAGGCAGAAGGCATATTATCAAATCATTAAACAAGGAGTAATATGTTGGCCGGATACTGAGATATACTTAATCATAATAATAATTACAACAACGTAAATGAATGTTTACATAACTGTAGCGAGTTATGTCTTCTGCTTCCTGAAGTAGCTTCTCCACACATCCTTCTTCTTCCTTGTCAAATGGTCACTGTGATCATGGTGTAACTTCTTCTGTGGAGTGTGTATTTTAAGGGTGACATCTGATAGCGTCGTAACCCCTTGGCAAGCTCCTACCCACTATGACTACAGCTTTGGACATACTCCCACCCCCCTCGCATGGGCCACCAATACTTAACTTCATCCCTAGTTAGACTTGCTTACTAGCTTGCAAGTCACAATCTACACTTCTTTCCATCTGCCCCTTGCTTCCCTTTCTAGAATATCTTGCAAGTGTTTTGTATACGTTCCTGGCATCAGGTAAAGATTTAGAGGGCGATCAGTTAGAAGTATGCTGGTCAACAACAGCAAGGGCAAAGAAGAAGATAGTAACTGAGGGAGAAGGCTGCTCAGGGAAAGTGGAAAGGCTGACTCGCAGCCAGGAAATGACGGTGGGAGTTGAACTGGAGAAAAAATGAGACCATGAGTTGGGGGAGGGGAAGGAAAACCTATCAGAAAATGTTTGGTTGTGAGAATTCGTAATCAAGTTGTAGGAGAAGAGTAAAAGAAGTTTTGTCCAGCGTACCTGTCCTTTACCAAACCACTGGAGGAAACTGTCCTGTTCACCACTGAAGGTTCATACGACACCCACCATGTTATAGTATGGTTACAAATGTTATAAAAATAAAAGGGTTATTATGCCATATGTTCAATTTGCTGCCCAGCCATGTTTTATTATGAATTCCTGTCTATACAAATTACCTTAATTTTTATTTAGATGCTGATTCAAAAGACTGTGATTACTTTTCTAATGCACCAGGAGTAGACATTGATCAAGTAGCTGCTAGTATCCCTCAAAAAGGTGAGTAATTGTTCCTACAGTAGAGGTTTGATTCAACTGAAAGCATGATTGAATTTTCCTATCCACTAGAAATAGAAATTCCGTTTTGAGTTTCCTAGTTTATTGTCTTGCAGACATGAGCAAAAGTAAATTAATGAAAGTAGCTCTTGAGGCCTTCAACATCAGAAGATCCAGACAGCAAGCTCGTCTCCCTGATTCTTCCCCGTCTTCTTCATCTTCTTCAAAAGGTAATCCAAAATTGACTGATAACACTAATTTTTAAAATGATAAAAGTTAATAAATGTGAAGACTATAAAGATACATTTTTGTCGTTCATACTATTGAACGAGTTTATTCGTTCAGAAGGGTATTGTTGGGGGGTCTAAAGATACTGTTAGAAGTTGTTGAAAGTTGTTCTAGAGCCATAAAACCAAATTATATTTTAATTAACTTATTCCTACTCAAAGGATTTCAGTAATTTCATGTTTAAATAAGAATCTGTAAAGTGAGGGTTACAAATTTTTTGTGATCTCGGCAATGGGCTTAAGTAATCCTCGATTGGGGAAGCAGTGTAGCTTGATAGGAAATATTTTTGTTTCCTCGTATACAATAGAAGCAGTCCCCTGTTTCTGATAAATCGTTCTCTGAGTTGGATTGCAGAACTATTATCACCTTTTTCTGCCTGTTTAATGATTAAGGTGAGCTGCTGAAGGAATTTATGGGAATGACTCTCAACTGTCACTGTACCCCATCATCCAGTCTCGAGGTTTTCATTTCATTCAGTCCAAGCAATTAGATTTTTACAGTTACGAGTGAAGATGAATACGTTTATTTGCTTTTAATCGTTGAATTCCACTGAGCCTATATTTTCCCAACAATATTAGTTGTTTTGGGTTATTAATCATTCTGAAATATACATTCATGTTTTAGTACAGGAACGTTTTTTACAATCCTCCCTCAAAATTTGACACTCGACGTCTAAAGGCATGGGGCAAATCTAAAATGTCTGTTCATTGTCCAAGCCATTCAGTGTCAAATTGTGTCCGCAAAATCAGCAATCTAATAGGAAGAACCCCATTGGTGTTTTGTCAGTTTTATTGCAATCACATTGTGTTTTTTATCATTAACTAAGTATTTTCCAATGCTGAGTCAAATAAGTCTCGGGGGGTACAGAACTGCGTTCGGTTGGAAAACAGTGAATTCACAGTATATCTAGTGAGGTGAATTTTACTACGTAATGGAACTCGCGGGACAAAATAGCGAAGGTTATTGTTTCGCCCCAGCCTGCGCTCATTTTCCGCCCTCAGGTTTGTGTCATTCCAACCTTCCATCAGTTCACCTCGTCATGTCACGAAAATTTCCTAACATCGCCCAGATAACATCCATTTTCATTTTTTCGTTGTAGTCAGGTCATGTTTTTTATCATTCATCAATATTTTTCAATGCTGAATCAAATGCGATGGGTCTTCATAGGAAATCATGTCAAAAAATAACGGAAATTTTTGGACTCATTTTATGCCATTCTTCAAGGTATTGTACATTGTAGACAGGGATTTTGATCGCAGACAGAAAGGAAGTTGTTCAGCATATCTCTTCACAGGTACTCATTTGGATGTATTACGCAATGGAAGGAGTGGACCCAAAATTGGCCTGTTGCCAGCTACGAACCCTGAAATACCATCCACATTACAAGATGTCGTTTCATTAGGATGGGAAGGCATTGGGTTGCGGCAAAAGCGGCATGGGTATTTTTGGCGTGCGTCTAAATTACATTTGAGCCATGTCGGAAATTGAATGTTAGCGCAAGCGGTGCATAAAAGCGAGAAACACTGGGCACAACTGATTGGAGAAGCATGATGGGAGGGCGGGAGGTCAGATTTACATTTATCGCAAAATAGCGTGTCGGGAAGGGGCTTAGCTGGGACAGGCAATTCTGATTGACTGATGCAGGGGTGGGAAGGTTGACCGATCCGAGCAACTAACTACGGGTCCAAACAACACTGACAAAACTGTTCGCTGTTTGTTGCGCAGGGACTCGAGAATCGAGAGGAAACCACGACAAGAACAAGGTCGTTGATGAAAACAGTGGGAACGAAGGGCAAAGAGCAAAGATAAAACGGAGCACGATGGGAAACATCTTGTCATATGTCACAAAATAAGCGCAAATTCTGCGTATATCATGAGGGGTGGATCGGGAAAGCTCTGCTACCAATTTGTAATGTGTAGTAGTTTTGTACTACAGTAGTTCGTGTCCAGTCCCAATATACCTAATTAGACAAGAACTGACTATACTCACCTCAGGTCTCAAATAAATAAATAACTCTTCTTGAGGATAAAATAACTGTGTGATGAAACTAAGAACGCACTAAGACCCACTTTTAATTTAATTGAATAAATAGAAATGAAATCTAATAGCTCAATTCAATAATTCAATATCTAATCAAAGTAACTGAATTTGCTCTGATAGTTATGAAAGACAATATCGGGGCTAGGGGGTTAAGAAACAGGGGTTTGCTCACCTTTATCCAAATATATTCAAACACTGTACTTAAAATCTCTGGCTGATAAGGGAGAGGCTCGATTAATACGTTGAAGGGTGTGTGAAGAATCAGAATGAGAATAAGGAGCCCAAAGCCTCGCAAATTAATTGCTCGCTCCTCCTGCGCATGGCAGAGAGAGAGAGCCAATGGAAATAGAGGCTGTATCCTTCACATACCTTTGATGCTTCTATCGGTACAAAAATAACTTCTAACTTCTGCCACATATTTGGTACATTACTTCCTCTTAAACTGCTACAGCTCAACCTTCTGTGTCTTCACAACTTGCTCACTCATTCCCACCCCCTATTTTATGCTCCCGTTTTGCATTATTATTCCTTGTAAACAGGGTCAATGGTTCAGCTCATTCGTATTAGAACACAGATTATTCTATATTCGGGAATGCAAACCAGGCTTATAGGCTTATACAGTGCTGAGTTTACTGTGATCAAGCTATTTCAATAAATTTCGCTAATGCTATACAAGGAAGCATGTGGATAGAAATAGTGGACGAACAAAAAAAGAAATTCTGACCTAATTTGTTGCATCAATGGTTGCTTCTAGCCAGTGAGGGAGAAAAAGTGGTATTGGTACTGAATGTTTTAGAGGATTATTCAGCACATAAGTATAAGTATGAGTTCAAAATAACCTTATTTTAGGGACAGCATGAAAAACCCGAAGCATGTGTTGTGTCAATCTCAACAAGTGGGGTCCTGATCAGTTGATCAAACACGCAGGTGCTACGTTCTGATAGATTCTACCCATAAGGCTCTTTCGCAGGGATGTTAACTAGGCAGTAGGGGAATAGCAAGAATTTTTGTTGGATGAGTGAGCCAATTTAAAAAGAAATGGAAAAGGGAAGATTTAATGTGAACAAAAAGTAAAATTTAAAATTTGGACAGGAAAGTGATTTGAACTAACTTGTCCGAGCTACATTGGCGGCAACAAAAACGGGTCATAGGTGTACGAACATTAACGTGATAAAAGAACATGCATCAGAAACAATGTAATAACAACATGAAAACAGAATGTGAAGATTATGGGGTCTGTAATCGCTCCAACTTTACGAGATGTTGCTCCACCTCATCTTTCAAGATGTGAACTCGAGCAACTCTTACTACTCCATCGATGTCGACAAGTAACTCCTTCACTACACCAACTGGCCAGATAGTAGGAGGCGCCTTAGGTGAATGCCATAGCACTAAATCTATTTCAGTGGTGTCAGGAGTGCATGATATTTTTGTCTCTGATTGAGACTGCGCAAATAATCTCTTTACCAAGCTCACCAAAATGTGTTCCAAGTGTTGCAATAGTCTCCAACAATCACAAGTGTTCACTGGAATGTTTCCAAGGGTACCTCTTGGTGAGCTAGCAAAGATGATCTGGGGTGAGTGGGTCTCAATCATTCTCAAGATAGGCCGATAATGCACAATTGGGTCTTTAGTTGAGTATTCCGTCAAATCAGGCGATGACTGTGGTGAATTCCTTCACATTCAAGGTAACAGGACCAACTATTCTCCTAGGATCGCTTCAACTCTGCCTTCCATTATCCGACAAAATGTGGACCATAAATGAGGTTGAAGAGCCACTCTATATTGTGGATATTAGGACGTATCAAACGCTTTTGAGATCTTGTAAGGATCTTGTACAGGATCCTCTATTCTGAACATGGTTTGCGTAAAAACTATTTCAAAGCTCTTGTCTCTGGTCAATGAACTTGATGACTTGCAATCATATGTTACATTAAGATGGATACAGTAGCAATAAAGCTCTGCTGTTTCTTCACAAATCCATCTCCGAGATGAGCTAGATGAGTATTACAGACTGTGCTGCCAAACTTTCCCATAGTTTTAAACTATATTTCTTAATTGAATCGAATTAAGTTGTTTCTAATGGTGATTTTTGTTGTGTGTTTTAGGGTCATCATCATCATCACTATCCGCCAGTGGGAAGAAAAAGCAGCAGCAATATTTGTGATGCGTGACATAATTAACTAAACGCTCGTTTTGAACAGTTCTCATATTGTGATCATAGGGTTATTTCTTTAAATGTTAGTCAATTATGTACAGAAATTTGTGGAAAATATAAATTTTGTAAATTATGACAAGAAGGTAAATGTAATTGAATAGTTTTTCTTTTATGAAATGATAATTCACAACTATCTCATATTTCCTGAAAGACTGGGGTAAGATTTACCTGTTGTTTACCTTTGACAGTTTTGTGAATTACAATAGACTTGGTCAGAGATAAGTGTACTCCACATATATCGCCATAGTGGTTAATGAAGGTGGTTCAAATGCGTTAGATTCCACTCAGAGTTTTCATCAGTTAATCCTTTTTACTACTTTCCTCTACCTGATGGATAAACAATGTATCGCTTGAAGTTAAAGTTGGGGTTTCATTAGATGATTATGTTTTATGGTTTCTTGAATCAGAGTAGTGGTTCTGGTGTTATTGGTGTATCCAGAGGCCAGTAAATAGTGGTGACAACAGTCGTCTAGTGATTCCTTAAATAGCATGTGGCACTCAGCTGGGAGACCTCTTCATGCTGCTTCTCTCTTTGATACTGGTTGATGAGCTGCCACTAAGAGTAGGATTTGTGAGTAGGCGTACTAGTTAGGACCTCCTCGGAGCTATTAAGTAGAACTTGTAGATCATGCTAGACGGTTTATAGGTGTAGGTTGGGGGTTAATCTTGAGATATGTGGCCCTGTCTCCTTGGAGCCGTCTGATCTAGGTTAAAGGCATGTTTTGTTCTTAACTCGTCCTGGTTTACAGCTAGTGAGGCACCTTAAAGGGTGGTACTATTTGAAGTTGTTCCAGTAAGGAATAAAATGATCGTCAAAAGTTAGTGGAGTGAACACACAAAATCAGGGTTCTAGCACAGGATGTATATGAAACGTTCTGAGGAACTGAGTCGGCAGGGATTGAGAAAGAATGGCTGAACCAAATTACGTCTATGGTGGCTATGAGACCCCCCAATAATAATGTTTTGAGTTTAGGTTACCATAAACCAGCCACAGTTATCATTGGGGTCGAAATGTGAGATATTCTACACTCAGATACAGCTGAAACTATTTAGATTACATTTATTTGGATGTTCAGTCCCCAACAGAGTTTGAAGAGCTATGTTCAGGTGTCCCAAAAACAGCTACCACGGAGGATAACATGACAAAAATCCACGATCTCGTATTGATGTGTAAGATAGCTGAGACAGTAGGCATCTCAAAAGTCTGCGTGGGTCATACATATGGTGGACGGGTGCTGCGTTTGTTCACTTTAGACAACAAGCGCAACTGTGAGACCACTTCAGAGCAGTGTTTGACGCTGTTTAAGCACAATCCAGAGGAGTTTCTGCATAGTTTAGTGACAATTGACGAAACATTAACCCACTGGTACACACCCGGCGAACGAGCTTTGAAGAGGGCAAAGCCACCGTTTTTTTGGGATTCACAAGGATCTACATCGACTACCTGGAAAAGGGTAAAACGATCACATTGATCTACTAAGCTGAATTGTTGGCCCGATTCGTTGGATTGGATAAAAAATGGCCACATTTAGCGAATAAAAAATTGCTCTTTCACCATGACAACGCACCGGTTCACACCTCCACCATCGCCACTGCCAAATTGGGCTGTGAGCTGCTTCCCCATCCCCCGCATTCTCCTCTCAAATTTGGCCCTGTGCGACTTCTTTTTGTTTCCAAACTGGAAAAAGTCATTCACCGGCCAGAAATATGAGTCGACTGAGGAGGTCACGGCCGCCATGAAGGCCGACTTTGCAGACCTCGAGAAAACGTATTTTTCAGATGGTTTAAAGAAGTTGGAGCATTGCTGGATCAAGAGTATCGAGTTGAAAGGAGACTGAGAAATAAATTGCCACTTTTCCAAAATGTTCGTTTTTTGTAGGGAAAAGACTTATCAAGGACTGCCCTTGTAGTGTGATAAACCTTTTATTCATAGAAAAACCGCTCTGCAAATTATCAATATTTTCTACCAAAACTCTTGAAAGTGTATCAGTTTCCCCCATGTTACTCTAAATTCATGATAGTTCGAAAGGTCATTCAATAAGTATGAGACAAGTAACCCTAGCTTGATAGTTACAGGAATCCTAAGCCCTTTTGGATTTGTGTCCAACTTTTTTCTGTACCAGAGCTCTTTTGTAGCATAAAATGGTGTACGTAGGATTTTAAATTGAACTCCTATTGATCTTCATATGACTCCCACTAGGTTCAAAATCCCAATACTGTGTCCTTGGGGCAGTATCGTTCACATGAGCTGAGTGAAAAGCTGATGACGTCGGCAGAGATAAATACGAGGAACGAAGGTTGTGGCAAGGAAAATTGTGAATATTTGTGTTGCGTGCACCATTTTTTATGGTTTCGATACTTGTGTATGTAATAATGTTACTCATTGGTGTCATTCATTCTATATTGTATGTATAGTGGATGGGTGTTGTTCGTAGGCATATTTCTGGGTTCGTCAAACAATTGGACTGCTTTAGCGCAATGTTTAAATTTTGCTGATTGGTTTCCACGATTTCATCCGTTCAAACATATTTCGTGGGTGTATTTACATTCAAGCAGCAACAGTAAACTGTTTTGCGGAACGATAAAACATTCTCCAGTTCTAAATGCCACTTTAATCTACAACGCAACATCTTTTTTAGTTGCTTTAAAGTGCTGCACCACTTGCTAGATTTATTCTTCTAGGTTGAGCTCATTTGGGCCGAAAGTTAGATGGCTGTATCTGGCTATTAAGATCAAGGTAAAACTATACTCAAATTACTATTGAACACAGATGAGTGAGAGGGTCAGTGGAAGTTGGCTTGGTTGTTGGGTGATAAGTAAGGTCAAGATGTAGTTGACATGTGCATTGTCTGAAAAGTGGCGCCAAAAAGGTATTTTCCTCAGTTGTAACTTATTTAATAGATGCACAACTACACAATGTCTTCAAGCTCCATGGTTGCAATTTATATCATTTGCAGAGAAATTGTAGAAAGCCATTATCAAAAGACATAAAAACTAAGAAATCTTTTCCAAGCGTTTGTTAAAAGTATACTGTCTTCGATGATTAAGCAGTACGTTAGTGGTATTGATGATGACTGTAGAACAGATCACTTCTTCGAACTTTTTTTTCTGTGGTGCTATGGGAATAGCAATATTGCACTGAATGAGTCTGGGAGTAAGTACGATATACGCTGAGTAGTAATTGGAACAAGGAATTTTATTCGCGAATAATAAGGAATGGGTGGGAGAGAACGCGAGCGCGGGAGATGCCTTGATGAGACCACCCAGTTTCAACTGAGGACACCGAAGTTTCGAGCAAATTGGGGCGTTTGAGGTGCATAGTGAGCACAAACTCCCCCCCCCCCTCCCTCCCTCCACACTGATGAGCCTTAAGCTAAATTGAAGAGTTTGGTTCGTCCCAAAGCTTATCTAAGTAGAGGACTTATTTTTACGTCTCCTGTGAAACCTGCATGATGAAACAACTGCAAAATGTAAATATTTAATCCAATTGTATAAGCCAACAGTTATTTGCGATAAAAATAATTTGCACATAAAACACAACGATTAATACCATTTTACGACTAGATTGTTTTCAAGGTTCAACATAGTTTCCAACAACAAGCTTAACTTTTTCGAATGAAGTCCACATCACGATATTCCAACTGACCAAACGGCAGAATGAGGGAGTAAATCTGAAAGAAATAAGTGAACACAATTAGGCAAATTCTTTTTCAGTTAGGTTTTACTTCGTTTAAATAAAAGTGGCAATAATAAAGTCGTTGCCTTTTTTTTTTTTTTTTCAGAGGATGTAATAGTTGAGTAGCATATCTTAGTGCCCCTCTTGAGATTCAGCTGATATGGGAAAATTTTGGTTGGATCAGAAATAATTGAGTCTAGTGGTCCTGCATCCTCCTGAACAAACTCAGTACAATGGAAGAAATTCAGAAACTTTAACTGACCGAAGGGCTTCTTCGCAGTATGCACTCTCAGTTTGTGAGCTCACCTCCCCCTCCCCTCTGTCGTGACTTTTTCTAACTCCAATAACAATCACCCGCATTGTGGTATTTAAGCTACAATCTATTTTTCATTCTATTTAGGGTTCGCCTGTAGACAAATTATTAAAATTAACGTTTCTGTTAGGTGGGCCTGTCTTCTCTAGCTGGTGAGATACTGTGGGTGAGTGTTCCCGATGTAAAGACATCATCGTCTGGCCTCTAAGTCAGTGACGCAGTATCTCACCAGACAGAGAAGACAGACCCACCTAACAGGTACGTTAGCTTCAAATAATCAATCTGACAACAAACTATTCTGTTTTTGGAGTGTGAAATCGCTTGTACCTGTGGTTCAGACCCAGTATGACATGCACACACTACCCAAAGGGCACCTCCTACTTCACATCTATGGTTTCCTTCCCACAAGGTTAGTGTCTCAGTTAGTCACTTTATACTATAACTCAAGTCTGTACAATACTGTCAAATTCACAGTGAGCAAGAGATATTGTTGCCTAGAAGGATTGGGCCTCCTGTATGTAGGATTGCCGCTACCTGAAACTACTGACTGTTATATGAGCCATTGTTCCTACGTAGGGCTGAAATCTTAGCTTCTTATCTAACAGCTTTGACACATTTAAGAACCACTGTGGAGGCTGGCTATCTTGTGAGCACCACTCCCCTGATGGTTTCTCAAGAATGAGGCCCTTTCCATCATGAAGTTGTGTTAGGGATTGACACCAGCATATTCTTGCCTGTGACTGCCTATTGACTAATATATTCCCTTTTGCTTACGGCTGAGTCAGAATATCATGTGCTGGCCTATTCATTTATTGGTTACTATTCCAAAACCCCATCACCTTTTGAGTCACTTCTCCTTTTTCAGCTCTTCTTTGAAACTTCGACACACCCAAGATCCATGCATGCGCTGTACTTTTGCGCTAGTGTGCCTACTGGCCATTCAAAACATTTACCTATTCCTCAGGGCTGCTATTAAATCAGGCCACTCTTTCATGAGAAGTATGTCGGCAAGTATGTTGGCTTTGATGTGAAAGTCTCAACACCTCAACATAGCGCCTTGAGACTCCACATTATTAAGCTCCAACATATCAACATCCCCTATTAGGACCTATACCCTGAGTATATTTCTGACGTCTTCGTTGTCAGCTGGTTATGTATAAACCTGGAAGATGGGGGGGGGGGGGTTTGTTGTATTAAAATAATACGAATAAAGTGGATGAATGGGCTGAAAGTGGAGTGTTGGCTTGAACTTGAATCGTGCTAACAGCAAGGAATTGACAATTTAGTTTCCTTCTTACCCTTTGAAGAAAGCTTTTGTTCCCTCTTTCCTAAGAGTTTGAACAGCGCAGTGCAACGAACTTCTGTATGTTCCAGGTGCTGAATTCATGTATCTCGTTTTAATTACGTCCACAGGAGAAGCAACTGTAGTTGCGCATAGCCCTGGAAAATCAACCATTTGCGGTCTATGAAATTAATTATTACCAACACATCTCACCAGTATCTCTGGTACTCCACAGTGGCTCATTGGCTACAGCAAATTATGCTTAGTGCGCCAACGTGCCTTTTTTTGATTATTTGATTCAGTACAGACCATGGAGTATTTAATGTTAAAATTAATTATTATAAATAGAGTAGTGTTCATGGCAAAATTGTCAAGAAACTGCCTCACATTTCAGCGCCTTTCTTACCTGCTGGCAAACCTTTTAGAAGATGATGGGTTTGCCATCCACAAAACTTAATACATTGAAGGATGAATAGCCACAGGCTAAGCCCAATGAAAATATTGTATATATTTTAATACTCTCATATTGGTCAACCAGTAAAGAAAAGGGTCGAGTGTCTATCCCTGTGACAAAAGGTAGCAAAGAAAACTGGAATTCCATTCCTATAAGATATAGTATGAAGTGTTATACAGATGGGTCCAAGTGGATGTGAAACAGGTAATGGAGCACAATTGAAAATACCTGGTCAGCACATTAAACGAGTTTTGCAAGTTATGGTCGTGCTAGAACGGGTAAATTCCCAATACAATGGCCACGGGTACATTCGCGTGGAACTTCGGTTCGCGATTCGGAACGGTTTACTGGCGTCACTGATACTGATGTAAACAATAGCATATGCGCGAAAGAGTCAACATGGACAAACAAAAAAAAAAAAAAAAAGTGCGCGCCTAATGCAACATACATTGAAGACCACAAAAATAATAAATATCACTCGCGTAATGCAACAAAACAAACATTGATGACCACAAAAATAACAAAAAATGTCACTCACCTCTCAATTTACGTATCCGAACTTTGAGGGGGATAGGCTTTTTTAATCGCCTCGATGAAAGCCTTCGTGAGGGCGGCCGGCGGATGTTGTCGCCAAATGTATTCAAAACCATCCAAGGAACCAGCCTTTGGAGACAATTTCATCCACGCACCACATTCAGGACATTAATACTTCTCTGAGATAAAACCGACACGCATACACCAATCCACAACACTCCGTAAGCCTTCCACTCTCAATCGATGGATCAAATCGTTATTAATTGGCCCATCCATGGCTAGCCGAATAATATCACAAAAAAATATCTGGTGCGTAGCAACACACAACTTTCCACCACCCCCGTAATTTCGAACACCACCTACATTTTCGGGCGCTATATCTTCGTTCAACGCATTTTTACAGGAACATTTACGCAGAACAAAATGTAGGGACTAGTTAGCTGAGAGTACTCCGAAAGTTTGATCGAAATTGTTAGAGCCGTTTTTGAGAAAATTGGAATACCGATAAATTAATATTCCACAAATCTCCTTTTCTGAGTTAACTTGGCTTATATCTCCGTTCAACATATATATACAGAAATAATTATAAGGAACGAAATGTGAGTATGGGTAACTAAAAGACACTCCATTGGGATTTATCACATCTGGTGAAGAAGTTAGCCTGGAATTTACGAAAATGTTCGAAAAAACGTTATTTTGACACATTTTGATTTTTATCTCTGTTCAATGAACTGTAAGAGGAACATTTATTGAGAACAATATGTATGTATTAACTATTTGAAAACATCCTGTGAGTTTGGTGAAAATCGCTAAAGCCGTTTTGGCAAAAAGTGTAAAAAACCTATTTTTGCTTCAGGGGCCCATATCTCCGTTCACCGTATTTTCATGGAGATATGTATGGAGAAGAAAAGTTAGGTATTGATTAGGACAAGATAATTTGAAAGTTTAATCAAAATCGTTAGAGCTGTTTTCGAGAAAAATGCGAAAAACCCTAGTTTTTGGTACATTTTCGTCCCCCACCCACCTTCCCACCGGCCGGAATCGTCCATAACCTTATTTTGGTGTCTACAAAAAATAACGAACAAAACAAAAAAACCCTGCAAATTATTACACAACGGTTTATTATTCGGATAATCAGCTTGACCTAGCATTAATGCTCCGAGACCCATCCTCTTCGATTCAGCATCGAAAAATATCATATTTAAACCCAAAAAAAGGTCGAAAAGAACTGAACCGTAATATTAAAATGAACAAAAAAAAAGGAAAGTATCTAGAAAAAACTGAATTTTAATATGAAAACATGCACGCTAAATACTAATATCAAAATTTAACCAAAAATCTATGAAAAAAACCAAAATGAGAATGAAACAAAAGAATCTAAAAAAATTGAATCGTATTAAAACCAAAACGTCGGGGAAATTGGAACGGGGGCGCTCGAGAGTGGAGTGGCGGCGTCGTTGGGAGGCGAAAGGGGAGTTTAGCTGCCTGCCCGCGAGGCGAGGACGCCCCGCCACCGGTTGTTTTTTATTCAGACGGGAGGGAAGGAGGGACACTGTAGCTCCCGCGGTGTACTGCGTTTCGTTAATTTTGTTAACCCATTCAATGCGGATGAGGTAATATTACCTCATGACACTTCACTCCTCCTACGTTTGAGGTAATATTACCCCAAGGCCCTCTCGCATCGCTCTGTATGTTTTCGTATTCGAAGGGGGGATCTTCTACTTTTGGGACTGCAGTGGGATGGCATAGCCTTCATTATGATTTTCTTAGTGCACCAGTACGCGCCGTTTTTCCGTACCTCTTATACCTGAGCCGCAATACACCAGAGAAGTACACACTCGAAAATCCTTTTTTTCTTCTTCAGTAGGGGAGTATAGAGCGCTAGGAAGGTCCTGCATTGAATGGGTTAACCGTTTTTTGCCCATTACAACCACGGGCTTCGTCCGATCGGATTGCCGAGATGGCGGGCACAACTAGATACCAAATCGGATTTTTGAGCGAAAGAACGAATTTTATAGACCACGTTAAAGGCACAAAACGGCCCGGATGGCGGACGGACATTGCAAATTTGGAATCTCCATGTCTTGAAACGTAAAGTATCAAATTTTGAGGGAAGTTGTACAAAATTTTTCGTGACCGAAAACATAGGGGTATTATTCAGAATGAATAATAAACCAAAAGAACCAGCTCAATCGGATCAGCTGTTCTCCCGCAAATCGAACTACAGACACACACACACACACGGACCACGCTCCGAAATTAGGTTTTTTAGACTCAGTAGGGTCTGAAACGTAAAGATCTGAAGAAAACCCAAATTTTTTTTTTGGGCCAATTACTATACTTTCCTTCCCTTCGAGTAGCGGAAAGTAATAAACGCGAAGAGGGCAGTGGGGAAAGCACTAAAGTGATGCCAGTGATGAAAGTTGTAACTAGCATCAGTATCAGTGACGCTCTTCAACGTTCCAAATCGCGAACCGAAGAACCGGGCAAATGTACCCTTGGCCATTATAGTGGGAATTAGCCCTAGAATGTTTCAAACTGGGACGTATACCATCAAGCAGTTTGCCTAAACACTGATTGTTGTCACCACAACTGATTACTGAGAACTGTTCAATGTGTAAGGGAGGTGGGAAATGGGAGTTTACATGAGGAAGGATATAAGCAGTTCAACGTTTAGGCTCCATTTCGTTTCAATGGCGTTGGTGTATCGATCGAATGGCCTTAATCGTCTATACTGTCCTCCCTATTGCGAAAGATGAGTCAAGTTGTGAGACGGCCAAGAAGAAATAGAGCAGTACGGTGGGCACCAATCGAAGTAGATGCGTTGCTGGCCACCGTACTACTGACCTATACCGACTTTGAGGTCAGTAGGTTTCATGCATCCCTTAAATGCATCCGTTACATGCACTTACTTTTACGGTGCATTTATCCTTACGTTACGCTCGTTTGAAAAGTTCCTTACAAACTGTGTTGCACGTCAGTAGAAATAAAATTTGTGTTATTGGCTGGAAAGTCCAACCTCGACTTCGTCAAATCTTTACCTCTTTACGTCCTCTGAAGGCTTTCTCCCTTATCCCCTTCCTCCGTCTAACAAATTTATAAAATATCTGGTATGGCGCATTACCCAACTTTGCTCAACCCCACGTTCGTTCATCAGTTTTAATGGCTTTGGTACTTATTCAATTTATTTTTCACTCAGTTCATTGGAACTTGGTAAAACATAATTTCACGATGGTATAAATTTCAAGGCTCCACAATGTATTGTGGGGCTCCTACGAAGATGGTTGGAATTCCGGAATTTCTGGAGTAGTTCCTGTACACCTCATGACCGTTATCGAACGCTCATCGTATAGGTACTTGAATAGACGTCCACGTCAATGTTTCTGAAGAGTCTAGTAACATGTTATCGGAGTTTATAAAAATTTAAAAAAACTGCGCTAAAATTGTAGTAGAAATGTTTGGTAATTTATTGTGCTACCCTCGTCATTTCCCCACCAATGAGAATTTTACGATATTAATCTGTTGTTTTGAGCTGTCTGTACAAAAAATTTAATCAAAATCGTGAGAGAGAGACGTTTTTAAGAAGAACCTTTTAGTGTTTTGGTGTCTATAGTTAGTATTGAGCGGATTTCGCTGATTTTGGCGTGGTAATCTGCGCACTAGCTAGTTATCAAGTTGGAGCTGATTTGGTTCACCCATTTGTACACAGTTGCGTTTACACATGTACCAGGACGAACCAAACTCTAGCATTCAGCGGAGGCTCGTCCGGGGTATTTGCGATGACTCAATGCCCCGATTCGCTTGAAACTTTGCCGTCGTCATCTGTAACCGGGTGATTCTCTCGTCGAGGCGTCGCCCTGTTGCTCGCGTTCACTCCCACCCAGTTCTCTGTTTGTGGTGGTAACACTTCCCCGAGTGTAATTGTAAATGAAACTCTCTGTTACAATTGCATTCGGTTGATATCGTACTTACTCCCGTTCTCACGATGCGCGAAATCGCTATTCTGTCCATAGCATTGGCGCCCAACAAGTGGTCGAACTTCACAAATTCTATCAGTTCGTCATGCCGGCGACTCAGAAGTCTTCAAGATCGAAAGGCAAAACCAATACCCTAATGGACAACTCATCTGATGGCGAGGCTCTTCTGATCATTCAATACCCCTACACTCAGGAATTCACACTGAAAGTGGCAGTTCAGCAAACAACTCCTACCAACAAACTCGCCAACCTCAATGTCTCAATTCCCCAACCTTTTTTTTTTTTTTTTTTTTTAAACGGTGGATGCAGGTGTTACCCTCACTGCAGCCACAAACGGGCGCCTATTGTAAGGGCGTCCATGATCCTCAGATCATGGCCCCCATGCACCAGCCCCAGGCCCCACGGCACTGGTCTCACTTGGTGTGACGTCACCTATGCGGGGCGCACCACACCCACACAAAGCGGAGGATATCCGCAAGTTCTGCATTCCCCATCTCTTCTGGCTGAAGAAAGGGCCTCCCAAACAAACAATGGCGCGATGCCGCGAGTCCATCGCATATGCACAGCACATGCTCTGCCGTCTCTAGCCCTGCCTCGCAGAACCTGCATACCTGTACCTCGCACTAGCCAATATTTGCAAGGTAGTACCTCAGCGGACTGTGACCTGTGAACAGGCCACGTGTGGTCCTCATATCCTTCCTCCCCAGTGCAAGTACCTCCTTGGCCTTCCCTCTGGAGAGTCGGATGAAGAGTTTTGACTATCTAAGGCCAGGCAGCTTCTGCCAATGGGCAGCCCTGCACCTATCCTCCCATTTGCCTACCTCTCCACGTAGGTGGCTCCTGGTAGTCCCAACAAAGGGCTCAGGGCCGACAGGGATCTGCACCGATCCCTTCTGTGCCAACCTATCAGCCTGTTCGTTTCCCTCTATACCCTCATGCCCTGGCAACCAACACAGGACCTTCAATCCAGTCAGACACTCCCACACCTACCGCGATGTAAGACAGTATGAGGCTAAGGGCTTGAGAGTGGCCTGACTGTCCACTATGATGCAGATTATCTGCCGCTTCAGTCCTCCCTGCAGCAGCCGCCGCACACAGACCATCATCGCAGCCACCTCTGCTCTGATTCTCGGCCCAAAGATGCCTGCCCCTGCAAGGCCACCCTGCACCGAGCCATCAGTGTAGTTTACCAGGGCCCCAGCTTCAAAAGCAGGAACTCTCCCTTTCCACCTGGATCGCTCATGAATGAGTATCTGAAAGGGTAGCACGAAGTTGAACCTCGCGGGCATTGAGTCTACCACATGCAGTTCAGGCCTCCCCCACATGATCAGACCCAATTCCAACATATGCACAGCCTGGAGAAACACCATCCTTTTAACATGTATGTCGAGTGGAGCTAAATCTGGTAAGACCTCCAGTGCAGCCGTAGGGCATGTAGTCATACAGCCTGTAATGGCCTTTTTGTCTGGATTGACAAACAGTCCTTGCCCATTGCACCATCTCTGTAGGGTATTCAGTGCATGCTGCATGCATTCACTGATAACACTCGCGAATTTACCCCTGACTATAATTACCAGGTCGTCTGCGTATCCTATTACCTTGTAGCCCTCCTCCTCCAGCAGCTCAAGCAGGGTGTCAGCTACCAGTAACCAGAGGAGAGGGGAGAGCACCCCCCCCCCCCCGCAGGCACCCCTTGGTGGGCACCAGAGAGAGTGTCTCACCCCTCAACTCAGAAAAGACCACCCTACTACTCAGCATCTCCTTGGTCCAAGAAATTAGGTAAAGATCTACTCCCTTCCTAACAGCCACAGCCGTAATTGAGGCATATGACGTATTGTCGAAAGCCCCCCCTCTCCCACAATATCCAGAAAGCAGCACAGCGCAATCTCTCCAGATCTCAGAGTATCCTCCAGTACTGTCACCAGTTCCTTCAGAACAGCCTCAGTGGATCTCCCTCTCTGATAGGCCTGCTGGGAACTCTGAATGGGGTTCTGAGTAAGATAGTACTCCTTTATTGATAGGCACACTATCTTCTCCATTGTTTTCAACACGAACAACATGAGACTGATGGGGGGGGGGGTAGCCTTTAGCCAGGGCCGAGGAGCCACCCGGCTTCGGTATAAAGACCACCTTCACCTTCCTCCACATAGTGGGTATGTACCTAAGGACATAACTCGCCCTGAAAAGCCTCACCAGTATTGGACCCAGAGCCTCCCTACCATGCTGCAACATGGCTGGGAAGATCCCATCCGCACCTGGCGCCTTGTAAGGTTTAAATGAACCAATTGCCCATTTAACCTTATTAAGTGTGAACATTTCCCTGGGGCAGCGGCTAGTAGCGGGTTCCTCGATCGCCTATGGCAGGTACCTCCATTGACACTCTGCTGATGGTGGTGGCTATCTCCCCGCTGCAGGCTATGAGACCCCGGGAAGTGAGCTGCCAGTAGCTCCTCCAAGGTCTCCTTGCTGCTCCTTGTGTATGTTCCCTTTGCCTTTAGGAGAATGCTGATTTGCGGCTTCTCTTTTCTAGCGAGGATCTTCTGTACCTTGGACATGGTAGACAAGTCTTTCATGCCCCTGCAGAAGTCTCTCCAGGATTTCCTTTTTGCCTGTCTGAGGGCTTTATTGTACACTGTGAGGGAACCCCTGTATGTGTCCCACTCACCCTGTCTTTCGCTCTGTTAAAGAGCCTCCTTGTTTCCTTCCGAAGCCTTTCCAGTCCCCATTGGATCTTCGGGTTTTCAACTCGCAGCTTTCTTCATACACCTTTACCATAGCAGCGTAGATCCCCCCTGTCGCCCTTTCCACACCTTCAACAGTTTGCATTTCACAACTGTAGCTCTCCAAACTGGAGGCCAAGACACAGCTTTACAGAACCCAATCCGTGTTCTTGGGGTTCCAATATGTCTCTGTCACACTATTAGGGAACTGCAGCCTCACCATCCGGTGATCAGACATTGAAGTTTCCCTAGAGACATGCCAATCTGTTATTCTGCCGGCATAGAAGGTACTTGAGACCGTAATGTCCAGCATCTCCCTCCGCCTGCGCGTAATAAAAGTTGGTGTGCTCCCCCTATTAACCACCAGCATTTCATTGCATAGTAAGTAGTCAAGAAGGGACTCACCTCTTTCATTTGTGTCTGTGCTGCCCCATGCCATGTTATGTGGATTGGCGTCGCAACCAACAATCAACTGAAGGTCTTCCCTTCTGGAGTAATAGATCAGCTGCTGCATCATCATTGGGGGGACTTCAGCGTCATCACCTGGGAAGTAGGCTGACGCCACCACTGTCCTCGCCTGGAGTCCATTACTGTCTAGAGCTTCCAACATTACCGCCACCAAATCCCTTTGACAGAACTCCCCAACCTTCCTTAAGATCGGCATCTTCCCATGTGTCTGTCCTCGGATGACCACTCAAACAATGAGTCCGTGGAAATCACGCGGTTTCGAAAAGGTCTGATGATGACAGAACTCCACCACCAGATCCACATCCCTTCCCTATCTGCGACAAACATCATGGGGTAAAAAAAGTGCCCGTGTTTCCTCAAATCCAGTCAGGATGCTTGAGGAACCTACGTGGAGGTGCACAATCTGTGTACGAATTGTCTGGCAACTTCCCACACTTTCATGAGCTGCCACTCAATGTACACGTGAGAATATTGTCAACACAGGCATCACATGTTCCTCCACCCCATGAGCTAGAATGCCACGATTGTATCCAAGTGCAGTGCAGCATGTTTGCTCAGAACTACCCCTTCTGGAACACCTGAGAGCAGGTGTCCTCTTAGGAGGAGGGAAGCAATGACTCCCCTTACTGAGAGAATCGTCTTACACCAAGAGACGAACCGATTTTCTGAACCTTGGATGTAGCAGCTGTGTGGGTCAAAGACGTAAGCCAGAGACAATATTTTGAAGTGCGGATTAATTTCTGATAAATGTTTTAATGCAATACATTCACCACAAACATGGTCACCGTTTTGGAACTTTAATCAAAACTCTCTTACTCTCTCTCTCTCTTCTCAAGATTAGGTTCCCCTTTGTTGGGGGGGGGGGGGGACAGCAGCGCTCTGATTGCAGTACAGGGCAAGAAACTGCAGTGTTCATGGGTACCTGAGAACAGGCACATCATCAAGGGCCGAGTGATGTACAGGGACGAGCTAAACTCTTACATTCAGCGGAGGCTCGTCCGGGGCATTTGTACTGATTGGGCACCTCAAATGCCCCAATTTGCTCGAAACTTTGCTGTTGTCAGTTGTAACCGGGTGATTCTCTCTTCGCAGCGTCCATGCCCGCGTTCGCTCCCACCCAGTTCTCTGTTTGTGGTGGTAACACTTCTCCGAATGTAATTGTGAATAAAACTCTCTGTTCCTATTGCATTCAGTTGATATTGTACTTACTCCCCACCACACTTAGCGCGATGTCACTACGTATCAGTAACACACACACGCGTCAGCCATTTTCTAAAATAGTGTTTTTCAGACTCAGTAAGCCTTGAAGCGTATTGATCCAAAGAGAACTCAAATCAAAACGTAACTTCACGGTGGTATGAAGTGGTAGCGCTCAAGGTTCCAGAATCTATTTTTGAGCTCCTATTGTTCCATTAGCACATACAGAGTTAGTGATGTTGTAAACACTATTTCTTCGAGAAAGATAATATTCACTGGTCCAGAATTATCATTGTATAGCTAGTTCATTGAAGTACAATGCTGACTTTTATGAGAATGCTAGAATAAAAGCCTAATTTAAAAGAAAAAACTGCGCTAAAGTTTCTTCAAAAATTTATTGTATTGCTCTTGTCATTTTCCCATGTATGAGAATTGCATGGTACCGTTGTATTAGTTGGAGCTCAACCCTCAAAATGTTTAAATATTTAACATTTTCTTATTTTGGCGTCCCATCATAACCTGCAGGCTGAGTTTAGAGTTTGAGCGGATTTGGTTAATCAGTTTTCTCTCAATTTTGTTCACAGACAGATCGGTTTTCTTATAAAAATGACTTTTCTTAACACTCATAAGAGAGTTACATCAAGTTGTGCAAGTTGCAGTTTCGCAAGCTTGCATATGAACCTGGGGAATCTACCATCTGGGAGGAGTTCTTAACCTGGTTCACCATCTGATCTAACTATTCGTTTGAGTGTGAGTTTCAAGGGAAGAGATCAACTGTGGCCACGTATTAAAGCAATTGGGTTAGATCAGCCAGTGGGCAAATTACTAAAGTTAACGCACTTGTTAGGTGAGTCCGTCTCCTCTGGCTGGTGAGATACTGTGGGCGAGCGCTATCGACTCAACGGCCAGACGATGATGTCTTTACATCGAAAGCGCTCGCCCACAGTATCTCACCAGCCAGAGGAGGCGGACTCACCTAACAGGTACGTTAACTTTAGTAACTGTGGCCATTTTTTTTTTTTTTGTCACAACCTTCTTTGCAAACTGGGTGAAACGGTTATAATCCTGCATAGTAGCAGTCAAAGCTGGAAAGATTTCTCACAACTGTTGCTCCATGTTTAAATAATTACAGTGGAGCAGCGCTCGGTTTCTTGTATCCTCCTGGAGGCACAAGGCGTGCAGGGTGCAGAACCTTTGAGAGTAAAGAATTGAAGCTGCGCACTGATGTCATCATGTGCACACACAGACCATTTTCTTGAATGTTATCCGGACTCAGGAGCGGTTGAAATTTAATGATCTGAAGAGAACTCAAAAAAATAATTTTCTTCGGCCGATTACACGACTTGCCTATTTACTACGTTGAGCCATAGAAAGTAAGAAACAGTATGTGCGCTTGTGAAGTACAGCTTCAACTCATATCAGACTACGCTGCCCATTTCAACTCCAATCTCCAGGAATAGGTTGGGGTTTAAAGTGCCATTAACCCCATAAGTCGAGCTTTAAAACTGACCTCTCCCGGGTATGTTAAAGAAGGAGAAAGTAGACCCTTCCTCATTATTAATTACCCCCATAAACTCATTTGTGTACTACTGAAACAAACCCACGGTACACTTCATTTACAATACTAAAACTCACTGTGAGGGGGGGGGGGGCACACTGAGAGATCTATCTACTCTGTACGTAACAAACCTGCCAAAGAAATGAGGTAAAACGTTGAAAACTAAAAATAACAAACACGCACTTTCAAAAATAATAAAGTCTTTCCACATTTTATGCTGAAACTAACATTTTGAACAAACTAGACTTACACTCCAAATATGTTGTATGAGATACCTTGTGAAAATGCGCACAGAAAATCACGTTTTGTCCTTTCCGAATCACATAAAAATTAAGGTTATACCAATACAAATACAGGCGTGAAGCAACATGTAGGAACCCAAATAATTCAGACCCTACTGTTCTAACTACTCTCAATAAAACTTCAGGGCACGATTTTCAACTGGATGTCTTCAAAATCATAGATTAAGCCTGTAATGAATGCAAATTAGAAATAGAAGAAATGACAGCAATAGAAAGAAGCCAACGTAGAGCGATAAAAAAGATAACCGAGGTAGACAGCTAGGCAAAGTATATTAGAATTTATTACACCTCCAATAACAGTAACACACGCATCTAATCGTAATCTTCCTTTCTGTTTCCACAATTGTCACTCCGCAGGGGGGAAATAGGTTCTTTTAGGTTTCCTCCCTTCACGCAGAGTGGAAAAAACACTCAATTAACCCCATCAGGGTATCCCCATTTTTACTTTCCACTACCTAAAGGAAAAGGAGAGTATTGTAAACGCGTCAAAATAAAAATTTGGGTTTTCTTCAGATCGTAACGTTTTGAGGCCTACTGATTCTAAAAAACTAATTTCGGCGCGTGGTCCGTGTGTATGTATGTGTCTGTAGTTCGATTTGTGGGAGAAGGGCTGAACCGATTGAGCTGGTTCTTTTTTTGTTTTGTTCGTTATTTTTTGTAGGCGCCAAAATAAGGTTATGGGAGATTTCAGTCGACGCAAAAGGGGGGGGGGACGTCAATGTACAAAAAACTAGTACTTTCTGTATTTATCTGTTGAATGGAGATTTAAGCCGAGTTAACTCAGAAAAGGATATTTGTCGAATATTAATTTATCGGTATTCCAATTTTCTCAAAACTGGCTCTAATGATTTCGAAAATGGCTCAACTAACTAGTCCTTACATTTTGTTCTCCATAAATGTTCTTGTAGAAATGCGTTGAACGAAGATATAGCGCCCGCATATGTAGCTGGCGTTTGAACTTACTCGTAGGGGTTGCGAAAAAATGTGCATTGCTACGCACCAGATATTTTTGTAATAACTACCTCTCCTGTTTGTTTGAAGCCCTCTCCTCCTTTTCAGACAATCCCTTCCTGTCGACTGATATCGTGTGTACCGTATGACATCAAAAATAACAAGAAAGATGATTTGGGGAGGGTTTTTTCTAACAAAGGGAAATCTCCAAAGGGGTTAATTTGGTATTTTTTGGAAAGGGAAACTAAAAGAGAGGTGTACACACCCTACATTGGAGGTGCATTATGTTAGAGAATGGGGTTTTCCAACGATTGGGAATGCTCCTTTGGACTTTTAAATATGAATTCAGTAGCAAAAGGTAGAGAGATTACAACTAGAAGTATGATACTCATAATTTGCATGTGAGGATTGCCATAACCTCACAACCTTACTCCTTAATTTTTGTATGGAGGCTAAGGCTACTTGATGTCACTATTTGGGGGCAGTGAACACATTACAAACTGCCTGTACTTATTCTTCAGAAGCACATCTTTGCATTACTTTTCACCATTGATCTCTTCATTCCCGTTGACAAATGTAGGCCTTAGGCGTTCCTAAATTTCTGGCATCGGTGACAACACTGACGTCGTCCACTGCAGTAGAAAGGACGTGGAAGGTGAAAGATGGCTACTTCCCTCTATGGGGTCACCTCGATAGCCACTGTGAAAACTTCGGGTCCCAGTGGGGACCCAGGGGGCTATCAGGCAGATGCTGTTATAGGGTAGAAAGCTCAAGTTCTAATGAAAATCAACTTGATTTTGCCACTCGCATTGTTTTGTTCATTGTTGTGTTTCAGGTTGAAAGATGAGAGTAACAAATAAATAAAGCGATAAATGACTTACGAAATAAATAGTCAATGAATATTGTAAAATAGCTAGGGACGACCAAATGAATTCCAATTTGGAATTATTTCGTCACCACAGAGCGTCGTGGAGACGATCTTTGCTCACCATTACCTCGCGTTATCTCATTTCTAATCTTCGCAAAATTACAGCATGGAAACAATTAGCTAGGTTTTGTTGGAACTGTTTGTGAGTTTGAGTAGCTCTAAAGTCACTTTCCTGTGGGTTTAAATTATTATCATTTCTTTACAGAAACCGACAGCTTCTTTGTATTATCAAAGAATAGCATTTGCTCACCCGGAGCTATTAAAATTTACATGGACAGTCATGCGTGATAAAATGAGAAACTTGAAGGTGCAATACCGTCGTACGATTGAATGGAGGCACAGCATCGGAGCAGCGTACCATCAAGTTGATGAAGAGCCAAGCATTCGAGGTAAGGTATTGTTACGCTGGACAATGCTGCCAATAAATTGAGGACGTGAACTGGAGGATACTTCATTGATGAGGTAATAAGTTCTGCTCCTAACCAGAACTTCTGTCGCGCTTCTCAGAGACAAACTAAATCATTCATGACGAAGTTGTGGAAATCCATTTCAATTGTAAAATGGAGTTAGGAGGATTTTCTATTTCCACTTAATTTGAGTTACAGTGTTGTATCGATTCTGGCAGTTGGGTCATGCTTTCTTTCTACTGGCCTAATCGTCGAAATCGATATAATATTGTAACTCAAATGAAGGAGAAATAGACAACCATCCTAACTCTGTATTATCATTATTTTATTCCCTGAGCGTTCCCCATTCTTTGGGGTTGGAGAAGATGTTGTGGAGTCTGGCTAAACTGTTGTCTGCCTACATGTGCTCCCCCTTGTGGTGTGTTTCCCCAATCACCAATTGCGCCCTGATCTCCTAACCACCCTGATTTTCCTGCTGCCCCTTCAACCTTTAGCGTTTTAGGTTGTGATCCTTGTATCCTGAATCATCTGTATCATCGACTACTCGGGCCGTTGGCTAAGACTCACTATTGCAGCACCGTGGCATGGTGGTGGAGCTTCATGACTGAAGCTAGTTAGGGAGTAGGACAGTGCACTTGTCAGTTGCTCAAATTTATGTCCACTCACCAACATGTGTCGTATCAAACCCCTACTCTTGCTTGTAGTTGGTCCACTATGATTCCGACGAACACTAGACAAATCAACAACAAACCCAAGTTAAAAGTTTGAGAATTTCATATTGATCGTGTTGTACTTCCGGTCAGATTTTTTTACTAATGAAATGTACTCTTTGCCCACAGAACACACACTTAAGTTATGCCCTCACTTTGACACTCTGCACGAAATATATGGCATAAAGTTGGAAGTAGAAGATCTATGTGAGGTAAGGCTCAACCAGGAGGATGAAACATTAAGGACAACAAGCTTCAAACCATTCATCGACGAAAGTGGTGGTGATGCCCCAGAAAATGAGGAGATGAGTGAGGTGGTTGTTGATCCTTCAACACCCCAAACCTCTGGCACACTTTTCACGGTACGATGAAGTATTGAAACTTGCAGCTTTGCCAAAAGGGCGTTTATTTAAAAATGAGTGGTTCATTCAAGAAGTAGTTTAGCTGTCAGCTAAAGTGGGGCTCATCTATTTGAACTACAGTTTGTAGTGTTGTTTCGAATAGTTACACTCTGGAAAAAGAATTTAAAGGTATTTCATGGACTGAAACCGTTGAGTGGTTTCTGGAAATGAGGTTGTGAAAGCTGCAGGATCATCACATAGTTACCATCTCACGACTTATCTCATAATTACCATGAGTAGAAGTATTGCGATCAAGTTGCTCACTTGTTATTGTCTTAATTTGATTAAAAAACCTGCTTTATTTTTTTAATTTTATGTAATTTTTTGTTTTGTTTTTAGATTGCTCGAGAGAGATTGTCATACTTGTCCAGAAAACTGGAAACTGACAATGAAATTGAAGGGAAGAAAATCGAACTTGATCGCCAGAAGTTTGAGTGGCAGCAGAAACGGGAACAAAATGAATTGGAATTGGAAGGAAAAAAGTTTGAGTTGGAAGAAAAGAAGTTGATTGAAGAAATGAGGCTGAAGCAACATCAAGTGATGGAGGAAATACGGCTAAAAGAAGAAGAAGTGAAGAACAAATTTGCTCTCGAGAAAATACGAATTGAAAAACAAGTTGTAGCTATGAAGTTGAAACTTGGAATGAAAAAAAAAGAAAATGGAGGACCGAAAAAGGAAAACGGAGGGCCGAAAAAAGAAAATGGGGAACCGAAAAATCAACAATAAAATACCATTCATGGTTATTGATGGGAAACATCTTTCTTATTTAAAAATAAAACCAGTATTTTAAATGTACTTATAACCGAAATATAGTCGTTACCTTTTAGCTTTATTTATTTACTCGTGACTACTATCATATTGATGTTACCTACTAGTTTGATTACTGATGGAAATTCTTTTGCCCTGACAGTCCATTCATTTGATGCTTCGTGATATTGTTTAAACTCTGTGGAAATTTACCTTCTTGAAAAATGTTGAGTCATTTAGTCATTGCTACTATCAACTGCCATGTTGCTTTATGTACTGTGTCGTAAGTTTATTTCAATGGATTTATCAAGTTTGGAATAATGATCTCGATGTGTAGAGCTACCTTGCTAGAAGGTGTGCTGTTTTTGCGTAAATACGCAAATAATGTTTTATTGAATAATTGTTTTCAGAAGGTCGCTAAAAGACCGAAATGTGGTTAGAATATATGTGTTTATATTGAGATACTCTTTTCAAGCAGTCCAATAAAAAATAATATATGTTGGCATTTCTCTAATGAATTTCCTTGGTGAATATCTTGACAACACATTGACGTCTTTCACGTCGCTAACTTGCCTCATCGAGGCTCCGGCAGAATGCCTGAATGAAAATTGATTTTCAGTAAGTTTTGGGAAGTTGTACGTTGGAGTTTGGAATGAGAGCGAGAAAGCTCACAGTTGATGTATGTATAATATGATTTTTGACGTAGAGTTCCACCTATGAATTACTCTGTTGCCAGGTTTCACTTCGCCAACATCAATTTTCATCCAAGTCAGACTTTCGCTCCTCTCTGACCCAGGTGAATTTGTTACTCCCTCGGGCCTTATTTTTCTGACAGTGAGACTCCAGCAGATTGAAAAGAATGGACAAGGCCAGTGGGGGTCTTCTTCTTTTCACTGAGAGCTAGAAAGGAATTCTAATGTTCTTCTTCCTAGGCATCTGACTTTCCTTGTTGATAAATCCAGAAAACTCTACCTATTGACCAAGCTGAGCCACAGTATTTTCTTTCCAGCACGCTCTTCTTTTCAACCAGAAGTGTACGACGTATTTTGAGGGTTTCATACATAAACGAGTATTTATGTAAGCATAGTTAAATTCATACGTATCACTATCTTTCTCTTATAACTGCGATTTGCATCCCGATTGAAAAAAACCAATGTGGACGCGATTCACGCCAAAAAACATATTGAGTCCTACAATATACTCAACAAATTCTACCTTGGAGAGTGAGTCAGGTCATCAGAATGCTGTTTTCTCAGAATTTCAGAGAAGAAAAGAAAGAGAGAGGGGGATGGAGAGTTGGCCTAAGCATCCTCGTAGGGATTGTCCGATACTGTGCAGATGAAGCACTGGCACTGTTTTCAATCTTTGTTTCATTCGAGCCGAATTACAGTATTCGCACTTTCATAATACTGCTCGATTTTTACCTTTTTATCAGCATTTTACACCGTCACAACTTATTGAACCGTGGAATCGTTGGAGAGGACACGGAGTGCTGTTCTCCAAAGCACTGAAGCTCATTAGACACTAATTGGGCTGGCTAAAATCCGAGCTGAAATGCAAATTACTTTGTTTGCTCCTGTGTTACGTTCTACTCGCCCCACTATCAATCCTCAAATCAAGTATTACTAACGACTATTTGCGTATATGTGGGGTGCTCTAACTTTGATGGCAAACAAGGTTCAAGATTCAACTTCGATTGTCAGCCGTGAAAAAAAAAGATGAATGTACATGAAATGAAACTGAACAAAATAAACTAGGGAACTTTCCAGAATATAAATGAATGAAAAGCAATTCAATATCCTCAAATGACTTGTAGCAAGATGATTCGGCGTCTCATAGATAAAAGATGGCAGTTCTTCATGACTGGAAGGAAGCTTACCGATGGAAGGGGGAATTAACCCGAAATTTGCTCACCGAGAATTCATGCAGTGAGAAATTAGGAATGAGAGGCGATTGCGGTCAGAGCAAAGGAGGCGAGAGAGTTGAAGCGAGAAAAGACGATAGACAGGCGAGATGAGATCAGACGAGAAAAAAGTGGAACTATGTTCGGATGTTTGGGAGAGTTCATCCCTTCATCAGAAAGATTGGGGAGTAGTTCAAGTCTGTCTAAGGTGTTTGGGGGTGTTCATTGTGAAGCTGCTTATCTGTTCTTTAACGGTAAAAACGAAGGACGAATACTCTTAGGCCTTAGGCACGCAAAGAATGACATCATTCTGAGATATTGCAAGCACATTATTTGCAGTCTGTATTCTAATATCCTACATACTCTGTACTTACGTACAAAATCCTTCAACATTTTATTATAAAATAATACATAACATTCATGTATTATATCATTACATAATATATAAACATTATTTTAACAATACAGTATAGATTATATATGGGAAGGCACCATGTTATCCTTTAATCTGTGTCCAGAATCGTGATCAATATCCAATGCTAAAAAGTGTTTTCATTTTGTTAGGATTACGTTTGAATTGAACTCACCAGCAACAACTGCAGAAATGAAATGACATGGGGTAGAGTCCTTCATAAGTCCACGTGTGATGATTTGGTCTTTGACAATGTCATAACAAACTATTTCAGCTACATTTACGATCGCGTTACGACTGGCATTTGGCAGGGTTCCTGAAAACAATAAAGTACTAACTCATTATACAATATCACAATGTATTCATTAGATTGTAGAGTGCGTACTTTAAAATAATGAAGCACTTGTCTTATAAGTGAACATAATTTTCATCTTTCAAATAGTTGTAATCAAAATAAAGGATAACGTTGTTAGGGAGTTTATTTGCGAGGCTTTGGTGAAGTTGGTGTTTATCTATGGGAGGGGTAACATTATTGTACTGTAGTACAATTTTGAATATAATAATAATGTTTGATTTGATGCTGAAAAAATCAGAGTAGTCACAAGTTCATCCCACTTAATGTTAGGCAATTAGGGTGTATCACTAGGTACAGTGAAATCTTCAATGAGCGAATAGGGGCAAAAAAATATGTTCCTTATTTGATTGACAGAGCAAAAATAAATCATTTAATTTTTAAATGTACACTCTCAATGAAGCGCCCTTTCTGCAACTATTGCTAGGCTGCCTTGATCCCCCTGTGTAACTTGCACAGTTACGATTGCTCTATCAGCCCCCTCTGGTTATCTCCAATCCTGGTGGTAGTGGCAATAAATACCTCAACCCTGTAACATACTTTCTATGAAGCCGATGTTACCTAAGAGCTACTGCAAAGGTAGTCTCTGAGCCATAAAGCAGATTACTTTTCAGATAGCTTCGTTTTCCCAATTCCTTTGAAAGGTACAAACGATTTCGTAAACCCAGTAAAGTGTAATTATGAGCTTGGTCATGAATCGAATACTTTTGAGTCAATCTAGAGCCTGACCACTGAATGAGTCAGTTGCTTAAATGACATAGTGGATTAAATTCATGGGTCCACCGTTTCTCTCTCAAATATCTCCAATTTCGCGATTGTGCTGCTCTCGTGTGGTAAAGGTTGGAAGAGCATGAGTGAAAACAAGTAGTGTTGCTATGCGTTTTTCCGAAAGAGAGAAGTGAAAATATTTTAGGTTTTCCAACTACTCCTGGGCTCAAGTGAAATTAGAGCTCTGGGTTGGCCAAAGGAAGAATGTGAAGGAGTTGAAGAATAGGAGAAATAGTTTCGAAGTTGTAAAGGCAAGGGGTGCAAAAGGATTGTTGTATTGTTGTTGAGAGAAGGGGATCTCAATCTGAAGAGAAGAGATGAGGAGCTAACACAAAAGCAGATACTTTTGTAGTTTCACCCCTCCAACTACTGGTAATCAATATTGGGGACTACATCTTTGGATACGTACGTTTTCAACTCTCTGTCCCACTCGAGTAACCCACTGCTGGTTGATTCAGCATCGGCACTTATGGCCAACAACTGTTTCTTTTCACAAGAAAATATAGTTTGACTCTTAGTCTGGCACTTTGTCATGAGTCAGAACCAACCATATTACACCTTAAACATGATTGTTGTCTTCACAGCTCGATTATCATAATGGAATGAAGAACTGGGTTTTGCAGTTATTGACATTCCGTTGACAAGCCTTTGCATGAAGTGACTTTACGTTAAATGTAAAGCCGAATGTAACCGGCTGAAAAAAAAATTTGGAGTTTTCTTCAGATCTTGACGTTTCAGACCCTCCTGAGTCCGAAAAACACTATTTGGGAAAATGGTCTGTGTGTGTGTCTGTATACGATTTTTAGAGAAAACCACCGAACCAAATCAGCTCAAACTTCATATCTCGCTCACAGGTTACCATGGGACGCCAAAATAAGGGTATGAACAAAATCCACCGAAAGTTAACTATAGTCAAAACAACAAATTTTTTTTCTCAAAGACCGCTCTAACGATTTTGATTAAATTGTTTATATAGATAGCTCTTGATAAGATAATTATACCATAAAATTCCCATTTGTGGGAAAATGACGAGAGCAGCACAATAAATAATCAAAATTTTCGTCGAAAAGCGTTTTTGCCGTGGTTTTTTCCTTTTAAACTCCGCTGGAATGTTAGTAGAATGTTAAAGAAAATTGGTACTGTAGTCCAATCCAATACCTAAAGGGTGAGTGTTTAAAAACGCTCATGAGATACATGGGGCTCACTCCAGAAATTCCTGAATTTCAACTACTGCCGTTTCGCTTACTACCAGTTCTAACAATTATTAACCAATAACTCTGCAACAGTGATTACTATCCTCCTTCAAAAAATCCGTGTTTACAGCCTCATTAATTTTCTGGGTACCGTTTGCTCAATAATGGTCCTGGAATGAGTGCGAGCAGCACAATAAATTCTTTAACTGTAATCGCTGCCGCTTCATGCTGCCGTAAAGCGTTATTTGACCAAGTTCAAAGGGACTGAGTGATAAATGAATTGATTAAATAGAATTAGCCATGTACAAAGTGAATTGTTGTAGAGCTAAGGAAAGTTGTGTGCTGCAACGCACCAGATATTTAGCTCGGTACCCAAGCATAAAACATGATCCTGTTCTGCAGTTCCCTGATTAGAGAACTTTTGTACATTTCTCACCTTGCCAGGGCAAATAAAACTGTTCACGTTCATAGGTTAAGACAGCAACTCTAATTAATGTCGATCAAGACAACAAATTTAATTTCTTACTAAGTGTTGCTTCTGAAATAGGTATCAACTATCGGAAATCTCTCTGAGGTAATAATTATCCAGCAGCGTATCAGTAAATTATACTAACCTTTCCATAGACCTGCTGCTCCTTCCATTCTACCAATCTGCTTGTAAGCTTCTATAGTTGATGTGTATCTTTGTGGGGCTAATCCTCCTTTCAGTTGAGCTTGGAACCTGACTTTCACAACGTCGGTTGGTTGAGCGAAAAGCACTGCTAGTCCGCCAGTTGTCAGTCCAGCCAGTATTCTAGTTGGATAGTTGATACCAGTTCCTGCTTCCCCTGACAGAAAAGTGAAACAAGTGATAGCTTTCCTCGTTAAATTTAGAAGTGAATTCGAGATGAGTGGGTTATTATTGCTGGGGCCTCTTGATCTTGAGAGTACAGTGGAATTCACGAGGCTAAGCTAAATAAATACTTCATTTCTTCACAAAATAATTTACGAAATGACGACACAAGCGATACACCATTCTCTGTGACCCTCAAAATCAACCGATGGACTTGAGCAATATATCAGCCTGGCCAGAGGTCAACAGCACCTCTGTACTCAGCATCTTTTATTAATCACTAAGCAATAGCTCTTCTACACCTGACATATCTATTGACCTATAATCTGACTTTTTACTGAGTTGACTTACCGAATAGTATTTTTTGATAAACGGATTTGACGTTATCATAAAGACCAATTCTAATGGATGAGAAGCACAGTTGTCTCTGGAGTCCGGCTGAAAGGCCATTGAACAGGCTTCTGAAATTCAATTGAAATTAGTTCGATAAAGTAGTAATTAACGGTAAAAAAATAGATAGGTGAATGCAGAATTGTACATATGCCACTCATATATTTATGGTCAATGAATATAGATGCAACCATAGGCCCCAAACCACACATTGCCTCCCTAACGTCAATCAATTTAAATTCAATCAAGTACCTTTAGTATCTTTAAATCAAAATTCATACAACTGAAGAGAATTAATGTGTTCTAAAGCGATTACTTCACTCCTAGTTTAATCACACATCACATTCCTACCTTTTTTACTTACCCTGGCTCTACGAAGTAGAAAGGAAAGTTATGTAATCGGCTGAAAAAAAATTTTGAGTTTTTTCAGATCTTTACGTTTCAGACCCTCCTGAGTCCGAAAAACACTGTTTGGGAAAAAGGTCTGTGTGTCTGTGAACGATTTTTTGAGAAAACCACCGTACCAAATCAGCTCAAACTTGATATCTCGCCAACAGGTTACCATGGGACGCCAAAATAAGGGTATGAACAAAACCCACCGGAATTTAACTATAGTTGTCATAGTGATCAAAACACCCAATATTTTTTTTCTCAAAAACGGCTCTAACGATTTGGATTAAATTTTTTATATTGGTAGCTCCCAATATGGCAACTATACCGTAAAATTCCCATTTGTGGAAAAAACCGCGCTAAAATCGATTTCGTCGAAAATTTTGATAATTTATTGTGCTGCTCTCGTCATTTTCCCACAAATGGGAATTTTATGGTATAATTGCCTTATCGAGAGCTATCAATATAAACAATTTAATAAAAATCGTTAGAGCCGTTTTTGAGAAAAAAATTTGGTGTTTCGATCACTATGATAACTATAGTTAACTTTCGGTGGATTTTGTTCATACCCTTATTTTGGCGTCCCATGGTAACCTGCGGGCGAGATATCAAGTTTGATCTGATTTGGTACGGTGGTTTACTCTAAAAATCGTTCACAGACACACAGACCATTTTCCCAAATAGTGTTTTTCTGACTCAGGGGGGTCTGAAACGTAAAGATCTGAAGAAAATTTTTTTTTCAGCCGATTACATAACTTTCCTTTCTACTTCGTAGAGCCAAGGAAAGTAATAACAATTGCTTCTAAATCTTTCAACTTTGGAGCGGAAAGTTGTATGATTCGTCGCACCACAAATGTTGTCTAACGAAATTGCGCCTAAACGGTTTTACAAGAGCTAATACCCTCTTATTCGGTGGCAAATATTTCGGTAATCGACCTTCTCAAAGAGCTCCCTTCGGACTTCGGTGAACCGCCGGCTCCCACGGCAGCTGCCCTTCACAAAACTCGAACACTCTTGTCCCACCAAAATAAACTTCTCACTCAGTCGACGGTTCTGTTTGGTAGTGCGGTTGTTTTACTAATTACTCAAATCGAAGAAAGAAGATTATTTCGGGTGAGCTTTTGAAAATTACACGCTGCGTTTAAATATTAACACTTCTAATGCGTTCAACCTTCTTTATACTTCTGCTACTCACGGGGCAAGGTAAGTATTACAATCTCGTCAAACAAATATCTGGCGCGTAGCGACACACAACTTTCCGCAACCCTCGTAAATTCAATTACGCGCTATGTGTACGGGCGCTGTACCTTCGTTGAACATTTTTCTACGCAAACATTTATGGAAAACGATAAGTAGGTACTTGTTAGTTGAGCGTACTCCGTAAATTTGATCGAAATTACTGGTGCCGTTTTTTGAGAAAATTGGGAAAACGATAAATTAATAATAGACAAATCTCGTTTTACGAGCTATCACGGCTTGTAATCTTCGTTCAACAGATAGATACAGAAACAATATCGGGGAACAAAATATGGGTATATGTGAGATTTATCAAATCTAGCGAACCAGTTACCTGAAGCAGTCGACCTTGGATAGAAAAGGATAGGGGTCACAATCAAGTGCAAGAGGTTACAATTCGTACCGATTCAGTTGCCCAGTACAAAGTTCAAGTGTTTTCTGTTGTTGCTCCCTCCCACCTTTTCCTTCAGCTCTTACGCTTTCGTTTTCCCCACCTTCAGTCCGTTTGTGGCCGTTCCCCGTTGAATCTACGCGAGCACAAACCACGAAATTATCGTCCTTTTTCCCCGACTCACCATTTCGAACGAAATTGACCCAATCGGGTCAACAACAAAAATTGGGTTTTCTTCAGATTTTTACGTTTTGAGGCCCATTGAGTCTAAAAAACCTAATTTCGGCGCGTGGTCCGTGTATGTGTGTCTGTAGTTCAATTTGCGGGAGAACGGCTGATCCGATTGAGCTGGTTCTTTTTACTTTCCTTGGCTCAACAAAGTAGAAAGGAAAGTTATGTAATCGGCTGAAAAAAAAATTTTTCTTCGGATCTTGACGTTTCAGACCCTCCTGAGTCCGAAAAACACTATTTGGGAAAATGGTCTGTGTGTCTGTGAACTACTTTTAGAAAAAAACCACCGTACCAAATCAGCTCAAACTTCATATCTCGCTTGGAGGTTACCATGGGACGCCAAAATAAGGATATGAACAAAATCCACCGAAAGCTAACTATAGTTATCATAGTGATCAAAACACCAAATATTTTTTTTCTCAAAAACGGCTCTAACGATTTTGATTAAATTTTTTATATTGATAGCTCTCAATGAGACAATTATACCATAAAATTCCCATTTGTGGGAAAATGACGAGAGCAGCACAATAAATTATCAAAATTTTCGACGAAATCGATTTTAGCGCGGTTATTAGGGAAAACAACCGTACCAAATCAACTGAAACTTGATGTCCAGCCTACAGGTTACCATGGGACGCAAAAATAAGGGTTTGGCAAAATCCACCGAAAGTTAACTATAGTTATCATAGTGATCTAAACACCAAATTTTTTTTCTCAAAAACCGCTCTAACGATTTTGATTAAATTTTTTATATTGGTATCTCTTAATAAGATAAAGTTACTATCAAATTCCCATTTGTGGGAAAATGACGAGAGCAGCACAATAAATTATGAAAATTTTCGACCAAAAGCGATTTTGCCGAGGTTTTTTCCTTTTAAACTCTACCGGAATGTTAGTAGAATGTTTTTAAAAAATTGGTATTGTAGTCCAATCCAATATCTATAGGGTGAGTGTTTAAAAACTCTCATGAAATACATGGGGCTCACTCCAGAAATTCCTGAGTTTCAACTACCGCCGTTTCGCTTACTACCAGTTCTAAAAGTTTTTACCCTATAACTCTGCAAAAGTAATTACTATCCTCCTTCAAAAAATGTGTGTTTACAGCCTCATTGATTATCTGTGTACCAATCGCTCAATAATGGTCCTGCAATGAGTACGAGCAGCACAATAAAATCTGGAACTGTCAGTGCTACCGCTTCCTGCTGCCGTGAAGTATTGTTTGACCAATTTCAAAGGAACTGAGTGATAAATGAATCGATTAAATAGAATTACCTATTTACAAAGCGAATTGACGTAGAGCTAAGGAAAGTTGTGGGTTGCAACGCACCAGATATTTTACTTTGCATAGCCCTGCGTAGTTAGAAAGAAAGTTCGCCTGAAAGAAAAATATGTTTTTTCAGAGCAGTTTCCTTGAAATCCTAACGTTTCGAGGGCTATTGAGGCCATAAAATACCATTTGAGAAAGTGGTCAGCGTGTTTTGTGAGAACAGTTCCAATAGTAACATTCTCAGAAAAATTCCTGAGTGATAGTCCTTCAAATGAACGTGTAGGAACGCACATGAGATAATAAAGAGGAACCTTAGAAATTCTAGAATTCAAACCACTGCCATTTCTAAAACAGTAACACGATCCTTCTAAAAAAAAAAAATAAATTGAACTTGGTCAAATAACGCTTTACGGCAGCGCTCCCTGGCTAATTCTATTTAATCAATTCATTTATCACTCAGTCCATTTGAACTTGTCAAACAACGCTTTACGGCAGCATGAAGCGGCAGCACTTACAGTTCCAGATTTCATTGTGCTGCTCGTACTCATTGCAAGACCAATATTGAGCAATCGGTACATAGATAATTAATGAGGCTGTAAACACAAATTTTTTGAAGAACGATAGTAATTACATTTGCAGAGTTATTGGGTAATAACTGTTAGAACTGGTAGTAAGCGAAACGGCGGTAGTTGAAATTCAGGAATTTCTGGGGTGAGCCCCATGTATCTCATGAGCGTTTTTAAATACTCGCCCTTTAGGTATTGAATTGGACTACAATACCAATTTTTTTTTTTTACATTCTACAAGAATTCCAGCGGAGTTTATAGGGAAAAAACTGCGCTAAAAACGCTTTTGGTCGAAAATTTTGATAATTTATTGTGCTGCTCTTCTCATTTTCCCACACATGGGAATTTCATGGTATAATTATCTTATTAGGAGCTACAAATATAAAAAATTTAATGAAAATCGTTAGTGCCGTTTTTGAGAAAAAAATATTTGGTGTTTTAATCACTATGACAACTATAGTTAAATTTCGGTGGATTTTGTTCATACCCTTATTTTGGCGTCCCATGGTAACCTCCGGGCGAGATATCAAGTTTGATCTGTTTTGGTGCGGTGGTTTTCTCTAAAAATCGTTCACAGACACACACAGACCATTTTCCCAAATAGTGTTTTTCGGACTCAGGGGGGTCTGAAACGTAAAGATCTGAAGAACACTCAACCAAATTTTTTCAGCCGATTACATAACTTTCCTTTCTACTTTGTAGAGCCAAGGAAAGTAAAAAAAAAATAATAATAATAATTATGTGGACAGTGTCACGAATCACCCGTGCACTGATGACCGTGGCATAAGTAAGAGAACCTCAAGAAATTCTGGAACTTTGAGCGCCACTAGTTGCTGTGCAAAACGTATTAGTAGCAAAAGTCATGAAAATCGCTAAGATAAATTGAGTGATGAGATGCCGTACAAATCCAGAGAAGTAAACGAAAGCCTTCCTGCAAAAAAGTGTATTTGGCCTCCTTCAGAGGAAAACCGTGATAAAGCTTCTCGTATTTTCCCCTCTTTTCTATATCATTTCCTCAATTCTTAAAGCTCAATTCAAAGCTGGAGTTACAGCCTTTTCCCTTCACTTTCAGCTCATTTATTGAGAGTTTACCAACTGGCCCTGTTCAATTTCGGAGGAAATCCCGTTTATTTTGACGGTAGACAGAGGGGTCGCTGGACGGTCACCTGGCGCTGGAAGGGATCCTCTTCCCTTCCCTCTTCATTTTTCCTCTCCCTCTCCGATTCTTTTTCTTCCAATTTTTTGGCTCATTCCTGACCCGACGTTCTTCGCAAACAGAGCCGTTTTATACGCCTTCCATTTCATTTAATGCGAAAAGTGCAACAGGTTGGGTTACATTGTCCAAAAAACCTTTCCGTGTCTGTACGATCAACGGTGGCTTTTCTTGAAAGCGTTGGCGCCAATCGAAGAGCCAGGGAAACTTGGGTGAGTTCTCTTTCATTTCCCCCATTTCGTTAATATTACTTTCCGCTACCCGAAGGGAAGGAAAGTATAGTAATCGGGGTAAAAAAAAAAATTGGGTTTTCTTCAGATCTTTACGTTTTGAGGCCTACAAAACCTAATTTCGGCGCGTGGTCCGTGTGTGTGTCTGTAGTTCGATTTGCGGGAGAACGGCTGATCCAATTGAGCTGGTTCTTTTTTTGTTTTGTTTGTTATTTTTTGTAGACACGAAAATACGGTTATGGACGATTTCGGCCGATGGGAAGGGGGGGGGCGTGAAAATTTACCAAAAACTAGGGTTTTTCGCATTTTTCTCGAAAACGGCTCGAACGATTTTGATTAAACTTTCGAATTATCTTCTACTGATCAATACCTAACGTTTCTTCTGTATACATATCTCCATGAAAATACGGTGAACGGAGATATAGGCCTATGAAGCAAAAATAGGTTTCTTACGCTTTTCGGCAAAACTAGTTCAGCGATTTTCACCAAATTCACAGGATGTTTTCAAATAGATTTCCTCTCAATAAATGTTCCTGTGACGGTCCATTGAAAAGAGATAAAAATCAAACTGTGTCAAAAATAACGTTTTTTCGAACATTTCCGTAAATGCCAGGGTAACTTCTTCACCAGATGTGATAAATTCTAATGGAGTGTCTTTCAGTCACCCATACCAACATTTCGTTCTCCATAATTATTTCTGTATATATATATATGTTGAACGGAGATATAAGCCAAGTTAACTCAGAAAAGGAGATTTGTCGAGTATTAATTTATCGGTATTCCAAGTTTCTCAAAAACGGCTATAACGATTTCGATCAAACTTTCGGAGTACTCTCAGCTAACTAGTCCCTACATTTTGTTCTCGATAAATGTTCCTGTAAAAATGCGTTGAACGAAGATATAGCGCCCGCGTATGTAGGTGGTTTTCGGACTTACGGGGGTGGCGGAAATATTTTTTCCTGGTGTATTCTTTTTCCAGGTGCTCGCCGGTTGAGGGTGATCCGTCCAGCGATCAGAATCACACGAGTGGTATCTAATTTCTCATTACCAGGGAAATTCGGAGATTCTCGTATATTTCCCTACCCTTGCGATAATTGCTATTTCGGGGTACTTTTGCGCTTCAAGGTGATACAGTTCACCAAGCTACTTGAGCACAAAAAACCCTGCAAATTATTACACAACGGTTTATTATTCGGATAAATAGCTTGACCTAGCATTAATGCTCCGAGACCCATCCCGTTCGATTCAGCATCGAAAAATGTCAAAATGGAACCCAATAAAAGGTCGAAAAGAACTGAATCGTAATATTAAAATTAACAAAAAAAAAACAACGAAAGTATCTAGAAAAATAAGCGAATAATGAAAAGTTCAATCGAAGGTAACAGATATTTTGCTAACGGAGATAGTTGAGACGGAGCGAAACAGTCATTCGTGGAGGGGAAGACGAGGACAAGGCAATCGGACGATAAAGAGACAAATCGTAGTGCCAAAGGTTATATACGAAACACAAGCGCTTCCCAGAGGAAGCAAACAAAAAAAAAAACCGGCGCCCGTAAACGTTGCGAGTCGAGTCGAAAGGGGAGGCGAGCAGGTGGCGTTGCCAGACCAGACGAAAGGTTGACTTCCGCTGTAGTTCCCGCGTTGTTCTGCGTTTCGTTAATTTTTTTAACCGTTTTTTGCCCATAACAATCATGGGCTTTGTTCGATCGGATTGCCAAGATGGCGGGCACAACTAGATACCAAATTGGATTTTTGTGCGAAAGAACGATTTTTTTGGACCACGTTAAAGGCACAAAACGGCCCGGATGGCGGACGGACATAGCAAATTTGGAATCTCCATGTCTTGAAACGTAAAGTATCAAATTTTGACGGGGGGGGGGGGGGCTGTAAAAAATTTTTCGTGACCGAAAACATAGGGTTCTTATTCAGAATGAATAATAAACCAAAAGAGGGATTTTCCCCGAACAACTTTTAACAGCCCCTACAAAACGTTGTTTTTCAAAGAGAACGGGTAAATGTCGGTTCATACGAAATGAGGTTTCTCTCTTGCTCGACTTGATTATGTGAACAAAAATGTGTGTTGACGGATCAATTAATTGCCTCCCGAACGGTCGCACAACTAAAGCTATTGAATCATCTCAGTGAGCTGTACAAATCTCACGTTCCTAGTTAATCAACTATAGCGAGGGCTTACTTGACTCCTTCATATTTGGCGATAGTCGACAAAGTTCCAAAGAGACCTCGATACTGAACGGTTGCTGCTGAATCAACTGCAGCCGGTAGAATCGCTCGAACTTCACCCTGAATCTGCAACAGAGCGAATAGAGAGGCGCCAATAAGAACAAAGTAGTGAAAAGTACTCTCCAACGACAAATAGGCATCGCGTGGTGGTTTTCCGACGATACACTGGTCGTATCTGTTTGACACACACAAAGAATTATGGTATTCCCTAAATCTGGATGAGGTCGTGAACTTAATGTGTAGTTCAACTGCTGTGCATTCCCCCCAGTAGTCCTTCGACAGGCACAAACTCTTTTGGAGATGTATTTCATCCCTGTTCCAATCCGTCGAGGCTCCACCCGTGACACTCGGTTGCCTAGTTCGCCGTCTTTTCAAGGACTCTTGTTGTATGTATATTTTTTACTTTCCTTGGCTCTACAAAGTAGAAAGGAAAGTTATGTAATCAGCTGAAAAAAAATTTTTGAGTTCTCTTCAGATCTTTACGTTTCAGACCCCCCTGAGTCCGAAAAACACTATTTGGGAAAATGGTCTGTGTGTCTGTGAACGATTTTTAGAAAAAACCACAGTACCAAAACAGCTCAAACTTGATATCTCGCCTGTAAGTCACCATGGAACGCCAAAATAAGGGTTTGAACAAAATCCACCGAAAGTTAACTATAGTTATCATAGTGATCAAAACACCAAATATTTTTTTTCTCGAAAACGGCTCTAACGATTTTGATTAAATTGTCTATATTGATAGCTCTCAATAAGGCAATTATACCATGAAATTCCCATTTGTGGAAAAATGACGAGAGCAGCACAATAAATTACCAAAACTTTCGACGAAATCGATTTTAGCGCAGTTTTTAGAGAAAACCACCGTACCAAATCTGCTGAAACATGATGTCTAGCCTACAGGTTACCATGGGACGCAATAGTGAGGGTATGGGCAAAATCCACCGAAAGTTAACTATAGTCATCATAGTGATCAAAACACCAAATTTTTTTCTCAAACACGGCTCCAACGATTTTAATTACATTTTTTATGTGGATAGCTCTCAATCAGGCAATGATACTATAAAATTCTCATTCGTGGTAAAATGACGAGAGCGGCACAATAAATTATCAAAATTTTCTACCAAAAGCGTTTTTCGCGCAGTTTTTTCCTTATAAACTCCGCTGGAAGTCTTGTAGAATGTTAAAAAAAATTGGTATTGTAGTCCAATCCAATACCTAAAGGGTGAGTATTTAAAAACGCTCATGAGATACATGGGGCTCACTCCAGAAATTCCTGAATTTCAACTACTGCCGTTGCGCTTACTACCAGTTCTAACAGTTATTTTCCAACAACTCTGCAAAAGTGATTACTATCCTTTATTTGAAAAATCGTGTTTACATCCTCATTAATTATCTGTGTACCAATTGCTCAATAATGGTCCTGTAATGAGTACGAGCAGCACAATAAATTCCGGAACTGTAAGCGCTACCGCTTTCTGCTGCCGTAAAGCGTTGTTTGACCAAGTTCAAATTAACTGAGTGATAAATGAATTGATTAAATAGAATTAGCCATCTACACGAGTGAATTGACGTAGAGCTAAGGAAAGTTGTGTGTTGCGACGCACCAGATATTTTTTCTCTTCATGCACTCAATGTCCGAGTCAACGGGTAACTGGCCAGTGATCACTTAGAGTGTTACTCACTAAGCACTGGCAGCAATTCTCACAATAGATTCCATTTTTTCCAAATTTTACGTTTAATTACCTGAAGCCTGACTTTTGCAGTGTCCAGAGGGAACGTGATCAAATCTGCGAAACAGGCCGAAGTTCCAGCACACAGAATTTTGTAGTGCAAAGACAAATTGTCTCCTGTAGCCATTTTCTTCTCGTAAATTCAGGGATCGGTTGTAGGTCTGAAAACAAAATAATGGTTAAGAGGTGACATTGATACATACACGTTGATACATACGCGTTAATCGCTGGCATTGATACATACACGTGATCTATCCGACAAGTAGTGGCTACATCCTTCACTCGTCCGCGCTATTTTGCGATAGAGCACCATTGACAATCGGCATTCAAAGGAGTCATTCCAAGCACATGAAACTATGCTGCAGAACTCAACAACAGAAGCCTTCTTCCCACACAAATACTGTCATAAGCATTTGATATTTATAGTAGAAAAATCGTTGAATGTTTCTTCGTCTCAGTACAATTACAAGTCTAACCATTATTAAAGTCTTTAAATTTATTTAATTGAGTCAGCCGTAAACATCATTCTTCAATCCTTATGAGTATTCGTGAGGTACATGCAACAGCTGATATTAAATAAAGTCTAGAAGTCATTGAATATTAACTCGTGAGTGGATTGGCTCAATCTGCAACGTTCAGCCTCATTCGGTATTTCGATGTCGTTATTTATTTTTAAGGTTATTACCTTGACGCGGTCCTACATCTCTCAGACTTGAATCATTCGATTCAGTGACAGACGGAAATTGCCGATTCCCAGAACTTGACATTTCAATCAATATTTTTGATAATTTCCTCGTTATACAGCTTGACGCAGTCTCACACATCAGAAACATGACCTGACTATGACGATACAACGTTAAATGACATTTTCTAGGCGTCACTAGGCAATTGGGACGCCATGACGAGTCGAACTGATGGGTAGTTGGAGTGGGATGGGAGACAGTGAGGCCGGGGAGAAATGATAACTTTCGTATTAAAGTGAAAGTTAATTATTAAAGTTAACGTACCTGTTTGGTGAGTCAGTCTTCTCTGGCAGGTGAGATACTACGGGCGAGCGCTTTTGATGTAAAGACATCATCGTCTGGTCGTTGAGTCAGTGACTCGCTCACAGTATCTCACCAGCCAGAGAAGACGGACCCACCAAACAGGTACGTCAACTTTGATAACTTTCACTACATTGTCCTGCGAGCTCCTTCGACTGCTAGAATTCAGCCCATTATATTTACTGTGTTTACCCGTTGTCCATCTAGACGCAGTCCTACTTCTCTGAGACCCGTCTTATACGACTCAGCATCAAAAAATGCCTAAGAAATTATACCAAACACGACGCAAATGTAATGAATCCTACGAAATTTCTTCTTCATAATGTACTGACTGACTCCTATAAAAGGCACCTGGCGATCGTGGTCTAGTGGTTAAGACATTGGTTCATAATTCCTGGCATTAGTCGAGGATTGTGGATTGGAGCTTCGGCGCGATTGCCGTAATTTTTGCCTGAGTCAGCAGCTCTTCAAAAGCATCTCCAAACTACCTCAGTACATTGGCGCCCAACTAGTGGTCGAACTTCTTCATTCCAAGAAAAAGAAGAGGCCCAGAGAGAAATAATGAGACGAATTCTCGGGTCCGGGATTCGCTGACGCTGAGAAAGTTCCAGCGCGAAGGGAAATAAAATGGGCGACGCGCCTACTACAATGTGAAAGAAAAGACTTTCCTTGTGCCCCCTGTTTCTCGAATCAAAGATCGGATTTTCCGAGGATTCGCTCAATTCTCAGAAATCCGTTCCTTAAAAGAGTCTGCTCCAGGAGCAGCGGCTAAAGACGAGGGGGGAGATGTGCTGACTGACTCATATAAAAGGCACCGGGCGATCGTGGTCTAGTGGATAAGACATTGTTCATAATTCTCGACATAAGTCAAGGATTGTGGATCGGAGCTCTGGCGCGATTGCCGTAATTTTTGCCTGAGTCAGCAGCTCTTCAAAAAGCATCTCCAAACTACCTCTCTACAGTAACAACCATGGGTTAAATCCGATCAGATTGCTGAGTAGACAGGCACAACTGGACTCCAAACGGCATTTTTGTGAGAAAGAACGGACTTTTAAGACCACGTCAAGGTGCATGGTCATTGTAGATTTGGAATCCTTATGCCTTGAAACGTAGTCCAATTTTGAAGGGATGTTGTAAAAAAAATGGGCCTGACCGAAAACCTAGGCGTATTATCCAGAATGAGCTAAAAGGGGGATGAGTGGGGGCAGTGCTGGTTTGGGCATTGTAGTGCCCAACTTCAGCCTTGCCAAGCCACTGGGAGAGTACGCTATTATATATCAAACGGAAATTCCCATAAAGATCTGCGTAGAAGGGGTACTGATATAAAAAAAACTCAAGGATAAGCGGGTCTAAGTAAACTTGGACAGTCAGGCTGCCTTAAAGGGCTATACCTTCAGATCCAGGATGACCTGGGAATGTCTTCAGACGCTCAAACGACTCGCTTCCCATAATAGGATTTCCTTTATCTGGGTGCCGTCTCATACAGGGCACGAGGGTAATGAAAAGGGGCACAGAATCCCTACCCATCGGCCCAGAACCTCACATAGTAGCAACGAAAAGTCGCCCGAGTCGGCAGGTGGCTCGATGGGAGATACAGGAAAACCGCGCCAATTGGCATCGCCAGCCACGACTAAGACAGGCGAAAATGCTCATTGTGCCTTCTTGTTCAAGGGCGAAGGCAATGCTGGCAGGATCTAAGAGTCTTCGCTAGCTTCTTCACCAGACAATGCCCGCTTAGGTATCATCTCAACAAGATGAGCATTTCAGAGGTAGTTGAGTGCAGATTGTGTGCTGAGAAGGACGAAACGGCAGAGCGCGTTCTGTGAGACCGCCCTGCTTTGGCAACCAGACGCTTCGAATATTTTTCCCAGGGTTTCATTGAACTCCAAACCATAGCAGAGTCTGCGACGAAGAACATACTCAACTTCCTAGAAGGGGCTGGCAAGGACGACGTCTTTTATTAAGCAATGGACATCGTTTCAATAGGCCCATATGTAGCCGCAGTGACGAACAGACTATGTCCCATGTGTCCTGGGTTCGAAAAATAACTGGTGGCTAGCCACACACAACGTTCCGCAACCCTCGTAAATTCGACGACCTGCTACATTTATGTGCACTATATCTTCGTTCAAACGCATTTCTACAGAAACATTTATCGAGAACAAAATGTGAGTGTATGTTGCTAGAAAACACTCCATGCAATCCAGTGACGGAAACTACAAAAATGTTAAAAAAAACAACATTTTCGACACATGCTGATTTTTATCTCTGCTCGATGGACTATCAGAGGTACATTTATTGAGAACAATATATAGGTATTAACTATCTAAAAACATTCTGTGAGTTTGGTGAAATCTTTGGAGCTGTTTTGCCAAAAAGCGTTAAACCGCTATCTCCCCGCTATATTTGCAGGGAAGAAAAGTTAGGTATCAACTAGTAGAATATAATTTGAGAGTTGAATCAAAATCGTTTGAGCCTTTTTCGAGAAAAATGCAACAAACCCTAGTTTTTGGTATATTTTTGTCCGCCCCTCTCCTTTCTCATCGACCGAAATCTTCCATAACCTTATTTGTGGCGTCTAAAAAAAAAAATTAATAAAACCAAAAGAGAATCAAGTCAATCGGTCCAGCCGTTCTCCAGTAAATCGAGCTACAGACACACCCACAGACCACACGCCGAAATGAGATATTTTAGATTCAGTAGTCCTGAAAACATAATGATCCGTTGAAAACCCAACTTTTTGTTGACACTATTACGATACTTTCCTTGCCCTTAGGGTAGCGGAAAGTAAAAATAAAGAAAATATCTGGTGCGTAGCAACACACAACTTTCCGCCACCCCTTTAAGTTCGAACACCACCTACATAGGCGGGCGCTATATCTTCGTTCAACGCATTTCTACAGAAACATTTGTAGAGAACAAAATGTAGGGACTAGTTTGATAAGAGTACTCCGTAAGTTTGATCGAAATCGTTAGAGCCATTTTTGAGAAAATTGGAATACCGATAAATTAATATTCCACAAATCTCCTTTTCTGAGTTAACTTGGCTTATATCTCCGTTCAACATATATATACAGAAATAATTATGGAGAACGAAATGTTGGTATGGGTGACTAAAAGACACTCCATTAGGATTTATTACATCTGGTGAAAAAGTTACCCTGGAATTTACGGAAATGTTAGAAAAAACGTTATTTTTGACACATTTTAATTTTTATCTCTTTTCAATGGACCGTCACAGGAACATTTATTGTGAGGAATATGTAGGTATTAACTATTTAGATACATCTTGAAAGTTTGGTGATAATCGTTGAAGCCGTTTTGCCAAAAAGCGTAAAAAACCTATTTTTGCTTCAGTGGCCCATATCTCCGTTCACCGTATTTCCATGGAGATATGTATTGAGAAGAAAAGTTAGGTATTGATTAGGAGAAGATAATTTGAAAGTTTAATCAAAATCGTTAGAGCCGTTTTCGAGAAAAATGCGAAAAACCCTAGTTTTTGGTACGTTTTCGTCCACCACTCCCCCTTCCCATCGGCCGAAATCGTCCATAACCTTATTTTGGTGTCTACGAAAAATAAGGAACAAAACAAAAAAAGAACCAGCTCAATCGGATCAGCCGTTCTCCCGCAAATCGAACTATAGACACACACACACACACGGACCATGCGCCGAAATTCGGTTTTTTAGACTCAGTAGGGTCTGAAACGTAAAGATCTGAAGAAAACCCAAATTTTTTTTCGGGCCGATTACTATACTTACCTTCCCTTCGGGTAGCGGAAAGTAAAAATGTAAACAAAATCGTTAGAGCCGTTTTTGAGAAAAAAAATATTTGGTGTTTTGATCACTATGATAACTATAGTTAACTTTCGGTGGATTTTGTTCATACCCTTATTTTGGCGTCCCAGGTAACCTGCGGGCGAGATATCAAGTTTGAGCTGATTTGGTACTGTGGTTTTCCCTAAAAATCGTTTACGGACGCACAGACCATTTTCCCAAATAGTGTTTTTCGGACTCAGGAGGGTCTGAAACGTAAAGTCTGAAGAAAACTCAACTCTTTTTTTCAGCCAATTACTTAAATTTCCTTTCTACTTTGTAGAGCCAAAGAAAGTAAAAAGGAAGACGCATAGGGCCTTTGTAGGAGAAAGGGTCTTAGACCATTTAGTACAATAATCCTGAACAACCACAACGTGAATAATTTGGGAAAAGGCCCAACGGTAATGGAGTGCCAACTGTGTAAGTGTGCACTGGAGCTTTGATCTTTTCCCTGTTACCTAGAGTGTTGCACGCCTGGTAGTTCCGACCAAATTCCTTTTAACTGACCTAATCTCATTCTTCCTCGTGCATTTGTCATTAGAATGTGCAATAGACTCCGTCCATCGCCAAATTGGGTTGTCGAAGAAAAATTGTGATGGTACCTTTGTTTCTTGAGAGAGGAGCCGCTGGAGAAAACTTGGTGGTTTGGTCAGAACTGAAGATGAGCCCCTAACTCTCGAAACCGCTTTGAGAAATCAAATTTTAATTCCGGCAGAATTCAACTTCTCCCGACAACTTCCTCCAACAACTGGAGAATTTGCCTGTATCTATACTCGGGCCAGTGGAACGAAGTTTCGCGATTCAAATGACGACTGAAGAAGCTAACGAGTGGAACTGAAGGCGCCGGGGAAAGCGAGTTAGGGGAACGTCCTAAGGGCGCTAGATAAGATTCTTTCGCCTCCGACTTTCAGTCTTAAGGGCAACGTATTTAACGAGGTATGGAAAATTACTTCCGCGATTACCCGGCGACCTCAAAATGTTCATTACAAAGCTATTGAAAGGGAAGCGATAGGGATAAGATATTTCCGTCCACGGTCCCTACGTTTGTCTCTGTACCTGTCCAAGAGACTTATTCGTCTGAGGCTAGCAGTAAATGGGTATTTATAATTCGCCGCTGCAGAGAGGTTTGTAACATTAAAAAGTGTGCTCGAACAAAAGTTGCAATTCTGCAGAAAAAAAAGCGCGTGCATTCAAAAATGTTAGTACTGTCAACAGCTGATCCGGTTCGCTTTTCAGACAGCCGACGCGAACTTAGCCTTCTACACAAAGTGTTGACGCTTTACGAGCTGGAGTTTATTGCGTTGCTCCTACTTTCGCCAAGACCTTTTGTTTCGGCGAAATAATAATAATAGGAAATGCGTTGGAAGGTGGCGCAGTCTGTCGTTGAGAATAGGCTTCTGTCTCAGCCGTGGATGCGACTTCACTTCGTCGTTAGCGCTCGTCCGCCCGTTTTCGTCTCCCCGCTTGTAACCCCGCCTTTGAATTATTATTTTATTTTCCATTATTAGTTCATTTATTGATTCAATTTGAATCCAGTGGAATTTAGTTTGTTTTTAAAGTGTTTCATTTTCATTTTACGTTGGCAAATTAATCTGTCTTCTCCGTTGTCACTCCCCTTCGTCTCCCGGCCGGGAAGATCGTCTACAGCTTCGAAGAACCGTGAGTGCACTTTTTTATTGATTTGCCAACATCTTAATATAAAATCAGTTGGTTTATGTTTTTCCTTTCCTGTTGTCATTTATTTTTTAATTTTTAACATTGAAATTCAGCGCCCGGATTTTAATTCCTTTAAACTAAATTAGAGGAACGATTCGGCCAGCGCGAACATGGTCCTCCTATGGAACCGGATCTGAACGCAGTACAGATTTGCGTAATCGTTAGCATCTCTCCAACTAGTCCGCCTTGTTATAAAAATAAAATCGAGTTTCAAAAATTAAGTTTTCCGACCACAGAGGGATCGGAATTGGAAGTTTTCTAGGACAGACCTCAACGTGCTCAATAGATTTGAAAAGTTGCTCAATACTTAGAACACGATCAAACAAGATACAGTACCCAGAATTAGTCGACCTTGAAGATCGGCGCTGTAAACAGGTTCGTGGGCAAGTCCAAAACACGATAGTTCGACTCACCTTCGTACGTAAATTAGACTTGCAATAAATGCAAAATTTAGAAAAATCGATTTCGGAAGGAGAGGATAAATATCCTCAGCGGGAGGAAGCAATTATTAAACTTGCCGCTTATAAGGCCCGTAGGGAAAATGTGTATGCCAAGTTAACAGCAACAAGAGATGTTTCAAAACAAACTGGCCCAAATTCCATCAGTAATTTTTTGGCTCGCTGCGGAGAATTAAACGAGCTTAAAGAACGTTTCGATCAGTATCAGTTAATTATTATTGATATGAACGGGATGGTGCCCCCCACCGAGCGCTTACCTGTAGATAATGTCTCGCTATCGTTCGATGAAGTTTATTATGAAATTAGGGCTACCGAACGAGTTTTAAATACGAGGATGGGGTCCAATGAGCGAAATCCTGATGCAAATATGAAGTTACCTAAAATTTTAGTTCCCAAATGGGACGGAAATTTAGATGCGTATTCAAATTTTATGGCACTCTTTAATCAAGTAGTGCATAATGGACCGTACACTGGGGCTACAAAATTGACGTATCTCCGCTCTCTGTTGTCTGGTCCGCCGCTCAAACTTATTGAGGGGTTCCAGTTCACTGATGGTGATTATTTACTAGCGTATCGTCAGCTCCAACTTCGGTACGCTTCCACTCGAGTTCTCGCCGTTCATTACTTAAATAAAATGTATGATTTCTCCCCACTAAAAGGTGACGGATATGCGGACGTACAGGCGTATCTGGATGTTTTCGATTCCAATTACGCTGCATTCCTCAACCTAGATTTACAAAATCATCACGACTTTGCGATGTGTCATTTCGCTCTGCGTCAGTTGTCTTCAAACACTCGTCTGCTGTTTGAACGTTCTCTTCAAGATGTGGATACATTGCCTACCTTTGATCAACTTATTCGTTTCGTCCGTGATCAATGTAAGCTATCCGAACTAACGAGATTGGAATTAGGAAAAATGTCAGCCCTAGTGGAAAAACTAACAAGGGTCATAACATGAAAGGAACGTCCTCTCCACGTTATACGTCGTCACAATCATTTTCACTGAACATGTTAACCCCAGTTCATCACCTTCCAATTCTACTACTACGTCACCTGCTACGTCCTTAGCTACTCTTTCCCCAATTTGTCCTTGTTGCAAAGCAAACCATCATATTTACAAATGCTCAAAGTACAAAGACATGGCAGTTTCTGAACGTTACGCATTTTTGAAAGGTTCAAACCGTTGTTTTAGATGTTTAGGAAGTCACGCTCGCACAAACTGTAAGTCCACTAGAAAATGTAGTGTAAACAATTGCCACAGTAATAACCATCACAGTTCACTTCATTTCGAGCGTTCTGCAGTAGTGCAAGATGATTCAGTTAACCCTCAGGCTACCCATCAGCCAGTGGTGAACCCGTCAACATCCCAGCAGTCACTCTTTACAACACCAGTGGTGCCCGATCAGAACATTCTACTGGGTACTGCTAATGGGTACATTCGTAATAGGAACGATGTATTAACTCCTATACGCTTAGTGATTGATTCTGGGTCAAAGGTCAATTTGATCACCGCGGATTGTGTCCAACACTTGGGTTTAAAAATTATGCCTAAACTAACACAGCTTTCTGGTGCTATGAGCCAGCAGTTGGGCATTTCTCGAGGTGTTGTGAACTGTGTCCTCACTCCAAATTCGGAGGGCTCCCCAGGTTGGGCGGCTCAAGCTGTAGTTGTCAAAAAAGTATGTTCAAATTTGCCAACTGTGCACGTACCTTCTCAATGTGTGGCCTCTCTCACAAAGCTACCTTTAGCTGATAATAAATTTAATGTACCGGGCAAAATTGATTTCTTGTTGGGAGCGTCTCTGTACCCAAGTATCTTCAGTGAATCTTCACAGATAATACCCGGTAAGCCCTCAGCAATCCACACAGTGTTTGGTTGGGTGATTATCGGGGAAGTACCTGCTTTGACGTCCCCGTCTGTTGATGATAGTCTCTCGCTTTTCACGTTGGACGAAAAGTTGCAGGATGTCGTGCAGTCATTTTGGAAACTGAGGAGGTCCAAGTGGTTGATCATGTCAATCCAGATCACTTAGTTGCTGAGCAACATTTCTTGACACGTATGGACGAAATGAGGACGGCTCTTACGTTGTCAGGCTTCCATTTTCGAAACAGAAGTTTCCTCCTTTGGAAGTAGCCAAATTATCGCCGAGCGCCGTTGGTACAACATCGAAAACAATTTGCGTAAAAGTAAGTCGCACAGCGACGCCTATCATGAATTTATGGGAAAGTTTTTAGGCCTGGGGCGTATGGAGGTGGCGTCATGTCCTGGTATTTGTGTTATCCCGCGCTTTGGCATTCTCAGAGATTCCATCACCTCGCCCATTCGAGTTGTTTTTGACGGCTCTTGTCGTGACAGTTCGGGGCTTTACCTAAACGACCGTCTTTATCAGGGCCTCCATTGCAAAAAGATATAACAGAGGTACTGGCACATTTTCGCCTAAAGCCTCAGTGGCCATCACAGACGATATAAAAATGATGTATCGGCAAATATGGTTACACCCTGATGATCATAAATATCAATCCATTGTATGGCGGAAGTCAGAGTCTGAACCATTACAGAATTATTTACTTAAGACCGTAACTTATGGTCTGAAACCTGCTCCATTTTGGCACAACGTGTATTGCGCCAGCTTGTCTATGAAAAAGGACACTGCTACCCGTTAGCGTCCAATGCTTTGTTGGATGCCTGTTTTATGGATGACATTTGTTATTCGGTTGCTGATGAAGAAGCTGGCCGGCAACTCAAAATTGAGTTAGAAGGACTATTGAAGTGCGCTGGGTTCTGAATTGAGAAAATGGGCTTCTAACAAACCTGACATATTAAAGGATCTTCCACCTGACCATAGAGCAGACATATTCTCATTGCAACCACCCGATGAACTTCGTATGCACGTTCTAGGCATCGTATGGGACCCAGTAGGAGATCAATTCACTTATAAAATAGTTTTACCCCAGGCAGCAAATTCCAAGTGCACTGTCCTCTCGCAGATTGCCTCCATCATCGACCCACTTGGGTGGATCGCTCCTGTTGTGTTTTGGGCTAAATCCTTTATGTGTGAATAGTGGACTCATGGTCTGTATTGGGATACTCCATTGAATGAAGATTTTTCCTCAAGGTGTGTGGAGTTTTTCCTTCTCAACTTCCTGCTCTTGCTCGATTAAAGTTGCCTCGGCATTGCATGATTCCGCATTCTGAGGTTCAGCTAATTGGCATGTGTGATGCAAGCATACTGGGCTACGCTGCTGTTGTCTATCTCCGGTGTGTAACTACTACTGAAATAACAGTTTCGCTATTGAAAGCTAAAACGAAAGTTGCTCCGCTTAAAGTGCAGACTGTTCCTCGTTTAGAATTGTGTGGGGCAGTACTACTCACCAAATTGGTTAAGTCACTTGAATATCTCATCACAAAGTTAAACATTTCAGATATTCACCTTTTCTCGGACTCGAGAGTAGTGCTATCTTGGATAGGAACACCCACACATCTACTAAAAACGTTTGTGGCAAACCGAGTAGTTTCGATTTTGGATGTAACCAAAATTGAGCATTGGAGACACGTATGCTCGACGCTAAACTCTGCTGATGTGGCATCCCGAGGTACCTCTCCTACGCAGCTTCTTAATTACACCCTGTGGTGGGCAGGACCCGAATTTCTGTATAAACCTTGGCCTGAGTGGCCTCCGCCGATTAGTCACTTACTTCTACCACACGCTTTACCCGAGTTGAAGACATCAGGGGAAAATACAGTACTCACGCTTACCACATCAGAAACACCGTCTAAACCGTCAGCAAGTTTCGTCGTGAAAATGCTGGAAAATTCCTCCTCATTACTGAAGGTGCAGCGAGTAATAGCATGGGTGAAACGCTTTCTGCACAACACTCGTTCTAGTTCTGTTCCGAACAATCGTAGAAATGGTCCACCCAAGTTTCAGAGCTGAAATCCGCACTGCAATGCTGTATATATGCAACGCAGCAAAATTATTATCAAAAAGACTTTGTATGTTTAAGCAAGGGACGTGTTGTTTCGAAACCGCTACGATCACTCACCCCGTTCATTGACAAAAATAACATTATACGGGTTGGTGGTCGGTTGACTCATGCAAATCTCTCATCAGAGACCATACATCCCATCATATTACCAAAAGCTGCTCCGCTATCCGCGTTAGTGTGTGATCATTATCACAAATACCTCCTACATACTGGGCCTGCAGCCACTCAAGCAGTAATATCCAGAAAATATTGGATTGTTTCGATGAGGTCATTGGTTCGCAGTAGAATCCGGAGATGCTTGACTTGTTATAAACTTCAAGCTCAAGCCAATCATCCTGTAATGTCGAATCTGCCACCGGACAGAGTCACACCGTCTCGGCCATTTCTGCACTGTGGAGTCGACATGGCCGGGCCACTGTTTATAAAATCCAATATTCATACAAGTCGATCTTCTAGACTCAGAAAAGCATACATTTGTTTATTTGTATGTATGAGTACCAAGGCGGTACACATTGAGCTGACGTCTGACCTTTCCACTGAGTCATTCAAAGGTGCACTCGACAGGTTTGTCGCAAGACGAGGGTTGTGCCAACGCATTTATTCAGATCGTGGTACAAATTTCGTTGGAGCAGCGAGTGATCATAAAGAAATTGTTAAATTTCTGAAGGATTCACATCCTGAAATCACGGACTTTCTTTCGACCAAGGAAGTAGAATATCACTTTAATCCGGCTAAGGCACCCTGGATGGGTGGCTTATGGGAATCCGCCATCAAGTGTGCGAAACGTCACTTAGCTAAAATCGCCGCAAATAAGTCCCTCACTTATGAGGAAATGTTGACGTTCCTTGCCAGGGTTGAAGCTACCCTAAATAGTCGCCCCCTATGTCCGTACACAGATGAGACAACCCCATATCTCAGCCCTGGGCATTTCCTCGTTGGTGGCCCTCTCACATGCCCTCCTGAGTATGATCTCTCTTCGGAAAATGAGAATCTTCTTAGAAGATGGACACTTGTTCGACAAGCTTCTCAAGAATTTTGGCAGAGGTGGTCTCGAGAGTACCTGAACACTCTTATACAGAGGAAGAAATGGACTTCACCACGTGCACCACTTGTCGTCGGAGAACCAGTATTCATTCTCAGCGAAAACACTCGTCCACTCGAATGGCCTCTTGGAAGAATCAAGCAGCTCTTCGTTGGATCCGACGGCGTCGCTAGATCAGCAGAGATCCAGACACACCTTGGAGCAATGGTGCGACCTGTAGCCAAGCTGGTGCCATTGCCCTCTCAGTAACTTACCCTGAATCCTGTACATATGTAAATAACATGCAAATTGGCTGATTGCCAATTCCTGGTAGGTCTGTAGGAGTGTTGCGATACTACCCGTCACTTCATTTCACTTGGTTAATTTAATTGTCCTTTGCCTTTTATTTACTCAATTATTTGTAATATAAATCAAAAATCCATGATTTTGGGTGGGCGGTGTTTCGGCGAAATAATAATAATAGGAAATGCGTTGGAAGGTGGCGCAGTCTGTCGTTGAGAATAGGCTTCTGTCTCAGCCGTGGATGCGACTTCACTTCGTCGTTAGCGCTCGTCCGCCCGTTTTCGTCTCCCCGCTTGTAACCCCGCCTTTGAATTATTATTTTATTTTCCATTATTAGTTCATTTATTGATTCAATTTGAATCCAGTGGAATTTAGTTTGTTTTTAAAGTGTTTCATTTTCATTTTACGTTGGCAAATTAATCTGTCTTCTCCGTTGTCACTCCCCTTCGTCTCCCGGCCGGGAAGATCGTCTACAGCTTCGAAGAACCGTGAGTGCACTTTTTTATTGATTTGCCAACATCTTAATATAAAATCAGTTGGTTTATGTTTTTCCTTTCCTGTTGTCATTTATTTTTTAATTTTTAACATTGAAATTCAGCGCCCGGATTTTAATTCCTTTAAACTAAATTAGAGGAACGATTCGGCCAGCGCGAACACCTTTATTTAGCAATTAATTGAACGACGCGATTTTTGCGTGCCTCAGCCCTGGGTAGTAGGAACGAAAGTTATGTAATCGGCGGGACATCCTTTTTATCAAATCTTCACTAGAGGGTTGAACACGCAGATCATTGCCTCAAACGGTGTTTTATGGACTCAGTAGCCCTCGAGACGTGAGGATTCGAAGATAATTTCTTTCAGCCGAACTTTCTTTCTCACTTTTTTTTATCCCCCGATGCCTGACTCTCAAGTCAAGTCAAAATGTAAAGAAAACTACTCAAACCATCTCGTGTCCAACCAGAATATCAAAATTTTTGTTTAGATCCCCGAAACCTGCTCAAATTTTCTTTATGCCATGGACAACCTTCATGATCTTCTTCGTCATTAGGAAGAGAAACATTCCAACAGCCTAACTGCACAGAAGGAAAAGGTGGTTTCCATTCTGGACAAGTATCGTTATCGATTCAAACGGGACCTGGAGCTGCTGAGGTTTCAAAGAGGAACCAGGATTTCACCAGATTTACCTCCAGCACAGAAGAGTCAGTTGTTGTATGTAATCAATGAGAGCATAGCTAGACTGTCTGCTAAACTAGACCAAGAGATGCAATCTGCTATATACATCATCAGGACTCCCTCAACAACACTCCAAGAGGCTGGGATTAAAGCTACCAACACTTTGTGCTACGTAGGGTACTACTTAATTGTTTCTTGTTGATTGATAAATTGTTTAATCCTTGATGTAAAGAAAACTCCTGTTTTGCTTTAGTTTATTATTCATTCTGAATAATAACCCTATGTTTTCGGTCACGAAGAATTGTTTACAACCCCCCCCCCCCTCAAAATTTGATACTTAACGTTTTAAGACACGGGGATTCCAAATTTGCAATGTCCGTCCGTTTTGTGCCTTTAAGGTTGTCTGAAAAATTCGTTCTTTCGCACAAAAATCCCATTTGGTATCTAGTTGTGCCCGCCATCTCGGCAATCCGATCGGACGAAGCCCATGGTTGTTATGAACAAAAAATGGTTAAAAAATTAACGAAACGCAGTATAATCGCAAATAAGCCGTGTTTCGTATCGTTTTCAAGGTATTTTTACATCCTGGGTCGAATGGAATGAGTATCAGACGTGAACAACTGCGTAGGAAAATTACAGTAATTATTAGAGTCAACTAATTGAATGAACTAGGCGGGAACTACAGCGGAAGTCAACGTTTCGTCGTTACTACTCCCTCCCTCCTACCCGTCTCATCAAAACCACCCGCTCGCTCGACTCGCAACGTCATGCCAATTGCCGAGGGTTCGCTGAAAGTCTCCGTCCCAATTTCCCCGACTCTTTTTGCCCAACAGGGCGGAGGAAGCTTAGGGCCGATAAGGCCGGCACTTCCACGCCACACCCCTACATCGGATCATAAATGCCTACAGGCGCTTATTTAGTTTCCATAGTTCCATTGTAGTCAGGTCATGTTTCGTATGGTTTACTAGTATTTTTCGATGCTGAATCGAATGGGATGGGTTTCGGAGCAGTAATACTAGGTCAAGCTGTTCATGAGAATAATAAACCGTTGTGTAATAATTTGCAGGGTTTTTAAGTGAGTCATTATTTCATACCGATTGTTTACATTCCTTCTCTGAACGGCAGCGGCCGAATCTCTGAGGGCTATGGCAGACAATGATATTGATATACCTTGTAATATTTTGTCACAAAGTTCGGCCGATTGGCCTAATCAACAAAAAGCTCCTCGGAGTCATGCAGTCATGCAACTGCGTCGGTTAATCAGCGGAAACAAGTTTCGCAAACTAAATCCTTACTCTTACCAACTTGTGATGGATGATATAGACGACGATATTGATAACTCTACGGAGGTCCCTTCCTCTTTCAATAACGTCGATGATACAGATCGACCGCGTAAACTTGGCCTCTCAATTACACTCACTTGCAAAGGACCCTCCTCTGTAACCGAGCTTATATCGTACCTTCAATCCATCGATAACATGGTACTTATCAAAACCTTTGCGAACGACGAGTACAAAATTACTCAAGCTCACAACAGTGTTACAGGAAATTCATTGCAGAATTTAGTACAAAGAAAGAATGTTTTGAATTTCACACCTATTTGCCAAAAGTGAATCGCCCTCGCCGTGTGGTACTATGTAGTCTCTCGCCGAACTTACGACAATCCCTTTAAAGTACGCAGACATGAAACTAATCACCTTCCAACAAATCAAGCAACACCAACTCCCATTAATGAGTTTCTCACCCTCAATAACAATAATAACTCTTCCCCTACCGTCACACCTCACCTTAATCGTACCTACGCTGACTGCGTTCGTAAAAACTCTGCAAATTATTACACAACGGTTTATTATTCTCATGAACAGCTTTACCTAGTATTACTGCTCCAAGACCCATCGAAAAATACTAGTAAACCATACGAAACATGACCTGACTACAATGGAACTATGGAAACTAAATATTCCCCTGGCGCCAGGCGCCCGTAAACGTCTGTATGCATTTATGATCCGATGTAGGGGTGTGCAGAGGAAGTCATCGGCCCTAACTTTCCTTCGCCCCATCAGGCAAAAAGAGTCGGAAAAATTGGGACGGCGACTACAGGGAAGAACCTTCGGCAATTAGCACGACATTGCTAGTCGAGCGAGCGTTGCGAGGCGAGCGAGCAGGTGGTTTTGATGAGACGGGTGGGAGGGAGGGAGTAGTAACGACGAAACGTTGACTTCCGCTGTAGTTCCCACCTAGTTCATTCAATTAGTAGACTCTAATAATTACTGTAATTTCCCTACGCAGTTGTACACGTCTGATACTCATTCCATTCGACCCAGGATGTAAAAATACCTTGAAAACGATTGCTTTGCGAAATGGAATCTCCCAGGATACCGCTCCTACATTTCACATTACCCACTTGATAATGGTTGCGCGGGTGCGTTCAAGGCTAAACCAATCTACGCTCTTAGTTCTTAATGGGAGGTGGCTTTGACGCCAAGCACTCAAGCTGGAAGGATGGGCGCGCAAACTCTTATGGTACCTTAACGAAAGATGGAGGAGAAACTACCAACTGCACATCAAAACCCCAGGCGTTCTCACACGCTATGACCCTCAGCAAGGTGTTGCACAGAGTCACATTGACTTCTTTTTGTTTAAGGGTCTTACTTCTAGACTTACAGCTACCCGAGTGTGTCACGTCTTATCATCGGACCATGTACCCGTTCATACCATACTACACTCAACCCACCCAAACGCAGTTCATCAGAGCCACTCTTATGAGCCACTTCTTACCAATGAACTTGAATCATTACCTCGTCTCCATTCACCTGCAGATATTGATACCGCCGTCGACAGAATTACACAAACCATCACCGCGGCAGCGACTTTAGCTGCCCCACGCCTTCCACCTAAGCCTAGAACAAATATATTCTTCCCGCCATCTGAACACGACATTAGGATTGCCCGCGAACAAGCTCGTCGGGGTGGTTGCGGACAAAGAACCCCTCAGAAAAACGACTATACAACAAGCTAGGCAACGTTCTCAAACATGAAACTAGAGTACCTTCGTGATGAAGTTCAAAGGGACAAAATACTGCCATTGAGCAGTAAAGACTGCTCACTCTTCAGATCTACCAAGATCCTAACTAAATCAACGAAGACCATCCCCTCACTGAAAATTGGGACAAGATGGATCTGTCTCCCAAGTGAAAAGGCTGCTCTATTTGCCGACCAATGCGAACAGCATTTCACGCCGCAGGAAACGTCATTGGATGCTCTGTCGGAGGAGGATTTCCTTCACCCCTCATATGTTTCTCACCTATAAACGTAAAAGAGGCCATAAAACAATCCTCAAGTCGGAAAGCTCCCAGTACTGATCTAATTGTCCAACCACTACTCGCTAAAGCACCAAGACGATTACTCGCTCATCTGTCGAATCTTTTCTTCTCAGCCGCACGGCTGGGTTATTTCCCGAATATATAACACTGTGTATGATTCCTAAACCAGATAAGCCAGATAATGATCCTTCTTCCTACCGTCCCATCAGCCAACCCTCAACTGTCAACCCTCTCCAAACTATTACAGCGCCTGGTACTGCCAACCCTTCTCTTGTATACGTCTCATCTTATCCCAAACGAGCAGTTTGGTTTCAGAAAGGTACACTCCTGTCCTCTTCAGCTGCAACGCTTCACTACATACGTCAAAAATACCTATCACAGAAAAGAGTTTTGTCGCACTGTTTTTTCTTTCGACGTTGAAAAAGCGTTCGACAGCACTTGGCACGAGGGTCTTCTACACAAAATTCAGTCACACTTGCCCAACAATCTTTACTCACTCCTGGCCTCTTATTTGTCTGGACGTACATTTGTCGTAACATTAGAAGGCGTATGGGCCCCATATCTTTACTCTATCTAATGCTACGACCTACCACTACCCTCCCCTCCTCATTTCAATTTTCTGATGATTCCCTGCGAGGGTTTTCACCTGTGTGTAGGATGAGCGGTGGTACTACTCTATCCTTTTCTGATGGATCGGGGTTCGGGACAAAACCGTCGACAGCCTCTTCACTCCTGAGCATCTTGTCGATGACCATGGATGGCTGGAGCTCCCCTACTACCACAGTAGAAGGCCCGTAATACCTTGCCCTCTACTTTTCTCATATTGTACAGGAACCAACGATGCCCCGTCCAGAACTGGGTGAGGTAAAATATTTATCTCGGTCCCCTCTCCACCTGCCACACCTGGAACTCCTGAAAGTGCTCCTCTATTTTCCCAGTGCAGCCTTTGGCGTTTCACAGCTACGAGGTCAACTGGGGCGTATAGCTGGCCCTGAAACTGTGCAGTAGGAACAGGCCACTCACAGCACCCTTCTACACTGGACCACAGCCATCTTCCAGCGTTACTGCTGCACCTACAGAGCGTCAGCCCACATTTCCACTCTGTACAGCAGCACCCCCTCTGCCATCCTCAGTAGAAGCCAGTGGATGCCTGGTTTTGGTCCCAACCTATTGGCCATTAAGCAACCCACCCTGCTCACTGCCAATAAAGTGTTGAAGTGTGCCCTGCAACTCAGACTGGTATCAATCATTACATCGAGGCATCTCACTGCCTGCCTGCCTGCTGGTGGTGATCTCGGTTTCCCCAACATTAAGCCAAATTACATTGGGGATCTGACGTTTCAAGATCACCACTATCTTGGCTCTCTGCAGTGCCAGGCTGAGCCCCGTTAGCCCCAACTGGGCCTGGACTCAGCCTTTTGCCATGGTTAGGCACTCTTGGGCTGCTTCTGTGGCACGGACTGCCACATCATCTGCGTAGCACACTAGGAACGCCCCTATTGGCATGACTGTCTTCAAAAGGCGATCGTACCCTACGTTCCAGGGGTCTGATCCATGGACCTAACCCTGCTCAGCTCCTCCACTGAGCCCCCTGGCCCAAATGTCACCTTTCCACGTCGGCATACCTCAACTCGCAATTTTAATTGAAGTTGAAAAAATTCCATTTTTGAAAAAAAAATGGTATTTTGATCACTATGATAGCTGCAGTTAGTTTTTTACCAGTTTTCGTTCATACCCTTATTTTGGAATTGCATGGTGATTTATTTTGGTAAGGTTGATGTGATTTGGTTCAGCAGTTTTCTCTTATTCGCATTCGTCTAAGGAAAGTACAAATGCTTACCTTCCTCTTTCTGATTTTCGTTTTTAATTAGTAAATTCAGGAAATTGGTAGTAAGTGAAACGGCGTTGCTCCTAACTTTCTTATGAGAGTTGCTGAGCACTCATCGTACGAGTATAGGCAGCTTAGCGGACTTACTCCCTGATTTTTGGAGAATGCTTGTGCGGAATTTATGAAAAAAAAACTGCGCTAAAATAGATTATCTTTGAATTTTTTGATAATTTATTGGGTTCTTATCTCGTCATTTTCCCAATAGAAGGATTTAAATGTATACAACGTATCATAACTATAGTTAGTTTTGCGGCAATTTAGCTCGTACTCATTATTTTGGAGTCCCGTGATGGTCAGCAGGTTAAATATCAAATTTGAGCCGATTTAGTTTAGCCATTTTCTCTCAATCGCGTTCACGGAAAATTTTCTCAAATGGTGTCTTTCGGACGCCCAAGCCTCGAGAGTGTGAAGACCAGAAGAAAATCCAAACGTTTTGTCCCACCCGATAATATTACGCCCTTTCCTTCTTCCTACGGCTAAAGAGAGTATAACGAAAAATTGTCGTCTGATTCATTGATTCGTTGATTTTTTAAAATTATGAAGTTGGTCACGGCGCCCAAGAACTGAACCAAATGTCCGTTTGAAAATAGGAAACGAGCCCTAGTCGTCTATCATATACGCTACTTGCCGTTAATTGCGCAGACTGCGGCTCACCGATTGTTCATAGTTTTGGCGCGGGATCTGACGACCTGCGATTGGGACGAATGAAAAGCCCGCGCACTTGTGGAATGAGCGACGAGTTGGCTGGAGCAATCGAGGATCTGCGTTCAGTTCACCTCGTTCTCCTTGGCAAATACAGCTGGCCTCTCGAGACCATTTCTTCCGGCTTCGTTAAAAGCAAAACCGTAAAGGGTTGCCTGGTCGATTGAATACGAAACAAGCTCCTTGGATCTAGGGCTGACTTTGACCGTTGACAATTTCAACTATCTAACGTTTAGCATTAACACCCGAGGAAAATATCTGAACATGTTGGTTATTCTTCTGAGGAGGGGTTGTTCACTGACAACTTATTTCTGTCTAATTTTATTACACCTTTTGAACAGAGAATAGTTTAATTGGCAAACATAATATTTTTTGTACGCCTGTGTTACAATGCACTAATTTACAAATGCTATTATCCTCAGTCACTCGTCCTCTCTTTTGTCCTGGACAAACCTAATACGCAATTAGTCATTAAAAAATAAATTTAAAAGTGAATAAAACGGTACAGTGGTAAATAAACAAACAACGTCGTCGTTCTCGCGGTTTACTCCCGTTCTTTCTGTGATAAAACCTGTTTTTTAGTGCTTCCGGTCGCCCAAACATGGCAGATAGCAGATGCTGGAGTAGGGAAGTTCTCACAAACTTTATATAACTTTATACAGATTTTCCATGCCTGTGGAAAATCAAATCAAAGGAGTACCTAAATAAGAATCTGAAAAACGAAGCCTACGACAAGCTTGTTGAATTTTGTAAGCCTATCTTTCCAAGTGCTAACCGCGATTTCGTATACAAAAGAGTGCAAAGCCTCGTAGAAACGTAGAACCTCGTATAATGCCCTGCAGGTTTCTGGAATAACTGCTGACAGCAATGAAACTGAGATGCCAGTCGTGAATTTCAGATCTTCATAGGAGCGCCCAGTTGCCAAATACCTCAAAGTGGCCACAACTCGTTGCTCTGCAGATATGCTTGCTCGCATAACTGTATCCTTTTTAGCGATTTTTTCTTTTACTAGATCGACAAGTAAGTCGAATGTTGGACCGTCCATTCTCAGGTAATTCCGAAAGTCATCCGGGTAATTTTCCCTTAGTTCTTAAACACGCGGTGTATGACTGAACTCTTCCCTGTACCTCTTCACCCAAATACGCCGTTTTCTACCAAATTTCTCCCGCACATATATCACAAAACAACAGGCAGCAGCTAAGACTGCGGCCTGACGGTTGCTCTCTACGAGAACCATGATACCTAACCCTATCAGGTAGCAGTTAGCACTGCTGAGAGATGAGGGAGGCTTGGGCGTGCGGTGAAAAATTTCCAATTTTTCCTCATTCCACACGCCACTCAGGAGTGAGATTAAAACTGAAAGTTCTGCATTTACACCTACACTTTTGAGTGGACGAACCCAGGTGCCGCGTTTGCGTGGGGTTAAGAGTGTGCTGTTCAAAAACAACACACTCTTGCGTGTCCCACTCTTGAATGGCAGACGCTTGAACGACATTTCTGAGCGCACGCAAGAGCGGGAGGACAAAAAATTGGAGCGTGGAGTTTTAACCGCACTCAAACTTCCACTCAAGAGTGTTCCGTTCAGTCGTCGACCCTAGAGTGCACGTGTGAAGGGCCCTATTGACGTCAAAGGGGCGTTTGACAACCTGTGTTGGCCAGCGCCCCTTAATGTGCTCAAAGGTCGGGGAGTTCTTCGTAACATATTATTGTACGGATGTTACCTGACAAATAGAAAGAGAAGGAAATTCTCACGCTCTGTGGATAAGATGAGAACGACAAACGAATAGAGGTGGCAGTTTGGAGACTTGAGTGTTTATTCCGAAAACGTCCGATATATCAACTGAATTTTGGAAATTCACGAAAGAACGTCGGAGGTTGTTCATGGGGCAAATCCTGAAAATTTAACGCTCAAGAACTTCCTCACTGAGACGTGAGAAGCCCACTATCGAAAGAACCGTATTCTTGGGTGGTTTATTCTGTAGATGGCGCGTGATTTGCTTTTAAGTTAGTCTGATAAGGATTAGTATCAGGATTTCCCCCTTGTTCTGTACTTCCTCGAGAAATATCTCTGAAAAAGTAGCTGTTTGGGCCCCGTTGCGAGACGGCAAGCTCGGCTTACAGCGACATGTTTCTTCTTGTCCATCGTCTTCCCCCGCCACTCATAGCTTCTTCCGACGAGCCGCCCGAGGCGGAAACCAGTGCTTTTCGCGTCGTCTTCCGCCCTGAACCTTCGCTATTTTCCCTCCTTGTGAACCTATTGGTGCATTACGACCCCTTCGCAATTTCGCCCGCGGTATCGATGCTCGTCGTGGAAAGGTAGGAGAATCCTGTCCGTAAAATTATCTTCCTTTCCAGCCGAGCGTCTCGCAACTACACACACACACACACACACACACACACACACACACACACACACACACACACACACACACACACACACACACACACACACACACACACACACACACACACACACACACACACACACACACACACACACACAACACACAAACTACAGTCCACCTAGTAGCTAACAACGCTCCGCACGACCAAACAGTAGCTTCAAATGTTATTTTGAAAGTTTGAAGTTTATGAGCTAATTTATTGACACTAAGCAATAACTGTCGACATTTTCAATTTTTTTTCGGTATAAGTATTTAATTTGTTGAAGATCGTGAAAAGGGGGCTGTGTGAGTGGGGAGAGTTCATTCGATTTTGTCGAACGTCGCGTGGTCAATTGCTTTCTGGGAATTGGAAATAGCGTTCCTCTCACCTCAAAAACCTGCTGCAGAATCTTCTCAAAAAGTAATCAAGGAACAAGCTTCGACAATATTCAGGAAACTACGAAAAAGATGGAGCGTCCACTGACATCGTTTGTCAACTGAAATCACGAGTTAAAAGTCTCGAAGATATTTGCCTTCATTTTGATAACTTGTACGAAGATTCTGAACGTAAACGCTGAACGATAGGTTTCAGATTATCTGTATCGTCTAAGTCAATATGCCAGAACTGTCCTGATTCGATATCAAATTACTTCCAGCGGTCATCGTTTAAACTATAAAACTCTCGTCATTTCCAGTTACAGTCAAGTGCGGCGAGATTTTGGAAACGCTCAGGGTCGAGAATCCCACGAAGTTTGGAATTATGAACAGACTTTGACTTGAACAGACTACAAAAATGTTGGAAAAAATTTCGCATCAAAATCCGTTTTAACGTCTCTGTTGTCCTGAATTTTAACTTTAATGTTAGAATATCTCTTTTTCGGATCGTTTAATTTATTTACCATTTTTGGGGTGGCGCACAAAACTTGAAAAAAACTTACTAACAGTTCCCCTTAAACTACAAACACGAGATACTACAGTACAACCTGCGCATTTTACACCTTCACACTGAAGAAAACAAGGAATTGGGCGCCGCTTCACTGTAGTTCCCACAACAGTGAGCGATGGTTGTTTGAAGAGCAGCCAAACCTTCCAGCTTTGACTGCTATTAAGCGGAGCAATTAATCATTTCGCCCAATTTCTGAAGACGTTTAAAAAAAACACACACACAATAATGAAATGGAGAAATATTGTAACTCATAGTGGAAATAGACAATCGTTGTTTCTCCGATTTATCATCGAAATGGGTTTCCACAACTTTATTGCAAGTGATTTAGTTCGTAACGTCGTCATAGTTAAATTCCATTTGACATCTGCCACCCTAGTAAATCTAAATCAGGCGAGAAACCAAATTAAGCCCCAATATTTGGTACAGGATTACCCAGGGTACTACGGGTGGTCACACATGGGCAACAGTCCTTTACGACAAGACTCTGTAAATGAGATTACCTGCCTTACCTCCACAGGTTTAGGGTTGGTCGAAGCTTAGCATGTGCCCAGGCTCCAGCATGCCATCAAAATCACAACCTACGTGGTATTTACAAATAACTTAAATAACTGATTCATTGATAGCAAGATTCCTGTTAAAGAGTTCAGGAATGGTCACTATAACAGTAAAGAAACCTCTTCCAAGTTAGGCCCGTTCCCTTCCATCAATTCATGAAGTGTGCCTAGGTCGTAGATTAGGGAAAGTCGCCTGGATATAGGAAGTAGAATTCCAGAAACTGAAAAGGTGCGCTTGCAAGTTGCAGAGCTGCTGTTAAGGTTAGGGAGTGGTACTACACTCCATGTCCATCAACCAGCCACATCCTGAACAGCCGTATCATGCAAGAAAGCTCCTCCGAAGCTGTCCAAAAGACGAAGATGGAGAAATTCTGTGGGAGCTGAGAGCTCTGAAAACTCATGGGAGATGCACTACAAGTCTTTTTGAGGCAAAAGAAATTTAGAGCAGGTTCTGGGATGTGATCAGACAGAAATGGGTTCTGTAGTATTGAAGGTTCCTTGAGAATTTTCCTCATAAAGGTGTCCCCAAGTGACAACAGATGTAGTAGCCCAGATGGCAGCTAAAGCGCTGACTATGGAACCTTCAAATGATATGGAGATCCAATCATGAATAATCATTGACCTAGGGAGAGCCCTAGCAGCCTCGGAATGCAACAAGTCTTCAGGCCCAGATGGCATGGGATCAAGCATGTTAAGAAAGGGTGGGCGGACCATAACTCTACAATTTAGTTAATAACTGTCGGTTGTTCAGGCACTTCCTCAAAGAGTTCAAGTCACCCTTCAAACGGGAGACTAATGGTCTGACCCTCAATCACATAAACTACTCAACCTATTCTCCTTGGGTAAGACATTAAACAGCTTGATCTTTCAGCCTTTACTAGAAGTCTTTAACCTCATCCTCACTGACAGGCAGTATGAGTACAGTAAGACAAACGCAATATTTATCAACAAGTAGAGAAAAAGTACGTTGTGTCTGTCCGCATTAGCATCAGAGGTGGGTTTGGCAATGGATGATATGCCACGCTCTTCAATGAGCTAAAAGACCGAGGAATTTCCCACAACCTATTCCTGCTCCTCTGCTTCTCAGAATTCATCTAACGAATAGGATTGCGACAGTAGAGTGCACGGAAGTCTTTATAAAAAGAACAATTAAGAAAGGGGGTCCCATGTCTTCTAGAGACAGATTGTGAGTCGTATACCAACACAAAATGGGTATAGTAGCATGAAGTTCCGTAGTCTTTGGCAATTATCTTGGGCGAAGTTTAAACGTATTTGCCCTAAAAAGTTGAATTTTGTTGGATTTTGAGAGGCTGCCTCTGAGGTGGCGTAAATGTCATCAGTAAATGACCCATTCAACTTTCAGCGCTTGGCTAAACCTTCTTTGTAGCATAGATAGCGTTTATTCACACAATAGTCCGAGTTGGGAGTCCTGATTGCATCCATATTGTTGTCTACTACTAATTTCTATGGATTTACCTGATTGAGCGTGCTGTGGCCGGTCTTGGGTTTGCTATAGATTCAGTGTAGAAGAGTGAGGGAAGGGGTGCTACATGCCCACACCATCAAGGCTACTCTGCTCAGTCTGGTGAATGAGACAACTTTATCGATGTTGATTTCTGATAAATACCAATCACAATGGATTAAACAAGAAACGGAGACTGTAACAACATTGTTGTTAACTGTGAAGTCTGTAGAAACCTATTTTTGTTGCTGAATCATGTGACACAACCAGCACCTGATTTAAGTTTGTTGCAGTCCTGTGCACCATTTGAGGCATTCTATTTTTAATTGTTGGTATAAAATAAGTTTGCTAAATATGTCCAGAAATGTAATTAAGAGAGAAATTTCTTTCTAGACATCCAAGAGTAGCATTATAAGATAGCTGAGCAGTTATCAAAAACAAGATGCTGAAGTGTTCTAGTGCCGGCCAGTTCAGAAGCAGCATCAGCGACAAGTTGAAGTTTCTTTCTTCTAAATACCAGCCCTTCATTGTTCTGGAACGTATTAAAATCAAAATGAACCAAGACGGATTAACCAACCAAGACAAGAACAGGTATCTTTATTAATCTAGTCACAATAAGTCATTTAATGAGCCTTCATGTATAAGTATTACTACATTATTCATGGATGCTTTACATGAAGAGTAATTTTGGAAGAAGACGAGTTTTTAAATGCACAGGAAAAAGAACCTCTATATCTGGCAGATAGAAAAGAGATGGGATGCTCCCTGAGTCAGTAACTAACTCATTTACTGTAAATTGATCTCTGCCTAATTCCAGCTACTATAAAATCTTGGGATTTCATAATTTATTATTTATGACAAAGATCTCATGCAGCAATGGTGTTCAACACTTCAGCTTTGTAAGTCACACCGTTGACAAAAGGGAATTAGGAGGCCAACAAACTGGCGAGAGATGGATCTGCACTGATTCCAATCAAACCTAAATCCTTTGTAGAGACCACCGAGAGACAATTGTGTGAAGAGGTTTGCAAGTGGGATGAGAAGTGTAGGATTGGCAAGATGAGCCGGCCCAATGACAGAATATTTGTGGGCTTGGCCAAATGCAGTCAAGTTTATTTATTAGGCTCTCCAGGAAACGTTCAAGAGGGAGAAAGTATACGGATGGCATGTGGGAAGCAAAACAAGGTTCATTGTGTTTTTCTAGTTTTTCAAAATATTTCTTCACGTTGTACTATTTCAGGCTGCAACATTGAATCCCTCTTGCTAGTTTGTCATTTTTCAGTGGAATAGTAAAAGAAACAAGTTGGCAATCAGAAAGCAACTGAATGGTCCAATCATGACGTACTTGTGTTCATTTTAATTAATTCCTAATTGTGTGATTCCTTCATAGCAAGGGTATCTGCTCAGAGAATCAAACACGTCATAATCACGCTGTTGGCATGAAACGTAAAGAACAGGACTTCACAGTTGATCCATCCAATCCTGCCCGAGTTCTTAAAACAGCTCATGCAAGTTTTCATTTGATATATTCATTAAAATTTAAATAATTTGAATGTCACCACTGCATTCATGTTCACGTTCTCTTTACTTCCGAATTACAGCAGTAATTTTGCAAAATTCTACTCTTGTAAAGCAAGTTTTATTTTATGAGTAATCTGCTGTTCTAATACGACAACATTTTTGTAAAAAGGCAGCTGGATTCCAGAAAGCTCTATATCAAATAGTTCTTGGACTACAGTGCTTAGTAATGAAACAACATTTTTTTGCCCAGTCCTGACAATCAAGCAAGGATCAGTTGTGTAGTAGTTCAGCAATCAGAATCACAACCTTACATCATATACAAGGCATTTCTTCTAAATTAATTACTCTCTATGAAGTCAACGTTTCCGTTAGTTGAGTCCATCTTCCCTGACAGGGCTCCCAGTAGATGATTCCACGTATGCCAAATTTGCCAAAACTTCCCTACTCCTCCACTCGCGCCACTTTCCAGCTAAATCCTTTTCTCTTCCTATAAACAGCTCTTGACTGAGTGAGTCAACTCATGTAGTGACTTAAGGGGCAATATGGACGTCTCCAAGTCAAAAGGGCTTAGTACATTACTGACCAGGGAAGGTGGACTCACCCAACAGTTACGTTGACTTTGACCCTACTGGCTGACCTAATCGAATCTCTCTAGTCTCCATCTACCATGGTAGTGCTTGAGTTTTAGAAAGATCTTAATAGGTTTCTATGTAAAAGGAAATTCTCTCTCTGCAGGGGCTAGATATCAAGTTTGAGCTAGTTTGGTACTGTCGTTTTCTATAAAAATCGTTTACACACATTCACACACACGCAAACCATTTTCCAAAATAGTATTTTTTGGACACCATAGGGACAAAATAAAAAAATTGTCAGCCGATTACATAAATTAAAAAAAGAGATACACATTACATCAAAAGAGATCATTTTTATTAATTTCACTTTTCATTTCGCAGGAGGAAATATTGGTTGTGATGACCTCGATGATTCACTCCAATTGCCACCTTAGAGCGATCAAAAATGTCTGTACCCTCATTAACGCTCGACATCAAACTGGCCCCTTCACTCGCGACGTAACACACCTCATCATTCCCACCTTTGAATCCAAGATTGAATTGACAAAAGAGTGTCTCATGGCTCTCTCCAGTGGGGCCTTTTTGTTGCCCTTTAAGTGGGTTGAAGATTGCCTTGCTGCTAAGTGCGTTCTTCCAGAGGCAAGGAAAATTATATTCGTGGTTTTTAAAAAATATCTATATGACTATTTGTATAGTATTTTCCCTCTTCGACTTTCAGAACTCCTTTTTTCGTATCTCCTTTTTTTAAAAAGAAAAGAATAACGTAATAAGCTGTGTGTTATTTCATAACTGATTCATTTGTGCTGGTTCTCATTCTATGGGTAGTTGGTTATGCTCATAATTTCTCAAGTTAATACAAGGGCTGAGAGCTATGAAAACTAAACAACTTGGAGGCATTCGTTGTGACACTTGAAATGCCTGTCCCTTCCAATCCAATCCCTCACCTGCTGACACCAAATAATGACTCACTGATACGTGTGTTCGAATAATTCCTCATTAGTGTACTGAATGCTGTTTATTTGTCTGCTCTTTCAGATGGAATATGCTCTAGCTTCTTTTGGAATTAGGAAACGAGCTTTTCGTCCAATAGATTCTCACATTTTCAAAAAATTCATTTTTTACATTCACCCAGAAATTTTGTTTGTGGCGGAGCATCAATACATAGCATTGAAGGTAAGTTTACTTTCCATAGTTTTCATGGTTCTACCAAACCCGCAGCACATACTTGCTACCTATGGGTTTTTTTGTGGTGGTTGATAGTCAGGAGGCCAGGGCCTCCCATGTAATGTCGATTGGAGACACATTCATGCTCCTGCAGTGTCCGACAGACTTCTGGCTAAGACGTTTTGCGTGGGATGTGGCTAGTTTCAGATTTTTTAACGATCACTTGTGGTGGTATGGCGTGATACCTCTGCCTAAAAGCCCAGCAAGCCTACTGAATTTGTAGCTGCACTACTAGTTTAGTTAATACAATGGAACTCAACCAGCGTTCCACTTCCATTTCATAATATTGATCCAGGTTGTCTGTGAATGTCAGAAATATGACTGGCCAGATCTTCGCATGGTAGAGTCAGAGGCGTGTGGAGTGGAAACAGGTAATACCACGGTTGCAGCATCAGCCATGGGATAGGGAGCAGGAAAATGAAAAAGTGAAATGTATTTCCAAAGCTGAATTAGTGTTGTTTGGGCCTCGCCCCATTTATTTAATCTTTACTTGTTCAGTTTTTTGGTATTTGTGTGTGTGTTTCTCCGTGGTCAACATTGTGGGAGAATGGCTAAAACAATCTAGCTCGTTCTCGTTTTTTAAAATTTGAATGAGGTGTAAAAATAAGGGTATGAGCGGTTGTCATTAATGGAAACAAATGGGAGGGTGTTGGACCAAAATGTACCACAAGCGAGAGTTTTTCGTACATTTCTCAAAGAAGGCTATTTGTTTTCAGTAAACACCTCTTTGGAAATGTTTTCAGCGAAGATGTAAGGCTAAAGAATAATCATAAGCATAATGTCTTTAGCTAGTTAATACCTGTGTGCTGTTTCTCAAAATTTTCCTCTGGCAGTCTATTGAACAAGTACAAAATCAGGGGGAATAGTGATTGTTCCTCTTAATCTTTCTGCTCATACTTATTTGTTGTTTCCAAACAGCTGATCAAATGTTGCTATTCTGGTATGATTGCTACGACAGACAATAGATTTGTTACGTTTAATGTTGCTGATGCTGTCACATTAATTTCACAATTTGCTTTATGTGCAAATTATAAATATAAATTGAACTGGTTATGATTTATGGTACAAAGGAGCTGACAGCTTTCATTGGCTGCTATACACAAATCAGTAACTATAATTTAATTGAGCTATCAAGACATCATCAGGTGGTTGTTCTTCGAACCCAAGGCTTCAAATCACCTCTTTTTGGCGGTAATTATTTTTTCAATATAACTTTCTTGGTTAACGCTAACATTATTGCGGATTAACGAATGTGGTCATGATAAAAGACGAGTTAAGACGAAGTAGTCTATTTCTATTTACTAGACCATCATCAGTACAATACAGTACAATCAGTATTGTACTGATGATGGTCTAGTAAACCGAAACGCGTCTACAAGTTATCATTGTCTTTATTTTACCCGTGGAAATAGACTACTTCGTCTTAACTCGTCTTTTATAAGATGGATTTCCACTATCTCGCCGCACCCACCTTACATTATGTGGTCATGAGCTAATTTTCTTCCAAAGTATTTACGCTATGTGATTCCTCATCAATGCTGCCGTTAATACGACTATACTTTACCCTTTATGATCTACGCTTGTTTCTGAAATGTTGTCATTAATTTTTCACCACCAAAGTAAAGTAAGGACTTATTTATTTGTTAAAGCTCGAGTGACTCTTGTCCAACAGTGCTGGCCTAGCCTATTGTTGGGCAATAGTATTTTGAGAAGATTTATCCAAATTATTTTCTACCATCTCAAATTACCTACTTCAAAATAAGGAACATTCATTCATTATGAGTTAGAAAACCTGAGTATGTACTACCTTCTTCATTCAAAGACCTATCTTAAGATTTAAGGCCCTACTGAATGGAGTCCTCATACTAGGAAAAAGATCTATTTAGGATTGTGGTTCTCACACTATGATCTTAACATTTGTATGAATGTGGCATGTGACTTGAGGATGTGCGACAAGCTTTGAATGATGAAACTAAAGATGGAGGACAATTTTGTTCCTGGATAAATGAAATATTTGAGTAATTTTCTTAGCTAATAGAATAATTATCTGAATTGAGTAACTGAAGACCCTCAACGAGTGATCAAATCAGTATTAATTTAAATGTGATGTGGTTTTTGCTAATGGTTTTGCGTGACAGTCAGCTCATCCAGATCTAGAGGTGCAGTAGTTATGTCGTTATTAGCCAATCTGGTACTCTGTCAGACTGGGGCTACCAATTTCCTATAGTTGACAGTGAGTTTCCTATCCCACGCAGTGCATAGGAGGTGTCAGTGATTGAGGCGTCTCGATAAGATGCCTGTTTGTGCGTGAACTGGTTTGAAAAATTCACGGACTCAAAATCAGTTGTATATTAATGAAATAAAATATAAAGACTTCTTGGGAAAGAAAGAAACAAATGTATGGAGCTCTAATAGGTAAAATAAAATACTTGATAAAAATAAAAGAGAACTCTGGGCACACAAAGTTCATTGGCCTGTTGAAATTATTTCATATGGCAATACCAGTGAATAATGTGGAAGAAAAATTGAATTGGATGAATGAGATTTGAGCAGAATGAGATCCTCGTGCCCTTCTCTGGAGCTGTAGCAGTTGAATTGGTAGCAAGAAAAATACAAAATTCAAAGAACCAAGGGTCTTGAATTTACAGCGGATTTTAGGACAATGGAGGCACTGATGACTCTGATCGTGGAATGGAGAAAGAAAAGACGATCCGTAGCAATCCGATAGACTTGAGGTACAAACGACAAGCTGTAGCAGAGTGAGAAGTTTGAAGGCCGTGCGGTAGCTCCAGAAGGAGGAAGTGGGAAATGGCAAGTTGACTAGTGATTGAGCAAGCGTCCATGTGATAAGGGTGGTGAGAGGCAGAGCAGTGAAGAAGAAGTGAGTAGAGCTGTAGAGAGGCTGACGAGCACTGAGTTCAAACTCCCAACCCCAATTGTTGGCGTAAACAATGCACCTTCTGTCTCCTTTTTTTTTCAACTCTCAAAAAAACTTCATTGGTGTAAGACAATTACAACAGTAATATTCCTTATTGCTGCGAGAGAGAATGAATTGAACACTCTGCATGATTGTGTTAAACTGGTTTGACACTGGGATACTGGTGGATCAGTCTATTTCTGGAGGGATGAATTGCGAAATGTGCCGAGGACGTTGCAGTCAGGGAGTGAGGAATGGAGCAAGTGGGGTTAGATTGCGTGAATGCGTCGAAACAAAGTTCTCCATGCATTGAAGCCCGGTCGTCGCAGGTGAGTCCACACAAAAGTTTTATATATATTTGAATTTCGTACGAATGGAGGGGCATGAATGATGTTACGTTATAGTAGACTATTTTGTTGGCTTTCTAGTCACTTAACCTATTCAACACAGGTGAGGTAATATTACCTCATGACACTTCACTCCTCTTACGTTTGAGGTAATATTACCCCAAGGCCCTCTCACATCGCTCTGTACGTTTTCGTATTCGAAGGAGGGGATCTTCTACTTTAGGGGCTGCAGTGGGATGGGATAGGCTTCATTATGATTTTGTCAGTGCACCAGTACGCGCCGTTTTTCCATACCTCTTATACCTGAGCCGCAATACACCAGAGAAGTTCACACTCGAAAATCCGGTTTTTTTCCTTGGTAAGTTGTTCTGCGTGATCTTTAAATGTTTCTTACTACGATTCAATTATCATTATGTCTCACAAATGTTTTAGTAGTGATTATTTAGCTTAAGAAGTGAATCAATTGAGCACAAAATCATACATTTTTGCTCGTTTTTCATCATAGCCACTGCTTAAGTTACCTCCTTTTCACAGTTATTTTTGTATATTGGCTGACTTATACTTCTACGTCTCTACAGATCGCTGAATCTGCCTCTTAGTCAGACCTGAAATTGAGGACATAAAGGTGAAAACGAAGTGCAAAAAGAAAACTGGACTTGTATTCTTCCCATAATTCAAGTAGGTGATTTGTTTTCTCTTTTCTGTTTCAATTTTAGAGGTTACTGAATTAATCCAACCAAATTTATAAATAAATTAATGTACTAAATTTATTATTTAGGCTCTTTAGACAGCGGGGTTGTATCTGAACCAATTCCTGGTTCAAGTGGCGTCCAGATCAGTAGCAGGGATCGAACGGGCACACCTTTTCCACAATGCGGTCTCAAACCCATTTCAGGTACCTGCCTCCACCCTTTCATGTTATTCGTACGGTAATTCTTTCCTAATTATCTGCTAAAAATATTGAACGACTGGAGTTTCTTCAGTGGGTCAACCTAAAACTTTCCCTTCACAGAGACACAAGCTTCAAGGCTCATTCATTTTTCATTCTCGTATCCTAAAAAAATAATTACTTATTATTTCCTTTACAGAAAATGAAATCTTGGAGACACCAGTGAAGCGGTTCAGGAAGGCAAGGGGATAAAAGATATTTCCTCTTTGACGTCACTGAACATGTAATGAAGAAGTTGATGGAAGACATAGATGCGGACGATGAGGATGATTTCACAAAGGAAATTGGGGAGATTCCAATTATTGAGGTGGAAGTTAAAAAAATCGAGCCTGATCGCTCCCCACTCGACGAATCAGGCATAGATCCATCATCTCTCCATGATTCCCTAACTTCTTTTGAAGCCCAGCATGTTTCACTGCCCGCGATGTCTCTACTGATTACAGTTTCTCCTCCACCCATTCAGCATGATGAAAACAATGTATTATTGGAACCATTCCATGATATGTCACCACCTCTGCCCTCACACTCTCCCCAGCAGCCCGGGCCTTCTGTGTCTTCTCTGCTGCCTCCAGGGCCTTCCACACCCCCTCCCATTCCTCGCTTGGCTCTCTCTGGTCGAAATTAAGTTTGTTCAGAAACCCCCCCTGATGATCCTCCAAGCTTTCAATTCAGGGGAAACAGCTCTCTGCAAGTTATTCCTGATGGAGGTGAGCCCCACAAGTTTTTTGAATTGATGTTCACTGACAAGTTTATCCAGTTGGTAGTTGAGCAGACTAACCTCTTTGCTGAGGAGGTATTTCTACGACAAGGAGGGTCAGAGAGGGCTCGAATCACCAACTGGAAGGATACATGCATGGACGAATTCAAGAAGTTTTTGGAGCTAAACTTCCTTATGAGAGTGATAAAACTGAACCGAAAATCCGATTATTGGAGTAAAAATAATAAATTCAACTTTCCATTTTTTCAATCTCAGATGGCTCGGGACAGGTGGTTTGCTTTAGAGTAGTGCTTCCACCTCGCTCCCAACCAACAGAGGAGGGCGAAGCCGAGGAGGTGGAGAGGGAAGAGACCCTAACAGACCCCCTCCATAAAATTAGGCCACTAATAGAATATTTTCATACCAGAATGGCTGAAATAATTGATCCTGGAGAAGTGGTTTGCGCGGATGAATCGATGGCTCCATGGCGGGGGCGAATCTCATTCCGTTAGTATATGCCATTGAAAAGCCATCAATATGGCTTCAAACTGTATATGTTGGCGGAACCAGATGGGTTACTTCACCGCTTCTTGGTTTATGCTGGTACTAAAGACCAGGAGGTTGGTGGATAAGGACATGCTGGAAAAGTTGTTGAAAAGCTGATGACTGGCTTCCTGGGAGAAGGAAGGGCCGGTGGAAAGGGGTTATATATTTAGATAACTTGTATAACAGCGTGGACTTGACTGCTGCCCTCCTGGATCAGAACACTTCCGTCACTGGGACACTCTGTCCAAACCGAAAGAACAATCCCAGTGATGTCATAGACAAAAGGTTGAAGAAGAGAGAAATGATCCAGATGTGGTCCTCAGAAAGGATCAACGTGGCTAAGTGGAAGGATAAGAGAGACGTGTTGACAATATCTACCGAATTTTCGGGGGATATGGTCAATGTACGCTCTCGATCTAAGATAATACAGAAGCCTCAAGTTGTTGTTCAGTACAACAAGAGAATGGGCATTGATCTGATTGATCAACATCTAGCTTATTACACCCAAGAAAGGAAATCCCTGCGATGGTATAAAAAATTGAGCTTTCATTTATTAGAGCTCTTGCTCTTGAACGCTTATTTTTTATACCGTCGCTACACCATCGCCACAAAGAAAGTTGATTTGTATTCTTTCCCCTTAGCCATAATTGACTACCTCTGTAGCAGCTCAACTCTCCCTCCACCAGAACGTTAATCTCCAGCCAATGCCCCACAACGAATCAACGTGAACCACTTTCCTAGGATTCTGGAGGTGGAAGCAGGATCAGGAACCAAAAAAAATACCGGCAGTTGAGGTGTAGAGTGTGCTGTGGTAAAAAAATAACTAAAAATGTCCAAACATACAGCAGAGGGTGTTAGGGCAATCCTGGTCTATGTCTGAAAGACTGTTTTTTGGAGTATCATGAGAAACTTGGTTTCATCTTGTAATGAATTACCTAGTTACCTTCCTATTGTGATTTTTCGATTTTTTATATTATAATGCTTTGGTATATTCTGTATTCTCCATTATTATATTAGTGTCATTGAATTCCAAAAATTATTGTTCTTGTTATGTGATATACCTAATAATTATAATTGTGTTATCTCCAATATGATGTATTGTATGTGTCACTTATAATAATTACATATTTTTCCAAATTCATTTTTCCTTCATATATCATGTAAATCTACTTATTTTCTGTAACATTAGTATATTGCACGATACATTTTGAACGAGAAATTTTGTTTCTGTAACCAGTACCTAACCGTTGTGGATCTACCTGCATGCCTTCCATAATGATAAGTTATTTTCATAGAATAACCCTGTAATCATTGTGAAAATCAGGGATGAAACAATATAACCCCATCCGTAAGGAAGAAAAACCCAGTGTTTTGCAGGTTTGCATATCCAGTTTCTCCTCCCCTACTGATGAGGTAATATTACCTCATGTGAAAAAATGTACTAAATACAAAAAATTTGAAGCAAGGGACTGTTTTAGTATAATTTAGAATTAGAATCTTAACTGCAATATGAATTTATTTTCAAAAATGACTTCAGTTGGGGAGTGTAGAGCGATAGGAAGGTCCCGCATTGAATGGGTTAAATTGTGAATTGGAACACTTGCCCCATACCAGTGGAGCATACATCCAGACAGGACGGATCAGAAATTTGTATATGAGAACCTTATTTGCCAGAGAGGTATAAGGGTTGTCGAGGAGTGGGTTTAGCTAGTTTTGTCCGATTTCTGGTTCTAACAATCAAATCAGAAATATGATTGTGGTAAGTGAGGCAGCGGTCAAGAGTAACTCCCAGATACTTGTAACTGTTTTGGGAAGAAAGAATTGAGCCATTAAAATAGATGTCGGGATCGTAGAAGTTCCTAAGAAAGGTGTACGTTAGGGTTACAGATTCAGTTGTATTGATCTTCAAGCGCCACTTGGTTCACTATTGACTCAGCTTTTCTATGTACATTATTATTATTATATTATTGCACTCCATGAGTCAAATTCAATACGTATGGCCTCTAACACCTAGCAAGAATAACTTCCCCACCATCACCTCCGCCCTTGTCATAACTCTTTAAAGGCAAAAAGAAATTACTCAAATAAACCAACATCTTTCTTAAAAACAAAAAACCGAATGTGTACCTCCAAATTAATAAAGATTCACTGCTGAGATTCACTTCTTAGATATGGAATGTGCCTGTATAAACTCCTTGTTCACTGGGCAGAGGGGTACTTACTATTTTATAGGTGTGTCTGTTACTTGTCCACTAGAAATCAGAGCAGACGTAATAATGCTAATTTATTGATTTTTCCTAATGATCTTAATTTGTTGGTTTCAGGTGAAAACAACATCATGGAAGTTAACTATAACTGGTTTTATATGTGCCTTTTGAAACATGACATTGTTCCTCTCATTGTATGACAAACTCTCGTATCATCTGCAGTTCACATTAGTTTTAATTTTTTTTAAATACCGGGGTTGTTATTTGAAATTAAAACGTTTTGTGTACTGTCCCAAGATTGTGTTTAAACCCTAAATTTCAATACCTTGTTCGACAACTATCTCTGACAGCAATAACCTGTATCACATTTCAGGTTGCAGAGGGAAAACCAAATAAGCTACTTAGCCACTGTTGGGAATTGGGTATGAATAGCCCTCCCTCAACACTGTGGATCCACAGAGTAGAGTTATTATAGCTACTAGGCACTTCTCCAAGAGCTTAATAAGAATGGCATAATGTTAGTGTACTCTTGAGCGTCATACGCTTTTTGATACCTGTTTTCAAAATAACGATTAACCAAACAACTTACCATTTCACTGTTTTATCTTTTTAAGGTAGCTCTCAAGCATTGTACCTTTTTTATATATTTGTTTATAGTTATTTTTAAATTGGTAATGAGACAGATACAGACAAACACAGACTGACACAGATACAAACACATTGCAAACTCACTGCTGAATTTCACTTCTTCAGTCAAGTGAATTGCGTATGATCCCTCGAGGGAAAGAGGTGAGTTGGCAATTTCAGTTGGAGAGATTAACCGATCCAGTGCGGATGGCATCACATGATGCCATGGTGGTTTTCGTCTCGTGTGGGTGGCATCATACGATGCCATGCCTAACAATAAGTGCGCCCCTCTCCAACCTTTCTGACCGTTAGGTTGTCCATTTTTACCTGCCTCGCATAGTTGCAAGTCCTTCAGTAACAATCTGCGAGTCACCTAACACATTATGGAGCTAAACTCATTAATAACTAAACATTATGGAAGAGTCTAGCGCAATTTTTTCATTTCCAAATCTCAAATATTCGAAGGTAAGTCAAATTTCCTTATTTCGAGTCTGTTTTTTCGATTGTTCTTGTCTAAAAGTAATATTTCAACGTGGATATTGCGTGGAATGCTAATAAATTTACAGTTAAAATAATAAACTTCAAAATCAAGAGCACGAAATTTAGATAATCGGTATATTTACCATGGAATTTCCAGTTTTCTGATTTCATATTATTTACTACCTACTTTCAGTGAAGAAGCCTGCAGTACTCCCAGTGGAAACATTTTCAGAGAAGGAGCTGGAGAAAAAAACGCGATGGAAGATAAAGGTACGCTCAATACCGTTTTTGATAAATTTACGAGAAAACAAATTGTTTTTTTTTCGGTTCTAATAAATTATAGTAGGCATGTGGATCGGATGGAGGGCATCTGATTTTAGGTCAGAAAAAATGGGCGTTTAAGAATCTGAATAAATGATCATTTGAAATTTTCGTATCCTCATTGCAAAGTACATTACTGTTGCGTCTATTGACATATTGAAACATATTCCTGAAAGAAGATTTTTATTACCGACCGTTTTACTTCCGCGATTGTGACTTCTTACGTACATACCATTTTTCAGAATGTTAGTGATTTTGGAGTACATAGTATAAGACGATACATAAATTATTTCAACTAATGGATTCATTCTATTTTCACTCGTACAGACAGCCAGCCTTCAACATCTTGGGCCAACATTGGCGGCAGCAGCAAGAGCCCAGGTAAGACCACATTTTTCAAAACCCTGAGTCATATGTTTGGCCTTCTGAGATATTTACGAATCTCCACTTGTCATATTTTTGGCCATCCACTAATGAGATATATACGACTCTCCACTTATTTACTTATAGATTTCATCAAAAAAAGGAAGTCTGATGCGAAATTATGGTATTTGTCCAATACGACAGATGCTGAAGCTGCGGAGATATTGGATGTGCTCATGTCTGATGAGGAGGCAAGCATCTCTGGGTTTTTGGGAAACGAGGGTGACCCCCCCCCCCCAGTCATAGACATATCAGGGATCCCCTTAGTATCATCTCCCAGCCCATCCCCTTCTTCACCAGCAGCATGGCCACTTCCCCCATCGCCTTCTCAATTTCAATTACCCACACCATCCCATTCAACTCTTCAAACTTATTTGAAACGTACACAGCATCTCTGCCTACTTCTCCTCCATCTGCAACTTACCCTCCCTCAGCAGCTTGCCGATCCTTCCCCTTACCCACCACTGTCCCACCTTCACCTATTGTCGTACCGCCTTGGTCCACTCCAAATAGAACATATTGGCTCAAGCACCCCCCGAACCCCAGAGCGTGAAGCTAAATTACCATTCAAAGGAAATATAGGATTGAAGCGACTCCCAAGTGGAAGTAAGCCCGAGGATTATTTCAATCTACTTTTTACTGACGAGTTATTCCAGTTGCTGGTGCGAGAGACTAATGCTTACGTTCTAGAGATTTGCGTGGATTAGGAGTAACAGAAAGATCTCACATCACTGACTGGAAACACACGTCAATCGAAGAAATGAAAAGATTTCTTGGGCTTACATTTCACATGGGAGTTGTGAAACTCAATAGAGTTCGAGACTATTATTAGAGCAAGGACAAAAATTTAGTTTCCCATTTTTTTCATCAATTATGTCAATTAGGTCCAGTTGAAGAACCCCACCCTCTTCACAAAATCGATCCCCGTATGGATTATTTCATTACTAATATGAAAGGTCTCTTGGATCCTGCAAGAGATGTTAGTATTGATGAGTTCTTGGCACCTTGGAAGGGACGGTTGTCATTCCACCAATACTTGCCTATGAAGAGCCATAAGTATGGCGTCAAGTTATACATGATGACCGACACTGATGGGTTGGTTCATCGTATTTTAGTTTACGCCGGTTCTGCTGATCCAGAAATGGGGGGGTGCATTACATGTTAAAAAAAGTTGTTTACAAGTTGATGGAATCCCTATTGGGAGATGGAAGAGCACTGTATATGGACAACTATTACAACAGTGTTGATTTGTCTGCCTCTCCCCTGGATCAGGATACCAATGTTACTGGGACTCTACATACGGGCCGCGTAAATAATCCCTCTTACGTAATTAACGAAAAACTAAAACGTGGTGAGTGGTCTTCCATAGAGGGAATCAATGTAACTAAATGGAAAGATAAGCGTGATGTTTTATTGATTACAACAGAATTTTCTGGAGATATGGTGGAATTTACAGGAAGGTGAGGATCGTCTCAGAAACCATTCCGTGTGGTTGTGTACAATAAGTCAATGGGAGGTATTGACATAGTTGACCAACCACGACTGACCCGAAGTAATACAGAAAGTAGTTCCGGGTCAGTCGTTCCAGAAGAAAGGGCGGTTTTTTAGACGATAGGGTCTGGGTTATCCCTCCCTAGTCCTACTCCGTCATATCCTGTCGGTCCTTGCAGGAATCCATAAAGGATTTTTCCTCCCTTGTAAAAAAAAAGAAAAAAGTTGACCAACACTTGGCTCATTATTAATTACCATGCAGAACAATAAAGTGGTATAAAAAATTAGCACTCCATATTTTTTAAATATTACTTTTGAATGCTTTTTTCTTGTACCGCCGATATTCTGTTGCAAATCGGCGTCTCGAGCTATACAATTTCCGTTTAGCTATAATTGATTACCTCTGCGGGAGTGTGTCAGCACCCCCACCCCCACCCATCCACTAAGAACCCCTCCAATTTTGGATACAACACACTTTCCTCGAGTTCACAGTGCTTTGGAGGAAAGGAGGAAAAAGCAACTGAGATGCTGAGTGTGCCATTCAAACAAAAAGGGGACAATGGTGAGCACGTACTGTCCAGGGTGTCCTGAAAACCCAGGGCTGTGTTTGGGGGACTGCTATCAGTCCTACTATACCAAATAAAAAATATACATAAGCATTATATGTACAGTTAACGTTATGTATGTTTTGTACTTCATGTTTATCATGTATGAGTTCATTTTGTATAATGTTAATGTTTGAAAAACAATATTTTACTGCATTTTTTCTATTACCTATTATTCACAGGAATCATTTTTACTACATTTTTTACTGAATTATTTTATATTTTAAGGATTGTTATGGACTGTACCACTTTGCTGTACATAACGTTTCAATTTTCCATTGTTATTTTCAGTCAAATAATTATGACTATCATAGCAATAAATTATTACTACTGTACATAATTGTATCATTATTTTACAGTCCTTCATTGTATCAATATTATACTCATAAATAATTATAATTATAGCAGTACAATAATGGTTTTTTTTTTAACGTTACCACCACACCACGCAAATTCGTCTAAATCTTAGGGGTTCTTGACAGTGATTTCTTTAGGCGTATTGAGGGATAGCATAACCAGTGCTACGGGCCTGCATACTCTGCCCAACCCACTGTACGAGTGGCATCAAATGATGCCCTGCGCCAAAAATTGCGCAGATGACCTGATTTCTATTTTTTCATTATTAGGGACAATAATGAGAATTTTTAAAAACTGAAATGTCAAATATTATACAGGAAAATTTTCAGGATGGGGTGTAGCATTGCTTTTTTTCCGCATCGAATGGGTTAAGGAAATTAATAATATTCCTCCCCCCAACATACTAGTTGGTAGCCACTCAATTCCCTGGAGCACAAAGGCCAAATACCTCGGAGTGATCTTCAACAGAAAGCTCAACTGGCATAGCCAAGTTCGTGCCGTTCGTGGCAAGGTCAACGGAGCCTTTACAGCTCTTAAACCCTTCTTTAATAACAGAAAGGTCTCTAAACAAACGAAAATCCGTGCCTTCAATGCCATCATCAGAAGCATAAGCACCTACGCCATTCCTGCCTGGGGAACTGCCACAGCCCTCAAACAACTTGAGGGCACTTACATGAAGGCCCTCAGAGGGGTCCTTGGTTCCCCCTGGTATATCAGAAATCGACAGCTCCAAAAGGAAGCCGGCCTCCCCTCCCTCAGCGAGGCTGCCTCGACTTACGCCCTCAACCTTCGCAACTCTGTGGCAGGTCACACCAACCCGTCCATCAGCTGCCTCACACAATATGCCCCCAACCCCCCGGACATTGTCCGTAGGCCCTGCTCCCTCATTCCACGCTAACCCCGTCCCGCCCTCCCCGCATCGCACATGCGCATGAGTCCCCCTGCATCTGGAGGCTGGCCTCCCATCCTTCTGGTTTAGAACCTCAGGGTTGGCAACCGCGGGGGAGGGGTTTTAGTCGGTAAACATCCGACACTACCCATTTGGGTGTCTTTTGAAGATTTCCCCTCCCCGGAAGCGTCCAAAAAAAAAAAAAAAAGGACATTCATGCATTCCTTCTTCCGACTTCAAGGAGCCAACATCAACTGACCAGAGACTACACTTGAAGACTGCGCCAGCGGAGACGACGAGTCCCTAACCTCAAGGAGTCACTGCTCGACTGAGCCTTCGACTCAACCGAGTCCCTCAACCGACTCAGCAGGAGAAGGAGCGCCGACTCAACCGAGTCCCTCACCGTGAGAAGCTACAGCTCAACCGAGCCCTTCGACCCACGCTCCGACGCCTGAGGAACTCGTCCCTCGCCGTGAGGACCTACCGCTCGACCAAGCCCTCCAACCTACGCTCCGACTCAACCGAGTCCCTCACCTCGCGTCTGCAAGTCTGCAAGAGAAGGAGCACCGACTCAACTGAGTCCCTCACCGTGAGGAGCTACAGCTCGACCGAGCCCTCCGACTCAATAGAGTCCCTCGCCATGAGGAGCTACAGCTCAACCGAGCCCTTCGACCCACACTCCGACGCCTGAGGAACTCGTCCCTCGCTGTGAGGACCTACCGCTCGACCGAGCCCTCCGACCTACGCTCCGACTCAACCGAGTCCCTCACCTCGCGTCTGCAAGAGAAGGAGCACCGACTCAACTGAGTCCCTCACCGTGAGGAGCTACAGCTCAACCGAGCTCTTTGACCTACGCTCCGACGCCTGAGGAACTCGTCCCTCGCCGTGAGGATCTACCGCTTGACCGAGCCCTTCTACCTATGCTCCGACTCAACCGAGCCCTCACCTCGCGTCTGCAGGAGAAGGAGCACCGACTCAACTGAGTCCCTCGCTGTGAGGAGCTACAGCTCAACCGAGCTCTTTGACCTACGCTCCGACGCCTGAGGAACTCGTCCCTCGCGGCTGCAGGAGAAGGAGCGCCGACTCAATTGAGTCCCTTGCCGTGAGGCACCACTGTTCAGCCGAGCCCTTTGACCAACACTTCGACGCCCGAGGAACTCGTCCCTCGCCTCACACTTTGCCAACCGGCAGAGACAGTACCAACAAGACTTTCGTCGGCCCTTTTTAAGGCCACACCCTTGAAAAGGGGACCCCGACATCGTCCATTGATAATCGCTCTCCAACTCATTCAACTTGCGTAGTATGTAAACAACCGCACCGCCTACTCGATTGGGAGAAGTTCCAAGAAGCTTCCGCTCCACAGCGTTTGCAATTCTTTCAATCATCGAAGGGCTGCAGGGATTGTTTGTCTACCGATCATGAGGTTTGCACTTCTAAGTGGAATTGTCGATTTTGTAAAAAAAAAGACACCATAGACTTTTGCACCAACCTTCAGATCGAATAAGTGTACATTATAATACTAACGAGGCTCCAAGAGAAAACACGTCTGGTTTCAGTTCAGCCTATCAATCCAGCGTTATCGTGAACTCCATTCCGAAGTGTAGCTCAAACGTATTGTTAGGAACCATCATGGCTGAAGCCGAGGACATAGTAGGTCAAACACACAAAATTAGGTTGCTATTGGACAGTGGAAGCCAGAATTCTTTCGTCACCCAGAGTTTGGCTCGAAAATTAGGGTTCATCTATAGGAGGGTCACCGTTCAACAAAATTTATTGCCAGACTTCGTGTGTTATCAGAGCGAGAGATCTACGATAAATTCGCTGGTTACTCGCAAGATCACTGACAACCTTCCAAATTTTCCATTACCCATGTCATTACGAGACGGCTATTTCAACTATCCTTCAGCAGATTTTCATACGCCTGACTCTATCGATATGTTGGTAGGGTGTGATTGGGTAGTAGAAATGTTAGCGTCTTTTATGGGATGAGTTGACGCTCTCGAAACGTCCGAATCAATGAGTCTTTTCTCGTTATCAGTTGAAGAGTCCGATTTAGGAAATCAGCTTCGGCGGTTTTGGGAGCTGGAAGCCATTCCCTCTGAGCACTCACCGATCAGCGGCCCTGATGAAGTGTGTGAGGAACACTTCGTCTCTACTCATACTCGTGATGATAAGGGAATGTACGTCGTGCGTTTGCCCTTCATTGATCCCACAGCTAGTATTGTCCCTTGCCGCTCTCTTTGTTTGAACCGGCTATTTAACCTTGAGAGCAAGCTGAATCATAATTTCGCCTTGAAGGAACAGTACTTGAAATTTATGGAGGAATATGTAACATTGGGTCACATGTCACTCGCTCTCTAAGTGATCCCTTATCATGCTATCTTTAAGGAAGACCGCTCTCAGATTAAATTACGTGTGGTGTTCGATGGCAGTTCGAAAACCGGCGCTCTGTCTCTCAATGAAAATTTGTTGACAGGACCGAAGCTGCAGACGGACATAAAAGATGTTCTGCTCCGTTTCCGAGTGCACGAAGTAGTGTTTGTAGCTGATATCATCAAAATGTACTGACAAATATGGATTCATTCTGACGATAGGCCAACATATTTTATGGAGGTTCAATTCATCTCAGATTGTAGAAACATACGAACTAAATACTGTTACCTATGGGCCCACATGCGCTTCGTTCGAGGCATTGAGTCCTGAAACAATTGGCGTCTGATGAAGGTGAGCATTACCCTGACCCAGCCGCTCATTTAAATAGAGACACCGATGTTGACGATGTTGTGACAGGTGCCGATTCAGAACTGCAACGGCAATTTATAGGACTGTTGGGGAATGACGGGTTCGAATTAAGCAAATGCAGTCTACCTGCGACGAATTCTTTCTCTTATCGTATAAACCCTCCAGTCCTCCACTACACCAAACGAATGTTGTTGTCTAACAAAAGCTATTCATTTAGAAGCTGTCACTGATTTATCTACTTTGGCCTTCTTATCACGTTTTACCAGTCGTCGAGGACTACCAGAAGCGATATACAGTGACTATGGGCTGTTGGAACCATTTAAAAGAGCTTCGTAATTGGTTCCAGACGCAGCGCATGAAGGACAGCATCTTACAATTCTGCTCTGTACAAAGGATCATGCACTGTGTATTGTGAGGGGCTGGCGGCCTCAGCGTACTTGGATTTCATCACCTATGGACCTCAAGGTTGTGTTGCGTTTTGTGAGAGAATGGTGGGGAGTACACGGGAGCTAAGGATGGAAGTGGAATGACACGAGGTGACTCATGTACACCCACACAATATGCCCGTTTGTGGCCATCCAAGTTACATCAAAGTAGGAAAAAAAAAACTTTCCATTTTTTGTTCACTTCATAGGGGAACAGTAAGTAAAGAATGCAAGTACTCACGGGATGAAAAGCGCGAAGGTGGGTGAGAAAACATGTTAGGGATATAAGCTGCTGAAAGTCTACTTTTTGTTCGGTTGAGATCGTCAAACTTCGGTTTAAGCCCGAACTTGCTCGTCAACGGTCCCGAAGGCACAACTGCGAGTTGGAAGAGCGTAGGAAACTATTTTTGAGCAGTTCCCGCTTACGTTCTCTGGTTGTCTATTAGTTGTTTATCGCAGTTGAGCGCAGTCACTTCGACGGTTGCTGGACAATTTGGAATTTGAACCACTTATTAGATTCTTCATTGAGGTAATTATTTGAATTTGACTGTTGGTTACTCGCTTAGGTATTCGGCGGAAGAAGTCTTCGCGAAATATAGTTGTCGTGTGATAAAACGGTTTAGTTCACATTTACGTGTTGGTACTTTGCCCGGTACCGACTAAACACGACGTTGAAACTTACATTGAGCTGCTTCGTTTCGTTTGATTTCCAGGTCTCATGATGGTTGAGCCGAGCACATCGACGGCGTGTGTTGTATTTGGCGGAGACACTAGCTTCATCGTAGAGTCTAACGATGTCATCAAGTTCAAATTGGGTATGCGAAACCCAAATAACGTATTTATACGTTCTTCGAGGTTATTTTGTACACGTGCTAACCGCATTTCCATCATCACGCTGCCACTTGTTGCGTAGTAGCCGTCGTGACTGCATCAAATATCTTACCTTCCCCTCGACCTTTTTACCACTTGTAAAATTGCTTCATATTTTACGTTTTGCAATCGCGACCGATCTCAGCAATGTGCAGCCGTAAAACCAAAACTCGTTCGTTACATTCTCTTCAGAAGAAGTCACGTTGACTGGGAAGATGAAAGTAATTACTAAGGGTCGTGGTGCAAAGGCAGTAATAAAATATGAAGTTTCTCAATCCGCAATCCTAGTGAGTAAAAATAGCCAATGTTCAATGTGCCACCAGAAAAATTAAGTCCAGTGGGCGGCAGCTTCGTTTGTCAAACTGGAACATCTCAACCCCTCACCCATGATTCATAGGCTTACTGCTCTTAGTCTTACTGTTTCATATTCTTATGCTGATGTGTGTTTATCATAGGAATTGCGAGTATAAGACCGAATGTCCTTTAAGGAGTATTAGTAGCCCTCGCTTTAATTTTGAGATGACTTAGGCTGTAAGTCGCCCCTCGACTGAATTTTTCGTAATCATGTACACTGATGAGCAGTTGCGCCCTTACTTCTAATTCAACTCTTCTAAGTTTAAAATAAATTAAAACGCTTCAAAAAGGTGTAATACGCTTAGGTTATCTAATATATTAGTTTTAACTCATTGTATCTATCTTGAATGTCTAACGTCCATGCATCCCAACAATAAAATTAGCTGTGGATTTTTTTCGTATCTGTGAATGCTTCAATAGTATAGTTAGGAAAGGTTAAAAAAAAATTTTAAAAGAAGAGAACAGCAGCTGTTGTCATGCTGCAACCAATGTGTTTATTACTGATACAAATTGAAAATGACAAGATCTATTACTATATTTATTCAATTTGACAAGAGAGTTGCACAGTTTTTCAATCATCCAACAAGTAAAATTAGAATAAATTATATGGACGATATTATTGGTAATATGTACCTGAGCTAAGTATAGTCTCGAGAACACATCAGATCACTGAAAACAAACGTGTCCATTTAATTGTGAAGTATTGCTGATGTTTATTTGAGAATTTTTTTTACACCGACTCATTTCAGTCCGTGTAAATTGTTCGTACTTGGGAGTGCTTCTGAACTGCTCTTCTAACTAATTTGACTCGTGGATAGTGTCTGTTTGCTCCATTCTCTAGCAGTTGAGCAATTAGATTTATTGCCTGTTGAAATTAATTGTTGATTTATTATTCGTTTCCAGTGAGAACTGTGGATGACATAAATGGCCTCGAAACGTTCAAACCGGCTTTATCTCATCAAATTTTTGGTGACAGGTAAGTAACATTTCTGTTATTTCATAACTTCTATTTCTCTCAACTGTAGGCCTAGTGAACATGGCTAATCAAGATACATAAATTGTGACCTCCCTTATGAGAAGAATATGGTGAACTCAATCCAATGAAAAGGGTATCAACTTGAACCACTGTCTCAGATTCCTCCATAGTGTGTCACTAAAATTAAAGAATTCGACTATTGCTTTCTGACAGGCTGCTATGGCTTGTTATCACCAGTTTTGAAGACAAAATAAACAACTCACTTTCAATAGGACTAACTTGATGCAAAAGTTCACATAATTATTACTTGTTTTATAGTGAACAGTTGCGACTTAGCATTTTATTACTGTATTATATGCCACACTGATTCATTCTTCCCTCTTATAGTGAGAAAATATACGGTTACAAGAATTTGGAAATATCCATATTTTATTCAGCTGCCAACCTTAACATATATGTTAAAATTCAACATGGCGAAACTGCTTCTACCTGTATGGTGAGTGCCTTCTAAAAAAATCAGCGTATATTTTAGGACATCATTCCACGATCATAAAGTGCTTGTTATGTGTCAGTACAATTGTGCTGACTGACTTCTATTAAAGGCACTGGGCAATCGTAGTCTAGTGGTTAAGACATTGGTTCATAATTCTCTACATAAGTCGGGGATTGTGAATTGGAGCTCCGGCACGATTGCCGTAAGTTTTGCCTGAGTCAGCAGCTCTTCGAAAGCATCTCCAAAATACCTCAGTACAATTGGCGCCCAACTACTGGTCGAACTTCTTCATTCCAAGTAAAAGAAGAGGCCCAGAGAGATATAATGAGACGAATTCTCGGGTCTTCTGGGATTCGCTGAAAGTTCCAGCGCGGAAATAAAATGGGCGACGCCCCTACTACAATGTGAAAGAAAAGACTTTCCTTGTAGCCCCCTCGTTTCTCGAATCAAAGATCAGATTTTCCGGGGATTCGCTCAACTCTCAACTAATTTGTTCCTCAAAAGAGTCCACTCCAGGATCAGCGGCTAAAGACGACGGGGGAGGTGTGCTGACTGACTCCTATTAAAGGCACTGGGCGATCGTAGCCTAGTGGTTAAAACATTGTTCATAATTCTCGACATAAGTCCTCGACTGTCGTAATTTTTGCCTGACTCAGCAGCTCTTCAAAAGCATCTCCAAAATACCTCAGTACACAATACTATATCAAGCTTTATTTAACTCTCCTTGTAGTGGTTGATGGTAGCTGACTAGTAGCTGTGACAAGGTCTAACAGTTTTAAATAGTTGATTGAGCTGTAGAAATATAATAGGAGTCGTCTTCGTTGGAATCTGAAGTGGACCAGTATATTTTCAATGCTCAACTGCGATAATAGGAGTTGAAATGTTCATTTTAACCATTTTGCTGATACCTTACACTCCTATGTGGGCGTAATCTTGTCTATCATTTTGCTTGCTTCTTCCATCTACCAGAAGTGGGTGGGAACCAGTGTTCTTGTGCATGGTCCAATTCCTTCTATCAACTTCCAATAACTATACCATAATTGTCATCCCTTGATATTACACTATTCTGGGAATGGGACTGCTTACCTTCGATCCTGTTCGTTGGTCATTCTTTCAGAGCTATCTTTTCTTTTTTTAACCAGTATTATAATTAATTTAATGTTATCATTTTGTATTCATTACTCCTAAATTGTGAGTGGGTACGATGAATGTGATTGATTGAGCGTCACACAGTCTCAATATTCTCTCAACAAACGGGGTTTATGTTTGTAAACAGCCTTGTTTGGGGAGCAGGGTTTTCAGTGACGGACAGAGTGGTCTCCAGACAGAGTGGTTTCTGGCAAATCCTAGTCACAACAAAGCCAATGGTAGCTACTGGTCCAACATTGTCTTATGGAGCAGGAAATCTTGTTTAGCCGCCCACTTTGATAGGAAGATTGAAATAAAGGTCAAGAGTAGGATAGTAGGTGAAGGGGGTAGTTAGGGCTTGGAACCAGTAGCATCTAGCCATTGCGTATTAGCAGCCAAACGTTGATTAAATAATGAAAGAAATCCCTGTGTGGGATGTTCAGTGTATTGGTGGTAATGTCAAATTGAACTTAAACCCACATTTCAATTTCAGCCGGAAAATATTGAACAAGTAATTAGCGATGCATACAAAACACCCTTCACAACTCAATTAGCGGCATTCGAGCAGCAGTTGAACCTTGAAAGAAACTTCAAGCCCCATGGAGAGATACTGAAATCTTTTAAATGTAAGTTTAATCAGTTTTTAATTAATGAGTTTTCATGTTGATTGGTTTAATGTAGATTAATGCACTGATGAGTGAATCATGGTAGTCGATGCCTTTTTTTCTGCACGTTATGTGCAGGATGAGACGCATTACAATACAGGGGGTGTAAAAACCAGTTAGTAAGAACTAAAGTTGTCTGAACCTTCGCACTCACCTGGAGGGCACAAGACAATTCGACCTAGTGTCATGAATTATCAGCTTTTAGAACAACGATTGCTTCATCATGCGGTTATTTCATTACCAGTGCATTATACTTTGTCCAGGTTCCACCACGTCAGGCTGCTATGAAATCTACCGTTGTACATCTCTAACTCCTGGTTGGTTGCAGTACCATGAGAGACTGCAAACATTCTTATTGTGGTTTGTTGATGCAGCAAGCTACATCATAATTGATGACAGTTGGAAGTTTTTTACATTGTAAGTTTTTTTTTCTTTATATTCTTTAATAATTCAATATAAGTGAACAACATTTACCCACATAGCAGACAAATATCAAACAAAAATTCTACAAACTTTGCCAAAACTGCAAATTGTCGCGATCGCGAACAACTGGACTTTATACATGGCCAAGTCTTCCCTAAAGGAGAATTTGACCTGTTGGTTCAAGATCTTACTCCTCCCCTTACTATGGTTCAAGTTAACAAATACCTAACTGTTTTCTCATGCATGGGCTGTGCACGATGAAATATGCTCATTGATTTGAGGGCCAGTATGAGAGACGAAGGTGAGGGCTGGTAAATTCTAGGACTTCCAGACATTAGCTTGTTATGTGACAGTTTTGACATTCCTTGGCTGTATGAAGTAGGCAGGAAAGTTACGTAATTGGTTGAAAAAAAAAGTTGGGGTTCTCTTGAATTCTTTATGTTTTAAGGCCTACTGAGTCTGAAGAATACGATTTGGGAAAATGGTATGTGTGTTTATGACGTATGATTGAGAGAAAATGGCTGGATCAAATCAGTCTTAACTTTATGTCTAGCCTGCAAGTTACCACGAGACGCCAAAATAAGGGAACGACCGATATATCTGCCGAAAATTCACCGCGGTCAGCTAAGTGGTTGACAGTCTAATTTTTTTTTCTCAAAAACCGCTGTAATGTGGGAAAATTACAAGAGTAGCCCAATAAATAATCTTCGCTCAAATGTTACCTGAATCTTCAGAAAAATGGCAGTGGCATTCTTATATAGTGCCGATATGGTGAGCATTTAATAACGCTCATAGGATATACAGGAGCTACTCCAGAAATGACGGAACTCCAACCACCGCTTCTGCAATATCATTTCTAAATGTTTGTAACTAATTATTCCATAACAGTGAACACGATTCTTCCCAAACAAACCACATAGACAGTATTTCAAATCGCCTTGCACTGATTGTTCAATAAACATGAAGTAGGTGCAGCGCAATAAATTCTGAAACCTTTAGAGGTCACCAGTTTCCATATTGAAAGTTGTTACAAACAGAATGAAGAACGTATTTGGTTAGTTGCTAGTCATGCAAATAGTTTAATGCACCTGGGGCTGAAAAAAGTTACGTGGTGCAACGCACTTTTTTTTCTTTTCTTTCTACTTACTAAGGTTAAAACTCAAATTTTTCAAGGTTAGAACACTTCTGAAATCCGTGTTGTGTAGAGATGTGCAGATATTTTATATTTATATATGATCTTTATAATCTACTATTAAAATTCTTGAAAACTGGGCCTGCATATCAAATATATTGAAAGTTTTTCTTTATCCTCTTTGTAGTTTCGTATAATGCAATGCGCTATCATTCTTCACTAGCTATTATATCGTATTAATGTGAAATCCTTTGTTAATGCATGGGTTGGTGTTTTTTAGGTATGAAAAGTATGTTTCAGAGCTCACAGGGGACACACAGTATGCTATAATTGGCTATGCTACTGTATATGAATACTATGCATACCCGTGTAATATCCGTCCTCGAATTAGCCAAATGTTGGTTCTCCCTCCGTTTCAAAAGAAAGGCTTGGGCTCCGTTTTTTTACACTCAATCTTTGAATTCTATTCCAATGTCGTCGAAGTCCAGGATATAACAGGTTAGTTCAAGTTTAATATACTGGTTCACATAAACTAAACTAGTACTGTGACTAGTTCTTACTTGTAATTGTTTAATGATTGTCTGCTGCAGGCACATTTTAAGAGTCTTTGAGGTTCAATCAATGTGTGTCTCTTGACTTCTATTAAAACACCCTTTGACATAGTTTATTAAATCAGAACCAATAATTGTTGCTATAGCCAATGTTGAATTTCTTATTGCAAATAAACTTCTCACAGCGAAAGATGTGCCTGTTGATGTTCATAAACAGCTGTGTAAGAATCATCTGTTGTGCCTGTTGATGTTCATAAACAGCTGTGCAAGAATCATGTGTTGTATCTGAAAACGCCCATGAATGGTGATGTGTGTTTGAAGATCAGAGAGGCACGCTTGATGAGGAGCGCTTGTTATCGGACAGTGTCGTGCGAAAGATTGGAGAAGTAGCGCGCTGAATACTGTCGTCACTTGATGAACGCAGAGCTTGATTTACGGGATGTCCAGATCATCTGTACCGTCTGACTCCCATTGGAGGATCCCAGTGATTGTAGTCTAGGAGGGAAGATGATTCGTATTCTGAGGTAGCAGTTTCAGAAGTTCGAAACTTCAACACACTCCTTCGTTCCAACAAAAAGTAGAGGGCCAAAGAGCAAAAATTAATTTAAACTCGTCGAGAAAATGAGACGAATCTCGAGTCACAGATTCACTCCCATGGTGCGAAGTTCCTGCGAAAGGTTATGTAAGAAAAGCAGAAATAATTTGGTGTTAAGTGTCTTTGGAAAGAGTTTGAGAGGACTTTGATCAGTCGAATTCAATGAGACTCAATCAATAAGTCAAACACTTTCACCAACTGATTTCTCTAAGACATGAAGTATACCAATATAACAGTAATGCGCGCATTTTTGCTGTTTAAAACTGTTTTTTTATTTATGTTACTAATTAAAGAATCTAGTTAGTTTTGAAATCATAATTTAATTGTTCTGCTGCATTGTTTGCATTGGCTGTATTTTATACAGTACAAAAAAGGTTTTAAATTTCCAAATGATTTGATTCTAATACAGTTGAAGATCCCTCCGTAGAATTTCAACAGTGTCGTGATTATGTAGACTGCTTAAATTGCAAGGGCCTCAATTCATTTTCGAAAGAAAAACTTATGGAGGGTTACTCAGAGAACCAAGCAAACGAAGCACGAGTACACTATAAAATAAACCAAGTAAGCTATTTGTCCGTTTTATTAATTTGTTTGAGTGCATTTTTGTTATTATACAATGAAGTTGTATGGCTCCTAATCTATTATGTAGTATAAATGTGCGCGTGATGCATCCTTCAAATTGCCTTACCTCTTGTAAAGTGAACGTTTTATGATTATATAAACCATTCACAAAGGTTTCTCCCCACCCTGGTGAACCGAGGCGATTATTGCTAGGGAGCTCACTTTCTTCGAATTCTAATGGAAACTGCTGTACCGAGATTTAGTAAAATGAGAGAGGGCAGAATATCCAGTCATCCATATAAGAGTTGATACCAATTTCAGGTTGAAGCACACATTGAGCAATACCTCAATAGTATTCGTGATAAATCACCACTCAGTCTTCATGTAACAGCTTTGTAATCCTTGTGACTCAACTAGTTCACAAACTCTTCGTCCTTGTTGCCACAACCCCCAAGCATGAATTGCCATCACCCTTTTGACAGCCGTGCCAACTGTTTCCCTGAAAAGCCTGAATGGGGGAGGTTTTTCACATTTTCCTTGAAAATGGGTCAACAGATTTTGATTAAACTTACAAAGTATCATCTCCTAGTTAGTTCCCAACTTTTCTTCTCCTTAAATATGTCTGGAAATCGGGCGAATGGAGACATAAGCCCACTGTTCGTTAAACTAACAGAATGTGCACACATAGTTAATGTCTTCATATCGTTATCAATACATGTTCCTGTGACAGTCCATTGAACAAACAAAAAACCCTGCAAATTATTACACAACGGTTTATTATTCAGATAATCAGCTTGACCTAGCATTAATGCTCTGAGATCCATCCTGTTCGATTCAGCATCGAAAAATATCATAATGAAACCCAAAAAAAGGTCGAAAAGAACTGAATCGTAATATTAAAAAAAAAACAAAAAAAAACGAAAGTATCTAGAAAAAACTGAATTTTAATATGAAAACATGCATGCTAAATACTAATATCAAAATGTAACCAAAAATCTATGAAAAAAAAACAAAATGAGAATGAAACGAAAGAATCTGAAAAAATTAAATCGTATTAAAACCAAAACGTCGGGGAAATTGGAACGGGGGCGCTCGAAGCAAACCCGTGGGGAGTCGAGTGTTGGGGGGGAAGCGAGCGGGAGGTGCGCTGCTCGCTCGCCTCGAGAGCGGTTGGTTTTTTAAAGAGACGGGCGGGGCGGAGGGAATTCAAACGACGAAACGCTTGTAGCTCCCGCGTTGTACTGCGTTTCGTTAATTTTTTTAACCGTTTTTTGCCCATTACAACCACGGGCTTCGTCCGATCGGATTGCCGAGATGGCGGGCACAACTAGATACCAAATCGGATTTTGGGGCTAAAGAACGAATTTTTTAGACCACGTTAAAGGCACAAAACGGCCCGGACGGACATTGCAAATTTGGAATCTCCATGTCTTGAAACGTAAAGTATCAAATTTTGAGGGGGGGTTGTAAAAAATTTTTCGTGACCGAAAACATAGGGTTATTATTCAGAATGAATAATAAACCAAAACAAGACTTGTTGAAAACGTTTGTTTGAACATAGTCATAATTTCCTGAGTTACTGCTTCACTAGACTTGATCTATCTTACAGAGTGTCTCCTAGCAACCTATACCCTTATTTTGTCCTGCATTATTTCTGTATCTATCGGTTGAACAGAAATATAAGCCATGAGAGCTCAGAAAATAAGATTTTTCTAACATTATTTTTTCTTTTTTTTTCTATTTTCTCCAAAACTGTTCCAACGATCTTGATCAAATTTACGAGTACTATGAACTAGTACCTACATACTGTACTCTACAAATGTTAGCATAAAAGTCGATACAGCACCTGTACATGTAGTAGATCGTCGAATTTACAAGAGGTTGGGCATAGTACGCACCAGAAAGTTTTCAATTTTTTTTATTTTCTTGCAATTACCTACATAGCTGCGTGCTGATTGATTTCTAAAAGTTGCCCTGTAGATTAATGTGTTTATTTGTTTATAGAAACAAGCTAGAAGAGTTTATGAAATACTTCGTTTATTTTATACTGATCGCGATGGCCCAGAATTTACTGATTTTCGCCTCTGTGTAAAGAAGAGATTGAACGCACAATTTCAGGTACTTTGATATTTGGACTACATCGTCACCTAATGACAATCAATTATTTCGTTGAGCCATTGTTATTTATTGTACAATTTTGGTAGCATTTAACAAAAACAGATATGCAGCATCCAGCTGTTTGTCGTGAATGTGTATTGGGGACTATAACAAATTGAAATCTATTCTAAATCAAGTAGCTGTACGACAATTTTCTTGCATATTGTCTCTTTTTATGATTCATTCAAAAGTTGATTTACGGTGTTTTCATCCAATTTATTAGTGCTAGTACTTGATTGGTGATGCTATTAGACAAGCAATGAAAGATTGAAGTCAGATAATGATAATCCGAATTGCTTCTATTACGTTAAACCAATTGAATTTAAAAAAAACTAAAAGCGCTCTGTTACAACTGAAAAAGCTTTTCAAATTAAATATGCAAATGTTGCTAGAGAATAAAAGGGCCATTTGTTATTTATGAGGAAAGAACGGGTGAACACCCCCATTTTCTGTACATTTCGGCATAGAAAAACCCATTGTAGTGCACATTCGATGAATTCATTTGTGTAAAGCTTTTAGCTTCTATTCACCCAACTTCTGCATTTTTGGTTTCACAGAGGCAAGCAGTAATGAACAAACTCGACAAATCTGCTGGAATCACTGATGAGGATAGGAAGGCGAAGTTGAACATTTTGTTCGACGAACTATTAATCGAGTATCTTGAAGTCGTTGAGAAGCTGGAAAAATATAAAAAACTACCGGTGGATGACTGTTAGACCTGTTGATGTATGATCGATTATTGTACAATTGTATTACTTTCCTTGGCTCTACGTAGTTTGGCAGGAATTTCTATAACCAGCCATAAAAAAATGTTGAGTTCCTTTCAGTTCATGCCAAGGGCTTCCGAGTCTAAAAATTCCCCGTTGTCAATTCATTATTGTGTTACAAGTTTCGGACTTTACAAAACTATTAAAACTCAGTGATATACAACATGTAACGTATTCAAATATTTCATTGGACGTGCATTTTTGCATCCCTAGTCGGTTATTTTGTTCATTTCCAACAGTCTGTGTGTATGTGAACACGATTGAGGGAAAATGGCTCAAACTTGATATTAAGCCTGCAGGTCAACACCATAGTAAGGGTATCACCAAAATAACGCCACATACCCCATAAAATACATAAGAAAATGACGAGAGCTGCTAAGTATACCATCGAACATTTCAAAGAAACCCGGTTTTAGTTTTTTGGTTTATTATTCATTCTGAATAATAACCCTATGTTTTCGGTCACGAACAATTTTTTACAACCCCCTTCCCCCTCCTCAAAATTTGATACTTTACGTTTCAAGACATGGGGATTCCAAATCTGCAATGTCCTTCCCCCGTCTGGGCCGTTTCGTGCCTTTAACGTGGTCTAAAAAAATCGTTCATTCGCACAAAATCCCATTTAGTAATAAAGATAATAGGACTTGTGTCTGTAACGTGGTCTAAAAAAATTCGTACTTTCCCACAAAAATCCCATTTGGTATCTAGTTGTGCCCGCCATCTCAGCAATCCGATCGGACGAAGCCCATGGTTGCTATGGACAAAAAATGGTTTAAAAAATTCACAAAACAGTATAATCGCCAATACGCCGTTTCGCCAATATCGTTTTCAAGGTATTTTTACGTCCTGGGTCGAATGGAATGAGTATCAGACGTGTTCAACTGCGTATAGGGAAATTACAGTAATCATTAGAGTCAAATAATTGAAAGAACTCGCGGGAGCGGAAGTAAACATTTCGTCATTAGTACTCCCTCCCTCCTGTCTCATCAAAACCACCCACCCGCTCGACTCGCAACGTGCCAATTGCCGAGGGTTCGAGGTTCCCCGTCGCAATTTGCCCGACTGGCAGAGGAAGGTGAGGGCCACTTCATCCGCACCATAAACGTAATCCTTCGCAGAAAAATCGAATTGACAGCCTTATAAATCAACTTTGATTTGAACTCAAATCAAATGTCATGGCATAAGTAAGAGGAACTCAATCAATTCTGAAACCTTAACACGTTCACTGCGGATGTCGACACGTAGTCGACAAATGAGACCCCTTCCCCCCGGCGGACGTCGACTACCTGTCGACATCTCCCATCCCTTATTTAGATCAACCTCAAAGTTGCCGCGAAGAAAATCGGTTTTGAACAATAATCGCCGCAGTGAACGTGTTAAGCATCACCGATTTCTTCGTAGAACGTTGTTACAAACTGAATGAGAAACAAGTGTCATGAGTTTGTGGAGTGATAGAAGTTTCTGAAAGCATGTGGGGCCAAGGAAAGTGGTGTGACGTAAAACACCAGTTAATTTATTGAGTGTATATAGAATTTGGTGTTATACTTATAGTTCCAGCCCCGACATAAATAGAATCGCAGAATTTTTGTCTGAGGGTGCAGGTCATTACACGAAGAAGGAAAAAAAACGAAAACGATCCTAGTTGTATTCAACAAAACAGCTCGTCGGTAGTCCAATAAACTATTACGACGAGGGTTCAGTGTAGATAATGAAAGAATTAGAACCAACTCATTCTTGAATTGCTCACAGCTTTTGGCTCTGACTTGTTTCACATCACAGTCTCTATATATACGGTGCGGGAAGCATGAACCTTTACAATCAACGAACAAAAACCATGCCTGAAGTTCACTGGACTTCATGCAATTTTAGTTATTTCCACAAAGATTATAACTAGTGCCAACTGAATAAATTCTGACATTTCATGCCCTAACTTTTTTTTTTTTTTTCATTTCTTAGCTCGATATTAGTATGGTTGATGATTATTGCAATATGTAATTCTATCTGGGTCTCATCTACTTTCACGCTTTATGAATATCAAAAAAACTTGTGGCGCTGCTGTTAGTTGAGATTTTGAGAATTTCCTGTAATATAATCGCTGGAACTGAATGAAAAAGTATTTTCAGGATCTGATTGGTACAATATAATTAATATAAAAATATCAATCAACAGGGTGGAAGGAATCATTCTCTAATTTGCGTAGGATAAGATTTTTTGTTTGGTGAGTCGCAAGTGCTGCTTACGTTGGTTTCTTTATAAATGCTGCTCAATTGTATTTAGCATTCTCACTAAAGGGAGAGCCAGCAATAGGTGCCTCTAGATCCACCTATAAGTGATCGGAGAGCAACACTGACTTGAAAACAAGCATCTGGTGACTAGGCTTAGCCTGGGTATTGCTGATGAGCTTCCACGGCTTAGCTGGAAATCTTGTGACAGTGATTGGCTTTTCTCTCCCCTTCCCATTTCTCCGTGGTTTCAATCCCAGAGCATTAGAGGGGCCCCACGACAACCCTTGTTGATCTTAGATAGGCTAATATTTTGATTGTCTATCAGGCTTGGTATATACTCACATTCCAACTTCAAGCTCCCCTACTTAACAGTTCGATAGGAAACCTCAAATGCTCTACTATTATAATCGATTGTAATCTTGTGAACCTAATATTGTGGTTCCTTGAAAGCATATTATCATTCTGCTTCTACCCCATCCCCTATCTTCTGTTCCACATCAATGAGGAGAGATACGTGAGGTTCCTGCACTCCATAGTTGAGATAAAGTTGTTCCAATTTTTTAATTTTTTTTGTTACAATTAATTATAAAATTTTTACAATTTTATGCCAATAAGTAACAAAAGGTTATTGCGGTATCAACTGCTACTGCGGTAGACTAGGATTATGTACTTCAATCACCTGTGATTGAGGGTTTTCTAAATCTTCTGTGAAGTGCTGCATAACCTTCAATATCATGCAAAAAGGTCCTCATTTTTCCAGAAAAGGGGCGACAGATTAGTTTGTTTCGAGTAATATTAATCTTTGTAGCATCATGAAAGACAACTTGTCGCAGAGCTAACGATGGCAGGCTGAGGTTTTTGTGATACAGGTGTCATGAAACGCTTAATATTGGTTCCTCAGCTTTCTGTAAAAGTCCAAATTTTAAAATACCGATTATTTGTATGCTCGCAGGCTCATATAATGTGTTTAATTCGTACAATCCCCCAGAAGTATAGCAGAGCTGATCCCTGGACTATCAAATGTGAGTAGTGTGGTGGTTGGCAATCTACAACTTTTCTTAGACATTCTTGGTGTGTAGAACAGAGAAACAAACGTGCTCCAATCCAAATTGGGGCATTGATACCTATGATCACATAGCTAATTCTCATTTTAATTATCTCTTATTACATAAGATAATTTGAATTGGTTGTGCAGGTAGTGATGTGTTATTCATTTGAAAAAGTATAACTTCGTTGCAGCTAATCAGATCATGTCTTATATTTTTGAATTTACAGTTACTGTCATTAAGTAAACCAGCAGAAGAGGTCGATTGGGTTCAACACGTAGTTCCACTGCTTTCTTATATCATGGCTTGTTGAGTTGACCGTTTGTGCTTCTCATTTTCAAAATTCTTTTTCTAGTAATGATTTTAATAAAGTTTTTTTCGAATGTTTATTGTTTCTCAAATTTGAGGTGCCCCTCACTCTGTGCTGTGCGTATGTCAGGTCTCCAACAAAAGTGTCCAAAGCTGTCTTCCATGTTGTACGACTAACAATGTTTCCATTGAAACTGCCAAAGTTGGTAGATTCGTTTAAAAGAAAATTAAATGAATGACAACAACTCCAATAAAATTGTAGTTTAATGAAATAGATCTCAGCTATCCTGAAGGGCCGTTTATAAATTGAAAAATAAACGAGCCTTACACAGAAAATCAAGTCGTTTGTTTGTGTCTAGCCTGATTAATAACACTTGTGAGAGCTGTTTGATAGGATATGTTCAATTGGGTATATTGAGGTATCATTATTAGAAGGGGTTACACTGGTAGAGATGTAGCAGCCTACAACTACACAGTTCATAATATGCACGGTAAACTCGTGAGACATGACTAGATTGTGAGTGAATCAAACAACGTAAAATTTCTTTTCTCCTAATGTCTATTACTGAATTGCCGGCCTCACAGTCTTTCAGTTCCTAATTAAAGCAAAGTTCTGAACTAGATCTTAACCCACTCAAATGGCAGCCAACTAACCTATAATCACGATGCGATTTGTATACCAGTATGAAACATGGTTTGATTTCACACTTGTTAGTAGGGCTGTCGCCTTTATACATGTTGCTCTACTCATAATTGGGCAGGCCTGCAATTAGAATAACTGCCGTATGTTGTGGCGTAAACAAAAAACATTAGCGACGAGAAGTGATGAATGAGAGTCACGGTTCGGATGGTCAAAACTGGACCTACCGTTGTCACTTATCGCCTCACATCAGGATTGCTTACTCAGCTCCACCTCGAGTTGTGGCGTGGGTTTCTAATTGTTTCGTTCAGCAGTCTGCGTTTAGTTCGTATGAACGACTTTTGTCCTGATTTCAGCACCATTAGGCAGTTGAGAATTTCGTCTTTTAGTTTGTTTTTTTTTGAAGCAATTAACGTACCGATATGTTTTCCCTCCATACTAGTAGACATAATAAACTAAAAAAAAATCAACATTTTCCAGTCTGAAAAGAAATGTGAATTCATTTCTTGTACCAGGCCCAAACTGCATCCATCAAGATCAGAGGCAGAAACTGTGCCAGGTCAGCCCCAACCTCCTCCAGGTTAGGGCCACTTCCTCCGCACACCCCTACATCGGATCATAGATGCTTACGGGCGCCAGAGGAATATTTAGTTTCCGTAGTTCCATTGTAGTCAGGTCATGTTTCGTATGGTTCACTAGTATTTTTCGATGCTGAATCGAATGGGACGGGTCTCGGAGCAGTAATACTAGGTCAAGCTGTTCATGAGAATAATAAACCGTTGTGTAATAACTGGCAGCGTTTTTTTGTTTGTAATGAGCTCAGTTAGGAGAAGAATGAGTTAACTTTTAGTTATTTATTTGTGCTGTAGCCCTGAGATTCATTTATTTATTACAACGTTTCATATATTCAGGAAGTTTTATTTTATTGTAGGTTCATCCCTTCTAAGTTATTTGTGTTCACAGCACAGTATAATGTCCACACAAAAAAATCTATTGTAAATTTTCTCAAGATTTTTCTTTGCTATAAGTAAATTCTATAATTTTCATTGTTCTCTCAGCTGGCTCGAATCCGGGTTCATGGGGGATCACGTGAAGGTTGATGAAAACTGTAGAATGATGTCGCTAACCATTCAATTCAGAAAATGACTTTTCTGAGATTTAAGCAAGTTGACTACAAAACTGCTAACATTATTATAAAAAAATAACAAACAAAACTAAAAATAAAATCTGCTCAATCGGTTCAGCCGCTCTCTTGCGAATTGAACTATACACACACATGCGCCAAAGTTAGGTTTTTTGAATTCAGTAGCCTCCAAAACGTAAAGATTTGAAGAATACCTCTCTTTTTTTTGGCATGATTGCAATACTTTTCATTTGGGTAGCGGAAATTAAAATGCTTAACAAATGCAGTATCCTGAGAAAGTCATGGCCACACCTTTCTGGTTAACTTTATGCCTGTGGAGGCGACACTAAACATTGAATCTTAAAGCCAATCATTGAAAAACCTCCAGCTCAAAGTAAAAACCAACTACCGGACCAAGGGGGTCCAATTAATTTGGGCGAGCTCGATAAATGAAGGCCTCGTGTTGAAAGTTTAAATTAGCACATGAAATTGAAATAAATGAATGCTTCTCTAATGATCATGTGAATTGCACACGCTTAAAATAATGCTTGAAACTTAATTAAAAAACTACTGTCCGTAAATAAATAAATTGACTGTCTCCCTTCTGTGACTCTCCTGGAAATTCGGACCCCTCACCATGACTTTCGTAAACGTCAGTTAATTTTTCAGTTACATTCTCAAATTTGGAATAATATTTTTCTAAAACCCGGTACCGACCTGTGAATTCATACAATAATTTGGCGTCTTTCTGAGCCTTCTTCCCTGTATTGTAGCAAGACTGGAGACCTCAAGGCTGGCCGTGTTCCACTGTCGACGTAGAGAACTGATTAACTCAGCAAATTCTGCTGTTGCCATTCTAATAGTTTGATGGTTGCTCAAGGGCAAGGATAGCTCGGAAGGATTGACTTTGAAGGAAATGAGGAGAGGAAACCTGTACCAAGACTATCCGCTTAATACAAATCAGTACAAATGATTGTGGTGAAGATGATGCTACAGTAAACAGATTGAGAGTGATTTGAGTGCGATTTCAAGAAATAGGAGTACTGTAATGGTCATTCTCAGTTGCAGGTGACGACGCAAATGTGATAGAACATGTACTGAAACAATGGGTGAAATTATAAGCGAATGAGTTTATGTTCACCACGTTACTGATTGTATTCCAAGTTTCAACACAAAACGGAAATGAAATCAACCACACTCTGCTACCAAAACTTATGTTCGCGCACAAATAGGGGCGATGAAATCTTCTTCTTCTTCTTTTTTATGTGCCTTATCCGGCTAACCGGACGTTGGCAATCACTGCAGCGAGAGCGTCCCGGTCCTCTGCAGTCCTGAAAAGCTCCTCCGCACGCTGTAACCCGTCCACTTCCTCAAGTTATTCAGCCAGGAGAGCCGTGTTCTTCCAGCCCCTCGATCTTCCCTTTCATAATCAACTGAAGTAGCTGATACTTTTCTCCTCTCAATATGTGTCCCAAGTATGCAATTTTACGGCATTTCACCGTAGCCAGGAGCTTCCTCTGAACCTGAGCCCGCTGGAGAACTTCCTCGTTTGAAATGCGGGCTGTCCAAGGGATCCTAAACATCCTACGCAATTGCCACATCTCAAAGGCTCCTATTCTGCTCAGGGTGGCAGCCTTTAGGGTCCAAGCCTCCGCTCCGTACAACAAGACAGACCATACATAACATTTTACCATTTTCCATCGGAGAGAGAAGTTGAGGTTCTTATCACAGAAAAGATTTCTCATTATCAAGAATACGGAACGAGCCTTCTCAATTCTACATTTGACCTCCATGTCTGGATCCATAGATTCGTTGATGAGGCAGCCCAAGTACTTGAATCTCCTTACTCGTTCAACTTTGCGGCCATTGAGTGTCAACACAGCATCATCATGAGAGGAATGACTGAAAACCACCCATTTGGTCTTCATAATATTGATTGTCAGACCCGCCCATTGGCCAGCACTCGAGAGTCTATGAAATCTACACCAATTAATTTGGGCGAGCACGATAAAAGAGGGCCTCGTGTTGAAACTGTAAATTAGCACATGAAATTAAAATAAATGAATGCTTCTGTAATGATCATGTAAATTGCACACGTTTAAAATAATGCTTGAAACTTAATTTAAAAAAACTACTGTCCGTAAATAAATAAATTGACTCTTGTCGGCAACGGAAGAATAAAATCAGGCAGGTCTGACCTTTTGTCGGACGATGACGCCGAAGGAGTGGTAAAACCAGTGTAGAGAGACTGTAGTGAGTGATCGCGATGACACCACTAAATTTGTAGCATGTGCCCAACCAAACGTAAATTTGAATGTCTCTTCGGAGCACAATTTGGTTCCGTACGAAACAAAAGGCGATTTCGATCATCCTCTTCTTCGTGCTCTTGAGTGCACATGGCCGGAGATTCGAGCCCACCAGGCCGGCAAACGTCCTCGAGAGGAGGGGCAGTAACTCGGTCAGGTCCAGTCCTGTCAGAAGCTCTTCGATGCGCCGGCAATCATTGTGAAGCTCCGTGGTATCAAGAAACAAAATAAATAAAGAAAGGAAACTAACAGCAAACAAAAGTAACACACACTCTCTGGGTCGTAACAGGGTGTCATGACAACGTTCAGCCTTATGTTGCCCATTACTTGTCAGTCCTTATCAACCATTTCAACTGGGGTATTGTAGAATATTTTCCCTGTGGTCCTGATTTAGCACCCAGCTATTGCTGCTTGGGCAAAGCACAAATTGTCGACTACCACACAATAAAAGAAGAGGTCAAATGATGGTTGAATGTGGAGGCATTATATATTTATGGCACGGGCATATTAAAGCGACCAGAAAGTAAAAGATGTATATAACAAGATGGTGGTTATGCAGAAATGTGGTACTGATAACAAACTAAAACCTTTCGTTATTCTAAAATTGTTTTGCAAAAGGAAACTCGGATGAATTGCATCGTCCACACCGTAGCGTTCATTCGTTAAGAGCTGGTAATTATAACCACAACTAACTCATTGTACTGCCGTTTTAAAACCGAAATAAATCACACAATGGCCGGTTTATCAATGTCATTTGCAGGGTCGAATATGTTAAATATTTGAATAATTTACATTGACGGCTCTAAGCAGTCATTGGCGTTTGATGAGTTGATCAGCGTCCTGCATTTCCACTCACCGAACATAATTGATCGACAGCTGCTAATTTGAGGCTTTAACTGGAAAATTGATAAACCGCCCCTAACTGCTGAATTTTTGCACTATGACGTCAAATGGTCGGAATATATAATCGCCCCTCGCTTCGTCATATGTTTTAAAATTTCTCCACAAGCTATGAATACGCACATTTCTGCTGGTTTGATTTATCAATTAAGAATGCAAGGCGAACGTAATGTTGTGCAATGGTTATGAACGTCGGTTTGATCTGGTGGCCTGATGTACACGAGCGTGTTGGGGTAAGGAGACATTTAACAGACACCTATTTGAGTTTATTTGGGAGCGGCTAAACAAGTCGCCAGATATCATACACCCCCTCCCCCTCCCCTGTTTACTCGATTTCGCGAGTTAATTTACATTTGATCGAACGGCCTCAACTGTTATTGTGAGCTTTTATCGTTAACCATTCTGCCATGGGTGGGACTTGTAAAGCCTACATAAACCCCAGGCAGTGGTCTGATACCGACAATTTTTACTTTCCGCTACCCGAAGGAAGGAAAATAGTAATCGACCCAAAAAAAAATTTGGGTTTCTTCAGTTCTTTACGTTTCAGGCCCTAGTGAGTGTAAAAAGTCTAATTTCGGCGCGTGGGCGGTGTGTGTGTGTGTGTGTGTGTGTGTGTGTGTGTGTGTGTGTGTGTGTGTGTGTGTGTGTGTGTGTGTGTGTGTGTGTGTGTGTGTGTGTGTGTCTGTAGTTCGATTTGCGGGAGAACGGCTGATCCGATTGAGCTGGTTCTTTTTTTGTTTTGTTCGTTATTTTTTGTAGACACCAAAATAAGGTTATGGACGATTTCGGCCGATGGGAAGGGGGAGTGGGGGACGAAAATGTACCAAAAACTAGGGTTTTTCGCATTTTTCTCAAAAACGGCTCTAACGATTTTGATTAAACTTTCAAATTATCTTTTCCTAATCAATACCTAACTTTTCTTCTCTATACATATCTCCATGAAAATACGGTGAACGGAGATATGGGCCCCTGAAGCAAAAATAGGTTTTTTACGCTTTATGGCAAAACGGCTTCAGCGATTTTTACCAAACTCACAGGATGTTTTCAAATAGTTAATATCTACATATTCTTTTCAATAAATGTTCCTGTGACGGTCCATTGAACAGAGATAAAAATCAAAATGTGTCGAAAATAACGTTTTTTCTAACATTTCCGTAAATTCCAGGGTACCTTTTTCACCAGATGTGATAAATCTTAATGGAGTGTCTTTTAGTCACCCATACCAACATTTCGTTCTCTATAATTATTTCTGTATATATATGTTGAACGGAGATATAAGCCAAGTTAACTCAGAAAAGGAGATTTGTCGAATATTAATTTATCGGTATTCCAATTATTTCAAAAACGGCTCTAACGATTTCGATCAAACTTTCGGAGTACTCTCAGCTAACTAGTACGTACATTTTGTTCTCTATAAATGTTCCTGTAAAAATGCGTTGAACGAAGATATAGCGCCCGCCTATGTAGGTGGTGTTCGAACTTAGAGGGGTGGCGGAAAGTTGTGTGTTGCTACGCACCAGATATTTTCTAATTTGAAGCAACATGGAGACCTTGCTTTTAGAATGAGCTTCACATTAACACATTCTTGCTTTCAAAGAATCGAACTAGAGGATTCAAAATTGGTGCAAAAATTGTTCTTTCAATTTCTCAGGCTGAGCTCGTTACCTAACAAAAATCGATAACATGAACTCGAGGTTAGGTTTTTGAAATTTCAAAAATGCATTAAATCTTGGCTATAACGAATGGAATGAGACCACTAACGCCTTGATAGCATGGTCATCCTGCATAGTTGACATCGTTTTAGTGTATTAGAGTTTTTTCTAATTTAATTAAACCTTCAGTATCATAATAATACCATATGTCATGCCAAAACACAGAATATTTTTGTACGTAAGTACTATGACACTTGTGCTAGGGTTGTTGTCCAATAACAGGCCTTGGTGTTATTGTCCATTTTTATAGCAATAGTACGTATAAATTACGTTGATGACGTATTTAAATAACACAAATTGTGGCGGCTGGCCACCCTTTTCCGACAAAAGGCGCCTCACAGCGAAGTCTGGTAGCAGGGGGAATAATTGGGGCGACAGAGGGCGCTAGCCGTGAGCCACAGCCTACTCCTGGAGGGGCTAGCACGTGGCCAATGAGAGAGGACTGCCGCCTCCAAGAGAATGTACCTGTATAATATAAGGGCCTGCCTGCAACAGCAAGTCTCATTCCTTCTTCTAACTTCAAGCAGCCACCATCAACAGTACCAGAGACTACACGTGGAAGGCTGCGCCAGCGGAGTTAACGAGTCCCTCACTTTGAGGAGCTACTGCTCAACCGAGCCCTTCGACGCCTGGGAAACCTGACTCAACCGAGTCCCTCACCTCACACTTTTCCAACCGGTAGAGACAGGACTTACAACATTTCTTCGGCCCTTTTTAAGACCACACCCCTTAAGACCCGACACAAATGATAACAAATATTGACAAAAAGGTCTTGACGGTGTTAACAAAAGATATTCAGGTACATCCATGTATTAACATATCAATCACTTGAGTCTAATAAGTCTGGCGCTCCTTTTTAAGTCTTCTATGCTGATGTATTCCTCAAAGTATCCATAGGTTTTAAATCATACTTGGAATTAGATGGTTGCATGCAGTGGCATGTTGGTGATTGATTTGAAAACGTATGCAACTTCTGTGATATCAAGATTTCAGTGTAACACGTAGTTTCTCGGGTATTATGATGTGTCAGTTATTATTCTCAGTACCCCTTACTGTCGAGTTTGGATCTTTTTAATTTGAGTCATGCCAGTCAAGCTCTAGATAGAACAGCCATATTGGTCGTATTAAAGTGAGGTACAACGAATGTTGGGTGTCAAGAGATAAAGGTGCTGTGCATGTCAGCAAGGGTTTGAGAAGTTTTATTCTGGTTCGGTTGCCCTACTAACTCTCGAGTGTGGTGATCATATGTAAGTCTTTGTTGTAGAAAAACAGCTAATTAATGAACTACACCAACACTTGGGAATTGATTGACATGTGGTGTTAGCAGATCTCCTTAAAAATTCCTCTTCAAAGTAAATGTGGTGACAGGCGAGTTTGTCTAGTTTATGGCAATTTTCCATTGTTCAATCTCTTTGAGGTGTAGCTGGATGTTGGGAGATGCCATTACATCAAATGAGTTGTGAGATCGAATGGCATAGTCATTAGTGAACACGATGGAGGTTGTGTTAGGCAGTACTGGTGTGCTACATGGACAAAACTGATATTACCCACTTCGAGGGTTCAGAAACGTCATTTGATAAGGAAACAAACCTGTATTACACAAACATGACGTGTGGTATGGGTCCCCAAATACTCCCTTGAGTTACTGATGCTTTTGCACAAGGATTGTGAGGTCAAGTGTGTGGCGTGAAAGTTTGAAATTGACTGGAATGACGCGGTTCTGGGAGAGGCTCCTGCGATCTAGCGGGCAATGTTAATTGTTAATACTACAGGTGGCTCAGCTCAACCGCACTTCCCAGTAATTCGCTAATTCCTCAATTTTCTTTCAAAAAAAGAAAAAAAGAAGAATTTTATTAATTTATTTAAAACAAAAAAAGGAGTTGAAAAGAGAAAACAAAAAGAAAAGAAAGCGCCAACATTTCGGCAGCAGTCTGTCTAGGAGCCAGCGACATTAGTACCTCGCTGCAGTATGAGAAATCCTACAAACTCGGAATGACTTGCATTGTCGTACCGGTATGTAGTCCATTGATTTCTGCTCTGAGGATATATGGGCAACTACAGAATATTATTTTGAAGTTCATTATTTTACAGTTCGAGGAGTCCCCTCGAAGATTTGCCATTCGCCCAGTTCTGTCGCGACCCACCCTCAGTTTATTTAGAGAGTAATTTTTTATTTATTTTAATATATCAGCCAACTCCCTAGTGCATCTATAAAAAAACGAAAAAGAAGTAGAACAGTTTATTTGTACGATTGCTCTGAGAAGGTGGCTAGTTTTTAACACATTCAACGCTGGCCAGATTCTTGGGTCTGTCACCCTAGACGGCGTATTTAATTACTTGAAAGTTATCATTAATTACCTCAATCTTCATTTGGGAAGTATTTTGAAACAAATTAGATGGAAAACCAGAAATTCTAGTAGTTTTTTGTAATGTGACCAATAGGTCACGTTGGTTTGGGTAAATGGCTCAGTTATGCTAACCTGCAACAACCCTCCCACGCTACACACAAATACCTATTTTTTATTCAAAATGTTGCTCTGGGATATCGTTAAAAAACTCAAACGGAAACTCTGTTACCCATCATTATGATTATTTTTATAATATAGGGAAAAAATGAAACATTTAGGAAAAACTACGACTAAGAACATTTTTTATTTATTTCAAAAACAAGTTTCATATTATTTAGTTAGCAAAATTGATCATTTATATCATTATAATTAATTTGAATACAGGTGTTGAAATAGTTGAAGACAATTAGGCAGTCGGAGGCAATGACGAGGGGAAGTCCGAGGTCAAAGACTCTAACCATTCGACACAAAGCGATTCCCCCCCCCCCCACCACAAAAAATAAGGTTTTTTCGAGATTTTCAGAGTAGAAGTGAAGATATGAATACCATAATTAATTTTAAACTTCACGGATACAGTAACAATAAAATAAAATGGATCTTACCGACAACAATCGTCCTTCAAGGTAAACAATTGAGGGTGTCAGAAATGCGTCCGTCCAACTGGTCTGGAGAGGGCTACGTACAAATGGAAAAATTCCTCAAGCAACTGAGACATTACTGAAGTCACTTTTACCTGCTACGGACCCTCGAGTGGCTTGAGTCCTCCTCTACTAATTGGGGAAAACCCTGTAGGTGCCTGGCCAGCGCGTGTCTCTGAGGACACAGCAGTCAGGATGAATGGGAAGGTACGTGACCTATCGGTCACGGCCGCGCTGAATGTGTTGAGTTACGCATTTTGGGTTTTTATTTTTTGTTAAATGAGAAACGTTTTCAGCTTTTATTTTAATACAAATTTCCTTTTGAAAGTATTTATTTATTTATTTTCCTTTTAGTATTTTTTTTCCTTCTCGTGGGATTCGTCCCCGCCCGGTTTATTTTTCTCAAAAAAATCGTACAAGTGTCGCATCGAACTTGCAATGAGCTGATAGTAGCATTGCTTTTATTTTGAACGGCAACCAGTGCCAAATGTCGTTGACGGTTTTCTCTATTGTGTATTAGGTGTAATTCAACTTTTCACACAATTTTCGGTAAAAGCAAAGAATATGGACCGCTCCCACTTTTAAGGCAATATATCGATATATTACGACCGAGGTAAGGTTATCGATATGCCAGACATCGCTCATAGGCTCTCCCCCACCAACTGCGCCGGTGACGCATATCGATACTTGCAGTCGTAGCGTTCAAGCGAACTATCGATACATGCAGTCGTAGCGTTATCAAGCGGTCGGTCCACGTTCTTTAGTTCACCCCAATTTTCAATTGTCGCGATGAGCGTTGTGTATTTTCAGAGTTTTGGGGTTTATGTCGCGATGACGCATGAGAATTGATCCATCAGGAGGAATTTATTTATTTTCTCGCATTTCAATTTTCATTGCCCGCAATGTGGAGAACAATCACTTTCCTGGCTGGAACGTACCTAAAGTTCCATAAAGGAGTAAACTTTAAACCCGTCGCGTTCAAGTCTGTTAATTAAACAAAAAGAAGCACAAGGCTTTGGGAAAGAAGATAAGTAATGTTTTCAGGTTACAAACTCAGCAGAACCGACGTTCGCGGTTATGAGACTTCTAACTTGTTTACAAATAAGGCCATTGTTCATTATTTCGAGCTAATGAAGAATTTGCGATGCAGGTAAATGCGATTTAAATTTTTACTATCGTACACTCTGCTACTTTCGGAAAATGTTGTGTGTCCTCGATGTGATTTGGTGTATGTAGTGATAATTACGTATAGTTCGTATTTTTCTTTTCGACATACTCAATGGATTTCAGCACAGTTACGTCGTCCCGCACATAGAGGTCCTATCCCTCATCTCGATCGTAAGTTGAGAGACGAAAACAACCGCGACGTCCTCAGGGGCAACTTTACGTGCTCTCTAATCATTTGTTTAGCGATAAATGTGTGAGGTGAGCACTCTCCGCACTGTCTTTAATTTCCATAGCTCTTCAAAATTGGTGAGAAAGTGATGAAATCGGCTAAAAATGTCAGTTACCGTAACTCGTGACTCTTTTCACTCTGCCGCGCATTAGGAGGATTTTTCTCGGCTTGTCAAATCATCCAGTCGTTGGGTGTCTGTGTATCGATTAGGATTATGAACATGTTTTGAACTGAGTTCATTCAAGAGCCTAGAAGTAGACAATTCTCAAAATATGCGCTCACAGTTATATCTCGAAATTGTTTGTATTTGATACGTGTTACTTTTATTGCCGTTCGAAGAATATATAGGCATATTTCAGTACTGCATCAAACCTATGTATCGATTGAACTATGCGCTCACATCAATATCCCGAAATTATTTGTATTTGGAACTTGTTACTTTCATCGCCTGTTGAAGGATACAGAAGAGAAGCATAGTGGAAGAAGCAGTTTAGAAGAGCAATATATAGCTTTAGTTTATGAACTCTCCCGTAGGTATATTTAGGTCCTCCACTAATTGATGGAAATGGTCCATTGCCATATTTTTGGGCCTCATGAATTGTCGCACAGGTTAATCACGCTATGACACAGGACATGTCAGCCTCTTCTTGGCAACTAGCTCACAAGCAGTGTCCATGTTGAATGATGGACTGCGTTGCTCGCTGCCTTGTTGACTTTTTAGCTGGTAATTTCGCTGCTTGTCATGGTTATTAACTAGCTACAAGTGCAACAGTGGTTCCTGGTCTCTACTGTATTCAGCCAATGAACAACTTTTTGTTCAATTCACTGTACAGATTATGACAAATAACATTTTTCTTACTTAGTCCTTGCATTGCATGTGTCGGAGCAGAGTGCACTCCTGGTAATTTCTGAGGATTGCCATAATAAATTAATCACATTTCACTTCATTTTATATTTTCATCAATCACATCAAGCTTATTCACTTAGTAAACTTTCAAACTAGGGAAAGTCCTCAAAATAGTGCATACGAAACTGCTGCTGTTTGGCTTGGTGCAATGGCTGATTAACGAATGTCGATATTCGAAAGTCTTTCTTTGGAAACTCGTAGAATGGATAGAGGAGTGTCCGGCTAGTAGATTAGTTGGCCATAAAGCATGTAGGCAGAGCAACTACATGGGTTTGACGTTCTACAAACAAGTATGGTAATGATTGTTTGGAACACAAGGTGTGTTTACTATTCTGTACCTGTTTATCATTTATGTAGATACTTCCTAGGTAATTCTGTTGTAGAAAAAACAAAATGTTAAGGTTAAAGCAATTCTGATCTAACCAACTGACTGTTATTTGCTAATCCATGCTCACCCTGTGCATTATGTGACTATTTCTCGAATTATCCATTTAATGGAAATACAGGGCTGAATGTGCCCAAAATTGCGATTATTTTTACGTTTTAAAATGTTGTGTAGAATTCGTTTTCAAAAGGGGTTCTACAACCTTCAATTAACTTCATGAGGTAATCACTAATCAATTTGGAGATAAATTGGACCTGATCTGTTCCTGTATGGATTCTACTTGGTAGAAATGAGCATCCTTGACAACAATCCACGTACAAACCCAGGTTGTCTGTGGTATGGTACATTAGTTACGCAGTGCTCAACATTATTTATCCGAACGTTACTTTTACAAATATTTGTGTTTCGTAATCCTTCCTCCTTGTTCTTCCTAGAACTTGATGAAAGTCGAGGAGTAATGCAGCCAGGTAAGTATCTCATTGGCCGTCAGCCGAGCGACAAAAACTGTACTGCTACCTAAACAGTTTCTAGGTCATACGTGATTTGAAATCAGTTCTCACCACTCGCACCAAAAATACTTCGCTTCACTGAGTTACGGAGTGTCCATTATTCTACAAGTTTCAATGTCTTTTAACGTCGGTCATTGAGCTTGTCGAAAGCCATCATAATTAGGAGCACCCTAAAAATGCTTGAATATCCTCGACTACCTGCTTTGCAATGCTTAATTGAGGATTTCTTGGTTGCATTAGTTTGCATTCTAATCTATTTCACCATTTTCATTTGTCTAGTGTGAGGATGAATGGTCTGAGATGCGCCAAAGGTTCAAAAAGGAAGGATTAGATTTTGACAATCTAAAATTGGAAGATTGTTTATTGCAAGTTTGGCGATGGCTTGTTGATGCGGAAAGTAATCTCAGAAATTCAAGAAGAATGCTTGACAAGCTGTATGAGCAGCAACATGAAGAAATTGAGGTGATTATTTTGCGCAATATACGAATTGAGTCTTGTCAAAATTAGTTTATTCATTCAATTCTCGTAAATAATATTTTTCATGAATAATTTGGCATTCACTGATTTTCAGTTCCATATCTTCCCTATTTAAATTATGTAGTTGCTTGATGGGTTAGTTAATAGTTCCACGGGGTTTTGATGAGTATTTGTGAGTAACAAGCAAGAATAATGATAGCAATACTCCTCAAGTGTTACTGTGGGCTACGTGGATGATTTGTTTTCCAATTTCACTCACTCTCTTGTATTTATTGCTTTCAAGGTAAAGAGAATTTGGAATCGTTTCTAATTTTTAACATTTGAGCACAGGCTTCTTTTTGCTTTCCTTGGCTGTACAAACTTGAAAGGAAAGTTATGTAATTGGCTGAAAAACAAATTTTGAGTTCTCTTCAGATCTTTACGTTGCAGACCATAGTTTGAAGAAACACTATTTGGGAAAACAGTCTCTGTGTATGTGCGTGTCTGTGAACGATTTTTAGAGAAAATGACCATAGGAAATCAGCTCAAACTTGATATCTAGCCCACAGGTCACCATGGGACGCCAAAATAAGGGTTTGAACAAAAACCTGTGGGCTAAGGTTACCATTTTTGAGAAGAATCGAACGACGAAATCAGTAACCACATAACCTTATTTTAAAATAACAAACAAAACTACGAAAGGACCAGCTCAATCTGTTCACTGTTTTCTCACAAATTGAACTATAGGCACTCACACACACAGACCATGCTTGGAAAATGGGGGTTTTTGGATTCAGTAGGCCTCAAAGCGTAAAGATCTGTAGAAAATCCAACTTTTTTTACACGATTACAATACTTTCTTTTTCCCTTTGGGTAGTGGAAAGTAACAACGTGGAAAACTGAGAAAAAGAAAACCATGGGTTTCTATGAGCTACATTATTTGGACTTTTAACTTCTATCATGGATGAGTGTACAACCTATTGCTGGTTTAAAATTGTATTAATGTTACATTTAGCTAAGTATTGTTGCTTTGATTAGTAAAGGCTGACTCACCACAACTATAAATAGATGCAGGGAGTGTGCAAATAAAATTTACTGATTTTAGGAAATGGAAAGTTATGTGGGAAAAATGAAGAAATTGGCTGAGCAGAGAGCTACAGGCGTTGAAGCTGAATGCAGTACCCTAAAACAGGAGAAAGAAGAATTGAATGAGCTTTTGGAAGGCTACAATGCTTTGGGAGAATCTCTCTATGATAAGGTACCCAAATAAAGATGTGTTCAGTAAAGTGTCGTTCTAGATGTTTTTACGTAGCTGTAACACCAATAAAACTGTTTAAAATTTCGCTGCCCCGCATTTATCTAGACCAAGTGCCACGTTGATGTCTTGTGAGTATGTTTTGCTAACATTCTACTAATTTTTGAAGCTACCATGATGTCAATTCAAATGTTCTGTTGCCCGTGTGGAGAAGGTGGGTTAGTATTGTGCCTCGTAATGTAACTGTGTGGAATGTGGCTAAGAGAGGGTTCAGTATCAGGCAAATCAATGAGCTTAGGGTGGGCTCATTGATGTCATGTGCAGGCCGGAATAAATGTTGAGTCAAATCTTCCAATAATTCACTTTGACGGCTGGCTAGCGCTAGGTTTCATTCATTGGTGTTTGATGAGTTGATCGGCATCCTGCTATGTTCACTCCCTGAGTATTGTTGATCAATGGCTGCCAGTTCGATGTTTTAACTGGAGAATCGATAAACCGACACTGGAATATCCCACAACGAATATTCAAATGGTCAGTGGTTATGACGGTATCATTGATTTGAAAGTGGTGAGTTGTGTGTCCTTGTTTCATTGCTGTTTCGAGGAATTCTATTATTTGTAGACACTGTGGTTATCGACGTTAGTACCTCGTGAAGCATTTGTAGGTGATCAGTCTGTCCTGTGGTCCTGGTGCCCTTTCCACCATAGCATGAATGTTATTCCCTGTGTTATTTAATGTGGCAGTGATGCGGGGCTGTTTATGAAGCTTGTAGAGTGTTTCGCGAGTAGGTTGTGTGCTCAAGGGAGTTTTTTGTATCAATAGTTGTGTATGTATGTCTGTTCTTAAGAGTTTCTAATTGTGTATGGAATAGTTTTGATGTTCTTTGACCTTCATTCAGTCAGCATCTCCATTGAATGAAGGAAATAATTAAGCTTCAAAGATATTGTGTTGTTTTCATTTAGCTCACTCTTTGTTGCATTTGAGATATTTAGAGGGGGACACTGAGCTTCTGTTTTAGCTTGTCTTTTCATTCTGATATCTGCTGATAGTGTTTCTTGCTGTGTTCATTCCCTGATATAGTGATTTGAGCTTTGAATCATTTGTCATCGTTTCCCTGCTTGTATTGGTTGAGTTGGCCGTGATCTTTTCGAATTGATTGACGAGAAGTGAGTCATCTTTGCCAGGGAAGGTTGTGTTCGTGTTGTTTGGGGAAATGTTAGTTTTTAGCCATTGCATTTAGCAACTGCAATGGCTGCATATATACTGACGTGTGTTGTTGGGTGAGTGTTTCATTTTGCTGCAGATGTAGCGGAAGGATCTCCATGTTCATAATATGTGTTGGCTGTGCCAGTTTTGGCATTGGATGTTGTGAAGTGAGATCCATTCCTGTGTACTCAATCAGTGCCATTATGAATGCTGATTGTAATTGTGTATGTAGTACTGCTCTTTGGCCTGTGTTTGTCTTGGCATTTTGTACTAGTGTTTGCGTGCATATTGTTAATGTGGGTATAGTGATTATTGGGTCTGTCTTACTTGGCATTGGTTCTTGTATGCTTTCTTCCATGCTAAGTGTTTCTGCGACTTCTGATTTTATTGTACCAATTTCTGTGGTTGTCATAAGTTATGCGTTGTTATCGCTTGTTAGTCAACGAATAATTGTGGGGTAATTTATGTTTCTAGGGATTGTGATATGAAATGTGAGGGTGCTTTGTGCTACCTAATAAGGTGTGTGTGAAAAGTGGGAGCAGATTATGAAAATATTTATGTCCTTGAACTGGATTAGTTCTTTTCGTGCCTTGGTGGTTGGGACAGAACAGGAGTAGTCAAAGCAGTGTGGGCTGAGCCTGAACAAGTAGCTGGTCTCCCCAGTCTTGGTCAACTAATTTTGTGCTACAGATCGCTTTGACTGGCTAGCTTTGCCTCTGTGTCCTACATCTCTATTGAGGACCTCCCAAAGCTATTTGTTCTGGGCATCAGGGTTTTAATCGGCTGCCAGCACCACCATATGCTGGGATTACAGAAGATGAATTCTAAAGCCCCCTCTACAGGGCCCATATTGTTGTTATTATTATTATTATTATTATTATTATTATTAATTTGTAGGTCCTTTTTTTGGGGGAGGAAAAAATGAAAGCCGTTCAAGATTTGGAAATTTTGAAGAAAGTGAAACTTCCCACAAATGGTGTCAATAATGATATCCTCACTGAAATGATCAAGGTAAGTACTGAGAACCAGTAACTTATATTCCTTTCTCATCCATGACATCAAGATGTACCTACAAGTGTCTGTGTTGGTCTAGTCTGTGGGGTTGTTATATTAACATTTCAATTGCCAACAACGCAATGGATTTGGATTTTCAATGCCAGTTCTTGTTAGTATAGTCGAGTCATTCATCTTCTCTTACACAGCCTTAGTTTAGTAAAACATACCCGTTGAGCGTGACTATTATACATTTTTGCTTTTTTTCTTCAGGTTTCTGCGGAAAAAGAATCTTTGAAGCGGGAAGTAACTGAAATGAAAGAACGCTTAAGCCTTTTGGAAAAATCTTCCCGACAGCTTGAAATTGACAATGATAGACTTTCTTTCAAGGTATGTAGGTTGTGAATTCTTTACTCCTTTCTTACATTTACAAGATTGCAGTACCAATTGGGGCTGTACTCACTCATTCTTGCAATATGAATTTCAAGCAACTATTGAGTGTGTGCTCTACAGCCTACCTTGTGAATTGTTGACCTTTCCTTACACAGGGGTGAGAGTTAACCCTCTAATGGCGCAATAATGCGTGGGCAATAATGGAATTTCGGTATTAAGCCTTCCTTACTTTAATTTGGTTGAGAGTAGTGTGGTTATTGTCCCTTGCAAGGTTTTAATGTAGAATCGTGACTTGACGTTCAACTTCGTTAGTCTAGTTCAAAAACTTACAGTAACATCGAATGGTACGAATTACTTTAATAGATTCCTCATCATGATGAGCATTTATGTGATGTGGATGCTCGTTTACAGAATAAAGAAGCTCAGATATTAGTGTCCAAAGGTTGAGTAGTAGGTACTTTGAGAGAACTTGGAGTGAGGGAGAGATAAACGACTAGAACCAACTTTTCAAGTAGTGGTAGCAATCTGGGAGCTAATTGTTGCTCGCATACATGACATCTATACTTGAGAATCATTCAGCAGTGTGATATCCCTTTAGCTGGGACACTTGGTGTTTCACGCTATAGATGAAACAAATTACACGAATTTATAAACAGTTCTGCGTGGAGTTCATCAAAAGAGCACTATAAACTGTATTGGGGCCATGGAGGCTCTCAAAAGGGGAGATAGTAGCATTGATTTCAGACAGATTACCTTGTAGCTATAAAAGCTTCACAGCAAATGAAAGACTCATGACATGACTCCTTCAAGCCAGAATTAGATAACTAGACTTAGAAGGGAGATTAAAGATCTTTCAATCAAAACTATTGAGGGAACTAATTTGAGGGAACATATTTTCCTCATAGTAGCACATTTTTTCTGCTAATTGTTGATCTCCTCACAGTCTATTTAATTCAAATTTGTGTGTTTCACTTTCTGCACTAATTATTGGATAGCTGTCAGAGGCATTAGCGGAAATTGAAGAAAAAGAATCCCAACTGGTGATGAGTAAGTTGATTGTTGGTTTTGAAGCTGATAGGTTTATTTTGGTGTATAAGGCCTTTGATTTAAAGAAAAAGAAAATTTATTGTTCTGCGTGTTTCGGCACAAAGCAGCAAACCCCTGCGAGTCATATCTATGTGTTATTTTCTATAAACTCAATGAAACAGAGTAAACCTGAGTTTTCCACTGTTAAGAATTCATTTTCAAATTCTGACATTTTCCTACTAAAACTCTCATGACTAGGTACACTGTGCAAACTTAAGAAATAGATAGGAAGAAGTTTAATTTTATTAGAGATAGATTCTTGACCCGCTTAGGAATTTTGTAAGTTACTGTACTTTTCATTTCAAACTGGAAATGTGTGGCGCGCGCAGAAAAATAAATGTTAAATTAGCGTTCTCGAAAATTAGCGCTAATTTAACATTAACTATTGGAGAAGCGTCTGAGAGTCAAGAAACCGTACAAATCAGCAATCAGACAATCGGGGAGGCCAACGCGTGTTCCATGTTTTCGAATTTCAGCCGCTGGCTCTATGCGGCGTGTGGGTCCAGGGGGCTGGCTGGCCTCTTAGCGAGGTCAAAAGGACGAGCCTCTTGTGAGGCTCGAAGGGTCCAGTTTTCATTCGAGGTCAGTTTTCTACCCCAATTTCCTCCAATAATGTATAATTGATTCCCTATACGAATGAACGTTGATGAGTCTTTTTTTTAATATATAAATGAAAAATTTGAAGCTTGAGCAGACAATGACAAATTTGCATAACTCAGTGTAACATTTATTTTAGGTCCTGGCTATTCAGTCATCTTTATAGTCGAATGATTCAATTTATTTTTCTTTATGCTGTGAGCAATCAACAATAATAAGTTGAAGGTAGGAGTAGTTATTTTTCCTTCAATTAGTATGTCCAACTATAGTTCTTCAGGAGGTGAAACTGAAATTCCCCAATAAGTGGGACGCATCGTTTATTCAATATTTTGCTGTGAGTACATATTCAAAAACAATTGAGAGTACTTGAGATTTGAACTGAGAATAAATCCTGACATGTGTAAACCGCTATGTAGTATATTTAACAAACTTTCCTTTCATGAACTTGATTCCAACTTGAAATTGTGCCTGGGCTGATTTATATGAATATAATTAATATCCTAATATGAAAATCTGCCCCCTCCCTTGTCACAAAATGCTAGGCTGGGTAGTAAAAATCTTATTGATGACAGGAACTGCCTACCTTTCCTCCACAAAGCTCCATTCACAGCTGGCCAACTAGAAAACGCCGCTGGCCCGAGGTTTGGGAAGAAGGAAGGATAAAATAAGCAGGAAAATAGCTTAGGTCCAAGTTGGATATTGCTGGGAAAGGCGGTGGACAAGAAGGAACAGGATGGGCTGATACTAAGCTTGCCATTTCGCAACGAGGCTCAAACAGTTAGTTGACAACAATTTTAACGTTTGAATTGACTCCTTAGGTTTTGTAAAACCCTATATAAGATAAGAGCTGGTTCACAGATGCGATTTGATTGGAATCTTAGTTTGGCTGGGAGGGATTTTATCAGCAATTTATAAAATATAGTGTGTGTGTCTCATAGTTCCATTATATTGGCCTTGATAATTTGGTTGTGAATACATTAGCCTATATTAGTTTTTACTTCTTCCTGAAGTGTGTATGATCCTCTTCGTAACAGAGATATATGTTCTGGACTGACCAGTATATGTCATTTGATCCCCTCTTCTTTTCTAAAACAGGTGAACGTCCAAGCGGCTGGAATTGTGACCTTAGGAGTAAACCAAGGTTTGTAAATGAAGCTGCATTTGACTTTACCGAAGTTGTTACTAATATGTTCAATGCTAAAATTTCACTTGTAGTTTTTCGTTCCTTTTTATAACTCGATGGAAAGTAACCTTTTTGATTGCAAGCTCCTGTGTATGTCATGACGGCCAGAGTTGATATGCAACAGCCGGTGTGCTCTCATTAACCATGTTAATTTGCTTACTTTCCTGTCACCGATAGTTACTTGGTTCTTGGTCTTATTTGTTTGTTGTTTTGCACCTAACTCATTAACATACATTGATGTTGATTTAGCCATTTAATCCTTCAGTGATGATTGCTATAGTTGCTTGAAAACCGCTTTATTTCCCTGTGAATTGAACATTGTTTGGGGCATTCCATTACTTACTGGGGGGAAAGCCTACAATATTCCCCCACCCTGTTCACTACCTTCCCTAAGCTTCCTGTGCATTTTTGTTTGTACTTTGCGCTCCAATGTTAACACACCTGTTCAGCTCTCAGCACTGTTGCCTTAGTCAATTTCAGACAGTGCATTAAATTCAGAAACAATGTCCTCTCAAATACACCTTTTCTGCATGTGATCATGAATTTTTAATACCAATTTTTTCTACTCAACTCTATGTTCTTTATGCCTGTTACGATAACTATTTTACTGTGCTCAAAGCAATGAAAGCTACTATCTAATGAGAGGTTATAGCGTAAATTTATGGCTAGCTTACATTGTAACGTATTGGTTGAGCGGCCAGTCTCAGTGCTACAAATATTTGGTGCTGCAGTAACATCATAAATTCGATACATGCTGATTGTGACTGATGATTTATCTTGAAAGATGGTTTAGATTTAGACTCAACAGGGGTCTTCGAGTTCCTCAGCTAGTTTTGCGCATAACTACTTATGATGAAGGCTTGGACAAGAGGGTTGTCACATTGTGAATAAGTGTGAAGCCTGAAGATGGATATTATTTGAACATTGATCAGCACTAGACAGTTTAGTTGGACAGAAATAGTAAGAATAGATGATAACCATTGTCAACCATCACAGGACACTTTATAATGAACAAGTGCGTGTATTATAGGTATAAGTGACACCCATTGTTGCTGGTGGTGTGGCGCAAATGAGGAAACTCCCTTCTATGTCCTACCCCAATACTAGAGAATTGTTAGGGAGCTATTTTTTGTCTTAACTACAACTTCTCTGAGGGTGGATTTCAAGGAAGTCTCCCCTGGAAATACCTAGCATTCCTTAGGAGACTAGGCATGGACATGTGAGACATTATGAGGGGCACAATAAGACTGGGCCTTAGCGCTGATCCCAAACAAGGGTGTTACATTAACAAAGCTTACTAGAGTGAATCCATGTGAAATTAGAGGTAGCTGGAAATCTGATTAGCCTCTCATGGCAGCACATTTTTAAAATTAGGTGCACCTAGACCATTAATACCACTATATAACTAATGAATTCAGTAATTACTTTTTGTACAACTGTTGATCGCCACTTTTATTCCATCTAACTTTTTTCAGTGATCAATCGCGAGGCTCCTTTGATATATTTGAAAATGAGAGTAAAGAATTTTCTTCGAGGGAACAGCTAACTAATTCCCTTCACAAGGAATTTTCTCAGAGCTATGGGTAAAATATCAATTTATTACACGTATCAAGTATTCACTCTGTTTTACCGTGAAACGCTAAGTAGTCAATTCTGGGTTTCAGTGCTGATTCCACCCCTCCCTCTCTACTTATGAGTGAACTTGCTAGTATTGGTTCTCCGAAAAAGCTTTCAAGTCTTCTCGAATCCTGCAATGAACTTGCTCGTATTGAAGAAATAAAAAAATTACAGGTGAATCAAAATTCACACTTTTTTGTTTGTCTACTTTGATGTTTATTTCTCCTGATCGCACTCAGTACGCTTGCTCCAGTACTGCATGAACACTGAGCACATACTTCCCCATAAACCATTTAGGTTATTGACAATGTGCAATTTTGTTTCCTGAAGGGTGCTGAGGGAGAGGATTGTTAGCTCCATTTAGTTAGGAACCTTGGCTCTTCAAGCATGTGTGTGTGTGTGTGTGAGATTGGTGGTAATTCTATGTTTGATGAATGCGTGAACTCACTAGATTTTCTGAACTTGTACCTGTATTTTGCAACAAGTTCAGAGCTAACAAACCAATGTGGATAAGCCAAACAAGGGTTGACAAATAGGACTAGGCATTTTCTTGATTATTTGTAATATATACACAGTCTACAGCAAAATGGAACAGAGATGCCATGTTTCATACACCCTCTAACTAGAAATTCTCCCTGGCACATTGCAAGGAGGCGTGCATTGTATTGTTACGATTATTCAGGAGCTTAATAAAACATTGCTTCAAGCGATGATGGACGAGACAATAAAAAACTCAATTGAGCTACACGGAGGAGATACAAGCAGGCAGAAAGTAACAGTTATTCCCGACTGCTACATCATTTCTTTTCAAAATACAAAGGCTTTCTGCTACAATAATTATACTCTTTTTAGGTTCAAGTGCTAACAAGAAAAATCAATAAATGAACCCGAGTGGTTTTGCCGAAAATGAAATAGCAACCGGTGATTGAAACCTGCCTATAACCGTATGCGGTAGTTAGTTGCCAGTGTCCATTCTGTGTAATCAAACAAAAGCTGTCTCGATTAGACGTTACAAGATTGTTGATGGGAATTTCCAACCCCATATCAATTTATGGTGGGCAGTGCTGCTCTGTTGTGAAATGAATACTGTTGTGTGGCCTGTGTTTGGAGTAATGCGATCGATTTTGTTCATATCGATGGTCTCTGTTTTCATAATAAAATCTTTCCTATTTCTTCGGATTATTTTGTCTTATTCGCCTTTAATCAGCCATGGCTGTGTAGTAGAAGACTCATTTATGATCACACCATGCTTCCATTTGTTATTCGTGATAGGATCTTGTACTTGAGTGGAAGGTAAAAACCCACACCTGACATGTATCGTTATGATTATTCGGGAGCATGATAAAACACTGCCCCATGCAATGATGAATGAGACAATGCAAAATTATATTTTTATTTCAGTGTCTTTGTAAGCTCCAAGTAACTGTTACGCTACAAGGAGTAAATGCAAGCTGGCAGGAAGTAACAGTTACTTGCTCCAATTTGCTTATTGCTGTCTCATTAGAAGTTGTATTGCAAAATGCTTCTATAGAATTTTAGATTATTTATGTTTTGTTTATCACGCTTTCAGCAAGAATGTGAGACCTTGCGCTCCCAGCTCAATGCCCTTGGTGAAAAGTACAATATCCTTGCGCTAAAGCATATCCACTATAAGTCGAAAAGAAGATTTCAATTGGAAGAAATGAGGTACGATTTGTTGATGTCAGTTCCAATCATTGAAAATGTGTTAGTTATTTCGCCTTTGCATGAAAGCAACCATTGGCGGGTTTGAAGAGTAAAGCGGTATTTCCCCCTTTATGGACAAAATAAAAATCCTGAAGCTATTTCAATGACCAATACTATTGAAATTTATCAATTTCATTGAGGATGTTATGATGGTGGCACTTATTTCTGCGTTTATAAATCATTTGATGTTTGGAATCCTAAAAATATGTTCCAGTATTAATCCGGTCAAATATACACTTCACATGATCTAACTTTTCACATCTTCTATGGAAAGTCTCACTGTAGTACAGGCTCTAACACTGGATTACAACAGCAGGGATGGGCTCAGTCTTGGGACTGGCGAGGAAAGTGTTTTGGATTGAATCTGAGCCCCTTGTGCAGACAGAATTGCATCGGAAGCTAATTGAAATAAAAATTAGGGCTTAAGACCTATAACCTCCATCAGGTTTATTAGAATAAGCCCACAAATGCTGGAGTAATGAAAGTGGAGGGACAAAACCATTCTAATTTGCTATTTGGACCTTTCTGTGAGTATATCAGCCGTGTATTTTAATGACAGAACTGCCAGACGAACTAGTGAGTGGGTGGAAGCCTCAAAAGGATATCCTACTCATATAATCTTTTCTGTCAAGCCACTCTTCCTGATTCGTCTATGTTCCTTTTTTTGTTTATTATTGATTCTCAATAACACACCTGCGGTTTTGGTTAGGAACCTTTTTGTAATCCCCTCCCCCTCCCTCCCACTTAAAATTTAACACTTCGTGTTTCAAGGCACGGGGAACCCAAAACTGCAATGACCATTCGCTATCTGGGCCATATTTGGCCTTTGACGCGATCTAAAAAATCTGTCCTTTCACACTATAATGCCATTTGGTGTATAGTTGGCGCCAATGTGCTTGGCAATTTGATTCAATTTACAATTTAACCCATGGTTTATATTGGCTAAAATCTAAAGTTAACGTACCTGTTAGGTGATTTCGTCTCCTCTGGCTGGTGGGTTGCTGTGGGCAAGCGCTTTCGATGTAAAGACATCATCGTCTGGCCATTAAGTCAGTACTGGAGTCAGTCAGTTGGTCGTGGTCTTTATATACGAAGAGAAAGGTAAACGGGGATGTAGGAGCGTCAGGGAAGGGACCCCACTGAAGGGGAAACCCACTGAAGGGGAAACCCACTGCTACCGACACAACCATACACTTTACATCTAACCACCCACAACAACATAAACTAAGTGCATTTAGACACATGATATGGAGACTAAAAACCATCCCACTACCCGCACAAAATTACAAAAAAGAACTTGATACTATCAATACTATCGCAGAAAATAACGGTTACTCCAACAAAACAATAAACAAATTATTAAGACAATACATAGTACCAAAATATACGGAATAACTAATATCCTCCGAAAGGAAGGTATACAAATCGCATTACGTACGGACAACACACTTAGAACCAAACTAACTGCAAAGACTGAAAAGACAGACCCACTCGACCAAAGTGGGGTATATAAAATAACTTGTACTTGTACGAATTCTAGTAGTTGAAGGAACTTGTGGGACAATATAGGGAAAGTTATCTTATCTCCCTTACCTGCGCTCATTCCCTCTCAGTGCCTTTTTCCTCACTCCAACCACTTGTCAGTTCGACTGGTCATGTCGTGCCAATTGCCTAGAAATGTCAATTCTCGTTCCGTTGTAGTCAGGTTATGTTTCGTATCGTTTAGTAGTTTTCGATGCTGAATCAAATGGTATAGGTCTTAGAAGTGCTTTACAAATGTGGTCCTTCGCGTGTGAGTTGTCATTTTCCGGCACACACATGTTATATTCTTGGTAATTTTTGACGTTGGATTGAACAGAATAGGCCCCAAATCATGCTGTGCAAGAGAATAATAAACCATTGCGTTATAATTTGCAGCATTTTTCTATTCCTAAGGAAATTTTGTTTAGATCTATATGTCAGAGTGCCCTGGAGCCAGAAAATACTATTTGTGAAACTGTTCTGGTCATCAGTTGATGTAATGGCGAGTCTACATCGGAGAAAATGTGTGTCAACACGTCTGAGGAAAGGGGCTGAACTAAATCAACTCAATGTGGTATTGGGCTGGCATATTGAAAGAAGGTTACGCAGACCCAAAATTACCTATAATTATGAGAATGAAAACATTGAATCCCCTTCTACATCGACCCTGAACTTTGTTGAATGAAGATTAAATTTAATTAAAAAAAAACACCAGAATAAGTATCCACAATCTCAAGAAACCCCTATTTTTTCTCAGTTGCCTTTTATAAAGCTCTCAATTGACACAATCATTTATGAAAATCGTGTTGGTTGTCGTATGAGATACATACAATCGAGGTGGCAGAGCAAGAAGGTTGTATACAAAATCATTAGTTATCATTATTCAGTCCTTAATAAAGTCACAACTATGTGCTTATGGTCAGAAATTAGTCCCTTCTCAGCACCCCCCCCCCCCTCTAATACGAAATCTTTGAGAAATGAGCTAAATGTATCCAAAATCTCTGTTTTTCTAGAGATCAAACTAGTGTTGTTTGATTCAATTCTATTGATTATCTTATTGCCTTTGTGTTTTGTTTTTCACGTTTCCCTTGGAAATTGGCGTTTTACTGCCCATACTCCTCCCTCTGCTCACTTCTTTCCCTGTAATTATCCTGCACCTCTATCTGATCAGTCTTCCATTCATCAACATCCATGTGTCAAAATTACTGCTTCTCCAGGTTTTTGAATTATATTCTCCCCCCCCCCTTCAGGACCCTTATGCAAGTTCTCCCTTTCTCCCCCCCAGAAAAAAACAGCTTCGGGAACTCGCACTGTGCTTCTTTCATTACATGTAGATCAAAAAGCAGAAAAATGGATTTTCACCCTGAGATGAACAGAATCTCTTGTACCAAAACTTTTGAATGCATGATTTTGCCTGAGTTGATATTATTTATTCTTTCGGACAAGAAGGAACGTAGAACCTGCCTTGCCTTTAAGGTGATCATAATGTGATTAGTGTTATTCAGTTATATTATTATACTATTCAGTTTTACACGTGTGGAGTTCTGTTTGGCTTGTTTCGCTTTTACTAAAATGTGGAATGTTTCATTTAGAGAGAGGTTGCAAGCGTGTGAGTACAGAGCTGAAACCTTACAAATGCAGCTTAGTGTTCAAAGGCAGAGGTTGCGAGCTGAAGAAATTTTTCGAAAGCAAGTGGAGACGGATTATCGAAAGCTTCAGGATGAGAGGAGGGTTATAGCTGCCAGGTAACCATATTTTTCAATTGATTTATCCCATATATTGATTATGTTGTGTCTAAATATTATCTGGGTTCACCAGAAGAATCCTTTTTGAAAGTGAAGAGCCCAAATAAAAATATCTGGTGCGTAGCAACATACAACTTTCTGCCACCCCCGTAATTTCGAACACCTCCTACATTTGCGGGCGCTATATCTTCGTTTAACGCATGTTTACAGGAACATTTACGCAGAACAAAGTGTAGGGACTAGTTAGCTGAGAGTACTCCGAAAGTTTGATCAAAATCGTTAGAGCCATTTTTCAGAAAATTGGAATACCGATAAATTAATATTCGACAAATCTCCTTTTCTGAGTTAATTTGGCTTATATCTCCGTTCAACATATATATACAGAAATAATTATAGAGAGCGAAATGTGGCTATGGGTGACTTAAAGACACTCCATTAGGATTTATCACATCTGGTGAAAAAGTTACCCTGGAATTTACGGAAATGTTCGAAAAAACGTTATTTTTGACACATTTTCATTTTTATCTCTGTTCAATGGACCGTCACAGGAACATTTATTGAATAGAATATGTAGGTATTAACTATTTGAAAACATCCCGTGAGTTTGGTGAAAATCGCTGGAACCGTTTTGCCAAAAAGCGTAAAAAACCTATTTTTGCTTCAGGGGCCCATATATCCGTTCACCGTATTTTCATGGAGATATGTATAGAGAAGAAAAGTTAGGTATTGATTAGGAGAAGATAATTTGAAAGTTTAATCAAAATCGTTAGAGCCGTTTTCGAGAAAAATGTGAAAAACCCTAGTTTTTGGTACATTTTTGTCCCCCCCCCCCCCTTCTCATCGGCCGAAGCTTATTTTGGTGTCTACAAAAAATAACGATCAAGACAAAAAAAGAACCAGCACAATCGGATCAGCCGTTCTCCCGCAAATCGAACTACAGACACACACACACATACACACGGACCACGCGCCGAAATTAGGTTTTTTAGACTCAGTAGGCCTCAAAACGTTAAGATCTGAAGAAAACCCAAATTTTTTTTGGGCCGATTACTATACTTTCCTTCCCTTCGGGTAGCGGAAAGTAAAAATTGTGTAATAAATAAGAATTGCTAAAGTTAAAGTACCTGTTAGGTGAGTGTCTTAATAATTTGTTTATTGTTTTTTTGGAGTAACCGTTATTTTCTGCGATAGTATTTATAATATCAAGTTCTTTTTTGTAATTTTGTTCGGATAGTGGGATAGTTTTTAGTCTCCGTATCATGTGTCTGAATGCACTTAGTTTGTGTTGTTGTGGGTGGTTTGATGTAAAATGTATGGTCGTGTCGGTAGCGGTAGGTTTTCTAAAAATGTCGTATTGTAGTTCGTTGTCCAACCGTGTGATTTTCAAGTCCAAGTAATTAAGAGTTTTATTTTGTTCTTTGTCCATGTCATATTGGATGTTATGGTGGATATTGTTTAAGTCCTTTAGTATATCGTCAGTGTTATCACAGCCTAATATGCAGATGATATCATTGCATTGATATTATAAATACTATCGCAGAAAATAACGGTTACTCTAAAAAAACAATAACGGTTACTCTAAAAAAACAATAAACAAATTATTAAGACAATATGACTCCAAAACACACGACTCAAAAACAGAAAATACACAGACTTCAACAAGACGCTGCACATTCACGTACACAGGACCACAAATATACGGAATAACTAATATCCTCCGAAAGGAAGGTATACAAATTGCACTACGTACGGACAACACACTTAGAACCAAACTAACTGCAAAGACTGAAAAGACAGACCCACTCGACCAAAGTGGGGTGTATAAAATAACTTGTACTTGTAAAAACGCATACATTGGACAGACAGGACGAAAAATACGGACCAGATACTCAGAACACATTAAATCTCTTAGTAGGAACAAAGACGATTCAAACTTTGCCAACCACCTCAAAACAACTGGACATGAACCCACCAAAATAATGGACTGCTCCATCTTACTACACAAACAATACAAAGGACGAAAACTGAACATATTAGAAAACATGGAAATTTATAAACAAAAAAACTTCAATGGACAGATCATAAATGAACAAATCAACACAAAATGCGACACCATATTCACACCACTCAAAACACTACACAAACGAAAACAACCAACTGACGGATTTACAGACCACCCTACACAAAAAAGACGTAAATTCCACAATTGACAGACCATCCAACACGTCCCATTTATCTCTAGGGGGTTTCCCCCTGAGGTACATGACCTCCTCTCCCCGCCCCTTCCCGACGCTCCATCACCCCTTTCACCTTTCTCTTTGTATATAAAGACCACGACTAACTGACTGACTCCAGTACTGACTTAACGGCCAGACGATGATGTCTTTACATCGAAAGCGCTTGCCTACAGTAACTCACAAGCCAGAGGAGACGGACTCACCTAACAGGTACGTTAACTTTAGTAATTTGCCTACTGGCGGACATAACCCAATTTATTAAATAAGAATTGCCCTCATGAAAGTCAACATCTACCCATAGCGACACTCACCTTCAAAATTGAAATCTCTGGGCAACAGAAAGTGTTGGTAAACTCATTAAAACATTGATACTTACCAATTTTCAAATGCTGAACTCCATTTTATATACTTGCTTGACAAGGGGAACCAATCTTCGATACGCCCAACCCCCTTATTTATAATTGGTCGACAAGCATAACCAATCTTCAATAGGTATTGATGAATGCTGCTTCATGCGGGGATTTGAAGTTTAAATTTGTTATCAAGTTTGAAGAAAACGGAATTAGATAGTGTTGTTGAGTTTTGTTCATTGCGAACCATGTACTAGGAAACAGGAGTACGGAGTGAGTGACTAGTTTTATAACAGTGTGAGAGAACCCCCAGATAGTGTAGAAATCTGTATGGAGAAAAATATCAAAATGTTTCAATCTGTTTTGGTAAAAAGTTAAACACTGCATTTTTTGCTACTTTAGGCCTCTTCTTATGTTCACAATATTTGTAAAGAAATTTTTGTAAAGAATATGTAGCTCTGACTGTCCCAAAATTGGGATGAGCACCATGGCTTAAAGATCGATAGTGCAAGTCCTAATGTCTCACAGGTCCATGCCCAGCCTTTTGAGGAATGTCAGGTATTTCCTAAAAGAGTCTTCGTTGTTGTCCACCCTTGAATAAGCAGTACCTAAGACTAGAAATTGCTCCTTCTCAAGTCTTCATCTTATCTCGTGTGTTTTCCCTGAGATGAAGCGTTTGTAATGCCTCGTCTCTCTTATGCATTTTTCTAGCATGTACCCCCACAGTCCTCTTGACTAGTGACTTGACCGAGTCTGGCCAGATGGTCCGCCCTCTCATTTCCAATGAACCCTTTGTGTCCAGGAATCTGATAAACGTCAACTGTACTATAGTGCTAAGGGGTTCAGCCATATCCTGCACTCCTGCACCAGTTTTGACATTGTACAAAATTTCTTCAGCGCCCTACACAACGCTTGACCTATAGTCATTATGTTGAAAGTTTCATTGCTATTGCCTTTTTCATGCGTTATGATAGCTCTGGCAATGATAGCATAAATCTCTGCTTGAAAAACCGTTGGAGGGGGACCCAGGGTAACGTATGTCCCACTCCTCACAGAGCCTGTGTTCCCCGGAGTTTTCGATCCATTTGTGTCGATGTTGATACCATTAGGTGGCTGAAACCAACAACTTTCACTGTTCCATCGGCTTCCTTCTGGTTGCTCGTTGTATTTCCTATTAAATCATTCATGGGCACCATTGTCAGTGACTATGCTCACATCTTAGCTATTCCCAGCTGTTCTCTCCAATAGCTGCTCCATGACACCATACAAGCGACCCATATGGGATGATTGGTCTCATAAAACTAGCATGCCAATTCTGGGCTTTATGCCCCAATGTCCTCCAGAACATTCTTTGACACGTCCTCAGGGATTTTGTCTTATTAAAGTGAGCGTACCTGTTGGGTCTGTCTTCTCTGGCTGGTGAGATACGTTATGAGACTCGACAGCTATTGTCTTCTTGGTTGTATATCTGATGTGCTCTTTCCATTATAGTTTCCGATCCAGAATCACACCCAGATACTTGATCAGCTCACTGAGCTGAGTTTCTTTGCCCATAACTTCCTATGGTCTCAGTCCTCATAATTTTATAGAGAAAAACAGGTATTAGCTGCCAGAAGGTCACGTTTTATCTCAAAACAGTTATGGACGAAACTTGAGAATGAGTTCACGGGACTACTGACATCAATTTGTAATTGTATGTGAGAGATAATTGATATTTACTGTAAGGGTTTTACATTTTATTAAAGTCAAACATTGATACAGCTTTGTGACGGTTTGACTTTCAGATTGCTCAGCGCTGAGTCCCATCAACGCGAAGAAGCCCGAGAACTGTCTATAGTTCAGCGAAAAATGGCCTTGTTAGATTCAGCGAACTCTGAATTGGTGGCTCAACTTCTTAAATTAAAGTACAAAAGCAATTTAACGAAGAGTACTACTTGTGATAATATGCTGTCTTCTTTGTAGAAAATGTTATTTCTGTGTCAAGCCATAAGCCAAACAATGGTGTATGTGCCTTCATGTTATGGTATGGCTGAAGTTTGTGGAACAGTGATTTAATGTGTTCAATACATTTGACATCATAAGTTAAGCTCAGTTGCATTAACTGTGCACCATGATTTTTAATGATGAATTTCTGTTGTAATCAGAAGCTTTTTTTTGGCAAATTCATCTTTTTGATTGACATCTATTGTATTTTTTACGCATGCACCATTGAAGCAATTCTCCCCAAAAAATCTTTTCACAAATCGTCACGCGAGACGACCTCATTATTAGATGGTTATTCTTTACTTCAATAGTTTTTGTTGACCGTTTCATCAACGACTTAGTTTTTGAATTCTCTGAAAACGTTGGCACAAGTACGAAACCAGCTTGTATAGTTGATTTGTTGCGAGTTTTTCAAAGATTCATATTTGCAGTCATTTGTACGAATGAGCCTGTTCTTTTCTATCTGAAATGATGATTCTCCTTTTTTTGGGGCCAATATTTACATTGTCTCGTTTAAAACATTCCTAGGCTTGCAATAAACACAGTTTGACCAGTGAGCATGTTGTGTGCTACGATTTGAAATTATTGTAGCAGTTCACTCATTATACGCCAGTAGTAGATGTTGTTTGTTATGCTTAATGAGTAAGAATCTCTGAAACTATAAAATGTGACGTGTTAATGCGTCATAATTTCTTCTGAAGTTGAGATTGTACCACTTTTGGCAATCTCAGAACTTCCACATCTTGCCACATACAGCGAACTGTGATGACTCTCGTGTCTAGGTTAATTAATCCCCATTGCGCCCTTCTCAAAGTCAACCGCCGTTATCTTTCAGTGTCTGTGCCTTTCGACTTACTTCTTCTACAATTATTATTTCGGACTGTTCAAAGTCGTACGACTGTTGTTATGATGTTTCTGAACACTTGGGTGTTAACAATTCCCTTTAATTCAAGGGCCCTGAAAGGGGAATTCACACCAACTCCATAGAGGGTACATGATCAGCAATCAAGCAGAGATTGCTGGCACGAATGTGTGGTCATATTTGTATGAATGCATTTGGCGGCAACTGTGTAAGCCGCCAACTATTATTGGGTATTTTTCGAAGCCATCAAATCAGCCTCTCCCCCTTCCCTTTTCACAGTTCATTCACGTAATTTGAGAAGTGAGTGATATTTGTAATTATTGTAGTGGTTGGCAATGTCTGTTGCATTAGGCACGCACACACATTTTTTCACGTTCCCTGTCCATTACAATGATTTAATTTCGCTCGTGTCATCATTATTTACATTCTTCCTGCTACTTTTGTGCGTGTTGTTTTTAACGGTTCCAAATCCTTAACCGAACGCCTCATCTACTCGTAGTCTGTGTATTGGGAGTCAACTGATGTTTGTTTTGTTAGAAGTGAATACAGTTAGGGATAATTAAAATGTTTACCAATGAGCATAGTTTTCTCATTCAGTTGAAAAATAGTGTGTTCTAAGTGTCAAATGAAATGGGGCATTTAGTTGATCGATAAGTGCTATAACGGCAATGCATTTAGCCATCAGTGAAAAGTAAAGGCCTAATGGATCCTCCATTCAGTTATTTCTCTGTAGTCTGGGAAAGAGTTTTTAAAAAGTTTATTTTCCCTACGACACAGGTTAAACGAAAAGAACTTAGCCAATGAAAACTTGGAATGCACAGTCTTTGTCGGGGTTTGCCTTAACTCCATCCGGGCCAATGATATATCCTAAGTACTGTAGTTCTCTTTTCAAGAACTCTGTGTGAAAAAACATGTTCCGAATGAATGAACAATGGTGTGAAGAAAAGATTCTGGAACTGGCGGAATGTTTGAAATAAGGAAGAATTTGAAGTTACTAGTAACTTTGGTCGGACTTCTTTTTGATTAACAAGAATAGATTGGGCAGACTGGATATCTTGAAGAAACTATGGCTACCATTTTTGAAATGTTCGGGTGTTTTGTGCGAATGAGTCAGTTGTAATGAACACTGATTTTGCTTCCTCCTTCTCAGTATCAGAGATTTATGTCTTAGAAGGTGGTTGTTGGGGGGGGGGGGGGTGAATGTGACGTCCAATGATAAATGCTAGGCCTAACATAAACAAATTGGCTTTATTTCGTTTCTTCCTCAAGTTTTATTTGATCTTGTATGGCTAATATTTTAATAAGTGTTTTATAACTTTCTGGCTAGTGCAGATGTGTATAATACGAATGTTGAAGTCTCTGCTGGTGATATTTTTCTATTATCAGCTGAGGCTTAAGGTGTTAACTGTGAGTAACGTGAGCTATCAAAAAGTGTTTGGGGAATAGTTGTGGTAACAGGGGCACTTCAATGTAATAAGTAACTAAGAGCTCACTCATTTCAGATTAAACAGTTCGTGATGGGAATCTCTTATACTTGGAAGTAAGTGGTTAAGGGTGCAACGTCTTCCTGAAATATAGAAAACTTAATACAAACTTATTCATATTATTGTTGACGTAGAATGTGGTATAAAATTACCAAAGTAATGAAGTAAATCAATACGATTTGCCAGAAGAGAAATGTTGGATATTCAATGATATGATGCAAAAAAAATAGGCAATGGGGTCTGCTGAATGGAGCCTGGCAGAAATGCTGTATTGAACACTCCAACTCCTTCTAGACAAATAGTTCATCAAGCATCTTGTCCTTAGTTTCAGGGAGAATAGGAAAAACTAGTTTAGTGTCTTGAATATTTCACGTTTTTGCGCTCCAAGGTTGACAAAATCAAAGACGTTTGGTCAATTCCTGGACAAAATAACTATAACAACATCCGATAATATGCATAGAATAATATAGTTATGACAACCTAACTGTTACTTGTTTTTGTGAAAAGAATGGCATGCAACATACTTCTTTGCTGCTAGCTCTTCAAGGAAACTCTGTACTGTACATTAGGATAACTCAGAATAAGGATTTTTGTGCTCGAGGTTCTTCACTGTCAGTGAAATTTCCTCTGGATACTTTTCCTGAGATAGTCAACAGCGTTGTAGTTGAACGAATTTCAAAAGCAATGATTCATTGATTTGATGTAAGTTTTCGAATATCACAAACTATTTCAACTTTGAAAAATCATTTCAATACATGCATTGGTTGAACCCATCTGACTTGAAATTCAGTTTCAATAACGCGAAGTAAAAATCTGAAAAGAAAACTTCAACTATAACTGAGAAACATAAGGCATAGCCTAAGACCATGATTTTGTACGAGTATGTTTTGTTAGGTGTGGCCGAACACATGCCAGCCATGGAAAATAGTAACGTTGAGATAAAATCATCACTCTCGGTAGTATTATCAGGTTCAATTTGTGAAGCGGTTAGTAGCTTAAATGAAAGAGGACATTCTAATTGCCCCTCCAAACTCTCACAGAATATTTTTATGGTCGTGTTAGCAGAAGTGGGGCAAGCAAAGAACATGCATTTACACTCTTTCGGAGCATCCTTATAAAATGTATTCGCCAAATTTGGATGAGTTAAAACGGGACAAACCAAACCCTTCGATTCAGCAGTCTCATCCGAGGCATTTATGCTGACTGGGCACCTCAAATGCCCCGATTTGCTTGAGACTTCACTGCCGTCAGTTGTAACCGAGCCAGTTCCCTCGTTGCTGTGTTGCCCGCACTCGCGTTCGCTCCACTCAGTTCCCCTGAACTGCAGTGTTCATGAGTGCCTGAAGACAGGCACTTCATCAAGGGTGGAGTGGTGTAACGGGACGAACCAAACCCTACGATTCAGCGGAGGCTCGTCCGGGGCATTTATGCTGACTTGGCACCTCAAATGCCCCGATTTGCTCGAGACTTCGCTATTGTCAGTAGTAACCGAGCCGGTTCCCTCGTTGCCATGTTGCCCGCGTTCGCTCCCACTCAGTTCCCAGTCTGTGGTGTTAAAACTTCCTCGAATGTAATTGAGAATAAAACTCTGTTCCAATTGCATTCGGCTTGATATCGTACTAACTCCCCAACTCTCTTAGTGCGATATTGCTTTCAATATTAATCCCCCCCGTAACAGAGTTAAAAACACACACATCCACTCTTTTGCAAAGCATCCTGACGGAGCGTGTCTCATGGATCTGTTAGACGGAGCGACCCCTTCCACATTCTCGTTCCTGGGGCTACTCCGTGTGAGTCTAGAAGGGCCTTAACACAATCCACCTCATCAGCAGCAGTGTTTCAAAAATAACCTGATTTGTGCCTAATTACTATTTAATTGCAATGCTCAATTTGATGTGGACATTGATTATCTGAAGTTATTTATCAATTTTGTTAGGGTGCCTACCAAGTGAAATAAATCATCTCTGGTTTTCCGTACCACATTTGTCTTACACTATCTGTTTCCCCTATAATAAAAAATTGTTGCTGTTATAAGCAGCGTTGAAGATACATTAGAAAAATTGAGCGACTAGCCGGCAGGAGTGAAGAAAATGTAAAATCGCACTGAAAAAAGAATTGAATAGAATAATCGATTAGTTATACTGTCTGGAATTGGTTCAATCGACTTCCCAGCTGATTTCTACGTATTTTACTTGCGTAAATTTAAGTGATACACATTCTAATTTGTATTTAGATAGTGTGATTTGTGAAGGTATAGATGAGCAAAATACCATTCAATTATTCAATAAATATTAAGCCGTCCACACATTTTCTTTCACCTTGTCTAACCAGAAGGAAAGAAACTGCTCCTAAAAACATTGGAGATCCTCGTTTTACTCAAATTATGCCAAATGTACCATAACTTAAACAAAATTATTTGTAGATATTAGTGACTGAATGCTTCTGGTAAGCATGAAATGATGTTATTTCACTTTTTCTAAACTGTTTTGTCATTTCTGTTGGCAATTCAAGATTTTGTGCTACGCTTTGCTGCGGTGTTTTTAGCTAATACTGAAACTGTCCATTTGATGACCAGGAAAGGAAATCTCAACATTCATTTAAACTCACTGTATGTTAAGTATACTAGAAATTAGATATATTGCGAAGAAATGTTTGACTTTTCGTCTGATTTCAAGTGAAGGTTTTCTACGGAGAAGTTTTATTAAATTTGCTTCTTTTAAATTCTGAAATTGAAAGTGGGTTTTTTCTTGGTATAGTTATGAGAACTTGAACTTTAGTTATGTCTGGGGTGGACGATACTGATGTTTGTTGACGCACTCTCGTTGCATTGAATGTAATTATGAAACTAGCAGCCTTGTGGAAAGTGTATCAGAAGTGTAGTCCAACCCAAAACTCTACGCTGTGCGTATAATTAAGCACTGGTGCTATTCAGACTGGCACTGTATTCCTGTGGTGTAATGCAGGTCGGTGTGGTACAAGATTTTGATTTATATTGAAAAGGGATTCTTCAAAACTGTTGTGCAAATAAAATTCTGGGCGTGTTTGATAAACATTGTCTTTTCTATCTCTTAGTTGTCACAGAGTTATTGTTGTCCGACATATTTTTTAAAATGTATATTTTATGGAATGAACACTCCACTTTTTCAGTGTGTCAACTTGTTTGGTTTTAACACGTTCACTGCGGATGTCGACACGTAGTCGACAAATGAGACCCCTTCCCCCCGGCGGACGTCGACTACCTGTCGACATCTCCCATCCCTTATTTAGATCAACCTCAAAGTTGCCGCGTAGAAAATCGGTTTTGAACAATAATCGCCGCAGTGAACGTGTTAATTGGGGCGAAAATTCCATTAAACAGCAGATAATATGTATAGCACGTGCTTTCATGGCAAACGTTTTATTTTAAGAAACAATTCTTATCAGAATAAGTGAGTGTATTGTAAATGCTACAGAAAAAGGTCCATGTCTTGTTTTGTTAGGACTGGTGATCCTATTGTCAAAACTCAAGATAACTGATGACTTCTCAATATCCTGTACAAATCCTTTGGTAGGTGGAAGATGTTCCCATTGTACAGACAGAGTGTCGACCCATTAGGCTGTATTTTTAAGCAACGTATATGCCTGAAGTCATCAGTAGCTGTGCATCTTGTGCTCTTTCTATGCCTACCACCTCTGCCATAGTGTCGGGGTGTCCTTTCGTGTACAGCAAACATCCGGCTGTGCCAGTATCCAAATATGTGTTGTAAACACTAACTAGCAGGTCTAATGATTCCATGGTTTAGTGTTCTGCCATTAGATAGGGTGGGAGCTGCTGCCACACGTGAGAGACTTAGCATATGTCCAATCATTAAACTATAAAGCCCTCTAGGAACAGCCTGCAAACAAGTGTATTAAGTGTCCCCTAACTTCAAGCTCGCAACTGATGAGAAGAGAATGTTGTTCGAAATTTCCTGGCCCATGGGCCCTCCTCCCCAACATCTTGACACAGGCTTCTCCACAAAGCTGCCATGGATCTACTGATGACCCTGAGCCTACTTGTATCTCGTTGAAAATCCCCTCCAACTCTCTGCTCTGCGGTGAAGTCCCATTCGCTCTACAGGAGGGTTGTTATTAACCTTCCTTTCACTTCTGCATAATGAACCCTAGTGATTTTCAGCGCCCAAAACCATATTTCATGAACCATTGCCACCAGAAAGGCTGAGGGATCTCCCTCCATATTTTTGGAGTAGAAATGTGAATGCTGTATAGCATACAGCGCAGGTGAGGTCACAGTTTCTTCCCTTTAGATTGATGTACTGGTGATTTCTGCCAGTTAATCTATTTCTAATTTAACATACTAGTTCTTTGAAGAATTTCTTGTGTGATTCTGTTGTGTTTGACCATTTATTCCCAACATCTATTCTCTCATGCATTGAATATTTACACAACTTTCTTTCTGGGGACAGTTTATTACTAAAGTTAACGTACCTGTTAGGTGAGTCCGTCTCCTCTGGCATACTTAATGGCCAAATGATCTCTTTACATTGAAAGTGCTCGCCCACAGTATCTCACCAGCCAGAGGAGACGGACTTACCCAACAGGGACGTTAACTTTAGTAATTTGCCTACTGGCTGATCTAACCCAATTACGATTTATTACTCTGTCATTTCTAGACAATTGTTTGAATAGAGACCACACAGGATGAGCATAATGACTTCATTCAAAAGAAATGTTAATTTGTCAAACAGTTTTTCATCACCAGTCATACCAAATGGGAATGAAACTAGCGTGGAACATGCATCTTGTGTGGTGTTCCCCTGCTAATGCATTTCGAATCTCACCAGTGATTATCTTGTTATCTGAAGTAGTGACAAAACAATCTTGTACCGCGAAGTAGGCTTTGCTCGCTTTCAACACCACTGGGCTAAGTAATACTGCAGAACAGCTAGTTGTTCAAGGGGCTTCCCTCTTAGTAGTGTTTGCTGATCCAATTACTTCTGTAAATTGTCATTCTTCTGGAGAAAAGCATGCTCTGACGATATCTTCGTATTACCACCATACCTAAATTTAAAACGTTGAATTGAAACCTGTAATCAAATTTACCACCCTCACATTTTGTCGAAAGGTGGTGAGGTGTGAATAAAATTGAATTGTTTTAGTTGCACCTTGCAAAGGGCATTCCTTGTAAACACACCCACCTTGTAACAGTGTTAAACAAAACAGTAAACCCAATTTCGTCTGCCTTTAATGTTAGATAATATCTGAGATAGGAACCATTTGGAACTTACTATATGAATGTACTTACAAATACTAATATACCTTACGTGGAACACCAGTAAGATAATTCTAAATTACCTAGGAAGCTCAATGATAATCCCAAACCAAGTATTGTTTGCTGTTCTGTGATGTTCTCAGAACAGTAATATTTTCCTCTTCTCCAGAACTCGACTCGGCGGGTCTTATTCTTATAGGATGTTTCAGACGTTCATAGTGGCTATTTGTTATTTGGCTGAAGAAAGCCTAACTTATAACATTACATGTGATATCACCTGATAAAGATAGAATTAGCGACTAATAATTTTTCAACTATTAGCTCTAGTAACACCAACTTCTCATATGAGTGTTTAGAACGCCATCTTAGCTCATATATTTCAATATATTGTATCACAAAAGCTCACAATTTTTAGTTATGCCGTAATTACAGCTTAATGAATTGAATACCGAATGATTTTGGTTACTTGGTTTGGAAAAGTAAGTCTTCCTTCTTGTGTCTCCATCCCTAAGAAATCTGAGATGAAAATGGAATTTGTTGGTGAGATTTGTTCACTTCACTTTTAATTCACAGCTTGCATTATCAAAGCTAAACAAAACTATTGAGACACCACTAAAACAGACCAACACATTTATCGCAAAACAACTAAATAAGATCAGGAGTTTGCACCACAGTGATCCCACCCAGATTCAGAAATTCAACGAACAATAAGTTTCTCTGCAAGTTTCGTCTTCATTCGTCTCCTCCGGGCCGGATTTGAACCAGCGACCTATGGATCAGAGGAAAAGACTCGTAGTACGTCATAAAAAATGTTTGAAGTGTACAAGTGACCATTCTGCTACATGTAGATCTTCTGGTCACCACTCTACTCTTCATGGCATTGTGTTTCCTGCCGCCACTAACCTTTCTGCTTCAGACAATTTTCATATGCAACCTTCTCGTGCATCAACCTCAACTTCTGGGGGTCAGAGTGCTGACGTGTCTGTTCAAATTGACTTAAACTCAGGCTCCTCTGCAAGTCGCACAAACCATAGAGTAGGCGATGTCTCGCTGCTAACAGGGGTCTCTCCCACTCCACCTAGTTCTCATGTAGTGGTGTTGGAAACAGCCTAGGGTTTCATCAAGGATCGGAACTCTCAATGGGTACCGGTACGTTTTGTCATTTATAGTGGTTCGCAGGTCAACTTAATTTCAGCTGACTGTGTTCAGCGACTTGGGTTGGATGTTCAACCCATCTCTATCCCTCTAGTTGGAGCTTTACAGACTTCTGTTGGCATCTCAAAGGGCACAGTTCAACTGGTTCTTTCTTCTATACATCTAAATTCTGAAACCCTCGTCTCACAAGCTGTCATCCGAAAGGTTTGTGCAAATCTGCCCACAGTGGCTCTCCCTGCGAATGTGTTCTCCAAATTTGCTCACCTTGATCTTGCAGACGGAAAATTTCACATTCCAGGAAAGATAGATTTCCTCTTAGGCGCGTCATTGTATCCCCTGTTCCGAGCAGGGTACGGCATATTGAGTGGCGAACCAGCTGCCGTTCAAACCAATTTCTGTTCGGTACAAATAAACGAATTCTCAGTTAGGAAAACGTCTAACTGATGCGCTGATTCTGTGATGAGTTAAGAGTGGACTGTATTGGTTGTGTACGTGTTCGATCCAAAATGTGCATTAATGACTGACTCATCGATGACGATGGCGTTTTCCTGGGCCTAGTACTTACGAGTGCAGGTGACGAAGCGACGACAGTAGATGATGGCACAGACAACTTGGATCGTACACGGGAATTGAAAAATAATATCATTTTAGATAGAAACGCCGGGCGACCTGGTCGTTTCGGGTTATGAAAGGTAAATTATGCGAAGACGCGTAAGGGAAGGGAAGGAACTCAATGAGATTGAGAAGCAAACGGCGAGCTAATAAAAAAAGGGGGAGAGCGGGAAGCGGTTACCGGCGAAAGGCCTGAGCCTGGGCAAGAAAAATCATGAACGTGTTTTGAAAGCACGTACAGAGAGGATTTAATTATTGAAAATGTGCTGGCTGAAAAATGCCTGTGGCCTCGAGCTCTGAACCAGTGTTCCTCTGAATATGGTTCACTCTGCTAAATGCAGCCATGCCGTACCTTTCTTTCCCTTACTTCAAACATTAGCCGCCCCTCCTGAAGTAGCTGTCTTTGAGTGTGAGCGAATCCCAGTTATCCTTTAATTTTTCTGAGCACTTTTGATTGATAATACGCTTAAGTGGTATGTTTTTTTACGACTTTGCCATTGCTGAATCCTCGTGTTGAAATAATCAATACTTTTCTGTCCACCCCTGAGCACTCCGTGGATTAGTTTGTCACGACTAAAATGGTTATGAATTGGACATTTCATTCGACTATACGATCATCATGTAATTGATAAGAGGAAGCTACACACTACACTCATGTTCTATACTTTACAAAGGGTTCAGCTCTTTCACACATCTTTTGAGTATCGCCACCCATAAGGCAATGCCCAACTTTTTCTTGTTTGACCTTTGAGGGTTTCATTGTGATTGCAAGAAATTGAGAGTAGGTATGACAGTTGTAAAATAAGAGTTTTTCGAAGGCAGGCCTTTCATCAATGACTACTGATGGTAAGGACTTGAGTCATTACACCGACAAATTTTGGTTTTTTTAATACTATCTTGTCAAGTTTTAGTTGAATGAAATTCCAGAATCTTTAATACGGCTATTGATAATGATGTATAGCTCTGAAACGTTTTCATTCCTCATTTTTCAATATTTGCTGCCATTCAAGCAGAGCCCTATCTAGTTTCACAAATGATTGAGCACTGACTTTGCAACACAACTTCCAAGTTTCTCTCATAACCTTTCATGTTGTAAGGCATCAATATGTACTGCCATAATTGGGAAATAGCTACTCCTAATGTGGTAGTGCATTTACCAAAATCACATGATGTAAATAAGGAACCATTCTTTGGCACACCTTGGTAATTGTGTCCATAGCAAGTACCTAATTTTATCACAGCGTTGGGTTAAGCATTACAGTTGTTGATAGAACCTTTCCATAATTCAGCACCACGGCTGTGAATTCTTCTATACAAGTATGTATTTATGGATGAGTTACCAGTTATTAAATTATTAATAATCAACCCTTATTCTGCTGTTTTAAGAACAGCTTTAGTCAGAAGAGTTTCGTAGTGATGCACATTTCAAAGAACAGTTAGATTCATTTATATTAAATGATTGGCGTATGTTGTAACCGTTTTGTTCTTTAGCACAGCAACATTGATTGTGTGAGTAAATCATAATGGTGATACGGGCATGTGTGGCTGCTAAGTTATAAAAAGATGGTTTCACGGGTAATAAAATTTTTATCTAATCGAAAAACGCACAGCAGCACTTATTTAAACAAATGGATAAGCAAACAATGTTTTATTATGTGATGAGCCGATAAGACTCACTTTGGTTTTGAACGTTCCACAATATTCTGTGTACAAACAATTCCTGTCCATATTAAAGGTTTTTGATTGATTTTTACTGATTTGCACATTTATCTACCCACACCTACCTATTTCCTCAATTTCTACTGTAGCACTGAGATTTCAGACACATCTTCGGTGATAGCGTAGTGCCTAGTTGTGAAGAGCGTACCTTGTACATTTTTTCAAAACATAAAATGCCCCGAACAAAGTTGCCAATGTAAGTAATTTTCTCCTCATTTTTGTGGAATTTCAAAAGTCCTGTGACTCAGGCTTTAAACACAGTACTCTTATTGGGGGCTACCAATTCAATTCAACTTCTACTCTTTCAACCCACTGTAACGCTCGTAGAAGAGTTGGTAATTTTAATGAACCGTTTCGAAGCTCTTGTATGTTTCTATTTGTTTCAATGTGTATTTTATTGCCCTTAATCAGGAATTTTATCCTGCTGTTACATAACTCCAAGCCATTATTAGCTCAGCGTCTCTCATTGCAATCACGTGGTGGTGTAGCAACCTGTGCGAACCTTCACCACTAGAACTCATGTATGCTTAGTTAACAATCAGGTTTTGGTGGTCTGGTTGTAGAAGGATTAGCGGACATAGTCGTTTCCAGGGGACACCCGATTGTTTATTCGTGTATAGCGTGTGATGTAAACAATCTGTAACCAGGTGCAAAACTAATCTGGCTAAGTGGGGCTACACTCAAGAAGATACAACCTGCGACTGTGGGCTGGAGCAAGGTTACAATAATCTTCTACGATGTGAGTTACTAACCATCACCCTGCACATATGAAGATATTTTAGCATGTAGTGACAAAGCAATCCAAGCGGCTGAATACTGGAAATACAAAGTTTAAACGGTGGATCTGGACACGGAAAGGAGAATAAGTTAACAATTTCATTCCCTTGCCTTGCAATGACGAGTGACTTTTAATACATCTAAGCTTTAGCTGCTGGGATTTTGTTTATGCTATGAGCTTGGTTTTTCTATGGAGCGCCCAACACAGGGAATACTTCGTTTTTAATTAGTTACGACCCTATTAAGATGGCCGAAATTTCCCCCTTTAAAACGAATTCTCAGAGGTGTGCGACAGCCTAGGAACAACCAAAATGTTGTGGTTAAGAATGGAAAAAAAACTTCACTGAAGTGCCGACTTGAGGTTAGGTATCACTGGTACATAATCAAACATCAGGTACAACGCATCACACAACTTTCGTTGTCTCCTCGTGCATTCAGCGATTTTCTTGTCTCTAGCGACTAATCAAATGTGTTTATAACAATAATCTACATTTAAACCAGTGGCGTTAAGGTTCTAGATTTTATGTTTTTTTTTTTTAACTCCTACTTGTGCCATAACCATTATTGAGCAATCAGATTTAAAAAGGCGGTGTATGTGATTTTTTTTAGCATCTTTTGGAAATAATTCGACACTGCTTTCAAGAAATGGTAGTGAAACTACGGTGGTTGGAATTCCAGAATTTCTGGGTTAGCTCCTCTATATCTCATGAGTGTTATTAAACATTCACCGTATATGTACTTGATTGTACTGCCACTTCAATTTTTCTGGAGATTCTACCACCTTTTGGGGGGAGTTTATGAAGAAACGAGCGGTGCGTAGCAACACACAACGTTCCGCCATCCCTTTAAGTTCGAACACCAGCTACATATGCGGGTGCTATATCTTCATTCAACGCATTTTTACAGGAACATTTATGGAGAACAAAATGTAGGGACCAATTAGCTGAGAGTACTCCGTAAGTTGGAGCCATTTTTGAGAAAATTGGAATACCGACAAATCTCCTTTCTGAGTTAATTCGGCTTATATCTCCGTTCAACATGTATATACAGAAATAATTACACAGAAGGAAATGTGGGTATGGGTGACTAAAACACAATCTGTAAGATTGATCATATCTGGTGAAGCAGTTACCCCAGAATTTACAAAAATGATTGAAAAAACAGTATTTTTAACACATTTTTATTTTTATCTCTGTTCAGTGGAACAGTGTCAGCGAAACATTTATTGAGAACAATATCTAGGTAATAACTATTCGAAAACATCCTGAGAGTTTGGTGAAAATCGTTGACGTCGTTTTGCCAAAAAGTTTAAAAAACCTATTTTTGCTTCATAGGCTATATCTCCGTTCACCGTATTTTCATGGAGGTATGTATGCAGAAGAAAAGTTAGGTATTGATTAGTAGAAGATAATTTGAAAGTTTAATCAAAATCGTTACAGCCGTTTTTGAGGAAAATGCGGAAAACCCTAGTTTTTGGTACATTTTCGTCCCCTACCCCCCTTCCCATCGGCCGAAATCGCCCATAACCTTATTTTGGTGTCTACAAAAAAACGAACAAAACAAAAAAAAAGAATCAGCTCAGTCATTCTCCTGCAAATCGAGCTACAGACACACACACCTTTTGTTGTCACGATTACTGTACTTTCCTTTCCCTTTGGGGTAGCGGAAAGTAAAAACTGCGCCAAAATCGAGTTTTGTCGAAATGTTTGGTAATTATTGCGCTGCTCTAGTCATTTTCCCAGAAATTACTCGAGAACACGCAGAAACTTAATCAAAATCGTTAAAGCTACTTTTGATAAGAAAAAAATGTAGTGTTTTGGTTACTATGATTACTATAATTGGTTTTGGGCAGAGTTCGCTCATTCCGTTATTTTGGTGTCCCACTGTAACCAGCTCACTAGCTAGACATTAAGTTTGAGCTGATTTGGTTTAGTTGTTTTGGCTCAATCAAGATTTTTACACACACCATTTCTCCACTGTTTCAAGGACTCGGTAGACCTTTAAAACGTCTTCAATCTGAAGAGAACTCCAAATTTTTTTTTTCAGCCGAATATATAACTCCTTTCAACTTTGTATAACCAAGGAAAGCAAAAATGGTTGGGAAAAGCTAGGTAGGCCAATAATTAATCGATTTGAGGGAAAATACTCATATAACGAGACACAAAATTACTTGGTATTAACTTTATACTACAAGTTTTAGTAACATGATAAAGCTTTTAAGAGAACAAAGAGTAATCTATATCTAATTGCGCAGTGTAATACAAAAGCACTTGAACGCTTAAGGTCACTTGCATAAACAAATAAACTTCAGCCTTTCATTGGGCAATTAAAACATGAATGCTTAGTTTCAGAAGGAACATACTTTTTGTACATGAATATGAATAACACAGATAAACATTAATACACTAGTTTGTATGAAATATCACATGATTAGAGCTCATTTCGAATTAAATCATCCAAAGAGATGTTTTGAGTTAACAGTTTTTGATTGGAGTAAAGCGATGAGGAGGTAACGACAATTTGGTGATCTACTAAACACCGAGATTGAACGACCTAATGCTGCAATGAATGATGTAAATATCACCGAATATTGGACTGATGTAAATAGCAAATAAATCATACCGCTGATACAAACGAAGCACATTGGGTAGAGCTGGAGAAGCTGGCAATGATAACTGACGTTAACAAATAGTAATCTTTGACAACGAATGATTGGTTGTTGCTTAAGATTGTAATGCGGTTACACCAACCTCTTTCAGAACTAAATTAGCCTGTAGAAGTGACCTGACAAGCTGTTAAGCGTTAACAAACACTGTTCAAACTTTATTAGCGCAACCAGCGCTCATTCTGTGATTTTCAACGCAAATGGAATGTACCACGTGTATAAAGTATGAAACGGGATTTTCTTAAAAACTTGCTGTGTGTTGTTGTTGAGTCCAACTACGAGTTCAAATAAATAAAAAAACTCGCCACTTTTGCATTTGATTGATTTTAAAATTACCACCGAAAATGGCTGGGTACGTGCTGTCAAGTGAGGTTCAGCGGGAAAATCTTCTGTTTTGTTTTTTTTCTTGCACAAGACGCCGAGGAAGCTCACCAAATGCTGGTGGAAGCTATGCCCTGTGTTGCACACAATGTTTCGTGAGGTTCAAGAAGTTCAGAGCTAGTTAGTACGAGGTGACCAACCAATAGCGAAAGGCCTCCAAAGAAGTTCGAAGACGAAGAGCTGCAAGCGCTGCTCACAAAAGACCCTTGCCAGACCCAGAAGATGCTCGCAGAGCAGCTTAGCGTGACCCAACCGTGCCTCTCCCAATGTCTGAAGGCGGGAAGTGGCTAGGTTCGCTGTCAACAGCAAATGAGAGCTCTGAGCGCAGACTTGCTTGAATAATGCTCTGCACAGGATAAACGCGACAAAGGAAGTGTTCGCAGGACTCAGCTGGGAGATCCTACCCCGCCCGACCCTACTCTCCAGACCTTGCTCTATCCGACTATCACGTTTTCGCATCGATGGAACACACTTTGTCTGACCGATGCTTCGCCAATTTTCAAGAAGCGTCAAATTGGATCGAAAATTGGTGCAGGTCAAAAGATGAAGAATTCTTTCACCGCGAAATTCGAAAATTGCCTGGGAGGTGGGAGGCGTGTGTGGCTAACAAAGGAAAATATTTCGAATAAAATTGGCTTTATGTTTGTTGAGTAATAAACAAACGATTTAGTTTTTCGAAAATTAATCTGGTTTCATAATTACACACCTGGTTGAAATTCTTCACTTTTCAATTCCACTTGACTAAGAATTCATGAAGCACTAAGTCGCTATATTTTAATAACAATTTGTCAGTTCGAATATCCATTCCGTACACTACACGCATAATAAATTCAAAAATCACATTTCCTCCCTAGTTCCTCCTTGTCTAACATCACCCTGCTATCCAGGCTAAGAAAGTTTTGTTTACAAACAAGCTCAAACAATTGCCTCTTCAATGGATGGCTCACGTTTTCATATTTTTTTCCGAAAATCTGAATTCTACTGGACACTCAGTGTCAACCCGTTCAAGGATGTGAAGACAAATTAAGATTGACAAACAAAATTGGGAAACTAAGTTGAAATTATTAAGAATATACCGCAAAATGCCCAAACTTGCTCAACTACTTCTCAAAATTCGTTACGGCAGCTATGTAAGTTATTAAAACACAAATAATTTGGGAATGTCAACGTTCGAATAAGAGCTGACATTTAAAAATCTAAGATAACTCTGGTAGGAAAAACATAGTGATATTTGGGACACATTATTCGAGACAATCAAAGCCAGCTGAACTTCGACCCAGCATACAATGGAATGAATTGAACAAGATTTTCATTTTTTTACCATGCCATTATCCTAAATGGGATGTATGTAAGTTGCTCTATGTAGGCAGGGCACTAGCAGTACATATCCCCTCTTTGTTTGTTAGCGACTTCTCTCAGAGCTTCTAAGAAATAGAATATTCAAGCAAAGTTATGTGAGCACAAGGTTACGAAAGTGCAACTAAGGAGGAGGCGGTAAGAGACCCATCCTGTGATGGCTCCTAGCCAGACACTCATCACTGTGTTGCTCAGAAGAAGATTTCTTGTCGTATATTTATTCTCTGGTTCATTAAAGAATTATGTTTCAATTTAGAGCTTTGCGGCAGCATTCAGTTATGCATATTCAAACGGGAAGTTCTACATATCCCCTGCACTAAAGCTACCATCGTGTAGATAAGCGCAAACAAATATTCTTCACTCGACAAAACTACATTGATGTCAACCAAGTTTAAAAATGATAGCTCCAGTAGTTTTAGTTATCTAAAGGTAAGAAGTCCTCTAGCAATTCAATCGTTCAGCTAAGGCTTCTAAATCTGTCACAGAATCATTCAGAATTGGCAGCTTACACGACCTCTCACAAAGGTTTCTCATTCACCTACAAAGATAAGTGAGTGCTCAAGTGCATGTTCCAGGCAAAACAACATATTGGAAAAAATCCTCTAACTAGTGAAACGAATACTGGACTCCTGAATGAACAGCAGACTATTGGTTTCAGATGAGCTTCATTACTGAATGAAATCCTTAAAGGGGGAGTGTGGTAAGATACTGACCCTTACCATCAGATGTACTGATTGAAAAATGAAGTTATGTTACAACAACTGTTATGTTTTATTAGTTGAAACGGTGAGAATTACTTCAACTCAAATTTAAAAAGCATATTACACACACAGTTGACAGTATTCTTATCTTAGACCAGATTTGCGTGACGCGAATCTTGCGGTATGTTCAAGTACCACAAATTGCAGTAAGTGGTAATTAGCACAGGTCATTGTGAGGGCTCTAAAATTGCAAAGTCTGATACTAGGGTCTCTTTATTTACAAAGAGTTAATAGCCGATTAGTTAACATCTGGAGCAGCCTCCTTCAACCAAAATGATGTGTACTTCGAGTTGGAAGGTAATATTGAACAAGAGAAATGTTACCTTGCCCTTACAGTCAGAAGATAAGCATAGAATAACCAAGTTGAGGGAAGACGAGTAATGGAATGGTCCCAGTAACTTCAACCCGGACCTGGAGCACTGAGTAGTGCATGTTCCTTCAAACATATTCTGTCTTTCAAGTTTTCTATATAATTACAGTAGATAGGGGTATGGAAGTGGAGGCTCTAGTTGAGTGCACCAAGCCAGAGGGTGCACATTTGTGCAGTAGGACCCTGAGGATTATCTAATCCACCTTGACCGAGTCACGCTCAGTTAAAAGAGGCAGTTGTTGGCGATGTTCCACATTTTTCTATAAGCGTTTTTGAATACCGGGCCAGAAAATTATGTTGTTGTGATTCGTGAAGTTAAAAAAATTGACACTTGCAAAAATGTAAAAAGTAGGATACGTTTTTACAATTTGAAATAATAGCAGAATAACTCTTGAGAGTTATATCCGAATAAAAAAGGAGGCTGGTGACATCAGTATCCCTAAACCAAATTGTGCCTCGATGACACTAACACACATAAACTACCTGTTGATGTATAGGCAGAGGGGGGATAGTCATCAATGGGAGGAGGGATTGTAACCACTAAGTGGCAAAGGGTGGGGGCTGAATCCCCTTCCACGAGTAGCATAACTCCAACTACTAAATACGCGTTTCTTTGTTCGTAGCATGAAAGTAGAATGTAATTACGCTCGCTTAGTTACAAAACCAAGTAGCTGGTGGATCTGTTCTAAAGGCATTTTAGTAATTTTTCTACGAGCTACAGTTCAATTATTACAACTAAAACATCAAAGCCCTCAATGCTACATTTTAACTACACATTCAATGTTTTTCTTAAATAGTTCTGTTTTTAACTGAGGCAACAATGGTTGTAATGCAAAACAGTGAAATTGGCATTCCTGTCGTCATCTTACAAAAAGTGTCAGGCAAACTAATTCAATTTCTGTCCAATCTTCCAACAAATATCACGATATTCACTAAGGCACTCTTCAAAGCGACATATCAAATTCTTCAATTCACTCTCTTTTTGGATTATCGTGGAAAGGTACTTTTCCTGAGACTTCTCCTGCTCTCCCATATTCAATATTCCTCGAGCAGTTTTAACGATCCGTGCGTCCATAAATACTGTTTTGAAATCCAAGCAAGGCGTTTCGTTGCTTTCATCTTTACGATTTTTAATCAAACCAACGTCGCCTGAGTCCACTCTATTGCCCATATTAGGGAACACCTTTATTTTGCCTTCCGATACTTCGTGAAACAAATTTATTCTATTGTTGAAATTGAACTTCCTAGGAAACAGGCCCCAACAGTCAAACGCGTTGAATAGTTTTTCTTCAATGTGAGATATCAACTTTGCTTGAGATATATAACCCACTAGCTCTGCTTCAGCTTTGATAGCTTGGGTATCACTAACAGCGAGCCCGTTGAGCAAGTTAAACAAGACTATGGCTATTAAAAATACAAACAGAACAAATAAAACATGGCTGGTCACGGGATAAATTAAAAAAGGTATCGACCCCGAATCAAACTCGCCAGTCAACATGACCACGGTTTTAAATATTGAGACAGCCGGATGCTGAAACTGGTTTTCTTCATTTTCCGCATCTTTAAACAACGAATAAAAACATAAGGCGAAAGCTACTATCAAAATTGAATACCACGCAAGGAATTTCAGAAAATTCCACGACACTGTTTTGAGCATTTCAATATTGGTTGAGAGGGACGGATGTTTCCCAATGAGTAACACTAATTCAGCCCAAGAGAGAAGAATTCCAATGGCAGACATTTGATGTCTAACAAGGTTACAACTCCTACAAAATAATATGACAACAGTAACTCCAACAATCCCTATTTCCAACCAGTTTTCAGGATTTGCTACGTATTTGAGGGGTGATATGAGCAGCTGCATGCTTTCTCTAACAATGAGCACAAGAAGAAGTATTAATAGCACAACCCATACAATAGTATCAAAAGATCTAGTATTTTCAAGATTAAGCACATCAGACGACTGGGTGACGTTAGAACTAAGTATTGGTGTGTTGCCATACACTGCTAAAATATGGTAAGTCAGAAAGAACCAGAACAAAACATAGAATATTAGGTTTATAAGAAAGTATGGTTGAATTTTGTGCCATTTCAAATGCAAATAACTGGTAAAAATAGGATGAGTCAACAACGGTCGTAGTTCACTATTTTTGCTAATATATATCAAAGGATCAGTTTCGCAACCCTTGTTTATGATTTTAGCTGTTCTCCTGACTTTCGTAACTTCAATAAAATTGTCAGTGCCATTCACACGAACTTCTGGTTCAACGAAAGGAATAAGGTTGGTGTAATCAAATATAATAGCGTACATTTCATCTCGCGGCATCTTATCATTTGCATAAATACAACTGTCCAAATGAGATTTCATGGTTGACACAGTTACGTCAGCACATGCTGGTTCGTTGAGTTTGTTGCATGTGCCAACATACGCTCCACCTCGCAGTAGCTCTAATACTAAACTTTGATCTCCAAGTTTAGCAGCGTAGTGAAGTGCTGTATTGCCATTTCTGTCTTGATAGTTGATGTCAAGTTCACTCCTAGGCACTTTTTGGAGGACGTAGGACAGACACTTCAGACTACTTCTCTCAATGGTACTCTCACAGAGAGCTTGCTTTTCATATCCACCATTTACAAGGCAGTGTAAGATAGTTTCGCCATTGACAGGCTCAAATGAGACTCTCTTACTATTAACTAACATCTTAACAATGCTCAAATAACCTTTTCGACACGCTATCATAATTGGGGGCCAAGTATTTACCCTACAAGTGGCATTAGGATTAACACCTTCATCCAATAAAGCTTGAACAACATCATCTATTCCATAATCACAACAATACTGCAGTAACGTAAAAGAACCATCATTTCCTTCCAGCAATTCTCTGGAACCCTTTACATGCGTCAAAAACTGGGAAATGTTATTTCGACGAAGGAGTTGGAATAGATAGTTCACATCTACGCTGGGTCTCACATTGACATCAAGTAAGGTCAGATCTTTTGAGATTTCAGGGTACGAATCTTCAACCATTTGTTTGAGAGTGATACCATCACTGTCGGTCATTTGAAGATCTACTTGAGGATTAAACAATAGGGCTTTAAGAACCTCCAAATACTCTTCAGATGGTTCTTTCTCAAGAATAAGATGCAAGGGTGTCTTCCCTTTTCTATTAGTGATATTTATATTAGCATCAGATCGTACAAGAATTTCTAAAACTGAATCAATATCATTATTCTTACAGGCATAATGCAAGGCAGTGGACCCGAAATTATCCAATAAGTTTGGATCAGTGTCATTGTTGCTCAACAGAACTCTCATTGTGTCGCTGTCTTCACGAATAGCAGCTTGATGGACAGGACCCTTCTTAGTACGATTATTGATCAGATTCGGGTTAGCTCCACGAGTGAGGAGTGTGGCAACATACTTACCCCTGCCCCTTTCAAGGCAGCACAGATCTAAAAGTGTACCATAATCAGACCCCCTGTCATAAACCTGATTAACATTGATGTTCTCAGCAGTCAATATTTGGTTGAATTTATTTTCATCATCTAAGCGCATGGCCTGTAAAAGGTCCTTGAAGGTGTCACGCTGGAAAAACCCAGAACCAGGCCGTTTAGTATCCATGATTGGCTGTAACAAAATGTAACTTTATCAGAAACTATTGGAAAATAACTAAATTACGAAGTAGTATAAACAAATCAGCATTTCTAGTTCAATAAGCAGTACTCTTGGATATGTGATTTGGTAACAAGTCGACTGAGAAGGTAGTCAGGGTGTTCAGCAGGTTGAATTAGCTGGGTGTTTGACCTCCAAAATGTCCGCACTAGCTCTAACGGAAAGTCCTTGTTTCCCGAACACCTTTGTCCTCAAGCCCTTTTGTTACCTATGGGTAGTCCACCTCTTCAGTTATTTCTAATTGGCGACGGACTTTCCTATCTATCTTTTTCCACCCCTCAATTTTAGATTCTCTTCTCAACAGACAGCTCCTTCCATGTCAGTCATCCTTCAGCTCTCAAGATGCAGTCGTCTAACAATTTGTCTCTCAGCTCGCGCTACCCCCAACTCAACTCTATCTCTCTCTGTCCCTCTCCCTCTACTTAGTATCCCACAACCAGTTTCATGTATCGAGAGTCTCCCTTGTGCTGGTTTATATACTCATACTCAACCAAATATCGCTATTCTGTCCTCACTCACGCTCACCACGTTTATTAATTTCGCAGTTTCGATCTCCCCCTATTGTGCGCCCAACAAAGGGTGAAATAATTATGAAACATGAATAAGTCACGAGGAACACTAATTGAACACTGTTCTTTTAAAAGTTTTTTACAGATTTGATTGCTTTATAAAACGACTGCGTGGGATAACACCTGCATAAAGATAATAGTTCTAGTACTATCTAGCAATTGACCGTACAGAACATTAGGAATACCAAAGAGAGTGTTCCGAGATGAAGCAAACTCTTCAATTTAGCGAAAGTTCGTCCGGGGCATTTGTGCTGACTATGCACCTCAAACGCCCCGATTCATTTGAGACTTCAGTGACAGCAGTAGAAATGGAGCTCTCGACGGTTCGAGGCGTTGCCCAGGGTCGTCTTCGCTCCCACCCAGTTTGCTGTGATAAAACTTCTCCAACTGCCATTGCGAATAATACTCCTCGTTCCAAATTCATTCAGTCGATACCGGGCTTACTCCCTTCTTCACTTAATTCAATATCGTAACAACAGCATGGGCGATCCTAAGTTTGAATGGGTGAGGAAGGTGTTGATTGGATAACTCTACATGAGTGTTGCCCACACTCTCAATAAACTAGGTTCTATTAATCTCCGAGTTTCATATAACAACGGGAAAGCGTAAAGTGTGAGGTAAACATCACATCTCAGACTACCAACAATCCAACTCGTGTTACCTCCCTGTGTTGGCAACTGTGTACCAAGCTCCCCTAGGAAAACGATATCATTTTTCCCATTAATGTCTTCAATTTTTCTAGTATTTCGTTTTATTCCATTTCGATACGAATTCGTGTATGTCTCTTCCCACAAGATACTGCTAGCACTACCTGATCCTTTCCCAGGCCAAAGAAAATCTACGTCCAAAGCTGTGTGGTGAGTGCTCCATGCAGCATAACCAGTTATCTGTTTCATTTACTGCACTTCGAATACGTCGACCAGTACCCAAACTGTAAATTCACTTTTCCCTCCTTCTGGCGAGCTACAAGGAATGAATACTCTATGCTAAGTAATTCACTGTGCAAGTTGTCCACCCACTATCACCACACGGTTGATTCTATCATCTAAAACCCGTTTTTATTGACATATTGAATCATTGAAGGGGGTGTTAGCTCCTCTAAGCAGCAAATTATACGTCACAACATCTAATTCCCTGGCGTGGTAACAGCATTGGCATAAGACTTGGTAGACGTCATGTAGGAGTTAAGAGCACCTACATCATCTTGTCAGCAGCTATCACTTATCTGCGCTTCTTGATTCCTGCTCACTATTACCTCAAGGTGGCCACGGCTTCGTGCGTAGGCTGTCGTATTTATAACTGTGTTTCACAGAAGCTCACTCCATCTCAACTCCTCGACACCCAGTTGTGGTACGTCGAGCTGGTCACACACAGCGACAGGTCGAACAGTAACATGAAAGGAATAGGGAACTTAGAGGATATGGAATAAATGAAAGATGGTTACTTCAGACTGCCTTAAGAACTAGTAAACATCGGAACAGCCCTATGACCTCACCTGTTGATGACAGTTAACCCAACTCTGATTGACGAATGCCCGGAACTGACAGAACTAAGAACAACAATCGAGTTACTTCAAACACCAAAACAAACTTCGCGGAAACTTGACGTTTCGCTACGATCACAAAAGCCACAGGTGGAAGGAAACATCAAATTCACGATTGACGAGATCTGAATTTAGTTTCACGATGATGTCAACAGTCAGTGAGTTCGTTCATTTAAAAAAACGCTTGGTTCGTAAATTTTAGCGAACAACAAGAAAAGAAGCTCGTCGGCCTTAAACCATTAAGTGCCGCTTGGTTGACAAGAACTTGACACGGACGGTTGCTACACAAGGAGTGTCTCGAGCGGCAGTTGTTACCGCATTGCGCGTGCGCGAGGACTTGACAGTGTCATCGGTATTCGGCGTTAGCTTCCGCGAAAGGTGCCCGTAGAAACGACTAAGCGTCCTAAATCCATTTGGAACGCCGCTTTTTTCAAAAGAGTTTATTACCATTAGAAATACCTGGTGTGACTCATCACACAACTTGCCTCAGCCTCTCGCACATCCAACGATTTTCTACCTTAACAGCAACATAATTTTCTTCTTGTATACCCCTCCCCCGGTGCTATCAAGCACAGCTCTTTTAGTATTTTAGAAATATTCGTTTTCACAAAAACTACCACAATTTTACCAACTAATCAACTCAGTTTTGTGCACCTTAACGTTCTATATCGGTAGCGCTTAACTTCACGGAATTTATTGAGTCGACCCAAATCAAATTAGGACGTTCTATGTAACCAGCTTGGAATGGGTGATTCATGAGACCGTCTATATAAATCTTCAAAGAAGGTTTGTTCATTATTAAGAAATCATCTCAGATTATCGTACCACCTACAGTCAGAAACGACAGTAGTAGCTCGTTCCTAATAATTTAATCACTTTAATTAAACTTTCATCCAACGGGTAGCTTATTTTACAACCAGAATGCTTTAAACAGGAACACTACCGTTCTAGGTTCCAGATTTTCAAGTAAAATGCGAAGCATCACACGATTTTCCTTAACCCCTGCAAATTCCATGGTATGCTGCACATACGAGCGCTGTACCTACATTCAACGCATTCCTACGACAACGTTTTTACTTATCAAAATGTAGGTACAAATTTGCTGAAACTAACTTGAAAGTTTGACCACAATCGTTATAGCCGTATTTGTGAAAATTGGAAAAAGGATCATTTAATATTCAGCAATTCTCATTTTCCAATGCGTCTTAGCCGTTCAACAGATGATTACAGTACAGAAATAATTGTGAGAAACGACCTGTCACAGGATCATTAATGGGAAAGACAATTTTAAAATGTCCTGCGGATTAAATGTAAATAATTGAATAGGCTTTTTCACTAACTTGAAAACCCCTCACTTGGCTTCATAGGTCTAATTTCCACTGAGATATTTATTGAGAATAATAATCAGATACTGATTAGTAGGACGGAGATATTATTTAAAAGTAGGGGTGAAAGTTTTCATAAAATTCATTTGAAAGTTGTGAAAAACTCTAATTTTCAGTAAATTGTGTCCCCCCCCCCTAATCATGGAACAAAAAAAATTAAGCTCAACTAGTTCAACCATTTTCTTGCTACTCTGACTCTGACAATGTACATACAGACTACACTCCTAAATTAGGTTTTTTAACACCTTAAAAAACTATTGTTATGAGGGGATTGAATTTTGCCATTGTCATTACTCAATTGTTTATTATTCTCTTGTATATCATGATTGGCACCCATCCTATTCAATTCAATGACGAAAAATATTATGAATATAAGATGACTATATAAACAAACCGGAAAAAAGAAATCATATGCAAATAACTGTATTTGCTGAGCACTTCCGAGACTCGCCTCATTCGATGCACCCACTAATGCTAGTAAACCATACGATACATGACGTGACTACAATGTAAAACAACGAGAGTTGACATTTTTTAGGCAACAGTAGGCAATTAGCAAGTCACGAGTCAAACTGAAGGGTGGTTTGAGTGAGGCAATGAGCACAGGCTAGAAAGGAAAGGTAATGTTAGCTACACTGTCCTGCGGGTTCATTCAACTAGTAGAATTCACCTCACTATATTTGCTGTGATTTCACTGTTGTCCATCTAGACACAGTCTTGCATCTCCATGACCCATCCCATTCGACTCAGGATACAAAAACACCCAGGAATGATGTGAATTCCTTAAAATTGCCAAATATTCGTTTTTGCTTATTTTTTCAAACACTTTTTTGCCCAAAACAACCATGGGTTTCATCCAATTGCATTACCAAGTAGGCTGGCACAACTCTACACAAAATGGAATTTTCATGCACAAGGACACATTTTTTAGACCACATAGACATTTTTTAGACCACATATTTTAGACCACATCGCAAACAGTACGATTGAATTTTCTTTCAATAAATGTTTAGTTGAAATGCACAGAAGGTACAGTAAATCTACTATGAGCTCATCTTCATTTTATCACAGGAAGCAATAGATAATTCTCCCCCACCCTCTCACTTGAATTTATTAGGCCTACCTAGAGGGGCCCACTCTTTCCACAACAGTAGAGTAAGTTAACACAACTGTTCAGAACACTGTTAGAACAAGTACTCATGTTGTATTAGACATTGAATTCAATTAGAAATAAGCGTACACAGAGAAATATTAAACCGGTGTCTTTAATAAACATAATTTCATCACTGTATACACATATAGATGGTCATTAATATTCTATCATTTCACATTTACAAAATTTGGGTTAAATGAAATGTTAATCCCTGTGTTACCCAGTTTCATATTCTTCTTATTCATTCTAACTGTTACACAGAAATTCTCGTAATTAAAACATGTATTCTGCACTTTTATAAAAGGTAAAAATAATTAGTTTCATTGAAAATATTTGTAAGACATAAATGAATCAACGTTAATTTTTTGGAAACAACAAAACATTTTCACTCTACACAGTCAGTATAAAAATTATTTTGATCTTTCAGAATACAAATCTATAAATTTGGATATGCACTGCTAATTAACGTATTCCCATCATACGTAAATGCATACGTTTGAACGTGGAATGTCTTTTCCCCAACAGCAACATTACAACGATCATTTGGCCTTGCTAGGAAGCACACCGTGTAAAGAGCTACTTCAAATTCGGGGCTGGTACCAATAAACATGCTTCCAGCAGGTTTCAACAACCCATTCCAAGCGTACTTTACTTTGAGCACTCCGCCTTTCTGAAACCCAAATGAGAGATTAATTAATGCGCGTGGGCAAACACAAGAGAGATTAGTAACTCACTCAAGTGGATGTAACGCGAACGATACCTTTTTCGGAAATTCAAGCTTCTTACTCCAACCGTAATAATTCAATTGGCGGGTTTTTTCTTCGTGAGAAAAGAATAACCAGTTATGCAGGCCAGAAACTTGCCCCTTCTTGAATTCACCAAGGAACACATGTTCAAAAGCAGAGGATCCACGTTTCCGATCACCTCGAGAGTAAATTGTGAACCATAGCTTTTGTAAAAATTTGGAAAATTCAGGAACTGTGTTCGGAACGAGGCCTAAAAGTGGGAAAATATATTCACGTCATTATAAAAATACAAATAATGAATGAACACGCATCTCAAGCTGAATGTGCTGAAAAAAAGGAAACCAGAATAATCTAAACTACCGTAGAGGCCTGATCTCTCCAAAGATTGAACAAAACAAGTGTCAAAATATTCCTAGATATTCAATAAGGGGTTTTACATAAAAAATTACATAAATGTATTTGAATGCATTAACATTATTTGGACGAGTAAGATTTATAAGCATTCTCTAAATCTCAAGTTGGAAAGTATGACTTTTACAGTTACAAAGGTATAACGTTATCCTTTCACGTAACTGAAGCTAACATTAATTAAAATAATAATTTATGCTAAATAATCACAGTAGACATTAACAAGAGGCGGAAGTATTTCAAAGATTCTCGCCCGGAGGTATAGACAGGGATAGAAATAGGTAATGGTGAATGACAATGAACAAAACTTGAGTTATTACCTTTGGAGCTTAAGAAGGATTGTGTCATGGACATAACTGTGGTGTTCAACACTGCATTCATAAACGCCTCTTCTTCTTTCTTCTCTTCTGGTGTGACTACTTCGTTTTTAGTAACATCAGGAATATAATTGTCATAAAATTTAGAAAGCAACAGAACTGTTGGAATCTGATAGACCTGTTTGTCTACATTCAAAAGGCTGTAAAACAAAGTCAACAAATACAGTTGTTTACTACAACAGATTAAATCACCGACGAGAAAACTCTGTAACTCACACTTCCGGTGCTAAGTCTTGTGTAGAATCGTAGGGCGATCGTGATTGTAAGTTCAATTTGACATAGGCCGCTGCGCTATTCTTATCATTTTCTAGAAGGGACCCAACAAATTTCTTCAACTCATCGTCTGAAATGTGTCTCACAGCCCCTGAAAAGTAAAGCGAAAACTAAAACATCAGTTTTCAACAAGGAGCAACCTTCAACAGCAGTGAAATACAAGAAATGGGAAGTTGGATGCAAAAAGAATAGGCGGATTGGATGTAAAACTATGGCACTAGGTAAACAAGCACTAAAACTCAACCAGAGTATCCAAGACCTTGAATTTTCTCTAAACCTTTCAGCGTCTTACGATCAAAGCCTAACAGCCTTTTTCCTAAACAGCGTCATCTGGGTTGTAAGCCAGAGTATTTATGTAGATGGGGCACCCACTATGCTCTGATTGCTCTCCACATACACAAGAGAGATAAACACCACGCTGAAGTGCATAAACTATACACCTCAATCACTGACACTGTGTGTGTGACTCACAGGCAAGCATAAACTGGGTAATTCACAACCAACATATGCCTAAATGGGAGCTCACTTGGAATACCCATTATATTCATAAGCTTCAACTTTTTCTCACAAACTACGCTGCCCATCCACAAAAAATATGCTAGACACGCTGTATGAATTGAAGTGTGAGCTCACAATTCCATTACTTGCTATCTCACTGGCTTTCTAGGTATCTTCAGGGAACAGGTATGGATTACAGTAGAATCTGAATGCAATGCCACTCAAGTATAAATCCCAGAAATCCTGTTAACAAAGCTGTGCCTCAATAATTTTCTGCCGAAATTCTCATACTTCTGCCAATTCATCCCAGAAAAAAATGATGTTGAGGGAAAAATGTTGATCATTGAGCACCAATACAATGCATTCAATAGATATTTCCCAGAAAATTGGTCATATTTCGGGATATACCAAAACACTTTTGTATTTCAACATCCTCCCTTATGAAGGTCAATAAGTGGGTACTAAAATGAAAAGCGATTCTGCATTGTATACAACATGTCAAAATAAACTATTGGGACAAACACCCTACCTTTTACCAAGAAGTGGTTGATGTCGAAACAATACTTGTCCAACTCACTACTAATCGTTGGGAGACAAAATTCTTAGTGTTCACTGCTTTAAAAATTAAGAACAGAATCCAGAGCTGGAAATGGGAGCTTAAATATCTACTAATAAATAAAAATCTAACTGAAGAGAAGCAAAGGGTAGCAAAGAATTCTGTCGAGAATACTCGCAAAAAATTTGATTTTCAGGTAGGTACACAATTGAGTTTTGACAATAATTCAAATTCTTGAGTGTGCTATTCAACACAACCTGGGTTACATCAAATCCCGTGTACGACCACTTACCAGATGAATAGAAGACAATTTGAGAAAACAGGAAGATGAACGCTGCGAGTCCCATGATTATCGGCGCCACTGTAACCCCACCAATCCACCCGACGACCCGCGATACGAGACTCATTTACAATCCCCCCCCCCCCCCCAACTCGGTTAAACTTGATGGGCACAACTGATTACTGCTATTTGACATTTGACACAGTTTTGTAATTGACGCCAAAATTCCGTCGGCTGCGCAAAATAGCCGAGAGATACGGGAACCCGACTCGGCACTCGCAACTAGCCAATCTCGGACAAGGTTGAAAAATGCGTTTCGGTAGTAAACACGGCCCGAAAATATTTGGTGCGTTGCAACCCACAACTTTCCTTATACGTCAATTCACTCATGTACATGCCTTTTTCCACTTTCTCAATTCATTTATCACTCAGTTCATTTGAAATTGTTCAAACACTTCACGGCAGCAGAAAGCGGTGGGGCTTACAGTTCTGGAATTTATTGTGCTGCTCGTACTCATTACCGGACTATTATTGAACAACTGGTGCACAGAGAATTGATGACGCTGTAAACACGATTTTTGTGAAGAGGATACTAATCTCTTTTGCAGAGTTATTGGGTAAACTTTTAGAACTGTTAGTAAGCAAAACGGTGGTAGTTGAAATTTCGGAATGTTTGGAGTGACCCCCATATATCTTATGAGCGTTTTCCAACGCTCACCTTGTAGGTATTGGATTTGACTACTACACCAATTTTTTTTAAACATTCTAGTAACATTTCAGGGGAGTTCATAAGAAAAAAAAAATGCCGAAAATGTTGGTAATTTATTATGCTGCTCTCGTCATTTTCCCACGAATGGGAGTTTTATGGTATAATTGCCTTATTGAGAGCGATCAATATAAAAAAATCAATCAAAATCTTTAGAGCCGTTTTTGAGAAAAAAATGTTGTTTGATCACTATGATAACTATAGTTAACTTCTGGCGGAGTTGCTTATGCCCTTATTTTGGCGTTCCATGGTAACCATCGCGGGCTAGATATCAAGTTTGAGCTGATTTGGTTCAGTCGTTTCCTCTAAAAACCGTTCACAGACGGACACACAGACCATTTTCCCAAATAGTGTTTTTTGGACTCAGGGGAGTCTGAAACGTAAAAATCAGAAGAAAACTCGGAATTGTTTTTCAGCCGATTACACAACTTTCCTTTCTACTTTGTAGTGCCTACGAAAGTAAAAACCCAGCAAATTATTACACAACGGTTTATTATTCGGATAAATAGCTTGACCTAGCATTAATGCTCCGAGACCCATCCCGTTAGATTCAGCATCGATAAATATCAAAATGAAACCCCAGAAAAGGTCGAAACGAACTGAATCGTAATATTAAAATAAATAAACAAAAAAAAAACTCTGCAAATTATTACACAACGGTTTATTATTCGGATAATCAGCTTGACCTAGCATTAATGCTCCGAGATCCATCCTGTTCGATTCAGCATCGAAAAATATCATAATGAAACCCAAAAAAGGTCGAAAAGAACTAAAATCGTAATATCGTAATATTAAAATAAACAAAAAAACGAAAGTATCTAGAAAAAACTGAATTTTAATATGAAAACATGCACGCTAAATACTAATATCAAAATTTAACCAAAATTGATGAAAAACCAAAATGAGAATGAAACGAAAGAATCTAAAATTGAATCGTATTAAAACCAAAACGTCGGGAAATTGAACGGGGCACTCGGCGAAGCGCGTCGTCGTTGGGAGGCCAAAGGGGTCGTTGGGAGGGAGGCGAGAGCCGCCTCGAGAGCGGTTCGTTTTTTAAAGAGACGGGCGGGGCGGAGGGAATTCAAACGACGAAACGCTTGTAGCTCCCGCGTTGAACTGCGTTTCGTTAATTTTTTTAACCGTTTTTTGCCCATTACAACCACGGGCTTCGTCCGATCGGATTGCCGAGATGGCGGGCACAACTAGATACCAAGTCGGATTTTTGGGTGAAAGAACGAAGTTTTTAGACTACGTTTAAGGCACAAAACGGCCCGGACGGCGGACGGGGGACGGCGGACGGGGACGGGGACGGCGGACGGACATTGCAAATTTGGAATCTCCATGTCTTGAAACGTAAAGTATCAAATTTTGAGGGGGGGTTGTAAAAAATTTTTCGTGACCGAAAACATAGGGTTATTATTCAGAATGAATAATAAACCAAAAACGAAAGTATCTAGAAAAATAAGCGAATAATGAAAAGTTCAATTGAAGGTAACAGATATATTGCTAACGGAAATAGTTGAGACGGAGCGAGACAGTCATTCGTGGAGGTGAAGACGCAAAAAAAAAACCGGCGCCCGTAAACGTTGTGAGTCGAGTCGAAAGGGGAGGCGAGCGGGCAGCGTTGCCAGACCAGACGAAACGTTGACTTCCGCTGTAGTTCCCGCGTTGTACTGCGTTTCGTTAATTTTTTTGCCCATAACAATCATGGGCTTCGTCCGATCGGATTGCCGAGATGGCGGGCACAACTAGATACCAAATTGGATTTTTGTGCGAAAGAACATGTTAAAGGCACAAAACATCCGGGCGGCGGACAGACATTGCAAATTTGGAATCTCCATGTCTTGAAAAGTAAAGTATCAAATTTTGAGGGGGGGTTGTAAAAACTTTTTCGTGACCGATAACATAGGGTTATTATTCAGAATGAATGAATAATAAACCAAAATTGGATGGAAGTATCACGTCGCACAACTTTCTAAACTCTCTCGCAAAAATTTGAGCGTTAACCTCTCCCATTCTTATGGCTCTGTTGGCTGTATCGTGATTTGACTTATCGGATACTGAAAATCGTTTAGCACGGAACTCACAGAAATTCCCCGAAATGGGTTATTTTTGCCAATATGGAAGGGGTGAGCTCACATTGATGTTGCTGAATCACAGATTTAGGCCGCTTTTGTACCGCAGCGGGGAGTAAGTTGCGGTCCATTCGGCGGTTCCCGTCACGCTGCAGCATAAAAGCGGCCTAAAAGTCGAAATATCGTACAAAGTATCGAAAAATAGGAGAAAAAGTTTACCGCCAAAACAATAATGCATGAAAATTGGAAATTTATGGGTTGTCCCTTTCTGTCTCATTATCTTCAATAAATTACCAACAAGCAGGTAACTTATTAGCTGTTAACACCACTTTTCACCTCGCTTGGTCATTTGCAGGAGAAAGGAAAGTTGTGATTGACTGACAAAAAAAAAAGTTGAGTCATCAGATCTTTAAGTTTCGAAGGGCAAAAAACACTGGTTGGAGAAATTGTGTTTGTGTATTTTAAAATAACTCGTTTATTCTACCTGCCCCCAACTCATGACTGGTGTTTAACCAGTTATAACACTATACGTATATAGTGAACACTGATGACAATGGATCAGCTGCTTTATTCACTTTTGCCACTCCTTAACTTTGAAAACACATTTCCGCTCCAACTGTGGTCTTTGTTGCTTAAAGTAGGAGTACCGAAACACCGGATGTTGCCAGTTCAGGACCTCATCCAAACACGAACACACAGAATCGTTGGAGAGTACTGAACGGTACAAACACTTGGGAACCCTTCCATGACTCCTAAGCAGGAGCGTCAACAACCACCAAGACAATCGTAAGTCCAGCTGATCGTGAATTTCCTTATACCGTCTATTGTGTTCCCCCTTAACTAGGCCCACTGTTGTATGTCTGTGTCCAGCAGGCGCTCACCGCAGTATCCCCACCCGTGTGTTGCTCAGGTGGTATTTGAGTTGTTGGTCTTCTATTGTGAAACATCCTCTTAACCATCTTTCCTTCCCCCTCCCACCCCTTCTATCTCTTAAACCAGCATGTCTGAACACATCCCTCGTTCCCTTAATTATTACTTATTCAGTTTCGTTTTTTTGGCGCCACAGTCCCATTTGCTTTGCTTCATGTGTGTCACAGCTTTGAGAAAAAAATTAGTGAACGAAATTAAAAGAAAACAGCCAAAATTAATCGGCTCAAATTTTATATTTAGCTCACAGATTACAATGTGACGTCAAGATAAGGGTATGACCAAAATCTGCCCACAACTAACTATAGTGATCAAAACACCAAATTTTTTTTCTCCAAAACGGCTATAAAGATTTTGATTAATTTTTTTGTATAGACAGTTCCAACTAACACAACAGTACGGTGGAATTCGCATCCATGGGAAAATGACGAAAGCATTTTTGCGCAGTTTTTTCCTTAATTCCATTCAAATGTCATTGGAATCTCCACAAAAAAAATGAGGTGGTAGTAATTTGTCTGCAGGTTTCCGATGAACGTTTAATAACGCTCTTCACCAGATATTGCGTCACAGCTCATGGCCCAGCAGCTCCACCCTCAGTGGACCACCCCTGGATATCTGCAAGTTCTGCATTTGCCACCTTTTCCGTCTGAAGACAGGGCCTCCCAAACACACGACGGCACGATGCCGCGAGTCCATTATATACGCACAACACATGCTCTGCCGTCTCTAGCTCCACCTCGCCGAACCTGCATACCTGTCCTTCACGCTTGCCAATATTAGCAAGGTGTTACCTCAGCGGACAGTGACCTGTAAATAGGCCACATATGATCCACATATCCTTCCTCCCCAGTGCAAGCACCTCCTTAGCCCTCCCTCTGCTGTGTCGGATGAAAAGTTTTGACTGTCTAAGGCCGGATTGTCCTCCCATTCGCCAACCTATCTACATAGGTGGCTCCTGGTAGTCCCAACAAAAGGCTCAGGGCTGACAGGGATCTGCACTGATCCCTTCTTTGCCAACCCATCAGCCCGTTCATTTCCCTCCATACCCTGAAGCCCTAGCACCCAACACAGTGTTGTCCTCAGCCAGGGCCTTCAGTCCAGTCAGACACTCCCACACCTGCCACGACTCAAGACAATAAGGTGCTAAGGCCTTGAGAGTGGCCCATCTCATATAGATACTCTGCCGCTTCAGTCCCCTCTGCAGCAGCTGCTGCACACAGACCGTCACCACAGCAACCTCTGCCTGGAACACCGTGGCTAGCGACCCCAATGGGATCGCCGCTGTAATTCTCGGCTCAAAGATGCCTGCCCCTGCAAGGCCTTTCTGCACCGAGCCATCAGAGTAGTATACCAGAGCCCCAGCTTCAAAAGCAGAAACTCCCCCTTCGCTCATGAAAACTTCCCACCTGGATCGCTCATGAAAACTTCCCACCTGGATCGCTCATGAAAACTTCCCACCTGGATCGCTCATGAAAACTTCCCACCTGGATCGCTCATGAATGAGTATCCGAAAGGCCAACACGAAGTTGGGCCTCGCGGGCATTGAGTCTACCACATGCAGTTTGGGCTCATCCACCTTCACCTTGTCAAGGATCAAGTGGCAGGAACTCCTCCTCCCCCGTATGATTCGACCCAACTCCAACATACGTACACCCTGGAGGAACGCCATCCTTTTAAATCTAACAAGGCCTCCAGAGCCGCCATAGGGAATGTTCTCATACAGCATTTAAGAACTACATTGCAGTTTATTCAACTGCACCTGCACTGTTTTATTTTCCACTGTAGTCCACCAGACCAGGGCTCCATAGGTGACTACAAGACTAACAATCGCAATGTACAGCCACCCGATCATCCCAGGCCTCAGCCCCCATGTCTTCCCTACCATTCTCTGAGCTGCCCACATCACCATCGACGCCCGCTGTAAGGCTTTTTTCAAGTGGGTGGCCCAAGTGAGCTTCCTATCAAGGAAAACTCCCTGTTACTTAATCTCATGCTGGACCTTCACCACCTTACCACCCAGTCTGAGTTCCCGCAGTGCAAGGCTGCGCCTTCTAGTGGATGGGACCAGGCACGTTTGAGTCTGGATTGACAAACAGTCCTCACCCATTACACCATCTCTGTAGGGTATGCAGTGCACGCTGCATGCATTCACGGATTACACTCGCGAGTTTACCCCTGACTATAATTACCAGGTCGTCCGCGTAACCTATTACCCTCTAGCCCTCCTGTTCAACTTTACTCGCCGTCATTTTCGTGGTAAATTCAAAACTAAAAAACCTTTTTGTCGACGCTGAATTAGAGTACTGCTTTTGGCTACTAGTGGCGCTATTGAGGATGTCTAACTTATCACAACGATGATTTCACCTTCGCACCATGTGGCTCCTTGTGGGGGAGGTTGCAAAGCTTAACAGTTTGTGTTAGTTTTGGGATTTACTGGCTACTTAGATCAAGCCGTTCGTCTATTAGTTACTAATAGTGTTACTATAAAGGTGATCTTAAAATGAAAGCCATAACTGACAGCAGCGGGGCACTAGATCGGGGGTGTGCCTTTTTCATGAGCATCTACAATGATCAATTCAAATGGTGAGGTTGCTAACAATAATATTATATACCTGCGCATTTCATTTCTGTTCGGACTGTGCAAGTAATTATCTTCACAGGAAGCATGATTGACTAGATATGCTTCCGTACTTCTTGGAGCGGAGTTGAATTTATCGTGGTGTGACCATAGTGTGTCATGTGTCGTCTTTGAGTCAGTTTCGGGGTGGCGCTCAATATAATTTCACTTTACAGCGCAATTTACTTTTGTGGTGTTTCAATAGCCGATGTATTTAACACCTTATCGATATCAAAAGTATAGCAACTATACCCCCCACAGCTGTAGTGGGGCGTGCACAGAAAGATTGCTGCCTGCGAACTGTAGTCATGCCCCCCCCTCCCCACCACCACCATTAACTCCTTTGGTGGAAATGCAGTGAGAACTGATAGAAATCACAGCTACTTTTTTACTTTCCTTGGCTCTACGAAGTAGAAAGGAAAGTTATGTAATCGGCTGAAAAAAAAATTTGAGTTTACTTCAGATCATAACGTTTCAGACCCTACTGAGTCCGAAAAACACTATTTGGGACAATGGTATGTGTGTCTGTGCCTGTGAACGATTTTTAGAGAGAACCATCGTACCAAATCCACTCAAACTTGATATCTCGCCCGCAGGTTACCATGGGACGCCAAAATTAGGGTATGAACAAAATCCACCGAAATTCAATTACAGTTATCATAGTGATCAAAACACCAAATATTTTTTTTCTAAAAATGGCTCTAACGATTTTGATTACATTTTTTATATTGATAGCTCTGAATAAGACAGTTATAGCATAAAATTCCCATTGTTGGGAAAATGACGAGAGCAGCACAATAAATTATCAAAATTTTCGACGAAAAGCGTTTTTGCAGCGGTTTTTTCCTTTTAAACTCCGCTGGAATGTTACAGAAATGTTTAAAAAGAAGTCGTTTTGTAGTGCAATTCAATACCTATAGGGTGAGTGTTTAAAAACGCACATGAGATACATGGGACTCACTCCAAAAATTCCTCAATTTCAACTACCGCCGTTTCGCTTATTGTCAGTTCTAAATGTTTTAACCCGATAACTCTGCAAAAGTAGTTACTATCCTTCTTCAAAAAATTTATGTTTACAGCCTCATTAATTATCTGTGTACCGATTGCTCAATATTGGTCCTGGAATGAGTGCGAGCAGCACAATAAAATCTGGAACTGTAAGTGCTACCGCTTCCTGCTGCCGTGAAGCATTATTTGACAAAGTTCAAATTACCTGAGTGATAAATGAATTGATTAAATAGAATTAGCCATGTACAAAGTGAATTGTTGTAGAGCTAAGGAAAGTTGTGTGTTGCAACGCACCAGATATTTTAATTTTAGTCCTAATGTTAATTGTCATCAGTGTCTGTGAAATGAGAGGGTAACCTACACAGCATCGAGGAATGCATCATTTAACTTGCCAGGCTGATTTGTCGTTCTCTAGGCGTACTCAAGGATGTACGAACCAGACATCTAGTTACATTCTGTTTTACTGGCTTACTGCTGTCCCTGTATGTGTATAATGTATTTTGTAATGTTTTTTAAGCTTTAGCGGGCACGGGAACAGAGCCTTCTTTTTACATTTGCTCAATTTAATATGTGATTCCTCCTCAGGTAGCAATGCCCAGTATAGAAACTAATGAGGACTCGTAAGTGTCAGGTCGTTCCCATGTATTCCTCAACTCTTCACCTTTCAGTTTAGGCTTCATTGCCCAATGTGAGGCTCAGGTCTGATGAATAAGAACTCTGTACTCGTTTTTGCAAGGCTGGCCCGCATTTTCATTACCCTCACACCATTCATCCTGGTATTCAAAGTAGAGGAAGTGTGGGCACCAACTCGTTTGAGTGCCTTAAGGCATTCTGACGTCATCTTAGGTCTGGAAGTGCAGGCTAAAATAAATGTCTGTGTATGTCCACTTTTCCTTGATTTACCATGCGAAATAGTAGAATTACTGCTTAGTATGTCATAGGGTACACTCCTAGCATCTGGGCTAGGCTATAGTTCAGTATTTAATAGACCCTCATGTATCTCTGTGCTTGTGATGTGGATACTACTATCAGAGTTTTTGAAATTTGAGGAATTGTCCATTGTCAAGTATTGAAAAGTGCTCATTGGGAAACACGGACTCCAAACAGTGTGAGACAGTAGTTGTGCCGGGCTGGAAATGTTTCTGTGTGCCTTCTCACGTTTCCTGCTCTTTATCTTCAACAAATATGAAACAGCAAATATTTAAAAAATAATTTCTGGAAAAAATAATTATTTCCTGTCTTGTGCCTTCAACAACTGTGACAAAGTGTTGGATCCTCATTCCTCCTATCACCTATTTCCTCTCTACTGCTTTGTCCCTATTAAATTGTCATTTTCTGAACTTCATTCATCGTGTTAACAACCAAATCACCCCCAACTACACAACTTACATTTATGATAACGTGATTAGTGCTCACTGGTAGTGTGATAAATTCATATCATAAGAAATTGCACTCACACGCACACATCTTACTCAATAAACAGAACGTAACTCTGTTGTTCAGCTGAAATTGAGTATAGAATGGCAGGAAGTATAGGGTTCCTTTCAACACTCCCGTTCAAAACCATCACTCACTCTTTATTTCAGTTAAATCTATCCATGAGCTGTACTCGCCACAATTAATTGACTGCAATCAACCTCCATAGCACTCCTAGTCCTAGGCTGTCTCAATTGTGGATTGGTTGAGGACTGAGTGAGAGATTGTGACTTTAACTCATGAAAAGTCATCTAAAGGATATTGCATTTCGAGTGGCTATGGTTTGACATTTGTTGTTATCCCTTCGATAATAACGAGGGATTACGATCAACTTATCAATTTGTTATGACACAGTGAACCGTCTTTGTATTATGTGAAACACCATATCGTATGACTATCTTTGATCTGATACTAGCAGTGTGTAGACTAATTTCAAAAAATTCCAGTCGAAGTGGGTTGCTCTTCATACCAATGGTTAAGAATCTTTCAGGTTGGCAAGAGTTGGTTTCCAAAAAATTCCACAATGAACATTGTAACTTGTTTCAGTTAGTTAGTAACTGCGTTATTTCCATATAGGCATTTATGTGGGAATGGGTTGGACGAACATTCAGTGCCTGTGTGTATAGCGTGCCATTGAGATTACAGGATAGTGAGGAAAGTTGAGTACTGCGTCACATCAGATATTTATCATTGTAACACATGGTGTAAAACCAGTCTGTCAATGAATCTGTTTGGATGAGTTCACATGTAGGCACAATCACAAGAGAGGCTGAATACTCTAACTCAGGAAATAATCAATTACTCACCTAATAGTCAATATTTGTCATCCATTGTCACTCAACTGGAAGTCATAAGGTATAAAAAGAGTGTTGCATTTGTTTGTCTTTGAATACCTGGTTACATAAATACTGCTTTGTGTTAGTCGAAAATTGCTCATGCTGTTACATACTGAAAATATCTGTGTTATGGAGTGCCTCAGTTAAATTGTTTGTTGCAGGAACCTCATAAAAAGTGTCACTTTCACGATCGTGGCAATTAAACTGGTACGAGAATGTCGGGGCGTTGAAGTGATGCCACCTGCTTAATGCTTCATCATTGAACTATTGGTGCAGTCTCACAACATGGTCTCCTCATATGCATTGAGATGTTTTTTTGTTTGTTTTCTCAAGAATTACGTCAGGGATATTGAAAAATGCGATTTGATTTCCCAATCTTACCTCGTCATTTTGTCAAGTAGTTTCGTTACCTAGTCATATGTTTGTTACATTTTTTTGCAATAAATTCCTTCAATCTACCAACAGTTCATATGAAGGTGAGTCACGTAGCATGTCAACATTCTTTACCCACTGGCACCTAGCTTTAAGTCACAAAGTAAAAAATGGTTGTTGTATTTGTTTGTTTTCGACATTTTAAGCTAATTGCTATCACTTGTGACCCAAAGTGATGTTTTCTCATGTTCGTTCAATCGCTCGTTCTTATTTGTGTAATATTTTGGTTACACTGCAGATCATTATTATTTTTCTTAGTATTCAGTTAGTAGCAGGGGAAGAAATGTATTTGTTTATAGATATTGAAGGATGTGTTAGTACATGGTTTCATAGAGTTGAACGATACCTCTCTCACTGGGCTTACTACTGTAGTTCAGCGCAAATGTTTGATCTTGTTCTTTAAAAGTAAAGTGCATTATGTTCAATGGAAAATGTGTTGTGCATTACCTACTGATTCAACACAACTACTAAATCACACGGTAGACCTCATTTCTTTTACACCAAAATAAACTGCTTCATTGTCTGGGAAACATGTCTCTAGACTAACTCATAACTCATACTAACATGTCCCTAACACTTTATCGTATTGTTGCAATTGAAGTGCAATTACCGTGGGAGACCACGTAATTTAAATTGGTTCACAGCATTTGAGAAATATTCGCTGCAGTTAATGAGTTTGTAAGGATTAAATTTGTGGCGAAGAGTGGAAGGGTCATGTGCTAGTCAAGTTTTCTAACTTCTTTCTTTGCAAGGTCTGCGGTGAATATTTGGGTGTTGCTTCTCACTTCTAAATCTTTCTGTTTTGTAACTATTGTATTGGTCAGTGCGTTAACTGCTCTTCAAAACTTCATTGTTACTGATGAATACAACTTGTTCCAATGAAAACGTGTGTAAGCTCTGTTTCACGGTTAACCACCTGATGTTTCTTGCCTTTGAAGAGGCATGGAGTTCTCAAATTTGCCCTTATGAGTTTGGTAAGTGGCATAGTAGGCTCCTCATGGAATGACTCAAGTTTTCATCGGTACAGAACTCATTGATACCCAAATTAAAAATAAAGCAAGGTTAGGCATTTATTGTAACACGTAGAGTTAGATGGAACCCTTGCTGAGTGCACAGGCTGACTTAGTTGGGGTTTTGACTTCTAAACGTCCGCACTTGTCCTAATGGGACTTATTGTCATTGTCCAGCACCTTTCTGACCTCAAGCCCTTTTGTTTGGTAGCTGTGGGAACGTACAGCTCTTCAGTTATTTCCAAGCAATGACGGATTTCCCCTTTTTCTGGACTTCCCAAAATATCCTTTTCCCACCGGTCAATTTACATTCCTCTCCACAACATACAGCTCTTTCCAACACTCAATCATCTTCTATTTCTTTAGTGATCGATAGTCGTCTCCCAGTTCTCCCCACACACAGTCATCTAACAGCTCTCGCGCCTAAACTCTCACTCCCTATACTTAGTTCTTCATGCAACCAGTTAGAGCCCTCTTGTTCGCGTTAAAATACTCACACTCAAACTGATATCCCCTGTCTGTCAAGTGTAATGCATTCCTCACTCACGTTCATTTATTTCTCAACTCAAGCTCCTCTATTCATGCGCCCAACAATGAGTTTTCCAAACTCACAACAATGCAGATATTGAACAGGCCGCACACACTACTACAGTGTACCAAGAACCTTAAGAAAGCTATGTACAGAAAAAAAGAAAGAAAGATTCATAGGTCGGTTTTTTGTATAGCATGCTTTGAGCCACATTAAACGTGTGTTCCCACTTCATATTTCAATGACCACGTACCAGAAGGTTTTCAATTCTCCACATGAGAGAATGACAGAATTCAAACCACGTTGCAAGGTGTATTCCGATCATTCATTAAAATGTGCTCATCAGGCTGGCAGGGTCACAAGAACTTTTTTCTGTTGAAAGTCCTCTACCATTCAGTGGCCAATTATGTACATACGCACTCCATTTCTGAATGTATGGAGTGCGTATGTACGTAATTAACGGTTGAGGGTAGAGAGTTCATATTCAACCCACTCCAAAACTTTGATTTGTCTGAAGAAGCCATGTGGAGTAAAATAAACTTCATTATATGCTACTTCTCTCAAAAACACAAGAGACTTCAACTTGTACAAGTGTGCTCAGGACTACGGAAAGTATTAAAGCAATTGGGTTATATCCACCAGTAGGCAAATTACTAAAGTTAACATACCTGTTAGGTGAGTCTGTGTCCTCTGGCTGGTGAGTTACTGTGGGCAAGCGCTTTCGATGTGAAGACATCATCGTCTGGCCGTTAAGTCAGTACTGGAGTCAGTCAGTTGGTCGTGGTCTCTATATACGACAGAAAGGTGAAAGGGATGATGGAGCGTCGGGGAGAGGAGGTCATGTACCTCAGGGGGAAACCCCCTAGAGGTGAGTGGAACGTCTTGAATGGTCTGTCAATTGTGGAATTTACGTCTTTTTTGTGTAGGGTGGTCTGTAAATCCGTCAGTTGGTTGTTTTCGTTTGTGTAATGTTTTGAGTGGTGTGAATATGGTGTCGCATTTTGTGTTGATTTGTTATGTTTTGTGTTATATTCTAGATAGGTAGGGTTTGTGTACAGTGGCAATCCAACTTTCTCGTGCGTTTTGGGAGTGCTGCCTAACTTATACTGATTTTCTCTCACATCAGAAGGCACGTTTGTCAGACTGAATCCAAAGCCTCGGTTCACAATGGTAAAAAGTGCTTGATTTTGTAAGTTATGGTTCTCATGCTTTCCCTGTAGTTGCTTTCTTATTATTTGTTTTTTCCATAACTTCACATTGTGCCACAGTCATCAACAATGTCATATAGACTGGATCAGAAAAGTTATAGGATTGCTAATCAAACGCACTTACAGTAATTGTCTTTATTTTGTATAAATCAGTTAAAAACAAGGAAAGTAAAAAACGAATTATTTACTTATGAAAGGCGCTGAGTCCTCGTGTCATCCAGAGAAGCAATGTTCAGAGGCACGAAGTAAACAAAAAGTAACCCTATAGTGACAATACTGGAGTTGAAGTATACGAGTACGTCTTTGTAGAAAAAGGTGCAAACGTCCGGGCTTTCACATTTCCTGAAAAAACACGAAAAATTAAAAAGACTAATTTAATTATTTTATTTATCCAATCAGGCGTTTTTTGATATAATAACTACAAATTTTGATTTCACAGCCAGTTGCTAGTTATCTGTGTTAACTTACAGGTATTCGATGCAAAGAACTGCAATCCCATTCACTATTTTGTCAGCAAACGTCACCATGCTATAAATGTATCCTTCAGTACCTCCAGTGCTTACAATGTTGGCAGCAAACGATAAACTGACGACCAGCATTAAAGCACTTCCAGCTCCTGAAATGAACCTCGCTTTATTTGTGTACTTGAGGAGACTGAATGCAAACAAAAATCAACTAAAATTGCATTAAATATACAATAAGTATGGAAGAGTCATACAGAGGCTGGCAATAATACGAGGCCACCCTGATGATACTGCCACGAAATATCCACAAGGTAGCTAGCGCGCTGTTACTAAACACAGATGGCTTCTATAATCTACGAATTTTGGGTTTAGGGAATTCCATTCCCTACAAAATCGCAAGTGAGATTGTGTTCCAAAATTCAAATGAAATAAATGAACACTCATTTGCCTCCAACTAAAACCAACAATATGAAATAAAAGTGGGTGGTTGAAGTTATGCGGAAACATAATCACACTTACGCTAACCTTGATGAGTGAATGAAAGAAAAATTCATCAATTTCATGAACTCAAAATTCAACTGCTCGGATTTAACGAATTTAAAAACGGATGACGATGAAAACAGGACACACACAATTAATATGGACTATAATCCGTCTTGTTCAGTTCGTGTTTTCATACAAAAGATGGGAAACCAGAATGAGAAAAACCACCTGTTACAAATTGGTAGTAGAGCCGGTTTAGATCCATTCAAATATATGTCTGTAAAGTCATTTTCGAGAGATTTTTATCCTGGCATTTTAACCATACTTCTGTTAAAAGATTCTACTTTTACCAAACACTAGACGGTCCTTTGTTTGGCCTTGTCAATCAAACCATACTGAGTAGCAGTGAATAGCTTTAGGAGCACCCACATCCCGAGAATAGGCTTTTGAACAGCATGTTCAAATCAAACTTTCTTTTCAGGCACAGGAACCTTCTCCAAGAAACAAGAATAATGTCCAAGACTCGAGGTTTAAGCTCCAACTTGTCGCGCCTGTACTTTTGAGATATGGAAGTCATCAGGCTTCGTCAGTTTTAAAAAGCGTAGGAAGTGAGTCATTGTAGTGGGGTACTACAGATGTGTGTTTGTGTGCTCCTTACTGCGCTTGAGCCAACTTTTTGTACAGATTGTAGGGACAACAGAAGAAGCACCAGTACAGTTGAGAGGAAACATGGAGACTTCAACTTCTATCACTCATGGGTTGGTCAGAAGCCACGAGATGGGAAACATGCAGTGGAGTAGGTAACACCAGGAGTACATGAGGCTTTTGAATATATGGAAAGCCTAGGAGGAATCACAAGAGAGCCCATAAACTATTATTCAGCTCATGCTCCTATCCCTATATTACATTCAGTAAAACAAAAAAAGCTCACATTACGTTCTAACGCATTATAAACACTTGAACCATACCAAAAAGGGTAGCTGCAGCTATCAGATCGTTTACATCATCACTTCTTTCAGTTCTCATAAATATCACTACACAACCCACTATGCTGATCACCCAGCCAACAGAAAATGTAATCTGTAAAGAAAGGACATTTGTAATTCACATGACAAGTGTTTCCCCAATAGATTCCCCTTGACCTGCTTTACATTCAGGATCGCTATAGAATACTCCCCTTTTGGTTTGAGACTCGAATAATACTTTTGTAAAGAAGCGACGAGAGAGCAGATGTTATAAACATGATGAGCGGTATAATTGATATGGTATCTTTGTTTGATGAAACTGCTTCATTGAGGTAGAGGATCATATATTCCATGGTCACGTTCACAAATAGACGGCTTGAGGAGTAGATTATTGATATTTTGAGCAGCTCCCACTTATCCCCGAGGCTCCACTGTTGTGGTTGAGTTTGTGCATTGTCAGAGTGAGCCATTGAGGTTTTTCCATTTCTTGTAATAGTATGAAATAGTATAGATGTAAATAGTCCTATTGCAGTGAGCGTTACTGCAATGCCCTGCAAACCACGAACAATAATTATTAACACTTTTGAGATTATGCTGAAACATTCATTTAGTCCGTTACAATGAACTCCATGGTGTTAATTGCTATTCTTTATTTGTATGTTACAATTTTGTATAGTGTGTGTTGCTATCTACAGTACCTCATTGAAATACGTAAAATTATATGCCATTTAACTGTAGAAGAATATATTTGAAACGGCATTTGGGAGAGTGCTTGATTTGCTGCAGTATGTTTTATGAGTTCAGTTCAAAAATTATCGCCAATTTTGAGCTTTTCTAAAAAGTATTTATTTATTAACTAATATCTATTTTGCCATCTTCTACGTAATTACCTTCAGGTATAATACATTTATGTCAACGTTTTCTTCGATCCTCGCATAAAGAAAAGTTGAATTTTTGACAATTTGAGATCTTGTTCAGCTCCTCCTGGGCTTTCTTCATCGCCTCATTTGTGGCATACCGCTTACTCTTTTCATGGGCGTTTTAAGTCACAAGGGGTCAGATCAAGGGAATGGGGTGGCTGTAGCACCATTAGAGGGGTCGTTTATGGACACAATGTTGCGTATGAGTGTTACGAGAGGATTGGAAATGTTTAGAGAGCCGCTGCCTCAGGCAAAAATTACAGCAATCCCAAGCTCTGATCCAATGCCCAACTTTCGTCGGATTATGAATCTTCGTCTGTAACCACTAGACTCACTCGGGTATGTACAACGTTGGCAGTGTCCCACCCTATGCTCAAATCATGGGTTAATCTAGAATGGCACGAGCCAATGTCCTAAACGATTTCTCTTATGATGATTCGATGATTGGCCAATATTATTTTCTTCCCTTCATCAATGTTTTCATCGGTTGTTGATGTGATCAGGTTTCTGGCAATGAAAGGGGTGAAATGAATAATTCACCTAATGATGTTCAGTACCTAAGTCTTTATCTAATTTTTACTTTCCTTGGCTCTACAAAGTAGAAAGGAAAGTTATGTAATCGACTGGAAAAAAAATTCTGAGTTTTCTTCAGATCTTTACGTTTCAGACCCTCCTGAGTCCGAAAAACACTATTTGGGAAAATGGTCTGTGTGTATGTGTGTGTGTGTCTGTGAACGATTTTTAGAGAAAACCACGGTACCAAATCAGCTCAAACTTCATATCTCGCCCGCAGGTCATCATGGGGCGCCAAAATAAGGGTATGAACAAAATTAATCGAAATTTAACTATAGTTATCATAGTGATCAAAACACCAAATATTTTTTTTCTCAAAAACGGCTCTAACGATTTTGATTAAATTTTTTTTATTGATAGCTCCCAATATGGCAACTATACCATAAAATTCCCATTCATGGGAAAATGACGAGAGCAACACAATAAATTGCCAAAACTTTCGACGTAATCGATTTTAGAGTGGTTTTTAGAGAAAACGACCGTACCAAATCCCCTCAAACTTGATATCTAGCCCGCAGTTTACGATGGAACGCCAAAATAAGGGTATGAGCAAAATCCACCGAAAGTTAACTATACTTATCATAGTGATCAAAACACCAAATTTTTTTCTCAAAAACGGCTCTAACGATTTTGATTAAATTTTTTATATTGATAGCTCCCAATATGGCAATCACACCATGAAATTCCCATTCGTGGGAAAATGACGAGAGCAGCACAATAAACAATCAAAATTTTCAACGAAAAGCGTTTTTAGCGCAGTTTTTTTCTCATAAACTCCGCTGGGATGCTAGTAGAAAGTTAAAGAAAATTGGTATTGTAGACCAATCCAATACCTAAAGTGTGAGTGTTTAAAAACGCTCATGAGGTACATGACGCTCACTTCAGAAATTCCTGAATTTCAACTACCGCCGTTTCGCTTACTGCCAGTTCTAACAGTTATTACCCAATAACTCTGCAATAGTGATTATTATCCCTCTTCAAAAAATTCGTGCACAGCCTCATTAATTTTCTGTGTACCAATTGCTCAATAATGGTCCTATAATGAGTATGAGCAGCACAATAATTTCCGGAACTGTAAGCGCTACCTCTTCCTGCTGCTGTGACGTGTTGTTTGACCAAGTTCAAAGGAACCGAGTGATAAATGAATTGAGCAAGTAGACAAAGCGATGTACACAAGTGAATTGTTGTAGAGAAACTAAGCACGTCATTTATATATTCTCAGGTGTCAATACTAAAGAAGGAGATCATGCGCTCGGGTGAGCCTGCTAACTAAAATGAAAAGTGCATTTGTACGGTTTAGCAGTAACTTATGGTATCTCAGCGTGAACTTAATAGTTTTGTAGTTTTTTAATAGATTGGCAGTACACTAAAAACAAATAAATGTGCCACCGAACTTCCCATTACACAATTTTTATGAGTTTTCTTACAAAAAAGCGTCGGCTATCATCTGGAGTGAACAGAGATAATTCTCCAGTAGCAGTGCCATGAAATATCGAGTAAATGATCAGATAGAGCACAACGTTTGAAATCATCGAAGCTGCATACCTAAAATTGAAATAAAAATCGATTCTGTGATTTCCCATGTACAATGATAAAGACGTAAGAATAATAGGCAATACAAATAAAAATAAAAATAAAACGTGTGGAACTGAAATAATGAAATACGAAACGTTCTGTACTTATGAGTAATTGATTCTCAACGAATTCTACGGAGACTACTAAACCTAAAAGTTGTTCTTATTTTCTTTGTCTCGTGAGTTCTTAGGTAATACACTTACCTGTAAGCAGTTAGATCCGATTTATCAGACACATTCTGTGATAACACAGGGAGTAGAGATAGATGGGAAATTTGAACGAATGCCCATCCTATCTGGAATATTGATATGAATACTGCGTAGTAGAACCCATTAAAAGATACATCATCACCGCAGAATGTGCAAACAGCGTACATAAAGGGAAACGAGCTACTAGTCACTAAAGTTCCTGCAATGACAAAGAAAAAAAAATTTGTATTTGTTATTTCGAGGGTGATTTAGGGTAGCAATATTCATATAGGGATCACTCCACAATGGTGATTTGGTTCTTCCAGCACACAACTCATTTCCTCCTTATTTATTCTTGCTGTAGACCAGTTTTATTACGTGAAGTTAACTCTCAACCCATTCTACCCAATGTAACTGTACTCATCTATTTCTTCACAATATTTCAACTATTTGATTTGGTTAAAAGGGGCTCCTCTCAATTACTGGCATGCTCAGAACTCTCAAAATGCATACAAATAACTACTATTGAAAAAATTTCAATCAAGAGCCACTAGAATTACTGAGCAAGTATAGTGAAACTCTTAACAATACTGTTGTGAACATATTTTCAAATTGTGTAGGGGACTATGATTTCTTGTATCCCAAGGATGTTGAGGTTATCATGAACCATTGCTGAGTGAAATTTCTAGTCAAAATGTTGCTACTTTCTAATTTTTAAAATTATGATGATGACATTTTGATAACGAGAAAATCTATTTTATTTGACATTCACAAAATTACATCAAAGACGCTTCTACTAAAATCACTCCTGGAAGCATGTAGTTTGCCCCCTCTTTTCTGAGAAGAATGCACACATTGATCAGCATAGGAACACACCACGACTGAATTAATAAGAATACTCTTGATTGCTAAATTGATGATACATCAATCTTGGAGGATACCAACCTATCATGTGCCATTTCTTCTTATCAGTCGTCCTATCTAGAATATAACCTGCAATAGGAGTAGCTAGAGCGTCCAACAGTTGACCTGAAACGATTTAAATGCACGTTAACAACTAAATCACTTTACAATGTCAACTTAATTAGCATTCTCAAAAAAATTCAAAAGCTGTAATCAATTACAAATGATTCATACCTGTCATAATCAAGATTCCAGAGATAACGTTTTTTGGAATAACAAGTTTGAGAAAGCCGAGTGTGTAGGAAAACCACATGCAAGCGCACAAATCATTGTGCACGTGTCCCAAGCCATAGCCAATTTTCGTGTATCGACTCAGGGGCTTTGTTGACAACAGGGGAGTTGCCTCTGTCATCAGTGACATACTGAAACAGTGTCAATTATCGTAGCATGAATGAAAAGGTAGTAATAGTGTATGTATCACATTGTAGTATTATGTGGTACTATGGTATGTAGTATGTTGGTGTAGGGGGGGGGAGGAGAAAGACCAACATAGTATTACTACTACTATTGCTACTCTCACACTTAGCCTGTATTGCATAATTCAGTTAAGGTAAAATTTAGATTGGCAAATGAAAAGAAACAACCTATTTTGCTTGAAGTGAACATTCCTAGTCGCTTCCATAAACTTGGATTTCTTAATTAAGACACTCAAAACCAAACAAAAGTGAGCTCAGGGTGTGTACATTTATATTTTATAAATGAATGTAAGTATAACTTTATTCACTGTAAAGCAAATGGGCTTATGCCAAGCGATAGAGGGTTTGTACCTGATCACACGTACCCAAGAGCCAAAAACAACTTCATTCTACATTGCTAAAATTCAGAAGTGAATGGTGGAATAAAGTTGTCTAGTTAGCATATAAATAAAGGAATTCTCATCATTTCGCAGAATACGTAATCATGCTCATGGGAAGTACAAATAAAGCACTCTACTAAATTATACCAAACAATGCAGTACATCTTGAGGGGGGAAGGAGGCTGACATCCTCATTTGGCCTTCCCAAAAACGTTACCATTAACAAGAGTCATCATCATTCACCTAAGTGCTTATCAGCCACCACAACTTCCTGTCTGAAAGTTCACTGATGTTTCCCTGCTCTCAGGTACGATAATCGTCTTGAAGATCGCCCTAGATATGGTTTAAAGCAGCTTGGCATGTGTGGATTTTGGGTGAATCCAGAGAAGGGTGGCTTAGTCTACTGGTTGCCATCCTATCATGGTTGCAACATCCTGGCTACTAGCGCCCCCAACATTTTGCGTACGATGCAACCTCCTTGGCTGGAAGCCATAAAGACCTGGGTGATTATCTTCAGAAATCTGTTAAGGCTTCAATATACCCCTCCTTCAGATGTAATTGCTTGCAACGCATTTCGATCTGGGGGACTAGATGTTCTATTTCTCTGTACTGTGAGCGCCTGTTTGCTTTGTGAGCATCTGGCCATGAGCTGTGGCTGGTATTTGATTCGTTCGGTATCATCTGTGGTGGCGTGACATGGCAACTCTGCATGTTCGGTTGATGAATGGCAACTGAGGCAGTCCCCCAACTCCCCGTACGGTTCTGAGTGGAAGGAGGGGGCTTCAGAGGGCATCCATGGGAGGGATTACCAGCACTTTCACGTAGTACTTGTGGCATCACTGCCTAATGCAATGAGGTGTACAAGACTAGGATCATAATGTTGTGCCTGCGGTAACCAGTTTGAACCGCTGAATCGTGTGGTGAAGGTGTGTCCGCATGCACATAGGGGCTACGTCAAGCATCATGACACAGTCAATCTGCTAACAAATGACTGGTCCACTGTCATCTGAGGGCTGAGAAGTGGACTGGCACTACTGGGTTATCTTTGGAGAATGACTCAGGCCTGACATTGTCAATGTTGGTTTCAACCAGCCTGCAGTAAACCGTATGGCAGTTTAGGAAGCTTGTGGAGTAGAGGCAGGTAACATCGAGGTTGCAGCACTGGCTGTGTCCTGTTGCAGCGTGTCGTGCATCAAAGGGCTTAGGAGACGCATCGGCTGGGTGTTTCGCTAGGCGTTCTCTGAGATATGACCACCCAAGTGTTGCTCAGGTCGTATCTGGGCCAACGGTCGTTCTATCGTTTTATCATTCTTTCCCGAATTACTATACTTTCCTTCCCTTCGGGTAGCGGAAAGTAAAAACTGCGCCAAAATCGATTTTCATTTAATTGTTTGGTGATTTATTGTGCTCTGTCATTTTCCCACGAATGAGAATTTTACGGCATTGTCGCGTCATTTGGAGCCGGTTTTGAGAAAAAAAAGTTCCTATTGCCCATTCTTTTTGTTCGTCGCTAATGTGAAGGACGTATCGTCAAAACATATTCTCACGTGAAGGCTGCTAATGCTTTTCCAACGAATATTTCTGAAAACCCGTTGTAAAGGTCACAAAACTGGTATTGCTGTACTGTTAAAAGGATTTTTGTGAAAACGTTCACTGTGTGGGATTCAACGTTCAAGGTTTCCGAGGTTTTGAATTGGCGCGGTATTAGGTTAGAACGGGAGGAGCTCTTAACTAGTCCTGTTCTCCTAATCAATTTCTCCAATCTCGCCGACGCTCTTTAGAGCAAGCAACGTTGCCTTCGCAAACTTTCATGTGGACTTCCTCTTTTATCCAGTTCGAATTGATTTTTTGAATATTTTGTATAATTATTATTGTTGGATAAGTTGGCTCGGACATATTTACATGTAACCCAGAAAAGTATTGAAGTATTCATGGAATAAGAAATGAACCTAACTGAATTTGGGGTGACGACTTCGCGAACGAAGGCGCTACTAGATCGAACTAGCAACCAAACAAAAAATTTTTCTCCGTCTGCAATTGAAGTTTGGAGGTTCAAGGTACTAACTATGAAGTAATACCTTCACTCGCCATGAAGAGGGCCCCCCCCCCCCCATTATTTATTCAAACCAGAGAAGTTGTGAGGAATCGCCCAATTACACACACACCTTCTACAGAACGAGGCAGGAACTCGAAAAGCACGATATCGAATGGAAATCAGAAAGGAATTAATCGATGGGGAACTAGTTCAAAGTTATTGAAAAAGAGACGATATGAAAAGTGCAGGGAAATACTGTAACATTCGTTTGGAAATCAATTGAAAATTATGGGTACAAATTAGTTAAAAAGAAGTTAACATAATCAGGAGCGACGCATCACACAACTTCCCCTGGCCCCGTGCGGATTCAGGGATATTAGATTTGTCGCTAATTAAATGTTCGTTTTTCCGGTTTTCTATAAAACACATTCTTACGGGATACGCCCAACTAACTAGTACCTACATTTTGTTCTCCATACATGTTTCCGGAGAAATGCGTTGAACGAAGATACAGGCGTTTGTATGTAAAGCGGATCATCAAGATCGTAGTCATCAGTCAATCAGGTGCATCCGTAGAAATTACTAAATTCAAACTAACGTTTTTTCACCAACTTTTTTAGTTTCCTTGGCTCTACGAAGTAGAAAGGAAAGTTATGTAATCGGCTGAAATTTTTTTTTTGAGTTTTCTTCAGATCTTTACGTTTTAGACCCTCCTGAGTCCGAAAAACACTATTTGGGAAAATGGTCTGTGTGCCTGTGAACGATTTTTAGAGAAAACCACCGCACCAAATCAACTCAAACTTCATATCTCGCCCGCAGGTTATCATGGGACGCAAAAATAAGGGTATGAACAAAATCCACCGAAATTTAACTATAGTTATCATAGTGATCAAAACACCAAATTTTTTTTTCTCAAAAACGGCTCTAACGATTTTGATTAAATTTTTTATATTGGTAGCTCTCAATAAGACAATTATACCATAGAATTTCCTTTTGTGGGAAAATGACGAGAGCAGCACAATAAATTACCAAAGCTTTCGCCGAAATCATTTTTAACGCGGCTTTTAGAGAAAAAAACCGTACCAAATCAGCTGAAACTTGATGTCTAGCCTACAGGTTACCATGGGACGCAAAAATAAGGGTATGAGCAAAATCCACCGAAAGTTAACTATACTTATCATAGTGATCAAAACACCAAATTTTTTTTTCTCAAAAACGGCTCTAACGATTTTGATTAAATTTTTTATATTGATAGCTCTCAATAAGGCAACTATACCGTAAAATTCCCATTCGTGGGAAAATGACGAGAGCAGCACAATAAATTATCAACATTTTCGACGAAAAGCGTTTTTAGCGCAGTTTTTCCTCATAAACTCCGCTGGAATTTTTGTAGAATGTTAAAATAAATTAGTATTGTAGTCCAATCCAACACCTAAAGATTGAGTGTTTAAAAACGCTCATGAGATACATGGGGGTCACTCCAGAAATTCCTGAATTTCAACTACTGCCGTTTCGCTTACTACCAGTTCTAAACGTTTTTACCCAATAACTCTGCAAAAATAATTACTATCCTTCCTCAAAAAATTCTTGTTTACAGCCTCATTAATTATCTGTGTACCAATTGCTCAATAATGGTAAAGTAATGAGTACGAACAGCACAATAAAATCTGGAACTGTGAGCCCTACCGCTTCCTGCTGCCGTAAAGCGTTGTCTGACCAAGTTTTTTAAATATCTCTTTTCCTCTCGACAGCTTCGTTTTCAAAATAATGATTAACGAATGACTCACGTATTGGTCGGAGACTAGTCTCGTCGAGAGGCTCCACACGAGAACTGACGCGACGGAAGAACATGGGACCCGACGGTCTGCGACAAATGTAACCGAGCTGCTTTTCAAAACTGAGCGAATACTCTCGGGTAGCGGTATCGAATTACCAGCCATCGACTTACCGCGAAGGATTTGTGGAATGGAAGTTACGTAACTCCCGTCACCGTCTCTTTTGAAGACCGCGCAGTTGATTTATTTCAAACGTGTCTTTTTTTTTTTTTGTCTTTGATTCAAAAATCTTGAAACCGGTCCAATACACGAAGGTGCCGACCCTGGTGAGTCTCGACGATTCGTGAATTTATCGGGGTGATTCGTATGCGTGAGTTCGTAACAAGCGATTGGCGAGTTTTCGACGACAAAAGAAACCCTAGTCTCGGTCCCCAAATAAAAAAATCGTCACACAATTTTCATTAGCTCTACGTACCCAAAGAGTAGTAAAATCATTGCAATCGTGTCATGCGCGATTTCCAACGGCTAGAACGGGGGAAGGGGGGGGGACGAAGATACAGCGCTTGTATATACGTCAGGCTGGAATTTACGGGAGTTGCGGAAAGTTGGAGCTACGCAACTTTCACTCAGGTCATTTGCACTTGGTAAAACACCACTTCACGGATGTAGAAAATGATAGCGCTTATAGTTCCGTAATTTATTGTGGTGCTAGTACTTGCCCCACGAAAAATATTATGCAATTAGTACACAGAGAATTAACGGGAGTGTAAACAATATTTTTTTATGAAGAATATTGATCACCTTCTCAGAATTATCATACAAAACTGTGAGAAATGGTAGTAAGTGAAACGGAGATGGTTGAAATCCCGAAATTTCTGGAGTAGCTCCTATGTATCTTATGAACATTATTAAACGCTCGTCGTATAGGTACTAGATTAGACGATTTTTTTTTTTAATTGTTTATTGATTGAGACCATTTTACAATATACCTCAATGAAATGGTGTACATACATTCGTTGTTTACTATATAATTTTTATATTATCTACAAACATGGTTGTAGATAATAACTGCTGAACGATGTCCATGATGTGACGTGGGCGGGAGAGTCTTCTGACTTCTGGTGTTTGAAAGCCTTCAGTAACTAAAGGGTTGATGTGGTCAATGTTGCGTTATACAAAGGAGCTGCAGCATCCATTCAGAAACTCGATCGGTGGTTCTAGCTGAAGGTCGTGATACAATGTTTCGTTTCTCACGGATGGGGGAGCTTGCATGATTCGGCGTTGTAGAATTCCATTTTGCTGTTGCTCTATTCTCCTGAATTCTAAATGCCAAGCCATTCCAGATCGGTCGGACCAGTGTCTTGTATAATATCAGTTTGTTCTGGATGGATAAGTGTGGACTTCCTAGAAAGGACCTCAGCTGTGCAATTCTGTTTTTTACTCGCTGATGTGCTGATATGGTCATGGAACGTTAATCTTTTATCCAATATAACTCCGAGATATTTAGGAGAGGTTCTGGTAGGTATAGGCTGTCCAAGATAGTCGAGTTCCGGATTTGTATAATTTCTTTTGTAAGTGTATGTAACGATGCTAGATTTTTCATTGTTTATTTTTATCCTCCATTTCGTGCACCATTGTCCCAGTACGTTAAGCATCTGTTGGAGGTTCTCGGTCGCGATTTCAGATACCTCGTTCGACGTAGCGTATACTAGATCGTCCGCATACAATCCGGAGAACCCATCGGGGACCTCCAGAGGCATGTCGCTCGTGTATATGGAGTATAAATATAGCGCCCAAACACTTCCTTCTGCCACTCCAACTTGTATTAGCCTTGTTGAGTGATGATTCTGGATTGAGACCACGAACGTCCTGTCCTGTAAGTAGTGTTTGACCATAGAAAACAGGTTGTTCGGTAGGTGCTGACGGAGTTTGAACAGAAGACCATCATGCCAAGTTCTGTCAAATGCCTGTTCTACATCAAAGTAGGCAGAGTGGCACACCTTTCGCTGGTGATATTCGTTTTTTATGTAGCTTGTATATCTTTGAAGCTGGAGGGGGCAAGAGTGGTCCTGACGGAAGCCAAATTGTTGGTTGGGTACAAGATGAGCTGTGTATTGTTGGAGATATGGGAGAAGTAGACGCTCGAAGGTTTTTGATAGAAGCGAGAGGAGACTGATAGGCTGGTAAGAAGTTGATAAATGAGGAGGTTTGTTGGGTTTCGGTACCATGCAAATAGCTGCATGTCTCCAAGCTTTTGGAAAGTATCCTAACCGTATTGAGGCTGTGTAGACATGAGCCAGATGTGCAAACAGTCTGCGGGGCCTACGTAAAAGAAGAGGCTGCACTATTAGGTCTATGCCAGGGGCCTTTTCTTGTAGGAGAAGCTCTGATTACTTTCTTAACTTGTTTGGGAGAGAAGAAAGCATGAGGAGAAGGGAAACTAGAACAATCTTCTTCCATCTCAGAGATATTAGGGCCTGGATGGGTTTGAAACCTGAGTTGCAGTGAGTCGGCGAAATGGTTGGCTTTTTCTTCGGGGAGTGACAGCCATCTTGATCCGTTTTTTAATGGAGGTATATTTTGCCCTTTCTTCGTCAAGATCCTGGTTGCCCTGTACAAAGAGCAGTCCTTTGCGTCAAGTGAAGTAAGTTTATGTCTCAACTGAGATTAGACGATTACAGAAATTTTTCTGAAGAGTTGGAGCGAAAGTAGTGAAGAAACTAAGCTAAAATCGATTTTCGTCGAAATGTTTGGTAATCTATTGTGCTGCCCTCGTCATTTTCTCACGAATGAACATTTTATGGTATTGTTGTGTCCTTAGGAGCTGTACGTACAAGAAATTTAATCAAAATCGTCAGAGCTGTTATTGCAAAAAATGTGTGACTGTCACACATTTCTTTATTCACAGGTTTACTGCAAATTATGATTTGGTTAGGGTAGGTAAATTGTAATGAATGCATTTTTTATATTATTTAAACATATTTTATTTTATTAAACAGGAAAACAGAATTCAATCCGGGGAAAAATACATCCATAGTCTACTCTACAATGCGGCGCGCTCTATTGTTATATTCTTTAAACAAATTTTTTTTATTAAACAGGAAAACAGAATTCAATTCGGGGAAAAAACATCCATAGTCTACTCTACAATGCGGCGCGCTCTATTGACGCTGCCGGGCAAGAGCACACGAGCGAATTAAGAAGTTAAGGAGAGCCAAAACGACAGGTGGAGGCAACGGTGCCCAGCCACGTGTAGAGCGGAAATAAGAAACGCCCCCGGGACTCTGGTGGAGGACATATCACACGAGAGCATCTGCTCAGCTGTCCCTCCTATCCCTGCTCTCCGCGCGCGGCTGCGCATTACGCAGTTGCCCTCTCTCCACCGCCCCTAGCCTTCCCTCTCTCTGTCACTGCTACACCTGCTCTCGCCGTCGTCTTGCCCTACCACATGACGGGTAACGGATTTTCATGACTCGAAAATTCTAAGACTATATAGATCGATATAGAAGTTTCACTTCAAAAAGAAGTGCGATAACTATAGTTAGATTTGGGCGGATTTCGCTCATTTCCTTGTTTTGGTGTCCCTTGGTAACCTGCTCGCTGGCTAGATATCAAATTTAAGCTGACATGGTTCCGCCATTTTTCCTCAATTGCGTTCACACACACACACTTTTTTTTTCTTTGGCACCCAAAAAGGGGAGAAACTAAATAAATAATACGACCCAAGCAACAGGCGAGTGATGATACCTAGGAGAACGTCTGCCGACACACCCAGCCGACGCATCTCCTCGGCACTTTTCTTCCACAACAGACTGCGCCAGGACACGGTCAATGCTGCAACCGTGATGTTACCTGCCTCTTAGAGCAGAAGTTAGAGCAAGATCCCGGCTGCCAGATCCTGCCTCGACAACCAGGATAGGCAGTCAACAGAACTATGCAGAGCAGCCACAAACTCTGAAGGCTTACTGCGCTTAGCAGCAGATGGAGTCGTCATGTCACACCACCGCAGCTGATCCTGAATGAATCCAAGACTAGCCGCAGCGCATGCGACATCCCAGCCAGATGCCTGCAACGCATGCAGGCGTTTACAGCGCAAGAGAGATGAAACACCGAGTTTGATCGAACCGGAGAGTTGATGTACCTACGTGGGACGCTATGTGGGAGGCAAAGTCTAAACAGCAGAGTGCACCATTCTAATAACTTCGTACGGTAAACTGCCCAAAAACCAGCCTGTGGGTCTGCTCTGGGAGCAAGTGCGTCTGAAGGAGGCGCAGCTTCAGTGGAGCCTAGTCAACTTTCTGAAGATAATCACAACCGCTTCCAGCTGAGGAGGTTGCACCGAGAAACCTAACCCCAATGTACCGCCATATCTCGAGGACGCCTCTAGCCGGGACACTGGATTTGCCAATGACGAATGCACTCACTTTTTTTCAGCTGATTGCTTCGTAGTGCCAAGGAAAGTAAAAATAGCCTGTTTGTGCGTGTGATTATGTTGAGGAAACACTTTTTATTTTCTATAGTAATCGTCCACGACCAGAAAAAAGTTGAGTGACTGGAGAGGGAGTCGTACAAGAATTGTATCGATATTAAAGAAATTGGGTTGTGTCCGCCAGTAGGCAAATACTAAAGTTAACGTACCTGTTAGGTGAGTCCGTCTCCTCTGGCTTGTGAGTTACTGTGGGCTAGCTCACAAGCCAGAGGAGACGGACTCACCTAACAGGTACGTTAACTTTAATTGTATCGATATTCGGCACTGCGAACGTAACGTGAGCACAAGAAAAGTGCTTCCCTTTAGGTGAATTGGGCCTGATCATAGTGCTAATTGGAAAGGGGTCCTTTGGTCCACTTGCTGATCACTGTGATCACCCATCTACGTTGGAATGTTGGGCTAGTTGTGAAAATTGACTTCTTTTGTACAGAACTGTCGAACTGTGTGTTCGAGATTCGAGGGAAATTTTTTTTCATCTTCAAAGCGAGGGTGGCCGATGATTACTGTTCATCAAACGACCGGCGGCCGTTCGATTAGGTAAAACCTCATATCTCGTGCGTGTCAGCAAATTGCATACTCGAAGAGTTACAGGGGCATTGAAAAGCGTTGACTGCAAAATCCTGACAACCTTATACTGTAGCTGAATGATTACTAGACTGATGTTTTGTAGCGAACCGAAAATGAATTTCAATGTATTTCTGCCGTGTTTCCTCAAAGCCGTCGCTCTGAACCGTGGGGTTTTTCAAATTGTTTGAGCTCAGAGACGACAAAGACATTTATTTCTGCTCTGGAAATAATGCTGTAAAACTATGTTTCCGGGTCAACAGTAATATTGAGGCTTTCTTTCTTGAATCTTAAAGTGCATTTCCACAACCCGCTTAGTTCGATTGCCTGTCTGAGATAGAATGAATCGACCGATCGATCGCGTGGGCAGCCAGCAGCCACTTGCTTTTGAAGCCCCCTTCTCTACTTCATCATCCAACTTCAACTTCTGGCGTTCCAAACCCTACAATTACCAGTACCTGTATGTAACTCTACTTAACAGGTGTGAATAAATGTTAAAGCGTGTAGTGTACGATCTGACTTAGTAAAACAACCCTCAACGCCAAACTCTATCAAAGGATTTCTCACACTACAAGGCGACTTGTTTGTCTTCGTAGGCTCATGACGTGACATTCACTATCCTACTAAGCTCTTGAGGACATGAATGATAGGAACCAATATATAATCTTCTGACTGTAGTCCCAGGGATGGGATGTGCACCGCGGCCAGATGGCCTATTGTGCCAGTCCTAGTGTCTTACAGGTCTATGCCTAGCTTTCTGTGGAAAACCAGGTAGTTCCTGAAGGAGTCCTCGTTGGTATCCATCCTGGGAGAAGTGGTGCCAAAGACCAAAAATCGCTCCCTCTCAAGTCTCCGGCACTGGGCCAGGACATGGTAGGGAGTTTCTTCATCCGTGCCACACCACCTGCATAGAGGGGTTTCGGCTATACCCATAACATACATGTGTTTGTTCATTCTGCAGTGCCCTGTTATGATACCAACAACCTGCCTTAAATCCTTCCTCTCCATCCTCAGAAGGGTGTCTCTTGTCACACTTGTTTGCTCTGAGACAAATCGTTTGGGGTGTCTTACTCCTGCAGCGTTCCAGATTGTCTGATGCAGTCTTCTGGCATGTTCTCTCACAGTCCTTTTAACTAGTGACAGAGAAATCCCGCAATGGGGCGATGGCCCAATAGGTACTGTGGACGAACCACGTCTGGCCAGATGGTCCGCCCTCTCATTTCCAATGATCCCACTATGTCCTGGAATCCAATACACATTAACTCTATTCGCACTTGCTAGGGAGTTAAGCCACATCCTGCACTCTCGCACTAGTTTTGACGTTGTGCAATAGTTCAATAGCGCTTTACACGACGCTTGACTATCGGTCAATATATTGATAGTTCTATTGCTATAGCCTTTCTCATGCATTTGGATTGCCCCAGCAATAATAGCATGAATCTCTGCTTGAAAAACAGATGGAGTGGAGCCTAGGGCAATATAAGTCCCACTCCATCCAGAGCCACTTATCCACACCCTGGATCCTGTCCCCTCTGGGGTCTTCGATCCATCTGTGTAGATGTTGACGCCACTGTGAGGCCGTAACTGGCAGCTATCGCTGTTCCATGGACCTCCCAATAGCTGAACATTATATTTCCTCTCGAGCCCATACATGAGCACAATTGCGTCTGTGATCATGCTGAGCTCCTTGAAGGTCTCCAAGTCCCTAAATATAGCCAGGTGTCCATTAGCCGCCAGAGGTACCTTAGCTATTCCGAACTTAGTGAGTCTGTAAGCCACCTTCATCGCCTCTGCCTTGACATAAATGTCCAGGGGAAGAAGATCGAACAGTTTCTCCATGATGACGGTGGGTGTAGTCTTCATCACCCCCGCTATGAGTAGGCCCAGCCTTTGTACTTTGGCTAGACTATGCTCTATGCCACCACACGATTGACCCATATGAGATTATTGGTCTCACTATGGCTTCGTAGAACCAGCAGGCCATTCTGGGTTTTACACCCCATGTCCTCCCTCACATTCTCTGACACGTCCAAAGGGCCGTTCTCGCCTTCTTGGTCACGTATTTGATGTGCTCGTTCCAGACTACTAATCACACCCAGATATTTGACTCAGACCCAGATAGGAACCAAACTGCCTTGGGAGTAAAGAATGGCGCTATAAATAACAGTCTTCAGAGTAGTGACCTTTCAAACAAAAACTGAAGTAAACTGCTAAATCCGTCGATGCTGCAATTCGAATAATTAGGATGAATGTGTGGAAATTCGGAAGAAAGTTGAATAAAGTGCCGTATAACGACATTCCCTGGCAAAGCCTCAGCTTCCGTTAATAATAAGCCACAATCATGCTTTTAGTGTAAATACTGGCGGGAGTTGGACGTTTAACGGTTGTTGCTCAACATCCACTTTGGTTTCTAAACAAAACTCGAAAAGGTGATTTAACTGGATAATACCTCCATTCAAGCGTATCATTTCTGTTCTGTGTTGTTGTTTTTGTTGCTGGTCGCCACTTACATTTGATGACTGACCTGATTTGAGGACCAAAAGGCACTTACTTCTAACTTCATTTTGTCCTCAATCAACCATATTTTCTTCGATTGACTACATTTTGTTGTCATTTTAATAATATTGTTTCCGCTCACCATTGAACTACGCTATTATTTCGAATCATCTCACTGTATTTTGATTAAACTCACTGACTAATGGGTAGTTAAATAATCAGTAACATCAGTTGTTTTTCTATTTTAGCTAACTAGTCCCAACATTTAGTAGAAAACCTCCGTACCAAATCAGCTCAAACTTGATATCTAGTCCGCAGGTTACCATGGAACGCCAAAATTACGGTATGAACAAAATCCACCGAAAGTTAACTATAGTTATCATAGTGATCAAAACACCAAATATTTTTTTTCTCAAAAACGGCTCTAACGATTTCGATTAAATTTTTTATATTGGTAGCTCTCAATATCGCAGCTATACCATAAAATTCCCATTTGAGGGAAAATGACGAGAGCAGCACAATAAATTACCAAAACTTTCGACGAAATCGATTTTAGAGTGGTTTTTAGAGAAAACGACCGTACCAAATCCCCTCAAATTTGATATCTAGCTCGCAGATCACTATGGGACGCCAAAATAAGGGTATGAGCTAAATCCACCGAAAGTTAACTATAGTTATCATAGTGATCAAAACACCAAATATTTTTTTTCTCAAAAACGGCTCTAACGATTTTGATTAAATTTATTATATAGATAGCTCTCAATAAGACAATTATACCATAAAATTCCCATTTGAGGGAAAATGACGAGAGCAGCACAATAAAGTATCAAAATTTTCGACGAAATGCGTTTTTAGCGCAGTTTTTTCCTTATAAACTCCGCAGGAATTTTTGTAGAATGTTAAACAAAATTGGTATTGTAGTCCAATCCAATAACTAAAGGGCGAGTGTTTAAAAACGCTCATGAAATACATGGGGCTCACTCCAGAAATTCCTGAATTTCAACTACTGCCGTTTCGCTTACCAGTTCTAAACGTTTTTACCCAATAACTCTGCAAAAGTAATTACTATCTTTCCTCAAAAAATTCTTGTTTACAGCCCATTAATTCTCTGTGTACCAATTGCTCAATGATGGTCCTGCAATGAGTACGAGCAGCACAATAAATTCTGGAACTGTAAGCGCTAACGCTTGCTGCTGCTGTGAAGTGTTGTTTGACCAAGTTCAAATTAACTGAGTGATAAATGAATTGATTAAATAGAATTAGCCGTGTACAAAGTGAATTGTTGTAGAGCTAAGGAAAGTTGTGTGTTGCAACGCACCAGATATTTTATAAAAGTTAATGGTCCCATTAACCGCTTCTCCGAACTATCTAGTAAATATGTTTAGTTTTTCCATCTCTGTACTCGCACCAAATATAGTTAAAAAGAGATGCGACTTACCTGCACAGTGTCTTGCTACATCCTAATTATTATTATTATTCACGTTGAGTTAGTCACTAGGATCGAGGGCACAAAAGTGGAACAGTTTAGGGGAGTATCTTTTAATGTGAACATACATTTTGATTACTGCAAACTAAAATATTACACGTGGCAGACAAGGATCGTGAGTTTCAAAATGACCCTCAATGCCAATATTTCTTCTCATAAACCTAAAAAAAGAGAAAAGAAACTATTTTTCATCTACAATATCTATGCTAATCGTGTACTGGAAGACAAACCCCATAGGGAGCGTAAAAAGGTTTCCACCAGTTGCCTTAAATCTAACAAAGTATAAATAATTTCTTTTCTCATTCCTTTTTCCAATGAGAACACGCCACATTTTTGATTTGAGAAAGACAAATCATTCAGTCATTGAGGAAAGCAAAGCTTATTACTATGGTAGTTCAAATCATATTATACACGAAAATCACAAGTTGACTGCCTTCTTAAGTACAGGCTTTTCCAGCATGATATTTCTCGCCCATGACCAGGGTACGTTGTCTGCCGGGTTTTGATCGTTTGATTGTTGGCTTCTGGACACGAGCCGAGCTTTGTTGGGAGGTATGGTCGAGGGCTGTTCGTTAGTCATGTCTCCGGTGACAGATGCTTCGTCAGGTTGTTCAGTGGTGGTGAAGTCAATAGTCGTTTGCTGGAATTCTTGAGGAGCTCTGCTAGTTGTTTCAGGGATTTGCGTCGTACTGCTGGTTGTACTTGAACGATCGTGAGATGGCATTAACGGCATGTTGTTGCTCCTTCCTTTCGACTGGCTGGGCCTGAAAACGTAACGTTGACTGCTTAATTTGGAAGTGTAGAGACAAATGGTCTACCGGGAGTTTTTCTTGACTTCTACAGTCGTGAAATCAAAACTGCCTATTTGATTACTCGTAGCTGATAAAATTGTGTGTGAGTGGGTGGTATAGCTTCCACTTTTATCAGAATCCATAAAATAAATGACTGAGTAAACTGCGAACCAAACTGATTAGGCTTATGCCGCGTTTGCTCATTTGTGGGCGTTTTAACAAGGCATTCAAGAACGAATTGGCATCTGATATTGACAGAGGAGGCATTATGTAAGGCGTATGAATTGCACTGTTGGGCATACAAAGTTCTGATTAGGAACCATCTCATAAGGAACCATCACATCTAATTAGGATAGTTTGAGAATTAAACTGTATGGGCCAAAGATTCACACACAGATACAAATGAGTTCAAGCGTGTTCAGGAAGCTTCGAAACTCAAGCACGAGTGACACAGTCAAATCAAGAAAATAACTTTTCTTTTTGAGTTGTTAATACACGCGAATCATAAAGTCTGTGGAACTTCTAATGTTACTACAGAGTTCATCAGGATTTACAAAAACAAGAACATGTCAGTGCACACAGTTTAGGGCTAATTTCAGCTCCCCAATGATGAACAGCGGTAACAAGGTGTATCATGAATGAAAATGGGCATTACAATTCAATGCGATTATTCGTATACATTTTAGAATTATGTGGTAGTAGAGCACGTAAATAACCGTTTTTACTTTCCTTGCTCTACGAAGTAGAAAGGAAAGTTATGTAATCGGCTGAAAAAAATTTTGAGTTCTCTTCAGATCTTTACGTTTCAGACCTCCCTGAGTCCGAAAAACACTATTTGGGAAAATGGTCTGTGTGTGTGTGTATCACTAAAGTTTGTCTGTGAACGATTTTTAGAGAAAACCTCCGTACCAAATCAGCTCAAACTTGATATCTAGCCCGGAAGTCACTATGGGACGCCAAAATAAGGGTATGAACAAAATCCACCGAAATTTAACTATAGTTATCATAGTGATCAAAACACCAAATATTTTTTTCTCAAAAACGGCTCTAACGATTTTGATTAAATTGTTTATATTGATAGCTCTCAATAAGGCAATTATACCATGAAATTCCCATTTGTGGGAAAATGACGAGAGCAGCACAATAAATTACCAAAACTTTCGACGAAATCGATTTTAGCGCAGTTTTTAGAGAAAACCACCGTACCAAATCAGCTGAAACTTGATGTCTAGCCTACGAGTTACCATGGGACGCAATAGTGACGCAATAGTGAGGGTATGGGCAAAATCCACCGAAAGTTAACTATAGTCATCATAGAGATCAAAACACCAATTTTTTTTCTCAATAACGGCTCTAACGATTTCAATTACATTTTTTATATTGATAGCTCTCAATCAGGCAATGATACTATAAAATTCTCATTCGTGGGGAAATGACGAGAGCAGCACAATAAATTATCAAAATTTTCGACCAAAAGCGTTTTTCGCGCAGTTTTTGCCTTATAAACTCCGCTGGAATTCTTGTAGAATGTTAAAAAAATTCGGTATTGTAGTCCAATCCAATAACTAAAGGGTGAGTGTTTAAAAACGCTCATGAAATACATGGGGCTCACTCCAGAAATTCCTGAATTTCAACTACTGCCGTTTCGCTTACTACCAGTTCTAAACGTTCTTACCCAATAACTCTGCAAAAGCCATTACTATCATTTTTTTTAAAAAATCGTGTTTACAGCCTCATTAATTATCTGTGTACCAATTGCTCAATGATGATCCTGCAATGAGTACGAGCAGCACAATAAATTCGGGAACTGTAAGCGCTACCGCTTTCAGCTGCTGTGAAGTGTAGTTTGACCAAGTTCAAATTAACTGAGTGATAAATGAATTGATTAAATAGAATTAGCCATGTACAAAGTGACTTTCCGTAGAGCTAAGGAAAGTTGTGTGTTGCAACGCACCAGATATTTTGTTTTCTCTTTGCAGGTTCGATGCTAATAGCTGTAGGCGACTTTTGTGGCGTTAGTAAAACTCCTGGCTCCCTCATTGGCAAACTAGTTTCCCAGACCACTGTTCATTTGCCCCTACTTTCTTAAAGACGATATTCGGAGAAGAAAAAATCTCAAAAGCCCAAAGAGCGTTTTAATGGCACTGACCACTGGTGTTATCGACTGCACACACGTGAAAATGTCAATTTGAGTGAAACACACCGCACATTTGGTGTTGAGAAGCATCATGTATCGTTTTTCAAATTTTTTAAAGTTGCTTGGTGTATGATTAATTTTGAATAATTCACGTGACGTTTTCTGCAAGGAACATTTTTTTATTTATGCTTGCCCCACTCACGACGGAAAGTTATAAAATCGACGGAAAAAATCACGACAAACACTTAACAAAAATAATCACAATACGAATAATGAGCTACACATATATTATAAGTAGAGGAGTAAGAAAAGAATGAGAAGTAAGAAGATAAGAAAAGAATTGGAAAAAAAAGAGAAAAGTATCAAGTAAGATCACAAATATATTATTTAACAATTCTGCAACTGATATTTTGGGTATTCGAATGACAATGTCAAATAATGAAATCGACAGACGGCAAATGAAGGTGGTCCAATGGTACCAACTCTCCAACACATTGTTTTGGAGGAAAACTCGCCAAGTCGCCTCTTCGTTCGAGGGATTCTTGTTTGAGCATAGTGGCAGCCCTTTTTCCCTAACTATTAGTCAATTGCCGATTGATAAACACGATCCGAGCAAGAATTTTTTCACTCCATGATTATCGTTAACAGATCGCTACCTAATCAACGTTTTAACTAAAGAATTGATAAACCGGCCCTAATTCTAAGAGGAAGTCAGAGTTGAACCGTTCAAAGAAAGACCTTTTGGCTAGCGGATTTCAAACCTGCTCATCTCAAGTCTGTGGCACTCTTGTACGAGCTCATTATTCCAACTTGAGTTTGTCCCAACTTTCATCCATCTCCTTTTCTTCTTGGACAATATTGAAGCGTTGGAACGGTTGTTTGTCACACTTGTTATTACCCCATTCCGATTGAACAAACCTAACTATGGCAGCTTTAGAATAAACACCGCAACACAAAGCACCTACGTGGTCAAATGTGTGGCCAAGAGAGTGTGCAGGCAAATAACAGCCACTCAAATGGTTCCTGGAGCAACAACAAGTTGCTGGCAGAAATGAGAGTACTCGTCCAATTCTACCTCTTATTTGAGGCTTCCTGGGTACTAAAAATACATATTGATGTCGAAGCAATTGTTCGTCGTAATACACGATGTTCTCCGAAACATGGCCGAACTACCGAAGTTGTGACAATTTCTTGTTGCTTTTGTTAAAATTTTACACTAGATAATTCTCACCTGCTTACCCCTGAGCGGTTGAGACGGGGATAGATCCGTAGTTGTAGTAGTAGCAGCGGGTCGATTCGCAAATGAAGTCTTTGATAGAGTTACAATCATTTGTGTCCCAAAGAAGATCTGGAGCTCGTAGCAAAACGCATCCAGAAGAAGCTCCGCTGTCTTTTCTGAAAAAAATTAATATAAAAAACCATGAAGCATAAGGAAGAAACAAAAAGAAGAGCAGGGAAAAGAGGGAATACCTGGAATAATCAGGTTCTTCATTTCTATCGTACTGGAAACCTCCTTAGCTGCGTGGAATGATGTTTTATCACAAAACCACGCAAGAGCTCGTTTTGGTTTGCCTCAAACTTTTCGCTTACAAAAAAAAGAACATCCAGCTTGTTTCTCATTGTTTCCACCAATGAACAGAATTCACTTGGTGTCTCCGCAAAGCCGCCTGATAGAAGATTGAACTCTCACACGAGGACGTGCAGTACAGTGTTGCAAAACTTCAAATTTTTGAAAAACAAAAACCTATAAAACAACGTACGAAGCCTTCATATGATTGGTAGAGGGTAGAGATAACATTCATAGAGGCAGTTAGGAGCCATGTATAGCGCAAATAATGATGAGGCATTCAATGCAGCAAAAGGCAGAATGACAGCCCCCTCAGGCAAACCACTCATGACATCATGATGAACGTGGGCTGCTGTGCAGAGCGATGGGGCGCGATGTAGAACAGTGAAACACTGTCCAGAGCAGTCGAAGTTGACGCTGAGAAATGAGGCACGATGCAAAGCGATAAAAAACGGTGCGGGCCAATAGGATACGACTCAAGATGAAAAGCAATAGAACTTGATGGACAGCAATGGAAGGAAATTTAGAATGATGAGGCACAATACAGAACAGTGGGACGTGATGAAGCGAAACTACAGAAATTAGAGCGATGAGCCGTTTGACGTAGACCTTTATGCAAAGAAACGGAATCTAATAGGGGATAATTCAGATGATGGGGAAAACGATGCAGAGTATACGTGATGCTGAGTGTGGGACGTCGTTCAATGTGATGAGACATGGCGTAATAAGACACAATGCAGAGACACTGGACGAGACAGAAACGACGGGCTCAAAAATCATCAGTCCCAACTGAGAACGTCGTTAAACGAATACACGGAGACAGTAGAATATATCGCGTAATTTGGGGGAAAGTCGGTAAAGAAAGGGATGCTGCTGCAATGAAAGTCCTTTTAGACATCTCACCTCTCCATATACATATTCAGAGGACTGCTTACCTGGGAGCAGTAAGGCTTTTGCAGACAGGGAACATCTCCACCACGGTTAAGGTAAGCCTCCAAAGAACAACTAGACAGTTCAAACTGGAAGAGGCAGTGGTCCTTGCTACCGATGTTATGTCAGAGCGAAAGAACTTTCGGCTGCCATTCAGGGTAAGTATCCACTCGCGGGAACGATGGGAGCAGGAGACGTTCCGGACCGAGGTGGGCGCCCTGCGGTGGTACACCGATGGTTCAGTCATGGGAGGCAGAGCTGGACTGGGCATTGTTGGGCCCAACTACAGTCTGGGTGCCGGCTCACAAGGGGCATGAGGGCAATGAAAAGGCTGACCACCTTGCGAAGAAGGGGACAGAAGCCCTACCCATTGGGCCTGAACCTCACGTAGGTATGACCAAAAGTCACCTGAACCATTTGGTGGCTCAATGGGAGACACAGGAAAATAACGCCCATTGGCATCGCCAGCCACGACTTAGACAATCAAAAAGGCTTGTTACGCCTTCTGGTCAAAGAGCAAAGGCGATGCTGACACTTTCCAGCAGGGATTTGAGGGTCTTGATTAGCTTCCTCACTGGACACTGCCCACTCAGGTATCACCTCAACAAGATGGGCATCTCAGAGGCGGTGGAATGCAAACTCTGTGGTGAGGAGGACGAGACGGCGGAGCACATGCTATGTGAGTGCCCTGCCTTAGCAGTCAAACGCTTTGGATACTTTGCCCAGGGGATTATTGAGCCCCATATCATAGCGGAAGCTGCGGTGAAGGACATAATCGGCTTCATAAAGGGGGCGGGTATGTACGACGCCTTTTACTAAGGAAGGGCTAGAGTCACAATAGGCACACACGTGGCCGCAGTGACAAAGGGACTTGTCCCGCATGCCCTCGGGGAGGGGGGGGGGGTGGGAAGAACGGGATGTGATAGGTCGCATCTGATTTAAAATACCCCGCAGTACGTTCGAGTTCATCAGTTATATAATAATATTATCTTAGATTAAACGTAGGTACCTTTGTTCAACTGCTCCCAATTGGCGAGCCACTGGCATGTCGTCGCCAGGATTTTTCTTCATATAGTCAAAAGTGGCATTGAACGGAAGTCCGGTGCTCATCCAAATGAACATGTCGGTACCCAAACTGTTGCCGGACGTCCAGAAATCGTACTTGTTGTAACCTGAAAATTTTCAAAGATTAAAAATGGCGATTTGAAAGAATGAAATGGAGTTTTTCCGGTTTAACGTGAAAGTAGCAGCCCTTTTCATTCTCAACAAGCCGAGCTACTTCACTGTACGAACGGACGAAAATAAGGCACTTTAATGTTAGTAACATTGTAGAATTCCCCTGGACGAACTGTGAAGACTTTTGTGTACAAAGCCATACAGTACCTTGATGCTGCGCATCAATGCATCTGATGCAAGCGCTGTATTTAAACGGCAAAGTAGGTGTCAATGGACTATCAAAGGGTTACCATCAACAGCACTTAATGTACTGCACACGCAAGGACACCTACTGCTTATGTCTATTGCAAGGCAACGTTGCTGTAACAGTCCGCTGGTATTAGTGACCCTCAGTGAGTTTTAGAAGAAGCGAAAGACCTCACTCTTTTCCCAGTGGTACATCTCTAGCGCCATCCATGTGTCTTCAAAATGCCCGACTGAAACACCCCCCCCCCCCTCGGTTGTGATATTGACCGAGAATTTCCTGATACTGTGTCAAGAAACTACTCGCATGTTATTGGAGAAAAAAAAAGCTACCGGCGTACGTACACTCTCTGTTCTCCTTTCCGCACCGCATAGCTATGGAATACGCACCCGTTACTCCGCAGGCTCTAAACCACTTATTGACACGTCAAGTTACTTCAGTTCGAGGACGCTGGCGCAGGTGTTGGTACGGCAATCTTCGTTTCATTGCTGTCCCTTAAGGAAATCCATTCTCCTCCGGACAATACTGCAAAAAGTACGAGAAGTGCGAGAGTGACCCGTTAGGGATGCTCCTTTCCAATGTTCTGCCGCAATAGTCTCTTGCTTCAGCCCTCGTTCTGATTGTTGCGATAAAGCCTGCGCTCTTTGTTCTTTTAAAAAGGCGTTAAACCGAGATTTTGCGCTTACTGGTTTGTATCCTTTATACGTAAAGCCAGTACGTAGTATACTCGGTGAAATTTTGTCCCATTTTTACTTTCCGCTACCCGAAGGGAACTTTTTTCGCAAAACGCCCTCTGAAGATTTTGATTAAACTTAGTGAGCAAATAGTTCCAATAACGACTTATCAGTGAGAAAATGACGAGAGCGGCCCAATAAATTATCAAAAGTTTTGGAGCAGTTTTTTACTTTCCGCTACCCGAAGGGAAGGAAAGTATAGGTAGTAATCGGCCCAAAAAAAATTTTGGGTTTTCTTCAGATCTTTAAGTTTTGAGCCCTAGTAAGTCTAAAATAATTTCGGCGCGTGGTCCGCGTGTGTGTGTGTCTGTAGTTCGATTTGCGGGACAACGGCTGATCCGATTGAGCTAGTTCTTTTTTTGTTTTGTTCGTTATTTTTTGTAGACACCAAAATAAGGTTATGGACGATTTCGGCCGATGGGAAGGGGGTGGGGGGACGAAAATGTACCAAAAACTAGGGGTTTTCGCATTTTTCTCGAAAACGGCTCTAACGATTTTGATTAAACTTTCAAATTATCTTCTCCTAACCTAACTTTTTTTCTCCATACGGCTTTTGTTCTCCATGAAAATACGGTGAACGGAGATATGGGCTCCTGAAGCAAAAATAGGTTATTTACGCTTTTTCGCAAAACGGCTACAGCGATTTTCACCAAACTCATAGAATGTTTTCAAATAGTTAATACCTACATATTCTTTTCAATAAATGTTCCTGTGACGGTTCATTGAACAGAGATAAAAATCAAAATGTGTCAAAAATAACGTTTTTTCTAAAATTTCCGTAAATTCCAGGGTAACTTTTTCACCAGATGTGATAAATCCTAAAGGAGTGTCTTTTAGTCACCAATACCAACATTTCGTTCTCTATAATTATTTCTGTATATATATATTGAACGGAGATATAAGCCAAGTTAACTCAGAAAAGGAGATTTGTCGAATATTAATTTATCGGTATTCCAATTTTCTCAAAAACGGCTCTAACGATTTCGATCAAACATTCGGAGTACTCTCAGCTAACTAGTCTCTACATTTTGTTTTATATAAATGCTCCTGTAAAAATGCGTTGAACGAAGATATAGCGCCCGCCCATGTAGGTGGTGTTCGAACTTAAAGGGGTGGCGGAAAGTTGTGTGTCGCTACGCACCAGATATTGAATTGTTCAACTTATCACATACCTTTTACAAGAAACACGCTAACATCAAATATGGCATTACAACCATAGGTGGTATGAACAACCCCACTGGGTTCCATAGATATAACGGTTGTAGATCAATGGGATCGTATAGGACAGCTCGTGGATGGGTTCAGTGCGTGTAGTAGTTACGTAATTTCTTATGTAAAGTCACCTGCGTTGATGAGGTACTGCATGATCGAATCGGATTTCTCCTTCGTTTCGAACGACGCCAGTTGGAGACCAATGGATCGACAGTACTGATACGCCAAGAAGTAGTTGAGTTCGGGAGAGTAAGGATTCATGCGACTGATGAAGTATTGCACTCCGTCCAGTTGGATCGTCGTTATCCTTTGCCCTGTAACAAACGAAAACTGTTCACCATGTTGCACCTTACGTCGTATTACAAAATGGTTATTAGCTACGGCTAGCTTTGTATTATTCATTTTAACTGAAAAAAATTTCGGAACGATAGACGTGAAGGCACACTACCTAAGTATCCCTAGTCAAATCATACGGGCACACTACCTACCTTCCATCAAATTCTAAAGTTCTCCTTCCACATTCTGTTGACTAGACCAAAGAAAAAGTATCGTACGGAAGAGTTTACGAGAATTTACATCGTATACCAATCTCACACCCCAAAATACCTCAGCACTTCACTTTCGAGCCACATCTTGAGCTTTCAAGCTTTAAAAATCGATTGTACGTTAATAGACAAAAGCCGTCCACAAAGTAAGTTCCGTTTTGCGTTCAAAGACAAGTGAAGTCAATGAACCTAATCCGAAAATCGTCCGTAAAAGGGTCAGTAGCCTGTATACGCAGTGAGAGGTTGACAAAAGAAAAGTCAATGATAACCTTAGATTGTTTAGCGTGGTGTTATTGGATACTGGGCTGCTCCCAAAAATTCTCATTCAAATTGCCATATTTCGTTCTTCTTAAATAGTTCTTCAGTGCGTACGAGTGAATTAACGGACAGGAATTTATTCTGAGATATTAATGAACGTACACCAAAGAAGATAGATCACAATGTAGCGTATCAAGTGAGGACTATGGTTTCATTGTGGTCGCAGCTCCTCAAGCACAGGTCGTGAATTGGTGATTGTGCAAAAAATTAACGTGCTTGGCAGCTCGAAGTGTTCAATTGAGAGTGAACAAACAAGCTCTGTACATTTGGCTCGTGGGAAGAACTTTTTAGTAAAGGGGAGACGAGCGCGATACCACACTTTACAAGAATCAAATGAAATGAAGGTTGGGGCAACGCAATAAATTTCCGAACATTGAGCACTACCAGTTTCTACATAAAACATTTGAGTTTTACACAGGGGCTGAGGAAAGGACCGGGACTGCTTCGATGTTGAACCAGAAGGTGCATTCATACAAGAACGAACGTCTCGGAGGGTTTATGAATTGGAAGGTTCGTGTGATTCCTTCGCCGTTGGACGAGACAAAGCCGATTGCGGTCGGAGCTCTTCGCCTCTTGAATATTCATTCGGCAGAAACACAAAGGTGAGAGAAAAAAGGTTCCACGTCAGAAAAGAAGTAGAAATTGTGGATACGGCGGATACGCAGGTTAAACACAGGAAACACAGCGGCGGACGGAGGCCGAGGTCAAGCTGAGTTGGAGCGGTTCCTCCAGGACCCAGCAGAACCTTCTGCTTCTCAAGCCGAACTGGGGAATCAGCTGGCAAAATTACAGTTTTTCTCGTCGGCCGCTCGATAAACCGGTGCTCGATTACTTTAATCTGCGGGTCGCGGAATCACAAACGCTTCCACCCGACTTTTGCGAAGATGACACGTTGCGACAAGAGCGAACGAAACTGTTTTGGAGTCAGTAAAGTACTTTTCCTCTTGAATTGGCGACTCTAAATGGTATTATCTCAAACATATTATTTAGTGTTTTAGAACGTTCCTCTGAAGCTGAACGTATTGACAAGGCTTTGTTTACGAAGGACCGAAGGGATTCGCCTCATCAAATTGTTTCAGGTGGAATCTCAAATTTTTTAGAGCACTTACCAGCTCAGAGCAGACGGCAACAATACTCGTTCCGATGTTGAATATTGCGTCTACATTTGCTCGAAACTCGCCTCAAACAGTTGATTGATGTACATGTACGTACTAATACGAAGAGTCGAGTTGGTCAAATCTCCAATTGGCCCTCTTAAACGGATTTTGATTTTTCAATATACGGAGTCTCGCGTGTCAAAATCTCAGTCGGCAGCCGTATGGGACGGTTCGGATGGGAAATCCACCAAGTCACGACTGCATCCTTCTCGAACATCTCAAGTGGTTTTTGGTCTCAGTATAGCCGCCGCTCTTCCTTGGCATTAATTTCATCCTCGCAACCATCTTCTTCCCTTCATGAACGTTGATGAGGGGGGGGGGGCGTACATCCAATTTTAATAATTACAGGCTCATAGTGCGCTTTTCAAGTTGATAGAAAGCTGAGTCATAAAGCTCTTAATCGTCGGGCCAACAGCATTATCGTCGTGAGGCGGTTTCGGTTCTACTCTGGATGTTGCTCTTTTTTTGGCCATGTCACTAGGGATCTCGACTTCTCATCGCAGTCTGCAGATGAGAGTGTTGATCCTTTTGGCTCTCGCAAAAGCGAGAAACAAACTCCGTTGAGTTACAATCATCGTAATAAGTCACAAGTAAAACTACACCCTCCTGATGATCTAACCGTCAATATCAATCTGGAGATATTTTGTTGACCTTGCAATCATTTAAAAGCAATGCTCCTAATTATTTCATAATCGTCATTGAACATTTACCCCGTAAGTAGCTTATTCGACCGTCAAAACGTTTTTTGCGAGAACGCCACAGTTCCCGGTGCCAGATTTCGAAGTGAAATGCGAAGCATCACACTACTTTACGAGACCCCTGTAAATTCGACGATTTGCTACGTATACGAGCGCTGGATCTTCGTTCAACAGCATTTATTGAGATCAAACAGTAGATATTAGATAGCGGAAACCCCTTAAATATGATAAAAATCGTTAGTACTGTTTTTTAAGTAAATCAGAAAAACGATAATTGAATATAAATCTTTTTTACATTCCTTGGCGCTACAAAGTAGAAAGGTAAGTTATGTAATCGGCTGAAAAAACATTTTTGAGTTCTCTTCAGATCTTTACGTTTCAGACCCTCCTGAGTCCGAAAAACACTATTTGGGAAAATGGTCTGTGTGTCTATGTGTGTGTGTGTGTGTGTGTGTGTCTGTGAACGATTTTTAGAGAGAACCACCGAAACAAATCCATTCAAACTTGATATCTCGCCTGCAGGTTACCATGGAACGCAAAAATGAGTGTATGAACAAAATCCATCGAATGTTATTTATAGTTATCATAGTGATCAAAACACCAAAATTTTTCTTCTCAAAAACGGCTCTAACGATTTTGATTAAAATTTTTATCTTGATAGCTCTCAATAAGGCAATTATAGCATAAAATTCAAATTTGTGGGAAAATGACGAGAGCAGCACAATAAATTACCAAAACTTTCGACGAAATCGATTTTAGCGCAGTTTTTAGAGAAAACCAACGTACCAAATCAGCTGAAACTTGCTGTCTAGCCTACAGGTTACCATGGGACGCAATAATGAGGGTATGGGCAAAATCCACCGAAAGTTAACTATAGTCATCATAGTGATCAAAACACCAAATTTTTTTTCTCAAAAACGGCTCTAACGATTTTGATTAAAATTTTTATCTTGATAGCTCTCAATAAGTCAATGATACTATAAAATTCTCATTCGTGGGAAAATGACGAGAGCAGCACAATAAATTATCAAAATTTCCGACCAAAAGCGTTTTTAGCGTAGTTTTTTCCTTATAAACTCCGCTTGAAGTCTTGTAGAATGTAAAAAAAAAAAATTGGTATTGTAGTCCAATCCAATACCTAAACGGTGAGTGTTTAAAAACGCTCATGAAATACATGGGGGTTACTCCAGAAATTCCTGAATTTCAACTACTACCGTTTCGCTTACTACCAATTCTAAACGTTTTTACCCAATAACTCTGCAAATGTAATTACTATCCTTTTTCAAAAAATTTGTGTTTACAGTCTCATTAATTATCTGTGTACTAATTGCTCAATAATGGTCCTGCGATGAGTACGAGCAGCACAATAAATTCTGGAACTTTCTGCTGCCGTAAAGCGTTGTTTGACCAAGTTCAAATGAATTGATTAAGTAGACAAAGCCATATAGAAAGTGAATTGACGTAGAGCTAAGGAAAGTTGTGTGTTGCAACGCACCAGATATTTTTCGATGTATTTTTGCGTATATCTCTATGTAGCAGACAGTCATGAACATTAAAGGTATTCGTTGCTGTTGGAAATTCGTTACTTCGGAAATTTTGGAAAAGAAAAACGATTGTGTTTCGTAGGCCTTGTATCTATCTTCTTTCTCCTTATCTTCTCAAAGATACTCACAAAAACACAAGTTAGATATTGATCGGTAGAAGACAATCCAAAATTTTAGTCAAAATCGTTGGAGCGATTTAAGCGAAACCCCCTAGACTTGGGGGCATTTCAGTCTGCCACCTCCTCTTCCCATTGTTGTTCAATAAAACTCGAACAAAACAAAAAACACCCGCCTTAATCGGTCCATTCCTTTCCAGTACATTCGAGTGTAGACACAGATCAAGCGCCACGTGGTGACAGTGTGGGCATGTAATGTGATCCATGAACCTTTGGACCTTACAAATTCCCGTAAACTGTGACACTTTCGATTACGGTTTTTGCGATGTATGTTTGTTACTTGTTGGTGAAATGCTGTTAGAGTTTTTAAAGCGGCAATGAAATAACGCAAACACTCGGATTGAAATTTAAAAACGTTCGTTTATCAAAACACAGGAACAAAAGTAAAATTGCCTGAAGGGCGATACGAAAAGTGAAATGAACAGAAAAGCAATGGCGTCGATCATATGGTTCCAAGATGTTGGGCGTACGTCGGCAAGACCCAATGTAGCCAACACTTCCCCTCGACCAACAGCTTGTCCTTGGAGTCATCCAGGCTTCTGTGATGTCAAACCAAGGTTCTTTGCGCACTTCTTGTGTTTGACTCTCGGCAAACCTTTCGTGAGCACGTCAGCGGGCATCTCGTCCGTTGGCGCTAACTCGACTCGGATGGTTTTCTTCTCGACGTGGTCCCGTATCAAGTGATGTCTCACGTCGATGTGCTTGGTTACAGAGACTATCTCATTGGTCATCGAGTCGATCCACTCGTCAGCATCAGGCCCAGAAATTGCCTCGGACACAGAAATTTCTGCAACGTTGGCTTCTTCCTCTTCCTGGATGGCATACAGTTTCCGAGGTCGGCCGTGTCTTCCCGTTCGCTCGAATCGGGGGCGGCCACGCCCGCGTTTCGACACAGGCGTTCCATCGATTTCACATGGCTCGACAAGACGATCATCGAGCTCCGGTGAATGACGATCAACGGGTGAAAAGCCTCTGAAGGGCTCGTTCACGTCGTTTTGTCTCTCCTGACCCGGTTGGATCTCTTCGTCTGCCACGTCGACCGGTCTCAACCCAAATTCCACCTCGATCAAATCCTCCGTTGATTTCGAGAGATCTTCCCCTGAACTGTTGGAGGTAGGAAGAAATTCCTCGATCTCACACTCAGGTACTCTCAAATCCTCTCTGAAGGTGATGTCTCTCGTGACCTCGGTTTTCTTGGTTTTCGGAATCCACACTCGATAGCCCTTCGACTGCTCCGAATATCCGACGAGAATCCCTTCTCTCGAACGTGGGCTGAATTTGTCCTTGTTTGGCGTTCTATCGAGGCAAAACACCTTGCACCCGAAGTCCCGAAGATAGTGCACCGCTGGAGTCCGGTTGTTCCAAGCCTCAAAAGGAGTCTTCCCCTCCAGCTTCTTCGTGGGACATCTGTTCCTCAGGTAGTTGGCGGTGTTTATCGCCTCGGCCCAGAAGTTCGACGGTAATCCAGACTGCAGGAGTAAACATCGGGCTGCCTCGACGAGGGTCCGATTTTTCCGCTCAGCAACGCCGTTCTGCTCCGGGGTGTACGGAGTGGTGAGCCTGCGCTGGATGCCCTCGGACTTCAGGTACTCATCGAACGCGTGGTTGACATATTCATGTCCATTGTCGGATTGGAGATATCTTATTTTCAATCCGTGCATCTTCTCAGCCGAAGCCTTGTATTCCTGGAATGCTGACAAAGCCTCACTCTTCGCCTTCAGGAATCTGACCACTGTCCACCTCGTGCAATCATCTGTGAACGTGATGATGTACCTGGACCCGGCGTTTGACGCAACTCGCATGGGGCCGCAAACGTCGGTATGGACAAGCTCCAGCTTTCCATAGTACCGGTTGGATTCCTTAGGAAAAGATTTTCGGGTCATTTTTCCTCTCGCGCACACGTCACAGGTCAAGTCCTCGATTTTGTCGTCCAGATCTATGCCACGGATGTGGCCGTTCTTCACCGCTGTCGCAAGGTCACGGAAGTTGACATGGCCCATCCGACGATGCCAGAACTGAGCCATTGTTCCTCCGCTGTCCACCTTCGAGGCGATGTTGCATCCCTCTGGGGCGATGTTCTCAACGAAATAGAGGTTGTCCCTACGTTTCGCGACCAGCCTAATTTTCCCGTTCTGATCTATGATCTCAGCCTTGTCCTTTCCAAAAACGACCTTGTAACCATGGTCTGCGAACTTGGCAACGGACAACAGGTTAGTGCGGGCTTCCAGGACGAGCAAGGTGTCCTTGAGGGTAATGTTGCACGGGCTTCCATCCAGGCTTGCTGTGAGTTGCACTGTTCCTTTGGCCTTTATCTCTGTGGTTGCGGCGCTCGCCAGTTTCAGCTTGCCTGCTTCTCCTCGCTCCATCGTCACGAACGTTGACTCGTCACCGCACAGGTGACTCGTACACCCGCTATCAAGGCACCATTGGTTCCTGATTTCGCTGGTGGCGATATGACACGAGTCGCGTTCTTCGACTGCCAGCACTGAAAGATCGCCCGACTTGCCCTTACAATCTGCTGCCTTGTGGCCTTTGATGCCACATTTCCCACACTTGAAAGGGAAAGGTCCCCTTTCAGGCTCACTCTTACCGTTGTTCTTCGATTTGGTCCTGTTGCTTTTCTTCGACGAGCTCTTTCGTTTAGCGAACATACCGCCTTGATCCGACGTCGATGAGGAAAATGAGTTTCGTGCATCGCTCTCCTCAACGATTTTTACACGAAGGTTCTCAGGCGTTGGCAAGTCGTCACGGCTCTCAATAGCGATCCTGAAATTTTCGAAACTGGGCGGCAGACTGTACAGCATCAAGATTGCGAGTAGGCTTGGATCGACGTTCACGTCCATGTCAGCCAACTTATCGACACAGTCAAAATAGTTGCTCAGATGTTCGCGTACGTCGTCACCTTCGCTCATCTTTTGAAGAGTTAGACTCTTCAGCAACGTGGCCTTACGAGCTGGCCCTTTCGAATGGAACGTTTCCTCGAGTTTTAGCCAAATCTCGCGCGATGTTCTGCAGTTTTTGATCATTGACAGGATCAGGTCAGACATGGCCTTTTCATCCTTGGTTACCCAATCTGCAATATCGGCTGCGTTCGCGTTACCAGCGGCTGGTTCAGGCTTGACGGTGGCGCCACTGACGTAAACCCAAGCGTCGTTTTTCACCAAAATGGCTCGCATTTGCATTTTCCAGGTGTCATAATTTTCACGCCCCAATGCCTCAATTCGCACCACACCACTTGAACTCATTGTTTTTATTTTGAATCACGAGTTATCTTCCGAAAAACCGAGTTATCTCGAAGCACCAATCGTGTCGTGCGTTATAGTCCGGAACACAGACGATTTTTCACTTAGTTACGCCGCGTGTTATTGTCCGAAACACTCACGAATTGGCTTGTCACTTTTCGATGAGATCACACACGATTTCCCAGAAAGTCACGCTTTTTGTCGTTGAAATGATTCTCGCGACTAAATGGCGCTGATGCACTTGCGTTCTTTCTCGTGCCGACCCGATCTCACGAATTTCGCTTTCAACTGCGTTAACTAGCGTTATATGCCTGGGCCCATAACCTGTTAGAGTTTTTAAAGCGGCAATGAAATTACGCAAACACTCGGATTGAAATTTAAAAACGTTCGTTTATCAAAACACAGGAACAAAAGTAAAATTGCCTGAAGGGCGATACGAAAAGTGAAATGAACAGAAAAGCAATGGCGTCGATCATATGGTTCCAAGATGTTGGGCGTACGTCGGCAAGACCCAATGTAGCCAACAAATGCCTGTAATCGTAGGAGGAAATAAAATATTTTTTGAAACAGCCACGCTCCGAAATGAGGTTTTTTCGATTCAGCAGGCCGCAAAACTTTGAGATCTGAAAATAACTCACTTTTTTTTGGCGCGATTGCAATACTTCCTTATCTTTTCGGTTTGAAATTGAGGCGATTCGAGGCTACTGAACTGAAAAAATGCTAATTTCGGCAGAATGGCTGGGCCGATTGAGTGTGTGATTTTTTGTTTTGTTTATTATGGCATCGAAATGAGGTTATAAGCAATTTCTATCGATCGGGAGGGGGCTACCATAATCTTGGGTGTTTTGTATACTTATCGAAAACGGCTTGAATTATTGATTAGTAGAAAACACTCTCACTCGAAATTGTTCAAGGTTTTTTCGTGAAAAGTACCAGAAACCCCTCAATTTAGGTAAATTTCGAAAGGGGCGGGAGGCAGTGCGGGAAATGAGCGTTGGCTGAGGAGCAACAACTTTCGTTATCGTCTCGTGAGTTTCTTCAAGTAGTACAACCACGATGTTGACTGTGATTACTTTTGAGACCCGTCCTATTCGACTCAGCTTCGAAAAACACCCAGAAAACGGTAACAAACACGATGTAATTTGCAATAAAACGGCCAAAATTTCGTTTTTTAATAAATGTTCACACCATTTCATGCCCATAACGACCAAGAGTGAGCCGCTACAAACAACAAAATGGACTGCTCATAGACCCAGTTTAGTGGACTTGTTTGGAGTTACCCGCAAGATCTGTTTACCCTCAAGTTCTCCGTACTTGGTCTGCAGATACCGATGCTATAAGTTTAGCCATCAATAGCATTTTCCCGAGCCCTGAAAATGCCTAATAAATTGAGCGAAACGTCGGTCTAGAGAGGGTGTTTGTTTTATTGTGACTGATCCACTAGAATCCGCACCAAACTTGTCAATATTTTCGTGGAGGAAACTTGAAAAACGGAGAACCAGTTCGCATTATTTGAAATGCTTCCAAGAGGCGTCAACTCACATTGTCTTGAGCAGTCGACAGGTTGTCCTCATCCCCGTGTGCCTTCCCACACATCTCCACGCGGTGGTGAAATGAAGAGCGGAAAAAAAACTGAGCTAAAGAACCAACCGGATAATTTCGTTTTCTTATTTCTCCAAACGGTGTTAGTAGTCATTGTGTTATTGAGCGTCTGTTGGTGGTACGTGAGTGAATGCTGCTCCTTTGGCTTCAGCGGTAGCCGACTGGAGAGCCGCAGGTCCCTTCCGTCTCATCGGTTGAGGCTCTTCCGCCACTAAAAGTCTTCAACTCATTTGGAAGATGAGTCCAATAAGTAAAACTTTAATTTATTTCTACTCCTCAACGCTTTCGATTATTCGTCCGTCAACTACGCTCTTCGTTAACGTTGAAGTTCTCAGCGCAGAGGAAGCAGAATGTTCAGAAAAACACAGACCATTTTCCCAAATAGTGTTTTTCGGACTCAGGAGGGTCTGTAACGTAAAGATCTGAAGAAAACTCAATTTTTTTCCCAGCCGCTCACATGACTTTCCTTTCTACTTTGTAGAGCCAAGGAAAGTAAAAAACCGTCGTTATAAATCAAAGCGTAAAAAACCTATTTTTGCTTCATAGGCCTATAGCTCCGTTCACCGTATTTTCATGGAGATATGTATGGAGAAGAAAAGTTAGAAATTGATCAGTAGAAGATAATTTGAAAGTTTAATCAAAATCGTTAGAGCCGCTTTCGAGAAAAATGCGAAAAACCCTAGTTTTTGGTACATTTTCGACCCCCCCCCCACCCCCTTTCCACCGGCCGAAATCGTTAGTAACCTTATTTTGGTGTCTACAAAAAATAACAAACAAAACAAAAAAAGAACCAGCTCAATCAGATCAGCCGTTCTCCCGCAAATCGAACTACAGACACACACACGGACCACGCGCCGAAATTAGGTTTTTTAGACTCAGTAGGGTCTGAAACGTAAAGATCTGAAGAAAACCCAAATTTTTTTTTTGAGCCGATTACTATACTTTCCTTCCCTTCGGGTAGCGGAAAGTAAAAAACTGCTCCAAAACTTTTGATAATTTATTGGGCCGCTCTCGTCATTTTCTCACTGATAAGTCGTTATTGGAACTATTTGCTCACTAAGTTTAATTAAAATCTTCAGAGGGCGTTTTGCGAAAAAAGCTTGATGTATTGATCATTATGATAACTATAGTGAGTCATGACCGCACTTTGGCGTCCAATGGTGAAATGTTGGCCAAAAAATGAAGTTTGAAACGATTTGGTTCTGTAGTTTTCTCTCAATCGCGTTCATAGACATCGCTAAGGAATTGTCTTTCGATGAAGGTCGTAGTGTACTCGGATAAATTCCAGTAGGTTAAGTTTTATCGGTTTGTATTTAGAACGTTGAGATTGATTAGAATAGTTGTTGGGACGACGAAAATCGCGGGATGTCAAGTGGTGATGACTCCAAACTCAAACAGATGACGTAAATTGATTGGATGGTGGTGACTCGGTAAATCTGAATGTTCCTACTATTAATAAACTAAAGCCCTAATTTTGAAAACAAAAGTTCATTTTGTGTTCAGATCGCTGATTGATCTTCGCGTATTGAGAGACGGTTGTGGAGCTCTCCACGAAACAATTCCCGTTTCTCCGAGGTCTTGATTTGCGCGCAAGTTTCACGTCGTTAACATCCCCCCCCCTCCCCTCCTCAACCACAACCGTTTTTTTCCGCTCAGAAATTGAGTTTAATTAAATCGGTGAGAAAAATCTGCTACTCCCTAACAATAAGATCCGCCGACCTCGTCGCACCTCAACCGGACCGGACTTCAATCCCGAACGTAGTGAGTCGTGAACAGCTTCACAAACTGCGGTTTCCAACGCCTTCCTCTTCCAATGTTAATGAGCCAAGTTCATCGCTCGGACGCCAGGTTATTGCATCGTAAAATCTCCGGCTGAAATGACTGGGCCCGAGGTGCCGGCGATGGCTCAATTAGCCTGCGCGATTCGCAGCGGGACCTCCAGCACGTCGTTTCGCCGGAGTGTCAGCGACCCGACGGAAGAAATGACGACAAAACTGCTCCTGACATTTCCCTTCTCGTCTCTCAACCTCCGCTTCCCGTTGGGCGACATTAATTTCATTACGAGAGACCCCCGTCATTTGGATCAAAAACAACGGCGGTGTTCATAGTGACGCTTGGACATCTTCTGAGCGTTCTTCCAATTGAAGCGGGGCCCCGACGACTCCCACGAAATCGGAAATACGCGTGAACGGATACTAATCTCGGGAAACCTCCGGTTGAAGCGGATCACCGCATTTGCTGCTTCTCGAGTTCTAACTACAGTTAAGGGTGATGTCCAAACCTCACTTCATCCGGAAAGACCCACAAAACAAGTTTCATACGGGTTTTTTCCAACCTCCAACTTCAAGAGCGGTAAAAGAAATATCTGGCGCGAGGTATCACACAACTTCCCTCAGCACCACCATTTTTGTCGCCCTAATATGAACTAGTCATAACTTGATGTCGTTCACTGAAACTCGCAGTGATTGAGGTTCCAGGACTCCGTTTAATGAAATGGCGCGCACGTGTGTGTGTGTGTGTGTGTGCATGAATATGACAGAGAATACCCTCCAGTCCCTTAAAGGCACTACCCTCGCTTCGTTTGCTTCTTCACGGCCAATTAGCGAAGCCATTGGGGTTGTGTGTTGCTGTGACACAATCCTCATAAACAAGGCCATTTTTGTTGTGGGTCCGAGTGCATACAGGGCCGAGTCATTTTGTCACTGCGGCCACACATGGTTGTACATACCAGCCCCCCCTCAGGAAGCCGAGTATGTCCTTCACCACAGACTCTGCTATGGTTTGACAAGCCCCTGAGAGACGTATTCGAGGCGTCTGGCTGCCAAAGCAGGGCAGTCGCATAGGATATGCTCTGCCGTTTCGTCCTCCCCATCGCACAATCTGAACTCAACCGCCTCTGAGATGCCCATCTTATTGAGGTGATATCTAAATGGGTAGTGTCCAGTGAGGAAGCTAGTTAAGAATATTAGATCCAGTTCAGAGAGTGTCAGCATAGCCTTCGCCCTTAGACAGGAAGGCATAATGAGCCTTTTCGCCTGTCTTAGTCGTGGCTCGGCCAATAAGGCCTTTTCCTGTGTCTCCCATTGGAACAGTGGCGATTCAGGTAACTTATCGTCACTCCTAGGTAGGGTTTAGGCCCAATGGGTAGGGACTCTATACCCCTTTTACGAAGCAGTCTGCCTTTTCATTGCCCTCATTGCCTTCAATGCCCCCTGTGAGCCAGCCTATTATGGATACCGAGACGTTTGAGCGCTTGAAGACATTCCCGTGTCAACCTGGATCTGAAGGTATTGGCTGCATTGCCTTTAGAGCAGTCTGGCTGTTCAAGAAGTGTAAATCTGCTTGCCCTTGAGTCCTTTAGCCAGGATCTCTTCTGCACTGATCTTCATGACTAGGATTTTCGCTCGAAATATCGTAGCGTACTCCCCCAGCGGCTTAGCAAGACTGTAGTTGGGCCCTACAATGCCCAGTCCAGTTCTGCCTCCCATTACCGAACCATATCATTGCACGGCGCTCACCTCAGTCTGGAACGGCCCTCTTTCCCATCATTTTCGTGAGTGAACGCTTATGCTGAATGGCAACTGAAAGTTCTTCTACTCTGGCATAATGTCAGTAGCAAGGACTGCTGCCTCTTCTAGTTTGAACTGCCAAGTCGTTCCTTAGAGACTTGCCTTAGTCTTGGTGGAAACATTTCCCGTCTGCAAAAGCCTTACCGCTCTAAGGTATGCGGTCCTCTGAATGTATATGTAGAGAGGTGAGATGTTCAAAAGGACTTCGATTGCAGCAGTAGGGCAGGTACTCATTGCCCATGTAATAGCAAGATGATGCCCTACGATTTGTTGAACAAGGCCACTTACAAAGGCATGATTGGCTACTGCCCCGTTGTCTGAGGTAGCAAACAGTCAATCATAGGAGAGTATTGCCCCAATCCTGAAGAGATACGCTCCTGTGGGTCATCAAAGGCTACAAGCCTACAAGTGGTGGAAAAGTTGAGAGTGAAGAGGGAGCTTCTCACGCTTTTCTGAGTTTTCTATCGACATCCGTGAACGTCTTGGGAGAAAGTGGGTTAAGCCAGACCACAGGACGAGCAAGTCACTTATGGGACATAGCGAACTGAATGCGTGGCTCTACTTCTTCTCTTTTTAAGACTCTTCATCCTGCACGTCTTGCGCAAAAAAACCTGGTTGCGGCCACAGACATAAAGAATGTCTTGCGCTTTGTGAGGGAGTTGAAGTTATATATCACAACTAACTACCAGCTCCATGGGACCTAGGAGTGTAACCGAGAGGTCATGACAGTACTCATGGAAACTCACCCATCTTAGGGCACCGAGGGGGTTATCGGTCGCCACCAGTTTGAAGAGATAAGGTTTCTATTCAGCTACCGATCCTCTCACATTCGCTGAACTTAATAGAGGGGCAGATGATAAATTAATACACTATTTTGTGATATGTACACCTGTTCGAAAAGTTCTAAAAATCTAACTTGATTCCTTGACGTACGTTCGAACTTCAATTGAATTGTGCCGAAGGAATTAACAATTGACGCTCTTTTCGCAGGATTCGGTTTAATTTGTTTGAATAACGGTCTAACGAAGAGTTCACAAGCGTGCCGCGTTGTGTGTTCCTCCTCAACGCACGTATGCTCAACTTATACATTAGCTCAGGATAGTGATTCACGCGTCCTTCGTTCGCGGAAACTTCAGTACGTTTCTTTCGATTGTTCTAAGTGACCTTGTATGGTCGGGTGGGGTGGGGGAGGTTGTCGCCTTTTAATCAAACATTCTCGTGAAAATGCGTCGAAAATGTTCAGATAAAGTCAAACGCGTCGAGTGACTCATGAACTTCAGAAAAAAGTCCTGACGGCGAATTCTTCGTTGAATAGTCGAAACTCTTGGGGTATATTTTTAACACGAAACGCGTGGCAGATATCGTTGACGGTTGATTCATTAATAGTGGCCTAAAGGGGTCGTAGGCCGCTTCATGCTGATTTTTTCCTTCTTGAGTTCACTTTCGCTGGTTTCTGACTTCAAGATTGACTTTTTGAAACCGTTCCTATGCCTTTCTTCTAGTTTCTTTCTTGAAAGTTCCCTAATAGCGGCTGCACTGCCAGCGTCACTATAATGCACTGAGATTATGAGGTTCACGGTATGACCCAGCAGTCTTTTGTTCGAATACGTTAAGGCATAGTGTATGAAATGAACAAAGTTTGGAGAGAGATAGAGTGAGATAGAGAGAGAGAGAGCATTCATGAAAAGGATTACCGGCACTTTTACGCCGTTCGTCTGCAAGTACGTCACTGGGTACAGCGATGAAGTGTACAAGAGGCCAGGATCGTAACATCGTAGTAACCAGCTGGAGCCGCTGAATCATGTTGTGTGGGTTTGCACGTCTACTCATTGGGGCTGTGACCAGCATAGTGACGCCGTCTGCCACCAAGTTGCTGATGCATTGTCATCCGAAGGCTGGAAAGTGGAGGGAGGGCGGCACTATCGGGTTGCCTCTGGAGATAGCTGACGCCTGGCATAGTCGTCGTTGGTCCCGACCAATCTGCAGTGATCCTGGATGTCCAGGTAGTATCTTGGAGCCGGGATCTTGCGCCAACTTGGCAAGCCAAGAGATGACAGGACGGATCTTCGTAATGCGGTGTCTGAAGCTCGTGGAGTGGAGACAGGTGACATCAGAGTTGCAGCATTGACCGTTCCCTGGCTCGGTGTGTGGTGCGAGAAAAGTGCTGAAGAGATGCGTCGGCTGAGTGTGTCAACAGGCGTTCTCCGAGGTATCACTACCCGAGTGTTACCGGTGGCCATTCTATCGTGAAACATCCTCTAATCCTTTCCTTTCCCGTCCCTCTTTCCTTTTGTCCCTAGAGCCGGCGTAGTCTGGGCCCCCTCCCCATTTCCTTAATTTCATTTATTTAGTTTCTCCTCTTTGAGAGCCATTTATGGTGAGCTTTGGAAGAAAAAATAAAATAAAAATTGTGCGTGTGTCTGCACTGCAGCGATTTTTCGTTTGTAATTTTTTGTGGACACGAAAATAAGGTTATGGGCGATTTTCATCGATGGCGCATTTTTGTGGAGGACAAAAATGTACCAATAACAAGGGGCTTTCGCATTTTTCTCAAAAAAGGCTCGAACGATTTTGATTAAACTTCCACATTATCTACTACTAGTTAGTGAATTTCCTTTATACCAACTTTTCTAATCCACAAATATCTCCATGAAAATACGATGAACGGAGATATAGGCCTATGAAGCAAAAATAGGTTTTTTACGCTTTTTGACAAAACGGCTTCAATGATTGTCACCAAACTCACAGAATGTTTTTAAATAGTTAATACCTACATGTTGTTCTCAATAAATGTTCCTCTGACAGTCCAATGAACAGAGATACAAATCAAAATGTGTCGAAAATAATGTTTTTTGAACATTTTTGTAATTTCCTGAGTGACTGCGCCACTGGATTTTCTCTGCCTTACGAGAAAAGCAACCTTCTCCTAGTAACCTATACACATATTTTGTTTTTCGTAAAAATTTCTGCATCTACCTGCTGGACGAAGATATAAGCCATGATAGCACGGAAAACGCGATTTGTCGAATATTTATTTATCAGTTTTCCAATTTTCTCATAAACGGTTCTAACGATTTCGATAAAACTTACGGAGTACTCTAAACTAACTAGTACCTACATTTGGTTTTCCATAAACGTTTCTGTAAAAATGCGTTGAACGAAGATCCTCGTGTATGTAGCGGGTCGTCGAATTTACGGGGGTTGCGGAAAGTTGTGTGTTGTTATGCACCAGATATTTTTTACTATTCTTCGCTCATAACGAACATAGGTTTCGCTCTATCGGATTACCTAGTAGGCGGTGCAACTAGAGCCCAAATGGAATTTTTGTGCGAAAAAAACGTATTTCCTAGACCGCGTTAAAGGCTAAATACGGACGATGGACGGGATTGCCATCCCTGCAAGATCTATCGAGGTGTAATTTTTTTTTTTTCAACATTCGACTCGCAAACTTAACGCGGCGACCACGACCTTACCAGACGATAGGGACAATACCTACAATTTTAATGGTGAAGGCATCAAAATAAACGCTCATCAAAAACCGGGCGCTGAATGAATTTAACTTCCAAACCAAGTTTTTAGACCTAGAAAAATGACAGTAACGCAAAATTAATGAACAGGCGATGACTGTGGAAGATCTCACGAATTTACAGTAAAACGAACGAAGGCCGACGAAAGCCTTCACCCGACGAACTGTCTTGGGAACCGGGAAATCCTTGACGGCAGTAATTGTCTCATCATCGGATTTACTACCTGCAACGCTAACAACGTGGCCTAAGTAGTGCGCTTTTCTTCGCAGGAAATTGCGCTTGACTAACGTTTGTATGTGTGTATAGAACAATTTATATTATACATCACAATAGGGACACAAAAACAAAATATCTGGTACGAAGCATCGCAACTTTCCTCGCTTCCTTCTAAATTCGATGATACAGCGGATATAGAAGCTGCCTACGTGCGAGTATTGCGGAACGGTCTATGAGCCCGTGTGAACAGAACCAAATCGGCTAAAATGAGATATTTCGAAGACCGATCAACAGTTCAAACTAACTATGACGATCAACATATTTTACGTTTGGCAGCACCAAATAACACAACGATGTTGTAACATTTACGTTTTATTGGAAACTTACGAAAGCAGCGTGATAAATTGATGGGTTGGTTTATTTTTATTGTAAATTGTCAAAAGACACTTTGTTAAGGAAACCTCTTCCATTATCCCTGAATACGTACAATTTCTAAAAATGTTCTTTTGACAATTTACAATAATAATAATACTAAGTCAATCACCATATCTGAATGTCTCTCGTGTTATTTTATCCGTTCTTCTTCAAGTTTATAATACACCAACTTTCACTTTACATTACTCTTACTTCTCCTACTGTCTTTAAAGATCTTGAACTTATCAATCTTCAACGATAAATCAAAAACCTCAATGCTTATTAAATATTTTGGCTCTTGAACCATGACAGGCCGCGCAAAGATGCTTGTACGATGAGGAGTCGTTCTTTACTCCGAGCATCTCTCTGTGTCGTGAAAGTGAACATTTTGGCATACGTAGTGGGGCGCCTGCGTTTTGAAAACGTCAAGAGCGACTATATTTGGAGCTGCTTCCTCTCTCGTATATTTACCCATCCCAAAAGACGTTGCGGCGTCACATGGTCATACAAAGGAAGCCTCAGTTGCAAAGCGGATTCCTGCATTTTGAGCCCTTCGCAAACGCAAGGGGTCAAACTTTGCACGAGTCCTCTATCTGGAAGTCCACTGCGATACGCCGGAGTTGGTACACGGTAAATAATTCATTGCACGTTGCTGTCACCCGCAAGTCCCATTTCAAGCTGCCATGGAGTGCGATCCCGAGGTTTTATGACGGATGTAACATACCCTCAAGAATAACCTTTTGTACGTACGTTGTCTTCCCTCTGCACCTCGCTCAGGAGCTGGGGGTAGCAAATCAGCATCGTTTTTCACGTTCATCCAGTGTATGGAGCACCAACTGAAGACCATGTTAAGATCACGATTGAGAATCTCCACTGTCTCCCCAATCTGGTGTACCTGGCATGATCTATAAAATTGGGAGTCATCGAAGTGTGTTCCTTCAGTGAAACCTTCTTGGCAGTGACGCCAAATTCATAATAAAACCTAAAATCATTGTGGCAATCTAGCTCCTAAATTCTTCCACTACGACAACCGCTTCTCACTCCCTTTCACTGATGTTCCGTGAACACTTTTCCCGTTCGAATTACCGAAAATATATATAATTTAAAAATATAGAGTACGTACGAACGAATTTAAATCGGAAAAGGGAAGAACGACCGGAGAAAGTAGTGAACAGAAGAAAACGCTAACTACGGGACACTTCCAGGTCCAAACTGAGGACGACAGCGTACTGTTGAAACGTTTTCGGTAATTTATCTCTTCGTCCACGAGTCAATTCATCTACCGCCACTTCCTCATTATAATCAGAATTTGCTTTGAGGCGGTTTGTGTCATATTTCTGTGCGTTATTTAAAAATAACAATTCGAATGAAACCGTCCACCTATCAACAGCATAAACATTCACGGAGATATTGAAAGTTATAAATTTTTTATTTATGTTCAAATTAACTTCTTCCTAATTCTAATTTTCGCTCAAATTGTTTATGACGCGAAAATGTTAACTCTGCATTTCGTAAATTTTGATGTTTATTTTGCGATGATCCATGAAAACTCGTTCGTCAGGAGGTGTTTTTGTTATCCATTAAACGATATATTTTACTGATTGCTGTTACGCAACTGACGATTCAATAATTCAAGCTCGAATTAGGTCCCAAGTAAAAAATATCTGGTGCGTAGCAACACACAACTTACCGCAACCCGCTGTACAGTCGTTGTATCTCCGTTCAACGGATAAATACAGGAATAGTTGTGAAGAACAGGTATATGTTGCAAAAACACACTACGTCTGGTTCACCAAATTCAGCTCTGCGGTTACTCTGAAAATTGACACTTTTTTTTTTTAATCTCTGTTCAATCGACTGTCAGAGGAACATTTATGGGGAACAATACGTAGGTATTGACTATTTGAAAACGCCCTGTGAGTTTGGTGAAAATTGTTGTGGCCGTTTTGCCAAAAAGTGAAGAAAAATAACAGCTATTTTTGCTTCATGGGCCTATATCTCCGTTAACCAAACGTCCACAGAGATATTCATTGAGAAAGGAAAGTTAGGTACTGATTAGCAAAAAATAATTTGTAAGTTTAATCGTTTTTGGTACAATTGGGTCCCCCTACTTTCGCTTTTCCCCGACTGAAGTCGCTCATAACCTTATTTTCTGGCCTACGAAGAATCACAACTAAAACTGGAAAAGACTCGGCACAATTGGTCTCCCACAAATTGAACTACAGACATAAATTAGGTTTTTTTGGATTCAGTAAACCTTTGAACGTGAAGATCTGAATTTTTACTTTCCTTGGCTCTACAAAGTAGAAAGGAAAGTTATGTAATCGGCTAAAAAAAAACATTTTAAGTTTTCTTCAGATCTTTACGTTTCAGACCCCCCTGAGTCCGAAAAACACTATTTGGGAAAATGGTCTGTGAGTCTGTGTGTCTGTGAACGATTTTTAGTGAAAACCACCGTACCAAATCCTCTCAAACTTGATATCTCGCCCGCAGGTTACCATGAAACGCCAAAATAAGGGTATGAACAAAATCCACCGAAATTTAACTATAGTTATCATAGTGATCAAAACACCAAATATATTTTTTTCTCAAAAACGGCTTTAACGATTTTGATTAAATTTTTTATATTGGTAGCTCCCAATAAGACAATTAATTATACCATAAAATTCCCATTTGTGGGAAAATGACGAGAGCTGCACAATAAATTACCAAAACATTCGACGAAATCTGTTTTAGCGCGGTTTTTACAGAAAACAACCGTTCCAAATCAGCTGAAACATGATGTCTAGCTTACAGGTTACCATGGGACGCAAAAGTGAGGGTATGGGCAAAATCCACCGAAAGTTAACTATAATTATCAAAGTGATCAAAACACCAAATTTTTTTCTCAAAAACGGCTCCAACGATTTTGATTAAACTTTTTATGTGAATAGCTCTCAATAAGGCAATGATACCATAAAATTCCCATTCGTGGGAAAATGACGAGAGCAGCACAATAAATTATCAAAATTTTCGACCAAAAGCATTTTTAGCGCAGTTTTTTCCTTATAAACTCCGCTGGAATGTTTATAGAATGTTTAAAAAAATTGGTATTGTAGTCCAATCTAATACTTATAGGGTGAGTGTTTAAAAACGTTCATGATATACATGGGGCTCACTCCAGAAATTCCTGAATTTCAACTACTGCCGTTTTGCTTACTACCAGTTCTAAACGTAATTACTAAGTGATTACTATCCTTCTTCAAAAAATTTGTGTTTACAGCCTCATTAATTATCTGTGTACCACTTGCTCAATAATGGTCCTGCAATGAGTACGAGCAGCACAATAAAATCTGGAACTGTAGGCAGCTACTTCATGCTGCCGTAAGGCGTTGTTTGACAAAGTTCAAATTAACTGAGTGATAAATGAATTGATTAAATAGAATTAGCCATGTACAAAGTGAATTGTTGTAGAGCTAAGGAAAGTTGTGTGTTGCAACGCACCAGATTTTTTTTTTACGTTCGCAATACCCTTTTGGTAGCGGTAAGTAAAAAATTAATAAATAAAATTCGCTCATGATCGTTGATGTATACAATGTATAAATGAATGTTCGGATATGTGTATAGACATAATTATGGATACGCGTGATATCACGATGGCATTAGTTAGACGGTTCAGTTGCTAACATTCGCATACAAAAAAAGTTAATTATTTGATTAGCCATTAAGTTCAAAGTAAATTTTGTGAAATCCGTGCTGTAAAATTTTTTCACGAAATTTACTAACAGTAACAAACGAAGATATTAACAAAACGTTATTTCTCGCTGAAGATGCAGCCATTTTTCGGGCAGGAAATTTAAATATCTCGGAATTCAAAATAGAGAGTGTTCAAAACCTTCGTTTTACACTTTCAGGGTGTTTTTTGGTTTTTAATTTTAATCATACAAGGAGTGCGTAGTTACGGTCATCACGTTGATGTTGAAGTGAGTCGCAATCGTAATTGAAGAGAGTAATCGCAATAAATATTTGCAATTTATTTAAAATTCGATTGATATTTTTCATGAGGGTTGACTTGCATTATCCTTCTGTTTACCTCACCATAAAATGTACGTTGCGTGGTTGAGAATGGTGGGTCGACCTCGCAAGCTTTTACGAAACACTCGTAGATGAGTTTAACGTTGAGAAAATGACGGTTTAGCGAGAAAAGTAATTTAATTTTAACGTCATTTCAATTTTGCCGGAACGTTAATTTGAACTCATGAAGACGCGCCACAATCACGTTCTTGGTCGGCGCGTTAGTTCCTTTTGTCTACGAAAGTGTTAATTATTGACTATTTGAAGAGCGGCATTGCTTAAGAAAATACGAGTACAAGTCGGGCAGCTGGACAGAAGAAGAAGCAGATCTCAGCTGGTCGAGCGGCTAAAAGTGCAATTTGAACTCTGGCAAAGACCGTAAATACTCGTAGTTCGGAATACTTACCGGTTCCAGAGGCGGCGAGCGCTGCGGCGACGAAGAGAATTTGGAAGATCATCTTGAATTTGCCGGATCGGCCTCCCTCAAAAAATTCACAGGTGGGAATTCGGGAAAATTTAACTGTTTCAAATTTGAATTATTGACGACCAAAAAAAAAAAATATTTTCCAGAGAATTTCGAAACAAAAATAATGAGTATGTCCGAGGAAGTTGAGTTGTGTGTGGGTTTGGAGTCCTTAACGACGAGTTAATTCCAAGTCACTTGCTACAGACTAGCCGGGAAGCGAAGGCGCGGACGCCTTTTGTGCTTGTCCTGCGGAGGAAGGGCCTCCCCTCCCCTGCCAAAGTCCTGGGCAGAAGACAACCCCCGGACTCATCTTCGTCTTGTCAGGTTGATGAAGCGTTTGAGTCACCTCTCGCGTCTTTCCAGTTGTCAATTCCAGACGTCCGTACAACCTTCCGCTTGAAATTTTTACTTTCCGCGGTTTCTTAGTATAAGGGAAGTATCGTATTTGTGCAAAAAAAAGTTAAATTTTCTTCAAACCTCTACGTTTTGAAATAAAACTTCATTTCAGCGCGTGGCACTAGAGCGTCTAGTCGGTAGCTATTAGGTCGGGGGGGGGGGGGCTATGGAGCTCGTTCACTTATACCTAACTTGGCTTAACGTAGTAGTAAGAAAACAAAGTGTACTTCAGATGACTTCTCGAGGGCTTCTGACCCTGGATAGTGCCATTCTGGAAAAACGGTCTGTGTGTGAGCGTGGGAACGCAATTGAGAGAAAAACTACTGAACCAAATAGACCGACATTTGATATCTAGCCTGCAGGTCGCCGTGGGACGCCAAAATAAGGGTATGAGCTAAATCCGTAAAAAAATACTCTATTTTATTCCAGTGATCAAAATACCAATTTTTGGCTTATTATTTATCATGAATAATGCACCTATTTTTTACAACCCTCCCTCCAAATTTGATACTCTACGTTTCAAGACATCGGGATTCCAAATCTGCAAGTCCGTCCGCCTACTGCCGCCCGGTTTTGTGCCTTTGACGTCGTCTAAAAGATGGTTAAAATATCTGGTGCGTTGCAACACACAACTTTCCTAAGCTCTACGTCAATTCACTTTGTAAATGGCTATTTAATCAATTCATTTATCACTCAGTTAATTTGAACTTGGTCAAAGAACACTTTACAGCAGCAGGAAGCGGTAGCGCCTACAGTTCTGGAATTTATTGTGCTGCTCGTACTCATTCCAGGGCCATTATTGAGCAATTGGTACACAGATAATTAATGAGGCTGTAAACACACATTTTTTGAAGGAGGATAGTAATCACTTTTGCAGAGTTATTGGGTAATAACTGTTGGAGCTGACAGTAAGCGGAACGGCGGTAGTTGAAATTCAGGAATTTCTGGAGTGAGCCCCATGTATATCATGAACGTTTTTAAACACCCACCCTTTAGGTATTGGATTGGACTACAATACCAATTTTTTTAAACATTCTAGCGGAGTTTATAAGGAAAAACCCGTGCTAAAAACGCTTTTCGTCGAAAAGTTTGATAATTTATTGTGCTCCTCTCGTCATTTTTCCACGAATGGGAATTTTATGGTATCATTGCCTCATTGAGAGCTATTCACATAAAAAGTTTAATCCAAATCCTTAGAGCCGTTTTTGAGAAAAAAATTTGGTGTTTTGATCACTGTGATAACTATAGTCAACTTTCGGTGAATTTTGCCCATACCCTTATTTTTGCGTCCCATGGTAACCTGTAGGCTGGACATCATGTTTCAGATGATTTGGTACGGTTGCTTTCTGTAAAAACCGCGCTAAAACAGATTTCGTCGAAAGTTTTGGTAATTTATTGTGCTGCTCTCGTCATTTTCCCACGAATGGGAATTTTAGGATATAGTTGCCATATTGGGAGCTACCAATATAAAAAATTTAATCAAAATCGTTAGAGGCGTTTTTGAGAAAAAAATATTTGGTGTTTTGATCACTATGATAACTATGATAGCTTTCGGCGGATTTTGCATACCCTTATTTTGGTGTCCCATAGTAACCTGCGGGCGACATATCAAGTTTGAGTTGATTTGGTACGGTGGTTTTCTCTAAAAATCGTTCACAGACACACACAGACCATTTTCCCAAATAGTGTTTTTCGGACTCAGGGGGGTCTGAAACGTAAAGATCTGAAGACTCAAAAATTAACTCGAAACTCAAAAATTTTTTTTCAGTCGATTACATAACTTTCCTTTCTACTTCGTAGAGCCAAGGAAAGTAAAAATTAACAATAAATTTTGGCAGTTTTATCGCAAATACGCCGTGTTTGGTATCGTTTTCTAGGTATTTATGTTGAGTCGAATGAAACAATTATTGGAGATGTACGACTGCGTCTGGATCAAACATAGTGAAATCACAGTAGTTATTGAGAGCCAAAGTCTACTAATTGAAAGAATTCGCAGCACAGTAACTACAACGAAAGTAATCGATTCATCGTCTGTACTCCCTCCCTCTCGTGTCATTAAAACCGCCTGCCAGCTTGACTAGCAACGCCCTCGGGCCAATTGCCTACAGGCGCCTGGAATATTTAGTTTTCGTCGTTCCGTAGTAGTAAGGCCATGTTTCGTATGGTTTACTGGTATGTTTTGAAGCTGAATTGAATGGGATGGGTATCGGAGGTGTGAGACTAGGTCAAGCTTTGCAAGAGAATAGTAAACTGTTGTGTAATAATTTGCAGGGTTTTTCCTCCTAAAACGGCTGCGGGCATCTCGATTAAATTTTTTGTATGGAGAGCTCCACATAACATGACGGTACCATATTTCCGTTCGCGACGAGAAACTGAGAAATGACGAGAGCATCATTTTAGATTTCAGCGCAGTTTTTCCTAGTAAATTCCTGACTCCTTGGGCTAATGCTAGTCCACAAAAATCAGGTTATGAAATAATTAGTAGCAACTCCAGAACTTGGAGAATTGTAACTATCGCGGTTTCACTTAATACATTTCTTACAGTTTTTACCCGATAATTCGTAAACGATGAACGCGGTCCTTCCCACATTTATAGTCAAATGAAACGTGTGAGATATGAGTGCGACTGCTAGCGCTTCTTGTGAGTGAATTCTTATATCGGTAATGCACTGCAAGTTGCGAATCGCCACCTCAAACATGGGTGGTTTTAGGTCTTCCGTTTGGTTTCCATGAGCGAATCAGCTCTTATCCGTCGGATTGTTTTTGTCGAGGGGATTAAACGATCCCTCCATGGGGAATTAAACCGTAAGTCGTTCCAGTAATAAAGTAGTAAGTAATGTCAAGTTTACGTAACTTCTGGGCCGTTAGATGATGTGCCACAACAATCTTGACATTTTAATCCGATGAAAATGTCGTGCCTACTCCTATGTGGGATCTACCTGGACGAAAGGACCCACTTCCGTCGGCTCGACGAGTATCTCGTCGCCTGCCTGTAGATAACAAAATCAAACATGGGATAAGCGCTCGCGCCCCTTTCTTATTTGAAAATGTGACTTATAAATATTAGTGAACGAGGGTAAGAAAAAAAAATTTACGTTTTCATTAACGGTCTGTCGAGAACCAAACCAGTTTTGAGTTGGTATTCGGCGTCTGTATCAAACGATGTCCAGCTCAAGAGCTCAGCCACCAAACAGACATTTTCTTATGACTAGTGATGGGTCAGTTCAGTTGAGGTCGTTCAACTGGAACGAATCCGGTATTGGAACGGAGTAACTCAAATCTCTGATCAATGATGCCGTTCCCTTAGGTCGTCTTACTGAGACGTGCTCAGCAAGCGACTGAATTAAATGAGGGTTGAAGAAATGGTTCTTGAAGAAAGAACCTACCGGATCAGGCTTTAAAGAACGTCGGTAACCCCTTTCTGATGGCTCTTCTCATGTATTTATGCACGTTTTTTTTTTTTTTCAGTACAAAATCTTCCACTATGTTCACTGCAAGTATTGTTTGACCGAAGATCCCGTTCAACTCTGAGCAAAGGGAAGTCGCGAAATTGTTTAGAAACTGTGCTGTAGGCTGTTCAGAGTCGTTCGAAACTGGCAACCAACACTTCTTCTCGACTAAATTGTCGCCAATTGACCAAATGGAGAATTGTGAATTCCTCAACGAGTTGTGACTAAAAGAACGAAACTGAAAGGGGATGGGGTGAGTTCTGAACGATCTAGATCTGTCAATACCAAAGACCTTATGATATAGCCCTTCGTGAGATCCCAGTCCAGTGTTAACCACATAAGACATGCGCAATTCTCAGACTCTATTTGATGTGCTTTTGTTCTCAATATTTTAATAACATTACTGTTCACTAGCCTAAAAACCATACAGTTTTTTACTTTCCTTCTCAATTATTTTACTTTTAATTGTCTTGTATTTAATTTTGATTTTCTTGCTAATAATTTTAATTCAAGTTTTTAATGTGAAATTTCTTACGTTGATGTGTAATTTTACTTTTTTGTTATTGCTAATTTTTTAGAACACTATTTCGTACTTTTACTTGTATTTCATATTTTTTAGTTTTACTTGTACGTTTAAATCAATTTTTATTTTTACAAATTTATCAGGAATGTATATTTTATTTTCAATAATAGTTTTCCTAGTGTTGCTTATAAATTACAACTTTAATTTAAATTTAATTCTTTTTTGAAACTATTCATTTCAATATCAGTGTTTGAAATTTAGATATTAATTGCTTACTTCTTATTTCTAATTCTAATTTGAATTACCTTCGAATTTTGATTGTTTCACCTCTAATTTTAATAATTCATCTTCTAATTTAATTTTTTTACTTTGATTCTTAGTAATTTGCTACGTTTAATTCTGATTGTAATTTTGTTACCTACTTGTTTAAATCTAATTTAGTGTTTTTTGTACGTCCGGTTTCGAATATTTGTTTTATCATTAATATTTTAGAAAGAGAGAGAGAGAGAGAGAGATTGAGAGATTGAGAAATTGAGAGATTGAGAGATTGAGAGATTGATTGATTGAGAGATTGAGAGATTGAGAGATTGAGAAATTGAGAGATTGAGAGATTGATTGATTGAGAGATTGAGAGATTGATTGATTGAGAGATTGAGAGATTGGGAGATTGAGAGAGATTGAGAGATTGAGAGATTGATTGATTGAGAGATTGAGAGATTGAGAGATTGATTGATTGAGAGATTGAGAGATTGAGAGATTGAGAGATTGAGAGATTGATTGATTGAGAGATTGAGAGAGATTGAGAGATTGAGAGATTGATTGATTGAGAGATTGAGAGATTGAGAGATTGATTGATTGATTGATTGATTGATTGATTAAGCGGTTTATTTAACCAACCAGGGAGGATTAGGGCCATAAGGCCCTCTCTTACATCATCCCTGGCAAACAGTATTGGTTACAATTGGTTGGTCTTGTGCGGTGTACAGAGTAAAAACAAGAAAAAAATATAAACATATATAAATCACTTCTGGATTGTCCTTTCTTTCTCTTTTCTGTCTTTCTTCTTCTTCTTGTCACTTCTACGACTTCTAAGTGCTATTCCGTCCTTTCCTACTCTTCGCGTTCCTCTAGAAGCGCGTTCTTGCAAATGCTCTTGAAAGACGCAACGCTCACGGAAGTGTCAAATAGGGCTGGGAGAGAGAGAGAGAGAGAGAGAGAGAGAGAGAGAGAGAGAGAGAGAGAGAGAGAGAGAGAGAGAGAGAGAGTTGGGAAGACGATTCTTGTTCGCGAGTACTGATGGATGAGTGACTTTGAAGGAGCTGTCTGTTGAGAAGAGAAAAGTAAAGGAAGGGTAGGGCTGGAAAAGAATAGTTTTTGGAAAGCCCAGAAGAGGGGGAAATCCGTTGTAAATCAGTAATAATTGAAGAGGTAGACTTTCCATAAGTAAATAAAGGGGGTCGGTGCCGTGGCAAACGATGACCTTCCGTTAGGCCTAACGAATCCTGTTAAAGCAAGTGCGGGCATTTGGGAGGTCAAAGAGCCAGCTGATTCGGCCTGCCGAGTGGTTCCTTTCACACCACTCCCTAGATGCCAACGCTGAGCTCTTCCCAGACCCGACACAAAAACGCACAATTGGTCTTCAAGATCTCACACTACTCACTCGCTCTCTGCTCTCGTCCCCACCACACAGTTCATCTATTCAGAGACCATTCTCGCATCTCAAACTCGTTTTCACCAGTTTGTATCAAAGTGTATATACGATCTTCTCTCGCTCATCACGTTCATCCATTTTTTAAAATTCACACTTAAGCTCCCTCTCTCGTGCACCCAACTGTGCGTACACCTGAAGTCGTGAGATTTCGTTTGTCGGGCGTTTTTGTAGATGCGGTGTTGTTAATAATTTGTAAATTGAAAAATTCCGTGCTTATCAGAAATGCAATTCAGCTTTAATGTGAGAGGGGTTCAATGAATAAGGAAGTTGGGAGGCAGTTGTTGGGACATGTTCGTGCCTTGACTCAGTTGTTGAGTGTCACAACACCATTATTTTGCGCTCGTCGGATACAAAATTGTGTAACTTGAAATGAAATAAATCGTCAAGAGAAGGAAAATGTCCGTTTGCTTTGAATTCGGTTCCCGTCTGTCGCCCGTCTGACGCGACTTGTGGCTATTGAAGTTCAGGTTCAAGTTCGTATCGTCTTCGGATGAAGAGCTAATAACAGCCAGCCGAGCGAGGCGCTGGCGTCCAACGAGTTTCCTTTTGTTGAGGATAAGCGTATGCGTGAACGACAGTCAACTCGACGCGATATGGCACCACCTCGTCTTCTCCTGCTTCTAATGCACCTCCAATTTCATTGTACTTCGCTTGTACTCGGTCATTAGATGCTACACAATGGCGTCTCTCCTCCGTCACTAACCTAAATACGACTTTTGTTTGTACTTTCGGTGGCCGTGTGCGACATTTCACCCTCGAGAACCTTCTTTCGAGCGGAAACCACACGAATTTCAGAAACACGTTGTAAGTGCGTTACAAGGTGCTGCTCTGTCTCATTCATTCTATTGTCTATTTCTGACTCTAATTCAGACCAACATCTCCGTGTTACCCTTCAAACTAACATCTAAATTGATAATTCGAGCCAACAGCTGCGAAGAGCTCGACATTGCTCGCTTCACATCAACTCCATACTGTAAAATATCTTACGTAACGCACCACACAACATTCTTTAGCCCACGCAAATTCAGGCATTAGCTACTAATCCAATATTTTTTCCACTCAGTTCATTTAAAGGGGGCAAAACACAACCTTCGGGTTGTGCCTAGAAAGTGGTAGCCCTAAACGTTCTGGAATTTATTGAGGGGCTCCTACTCATACCACGACCATTATCGATCAATCAGTGCACGGGGGAGTTATAAAGCTGTCAACATGATTGTTTTGAGAAGGGTCTTGAAACACAGGTGGTTTGAATTCCAAAATTTCTGATCGTATAGTTTACTGACCCTTTATGGGTAAGCTAGTGTCACATGGGTGTAATTTATGACGAAACAACTGGGCTAAAATCTTTCTTAGAGATCTTTGAGAATTTATTGTGCTACTTTCATTATTTTTCTACGAATGAGATTGCATGGTACTGGAACGTTAATTGGAACTGTCTTTATAAGAAGATATAATTAAAATCGTCACAGCCGTTTTTGAGTAAAAATATTTGTTGTTCTAATCAGTTAACTATAATTAATTTTCGACCGAATTGGCCCATACCCTTTGTTGTGTGCAAGAGAAAAAGGAAACAATAAAGACCTGAATTGATTGGCATTTTAAAGGGTCATTTGATTACCCGGATAGAGTTCTGATGAAACGGTTACTTGATTAGTACGATGGAGTGCTCATTGAGGTCATTTGAATAGTAAGATAGGGTCTGATTGAACGGTCACTTGATAGAGTTCTGATTGAGCCGTCAGTAGAACTAGATATGGGTCTCTAGATATGCGAAGTAGTATTAGAATGAGAGTGGAGAGTTACTGAACTGTACGAGCACTGAATGTGGACTGTCTTGGTTTCTGAGTCGGGTCTTGAGTGTGGTGAGTAGGAATGAACATTTTGGGTAATCTCCCAGGGTGAAACACGTTGTCGACCCTTTTGTTAAGCAAGAGAGGCTAATTAAACTCCCATGAGGTAAGGAAAAAATTCGCACCCGGGGTGACCTGCAGGCGGCTAAATATCAAATTTAAGCCCATGTTACCTGCCTTCACTTCATGAGCTTCTGACACTGCCTTATGAATATCTATCCTGTCACATTTGCGCCTCTTGTCTAGCCAAGTTTGCTCAAGACCACTGCACTCTGTTCGGTAATCACATGACCCAGCTACTCAAACTGGTTACCGCAGGCACAACAGCGAGCTTCCACAATGTTACGATCTCGACCTTTTGTACACCTCATCGCTGCAGGCGTTGACGACACACAAATGGCGTGAGAGTGCCGGTAATCCCTTCTATGGATGCCCTCTGAAGCCCTCTCCAACCAATGCTAAAGAAAAGGGAGAGTCGGGACGCTGCATGAGTTCCCAACAGTCAAACGAACCATGCAGAGCAGCGGTAAGCTCTGAATGCTTAATGGGCTTATGGGCAGAGGGTTTTTCGACATCACACCGCTGCAACTGATTCTGGACGAATCCAAGACTGGCAACTGCACATGTTACATCCTGGCAAGATGCCTGCAAAGCAAGTAGGCGCTTACGGCGTGAAAATGGAATAGTGGTGCGCCGGGACGAACCAAACCCTTCCACTCAGCGGAGGCTCGTCCAAGGCATTTGTGCGATTCGCTCGAGACTTCGCTGCCGTCAGTTGAAACCGAGTGGTTCCCTCGTCGCCATGTCGCCCACGCTCGTGTTCGCTCCCACCCAGTTCCCTGTTTGTGGTGGTAAAACATCTCCGAAAGTAATTCACGAATAAAACTCCTGGTTCGAACTGCATTCGGTTTCTATCGTACTACTTCCTGATTCACCTAGTGCGATACAGCTCTCAATATTAATCCCCCCCATAACAGTGGAATGTGGGACGCACGCAAACACAGAGAGTAATATTGCTTTTTGGACTCAGTAGCCGCTGGAACACAATGATCTGAGGTAAACCAAAAGTATAGGCCGTTTATTTCGCTTGTCGTCGCCCCTAAATGAATGTCCACCCCACTTTGTGAAGACATTCGGCGCTCTTTGTTTCTAAGGTCACAGTTGTGCCAGGTGAAGGCTGCAGAGATTGACTGTAATCTTGACGAAGCCGCAGTTCTGTTTTCATTGCTGGGAACAATTATTGAGGAAGGCAGAGGTGAAACTGTTGAGTCGCCGTTCCGAGAATGTGCGCTCGAGCTGAACCCAAACGGTCAAGTTCCTTCCGTTCCCGAAGAGCAATAAAACCGAAAATGGACCTCATCTTCTTTTCGAAAACCGGTCAATAAGATGAGTTAATTTAGATGGATGGCCAAGCGGAGCTCCTCCTCTTGGCGTTGCGTCATTTCGAAGAGTCCGAGAGATTCTTCAACACCCCGCGCTGAACCTGCACTCCAAAATTATTGACTTGCCGGCCATTTAATAGCCAACTGTTGTTGGGGCGCTGTGTTGAAACTTAGCCAGAAAATTAAAACTACTCTGCTCCTCCCGGCATTCCCGAGTTAAATGCTCTGAAATGAAGCTTTCGCCATTTCCTGTGTCTCCTGCGCCCACAACCCCTCTCTGACGCCTTTCCTCAACAACCCTATTCTTCCCCAGCCGGAGTCCTTCCTTTTTACCCCGGCGCTGGTCCGAGTACTGAAAACGCAGCTACTGGGAGTGGAGACGCTGAAGCCTTACAAATGTATTGCCTCGGCTTTTGCTAACCAAGTCTATCATGTGAAATATCATGGCCGAGTCGTTACAATTTATAAATAAATTGCGAAAGCCTTTATGATTTATGGAAAAGTTATCGAATTTATGATAGGAGAAACAGTTCTGATGACCACAATGATCACGTTTATTCATTATACTGGGCGTTTCGCACTTAGTGTAACAAGAACAATTGGAAAAATTGGACTAAAAATGGATTAGAATGCCACGAACTGCACCATCGTATCTCAATCCGTTGCTGAGACATATTTTTTAAAAATGTTTTGAAACCACTCTAAAACAACTTCTATCTAGTATTGAAGCAATTGGGTTATGTCTGCCTATAGGCAAATTACTAAAGTTAATGTACCTGTTAGGTGAGTCCATCTCCTCTGGCTGGTGAGTTACTGGGGGATACAATACTTAGGAAGATAAAGACTTGGAATTCACAATGGACAGACCATTCAAGACGCTCCATTCACCTCTAGTGGGTTTCACCAGAGGTAAATGACCTCCTTCCTCCCCCTCCCCCCCCATCACCGACACTCCATCATCCCGTTTATCTTTCTCTTCGTATATAAAGACCACAACCAACTGACTGGCTCCAGTACTGACTTAACGGCCAGACGATGATGTCTTTACATCGAAAGCTCATTAGGATTTACGACTAAATAGAAAGACAAATTATGATTAAAGAGGCAATAAATATGGTGCATGGACTTACAGCGTACTGCACCACCTCCCATCTAGCCCTCCAGGTGCTTGCCAGTGCCCTCCCCATGGATCTGGTCTTGGATTTAGCGGTGTTGCAGTCCCATATAAAAAGGAATGTCCTGGCGGAGTATCGCGGCGCGCTCCAGGACCAGATCTCTGTGCTCCTTCTTGAGGAGTCGCCTGAACGACAGCTCTCGACAGCGCTGGGGGTGGTCACAAGGCTATGGCAGGCCAGATGGGATGCCGGCCCAACTGCAAGGCCCCTGCATGGTATTATTCTTCAGGTTGAGGATCGCATCAATAAGGAGTGGTGGCGGCCGTCATTTCCAGAGGTGCAGCTCCTCTAGGCATGGAGTGTTCAATGAACGGCTCCATTTTTTCAGGCGACGGTCTTTTAAGGACTGCACGTGAGGCACAGGGGAAAGTGAGAACGGGGCCCACGTCCTCTTCTCCTGCCCTATCTATAGCGATGTGCGGGGGAGGGCACAGCTTCCCACCGCTGATAGTGCTTGCCTCCTCCTCGTAAACAAAGCAGCGGCCCGCCAGTTTTGCGCATTCCCGCAGGCGTGGTCTAACTGTAGACGTGGCCTTGAGTCGTGGTGTCCAACACCCGCCCCTGCTCACGATCCAAGTCAGTGACTCCCCTACCAACTAAAAGGGCCGTATGCGGCCGTAAATCTCCCCCCCCCTCCCCCTTTAAGCAGCTGCAGGAGCTGCGTTACGGTGCCTAGCACGTTAAGCCATACACAGACACGACATGGCACTCTCTCTGCTGGCCAATGAGCCTATAGGTCCCCTCAGGCCTGGGTCATTTCCCAATTTGGCGCATGGACTCCTTGTACTTCAATGGAACGTAGAGACCATAATTATTCATGACTGAACATAAGAAGTATTATTACTCTCGATATATGGGCAGGAGCCATCATAATTCATGACTGAATAAAGAGAGTCATTATTTCTTCCAATTGGCAGAAGTCCCTAAACGGAAGAGTCACTTAGTTAAAGCAACCAGTTTGTCCCATTCCCACTGCTCAGCCAGACTGTTCAAGGCACGGGTTCCGTAATTACCGAACATTCTGTCGCCCTTGTCAGTCATCATCGTGGAAATACGAATTCACAACCCCAGCATAACCTGCAGCACAGCGGATGTCTTTAGCACGTGTAACTCCAACTGCACCTTAGTGATTTCCATTTCGTTAGCCAGATCCCGTCATACCGTTAAACTTCCGTTTTTCCACGAAGCATCGCACTTATCGCTACATACACTGGCGCTGGTCCTTCGTACAACCCATTTCTACGGCAATGTTTACGGAGAACAAAATGTGGGTACTAGTTGGTTGAAAGTAGGCTGTATGTTTGATTGAAATCACCAGGCCCAGAAAGTTGGATTATTTAGTGTCATCTGTTCTAGTGTTGGTTACAATTTTTCTAAAAAGTTTGAAAACCCTCTCCTGATTTTTACGTAGATATACAGGGCGTAAAAAAGATAGGTATTGATCGATAGAAGATTTTGTCAGGTTCAATCGAAAGCATTCAAGCCGTTATTGAAAAAAAAATCGATAAGCCGTAGTTTTTGGTATGTTGTGGCCTTCCACTCTCCTTCAGTCGATTTTGATAGAATTTAGGAATAACCGCTCGAGAAATTTGATATTTTCCACGAAAATGTCATCAAAATGGAATTTCCAATGTCTTAAAAACATTAACCCCCTGGAATCATTTGAAGTTGCATTTTCCGCTTGATGGTCCTAGATTTGGGTGTAGCGCCAGTCTCATTTACTTGGGATTATGATGTTTTGCTCACGGGGCAGAATAGCTGATTTATGGGGGGGCTTGGGCCGGTTATGTAGATGTTGAAGGGGTTCGGGTGTCTCTAGCCCCGACTGCGTAAATTCCCCTCCACTTGCCCCTCATACACTGACTATAAGACTATTTTAAGAAGGTAATAAACAGAATGAAACCTTCAACCGGACAGAGCAGACGGTGCGAAGGAATTTCTCAGTTGCGAGGGCACAAAACACCAAGTGGCAGAAGGAAAAGGTGTTCTGACGACTCAGTTGGACGAAAGCGTCTTGCATTGCCTTCCGCCGCCGTTTTTTGCTTTTCCCTCGAACCTCAATTAAGTTAGACGGTTTACTCATAAAGCTCTCCTAATGAGGAGCTTTAAAATATAGGTATTTGTGTTCTGTCTGCCGGACGTTCAAGGCTAACGAGAATGCGGATAGGCGAAGAAGAGAGCACTGACACACCGAAAATCAAGTGCGCGGAGGACCCAGACGCAAGCTTAGCCTCCTCAACCTTCATTTCCAGACTTCTCGGAGCGGTCCGTCAGTTTCTTCAAATTTAGTTTCTCTTGAGTGCTTTCAACCAGAAAAGAGCTCCATTCACCTTGGTTATGAATGGCTCGCGATATAAAGCGAAAAAGAAGGTGATTACTGCCACCCGAAATCAGGAGCTCCTTCTACTCAAAATATATCTGCTGGGACGCATCACACTGCTTTTCTCACTCCCACGTAAATTCGATGAACGCGCTACAGGTACAGGTGCTATAGCTTCGTTCAACGCATTTTTAAACAAAATTGTTGTCCAAAACAAAGTGAAGCTATTAATTAGTTAAAACAACGTAATTGAAAAGCAAGGAACAGTCTGACGACTTCACACCTGTCATCAAGGATGTAAGTACTGAACAAAGGATGTTATTAGATTGACAGATTTAAGGTAGCCTACAATAATCCACTATTACACAAATTAACAAGTTGAAGACAGCTAATTAGAGTCCACATAGAACACATGCGGCTGGAATGCACAAAAAGATGGCACAGCGACGACGTATCATCTTCTTCTTACAGTGTTGCCAACCGAGATGTGTCTTTCTAGTAGAATCTTTGAACAGAAAGACCAACCTGAGCCCAGGCTATAAATATTAAACAGCTCAGTTCGGAAAAACAGGGGCAACCATTAAAACGAGTTCTTCGTACTATAAACAGTCATACAAAGTGTGGGTGAAACAAAGAATACGGACAGACCGCTTGATAACGCTACGACTGTCGCTTGATAATGCTATGACTGCATGTATCGATAGGTCGCTTGATAACGCTACAACTGCATGTATCGATAGGTCGCTTGATAACGCTACGACTGCATGTATCGATAGGTTGCTTGATAACGCTACGACTGCATGTATCAATAGGTCACTTGAAAACCCTACGACTGCATGTATCGATAGGTTGCTTGATAACGCTACGACTGCATGTATCAATAGGTCGCTTGATAACGCTATGACTGCATGTATCAATAGGTCGCTTGATAACGCTACGACTGCATGTATCAATAGGTCGCTTGATAACACTACTACTGCATGTATCAATAGGTCGCTTGATAATGCTACGACTGCATGTATCGATATCAATCTGTTAGTTATCTCATATTTATTTCATATACCCATTCTGAATTTCATTGGACTAACTCCTTTTCATAGTCTTTGTACATTTAAAATAATTATATAACGGGGTATTACATAATGAACATTAAGTAATTGGCATAATCGTACAGCTGTCGTTATTTCCAATTTCAAACATGGGGAGTCAAGCCTACAATGTCGGGCATATCGATAACCTGACCTCGGTCGTGATATATCGATATATTGCCTTATCAGAGGGAGCGGTCCCTATTCTTTGCTTTTACCCAAAGTGTGAATTGGGATCTGATATGATTATAATCAATCATCAGAGGCCAATTTAGCCTTCGTAGGGCAGTTTATAGTGGGGGAAAGAACTCGCTTTACACCACTGACCGAATGAAGCAAATTTGAATGGACCGCGGCACGTTATGTGCATATGTCAAGCCGAACTACTCAATCTGCTGCCGCTAAGAATTGATGGCAAGAAACTCGCAGCTTATTCCTTTAGTCATTGTTGGCACCTTAATCGACTTTAAGAGGCCAAGTACGTTGTGGCAGTCGTGATTAACACTGGAAGATATGTTTGACCACCTTTGGTTGGGGAATCCCGTCATGAGTCTCTTGATCGATACAGCCGTTACGATCTACAGCCTCTTTGGTGATCGCTTGCCCTGAAAACACCTTCGTGAGTCTCTGAATATAATTAGAACCTTCTGTGTTGTAATGAAACCATTAACCCACCAGTGAAACCTTTTTACTTTTTGTGTTACTCCAGTTAGTTTTCAAACACCCCCCCCCCCCAAGGCATCTAAAATTGAATTTGTGTATTATTTTTAAAGTGATAACTCCGCTAACACCGTATAGTGAATGGAACATACACTGCTACATAAAGTTATTCGGGACAGAGAGCAGTGTGATGTTTCCCTTTCAGGCGTTGAAGAGGTCTTGAAAGAGAAAGATACGTAGTGATAATCATACATCCTCGTACGGCCTTGAAGATCGTAACGGAGTTACATTGTGCGATCACTTCGCTGATGTGGAGAATGTTTACGTCTTTATGGCGGACTGAGTTCCTAATGTACTGTAGTGCATACATAGTTTGAGCATTCGGTTTCGTTGAACCTGAATTCCATGGATTAGGGTAGCGCTAGCAGATCCCTTAAGGTCTGCTGCCGTAGATCTCATAAGTGGGAGGAATAGTAATCGTTTAATGCAAAGAGTGAGAGGAGAGTGAGTACTCTGCAATGGTTAAATTTAGTGTATTCGTCACCCTGATGGGGTTAACCAGCTCACTTATATGGAGTTAGTGGATCGTCCTTTTGCGTATTTTTGGGTACTCTCTGTACTCCTTGATAGTAGGTTGTCATATCTTCTGCGGTATGTAACGACCCTTGGCCGTATTAACTGTAAAATCGTGCTGTTGAATTGAAGTGAAAAATATCTTCGTCGTTCTTCGCGGCACTGAGGGTAGTTCGCTCAACACGTTCGATCAATTTTATCCTCCAATCGATTCTGACCATCCTAAAAAGATAGACCCGCGTTAGCACATTTCTAATAGGGCGAGCGGAAAGGTTATATTTCTTTTCAACGGGCTGAAACGGGTAAAGTTGACGAGGCGGTTTGAATTGCAGGAAGAAAGCGTTTTGCAGCGTGGAACGGCCGGCAACCTGCTACAACTTCGTGCCAAGTACCTGAAATTATCTTTATCTCTTCCGACTGTGGATCCCTTGTTGTCGGGCCAGCTATCGTCTTTCCCTAAAAGGCTGACTAACAGTCGGGTTAAGGGCGAAAGATAAAAGGAAATCGGTTCGTGGATGATGGCGTGAGCGGGTTGCAAGGGCCTCGGGTGGAGCTGGGGCTCCGAACACTCTGAGTCTTCGATAGATAAATAACGAGTCAGTGGCCGCAGGTAAATACCCTCTGCGGTTCTGCAGGTTTATCGCCATTAGCGACCAGCGCAGGGCTGAGATCCATCTCTCGGGAACCATTCACTAGAAGCGACATTCGCACTTCCCCTAGAACCACATTATATTGAGGTTGTGCTTAGTACAACATGGATCACTCGCCAAGGAATAGTGGAAAAAATGAATAAAAACGAAGAGAAACTATCTTTTCCACGCCTCAGTAACATGTCCAACTAAATAACAAGAATTTAGAAGTGTACTTTGGTCAAAAGTTTACACAACCTCTAAAAATTTGGTTTAATATGTGAACTAACTTATTGGTCGGAGGGCCAAAATAAAAAATATCTGGTGCGTTGCAACACACAACTTTCCTTGGCTCTACAACATTTCACTTAGTACATGGCTAATTCTATTTAATGAATTCATTTATCACTCAGTTAATTTGAACTTGGTCAAACAACACTTCACGACAGCAGAAAGCGGTAGCGCTTACAGTTCTGGAATTGACTGTGCTTCTCGTACTCATTCCAGAACCAATACGGAGCAATTGCTGCACAGAGGATTAATGTGGCTGGAAACACGATTGTTTTGAAGAGGATAGTAATCATTTTTCCAGAGTTTTCGAGTAAAACCACTAGAACTGGTAGGAAGCGAAACGGCGGTAGTTGAAATTCAAGAATTTCTGGAGTGAGCCCCATGTATCTCACGACCGTTTTTCAACACTCACCGTACAGCTATTGGATTGGACTACAATACCAATTTTTTTTAAACATTCGAGTAACATTTTAGCGGAGTTTATAAGGAAAAAACTGCGCGAAAAACGCTTTTGGTCGAAAGTTTTGGTAATTTATTGTGCTGCTCTCGTCATTTTCCCATAAATGGGAATTTTATGGTATAGTTGCCATATTTGGAGCTACAAATATAAGAAATTTAATCAAAATCGTTAGAGCCGTTTTTGAGAAAAAAAATATTTGGTGTTTTGATCTCTATGATAACTATAGTTAACTTTCGGTGGATTTTATTCATACCCTTATTTTGGCGTTCCATAGTTACTTCCGGGCTAGATATCAAGTTTGAGCTGATTTGGTACGGTGGTTTTCTCTAAAAATCGTTCACAGACACAAATACACACAGACCATTTTCCCAAATAGTGTTTTTCGGACTCAGGGGGATCTGAAACGTAAAGATCTGAAGAGAACTCAAAATTTTTTTTTCCGCCGATTACATAACTTTCCTTTCTACTTCGTAGAGCAAGGAAAGTAAAAACCGCAGCTCCGTCCCTGTGATTTTGGGGATGATAAGGTAGTCAAGAAAGTGGCCTGTACGTACCGTGGAAAATATGCTCTGGCAGATTGTCGAATCTTCTGATTAATTTCTGGAAAACTCCAGAGAGATCTTCCGTTATCAAGGACTTTGCAGGGTCTCCCAATATAGGCGCTCCTTCTCAACGAGACACCAGCGCTCTTCTTATCGGTCTGCACTGCTGTGACGCAGTCTTGTTTCAAGAGCCCGCAGTGGTAGCATCACATTCTTGGGCTTTCGCAAAAGCAACAATTCAGTTGATCGAGAACTCTAATCCTCTCAAATTTTCCATTTCCGTGTAAAAAACTGAGGCGGGGTTTAGCTTTGGATGGCGCAGCTTCCAACTTTTCCATTTTCTGTGGGAGTCGTTCAGCCTTACTTGTACCCACATCACAAGCTCGTTCTTATAGCCAACTGTTCAATAATTGCCAGCTCGGGCGTATAGTAACGGCTAACTACTTCCAGGTACGAGACGTACCACTTCCTAGTTGTTGTAGCACCTCTTCAACTCGCCCTGCGCCAACCTATGACACACATCATTCACAATTAGAGAAGGAGCATTTGATACACTGGAAATTCCTTTTCGGAATCTTACCCATCTGGTCTTAGCACGTAATGACAGTTTTAGGGTGCAAGTCATAGCAAAACGTTAGCAGAAATTACTGACAACTATGTGAGTTCTCACACCGATGGGACTGAACTACACACGGGACCACCTATTCATTTGAATCCTCACACTAAATTAAAAAAAAGGGTTGAAAAAGATAAGAATGATAAACCATCTCGTTACCATTTCTAGGATCTCAAAACGTGCACACAGCGATTATTAGCCTTGCTTAGAAGCTGCAGGAGGTGATTATAAGGTCGTTGGAAACAGTCAGGCGGGCGAGTAAAGCTTTTCGAAGGCTCAGAACATACGGTTTTATTCCTGGATAAGTAGGAACTTGTCATCAAGTCACGTCTTTAAGGACGAGTCTCCAAGGGCTCGGGTTCGCGTGTTCAAGAACAGTACAGTGACTCCGAGGCGGCATAGACAACGAGCCTTAGTTTGTCTCAAGTCCCGTCCAGTGAGTTTTTATAGGAGAGTCGCTAATAGAATTCAAGATGCGGCATTCGAGAGAGCGAACCAGCGAGCATTGACCACAACCGAGTCCGAAGAAGGCGTCTGATTCCCTTCGGATCCATTCGACCGATACCCTTCCATTCGACCGATACCCTTCGCTTGCGTTTGCCCTCAGGAGATCCCCATCTCTCGGCCAGTGCTTCGAAGAACGTGATCAGAGAACTCGCATTTCCGATTATTTCCATTTGGTCGAGCGATAAGACTCTTCGCAGCGTCTTCTTCGTCCGAAGCTTAGAATTCTTACGGCGAAGTTTCCAGGTGAAATGACACTAGGCCTACTAATGTGCCCCCTCCCCACTCCTAATCAAATCCGTCAGTAATCCACTGCGCCGTAATTGTTAGGGGTTACACACGAGGTTAACGAAGCGGGCACCTTGTCACAAATTTGCGGATGACCCCTCAACACTTTCAGGCTGTAAACTGTTGCGTCTACTGAGCCTTACAGAAATGCCAGGATTTAGACATGTTAAAATGTCAATAATGGCAGCTCTCTGCTTCAAAAGGAACCATAAAATCCGTCTCTTTTCTATTGCAAAAGAAGGATGCCACATTCTTTCACTCTCAAATGTGGAGTTTACATATTTTCGCTGATTGGGAGTGTCTACTTTTGCAATAATCACAGTAACGCCGTTTGTGATGGTGAAGTTACTAATGATGCCGAAAGGATTAATGTAACAAAAATCGATAAAACATAAAAACCCCGTTTCTGTAGGGGCGATGGTTTGGGAATGCCTGACTGGCTTGAAGACTTTAGAAAAGGAAAACACATTAGCACTGTGTTGAGTGCCAGGTCGTACAGGAATAGGAGGGCATGAGGAGGCCGACAAACTGGCTAGAAAAGGATCTGCGCTTCTCCCAATGGGACCTGAGCCCTTCGAAGGGACGACCAAGAGCCGCTTAAATAAGGAGATTGGGAGGAGAAGTGCAGGGTTGCCTATTGGCGGGATGTGGCCTGGCCAAAGGCAGTCGAGGCCAAAGGCTCTTTATCAGACTCTCCAGGGAGGAGAGAGAGAGAGAGAGAGAGAGAGAGAGAGAGAGAGAGAGAGAGAGAGAGAGAGAGAGAGAGAGAGAGAGAGAGAGAGAGAGAGAGAGAGAGAGAGAGAGAGAGAGAGAGAGAGAGAGAGAGAGAGAGAGAGAGAGAGAGAGAGAGAGAGAGAGATAGTATACGAAAGGTATGTGGCCTGTATACAGGTCGTTGTCCACTAAGGTACCACTTGACCAAGATTGGTGAGTCAGAGGTACCGTGTACTTGTGAGGGGCTGGCTGCACTGCGCTTCATGGTGCTTGGGGTTCATCAGCTGCGGCCAGAGGAGGTTGCAGGGAGGAACCTCATGGTTGTCTTGCGTTTTGTGCGAGAATGACGCAGCAGGTGGGGGACGCCGCATCGCAGACTGGGACTGAGTCGACCGGTAACAGATGAGGGGGCCATGTTCGCCCACACAATAGGCACAGTTGTGCCCACAGTGGGGGTTTTTCTTAGTACCATGAAGGGGGGGGGGGAGTTGCTGCAACATGGTTTATTATTCTCTTGCACAGCTTGAATCAGTCCCACACCTCCGAGACCCATTCCATTCAATTCATCTTGGAAAAATACCAGTAAACTATACGTAACACGACCTGACTACAACGGAACCACGAAAACTAAATATTCCAGGCGCCTGTAGGCAATTGGCATGACGTGGCAAGTAGAGATAGCGGGTGTTTTTAGTTATATGGTAGGGAGGGAGTACAAACGATGAAACGATTACGTTCGCTGCAATTATTGTCCCGCGGTTGGTCACTATAATTAGTGTAATTTCACTATTTTCGGTCTACACGCAGTTGTACACCCCTGAAAATCGTTCCATTCGATCCAGCACCTAAAAATACGTTGAAAACGATACAGAACACTGCGTATTTGCGATAAAACTTCCGAAATTGCATTTTCGTTAATTTGTTTAACCATTTTTGCCCATAACATCCATGGGCTTCGCCCGATCGTATTGCCGAGCGGGCGGGCAGAACTTGGTACCAAATGGGATTTTTGTGCGTAAGAACGGATCTTTTAGACCTTGTTAAAGGCACAAAACAGCCCGGACGGACATGGCAGATTTGAAATCTTCGATGTCTTGTAACGTTAAGTATCAAATTTTGAAATGGGGTTGTAAACATTTTTTCCTGACCTAAAACACAGGTGTATCATTCAGAATGATTAATAAACCAATAGTGGAGAGCTCCCTCATATAGGAGAATGAGCTTCAGAACCCGTCATTAATGGTGATCCAATACAACTTACAAACGGTGACCATAGTTATCACAACCTTGAAAATATCAAGCCCTGCGCAGCACACAACTTTCCTCACTGCTTTATAACAACTAATCCAATCAATTTTTACTTTCCTTGGCTCTACGAAGTAGGAAGGAAAGTTATGTAATCGGCTGGAAAAAAAATTTTGAGTTCTCTTCAGATCTTTACGTTTCAGACCCCCCTGAGTCCGAAAAACACTATTTGGGAAAATGGTCTGTGTGTATGTGTGTCTGTGAACGATTTTTAGAGGAACCATCGTGCCAAGTCCACTCAAACTTGATATCTCGCCCGCAGGTTACCATGGGACGCCAAAATAAGGGTATGAATAAAATCCATCGAAAGTTACCTATAGTTATCATAGTGATCAAAACACCAAATTTTTTTTTTCTCAAAAACGGCTCTAACGATTTTGATTAAATTTTTTATATTGGTAGCTCCCAATATCGCAACTATACCATGAAATTCCCATTTATGGGAAAATGACGAGAGCAGCACAATAAATTATCAAAACTTTCGACGAAATCTAATTTAGCGCGGTTTTTAGAGAAAACAACCGTACCAAATCAGTTGAAACTTTATGTCTAGCCTACAGGTTACCATGGAACGCCAAAATAAGGGTATGGGCGAAATCCACCCAAAGTTAACTATAGTTATCATAGTGATCAAAACCCCAAATTTTTTTTCTCAAAAACGGCTCTAATGATTTTGATTACATTTTTTGTATAGATAGCTCTTAATAAGATAATTATACCGTCAAATTCCCATTTGTGGGAAAATGACGAGAGCGGCACAATAAATTATCAAAATTTTCGACCAAAAGCGTTTTTCGCGCAGTTTTTTCCTTATAAACTCCGCTGGAATTCTTGTAGAATGTTTAAAAAAATTGGTATTGTAGTCCAATCCAATACCTAAAGTGTGAGTGTTTAAAAACGCTCATGAGGTACATGGGGCTCACTTCAGAAATTCCTGAATTTCAACTACCGCCGTTTCGCTTACTACCAGTTCTAACAGTTATTACCCAATAATGAGTGATTATTATACCTCTTCAAAAAATTCGTGTACAGCCTCATTAACTTTCTGTGTACCAATTGCTCAATAATGGTCCTATAATTAGTATGAGCAGCACAATAAATTCCGGAACTGTAAGCGCTACCGCTTCCTGCTGCTGTGACCTGTTGTTTGACCAAGTTCAAAGGAACTGAGTGATAAATGAATTGATTAAATAGAATTAGCAATGTACAAAGTGAATTGTTGTAGAGCTTAGGAAAGTTGTGTGTTGCAACGCACCAGATATTTACGGAGAGTACTGCACAGTCTTAAGTCTGACGGTTTGACACTGGAAGGATTGGGACTCTTGAAGCACAATTGTAGCTGAAACAACATTTTGTAGATATTAACACAAAATTATAATTTTACGCGCTCCAACCAAAAACGAAACTCAAAATACTTCGGCAAAACCCGTGGTAATAAATAAAGCAATGTGATGTTATCACGACAATAAATAAAACAACAATCGGTAATGAAATAATACGCAACGTCTGCTTCAGCCTGAAATTATCTGATTAAAGGAATACTTTTCGTAATTTCCACAAAAAGGCGCATTATTTCATAAATCGTTCTAATAGAGGCTTCAAACATTACGTGAACAGGCTGATAAACATCGCGTGGAGCAAGGCCTGAAATGCTTATTGTTGTAGTTATTTCATTGAAATCGCGTAGTTTTACCCCAAAATTTCACATGCTTGTTAAAGTGGCAACGCTTCTAAAGCGCCACAAGAGTAAAAGAGAAGATAATCGGTAGTTATTTGAAGAGCCAATACACTTCTTTCTAGGCGGGCCAACCGCAACGTAGTCCCAATAAACCATAGCCTCACGACTGCTTTTCAAAACGAAGTCACATCTAAACTCTAACCGCCGCTCTGTGGGTTGTTATTGAATTCGTACTTGAGGAAGAGGAGCAAATCTCGTCTCGTCTTGAATTCCACAACTTTAAGTATTTTCCCAGCCCGCAAGATCGCACTCTCCAGCGTTTCTTGAAGTTGAGGTTAAAGACCTCCCCGCAAACCCCAAACCGCATCTAATGGCATCTGTGGAGGTCAAGGGTCGCATGCGGCCCATGGCACTTCAATTATTCCACAGTCGAAACGAATGGGCAGCATGTGTAATTGGCAGGGCTCGAAAGGCCCCTTGCCCTCTCCTCCCTAGACCTAATCACAAATAAACGGCCCCTTCGCCCCTCTTCTACAAACTTCTATGGTATGTGACTCCACGCGTCTCGCCGACTTGAAAAGTTTACCTGAGAAGAAGAATTGACCGCGCATAATTTGAACTGAAGGCGTCACGACGCGAAATCTCGTTTAGGAATGAATAAATGAGCCTCGGCCGATGGATCGTGTGTTCCTTCGCTCTGACGAGAGTGAACATCAGTTATCATAGTCTCTGAAATGATTTTTGTGCCTGTAAAAGACACCAACGCAAATAGCGAACAGCCAAAAACCCAAAGAATAACGTAATTGGGCATAACTCGGTCTGAGTGTCAAACGGCGACCGAACATTTTGAAATAAAATTCGTAAGAACACGTGTCAAGTAATGCAGGAGTTTGGACACATATCCTGTCCAAACACGTAATCATCAGCAGGACTCCAGTCGAGCGGAACTGCTTTTCACCATTCCACAAGCTTCCAACACAACCTTCCGGAAGCTAGTTCAGCCATAGAACAGTACGGCTGGCCGAGTGTGACTGGATGACGGGCTCTAAAGGCTGTGCGCTCATATCAACCCAGACAACATGGAAACCCTGGGTGGGTCGGGGTCGCTGGATGTGCTGCTGCAGGTATGGAGTTCTCAAAGGGTCACCAGTCAGCGGTTGCAGATGCTGGGGCTGCTGGCATGCATGTAGTGTCAAACGGCGACCGAACATTTTGAAATAAAATTCGTAAGAACACGTGTCAAGTAATGCAGGTGTTTTGACACATATCCAGTCCAAACTCGTAATCATCAGCAGAACTCCAGTCGAGCGGAACTGCTTTTCACCATTCCACAAGCTTCAAACACAACCTTCCGGAAGCTAGTTCAGCCATAGAACAGTACGGCTGGCCCAGTGTGACTGGATGACGGGCTCTAAAGGCTGTGCGCTCATATCATTCCAGACAACATGGAAACCCAGGGTGGGTCGGGGTCGCTGGATGTGCTGCTGCAGGTATGGAATTCTCAAAGGGTCACCAGTCAGCGGTTGCAGATGCTGGGGCTGCTGGCATGCATGTAGTGCCGCAGTCAGTAACCAGCACTTCCCGATGGAAGAAGACAATAGGAGCTGGTGGAGATACCCAGAAGGAGGATGACCTGAAGCATGATTAATGTGCACCACTGCAGGAGTGCATCGTGGATTCTGCAGCAATATATACTAAGCCAAGATATTGACATTGTACTTATTCAAGAACCTTGGATTGTCGAGAGTGGAGAGGTGGAACTTGGGAACACCTTCCGAGGGAATAAACCTAACCAATTGGCATGTCTCTTTGGAATGTTCTGGATCTGATGATATGTACACCAGGTTCAACCTAGATATGGGGAGGGCTGACGCAACCATCTACAGGCACCTGACGAACACGGACTGGCTGAAGTATGGGGACACCCTCGAAGATTCTCTGAGATGCTGCCCTGACTTCCATGTGCCCATGCGAGGTCGAGCTACTGACAGAGATAATAGAGAACAGCTGCAGGGAAACCATGAGATAGCAATAGACGTGTACCCTTGTGGAACAATAAACTGGAAGCACTAACATCCAAAAGTAGGAGACTCTTCAACAGGGCCAAAAGAACAGTTGAAAGGGAACTGTACAAGAGATCACTAACTGAATATAATAACGGATTCAGGAAGGCAAAGTGAGAGGTGTGGACAAGTTGTTGCCATCTAATTGAAGACACCTGAATGGGACAAGTGCTCTTGAAAGAGATTGTGCATTGGGCAATAGTCTCCATTATAGGGCCTGATGGAGACACTTTGGATTGTCCTGACACTCTGACGACCCTGGTGGACACAGATTGTCCTGGCTGTATAGCTGACCCAGTGTCACTGGTGGATGCGAGGAGCTTGGTGAGGTGAGCAGGAACGCCAGTCGGCAAGGACTCGAAAAGGAAATCGTTACCTGAGATGCAGAATGCTGGGCAGTTAATTCGTGTAAACCATTCGCCTGGGTTGGATAGGACCTACCCTGTCCTATACAGAAGAGAATAAAGTGAGTTCTACCCACTCTGGTGAAGCGATGTAGGGGTAGTGTGGTGCATGGATATATACCTCAGTATTTGGGGGGTGGTTAGGGTTACTTTCATTCTGAAACCTGGCGGGTTCAGGGGAAGGAGTCTGGAGAAAGCAACCACAAGGAAGCCTATGGAACTGCAAAAATCGTCTATTTCAGCCTGCTAATTGTATCAACATCTACACATATAGATCTTCGTCTTGACCACTACACTACAATCACTGGAAGTGCCTACAAAGGGAGTCAGGCGATACACCTCCCCCATCACCAGTAGCCACTGCTCCAGGAGGAGAAAAGTTTTCTGAGAGTTGGAGCGAATCCGTGGAAAATCAGATCAAAGATTCGAGGACACGTAGCTATATCGAAGCTTTTAGCCGAGTCGAAGAGGGGCGACAAGGGAACATTTGTTATGCAGGGTTTGGAAATGTATGGAGAGCCGCAGATCCAGGCAAAAGCGAGCCCAAGCTCCGATCCAAAGCCTGACTATCGTCGCAATATGAATCTTCGTCTTCACCACTAGACTACGATCACTGGAATTGCCTACGATGGGAGTCAGGTGGCACATATCTAAAACCCTGGAGGTCCCACCACTGTCACCAATGTTGCGAAGGGGGTTTGGAGACGTTTTGGGATCTGCTGACTCAGGCAAAAATTACGGCAAATGGCGCGGAGCTTCGATCCACAATTCCTACTATCATAGAGAATTATGAATCAATGTCTTAACCACTAGACCACGATCGCCCGGTACCTCTAAAGGGAGTCAGGCGGTACACTGCGATGCGAAATGCGCGTGGGACTGCGTTTCTTTGCTAACTGGGCGAAACGGTTATGAGCTTGCTTAAAAGCAGCCGACACTGAAATTTCGCGGTTGCAGTCCTAAATGACGATTTTTTTTCTCGTCATTATACCAACCCTCAGGTGGTGTGATTCGCTGAGTGATCAATAGCGGTCATGGCATAAGTAGGAGTAACTCGATTAATCCCAGCACCTTGAGCTAAGTTCTACCAAGTTCCACTGAATGAAAGATAGTGTCTAATACTTCCAAGGGTGACGAAAATCGCTGAAGGCACGTGGGGGCAGAAGTAAGTTGTGTGTGTGGTGCGTTCCGGATAATTATTACCTAAAACCTATGTAATACTATAAACATTATAGTATTGAACAATAAGCGACCTAACAAGTTGCATGAAAATTGTTACATCTGTTTCGAAGAAACAGTCGAAAGAAATTCTTTTTCGGATCAGACATTTATTGGAATGAACTTGTACCAAACCCCTAAATCCCTACCGTCGTGTCTTCTGTCCATTTTCAAGCAACTCATTTATATATTGATCGATTGATTGAAAGAGTTATCGGCTCTCGGTGAAGTGGGGACCATTGACTCACTCCACGGCATTCTCGTCACAGCTGTTGAACTGCAGCCGGTTAAAACTTGACGTTATGCGCGTGTCTCGTCTAATTCGAGAGGCCTCGTCAATTATTATACTTCCTTTTGCGAAGAAGTGCAGCGTCAAGCGCAGTCAACTGCAGCGGCCCACGAAACTGGTTGAATGGAGGAAGGCGCATCAGCCCGTCCGTTATGTTCCACTACGCGCGCACAATGAGGCATTTGCCTTGGAAAACGGCGGTAAGCCATGAACTCGTTTTCGCCTTCCGTTTTCCCAGAACTCATTCATCTGGAGGAACTGTGTATTCTTCTCCGTGCCTCCTTCCTCCCACGCCATTGTTTGAGGCGATCTTGGCGTTCTTTCAGGGGGAAAAAAGCTCGAGTCGTATGACGTTTAAATAGAGTTTGATTCACGTGAAGGATTATTTCAATAAGAATTCAACCTTCCGAGCTCATTTGCCAAATTAGCACCTTTTTGTTCAACAGCTCAAACTCACAATTCACTTAAATTATAACAACTGTGTACGGGTTAAAATATATATACACACAGTTTTGTTTCCTTATTAGATGACTTTTCCTCAACCATAGACGAAAGTTATATCAGTCGTGTAAGTGATGGTTCCGCTAATACGCAAGAGGTATGCAGGTATTTGGTAGTTAGCCAGTCTACAGGTAGAGAGCTGTTGCCCGTGTGTTACCATCTGGGAGTTCTTAACCTAGGTTCCCACCTGATCTAACTATTTACTTGGGTGGCAAGTTTCAAAGGGACAGATCAACTGTGACCACGTTTCTTAGCCATCACCCTCTTCGTGAACTCAGCGAATCGGTTATAGGCTTGCTTTGTAGCAGTCAATGCTTCTCAGTTCGTCTGCCTTCCCAACACCCGTCGCTAACTGTTGTAGTGCTTGTTTCCTCCGCACTGGAGGCGCGCAAGACGTGCAAGCCGCGCATTGAAGTCGCCATGTCCCGTCAGGAACTGGCTCGTCCAGTGATCTGACTCAACCCGTTTTCTAGAAAGACGTTCACGGATGTTGGGGAAGAACTCATATTTGTCACGACCCTTTGACGAGGATTCCCATCTCGCTTGCTATTTCTCTAACGCCCATTCGTCGATGGCGGCAAGTTTCTGTTCCACACACAGTTCAGCCCAAAGCGGGGGAAGCACCTGTTTCACTCTCTACTTATTAACCATGCACTCAATGGCCAAATCAACTGGTAACTGGCACTGTGGTACATCACACCACTTTACCCCACCAATTGAGTTTCAATCTATCAATGAAGATGTTTATTAAACAGAATACAAAAATAAGCACGATGTTAACGTATAAGCCGTCTGCCAAGGGAACATTCAAAGCTAAAAATAATTGGATTCATTCCAAAGTCTTTCTCTGAAAACACTTAACCGACCATTATAACCGTGCAGTCGTTCCCAAAATTCCTGACAACTGATGTTTGGAGTCCCTGACTACCTTGATAACATCCAACCCAAGCAATGACAGTTGAACGAACCAGTTCAAGAGCAACTGCTCGTTCCATAACTTATTCATCGTGATTTGGTTCTGCTGGCGTGCACAGATTTTCAAATAGTGTGTATCTTGAAATATCTCCGCGATGTTTCGCATAACTGAAAAGGGCCAATCTTTCTGAAAAGTGAGTTTGTTTTACGTCTGAGTTGTAACAAGATAAAGTGAGGCGAATAATAGAAAACGGCAGCATCGAAAAGATTAATTGGCGGATTTATTTATCAGAGTCATGATTAGACACCTCAGTAAGCAATCGTCCCCGATCAAGGCCATTGTTTTTATTTACCATATAAATATACGAGATGTATTAATCCGATCTTACTAGGTCCTTTTCAGTGCCGCAGTTATTCATGCAATACTGAAAATTATTCAAATAACCGGTTCTCATTATCCGAAATTCTCATTAGCGGCGCTCCACTTTTCAGTACAGCTTTGGTCCAGTAGCATCAGTGTCACCGCAGTTGGGAGTCTGTAGATTTCACTTTCAATTTCATAGTTTCGATCTGGTGAGGAAATGTTTTTTTTTTCCCCACGGCATAACGTGAAACTGTAACGTCTCAATTTGAGAATCGGCTCGTAATCCTGTGCAGGCGTTGAAGGCGTTGCTACGTCAGCCTGATGACATGAACTGTCAATGATGACTGATGGGACGGCGATAGGAGCGGGTGGAAAGAGGAACTTGACGACTGGGAATCCCAGTAATACGATGGCCACTCTCCGCACTTCGCTCGTCTTCCCTTTTCCCCTCTGATTTATTCATCGACGCTGGTTGAAGAGCGAGGACCAGGTTGGAATACTGAAGATGCCTTCTTCCGTTCGTTGAGCTGTCGGCGGAGAGGATATCCTCCTGAGCCCCTCCTCTCGACACTGACTCGTCTTCAAGGCGTTTCCTCATCCTGAAAAAACGGCTCAGGTCCTCATCCTCACGAAATTTGAAGGGAATCGAAGGAAATGCGACGAAGTTGAGAAGGACGAAATAACCGTTCAGAGTATTTTGACCGTAAGCTGAGCACAAATGTTTCCAGTTGTGAATCGAACGCGAGTCAAGCGAAGCGAATGACGAAACAATCAGCGGAATAATAGTCGAAAACGTTCAACTACAAACAAATATTAATTAATAATAAGCAAAACAGGGTACCCGTTTCTCTTGGAAATATCTGGTGCGTTGCAACACACAACTTTCCTTAGCTCTACGTAAATTCACTTTGTACATGGCTAATTCTATTCAATTAATTCATTTATCACTCAGTTATTTTAAACTTGGTCAAACAACGCTTTACGGCAGCAGAAAGCGGTAGCGCTTACAGTTCCGGAATTTCTTGTGCTGCTCGTACTCATTGCAGGACCATTATTGAGCAATTGGTACACAGATAATTAATGAGGCTGTAAACACAAATTTTTTGAAGAAGGATAGTAATTATTTTTGCAGAGTTATTGAGTAATAACTGTTAGAACTGGTAGTAAGCAAAACGGCAGTAGTTGAAATTCAGGAATTTCTGGAGTGAGCCCCATGTATCTCATGAGCGTTTTTAAACACTCACCCTTTAGGTATTAGATTTGACTACAATACCAATTTTGTTTAGCATTCTACTAACATTCCAGCGGACTTTATAAGGAAAAAACTGCGCTAAAAACGCTTTTGGTAGAAAATTTTGATAATTTATTGTGCTGCTCTCGTCATTTTCCTACAAATGGGAATTTCATGGTATCATTGCCTTATTGATAGCTATCAATATAAAAAATTTAATCAAAATCGTTAGAGCCGTTTTTGAGAAAAAAATTTGGTGTTTTGATGACTATGATAACTATAGTTAACTTTCGATGGATTTTGCCCACACCCTTATTTTTGCGTCCCATGGTAACCTATAGGCTAGACATCAAGTTTCCGCTGATTTGGTACGGTTGTTTTCTCTAATAACAGCGCTAAAATCGATTTCGTCGAAAGTTTTGGTAATTTATTGTGTTGCTCTCGTCATTTTCCCACTAATGGGAATTTTATGCTATAATTTCCTTATTAAGAGCTATCAATATAAAAAATTTAATCAAAATCGTTAAAGCCGTTTTTGAGAAAAAAAAATTTGGTATTTTGATCGCTATGATAACTATAGTTAACTTTCGATGGATTTTATTCATACCCTTATTTTGGCGTCCAATGGTAACCTGCGGGCGAGATATCAAGTTTGAGTGGACTTGGCACGATGGTTCCTCTAAAAATCGTTCACAGACACACATACACACAGACCATTTTCCCAAATAGTGTTTTTCGGACTCACGGGGGTCTGAAACGTAAAGATCTGAAGAAAACTCAAAATTTTTTTTCAGCCGATTACATAACTTTCCTTTCTACTTCCTAGAGCAAGGAAAGTAAAAACCGCAGCTCCGTCCCTGTGATTTTGGGGATGATAAGGTAGTCAAGAAAGTGGCCTGTACGTACCGTGGAAAATATGCTCTGGCAGATTGTCGAATCTTCTGATTAATTTCTGGACAACTCCAGAGAGATCTTCCGTTATCTAGGACTTTGCAGGGTCTCCCAATATAGGCGCTCCTTCTCAACGAGACACCAGCGCTCTTCTTATCGGTCTGCACTGCTGTGACGCAGTCTTGTTTCAAGAGCCCGCAGTGGTAGCATCACATTCTTGTGCTTCAAGCCCTTTCGCAAAAGCAACAATTCAGTTGATCGAGAACTCTAATCCTCTCAAATTTTCCATTTCCGTATAAAAAACTGAGGCGGGGTTTAGCTTTGGATGGCGCAGCTTCCAACTTTTCCATTTTCTGTGAGAGATTTAGCCAGAACTGAAAACGATGTAGTCTCTTTTTTACTTTCCTTGGCTCTACGAAGTAGAAAGGAAAGTTATGTAATCGGCTGAAAAAAAATTTTGAGTTTTCTTCAGATCTTTACGTTTCAGACCCCCGTGAGTCCGAAAAACACTATTTGGGAAAATGGTCAGTGTGTATGTGTGTCTGTGAACGATTTTTAGAGAAAACCACCGTACCAAATCAACTCAAACTTGATATCTCGCCCGCAGGTCTCCATGGGACGCCAAAATAAGGGTTTGGACAAAATCCACCGAAATTTAACTATAGTTATCATAGTGATCAAAACACCAAATTTTTTTTCTCAAAAACGGCTCTAACGATTTTGATTAAATTTTTTATATTGATGGCTCTCAAAAAGGCAACTATACCATAAAATTCCCATTGGTGGGAAAATGACGAGAGCAGCACAATAAATTATCCAAATTTTCGACCAAAAGCGTTTTTCGCGCAGTTTTTTCCTTATAAACTCCGCTGGAATTCTTGTAGAATGTTAAAAAAAATTGGTATTGTAGTCAAATCCAATACCTAATGGGTGAGTGTTTAAAAACGCTCATGAGATACATGGGGCGCACTCCAGAAATTCCTGAATTTCAACTACTGCCGTTTCGCTGACTACCAGTTCAAACAGTTATTTTCCAATAACTCTGCAAAAATAATTACTATCCTTCTTCAAAAAATTTGTGTTTACAGCCTCATTAATTATCTGTGTACCAATTGCTCAATAATGGTCCTGCAATGAGTACGAGCAGCAGAATAAATTCCGGAACTGTAAGCGCTACCGCTTTCTGCTGCCGTAAAGCGTTGTTTGACCAAGTTCAAATGAACTGACTGATAAATGAATTGATTAAATAGAATTAGCTGTGTACAAAGTGAATTGACGTAGAGCTAAGAAAAGTTGTGTGTTGCTACGCACCAGATATTTTACCTAAAATTTCAGAACTGTGTCAAAACCCATCTCCAAGAAACCTTGTTGACAGTCCGATCTATGACCTACACGTTCAGAAGTCAATTAAAAAGTTGATAATAAGCGCCCAGGTCATCATAACGCACCAAAACGATAGTATGACAAAATCGGTATAAAACTAATTATAGTTTCGGTAATTAATGTAGAGATCAGAACACCATTTTTTCTCGATTTTAATTAAATCCTTTGTACGAACAACGCCAATTGACGTGACAGTAATACGACATTTTTACATCCGTGGGAAACTAACGAGAACAGCACAATAAATACTTTTCAAAACCTGTTTTAGTGCGGTTTCTTGTCGTTGCAAACTATGATCGAATGGTACTAGCAGTCAGAGAAAAGTAACGGTGGTAGTCCACTAAGCTACCTGTACAACACGAGTTCGAAAACATTCGTAAAACAAGTTGCAAACCGGCCGCCGTTTCATCCACTAACGTTTCTCAACTGCTTTTACCGGATAATTCCATAAAAACAGAAAACATGAACATCGATAACCCCCGCATGGTTGAATCATTACTGATCGCGGCGTAAGAACGAGCGACTCAATAAATTCTGGAAACTTGACCGTCACGGGCTTTTGTGTTGAACGTTCAACTACTTTCCGCCAAGTTCACATAAACTTAATAAAAACTGATTTTATTAAAATAGCTAAATGCCCTTGGGGCTGAAGAGAGTAGTGTGATGCGTCGCACTGGATATTTTCAGTGTTTTCTCTAGAATTCCAGAACTGAACATATGAACGTTCTCGAAAAAAATCATCGCGACAATACCCTGAATTAAGTATGCAATGGCCACTCAATGAAGGTAATGAGAACTCCGGAACCTTCAGCACTATCAGATTTAATAATGAAGCAGAGAAAGAACAATCGTCTTTTTCCCCTAAATTTGAGTCACAATGTTGGATCGATTTCGAGGGTTAAGTCATCATCAGTAACAAGAACGCAACTGAAATAGACAACCGTTCTTTCTCCGTTTTATTATTGAAACGAGTTTCCACAACTCCGTCGCGAGTGATTTAGTTCGTACCAGTTTGTATGTGGAACATTGAGGCAAGTGGTGCCAAGCTGAAAACAGGGCGATGAATAGTTGACCTGGTGTTGCCAGTGGGACTGAGGAAAGCTATGTGATGCATCGCTCCAAATATTTTGACTAAAGAAACACAAACAAGCAGGGGATTCTTCCTGGAAAATGGGGCGAAAGGATATTAGAAGCGAAATGCAGGATTTTTCTTAGCTTGGAGTTGTCCGCCACCCTTCGATTCAGTGGACCATTGCGGCTAGTCTCTTCAGAACTCCTCAGGAAACTCGGGGCTACGCATTCCTTTTTGCCAAACCTCCAGGACTCCCAGATATTCGAGTTTTTTTTCGCTTCGTCGGAGATTCGTGGGTTATCGCGCGTTGACATCGCAGAAATTTCGTAGTAAATGGAGCGCCCCGCCGTGAAGAAGAAAAGGAGACGACGAGCGAAGTCTCGGGGCGGGGAAGACGGTTTTGACGAAACACGTAATTAATGCTGTAGAAGCTTTTCCTTGGCACAATGGGGAAGCGAAGACGTGGCGCCTGAGCCATTTGCGAGGCGGATTCAGGTAGGTCCTGTCCAGGAATAGTTCGGCCCGTCCCTTTCTGTCCCTCGAAAAGATACACAACGGACAGATAAACGACGAGCGCTCAGCCTTTTTTCCGTAACGTCATAAATTAATTTAAAGAAATATGGAACCAAAATGTCGTCACGTCCCACGAAACCTCCATCTACTTGTTATACGTAAATAGAAGCAAACCCAATCACAGAAAGGAAAGGTGAGATGCAAAAGGAACAGTAATGCGGTCGCATCAAATTCAACCCGAGAAAATAGTGAAGCAAAACAAGCCCAAGCACGAGACACAAAACTAGGCTATGACGGATTTAATACGTGATAAGGAATCGCTGCAAGGATGGTAACACAGGTAATACTAGCGGTCATTTCACTTCATCTGTGGCGACTTCAGTGCACGGCTCCACTTCTTTTCTCTCAAAGACGTCTTGCATCTGCAGGGCGGAGGAAAAAGAAGCCGCGTGCTGCTCCACTGTAGCTCGTGTAATAGTGAGCAACGGTTGTTGGAAGAGCAGCCAAGCCTTCCAGCTTTGACTGCCACTAAGCAAGCATATAACTGGTTCGTCCAATTTTCGAAGACATGGCCACAGTTCATCTATCTCTTTGAAACGTGCCACACAAGTAAATAAGGCGGGAAACCAGATCAAGAACTTCTCCCAGACGGTACGGGATCCCCGGGGCCATACCTCCGCGCACTGCTTCACCAGCCGACTGGCTAAACGACCACCTGCCGTACCTCTACAGTTCTGGTTTGGGTGAATGCTGAGCGAGTCACCAGGCTCTTGCATGATAGCGAATCTGCAACCTGACATGCAACTGATAAACTCTCTCAAGAACAATCGAATGACACCGCCAATCAAAACACTAAATATTTTGTTCCCCCCCCCCCCCCAAATGACTAACGATTTTGATCAATTTTTTTGCATGGACAGCTCAAAATAACAAGACAGTAGTATAGAATTCTCATTAGTGGGAAAGTAATGGGAGCAGTACAATAAATTACCAAAAAATTTTAAAATCGATTTTAGCGCCGAAGAATTGACGTGGTAGTCCAATCAGGTACCTACACGATAAGTGTTTGACATTATCAAACGCTCAAAAGATATACAGGAGCTACTACAGAAAGTCCAGAATTTCAACCATGATTTGTTGTCCCTTGCTGCCCTTTGGGCTTCAGTATCTCGAACTACTTGGTCGTCAGGGAACGCCTTCTCAAGGCGGGTTTCCACTGAACTTTCGACGCTGCAGGCCCAGCCTGACTCATTTTGCATCGCAGCTAAGACCTGCTCTACGTTTGCTTTTCCTATGGAGGACTTGTAATGTCTGTCCCAGGGGTTCTCAGAGCTCTCCGCTTCCACAAAATTTCGCCAGCCTTGCTGTTTGGCTCCTTTGATGGCGCGGTGGGAGGCCTTCTTCTCTTGGATGTAGGCAGTTTGGAGCGTGGCTCTGACATCAGGGTTACGAGTGTGTTGGTACATTCTTCTGCATCTATTTACACTTTGCTTGAGGGGATTAAGTTCCTCAGTCACGATGGGACTTTGATTTCCCTGTGCTTCTGTTGCCCAAGTACAGAGAGCCCTGCAGAGTGCAGTGCTGTGGTAAATATGTCCCCTTTGCTGTCCACCTCATCAGGCGTGGCAGCTTGCACTATTAGGTCGGTGTCAGCAGCATGCAGTTCACCTTACAGTACCCTACAGAATTGTGGCCAGTCAGCACTTTTTGTTCTCGAACTGTTTTTAACCTATTCATAATCCACTCTTGACTCCTGGACACACACACATACACACATTGACCAAGCGCCGAAATTTGTTTTTTTTAGACTCAGGAGGCTTCGAAACGTAAAGATCTGAAGAAAACCCAAATTTGTTTTTGATTAAAATACTTTCCTTTCCCTTTGGGTGGCTGAAAGTAAAAATCAGGTAGAACCTCTTTAAAATGGCGTGTGAACTGATTGCTCAGGAATGGTCGTGGCAGAAGTACTTGCAGCACAATAAATTCCAGAACCATAACCGCCCCACGCTGTCATGTAGAACTTTGTTATAAACAATATGAAAAACCGATTTGATTAGTTGCTAGATTCAAGAGCATCGCTGAATGCACGTGAGATCAAGGAAACTGTGTGGTGCGTCGCTCCAGATATATTATAACGCAATTGTGCTCACTTCATGATCGTAAATTCGCGTTATTGAATATGAGGCTTACACAATTTTCCGTTGAAAAATTATTATTCTCTACATTATATTCGGGCACCAATCGTGAAAATGTTGCATTCGGGAAATGTGAGTTTTGTGGCGGTCGGTTATTACCAGCCGAACTTATGGTTTGAATTGGTGGAGTCGCAACGCGACGGCGAAGAGTAGAGGATTTGAAGCAGTTAGCGCATTCCTCAGCTCAGGTTCGACGGGGAATAACAATGACTTATGGCAGATAAGACGTTGTGTTGGTGGTTGTAGTGGTAAATGGCGGGGAGGGGGAGGGGCGATAAATATTGATGAATCTCCCTTTCGGCGGGTCGAGAGGTCGTGATGTAAAGAGGCGATGGAGGGGGGTCTGGCCGTTCCACTCCCGCTGCCTGATCCTTGTCCGAGATGAGCGAAATAATAAACGGCCGAGGGTCGTAAACTGCGCGGCCAATCAATTGTGGGAGAAGGCGATCGCGGGTTGGGATCGAAGAGCAGTCGCGCGCTCGCGAGGGTCCGGCGGTTTGTAGTCCCTGAGGATGGTCTGTGGAGTCGCTGGCGGTGTGGGGATGGCGGGGAGGGGGTGGCAACGCGGAGGATCCCGAGGGAAGAGACGGCGATGGGAGAGGTGATGGTGTTGTGGGGGGGGGGGGGTCAGAGGGCCTTGACACTGAGGCCTTGACCGGCCGCGAGGGCAGGAGCCAGCGCCAGGACCAGGACCAGGATCAGGACCTGGACCAGCCCCGCGAACCAGGCGGTTCGTCCTCTTGACCCTTCCCTCTCTCACTCACACACACCCCACTCATCTCATAACAGACACCAAAACCTCTGCCTTCTCCCATGACAAAGTTTTATGGCGGTTGTGTCAAGTTTAGCGTCTTTTTTTTGTCCACTCATCATTCGAAGTCCCGACCAACACAATACACCCCCCCCCCCCAATCCCATCTCATTCCATCACCCATCAGCTTCGGACTCCAACTTTATCCTGTTGACAAGTGACTGACACGACACGACCCCGAAACCAAACAGAGATCCTGTGCTACGAACACACTATCCAAGTACGAGAATATGTCAGCAGAAAAGATTTCAGACGCCAGGCGGACGCGTTACCTTTGACCACATAGGCCAAATGGAAGTGTGTGATTCCCACCAACCTAAAGCCTGTCATCAACGTCAGATGGTGGAGGACTCTTTGCCAGAATCCGATCAAAATCATAGGGCACAGGAGCTCATAAGCATTCCTGTAGAACAGCCCTTCATCAAATCTACAAGGGTTGAGGGAATTTGTGAGATACGCCGCACGAGAAATTAATTTTGATTCATACTGTACAGTTTTTATGATGTCAATTAACAAAATATCAGAGTTCGGTGGAAGAGAAAAGGAGAAACGAATTTGGGGCGAATATATAGCCATGAAAATGGACTGTATTGTTATCGAAATACGAGCTCAATGTGGTCATGAACAAACGAAATAGCAGTGAGAGTTCGAAATCAGGTGAATTAGTGAAACGAGCTTATGAATTCGATATTGTGAACTGATGATGAGGTTGAACTGTAACGACGAACTGAGTGACGAGCATATTCGCTAGGACACCTTGGTGGGAGTGGCGGCGGTGGGGGGGGGGGGAGAATCCGTCAGACGATGGAAAATGGTAACTCGAGTGGCAGTTTCGCAGTTTGGAGCACCTCACTTGGCAATTACAAGGAACGACGACCCCTGCGAAGGCTTCCGGCAATCAAAATGAATGAAAGGGTTCATCAAGCCTTCAACTCAAGGGAAAACCCTACAACCCCTCTTGACGATTTTGGCTTACGCCAAACAAATAGTTTGTTACACGTCGCGTTTGGTAGAATCAAATAATTTGCGCCTAACTGCTATGGAAAAAGTATTAATTTACAAAACAGCTGGTATTTAATTGCCAGTTTTAACCAGCTCTGAGTTGAGCACAATTGCGAACAATATTTTATAATGGTTGTTAATTAATTTGGCTGAATCAACTTATTTGTATTTTCTTTGAAAATAGAAGAACAGCTTCTGAGCCTAAAAAAATACCGTTCGATTTTTATTACATTTTGTGTGCGGACTCATGACGTTATCAGAAAAACGAGCGCTGCGGGGCAACACACAACTTTCCGCCACCCCCGTAAGTTCGAACACCAGCTACATATTCGGGTGCTATATCTTCATTCAACGCATTTCTACAGAAACATTTATTAAGAACAAAATGTAGGGACTAGTTAGCTGAGAGTACTCCGTAAGTTTGATCGAAATCGTTCGAGCCGTTTCTGAGAAAATTGTAATACCGATAAATTAATATTCGACAAATCTCCTTTTCTGAGTTAACTTGGCTTATATCTCCGTTCAACATATATATATACAGAAATAATTATGGAGAACGAAATGTGGCTATGGGTGACTAAAAGACACTCCATTAGGATTTATTACATCTGGTGAAGAAGTTACCCTGGAATTTACGGAAATGTTCGAAAAAACGTTATTTTCGACACATTTTGATTTTTATCTCTGTTCAATGGACCGCCACAGGAACATTTATTGAGAACAATATGTAGGTATTAACTATTTGGATACATCTTGAAAGATTGGTGATAATCGTTGAAGCCGTTTTGCTCAAAAGTGTAAAAAACCTATTTTTGGTTCATAGGCCAATATCTCCGTTCACCGTATTTTCATGGAGATATGTATAGAGAAGAAAAGTTGGGTTTCGATTAGTAGAAGATAATGTGAAAGTTGTATCAAAATCGTTAGAGCTGTTTCCGAGAAAAATGCGAAAAACCCTAGTTTTTGGTACATCGGTCGTCCCCTTCAACATCGATCGCCCATAACCTTATTTTGGCGTCTACAAAAAATAACGAAGAAAACAAAATATCTGGTGCGTTGCAACACACAACTTTCCTTAGCTCTACAACAATTCACTTTGTACATGGTTAATTCTATTTAATCGATTCATTTATCACTCAGTTAATTTGAACTTGGCCAAACAACGCTTTACGGCAGCAGGAAGCGGTAGCGCTTACAGTTCCAGATTTTATTGTGCTGTTCGTACTCATTGCAACACCATTATTGAGCAATTGGTACACAGATAATTAATGAGGCTGTAAACACAAATTTTTTTGAGAAGGATAGTAATTACTGTTGCAGAGTTATTGGGTAACGACCTTTAGAACGGCAAAAGTTGAAATTCAGGAATTTCTGGAGTGAGCCCCATGTATCTCATGAGCGTTTTTAAACTCTCAATCTTTAGGTATTGGATTGGACTACAATTCCAATTTTTTTTTTAACATTCTACAAAAATTCCAGCGGAGTTTATAAGAAAAAAACTGCGCTAAAAACGCTTTTCGTCGAAAATTTTGATAATTTATTGTGCTGCTCTCGTCATTTTCCCACGAATGGTAATTTTATGGTATAATATAATTGTATAATATAATTTATGGTATAATTATTGAGAGCTATCTATATAAAAAATGTAATCCAAATCGTTAGAGCCGTTTTTGAGAAAAAAAATGTGGTGTTTCGATCACTATGATAACTATAGTTAACTTTCAGTAGATTTTGTCCATACCCTTATTTTGGCGTCCCATGGTAACCTGTAGGCTAGGCATCAAGTTTCAGCTGATTTGATACGGTTGTTTTCGCTAAAAACCGCGCTAAAACCGATTTCGTCTAAAGTTTTGGTAATTTATTGTGCTGCTCTCGTCATTTTCCCATAGATGGGAATTTTATGGTATAGTTTCCATATTTGGAGCTACCAATGTAAAAAGTTTAATCAAAATCGTTAGAGCCATTTTTGAGAAAAAAAATATTTGGTGTTTTGATCACTATGATAACTATAGTTAACTTTGGGTGGATTTTGTTCATACCCTTATTTTGGAGTTCCATAGTGACTTCCGGGCTAGATATCAAGTTTGAGTTCATTTGGTACGGTGGTTTTCTCTAAAAATCGTATACACACAGACCATTTTCCCAAATAGTGTTTTTCAGACTCAGGGGGGTCTGAAACGTAAAGATCTGAAGAGAACTCAAAAATTTTTTTTCAGCCGATTACATAACTTTCCTTTCTACTTCGTAGAGCAAGGAAACTAAAAAGAAAGTCAATCGGTTCAGTCGTTCTCCCGCAAATTGAACTACAGCCACACACACACACACACACACACACGTCTGTAGTTCGCCTAGCGTCGCCTGGAAAATGTCAATTTCCGTTGTATGCACGTCATGTTTCGTATGATTTTTCGATGTTGAATCGATTGGGAGGGATCTCGGAGGTGTGAGACTGCGTCAAGCCGTGCACGAGAATGATAAACCGTTCTGTGATAATTAGCAGGGTTTTTTTCGTCCGGTAACATGAACACACTTCTGAGAAAGGAAAGTTATTTTGACAGTTGACGAATACTGAGTAGTTTTTTTGAAAAGAAAGTGTTTCTCATTTTTGGCGCCAAAAACTTTCAAGCGCTTGAACTCGACAACTATTTGAGTTGTAGAACCCGTAACGGGACTGCGACTTCGAACAAATACGAACCATTAAATATTCTGCAGAGAAACACAAAAAATTCTGCTTTTACTCCCAAATAGCTCGTGTTGGTTGTTAGATACGTTTTACGAACTGTGTAATGTACTTCGGCACCTATTCGAGCTGAAATGAACGCGAAATATAACGGACGAATCGAATATATCCCTGAACCGGGCTCAAACGCGCCTATTTTTGAAAAGAGCGGTGTTTTGTTAATTTGGCGGCAAAAACGGTGCGCACTCTCGTGGCTTAATTGAGAAACACAACGAGCTCAAAGTTTCTAAAAGACGCCGCTGCGAGGCGCCCTCGTCGGTCCATTCGAAGTGCGGTCGGGAAAATCGAGAAATGGATTAGGAGAGCAGGAGTTGGCAAGAGCTCCGTCGTCGTTCAAATCGCCCGCAACCGAACGTTGAAGCAAACCCGCTGAGGAATTTAGAAAATTCCATTTTCAATTACCCGAAACCCGTTTTCATCTTCCTTAGCACTACGAAGTAAAAAAGAAAGTAACGTAATCGGCCGAGAAAAAAAAGTTAAGCTTCAAGGGCTACTGAGTTCGAAAAACGCTGTTTGGGAAATGTGGTCCGTGAACCGGATTGTGAGAAAACGGCTGAACCAAATCATTTCAAATTTATTTTCAGCGTGCAAGCCACCATGGATTGCCAAAATAAGGGTACGAGAAAAATAGGTTTAAAACTAACTACCTATGGCTATAATGATTTTGATTCTATTTTTTGTATGAACAGCTCCAGATAACCTGACTGTACCATAAAATTCACATTTGTGGGAAATGACGAGAGCGGCGAAATACGTTATCGAACATTTCGGAGAAAGGCGATTTGTGTGCAACTTTTTCCTTGTAAATCTCATTCGTACGATACTAGAGTTCTCAGAATAATCAGTGAGGTAGTGCAATAAGCTAACTATACCGTAAGAGTTCAATAATGGTCACTAAATTATAAGAGCAACCGCTGGAGTTCAAAATAAAGTTAATTATCTTAAGGCGCAGTTTTCTCTCTATAATTTCATAATTATTAATACGAACTTCCCTAGAAACAATAGGTACTTTCTCTAGGCGTTGGAAGAGGGCAGGGCTGGTTCTGATTCCGAAAGGTAAGGATGATCCAAGCTCACTGTCGGCTTGCAGACCCTTGCGCACAGAATGGGCTGGAGAAGATGCTGCTGTCACGGCTCCTGAGTTGCCTGAGTTGTCTTGTCATTGCGCCAAATTATTTCAGAACACAGTAGTTAAACATTGGCGACACAACGAGGTAACCACTCCTCCTGGAGTGCAGGGTTGTTGGCCATCCTGGATGTGAAAAATGCGTTCACCTCTGTACAGTGGAAGGACGTACTGGGGGCCCTGGAGGGTACTCAGGGTAATGAGAAGCTATCTAGGTGATTGCACACTTGTCTACGAGACAGCCCAGGAATAGCGCAGGGGCTGCCCAGGGGTCGATCCTTGGGCTGAATCTGTTGAATGCGGCAAACAACAGCCTTCTTCGTCCCGAGATTTCTGGCTTGGAATCTCCTTCCTATTCGTGTGGAGACCACGGAGCTCCAAACAAGGGAGGCAATTCGATATTTGGTGGTAATGGTAGATATCAAGTTGTAGAATAGTTTCCATATCTGGCAAGGAGCAGATAAAACTGCCACAGTAACAACGGCTCTTACTCGCTTGATGGCCAGCACCAGAGGGCCACAAGCAAGTACAAGCCTGGTGATTATGAGCGTTGTTATGGGGCAGGGATGTGCGCTGATACACAGACTATTTCCTAACACATGAAGGAGAGGGCACATTACTTGTTCATACAGCACAGTTTCTCAGTAGGCAGCGCTAGTGGTGGCGAGTTTTATCCCAATCCACCATCTCTGGCAGCCAAGTGGAAGGATCTGTATCCATCAAAGGCAACCAGAGTGCAGCCACCAGAAGAGAAGAAGCGCTGTAACCCTTGGGCAAGATGTATGGGACAGAGCCCAGAAGGGGCGACAGACCATGCGGCTGAATCCAGCACTTGATCAGTGGAAAGTGCCAGGACGATGTGGGTTTCTACCTCACTCAGTTCCTAACAGGACATGGAGCATTTAAGGCTTCCTTTCACCGAATTGGAAAGGCTGTAAGACAATATTGGCTGAACTGCGGAGCAGTGGTGGTTGATACTTCCTGTACTAATCATTCGCTCCATGCTGCATTCAGAGGAAAACTATAGGTACATTGCTCAACGCCAGGGCAATGCTCAGCCATAAGAGGATGGAACTTGCTGATCCAGGGCTCGTATCTCATAGGGATCAAGATGGAGAGACCGCTCTTGAACCTCCTAGACTGCTGGGCAGTATGGGAATGGCAGCACGCTGCAAGATTCTTATGAGGGTGAAGAGAACAAGAAAGAAGAGCCACCATTGCCGGGAGGCCCAATGTGCTAAATGGCTCCAGTTTGGTTCTCAGTACACAGGAGTAAATTCATCGGACCACCAGGAGCAGCAGAGCCTATACAGCAAATTTAATCAAAATATTTATGGCGGTTTTTGAGAAAAAAAAATGTACCGTTTTGACCACTATGATAAATATAGTTACTTTTGAGCATATTTCGCTCATACCCGTATTTTGGAGAATCGCGGTGACCAGTGGGTTAGGTGTCAAGTTTGGCTGTGGTTTTCTCTCAATAGCGTTCACACACGAGCAGACCATTTAGGCTCAAGTGGCCCATGAAACCTAAAGATCTGAACACAACTCAAATTTGTTTCTTCAGCCGATTATGCTAGTTTGTAGCCGATGCAGAATGGAGCTATGGACTTCACAATGCACACCACAATTGCTTCCTCGACTAATCGATTCCAGTCTGTACTTCTAATTCCAACAAAACTGATGTGGACAGCACAGAATGGTTCTATGCACCACACCCCTTTCCTCCCCAAAATTTTTATCCTCTAGCACGATATTCAAATCTGTTTTTTATTCACTTCATATGAATGTGGTCAAATATAGCTCAACATTCTGCATTGAGTTGCTCGTACTTCTGCCAGGACCATTATTGAATAATCATTGTATGGTTAATTCATGAGATTGTTAACGTGATTTTTCTGAAATGGTTTGTGTACCATTTAGGAAATATCCAATTGGTATTGTTTTTAGGAACAAAGTGAAGAGTTGAAGTAGTTTCTAGTTGAAACATTACACGCTTGAAACAAGTTAGTTGTCCACCTACATGGTAAAAGTTCTACAATGGTCACATTAAGAGCAACCACAAAAATTCCAGTAGTCGAACCATAGCTGTTGTCCCATTTCTCACAGTTTTCACAACATCATTCCACAATAATGAACATGATCCTTCCCGAATAATATCGTGAACAGCGTCATGAATTCCCTGTTCTATCAGCTCAATAATGGTCGTAACATGAGGAGGATCAACTCGACAAATTGCTGAGCTGTGTGAAGTGTGTGTTGCCTTGCCCAAACAGATACAGCATTGCCCTGTGTCGTTTAAGAACTGCGGAAGGTCGTGAGGTTTAATACTTTTCCAAATTGAATTTGTCAGTGATCACCTGTTGCATTAGTACATCGATACTTAGTCGAGGAGGTTTTGATGCTCAGTACCTACTAAGTGTGCATCGTTGATGATGCTTCCTGTTTTCCATTTTCTAAAGGTTTCCTCTGATACGACCTGTTCAATACATGAAATGTGTGGTGCGCAATAACTTTTCACTACCCCTATAAAATTGAAAGTCTGCTATATATGGACGTTGTGTCTTGGTTCAACGCACTCCAAAGAAAATGGCTGTGAAGAACAAAATGTGGTAATTAGGTGGTCAATAGGAGTCAGGCAGTACGAGATCACCCGAGTCAAAAATGTTTATTTGTGGTATATGGTGTAAGTCAGTAGCAACCATTAGACCATTGTCACCTGAGGCTTTCAGAGTGGGACATGGGGTCGCCCAACACAGAGAAGCCAGCCTTTGTTTCCTCTTATTCCTCCAACTCCTCCACCATTTAGGCCACGATGAACGACTGCCACTGTTGATACTCCGACTGGTCGTGAGGAACGCGTATGGCCTGAAAAACTACGTCTGGTAGAAGCATCCTGTCAAGGGGGAAGAGCGAAATGAACGTATAAGCATTGACAGGTAGCAGGTGAGCGTATAACTGTGTGCAGATAGAGTGACATTTCAATCTCACAGCTGAAAAACTAGAAGAGCTTTTAGTACTGCAACAACTATGAGTTGCAGGCTGAGTGTAGGTAGCTCTTAATGGATCCATCCTCCACAAATAGCGACCACGTTGCAAGTATGGAGCATTAGTCGACGGAAGGCCCCTTGTAGACTCAGACTCTTTGTCTTCTAAACAGATGAATCAAATGAAAGGTTATGAGAATCTTCATCTGTGATGTCAGGCAAATGATTTAGCGAAGGCTTGTCTGGGGCATTGTTGTTGACTAGGCACCTCAACCATCCTGATTTATTCGAAACTTCAGTGTCAGTAGCCTGAACGGAGCTGCTGCCTCGTCGCCTTTATTTATTTGTCGTTGAGGCCCTGTCTTCCATTATTTGTGGCTGCATTACAGAGCAAAATGTCCTCGTCCATGAACTATGCTATAATGTACTGTAAATTTCATACAATATTATCTACTTTTTTTTAGGGCAGAAGGGATTTTGTCACTGCAGCAACACATGGGCCTTGATGCACATTATCTACTTGCTTCTTCTTCCTTCCCCAATCATTGAAAAAATAAAGTAGAATAATAATAATATGAAGAAGAAGAAACAAAAAATACTTCACTTAATCTCATTCTACTCAACATGCATTATGAATGTTTTTGTTTGAAGTTTTGAATCGGGTCACTTCTAAGGATAAGTCAAACAACTCCAAATTTTTATTGCGCAATTTCCCTCCCTTGAGCATTAACAAACCCGAGTAATGTTGGTGCAATGGGAGCCACCAAGGAATCAGAAGGAAGCCACTGCTCTCAATCCCTCATGCTAGTGTCGTGCTCGGGTATTAGTTCATGAAAATGGAGAGGTGTTGTGGTTTTCACGATTTTGAAGGAGGGAGAGAAGAAGGGAAGATTGAACCACATAAATATCTCAGAGTGATTTACCTCTGGGCTCTGCGGTCCCCCCCCCCCCACCAAAGATGAAGAACGTGTTTTTTTGCCATCTTTACAATCTGTGCTGAGCTACAACGCTCAGAAGTGGTTTCAATCGCACAAAGTAGTGATATCTCTGAACAGTACTCCTGACAATGTTGGACTAATCATCACAAGTACCTCCAGAAAGTAGCGAGCATGCCAGCAACTTATTACCCGCATGTGCTACCTGTACAAACAATACGGTGGGGCTTTCGAGTTTAAGAGGCTTCTGAATCTAGGCGAGCAGTGTCAGTGTGCTCTCAATTTCTCATTTGAGCATGGCGGGACACTAATGGATCAGTGGGGTGCTCTCCAAAATAAGATTAATGGCCTACCAAAGCCCTTTGCCAATGCTGAGACTAATTTGCTTGCCTCTTAGGAACTGATTTAAAATCTTTTGGGTCATGAAGTCAGGAGCACAATTCTGACAGTGAAGACCCCAAAGGCACCAATGTTCGTACTGAGATCAGAATTAGCCTATCTCGATAGTATACATGCTGGCATAAATAACCCAGCAACTCACTGTCATCTTCAGTACAACTCTTGTGAAAGCTCGGCGCTTTTTACGAGTACTGTTATTACTATTCAAGGTTACACAGCATGTATCAGCTGTTCGTATTGTGCGCTTGATAACTCAAAAATTTGCTCCCAAGCCTTACTGCATTCTCAGTGAGTGCTGATAACCCTACCAGCATGATGTGCTGGCGAGAAAACTCTCTGGACCAATACCAATGGCCTACCTCACGAGGAACAGGGCTAGCACTAGAGGAAACACTTGTAGGAATCCTAAGGAACATTGGGACAAAGGGAGGGTTGGTCCTACATTGTTTTTGTGTATTCTGTTACTTCCATGAAGTGATTTCTTCAAACCAGCTGGGCAATCTGTGGAACAATTATGTGAACCACCACACTCAACCAATATATGTACAGTTGGTCTGCTAGATTGAAGTTAAAACGTATGATGGGATCTATTTTGTCGCCCAGTGGTAAAAGCAGGTAAATAAAAAAACTGTGATGATCCTTTAGAAACATGTATTAGGCTGCCACCCTTAACGGTCATGTGCCTACGATCTCCTACCGCCATCTATCTCACATGATACATATTTGCTCTGATTGCCCTGATTCACTTCCTGTACTACCACCATCTGATGTATTAGGTTAGTCCTGGCTTTTATGATCACCTCTGGAACAAACTACTCTTTGGCTGCTACCCTGGCCCAAGGGGCAGTACTCTTTTTAACCCATAAGTCGCACAACTTTATGTTCATGTATCGGCATCTGCTTGAACAGGTTCTATCTGTCAGTCAAATTGGTCACCCACTCCTTGTTGTACTGGGTTCTGTCCTGTCCGATAAGGATGAACTCACCTCAAAGCCATAATGTTTGGCCTTCAGTGCTGAATCAAATTCGACTTGGGAGGATTTATCATCATAAGTTGGGTAGGGGCAAACACGAGTGCAGGTGACAATAAGATACCTCGAGATAGAGGCTGTGTTCCAACTCATGATATAAAAGTACTTAGTAACTTCAGGGAGTTTACGATGTCCTGTAACACAAAAGCCCCGAATGACTGACTGTTCACTACAGGGAATTTGGTTTGTCATGGTACAGTATTATTCATCACGTTTCTCATCTGTTAAGAGGGTTCTGTGTGACGCAATTAGAACAGGGGGTTACTGCTGGTGCGGCTGGGCACAGGCACCATTTTCTGATGGTGTCCTGACTGATGTCCACCTGCATTGTAACGTTGACAAGTGTCTCACTGTCCTCCCCGTATTACCAATAACTCTCTACTGTGCAGCAAAAACTGCAGAACACGAGGCGCTGAAGACATGAACCTTTTAACAACCGACCTCACCGTTCTTTTCCAGTGGACTGTGCAGCTACAGAGATTTGCAAACCACCCTTGCGTAGGTTTATCGTGTACTCAACCCTTACAGTTTTCTCCCTATGACCTCACATTCTGCCACTGCACTCAAGTCTGGTCAAAGACTGCATGTTCCCGCTTCCAGACAGTATGAAATGACTTCAGCCTCTTTCGCTGGTCCATTGAGGGTTACGAGGAGGCCCCCTCATGAGCTATAGCTGCCTGTCAGGCCGCACACAGGGACTGGGAGTCATGAGAGATTATTCAGTTGCTGCTCAGTGTTAACCCTCAGCCACTGGTGCTGCGATGAGCGATACACACGCAATTTTCCGCCATATGTATCAGTGAGTCACCTCTAGAATTTCTAGAGCCAACATGGAATATGTCAGTGTCATGTACTTTGAGTCCCTATAATGTCGACCATGGGAATTCCATCCACCAACCTGCTGGGGAAGTGTTCTGCAGTCCCAGTTTCAATGAAAGGGGTGCCACAGCATGATGTGCTCATGAAAATAAGTGTAGATTATGTCCCAATGAGTTCGCCAGTTATGAACGCGCAGTTACCCAGTTAGGCAGTTATGCTTTGTTAGTTAACCCATTCAACACGGATGAGGTAATATTACCTCATGACACTTCACTCCTCTTACGTTTGAGGTAATATTACCCCAAGGTCCTCTCGCATCGCTCTGTACGTTTTCGTATTCGAAGGAGGGGACCTTTTACTTTAGGGGCTGCAGTGGGATGGGATAGCCTTCATTATGATTTTCTCAGTGCACCAGTACGCACCGTTTTTCCATAACTCTTATACCTAAGCCAATACCAGAGAAGTTCACACTCGAAAATCCGGTTTTTTCCTTGGTAAGTTGTTCTGCGTGATCTTTAAATGTTTCTTACTACGATTCAATTATCATTATGTCTCACAAATGTTTTAGTAGTGATTATTTAGCTTAAGAAGTGAATCAATTGAGCACAAAATCATACATTTTTGCTCGTTTTGCATCGTAGCCACTGCTAAAGTTACCTCCTTTTTACAGTTTATTTTTGTATATTGGCTGACTTATACTTCTACATCTCTACAGATCGCTGAATCTGCCTCTTAGTCAGACCTGAAATGGAGGACTTGAAGGCGAAAACGAAGGGAAAACGAAGTGCTAAAAGAAAACTGGACTTGTATTCTTCCCATCATTCAATTAGGTGATTTGTTTTCTCTTTTCTGTTTCAATTTTAGAGGTTACTGAATTTATCCAACCATATTTATAAATAAATTAATGAACCAAATTTATTATTTAGGCTCTTCAGCAGACAACGGGGTTGTATCTGAACCAATTCCTGGTTCAAGTGGCGTCTAGATTAGTAGCCAATGCCCCATGACGAGTCAACGTGAACCACTTTCCCAGGATTCTGGAGGTGGAGGCAGGATCAGGAACCAAAAAAAATATCTGGTGCATTGCAACACACAACTTTCCTTAGCTCTACGTCAATTCACTTTGTACATGGCCTTTGAACTTGGTCAAACAACACGTCACAGCAGCAGGAAACGGTAGTGCCTACAGTTCTGGAATTTATTGTGCTGCTCGTACTCATTCCAGGACCATTAGTGAGCAATTGGTACACAGATAATAATTGAGGCTGTAAACACGAATTTTTTGAAGAAGGATAGTAATTACTTTTGCAGAGCTATTCGGTAATAACTGTTAGAACTGGTAGTGAGCGAAACGGCAGTAGTTGAAATTCAGGAATTTCTGGAGTGAGCCCCATGTATCTCATGAGCGTTTTTAAACACTCACCCTTTAGGTATTGGATCGGACTACAATACCAATTTTTTTCAACATTCTACAAGAATTCCAGCGGAGTTTATAAGGAAAAAACGCTTTTGGTCAAAACTTTTGATAATTTATTGTGCTGCTCTCGTCATTTTCCAACAAATGGGAATTTTATGCTATAATTTCCTTATTAAGAGCTATCAATATAAAAAATTTAATCAAAATCGTTAGAGCCGTTTTTGAGAAAAAAAATATTTGGTGTTTTGATCACTATGATAACTATAGTTAACTTTCGGTGGATTTTGTTCGAACACTTATTTTGGCGTCCAATGGAGGCCTGTGGGCGAGATATCAAGTTTGAGCTGATTTGGTACGGTGGTTTTCTCTAAAAATCGTTCACAGACACACATACACACACAGACCATTTTCCCAAATAGTGTTTTTCGGACTCAGGGGGGTCTGAAATGTAAAGATCTGAAGAGAACTCAAATTTTTTTTTTCAGCCGATTACATAACTTTCCTTTTTACTTCGTAGAGCAAGGAAAGTAAAAATACAGGCAGTTGAGGTGTAGAGTGTGCTACGTTAAAAAAATCACTAAAAATGTCCAAACATACTGTAAAGGGTGTGAGGGCAACCCTGGTCTATGTCTGAAAGACTGTTTTTTGGAGTATCACGAGAAACTTGGTTTCATCTTGTAATGAACTACCTAGTTACCTTCCTATTGCGATTTTTCGATTTTTACTTTCCTTGGCTCTACGGAGTAGAAAGGAAAGTTATGTAATCGACTGAAAAAAAAATTTTGAGTTCTCTTCAGATCTTTACATTTCAGACCCTCCTGAGTCCGAAAAACACTATTTGGGAAAATGGTCTGTGTGTCTGTGAACGATTTTTAGAGAAAACCACCGTACCAAATCAGCTCAAACTTGATATCTCGCCTGCAGGCCTCCATGGGACGCCAAAATAAGGGTTTGAACAAAATCCACCGAAAGTTAACTATAGTGATCAAAACACCAAATATTTTTTTTCTCAAAAACGGCTCTAACGATTTTGATTAAATTTTTTATATTGATAGCTCTCAATGAGACAATTATACCACCAAATTCCCATTTGTGGGAAAATGACGAGAGCAGCACAATAAATTATCAAAATTTTCGACGAAATCGATTTTAGCGCGGTTTTTAGAGAAAACAACCGTACCAAATCAACTGAAACTTGATGTCCAGCCTACAGGTTACCATGGGACGCAAAAATAAGGGTTTGGGCAAAATCCACCGAAAGTTAACTATAGTTATCATAGTGATCAAAACACCAAATTTTTTTTTCTCAAAAACCGCTCCAACGATTTTGATTAAAATTTTTATATAGATAGCTCTTAATAAGATAATTATACCATAAAATTCCCATTTGTGGGAAAATGACGAGAGCAGCACAATAAATGATCAAAATGTTCGACGAAAAGCGTTTTTGCCGTGGTTTTTTCCTTTTAAACTCCGCTGGAATGTTAGTAGAATGTTAAAGAAAATTGGTACTGTAGTCCAATCCAATACCTATAGGGTGAGTATTTAAAAACGCTCATGATATACATGGGGCTCACTCCAGAAATTCCTGAATTTCAACTACCGCCGTTTCGCCAGTTCTAACCGTTATTACCCAATAACTCTGCAAAAGTGATTACTATCCTCCTTCAAAAAATCCGTGTTTACAGCCTCATTAATATTCTGGGTACCATTTGCTCAATAATGGTCCTGGAATGAGTACGAGCAGCACAATAAATTCTTTAACTGTAATCGCTGCTGCTTCATGCTGTCGTAAAGCGTTGATTGACCAAGTTCAAATTACCTGAGTGATAAATGAATTGATTAAATAGAATTAGCCACGTACAAAGTGAATTGTTGTAGAGCTAAGGAAAGTTGTGTGTTGCAACACACCAGATATTTTATATTATAATGCTTTGGTATATTCTGTATTCTCCATTATTATATTAGTGTCATTGAATTCCATAAATTACTGTTCTTGTTACGTGATATACCTAATAATTATAATTGTGTTATCTCCAATATGATGTATTGTATGTGTCACTTATAATAATTACATATTTTTCCAAATTCATCTTTCCTTCATATATCATGTAAATCTACTTATTTTCTGTAACATTAGTATATTGCACGATACATTTTGAACGAGAAATTTTATTTCTGTAACCAGTACCTAACTGTTGAGGATCTACCTGCGTGCCTTCCATAATGATATAAGTTATTTTCATAGAATAACCATGTAATCGTTGTGAAAACCAGGGATAAAATAATATTAGCCCATCCGTAAGGAAGAAAAACCCAGTGTTTTGCAGGTTTGCATATCCAGTTTCTCCTCCTCTACTGATGAGTTAATATTACCTCATGTGAAAAAATGTACTAAGTACAAAAAATTTGAAGCAAGGGACTGTTATTGTATAATTTAGAATTAGAATCTTAACTGCAATATGAATTTATTTTCAAAAATGACTTCAGTAGGGGAGTGTAGAGCGCTAGGAAGGTCCCGCATTGAATGGGTTAATACATCCAGTAGGGACTGCGTGGAGGTGAGGTTGTCGTGACCAGTAGTGGCTAATAGAATGCGGCAGGCTAAAGACACGAAAATTTCTTCCACCTACGACCTCACAGTGGGCTGGGTACCTACAGATGTTTGTCAACTGCCTCTGCATCGATTCACACCCTACTAACACACTTTCTGCCTTGTGTTATAACAACGTTGACAGGTGCTTTCTAGTTACCGCAGCATCTCTCAATTGCACATCAGCAACTTCTGGAAGCAGGGCACAAAATACAGAGTTTAGAGAGTTTTAGAGTTTTTTTTTTTTTGCAACTATAAAATTTTCATGAAAATAACATTGAATTAATGAAAGAACAGCAAAACGCAAATGCAACGGAAGGGGAACGGCGGAAATTGAGCGGATTTGGATGGTGAACTAATCGAACTTGACGTCAAACGAGTCTCAGAACGTTGAACTGGTTATGAATGAGGTGAACGGTGGGGGGATGTTGGTGTTTGTTTTAGCGTTAGATGCGCTGCCCGTCAAAACCGCTTGAGAAATTCTTCGGCGCAAATCCGAGCTCTCGCGTTGACGGCCAATTTCATTTCGCTAATTTCTTTGTCGATTTCTTCCATAAAGTGGAGAACGAAATCGACGAGTTTGTGTTTGTACATTTGTTCCGTGTGGAAGTTTGTGATGAGGAAACTAATGTCATACCCTTCGATGGCTTTGCGGCGCAACACGATGAAATTCTCCGCCCTCATCATCATGAACCTCATAAACTTCTTGCAGAGGATCCGCTCGATGTCGTCCGCTTGTTTGACGGAAATGCTGATCCGGACAGAATTGATTGAGCCTTCGATGAGAACTTTTTCCCGCTCGTTGCGGCTAATGAGGACCGGAGTGAGAAGGAGCTCTTTGCTCGTCCGGACCTCAACTTCGGGCTTGTTGTGCCGTTCGACGACTTGCGAGGAATAATTGTCGAGGCACATGGCGGCGTTGAGCGTGTTCCGCACGGCCGTCAGATACGGGCGGAGGGTCGACGACATGGCGACAACGGCAACAGCTCGGCAATTGACAAACTAAACGACGTCTCCTCGCTCTTTAAATTAGGGGGACCGCCGAAGGCACTTCATGACGAACCGCAGTCCCACTTGATTCATTGACGAGATTTGACGGGGAGTCACAGTTCATTTTCGAGGGAGCGCGTCCAGAGAGCGGCGAGCGAACATCCCACGAACCGCAATTTAAATTGACGTCTTACTTAATAGCGCACAACTCGAAAGGAGATTATGAAAACCCCCCCAACTTCAACTCAAACCGTCGTCGATCGGCAGCCGTCGTAACCTGAGCTCACACGAGCCGCTACCACTTGCCCCAATCACTGGTGACGAAAACTGCCGCAGTAGCGCCGTCGCCAAACTGACAGGAGCTGTGAACGCGGGGGAGCTGTGACGTCCCTTCGGTCTCCGAAACAACCTGTTACTTGAATGGAGGAACAAACCACAATTCAGTTGTATGTCGAAGGAGAACTCCAAGTAACAGATTTTTCTTTATTGGTAGGTAGAATGAACCTACGGAGAACCATTTAGGACATTGCATGAACTTGGCACTCACGTCTCTCTGCAGCAGTTCTCCTTTCTTGTCCTCTTCACCCTCGCGAGGATACTGCAGCGTGACGCCACTCCCATACTTCTCAGGAGTTTTGGAGGTTTAGGAACGGGTTTTCCATCCCTGCGAAATACTGGACCAGCAGGCTCCATCTATTTGTGGCAGAACACTGCCTGAGCAAATTTGGCAATGCACCTCCAGTTTTCAGCAGAATTCAACATAGTCCAGAACCCTGTGCACTCTTTGCTGCGAGCAGGCCAATGGGTCCACTCAGCACTACCAGCCTGCCCACCCTTGGCGTTGATAGCATCATCTACCATTGTGTTGCAACCTACCCAATTCAGTGCAAGTACGCCCTAAATACTCCACATTCTGAAGAACTGGGTAAGGTAACCACAGACCAAAAGCTGAAATCAGCTGCATGGAACAGGGGCTTCTGATTCACTCGTTTTGCACCTCCCGAGGGTTGATTTTCTGCTGGTGGCCATACCCCAGTTGCCTAATTGATGGGCACAGCTCTTTCACCTTAGCTGCTACAAGTTGGATTCCAATAACACCCACCACCAACACTGCCTCCAGAGAAATTGCGCAGTACGAGCAAGCAATGCGGAGATGCACCTCCACTACACCGCATTCTGTAGTCCGCACCCCCGCCCAATGTAAGAGGATGGTTTGTACGATGCTCATAGGCACCTGCCTTGTGCTTGGCTGTAGCCCTCTTGTATTGGTCATTAGGCAGGGAAGGGCTGGGCTGTAGTTACTGATGTAGCATTATGTGCTGCTTGTTGGATGCAGAAACCAAACGACAACATAGTATCCATCATCTTGCCCAAATATCAAACAACTTCCTCAGTTCATAGCTCCATTGACTCCACATGAATGGGGAAGAAAGTCTTATACAGGGTGAGGATACCCCCATGAGCTCACATTCACTCCCTCCCCCGTCGAATCGTTGCTCCAGCTTTATCTGGATTGCTACCACGACTATCTCATTGTCAGGCATATCAAGACAAAGTTATCAGTCCATAGTCGGCCCAAGGATCGAACCCTGGGCAGCCTCTGCAGTAACATCCCTCCACCATCATGCATTGGTTGTCTCGTAGATATGTGTGCAATCCCGTACTTGGCATCTCATTACCCCGAGTATGTATTCAGGAACTCTGAAGGCGCCCCCCAGTGAGTCTTTCCACTGTACCGCGTTGAATATGATTTTCATATCTAAGGTGAACAAAAACCCTACATTCTAGGAGTGGTTGCACTATTGTGTCGTCATAAGGGCTTCCACCACTTTTCAACTGTAGTAACTATTAACAGTCTGAGTTCAATAATATTCTCTCATATTTCCCACTCTACCCTCTGAACTTTAAGCCCTGCCCGATTATTTCCCATACACTGCCTGCCTCCCATTGGAGGCACTCCAGTAGTTATAGAGTAGTTAAGCATTGGTTCAGAGCTTGTGATCACTGCAATTTTTGCCTGAGTCAGCGGCTCTCCAAACCCCTCCCAACACAACCAATTCCTTCAGTCCTATTCAGCCTATTTTCACTACAGAACCCCGCAAACAGTTCACCCAGTAAAGGTATTGAGAGTTATTTTCTCGGCAAATTCGCAAGTTTTCCACGGTTTAAATCTCCCCTACATCAGGTATTAAAGAAATTGGGTTATGTCCGCCAGTAGGCAAATTACTAAAGTTAACGTACCTGTTAGGTGAGTCCATCTCCTCTGGCTTGTGAGTTACTGTAGGCAAGCGCTTTCGATGTAAAGACATCATCGTCTCGAGTACTGACTTAACGGCCAGACGATGATGTCTTTACATCGAAAGCGCTTGCCTACAGTAACTCACAAGCCAGAGGAGACGGACTCACCAAACAGGTACGTTAACTTTAGCTCCCCTACATCAATCCTTCGCTGAGCTACACATATCACAGGTCTATCCAGATGAAAAGTTGTCTTCCCATGAGAGGCCCGCATGAGTTTCCCACTCAAAAATGTCATACTAAGAAATGTTACCTAAGACACATTACCAGTGGCAGGGAAAAGAAGGTGCAAAACTCTTGAGACTGTCTGAACAACCACGATGAGAGAGCAAACATTGCAGTATATTTAGAGTACAGACGTTACCATTTCGAGGGCGATAAACACGAGCAACATGTCAGAGAGCAATGCATGCAGCACGTTACTTTTTGTCAAAATCAGCCAAGCAGTTTTAAGATACTTGTTCGTTGAACGAATTCATAACACAACCTGACAGTAATCAGGTGTGTTCATAAAAGTAAAAAATGCAAGTCGAATATTTGATATCAGATAACAAAATTGTTCATTCCCTCAAAGTGTATTAACACATATACTCCCATAACCAAAAAAGATTTTCCAATAAATGTAGTAGTAGGGAACAGAGTAAGAGCATTCACTACAATCAGAAAGGCAAGATATATTTCTGGACCCAAGAGCTTATAACATTTTAGCCATCAAATAGAAAAACTCCTATCTATTGATTAGATGACAGACCAACGAACGTGAATACTTACAAGATAATTAGTTTAGTAAAGAAACAGAGGAACAAAATATATCACAAAATAATCCGTGGTTCAGTGCAGCAATGCGCAGGCTAGTCTGTCTTCCCAGTTTCTTATAACATCATTTTCATTCATTGATGGACGGGAATGATTCTCACTTAATATTCAAAAGCACTCCCCTACCTTTCGTTCATCTCATTCATTATTGTGCAACGTATTACAAGTTCAATAATAGTAGGCTTATCGAGAATTGCTTCCAACATTATCATTTTGAAAAGAATCAATGCACTTAATTGTACAAGCAGTGTCTCAATTTTTTTTATATTTACACTATTCGCTTAGCTTAATATTTGAAAATGTAGGCATGAAAGACCTTTCGGAAGTTTAGTTACGCATGAGTGCAGGTGCTCGCTCCATAGGTTCGGATGCACCTCTCAGCATCATTCGGAAAAAATCTGAGGAAATCATTTATCAACAAGTACAATATCGAAAAACGTATTTACTAGCACGATTTCCCCCATTTCCTTACAAAAGTATGGGAAAATATTATCCAAGAGGGCTTTGAACATATCATTAAATCATTCATTTGAGACATTTTCTACATCTAAATATTGTTAGTCGAGTTCTAGAACAGTCATATTTAACATTCATTTTCCTTTTAATGCGTTGTTCTTTGGTCCCTGAACTGGGCATTCAAATATTGTAGTCAAATTGAAGCCACAAGGCTGTTGAATCAACTCTGCATGAGCAGTCTTCAAAAACGTAGATTTATTTAGACGAAATGTTAGCTATGAACAATTCAACTAAATCTTCAAAATGGGGGACATCGCATTCAGAGAGATATTTATTAAGAGGTAGGAGTAGGCCAGTCTCTAAAACAGTAATTGAAAGAAGCAGAAAACAAATATCCGGTGTGACGCATCACTCAACGTTTTCTTAGCCCAACACACATTCAGCGATTTTTGTAGCGTTAACTACTAATTCAAGTACAACACAACTTCACATTTTACATAGAATGCGGTAGAGCACAAAGTTCCAGGATTTATTGAGTTGCTCCTGCTCATGCCACAATCACTATTGAGCAATCAGTGCACAGGAGACACATGAGACAACCAACATGATTTTTATTTTTTTTAAAGGAGAGTGTTTACAGTTTGGGAATTATCAGGTAAAAACTGATTAATGGTTGTACGCGAAAAGGCAGTGGTATGAACTTAAGAATTTCTGAAGTTGATACTATTCATCTTATGATCGTTAAAAGACTTTCATAGTATAGGTAGTTTATTGGACTACCATCATGATTTTTCTGAGAACGGTACGCGGAATAGGGAACGAAATTTATTTTTTTTAAACTGCTCTAAAATCCATTCTCATCTAAATTTTTGATAATTAATTGTGCAGCTCTCTTCATTTTCCCTCAATCGAGAATTGTATGGTACTGTCGCGTTATTTGGAGCTGTTGGTGCAAGTCACTGGGGTCAAGTCGTTTTTGAGGAAACATTTTTTTAATGATTTTAGTCACTATAGTAACTATAGTTAGATGGTGGCCAATTTTGTTCGTAACCTTATTTTACTATAGCCACCTGCAGGCTAAGTACCAAATTGGCTCAGCCATTTTCTCATAATCATGTTGCCGTTCATTTTCTCAAATACGTTATTCCGACTTGAAACGTGAAGACCTGAAGAGAACTCAAATTTCATATTTGTCGCTTACTACATTTGTTCAATTCGCATTGAATAGCTAAGGAAAGTAGAAAAGGAATCGAACTAACAAACAAAACAACTCCAAACTATAAATAATGCAAGTAAATACGATATTCCATACAATGACAATACATAGGTGAACACTGTGGGCGCCGTTACTATCATCCTTTCAAGGCATATGAATGTGAAGTACAATTGACAATTAGAATGGAAGATAGTCCATAAACACTGCTCATGGGGTGAAGCCAAATTGAATGAGGAATGAAATGTTACCGAGAATTTGGGCTGCACTTTAACTGGAATACTGAAATAGATATACAGAAAAGGTTACAAAGCCTGAAGAAACTCCCCGGAGAAAAATCGAGGCTATCTGTACTGGGAGTTTTTGCGTTGAAAAAGGACGAGCACAAGTTCAAAAATCAGAATAAAATTGCCTTATCTTTAGTTTGGGACATAACGTACGCTGTAAATCTCTTCAAGAACTTGGGGTACTCCCTTTTATACACAGCTCGAAGCGCAGATGCTGGAACCCAGCCTCCAGGATTCACTGAAAAAATGGAAGACAATATAGTTAAAGCAGAAGTGAATGGCCTCAAAATGGTTCGAGGGATATTTGAGCGGCGAGAAGAAATATTTAGTTGAACGAATCGAACTCTTTAATTAAAACCCTGTGATTTGGATCCAAATCGTTGAAGCAGATTTTCGAAAAGCTCAAAACCTCTTTACTTCTTTAACACATTCGTTGCTCAACTTTTTGGTCACACGTGTAAGCTGAGCTGGCACCTCTCAGACACTACGCTTGAACCACACATGCCAGGTGTGTGATGAGCACTGTGAATTAAATTTTAATCTATTCTTTTCGAATCTTTGATGGTGAGGACCAATCATCTCACAAATAAAGGAGTACCGTATTGATCACAAGAAAGTGACAAAATATGTAGAAAAATTGGAAGAACATGCTTGAAGGAGGCTCAATGAACGTGGAACAATAATATTATGAAGAGATTCAGAAGTTAGAACTTATAACGACGTTTTAAAATAACCTCGACAAACTTTGAGAAATGCTGCTATGACCACAAAGAAAATAAAATCACTGCCTCAAAACCCATCACAAACGAATCGCCAATGAGTGAATTCTGAATAGCCATTTTTATACCCGAGGAGACACCAAATAATCTTCTACTTCGACTAGATAATATTTGAACCCTTCTAAGGTAAGACCACCAGTAGTTGACACGTTAAGGATTTATTTGTCTGTCAACATTGCTTCAATCAAATTCACTGTAGAATAAACTTGAGATTACAGATAGGAGCACCAACTATTCCTCTATTGTATTGTCACTAGAACACCATTAATAAAATGGATGCAATTTAAAAATAAAAATATAAAAGGGCCAGGTTCAGTAGATGACACCAAGCAAAAACAATAATATTTAGCAATTGACATTCGCTATAAACTCTTCATTTATTGGCCCTCTTCAGTACTCAACGTACATTTTAAAATGAGAAAAGGTTTAAAAAATGAATTTATGCATACTTTGTGTGAAAACAGGAATGAAATGAATGAAAGTTGTGTAAAAATACCAAAGAATGTTGATGTATCAGGTAACTTACCCTATTCTGTTGTTGATTATGTTAAGTAAAATGAATGTAAGTTGTGCTAAGTTATTGGAATGCAAGAAGTTAATCACATAAAAAGTTCGGGGGTGAGTAAACATTTCTTGTCGTACTCATTTTTAAAGGCAATAGTTAATACACACGCTGCTAGAGAACTACACTACACAAACGGACAAATATTAATCATGTGGAACCTTTATCTATATTGTCACTGTATTTTATGGCTACAGGTGTCAACTACTTGAGCAATGTCAACTACTGGTAGTTTCACCTTACCAAAAAAAAGAGTGAGTTGATTGGCTAGCCTGATAAATAAGGGAGCTCATTTAACGCCAGGTGTGTGATTTAACGCCAACAGTCTACGAGCTATTTTCAACTTACCGACTGAACAATAGGTGATTCTGCAAGTTATATCTTCTCTTGAAACCTTAGCCCCCTCTTTGGGTGGCTTTATGAGTGTTTGGCAATAAAGGCAGACAGTGAGGATCACTCTGACGCATTTACCATTTTTGGACTGTAAAAGGAAAAAAGCAAGTCAATACAAACAATACTCACATCTGTGGATTAGCCAGTGTTCTCTGAACAGAGAATAAAGTAGATGCACAATTCTCTGCTATTAGCTATTAACTGTTGTTAGTACATTCATTCCTTACACTAAAGTGGTTAATAAAAAAGACGAAAAAATTCAAAATTACTATACAATACTACAAAAAGCATGAACAGCGATGTTTTCCCACAAGGATAAAACAATAAGATTTCATCTATTTTAAAGCATTTGACTATAGTTGATAGTTGATAGATAATAATTGAAGAAAAAATCTCCATTCAACCCATAATATTTGCAGGTTCCCCACAACTTTAGTACTAGTGTATCACAAAATACCTACAGCACAATAAAACATTGTGACAATCAAGTTGTCGAATGGCAAAAATTTGCGATTGAACAAGTCCCATGAGTGGCACAGCCTCTACAGTATGCATGACAAAGAAAACCGAAATCCGTTTTTAAAACCAAAATAAAGAAGGTAGAAATTGCCCGCTGCCCAAATGCTGGCAAACATGTTGAAAGGTTTAATTATACAAACTATAACAGGGTTAACCATTGAAAGTTAAATGTTTTGAGGTATAGCTACATTAAGCCAGCTTAACAGCTACATTTTTTACTTTTCGCAACCCGAAGGTAAAGAAAGCACTGCAGTTGTGCTGATCAAGACTATGGACGAAGAAGGAGATGATAACCACACGAGGAGGCTACAATTATATCAGGGAAGGCCAAAAGGCTGATACACAGTCGGAAAATTACCGAGGTTGATGAACGGAAGAACCATGAGGAAGTTGGGGAGGGAAAGGAAAAACCCATGGGAAAATTGTCGTTTTGTAAGGTATTTGTGATCAACCTATAAGAGAATAAATGAAGTTCTGCCCAGTTTACCTTTTCTTCAACAAACCACCATTCAACATGTGTCAGAAAAAACAGTTGAGTGTTCTTCAGATCATAACATTTTGAGGGCTAATGAATCCAAAAAAACCTAATTTCCGCACATGTGCGTTCTTGTGGCTGCAGTTCAATTTTCGGGAGAACAGCTTCACCGATTGAGCTGGCTCATATTTGTTTAGTTTGTGACCTTTTGAAGACGCCAAAATAAAATTATGGGCAATGGGATCGATGGTAAAGGGGAGTGGAGGACCGACATGAACCAAAAACTAAAGTTTGTCACATTTTTCTCGAAAATGGCTCTAATGATTTTGATAAAACTTTCAAGTTATCTAGTACTAGTTGACACCCAACTTTTCTTCTCTATAAATATCTCCATTTGGTGAACACAGATATAAGCGTATGAAGCAATAATAGGTTTTTTTTCTTCTCTTTTTGGCAAAACGGCTTCAAAAATTTTCATCAAACTCACAGGATGTCTTTAAATAATTGATATTATATATTGTTCTCAATAAGTGTTCCTCTGACAGTCTATTGAACTGGAATACAAACCAAAACGTGACGAAAATAATTTTTTTAAACATTTTGTACTTTCCAGAGTAACTACGTCGCTGGATTTGACCAATATTACAGAGTGTCTTCTAGCAACCTATATTCACATTATTTCTGTACCTATCTATTGAACGTAGATATAAGCCATGATAGCTCAGAAAACTAGATTCGCTGAACATTAACTAAACGTTTTTCCCATTTTTTCAAAGAACAGCTCCAACAATTTTAATCAAGCTTACGGAATATTCTCAACTAACAAGCACCTACCTATTATTCTCCACAAATGTCTGCGTAGAAATGTGTTGGATGAAGATACACCGCCCATACATATACGCATGGTCATCAAATTTACAGGGTTGCCGAAAGTTGTGAGTTGCTACACACCAGATATTTAAAAATCTATTTACTTTGGGTTAATGTTTAACTACTGCGCAAGTGACTGGTACGTTTCTCCAGGCATCCATCTACATGTTTTTGTTTGATGAATACTTTTGAACCTCAAATAGAACCGTACGAGGAAACGCGCAATTACAACGGAATGAGACTACAACAGGTATTGCACAACTTTCAAAAACGAAAATGCTACTGATGTACTTAGGGTTTCTCAATGGAGTCACAGCCTGTTCACCCACCAGACTTGAGCAGTTATGGCTTATTTATGTCTATCTGAAGGAATAGGATTTTTTTAAATTGTCCTCCCACATTCGAAGTATCAAATGATTGAAGCTGATAAGGAATCACTAAGATACCAGTACACATGTGCTTTGGAAATCACGACTTCAATTTATTGCTGCTATTAGCCAGCATCTCCTCGAATCAATGTCTTGCCAGAATTCATTGCCTAAAAATCTGAACACACTTAATAAAATACCTTTTATTTCTCTAGTTGCAATCGTTCGATTTGCCTTAATATCCAACTTCTTGCCTATCTATCTTCTCAAAGTTTGCATTACTTTACTGTTTATTGACAGCATGGCAGCTACGACGCTCTTTCACATCTGATAACAGGCATCTCAGCCTACATTAAATGAGCTACCCCAAAGAAAACGATAGGGTACACGCAGAGCTCAAATAAATACGATTGAGATAACCGATTAGTCTATTCCTGGTTTGTATAATGCCAGGAAACCCCTGAGGAATCTTGCCATGCACATTGCTTTTCGATTATGTATCCAAACACGTAATGAATCACTCTGGTGTCATTTTATACAATACCAACCCATTACTGCATTGCTGCATCCCATTACTGCATCCATCTCCATTATACTAAATAACTCACAACAAGGGAAAGATGGAATTACTTACAACTAACTAATGCCTATATTTTGTTTTCGTCAATGATTCCGCAAAAAATGTATGAAATGAAGATACAGAAAATCATTGAATTTATGGTGGCTATGAAAATTTGTGTACAGCCATACACCTGATATTTTAAATAGAATATTGGTTCAAACGTTCTATAAAATACGTTCAATGATCTTTGCAATATAAATTGATAAGAACTACATAATATGGAGCACTTACAGGATATTCTGGAAGCTGGGTGGAATTATTTACGACAGCCCACAAATCATGAGCATCATGGTCATTGGGATCAGTCATATGAGTCATGTGGGACCAAAAAAGGGCATCCCTTTGTGCAGTTGGCCATATGCGTTTATGAATTTGATGAAATATCAGAGAGTCTTCTGATATCTTCTCAACAACAGTCATCTGTTCCAATGTAGCTAAAATACACATATTGAGCAACATTACAAAATGCTGAAAAGGATGTACCATTCACTGTATTGAAAGATATTAGACAGTTGTTTACTCAGCAACATTTAACATCACATGTTCAAGAAGATGAAACAAGCACAGAACAGACCAGACCGACACAAAAGCAAGAGCAGAACAGAGATACTCCCCCACATTCTAGAGTGAATTTATTTATCTTTTTATACACACGATTTCAGCCCATACTTGTATGTCTTTGAATATAGAGTAAAGGGGGGGGGGGGGTACTCTTCGTGAAGACGGCTTTAACAAGTTAAATCAAACTCACAGGGAGTCTGAGTATCAACATTTTGTTATTTCATTCCCTGTAAATATTTCCCTGGGCAATACATTGAACAGAGATTGAAAACGCAGCAAATTATAACACAACGGTTAATTATTCTCTTATACCATGATTGTGGCCAACCCTAGAGAATTGAATGTTGAAAAATATTAACTCTATTAAATAATTATATCAACTAATATTAAATATTATTATATCAACAATCCAGGAAACGACCACCCCTGCTAACGACTATGTTTTGTAGAGCACCTCCGAGACCCACCATTCAGCATCGAAATATACTAGTAAACAATACAAATTATGACCTGACTACAAAGGAACAACCAAATCGACATTTTCTCAGCAATGAAAACATAGGCGTATCAGTTAGAATTAACAATGTACCAAAATTGAAGTACACCACAAAGTGGTTTGTCTAAAAAAAATCCCAATTTCACAACAAAAGATTAATCAACTTTGATCAAACTGCGTGTCTGCTATCAATATATTCCTGCATTTACGATTAACAGTTTTTTTCTCCAGAAACATGCTAGTTCTGTTGGAAAATGAGGTTCTGGAAACACATTGATCAATGACTTCAAACTTTTTTTGGTCCCTTGAATGGAACATGAAATGATTAGAGGAACCAAGGATGATACTGCGTTTGAACTGAGAATAAAGGATTGAATTCATCAACATACATCCAATTCAAAACAATCTTTCATATCATCATTTCTCTCTACGAGCACGTTTGTTTTTTCATTCAAGTTAGAATAATTAACTGTTAGTTTTTCACAGTTCAATTTTTGTGTTGCACTATAGCTCGATTCAATCAATCACTTTTTTGTCACAAGATTTCATTTTCACTTTTTAGCTCATTCTACAAAAGCTATCATTGTACACCACATGATTGGACAGCAGTAAGTGAAGTAAACACAAAGATACAGTAGCCCGCAAAAAGCACCTCAAAATGAGCACTGAATCAAAGCCGCATTACTTCAAGTAATATCGTAGTGTTGTTGAAATAAGTCCAAGCCAAGCAGCTGATTAGCTTACCCATGTTAACCAACTACCAGTTATTCAAAGATGGGCCAATGATAAATTCACTGAAAGCTTGTTATCTTACTTCCGCAATTGAATCCGATTTCACCAAGCATTGATGCAGCCAACTCTTCATTTATGAAAAGGAAACGCTATTTCAGCCCCCAATTCTATTATTTGGGCGGTAATTTGAAATCCCAAAATGCCTATATTAGTAACTGAACCATGTAAAGTAGTGTTAATGTGTTTTGAGAGTGATACTCACTTTCCCAATCTTTACGATACTGCGGACTGAAAAAGTAATGGCACATTTCCCTTCCAGTAACACCTTTGACTATATGACAAGCTTTTAAAGGGTCTATCACCAACCCATCCAATTCTTCTTCTCGCCTATACAGTTTCATATCGCCTTCTTCAGCAAACAGCTGCCACGCTCCTTCACCAACACCCAGACTTGCGTAATGCATTTGCTGTTTTGTTACTCTACATATCTGCAAGAAAAAAATTGATCATGGAATTAGGTAAATAAATGATTGGTGAAGAGTAAAAAAAAAAAAAATCAATAATTTGAAGGGAACAAAATAAAATATATCTGGTGTGATCCAATTAGGTTCTTCACTCCTATGTACATTTGATGATATTATATATAGACAGCGTATCTTCATTCAATTACAGAAGAAAATATGAAAAGGAAAATTTTAAGTATTGGTTTGCTAACGACTCCCAGTGAGTTTAATTGAAATCGTTCGAGACAATTCGAAAAAATGAAGATTTTGTCCAACATTTGTGCCACGGCTAACATCTGTGTGAACTGGATAGTTAAAGAAACAGGTACGGAGAACAAAATATATACGCTGGCTAAAGCCACTGAGTAAGTTAGTGAAGATTTTGATATTCTGAGGAAGAATGTTGATTTTTTCTGACTCCAAAGACCTCCAAATGAAGGGAGTTGATAAAAAACATCTACTCTATTTTGTTGGAATGCAATACTATCATCACTGTTTGGGTCGAGGAAAATAATAGTTGAAGGATTTTAAAAGAAGAAAGGTTAACTGACAGGTTTCGATTCTTCCTACTGCCTTTTAGTTGCATTGATCGTTATCATTTAATTTGTACTTGATTCTTGACTGTATCTCTACACACAAAAATGAACCAATATCAAACTATTCATCTGAGGTTCTACAGAAATATATAATTATCAATTCTTGTTGGCAAAGAAAAGTGTAATATTCATGATGGAATTTTTTCTACTGGTTTGGGTCCTAATAGGTGGGGGGGGGGGGTTCCTATCATGATTATTTCATCTCTTATAATTGAACTAATGATATGACTCTACAGCCCATGTGAGGTTTATTCAGTGATCAAGTTCCTTGTTTTGCATTGAGAACTCGCAACCTTAACCCATAATCACAGGTTGTGAATTCCTGGATTTGAAGTGATTTAAGTTAAAATGCCACAATAACACTCTCAAATAACAAAGGAGTAGGAAGCTGCCTCTAATTTCAGCCACTAGGTGAAATAATTGGAAGTAATAGTTTTCCAAGTATTAGCTCCCATCAAGAAATACTCCCAAAGGTACCGCACAAAGAAGAGGGGTCTCAGAAAAACCGTATTACATGAAAACGCGTGCAAGGTTGTTCAAGGTCCTTCAGCATTATGGAACGGTGGATGAAATGTAAGATATGACTGTATGCTCCTAAGTCCAAAGGGCGGAAATGGTGCCTAACACAATCCTCATCAGCAGGAATGTCAAACCCCAGTTTTTAAAGTGGAAAATGACGGCTTTTGTCTTTTGGAGCTGAAATGGGGTTTGTTGGTGAGACTGTACTCGGTGGTAGTGATGAATACTGCGAGATCCAAGAAGAATGTAAAAGAAAAAAGCAGAATGCTGATTGTGATTGTGGTCCTTTATAAAAGTATCAAACCCAGTACCTCTGGTTTGACTCAGAACCTGTTCATATCCTTTGCTGGAATATTGTCGCACTACCACCTTTGTAGTGGTAGTAACCATCCGATCACGCAATGAAAGAAATTAGTGAGATTAAGAGAAAGAAGAGAGGAATGAGAAAATTCAGGAGTGAAGCAGAGCTTGTGAAAAGGTAGAGCAGCATTCCAAGCTCATGAAGAAGTGTAAATCTTAATGATGCTTATATTGAGAAATTAGCACATCTTGATTCAAACCTTGTAAATGTGATTGAAATATATTCATTCTTCAATTTTTATCAACAGCAATGATCTTGTTTTCTGGTCAAACCTAGTTCCCAAGTCTCAGTGATATGCAAGCATTTCCTCACGCACTTCACATAAATATCAAAAGTGATTATACCTGAACTCTCCATAGTGATTATACCTGAACTCTCTGACAATCAATAATAGGAGTTACATCTGCCGTGCACTGATATTATATTTGATATTTATATCAAAATGTATATTTAATATTTATACTAGAATGAGCACTGGAAGGAACAGTAATACTTACTTCAGGCCAAAGTGGATGACTAGTTAAGCTTTGCTTAGATGCAGGAGGTTCACACATAGACGACTGTTCCAAGCGTTCTCTCAAAGCAGCCTCCTCCTCTATTCTATCTAATCCAGTTTCCACAGCATCATAAAATTCATCTTCACCAAGCACACTGTGAGGTCCCTCCTAAACAAATATGGTATAATGAAATTAACAAGATGACAACTGCTTGAATTGAAATAGAGAAGTGTCAAAACATTTACTCGCTTTTGAGAGTAGCTAAGGGTACGAGAAGTATTGATTGTACTTTGGCGAGGACAACCTATTCTTATTTTGGAACAACTAACGAGAGTTATAGCCGACCATCCCTCAATAATTTTCTATGAACCTTTTATGCGTGATGAATGAATCATACAGCTGGAACTAACTAATTGGTTTCCATGAAATTCACAGCTTTAATAATAATAAGGGCCGCATTCTTAACAATCCCCGTAACATTCCGACTGATGCACATAATACACCACCAGTAGACATTTTCACGTTTTGGACTGTGGCACAAACCTCTTTAACCAACCACAAACTTGGAAAAATTCATTCGAAGTGGTGGGTTATTCAAAAACATCCTATACATATTTTTTTAAAATTTTGTATCTGAGAGAAGTATTTAACCAAAATAGTAATGAGAGCTTCACAAACCTGAAAGAGCCCTTCAAACGTGATCAAACAGAAAAAAAATAATTTGAAATGAATCATAATTTGAATTTGAATCTAACACACGCTTTCAAGTACTATAAGGTATGGATAAGACATAAGAGTGAGTAGAAACATTCTGGCTCATTGACTGAGGTTAAAACTGTAACAAAGAGAATGTTACGTATGCTACAACCAGTATTTTGAAATGCACGGTATAATAGGCATACGATCGAGGCAAGAGGTTTCGATGAAAACTAATAATACACAGGAACTACACGCAACTGCATCTTCAAAAATAGCGTACTCTATTCAACACACGGTTAGAGAAACTGTTGTGCAAAACAAAATAGTATAGATAGCTAGAAATACTGATAGACTCCAACAGTTTTATCAGTATGTTTGGCGTTTATATGGGGAAATTAGCATCCTTTAAAGAAAATCAGTTTCCTTTGATAAATCTTGGCTTTAATCTCTACTCAATAGAAAAGTAGAGAAATAACTATGAGGAATGAAATGTGGGTATCAACTAGTTAAGGATAATCTATAAATTTGGATTTAAGTCATTTTAAGGTTGTAAAAAACTATTCTTCTTTTTTCAGGCCTTTATTCAGAGCATTTTCAATTATGTTTGTGGTGAGCAAAAGCTAGGTATCAATTTATGAAAGTTATGTTTCAAGTTTAATCCAAAACGCTGCAGTTATTTTCTAGAGAAATGCAACAACAGATACTCGTACATATTAGAGCCATCCCTCCCCCCCCCCCCCCTCGCCACACCTTGAAAATAAAATGTCTTAAAATCTGATTTTCAAGTGAAAAAAAAAAGGAACAAATAAAAGGAATGAGCCCATTCATTGTTTTTCATTACACTTGAAAATTAAGAATTCATTATTAGTTCAATTTTAATAAACCATTCAGAAGGTATAACACCGTTCAAATTTTTTGGAGTTTAGAATAGCTCCCTTACCTCTTGATCAGGACCCCCTGGTGACGAAGGCTCTCTGGCAAGATAAGATTTCTCGAGACGAGACACTCTCTGATTCTCACGCTCCAACTTCTTATGCCACATTTCTTCTCTCTGACAAACAGCATCAATACACTGAGCAAGACCAGTTAGAACAGCACCTGAAGTGGCTTTAAAAGTCATGGCCTCACCTTTAAAGTCCACAGCAGCCAATTTTCCATTTGCAACAGCTTCCTCTGAAACATGGATATTCATTAACACTCACAATTGACAAAAATGTGGGCAGAAATAAATAAAAGTTTGAGAACAAGGTCAGGTGCCATGCTTAGTGAACCAAAAGTAATGACTACCTCACTTACACTCAATTGTTCTTAGTTTTAACATTCATGAGCCTCTTTTCAATAAGGCAATAATGTCTTCACCTGATTTCCCAAAGTCCGGAAATTAGTTAAATCACTTGCAACATTCTCAACCACACAAGACTCATTGCATTTTAAAATTGTACTCACCAAATGAACACTAACAGCACCGGTAACACAAAAACATGACTGTTGATCAGTATGAAATCTGTCTACAAAGCAGAAGACTCATTGGCAGAGTAGGCCAATGCCCTATACAGCAACACTACAGATACTTGTCTCAAGGAGCCCATTAAAGCTGCTGATTCATATTACCGTCTCAGCAGCAATACTATCATACGCCACATTTCCCATAGATTTCAGTGACATTATGTAATGCCATATTATAGAACCTCTTTCCTACATACGGCTATTAACAAATCTGAAATATACCAACTTTCATGAATTTGAAGACGATTAGATACCAGAAACTAGCCCGTATAAAACTAAGCTCCAAGAGGTATACAAAAGGGAGACCAATGTGCTCATCAAGCTGAAATTTATCCAGGACAATCTAGAAACTGACACGTTTACTATCTAATCACAGTAAATTTTATCTGATTATGTAGAATAGTTTTAGAGTATTGATGTATAATCAAAAACACAAAAATGCAGACAGGAGAGACACTGAAATTCAAAAATTTCGTCTGAGAACCACCCTTAACTATCCCAGCGAATGTCATCAAAATGTGGCAGATGGTTGCAGAGTTTTGCACGAGGATTGAGATACCCAATGAAGTGTACAGTAAAGAGAGCAATGTGCACGGGTATTTAGATGTTGAAGCACTTTACTACGTAACTAGAAGCGACTACGATTAATAAATTGTGATTTTAATGAAATTCATTCAAGAGTTGTCCTCACAAAGGTGAAACGCGAATGAAACGTGAGCAGAGCAGTTTGAAATACATTATAAATCACCGAGTCTTACACCAATGATTCCTTATCACTAGATTAACACGAAGAACATCCATGAAATACAGAACTTCAGAGATGATTCTTGGAAGACCAACCTCAAAACATATCGATTGGCTCCTGCAATTGGATTTTGACCAATGATTTAGATGTTAAAGACAGCATTGAAGGAGAGCTTCGAGGAGTCCGAAAGACATTGGCATAGATGCATTATATCCAAGGGAATTACTTTGAAGGAGGAAAAATGGATACTAATGAATAAATACATAAATAATTTTTGAAAAACTGAAAAATTTGCTACCCTTTTTGAACTGACCTAGTGTAGCCTTTATTGAGAACATACTTTCCATAATGATATAATTTCACATCACAGATCATTTTCGTATCACAGTAACCTCATAACATTACTTTACTAGCATGAACATGTCTGTGCGTAATGTCTGTGATAGTATGGAGTTTACAATTGTAAGTAGTAAGAGAAAAAAACGGAGCACTATGAGAGCCTGTATTGGTAAAACACGATAAAAAGTTGGCTGCTTGATCTGACTCCAGTACATCAAAAATAGCAAATGGCATAACCTTCTATGCATTAATACCAGAGTGGCTCTATCAAAATAAGCTTTATAAATCATTCAACTTGAATAAATCTTTGCACTGAAAACTCATGACATTACTAAACATTAATTGGAATGAAAAATAAACGAAATAATTGTGTTCTGCTTTTTGAGTATAAAATGAGCTATACATACGATGTACTAATTGTATTTTTGAGTTTGCACTAATAAAGAAAGATCAACACTAAAACTCTTCTATATGGTCTTACAAAAAAGGAATAAATTCCCTCAAAATGAGCAAATACAACCAGAGTAATAATTCAATGAGAAGTAACTTACCAATATCATCCTTCATTGATATTTCAACGCAGCTATCAAAATATCTTTGTAGTGTGTCCATCTGATTGCAAAGAATATCGCGGTATGTTTCCATTTCCGCCAGCTTCTCTTTCAGACCTTAACAAATAGATGAATTTGTATAAACATAATATAACTTGCAACTTCCACAATGAACCGCAGCAACATTTTGGAATACCACAGGGCCTCGTTTCATTGTACACAGAAGTGATTAATTTCCTTATTCGCGTTTTGCTAGGAATGAAGGTAATGTGCGAAATTACACTCCAAACAGATTAAACACTTTCAAATTATAGACCTAGACAATAATGAAATAGCCTGAAAAGTGCTGTGAGGCCATGTGGGTGTGTACCAGCCAGCTTACAGGGCTAAGCCCATGGGGGAAAGGAATGTGAACACGCACTACTTATGGAGCCAGGCTACTAGGATCAGGAGTCTGAAATGTATCGTAGTGAGCTGTGAAACTAGATGATTCACAGTCTCATTGAAATTTAATGTGTATGTACTAATCATACCTTCTCTAGGGAGGAAAATGGTCTAACAATTGAAATTATCTTTTCCATATTTTTGCTCGAACAAAATGATGTTGAAGCATACACACCTGCAAAAGAGCTCTCTTCCACGACCCATAATTCACTTTACACTTGGAAACATTTCAAAAGAACTCCCAACAGCAACTAGGGCATGACCAACTACACCGACCTTAGCACCTAAGAGTAATTTTTGTTCAACTTACCTCGCCCTTTTTTGAAACTTGAAATGGAAGTTGCCGACAAATTATTAGATGCAAGGGACACAGCACTACCATGTCTTCTCAGACTGCATTCACTACCGTAACCGGACTCAGCCTGATGGAAGAAATAGGCAAATACATGATAATTAGTAGTGTTTTTTTTAAACAGCTTCCACAATGACATAGTTCAAGAACAAAGTACAATACGTTTGAGGCACAACCTTCTCAACATTGACTCTTTCCTTCCTTTGCTGAGTTCTTTATCGACTTGTCACATCCACACAATCAGTAGAATTGCCACAACTGGATACCACTTGGCTCCAGTAAGGATCAACAAGACAACTGTGATTGTGCTTAGTCTACTAATGAACACAGTGTTAGTCATTCTGTTTCACGTTTAAGTCAGAAGGAGACTCCCCAAAATGTTAACCTTCATGATAACTATCGAATTCAACTATTTCAAGGTCATACAAAGGGGCAGGGTTGATTAAGGTTGATTGGTACCATTAATGATACCATTAGATTGGAGAAGAATGTTGCGCAACTTAAACAACCAATTTCTCAATACAGTTCAAGGTGCCAATCCTTCTTCAAGAACTCTCTCTTCAAGAACATCAATGAATATTTAGGTTAGCTATATTAATTCTTGTCTCCGTTATTACGCCAATAAGATAGAGTACGGAGATAGATCCTAAAGCAGCTTTTACAATAATGATTCAAATTGTCACGGATTCAAGTTGGCAGTCGAGACCCACTTCTGGATTTTGGTCCCTAACAAGCGCTCTGGCTCCAGTTTGATCACTGCACTCCCCCTCAATCCTTCCTCTTCAAACCTGATAGGGCCATTTTGACCAAAACAGCACTAACCGTGATATATTTGATGAAGGCTAGATAAATCAAGGTTCAACTATTTCATTCCCACCAGGCAAAACGGATAACTGTGGAATGCAGTTAGATAGCTGGGATTTGAAGCCACATTAAGAAGGCAGTAGACTAATGAGGTTACAGAGAAGTAAGGTAATGGACGTCTGTTCAACATCCCTCAACAGTCCAGATTTGACTAAATTCATGGCTGCATTAACCTTTGCTAAAGGTGAAGTTGGTAAGGAGCATGGAGTGCAAGTACGCGTACTCAAATTGCATTAGCAGCAAGAAAAAGCCAAATCAGACCAGGAGAATGCCTGGGTTGGACTGGAAAAATTGAAAGTGGTACAAGAAAATGAGGGCTGAGATAGAAAAAAATAAAAACTGAAATTGTGAGGTTACAACTTTTACATGCTCAAGCTCAAAGGAAGAAGAATGATTATATTTAATAATACACTGAAGTTTGTCTAAGTGTGTTATTATTCAACATGTCCTACCTATCTGCTTTTAAATCCACCTAGTTGAGCCATTCGCGTGTGACTTTTCTAACACGGCAATATGGCGTCCCAAGTTTTTTTTGTTTTTTTTTTTTTTTTCAAAAACAGCTCAAGCAATAAATTTTACACGAACAACAATTTGTTTTCGATGAACGTAGTGCTTTTGTTCACAGCAGAATTAACTTTCATACATCTTAAAATCATAAGAACATTCTCATATTTATCTGGGGCGCTGAGTGAGATGACGATAACTTTATATATTAGATTATCATCATAGTCGAAAATCAACTGCAATAACTGCGCACATGTAGAGAGCACCTTTGTTTATTATTATCATCATCACTCCAATACATGTAAATTATACACAATAATAGAAGAGAATAATCAACAGATCATGGTAATGGAGAACAGATATGAGGATATGATAAGGAAAGACAAGAGCTACAAGAATTTGGGAATGACTGAAGTGTATGTAAATTCATCCCAAAACTGCTCTCAGACCAACAAAAAAAATATCTGGTGCGTAGCAACACACAACTTTCCGCCACCCCCGTAAGTTCGAACACCACCTACATAGGCGGGCGCTATATCTTCGTTCAACGCATTTTTACAGGAACATTTATTGAGATCAAAATGTAGGGACTAGTTAGCTGAGAGTACTCCGTAAGTTTGATCGAAATCGTTAGAGCCGTTTTTGAGAAAATTGGAATACCGATAAATTAATATTTGACAAATCTCCTTTTCTGAGTCAACATGGCTTATATCTCCGTTCAACATATATATACAGAAATAATTATGCAGAACGAAATGTCGGTATGGGTGACTAAAATTATTTATCTTTGTTCAATGGACTGTCAGAGGAACATTTATTGAGAACAATATGTAAGTATTAACTATTCGAAAACATCTCTCAAGTTTGGTGATAAGCCGTTTGCCAAACAGTGAAAAAAAACTATTTTTGCTTCATGGGCCTATAACTCCGCTCACCGTATTTTCATGGAGTTATGTATGGAGAAGAAAAGTTAGGTATTGATTAGTAGAAGATAAGCTGAAAGTTTAATCAAAATCGTTAGAGCCGTTTTCGAGAAAAGGGCGAAAAACCCTAGTTTTTGGTACATTTTCGTCCCCCGCCCCCCTTCCCATCGGCCGAAATCGTCCATAACCTTATTTTGGTGTCTACAAAAAATAACGAACAAAACAAATAAAGAACCAGCTCAATCGGATCAGTCGTTCTCTTGCAAATCGAACTACAGACACACACACACACACGGACCACGCGCCAAAATTAGGTTTTTTAGACTCAGTAGGGTCTGAAACGTAAAGATCTGAAGAAAACCCACTTTTTTTTTTTGGGCCGATTACTATACTTTCCTTCCCTTCGGGTAGCGGAAAGTAATAACCTTCTATTAGAAATCTCTCAGGACAATCTGTAACCAATCAACAGTGATGAAAACATACTTAAAATGGTTATCCTGTAACAAAGAAACAATCTTCGCAGTGGAAACTTTCATCCGAGCCTAGACCGAAATAAAGCTCGTCAAAGTCTAAGCTTTTTTTAAATTTATTCTGAGAGCATTATGCATTACAAATGTGCTCCTAAAGGCTAAATGATCAAGAAAGAGTACTATGTTAAAGAAAGTCTAAAAAGATTGTGTGATGCATTCAGGAGAAAACGACCACAATTTTAGTGACTGGCTTCTTCATCACGACGACGCTCCAGCACGCACATCGAACCTTGTGTAGCAGTATTTATTGAAACAATGTTACGCAGCTCCAACAGCGACCATAGAGTCCAGATATAGCTTCGTTCGGAAACATCGTTGTGAGTGTCTTGTTCAATGTAATGTTGACTACTTTGAAGCTACGACTCAGATGACTAAGAATAAATCTAGCACTGAGAAATCATGGTAGGTCGGATACTTTCGGAGCAGAACTTGTATGACTGGCACTTTGACTACAGATTAGTACTCAAGTCATGAATGAGGGGTGGATAGATAAAACTGAGTGACAAGGTCGTTTCGATTGGTGATGTAAAATGGAGGGGCTGATGTTAACGCCAAAGCGTTTCGTTTATTTTATCTTTTCAAATCTGTCTTGTTTACGTAACAAGCCTCGGTCGACGTTGTTGTGTGTAAGTGTTTGTATGTGTTTTGTGCGCGATAAGCAACCAATCTCCAGACGCTTCAGGTAGAAGGCACCCAGTGACTCAGATTATAGCCATTATTGTTCTCTGCGTAGTCATCAGCATCTCTCGAATTTTAAATGTGAAAACCCAAACTGCTGGCCATCAGCATCCCCTGGATTTTTGTGAGGATCGTGTACGAGTCATCAGCATCCCAAATCCACGACTCAACTGGATCTCCATCTACATCACTCTTCTAAATTTCACTGTAAGTACGAGCATGAGTAAAGCCCCCATTCATCTGAAATGGATCCGCAGTCGAGCCTTCAACTTGGAGCAAACTTTGGTGAAAATGATTTACTTTTGCAGCTTCGAGTGGCGCATCTGGCAGCACCATTCCATACTGCTTCTTGTCTTCTGGCTTCAGACCAAGTTTTGGCTTCATCCGGTAAATCGTCAAAAGCGCACATACGCATGCTCCCCACGTCACGTCAAAACGATCAGAAATTTAATTTAGTTTAATCATAAAAGCCAAACACCAACCATATAACCAAACGTTCTATTTGTAAGTCACCTGAGTGTATACACAACGGTACACTTGTCATCTTTTGCTGGGTTATGAGTCTACTAACAGATATAACTGTCTCACTAAGTTTTACACAGGAGTTTGTACAACTGTTATTATGAGCAATAATTTTATAATAGAAAGTAACGGAGTAGTAATTGAAGGTGATTGAACTTGCAAATTTAACAGAGTTGGAACAGTTGAGGGAAAATGGGATTGCCTAAGCACCCAGTAAGTTATTTGTGGCCTGAAATCTGACATTGACGGTGAATACTATTTTTATTTTCATTAATTTGGCGGTTTCGCTGTTTAAATTAATTTTGAGCTACATTTCAATAGCCATTTGCATTATTATTCCTTAATTTAATGCCTTGTCATAGTTTACATTACCAACCTGCCTCATTTCATCAGTTACCCACGCATTCTTTGTTAACATTTACTTTTAGTTAGCTCTCTTGTTTACTAACGGCCTACCGTCACGGCAAAAATAAGAGAAGATAACAGGGATTAGCTGTTAGTAAAGACAAGGGAACAATGCCTGAAGTTATGGACAATGTCATAAGGCCAATTTCCCTATTTCTAAAGTTGTTGTTGTGCAGAACGATCACCTAAATTAAACATTTTTCTAGATTTTCAAGTCATTTTTCCTACTCATCCTATTCCTCTTCCATTTTCCACTTGTCAATGGATGCGTTGCTAGGACTAATATTTTTGGGTTTGACAAATGCACCTTACCTACTCTTTATTTCGAGAGGCATTTCTCACAGGGTGCTTGGGGAGGAAAAAATATAGCCTCTGTATCCTACGCCACCCCTACAATAGCCACTGTGCTCGAAGCGCTTAGGGAAGGCCAAGAGAACCTAAAAACCTACGCAGCTGCAGGCAGTTGAGAAAAAAAATTGAATCGTATTAAAACCAAAAAAATGAAACAAACGAACTATTAAATAAATAAACCAAAAATAAACGAATAATGAAAAGTTCAATCGAAGATAACAGATATTTTGCTAACGGAAATAGTTGAGACGGAGCGAAACAGTCATTCGTAGAGATGAAGACAAAAACAAGGCAATCGGACGATAAAGAGACAAATTGTAGTGCCAATGGTTATATACAAAACACGAGCGCTTCCTAGAGGAAGCAAACAAAAAGAGTCGGGGAGGCTTCCAATCCGTCGCGAGTTGAGCGGGCAGTGATTGAGTTTGGTGAGACAGGAGGGAGAGAGGGAGTACTAACGATGAAACGTTAACTTCCGCTATAGTTCCCGCGTTGTACTGCGTTTCGTTAATTTCTTTAACCATTTTTTGCCCATAACAACCATGGGCTTCGTCTGATCGGATTGCCGAGATGGCGGGCACAACTAGATACCAAATGGGATTTTTGTGCGAAAGAACGAATTTTTTAAACCACGTTAAAGGCACAAAACAGCCCGGACGGCACACGGGGGACGGCGGACGGACATTGTAAATTTGGAATCTCCAAGTCTTGAAACGTAAAGTATCAAATTTTGAAGGGGGTTGTAAATAATTTTTCGTGACCGAAAACATAGGGTTATTATTCAGAAAATAATAAACCAACAGTCACGATTTTAATGATGATCAACAATAAAACTGTGATAAACGCCTTGCGTGCATCAAAGAGATAAGGTGAAGAATCAGAGAATAACCAAAGGGTGCACACAAAAACGTGTTTGCCAGTAGATGGCACTACGAACATGAGATCAGACTCACCAATGTCAGTAACTGTTCAGCCTCACTCTGAAACTCCTCCAATGATTACCTTAGGACAATAGCTTTCAGATGTATATAAATTATTCCAGCGCCTTTCCACCCTTTCAGAATAACAAAGTGGTACTTCAGACACGAATACATTAGGTGTGATGTGTCACACAATAACCCTAACCCCCCTTATTTGGAAATTTAGTGAATTATCACCCTATTACTGGGCTATATTTCACAGTAAGTTCAATGAAGTTAATTTTAGGTGTTTACCTACAGAACTTAAAGGCAAAGCTGTTAATGATCGTAGTACCATTCTCTGTTGTGTGTTTACATTTCTGTTGGGTCTGTCTTCCGTGTGCTAGTGGAATAACTATGGAGAACAAAGTGTGGATACTGATAGGTAAAGGGCGACTTGCTAGTTTGATAAACAGGTATAGAATAGGGAAATGCAATAACTATGAAACAGCGTATTCTACTTTCCTCAAATCAAAGAGTAAGGACAGTATTTCTAATAACTAAAAAGTGAGCTGAGACATTGAAGTTTTGATTCCCCAAATACAAAATCTGTAGAAAAATTATTACAAATTTTGAAATTTCCACAGGTTACATACATTTGATTTTCAATTTCTTTATGTGATACGTCTGGTGGTTACTCATTTCCCTCACTATTGCTGGCAAGGTTGAACAGTGTTGAATGTTTGTGGCTTTTTGACAGCAATTATGGTTAGAGGCGTTTTGAATCGTCTTCAATTTACTGAACCTACTTTTAACCAATGCCACATTTATCATTGATATAAAATCTTCTCATAAGCCTAAGAAGATGAGAACTACAAAAGAGCATACTGCACATCAACAACAGCAAAAAACAATGAACTGAAGAAAATAACGTTGGCCAATTGTTTAATCAGCATTAGAAAAATTGCCAATCACCTAAACATATCGGTTGGCTCGTGCCATTCAATTTCTACCGAAGAAGAGGGAAAAGCCTGTGCTGACACATTGTTGCTTGTTTGTGAATTTTGTACTAGACCCTACTGCTGTACCTACTGTATTCCCCAAACCAGGACCCCTGATTTTTCCCTCCTCCTAAAACTGAAGAGGCTCGTGAAAAGACAGCCCTGCGAAGGAGAAGCTGAATAAGACTATAAGAAGGATAAGTGGATCGAGGGTTGTGGAAAACGTTGGCATAAATGTAATATATCTGACACAAATTCCATTGAATGAAAAAAACGGATATTGACGGGATAAATGAATACTTTAAAAAAAAGGTAATTCCCTATACTTTTAGAATAGACCTCATAACCACAAAAATCTAACTTTATTCAGATTTTACACACCTCAAGTGATGTTAATCAAACTCAAATTGCTACACATTTATATTCCACAGGCAACTCACTGGATGGATATGGCAGCTGATATGTACAAGACAAACAATCTTATTTTTCATCTTCAAGTTTTCCACAGAAAATGAATGAGATCTTGTGATCAGTCAAAAATGTCATTTGTGCATTTTTAATAGATTGTCTCCAATTTACAAATTTTGGTTTCAAGTCATATTTTAAAGGTTTCCGGCTGTTTAAAGGTTTATGGTTAACTGCTTACATCACGAATGTCTAATAAATGTTGAGTAAATTATTTGGCGAATGTGGATTCCTCTGAACAGAAATTACACACAAGCGCATCACTAGTAATTCGATTTCATGAACAAGCCAACTGTTCAAAACAACGTATGTCAGAAAGTACGTTGACAGATCGAACATTTGAAAATGACTAATACAATGTTGAGGAATTAAGTATGAAGAAAGTAAAGTTAGAAATCGAAAAACAAACCAATAATTACAAATTAGTGAAATATTCTGTGATTAGGTTGGCTTGTATGTGTTATAAAATGAAAGACTACCAGTATCAGATTGCCAGAAGTAGATGCAATTATCAGTCATCAATTGAGGGACCTCTGCCAAGGCGCTAAGAAGAGCAGCTTCAGGAGAGCTGGTGCGTTCCTGAATGGATACCAGAGCGCAAGGGATTTACAAGGAAAACCATGGACTAGAATCGTACTTGCTAATCACAGTGATGACTAAAGAAATTTATAAATGTGGAAAAGACTGAATGAAGAGCTCGATAGTAGTGGGGGAACTAGACTTCTCCAGGATCACTGGCACCACAAAAAGGAATGAGCGAAGTACCGAACGTGCAATAAGTTTGAATAAACACCAAGTAGAAAATTGATAGGTTTACACTAAGCTGAAGGGAAATTTCTAAATGAACCTGCCCCACTATTGAAACACAATGCTCGTCGACAGAAATAGAAACAGAACCAGAATGAACTGACACATGTTCTGCAAGCTAAAGATGAATCCCTTAAACCCTTGGGGAGAAACGGAGCCATTTCGGCCACGACTTCAGTCATGTATGCCTCGGTAGGACAAAACAGGACTCACAGGCAGAACAGCAGATAGTTATAACACTGAAACTAAGTACCGTGCACGAGCACGAAAAATAGTAACTAACTGTTTGCAGTCGTCCTCAAAAATTTTCTTGAGCCCACCAACTGTTGTTTTGAAAAACGGCACCTACGAGCGTTTTATCTTCCCGATTTTATCAATAAGCCTTTTCGCTATCATTGCCATCTTAAACCGATCCGACCTGACGCTAAGGATTTAAAAGATAACGCTCAATCTGTTTTGAGTGGTTCCGTAAATACTCTTTAAATAAGTCAATCGCGCGATTCAACATGAATGTGAACAAATCTTTGAGCGACGTAAAAACTCAATTCAGACCGGTGGGAGCTGGAAACAGTTCATTCAAGATGTAACTCACCGATAGAGAACGTAGAAACGATTCACTTCTGAAAAGTGATGGTAAGACGGGAGTTGGGACGAAACAAAAAGTGTCAACCTGAAGTGGGAAAGTAACGGAATTGAACGTAACTCTGACTGAATGACAATTTGAAAACGGTGACTCACTTTGAAGGCTTCGAGCGCCTCGACCCACCGCTGCTTCTCTTCCGGCGACTCAGCTCTCAAATACCAAACGCAGTCGTTGACGGAGACGTCGAATCGGCACTCGTCGAATTCGTGAGGCTGTGGAAGCCGAAAACGAATGAAAACACAAACGACGTCAACGTCAAAGTTCAAAACGACCACATTGAAAATAAACAGGGAAAAGGCGGTATATAAGTTTAGATTTGTGGTACCTTGATAGTCGCTTTGAAGAGGCTTATAGCGCCACGACAACCGAAACCTCGTTCCTCTGCGGATTTGTAATAGGACAAATTGCCATCTTTGAGAGCGATGAATCTCCTCTGCCAGCCGTGAATATAATTGGTCCACTTGCTCAGAACACCTTGGAGTTCGGGAGCCTGGCATCCGTTGTCCGAGTCTTCGTCCTCCTCGCTCACGGCATCGAACCCTTCCTGCATAATATTGTCAACCGACCTCCGCTCTCTACAGTGGAAATAATCGCGAGGGATAGAAAATCAACAGAGGTCCGAGTTATCGCGACTTTACTTATCGCCGTCTTTTCATCCGCCTAATCGACAAGTTCCAAGATAACAATGTCAGAGACAACACTACGGAAACAAACACAACAGCCACTCACTACGATCCAACTAATAAAACCTGAATCTCGAGGGCAGCTACTTGTCTCCGAACGGTGTTCCGTCAACGTTGCACACCGCCAGCAATTTCAACCTTTTTCTTCTTCTTTAGTGTCTTCTACCGTCAACTCAGTAGGTTCGTTTTCAGTATATCCTTTTGGCGTGTACTAAACTGTGAAATGGCAAATTTAATAGTAAACACAAACCAAGTCATTCGGGAAGAAATTGTGAAAACCCATTTCATGTAACAAAGCAAAGTTATTAGAGTAACGTATTTTCATTTGGAGACTAGCTTTTCCAGTTAATAACAGTTATCCGAAAAGTAGTATATTTTCGTGAACTTGAGTTGCAAAGTTAGATGGATTTTGATGGTTAGGACGTGGCCAGTGTAGCAAGTTATGCACGTGTTACTAAAGACGACCTACCCCTCAAAAACAATATAATATTTTGTGAAAATATACAATTTTCTACTAACTAGATTTTGTTATCTGACACAGATAATAATGACCATAAATTATTTGACCCAATGCACCCTTTCGACATAACTTGTTCTTTTGAAAGTCGTAGAAGCTGTAATGAATTTGATGTTTTGATGACAAACGATTTTTCATAACTGGTATTATCAATTTAACTGTGGTTTCAAAACAGGCTACTGGGAAAAACAACGTGAATTACGCAAATACAGAAAAGAAAGAGTCGCTGAAGCTGAATCGCAACAAACAAAACAATCTGCAAGTTTCTCCTGCTGTTCTTCTATTAAACACTTATCATGATGTGGCGAATTAAACTAGCACAAATCGACATTGACAACAATTGAATTTCATTACGCTAAATGCTGTTAAGCTAATCAAAACTTACCTCGGTCCTGAGTGCAACCATTGTTTTTTAATCTCTCCAGTATGTAATCTAACACACACATGTGACTCACTCAGTTCATGAGAGTCTTTTAAAACTCATATACGTCAATATTCCATTGCAAGAAACTGGTAGCGCTCAACTTTCTTGAATTTATTGAGTTGCTTCTACTTAGTTTTAATCATTATCGTTTGAAAATGTTGTGTAAAAATAAGCCAATTGAAACATGGAGTGTGTGTGTGTAGACATGTGTGACTCGTATATATCCCTTTACCGATGATATGATTCCTGATAGAGGGTTAAGGTACACTTACTGAAACACACATGTTGTGGGAGGTTGAATGAAATCAGCTCAAAATTGATAATCAACTTGCACATTCAATGTTTGACAGTCCCTTGAGTTATTCGGATGTCCTCCATTACATTCAAACATTAAAAAAGCATAATGGTGGTATGTTCGACAAAGTATTTCTATTTCTGTTATATGGAGAGACGGGAGGCCACCTGATTTGACTGGTGTATGAATATAGGTATGAGTGGCCTCCACATAGTAAACCATCATGTCAAGTCAGACAAAACGTCTCATGTCGCAGACTCCACAAAAACCAACCGACTCAGCTTTGGACGAACGCATGTTTGCCAAAGAATCCCATATAGTGGTGGTCAAGTAAAGCCTCGAAAACATTACAAGAAGACTAGTTTCCTGGGTAGCTGCACTGCAAGGCAGGACCTTGCTGAAATCATCCCATTTAACCCAAAATGCGCAAAGCATGCACATCCTCTCTTTCCTTTGCACTGTGACCTCGAAGTGACTGCACCAGTCATTCGAAAAATGTCGTCAACAAAACATTCTAGATGGCAGTCGTGATTTTTATGGGGTAGAACAGCGGTCATTGTCATCAAATACAAGATCAAGAAGCGGAAGAAGAAACCTCCGCGTTACCTTCCACTTCGAGTCATTCCTGCGAGCTGTATTTGTCCCCTGTCGAGTTTATGTCAAATTTTATGTTTTCGTCAGTTTTTCTCATTTGACAGGCTGAGGAGGTTCGCATACCTTCATAATTGTAAGTGACTCGACAACACACGGTTTCTTCAATTGTAGAGGCATTTGCTAGAGGTACTTGAATTTCATTTGTTGACAGTAGTGTGTTGTTACCGGAGAAATGGTGATGGGGTTTCCGGATGATAATTAGAACGTGTTTGCTAAAGAGTTCAAAATCGTTATTCCAAACGACAGTTTTGGGTGCATGTTCGTGTGTCCAGTATGTTAACATGTGTCAAACAATGAAATTCGTTTATCCAACATTTGGTGACATATCGATGTTTCTTCTACGTTGATGGTTTTTGCTACTTAAATCAAAGAGCTGGTTGGGGCCGCCGTCTTTGATCAAAGCCTCTAACATCACGGCCCTGGCACTTCGTTTTCCTAAAGAGATACTCTACTCCTCAGGAATTCAGTACAGCGGCAATATACTGCGCAATTACAATAACCAGTGTGTTGTTTTCCCCCCTATAATTGACTCCATTCTGGCATCGCCTCTGCGGAATAACTTCAGGGAGGAGCTATATCGCCTACCTGTAAGGGTTTTCACCTCTGTCCAGGATGAACCGATGGCTACTACTCATCCAGCTCACCCTCCTGCATCCTTTTCTGAAGGACGGTTTAGACGAAAGCATCTACAGCCACTTAGCTCTCTTCACTCTCGAGCATCTTGTCGACGACTGTGAATGGCTGGAGCTATCCCTTCCACGCTGCAGCGGGGCCTGGCCCACAAGTGACAGTAGAAAATTGTATATTCCGCGCTGTCCACAGTGTGCCGAAGAGGGAGCAATGGGCAGAAAACGTGTAAGGGACTCTTGGATCGAGAGAATAGAACTTGAAGATGGATTCCAAGAGACAGACTTTCCTATAAGAATACAATCTGCAGTCACTAACACACGTGTGTACGAATCTTGATGCAATGAAACTCAACTAGGGGTTGATTCTTGGCCAACTGTGGCATATAAGAGAACATTGTCTGCTGCTTGAATGTTTTTGAAGAACAATCAAGGGGAAGTGCAGGTCTGGAGATTCACTCCCTGGATTGCAAAATGAATTTACCATTGCTCGTATGAGTGCAAGTATGTGCATTCTAGCTTTAGCTTTTGGCTGTAATATTTTTAAATTAAATAATTGATAAGGAGAAAGACATGGGACTTTGATTTAGCATTGATCTATACTGACGATGAAGCAGTTATAATGAATGCCCTAAGAAACAGTGTGGTCAGAAGTCCTCTCATAAATAACATTTTGTTCAATGCTCAGGAGTGTGGACTTCAAAACATACATTGTGAGGTGCTTAACATGATATGCTGCGATGAACCAGAGCCATTTTCACTGATCATAACAGCAACTATTTTTTTACAATTCTATTTGGGACCATTATTTTATATAACGTGCTGTATCGACAGTGGGTGAGAGTGTACTAAACCACAGAATCATGTAGAACATTGTAAACAACCTCAAAAACATGGTAGGTAAATAGTTATTGATCGATAAGATTAAGTCTTATTGATTGTCAGGGAAGTTGCAGAAAATGTATTGAGGGCAGCTTAGTCGCCTCATCATTGGGGGTGGAGACAATGCAGCTGCGAGAGGGTTGATATGATCTCAATTACTGGGGATGGAAGTACTGGTGTGTTTAAAGATCAGTTCAGTGGGAGTGAGTATCGTAAATTGTGTTGCTTCCGACATTGGGTGTAGTATAGTGTGTAGTATAACATTGGAGTATGGAATTTTGCTTGTTGCTCTGTTTGGCGGTATTCCAACTTAGAACATGTTCCCCACAAGGAAAGGGCAAAGGTTCATGTGGAACAGATAAGGGATAGGTAGATCTTGACTTTATTTTGCATCATTATGTTGGGGTTGTTGAGTAGGGACCTTAGTTGGTGAGTTCTGTTTCTTGATTTGCGAATTACCTTGCGTCATGTGGTTGTGGACAGTAAGTTTCTTGTCTAATACAACGCTAAAGTAGCAGTGGGTGGTGGCAGATAGGGTTTCTTCATTGAGATACAGATAAGGCTCATTTGTTAGTATATGTAACAGTACGTAATTTGCTTGGATTGATCTTGAGCATCACTCACCCAGATCTTCGAGCAGTGAATCTGAGTTGGGGTAGACCCAATAAGGAAAGCCATCAGCCACAAAATTACAGGCAAGGTTAATTAAGAATTTACAATAACGATTGGGGGTAAGGTGTATGTATATTCTAGCACCCCATTAATCCGTTCTAAGATGCTAAGGCAGAACACCGACAACTCGTACGTAGTAGGAAAATGTGCAGCATTTGGCTTCTTGGGCATTTCGGGTCTTCATTCACTTCGATTTGCTGGTTCCCTGAAGCCATCTTCTCCACACTGTAAAGCGAAATCGCTCAGCAGAACCCAATGTGCGTAGCTCATTTGACAACAAATCACTGTTAAGTGAACTCTATTAATATTTTATCCTCAGTGATATTAGTGACAATCCAATACAAAAATTGTGTTTTTGTTTCCTACAAAATTATTTCTGCAGCTGGTGAGGCTTCTATGTCCTTTTGGTGGTATGCTTGTCTTCTTTTTGATACTCACCAGGTGTTATACACATAAGCTGTTGTTAGAGCATGTTGTGCCCTTCTATATGGCGTATCTTCAATGTGGCTGCCAAAGCATAAAGGGGGTGGGGGGCTTGTCTAGGATCCATGTAATCCCAACTCCAATTAATTGTTGATTCCAATAGGTCGTTTGGTGAAGCTCTGTGAGTTAATTGTAACTGACAACCTTCTATTGAATGTTTCGTCTAATCTTTACATCGACATGTTCCACCTTATCTTCTTTTTATTGTTACATCTACACAAGGTCAGCCCAACCAGTCTGTGGGACAGAGAAAATGTCTCCACATTGGGCTGGGCTGGGTGAGGAAACCCCTGTGTAAGCACTCAATGGGACTGCTGTGCCTCCCCCCCCCCCCACAAGGTTTGGCTCAGGCTATGAGGTAATCAAGGTAGTGGAGGCTTGATAAAAGGCAATTAGCAATCGTGCGTTGAAGCCATGATCAGTACAATGATAAATTGTATCAAACACTTCATCAGAGAATCATGGAAATTCCTCTATTACCAGATGGTTGATTGGTTTTGATAAACTAATTGTTAGTGATGCAAACAAACAAGAACCAAAGAAATCGAGTTATTAGTTGAGTTCAGACTAGTAGTGGAGTGTCACACTGCTCATTTCAGAATTAGCTCTTATGTTGGTAAACTATTTATTACAAAATATGTTTCTGCAGAAATTGATACCATTTGGAAAATTAACGTAATCATTTTGTTCAAGGCTGTTCATCTGTTTACCCGTGGTAGCTGGAGCTTCAAATATGGGGACGTACGAAGGTAATATTTGAGTTCACCTTTCCACCAACCTTACTGTTTTTTGCTTGCTATGCTGGAGATTATTTTATTCGTCCATCATGTCTTAATGTTCCAGACACCCAAAAACATTCAATATGTCAAGTATAGCTCCCACCTTTGTCCTTAATCAATCAACTTTTCTGTAATGTGTAATTCTATTCTGTGAATTCTTGACTTCAGAGTTGCATAAGCAATCAAGAAGATTGGAAGGAGAAATTGAAGTGAAGTTGATGTCTTTTTGTAAAGCATGTGCTGGTCGGAAATCCAAATCTCCCAACAGGTGAGTCAAATTTACATTTAATTTGCTGTGTACTGTGTTTGCGTTCAATTCGAAGTGTCGACTAGGTTTTTAAACAATGATTTGCGATAGTTCTTATTATTGAGACGTGTGCATTGAGGGAAATTGCTTGGCCTACTTTTCTACCATTTAAGTTCCTGACTCCAGCTTACCCTCCTCTAATTCTTATGCTTCCAAAAATTCTATGCAACAAGCCCTCAAAAGGAGAAACAAATGCTCAAGCCGTAGTTACTTCTCACTAGTTTACTTGAAGATTGCAAAACTGAATCCTCACTACTCCTTCAGTTATCAACCCTTCTTTTATCACAAGCATGGAATTAGTTTACTTGCATTCGTTTTATGTTGTGTTTGTGATACAGAGATGAGAAAATGAGACCTGCAAAAGATTAAATGATCGTTTGTAAAATTTCATCAGAAACAGCTCGTACGATTTTGATCAAATTTGCAGGGTAGTTTCACGTAACTAGTACCTACATTTTGGTATCCATGAAAGTTTCTGTAGAAGTGTGATGAACGACAACGCAGGCCTCATATGTGTAGCATGGATGGTTACAGAAAGTTGTGCGATGTTTCCCACCAGATATTTTGTTTTACATGCTCAAAATCTAATTATTTTAATTAAACTTACAGGTTGTCTATAACTGACCCCACACCACATTTTATTTACAGACAACCTTGGCATAGACATTTCGTGAATGAGATGTACTACCACCTTGTGGTCCCAACAAAATTACAGGTTTTGTTGTGATGAGGGGGCTCACATGGTATCATCATCACTCATGTTTGTATATTGGGTCAAAAGCTGTTTTTTTAATGGTTTTTATTTTTGAGAAATCGGTTGTAGTGGCTGAATTTGTCAAAGCTTTGGTTAATCCATGATGGATGTTAGGAAAATGAAAGTCTCTCAGGAGGAAGTAGGTAATGTGTGAAGGAGACAAAATATGATTGATAGCCTGCCGCGCGAGGATGGCTCAACTTTTCAATTTTTTGAAGAACTGGTTTTCATTTAGTAATCAGCAGGAGTCATGTAAAGAAGAAACAAGTGGTTTACAACGTTCGCTGCTCAAAATGCACCCAGCACGTCAACCCTGTGTATTAGAGTGTCCACCTGCTATGCTGCCTGCTCAGCACATTGGCTACTGAAATTATTCACTAATGGATGAAAAAGGCAACAAGCCTACATATGAACGATTGTGTTATGAGTTAAGACAAATGTAAGTGAGGTTGAGCCAAAGGTGTGGTGGGAAGATGTGAAGTCGGTGAAATGATTCTAATAGTCTATTGCCTGTGCTATGCCATCAGGAGCATTGTTTCCCTATTTTGTTGGTATTGTATGGTGGTTTTTCAAGTTGTGCCTGTTTCCATTTTATCAATGAAATATCTACTTCTGTATTCAGTGGAAGAATACTCGGCATTTCTAATATTATTCATTGATGCTTGTGTATTAAGAATAAAATGTTTTTTCTTTTGCTAGTTTCACAGAACCTCTTTTGTCGTCGGACCATGTAGTTGAGTCAACCTCAGCTGAGCTCGAGTCTCTTCTGGAAAAGGTAAAATCAATAGCACCATGAATTATATACGTTCTCTGTGTCTTTTGACTAATAGTGTTTTAGATTTAATTTATATTTCTAGCTCGCGTTCCTCAATGATAAAATGGCAGCAGTAGATTGTCGAGCTAATCCGCTAATCCCCCACAACCTCCAGCGCCATAGAGAAATTTTGCAAGATTATAGTTCAGAATACAAAAAAACCATAAACAATTACAGAGCACGAAAAGAAAAAGAAGAACTGATGGATGGAGTTCAAAAGGATTTAGAGTATGTAATTTCTGTTTTATGTTTATCAATTTATTTTATTGTATTTAATTATTGTAAGGTGGTTTACAGCAGACGATGGCCTCACTACAAATATATGACGTTCTTGCTGGACCTGTAAACCTGTACTATGATAAAACATGATTATGAAACATAAAAACTGGCAGATTAAATCAAATGCTCTCCAAAATCATTATCCAATTGTATAAAATATAATAATTCTTCAAAATTATGTTGGAAATACACTTGGGGCTAGAGAAACAATGATTGCAATCAAGAAGTTTTTCAGGGACGCTCAGTTGATTCTCTCCTTAGAGTGTCAGTCTTCTCTGGAGAGAATGGAATGATGAAAATAATGTTGCTCGAGCCAGAAGCTCTTGGAGTACAGACCATGCTGCCTGAAAATTTGTCATTTAGATTGAGGAGTGTGTATGAGGTTTGCAAACAGACTGGTTAAGCGTAGATTATGTATGCTGCGTACTTCAAGGACGAATCTGTGTTTTTGGGTTGGGAAGAGCTAAGTTTTGAAATTTAAGTAGGAAGTGAATATTTTGGAAAGTCCCTAAAGGAGAAATTCGTTGTCGGCTTCAAAAATAAACCTTAAGCTGGCCACTGACGATCGTTCCAAGTGGAGTAGCGTGGCGCGAAGTCAGGCGATATTGGAATGACGGAAAGAAGAGTCGAAAGTGGGGTTCATTCACGATCGCTCCACTCCACTCCAATCCACCAGTGCCGTTCTGTCTTTTGAAAAGGAAGTGGTGTATCAGAATTGCCTATTACCTGTATTATCATTTGATTTATTAATGATAGTTTGAAAAGCGTCTTGCCGCAAGATGGATGAAGAAGAATCTCTTTTTTTGGCCACAGTGGTATGCTTGTACGCCAAACAAAGAAGACCCAAACGGAAGTGGGTAAAACAATGGTTTCTCAACAGAAGACAGCACAAGTAAATTTACTTCAAGAGCTGTGGTTAGAACCATCTGACTGGAGAAATTACTTGCGTACGAATGAAGAGGCCTACTTTCAATTACTCCATTTGGTTACACCAATGATTAAAAAAGAAGACACCGTCATGAGGCAGTGCATTACTCCCCATGAGAGGCTCACTGCTACATTACAATTTCTGGCAACTGGGATGAATTTTGAAGAGCTGAAATCTGGGTCACTCGTTATCCACAAGCAGCTATGTTCCTTGTATAAATCAATTACGGAAATTACGAAATCCTTGTTGGAAACACTCATTTCGCGAAAAACGTATATTGAGGAAAGAACTGACAGGGACAGAAGGGACAGATTAAACACAGGGCAAAAGGCGATAAGTGAGTTGTTCGATATTGAATCAGAGGAAAGTGCGCGGTTTCCCCACTCACGTTCGTTCCATCGCGCCATCTGTCCGTATTGCGGGGTCGCATCTCCCCATTCACGAGCAGTTGGAGTGATGATGTTTTGGCACGGTGCGATGGCTTTTGGACTGGTTGTAATTCCATCACGTCCCGTCACTCCACTCCAAACCCAACGAGTTTCGCCATTCACGTCGTTCCATTGGCGCGCTACCTCGCCATTTGGCTTGTTGGAACGATCGTCAGTGGCCAGCTTTAAGCCCTTTGATGAAAGGAAGAGCCGATTGTACCAGTAACTTGGATGTTCCCGTAGCTACCATTTCAAAAGCTTCAGGTCAGAAAGAGCTGAACTGAAATGCTCAGGACTTTCTGTTAGGGGCAAGAGCATTAAACTAAATCGGCCTGGGCCGAACAGATGGCTGGGCAGTAGATAAATGAGTTAACCTGACTGTTTAGGAGATACTAGCATTCTTGAAGCTCCTAATGAGTGCTCCAAGTCATGAACAATATTAGGCCTGCAGGCAACTAGGAAATCCTTTTGTGCCATGTTCTGTTCCTGGGGATGAGCCACGTGCTTTCTTCCCAAGTGTTGCTGCCTGGTATTTTTTGCTCTCTTATCTTATAGCTCGTTTAGAAAGCACTGCCAGCTACTCTCCAGGTGGCTAGTGTCATCGATCAGGTAAAGAAAGATTATGGAACATCAATGTTAACCAATGTGATTTTCTAAACTCTTGCCTAATGATTTGTTTCTGATATTACGAACCTGAGGTAGCGTGTTATTGAATGATATATTTACTTCGCTTAGTATTAAGGAACTGGAATGGAGTTGCATAAAGTTGTTCTGGTTAGGTTAGGTGTTGGTATATTTTGAAATACTTACTTTATTTTTCATGTCTGTTTTTTTTTTTAGTGCATACAAGCATAGTATGGGGCTTAACCGACGAAACGACATGTATTTGAAAGAAAATGATCATATTAGAAGGTAAGATTACTTTTAATTATCGCTATAAGCACTAAAAGGTCCTGATAGTGGGTACTTTCCAGTTTGAATTATTAGGCAATCACATTGAATAGACATTTGTCTGTGAGTAGATGCTTATCTGCCACTAGGTGGATGTGTAGATTTGACCACAAAGGGCCCATTGTAGTGTAGGGATTGTACCTGCTAATAATTCGTCCCAGCCTTGTACTATGTACACGGCTAATTCAAGCTTTCTCCTCTGTCGTAAGGTCCTTCCTCCTCTCCCTAATTTTCATACAGCACTGATCAGTTATCACCAAGAAGATAGATATATGTGAGAAACGGTTTTCTGCATTAATCACAATCCTATACCTGCTGTACCAGCGCAAAGGGCGCTTTTACATTCCAAGAAGGTGGACCCATCCCTGGATCAGAAGCTACCCCAGTCAGTTATTAATCAAGTGGGGTAGAAGTTGTTCACCTCCTTGTGCCTTCATTTTATTTAGTACTTTACATCATCCTTGCTTTCTTACTCCCACCGCTCCTACCAGGTCTTTATTAAGGAGCTTCACATTTCAAGCAACGGCTCTTAACCAACTCCTATTTTCATTTAATAGGACCTAGCAGGTCAATTGAAAATGATTGCTCTAGTTTAGAATGGAACTGATAGCAGATTCACCCAAACTAACTATAGTTATTATAGTGATCGAAACACTAAAAAAAATTTCTCACAAATGGCTCTAACGATTTTGATTAAGTGTTTTGTATAGACAGCTCCAAGTGACAAAACAGCACCATAAAACTATCATTTGTGATCAAATGACTGACTAGAGCAGCATAATAAATTATTAAACGTAAGTCTCTAAACTGCGCTCATATGTTCCTAGAATCTTTTCGAAAATTGAGGTAGGCATCCAATCAAGTACCTGTATAATTATCATTTTATAACGCTCGCTTACTACCATTTCTAAAAGTTCATACTCGATTATTCCAAAACAGTTCATGCGAGCCTTCTCAAAAAATCAAGTAGTCTCACGAATCTCCTGTATACCAATTGCTTAATAATGGTCATGGCATAAGTAGGAGTAGCACAATAAACTCGAGAACTTGAACGCCACCAATTTTCATGCAGAATGTTGTTATAAAAAGATTGATTAGTTGCAAATTATTAATGCACGTGGGGCCAAGAAAAGTTGTGTGATGCGTTGCACCCAATGTTTTGAATATTCACTAGTACAGGAAACTTCATAACTACATTAAACAAAATCCGCTGAAGAAACGAAATTGTTGAGATATAAGTAGTTACTGATTAGTACACTGGATGAACTGGCGTACAAAATTTATATTTATTCGGTGAGTAAATGCTAATCAACATTCTGTTACTGTGGCTGTATGTGCTAATCAGAGTTTTAAACCTCTGATTTGGTGAAACAATATTTATATTTAACTATTTTCATTAGGTCTGTCCAGTGTTATTATAACGAGTGAGCAAACAGTGACCAGTAACTTAGGTGTACACAAAGCATTAAGAAAGTAGATTGAGTGCCACAATAAGTTGATTGAATGAGTAGACGGTTGTAGGGCACAGCCTGCAAATGCTAAAGAAAGTTGTACGATTTCTTATACCAAATATCTTCTGATTTCAGCTCAGACAGGCTCATTGATGACCAAATAAGTATTGCTGTCGAGACGAGAGAGCACTTGATGTCTCAACGCCTGACTATGAAAAGATTCCAAACGAGGATGCACAATTTATCCAATCGATTTCCTTTAATCAATAGTTTAACTCAACGCATCAATTTGCACAAAAGAAGGGATTCTTTGATCGTGGGTCTAGTCGTTTTCATCTGCACACTTGCATTGTTGTTCTACACTTTTTATTAGTGGAACGTGTCGTGGTAATATCCTACATATTACTAGCTTTTCATTATCACAACATTTCTGTGATTTTCCCCTAATTTCAGAACCTCAAGAATGTCAACTTTTTTGTTTAATTTAGTCACTTCCTCACAATTTAGGCCCATTTCTATTTCTCAAATGATCGTGTATTACAAACAAGTTCGTTCAAATCTTTTGTTTCACTTTTACTATGATGTAATTTGTCAATTCTGGAACACAAGTTGTGATGAACCACAAATTTCTGGGTAACTGGTTGTCTTCCCACGTGAAACTATTGATTTACCTATTACTGAGTCATTGAGCCAAGAGTGTAGTGTCCATGGGCTTGGGAGTGTCTCTTTCTTCGTAAATGCTTCTAATTCAACTTGGTGTAATTGTCTGTGATGGCTGTTTCTAAGAAGAAAGACTTATACGTATTGTAAAGGTGCCTTTGAGTGCACTATATTTTCTAATCAAGGGACAGAAGTCTGGATTTAAGAGGCGCGTGTATGTTGTTCAGGTTTCAAATGGTTTCATTGTTAATGGTAAAAAATGTACCTCTATCTTGTCTTACCTATTCATGAATTTCTTAACGTCTCTTTCATGTAGTATTGATATTGGTTTTAATGAAGTTTATTTTATTTCACAGTCTGCGTTATTAAATGAAAAGCAACCTTCATTAATAATTATTGGAACGAAATAATTTAGCGAAAATCAATCAGTTATGCAAATAGAAAGGAACATTCCTTATCCCCTAGCCTCAACCGCCCTGGTTCACTGTGATGTTTCTAGTGCACCCCATTCCTCGACAAACTGGATGCAACTGTTCTCTAACACCTGCCTCATTGGATTCTTTCAACGACTTTCAAGCAGTGTGCTCTTCACATGCTCATCTGACTCTCTCCTCACTTCATATAACTTGCATATCTCAAAATCCTCGCTGGAGGTTTTTGACCCCGAAGCCAGTTTCCGCGTGTAGTCAGTGAGGGACCAGACCAGGGTCAGTTGATTGTTTTTAGCCATGAGACAGTCCAACCAGCCTCTTCTATCTGCTGAGAAGCACAGCAGTATAAGGATAGTGCTAGTGCCTCAGTTGCTGCAAGAGTATCCACTATAATTATGGCACAGGAGAAAACTTCCGTATTCCTTCTTTGAGGGCATAGCACGAGTTCAAGCAATTGCCGAGGCCCTAAACTGAATACTTAACTTCTACCTTTACAGATTTATACAACCAACCCACGGAGCTGCTGAAATCGAATTCCAGGACAATTCATACAAACGTTATAGAAAGGAATGGATAAGCATTCAAATCAAAAGACAGCACGAAGTTTTTTTTCTTTTTATTGGTTAAAAACCGAAAAGTCTCCAAATACAGTATTTGTGAACATTGGTTCAATGCGTGGGACATAAGTTCGTGGGACTTATACTAAACCAATGTTCCAATTTAAATCTAACGATGGCTTAGAATTTCCACTAATTTATTTGAGAATATTGAACAAAATTAAATAGGTATTACCACTCAGTGTTTTTTTTTCTGCGGTTGAGTAGTTTGACATCATAATGAGCAACTTACAAATCAATTAAAACTCTCGTATCGGAAGTATTAGTGTATCACATGACATTGAATGTTTCAGAAGAAACAATACAGTGAAACAATGCTGGCTCATGGAATCTCACACAGAAGTACATCATGCGAATTTCATTATTTGTTCTTCATATACTAAGCGCTGGAGGGCGATAACTTCATAAGTTTGAATGTAATTAACACAAAAAGAAAACAAACAATATGAGAAGGGGGGCGGGAGAGAAAAACGAAACAAAATATAACTCAACATTGCGTCTCTGTATAGCGATAAGCAAAGGATGTATCACATAAGGCATTTCCAATTAACATGAGTAGAAAATGGAAAATCTACTCTGGACTAGATATGAATGTTAGTGTGCTGCATTAGAGGAGTCAGAGTGAACTGAGCGAACCATCTTACGCCTCTGATTCACAGGTATTTGTGGGGCTGGAGTAAGTACGGGCATTGGAGTAGATGAATTAGTAGAACCACCGCGATTCAGTGGTTTAGATGTTGGAACTGGCGGAGTATTTAAAACGGATTGATCTTCTCTCCTCCCCTCAAGCAGCCTGTCTGGCAAGTCCCTTAACAATGGTAATTTAGCAGGCAAAGTCACACTACAATCGTCAAGTTGTTCACCCAATGTTGAAAGCACTAAATGTCTGACAAAAAGGCTTTTTTCCGCTCTTTCTTGTTCAACCTCCTCCAATTCAGATTCTGTTAGGCGATTCTCCAGGTATCTGAAACAAAACGTACACATGAAGATGGACAATATTTCTCAAATTGTTTCACACATGTTCACTGCTCAACATTTTGGTCAGATGAACGAACTGTGCTGAGTGGGATGACCACAAAAACAGTAAAAAAACTACTACGAAACATCAAAAATGTATCGCTAATGAGTGAACTTTGGATAGCAGTTTTCATACCTTAGGAGATTCCAAGTAATCTCAGATTTTCACTTGGTGTTATTTGAACATTCAAACTGATTGTCCAGTCTGGTAAATAAGGGAGATAGCTTTACTTACAGAGGTTCCCACATGCCTAGAGTGTGATGAGCATAGTGAGGTGGACACCTAATTTTACAGGATTGTCACGCTGGATGTGTTTCGAGCAGCGACTGTGTTAAATATAACCAAATACCATTTATACAAAGCAGTACTCAAGCCCTGATGGCACTGTGTCAGAATCTTTCACAAAACATCAATTAGAGCAGCTTTCCTTCCAGTCTTTATGCAGTTTGGTGTTAAACCAATTCACGACACCTCAAAAACAAGTTTTAAAGAAATAAACTGATTCAGAGTTTTGATTCCTAGCTAGTCCCCCTGTGACTTACCCATTCATTCATTTGCCCTCATACAACTACTACAAATAATGTACAAGTATTCCAATACAATTATAGGAGCATGGTTCATAAATAGCTCCTAATAATATTCCTTTAGTTTGCTACACACTCTTGCGAGTTAAGTTTCAGCTATTAATACCACGAAGTCATCCCACCCCTCTCAATGTAGCCTAAATCAGCTCAATTCCCCATCAGCAGTTATACTAATGCTATTTGAAGTATTCATCGTTATACTACAACCCATGATTTTCCAAGTGACGAATGACTATGTTGTTTCTGCATTTGCCTTACACTTGTAATAGCCGGGTTATGGATACGAGGAACCTCTCCATGGCCCCCCACCCACTTGCCAGATAATTTTCTTCGTTTCGTCTACTAAATTTTAATTTTCAGCGAGAAGGTAAGAAGTGATATTGAATTGATTCCAGACGGCAAATATTTCCTTTAAAACTAAGCCGGGCTATAAACACGAAATGTCTTGCCTGAAATCATTGTGTAACACCAATCTGTACATGCTCTGTTGAAAACAATTAATCAAGATGTGTTGAACAAACACGGCAGTTTCCCATAACAAACTTGTTTCGATGTTCTAATACTTCCTTAACGTTCAGTACTACAATACTTCGAGCTACAAGCGTACCAACACCATCACACATACGAATGAAAAAGATGCTCTTACAGGTTAAAGCACAATTCAGACTTAATAATAAGACTTATCCTTCAAGCAAGTACCTCTGAACAATTTTCAAAGTACAATAAAATTTTTCATCTTCTCTAGAAGTTTTAGTTCAGCTTACCCGATGAGATTTTGACCCCTTACAAACCGTAAAAGAACTTCATCAGGACTCAGGCTTTTCTGTTTTCATTGATTATAAAAAAGGTGTCCCCATGTTCTCTTTTAAACAACCACGAACAATTAATAGTAACGAATCAATCTTACATAATTACCTGGATAGCATAAGTTGGGAAGGACACGATGAAGATGAGTCTTGGTTAGATGAACCAGAAGAAATACCAAAGACAGGCGAGCTACCAACTGGAGGAATAAATTGTTGAACCCCAGTCGCACGCCTTGGCATCCTTTCCAGTTGTTGTCTTGCAGCCTGAAAATACATCAATACTATTGATAAGCGTTAAGGTACTACTTTGAGATGTATCACAGCAATGTGGTAAGGTTTCTGTGTTATAAAATCATATACAATTTAGAAAACTAGTTTAGCCACACACCACTGAACAACTTTTGTTTACAAATGACACTGTCAAAGCATTTCCTTGTACTTTAAGTAGTAAGCAAGCAAAGTAACAATAATTTGTTCTTCACTTTACAGTCTAGTGAGTTTTTGAAGAACGTTTCTTCAATTGTGAAACTCAGCCCAAATACAATGATAGCCAAGAAGGGAAAGGTTGGTCGAATAAAAAAGTAAAAAGGTCATACAAACTAGCCAAACCCATCTCAAGGGAGAGAGTGAGAGGAACCTGAAGAAAGAGGATCAGACGTTACGCCGAATATCAGTTGAGATGACCCAAGCAGCAAGGTTATGGCAGAGAGTGGCTGGCTCCTCACACCCAAACAACGCGAATTCGCAGTACTTTTATTGTTCCACTGCCCCTTCACAAAAAGTTCAAGAGTAGCACCGTAACCCTACATCTAACTGCCCCCTCCCCCCCTACAGACTTCTACTCGCACAATTGTAAGCACTACCACAGCTGACCCCCCTAAAAACAGCCATTGAGCAGATGATTACACTATGATCACACGCTTATGTCATAATAAAGGGATTGTAGCAGAGGCCCACTAAGACCCTTGGACCAGCCTAGTGTCTGAGCGTCACAAGAAATGAGCTGAGAGAGACCTAGCCAAGGAACCGGAGCAGAACAAACTATTGTCACGGATTACAATCCATTAATTCATTGTCCACTGCCAAATAGTGGCAACTTATACATTAGCACTGGAAGCAGGTAGGTTCAGTTGATAAATACCTTCTACTGCAGCTTTGCAGCAATGAAAACGTTCTACAGAGCATCTTGAAGATTCACACACCTCACAGCTGAAGAGACTGGGCTAAGAAACTCAACCTTCCAATTCTCGAAACACTCTCAGTCATGAGCCAGGAAGAGCCAAAGACAACTCTCACATCTCCAAAAATGTTGATACTACATCTACGCCTACCTGGGCTTGGGTGGACACTGTAATATTATAACTCTAAGCCATTAGCACACATCTACTTTGAACAAAGAGGGTTCTAATAAGGAGTGTATGTTACATATAAGGGTGCATGGATGTTTTATACTTGTCTTTCCTCAGCACTGCTATAAAAAAACAATGATTCGGCAATATCAACCTTACCCTAACTTGTTGTCTTTCCAGTTGAAGCTGCATTTGTAAATGTTGCAGCTGAGTAGGATTTGGTGTTTGATTCCTTCGCACACCTGATAGCTGAGAAAGTAACTCAGCTATAGGGTCAACATTCTCACGGGATGAGGGACTGATGGAAGCAAGAGCTCCAGACGAACTGAAAATCAAGAATAAATAATTACAACCTGAAACACTGAATTACAAGTTTCAAAAATCAGTCATTCGCTCTCACAGACTGTACATACTTGGGAAATATTGCAGATTTGGTCAAACTAACCCACTAATGTCAACTATTGATTATTATACTAGTTGATACAACAAAACTCGCAGCACACAACCTAATTATTTGTGACTCAATACTAAACTGAACGAATAAGTTCAATTAGGTCAATCATGTTGACTTGAGATGCCTCCTAAGTAATGGCTGGCTCAGAACTTAGTATGGGTTAAAATAGTTTACACATTCGACAAAGGTACTTAATTGGTGTAGTTTTACTAACTGAGCATGAACTTCAAATGAAAGTATAAATATACTCATTCCAACATTGTATTACTTGTAGTAAGCGGCGATTTTCTGTTTTGTTAACTGTATGCAAGATTTGAAGATTTCCTTATAAACAGAGTGACCTGTTTTAGCTGCTATTTATCAATTAATTAAAGATTAAAATGCTTCAGGCAATTCAAAAAGACAATCATCATGAAGAATTGTACAAATTAAAATTGAGCTTAATCTCCTAAAAAAGTAGGCAATTTTTTGCTTAGATTAAACAGGACAATTTCCATCACACTACAGCAAATATAGAATTCATTTAGTCGAGTTCACCTACTTGAAATGCATGTTAGAACGGCGAGCACGAGACGACACGGACCTAGACGATGAAATTGGTATACTTCGATGAACCCCCACAGTATGACGGCTTTGTGGTTCATCGTAAGCTTTATTAAGGAATCTATAATACCTTCAGTAATAACCAGTTATTTAGCAGTTCATGAGATAAGAATGAGCACAATAAAATGAAAAATGTCTTAATCGGAAATTGAGAAAATAATGAAGTTGTACCCAATTTCCATCAATAAGGCTTGTCACTGGGAAATATGATGCAGTTTGAATCAGCTTAGTATGGAGAAAAAATGCTGTTGAAGAAGTAGGCACAAAGCATATCTACATGGACGAATCAAACATTATTCTTCAAATAATGCAATCTTTTAAAAAAATCTAGAGGACACATCTCACGACCATAATTTTTGATAATTTATAATGATGCTCTTGTTAATTTCCAAAGAATTAAAATATCATCTCACTGCACATAGTTTTAAACTATCCACACAAAAAATTGACATTATTCGGAAGATTATTCTATTAGTTTTTCAGACTTGAGAGATTTGAAGAAATATCAAAGCTTTTCTTTCAGCTGAACAAAATGAACACTTTTCAAAAAATATGTTTTTTCCTCATGTGGTTCGTTCGCACATGGGAACTCTAACTCATGTTGACCCACTCAAACAATCAAGAGTGTGTGACAAATAAGTTTTGTGTGGACAGTTTTACTAATCCTCCCGCAGTAAAAACTAATAACTTTTTCCCATTTCAACGAGCATCATGCATTGATAAGCCCCTGTTGCCACAAATAAAGTTATCCTTATTCGCATGTGACAATAGAAAGCTTGTGCCATGATATTGATAAACAAATCGTGTCACCTCCAAGTGGATTGAAATATTCAAGGACGAGAAGGATGCTCCCAAATTAAGGTCAATCTCAGCATAAATTCTGATCATCATTATAAGCACAGCTACCCAACAACCCAAGAAACTCATTATGATTCTGACCCACCAAACAGTATAATATCCTATCTCGTACAGTTCTTTGGAATACAGCCAAATTATACGCACAGAAATTATTTTCCTTCTCTAATATGGTATCATGCCAACATACAGAGGTGATCAAACTACACCTGTGATTGCTGATATAGTTCTAATCGACTTTGACGATGATGTCAAAACTTCCATTCTGCCCTGATATGACCAATATAAAGCACTAACGTTCACCCATCTATAAAACCACGCCACAGCCTACAAGCGTAAGAGTTCTACTCAAGTTGCCATCCAACATCCACAATGTATAAAGAATATTGAATCAGGCTTTTGAGTATCACAAAATCCTATTGTGGAATAAGTTGAATCCTGTTAACCATTTATACAACACTAAATAACATTAACGTAAAAATGAGTTTGAAAGGATATAAGAAAAGATATTAGGTCCCTAGAAGGATTTCTATGCTCCATCGCAAGGTGTCCTGCAAAATCATCAGTAACCAAATTGGGTTCACCAATAGGGATGGCAGCACAAATAGGGCAAACCTGAAATCAGGGGAAACCCATTAGATTAGATACATCAATGATACAAGGGCCCCAAAGAAGCAAGACATAGATTTATCGGTGTGAATACATGGTACCAACGTTGCAGCAAAAGTTAGTGTACACAAAATTGACGGCATTTAACACAAATCTTACTGTCTACAAAATGAAGAACATACGAATTTGTGTTCCTTTGTACAATGTTATATACTATTATTTGTTTGCAAACTAGTTTAATTGACTCCTCTCGAGCTTTATTACTGGGATGAACTTTTCCTGATCATTCACATTATTGAGCATTCTACATGTTTTAATGACTAGCAACAGTGCCATAATCATTATTCATTAATAATTTAATCGCCATTTACACTCGTGACTCTTCCACCAACTACAACAATACCACTGGCTCAACAAACTATAATACTCTACTACTAGAACGAACAATAATTTATGTAAAATGATGGTCGAAAAAATGATAATAGAAACTTACTACTTCATAAGACAGATCAGAGTGTTCAGAAGTAACATGATCATGAAGTGTAGCTTCTGTGAAACCCAATTTTCCACAAAAGGGACACGTGAATGACTGTGGCTGGTCCCCAGTCATAGCTTCTCCACCGTAGTACAATTCTAAGTAACAGCACAAAACGTATTTAGGTAACCATTAGATTAAAAACTCCATTATGTAAAAATTATACCAGGGAATATTGAGGATTGTGTAAGCTTCCCCCCCCCCCTCCAACAGCCTTTCATCAAATATAATTAATACAAAAAACCGATCCAATGTTTTTCTTAACTTAACTTGTAACAGGAAGGGAGTCACTCCAATTATTGATACCCTCAAGATATAATAGGTTTCACAGAATGGATCGTCGGTAGAAAGAATGAACAAATTTAAAAAGTGGTTTAACCAGTTATAAATATTCAACCATACCATTCAATAAGACCCCAAAGTTACAAATCAACCAATTAGTCTATTGAAGGGAGTCACAGAAGAATATTTGAATATTTCTCGTGCAACATGTGATCATGATTAAACTCGCGTCCCAATCAGTATATACAGTACACCGAAATTGGAACCTAAGAGGAAATGATGAACGTATCAAAATCAATTTAACAGGGGATGTCAGGTCAGGTAAATCATCGGACAAATTTTGTTCCTCTTAATGAGAGCTGTGTGATGCCCAATGTTGGAGACAACAAGGGCCTTGACCAAAGTATCCAACGATGTTAATATACTCTCATTCCTTACATAATAGTTCTCTGAACGCCCAAGGAAAGGTATTTTACTGGGAGGCATATACAAGGATTGCATAGCAGACACATTAACCCATTCCGTGCGGATGACCTCTAAAGAAGTCAAGGCGACCTTCCCCCCTGGCGGATGTATGCTTAAGAATCCACGACGTCGGAAATCCCCGAAGGGTTTTGTTATACACAGATAGCGGCGAAATCTTTTTTTTTTAAATCCGTTCATTTGACTTCGGACTAACTATCGGTGAGCTCCGTTTTCGGCTTCGTTTCTCCGAATTTTTTTTTTCTACTTGTTGTTGACTCTCGCTTTTATACTCTAAAATGACCAGCAGAAAGCGCCCTAATGTTTCTCCTGCACTTGGTAAGTACTTGTACTTATTTATTATTTGTTTCGTGGAAGAAAGAACGACTTCAAAAGATACGACTATTCATTTTGTACCTAATACCTAAATTTTCTAAAAGTTAAAATAAATTATATAAGAAAGTTAGAATTATAGCAAGTGTACATTTTTTCATACTGTTTCAATGCCATCACCTATGTGCAGCATTTCATAATAAGGGTTGCATTACATAAAATAATATTATTCAAAATTTGGCATATAGTAGGTAGGTACCTAAATATATTACATAAAAAGTAAACTACATAGTAGGATTTTGATAAATGCATGTTTCAGTCCATTGAGAATTATTTTTGTATACATATAGTTTGTTATTTCTTTATTATGTGCAATTTACTATTATAAATGAATTTGGAAATAAATTGATAAATACAGTTTTGTGTATTGTGAACAATCCTGGAAAAGTATCAGCATGCAAAACTTGTCAAATCTATATCATATAAAATATTGATTGCATTTTATTTGATAAAACCATGTGTGGAGTCAGGCGGATAAACTGTGTTTGGCGGGTTTGCATAACCAGATTTCTTCTGCCACACTGATGACATCTTAAGAATCCATGCCATAAAAACCATAAAAATTTAAATTTTTTTAACAATAACAATTATTTATGCTTAAAACAAAATAATAAAGCGCCTTTTTCAAAAATTTTTCGGGAAAAAATATACCAGCACAGCCAGAATCTCTGGGTTGAAGGTGCCGCATGGAATGGGTTAAGTAAACGTATCAACTTCTTACTTAGTTCGAGTCTTTATGCCAGTTTTATTTTTTAAAGCGTAACATCAGTAAGTGTAGAGATGGTGATTTTTATTCTTTGTCAAAACTTTCACTGGAATCGTTCATCAAGTTGTTAGAATAAACCCAGGAAATATAAATGGTTTACTCACCATAATCAGACCTAGTTAAGATGCATTGCATTGGGTGTTCTGTTGTATGTCTTGTAGTCGTAGACCCAGCTTCATAGCAAACAGAGCAAAGGTCGTAGTCATAACATATTAGGCACTTGTAGCGTTTACCTCTAAAATTGCTTTTCAGGCATGAATCACAGCTCACACCTACAAAAGAATAATTACTTTCAATTTTAACATACGAAAGGAGAACACTCAAAGAAGCAAAAGTTAGGACAAAAATAACTAAATAGCTTCTAAATTCTATTAGCAATCAAAATATGGATCTTGAATTGGCATCAAGAATGTCAAAATGCCCTAAGCCAACACCTAAGATGATAAGGCCATCAATAACCTGTTTGCAGCTAATGCGGTTTTTGCCAGAACAAGAGTAAAATGAAGTACACTAGGTTCCCAGTAATCTAAACATAGGGGCTGCAGTAATGTTGGATCACATTGAGCACATTAGGTAACGTGAGAAACTCTTAAAAATCACTTAGTGACCAAGTTCAGTAGCTGGAGTGTCAATGTACCAAAGCATTCACAAATACCCATTTACATCTTACACTCAACTTGGCCAGTTTTCCCAACTGAGCACAGGCGACGTATCATAATTTCATCTCGTCCTCACATAACACATTCTTGATAGCTAAAAAATCTGGAAATCATACTAAATAGGAGGGGCATGTTCCCCACCCAACAGCAAAATTCGATGATTTTTCTGTCTCTCAACTTTTCTTCTTTCTCAACATTTTTGAAAACGATTGCTCATGATCTTACTCAGTGAAGAACATTTGATGGAATACACATTGATTTAGAAGTTGATTTGTATGATTGATTTTTGAAAGTATTCACAATCAAAATCATTGAAGCAGTTTTTTAAGAAAAAAATATTTAGGAGTTTAATCAATGTGATATATTTTGCCTCATACTAAGTGTACGCGCCTTCGAAATGAGGCGCTTAAATGGGCTGTTCAAGAGGTGGCGTCACCTAGTGGGCCACCACACAAGCCGTACTGCTCTACCCGGCGGCTCCTTCAAGTCAGTCCCTCGCTGTTATCGGTTTTTCTCCTGTGTACCTCCTGTGCTATCACGCTTTTCTACGCTATTTTGGTGTTATATTTATTTATTTAACACAGGAAGTTGTCTGCTGTCTAAGTTCATCTTAAACTCTCCATTTATCCCGTCAACTAGCAATATTGCCTGAGTGGTCTCCTCGCCTCTCTGGCTGGCCAGTGGTCTTCAACATCATCTACAAGTATTGTGAGTACTTCTAGTGTGTTTCCTTTAAGCGGATCTAACTTCCTTCACATTTGTCATACAGTCCACTTGCACTCTGAGGATAAAAACAGCGTGATACGCAACATGACACACTTGTCGAATAACATCTAAGATGTTGCCGGAAGTAGAATTATGAATGTAACATACGAGTAAGGGACAAAGGAATATTGTTAGACACACAATCAAGCCAATCATGAAAAATAGCTACTTAGTATAGTAATCGCTTAACAACTAATCTTTTCAATCACCGAGGAAGCCTGCAGTAATTTCTCCATAAATAATATTCGTTAAACCTTTGCAAACAGTTCACATCAGCCTCCTTGAAGACTAATTAGATTTCACTCCTAGCCTCCATCCCATCACAACCTTCCCCTTAATAGGAAGACCCTGGAAAAGATTAATTAAGTAGTACGAACCCATCTCTATTCATGATAAATATCATTGTGATATTTTCAGTCTCATCTGATCATTCATCTATTACCTTGACACTTACTCGCTGCCACTGCTGCTCTGTTCTCCATGTGCACTATCCACTCATTTTTACTTTCTACTACCCTGAAGCAAAAGGATAGTATTGTAATATTAGTAGTAGTAGATTTAGTACTGTTAGATCTTTACGATTTGAGGCCTACTGAATCTAAAAAACTGAATTTCGGCGTGTAGTCCATGTGTGCATGTTGTTGACCGAAGGGGTGCAGCCGCGTCTTGATCAGACCAGCCAGCCCTAGCCATCATCAATCTCCTCGTGGTAGTCGATGGTAACACCCTAGAGGGGTACAGGACTCCTTTCAATGGATTCTTATGTAGGGGGTCGTGGTTTCTCGCTTGGGTGGCTAACTGGTGCTCTGGCAAATGATATGGGACTCATGCCAACGGGTTCCTCGCCCTTCCCCCACCATGAGCTAAAACCAAGAGAAGCCTCATCATAGCCCCCAGCTGCCCACCGGCACCATGGGTTTTCGGGGAGGCGAACAAGGTCGCCCCAGACAGGGATGTCATCCTCCTTCCTCTATCTCTGCCAAGATAGATGTACTGTGGCCGGGCATTCAGAAACGCCAAAGGCCAAAGGGCCCATGTCTGGTGGGAGCATCCTGTCATAAGAAATGATGAGATTCAGGTTTATAGGACTGTATACAGGTATGCTTCTAAGGAGATGCGTCTCATCGCAGTTGCTGAGGCACAGGCTGTAAGGGAGGGGGTGTGTCAATAAACATCTGGCAGAGCGATTCCCCTCCTATACTGCAGCAGCCATTCAAGCCCAAGCTGGTGGAGGGTTAACCTCCACGAATTCGGACCAGGCTACGCGAGGCTCTCCCATTGCTGACGTGGGTCAGCAGCCCTCGGATAGCTTGCTTGACCTAGCAGCCTCAGACTCCTAGTCCCTTTTGAGGAACGAGATTCAAGGGCTTGCTGAGCAGGTGAATTGAGTGAAAGGTTATGAGAATCCTCAGCTACAGAATCTGGCTAGGAGGGCTGTTTCTAGTCTTGGTGCTACTGAGGATAAGGTTGCAGATTATCTGTGCTCTGCTGTTTGTGCTTGTCTAGGCTTTCCAGATAGCGTCCCATGTGCGTACAATTACGCTCCAGTTCGATCTGGGGCACTTGACTTGGGTTCATCCAGGATCAGCTACAGTGGTGTAACATGGTGAATCTATCTGCCCCCAAGCCCAGTAAGCCTTCAAAGTTTGCGGCTGCTCTGCATGACTTAGTTGACAGACAGGAACTCAGGCAGTGTCCTGACTCCCCCAACTCTTTTGCAAGGTTCATGAGAAAAAATACCAGCACTTTCACGCCGCTCGTGAGGCATCACTGCCTACAATGATGAGGTTTACAAGAGGCCGGGATTGTAATATCGTAACCTGTTTGAGTAGCTGAATCATGTGGTAAAGGTGTGTCAGCATCATGACGTAGTCTGCAAGCAGGTTGCTTGTGCATTGCCATCTAAGGGCTGGGAAGTGGAGGGAGAGTGGCACTACCGGGTTGTCTCCTTAAAAGGACTGAGGCCTGACATTGTCGCTGTTGGTCCCAACCAGTCTGCAGTGATCCTGGTGTCCAGGTAGTATCTGTCAGCCGGGATCTTGTGGAGTGGAGGCCGGTAACATCAGGGTTACAGCATTGACTGGGTCCTCGCGTGGTATGTGGAACAAGAAAAGTGCTGAGGAGGTGCGTCGGCTGGTATCACCACCTGCATGTTGCTTGGGTCATACCTTAACTGGTGGTTGATCTTTTATGAAATATCCTCTTATCCTTCTTAGCTGGTGATCGAACTTACAGGGGTGGTGGAAACTTGGGTGTTGCAACGCTTCAGATATTTAGTGTCGCATGTGATACTGAACCTTCATTCCTGTTTCCACTTTTTTTTAAACTTTGCCCCGATGCTAATTCAGTCTACTGCGGTCATTTAAGGGGCACTCTCCAGTAAGATACCACCAGGCCTAGATTGGCAAGTCAGAGGTGCAGATTCTCTGAGGTGAGGCATGAGTCAGTAGAGCACATACTGTGAAAAGGTTGCAGGGAAGGACCTAAAGGTTGTCCTGTATTTGTGCAAGAATGACGTGTAGTTTCCTATTACAGTCACTAGATCACACAGAGGAGCCAATACAACCAGTCAGTCCTCCTGGTGGTAACATGGTGTATACTTAGTAGGTAAGTACAGATGATGTGGAGCACCAATTAACCATGGGATGGGTGAGGGGTGGGGGGTTATATGTAAGTCGACACCTTACATTACCTTCCATACATGCGCTGGGCTGCCATTTCTGGAACAAAAACATCCCAAAAATGGTTGTGATCAGGTTTTAAGCTCCTGGACAGATCTGCGACTCAACGACAGACTCAAAAAAGAGGCTGGATTATCTTCAGGTAGTTCTGAATAGACCGGTAGTTGAAACAGGTCACATACGCTGTGAGTCGTTATTTTCATTGTTGAACGATCAGTATGGATCAAGAAAAAAAGAACTGTCTCCTTATCAACCCTCCTCCTACCAGGTGAACACGTTAAACGGCTTTATCAACAACTAAGCACCTCGTCACCAAAGCACAAAACGAGGATTTTACGCTCATCAGAGCTCAGATAAGAAACGATAACGACCTCTCAAAATAAGCACTTCAGCCCTCGCCGTTTTTAAAACTCAAAAATGACGTCAGACGAATTCGGAATCGTGAAGATGTGACGATACGACTGAGCAAACTCAGCACGACCGGAAGGGGGCAACACGACACGACATCGATCGTATTTCGGGGAGCGGACCCGGCGAGAGAAGTCCGTTCCGTTCCCTCAGCTTCCGATTCGATAAGTCAAACGAGTCTTGTCAATTTTCACTAACTGGGGGAGGGGGACGAGAGCGCAGAGGAACTTCCATCGGCCAGAACCACAACAACCGACAGGAGGAAGGAGTAGGAAAAAATTGTCGAAAAGACGAAACTCGAGACGGAAAAATGAGATTTGACGGGGCGGAGGTTCGTCGGAGCGAAAGAGAAAGGCGCTATAAATACGAGGTTCCGGAGGTTCGAAAGGAAGCAACTTACCGTCGTGACGTGACATTATACAACGGAGGACAGCGAATAGGCCGCGGGACGAGGAGCTCGAGGATTTCGGAGGACGAAGCGGCACAACACTGATAACTCAATATGCACTTTAATAGTTTCGCACATAAACAACTACATTTTCGAACAAGAATCAAATTAAGTGACACGGAAACTCAAAGCGCATCCAACTGGACAACAGAAAACACATTCTGGGTTAGGTTGAACGACTGCTCCTCTCCTCTCGTCATTCGGGTTCTGGGCGCCCAGTGTTGCCTCCCAATCTGCAGCGTCTGCTCACACCGCCACCAACCGATGGATTTTTGCCAAATAAGCGGTATTTTCTGAGACTTACCCGCGGTTTCCCAAACTAGACACAATTGGAATGACCTAGAACAATGGATACGATCGTAGTGTTGGCCAACGCGCACACATGAACTAAAAGTCGGGAAAATTAAAAAAATAATAACCAAGCGTTATATAGCAGTTACTGTATTACAATAAAATACTAGGAAAACAAAATAATTAACAGTTAATGTTTTAAAGCCTATCCAAATTCCTCGTAATCTGGACTTGCTCGTCAAAAATTTACCTCAACAAACCTGCACCGATTGAATGCAGATATGTCTTCGTACAGCGGACAATTGAAAAACTATGGTCTTCTCAGGTGCTGCATTGCTGGGAGCCATAAACATATATGGACGACCTGGCAAGGGCTCCTTCTTAGAAACAAATACTTCGGCATTTCAGCCAACAGACCCAATCACTTAAAGGACTAACGTCCACACACACACAGCCGGAAGTCGGCACTCGCCCACAGTATCTCACCAGCCAGAGGAGGCAGACTCACCTAACAGGTACGTTAACTTTAGTAATTTGCCTACTGGCGGATCTAACCCAATTAGTTTAATACACTTAAAGGAGCTAGCCTATTGAGCTTTGCATTGCTACTAGCAGTAAGGAAGGCTATTTAAGGTATGTTTTGCCGAGACACTATCTACATGTACGAGGTCATTGAATAAGGCGTTATTAGCTACTAGTGTCTGGGGTAGCAAACTTTTTTTCTTTTTTTTTTTGACCCGAGGGTGTGTGGGACAAGTCCCTTTGTCACTGCGGCCGCATATGGGCCTATTGTGACGCTGGCCCTTTCTTAGTAGAAGGCGTCGTACATACCCGCCCCCCTTAGGAAGCCGAGTGTGTCCTTCACCGCAGAGTCCGCTACGGTTTGGGGTTCAGTGGTCCCCTGACCGAAGTATTCTAAGCGTTTTGCTGCCAGGGCAGGGCATTCACATAGGATATGCTCTGCTGCCGCGTCCTCCTCACCGCAGAGTCTGCATTCCACCGCCTCTGAGATGCCCATCTTGTTGAGGTGATATCTGAGTGGGCAGTGCCTGGTGAGGAAGCTTATCAGTACTCTCAGATCTTGTCTAGAGAGTGTCAGCATCGCCTTCGCCCTTTGACAGGAAGGCGTGACAAGCCTTTTCGCCTGTCTTAGTCGTGGCTGGCGATGCCAATGGGCGCCATTTTCTGTATCTCCCATCGAGCAACCAGACGGTTCAGGTGACTTTTCGTCAGACCCACGTGTGGTTCAGGCCCGATGGGTAGGGATTCTGTACCCCTTTTCGCGAGGCGGTCAGCTTTTTCATTGCCCTCATGCCCCCTGTGAGCCGGCACCTAAATGAGGGAGAGCCTGTTATGGGCGCCGAGCTGCTTGAGCGCATGGAGGCATTCCCATGCCAGCTTAGACCTACAACTATAGGCTGTGATGGCCTTTAAGGCCTGGCTGTCTGAGAAAATGTAGATCCGCTTGCCCTTGAGCCCTTTGTTCAGGATCTCTTCTGCGATCTCTTGGGTTTTGCCCATTTCTCCAACTATGGAGAACCCTCTAAAAGAGAATGAGTCGAGCCAGTTCCTTATGGAACATGGTGGCTTTCATGCTCCGCTTCAATTCTTTTCTCTCGTGATCCTGCATGTCTTGTACATCCAGTGTGAAGAAAACAAGAACTTGCATGCTACTCCACAGTAATTCTTACAACAGTGATGGATGGTTGTTGGATGAGCAGTTAAAACTTCCAGCTTCGACTGCTACTAATGTATCGGTTTAATTTACATTTGCCACTTGCGTCTGAAGCGAGCTCCAGATTAAACTCCAAAGTATGGCAGCGGATTCCCCCGGACCTCCACCTGCATACTCATCATAAACGACCAATATAACCTAAACGAATTGCAAGATTCCTGTCTCAGGATTCAGAATTGGTCAGTACGAGAAGAAAAGATATCTGGTTCACTGAGGGCCAGAAGACCATCACATGAGCCACATCTTCCAATTCAGTGACCCATCAGGACAGAAACATGGTTTAGCTTTCATCTAACCATCAGAAACCATCAGTTTTCATTGGAGCGTTCATCAGTTACACTCCCATTCAAGTCTCCTGCTCACCCAACATTCCGTGTTTTAGAATTTCAGCAGCAGGCTCTTAATTGGCATCTATCTGACCTTGTGAGGCCCAAAGATCAGAGTTTCCATTGCGTTTCACATTAATGTAGACGTTTTTTACCTCTTACTGTCCATTGGTAAAGGCATCAGTTTGCAACGTGTCTGAGAAGAATTTGGGCAAGTCAGAGGCGCAAGACCTAATAGCAACAACACAATCTCTGCCCCAGATCAATAGGATTTTGCTTTAAAAACACTGCAAATTATTACACAATGGTTCATTATTCTCTTGCACATGATATGAACCTACCCTATTCAATCCAACGTTGAAAAATATTAACATAGCTTTATAGACAATCCACAAAACAAAATGTTACATGCAAACGACAATTTTTGTAGAACACTTTTGAGGCCTAATCCCATTAAATTCAGTAGCGAAAACTACTGGTAAACGACAAGAAACTTGACCTGACTACAACTGAGATGGGAGGTAGCACGGGAGATGAGCCTGGGCCAGGGAGAAGGTTTCTTCAACAATTCGCTTCACTATATTTACTGTTGTTTTACTGTTGTTCATCTAAAAACAATCCTACATCTCTGAGACCCAGCATTGAAAAACACATAGGAAACAGTACCAAACGTGACGTAAATGCAATGAAACTGCCAAAATTTTGTTCTCTGCTTATGTTTCAAACCATATTTTGTCAACAACAACCACGAGTTTCGTTCTTTCGGATTATCGAGCGGGTAGGCACACTCGAAACCAAACGGAATTTTTGTGAGAAAGAACGAATTTTGAAAGAACGGCGTGGATTTAGGCTTGCTATTATGGCATAGACGAGGCACGGACATGCAGATTTGGAATCCCCACGCCATGAAACGTAATGTCAAATTTTAAGGGGGGGGGGGTGCTTCGTAAATAAATTTCCTGTCGGAAAACAAAGGTTGAGACTTATTGATAAACCAAAATAACTGCGTTTCCTGACGAAGACTGCGAAAAGCTTACTGAACAGGTCAGACAGTACCCTCTGGGATACAATGTACTCTCGCTAAATATAAATCGTTAAGAGGTAATCTTTTTTACTTTCCTTGGCTCTACGAAGTAGAAAGGAAAGTTATGTATTCGGCTGAAAAAAATTTTTTGAGTTCTCTTCAGATCTTTACGTTTCAGACCCCCCTGAGTCCGAAAAACACTATTTGGGAAAATGGTCTGTGTGTGTGTATGTGTGTCTGTGAACGATTTTTAGAGAGAACCACCGCACCAAATCCACTCAAACTTGATATCTCGCTCGCAGGTTACCATGAGACGCCAAAATAAGGGTATGAACAAAATCCACCGAAAGTTAACTTTAGTTATCATAGTGATCAAAACACCAAATATTTTTTTCTCAAAAACGGCTCTAACGATTTTGATTACATTTTGTATATTGATAGCTCTCAATAAGGCAATTATACCATAAAATTCCCATTTGTGGGAAAATGACGACAGCAGCACAATAAATTATCGCAATTTTCGACGAAAAGCGTTTTTAGCGCAGTTTTTTTCCTTATAAACTCCGCTGGAATTTTTGTAGAATGTTAAAAAAAATTGGTATTGTAGTCCAATCTAATACCTAAAGGGTGAGTGTTTAAAGACGCTCATAAGATGCATGGGGCTCACTCCAGAAATTCCTGAATTTCAACTACCGCCATTTCGCTTACTGTCAGCTCTAACAGTTATTACCCAATAACTCTGCAAAAGTGATTACAATCCTTCTCCAAAAATTCGTGTTTACAGCCTCATTCATTTTCTGTGTACCAATTGCTTAATAATGGTCCTGCAATGAGTACAGGCAGCACAATAAATTCCAGAACTGTAGACACTACCGCTTCATGCTGCCGTAAAGCGTTGTTTGACCAAGTTCTAATGAACTGAGTGATAAATGAATTGAGTAAGTAGAATTAGTCATGTAAAAAGTGAATTGACGTAGAGCTAAGGAAAGTTGTGTGTTGCAACGCACCAGATATTTAGATTTGTAATAATAATATAAGTGTAAATCACCGTCTTCATCTTCTCCCTATGGTAACTTTATTACCCTTGGTTTTCCATTATGGTGTTAATTAATGACACTGTCAACACAATTACACAACTGACTTCGTCAATGGACATGAATGGAAGTTTTGGTTGCGATCTCGGTCTCGACCCACAGTCGATGCACAAGACATCTAGACATCTTCAGTATTGCAGGAAAATTTTGAAATTTGGAGGGAAATGGTACGAGGCAGTTGCAGCGATTAGTGGCTGGTTGTTTTTTTTTTTTGAACTTGTGTTCTATTTTGTCGGAGTTAGGATACCCACAAGAATTCTTCAAATTGGTTTGGAAGGGTGAGAAGGGGGAATGAATGTTGATTTTTACGTTTTTTATGGTGTCTGGATATTACTATTGTTATTATCTTCGGGGGTACAACCAGGAAATGAAAGATTGAAGGGAATATTGAGGAAAATTTACCAATTGGGTAAAAGCAAAGAATATGAACCGCTCCCTCTGGTAAGGCAATATATCGATATATCATGACCGAGGTCAGGTTATCGATATGCCAGACATCGCTCATAGGCTCTCCCCCACCAACTGCGCCGGTGACGCATATCGATACTTGCAGTCGTAGCGTTCAAGCGAACTATCGATACATGCAGTCGAAGCGTTATCAAGCGGTCGGTCCATGTTCTTTAGTTCACCCAAAAATTGCAACAAATAGCAAAAAAGTGAAGAATGAGGGGGGGGGGGTGTACGTTCTCATATAGGGAAGCTAATGAAGTAATAACAAGCATTTTCTCCAACACCGGTCTGAATATTGAGGTTTTTTTTCGATCTATGAAACACCGCTAACGTAGTCGTTTTCATGACTACGGTGGTGCATACAAATATTTCTGTGTTTGGGCGTGTGTGTGCTCGGAAAAGGGCGATCTATCTAACGGGAAGTTCCAGTTGACAAACTTCGATGTATCGACTCGAAGTACCGACCCCCGCTCAAGTTCAAAGAATGTTGCTATCAGTTGTGAGTCAATCCATCGCTTTATCACAGCAGTTTATCTTCTGAGTTGACAACATAACACAAAGCTGATATTGTTGATCTCGTCGTATGAACGCTCCTGTACTTCGTGAAATGTAAAATGTGGTCGCTGATTTTAACGAGCTTGATTTGATTTTTAACCGTAAAGTTGCTTTTTACGAGCATTCGTCTTCGGTTCTGCAAACTGTGGCAAGATCTCCTCCAACGTCCCCCCTAATCACTCAGGTATTCGTTTATATTAAGTGCAACGGTAGATTAGAATACTTGTCTTACGCTAAATCCCATTACCCTAGCACTATTTTTGGTGTCCTCAATGACAGTGTGACATGGTAGTGTTCATAATATTTCATAGGTTCACTGTAACGAGTTAGCTTTGGAATACTGATGTGTTTCTGCCAAGAAGGGTTGAATCACAATGTCCCGGCCGCGTAGATAAGGCTTTGATAATTTGTAAATGTAACTTCATAATAGTAGTCTAAACAGAGCAGTAGCGATAACCGTTGAGGGAAGTCATGTACTGCTCGCGAAAGTACCAGGAAGGGATATAAACAATGATGACGCGTGAAATTATTTCACTGTAACGTACGGGGAATATGAACAAACGATGATCGCGAATGCAACAGAAATTAACGTAAATTCATGCGAGACCAAAATAATTAATAATAACCACTCATCTCCCAAGTCAGGCGATTTAAGGAAGGAACGTTCGGAGCTGTGCCAGTCTACTCGACATCTTCATGCAAACCCATCTTGTGAATCAGCTGTTGCACACGATTTCCCCTACGCACCAGGACAAGCTTACTTTTCAGAGATGAACTACGCGAGCCTTCCCGTTTCTTTCGACGAATGAATGACGTATTAATTGGCTTATCCAATCTGGTCGAAATAGAAATTCATCAGGTGCGACTCGTCACACAATTTTCCTTAGCTTGACTTTGCTGCTACAACCAAGTGCTGTATTAATGAATCTAATGTGCCACTTTCATATTTTATTTTCATTGTACTCTCCCATTCAGCGGAGGCTCGTCCGGGGCATTTGTGCTGACTAGGCACCTCAAATGCCCCAATTTGCTCGAAACTTCGCTGTCGTCAGTCGTAACCGAGCGGCTCTCTAGTCATTCGCGTTCGCTCCCTCCAAGTATCCTGTTTGTGGTGGTAAAACTTCTCCGAGTGTAATTGCGAATAAAACTGCAACTGCATTCGGTTGATATCGTACTTACACTGTGTGATATCGCTCTCAATGCTGTTCGATTATAACAGAAGAAAAGGAAGGGATATGCATAAGAAAACATCGGGTGATACGCATCACACGACTTTCCATAACTCTACATAAATTCACTGGTTTTCATGGTAATTGCTTCTAATGCAGTTTATTTTTCACTCAATACATTTGATCTTGGTCAAACATAACTTCACGATGGTAAAAACGCTGCAAATTATTACACAACGGTTTATTATTCGGATAATCAGCTTGACCTAGCATTAATGCTCCGAGACCCATCCTGTTCGATTCAGCATCGAAAAATATCATAATGAAACCCAAAAAAAGGCCGAAAAGAACTGAATCGTAATATTAAAATAAACAAAAAACACGAAAGTATCTAGAAAAAACTGAATTTTAATATGAAAACATGCACGCTAAATACTAATATCAAAATTTAACCAAAAATCTATGAAAAAAACATAATGAGAATGAAACGAAAGAATCTAAAAAAATTGAATCGTATTAAAAACGAAAACGTCGGGAAATTGGAAGAGTAAGGCGAATGGGGAGAGACCGGTCGTTGGGAGGAAGCGGCGGAGGTCGCACTCGCTCGCCTCGAGAGCGGTTGGTTTTGGTTTTTTAATGAGACGGGCGGGCGGAGGAATTCAAACGACGAAACGCTTGTAGTTCCCGGGTTGTACTGCGTTGCGTTAATTTTTTTAACCGTTTCTTGCCCATAACAATCATGGGCTTCGTCTGATCGGATTGCCGAGATGGCGGCCACAACTAGATACCAAATTGGATTTTTGTCCGAAAGAACGAATTTTTTAGACCACGTTAAAGGCACAAAACGGCCCGGACGGGGGACGGCGGACATTGTAAATTTGGAATCTCCATGTCTTGAAACGTAAAGTATCAAATTTTGAGGGGGGGTTGTAAAAAATTTTTCGTGACCGAAAACATAGGGTTATTATTCAGAATGAATAATAAACCAAAAGTGAGATAGCGCTGATAGTTCCAGAGTTTACTGCAGTGATCCTACTTGTGCTGCGACCATTATTGAGCATCACTACACAGATGCAATGAGACTGTAAACACGATTTTTTTGATTTTTTTTTTTTTTGAGACCGATTATAGTAACTGTTCCTCAATTATCATAAAACGTATTAAAAATGCTAGTGGGACAGTGGGGGTTGAAATACCGGTATTTCTCGAGTAGCTCCTATATATCTTATGAGCATTATCAAATGCTCATCTTATAGGTACTTGGTGATACTACCTCATCAGTTTTTCTGAAGATTGTGTAACATTTGAGCAGAGTTTACAAGGAAAAAAATGCTAAAATTATTGTCGAAATGTTTGGTAACCTATTATGCTGTTCTTGTCATTTTCCCACGAGTCAGAATTTTATGGTATTGTTGGGTCATTTGGAGCTGTTAACACGAAAAATTGTAATCAAAATCGTTCGAGCCATTTTTGAGAAAAACATTTAGTGTTTTGATCACTGTGATAACTATAGTTATTTTTTGGCGGATTTTGCCCATGGTTAACATGTGGGCTCAATATCAGGTTCAGCTATTTTTGCGTAATTACATCCACCAACACACACGCACAGACCATTTTCCCAAATAGCTTTTTTCGGAAATTAAAAATAGGGGTGGCATAAAGAAAAAAGTGGGAACACAAGGGGGAAAAAAAAGAAGAAAAAGTGGGAATCCCTGATGAACATGTGCGTCATGAGGGCGAGCTAAATGCAGTAGACCACTGCCTCAACCACTCGTGAACTGAGGAATAAAGGGGTTAAAATGGACAATTGATGAGGCATGAACTGTTTGATTCTGTTCTTCAGTCGTTAGTCGAGTGATTCAATTTGAAGTTTGAAGGGCTCTGGCACTAGTCTGTATTCAGGAATAACAGTTGTAACTAGCAGCTATCTACTAACAGTTCTAAATTATTGAAGCCTTACCTACACAGATTGTCGTGGCCCAGACATTGAAATTCAACCCCAACATCATAGACCAACTGCCTCACTTGCATGTAACTACCTTAGCTTAGTATAGTTAAACATGAACAACCTCCTAGCTGAAGAATATATAATCAACTTCTGGTGTCAAAGTAAAATTTCAGGTGCGATGCATAATACAACTTTCCTCAACAGTTTTTTCGGCAGTGATTCAAGACTCAGCTCATATAAAAGGTGTGATGCCCCAATGGCAAGACATCGTGTAATTAAGGGAATTAGTAATGCTACACGCGAAGCTTGAAGGAAACTTTATAGCAAAATGTTTAGAAATATTGCAGATCGGTTTGTGTGAAAGTAGTTCTGACATAGAAAATGCTGCAAATTATTACACAATGGTTTATTACTATCTGGGGGAGCATGGTGCGGTCCTCCAAGTTGGTTAGAGGTGGCTACTGACAAACTGTCCAATTTGATTCAGCATAAAAAAAATACTAGTGTACAATGCAAAACGTGACCTGACTACAATGGAACAACGAAAATTGACATTTTCTAATCAAACACTAGGCAGTAAGTACAAGCTGACTAACGTTTGGGGTGAGGCAAGAGGCAGTGCAAGAAATGGGCTCAGGCTGGGGAGATACAATAAACTTCCCTATATTGTCCCCCAAGTTCCTTCAACTAGTGAAATTTGCCTCACTACATTTACTGTTATTTCACGTTTCTCATTCAGATGGAATCCTGCGCATCTGAGACCTATATTATTAGACCTAGCATTGAAAAATACCCTAGAACTGATAGCAAACTTAACATAACACAGTACAATTTCGTTTTTGGCTAGTTCTTCAAATGATTGTTATTTTGCCCATAACAATCATCGGTCGTGTTCAATAGGATTGCTGAGTAGCCGGGCAATATGGCCTGGATAGTGTATGAAAATTGCAGTTTTGGAATCTCTATACCTTGAAGCATGAAGCATTAAATTTGTTGGGAGGGGGGGGGGGTGAGAAACAAATTTCCTGACCAAAAACATTCAGAGTGAATAATGAACCGAAAAGGTGGTGGGTTTCATTTATTTAGTTCGTTTTTAGGTGCCCACTTTCTTAAAACCATATTATCGATAAGAACATTTGAATAACTCCTGGGTAGTAAGCCAATTGTGCAACATGACGAAAAAGAATATATTCAGTATTATGCTTTTATGCCTCCCTACAATTTGGTACAGTGTTTGGAAAGAATGTAGAGGTCCATAAACACTTCCCAAAGCGCCTCTACCTCAACCATCAGCTTCCTAGTCAACACCACTCTGATTGACTACTGTCTCCCCTCACTGCCCCATTCATCTTCAGTTTTCATTTCCGAAAATAAAAAATAGTTCAGTCGAGATATATCAGGAAATACAGGGGCAAGTGATGCGAAACTGGCGTGTTGGCCAAAAATCTTCTAAAAATGGAGTTTTGGTTATGCCTAATTCATGGGGGGGGGGGTTGTCTAATTATGAAATTTTTGCTGATTTATATGAAAAGTCGTATGCTTATTATCAGGATCAGTTAAATACGTTTTACACATTACACTTCTGCAATGGTCCCATTGTGATAAATATGGAGTTTGTTAAAATGGAAACAGCAAATGATCGGGTAGTTGATTGTGATGATAATCAAGAGGAACAAGTAGGTGGATTCCTAGGTGGCAACTGGTGAGCTCTAATATTCTTGAGATGGTTGTTATTAGTAATCTGTATTATTTAATTTCTTTTTTTTTTGTCTGACACACAGATAGTTTTCCTGGGACTTGGGTGACACTTGAAATTTTGAGGATCAAGCAAAAGAAAATGTTGGCCAATTACTTAATTTTCTTCCTAACTTAGTAGGGCTAATGAAAGTAATAAAGCATTCAGTTGCAGTACATACCTAGGCCATATATATAAAGTCCCTTCTCTTTGCACATTATTTACTCTCCTCTAAATTGTCAATATTAACAATGCTCATCAATATTTCAGGTAATATGATACATGTCGTGGATGAAGACGAATCTAGATGGCCACAAGATGAATGGATGAGTGATGGGAATGAGCACACACTTCCTCGAGTGCCCCCTGATATTCCAATCTCAGGGAAGCTTACCACATCCAGATTAGCATTTTGCCAAGGAATATTGATGGTATTGTACTTCTAGCTGCTCCTTCCTAGCTTTGTGTTTCCATTTTTTTTATGACTTCCCATTCTAATTTAGTACTAAATTTGAACAACTTCCATTCCCAAACCTATTTACACTGATATATAACGTGTTGTGTAGTGACAGAAAACTTTTTTAATAGAGGACAGTATTAATGTGATCCAGTTGACCATTATATTTGTAGTCCACTTAGTTGCCCGATATTGGAGAACAGATAATTTTGTTGTTGATACTTTTCGAAGCATAGGCACCAACAATGATAGAACTGTACTTTTCAAAAAATTTTGCCACCAAGTCAGTTCCATGATATTTCCTAACAAATCGTAGATTGAATATCTATTTGTTTGTGAATATCTAGTTGCGCATATTAATTTACTGTTAACAATTTAAAAAGGTGTCAACTGCAGAGTTGACGTTTTGGCCTTGGTTGAAGGGAGGGGGGGGGGGTGTCTTTCTGCTTTGGCCCTTGCTGGAATACAAGTACGTAAAATTTGCTCAGTCTCTATTTTAGTTTTTTCCAAATGCTATTTACGAATTGCCAAACCTCATTGCACACTACTGTCTGTTTTGGTGATTACTGAATATCAGACCCTCCAATTCAGTCTAATTTTCTGTATAATTTACTTTCAAATTACCTCTAACTACAGATTTTCATACCCTCATTTTAATGCAAACACGCGTGTGACTGTTCGATATAATACAGGTTATACATGTTCCTTGACAGTTGTTTTGACGTTTATCCTCCCTCTCTTACTTAGGTCTTCCCATGACCATCCAGCTTAAAAATGCTGTGATAAGTTTGTAAACCAACTCGGCACACGCTATCATCCTTTCTTCTTCCCCTACCTTACATGTCCATCTTAATTTTGATATCCGTTTCATTTCTTTGATTTTGACTAGTTTCCAGAACCGTTTTTTTTTAATATGCTTCGATTTTTCATCATTTTTGTACCAGACTGTACTTTTAAATGACTATTCTTCTCTTTGCTATTTGAGAATACCAAAATTTGTTGTGTAGTTCCAAACTACATTACAGTTAGGGTGTGAATAGTGCTAGGGTCAGCTTTATGCTTCTTGCAGTGAGTGGTTCATATCAAGCGAAATGACCTTATTTTGTTAGTATGGCATTCTCCATTTGGTGTTCAAAGGTGTCCGTTATTGGTATGGGCGTATTCTTCAAAGTCTATGAAATAGCTTTCTGGGCAAAATGTGATAACCTCAACGTGTTTCTCTTCACACAAGTTCTTAATTGGGCTGTTGCATTTGTAAGTATCAGTTGTTAAAATCTATTAATGTTTTCTTACTCATGGGATTGTTTTTTAAATATCATGTTAGTTCCAAGCTTGATTGAGAAAATTAGTTATGAATGGTTAGTTATGGGATCTTTTGTGAGCATCATTACGTACTTTCTGTTTATAGGTATTTCACCATTTTTACCAGCAGCAACACTTGAATGTAAGGATTCAGGGATACAGTGCAATATCTAAGAAATTGTCACGAATTTCTTCATACCTTTTCTACATGCTGTCATGGTGTAAGTGTGTTGATTTTACATACAAAATATCCAACCGTTCTTTCATGCGTGTGTCAGATTTGCATGATTTGGTGCTGTGATGCAACCTAATTTAGTTTTGAGGATGGTTTCACTGTTTTCGTTCAACTTTGAATTGAATGCTGAAGTTTCATCAACGAGAAAAAAATAACAATCCACCCACTGAAAGTGCATTAAAAATCTGAGTGGAATCAGGTTTTATAAAATTTGGTGTGCTTTTGTGAGGAGCGATATGAACAGCAATTGTGTGGTTATTGAATTTGAGTGTTTTCATACAGTACTCCTGTCCATGGACTGTTTGTACTTTAATTTGACTTGGAATACTTTCACTTTCGTATGATTTCTGGATCCTTGAGTTGCCAAGCTGGCCCCTTATTTTAGGTAGCATTGTTAGGTTTGTACACTTACCATAGTTTTGAAGCATGCTAAGCCTTTCAACACCTCACCTACTGTGGAAAAATGGTTGGTTTCTCAAATTCTTTGTGGGATTTTCTGAAGAATCACTCACTATTGTGACAAAGAAGCTCGTAAAGAGTGGCAAGACAAGAAATCCGTTCATTACATTCTGGAAGACAATGTTAGCGTTATAAGAGTGTATCATAAAATGTATGAATGGATTGTGTCATCAGCTACTACCTGAAAATATAAGTTCAATTCATTTCCGTTGTATGGTATTTGAGTCTGAAACTGAGACTGGTTCGAAAAACCAATTCTGCTCAGTATAACACAAGAATCACGTCAGCGCCTAGAAAATTTCAAAGTTTTTTCCTCATTGATGAAGAGTTCCCGCTCAAATCAATCATTTTCTAGCCTTTGAGGACCAATTGTTATTAGTGGTCTCTGCAGCTAGCCTGTTTTCTTTGGAAGAGCCTTTGTGTTTATTTCATTGATTGGACTTTGAGTGTCTCAGATATTTGGCCGCTTTATGAGATTCGAACTGTCAGCTGAAGCCAATAAGCATTTCAGGTTGAGTGGAGTGGGGGCCGTTGCCGTTCTGATTTCATAATACAGCTCAGTTTGCCTCACATATTAAGCTGTTTAGTTGGTAGGTTGCCTTAAACTGTTTATGATGGGCTTGGTGAAAATTGAAAAGTCATCTCTCCTATGGGAATGCTCTTGATTGAATGAGCTTTCTCTTATCAATTTTTCTCACTCAACGTTGTTGTTCACCTTGAAACTTTTATGTATTTTTTTAAATCAAATTCAGACGACAACTCTTCTATTCAGTATCATTAGGGATATCCTTGCAAACTAGTAGAACCGTTAGTATGCCAATGTAGAACTCCCTGCTTCCTTTATTCTACGGTTATTGCATCTTATGTATATTTTATCCTGCCCAGTGAAACAGGAAGGTCTTTTTCTGTAAATTCCAAATCCATTGAAAACTGCTGGCGTGTTTGTGTAGAATGAGGGCGGAATATTTGGTTGTCCCGTCATGAGTGGATACTGATTTTACACGTTCAGTGGATACTTCTGTTGTATGAATAGAACCAACCCACCCCACCAGGTGGATTGGTTTTTTTTTTTTCATAAATCTGACTGAAATGATTCCAATATTAGTAATTTATAGGTAGTTAATCTTAATAGTCGAATTTCATTAACTTTTGCTCATTACGCACCATGTGATACGCCTGGTGAGAGTGATCACAGATTTTCTGAGGGATGGCGCCGGCTTGGGTCTAATAGGAAAATCGTGTATTATAAGGTTCGTTTGGAAAATACCCATAGAAATAGAAACAAGAAATGTTGGTATCAGCATTTTTATTGGGTTGGTTCAATAAATATCTCCTCCATCAGCAAAAATACACGTCATGGCTCATACCATAGGTATCTCTTACCTACCTTGTCGGAAGAAAATATGTATCAATTACTATATTTATGGTAAGTATCAGTCCAATAATATATGTCAATCACATACAAGAAAATGTCAATGAAGGCACTATAAATCAACCGAATATATCAATCAGTTTCTCTATAGCCTCGTCTGAGTATTTCTTCTTCTCCTTAGACTAGCAAGGGATTTTTGGTTCTGATTGTGCGTCATCAGACATCTAAAATACCAATACAAATAATACCATGGGTAAAAAAATACTTGATAAAGAGAACTAATCATAACCATCAAACTGTACCAAAATACGGGGCAAAATGGTAGGAAGAGAACAAAAATCAGTAGTATTTGTAATAAATCAACAAGTAAATTTTGAGACATGTGAACAAGAGACCAGGAAGAGACTGCTTCAGGTAATAATTTCGTAGTAATCCTGACTCAATTAGATTGCAACTTATACGTTGTTGTTGCCACCACCTGGGCAGGGGGTGGAGGATGGAGGTCCCTTTTGACAGAACCTGCGTTTGGGTGGAGGGTCAGTGAAGACTCAAATGAGTAATTAACTTGTTAGAAAGTCAAAGTTAAACGAGTGTCAAGTAGCAGTGGCAGTTCAGTAGCTACATATATATGCCACTGTCGCCTTGTACAAACCAATTGACTGTTTCTCTAGAATATGAATTAGGGTTTCTTTGTATTTAAATTGAATGTTAACTGATCTTTGATTACAGGGAATGCAATCACCATTTTCATACTGGCAATGAGTATCAGTCATAATGCTGATGACCTGTGCAATTGGAGGTGTGAATATTCAGCAATCAATTTGACCACATTCTTCACGTTTGCCTTTGGAATATTGTTCGTTTGCACCACTGTTGTGTACATTCGTACGTACAATTATGTTTCTTTTACTTATCGTTGTATTATTCATTTTTCGTCATAATTTTAAAAAAAATCCTGATATGTTTCTGAGTTATATGATTTAAAGAAAGCCTCTAATTCTGCCAAAAACTACGTCTTCGTGTGGGTTCTTTCTGAGAATTATTAAGTACCATCTTTTGGTTATGAAACAGTTATGGGAACCACTTGGTAAATTACACTCAGTACGTATTAGCTTGTATTAGATGCTACATTTGAAAATACACAAGTTGCATATTTAGAGTTCTTAATTCTTGTTTATGGTTTTGTACGATTCAGAAAGGAAGAAGAACCTCATCTCTACATTAGATGTCCTTTACTAGACTTTGAAGGTGAAGTTGGGGATTTTCAAAATATGATACAAAACCTCAAAATTGACACTTTCCCCATTCCCACAATGGCACTCCATATAAACAGGTGATGTATCTTCATCCAGCAAGTTTATGGAGTGAAAGAAGTAGTTAGGGGGTTTGCTGAAAGAATCATATGAGTTTAATCATAACTGTTAATGCCATTTTCGAGAAATTCTTTTTAGGTGTTCCAACAAGATTATCATTTGCTGACGTTTTATGGCTAGTATCTTATTTTAAGGTGGGTGTACTTGTGACGAATGAATAAGCTCCATCAAGTTAATAAGTTTTCCCTTCCAGCTGATTGTTATAAAAATATTCATGGAGAACAATACATGAACATTGACTAGTTCATTATTGTTCGTGTTGCTGAGCAGGGGAGACATAGTGCTGAGGCCTATTAACTCAATCCTCTTTCAGTGACACCTGAGTAAAGAAGCCTAGACCAGCGTTTGTAGTAGTTGAAAAACTCCCCCATCTGACCGTCTAGTTGATTGGAAAGATCGTTATTTTTTACCCCCAGAAATATAAAAAATGTAGCCAATAGAAAATTACAACGATTTTGATTCAACTTCAAGAGCCACTGCACGTCATGTCTTATGTCCACACGTTTAAGAAATCTTCTACTATAATATAATTGTGTGTATTATTCGTAGGCCAAGTGAACTTGTTCAACCAAATGAGGCTACTGTCTGATGTTGATATTCTTGATGTTTGGAAGCAAGACCTAACGCTGGCTACCAATCTGAACTCAGGGTATGTAAACCACTGTTTATGGTTGTAGTGCTGAATTTCCTTAGCCACCTGCTGTATGCTTATTTATTTATATGAGAAGAAGGCTGTGTGAGGGCTGTTTGGTGAGCCTGCCTCTCCTTTTTGTTCTGGCCTCCGGTTGATCTACTTTTGGTTCATTATTCGTTCTGATGACTTCGCTACAAACAATTGTTGCGTTACAAATATCATGTGCCACTATCATATTTCGTTCTCTTTGAATGAAAGGGTCTGTACTAATCGTAATCGTACAAGAAAAGGAAGGGCACACATAAGAAAACATCAGGTGATGCATATCTCTCAAATTTCCTTAGCTCTACATAAATTGCTGGTTTCCATGGAATTTACTACTAATGCAGTTTATTTTTCACTCAATTCATTTGAACTTGGTCAAACATAATTTCACTGTGGTAAAAAGTGATAGCGCTTATAGTTCCAGAATTAATTGTGGTGCTCCTACTTGTGCCACACCCATTATTGAACAATCCCTGCACAGATAATGAATGAGACTGTAAACACAATTTTTGAGAACAACAAAGTGTTCTGCAAAGTGTGTGGTAATTTATTGTGCTACTCTCATAATCTTGCCTATCGGGCCTATTGTAAGGGCGTCCATGATACTGGGATCATGGCCCACCCCCAGGCCCCACGGCACTGGTCTCACTTGGTGTGACGTCACCCATGCGCCCCCACCACCCCCGCACAAAGCGGAAGATATCTGCAAGTTCTGCATTTGCCACCTCTTCGGGCTAAAGAAAGGGCCTCCCAAACACAGAACGGCGCGATGCCGCGAGTCCATCGCATACGCGCAGCACGTGCTCTGCCGTCTCTAGCCCTACCTCGCAGAACCTGCATACCTGTACCTCGCACTTGCCAATATTTGCAAGGTGGTACCTCAGCGGACAGTGACCTGTGAACAGGCCACATATAATCCTCATATCCTTCCTCCCCAGTGCAAGCACCTCCTTGGACCTCTCTCTGGAGAGCCGCATGAAGAGTTTTGACTGTCTAAGGCCGGGCAGCCCCTGCCAATGAGCAGCCCTGCACCTGTCCTCCCATTTGCCAACCTCTCTACGTAGGTGGCTCCTGGTAGTCCCAACAAAGGGCTCATGCTCAAACCCTTATCTGGCTGTTTCACAATAACTTGCTGGCTATGTATCAAGTGTGAGCTGATTTGGTTCTGCCATTTTCTCGCATTCGCATACACACCCACATACCATTTTCCCTAATAGTGTTTTTCGAACTCACTAGGGTCTGAAACGTAAAGATCTGCAGAGAACTCAACAAATTTTTTTTCCGGCCGGTTATTTTCTACTTTGTAGAGCCAAAGAAAGTGGAAACACAATACTGTGAGTGTTTAAGGGCTAGGGGGTTTTCAACTTGGATGGATCTATACATTACCATTCCCTGATCCATACTGTGCTACAAGAGAAGCTATGAATTGAATGTTTTCGAGGAATTAGCTCATCAGGGTGTTCAATGGCGTTGAATCTATTTTCTCAACTATTTATGTGAGAACGTATTTTGCCGTACTGCCCCATCACGAAAACAGCCAGTTTCTAACCTTTTCGTAGCAACCTCATGATTAACTTTCTTTTTAATTTAATAAACAACCAATGCGAGGTCGTTCAATCATGAGGCCAATTGTCAATAGTTACAGTGTAGTTCACTGCTGAATATTGAAAATATATGTGTTGCTTTGCACCAGGTATTTTCTAAGTTATTGCCTCTCTCAATTCATGTAAATCAAATCTCTTGCACTGTTACAGGCCTGAATATGAAGGATTCACTCGAGCACTTGAGCGTCAGTCTAATATCATTGAATTTTATCAAACCAGAAATGCGAAAATCATGGAGTGGGTATCAACAAAGTTCAAAGACCAGTTCGATGCCAAATTACTATAACGTGTATCCTGTTTCATGCATTTCTTTATTAAAGACCACAGGGGATGAAGAAGGCTAACTCTGCTTTTTCAAATTTTTCGAGCGCATATTTTCTTTAAAAATTGGTGTTGCCAATCACTGGAATGCCTACATTTAATTCAAAAACTGAAATAATCCTTGAGTAAGTGAGAACTGAGTCATGACATCAGAAGTCGGGAAAAGCATTTCAACTGTTAGAAGAAATAAATAAATCTGACAAAAATCTAAGTCTCAAACATACTGGGGAAAAATGGGCAAGCAGGTGGGTCTGTGTTGTAGGCTAGTTTGTTGTAAAATCCTTTCTAATAAGCTTTCCTAGGGGGGTGGGGGGGGGACTGGTTTTCTGCAAGAGAGACTTTTTCTGCAACTGTGGCACTTTTGGCTTTCTTGCAGTAGGTTTTTTGGATTTGGTGATACAAGCGAAGAACAGCAGAAACAGTTTTGTTGAATGGGGCTTGATGAAACAGCTGCCTTGGATGACTGGCAACTTTTCATCCACTTCCATCAGCTTCTTTTCATAGTAATGTTTGAGGAATGAAGCCCAATCTCTAATGGCGTAGTTGGCGGGCTTCTCAACTCAAATAGTTTGTGTTTGATCTTTAAGCTCTTAAAGACTTCATACCAATCCTGGGGCGTCTCGGCAGGAAACTTTCGATTAACCAACGCCATAGCATTAATGACATTCGATGTAGGAATGGCCTCACACTTGAAAAAACATTGTGATCTTGCACGTTACAGGGGAAAAGAGAGGTTGTGTAAGAACCAAATGACAGTTCAGTTCTTATTCTTCAAGAAATCACAAGTACTTCAGGTATTCTTGACACTGAATGGAATTTTTTATTGAGCCTGGAGTGATGAATTTCGTATCCCTCAGGGTTCTGTAGTAAATTAAAGGTGTGTAATTGGTTAATTTTCCAGACATTCTAGTCATCTGAAAAGTAGATCAAAGACTCGCGACATATACCTTTCAGGAGACTTGAATTTTCCGAAACTGTAAATCGGTCTGCAGTTGGAGACCGATTCAAACTGTAGTGGCTTTCCTGCCCTATAAATAACTTTATGCGCTCCTCTATAGTATTTATTGTTTCTTCTGAAACTTTCTTGAGACGATTTTTTTTAGACACCCTGGCCCTTTGGAGGCATCCCAGTTTCCAAAAGACTCTTTTTGATGGTGGCCCTATCTTGGTGATGCCGTGCAAGAATAAAAATGCAGCTCTCCATAAATTTTCTGCTGAGGTGCCATTTGGAAGTACGTCTTGAACACAGAATGGTAGGACAACTTTCATAGCTAAGCATTCATTTCGTCTTCAGGCCTCAAAGTAGTAAGCCCATTCAAGTATGAACTATGCTCATTCTAATCCTGGAACTAATTGACTTTTGGAATATCATTCCAGTCACCCTCAGTAATTCTTTGAAAGCTTTGAAGCCTATATCACAAATATCGCCTGCTCATCTTCTTCACCACGTCTTTCATTTTTCCAGTAATTTCATTTCCAAAACTCGATGATCTTCCTCTGTAGAAGTTGAAAAAGTGTCCACTCTTACACTTTTAACCTACACAGCACTCACGTTAGCATCCACCAGAAACAGTGTTAGTTTACATTACCTAACTTCTGATGAAATGAAGGAAAGGCTAGAAACTGACGATGAGAACACTTGTTCATCACGATATGTGAATTGCAGCAAATAATGCAGGAGTAGGGGTGGCAATTTACTGCCATTTAATCACGTTTTCCCCCGGAACTGAGGGTCTCACCGAATTCGCCTTTTCAAACTGTACTGAAATGATTTATTGCCTCATCGAAAGAAAAAAATTGAGTTACCCTGTTCCTGTTGTTCCCACGTGGTCAATTATGAACTTGCTGTCGTGTGTAGTACACCTAAACAGCTGCATATGACAATTATCTTATTTTATCCTGATTGAGGCTGTGATAAACGATTGTTCTAGTATTTACCAAGCGTTTTCAATGAAAATTTACTTCACTGGTTGTTTTTTTAAATCCTCTTATTCTCTGTAAAGGATTTGTGTTCTTTCAAAATATTCATAATTATTATGTTCATTTAGTACTTAACACATTTCACACACTGGAGTGAGGTTATTATTCTCTGTTACCCCCATAATTAAAGATATGTTGATAACTTAAGTGGTGCTGATATATTCCGTCAGTACAAGTATGCACATTTTGCCATTAAATTGGACATATATGCTTACAACATGGGGATGGCCCAAGATATGTGCACTGCAATAAAATACCTGTAAGCGAACGTGGCTTGCAACCTATGAGACAAAACGTGAACTTTTGTATAAATGTCAAGGCTTGTGATAATTAAGTCGACTGCAAAAATGGCCGTATGTTAGTAGAAACCCAAAAGGGAGTGAAGGGTCCTAACAACTACATTTATAAGTAATTACCCAAAACTAATTCAGGATGCTGACCACTTCAGAAGAACCCTGACATAATATTCGAGAACCATTTATTACTTTACTTACAAGGAGCAACTAAGCTGTTTTTGCCCTATAACGGTCTTAATGAAACAAGTAGACTCAGTAAGCCATGTCATGATAGTTCATAGTATTAGTATTGTCTATGTTACAATGCCAACTTAGAAAAAATGGCATCCTAACCCTCTGACCTTACCAGCTTGTCAAAAAATCCAAGCCACCACCAGATGTAAGTCAAAAGAGATGAAGTGGTACAATCCAACTCAACATCTTTTTACAATCCTTCTCGTCAATTTTGAAAACCTTTGTATGTCAAGCCAAATCTTTTAATATCGTAGTCACCTTCATACAAAGAAAGTAAATAATCAATACACTCTAAAACATACTACAGATCAACAATTTACAGCAACTAAGTAATGATGGTAATACCAGCAATAATTTTGAACCCATGGAAGGGTTATTCTTTAGTCAAAAACATGAACACGAGACAGCAACTCTGTCGCTGTCATAACTGTTTCTGAAACTTACTTCAAGCCTGAAAGACATTCACTGTGAGGTCATGAATTCTTAGAGACAATAGAAAAGGAAGATCTCTACTTATTTGTAGTGACATTCAGTACGTACATAAATAGATATTCTCTTTTCGATGCTACCACCATCCTCCTTTCAAACATTATAAACTTCACTTTAGTACTTATTTACAATGCCTAGCAATTACATCAGCACAACCCAATCAGCAGTTTTGTTGTGAAACATACCATGTTAGGTGACTGGACATCTCAATTGCCATCACATCTGTGTTTCATGCTCCTACACAGACTATTTTGAAACAGTACTGTTTGATGCAGCTCTCGGCTACAACCTCGTGTTCTCAAGTATTGTGCGATTCACCATGCTACTTGAAGAGTTCATTCTGTACTGGACATTACCTTCATAAGCAGCACTGATCAATACACTTTAAGTAAGCCATTATTAATTCCAGTTGAGGATTGAATCAATGAACTATACTCATTACATTAAATTACTAAGAGAGTAACAAGTCACGCCAATTTTATAAAATATAAACTCTTCAGGAGTGATGAAGAAACAATACACTGATATCACCTGATTTTACTGAGTGCATTCAAGGATCTCCTGGGCTTGCGTATTTGCAGTCCCTTGTTACCATGATTGAACCCTATAAGATTACTGGTGGGATGATGGTTGCGCACGAGCAATCTAGTGAGAGAAAATGCTTTCAGATGATTCAAACAGCCTTCAGTCTTTTCCAAGTATCTTGAGGCAGTGGGCTTCGCAAGACACCTTATCAACCACATATTGAAGGATCTTTTAAAGAATTCTGCAGTTCTTCAAATAAATACATTCTAGTCACGATAATGCCAGAAACAAATCTGTAAAATTCAAAACAACAGGGTAGACCTCTGATGTCAACATATTCAGTTGAACGCAATCTACCTCTGGCATGTGAATCAGAGCTGCTTAAATTCTAAAACACATCATCCTGGCTTACAGAATCCTCAAGAAGCATTAATGAATTCTATCATAAGCTCTGTAAATAATGCCAGGAAAACCTTCTCAGAACTCAAACTAGTTTTGCTCAATTGTCACAGCCTTGTATCTAGTTTAGACTTTTGGACGAATGGTCAAACCTTGTGGCTAGAATTTGAAACTGTTTAATTGAAAGCTGTTTACTTACAACTCACAGAATTTCTGGCATTCAAATAACTAACTAACTGAGTGTTTTCGTGATTGTGTAAAACTATCACGGCTTTTGATCAAATCATCAAACATGACTAAGAGAATGCCTTACTCGGAATAAAGTTTCTCGATTGGAATGAGCCCATTCTGATGTATTAGGTTGATGTCATTTACAGCTTTTCCAAACTAAATCAACTCTTTCGCTATTAGTATAAGACCTTATGCAATCATTTAGTCAACCTTTTTTTAAATTCCTATACACTAATCACGACAGGATAATGATCAGAGGACTTGGAGTAAATTGATTCCCCAAAGCAGTGTTTGTGGAGTGTCAACACCTTCTCTGTGGATGGTTAATACCCTCAGGGCCACCAAACTTACTTTGACCTACTGCAGCAACTACCTTCTCTTCATTCAAGTTTGCCATAGCAGCAATAATTATCATTACACCAGAGTTTTTGGTTTTGTGAGGAACTTTGTTGTAGTGATGAACAACAGTGGCTCAAATAGTTCGATGAATATCGCTGATTGGAACGCTTGAAGATGGTCGAACCAGCAATGATTATTATAGTATTTCATATATTGACACTATATTGGGATATTAACGACAGGTTGGAGCGAATAACTAGCGGTATAACTAATATTGGGAGAGCACAAGCGATGATTTGAATAACACAAAGTTCGTATGCATAAGAAATGTATAATTCAAGTTTAATTTTAATTGTTAAAGGTTTAATTCAGTTTGCGAATGCAATATATTAAATCAATGATAATTGTAATCAAGTAGACATACATAGCAATGAGTTGACTAACTAGAATTAATCGAAGCTACGTATATTAAATCAATACAAATCCCAATGTTTATATCAAATCAATATGAATTCCAATACATAATGCTAACAGCAGGCAGTGGCGCCGTATTTAAGCCTTGAGGCGACCCGGGTTTGTCCTCAGGCCGTGGAGTCAATAGGAAGGTATTGAAAACGACGGAACGAAAATCTACCGCGTGGAAATTGGGTCACTCGACGTTGCAACCGAAGACGAAGACTACGAAGAAACAGTACGTTCACTTTTGTCAACAAAAGATAAATGAAAATGATCGATTCCTAACGTTCCCTTATTTAACGCGCTGTGACTGTTTTATAGCTCTTCTCATCTTTGTGCCTCTCGTTAGTTCAAAATTTCCTTCAGACGACGAAAACCTTCAGATTCGGTCGCTACAATGAGAGCGACGATCTTCTGCGCATTCTTCTGTGGCTTCGCGGGCCTCGTCGGTAAGTCGCTTGCAGTTCTCCATTCGAACCATCTCCCTTTTATTTATCGTGTTTTTCTTAACTTTCCCAGTTTGAGCGTCGCTCGTTCGAAATCCGATCGTTGCGATCCTTTAAATGCTTTTCGCCTTCGCTGTTGAGAAACTTGTTTACGAATCGGTGGCGAAAAATAGCGAAGGAATTTCGGGGGGTTTCGATCGTCGAGAAAAGTCGACGGAGGTCGTCGGTTAAGTCGAGTTTTGATTTCCTCCGTTTCTTTTGTCCAGAAATAATTCTTCCGCTCTTATTCAATTGAACGGCCGTCGCTACTTCATTTCTCGGTCCCCTCGGACGTTAGGATTATCTGAAATCGAGACGTTCGCTCGAAATTGTTAGAGACTCAGTCGAACCGAATTTCCTCTCAACCTTTTTTCACTTGCTGCCACCGTCGAAGCAGTTACTTATGGGGGGTAGTTACTCATCAGCAAATTATTGCTGACCTTACGGTAACAAGCTGAAGCTTATTGTGCTTCCTGTGGCAGGAGGTCTTGCCACTTGGTGAGGGCCAGGGTCCCCTTGACTGGATCTGAGCTGGAGAGAGTGGTCCACGGCTCTCTTCAGCTTGACCATACTGCGTAAAAAGGGTCGCGACACCAATGTGGTGGAAGTGGAGGCTCAAGGGGACTGAAACCTCCTTTGTGGCTAATTGACACCAGCTTGCCAGCACTCCTTTGGTTAGATGCAGCCACCAGTTCCCCTCAAGTTTCCTCCTAGCTGTTTGTCTGGCGTTCCCGAACAAACATTTTCGTAACGATTGTTACGCAGAACTATTCTTATACAATTTTTTAATAATTTTGACTTCACTTCCCCACAAATTTTACTTTACTTCTTCTCAACAAGTTTTATTTCACTACCGCACTATATTTATTCACATTCTCCACAATGTTTGCACTATCCCATAATATTTGTCACTTGATTTCTCATCAAATAATTTAATTCTCCCACATTCTTCACTCGATTTTCCAACAACTCGTAATTGACGTTACGAAACCGATTCCCCTCATCAGTTGCAATCGAGAAACCTTCAAACATTGAAATTTGACATGCTCTAACTTTCAAACGGATTTAACTCGTTCGTATCTCAGTTATATTAACATCAGGATGACTGTTTGTGTTCCAAGAAAGCGCGTATTGGTTTTTGATAAATACGCAATGAGTAATCAAAATCACTGACCAGTAGAAATATGGAAGTAGGTTGCAGAAGAACCTGAAAAAACAGTATCATTCAGATTTTGTTAATGTTGTCAGAGTCATATATGAAAAGTTAGTTGATCAAATAATAATGGGACCACGCGGAAAATGAGCTGCACATTTCTCACTATTCTACAACATCCGCTAACAAATTTTCCCAGAAGTAAATTTGGATGTTCTTCGACATCAAGTACATTGAAGAACAGAATGCGTTGGGTACGCTTCATTCGTTTCATACTTGACGTTTAAAAAACCTTTTAATACAGTTTTCCCGTCGATTTTTATTCTGCACTATTTCAATGTAAATGCTCAAACTATCACAACTAAGAATATGTGAAATGAATATTATTTCAACGTTCCTGTTGAGTAATTTTCTTCCGTTTAAGAATTACTGTTGAAGTGAGGCTCAGAATGTGTTAAATGGCGTTTTAGAATGGAATAATATTCTCATGAAAATCATTGTTGCGTCTGCTAGATAATAATTTTTTACCCAAATTAGCATCTTATCTACGTTATTTTGGATAGTCTGATTTCATTATTGTTCCGAAATTAGAGAGGAGGCCGTGACTATACAAACAATTCTCACGAAGAGGCCATAAATCTTCGCTAGTTATGATAAGCTGAGTTGTTCCTTTTCAAATTGAAGAAGTGAGGAAACCAGCCGAAAATGATAACTGCTCCAGGGAGCTTCAACTACACAAATCTAAAGTGTTAGAAACAATGAAATTTCTGTGATGCCGTAGGTGATCCTAAATGGCGTTTGACCATCAAGGGAGTTTAAATTATCAAAATTACAACAAGCATCTTTTCCAGCGGATTGTGTAACCCTCCTACTTTATAGAACTAAAGAAAGTACTAACATTTTTCTTAATGTTATTTAAGACCTTTTTTGGTTCATTTGACCTTCTTGTAAGAAAAATTAGAAGACTGGCCAGCCCCATGTTGTTATATAACATGCAACTTGCAAATTTTTGAGCTTTTCATAACTTCCTGTCACCCATTTCTCCTGATCAGCTCCTGATTCCTTTCCTACCTGGGTAAATGCTGAACTTTTTTTAAATCAAGTTCTGTAATTTTGGTAGGGTTGCTTCTCAGTCCATGGTTATATTGAACAAACTATTTATTAACAGACACCTGAATAACATACGTGGGTTTGAAAGCATTGTTCAAATTTGAACATTACTGGTTTTCTCTTCCTTGATTGTAAATCCTTGTTTGTACTCGCTTCACTTTTTGAATCATCCTGAATTTGAAAAAAAAGATTGATTTTATGAAATATGTGTAAATAACCTTGGGAACCGTACATTTTAGTTGGTGCTGAAGATGTTACCCTGACTCCAGAATTTGATTTTGATAATATCAGGGTTCTGGAGTATAAGACATCTAATACTTTGAAGTGTAATGTGACTGGAAATATTAAAGCACAAGGTCTTTCTGTCGCTTGGTAAGTAGTATTGAACTTTTTTATCTTTTAATTCGTATTATACTCAGTGAACAGTTAGATGAATGCCACGTGGAACAGTGTTGTTGTTTCTGTTTTCTACATTTTCACATACACACTCCAATACGCTCTACCCTAAATTAAACGAATCTCTGAAAGGCTGCTTTGAGCATAATCATAGTTTGCGAGAGATTTCCATTTCTACTGTAACTGTCAACTTGTGTTTGATGCATGTTATGTTATACGTTGGTGGACTAAGGCCATTGCTACATTAGGTATTTGAGGTTCGCATAATTTAAAATTGCTATGATGTGCCTGAGGTTCCACCCCAGTACTGCGGAGAAGGTATGTATGTAAAAATATCTGGTGCGTAGCAACACACAACTTTCCTCTGCTCTACAACAATTCACTTTGTACATGGCTAATTCTATTTAATTATTCATTTATTCATACAGTTAATTTGAACTTGGCCAAACAACGCTTTACGGCAGCAGGAAGCGGTAGCGCTTACAGTTCCAGATTTGGTTGTGCTGCTCGTACTCATTGCAGGACCAATATTGAGCAATCGGTACACAGATAATTAATGAGGCTGTAAACATAAATTTTTTAAAGAAGGATAGTAATTACCTCTGCGGAGTATAGGGTAAAAATGTTTAGAACTAGTAGTAAGCGAAACGGCAGTAGTTGAAATTCAGGAATTTCTGGAGTAACCCCCATGTATTTCATGAGCGTTATCAAACGCTCACCCTTTAGGTATTGGATTGGACTACAATACCAATTTTTTTTTAAATTCTACAAGAATTCCAGCAGAGTTTATAAGAAAAAACTGCGCTAAAAACGCTTTTGGTCGAAAATTTTGATAATTTATTGTGCTGCTCTCGTCATTTTTTCACGAATGGGAATTTTATGGTATCATTGCCTTATTGGGAGCTATCAATATAAAAAATTTAATCAAAATCGTTGGAGCCGTGTTTGAGAAAAATGAAATTGATCAAACAACACTTCACAGCAGCAGGAAGCGGTAGCGCCTAATGTTCTGGAATTTATTGTGCTGCTCGTACTCATTCCTGGGCCATTATTGAGCAATTGGTACACAGATAATTAATGAGCCTGTAAACACGAGTTTTTGAAGAAGAATAGTAATCACTTTTGCAGAGTTATTGTGTAATAACTGTTAGAACTGGTAGCAAGCGAAACGGCAGTAGTTGGAACTCAGGAATTTCTGGAGTAAGCCCCATCTATCTCATGAGCGGTTTTAAGCACCTCACCCTCTAGGTATTGAATTGGATTACAATACCAATTTGCTTTAACATTCTACCAACATTCCAGCGGAGTTAATAAGAAAAAAACGCTTTTCGTTGAAAGTTTTGATAATTTATTGTGCTGCTCTTGTCATTTTCCTACGAATGGGAATTTGATGGTATGATTGCCTTATCAAAAGATATCAACATAAAAAATTTAATCAAAATCATTAGAGCCGTTTTTGAGAAAAAAAATATTTGGTGTTTTGATCACTATGATAATTATAGTTAAGGTATTAAAGAAATTGGGTTATATCCGCCAGTAGGCAAATTACTAAAGTTAACGTACCCTTAACGGAGTACTGACTTAATGGCCAGACGATGATGTCTTTACATCGAAAGCGCTTGCCCACAGTAACTCACAAGCCAGAGGAGACGGACTCACCTAACAGGTACGTTAACTTTAGTAATTATAGTTAACTTTTGGTGGATTTTGCTCATACCCTTATTTTGGCGTCCCATTGTGACCAGTAGGCGAGATATGAAGTTTGAGCTGATTTGCTATGGTGGTTTTCTCTAAAAATCGTTCACAAACACACGTTAGTGACACACACAGACCATTTCCCCAAATAGTGTTTTTCGGACTCAGGAGGGTCTGAAATGTAAAGATCTGAAGAAAACTCAATTTTTTTTTTTCGGCCGATTACATAACATTCCTTTCCACTTCGTAGAGCCAAGGAAACTAAAAAGAAGAAACAAGAGTAACATATGTTTCTTCCCCCCTAGGACAGACCCAAGCTTGTTTGCTCGTACAGATTCCATAGTTGGGATATAAAAACTGTAGACCATCCGTCGCTTTTTTCTTCCAATTCACTTTCTGTTGATTTTAAATAAGGTGACAAATGGATTGTCAAGGCTCCAGTTTTTCATCTCTCATGATTTTTCAGTGTAATGTCACTGTTTATACAGTAGCTTTTCCCTGTTTAATTTATTTAAATCTTTCACTGTTTACTATTTTGAAACTTTTGAAATTTTCAGCTACTTGCATTATGTGAGCCTAAATATGCATAAATATAAGAATTGTGGTAATTCGTAATACAATCTTGTCAACTTTTTTAAAATGGCTTGGCTAGTGTGTGCAGTTCAAACCCTCACCTGTGAAACTGGATATTTTATTATTCGAGAATCTGTTACACCTTTTTTCATTGAATTCATGGATACTTTTTCAAGCAATTTAGAATGTCAGAGTATCACTAATAATGAAAGTAATAAACCAATCCCTGTAGTATGTGCTGTTCATTTTAGAATAGTATCGAAACCATCTTTCTTGTCTCTTAAAACACAGTATTTGCCTTATTTCTCTCGTTGGTAAACTATTTGTGTGCCAAATGAACTATTTTAAATTATATATTAGTCCAAGACTGGTCGAATGGCACTCAAGGCTTACTTGTCTACGTTTCGTACACTTTCTAGTACAGGTTACTTTAGTAGTAGTTATACGGCTATCCTATTTGTTAGGCATTTCTTAATTGTCTCAATTTCTATATCAAATCCAAAGCTGAGCTGAGCTGTCTTATATTGTTATTTGTTTTTAAAAAATTTATGTTACCAGGTGTGTGGAACAATTACCATGCAATTTGAATTATTCTAATTACATCATTGTTCAAATCATTCAATTTATTAACATTAATAATTACCTTTCCAAAGTTTTCTTATTTTATGAAAATTGGCAATGTGCCATTTGGGGGTTAAAAACCGGAAACTCATTACAATGTCCTTCATTTTCTTTTTTTCCGTCCGTTTGTATATATTGGCTGTTATACCTGTATTCTGACTAAAATTCTTTCTAATCGGGAAAACGTTTCCATAGTGTTTTTTAATAAGATCACCTGGAATATAAAACCAAGCACAGTTCCTTGAGTTAGACTCTTGCAAACCTAGTTAATCTATAGAAATCACGTTTTTTTTTGCAAGAAAATTGAAAATGAGAGAAAGGGCTATAGTACTCACATGTTGCTGCATAAGGTAGTGGTTTTCTATTATGTTGTTTGTGTGTATCTGAAATAATCTTTGAAGCTCACAGTTTCTAGATTTCTCAAAGTAAATGTTCTCGATTTAAGAATAAAAAAGATAAAAAAACAAAATGAAAGACTGTTGTTGCAATAGTTCCAAATTGTGCAGTGTATGGAACTCGTAGTCATGCTGGAAGAATTTTACCGACTGCTAGGACTTTCCTTGAAATCCGATGAAATCTTAAGATAGAGTTAATTTTAAAATACTCTGGTTCACGAGGTACTTCCAGAGAAATCACGAAGAATTGCGAATCAGCAGTTCAGATTCGAGTTAGCTACTTCGATCAAATTGTTGATTTAAACGTTGTCCATGTCAATGCCGTGTCAAGATGTATTTTAGTTTCTTGACAATGAAATTAAACATCAAAATAACACAGCAAACTAATTACAATCAATGAAAGATTCAGAGAGACTAAAATAATGTGAACTATAAGTTAGAAGTGGAAGATGTTTGAAAATTATCTTGAGTCGCCACATCCATACATTTTTTACCTCCATGGCAGCTCCTTTTCGACGAAAATTATTCAAGTGTCGTCCCAGATAAGGAAAAAGATAATGAATGATACACCCCAAATCCTCAATTTTACCATGAATAGAAGAACAAACCAAACATAAGGTAGAAAACCACTGTGGCAGCATCAATATTTGTCATACCAAGTATTACTACTCATTTCTCACTATAGATTTGGTAGTTGAGCTTTTGTTGTTGTTTGAACCCTTGAAACCTAATTTTATGGTTGAAACTATGATCAGCAGTTTGATTCTCTTCAACATTGTTCAAATTAATCCATGGTTACATTTCAGGTTGAAAGAAGACATGCCACTCGAAAAAAATGACAAAAAATATCAGATTGTCAACAACCGTCTCACCATTCACAGAACTACCGATGACGACATAGTTACTTACACTTGTGTATTGAAAAAAGAGAATGGCAACTACGTCGTGAGGAAGGATATCAGAACACTAGGTAATCAGCCCAGTTCCTTATTTGTTTCTTTCAAGCAGTGTTCTAGAATTTTTCTTCAATGTTGTGTGGTCTCTGGCTTTATGGTTAGAGTGCTCGGTGGAGTCATGGCACCCAGCCATCTCAAGGGCTCTACAGTGTTCCACGGGTAGGGGAGCCAGATGCTACTATTCTGACTCCTCTCTCCTGTTTTGGTTGGACAAATCAATCCATGGCCCTGCAGCTGTCTTTTTTTCTTCCCAACATCCTGCTGGCCCTCATTTAAGCATTAGTAGGATTCTGCCTATCCATGGTAGGTGAAGAATATATGATTTCCACAGTCAGTTACAAAGCCCGGAGTGCTTGAAGACATTCTTCCGGGCTGGGTCCACCCCACACACCTCTTCTCAGACAAAGCCTTTGATGCTTTGCAGCTATCGGATGAATGGGCATAACGCGTGCCACCACCATTACCTGGCTCTGAGACAGTTATTCAGGCAGTGTTGGAGTTACTGGTTCTGAATAGCACTGTTACAATTATTGGTACCACTAACAGTAATAGTGGTAGTCGCCAATTTTGTGATTATTCTAACTGTAATTTCTGTAGCTGTTTCAAACTGTATTAACTTGCATATTGTCTTTCATTGTGGAGTTCCCTCGACACCTGTTATGATTTGTGATCTCACATTGCGAAAGCCATAATCAGCTTAGCTTAATAAGTCTGGTTGTTTAGGAACCACTAGGTTTAGCAGACCACTAACATTACTTGTCATGGGACTTTGCATTGATACCAGTTTGCATCAGCGACTGAGATAGTAGACAGATGCTAGACTGTGGTGTCTAGTGTCGCGTTCGAAAAGCACCTGCATTTTCTAGAAAAATGGCTGGGTTTGATGACGAAGATTAAGAACATATTTAGTGTCATCTCTAAGTATGAGCTCGAAGACACCAACGAACCAAGTGGATGCCCCTGTAGAAGTATACAATTCTCCAATAACTGCAGTTTTTTTAGAACACCAAACACAAAACAAGTTTATTTATGAATGTGTCGACCAATCGAAATTATTGTCGACGAGTTTGACCAAAATAATTGTACAAAAGTTAAAATAAACTTCCTTACCGGTAGAGTTAGCGCCAATTTTCTTGTCAACACATCATCTTTTTCAGTAAATTTAACACATAATCAAACAGTGTTTTATTGAGCCAAAAATACATCTTGAACCTGTTTGTCTACAAACAATGGATAGATATTCTTCACTAATAGCGAAAATGGTCCTTCTTGGCTTCTAGTCAAATATAATTAGCTAATAGGCATTTATTTTTTAATTGTTAATTATAATACAAGAGTAAATCGTCTTCTTCCACAAACAGTAGCTCTATACAAATAGGTGACGAACAGTACTTTAGAAACGTTATGAGGACTCTTTCAAGCAAAGATGGTATATAATTGTTCAAATTTAGATAAAAAGTTGACTTCTAGTTGATACCTGCAAATGGCGCGAGTGTGTCCCACAGCTACCAACTATACTAAAAAAAGTTATCTGCCTCCTTGAAAGGAGGAATTTTCGGATCTGAGTTGACGAGAAAAAGTTTTCCAGAATTTGAAGAAAAAAACTGAATAGTTGCTAGTTGAAAATGGCATGAATCACTTACGTAACTAGGAAATTGTATCTGCTACTTTCAAAATGCTACATTGTTGACTCAAATTTTGTACTGAAATTATTAATTTTTTATTGGGTTGAACAATTAGTTTTTTTCAAGGGTCGGATTACGAAGTTAAAAAAAAGAAAAATAAATAAAATACGAATGTATTTTTTTTAAAGTAGCAAAACCAATCAGTAAGAATGAAAGATTGAGCGAGTTCACAGATAGTGTACCAACATACACAGCTAGTAGCTGATAGTATAGCTTTTATACTAAATTACGGGTAGGTACCTACATTATCTACCTAGCCTTACGATAGTAAATTTTACAAAGAAACCTTCATTTACAGTGCCCTCTGGTGCAACACAGTCGACTTGACAAAAACCTACAAGTTTCCCAAATCAGATAACGGAATAAAATTAGTTCGTGAAATAACGCCTTGTAACCATCCTTTGACATTTTTTTGAGCCGCCATTCTCTTAGTGCCATTCCTCTACAGAGAGAAGAGAACTGATTTTTCACTAAACATCGGGAGAACTTTCCGAAAAATTAGTTAACAACTTTCACTTAACGTGGATTCACTTGGGCTGTCAGCTCCTGGGCCATTTCTATTCCACCGCTTAGCTCATCCTGGAACAATATTGATGCCATTTTGCTTTTATTTTTCAGGCAAACCTACTGTCAAAATTGTCTCTCAAGAGACCTATACACAAGGGGAAAAGATTACTTTGGAATGTACAGCTACTGGGAAGCCACCTCCAACAATATCATGGACACTGGGTATTTATTGTACATCAATTATTTCTTCAAGTGGATTGATAACCTCTTGAAGTATTATTTCCAATTTGCTTTGATGTAAAATGAAACGGATAAAAAATATTTAACAATTGTCTATTTCCACTAAATTTGAGTTACAGTATTAGATCGATTTCGACGGTCAAGTCATCATCAGTAACAAAAAACCCTGCAAATTATTACACAACGGTTTATTATTCGGATAATCAGCTTGACCTAGCATTAATGCTCTGAGACCCATCCTGTTCGATTCAGCATCGAAAAATGTCATAATGAAACCCAAAAAAAGGTCGAAAAGAACTGAATCGTAATATTAAAATAAACAAAAAAAAACGAAAGTATCTAGAAAAAACTGAATTTTAATATGAAAACATGCACGCTAAATACTAATATCAAAATTTAACCAAAAATCAATGAAAAAAAACCAAAATGAGAATGAAATGAAAGAATCTAAAAAAATTGAATCGTATTAAAACCAAAACGTCGGGGAAATTGGAACGGGGGCGCTTGAAGCGAAAGGCGAAAGGGGAGTTGAGTGGCGGCGTCGTTGGGAGGCGAGCGGGAGGCGCGCTCGCTCGCCTCGAGTGGGGTTGCTTTTTTAATGAGACGGGCGGGAGGGAGGGAGTTCAAACGACGAAACGCTGTAGCTCCCGCGTTGTACTGCGTTTCGTTAATTTTTGAAACCGTTTTTTTGCCCATTACAACCACGGGCTTCGTCCGATCGGATTGCCGAGATGGCAGGCACAACTAGATACCAAATCGGATTTTTGGTCGAAAGAACAAATTTTTTAGACCACGTTAAAGGCACAAAACGGCCCGGACGGGGGTGGCGGACGGTCATTGCAAATTTGGAATCTCCAAGTCTTGAAACGTAAAGTATCAAATTTTGAGGGGGGGTTGTAAACAATTTTTCGTGACCGAAAACATAGGGTTATTATTCAGAATGAATAATAAACCAAAAGGCAACTGATGAATGATGAACTGTTACTGATGATGACTTGACCATCAAAAACGATCTAACGCTGTAACTCAAAATTAATGGAAATAGACAATCGTTATATATTTTTTATTCGTTTTATTTTATGAAATGGGTTTCCACAACTTCACTGCGGGTGATTTAGTTTGTTGCTTTGATGTAAGTGTAAAAAGAAGCTGTTGGAATTCCTTATTGTCATTTTAGTTGTAATTAACTTCTTTAGTTGGTTTAATTTCTTTGACAAATAGAATATGAAAAAATAGGTGTTTTGGCACCTCCATAGTATTTTTTAAAGTTTTTGGATGATTTATCTCAGGATACATGATTCAATCTTTTTTAATCTGTTGGGAAAACAGCAGAAAAGGTCCTTTTCGAGAACGAAAAAGTATAATTTGTGTTATGAGACCATCCTCTGGAGTATTCTATTTCCAATTTTTAATAAACAATCAGCGTATTTCTAATTTTGTGTGAAACATTGAGGCAATTTTCATTGAGGACATTGCAACATTGAGGAGCTGATGTAAATGCCTGCATGAAGATGTATGTAAGATGAGAGGGATTTCCCTATCTCGTTCAAGGGCCAGTCTGGTGAAAAAGTTGACTTCAAGAAAAATGGTTTCTTGAAATATATTTTTGAAACTTTGAACAATAAACAGTAGCTAAGCTACTGCCAAACATGATGTGAGGGCCAGGGAATATAAGAGGCAGAAGGATTGGTTGGACTCACCTCGATTTTATTGTAGCAGTTGAGCGGTTTTTTTTCCAACATTTTTTGCTAAATGCCTCCTATCGAATTTGTATGTCCTGTTGTATTTAGTTATATTATCCCTGTGTGTTTGTCGGTCAGAAATAACTTGATGTTCAAGTTTTTACTTTAGTATGGTTTTTGCATGCAGACTTCTTCTCAAGATCTGCAGTCATGTTAAGTGGTTTTGGATAATGTTCCAATGTTCATTATTGAGTAGCAACAATATTCAGCACAGGACCCTAGGATACCATACTGACAGTCTCTACTAACCAGTCCACTTCCTCATTGTCTGTGAACTGAGTGCTAATATTGTTTTTGGTTTATTATTCATTCTAAATAATACTCCTATGTTTTCAGTCAGGAAAATTTTTTGAAACGATTTTTTTCTTTCAAATGAGTTGAGTTTCTTGTGATAGGAGTTCAAATTAGGAATGACCCCTTTTGGTGTATTATTCATTGTGAATAATAATCCTATGTTTTCGGTCAGTAACATTTTTTTACAACTCTAAATTTGACGCTAATTTTTACCGCACGGGAATTCCGAATGTCCGATGTCTATTCTTTAACACAAACATTATATTTTGGTATATAGTTGTGCCTGCCTGCTCCGCAATCTAATTGGATGTAATCTACTGTTGTTATGCGCAAAGAATTGTTTAAAAAATTGGTCGAAAACAAAGTTGGCAGTTTTATTGGATTTGCGTCGTGTTTGGTCTCATTTCCTAGGTATTTCTTGATGCTGAGTCGAATAGAATTTGTCTCAGAAGTGTAGATTGCGTCTAGATAGAACATGGTTAAATCACAGTAAATATAGTGGAGCAAATTTTACTGCTCGAAGGAATTTGTGAGACAGTTTATCATAAGTTATCATTTCTTCCCTGTCTGCACTCATTTCTCACTTTACCTCCCATCCACTCCAACTGCCTGTCTGTTCTGCTCGTCACATCGTGCTAATTGCTTGGAGTTTCCTAGAAAAGTGCAATTTTCATTGTTCATTTTAGGGGTTGTTTTTCAGTCATATAAAAGATTGATGACTTACTAGTTTATTATTCCAGGCTACATGTGGACACAAATGAGGAGGACATATTGTTTTCAGCCCCTATTTATAGAGCATGGAGGCAGTGCCATCATACTATTTAATAGGCGTTCCAAGGCCACCAAGTCTACACAATTTGTATCAAATCAAGTATTACAGTTGTTAGGTCATGTTTCGTATAGTTTATTCGTATTTTTCGAAGCTGAATTGATTAGGATGGGCCGTTCAGGTGTGAGACTACTTCAAGCTGTGCGAGAGAATGATAAATCGTAATAATTTGCTTCTTTTTTTGAAAAGTTTGCGTATTTTTTTACGTGAGAAAGTATCTAATCGCACAACAAAGGGTATTCAAAATCGCCTTCTTCAAAATGGTTGAAGCAAACTATAGAATGCTTAGATGGTTTGAAATGTCAACAGTGTTTTAGAAACCCAAAGACAACGAAGGTGTTGATTAGTTGTAGAATCCAGAAAGCGATGACGATATTTTAGAGCAAAACTTATTTTTGAAATCATTTTTGCCACCAAAAAGCGCACAGTAAGACATCACTGAGAACTAGCAGGTAAGCAAACTCACAATGTGATCATGAATTGATAGCTGAAAACAAAGGAACGTAAGTAGAGATTGAGGTCTACGTACATACTGAACAGCATAGTAAACAAAAGGGGAGTCCTGAATGTGACACTACCAGCTAAACCATTTCCCTTCAAGCCTCTACCTGTCCTCTTATTCATTTTCCATTCATTATATAACTTCGTTTGTCACCAGACTTGTCCTAGCAGTTTGAAAGTTGAATAACGCGTTTAATAAATTCTTGATTTTCATGCGTCCTGAGTTAATACAATGTTTGTTTAATAGTTGCTTATTAGACGATTGTCAATACATTTGATCTCGCTCTAATTTTGGGGGAGAGTCGATGTGTCACTAGAATTTGGTTGACTTTTTTATGCCTGTTCTTGCGTAATTGTTAGAACTTGCCCTTCAATCTTCACAGTAAATGGAGCATTAACGCATGATTGCGCTGTTTAAAAGCTATGCACTGTAATTATTTAATTTACGAGTAGTATATGCTCCATTTGCAGAAAAATGTGTAATCTGATGTTCAAAATTCTCATTTTCAGGCAATGAAACCTTCACTGCCTCAACTGGAAGAATCAAGCTTCTTGAAAATGATAAAAGGCAGCCAAACGCAATACTTCAAATTGAACATTCTGAGATGTCAGATAGAGGGACCTATGTGTGTGTGGCCAGTAACAGAGCTTCAACTAAAATGAATATGACGATAAAAACTTCTATTTACGTTCGGGTTAAAGGTATTGAATTCATCTGAATGATGTTGATTCTGGTATTGGTGATATCATCAAGAGAGAATACTAGTTTGTTGTTTGACCTTTTCTATGAACTGTTCATAATTATCCTCAATATCAAATTTGGTGAAAGTACATTTGCTGTTGGAATTGTTGACTATAGTTGGCCTCTGAGATTTTCATACTAAGCATGTTTCAATAGTTTAACTTCGTGGCTTAATTTTGATTTAAGAACATAGTTACAAGTTGGAATCACTGTAACATATTCATGACACTTGGACATAGGAATAGGCTGTAAAAACAATTCGACGATAGGAATACAATTTCGTCTGAACTAACATAATATTTTACTTTGATACGTGTTCGTACTTCCCACAGGTTCGTGCCTTCAAAGTTAAATAGTCCATCATTTAAGTAGTACTTAGCTCATTTTTCTAATCTATTTAACAACCCATTGTTTAGTTATACTGGGATGCAATCTCCCTAAATGACAAAATGTCGATGAATTCTCGATCTATTGATGAATGACGATTTTGCTCTGTCATGTCCTCCTGCTGGGTAAAACGAAATCATTCATCTTTTAATGGGCCCGTTTGGGTCAGGGTGTGGAGAATTTACAAAATGTATTTCTATTTAGTGGAGTGCTAATGGTTCTGTAACTAGTGTGCTGTTTAATTCTGCGTCGCTGCCCACATTACAATAATTTTAGGTATATCATGGTGAGAGAAGGATCTTAAAAGATTGTTGACTACTTCATTAGCATTTCTATTTTTCACATTGCATGCTTGAACATAATGAGAAAATCTATGTAGCAAAGTTAGAAATTTGTTTCCATCTAAAGTTATTTTGTATACATGAAGTGAGTTAGTATGACATTAAATTTAGGTTTTAGTGGAGCTCTATTGTATTTACAAGTCTGACAAATTTCACGCTGGTTGTAGAAAGTTTTGATGGATTCTTTCTAGTTTGGCCAGTCAGTCTTTGAGTTCACTGTAGGTTTCATTGATTCCTCTATGATTGGTTTTACCATAGTATTAAATTTCAATTATTTATGGCGTACAGTGTGATTAAGACACTCTATTGATCTTGTGTAATGAAAGATCTTTCAGTTCTCGGGCTTTGTCTGGTGTCTTGGTGTGGCAGTTTGTCGTCTTTTTTTTCCCTCGAGTAAGGCCTCCTCTTGAAAATTGTATCAGTTGATGCTGCTTGAGAAATTAGTTGTCGATTTCTGAGTCAACATCCAATAGCGAAAGAATTTCAAGTTTGTCTTCTGAGAGTTTCCTTCAGAACGTGTCAAGATTTCTTCAGCATTTTGGGTGTCCCCAAGAATGCTTCCATTATGTTCTAGGTTTCAACGAATAAGTTAAAATAAAAAACTTTCATCGATTCCAAGAGAACTATGGGAGTATAATACAGATTGTAAAGATGGAGTGTTATGTGTGGGGTATCATGTTGAGAGTACCTGATATGTACGGACTAATACTGGGAAGGTAAGAGGGGTATTAATGAAGGCAACCAGCAATAGGTGAGGTATATTGAGCTTCTCTCCTGGAGGAGTAAGGTGCAATTTCCCCTCAGTATCCTCTTTTATTATTAACTTCCCTATTTACTCTTACATAACTGGTGTATGCAGGGTGTTGATGTCAGTGATGACTAATGTTTACCCATTTTAAGAATGTGATTAAACATATTTGAAGATATGTATTGTAAATGTAATTAACACAGCTTGAGCATGCGGTCCTAAACAATACAATATTAATCAAGGAGACTGTTAAACATGATAATAATGTCAACAATTCACTCTAAAAAACGAATGGGTTGTTCCCATTATCACCTTGATAGATATTGTTGCAGTGTAACTGAGGGGAACTCTACATTAAAGTAGCCACCATAATAGGACGATTGGGAGCATCTTGAGTAGATAATAAGAGGCTGTATCAACTGCTCTATAGGTGACAGCCACATGGCTTGAGAGGGTAGGTGATGTGGTAGGGTGTGCATTTGATGTGGCAGCAGTTACTATTGGACCTGTATGATAGCAAATGCAAGACACCCATGAGCGAGCACAACCTCTCCACCTTCTTGTTTGTCATTGCTGGCATTATCTCCATCCCCCTTCTGACAGATAGAGGGATGAATTGTACCCGCAAGGGGGCAATCAGTATTCAGCTCCTAGGATAAAAACGAGGGGGACTGTGACCCACAGGAGGTGGCTGAAGGAATTGGATGCAGCCTTAAAGAGGTAGTAGACCAGGCAGTTGTTGATACCAGCCTAAGCTGTCTGCATTGCATGGCGACAGTGGATTCTACTTGCCATACCATTTCTCTTATACCATTAGTGCGTGGGCTGGTGGTCCATAGTAGAGGATACAGTTAGGCAACTCATGCCAGAGATGATTTCCCTCACTATTTTGAAGTATGATGTACACTGAGGGTGCATTGTCCAATTTTCCACAGCAGTGCTGAGCTGGAAGAGGATGGAGCTTATCGATTGAGGAGTAGCCCAATGAACACGTGGATTTAAGAGCACTGCTGAACAGTATGGGAGGATGCATGGGAACAGTATGGGGGTATTGCACAATTCCCTAAAGGGTAAAGAGGACAAGGAAGAACTGTCATAGACAGGCATGAGGACCGTCCGAATGAAATGTGCTATATGCATGAATCCTGGTTGGTGTCTTGACAGTCAAGCACATTCATAGGGCCACTAGAAGGGGTCCCTCTCTCCTACGCCACCAAAAAATTGTTTTAGTGTGGAGCAGAAATTTGTATTAATTAATAAATAGAAATGAGTTGCTAAGCCTAACTTGCAAACTAGTTATTTCTTGGATAAATTAATTTTCGATTTTAATTGAATCCATTCTTGTTCATATGGAATATTCATGATAATCCCTTTTCTTTTCTAGATAAACTTGCTGCGCTATGGCCATTTATTGGAATATGCATTGAAGTATTGGTTCTCTGTATAATTATCTTTGCATATGAAAGGAAACGGAACAAATCAGAAATGGAAGAGAGTGACACGGATATAAGTCCTGAGCTGTGAGTATTATTTTGATCAATCATTTGGTAATTGGGTGACAAGGTTTATTCCATCTATATGGGATGGGCAAATGGGTGACCTTATTGGACCCCAGTTATGCGTGATATCTCTTGAATTTACTGCATTAGTTTCCTATAGAAGTCAGTCTTGATATCATTGAATCCCGTACTTCTGAAATGCATGATCATATTCGATATTCGACTCAAAAGGTCTCAAAATATTGAGGTGCGATGAAAACTCAGTTTTTTCTGCTAATTTCAATGCTCTTCATACCATTTTATTTGTGCTCAGAAAAGTAAAACTTCCCAAGTAAAGCAGCGAGAGCTCAAGACTCACAAGTAAGATGATGGAGTGGGACTACTGCGCACAAATTTTTTGAAGGTTTGCAACTGGAGGGGTGTGTAGGATGAGTTTACATGTCGTTAGGGCATAATGTAAGGTGGGTGCGGCGAGATAGTGGAAATCCATCTTATAAAAGACGAGTTAAGACGAAGTAGTCTATTTCCACGGGTAAAATAAAGACAATGATAACTTGTAGACGCGTTTCGGTTTACTAGACCATCATCAGTACAAATCAGAGTGAGGAAGTTGTGAGAAGTTTCTTTTATACAAAAGTGAAAGGTGCCTTCTGATGGGCCTGGCATTAGAAAGGTGGCATGAATGTGAAAGGCAAAAAGGTGAAAGGAGAAGGGAATTCACAAGAAAATATCAATTAGAGGGGAGCGCCTAATTACATCCAGGTCGTTGGCTGATATTCCTAAATTATGAATTTTTGAATTTCCAATGATTCTAAAGCATCCAATTTTGGACCTTTTTGGCAAACATGAGCTATCCCAATGGCTGGATTATTACTACCTATCTCATAACTGATTCTATGGTTTTCTTCTGACAAATGCTTTTCAAAAGCTTCCCTACCCCTTCCTAACCTAAGATCATCACTGTGTTCCTTCATTCTAGTTTTAAATTTCCTACCGGTTTGTCCTACATACTGGATTCCGCAGTCACATATTAATATATATACACCCCCTTTGTCCTCTAAAGGAATCTTATCTTTTTCACTCCCTAATATTTTCTTTGTGGAATTTTGTGAATAAAAACCAACTCTGAAGCCCCTATTTTCTAATAAACGGCCTACTTTCGGGGTTATATTTCCATAAAAGGGTAAGCTAACCCATTATCTGGTTCCCTTTCCAAATTTGTGACTGCTAACTGGGATTTCTTCCTGCTAATCCTTCCCCAAATTCTATTTATTGTAGCTCTAGAATAACCATTACTCACCGCTATAGAGTAAATTATTTCCTCTAATTAATTTACTCTATAGCGGTGAGTAATGGTTGTAAAGTGGTGAGTAAGTAACTTCTCACAACTTCCTCACTCTGTATTGTACTGATGATGGTCTAGTAAACCGAAACGCGTCTACAAGTTATCATTGTCTTTATTTTACCCGTGGAAATAGACTACTTCGTCTTAACTCGTCTTTTTGTCGTTAGGGCTCTAGTCTAGTTCTTATCAACCAACCTCCCAATGTATGTTTGATTTGTTCAATTAAAAAATTAACTAAGGTTGATCATAAATATTTAATGTTGCAGCAATTGATTTATTTGTCTTCTTGTAATCTTTTCATGTTTCAGAAAAAGTGCATCTGACGGAAGAGAAGATGTAAGACATAGAAAATAGTCCTATAGTATGCTTTAGTGCTCAGCTGTTAAATTACTTCATTCACAACACATTCATCAAAATTGTTTCGTTATTATAACCAATATTTCTAGAAAATGTTTTCTGTGGATTGCTTCTTATAACATTGTATTGTACTCTTGCTCAGGAAATTCAAAAGTATACTCTTAATTTATTCATGGATTGTAATGAAAAACACTTTTATTTGTTAAGAAACTGAGTAAAAAAAAAAAATGAAACGCTAATCCGTTTAAAGGCTGTTGATTGTCTCAACTTACTTTGGGATTTTTGAATCTTTGGTCATAATAGGCAAGACTGGAATATTAGCATACTACACAACTTGAAAGTGCATCCCCCTAGAATAGGTGTGTGAAGTTGTGTTTGGTATTTGCCGTCTGAGTTGCTAATTTGTGGGGGATTTTCTAAACACAGGTGTACAGAGGGTTTATTTAAGCTAGTGACAACTTGTTTACAATCATTCTCAGGTTATTCAGTATAAAACGTGTTCACATTTCAGAAAGTAACTAGCTATTAGCCTTTAAGAGTCATTAAGCATTTAATGAGTTGGAAGGATACTCCACATTCTTTTATGCCTTTGTTGTGCATTCCTATTTTGGATTGCACTCAACTATATGCTCTTGCATTTTCCAAAAGCTGGATATAAAACCAACTTGTGTTTTCATTAATGTGGTTGACATGGTACCTGGTTTTACTTCTGCGTTTTCGTATTTAATATACCTATTATTGATAAAAGTTGTCCATAGTTTGGTATGAGTTGTCCTCCAGCTCATTAAATTATCAAGGTATCGAAGGCTTTTGGTTCCAGTATACTTTGAATGTGTGAATGATGTGAAGTATAATTAAGGGCTGATAACATAGTGATATGACTAGTAGAACAATAGCTATATCATTTGTACACGAAGCCAGCAGAAAGGATTACAGAAAGCATTTCAGTTGCAATTTCTTTAAAAGCAACTGCATAATGAAACTAATGAACTTCTCAACTGATCAAAAAGTTCATACTCTACTGCTTGCGCCCCTTGCGGATTATGAGTATTGACTAAGGGGTTAGGAGAAACGAGCTATTACTATTATGACTTCTCCTATTGTGATTTTATTCAGAGTTCATCTTGTAGTCCTCTCCCAAATCTTCATTCTTGTTAGAGGAATGAAGCTTTAGCCTGACAGTTGATGGATATTGGGTGAGCTGAGTTGAGGAGTTCAATGTTATAACTATTCATATAGAAAAGCTGTGAAGTTTAGAAGCTCAGTGCAATGCTAGTTCTTGACATTCCGGACCGCTCGAGGACTGCTACTTGCCCGAAATGTTACAGCAGCATTCCCTGGGATAATGTATATTTTAAAAATCCTGGCTTCTACATTGTGCCTTGTTTAAAAATGCAAGTTGATGCCCACCTTTTATTGAAATCTTGTGACATGCTTGTTGTCTATTTATACAGCAGTCTGAACAGATACTTTGGTTTTTTTCCTTTATCATCATTTTGAGGCTGTCACGCCATTTTATGTTTTTATGCAGCTGTCTTCTGACATCTGTTTTTTTTGTGTGTAATTTTCTGAAATGTTGAGGGGTCCAATGTCCCCTTGCTGGAGTCCCTCTCTCTATTGTTTTTCAATTTTCATTGTTGAGAATTCGCTAGTCAATTTCAATTTAGCGCGTTTTTTATAATGATGCAGTTATTACTTCAAGGACCAAAGGGGAGGGGGGGACTTGATAAAATAGTTTTCGGTGAACGCACACTGCAGGTGTTCTGTTTACGCATCAAATCATTGCTCGTTAATTTTAGGTATATCGTGTTATTGCCTTCGTGAACACATGCCCAAACGCGTGGGGCATATGTTGTGAAATACGTGAATGTGTGCACATGGATGACTGTTTATACTATAGAATGATAACTCAGAAGCTTGAATTTGACTCATTCTCCCATTCTTTATTTTTAAAGTTCATCTCTTTTTGAAGCGATAGTTCTAAATGTATTTAATTTTGTTGTATTCCATATCTTTGTGGGCATGGGGAACAAATTTAAATTCTACAGCAATAAGAAAGAACAACCTTTTTAAGCAATATGTTTAGCCAGATCCGCCTGTAACATTTACCCTTATATAACCCTTTGAAAATGGTGTATAGTTATACAGTTATTGGGAACCCCTTATTTCATTCACTTAACTCGTTTAAATGTACTGCTGAACACAAATTTGTTTTGATTCTAAATAGAAAATTGTATTGAATCAATTCTAAATGTATTCTAGATTCAGATCACACTAATTCAGACTACTCCATTTAATTTCCTCCTAGAGGATTTTGTTGTGTACAGGTGTTGCCAGTTTAATGATGTTTACTCTAAAGGGCCTGTACTGGCTATTAATCTTACAGCTAGACAATTCCGTAACTACGTTGCTGATTTCTCTTTATTTTGCAGTAAGTCGTGTTCCATCGCCATTTCCCTACCTGTTCATCATTTGTTGATTCCTCTTATATGGATTCTTATTTGATCAACAGTTTTTTTTTTAAATATTGATTCATACTCAAAACCTACAGTAGTCAAACATAGAATAAAAAGTAGAAAGCTTGCCAGTTTTATAACTCCAATTACTTGTTAAAGTTTCACGTCTTTAGTGTAGAATTGACTAGATTTAAAAGCAATTGGTAGTTTGAAATGAAAACGATCTGAGTTGTCTTCTGCAAATGAGATTATCTCAAAGTATAATAGTAATTTTTTTAAACCTGAGGAGAGTATATTCCACTGTCATTCATTAGTGCACTCTTGTTGGTGGTTGCATGGTTAATACGCTTCCACGCCCTACTGCACAAATTTATCTCAAGCAATCACTATGCTATTAATTAAAAGGCTTTGTGATGCCTCATATTTTATCAAGCTCTTCCATGCTTTCACTTGACTTGCAAAGCTGCTTTATTCATGCTGCCTATAACCTGCTAATCTGGTGCTGAAATTATTATTTTTGCATTGCATAAGCAATATCAAGACAGCGCTGACTGCACTTTACAGCATGGAAGATCTTGCTAATTGTTTTCCCTTGCTCAAGGGCAGAAATATTAAGGGTATAGTGTTGTTTATATGGAATTTTGCTTGCCCTTTTCCACCGATTTCATCTAGTAAATTACTACCCTTTGAAATAGTCACCTATGTGGGGAACGACACCCTACTACATATTTATTCAAATTTGCTGTAAATTATTCTCCGATGATAACTTTTACGAATTGTATTAAACCTTCACTTATAAACATTTTAGTTTAGTTAGAATACAAATTATTGAGTTTATTCATTATTTCATCGACATAATGCATTTTTATAGTCATGAATTTTTGTTGGCTCGGCTGTTATGATAAATCAATTTACTCAAAGTATACCATGTACCTTTATGCGTAAGTTGCATTAATTATTTAGAATATTTACATTTTCTCTTGAGTTTTCTAATCGTTGACACTCGATGATTTTGACAAGGGTCATCACTTTTTAGTTTCACTTTTCACTGTGAATGAATCCATAGTAACTCTAAAACTATTGCGTAGTGCTAATGACATGAATGAAACGGTAATTGCATGTGAAGGGGTCAGAGGTCTCTTGTCAAACCTATATTTGACAAGATAGTCGACTGTAAGGCAGCTGAGATGTGTCTGCTAACAGTGTCGACAGCCATTACTGAACCCTTCAAGGTCATTAGTGTGGGGTGTAAATACCATTATGTAAACTGTGCTATCAAACCAGAAGGAATGTCGCTTATGGAAACTCATTCATTGCTAGGTAAAGTACTCTGATCATTCTTTTGTATCCCTGCATTCATCAACAACTTCTACAAAAAATTGTTTGTGATTTTACATTTAATTGATAGTCCTTTTGCTAGTAACTTTATTTATACTAATTGAGTACCTGTTATGAAAGCACTATTTTTTCATGATAGTGCCAGTAATAAATCCAGGAGTTTTTCTGGTATGTAATGCCTACAGTACTGTTTTCAAAACAATATTTCACCTAGCTATTGAAAATTGAATGACGCCAGTAGCTAGGATTTGGAGAATTTTCAATTAAAAAAGGAGAGTAGGCTACATAAAATCCTTTAGCTTACCGTTAATTTTATAATCGCTGTTATAATGTCGGAAGGCTTTTAAAAATAACAAATTCATTTCATTTCAACAATAACGCATTTATATTATTATACAATGTTCATTTATACTCCCTCATACATGTAAAACAATGAAAGAACGAACAGCATAATACAAAAAGATCAAAAAATATTTATTTGTTTTATAAAAAGCCAGGGAGGGTGCTGGTGAGCCAGGGAAACCATCATTAGGAGGCAAAATGTTATGGGTTACTTCTTTGTTCACCATACGTTGTGTAACATTTACCATTTCAGTGTATTTCATCCTCTAACATCCTGTATCATCATCTGTATTTAAAAAAGTACTATTAGGGCTGTTTGGAGAGATATGGTCTGAGAGAAGCAGCCTGTGAAAGCTAGTGGGTGATTGTGGTCAAACGACAATATCAAGAAATCACTGGGAGCGTGTTTGTCATTCACAAAAAATAATAAAAGCTGTGTTAAAAATTATTAAGTAGATAATTGGAACTATGATCATTTTTAATCGCGAAAACAATTGCGTATTTTGCCCATCTTGACGTTGGTAGTTGTAGTGAAAATTTGCTATTCAACTAACCACTCTCTGAACTTCTCTAGCAAGCACAATATATCCTTGAAAGTAGTGTCTACCCATTTCTTAATGGTTTTGCGGTGCTACTGAATAAATCGCATCTGCTCTTTTACATATCAACCGATGGTTAATACATACACAGAGGTAGACAGGTACTCGAAAGAGGTAAAAGAGGTGGATGATAGGTGCCAAATTTTTAGTTGGTGGGCTTTTCTGAACTTCTATTTGCCACAATTGGATTTCTCTTGTGAAATTATATGTCTATCAATGACACAACAATACGCGAAACGGTGAATTTAAACGTAGTTTTCCTTGTTCTTATTGTATGGAACACAACACATTTCATCCATTAGCAGTTTCCCAGCTGTTCCTCTTAGATGACATTTTTTTGAAACTATTTAAACTAAACACCAAAAACTCGCCTAACCATTAGATCTTCCCTAACAGCTAGGCAATGCCTGTTGAAAAATATTTTAAAAAAAGAAGAAATTAGCGCTACCTCTACCTCAAATTATGGAATCCACTTCATTCTACTGATTAGCGGATACTAAGTATTGTATAGTGTTCTTAGTATGCTCTTTTTATTCTTGTAGAGCTAGAAAGTGCATGACCTTTAATGCACCTCTTGATCTAAGGGAATTCATGTGATAACATAAATTCAATGGATATGTGATACCCCTTAGGTCTGTTTTTCTTGACTTCAGCGGTAAGGATCCATCCAATTTTCTGTTCCGGATAGAACTTGGTTTTCATTGTTCTGTAATTGCAGAGGAGGATTTGTTTTTAGAATATATCCGCCACAATTTTATTTTGGAAAATGGGATTAATTGAATTATTAATCAAGTTATGACTGCCTGATTTTGAGGCTGAGGGAATTTGAAAATAGATTTACTTCCCCGTACTTGTTCACTCATTTAGTATTATGCAAATTGAGCAAGGGGATTGTGAGACATGTTTTGTAGCCATTTTTTGTGTTAGCCCATTCCAGAATTTATTTTGCAAATGCCACAAAATTGTTCTCCCCTGAATTTAACCCTTTTTCAAAAGTGTTCATCTTTATGAAAATTCATAGAAAAACGTTTGTTGACTGAGATTATCCCAAATAATGAAATAATATATGCAGTAAATAACCAACTGCCGATATTTGCCTGTTGTTATTGTTGATCTAGCGTTGTTCCTGTTGCATAATGTATATATATTTTTATTAGCAATGTTTTAGTAAAGGGAATATTATTAGTTACCATCAGCGAACAAATATTGATTTGTAGTTTTCGAGAAATTGTATGAGACAAAACATTATAAGTGAAAAGTTCTATGGGAACATGGTCTTGTTTAGATAACAATCTCATGGCTTATTGATTATGAGTAAATTTTTATAAGTCTATAATAACTGTAGTGATAACTCCTGTAGGTGAATAGACTTGTTAATGGAGTTTTTCTTTCGGGTGCTAAACGTAAATGTGGCTCCTGTTACACTCAAACCTGTTCCATACCTTTACCTCCATCCGTCATTCAGCATTTTTGCGATGCTGTGGTTATGTTCAGTGGACGTGGAATGATATGATGACAATGCACATAAGATCTTTTCCATTTTAGGTAGTGATAATTTTCTAGATCTTTTGGCACGTTGGCCCGTAAAATAGCTATGAATATTAGAAGTGGAATTGTTAATATTGGCCTTGATATTGAACTCAGTTCTTATGAGAGGAGAATTGGGTATTTGAGCCACTGTAGAGGTAAATGAGTTGGAGCTCAATAATTGTTATCCACTGCCTCCCCTTCTGTGTAGCTAACAACAAAGTTATTATAATTGTCCAAAAATGGATTTAGAAAAGTTTTGTATGTTATCTGTAGCGTAATGAACTAAGCACTATTTAATTTTTGTTGTTTGATAATCAGTTTAATTTGTTGCTTTTTTTGTTTGTTTTTTGTTCAATTGAAACTAGACGCTTTCTCGTAATACTCGTCAGCTGATGATGATGATTTGTTCATTCCATTCATGTAGCTAACATTAGAAACCAGTACCTGTGTTAGATATGTAGTGAAAGAAACGTTTTTCTTCTCGGTTGTATTTTTTATTTATTTCATTTAGCTTTGTGTGATCTTGAAACTCTAATCATTTTGTTTTGAAGTTACCTATTTTAAACTATGAATCAACTCTATCCCAATTAGCACCTGAATTTGAACTGGAAGGGGATTAATTGTGCTAGTCAGATTACGGTATTATGAATTACAGTTTATTTTGCTACGGCGGGTTGTGACTCTTCAGTTTCTCCGTAACTGTTATGGGTTTCATCTTGAAACGTTGTTACATTTTACATTCAGTCTAGTGTAGTGTGCCAGAGTGATTGAATGGCTGTCATAGGATCCTCACATTTGAACATTTTTAGCTGGTGATGATTGCATACCGAAGTCCTATTTGTATTTTAATTGTAAATATTCATGTTACAGCTTGATGCGGTTTACTGAAATGCTCGAGTTAGTCCTGATAAGAATGACACTTTGACTAATACCTGTAAATTGAAGTATTTTCATTTGAAAATAAAGTTGTTCGTTTAATTCATGCGTGGTTGTTGATTTTCTTTTTTCCCTACACAAATGCTGTAAAGCATTCAAAATTGGTGAAGGCGGTGCTCACAAAATTAATCCAAAAGAAAGAGGACCACAAGGAACCAAAAAAGGGTCAGAGTCACAAACCATCCTATTCCAAAGTGTGGCACGTAAGTTTGGATTAGGGTGGAAGCAATTTCAGGTTTTTTGTTCTTCCGCGTCTGCCGCTAAATGCCGTGTAATGCGAGCGTGGCTCAGTTCCCAAATGAAACGCATAATTGTCAAATGAAATGAAACTTGTCGCTTTCTTATTTCTTTAATTTATTGTCTTCGACGATATTGGCTTGAAACGAGTAATAATACACCCAATTCTACTCCGAAATTTCTCTATGAGGAGGTTCTCCAATCAATCGAGGAACTCCTGAAAAATCATCATGCTTCGACTCGTCAATTCTGCCCCGTTCATTTTTCGTCTCCTGAACACCGGTGTAATTCCGAAAGGAATGTTAGATCATTTGCCCTAACAGTATGCTCTGTGTGCTTCTATCAAATCTCCAGTATTACTCTCCCTAGCACAACTCATTTCTCGTTCTAGCCGATATTGTTTTTCAGTTTCTAGGCTCACCCTCGAAGTTATCGAAGATTTCATACTCTATGCCACTTAATTCTCTCGTTCTCCTAAAATTTAATGAAGTTTTCTTTTATTTTAATAATTTTGCCAATATTGCTCCAAGTTTATTTTCGCAGTTATGTATTAGTTTATTTGTACGATCCCCTGAGACATCCAGTTTTTAGTTTATTATTTGTTTATTTGCTTTGTTATTTTTAATTGAATTAATTATAAGCTCCATTTTATTTGCATCTTACAGCTCGTTTCCGTTTGTGTTCCTATTGACTTAGTTATTTATGTATTTGTGAACGTGGGTTCATCCCCCCCCCCCCCTCGTGAGTCAAGTGAGCGCAAAATTGTGTAACAATTCCTCTGATTTACAGTAGGTCTCCCTTTAAGGCTTATAATAATTCCCCCTGCTACTTTTATTTTATCGCATGCGTATGGAATTAGGATCTTCACTTTTGATCTTGGGACTCTTGATGGATAGAAATGTCTAAGGTGGTAGACAGACAACACATTTTAGTATTGCCAACTAGCCAATGTGAGGAAAAACGAAAGGAAAAAATAGTTTCTATTTCTAGTTGACACAGCCGCCTCCTTCCAACCTAATATTTGCTTCGGTTTATTGAATAGAGGCAAAACGAAGAAAAACACAATTTGGCATTCTTGAAGAATTCCCCATAGTGCTAATTTGCCTCCAATTGAAGTAGATATGCCGTCAGTCTCTCGGTAAAGTGTTCCTTGACTCAGTGAAAAACGAATATCTTCTTCATGAAAACAAAGTGATCCTGGTTGGTATTCTTAACATAAAATATCGGGTGCAACGCATCACAGAACTTTCCTCAGCCCTACATACATTAACCGGTTTACTTGACTTTGGCTAGATACCCAATTTTTCATTCCTTCCATTTGAACTTGGTGAAACATGAGTTCCGTAATTTATTGATGTGCTCCTACGTATCTTACCCCTATTATTGGGCGATTAGTACACAGAGGATTCACGAGACTGCCAATAGTATTTTTTTTTAAGGATCAAGTTAACTAATTTGGGATTATTGGACAGGAACTGTGAGAAATGGTAATAAGTGCAACGGGTGGGGGTTTGAATTCCAGAATACGAGTATATGGGGTTACTAATACCTATCGTATGAGCACTATTAAGCACTCATCGTGTAGATAGTTTATTGGACAACCATCCTAACTTTCCTGACGTTGGTAGTCTCATGTAAGCAGAATTTATAAGGAAAATGATTGCTGTATTAACTTGTAATTTATTGTGTTGCTCTCGTTATTTCCTCACAAATGAGAACTTTATAGTACTATCATGTTTTGTGGAGCAGCTCATAAACAAAATTTGATCGAAAAAGTTACCAGTGTTTTGACCACTACTCATAGGTAGTTGTGAGCCGATTTTGCTCTTAGCCTCCTTTTGGCGTCCCATAGTCACCTGCAAGCTAAATATAAAATATGAGTCGTTTTGGGTCAGTTCTTTCCTCCCAGTTCGTTTTGGTTTATTATTCATTCTGAATAATAACCCTATGTTTTCGGTCACGAACAATTTTTTACAACCCCCCCTCAAAATTTGACACTTTACGTTTCAAGACTTGGAGATTCCAAATTTGCAATGTCCGTCCGCCGTCCACCGTCCGGGCCGTTTTGTGCCTTTAACGTGGTCTAAAAAATTCGTTCTTTCGCCCAAGAATCCGATTTGGTATCTAGTTGTGCCCGCCATCTCGGCAATCCGATAGGACGAAGCCCGTGGTTGTTATGGGCAAAAAACGGTTTAAAAAATTAACGAAACGCAGTACAACGCGGGAGCTACAGCGTCCCTCCCTCCCTCCCGTCTGAATAAAAAACAACCGGTGGCGGGGCGTCCTCGCCTCGCGGGCGGGCGGTGTGTGTGTCTGTGAACGATTTTTAGAGAAAACGACCGTACCAAATCAGCTTAAACTTGGTATCTCGCCCGCAGGTTACCATGGGACGCCAAATTTGGATTTGGGAAATGGAAGGAAAGAAAGGTAAGAGGAAGTTCGAATTCGACTCATGCAACCGACGAGTGGCGACACCTCGGAGTACGCCTGCTGACACATCTGACGTACAGCTCAGCACTTTTCTTGCACCTAGCGCCTTGTTAGGACATGATCAGTGCTGGACATACAAACACAGGTTTGAATCACACAATTCAGGTTTTTGTAGTTTATTCCCTCATACTTGACAGTGATGTTTACATGAATGATTATGCTACCAAGTAATGCATAAATTACCTATGCGATGAGCATTTATTAGCGCTCATAAGATAATTGGAAGCTACTCCAGAAATTCCAGAATTCCAACCACCGCCTTTACATTTCAAATTTCTTACCGTTCATACCCGATTATTTCACAACGGTAAACACTGATTGCTCAATAATGGTCGCAGTAGAAGCAGCAAAATAAATTAAGGAACCTTAAGCGCCGTCAGTTTTTGAGTAGAATGCGGTTATAAGTTGAGTGAAAAACAACGCATTTGATTAGTTGCTAAAGTGAAGAAAATTGTAGAAAGTACATGGGCCCTTGGAAAATTGTGTGATTCGTTGCAGCAGATATAGGAAACACGAAGATGGAAGAGAAAGATGATTGAGAAGGAGAATTGAAGAATAGCGGTCCTACCTCGGACTTGTGAACCTTTAAAAAGTGGAGGACTGGTAAAATTTAAAAATAAAATGTCCAGCTTATCACATAACTTTCCTTCCTACTTCACATGACTGGGGAAAGTGAAATGTACATATAGAGGGGAGTTTTGTGATTCTTCGTAGCGGCCAGTAGTTCCTCCTGCGGTCCTTCAACCTGTCAATTCATCAGGTTAGTGCCAAAAGATGACTCATCAAAGGTCCGTGCGGCGGTGAGTCATCGCTAATCGTTGGAAGGGTCGAGGAAGAGAGCGGGATGAGAGTAGCAGGAACCGCTGAGGTGCGACCCTCCCACAGGTGCCGCCGACCTGCTGCTCTATTGACCACCAAATTGTTCCAACCCAGTTTTCCCGCCTCAACTCTTCGACTACCTTCCGTCTGCCAAGGCGTCGACGACTCTTGTCAATACTTGGTGCAGGACATCAGACGACGTCTGATATACCGCACTTGCGAGGAATCACCATGCAACTGCCCGTCCTCGAGCAAAGTCGAATTTCCGGCTTATTTGGGAGTCTTTGTCGTTCCTCGTGCGATGGTCGAAATCTGAAAATATCTGGTGCGTCGCAACACACAACTTTCCTTAGCTCTACGTCAATTCACTTTGTACGTGGCTAATTCTATTTAATCAATTCATTTATCACTCAATTTGAACAAGGTCAAACAACGCATTACGGCAGCAGGAAGCGGTAGCGCTTACAGTTCCAAATTTTATTGCGCTACTCATACTCATTGCAGGACCATTATTGAGCAATTGGTACACAGATAATTAATGAGGCTGTAAACACAAATTTTTTGAAGGAGGATAGTAATTAATTACTTTTGCAGAGTTATTGGGTAAAAACGTGTAGAACTGGTAGTAAGCGAAATGGCGGTAGTTGATATTCAGGAATTTCTGGAGTGAGCCCCATGTATCTCATGAGCGTTTTTAAACACTCACCCTTTAGGTATTGGGTTGGACTACTACACCAATTTTTTTTAACATTCTACAAAAATTCCTGCGGAGTTTATAAGGAAAAAAACTGCATCAAGTTTCAGCTGATTCGGTAGGGTTGTTTTCTGTAAAAACCGCGCTAAAATCGATTTCGTAGAAAATTTGGATAATTTATTGTGCTACTCTCGTCATTTTCCCACAAATGGGAATTTTATGGTATAGTTGCCTTATTGAGAGCTATCAATGTAAAAAATTTAATCAAAATCGTTGGAGCCGTTTTTGAGAAAAAAAATATTTGGTGTTTTGATCACTATGATAACTATAGTTAAATTTCGATGGATTTTGTTCATACCCTTATTTTGGCGTCCCATCGTAACCTGCGGGCGAGATATGAAGTTTGAGCTGATTTGGTACGGTGGTTTTTTCTAAAAATCGTTCACAGACACACACAGACCATTTTCCCAAATGGTGTTTTTCGGACTCAGGAGGGTCTGAAACGTAAAGATCTGAAGAAAACTCAAAAAAATTCTTTCAGCCGATTACATAACTTTCCTTTCTACTTCGTAGAGCCAAGGAAAGTAAAAAAACCTGACCGAAACTCGAAAAACTGAAAGGCGAGGAAAACAGAATCCGAAGTCATTGATTCGAGCCTTTCATTTTACCTGCCAACCGCGTAGAAGGTCCCGGACGTGCGCTTGATTTCCTGCAGATAATGATTGCACATGTTCAAACATGACTCTGTTCACCAAATTTCATCTAAGCAATAACAAGTAGAAACTGTCAGTTCCCTGCCTATCCTCTATCCAAGCCGATCAGTCTAGATTTTCCTATGGCGTCTCGAAATGGAGGTATGTACTGTTTTTTAATAGCTTTTATTAGTAGCAGGTGGAAATTGAGCGCTACAGCTGTTATTTAGGTGATTTCATGTCTGGTTTCTTTGTGTTCATTGGCCTACAAATGTGAGATAAGTCGTATTCGGCAACATTTTTCCTTTTTCGAGCCCTGAGTAATCTAACTGGCTGATGGAATTCGTTGGAGTTAGCTGCTAATAAGAAAGTTTGATATTTGTTGGGGGAGTAGGAAATTGTTTTCAGGGAAGTATCTTTTTTTTGTAAGTTCCGTACAGGGTTTTCATGTGTACCAGAGAAAAAACTGTACAACTGGTTAACGGATAGTTCCTCGAAATCCCTGCGAGAACATTTTAATGTTGAAAAAGGGAATTGGAAAATTTTGCGAGTTGGGTGCGTCGTTAATTTTTTAATTTCGCCGCCGAGCTAAAACTAAAGCCACACTGGATCTCGCGACAGATCCAGTCTGTTTTCCATTTAACCAGCGGTAATTAAGGTTGTGGTTGTTAGGTCACGACCTAAGTATGGGTACGCTAGTGTCAACGCGTTTTTTCGGGAAAGTTCCGTGTTTACTGTTGTGAAGTTACTGGAGAAATATTGTGACAAAAGTTCGGCCAAGAGGCGAAAGTAGTCTGTATACCGGAATTTTGTGAGATACCTCTACTTATTTTCTGATCATGTTTTTTTTTTGTCATAGCGGGATTCGTGAGGGAAAAGCTGAACTGAAATCGGTTTTCGTTGAAATGTTTGATAATTTATAGTGTTGCTCTCACTTCCGACCAACGAAAATCGTATAGTGCCGTTAGATTGTTTAAATCTGTCTGTAAAATTTTAATCAAAATCGTTAAACGTTAAACGCTTCCTCGGTATTTGGTGTCATGATCACAGTGATAACTATAGGTAGTTTTGAATCGATTTCGCTCATAACCTTTTTTTGGCGTTTATTGGGTTAATCTGTTCTCTCTCAATCGTGCTCACAGGGCATTTTAAGACGTAAAAACACTGCAAATTATTACACAACGGTTTATTATTCTCATGAACAGCTTGACCTAGTATTACTGCTCTGAGACCCATTCCATCCGATTCAGCATCGAAAAATACTAGTAAACCATACGAAACATGACCTGACTACAATGGAACTACAGAAACTAAATATTCTCCCGGCGCCCGTAAGCGTTTGTAGGCATTTATGATCCGATGTAGGGGTGTGCGGAGGAAGTGGCTCTAACCTTTCTCCGCCCCGTCGGGCAAAAAGAGTCGGGGAAATTGGGACAGGAAACTTCGAACCGCGCGAACCCTTGGCAATTGGCACGTTGGGAGTCGAGCGGGCGGGTGGTTTTGATGAGACGGGAGGGAGGGAGTACTAACGACGAAACGTTTATTTCCGCTGTAGTTCCCGCGAGTTCTTCCAATTGGTAGACTTTGGCTCACTATAATTACTGTAATTACACTATACGCAGTTGTACATGTCTGATACTCATTCCATTCGACCCAGGATGTAAAAATACCTTGAAAACGATACGAAACACAGCGTATTTGCGATTATACTGCGTTTTGTTAATTTTTTTAACCATTTTTTGTCTATAACAACCATGGGCTTCGTCCGATCGGATTGCCGAGATGGCGGGCACAACTAGATACCAAATGGGATTTTTCAGACCACGATAAAGGCACAAAACGGCCCGGACATTGCATATTTGGAATGCCCATGTATTGAAACGTTAAGTATCAAATTTGGGGGGGGGTTGTAAAAAATGTTTCCTGACCGAAAACATAGGGTTATTATTCAGAATGAATAATAAACCAAAATTGAGAAGAGAGAAAGATCTTGTGTCTAGGACTAGTTCAGGTGGGATCTGCGGATACCGCCTTTAGCTACGTGAGCACGACCACCGATAATAGAAAGAATTAAATATCTTGATCAAGAGAAAGATTATTGAAGTCTTCTCAGCATATACGAAAGCATCTTCCCACAACTTTCCTCAGCCCCTCGAACATTCTAGCTGCCAACTCGATCAACATCTCACTCAGTTCATATTTACTATGGCTCCACGTGAAACTTAAAGGCGCTTGAAGTTCTGGAAGTAATTGAACAGCTGCTACTCACGCCCCGACCTTCTTTAAATGACGAAAGTATAAGTTGATGGGGCTGTCAACACGATTTTCCTGGGAAGGTTCGTGCCAACAGTTCTGAGTTATAAGGGGTACAGAACGAAAGCTTTCGACACATTTTGAGAGATCCGGACCTACCACGCTGAATGTGAATATGGCGAATCGCGCACTCTTCCTGAGAAATCTGTTGGATTATTTTGATTTAACTTCATTTAATTTGTTAAACTAATCTGTTACTTCTTACAGAACTAGAACAGCTGTGTGTCATCCAGCACTCCTATCCTGGCCTGACTCGTCACCTCTAAGGTACGCTGTGCAGCTTCAACTGGATTTCAATGAACCAAAATATTAAATTAAAATTACTGGCTTCAGATAAATCACGAGATTTTTTAAAATTTAAATTTTAAACAAAACGTGTTTGGTAGAATCAGCAAAATCTTTTAGTGTTATTTATGTCACCAGACGTTATGCCTCTGTATTGCAGGACGGTTAGAAAGGAGTTTGTGAATAGTAGTCGTGGTTGATTCCATCTTCAGTCCAACACATCAAGTTCACAGTTAAATTGTTATAAATCAGTAACCTGTTCTTCTTCGTATGTTTTGACTGAAATCATTTCGACTATGTCCGCACCTCTGCAATTCAACAACACTTTTCACATTTTCAATAGCCTGAAGTCCAGCAGTTTGTCAACGCTTTCCCTTTATGACTGAACGTCACAAACTCAACAACTCGTAGAGCTTTCAGTCTTATCTAGTTTATGAAATACAACTTAAATAACGTTCGTGCGCCTGTCGAACAAAATCCCTCGAAAACGAATGGGGCTTGAGACGATTTTACGAAGTCTGCTGGCTTCACAAAAGCTCCTTCTCGAGGCGGTATCTCTCAGACTCGCCGCTCCGTGTAAAACGAAAAATAAAAAGAAAGCAGTTTGATCTCAGTGGAATGTGGAACTTGGGGCTGCAGGCCTTTGGACCAGCAGGTAAGAAATTCAACTGAGAGTACTGAAATGACGTATGACCCATTTCGGGGGTTTTAGACGTGACGTCTTCGAACATAGGCTGAACCGGCCAGGCGTACTCGTATGTAAAATAACGACGGATAGCCCATAGAAACCTCGCGAAGAGACAAAACTGCCGCTTACGATTAATCAGTTAGTGATCATTTTAAATTACGTAACTTTAGATTTAGTTGAATCTCGAAACTGCCGCTTCTTTTCTTTAAACGTTTTTAGCCAGTCTACGGAGTCCTGAAAATATGGGACTTGCGCACCAAGTAGTACAAAGTCATACTAAAAATAATAACAACGTTTTTATTTATGCGAGTATTCGTGAAATTTAAATTACAGCAATGACGCAAACAAACAACCTGGAATGCAAATTTTTTTTAAAACTTTGCTTTAAAACCTACTTTTTAGCATTCCTTGTGTAATTCTAGATTTTAAGAGCTCTGAAGAATATCTCATGCGACGCGTGCCACAACGTTCCTCGGCCCCACGAATTTTATTCTTTGCTATTGCCTGCTTTTCATTCAGTACATACGAACTTATTAGAACATAGCTCCCCGTTCTTCTTAGAAACCGATGGCAATTAATGTTTCGGACTTTATTGCGTTGCTGAGACGACCATTATTGAGTAATTAGTAATTAGCGTTTTGGAATTATCGGGTAAAGACTGCGAGAAATGGTGGTAAGTGTATCAGCGGTGGTTTAAATTCCGGGATTTCCAGGGTCGCTCCTAATTATATAATGAGCGTTATTAAACTCTCATCGTATAGGTACTTTATCGGGCTACCGCTTTTTTACTTTCCGCTACCCGAAGGGAAGGAAAGTATTACTTTCCGCTACCCGAAGGGAAGGAAAGTATAGTAATCGGCCCAAAAAAAAAATTTGAGTTTTCTTCAGATCTTTACGTTTCAGACCCTACTGAGTCTAAAAAACCTAATTTCGGCGCGTGGTCCGTGTGTGTGTATGTGTGTGTGTATGTGTGTGTGTATGTGTGTGTGTGTGTCTGTAGTTCGATTTGCGGGAGAACGGCTGATCCGATTGAGCTGGTTCTTTTTTTGTTTTGTTCGTTATTTTTTGTAGACACCAAAATAAGGTTATGGACGATTTCGACCGGTGGGAAGGGGGTGGGGACGAAAATGTACCAAAAACTAGGGTTTTTCGCATTTTTCTCGAAAACGGGTCTAACGATTTTGATCAAACTTTCAAATTATCTTGTACTAATTAATACCTAACTTTCCTTCTCCATACATATCTCCATGAAAATACGGTGAACGGAGATATGGGCCCCTGAAGCAAAAATAGGTATTTACGCTTTTTGGCAAAACGGCTTCAGCGATTTTCACCAAACTCACAGGATGTTTTCAAATAGTTAATACCTACATATTCCTCTCAATAAATGTTCCTGTGACGGTCCATTGAACAGAGATAAAAATCAAAATGTGTCGAAAATAACGTTTTTTCGAACATTTCCGTAAATTCCAGGGTAACTTTTTCACCAGATGTGATAAATTCCAATGGAGAGTCTTTTAGTCACCCATACCAACATTTCGTTCTCTATAGTTATTTCTGTATATATATGTTGAACGGATATATAAGCCAAGTTAACTCAGAAAAGGAGATTTGTCGAATATTAATTTATCGGTATTACAATTTTCTCAGAAACGGCTCTAACGATTTCGATCAAACTTACGGAGTACTCTCAGCTAACTTGTCCCTACATTATGTTCTCCATAAATGTTCCTGTAAAAATGCGTTGAACGAAGATATAGCGCCCGCATATGTAGGTGGTGTTCGAACTTGAAGGGGTGGCGGAAAGTTGTGTGTTGCTACGCACCACATATATTTTTACTTTCCTTGGCTCAACGAAGTAGAAAGGAAAGTTATGTAATCGGCTGAAATTTTTTTTTTTGAGTTTTCTTCAGATCTTTACGTTTCAGACCCCCCCTGAGTCCGTAAACACTATTTGGGAAAATGATCTGTGTGTGTGTGTGAACGATTTTTAGAGAAAACGACCCTACCACATCCATTCAAACTTGATATGTAGCCCGCAGGTTACCATGGGACGCCAAAATAAGGGTATGAGCAAAATCCACCGAAAGCTAACCATAGTAATCATAGTGATCAAAACACCAAATATTTTTTTTCCTCAAAAATGGCTGTAACGATTTTGATTAAATTTTTTATATTGGTAGCTTCCAATATGGAAACTATACCTTAAAGTTCCCATTCGTGGGAATTCACGAGAGCAGCACAATAAATTACCAAACTTTTCGACGAAATCGATTTTAGCGCGGTTTTTACAGAAAACAACCCTACCGAATCAGCTGAAACTTGATGCAGTTTTTTTCCTTATAAACTCCGCTGGAATGTTAGTAGAATGTTTAAAAAAATTGGTATTGCAGTCCAATCCAATACATATAGGGTGAGTGTTTAAAAACGATCATGAGATACATGGGGCTCACTCCAGAAATTCCTGAGTTTCAACTACCGCCGTTTCGCTTACTACCAGTTCTAAACGTTTTTACCCAATAACTCTGCCAAAGTGATTACTATCATTCTTCAAAAAATTCGTGTTTACAGTCTCATTAATTCTGCGTGTACCTACTGCTCGATAATGGTCCGGAATGAGTACGAGCAGCACACTAAATTCCGGAACAGTAAGCACTACCGCTTCCTGCTGCCGTGGAGTGTTGTTTGACCGAGTTCAAACGGACTGAGTGGTAAATTGATTAAGTAGACAAAGCCATATAGAAAATGTGTTGTGTGTTGCAACGCACCAGATATTTTCTTAGAATCTGATCATCATACGAGCGGGATTACTGCGCTAAATACGTTTTATTCGAAACTTAGGTAATTTATAAGGTCCAGGTATAAGGGAAAATTACGAGATCAACACAGTAAATTTGCTAACTTTTCGGCGAAAATTGTATTGAACATTTTTCTCAGTAATTAACACTTATATTACACAAAAATATATCTGAAAAACAATAGTCTGCGTAAACCAATAAACTAGTCATACGTTAGAAGTTTATTTATGCTCATAAAATAATCAGTAGCGATCTCAGGAAGCACGGGACTCAAACTGACGTCATTTTGGCACGCTTTTCTCACCGTGTGTCTGTAATTCGGGAACTACAAACGTGAGCGGCTCTGTAAAAATAATGTTGATAGTCCGTTTAACCGTTAGTTGGCGTTTCAATTAAGGTCGTGGTGTAAATAGCAGCAGCCCGATAAATTCCTAAACTTCAAGCGCTACCTAACTAGAGCGTTACGTTATTTTTGACCTCAGTTCGAATGAACTCCGTGAAAAATAGAGCTAGAACGTACGCGAAGCGAGGAAAGTTGATGCGTTCCGCCAGGTATTCATGTTTTGACAATAGTCTTTCTCTATGTATATCGTACAAATACGTGGTGCGACGCTCAACTTAATTTTCCTCAGTACATTCAAGTATTTTCATCGGTTTTCGATCAACACTAACACCTATTTGGTTGTCACTGTTGACAGTCCAGTAAACTACTCACGCAATGATAACTGAATGAAGGTGGTGAATAGGAGCTAAGTAGTAGAAAACATTTCTACTTCTGAGCGACCCAATAAATTCCGGAACGTTAAGCGCTGCCGGTTTTTATTATAATCTGAGGAGTAAAGAAATTAGATCAATTGCTGGAGTTTTGGATATCGAGGAATGGGAGAAAGGGGCTGAGGAAAGTTGCACGACGGGCGTCAAAAGATACGTTCGTTTGTGTAGATAAAAAATGGGCGTGCAACTGTTGAAAATAAACTAGTATTGCGGATAGGATGACCAGTATCAGACCAGCCTGGAGAAGCCAGGCCCCCAGTATGGGTTTGTTAACGTCTGACAGCGGGGGACCCGCGATATCCCAGGGTGGGAATCTGATTCGACTCCCACAGAGGTGTAAGAGTATACCGATGAAGAAATATGACCTTATGAAGGTTATGGGTCTTGTCTTGATCCCTAAGCAGCGCTTTTCATGAGGCTCCGCCTTAGCGCCTAGTCCTGGCCGTCGAGTAACCGTCTCAAAGGTGATCTAGGCGTGACAGAACAGGGGGTACATCAGGGCAGTTACCGTTATCTACCACACTGCACAAGCGCAAATGAAAGATCTAGCAATAACTATAGTCACCCTTCACTACTACTATTTCACACCGAAAGAACCAGCGATGTTTCACACTACATTTCTGGCCAATCCAATCAGGCGCGGAAGACTGCTTTCCGTAATCCCCGTAAATTCAACCATCCCGGGCTTAGTTAACTTTTTAGATTCCGCTACCTAAAGAGTAAGGAAAGTATTCAATATTTTTATATTAAAAAAACGGAGAGTTCAGGTTGAGGCCGATCAGGGCAGTTTTACCAGCAAAAGCGTAAATCGAGGATTTAGTGCGCAGGGGAAGATCCTCCTAGCGAGGACACGTGTGGAAACAACGGTTCCTCTGTTACACCTTCTCCTACATTGGGGGAAAGAGAGCACTTTCAGATGTCTGTGGAGATTTCAGGCCAGTCCGATTAGATGCAGAGCACTAGGATGGACTTGACTTGAAGGTTTTAATAAAAATGTGTGTATTCAGTGTGAGTGGAAGAGAGGGGGCCCAATATCCCTAACTCATCATGATGGAAAAATAATGTCTTCGGGAAGGTGTGATCTATTCGAACGAAACTTCAGTATTCCTCCTCAAAGTCCCCCTACCCGCCTTTCGTACGTCATTGTAGTTATCCTCCTCCCACCTACCTGGAGCCCTAGTTACAACTTACGGTTTACAACCACCGGCAAGGTGAGCGCTAATATATACAGAAAATACGCCATTTCTTCAGGAGGCTGAATGATGTGACGTGATCCTTGAGAACTGAGGTCGTGAACCTCCGGAAGAAGCCAGTGCCTCCGGCTTTTGTGTTGGTTATGACACAAAAAGTGGGAATGATGTCCGGTTCTGTTCGGAGGGAGGGAAATATTAAGCGTTCACGGCGAATGGTAATAAATAACCGAACTGTGGAAAGAGAAAGGTTGGTGGGACAAGGCCATAGCGAGCTATGGCTCCAACTACCAAGTGATGCAAGAGCCCGAGCTAAAAGCAGGGTCGCTGTTTGGCCTTCGTTTTTTTTTTTCCTGCTTCGTCCCTCTTCACAGCCGTCATTCTCATCTTCATCTCCACTCATCTCCACAACGTGGCCTTAGACTTAATACATTCCGCGGCTTCGAAGGAGGTCACCCGTTCGAGTAACTAGGAATCGGGATGCCGAACAGACACTCGGCGATTTATTCCATCGAAAAGCCCTGACGAAACTGTTGATTTGAAATTCTAAACTATCTTCCGTCGAGAAGAGTTGAAACGGCTCGCCGAACCTTCGCGAGGCTCTCTAGTTTGTTGCAAGCTTCCCTTAAAGACGAGCATCCAGAAGTTTTGATGGAGTTTTCAGCACCCCACTACAAACGTCAAAGTTAAACTAAACTTTTTTTACAAAAAAACTGTTATTTTCTCTCATCAATTTTTCGACTAAATTGAGCCCATGGATAGAAGTATCAAACTGTGGATTTGAAGCTGACACTTTTTGAATTCAATTCAGTGTTTTGTGTAGCCCTACAAGTCGACTATTGCGACTTGACTCTTTGGGTTCTGTTCTGAGTTATAACTAGCGATATCCGTTGAAAAAGTACTTGCGTTCTTTCAAAAGTGCTCGTCAATACCTATTTTGTTCCCTTCAAAGTAACACCTCATGAACGCCATACATTTACGTCAACGCTTTTCCCAATCCCCGTAGCACTTCAAAAAATCGCTTTTTGTGATCTTGTTCAGCTCCCCTCCTTCAACACCGTCTTAATCGCAACGACCTTGGTATATCGTCGTCTTATCAGGGGCCTCTTCAGTTTCATGGACGAGAAAAAGTCTCAGGGGACCAAGTCTGGAGAATATGGCGGCTGCGGGATTATTAGAGTGTTGTTTTTAGTCAAAAGGTAGTGTTGGGTGCAAGAATTGGGGAGTAGGGGATTGCAATAAAACTGGAACTCGGTGAGCGTGAGGAGGACTGTATTATGCGTGCTTGCGGAATTGAGTAGAATTAGAATTGAGGTGAGATGGTGCCTGGGAGACAAGGGCAGTACTCGGAACGCGTGAACTGGCAACCGTGTGAGAGAGTGAGAAGTGACTGGGGGGGTAGTTGGAAGCGGAATGATTTTAGAAGAGCTCTGTCGATAGGAAAATGAAATTGGGAGAAAGAAATAAAGAAAGGGGAAAACCTAGAAAAGGGAGCTGGGGGGCCCGCAGCTGAGGGATTCCCACAGGTGAGGGGCAGGTATTGAAATAGTTGGAGACAATTAGGCAGTTGGAGACAATGACGCGGGGAAGTTTGAGGTCAAAGACTCTGACAACTTCGACGCTTTGCGTCGAACAGGTAGCACAGTTGGTGAGTTGTGCGTTGTGGTGAAGCCTTTCACTAATCCAGGCGTCTTCCTTATACCTTGCCAGTAGTATTCCTAATTGACGGCCCCTGTGCCAATATCGCTTGCAATTTCCTGCAATCGAGGAAAACTGTGAGCAAAAAGGCGGAATAGGTTTTTACGAGCGTTTCTACAGGGAATATTTTTGTTTACAACGGCCGAGTCGATAACTAGGTGATCGCCCATTATTTTGAATAGTACGGTATGAGGCGCAGTTGTGACATCCGTGCACGACCAGTGTCCTGGCCTCTCATAGGTAGCCTCAGGCAACGACCAAATTTTACTTGATGAACAGCTCCATATTCGCCGCGCCTGCCTCATCCAAGATCGGGGATCTCAAAGCCTCGGCGGTCTGGCGTTCGCATCTACACTCTTGGTTGATAGTGTTAATATTGTTTGTTGGGAGTCAGTCAACACATATTCAGTGACGACGCATCGAGGTTTTAAGTCTCCCTCACATTCATGCACCAATTCCTACTCCCTGATTACACTTATAGAGTTTAACATGGCGATAGCTGTACAGGGCGCCAGAAGAGACAATAATTCCTCTTTCTGTATAAATTGATATAGTTCAATCAATAATTTGTTCATTCAAAAGCGACTTTTCGAGATTTAATTCTCCCTCATAGTCATGCCAAGGGCTTGGCCGATTCCTATCCTCTAAAAGTTATGTTCTTAGTGCACAAAACATTACCACTCTACATTTCAAGATTTGTACTGGGTGTCAATGAAAGGGAGGCTGTTAATTACTATAACATACCGATCACTCATACGTTGTCAAAAATTAAAAAAATATTGAATAAAAGTTGATAAAAAGTGGCTTACTGGGTGGACAGACTATACGAGTACGTAGGAAGCGTATTTACAAATAACAATAACTAAATTTATTAGTTCGGCCAAACGGCAATCATAACTAGAACTAGGCGAAGCTATTTACAAACAAAAAAAATACTGAGAAAAAGTAAAACGGGGAGATCCTTTAAAGTTATAAGTGAATTTGACCTGCGGCAGAGGAAACCAAATATCTGCGGAAGTTCAAACGTATTTCTTCGGTAGGTGACGGAGAAGTGGTTTTCGAAAAGCCAGAAAACTTGGTAAAACGCTGCAAATGATTAGACAACGGTTTATTATTCTTTTTACACAGCAGGGATGTGACGTATCCTATTAAATCCAACGTCGAAAAATATTAAAAATTTTCATGGCTACGTCAACAATCAGGGAAACGACTAGTGTTCAAATGACAGTTTATGAAGAGCACTTCTGATACTGGTTTTGCTGAGCGTTGAAAAATACTAGTAAACGTTACGAAACATGCCCTGACGGCGATGCCAGGCTATTGTTGGGTCCGTCTTCCACTTCAAAGATAAGGCCATTATTTATAATGCAAAAGTTACTAATAAATATACTATTGAAGAAACCAAGGAGATATTCAAAGGACAGAGTTTTTATGAGGTTCCCTGTGCTGAGTCTTTATGAGTTGGCGGAAAAATGTACTGTAAGTTATGTCTCACTGCTTAAACCCACAATGAGAACATCATTGGGATTGCGTTTATATAACACCTGGGGTTGATTTTTTCAACAATTTTCCGTGCAGCTATCATTGGCTGAATTCAAAATGAAGGTAAAAAAATACTTCTCTGAAAAAATGAAAAATAGGTGGAGTATCGTTGAGTAGTGACTTGGATGTAATATTGATGTGCGATGTACATTCTTCTAGACTTTGTTTGTGTGTACACAATTTTTTTCTGTATTGAATGCGAACTTTTTTCTTTTTTAAGTTTAAATTTCACATATATAATGTGGACTCCGACCCCGCACGAGTGTGCTTACTCAAATGAGTCGTAGCATTTTGTAATACGAGTGTGATTTTATATTCCTAATGAATAAATGCAAAAAAAAACTAGACATCAAGTTTCAGCCGATTTGGTGCGGTTGTTTCCTGTAAAAAAAACCGCGTTAAAATGGATTTCGTCGAAAGTTTTGGTAATTTATTGTGCTGCTCTCGTCATTTTCCCATAAATGAGAATTTTATGGTATAGTTGCCATGTTGGAAGCTATCAATATAAAAAATTTAATCAAAATCGTTAGAGCCATTTTAGAGAAAAAAAATATTTGGTGTTTTGATCACCATGATAAGTATAGTTAACTTTCGGTGGATTTTGTTCATACCCTTATTTTGGCGTAACCTGCGGGCGAGATATGAAGTTTGAGTGGATTTGGTACGGTGATTCTCTCTAAAAATCGTTCACAGACACACACACACACAGGTCTGTTTCTTTATTTCATGACTGTACCTAAACCCTCGACGAGGGTTATATCAGTCATAGTAGTTGCGGTTTCGCTAATATGCAAGAGGCCGGCCCCTGCAGCATCTACCGAACTCAGACCTGTGGAGGTACGGCAGGTATTTGGTCGTTAGCCAGTCTCACCGTAGAGAGCTGTTGCCCGTGTGTTACCGCGCGGAGGTTGACCACCTGAGGAATCCCGTACCATCTGGGAGTATTTCATAATCTGGTTTCCTACCTGATCTTACTGTTTACTTGTGTGGCAAGTTTCAAAAGGACAGATCAACTATAACCACGTTTCTTAGCCATCACCTTCTTTGCGAACTTTGCAAAATGGTTATAGGCTTCCTTTGTAGCAGTCAAAGCTGCTAAGTTCGTTTGCCCTACCAACAACCGTCGCTCACTGTTGTAGAAACTACAGTGGAGCAGCACGTGGTTTCTTGTTTCCTCCGCACTGGAGGCACAAGACGTGCATAATGGAGAGTCTTTCAGAGAAAGGAAGTGGAGCCGCGCATTGAAGTCACCATGTCCCGTGAGGAACTGGCTCGTCCAGTGGTCTGGCTCAACCCATTTTCTAGAAAGACGTTCACGGATGTTGGGGAAGAACTCATACGTATCACGTCCCTTTGACGAGGATTCCCATCTCGCTTGCCATTTCTCTAGAGCCCATTCATCGATGGCGGCAAGTTTCTGTTCTGTGGTGAGATCCGCACGGAGTTCAGCCCAAAGCGGGGAAGCTCCTGTTTCACTCTCCACTTGTCAATCATGCACTCAACAGCCAAATCAACTGGTAACTGACCAGTGATCACCTGGAGTGCTTCCGTTGATACAGATCTTGTAGGCCTTGGTGATCCACAGGAGCGCAGCTCTCTGGGATTGGGCCAATACTCTCTTTTGATTGACTGTTAGTTTGCTACCCCAGACAACGGGCAGTAGCCAATCACAGCTAAATAGATGGCCTTATACATGAGGATGGTGTCGTGGTAACACACACCCCAAGTGGCCTTGCTAATGGCACGCAGTGAGGCAAACCTTGCAATGGTAGTGCCTTTAAGGGACTGGAGGTGCTGGTTGAAACCCCACCTCTCACCTATATTCACTCCTAAATACTTGACGTGCTTTTCAAGAAGGAGCCTGTGGCCGCCAAAGCGTATTGTGGGTGGATTATTCACTTTCCCTTCAAGAGGATTAGCTGGGTTTTTTCCTCAGCCACCTGCATCTTGACATGCTCGCACCATTGGTTGACAGTGCGGAGCACATGGTGAGTTTTTTCTTCAATTTGGCGGACTGACTCTGCAAAGATCAGCACAGTCAAGTCATCCACATAGGCGTACGGCTCGCAGTCAGTCTCCATGAGTTTCCTGAGAAGACCTTCGAAGAAGGCATTCCAGAGTGCTGGTCCTAGGACCGAGCCCTGTGGGCACCCCTTCTCAATCTTTCTCCGGACGGAGACATGCCTACTTTCGATCGTAGCAGTTCTGTCTGTCAGATAACTTCTGACGAGCGAGTACAGGTTGCGGGGATTCCCTACCTTTAAGCTCATTAAGGAGCGCTGGCCACCAAAGGTTGTCAAACGCTCCTCTGATGTCAATCAGAACTGCTACGACGTACTTAGCCGGTGCCAGCAGGGAAACACGCCGAATCTCTACAATGACATCCTGCGTGGACCTTCCTTTGGTACACCCGTATTGCCTGCCTGTGAGGTTGCGGCCAAAGACTCCTTCGAGGGACTGCAACATCAAGATTTCTAGTGTTTTGCCTAATATGGAAAGAAGGCTGAGTGGTCTCCATGATCGCGGGTCTGACTGATTGCGGTCGCCTCCCTTTGAAGAGTGACAACACGCGCAGACTTCCACTGAGTGGGGAACTGTCCGACCTGCAGACAGTCATTAAATAAATTAAGGAGACCGCTGGAGATTGTCCGCTCAGCCTTCCTTAGCATATTGCTTTCTATTTTGGCTGGCCCAGGGATTTGTTGGGCTTTAAGGTCGCAAGGGCCCTGCCGAGGTCGCCTGTTGTCCACAATGGGATGTCGGGCTCGTTCGGAGGGTCCATGATCAGCTCCCTTGCTGTCCTCTGGGCTTCAGTGTCTCGAGCTACTTGGTCATCTGGGAACGCCTTCTCAAGGAGGGTTTCCAGTGAACGTTCGATGCTGCAGGCCCAGCCTGACTCATTTTGCATCGCAGCTAAGACTTGCTCTACGTTTGCTTTTCCTATGGAGGACTTGTAGTGTCTGCCCCAGGGGTTCTCAGAGCTCTCCGCTTCCACAAAATTTCGCCAGCCTTGCCGTTTGGCTCGTTTGATGGCGCGGTGGAAGGCCTTCTTCTCTTGGATGAAGGCAGTTCGGAGTGTTGCTCTGGCATCAGGGTCACGAGTGTTTTGGTACATCCTTCTGGCTCTATTTGCACTTTGCTTGAGGGGATTAAGTTCCTCAGTCCACCATGGGACTTTGATCGCCCTGTGCTTCTGTTGGCCAAGTACAGAGAGCCCAGCAGAGTGCAGTGCTGTGGTAAATGTGTCCACTTTGCTGTCCACCTCTTCAGGTGTGGATGCTTGCGCTATTAGATCGGTGTCTGCGGCACGCAGTTCACCTTCCAGTACCCTACAGAATTGTGGCCAGTCAGCATTTTTTGTGCGGAATCGCTTTTCACGCATGTCTTTGCAGAGGATGTTGTCATCCGTGATGGCAAAGTCAATAACCATGTGATCGCTCTGCGTTGCACCTGGTACGACTCGCCAACCTTGCAATTTGAGTAGCAGGGTGTGAGACACGGCTGTGACGTCTATACACGACCTTCCTCCTGGACCATCATAGGTCGCCTCAGTCATGGGGTCGTTGGCAACAACCAAGTTGTACCTGGTGAGCAGCTCTATATACGCCTCGCCCGCCCTGTCCAGGGTTGGGGATCCCCACAATGGTGATCTGGCGTTTGCATCAGCACAGACTACGCAGGGTCGTCCTGATAGGCCTGCTAGAGCCCGCTCGAGTGGTTCAAGGCTGGTGGCAACTGGTGCGCCAAATTGCCTGTAAATGATATTACAACCAGCTCAAAGCCACCGGCTCGGATGAGCACAGCGGCCAAGTGCTGGCTGTTCAGGTGAGTGAGTGCGAGCATGTCAATGGACGGGTCGATGCAGGCCACTGCTGCCTTGGCTCCCGTTCTTGCTCCAGTCACCACTCGTGCCTGCGATCCCAGACCAAGGGTTTTGGATCCTATGTATGGTTCCTGTATGGCGAGGACACTGCAGCGTTTCTTGAGTGCATTTTGCAGCAACTCAGCCATAACTGGGCAACTCTTATTTGTGTTGTGCTGAAGGATTCGAACTGTTTTTGACCTATTCATAATCTACTCGTGACTCCTGGAGGGCAATTGCTCGCTGACGAATGGTACAGCGTGCGTCTCGTGTAGAGTGTGAGACCTGTTGGATTTTGCGTTCGACGCAATTGGCACATTTGAGGGGAGCATCACGCTTGCATTCCCTACTCAGATGTGGCAAGGCGCACCAGGCGCACACAACAGGTCTTGTACAGGCCACTGCCAGGTGGCCATAGCGCTGGCATTTGTAGCACTGAGTGGGGGCTTGGTACTTTCGTATGGCGCACCGCTGCCAGGCTATTTGGAGGTGCCTTGCCCCTCTAGTTTTTTGTATAGGCTGGGTGATACCTCAATCACCCAATCCTTCTGCCTTCCACGCTGTTTGGTGAAGAGAGCCTGACATCCTGCGGCTGCAAGCCTAACGCAGGGTTGTGCTCAACAACTTGTTGGGCCAAGTCCTCTTTTTGAAGATCAGTCCGCACGTCGCACAATAGCAGGCGTGGGAAACGACCCAGGGGGGCTGACGCTTGGAGCTTCAACTCCTTTTTGTCGAAATGTGGCTCGTGAGCGCCTTGGCCATTTCTGGCGTTTCCGTCACAATGACGGCGCCACCTCCTACTGCGGTGCGGATGTTCAGCACTCGGACGCTTAGAGCTTGGAGGTCCGTGAGCAGGGACACCCCGCATCAGTGCTTCCATTGTATCAGGGTTGGAGGGACCAGCCTCTCCTTCCTTACATGTATGCCTAACCACTACCACGTTTTGTCGTGGGTTTTAGGGAGTTTGGCAAGCGGTGGAGGCTTTTTATTTTTGTTTTTATTTTTACTTTTGCCCTTGTTTTTGGGCAGAGGCGTAGGCAGGCGCTGCCCTCAGCCTGCACTTCCTGCTTAGTTGGGGCCTGTTTCCGCTTCCCCTGCGCTTCCTGGCCCTGGCAGACTGCCATTCCGCCTCAGCTCCATGAGGGGGAGGAGGGCGCAGTAGCGGCTACTGCCGCATATGAGGGGCCTGGGGTACTACCCTGGCTCATTGAAGGTCCTTGAGTTTGGGGCTGGTGGCACTGGCTGCTGGGCAATTGCCCTACGCAGCTCTTCCTCACGACAGCCGCCACAGTTTCCCGCAGGGGGAGTGGCAGGGGCGATGTCGTTGGGGGCATTAGCTTTATAGCCAGCTTCGAAATTTCGAAGAGGCAACTAGTGATGAGGTCCGCGATAGGTCCTGTCGCGTTGACCCTCATCCGTGCCATCTGGCTGTGGATGATTTGGACATATGCGCAAATTTGCTCCATGTCCGACAGATTAGGTCAACGGCGTGTCGTGTGCTTGTAGTAGCCGGGTTGCCCGGGCTACTAGGGGAGAAGGGGAGATGAACGCGGTTTGCCCGGTTCTTTCCGCCCTTGTTTGTTTGGACGACGAGTAGATTGCTCATCGTCCGAAGAGGGAGGGGTCGAGCTTGGCGAGCCCGAGGAAGAGGCGCAGGTGGCGTTTTTATTACCTGCAATTGTGTTATTTGACTTAGTCATGTTTTTTTACTAATTTTGAGGGGGGGGGGGGGAGATTAAAGAAGCAGACTGGTGTAGTGTATCCTTGTGAGTTCATTTGTTGTGTGTGTTAGTGGTATGAGCGAGAGGTGCTCGAGAGGCAGTGTCCTGGAAGCTCCCCCTCAGGCATATTGATTCTAGCCCCTTTCGCTGGTCCGTTGAGGGTCAAAGGGAGGCCCCCACATGCGCCGCAGCTGCCAGTCCGGCCACCCACCGGGACTAAGACGCATGAGGGATTTTTCGGCTGCTGCTCAGAGTCAGCCCTCGGCCACTGGTGATGTGGTGAGCGGGACACACGCTATCAGCCGCCCCAGGAACGCTCAAACCTGGTTTTTCCCCCTCCTCATTCCGAAGGCCGCACCTATATAGGGGATCGCTCAAAGGTGTTAGTGAGCTACCTCCAGGACTGTCTTTCGCTCATTATGAGTGTTTTAAGTCAATATGTTCTGCCACGCAAGCCGTTGCAGTGTATTTTGTATCTGGAATATGTTGTGTGTGTCTGTGTCGTGAGCTTTAAGCCCCTTTAAGGCCGGATTTAACGACCACGCAGAGGATACGGCAGGAGAATTCTGTCCCCCTTCCTGCGGGGGTGTGTACTGCGATCCCAGCTAAAGGTAGGGGGTTCCCAGTGTGTCATGTATGTGAATGAAGTGTAAGTTGTGTCCCTTTTAGTTCGGCTTATACGAACACGCAGGAGTACGGCAGTGGAATTCTGGACCCCCAACTGCAGGGTGAGCACAGTGTGGCGACAGAGTACACTGTGACGCCCAGCCACAGTTAAGCCTCGTTGGATGTAATCCTGCGGGGACCTCGTAGAGGTGAGGTTGTCTTTCAAGCTGGGCCCACCCGGCTTTCCCTTTTAGTCGGCTCATACGACACGCAGGGAATACGTCAGCGGTATTCTGGACCCCCGACTGCAGGGTGAAAAAATCGTTCACAGACAGACACACACACACACACACACACACACACACACACACAGACCATTTTCCCAAATAGTGTTTTTTGGACTCAGGGGGGTCTGAAACGTAAAGATCTGAAGAGAACTCAAAATTTTTTTTCAGCCGATTACATAACTTTCCTTTCTACGTCGTAGAGTCAAGAAAAGTAAAAAAAAATTGTCACCACGTGACTGACGGAGGGTTGAAGTGGGACAGGAAGTAGCGCAGAAAATGATCGCTGGCCAGGGAGAAATGATAACTTCCGCTTTTGGCCCCCCGAGTTTTTCAAGTAGTATTCCATTTAGAAGCTGTCCTACGCCTCCGGGACCGGCCCTACTCGACCCGCGTCGAGAAATGCCGAGGAAACGGTACCAAACACGAAGTAAATGCAATAAAACTACTCAACTCGTTTTTTTGTTAATTTTGTAAACCATTGTTTGCCCTTAGAATGGGTCTCGTCCGATCGAATTGCCGAATATGCGGGCACAGCTAGATCTCAAAGGTAATTTACGCGCGAAAGAACTGATTATTTTGTCCACGTTAAGGGCAAATTATGGCCTGGGCGGCGGTCGGACATGGAAGATTTGGAATCCCCCATGCCTTGAAACGTTAAGTGTCAAAGTTTGAAGGAAACAAGTTGATTGACAAGTAAATTGCTCCGGTGGCGATAGCATGCCAGTCATGCAGCATAACGAACATGCATTTATGTAGTCTCCCTACAATTTGATACCAGAAGGGATAATAAACCAAAACGGGTCGAGAATCCGAGGAAATATGAAGTTGGTTTGAGGTGAGTAGTTGAGGCGAGGGAACACGACTAACCCGATCAAGGTTGAAGGGAAAAGAATGAGAAGATTGATAGAGGAAAGAAAACGAGCAGATATCAAGTTTCAGTATAGTAAAAGATAGTGTTTGAGAGAATAAGTATCTGTGCACGTTGAAAACTAGATGCACCATGACCAGGATCAGTCTCGCCGAACCTTCAATTGTCTTGAAAAGTGCGAAAGCAGTCGTGAGTGCAGCGAGTGAAGGCTCAATATTGAACTATAGATACGAACAGGGAGTACAAATAAGGATCACAGACATGTGTCGAGGTGAGCGGCTTGGAAAGAACAATCACGAAACAGAGAGTACCACTAAGAACATGGAGAAGATGAATGGAGGTTCACTAACATACGGAAAAGGAGATATCCCCCCACATTATTCAAACACGATTCGAACTTTAAATAGATTTAATTAATTAGCTTGAGCGTCGAAAGTATTAAAATGTGAGTAATGGTATACATCAATGAATACATAATGATTAAAAAATATTCACTTCACTTCATAAGTTTGTAGTGATAATAGTAATAATTCACGATTTTTTTTGGAAACGACAATAATTATTGTTTTTAGAATTATCCGTTACAAGTTTTGGTAGTTAATTGTGCTGCTCTTGTCATTTTACCAACAATGAGAATGGTATTGTCGTGTGTCATTTAGAATCATAAAATTTAGTTTTTGCTCATACCCTCATTTTGGCGTCTCATGGTAACCAGCCTGGTAGATACAAAAGTTCGAGCTGATTTGGTTCAGCCGTTTTTCCTCAATTGCGTTCACAGAAACACAACAGGTCGGTTCCCTGGTCGAAACGACTGTTCCTGAATCCTCTTAAAGAGTGTCTTGAGACTCTTGTCATGGAGTTTGCGGTTTCGCTATCGGGCAAGAGACCAGCCACTCTAGTCCAGGAGCCGAGTGCTAAAAACTTTGACCCATTAGTTGAAAGTTGGGTTCAACTTTTTCTGATAGTTCCCTCAATGTTCTGTAAAACCCGGTCCCCTGCTCTCTCTGAAGTATGGACTAAGAAAATGGCGGCTCATCAAAAAAGTCAAAATTTGACTTATTAGTTGATAGTTACAATATTTATCACAGTTGAGGAATTGGCATGTAAATTACGAATTCACAACTCTGCTATCTCCCATGCTTGGTTAGTAAGTTGCAGAGTCAATCAAAATTCGTCGAATTTTGAACCAAATGTTGACTTAGTAGTTGACATCTGAAATTATTATGGTGGATTCGCGTTAAGTAACTGAGTCGAAAATCCCCCTCTCCACAATAGTTTCGTGGACTTTGACTTGCAGACAACAGACATTCGACAATTGAACAGAAATAAAAATGAAAATATGTCGTAAATAATGTTTTTTTGAACATTTGTGTGCTTTCCCGAGTAATTGCGTCACTGGATTTAATCAATCAATCATATGAAAAATCTTTTTAAGCAACCTATACCCGCATTTTCCTCTCATGTTCTCCTGATCATTTCTGTACCTATCTGTTGAACGGAGATATAAGCCGTAATAGCTCGAAAAACGAGTTTTATCGAAATCGGTTTTCCAATTATTTAAAAAACGGCTATAACGATTAATATCAAACTTACGAAGTACTCTCAACTAACTAGTACCTACATTTTGTTTTCCGTAAATGTTCCAGTAGAAATGCGTCGAACGAAGATACAGCGCCCGTTTATGTAGCAGGTCGTCGAATTCGCGGGGGTTGCGGAAAGTTGTGTGTAGCTACGCAACAGTTTTTTGAGAAGGAAAATGATCTGTGTTCCAGAATTAGCAGGTAAAAACTGCGTGAAATGGTTGCACGTGAATCTAGTGGGTGAGGGGGGGGGGGTACGGAATTTCCGGAGTATCTCTCACTTAACCAACCACTGCCTCAATTTTTCTGAAGGTTCTTGTAAGATTTTATCGGCCTGTTTCTGGGTTATCTTCCCACGAGCATGCCCATGCTACCAGGTGCGACCATGGGTTGTGGATAGTGGAACGGCCACGGCATTGTCCCCAGGGGCATGTCTGCTGCCAGCTGTGAATATGGTCAGCATGCTGACTGAATAAGCAGCCGCGAAAAATGGGCAAAACCCAAGAGATCGCAGAAGAGATCCTGAACAAAGGGCTCAAGGGCAAGCGGATCTACATTTTCTCAGACAGCCTTAAAGGCCATCGCAGCCTATAGTTTTAGGTCTAAGCTGGCATGGGAATGCCTCCATGCGCTCAAGCAGCTCGGCGGCCGTAACAGGCTCTCCCTCATTTGAGTGCCGGCTCACAGGGGGCATGAGGGCAATGAAAAGGCTGACGGCCTCGCGAAAAGGGGTACAGAAACCCTACCCATCGGGCCTGAACCACACGTGGGTCTGACGAAAAGTCACCTGAACCGTCTGGTTGCTTGATGGGAGATACAGGAAAATGGCGCCCATGAATACAAAATTTTGAAGGTAGCAGATACTATTTAATAGTTTACTGAGTGGCTGCAGATGCAATTCACGTCCTTTTCAGCTGTCAACTATTCACTGGTTTTTGTTTTTTCTTTAATACTGGATAATTTTATTTCAGCGATCCTGCTCTGATAATTCCCTCCTTTTTGAGGTGGCAGATAACATTTTATAGTAACGCAGATGGATGTGGAACTCATTCACGTCGTTTGCAAGTATCAAGTCAATTTTTGAGCTATCAAATTCATCAAATTTGGATTTTGTCGGCTCGACATGGTAATTTTTGAAGTACTCCACTTCACCCATTCGTCACATAAATTTCAAGTTTCAACTCAGTAAGTCAATTTTTGACCTAAATTTCATCAAACTTGGATTTTGTCTGCAAGTCAGCTCCTGGACTACTCGCTCAGCATCCACCGAACCCAGACCTGTGGAGGTACGGCATTTGACCAGTCTCTCGGTGAAACAGACACGAGCACAAAACATTTTCCCAATAGCGCTTTTCGGAGATTTTCTAGATAATGTAAGGTGGGTGCGGCGAGATAGTGGAAATCCATCTTATAAAAGACGAGTTAAGACGAAGTAGTCTATTTCCACGGGTAAAATAAAGACAATGATGACTTGTAGACGCAATGATAACTGTAGACAATACAGGTATTGTACTGATGATGGCCTAGTAAACCGAAACGCGTCTACAAGTTATCATTGTCTTTATTTTACCCGTGGAAATAGATTACTTCGTCTTAACTCGTATTTTATATGATTTTCTAGATAACTCAAAAAAAGAAAAAAATTTTTTTTCGGCGATTACATGACATTTCTTTCTATTTCGTAGAGCCAAAGAAAGTGAAAATGGGTACAACCATCCGATTCTTCAAGTCATCAGAAATTTCAGTTTAAAACTAATTTGTAGAATCTAGACGTATTTACTGAACTAAATGGTTTGTACTTAAGTGGAGTCGATTCCTATTTTGTAACATAACTTATTAAAGACTTGTAGCAGGTGTTAAGTGTACAATGCAAGGTTAGACACAGGAATGAGGTTTTATTTTAAAAGTAGGAGAAAACTCGAACGAACTGAGGAGGAAGAAATTTGTCGGGGATTTCCTGAGGAGATTAATGAGGTTGTTATTTCTTAAATAGGGGAAGATTAGGGTTTTCCTGAAATACTGGGATTCCCTGTGGGGTTAATGCCTATCTGACTTGTTAAGCTTCAAAAGAGCGTGAAAATTGTTACTTACGTTATTTCTATAATTATGATTCGGCGTATGATATGTTTATATGACGTTTGTTACCGTTTTTATCTACCGTAGGGATGGAATATGAGGAAAGAAAACCGTGAAGTGTCGACCATAAAATGTGTCTTTATGAACTGAGAATTACATTTATTTTTGTACAACAGTTAAGAACATTGGGTAATATCATGGAATCAACAGAGTGTAATGAGAGGAGATGTATTTTTACGGGTTTACCTTCTTTTCGCTCTCAACCTTCCGAAGTTGTGCCAACTCTGCGCATTGAGCTCCTTTAGACCATTGAATACGCCACATATTCGAAACCAGGTGGGAAATAAATTTCGACTATCTGCAGCTGTAAGTGCCACGTGAGGTCGTAGATTTGACCCAAGTTTCTCGATTTACGGCGCAAGACGCTGCTTTCTGGTTTTTAACGCGGACTTGTAAGTTCCAGGTGTCCTTCGTTTCATCACCCAGAGTCAAGATTATAAAGATCGCCCAGGCCAAGGCTGACAGAGCAGACTTTGGTTAAGCGGCTCGTACGATAAACTTCGCAGAAATCAACCCCCCCCCCCCATCATCCACTCACTCTCTCTCACCGCTCTCCCTCATTATGAGATTTTCGCTTCAGTTTCGCAAACGAAATTTATTCGCCGGCGAAGCTCGTTCGGATCGATTCCTTCGTTTAGGGAGAATCAGGTTAAGCCAGAGCCACTCGTACCTCTCTCAATATGGAGCATTGTCAGAGTAGTTTAGGAAGGAGAGAGGACGGTAGGAGGGCAGGGGTTATATCATCGGAAACTTTACTTACCGCACTAATTATTCATTGAGCGTATAATTGCCTCAAGTAATTATTTACAGCTATAACAATACACTTACGTAATGTCCGAATAAATCTTTCACAACTTCCGAATTTCCCCCCATTATTCAGAGACAAATCCACCCTCTTTGAGCCATTTCCAATCAACATTATACAATTATGCCATATGTTATTATTCTCACTCGGAATCTTAAACAAAGTTTTTGCTTTCCACGGTCCTACGTAGTAGAAAGGTAAGTTATGTAATTTCAAGTTTCCTTCAGATCTTTACATTTGAAGAGCTACTGAAAACCGCTGATCCAAATCGGCTCAAATTTAATATTTAACCTGAAAACAACCATGGGACGCCAAAATAAGGGTCTGAGCACAATCGGCTCAAAGCTAAATATAGTTATCATTAAAACACCTTTTTTTGTTCTTCAAAAACTGCTATAACGATTTTCAATAAATTTTTTGTATCGACAGATCCAAATTATTAGAACACGTCAGTACATTATAATTCTTACTCGTATTTGCGAAAATACGTCGAGAGCAGCAAAATAAATTAACAAGAGTTCAATAAACTGCCTATGTTCGACACAAGATGGGTTTTGGCCTCAGAACGCCTGCACACGCTTAATGGTACTCACTGGCCCTACGAAAAGTTATTGTTTCCCCTAACACCTTTCCATCTCAACCCTTTTTTTTGTACCTGTGTAAAGCCCAGCTCCTCAGTTATTTCCAAGTGACAACAGATTTTCCACTTTTGTGGACTTTTCCCACCCCTCAATTTTAGGTTCCTCTCACACAGCTCCTCCCAGAAGTCAGTCATCCTTCTGCACTCGCGAACATCAGTCGTTTCACAGTTCTCCCAACTCATTTGTCTTTCAAGTCTCGCGCTACTCACAATTCAACACACACACACTCTCTCTCTCTCTCTATATATATATATCCCTCCTCCCCTGTTTGATATCGCTATTCTGTCAAGTGTAATATAGTCCTCACTCACGCTCACCACGTCCATTTATTTCTCAGTTTCAAACTCCTCCATTCGTGCGCCCAACAAGCCTATACGACGAGACATTAATAACTCTCATAAGACAGTAAGAGACAACCTCTGAAATTCCAGAATTCAAATTCCCTTCGTTTCACTTACTACCGTTTCTCATAGTTTAAACACAATCATTTCAAAATAAACACAATTCTTCGCAGAAAAATCCAGGTGCCAGTCTCATGGTTCACCAGAAATCTGGAACCATGGGTTCCATGGGTGGTTTGGGAGTTAACTTCATGTAATGAGTATCAGACGTGTACAACTGCGTATAGGGAAATTACAGTAATTATTAGAGTCAACTGATTGAAAGAACTCGCGGGAACTACAGCGGAAGTCAACGTTTCGTCGTTTGTACTCCGTCCCTCCCTCCCGTCTCATCAAAACCACCCACTCGACTCGCAACGTCGTGCCAACTGCCGAGGGTTTGCTGGAAGTCTCTTTCCCAATTTCCCCGATTCTTTTTGCTCGACGGGGCGGAGGAAGGTTAGGGCCTATGAGGAAGGCCTAAGCACTTCCTCCACACACCACTACATTGGATCATAAATGCCTACAGACGTTTACGGGCACCTGGCGCCGGGGGAATATTTAGTTTCCGTAGTTCCATTGTAGTCAGGTCATGCTTCATATGGTTTACTAGTATTTTTCGATGCTGAATCGAATGGAATGGGTCTTGGAGCAGTAATTCTAGGTCAAGCTGTTCATGAAAATAATAAACCGTTGTGTAATAATTTGCAGGGTTTTTATTTTGTAACCTTCGTTCTTTAGTAACGTTATTTGTAATTTATCTGCGGACTACACGGTCTATTATGAGCACCCACGGTCAATTGAAGTTGAAGTCGTGTAAAAAATAATAATTGTAGTACCTTCACGTAGTCATTCATGTTACTTTTGTTCACACAGTTCTACTCGTGTGACTTAATTGTGTAATTTTTATGGTGTTACACTTCTCCCTACACGCACCCACTCGTTACTTAACTAGCGAATAAATAGTTCACCCGTTTAAAAGGTTTCTTCGTGAATAAAGAATGGGGGGAATGGATTATGAACACACCCCAGTACAGTATTTGGGGAGTTTCTTTACGTATGCTGTTGGAAATCTCTTTATTTCAACTTAGCATTTTTGATTTTCTAACGTGACGAATGAGTACGTACTAATAACACAGAAGGAACTTCAAGGTATGACTTCAGTTGTTTCACACGATAGCTTACAATCATTAAGTGACAAATATACACTTTTTACGCCCTATTAATGAAATTCTAATTTTGTTTGTTGCACTCACCCAGTCTACACATTCTACACGTTTTAAAATTGTTAACTGTCTTTTGTTCACTTTAATATACGCATATTTACTTCAGAAGCACTATAACTAATAAGTAATTATTTATGCGACGTTCTACTTGTGAGACTTATAAGTTACGGGGGCGATAGAACTATTACTCTCCACTCTTTACTACGTGACATTTACACTATTTTAGTGGACTATGTGTGAAAATGATTGGAATAGTCATACAAAGTAGGCCCCATTCACGAATGGCACGTTTCCCCGAGAGGTCTGTAATTTTTCAACAAAGTTTCCTCCATCTGCTTCATTGGCTTCATCAATCCTCATATTCGTCATTCCTCTCATGTGTCGTTCAGAAATGATTACATATTACGTCGACCTTCTTTCGACTTTCGTCTGCACAAAAAAACTGTTTATCTTATTCTTAGTTCCCCGACAATTAGACGAACCATCAGACGTGACGGTTCCTTATAATAACATAGCGATTCACTTATTTTTTCTGGAAAAACCCCCAATACCCAATTCGTGTACTTCCAGGCTAGAGAAAACAAATAATCCCGTTCTGCTCGATTCTAGTTTTTAGAATGGGAGCGAGAGTTGTTGGATGAGTGGTCAAACCTGTCAGCCCTGACTGCTTACAAGTTATGTTTTCATGTGAGTGAATTATGTTCCCTTGTAAAATTAAATAGTAATTCTCAGTACATGTAAAGGCGTGTTTGTGCGTAGGTAGAGGAATGGGTATGAAAATACTAGTTGAAACTGCTGCAATAGATGCAGAACTGGAGTACATGCCGAGTGTATTACTGCTGGTTGAAATAAATCTTTCACGAAGCAGCGAGGTAAGAAGTTAAAATGATGAGATATTTCATAGTTGAAGGAAAAGAACATAAAGCCGAGTTGAATCGTGGTAAAAAGAATAGGGGACGGTTGCATTAAGGCTGCGAGTTCATATATTCTTCTCCACACGCCCACGACCATGGTTTTAGTGAGGGGGGAGGGGAATTTCCATTCTAATATTTTAGACGTCTTGAAACTCTGGCCCTTGTTTCTTCCTTCGTTTCGTTTATCTTCCTTCTGGCAGACTTATTACTTCTGCGGGTGTGAATGAATGAGTTCACAATACAAGCCTTTAACCGTTTACCGAAGTTTATGGCTGAAAAACGTGGTCATTGTTATGCCCCTTTTAACACTTCCCAGGAAAGTACACATTTAGACCGGTTGAGAAACCAGCGATAAGACACAAAATAGAAGGTATGGGGTTCTCAAGGCGTCTCTCTCTTCGTCGTCGCTTGGTAATAACGTTTTCTCGTCCAGAAAGTGAAAACTTGTGTTGTAAAGCGGTGGAAAGTGAATCGGTCAAATGATAAAAAACACAAACACACGTGTTACTGGTCTAGGTGCGGAAGCCGCTGAGCTTGGGCCCGAAATGGTATAGGAAAAATGCATCTGAGCGATTTACTATGAGATGAAATAGATTACCTATTAGGGCGCACAACTTGGAGGCATTCATCTGTTGGATTTTCAGAGAGACTGCGTTAATGTGTGATCGCCCCCAATGGCACTTAAAACCGCAATCCTTAATCAACTGGAGTACTACTGGGACAAGTTAACTTGCGTGGAGGCTCAAGATTTTCCGAGGGCCAACAAGTGGACTCGGTCATAAAAAGCCAAGTTGAGAGCAGTCGTATTGATCGCCAGGCGTTTCGTTTCACAGAGCGACGACTAGACTATTGATTTTTCTGTTGTCCAAAAGAGACAGGCGGTTGGGCGCCCGCAGTGAAGACGGGAGCACCTGGCGCCGTTGAAACTAAAAAAGCCGGCGGCGAAGGGATCGGGGCACCGGGCCGGCCCGCTCAGCTCCCGGTCCCAGCCAATTCTTAACCTCCGGATCGATATTTGTTGAAATTGTATGGACAGTCCGGAGGAGCGGGTCGCAGCCGGCAAATGTGACCGTTAACTCCCAATTCTACTTCTAATCGTATTAGAAACCGCTCTAACAGGCGGCATATTTTTAAATACGCCTATTTATATCTCTAATACATGCACAACATCGTAGAGAAACACTCATAAATTTAGAGGTTTCTAATATGATGTAAATAAACACTATTTTTGCGCTTACATTGCAAACGCTGGCTTAACCTCACGAGATGATCAAAATAATTCACTACAGTATTGTACACCCTAAAAAGGTCAACAAAAAAGTTCGCAATGGTGTATGTCTATCTCTGAAGGATAACCCACTATAACCAGTTTTTATCCTTTGCACTTTACGGGGAAAAATGGCTTATTTACTGAATTATTTTAAGCAAGGCAGCATTGATTCTTATCCAATTAAGTACCTTAAATACATTATCCATTTAATATAGATCAATATGGCCCTGTACAGCGTGCAAATTAAATGAATATTTTGTGAAGATATACACACTTCCCCCTATAGCACTTGATGATTAATTAATAATTATCGAAAATCGTAGTTAAGCCAAACAAAATAACTGAATATAATGGGGTTTTTTGTCGTTGTTCATAATATACAACACTGATATACACAACATACTGATTACCTTTGGTTTTAAGTCGAAAGAATAGTGAAATATATTTGACTGCAACACTTACTAATAATTTGTGCATTCTATTACCGTATTATTATCGTACGTATGCTTTCAAGGTGTATTTATGAGTATTAAATTTTTTACAGAAATTGTAATCATGTTTGGAAGACGAACATAGGTGGTACTACAGTGAACGCCAGAAGAGCAACCCAAGGTGTAAACGAGCGGTGCGTAGCAACATTAGGGTTACCAGATGTACTGATTTTATCAGTACGCGTACTGATTTTTAGACCCCCGTACTGATATACTGATTTTTCAATGAAGTGTACTGATTTTCAGCGCAAACGCCTTTTTTTTCGCAAATTTATCCAATTTTATTAAATTTAATTACACACACGCGCACATTCGATAAACGCACCGGATGATTTTTAAATCGAAGGAAAAGAGACGAAATATGTCGATCGTTATCGAGACTTTCGATGTACTGTTATTAACTATAAGAACATATCATGCAGCGATTTCCATAAGTATCTAATGAAAACTGAAAATGTTGAAATATTGAAAGCAATCGGCAGTGCCAAAAAATACGAAACAAAGAAAATGTAAATTGTGCGATGCTCGAAGATAATTAAATTCTACCTATTTGAGATGCTGGAATTTGAGATTTATCTGTACCCTGCCCCCTTTTTTTTTGCTTTTTTGATGGAGACGTACTGATTTCTCGCTGGACCGATCTGGTAACCCTAAGCAACATACAACTTTCCGCCACCCCGTAAGTTCGAACACCACCTACATACGCGGGCGCTATATCTTCGTTAAACGCATTTCTACAGAAACATTTATGAAGAACAAAATGTAGGGATTAGGACTCTGTAAGATCTACCACTCTGGTGAAGTAGTTACCCTGGAATTTACGGAAATATTCGAAGAAACGTTATTTTCGACACATTTTGATTTTTTTTTCTTGTGTTTTTTTTTTCTCTGTTCAATGGACGGTCAGAAGAACATTTATTGAGAACAATATGTAGGTATCAACTATTTGAAAACATCTTGAAAGTTTGGTGAACATCGCTGAAGCCGTTTTGCCAAAAAGCGTACAACATATATTTTTGTTTCATAGGCCTATATCTCCGTTCACCGTATTTTCATGGAGACATGTATGGAGAAGGAAAGTTAGGTATTGATTAGTAGAAGATAATTTGAAAGTTTAATCAAAATCGTTGGAGCCGTTTTCGAGAAAAGGGCGAAAACTCGTAGTTTTTGTACATTTTCGTCTCCCGCCCCCCTTCCAATCGACCGAAATCGCCAATAACCTTATTTTGGTGTCTACAAAAAATAACGACCAAAAAAAAAAAAAAAAAAAAACCAGCTCAATCGGATCAGCCTTTCTCCCGCAAATCGAACTACAGACACACAAACACACGGACCACGCGCCGTTTACACCCAAGGTGTAAACGAGCGGTGCGTAGCAACACACAACTTTCCGCCACCCCCGTAAGTTGGAACACCACCTACATACGCGGCCGCTATATCTTCGTTCAACGCATTTCTACAGAAACATTTATGAAGAACAAAATGTAGGGACTAGTTAGTTGAGAGTACTCCGTAAGTTTGATCGAAATCGTTAGAGCCGTTTTTGAGAAAAGTGGAATACCGATAAATTAATATTCGACAAATCTCCTTTTTACTTTCCGCTACCCGAAGGGAAGGAAGGTATAGTTTTCGGCCCAAAAAAAAAATTGGGTTTTCTTCAGATCTTTACGTTTTGAGGCCTACTGAGTCTAAAAAAACCTAAAAGGGAAAGCCGGGTGGGCCCAGCTTGAAAGACAACCTCACCTCTACGAGGTCCCCGCAGGATTACATCCAACGAGGCTTAACTGTGGCTGGGCGTCACAGTGTACTCTGTCGCCACACTGTGCTCACCCTGCAGTTGGGGGTCCAGAATTCCACTGCCGTACTCCCTGCGTGTTCGTATAAGCCGAACTAAAAGGGACACAACTTACACTTCATTCACATACATGACACACTGGGAACCCCTACCTTTAGCTGGGATCGCAGTACACACCCCGCAGGAAGGGGTACAGAATTCTCCTGCCGTATCCCTCTGCGTGGTCGTTAAATCCGGCCTTAAAGGGGCTTAAAGCTCACGACACTGACACACACAACATATTCCAGATACAAAATACACTGCAACGGCTTGCGTGGCAGAACATATTGACTTAAAACACTCATAATGAGCGAAAGACAGTCCTGGAGGTAGCTCACTAACACCTTTGAGCGATCCCCTATATAGGTGCGGCCTTCGGAATGAGGAGGCGGAAAACCAGGTTTGAGCGTTCCTGGGGCGGCTGATAGCGTGTGTCCCGCTCACCACATCACCAGTGGCCGAGGGCTGACTCTGAGCAGCAGCCGAAAAATCCTCATGCGTCTTAGTCCCGGTGGGTGGCCGGACTGGCAGCTGCGGCGCATGTGGGGCCTCCCTTGACCCTCAACGGACCAGCGAAAGGGGCTAGAATCAATATGCCTGAGGGGAGCTTCAGGACACTGCCTGTCGAGCACCTCTCGCTCATACCACTGACACACACAACAAATGAACTCCCAAGGATACACTACACCAGTCTGCTTCTTTAATCTCCCCTCAAAATTAGTAAAACATGACTAAGTCAACAACACAATTGCAGGTAATAAAAACGCCACCTGCGCCTCTTCCTCGGCTCGCCAAGCTCGACTCTCTCTTCGGACGATGAGCAATCTACTCGTCGTCCAAACAAACAAGGGCGGAAAGAACCGGGCAAACCGCGTTCATCTCCCCTTCTCCCCTAGTAGCCTGGGCAACCCGGCTACTACAAGCACACGACACGCCGTTGACCTAATCTGTCGGACATGGAGCAAATTTGCGCATATGTCCAAATCATCCACAGCCAGATGGCACGGATGAGGGTCAACGCGACAGGACTCCGCGCGGACCTCATCACTAGTTGCCTCTTCGAAATTTCGAAGCTGGCTATAAAAGCCAATGCCCCCAACGACATCGCCCCCTGCCACTCCCCCTGCGGAAACTGTGGCGGCTGTCGTGAGGAAGAGCTGCGTAGGGCAATTGCCCAGCAGCCAGTGCCACCAGCCCCCAAACTCAAGGACCTTCAATGAGCCAGGGTAGTACCCCAGGCTCCTCATGTGCGGCAGTAGCCGCCTACTGCGCTCCTCCCCTCATGGAGCTGAGGCGGAATGGCAGTCTGCCAGGCCAGGAAGCCGCAGGGGGAAGCGGAAACAGGCCCCAACTACAGGCTGAGGGCAGCGCCTCGCCTACGCCTCTGCCCAAAAACAAGGGCAAAAGTAAAATAAAAACAAAAATAAAAAGCCTCCACCGCTTGCCAAACTCCCCTAAAACCCACGACAAAACGTGGTAGTGGTTAGGCATACATGTAAGGAAGGAGAGGCTGGTCCCTCCAACCCTGATACAATGGAAGCACTGATGCGGGTGTCCTGCTACGGACCTCCAAGCTCTAAGCGTCCGAAAGTGCTAGACATCCGCACCGCAGTAGGAGGTGGCGCTGCCATTGTGACGGAAACGCCAGAAATGGCCAGCGCCACGAGCCACATTTCAACAAAAAGGAGTTGAAGCCCAAGCGTCAGCCCCCTGGGTCGTTCCTCACGCCTGCTACAGCGACGTGGACTGATCTTCGAAAAGAGGACTTGGCCCAACAAGTTGTTGAGCACAACCCTGCATTAGCTTGCAGCCGCAGGATGTCAGGCCCTCTTCACCAAACAGCGTGGAAGGCAGAAGGATTGGGTGATTGAGGTATCACCCAGCCTATACAAAAACTAGAGGGGGCAAGGCACCTCCAAATAGCCTGGCAGCGGTGCGCCATACGAAAGTACCAAGCCCCACTCAGTGCTACAAATGCCAGCGCTATGGCCACCCTGGCAGTGGCCTGTACAAGACCTGTTGTGTGCGCCTGCGCGCCTTTGCCACATCTGAGTAGGGAATGCAAGCGTGATGCCCCTCTCAAGTGTGCCAATTGCGCTAATCGCAAAATCCAACAGGTCTCACACTCTACACGACGACGCTGTACCATTCGTCAGCGAGCGATTGCCCTCCAGGAGTCACGAGTAGATTATGAATAGGTCAAAACAGTTCGAATCCTTCCAGCACAACACAAATAAGAGTTGCCCAGTTATGGCTGAGTTGCTGCAAAATGCACTCAAGAAACGCTGCAGTGTCCTCGCCATACAGGAACCATACATAGGATCCAAAACCCTTGGTCTGGGATCGCAGGCACGAGTGGTGACTGGAGCAAGAACGGAGCCAAGGCAGCAGTAGCCTGCACCGACCCGCCCATTGACATGCTCAAGCACTCACCCACCTGAACAGCCAGCACTTGGCCGCTGTGCTCATACGAGCCGGTGGCTTGAGCTGGTTGTAATATCATTTTACAGGCAATTTGGCGCACCAGTTGCCAACAGCCTTCAACCACTGAGCCGGCTCTAGCAGGCCTATCAGGACGATTCCCGCGTGAGTCTGTGCTGATGCAAACGCCAGATCACCATTGTGGGGATCCCCAACCCTGGACAGGGCGGGCGAGGCGTATATAGAGCTGCTCACCAGGTACAACTTGGTTGTTGCCAACGACCCCATGACTGAGGCGACCTATGATGGTCCAGGAGGAAGGTCGGTATAGACGCCACAGCCGTGTCTCACACCCTGCTACTCAACTTGCAAGGTTGGCGAGTCGTACCAGGTGCAACGCAGAGCGATCACATGGTTATTGACTTTGCCATCACGGATGACAACATCCTCTGCAAAGACATGCGTGAAAAGCGATTCCACAAAAATGCTGACTGGCCACAATTCTGTAGGGTACTGGAAGGTGCAGCGTGCGCAGACACCGACCTAATAGCGCAAGCATCCACACCTGAAGAGGTGGACAGCAAAGTGGACACATTTACCACAGCACTGCACTCTGCTGGGCTCTCTGTACTTGGCGAACAGAAGACAGGGCGATCAAAGTCCCATGGTGGACTGGAGGAACTTAATCCCTCAAGCAAAGTGCAATAGAGCCAGAAGGATGTACCAAAACACTCGTGACTTGATGCCAGAGCAACACTCCGAACTGCCTTCATCCAAGAGAAGAAGGCCTTCCACCGCGCCATCAAACGAGCCAAACGGCAAGGCTGGCGAAATTTTGTGGAAGCGGAGAGCTCTGAGAACCCCTGGGGCAGACACTACAAGTCCTCCATAGGAAAAGCAAACGTAGAGCAAGTCTTAGCTGCGATGCAAAATGAGTCAGGCTGGGCCTGCAGCATCGAAAGCTCACTGGAAACCCTCCTTGAGAAGGCGTTCCCAGATGACCAAGTAGCTCGAGACACTGAAGCCCAGAGGACAGCAAGGGAGCTGATCATGGACCCTCCGAACGAGCCCGACATCCCATTGTGGACAACAGGCGACCTCGGCAGGGCCCTTGCGACCTTAAAGCCCAACAAATCCCCGGGCCAGACAAAATAGAAAGCAATATGCTAAGGAAGGCTGAGCGGACAATCTCCAGCGGTCTCCTTAATTTATTTAATGACTGTCTGCAGGTCGGACAGTTCCCCACTCAGTGGAAGTCTGCGCGTGTTGTCACTCTTCAAAAGGGAGGCGACCGCAATCAGTCAGACCCGCGATCATGGAGACCACTCAGCCTTCTTTCCATATTAGGCAAAACACTAGAAATCTTGATGTTGCAGTCCCTCGAAGCAGTCTTTGGCCGCAACCTCACAGGCAGGCAATACGGGTGTACCAAAGGAAGGTCCACGCAGGATGTCATTGTCGAGATTCGGCGTGTTTCCTGCTGGCACCGGCTAAGTACGTCGTAGCAGTTCTGATTGACATCAGAGGAGCGTTTGAGAATCTTTGGTGGCCAGCGCTCCTTAATGAGGTTAAAGATAGCGGAATCCCCCGCAACCTGTACTCACTCGTCAGAAGTTACCTGACAGACAGAACTGCTACGATCGAAAGTAGGCATGTCTCCGTCCGGAGAAAGATTGAGAAGGGGTGCCCACAGGGCTCAGTCCTAGGACCAGCACTCTGGAATGCCTTCTTCGAAGGTCTACTCAGGAAACTCATGGAGACTGACTGCGAGCCGTACGCCTATGTGGATGACTTGACTGTGCTGATCTTTGCAGAGTCAGTCCGCCAAATTGAAGAAAACTCACCATGTGCTCCGCACTGTCAACCAATGGTGCGAGCATGTCAAGATGCAGGTGGCTGAGGAAAAACCCAGCTAATCCTCTTGAAGCGGAAAGTGAATAATCCACCCACAATACGCTTTGGCGGCCACAGGCTCCTTCTTGAAAAGCACGTCAAGTATTTAGGAGTGAATATAGGTGAGAGGTGGGGTTTCAACCAACACCTCCAGTCCCTTAAAGGCACTACCATTGCAAGGTTTGCCTCACTGCGTGCCATTAGCAAGGCCACTTGGGGTGTGTGTTACCACGACACCATCCTCATGTATAAGGCCATCTATTTAGGTGTGATTGGCTACTGCCCCGTTGTCTGGGGTAGCAAACTAACAGTCAATCAAAAGAGAGTATTGGCCCAATCCCAGAGAGCTGCGCCCCTGTGGATCACCAAGGCCTACAAGACTGTATCAACGGAAGCACTCCAGGTGATCACTGGTCAGTTACCAGTTGATTTGGCTGTCGAGTGCATGATTGACAAGTGGAGAGTGAAACGGGAGCTTCCCCCGCTTTGGGCTGAACTCCGTATGCGGATCTCACCACAGAACAGAAACTTGCCGCCATCGACGAATGGGCTCTAGAGAAATGGCAAGCGAGATGGGAATCCTCGTCAAAAGGACGTGATACGTATGAGTTCTTCCCCAACATCCGTGAACGTCTTTCTAGAAAATGGGTTGAGCCAGACCACTGGACGAGCCAGTTCCTCACGGGACATGGTGACTTCAATGCGCGGCTCCACTTCTTTTCCTGAAAGACTCTCCATTATGCACGTCTTGTGCCTCCAGTGCGGAGGAAACAAGAAACCATGTGCTGCTCCACTGTAGTTTCTACAACAGTGAGCGACGGTTGTTGGTAGGGCAAACGAACTTAGCAGCATTGATCTGCTACAAAGGAAGCCTATGACCATTTTGCAAAGTTCGCAAAGAAGGTGATGGCTAAGAAACGTGGTTATAGTTGATCTGTCCTTTGAAACTTGCCACCCAAGTAAAAAGTAAGATCAGGTAGGAAACCAGATTATGAAATACTCCCAGATGGTACGGGATTCCTCAGGTGGTCAACCTCCGCGCGGTAACACACGGGCAACAGCTCTCTACGGTGAGACTGGCTAAGACCAAATCCCTGCCGTACCTCCACAGGTCTGAGTTCGGTGGATGCTGCAGGGGCCGGCCTCTTGCATATTAGCGAAACCGCAACTTCTATGACTGATATAATCCTCGTCGAGGGTTTAGGTACAGTCACCAAATAAAGAAACAGACCTGTGTGTCTGTAGTTCGATTTGCCGGAGAACGGCTGATCCGATTGCGCTGGTTCTTTTTTTGTTTTGTTTGTTATTCTTTGTAGACGCCAAAATAAGGTTATGGACGATTTCGGCTGGTGGGAAGGGTGGTGGGGTGGGGGGGGGGGACGAAAATGTACCAAAGAACAGTGTTTTTCGCATTTTTCTCAAAAACGGCCATACCGATTTTGATTACACTTTCAAATTATCTTCTACTGATCAATACCTAACTTTTCTTCTCCATACATGTCACCATGAAAATACGGTGAATGGAGATATGGGCCCCTGAAGCAAAAATAGGTTATTTACGCTTTTTGGCAAAACGGCTCCAGCGATATCCACCAAACTCACAGGATGTTTTCAAATAGTTAATACCTACATATTCTTTTCAATAAATGTTCCTGTGACGGTCCATTGACCAGAGATAAAAATCAAAATGTGTCGAAAATAACGTTTTTTCTAACATTTCCGTAAATTCCAGGGTAACTTTTTCACCAGATGTGATAAATCCTAATCACCCATACCCACATTTCGTTTCTCATAATTATTTCTGTATATATATGTTGAACGGAGATATAAGCCTAGTCAACTCAGAAAAGATTTGTCGAATATTAATTTATCGGTATTCCAATTTTCTCAAAAATGGCTCTAACGATTTCGATCAAACTTGCGGAACACTCTCAGCTCACTAGTCCCTACGTTTTATTCTTCGTAAATGCTTCTGTAGAAATGCGTTGAACGAAGATATAGCGCCCGCATATGTAGGTGGTGTTCGAACTTAAAGGGGTGGCGGAAAGTCGTGTGTTGCTACGCACCAGATATTTTTCCACAGTTTTTACTTTCCTTGCTCTGCGAAGTAGAAAGGAAAGTTATGTAATCGGCTGAAAAAAAAATTTGAGTTCTCTTCAGATCTTCACGTTTCAGACCCCCCTGAGTCCGAAAAACACTATTTGGGAAAATGGTGTGTGTGTCTGTGAACGATTTTTAGAGAGAACCACCGTACCAAATCAGCTCAAACTTGATGTCTAGCCCGTAGATTACCATGGGACGGCAAAATAAGGGTATGAACAAAATCAATCGAAATTTAACTATAGTTATCATAGTGATCAAAACACCAAATTTTTTTTCTCAAAAACGGCTCTTACGATTTTGATTAATTTTTTTTATATAGATAGCTCTCAATAAGACAATTATACCATAAAATTCCCATTCGTGGGAAAATGACAAGAGCAGCACAATAAATTATCAAAATTTTCGACGAAAAGCGTTTTTAGCGCAGTTTTTTTCTTATAAACTCCGATGGAATTTTTGTAGAATGTTAAAATAAATTAGTACCGTAGTCCAATCCAATATCTAAAGATTGAGTGTTTAAAAACGCTCATGAGATACATGGGGGTCACTCCAGAAATTCCTGAATTTCAACTACTGCCATTTCGCTTACTACCAGTTCTACACGTTTTTACCCAATAACTCTGCAAAAGTAATTAATTACTATCCTCCTTCAAAAAATTTGTGTTTACAGCCTCATTAATTATCTGTGTACCAAGTGCTCAATAATGGTGTTGCAATGAGTACGAACAGCACAATAAATTCCGGAACTGTAAGGGCTACCGCTTCCTGCTGCCGTAATGCGTTGTTTGACCAAGTTCAAATTAACTGAGTGATAAATGAATTGATTAAATAGAATTAGCCATGTAAAAAGTGAATTGACGTAGAGCTAAGGAAAGTTGTGTGTTGCAACGCACCAGATATTTATCCTATAATTCCAGAGCAATAAACACGAACCATTGAATAAAAAAGTCACCCTGTACGTTAGTTACGCAATAAATATCTTGAAAGAAGTAAGAGCAACTCAATAAATGCCCGAACGTTAAACATTGCCAGTTTTTATATGGAACGATGAGTCATGTTCAACCAAGTTCATATAAAGCGAATGAAACCCGGTTGAATTAGTTGTGTAGCTGATGTTCCAGGGGTTGAGGAAAGCTGTGTTTTCGATAGATCGTCGATATTGTACTCGATCAAGATATCTAATTTATATCATTTTGGCAACACTGTCATCGAATTTTCCCAAAACTTTGCGAAAAGGATGTAGTGGAAATGACAGAAGCGGTACCGACGTCAGCCCTTACGAAATAACAAGAGCTTTTCACAAGGCCGACTTCATCATTGTCGTAGCCCGCTGTGCTGTCAAAACCAGTGCAAGCAGATATACGAGTATATCCTGCCCTACTTTCTCCTGTTGTCAAAGCCCGCTCCACGTGACCAGATACATCCGACTATCTCCAGTTTGCCAGAACAAGCTCAGTATTTGAATACAAATACGCGGTTTTCAGCATAATTTTGTTTAACTTTCCGCCGCACGCAATCTGCCCTGTAAAAAATATCTGATGCTTAGCAACACGTAACATTCCGCAACTCCCGTAAATCTGACGATCCGCTACATATATGGGCGTTGTATCTTCGTTCAACGTATTTCTGCGGAAACATTTTTTGTCGTTTATGTAAAACCTTCCGCTACTCAAAGGGTAAGATTGCGATTGTGTAAAAAAATGTCGAGTTGACATCTTCGGTCATTTCAACGATCCTCTGCATCACACCTGGATAGTTACCAGTTTCGCTTGCAGGTAAAATAAAGTTCTTCTTTGTAAGAATACGATCTACTGCTAAATAGTGGCTCGTACAGTTGGCTTCAACACGATCTCCGACGTGTTGGCGACAGGATGTTTTGATAGGATTCTTGAAAACTTCTCCAAGTTTTGAACGTTGCATTCACAAACCTCACTTAACCAAAATATTTAGATTGCTGCTACAATGTTTTTATCTTGTACAAATTCCCCATAAAATCCGTTTGCATTTTAGTTGTTCTAAAGTGAAAATTTTGATGATTTTTGTTATTTCGTGGGTTGTGTTGGTATAAGTTGATCGTCCAATGCGCCGACATATGTAGGGCATAACGTGAAACTGCCATTCCATGACTTCAACGATCATTAGTTTTTTATAAGGTACAAGTTTTCGAAAGAAACATTGTCACAAATACCGACGTTCAATGATAGTGAGCGGATTGGCTGTCGCGCATCTGATAGAGCACCTATTTCAACCTTGGAAAAAGCATCCTTAAGTAAAAATTTTCTCAGTAACGTCTGTGAATATGAATTCGTTTCTCGAGTTGAAAACTAATGGAATGTCTTAGGTGTGTCTTTAAATGCGCCTTCTTGATCTACTTTCCGCAAGTATTGCAATTGTGCAAAGTCAGGCTTCCTTCAGAAGTCTACCGAAACGAGAAAGCTAATTTTGTAGCGTGGTCTGTGGTGTATGGGTTGCAATTATCAGTTGTCGGATAATGGCAGTCAAAGTCAAATTATGAGTAAGATTGGAATAAGCCGAAGAAAAATAGTGTTTTTACATGTTAAGGCAAAACTATTGCAGTGATTCCTATCAAGCTAACAGAATGTTTTCAACTAGTCGACAGCTATAAATCGGTCTCAATAAATGACACTCTGACAGTCCACTGAACAGAGATAACAACCAAAATTTGTCAAAAGTCGTGTTGTTTTAATTTCCAGAGTAACCGTATAACTGTACGGAACGAATGGCCTACGCTACGCCCAAATTTTGTTTTTCACAAACATTTTTGTATCTATCCTGAGGAAATGAGATTTGCCGAGCATTAAATTATTGTTGTTCTGGTCTTTTCCAAACCGGCACAAACTATATCGATAAAAGTGACTTGGTAGTTTTAACTAACTAGTCCCACATTTTACTTCCCGCTACCCCAAAAGGAAAGGAAAGTATAGTAATCGTGTCAAAAAAAAGTTGGGTTTTCTTCAGATCTCTACGTTTTGAGGCTCACTGAGTCTAGAAAACCTAATTTCGGCGAGTGGTCCGTGTGTGTGTGTGTGTCTGTAGTTCGATTTGCGGGAGAACGGCTGATCCGATTGAACTGGTTTATTTTTTGTTTTGTTCGTTATTTTTTGTAGACACCAACATAAGGTTATTGGCGATTTCGGTCGATTAGAAGGGGGGGGGCGCGGGACGAAAATGTACCAAAAACTAGGGGTTTTCGCCCTTTTCTCGAAAACGGCTCTAACGATTTTGATTAAACTTTCAAATTATCTTCCACTAATCAATACCTAACTTTCCTTTTCCATACCTTTCTCCATGAAAATACGGTGAACGGAGATATAGGCCTATGAAACAAAGATATATGTTTTACGCTTTTTGGCAAAACGGCTTCAGCGATGTTCACCAAACTTTCAAGATGTTTTCAAATATTTAATACCTAGATATTGTTCTCAATAAATGTTCCTCTGACCGTCCATTGAACAGAGAAAAAAGCACAAGAAAAAAAAAATCTGGTGCGTTGCAACACACAACTTTCCGTAGCTCTACAACAATTCACTTTCTATATGACTTTGTTCACTTAACCAATTCATTCACCACTCAGTTAATTTGAACTTGGTCCAACAACGCTTTACGACAGCATGAAGCGGCAGCGATTACAGTTAAAGAATTTATTGTGCTGCTCGTCCTCATTCCAGGACCATTATTGAGCAAATGTTACCCAGAAAATTAATGAGACTGTAAACGCGGATTTTTTGAAGGAGGATAGTGATCACTTTTGCAGAGTTATTGGGTAATAACTGTTAGAACTGGTATTAAACGATTAGAACTGGCGAAACGGCGGTAGTTGAAATTCAGGAATTTCTGGAGTGAGCCCCGTGTATCTCATGAGACGTTTTTAAATACTCACCCTATAGGTATTGGATTGGACTACAGTACCCATTTTCTTTAACATTCTACATCTTTATAAAAAATTTAATCCAAATCGTTGAGCGGTTTTTGAGAAAAAAAATTTGGTGTTTTGATCACTATGATAACTATAGTTAACTTTCGGTGGATTTTGCCCAAACCCTTATTTTTGCGTCCCATGGTAACCTGTGGGCTGGACATCAAGTTTCAGTTGATTTGACGGTTGTTTTCTCTAAAAACCGCGCTAAAATCGATTTCGTCGAAAATTTTGATAATTTATTGTGCTGCTCTCGTCATTTTCCCACAAATGGGAATTTTATGGTATAATTGTCTCATTGAGAGCTATCAATATAAAAAATTTAATCAAAATCGTTATAGCCGTTTTTGAGAAAAAAAAATTTGGCGTTTTGATCACTATGATAACTATAGTTAACTTTCGGTCGATTTTGTTCAAACCCTTATTTTGGCGTACAATGGAGGCATACGGGCGAGATATCAAGTTTGAGCTGATTTGGTACGGTGGTTTTCTCTAAAAATCGTTCACAGACACACAGACCATTTTCCCAAATAGTGTTTTTCGAACTCAGGGGGGTCTGAAACGTAAAGATCTGAAGAAAACTCAAAATTTTTTTTTCAGCCGATTACATAACTTTCCTTTCTACTTTGTAGAGCAAGGAAAGTAAAAATCAAAATGTGTCGAAAATAACGTTTTTTGAACATTTCCGTAAATTCCAGGGTAATTGCTTCACCAGATTGATAGATCTTACAGAGTGTCTTTTAGTCACCCATACCCACATTTCGTTCTCTATAATTATTTCTGTCTATATATGTTGAACGGAGATATAAGCCAAGTTAACTCAGAAAAGGAGATTTTTCGAATATTAATTAATCGGTATTCCACTTTTCTCAAAAACGGCTCCAACGATTTCGATCAAACTTACGGAGTACTCTCAGCTCACTAGTTCCTACGTTTTATTCTCCGTAAATTTTTTTGTAGAAATGCGTTGAACGAAGATATAGCGCCCGCATATGTAGGTGGTGTTCGAACTTGAAGGGATTGCGGAAAGTTGTGTGTTGCTACGCACCGCTCGTTGTTATCCAGAGCCGTTTCCGTAAACATGCGTAGCGCGAAGATACAGCGCCCGTGTATATAGAAGATGGTCGAATTTAGTTGTGTGTATAGTCAGTAAAACCACTGTCACGACCAACTTCGTAGTACAGTGACTACTTTCCTGTGTTTGCCATCTTTCCTCTGGATTTCCTCTCCCTTTCTACTCTCCCCTTCCATTCACGATCGAATATTCTGAGCAGTGACAGGTGAAAAGAACTCTTAAGCTAATTGAAACTTATAGGCTGGTGCCAACATCACCTGGGAAGACCCCAGGCCATTTACTTTATCTTAGGGGCTGTTGATACTATGGACTGAATTCGGAAATGGAGGCCAGTTAAAAATCAATAAGGGCTTTCGACCCGCTGCCTCCATCAGGAGCACAAGAGTCCAGGTTTTGAGATTACAACGGTTTGCCCCATTAAGAGTGCGGTGATCGATGCAGCGAGGCAAAAAGCTACCAGAGAGCTTGAGTTTGAAACAAACATTAGTAAGACATCAAAACGGAAAATTTCTTCTACACTTTTTTCTCCACCGGTCACTGAAGGATTGTGGAGGCTTCGTGATGGTCAAATATCGAAATATTACGTCAGGATATTTTAATAATTTGAATTCATTTGTTGTCTTCCGATAAATAAAGAAACCACGGTGTACTTGCCTGCTCAACCCCTCTCTACCTATTTCTCACTTTCTATTTTATAATCCCTCCCACCTCCACGTTAGAGATACTGAAAATACCCTCAGTGTAGCCACAAACGGGCCTATTGTAAGGGCGTCCATGAGTCCCAGCTGCTCCACCCCCAAACCCCAATTCACTGGGCTCCTATAGTGCAACGTCACCTACATGTCCCCACTAAGGAGGATATCCGCAAGTTCTCCCCTCCCCACCTCTTCTGGCTGTAGAAAGGACCTCCCAAACACACGACGGCGTGATGCCACGAGTCCATCGCATATGTGCAACACATCCTCTACAGTCTCTTCAACAGGGGGACCTCAGCGTCTTCACCTGGGAAGTAGGCTGACGCCACCACTGTCCTCGCCCGGAGTCCATTACTGTCATGTGCTTCCAGCATCACTGCCACCATGTTCTTGTGACAAAAATCAGGAATTTCAAGTACATGTAAGTTGCGTCTTACCATTACAGCCAGACGGCCCTCTGTGCTGCAAGAGACCAACTTACCAGTACTAGCAAGCGCCCCTTAACCGTCCCTGCTGTTTGCCCAAGGCTCCGGTGTTCGAGCCACCCCCCCCCCCACCTGACAAAGCTCCTGCACATTATAGCCATTGCCGCCTTGGCCGTGTGAAGGTTGATCTGGAGGAGGCTGAGACATTGTGCGCTCATTGACGCCCTCGCTGGTTCAAGAAAATCCCACTACTTCCCTGCACCATAAAGTCCTTATGTATACCTCACTTATCCGACCAATATGGACTTACACCATCGCTGTCTGGGGCATCGCAATTCCGCCGTATTGAGCAACATCAAAACGCATCCCTGCGTAATCCACGCACCTCCATTTGTTCGCAACTTGACCATCTATAATGATCTCGTTGGAAACTCCTATGGCCTTTTTACATCGCATCATGCCCACATTCACTGCATACATCCCAGCAAATCGGGCGTTTGAAGCAGAGGCAGGTCGTGACAGTGGAATGAGTACAGGTATGGACTCAAAACTGAAACCTGGGGAACTCTTGCAACTATTCGCCGTGTTGTGGATCTTTAATTATGGAGTTTAACTTCATACGTCCTCCCCTCCAATTAACTTTGCAAGAGAGAGTACAAGTTGTTAGGAAGGTATGGTCTGGTTTTGAAAAGGAGGCCGGCATGCCAAAGTTGATCAAAAGCTTGCTTCGCATCAAAAAAAGCTGCACGACACACATGTCGCTGATGATATGAATTTTTTATGAAGTTAGTGATACGTTGTGGCTGAAGTGGGTCAGAGAGCGAAGTGCGAAACCCAAATTTCTGGTCAGGAAATAGATGGCTAGTGTAGTTCATATAATTATGGCGAAGATGGAAAGAAGGCTGATTGGCCAGTATGATGTTAGATGGTTTTGGTATCATAGTAACTGTGGCGTGCTTCCATTTCAGCGGGACATCCCCAATACGAGCTGTGTGTACATGCGTGAGTAGCAGACGCCGAACCAGCTGGTGTCAAGCGTGTCAGCAAAAGCATTAGCCTTCTCAATGCCGTTTGTTTGATTAACGTTTCTGAGAGTGTTTACCTATAGCGCCACCTTTCCAAAAACCATGGCGTTGACAGTCATGACTTACCAGCGCGAAGATCACTCAATAAAGGTCTCGGGGCAATCAGTTCCGGAACGTTAAGCGCTACCAGTCTCTCGCTATGGAACGTTAAGTTCTTACAGGCCCAAGTAAACTGGGTTGAATATAGTTGAATGTACGATGGGCTGAGAAAAGTTGTGTCGTGCGTCACACCAGGCACGTTTTTGTTTGTCTATTCAAGCCGCAAATATCGCCGAACTTACGAAAGAATGAGGAGAGCTTAGCGTGTTCGTATTTCAAGGCAGAGTGAGGATTGTTTGCAGAACAGTTTGCTGGGCCGTACAGCCTCTGAATGGCTTAGTCGATGCACAAAATCATTTTGTGGCCCCCGGTTGCTACCTTCTTCGTTTCCGCAAACGTCCCACACCAAACATAAAAAAATGATAATTTAAATTTCAGTTCAAAATGCAGACATTACGTTTAAGGAAAATATATAAAATCTATAGGTCAGCTCGAAGGATTGGCAGTCGATCTTAAGACGAACGATAATCGAGTATTACCAACTCTACTCGCAATAGAGCCGTTCGTAAAAGCAGTTACCGAGGCCGTTTCCCCCATTCCCTCTTTAGTTGTGGCCTTCATGATCGATACGAACGCGTTTTATCGTTAGGAGTAACCGGCTAATCGGACTGCTTGATGGGTGGTCCATTACACGAACCCGTGTTTGCTCCTCCAGACCCAGTCACCGGGTCAAGGAGATTCGGTCAAACCGCACGAAACGATTCTCACAAATCCACTGCTTCGCCAGAACCAATGAGAATTACTCTTCGGAACTGCAATCGACAGAAACTCGTATTTGCGACTACGTATTCACCTTTTTTTTAATTTCGTTTGATATTATGTCTCTTCAGGGAGGCAGGGACGTAGTTTATCGGCTCTGCAACGAGGAATTCGAGCGGAGGGGGGTACAAACTTCACTTCTCCAATTACTCAAATGTTGTTAGAATCACAGCATGTACGGGAAATTGAGGGAACACATTACAGGTACAATGAGGTCGGCACTGAATGTCAACTTTTTCAAACATCAAAATAATTAGCTCATTTTTATAGAAAATGGACTGGTCGCAATTCTGTTAGAAATGTTAGCGCGAATCTCCTAAAAACGCTTGCTCCAAAAAGCGTTCCCCGGCATCCCTTAATGACTTTTCAGTTTTCTCGTTTTTGTCTTGATGCAATCGTCATAATTTTCGGTAGGAGGAATCTAGGGAGTTTACGATGGGCAGAAAAATGAGCTCTTGCTCGATCGTTATGCCAGTTGAATGACATAACAAAAAGTAGGAAGTTCGACTTTCCACATTTTAATTCGTAAAATCTTCACCTCCAACAACGTCGGGTTGGTGAGAGCACTAGTTTCGACGTAGATTCATACTCTACTTATAAGACGTAATCAAATAAATTAAAAAAAAAGTTTTCTCCGGATCTTTACGTCTCAAGGGCTAGTTAGCCTGAAAACACTATTTGGAAATATCTGGTGCGTAGCAACACACAACTTTCCGCCACCCCTTTAAGTTCGAACGCCAGCTACATATGCGGATGGTATATCTTCGTTCAACGCATTTCTACCGAAACATTTATGGAGAACAAAATGTAGCGACTGGTTAGCTGAGAGTACTCCGTAAGTTTGATCGAAATCGTTGGAGCCGTTTTTGAGAAAATTGGAATACCGATAAATTAATATTCGACAAACCTCCTTTTCTGAGTTAACTTGGCTTATATCTCCGTTCAACATATATATACAGAAATAATTATGGGTAACGAAATGGTGGTATGGGTGAATAAAAGACACTCCATTAGGATTTATCACATCTCGTGAAGCAGTTACCCTGGAATTTACGGAAATGATCGAAAAAACGTTATTTTCGACCCATTTTGATTTTTATCTGTGTTCAATGGACTGTCAGAGGAACATTTATCCAGAACAATATGTAGGTACTAACTATTTGAAAACATCCTGTGAGTTTGGTGAAAATCGCGGGAGCTGTTTTGCCAAAAAGCGTAAAAAACCTATTTTTGCTTCATGGGCCTATATCTCCGTTCACCGTATTTTCATGGAGATATGTTTAAGGGAGAAAAGTTAGGTATTGATTGGTAGAAGATAATTCGGAAGTTTAATCAAAATCGTTACAGCCGTTTTCGAGAAAAAGGCGAAAACCCCTAGTGTTTGGTACATTTTCGTCCCCCCCCCCCTTTCGATCGACCGAAATCGTCCATAACCTTATTTTGGTGTCTACAAAAAATAACAAACAAAACAAAAAAAGAACCAGCTCAATCGGACCAGCCGTTCTCCCGCAAATCGAACTACAGACACACACACACACACACACACACACGGACCACGCGCCGAAATTAGGTTTTTTAGACTCAGTACGCCTCAAAACGTAAAGATCTGAAGAAAACCCAAATTTTTTTTGACCCGATTACTATACTTTCCTTCCCTTCGGGTAGCGGAAAGTAAAAATGGGGTGCGCGTGTGTCAACGCCAAACCGATTCAAATTTGATATTTAGCCTGCTCTCAATATTCTAGTACCTACATTTCGTTTCGCATAAACGTTCCCGCAGAAATGCGTTTGACCAAGGTATAGTGCAGGTATATGCAGCACATCGTTGAATATACGAGGATTGCGGAAAGCTGCGTGCTGCTACGCACCCGAAATTAAAATGCACAAGGTAGTTCGTATGCTCTAGGACAGCTTGGGAGATGATCCATGAAGTTTCATTTTGCAGGCGCTCTTCACGTTTTGAACTTTCACCGTTTTTATTACTTTCCTTGGCTCTACAAAGTAGAAAGGAAAGTTATGTAATCGGCTGAAAAAAAATTTTTGAGTTCTCTTCAGATCTTCACGTTTCAGACCCCCCTGAGTCCGAAAAACACTATTTGGGAAAATGGTCTGTGTGTCTGTGAACGATTTTTAGAGATAACCAAAAACCGTATTTGATATATCGCCTGCAGGTTACTATGGGAAGCCAAAATGAGGGTATGAGCAAAATCCACCGAAATTTAACTATAGTTATCATAGTGATCAAAACACCAAATATTTTTCTAATCAAAAACGGCTCTAACGATTTCGATTAAATTTTTTATATTGATAGCTCCCAATATGGCAACTATACCATAAAATTCCCATTTGTGGGAAAATGACGAGAGTAGCACAATAAATTATCCAAATTTTCTACGAAATCGATTTTAGCGCAGTTTTTTCCTTATAAAGTCCGCTGGAATTTTCGTAGAATGTTTAAAAACATTAGTATTGTAGTCCAATCCAAGACCTAAGGGTGAGTGTTTAAAAACGCTCATGAGATACATGGGGGTCACTCCAGAAATTCCTGAATTTCAACTACTGCCATTTCGCTTACTACCAGTTCTACACGTTTTTACCCAATAACTCTGCAAAAGTAATTAATTACTATCCTCCTTCAAAAAATTTGTGTTTACAGCCTCATTAATTATCTGTGTACCAATTGCTCAATAATGGTCCTGTAATGAATACGAACAGCACAATAAAATCAGGAACTGTAAGCGCTACCGCTTCCTGCTGCCGTAAAGCGTTGTTTGACGAAGTTCAAATTAACCGAGTGATAAATGAATTGATTAAATAGAATTAGCCATGTACAAAGTGAATTGTTGTGGAACTAAGGAAAGTTGTGTGTTGCAACGCACCAGATATTTAAAAATTGTTACTGTCCTTGACACAAAAACAATTCCAGTTACGTAATCGGCTGAATAAAAATTGTGTTTTTTCTGATTTTTGGCCAGTCTGGCGAATACACGGCTGTACCTCTTTTAAGTCGAGCTGCACTTTATAAACCTTTTCAATGAACGCAGTATAACCGAACCCGCCTGTGTATATACTCTGTTACGGAATTTCCGTGGGCGTATAGCAAAGTCGGGCGATGCCTCGCACCTAGTATCTGCTCCCCCTGGCGACCTGAGCTCCTCAAAATATGAGAACACTAACGGACGTTACGTAAGACGTTTATTGAGCTGATCTCTGCCGCCTTAAAAATGATAACCGTCTCGAATTGTAAGCTGTCCTCAACTCTGTGAAGGATATTTCTCCGAAGTACTCAACTAAAGGAAACTAAATCCGCGGACGGACGTGCGCTATCCGCTCGCAACTTATCGCTTATCGCCCTTGGAACGATTTCTATTAAAAAAAAAAAAAAACAAACACACAAAAAAAAAACTGGGAACCGTTTAGGAGACTTATCAAAGAAATGCTCGCGATGAAACAACAAACGCTCACGCGACGTGATAAAATTGACGTTGGTTTGTTTTCTTGATTCTGGTGAGTCAACTCATATCGACGCTTTCCGTTCCTGGAATACTATTATTTTCTCCTTGCGTCGCCCCTCGAATTGATGAACGACGAGATGATTTCACTGGTATCGACTGATTACGAGACAATCGTAACTCTTCGGCAAATAAAAGATTCGTGTGTCAAGTTCTTTTGTGAACAAAATCGGCGTTTCAAGGTACATTGCAACAAAGTATACCTGACCGGTGAAATAGGATCAAAGAATGAGAACAGCATGAACGACATAACTTTTCTCAACTCGAGCAGTAAGGTGAAGCGGGCGTTAAAGTTGATTTTTCATCAAATCAACGCCAAAAAATATCTAGTGCGACTCGTCACACAACTTTCCTCAGCCCCAAGTATATTCAGCGATTTTTATGGCGTAGGCTAATAATTTAATCTATTTCCACGTTTTGCGTTCAAACTGTTAAAATTCTGGAATTTATTGGGCTACTGCTACGATTACCACGACCTTTATGTACAAACCAACGTAACGGTAATTCATGGCGCTGCCAACGTGATTTTTTGGTCAGGTTCGTGTTTACAGATTTGGAACTATAGGGGAAACACTGCGAAAATGTCAACAAAACGTTAGTTTGAATTGCGGAATTTATACGGCCACAACTACATATGCCACGACCTTCATTTACTAACCGACGCAACGGTTTTTGATGGGGCTGTCAACATGATTTTTTTTTGGGAACGTTTGTGTTTACAATTTTGAAATTATAGGAGAAACACAGGAAAAAAGTCAACAAAACGACGATAGTTGTAATTCCTGATGTGACGTGGCTTCTAATTATTTAATGTTCATCACAAAACACAGTACAGGTAGCTTACTGGACTACCACTTTAACTTTTTGAGAGAGCGCTTCCTGGATATGCGGTAGACTTATGAGGAAAAACCAGCGCTAAAATCTACTTTTCTCGAACATTTTCATATTTTAGTGTGCCACTCTCGTCATTCTTCATCGAATGTAACTTGCATAGTTAGTTTCACTAGTCCGTAAAAAAATCGATTTCTTAATGGCCATTGTTGAGAGAACAAAATTTGGTGTTATCCCCGTACTCACAAGCTTTAAACCGCATAGATTTTAAGGCCATTAAACACAGCGGCATATACAGCGTATCATCGAGGTTACAGTGTGGTGAGGAAAGTGTCGTAATGAGCCGTGACTAAGGGAAACCCTCATTTTAGGCCTCCGAGTATTTTGGGACCAATCTATTTGGGTTAGGAGTAGGAAAGGTTTGTGGTTGGAATTAATACGGTTGAGATCGAAAGATCAAGATGTAAAACGGCCTTAGCTGCTCTTTCCGTGAAAGAATTATTTAAAATGATGTGAGATTTGAGGTATTTTGGCCCTGCGAAGGCAACAATCAACGGGCGGAGGAGAACGGGTTACAAATAAAATCGGTAGACGCCAAATGAACATCTTAGTCGGGTTCCTAAATTGTTGTTTGCAGGACTTTCCAAAAGGTTTGAGCGGAGGCGTAGGAAGCCCCGCCATTGAACGGGGGGGTCGGAGAGAGAAGATCCGGCTCAGGTCGAGCAAAGGAGCGCGTTGGGGGCAATTGCTGGCAACCAGTCAAGTCTTCGACCGAGGCGTCGCGTTGTGCAACATTTTATTCCTCGCGATATCTCGAAAAACGGAGCTTTCGGAATCGGACGGCTTTTTGAATTTGTATCAACTAGAGAAGAAACAGAGTGACACAAAATTTGGTTCCTCCAATGATTATATTTTGACTAACTGCACTTCATTGTTCAGTGTTGCGCAGCGACTAGCGAACGGGAAAACTATTACGCCAGGCATGACTTCTTGGGGTACACAATTATTTATTCAATTATTATCCGTTGAACGTTTCGAACTCATTCGTTTTGTTCCTTCCGAGAACACCCTGCTCGGTTCTGTTGCACCTCAAAACACAGGCAACTGCTGCTCACTGCCTGTTCAAAGGTGGAGTTTGTGAGGAATGCCTGAATTACGATGCCCGGATAAGGCACTCACTTGAAAGTATAAAATAAATAGTCTCTTAGAAAAAATCCCAAGTTATGTTTATAGTCCCAACTTGGAAGAAAATTAAAAAATATCTGGTGCGTTGCGACACACAACTTTCCTTAGCTCCACAAGAATTCACTTTGTACATGGCTAATTCTATTTAATCAATTCATTTATCACTCAGTTAATTTGAACTTGGGCAAACAACGCTTTACGGCAGCAGGAAGCGGTAGCGCTTACAGTTCCAGATTTTATTGTGCTGTTCGTATTCATTACAGGACCATTATTGAGCAATTGGTACACAGATAATTAATGAGGCTGTAAACACAAGTTTTTTGATAGGGATAGTAATTACTTTTGCAGAGTTATTGGGTAAAAAGTTTAGAACTGGTAGAAAGCGAAACGGCAAAAGTTGAAATTCAGGAATTTCTGGAGTGACCCCATGTATGTCATGAACGTTTTTAAACACTCACCCTTTAGGTATTGGGTTGGACTACCACACCAATTTTTTTTAACATTCTACAAAAATTTCAGCGGAGTTTATAAGGAAAATAACGCGCTAAAAACGCTTTTCGTCGAAAATTTTGATTATTTATTGTGCTGCTCTCATCATTTTCCCACGAATGGGAATTTTATGGTATAATTGCCGTATTGAGAGCTATCAATATAAAAAATGTAATCAAAATCGTCAGAACCGTTTTTGAGAAAAAAATTTGGTGTTTTGATCAGTATGATAACTATAGTTAACTTTCGGTGGATTTTGCTCATACCCATATTTTTGCGTCCCATCGTAACCTGTAAGCTAGACATCAAGTTCCAGCTGATTTGGTACGGTTGTTTTCTCTAGAAACCGCGCTAAATTCGATTTCGTCGAAAGTTTTGATAATTTATTGTGCTGCTCTCGTCTTTTTCCCACAAATGGGAATTTTATGGTATAGTTGCTTTATTGAGGGCTATCAATATAAAATATTTAATCAAAATCGTTATAGCCGTTTTTGAGAAAAAAATATTTGGTGTTTTGATCACTATGATAACTATAGTTAAATTTCGGTGGATTTTGTTCATACCCTTATTTTGGCGTCCCATGGTAACTTGCGGGCGAGATATGAAGTTTGAGCTGATTTGGTACAGTGGTTTTCTCTAAAAATCGTTCACAGACACACATACACACACACACACAGACTCACAGACCATTTCCCCCTGAAACGTAAAGATCTGAAGAAAACTCAATCTTTTTTTTCAGCCGATTACATAACTTTCCTTTCTACTTCGTAGAACCAAGGAAAGTAAAAAGGTTGATAAGATCAACGACGCCCTGCGCCCAACACACGGTAAGTAGTTTTGTCGCGGAAACTCGTAATACAAAAGCGAGGACGAGATTGCCGTCGTTCTGACGCACTTGGCGCTTTCGGTCCCTGAGCCGTACTGCCTCCTCGCACGGCGCTCAATCGCATCCGTCCGCCTGATCAAAAGGTATCTCAGAGAGCGGGCCCAAACATGAGCAATCTCAAAGCCGGACATCAGCTCCTTCCTCAGGATGGTATGTTTACCACTGTGTGTAGGAGTCATTGGACCGCACGCGGGTGAGCGTGTGAAGAAGGGAATCTACATTGACAGAAAACGAAGGCGCTCATAGATGTGCAGAACGGATGTCAGGCTGTCAGGAGTTACCGCAACCTCGAGCCCACAAGAAGAGGAGACAAAAAGTTTTTGTTTCTTCCAGCGTCCGACATGTAATCCGACGGAGGCACCACCTGATGGGAGACTTGAATGTTTGAACCCACTTCACAAAAATACACGGCATGTGCTGAAGTTGCAAATCACGGATTTGTAGTTGATAGCGATCGTTGGAAGTGATTTTTACAGATAGACACAAAATAAACCACTCGTACCGAGCACTGCCTGCTGAAGACGACTAAAGTAATAGCGAGGTCGTGGTCCGTTGATCTCGGACTAATTTGAGCTGTGAAATGTGGGCTGACTTGTGTACCGAAGAGCTTGTAAGATCTTGCAGTAAATACGTGACTGGTGAGAGGACTTTAACTATTAGGTACGGCCCACAAGAACGAGAAGCAGGTGTCCGAGTCGTTGCCTTTACCTTGTTTGAGAGCGAGTTTTTAACAACTCATGATTCCCTGGAGAATACGCCGTGGCGACGTGTTTCTTATTATACTGCCGCATGTATGCTCGACGTTGAACGTGTATATTTGTGATAACAGTTTGCCAAGTCTCTGGAAGTGCCAAACGTTCCTCGTGAATGTCCCACACGAAGTGTAATGCAGTTAGAATATTGTCCAAGAAACAGCTCGACGGGACTAGCATTGTAAGCCGAGTTAATGGAAATTTGGGTTAAATATAAATTGTTAGCCCATTTGCTGTGATCACCGGAGCATTGTGATGGCAGCGATGCTTCCGAGTTCTGACTTTGTCGCTAAGCTAGATTCGGATTGTGATCATGAGGGGGGAGGAAATTATGTTTCGTACCGACAGAGAAGATGAAGACTTTGAATTTCTTAGAGGCGAAGCAGGTGGCGTTGTCACTCACTATGCGTTCTCAAAATCCAAAATACATGAAGATGTGGTTTTGCAGCGAGTTGATTATCATGGTAAGAGTTACCAGAAACGTGTACTGTGAACTACCTTCAACTGCGATTAAGATGTGTTGATAGCCGCGTGAAGCTCGTATGTACGCAGCCATTTCTTTTATGTGTTTGAACATGTTGTTCCAGTAAAAGCGGCGTTTGATTGCATACGCCGTCCGTTTGACGTCCCAGTGCGATCCCTAAGACGACGAATGGACGCACTGGTCTGTAACTTTTTGATGCTGAAGCGAACAGGATGGGTCTTTGAGGTGTAGAATCAGGGCGTCTAGATGGAACACAGTAAGTATAGTTAGACAAATCTACTGTTTGAGGAACTCGCGTATCAGTATTGAGAAAGCTGTCGTTCCTCCCTGCCCTGGGCTCATTTCCCTCTCTACATTCCGTCGCACTCGAACGATCCGTCAGTTCGACTCGTCACGCCGTGCCAATTCCCTAGCGTCGCTTAGAAAATGTCAATTTTCGTTGTTTCGGTGTAATAATTTGCAGCGTCTTTGGTGTGGCCAGTTGAAAAAGACTCGTTAGTTCCCCCGCTAACATTTAAAATGGAGTTCAATACATTGACGTGGATTAGGCCTGCAGCATTCTTAACTCGCTGAACAACTGCTTGCTGAATAACGTTCCCACGAAGTGGACGCCAGGGCGTGTCGTCGGCATCAATCTTTCTGACCGCTCAACATTCTCTCTGTACTGAAGGAAAATCCACGAAGGACGTCATTTTAGGTATATAAAGGGGAGGTATACTTCGTGGCAGTTCGCATTGCATCGGAGGTGTGTTGTCAGTTGGCTGCGAGCCATATGACTATGCGGTGCACCTGATATTGCTGATCCCAGTGCGATCACTCCTCGGGATCGAGGCCGACCCCAATGGCCAAAGGAACAAACAAGGCTGATTCTCTCAAACGGCAAGTCATCCGTTAATTTGTTTAGACGGCCACAGGTTCCACAACGATGTGTTAGGTGGCATTTCACCAACACCTGCTATCCCTTAAAGACAGAGTCCTCACTAAGTTTGTCTCCTAGAGAACTATTAATAAGGCCATTTGGGGCGTGGGCTATCGGGACACTATCGTTGTTGTACAAGGCCATTTAATTACGAATGATTGGCTATGGCTTGTTACGTAAGGTACTCAGTCGAGAAAAGTTTTTGACCCTGCCGGAACGAACTGCGCTTCTAGGGGCCACCAATACCTGCAAAACCGTGCGGCGGAGTGTCGAAAAGAAACGTTTCCCTCTTATGGACTCTTACGAATTCCATACAGCTTCTCCACTGAATGTAAAGTTGCAGCGTTGAAAAACTGGGCGCTAGATACATGGTATATGAGAAGCCTTGTCCAAGAGTCGTGATTCATATGAATTCCATAATGTCTGAGAACAACCAATGAGAAAATGGGCCTACTAGACCATTGGACGAGCTAGTTCCAATGAGACCGACTCAAGTGCATAGCTCTGTTTAATTCCTCTGAAGGGGCCTTCAGTTTTTCTCAGTTACTACTCCTTTGACACTTTGCTACCAAAGTACGAGTATATAGTTGAATCGGGTGGTAAGCCATACTTTAGGCATAGAATCGAAGGTACTATGCAGTTTAGGGTACAAAGAGACTCTGGAAGAGTGATTCCAAATGTAGTGGCACCATGTCTTCTGTTATGCTGCTATGGGAACAGAACAGGCTGAAGCGACAAATACCATTTGTACCTCACAGGTCTGGATATGGTGGCTGCTGTGTGCTGAGCCTCTTCTAATTCACAGCAATAATTGTCGCGAGAATGGTGTAACGCGCAAACCGCGATTGATGTAGCTCTTTAGAGGGTTAAATTACCACTCATGAGACAAAACCGACCAGTCGCGTTGTTTTAGAACTATGCACTCTTTGTAGAGCCAGTCACGATTAGTGAGAACATTGAACTTCTGCTAAGACGTGTCTTCATAGTCGTTCATGTGTTAGTTGTGATGTACTTGTAGCGAGTTTTTGGTATTGACTAAGTTGGCAAATTTCTTTTCAAATTGATTCAATTCGAAAGAGGGAACAGTTCCGTCAGGAAGGAATGAAGTTCACGGTTCAGTTTTTGTCACGCCTGCTTTTCGAGTTTTTTCATTTACCAGCTGCAATGGCTGCACAGTATATGGAGGTGTGTACTGCTGCACAACGTGGAAGCAGGTAAGGCAGCGCACCGTGGGCTATTCAGTGCGCCAGCCGATGGCAGAGGCGTTCCACGTTTATACGCCAAGGAACGTGTAGGTGTGTCGTCCACATTTGTAGAACTGGGCTGAGCCAGAAAAAGATGGATGGTAGGAAGAGTGAAGACATGGAGTTAAGACTGCTCCAGAACCTCCAAAACGCCTTGGCAGTATCGTGGGATGTACGGGAATGGCATGACGCATGGAAAAACTGAGAGTCTACCTAGTAATACGTGCTAAATGGTCCCAGGTCGATGCCTCATCACAGACGTAAATTCGTCGGCACTCCTCCTTCATCCCCACCCACACTTCATCCGCCCTTGGCAAATTATTATGAGGTTCTTGTAATAACGATTAATCGACGATCTGCCAGATGGGTTTAGCTCATAGCCAATATTTACGAGTCTCTGAGCTAATAGGTGAATCATTTTCAATAGAATTTATAATGTCGTACTCGTGTGCTGGTTTTCTCCTCGCGGATGAAAACGAACGGGAATCATTAGCGAGACCCTTAAACCCGATCGCACCGTTACCGTTATCTTCACTCACTTGGGATCGAAAATAAGCTGAGTGGTGATAAGATGAGGTAACGTCAATAACGCGTGGCCTCGCCTCGATTTTTTTCCTCTCCAGCGCCTCAGTTTACCTCAATTCGGCCAACCGCCGGAATTTTTTCCAAGAATCCCACTCCCGCTGGAATTGACTTATTTTTTCCTCTCTGCACGTCGCACTCGACGTAATCGCTCCGACGGAGAGGTCCGCAAATGAGTCACACGCGATTAGCATTTGGTAAATGGACGGGCCTAGAAAAGTCATAAATTACACGAATAATCACGCGGCTATTGACAGCTCTCGTCGTGTTTACTCTCCTTATTTACTTCACCTGTTTGCTTTCTTTCTTCAAGGACTTCCCAGCCCATGAAACCCCTGGGATTCAAAGAGTTTGTTCGCACTCGCAGAAATTTACTTGTTATCGCTTTCAATTCGAGTTCAGCGAATTTCCGTGGAAAACGAAGCTACAGAAATCGAAAACAGCGAAAACGCGAGTTATCGGAAGTTGACGCGACCAACTCACATTTTCAAACACAATTTTATCACCTTCGAACGCTTCGGATATATTTGCGAACACTTCACAGATGAACGTCCCCGTTCAGTCAGGTTAAACGGATTCAAGCAAAACCCTCAACCACCCAACTCCAAATTGAACGAAAATTCGTTTTCTTAAACGTCGAAAAAGTTAAATTTGACGGACCGAACTCTGGAATCCTCTATACAATTTACGTCAGCGGTTTAACACATTGGGGCACATACCGACATATCACACAACTTTCCTGAGCCCCACGTGCATTAACCGTTTTTTACTTTCCTTGGCTCTACAAAGTAGAAAGGAAAGTTATGTAATCGGCTGAAAAAAAAATTTTGAGTTTTCTTCAGATTAAACATCTCCCTCCTAGGAGAGGACTATTTGGGAAAATGGTCTGTGTGTCTGTGAACGATTTTTAGAGAGAACCACCGTACCAAATCCACTCAAACTTCATATCTCGCCCGCAGATCACCATGGAACGCCAAAATAAGGGTATGAACAAAATCCACCGAAAGTTAACTATAGTTATCATAGTGATAAAAACACTAACTATTTTTTTCTCAAACACGGCTTTAACGATTTTGATTAAATTGTTTATATTGATAGCTCTCAATAAGGCAATGATACCATAAAATTTCCATTTGTGGGAAAATGACGAGAGCAGCACAATAAATTACCAAAACTTTCGACGAAATCGATTTTAGCGCGGTTTTTAGAGAAAACAACCGTACCAAATCAGCTGGAACTTGATGTCTAGCCTACAGGTTACCATGGAACGCAAAAATAAGGGTATGGGCAAAATCCACCGAAAGTTAAGTATAGTTATCATAGTGATCAAAACACCAAATGTTTTTTCTCAAAAACGGCTCTAACGATTTTGATTAAACTTTTTATGCCGATAGCTCATAATAAGATAATTATACCATAAAATTCCCATTAGTGGGAAAATGACGAGAGCAGCACAATAAATTATCAAAATTTTCGACGAAAAGCGTTTGTGCCGCGGTTTTTTTCTTTTAAACTCCGCTGGAATGTTACTAAAATGTTTAAAAAAATTGGTATTGTAGTCCAATCCAATACCTATAGGGTGAGTGTTTAAAAACGCTCATGAGATACATGGGGGTCACTTCAGAAATTCCTGAATTTCAACTACCGCCGTTTCGCTTACTACCAGTTCTAACAGTTACACCCAAATTTGTAATACAGCCTCATTTATTTTGTGTATACCAATTGCTCAATAATGGTCATGGAATGAGTACGATCAGCACAATAAATTCCAGAACTGTAGGCGCTACCGCTTTCTGCTGCTGTGAAGTGTTGTTTGACCGAGTTCAAATGAACTGCTTGGTAAATGAAAACTATGTTTGCCCGAAGGGAAACCGAGTTTTAAAAAAAACTTTGAAAATTTATTACGGATGTTGGCTACATTGGGTCTTGCCGACGTACGCCCAACATCTTGGAACCATATGATCGACGCCATTGCTTTTCTGTTCTTTTCACTTTTCGTATCGCCCTTCAGGCAATTTTACTTTTGTTCCTGTGTTTTGATAAACGAACGTTTTTAAATTTCAATCCGAGTGTTTGCGTAATTTCATTGCCGCTTTAAAAACTCTAACAACGGAATTACTTGGTTTACAAAGGGTACAATCGTCAGAGACGGCTAACACAAAAGTGAAGTATCTCAAGTGCTGTATGTCTAAGGACACCTCGTAGGGAGGTGGATACTGCTGAGCTAGTCTTTTAATGCCGAGAATCTTCGGGGTTAAAAGTTACATACTACGCAAATATATTCTCGTAACTTGAATTGATTAAATAGAATTAGCCATGTAAAAAGTGAATTGACGTAGAGCTAAGAAAAGTTGTGTGTTGCAACGCACCAGATATTTATTTTTCAAATGCGTCAAGGATGAAACCACAGGTGTTATTTACTAATTATGGATAATTTCAAACCGGGTATATTTTTCTAGTGCTATTGCTATTGTTTCCAACTATTTCAATACCTGCCCCTCACCTGCGGGAATCCCTCAGCTGCGGGCCCTCCAGCCCTCTTTTCTAGGTTTTCCCCTTTCTATATTTCTTTCTCCCAATTTCATTTTCCTATCGACGACACAGCTCTTCCAAAATCATTCTGCTCCCAACAACCACCCCAGAACTTCTCACTTTCTCACACGTGTGTGTCTGTGAACGATTTTTAGAGAAAACCACCGTACCAAATCAGCTCAAACTTGATATCTAGCCCGTAGATTACCATGGGACGCCAAAATAAGGGTATGAACAAAATCAATCGAAATTTAACTATAGTTATCATAGTGATCAAAACACCAAATATTTTTTTTCTCTAAAATGGCTATAACGATTTTGATTAAATTTTTTATATTGATAGCTTCCAACATGGCAACTATACCATCAAATTCTCATTTATGGGAAAATGACGAGAGCAGCACAATAAATTACCAAAACTTTAGACGAAATCGATTTTAGCGCGGTTTTTAGAGAAAACAACCGTACCAAATCAGCTGAAACATGATGTCTAGCCTACAGGTTACCATGGGACGCCAAAATAAGGGTATGGACAAAATCTACCGAAAGTTAAGTATAGTTATCATAGTGATCAAAACACCAAATTTTTTTTCTCAAAAACGGCTCTAACGATTTTGATTAAATTTTTTATATAGATAGCTCTCAATAAGACAATTATACCATAAATTCCCATTCGTGGGAAAATGACGAGAGCAGCACAATAAATTATCAAAATTTTCGACGAAAAGCGTTTTTAGCGCCGGTTTTTTACTTTCCGCTACCCGAAGGGAAGGAAAGTATAGTAATCGGCCCAAAAAAAAATTTTGAGTTTTCTTCAGATCTTTACGTTTTGAGGCCAACTGACTCTAAAACACCTAATTTCGGCGCGTGGTCCGTGTGTGTGTGTGTGTGTGTGTGTCTGTAGTTCGATTTGCAGGAGAACGGCTGATCCGATTGAGCTGGTTCTTTTTTTGTTTTGTTTATTATTTTTTGTAGACAACAAAATAAGGTTATGGACGATTTCGGTTGATGGGAAGAGGGGGTGGGGGACGAAAATGTACCAAAAACTAGGGTTTTTCGCATTTTTCTCGAAAACGGCTCTAACAATTTTGATTAAACTTTCAAATTATTTTCTACTGATCAATACCTAACTTTTCTTCTCCATACATATCTCCATGAAAATACGGTGAACGGAGATATAGGCCCATGAAGCAAAAATAGGTTTTTTACGCTTTTTGGCGTAAAACGGCTTCAGCGATTTTCATCAAATTCACAGGGTGTTTTCGGATAGTTAATACCTACATATTGTTTCCCATAAATGTTCCTCTGACAGTCCATTGAACAGAGATAAAACTCAAAATGTGTCGAAAATAACGTTTTTTCGAACATTTCCGTAAATTCCAGGGTAACTTTTTCACCAGATGTGATAAATTCTAATGGAGTGTCTTTTAGTCACCCATAGCCACATTTCGTTCTCTATAATTATTTCTGTATATATATGTTGAACGGAGATATAAGCCAAGTTAACTCAGAAAAGGAGATTTGTCGAATATCAATTTATCGGTATTCCAATTTTCCCAAAAACGGCTCTAACGATTTCGATCAAACTTTCGGAGTACTCTCTGCTAACTAGTTCCTACATTTTGTTCTTCATAAATGTTCCTGTAAAAATGCGTTGAACGAAGATATAGCGCCTGCAAATGTAGGTGGTGTTTGAACTTAAATGGGTGGCGGAAAGTCGTGTGTTGCTACGCACCAGATATTTTCTTATAAACTCCGATGGAATTTTTGTAGAATGTTGAAATAAATTAGTATTGTAGTCCAATCCAATACCTAAAGATTGAGTGTTTAAAAACGCTCATGAGATACATGGCGCTCACTCCAGAAATTCCTGAATTTCAACTTCTGCCGTTTCGCTTTCTAGCAGTTCTAAACTTTTTACCCAATAACTCTGCAAAAGTAATTACTATCCTTCTCAAACAAATTTGTGTTTACAGCCTCATTAATTATCTGTGTACCAATTGCTCAATAATGGTGTTGCAATTAGTACGAACAGCACAATAAAATCTGGAACTGTAAGCGCTACCGCTTCCTGCTGCCGTAAAGCGTTGTTTGGCCAAGTTCAAATTAACTGAGTGATAAATGAATTGATTAAATAGAATTAACCATATACAAAGTGAATTGACGTAGAGCTAAGGAAAGTTGTGTGTTGCAACGCACCAGATATTTTTTCCTTGTTAACTCCGCTCAAATATAGGTAGAATCTTCAGGAATATTCAGGTGGCTGCCCAATCAAGTACGTGGTATTCATAAGATATACAGGAGCTACTCCAGAAATTCCGGAACTTGAACCAAAGACATTTCACTCACCACTGTTACCCGATAATTCTAAAATAATGTCTGCTGCCTCATCAATCTTCTCTGTGCACAATAAATTTCGGAACTGCAAGCACGACCGCTTTCTGCCACTGTTAAATTGTGTTTCAAATGAGTTGAGTGAAGTAATGTGAATTAGCAGGGAAAGCCATGAAAACCGTCGATGCTGCGCACCTGACATTTCTTTTTGTAAATGTGATTTGCATGTAAGAGTGTACGTGTTGTGGTGTTCTATTGGCGAACGTTCTCTTATCCTTCTTCCCCCATCACACCGTATTAAGTTTTTACAGCCGGCGCAGAGGAGTCTGGAAGATTCGCCTCGTTGAGAGCCATCATGTGCTATCGAGGCATCAGCCTCATCCCACTGGGCTATTTATTTAGGAGCCCGTTCTGCGGGCAGTGGCCAAGCGTGTTGAGCACCAGTGGATCGATCATAAAGGAACTCTACTGAGGCACTTCAAGAGAACACTGACCAGTTACCTATGGCTTTAGCCGTGAGCAAATGGTATAAAAGTGGAGAGGTGATAAAGGAACATCCCTCTTCATGACTAACAAAAACCAAGGTCGCTGTTAAACCCCCTTTGACACTATACGAGATTATACAAATAGACCGGGTGGAAACCAGAGATTAGGCGCAAAAGCGCCCCCTGCGTTTAACTTCCACGAGCCCAAACACCTTAACAGTCTTTCCTCATTAAATACCCTGTACAATCTTCTTTTAGATTGCTGAGGGAAGAGAACTGGCTAATTGACAAAAAAACCTGCCATACCTGCCAGCTTAGGTTGAGTGACTGTTGAGGTAGTTCCTCGGGCAACTGCATAATCGTAAGTGGTGATTCTACACCCCTTCATGGGATTCCTGTAAGCGTGTTAAGGGTGTCATTACGAGACTAAACAGACTGCAGGGTAGTCTGCCTGCCCTTCCCATTTCTTTAGTTTCTTAGAGCCATTCCCTTCTTTTTGTCAGCAACATTCAATTTCAATTTAATAAAAAATTTGCTGTGTGTGTGTGTGGAAAGTTGTCTGTGGTTAGTTCCTGCTGCCATTCGGCTGGGTCGATATGTCATTCAGCTTTGATGATTCGATTTGGTTTTGTTTCAGTGACGACAGCATTCAGAGGCGAGCATTGAGAGAGATTAGTTGTGATTTGCGCGACAGCCCCATACTTTCAAATATTTACTCAGCGGAGTTCATCGACTCCCAATTTCCAAGGCTAGTACAAAAGAGCGAGTTGTGGTGTGAGTCGATTGGCAGTTTAATTTCCGTCCCTGCTCTTCCGTTTTCAACTGTTTAATTTTCCAAGTCCGAACTCGGGTCATTATTTCAACTTTTCCTAGGAATCGTTTAATTTCCTTTTTTTCATTCAATATGAAAGTCAGGTAAACATTGACTTTTAATCACACTTACCAAGTATTCTCAAAAATTCTATTACAGCGAGGTTGCATTTTGTGCCTGTGGGCACAGTTGAGCGGCAACGGCTGGGCCAGATCAGCACATATCGTATAAGGTGCTCGCCCTGTACGTTATCATTAGGCACCGAGGCAGGGTATAGCTGGCACTAACCTAACTATAGCAGTACCACGAACGCATCTATCTAACGACGTGAATTAAAATGAGTAATACTCAATGTTAGTACCTACTAATTAATATTTCGAACAAAAATACTGGCACGCCTTAATCCCAGGGAGCAGCAAGAGAAGTTGCGTATGCTAAAAAAACGAGGGGGAGATCCACTGAGACTGTTCTGATGGAACTGGCGACAGTGCTGGAGGATACTCTGAGATCTGGAGAGATTGCGCTGTGCTGCTTTCTGGATATTGGGGGGGGGGGGGGGGGGGCTTTCGACAATACGTCGTATGTCTCATTACAGCTGCGGCTGGTAGGAAGGGAGTAGATTCTTTCCTAATCTCTTGGACCAAGGAGATGCTGAGTAGCAGGGTGGTCTTTTCAGAGTTGTGTGAGGAGACACTCCTCTCTTCTGGTTACTGGTAGCTGACACCCTTCTCGAGCTGCTGGAGGAGGAGGGCTACAAGGTAATAGGATACGCGGATGACCTGGTAATCATAGTCAGGGGTAAATTCGTGAGTGTAAGCAGTGAATGCATGCAGCATGCACTGAATACCCTACAGAGATGGTGCAACGGACAAGGACTGTTAGTCAATCCAGACAAAACGAGCCTGGTCCCATTCACCAGAAGGCGCAGCCCTGCGCTGTGGGAACACAGGCTGGGTGGCAAGGTGGTGAAGATCCAGCATGAGATCAAGTACTTAGGAGTTTTCATTGATGGGAAGCTCACATGGGCCACACACGTGAAAAATGGTGAGGTGGGCAGCTCAGAGAATGGTGGGGAAGACATGGGGGCTGAGGCCGGGGATTAGGCCAGTAGTCACCTATGGAGCCCAGGTCTGGTGGACCCAGGTTGGGTGGATAACAAAACGGTGCAGTTGCAGCTAAATAAACTGCAGCGTAGGGCGTGTCTGGCCATTACAGGCTGTATGACAACATGCCCTACGGCTGGACTGGAGGTCTTGCTCGATTTAGCTCCACTCCACATACATGTTAAAAGGATGGCGTTCCTCCAGGTTGTGCGTATGTTGGAGTTGGGACTGATCATGCGGAGGAGGAGGAGTTCCTGCCACTGGATCCTTGACAAGGTAAGGTGGGGGGGCCCGAACTGCATGTGGTAGACTCAATGCCCGCGAGGTTCAACTTCGTGCTACCCCTTCGGATACTCATTCATGAGCGATCCAGGTGGGAAGGGAGAGTTCCCGCTTTCGAAGCTGGGGCCCTGGTATACTACACTGATGGCTCGGCGCAGGGTGGCCTTGCAGGGGCAGGCATCTTTGGGCCGAGAATCAGAGCAGCGATCCCATTGGGGTCGCTGGCCACGGTGTTCCAGGCAGAGGTGGCTGCGGTGACGGTCTGTGTGCAGCGGCTGCTGCAGAGGGGACTGAAGTGGCAGAGAATCTATATCATGGTGGACAGTCAGGCCACTCTCAAGGCCTTAGCCTCATACTGTCTTACATCGTGGCAGGTGTGGGAGTGTCTGACTGGACTGAAGGCCCTGGCTGAGGACAACAGTGTAACACTGTGTTGGGTGCCAGGGCATCAGGGTATAGAGGGAAACGAACGGGCTGATGGGTTGGCTAAGGAGGGATCGGCGCAGATCCCTATTGGCCCTGAGCTCTTTGTTGGGACTACCAGGAGCCACCAACGTAGAGAGGTTGGCAAATGGGAGGACAGGGCTGCTCATTGGCAGGGGCTGCCTGGCTTTAGACAGTGTAAGCTCTTCATCTGCCTCTGCAGGGAGAGGTCTAAGGAGGTTCTGCGAGGTATGGCTAAAGGCGGCAGAGCATGTTCTGTGCATATGCGATGGACTCGCGGCGTGTGTTTGGGAGGCCCTTTCTTCAGCCCGAAGAGGTGGCAAATGCAGAACTTGCGGATATCCTCCGCTTTGTGCAGGGGTGGTGGGGGCGCATAGGTGACGTCACACCACGTGAGACCAGTGCTGTGGGGCCTGGAGGTAGTGCAGGGGGGCCACGATCTGAGGATCATGGACGCCCTTACAATAGGCCCGTTTGTGGCGGCAGTGAGGGTATCGCCTGCATCCACCGTTTCAAGGAAAGTAAAAATGCTGAAAAAAAACCAATGATGTGCGGCGCATCCACACGACCGTTCGGCAGCCCACGCACCTTCACCGATTTTTGTGGCCATGTACTAATCCAATCTATTTGCCACTCAGCTCATAAATTCACGTTTAACGAAGAACTGAAGTTAAACGACTAGCTTAAAGGTGATTGTGCGACTGTCAACGCGATTTTTGAGGGAACGCTCGTGATCATAATTGTGGATCTGTACGGGGAAACTGCGATAAAAGTTAGTAAAAATATCTGGTGCGTTGCAACACACAACTCTCCTCAGCTCTACGTCAATTCACTTTGTACGTGGCTAATTCTATTTAATCAATTCATTTATCAGTCAGTTCCTTTGAACTTGGTCAAACAACGCTTCACAGCTGCAGGAAGCGGTCGCTCTTACAGTTCCAGAATTTATTGTGCTGCTCGTACTCATTCCAGGAGCTTCATTGACCAATAGGTACACAGATAATTAATGAGGTTGTAAACACACTGTTGTTGATGAAGGATGGCAAGTACTTTTGCACAGTTATTGGGTAAACACTTTTAGAACTGGTAGTAAGCGAAATGGCAGTAGTTGAAAAACAGGAATTTCTGGAGTGACCCCCATGTATTTCATGAGCGTTTTTAAACACTCACCCTTTAGGTATTGGAATGGACTACAATACCTTTTTTTTTTTTAATATTCTACAAAAATTCCAGCGGAGGTTATAAGGAAAAAACTGCGCTAAAAACGCTTTTCGTCGAAAATTTTGATAATTTATTGTGCTGCTCGTGTCATTTTCCCACAAATGGAAATTTTATGGTAAAGTTGCCTTATTGAGAGCTATCCATATAAAAAATTTAATCAAAATCGTTAGAGCCGTGTTTGAGAAAAAAAATTTGGTGTTTTGATCACTATGACAACTATAGTTAACTTTCGGTAGATTTTGTCCATACCCTTATTTTGGCGTCTGGTAACCTGTAGGCTAGACATCAAGTTTCAGTTGATTTGGTACGGTTGTTTTCTCTAAAAACCGCGCTAAAACCGATTTCGTCGAAAGTTTTGGTAATTTATTGTGCTGCTCTCGTCACTTTCCCATAGATGGGAATTTTATGGTGTAGTTGCCATATTTGGAGCTACCAATATAAAAAATTTAATCAAAATCGTTAGAGCCGTTTTTGAGATAAAAATATTTGGTGTTTTGATCACTATGATAACTATAGTTAACTTTCGATGGATTTTGTCCATACCCTCATTTTGGCGTCCCATAGTGACTTCCGGGCTAGATATCAAGTTTCAGCTGATTTGGTACGGTGGTTTTCTCTAAAAATCGTTCACAGACACACATTCACACACACAATCCATTTTCCCAAATAGTGTTTTTCGGACTCAGGGGGGTCTGAAACGTAAAGATCTGAAGAGAACTCAAAAATTTTTTTTCAGCCGATTACATAACTTTCCTTTCTACTTCGTAGAGCAAGGAAAGTAAAAAACACTGCAAATTATTACACAACGGTTTATTATTTGGATAATCAGCTTGACCTAGCATTAAGACCCATCCTGTTCGATTTAGCATCGAAAAATATAATAATGAAACCCAAAAAAAGGTCGAAAAGAACTGAATCGTAATATTAAAATAAACAAAAAAAACGAAACTATCTAGAAAAAACTGAATTTTAATATGAAAACATGCACGCTAAATACTTATATTAAAATTTAACCAAGAATCTATGAAAAAAACGAAAATGAGAATGAAACGAAAGAATCTAAAAAAATTGAATCGTATTAAAACCAAAACGTCAGGGAAATTGGAACGGAGGGCGCTCGAAGTGAAAGGCGAAAGGGGAGTTGAGTGGCGGCGTCGTTGGGAGGCGAAAGGGGAGTTTAGCCGCCTGCCCGCGAGGCGAGGACGCCCCGCCACCGGTTGTTTTTTATTCTGACGGGAGGGAGGGAGGGAGGGACGCTGTAGCTCCCGCGTTGTACTGCGTTTCGTTAATTTTTTCAACCGTTTTTTGCCCATTACAACCACGGGCTTCGTCCGATCGGATTGTCGAGATGGCGGGCACAACTAGATACCAAATCGGATTTTTGGGGAAAGAACGAATTTTTTAGACCACGTTAAAGGCACAAAACGGCCCGGATGGCGGACGGCGGATGGGGGATGGCGGACGGACATTGCAAATTTGGAATCTCCATGTCTTGAAACGCTAATTATCACATTTTGAGGGGGGGTTGTAGAAAATTTTTCGTGACCAAAAACATAGGGTTATTATTCAGAATGAATAATAAACCAAAACGACGCTCGTTTGATTTTCGGAATTTCCTAGGTTGCTTTGAATTATGTTGTGACCGTTCTATAGATATCTAATTGGACTACCGTTATTTTTTTGTGGTTGTTATATGAGCAAAATCTGTAAGGAAGAAGCTGCGCTAAAATTTTCGTCAAAACGTTGGCTAATTTAATGAACTTCATTCGTCATTTTCACACGAGTGTATCATTATTATTTGGATCCGCATTCGTGAAAACTTGATTAAAATCTTTAAAGCCATATATGAGAAAAAAAAGTGGTGTTTTATCACTATACTACAGTTAGCGTAGGACTAATTTTAGTGATCTACATTGTTCTGCAGGCCGAATATAGAATTTGAGCCGAGTTGGTTAAGTCGTTATTTCAAAACGTGTCCTCAGTTTCAAGCAACTGTACGATAATGTAAACAAGTGTGTGCTTTTACACGTCAGAAATGGATGAGTCTCAATACAGTATTTTTGCAGTTCAATTTATTTATCCTTTTTCTCATAAATCCAATACGAGACAACGTTCTCACAAAATACGTTTTGATGGTCCAATAAACTACCTGTACGATGAAGGTTAAATGGTTATAAAATCGTTAGGGAACCATCCATGGAATTCCATAATTTAAACTACTGTCGTCGCATTAACTTGTTTCACGTAATACCTGAAAACGAGGAGCTTTCGAGACAAGCTCGTGTTGGCAGCCCCATAAATACGTTGGTTGCTCAGTAAAGGTCGTGACATTACACTGATAAATTCCGGAACGTTAAGCACCAGCAACTACGAAAAATCCTTGAAAAAAATTCCTGGATTCAAGAACAAAACATCTGTGGCGCTAAATGCCGATATCCTTTTTTCCCTTCTAGGTTTTCCCCTTCTGTTCTGCTATTACATGGAAACTATGTCTGCTGAATTGAGCCAATGCCGCATTTCATCGACTAGAATGCGGCGAGGTCAGAATACACGGTTATCGTTTCTGAAGCGTCTTTTAACGCAACGACTAGCAGGACTCTGTGAGTGCGTTAGAGACTCGTCCGCTCTTAAATGCCTGATATCACTCACATGAAGAGGCGACACTGGAAATGAGAGTTGAACATATTCGAGTCACGATGAAAGAAGGAAAGATCCCCCTGCGGCGGCAGGAACTTCTTTCGTTCCGACATCGGGACGTATCGATCGATACCAGCACGACATCGAGGCTTCCATGAACATTTTCTGGGGTCCCCTTTGCATCATAATAACGTGAGAAGCCCATTGTGCAGCAGTAGCCAGTCGACAGATGGTTGAGCGGCCGCCGAGGATTTTGGAGGAGCCCCCGCTAACTAGCAACTCTTCCTAACCGAACCTCTCCCAAACGGATAGATGGGAATTAAAAATATGTGACGCGACGCATCGCACAACTTTTCTCAGCCTCGCGCGCATTCGACGATATTTATGTACCAGAGCAACAAATCGCGTATGTTTTTCGTTTGGTACGTACGAACCTTGAAGACCTTAGCTCAATGTTCTCATGGGAAATGGTAGTGCTTGAATTTACTGAGTCGCTCCTGTTCATTGAGTAGCCATTGCTCAATCGGCCCAGCCGTTCTCCGACAAACTTTTTTTGGATTCAGTAGACCTCAAAACGTAAAGATTTGAAGGAATCTCACCTTGTTTTGATCTTTATGATATATTATCGACTGACTTCGCTCATACCATCATTTTCGCGTCTCACGTGGCTCTTCAGACGAGAAATCAAATTTGGTTCAGCCATTCTCTGTTAATCGCGTCACACAGACCATTTCCTTGAATGCGTTTTTCAGAATGAAATTAAAAAGTATTATTTTTGCGTCTTAGATACTTTTTATAAAGCACGTGGGACTGAACAGAAGTTTTGAAGTGAGTTGGAAGAAGTGAATGTCTCTCGTAACGCGGTTGAACATATCAGCGCCGAGTTCCGGTTAATTTTCTGGATTGAGTTCGGAGATGATGAAACGAGTTCCACTTCATATTTCAACGTCCTGACAAATGAGAGAGGCCGCTGCAGCGATAGCGACGTCCCGTTCGCTCTGAAACCCGCGGTTTTTACAGCGAATTTCAATTTCAAACCTCATCAGTCCCACTCAGTTATTATTAGAAGTAGTTTGCACTTACCATACTATGAATGAGCTCATTTGCCCAGAGTCGACTACCCGAGAGTTCTAGGAAGCGACTGAGATGAGGCAAACGGCCAATTGGCCGGCTCAACGTAATAATTTCGGGGTTTGTTCCATAAAAACGGTTTGACGATTATCCCAAAAGCGAATGCTACATTGACTGACGTGATTTGCAATCGAATCGGCTACAAATAATATTTTCTTCGACCCGAAGTGTAAGGCTAGTATCGTGATCGGGTGAAAAAGTTGAGTTGTTGTTAAATGTTTACGTTTTGAAACTTGGTAAATCTGATGGGCGCTCTATCGCGGAACGTCCTCTTATTCTACGTCTTCACCCCTCCCGATCCTTCGATACCTATAGCTGGCGTAGAGAAGTATGCGCGCTATTTAATTTCATTAACCTTTATTTACTCAGTGTCTTTTTGAGTGCCGTTTACGATGAATTTTGACAACAACAACAAAAAAAAATCAAAAGTGTGAGTATGTCCTCAGAAAATTAGAGTCGTGCGATCAAAACACATTTCGACGGTTATAACAAATTCACAACGTATTTCATTCTCATACCCACATTTCGTCCAAATACAATGAACAGAGGTATAGGTGTAAGAAGCAAAACTCACGCTGATAGCCCAATAGGTCACTCAAACAAGAGCAACTCAATAAATCCCGGAATTTCAACTACCATCGTCTCACTGGTCGTTTCGCCGTTTAGTGTCTATCATTCGTCAATTGTGCAGTTATTCAATAAACATCGCAACACGATTACGAATGGTCTGGGTTGGGTGGGGGTGGTGGCTTAATAAATTTCGAAACGTCAAGTTCCTAGGTTTTATGTAGAACGTCGCGCTCTGTTGCCTGTAATCGAGCTCTGTTCGTTAAATTCTACATTCCAATCATTGTTGCGCTCTATTAGTAAGTTATATTGTCTAGTTGCCTTCAGCTAGTCAATACTTGCGTATCCTTCCCTATAAACGCTTTTCAGACTGTTCGTTGATTGGAAGCAAACCCCGAAACGAGCACAAAAAAAAGTTTTTTTAATGGTGTCCAATTATTAAAATGCCAGACCAACGGACGGAGAGGTTTGTAGCAACCTATGCTCAAGTTTTGTGTGCAGCTATTTCCATAATCGTCTGTTGATCAGATATAAAAGCTGAGATTATCAAGTTTCTCAGAGCATTGAAAGTACGCTCTTCAATTGTCCTGAAACAAACGGCTCGAGCCAAAGTCACTGGAAGTTTTCCGGTAATTAGAACATTTTGTTCTCCGTAAACGTTCCAGTAGAAGCGCATTCAACGAAGAAACAGCGCATCAACACGTAGCGTATCTTCGATTTTATGAAAATAGTATGAATACGCCTACTACGCCTCGTAATTTATTATCCAGGAGTTGAGGCGTCGAGATCCGACGAAAATTCGATATTGGGTAAATACGGTTTCCTTCCGAAGTCAGAAAGGATTGACGCGATATTTCGAAACTCCTCGATATCGAAAACCCATCGCTCAACTCATGTGACAAGTGGAACCAGAAATACGAATCTCAGAAGTAGCTCGAGGAAAAGGCTGACACTTGATCATTTGGCTCGACCCCTAATGCGCTCATTTCTCAGAAATTTGCCCATAAGGCGATAATTTTGAAGATCAATGACTTGAAAGAAGAGGCGTTGGAGCGGTGCCAAGTTGGCCAACTGGGGGACTCGCGGCACTTTCTTTTCTTGATTCATCCGCGCACTGAGCTCATAATAACGCATTTGACTCTACAATCGTCGACCGATTTATACCAGTCGGGTAGCTTCAGTACCATTCGCCGTCAACAAGTGTCAGCCGGTTTGGACCGCATGTTGCACCGTTTTCGTGAGCTGTTGTAGCGTCAGCTCGAACGGCAGTGCTGGGCCATGACAAGCACTCCACGGCGATGCAATTGAGGTAACGGAACTTAGATTGGGAAAACTCTCTTGAGTGATCTCCGACCATACTCAGGATCCTCCCAGTACTGAGGTCGCCACTAAAGCGGCAGCTTGATACCTCGATATCACCTTGTTTCCAGGGGGTGGTCGAATCTTCACTATATGGTTTGAAAACCACCACTCAATGACTTCTCCACGAGTGGACAGGGAACTGACTAAAGCATAAAATAAAATGAAACGTTCCAAGGCCCACTCCAAGGAAATCTCATTCAAAGCCTGAAGTAAATTAAAGAAGAGTGTGGGGGGTCGTGAATGATGGGGGCTATTTCAGGGACTGAACACAATAAGGCTTTGGGAGTGAAGCAAGGAATATCACATATAAGAACTCCAAAGATGACTTTATTCACGCGTAGCACAGCTTCTTTAGTTGTAAGAACGACATGGAAGAAGGTTTCCTCTAACCCTCACATAAACTAACGGTGATCGGAATGCCGCTTAGTCCTGAACACAAAAGAAACTGAAATAATCGTACTTTTACCTTCCCTAGCCCCCTGAAGTAGGAAAGAAAGTCGTATGAACGGGCTGAAAGACAAAAATTGTTTGAAGACGGATGTAACACTCCAGAATTCGACTGAAGGCCAGGTCTAACGCGTAAATATATCTTAGCTTCTCATGCTCCAGCCTATTTGCAGTTTTTGTGAGCTAAATGATGTGCTGTAACTGCATAACTGCATAAGTGCGTTGATTGTAATCGACGTGCACTTCCAAGCCAATGGAAAGCATCCAGTAAAGAGCGACTGGTCGAAGAGGCCCTTGAAAATTGTTCAGGAATCTAATATGTACAGTAACACCACCAGCGGTAGAGTCGAAGAAGAGGAGGGCTGAGGAAAAGCTGCTACATATCCTCACACTTTAAAGGGCTTACGTCAACCAGAAACACCTCACATTTAACACCGTGGTTCTCATTCAGCCCAGAAGGGCTTGATACTAGTTGGGATCGAGTTGTAACCCCCCCCGTCAAGCGGCGTACAATACATTGTCATGGATTGTTCCAACAGGCCAATATTTTAGTACGTAACCAACGCAGACCGGCTTCAGGAAGTGTTTCAACAACTGTAAAATAGGAAAATGTTTGTGTACACGGCCAAGGCCAGTAATAAGGGGCAGAATATCTCGAGTGGTCAAAGTTGTGAATGTGATAGCCCCCAACTCCACTGAAGGCCTCCCAAATGCATGTAAATAGCTCGTTTACTTTACAGTTGACACACTATTTACAATTTCTGTGAGCTAAACGAGAAAGGCAAACTCATTCGAGTTCTGGACTGAGTTACGCCTCCACTTTGAACCGTTTGAAAAAGTATGTTGCTGCACCATACACACAGTGAATTCAGCTTTCGTCTACACTTTCTATTTCACATTGTCTAGCCTATTATATTTTGTGTATTCAATCGTATTCTATTTAGTTGTCCGTTCTGTTGTAGCCTTATTTTATTCCACTTTTTCATTGCCCTCTAAGACATTCTATTATATTCTAAATATGATAGAACACTCTATTATGTATCATTCTACTCTATCATGTTCTATGTTTCTGAAATCTTATGTTTTATTCTAGTCAACTACATTCTATTATATTCCAAATTTTGTAACATTTGCTGTTGTGTGTATTCTATCTTAACCTGTTACATTACATGTTACTCTTCTATTCTAAAATATTCCATTATTTTATTATAATACGAAATGTTCCATTATAACATTTTATTCTAGTCTTTACATTCAGTTTTATTTTTCTATTCCATGTTGTCTAACCTTTGCTGTTTTGTTCAATTTATTCTGCTCTATTGTGCTCAACTTCATTATGTATTATTATATTCATTTCGCGCCATGTCCCGTGATCTATTTTGTTTCAGTCTATCGTCTTCCTTTTTTGCTCCATGTTCTGAATAATTCTTCATTGTATATTATGTTCTAACTTATTAAATAATAGTATATTCTATTCAATAATATTCCAATCTATCCTGTTATAAAATATTTTATCATGCTTATTCTTTGCTGTTTTGTTCTAGTATATTAGATCCTTTGGGGCCATATTTTCTAACGTGTTGTGTTTTGTCTCTTCTATTATAGTTATTTGATTACAGTATAGTATAGTATTACCTGTTCCAGCCTACTATAAAATATTGTATTATGTTACGTTATTCTCCAGTTTATTATATTTTTTTATTTCATATTTTCTATTCTAATCTATTAAATTTTATTCTACTGTAGTACATTCTGTTTTGGCATAGTATATTTTCTTAGTTTTGCGCCACATGTTATGCCTATTATTTTGTGTAAATTATGTTCTAAAAATTTACGGTATTGAAGTATATTCGGTCTCCATTCTTTAATATTCTGTTCCATTCTTTTCTAATCTATTATTTCCATGCGGTATGCTGTAAAACATCGTGTTTTATCCTTATCTAGTCTGCTATAGTCTAACCTATACTAATCTGTTTTATTTGAATTCTGTATTATTCAAACTTTCCGTTTAACAAATAACGTCATCCTCGACGCCTAACACACGCAGCCCGAGGAAGTCGGAGAGGATTCTGGCGCACGGAGAGACAGAAAATCGAAATCGTACAGGAGAGTCTAAAACACAAATTGCAAGTGGAATAGGCTTCGGCCATTTCGAAAGCCATATTTCATGTCCGATTGATAAATGAACCGGTCGAAAGGATACAAGTCAGTGTTTTCATTTTTTTTTTTTTTTCTCAAAACGAAATGGAAGTTTGCAAATGTGTGACGAATCGGATTCTGACGAGAACGCGAAAATCGCTATTAAAAAAAAAAAAAAAAAGAATATAAAAGAAAAGCCACGTAATACGTGTAATAGACGGGATGACTCAGCGGTAACCGGTTCCCTGAGCCGCTTTCACACGATCTCCAGGTTTGTCCGGAAGAGGAGCTGGAGCTGTCGAAGAAGCTCCTCGTTCGAAGTTGAAGAATATGAAAACGTAAGGCACGAGACGAGACGCATCACACGAACTTCCTTCACCCCCCCCCTCCCCCCGCACCCCACGAGAAAATTAAAATTGTTCCTTGCTCAAACGACTCACCTTATTCGGGTGTCAATATCCGTTGATTACTTTTCAATAAAAATGTTTATGGCAAACGAAATGTGAGCCTGTCAGTCGAACGTGTCTCGTGAGTTAATAAAAATCGTTGAAGCCTGTTCTCGGTATTCTACCTCATCCTATTACGAGTAATATTTTGTCTATTCTATTACTCTAACTTATTCTATTATGAGCATTGTGTTTGGCCCATACCCTTATTTTGGCATCCCTGCGGTCTAAACTTAAATTTTGAGCCGATGTGGTTCAGCGGTTATCACTCAATCGCGTTCAACTACTTGCACACACACGCGAGCGCGAAATGGCGTTTTTCGGACTCAGTCGCCATTCTTTCCTACACCAAAGTACTAACGAAAGTAAAAAGAGTGAGTTTGATTTTTGTCGTGCGTTCATGAATAAACAGAACTGAAAATACAAGTCAACTGTGGTCTCTGTGATCAGTTTCTTGGCCATCAGTGACAAAACCTTGCTAATTAAGTTTTCCTTTTCTAATTCGAGTAGTTCCGTCGATTCAGAAGCGTCTTTTCATCGTTTCTCATCTTTTCGTAGAAGCAAAACTTGCAATTGTACTTTCTTACCTTTGGCTACAAAACGTTAACATTTCGGGGTCATATTTGATGATCAGCTGAAATTTAATTTGCATATTTTTTCTAAGGTTTCGAAATTAAGAAAATTGTTGCACGTTTTCAAGGAAGCTAGACATTTTTTCTCTACTGCGCAGTTGAGATCTATTTACTTTGGTCTAGTTTCTTCTTTATTAAAATATGGTATTGTTGTATGGGATAGTGCCAGTAAATCACTGCGTCGATCGCTTGAGGCCGCACAAAATATTATCCAAAAAATTGCCCTTAGAAGGCGTCCTTGATACCCCAACATCCTGATTTGTCGCGAATTTAATTTACTTAACATTAGGCAATTGATTTTGCTTTAATCATGTTTGCACGTTTACAAAATTGGGATTCAGCCGAATCATAGGAGCATTAGTACGCGTACACGCTTAGCAGCGACATCAAAAATCCAATTGCCTAAATTTATAACTGAACGCGCCATGCTGCGTCATGTTTACAAGTATGAGAAATTTTAAAGGAAATATTTTGAAAAAGATTGACCAATTCGTTTTATAGATAGCTTCAGATTTTGAAGTGATTTCGTTTATTTTCAGTTGTCCACAGTATTATTGCCATTACTTTACTATTAGGCAAAAATTCTCGTAGATTTATAAGGTGGTGGTCGTAGAGATCAGCTCCATCAACCGCCACAAGCTTGTATGAACTTAATGAGTTGGTGGACGGAAGGAAATTTCTCTTTTAATTTTTGTAAACAACTTTAACGACTATTATTATTATCTGTTATCAAACTAAATAGAGAATCAATTGAACTAAAGGAGGTTCGTCGGAAAGTGATCCCTTGAACTCCATAGCAGTTCAAGAACAGAATAAAACAATGCGCAGATTGTTTGAGGCGCAATGGGAGCTCGTGACCTTGTGGCCAGCGGAATGCCAAGTGAGACGAATCGAGGACCGTGTGATAAGTCACGAGCCGCCTCGAACGACCTCGTTACCAATGACGATAGGCTTTTGCCTATTAGGAAGCTCATAAAAGATGCTTAGCTCTTCGTTTTTCGCTGTAATGTCCGAACTTTTGGCACCCGTGCGCTGCTGAGGTCTGACTGCTGGTTCTTCCCATTTTCTTGTAATTTCTTTGTTATTTTGAAATACAGCGGGCACATCTGGCAAATGGCAGTAAGAGGGCATCCGGTACGTGCGGGAGGCATTAAAAACTGTGAAAAACAATCAATTTAGAGGAATTCGACATCGCGGACAATCAGGGCTGCGGTAATGGTTAAAAATATCTGGTGCGTTGCAACACACAACTGTACGTCAATTCACTTTGTACATGGTTAATTCTATTTAATCAATTCATTTATTACTCAGTTAATTTGAACTTGGTCAAACAACGCTTTACGACAGCAGGAAGCGGTAGCGCTTACAGTTCCAGATTTTATTGTGCTGTTCGTACTCATTGCAACACCATTATTGAGCAATTGGTACACAGATAATGAATTAGGCTGTAAACAAAATTTTTTTGAAGAAGGATAGTAATTACTTTTGCAGAGTTATTGGGTAAAAAGTTTAGAACTGGTAGTAAGCGAAACGGCAGTAGTTGAAATTCAGGAATTTCTGGAGTGACCCCTATGTATCTCATGAGCGTTTTTAAACTCTCACCCTTTAGGTATTGGGTTGGACTACTACACCAATTTTTTTTTACATTCTACAAAAATTTCAGCGGAGTTCATAAGGAAAAAACTGCGCTAAAAACGCTTTTCGTCGAAAATTTTGATAATTTATTGTGCTGCTCTCGTCATTTTCCCATAGATGGGAATTTTATGGTATAGTTGCCTTATTAAGAGCTATCAATGTAAAAAATTTAATCAAAATCGTTAGAGCCGTTTTTGAGAAAAAAAAAGTTTGGTGTTTTGATCACTATGATAACTATAGTTAAATTTCGGTGGATTTTGTTCATACCCTTATTTTAGCGTCCCATGGTAACCTGCGGGCGAGAAGTGATGTTTGAGCTGATTTGGTACGGTGGTTTTCTCTAAAAATCGTTCACAGACACACATACACACACACAGACTCACAGACCATTTTCTGAAATAGTATTTTTCGGACTCAGGAAGGTCTGAAACGTCTCTACTTCGTAGAGCCAAGGAAAGTAAAAATGACGCATAGTTGTTTGGTGCATATTCTGGCTTATCTTGTTTTCAATATGCTCTTCGTACTGGTAATGAGAAAGGGAATTTTCTCTCTGTAACGAAGAACTACCAACGCCCATTTAAATGAGTAAGGGGTCATTTCAGAGTCGTCTTTGATTCGTGGTTGAGAGGACTTTCAGAGCAAACACGTCCGAAATTTCGAAGCTACTTTTTCATGAACGGTCATTCAACTCGTCCAACGTTTCTTGGGGGAGGTCATCGTGAGTACAAACATTGACATCGTTTTCTTCCATGCGACTCAAGGTCTCGAGATTAGGCACTCATGTGACTGCACCCCCCTAAACAACATTATTTCGTATAATGAAGTGAAATGAGGTAAGGGTAAAAGCACCTACAAGGCCTCTTCTACGAGATTTTGCACTAAATTAGCGGGCGCTTGTTGCAGCCGCGTCCAATCTATCAGCTAATTTGTTTGGCGTAACTCTTCTCTGATCCGCTTTCTTTTTTTTTTTTAATTTTTGGTATATTTCTGCTTATTTTTATAGGTTTTGTTTATCTTTTAAATTTTATTTATTATTACGTTAATTTTATTATTTTATTTTTCAAATGTTTCCGTTCTAAATTCATTTATACATTTTTTGTTTATTTTTCGATTCAATATTCATCTTTCCTTTGCCTATTTTTCCAGTTTCCATGTTGCTTGTTAGTTTCTGTAAGAAAGTGTCCTGTATGTTGGTTGGTTCAAGTCCAGTAATTCAGACTACTTTCAAAGTTTGAATAGACATTGTCATTAGCAATACCCAATCGCATTAGGGGGAAAAATTTACAAGCGCTAGGTGAAGGTGGGAGAGTTTCGTCAAAGCGTGTATTCGAATTTTATCTTCTACGTCCTGCTATGATTAGCGTATTGTCTGAAGTTGAACTGTTAGATCACCGATTTTCGTTACCCGTGAGGTGGTACCAGGATCGGCGCTTACGAAAGACACCGCGAATGCGTGGAGGAGTGGTATCTTCCATCCCGCTGCAGCCTCAGTTTACGTTGTCGTACGAATAAAAGTTGACTATTAAGTACACTATGTCGTAAACAAGTTAACATCATTAACATTTTTCTGCCGTCTCAAATAAATCGGGAACGGTTGGAGGAATCGCACCTGATTACTGCCGACGTGACTCGAGCGGCCTTGCAGCAGAAAATTTATGTGACGCTGAGTTGTAAACTGCTAACAACTTGAATTACGAATGCAAATTGGCGGGACGGAAACTTACTAAAGCTCTGAAAAACGCTTCAGCGAATCTAATACCGGGCCTCTTGTGTTTGTTCGGGAGAAAGACATTGAGCGAGCGAAGACAGGTGCAACTCGATTGATGTTGGAGTAGTAAACACGTAAGAATTGAGCTTCTGGAGGGGAGTCGGTCGCTGAAAAAGCGTTGAGAAGACGCATGTGCACAAATACTTGGTGAGACGTATCACATAGCATTCCTCATCCCTGATTTTTTCCAATATACAAACCAATCCAATTTGCTCTTCACTCAGTTTATATGAGCTTCGTTCAACATTCTGTAGAAACTGGTAGCGTTCAACGTTCCAGTAATTTGAATTCCAGATTTTCCCCGGCGGCGCCTAGTTATCAACTTTCATCGTACACGTTGCGGGTTACACATTGGACTACCAACTTGATTTTCGTGAAAGCGCTACGTTTATGTAAAAAACTATTCTATAAATTTATTGGGCTCTTCTCTTCAATTTCACACGAATGAAAATTGTATGGACTCTTCATCCCTGTACTCACAAAAGATTTGAACGAAATTCTTGGGGAACTTTTCGAGAAAAATAGGTTGTTTTGATCGTTACGATAACTGTAGTGAGTTATGAATCGATTTTGGTCATACGCTTTCTTTGCTCTCTATAGCGATATTTTTCAACATAATATTCTCAAAAGGGAACAAATGAACAATCCCCCCCCCCCAACGGGGAACGGCGAATTTTGCTCAGCCGGGAAATGATGAGAGAGTTAGACACAATAGTTATCGACAATTTCAACAGAAATATATTTTAGAACTGATTTTTCCATATAAACCCTGCTGTTATGAAACCCAACATTCTTCTACTAACAGCTGTAAAGTAATTAGGAACGTCCAACGAAATTCCGGAATTAAGACCGCTATCAAATAAGTTTTTCACAATACTGTCCGCATAGAAGGTAGGTAGTCACATAAATTATTTATGATTTGGTTACTCGACGAAAATCGTAACATAGTAGCGGCAGCGGGATAAATTTCGAAACGATAGCACCACCACTGCGTTTTAGCTCAGTAAAATCCCCATTTTATTAGTTGACAGGCCGACAAAAATCGCAGAATGTACGTAAAGCTAAGGAATGTTGGGGCATATTTTAACTCGATTTATCGACTTTTGCTACTGAAGTTATCAATTATTGTGTCCAAGTTTCTCAACTCTTTTCACTCGATTTCCCAACGATTTTTAAAGGTTTTCTCGACGGTGTCGTCCCGCGAACAGTTCGAATAGTTTTATGTCATTTTGCATCTACGACTCGACCTTTCAAGTTCAAATTTTGCACAAGTTGTTCGCCATTTTCGTTTTTAGCCGCTTTCCAACGAGTTTTCATCTCCTCCAGAGAGGGAGATCAACAGTGGCCTCGTTTTTTGGTCATAACCTCCTTCGCCAACTGGGTGAAACAATTATAAGTATCCAACTATCTTGCTCACTGTAATAGGCACTACAGCGAAGCAACACGTGGTTTCTTGTGTACCGTTCTGTGGAGGCGTACGACGTGCATTATAGCGAGTACGCGAAAGAAAAGAAGTGGAGCAGCGCATTGAAGTCGCCATGTCCCACAAAGAACTTGCTCGTCCAACAGCCCAACCCACTTTCTACTAACACGTTCACTGATGTTGAGTCACGTCTCTTCGATGAGGATTTTCATCTCAATGCCATTCATCTAGCGTAGCAAGTTTTCGTTCAGTGATGAGGTCTATACAAAGTCCATAGCTCCATTTTCATTCTGGAGTTGTCCACTATAGGTAAGTGGGCAGTAATCATCATCGTCATACCTGTAGGACTGATCATAGGATTTTCCCTATGTCGTATAAATAAAGAGCACTTATACTCGCGACGTCATTCAAAGTCTTTTGTAAGTGCGTCCCGATCGATTTATCATTTCCATGTATCCTTATTTTTCAATTTTTTTTTCTGGTGGATCTCAAACTGTGAAGCACCGTGTGAGAAAAAAATGCGATCTTCGGTCCTGAAAGAAGCGTCTGTACCTAGACTGTGAAGCGACTATATTTGATGGACATAGGATGAGGAGGCAGTTACAATACTTTCTTTCATAGTAAACCAGGGCGAGACGTGTAAAAAGTAAAAGGAAAGAAGATAAGGGAAAGGCGAGATGAGCACGAATTGAGGGATCTGTGGGTGTTAACGCGATGAGAGATGAAACATGACAGGAGCCTCATTTTATTATCACGATAAACTCACACATCTCATTTTGTGAGCGCTGAAATTGGTGTTTCGTTGTGCGAAACAGCAGGTGCGACGGATTTTACTACTTCGAATGTTAAAGAATGCTAACGAGTTAAAAATGAACTCATAATTAACAACGAAAAAGTCCAAGTTCTTCGTATCAGTGACGCTTCAACACACGCGCTCACTTTCATCTTCGAACCTCCAAATACTTAGCCAAACACATTTTGGGGGCAGATTGGTGCGGTTTTTACTTTCCACGACGAAGTGGCAAGTAGTGTAGTGTGATCGGCTGAAAACCAACTTTTTAATTGCCTTCAGATCTTTACGTTTCAATGGCTTCTGAGCCCGAAAACACCATTCGAAAAAACAGTGTATCTGTGAACGCGAGTAATGAACCAAAACAATTCAACATGGCCTTGCAATCGGTTCAAAACTAGAATTATTCATCCCAGTGATCGAACTAATTAATTTGATTCTACAAAAACAGCTCTGACGATGTTGATCACATTGTTTGTGTGGATAGTTCCAAATCACATAACAACACTCTTCACGTTTCCTCCGCAGAAAAATGACGAGAGCACTACTATAAATTATCAAAAATATCGACAAAAATAGGTTTTAGTACATTAGTTTCTTTATAAATTCCGCTCTCGTATATCAATAAGTTCCCACGAAAATCAGGGTGGTATCCAAGAAGCTACACATACGATGGTTAAATAGGGGTTAAGAAATTCTGGAGTTCAAAGTATTGTCGTATCATTAAATATTAATTAAGGTTGTGTCCCTATTGTTGTGTGCCACGGGGTTACGAATGAGACGAGCGAGATGGCTGCATTGATAGTACTTACACGCGTTAGTTAGGATACACGACAGAGATAGAGTTCAGACTATAAGAACTCGATGTTCACGAGACGCATTCGGGTCTAAACCTCGACGATATACGAGAGCGAGTGTTTAATTGCACGAGTTCTGGCCATAAGGAGAAAGCACAAAGTAAACGTGAGAAGTGACATGAGAGGGGATCACACGAAAACCCCACTGAACGCCAACAAAACCTTCAAGTGGGAAAATACTTTGTCTGTTCCAGAAATACTAATCCTTGAGTTCGGCAGGGCTAGGTAATGTTAGGGCCGTTTTCACAAAAACTGCACTGATCGCGGCTAGATAGGTAAATCGAGGCTAACCTGTTTTGTTCCGACCACCCTAACCGAGATCACCGTGGGATGCGTTTAGGATAGCCGTGATTTCATTGCGTTAAGGGCCATATCGAGAAGGCAGTGGGCTAATGGGGTTACAGTAAAGTAAGGAAATTAGGCGGGCGTCCGTTCATGTCCCGCAGATGCTCCAACAATCCAGAGTTGACAAAATTATTGTTTCTAATAACTGTTGAATGCCGAAGTGGCCGCATTAATCTCTGTCGAAGCTGAAACTTGGGAGGAGCAAAAAGTGAAGATCCGTACTTCAACAGCAAGAGCTGCAGGAAAAAGCTAATTAGTCCAGAAGAACGCTCCGTGTGAACAGGAAAAATCGGAAAAAGCGAAATTGTGAGGTTACAACTTTTACAGGTAAGGAACTTTAACAAGGAAGGTAAGGTTGGTGTGCAAAAACGTGTTATTATTTAACATTTCCTGTCAATATGCTTTTAAATCCACCCAGGTAAGCCATTTGCGTTTGGGTTTTCTAACCCGGCGATAAGAGTCTAGTTTTTTTCTAAAACTGATCAACACACATTTTACGCGAGCGACAACTTGTTTTCGACGATCGCAATACTTTTGTTTGCAACAGAATTTAAATTCGTACATCTTGAAGTCATCTGAATGTTCTCATATCCATCTGAGGCGCCGGGTGAGATGATGATAACAACTTACCACGCCAGGACACGGTTAATGCTGCAACCCTGATGTTACTCCACAAGCTTCTGGCACTGCCATACGAAGATCCGTCCTGTCGTATTTTCACGTTTGGCTTGACAAGTTAGCGCAAGGTACAGGCTGCCAAATACTACCTGGAGATCCAGGATCACTACAGACCGGTCGGGACCAACGGCGACGATGTCTGGTCTCAGTACATCTCCAGAGACAACCTGGCAGTGAAGGAGCACGTGGGACACTGTGTGGAAGGCCTAGTCAAGCACGAACAGCAGAGCGCACCACCTCTGTCTAGGCTTATCAACCTTCGGACGGTCAACCTCCCAAAAACCAACCCGTAGGCGCAGCTTCTGCTGTGGCTTCACTGGAGCCTTGGCAACTTTGCGAAGATAATCACCAAGGTCTACACAGCTTCCAACTGAGAAGGTTGCAACGAGAAACTCAATCCCAAGATACCGCCACACACACACGGACAGACCATTTTCTCAAGCATTGGTTTTAAACGTAAAGATGAGAAGAGAACTCAAATTCTTCTTCTCAGTCGATTACATAATTTTCCTTTCTACTTCTGAGAGCCAAGCAAAATAAAAAATGGTGTTTTTGGTGATTATAGTTAGTTGGCGTTAGCGTTCACACTAAATTGTGGCGTTTCGCCGGCAGGATGGATAGCAATTTTGAGCTGATTTGGTTCTGCGGTTCGCATTCAATCGTGCTCATAGACAGCTCACGTCGGTGGTGGGCTGAAAGTGAGCACGCGTCCAGTGTGGCGGTTCACGTGCCGGTTCCACCTGGCCGCGCTCTGATGCTGGTTGTTTGTTCGAAGGAGTTGAAACTGCTGCGTTCGTTTCTTCGAGCCGGCGACGTCGCTGAGGTGGCGAAACGAGGAAACGAGCGGCGAAGTGAAGGGAATTCCGCTGGTTCGAGGAACACCGAGTCGTGGATTCGCGGAAATGTTTCCCTCTCGCGGCAGAGTCTGACGTCAGCGCGGCTAATCCCGACCGCGCAACCTGAGACCAGTCGACGAGGGGAGCGAGTGACCTTCTCACGGCTGCCAAAGAGACTGCGAGCGACTGCGCGTTCGTATCGGAACGAAATGTGTGTTCTGTTGAAATGAGCTCGCAGGATCGTGGAAACATGGCCAGTATTGCTATGATTCCTCCAAAGCTCGACAAGGCTGCATACGAAAATCCTACAGTCCCATCAGCCCACTTTCAACTCTATCAGAAGCCCAGGATATTTTCGATACGTCGGCTCTTTGTCAAAGCCGCAGTTCTTTTCTTCCTTGCCATCCATATGTACACGCGCACCCGACTAGATTCCAGAATCTCCAGCGAGTCGTTAACCCTAAAATCAACTTGTTCCACACTGCTGGAAGTCCGCAATACCTCATCTACCAAATTTATATTTCTCTTCTGGCTTCCCTCAGAAACCCATCTCTCTCTCTCTCCTCCCCCCCCCCCCACAACCAAACATTCACGAGTATATACTTCTGGCTTAGTGTCCTAGGGCCAAATGACGTAGAGGTCCTCCTAACGTGCCTTTATGTCAATATAAATTAAACATAAGCATTCGATACACTTTTATATTTGTTAGAGGCGTTAGAGTAGTAAATGCACATACTACTGAGATTGTACTTGAATTCGATTGAATTTATTGTGACATTAGAAGCAGCTCTGGGCCGTCAGAAGATCTTTGAACGTCTCATCCTCCCATACTACCCGCAATATACTGAACCACTTTACTCCTAAACCCTACCTTACGATCCCGAAATGCAGAGGTGTCATCAGGCCAATATGGTCATATGCGTTTCCCATTAGAGGCACCTGCTTCCCACCATTTATACTGACTTCAACGTCAGATTTCGTCAGAACACCTTGAAGAAACTATGAGTAGACTGCTATCGACGAACATCGACCATCACAATATTACAGCCAATAGCCAGCCATACACGAGCAGATATTTGCGGCAGATTTGGTCGCCCGATCTCATCTGACAGATATCGCTAACGATCTGGAGTGACCGATGAGATCGGTCGTTGGCCCTTAACACGAAAAACTTATCGGCCGATCTTTCATGCCCGAGATCTGTCAGCTGACCAGTGTCCGATGTCATCTGTTCGTTCGTGGGACGAAATCTGACAGATTCAGGTCTGTCACCGACGTTCGTCTGGCAGACCTCGAGTTATCAGTCGAGTCCGAAATATTTTCCAGATCGGTCGCACATTTCGTAAGTTGATGCCATGGGGTTAGTGACTGTTCGTAGTAAAATATCTGGTGCGTTGCAACACACAACTTTCCTTAGCTCTACAACAATTCACTTTGTACTTGGCTAATTCTATTTAATCAATTCATTTATCACTCAGTTAATTTGAACTTGGTCAAACAACGTTTTACGGCAGCATGAAGCGGCAGCGATTACAGTTAAGAATTTATTGTGCTGCTCGTACTCATTCCAGGACCATTATTGAGCAAATGGTACCCAGAAAATTAATGAGGCTGTAAACACGGATTTTTGAAGGAGGATAGCAATCACTTTTGCAGATTTATTGGGTAATAATTGTTAGAACTGGTATTAAGCAAAACGGCGGTAGTTGAAATTCAGGATTTTCTAGAGTGAGCCCCATGTATCTCATGAGCGTTTTTAAATACTCACCCTATAGGTGTTGGATTGGACTACAGTACCAATTTTCTTTAACATTCTACTAACATTCCAGCGGAGTTTAAAAGGAAAAACCACGGTAAAACGCTTTTGATAATTGATAATTTATTTTGCTGCTCTCGTCATTTTCCCACAAATGGGAATTTTATGGTATAATTATCTTATTAAGAGCTATCTATATAAAAAATTTAATCAAAATCGTTAGAGCGGTTTTGAGAAAAAAGGTGTTTTGATCACCATGATAACTATAGTTAACTTTCGTGGATTTTGCCTATACCCTTATTTTTGCGTCCAATAGTAACCCGTAGAGCCAGACATCACGTTTCAGCTGATTTGGTACGGTTGTTTTCTCTAAAAACCGCGCTAAAATCAATTTCGTCGAAAACTTTGATAATTTATTGTGCTGCTCTCGTCATTTTCCCCACAAATGGAATTTTATGGTATAATTATCATGTTAAGAGCTACCAATATTGAAAACGTAATCAAAATCGTAAGAGTGGTTTTGTGAAAAAATTTTGTGTTTTGATCACTATGATAACTATAGTTAACTTTCGGTGGATTTTGTTCATACCCTTATTTTATGGCGTCCGCATGATGACCTGCGGGCGAGATATCAAGTTTGAGTTGATTTGGTACGGTGGTTTCTCTAAAAATCGTATACAGTCACACATACACACAGACCATTTTTCCCAAATAGTGTTTTTCGGACTCAGGAGGGCTCTGAAACGTAAAGATCTGAAGAAAACTCAAAATTCTTTTTCAGCTGATTACATAACTCTTACTTTCTACTTCGTAGAGCCAAGGAAAGTAAAAAGCGTAAATTAGCGGCTTTTGCGGCGGGTATTTTTTATTGCCCATAAAACGGCTAAGCCAAAAAGACAAGTTTAGGAGAAGTCATGGGTTTCGGAAAGGAGAAAGTTCGGGCACATGAAGTTGTTGGCGCACCTTGGGAGAACAACCCGCGGGATTTTGAACATTTTGCTAGCTCATCTCCCCGGCTCCGTAATTCAATTCATTTGGTTTTGTAAATAAAAACTACAACTAAATTTGAAAATACTATTCCCCCAATTCTGGGTAAGTATGCCACTGGGGGTAGGTAGGTGCCAACAAGTAATAACGTATTTACGAATTTATTAGGTTGTGGGGAGATCGTTTTTGTAGTTACGAAAATTGTAGTTTTCCTACGAATGTTTGCAGTTATGAGTTTTGAATTACTTATGTGAAAACAGGGGAAAACACTCGTGGACAACAGAACATCTTAACGTTAAGTGACTGCCCGATCCAATCGAACAGTTCTTTGAACCACAGACATCGCTTCCGAGTAGTCTGCAGGTTAAAGAGACGCCCGACTACCATCGGCCAGATTTGAACTCTCGCAGATATCTCTGGTCGATTTTCACATCTTTCATCATTTTTTAACGCCCACTAACGCACAGATCTTTCCCACCGATATCGTTTAAAAACGCGATATCTGTCGCAGATATCTGCTCGTGTATGGCTGGCTAATGAGGGTTTGGCTCTTCCTACCCACCGCCGCCTCGTAACTACTTGTCCCACTCTTGATTGCCTGTAAATGTAAATACAATCTGTCAATTTACCATTCAGTGTTACTGGCACTCTATCTGCTTCCCCCTCAATTGCGCGTAAACAGAAAACAATTAATTCTAACCCCCAGTGCATCTAATTCATTCGTCAATAAGGTATAGTTACTTTTTACTTTCCTTGGCTCTACAAAGTAGAAAGGAAAGCTGAAAAAAAAATTTTGAGTTTTCTTCAGATCTTTACGTTTCAGACCCTCCTGAGTCAGAAAAACACTATTTGGGAAAATGGTCTGTGTGTGTGTCTGTGAACGATTTTTAGAGAAAATCACCGTACCAAATCAGCTCAAACTTCATATCTCGCCCGCAGATTACCATGAGACGCCAAAATAAGGGTATGAACAAAATCCACCGAAATTTAACTATAGTTATCATAGTGATCAAAACACCAAATATTTTTTTCTCAAAAACGGCTCTAACGATTTTGATTAAATTTTTTTATTTATTTTTTATATTGCCCAATAAGGCAATTATAGCATGAAGTTCCCATTTGTGGGAAAATGACGAGAGCAGCACAATAAATTACCAAAACTTTCGACAAAATCGATTTTAGCGCGGTTTTTAGAGAAAACCACCGTACCAAATCAGCTGAAACTTGATGTGTAGCCTACAGATTACCATGGGACGCAAAAATAAGGGTATAGGCATAATCCACCGAAAGTTGACTATAGTTATCATAGTGATCAAAACACCAAATATTTTTTTTCTCAAAAACGGCTCTAACGATTTTGATTAAATTTGTTATATTGATAGCTCTCAATAAGGCAATCATACCATGAAATTCTCATTCGTGGAAAAATGACGAGAGTAGCACAATAAATTACCAAAACTTTCGACAAAATCGATTTTAGCGCGGTTTTTAGAGAAAACAACCGTACCAAATCAGCTGAAACTTGATGGCTAGCCTACAGGTTACCATGGGACGCAAAAATAAGGGTATGGGAAAAATCCACCGAAAGTTAAGTATAGTTATCATAGTGATCAAAACACCAAATTCTTTTCTCAAAAACAGCTCTAACGACATTGCTCAATAATGGTTCTGGAATGAGTACGGGCAGCAAAATAAATTCCGGAACTGTAAGCGCTACCGCTTCCTGCTGCCGTAAAGCGTTGTTTGACCAAGTTCAAATGAATTGAGTAAGTAGATAAAGCCATGTAAAAAGTGAATTGACGTAGAGCTAAGGAAAATTGTTTGTTGCAACGCACCAGATATTCTAATAGACTGTGAGACAACCAAATGTCAACAAGCCGACAAATTACAACGAACTGCTCACATTCCCGTGTTTCTTGATCTTCATGCCAAGATGAACTCAAAATAAGAGAGCAGCAACAGTTTGATGACGTACTCCTTCGAATTATCTTCTTACTGATCTTCGTATTGCAGGACAATTTCGTATTCGGAGTTTGGGGCAATCGGCACATTTGCTGTCTTAGAGAGAACTAAGAACCACATCTTAGTGCGTTACAGTTCAGGATTGCTTCAAGATCGTGTCCACTATCCTGACCCGCGTCACACCTTCATTTGTATGGCTCTGGGTCCTTCTCAACACAGAGAGGTTCGTCGCTCGCAGTAGATCAGTCAGAAAACGAAGCAGCAAGCTACTGCATCCGAGTTAGGGTACACGAGGAGTCTTAAACTGTCTGCCTGCTTAGAACCTCATCAATCCTTGGCCAAGGGTGAACAGGCTGGCAAAGCACTGAAGGGGATACAGCTGACGAGCTCGCGCTTAAGGCTTTCGACAGCACCAAGTTGAATTCTAAAGGAAACTACGTGCTCAATTTGCCCCGGCAGTGCTCAACTAAGAAGATGGAGTGGGGATAAAGAATGAAGACACGGAGTAAAGACCGCTCCATGAACCTCCAAAACTGCTGGGCAGAAGACAAGAAAGAAGAACTGCCACCACAGAGAGAGTGAGGGCCGACTTGATGTAGTGCGCTGAACGGTACTGGGTGGGTACCTCAACACGAAAAAGGTAAATTCATGGGGCCACTCTAGAAGTAGCTCCCCACCCCTACCACCCATAAAAAATATTTTTCTAAATTTGAGAAAGAGTTGTTAGTTTTATATAGTTGTTGAAGCCGTTGATAAATTGTTATAATTTATTATGCGGGCTCGATGTCATATCTTGTTCTGGTGAGCCATAACAGTCTCCTGTTTGTTGAACAGTGTGACGACTCACATCTAGTGTACTTCTTATGAATGATGAGACATATTCTTGACTGGAGTGTGGTTCTTCGGAGGATCGAACCCACGCAGGAGTCAACGCTCTTCATTCCGTTGCAGCCATGCCTTTCCCCCTCACCATCAAAAGTTGCCTTTTCCGCCAGAACCCTGGCATTTTCCAGTTACCGACGGACGTGGAAAGCGCGATTATTATTTAGCTCCTAGTTTTGAAAACTTCAGCGGACGAAGTCCCCTCCTTCGCTCAGAAAGAGTTGTGCAGAGTTGGCTCACTTCGATTTCTTTCACCCTCACCCTTCGAGAACCTGCTTCCTCCTGTTGCCTCCGGATCGATATTTTCTTCGAGTTCCCTACCGGCTTCTCATTTTCGAATTGGAACCGGATCATCAGTTCGATCGCTTCGTTGGTTTCTAGTTCTCAATATCGTCCACCAATTGAATTTTAGTTGTAATGACGCAAAGAGTTTGGTAACCGCTTTGAAACGTAACGCTTTTCGTCGAAAATTTTGATAATTTATTGTGCTGCTCTCGTCATTTTCCCACAAATGGGAATTTTATGGTATAATTGTCTTATTGAGAACTATCAATATAAAAAATTTGATCAAAATCGTTAGAGCCGTTTTTGAGAAAAAAAGATTTGGTGTTTTCATCACTATGATAACTATAGTTAACTTTCGGTAGATTTTGTTCCCATGGTAACCTGTAGGCTAGACATCATGTTTCAGCTAATTTGGTACGGTTGTTTTCTCTAAAAACCGCGCTAAAACCGATTTCGTCTAAAGTTTTGGTAATTTATTGTGCTGCTCTCGTTATTTTCCCATAAATGGGAATTTCATGGTATAGTTGCCATATTTGGAGCTACCAAAATAAAAAATTTAATCAAAATCGTTAGAGCCGTTTTTGAGAAAAAAAATATTTAGTGTTTTGATCACTATGATAACTATAGCTAACTATAACTTTCGGTGGATTTTGTTCAAACCCTTATTTTGGCGTCCCATGGTAAATTGTGGGCGAGATATCAAGCTTGAGTGGATTTGGTACGGTGGTTTTCTCTAAAAATCGTTCACAGACACACAGACCATTTTCCCAAATAGTGTTTTTCGGACTCGGGGGGGTCTGAAACGTAAAGATCTAAAGAGAACTCAACTTTTTTTTTTTCAGCCGATTACATAACTTTCCTTTCTACTTCGTAGAGCCAAGGAAAGTAAAAAACAGAATAAACGATAAATTATCTATATTTCCACAGAAATAATGAGCACAATTGTTAAATCGATTTCGACGGTTAAGTCATCATCCGTAACAAACATGAACTAATGATGAACTAACCGTCGAAATCGATTTAACATTGTGCTCATTATTTCTGAGGAAATATAGACAATTTATCGTTTATTACTTTCCGCTACCCGAAGGGAAGGAAAGTATAGTAATCGGCCCAAAAAAAAAAGTTGGGTTTTCTTCAGATCTTTACGTTTCAGACCCTACTGAGTCTAAAAAACCTAATTTCGGAGAGAGGTCCGTGTGTATGTCTGTGTGTATGTCTGTGTGTATGTCTGTGTGTGTGTGTGTCTGTAGTTCGATTTGCGGGCGAACGGCTGATCCGATTGAGTTGGTCCTTTTTTGTTTTGTTCGTTATTTTTGTAGACACCAAAATAAGGTTATGGACGATTTCGGCTGATGGGAAGGGGGTGGGGGACGAAAATGTACCAAAAACTAGGGTTTTTCGCATTTTCTCGAAAACGGCTCTAACGATTTTGATTAAACTTTCAAATTATCTTGTCCTAATCAATACCTAACTTTTCTTCTCCATACATATCTCCATGAAAATACGGTGAACGGAGGTATGGGCCCTGAAAGCAAAAATAGGTTTTTACGCTTTTTGGCAAAAACGGCTTCAGCGATTTCCACCAAACTCACAGGATGTTTTCAAATAGTTGATACCTACATATTCTTTCTCAATAAATGTTCCTGTGACGGTCCATTGAACAGAGATAAAAATCAAAATGTGTCGAAAATAACGTTTTTTCTAACATTTCCGTAAATTCCAGGGTAACTTCTTTACCAGATGTGATAAATTCTAATGGAGTGTCTTTTAGTCACCCATACCAACATTTCGTTCTCTATAATTATTTCTGTATATATATGTTGAACGGAGATATAAGCCAAGTTAACACAAAAAAGGAGATTTGTCGAATATTATTTTATCGGTATTCCAATTTTCTCAAAAACGGCTCTAACGATTTCGATCAAACATTCGGAGTACTCTCAACTAACTAGTCCCTACATTTTGTTCTCCATAAATGTTCCTGTAAAAATGCGTTGAACGAAGATATAGCGCCCGCCTATGAAGGTGGTGTTCGAACTTAAAGGGGTGGCGGAAAGTTGTGTGTTGCTACGCACCAGATATTTCTGTTTTTTAATGAAATGGGTTTCCACAATGGCCTCGCGAATGATTTAGTTCATATTGAAGCCAGGGCCTTAAGTGCCGCCTGATCTATATTCTTTTCTGCTCCAGGCTCCTACGCATGAGGTGCTGCAGGTACACTGTCATAGCCAAAAGATCTGCTTGCAAAACTGTCGCCAGCGCACCCAATGGTATCGCCGTCCAGATCCCTGGCCCATTAACGCCTGCACCTGCTAGGCCACTCCTCATTGATCTGTCAGTAAAATATACCATGGCCCCAGCCTCAAGGGAGGGACTACCCCAGCTAGATAGATTAGCTCGAAGTTAAACTTCGTCTGTATCGAGTCCCTGACATGCAAAGCATGCCCCTCCACACGCACTTCATCCAATATCAGGGACTGGTTGGGAAGAGCGTAACGCGTTTGGGCGAATGGCCCGAGGTAGTGGTGTGGTATTTATCGTGTGGTTTTTAACCTTTTCAAAATTTCAATGGTTACTCAACATAAATCGTAACACGAGTAGGTGAAATCCAATACATTCAGAACCGTTGAGCGCCAGAGTATTTGACAGATGGCTGAAAGGGGTCATAGCAGCAGGGTTTCGGTTGCTCTGACACTATTTCCCATTGACCTTGGGTAGACATCTCTCCTCCTGCCAATTCCCAACATGCACTGAGCACTCTAGATCTTGAAAAAAGCTAGTTATCACTTGTAGTATACAGACGGGCACAGTATTCGAGGAGTTAATGATCCGTACGCTGGGACTGGACTCCTCACTTGTTTTGGTTGACTATGAGGTGGCTCACTCGCGCAACTAGACAACAACTAACACTTTTAAAATAAACGATCTTGTAACTGAGGAGGACGTCACTATAGTACACTCCTCACGTAACTCTCAAGGATTTACGAACATTCCAAACTCGCTCGGTAACGTAGACGAACGCGCTCGCTGTTGAACTTTAGGAGACACTGAAACGAAATATTTTCAGATTCGAGGGGGCCTCTGTATTTTAAATTCGCTCGATTCCGTGTGAGGCCCCACTGTTTTTCCGAGTTTCGTATTAGGAGCGGCAGAAAATGGCGATGAAACGGCTGATCTACCAGGAACCTTTTCGATAATGAATTATTCAACGACATTTGAATAGGTTTTTGGTGGTTTACGAATTATAAGGCGACGGAGATCTCATCTCTGCGGGAGCGTGAAGTACTAACAACAAAGTTACCTAATGAATTGGCAAAAATAACTCCCCGGACATTTCTCTGACATCCGTTTCACCTGCTCCATCGGTTATAATATTCACTGTTGAGGTTATCGACCTCTTGGAGAGTCGACTTGGAGCGTAATGGCCTACTTGAACAACCGTTTACCACTTGAATCCTAAACGCCCAGCTCGGCCTGTCAAAAATTAGTTTTCGTGTCATGCGCTTTTTTTTTTTTTTTAATGCGGTACGTCCCCGAAGACTCCCCTCGTTCTCAATCACGTCATTAGCAACAAAGCGTGGATGCGTTAAAAAAGCAATAGCAGGGAGTAAATGAGAGTTTCAAATCCGAAATTACATTACAGGCTCGCAGGACATTTTACAGGCGAATTTTCACGGGCAACTTCAGCGTAATCTTTCCTGCTCTTCCCCTAGGCAATGGAGGACGGAAGGACAGGAACTTCTAAATTGCAACCGACAATAGCCAATCTTCATTCGTCGAATAAAATAAGAGTGAGGAATTCTTTCCACTACCATCCCAAAATAGTCGGCCTGGCTTTTTTCGTTTTTCTTTGTCAGGGAGATACTAAAATCAGCACTGTCGAAACTCAGCTCAAGGAAGAGAAGTGGCGAGGAAGGAAGAAAGATAAGGAGAACGTGGCGAGGCGAAAGATAAAGATTGAAGAGCGACCCTTCGACAAAGAATTAAAGAAGCAAAAATTCGCTAGTGTCACATCGTTAATAAAATAACGACTAATATTGCCGCTACCACTACCTAACTAATGGTACACCCCTCCCCCTCTCACAAACACGAAAGTTCGTTTCTCTTTACCTATCAACAGTCTCCAGACAAGTGGCGTATGACGTCTTTTTGTGCACGGGACATGGAATCGAATTCATTTTTAGGCGTTCTACGAGAAGATGAGCACCCACAACGAATTTGGTTCGAAAAAAACGACAACCAATTTGATAACGCTCCAATTATCTTTTACTAATCAGTAACGAAGTTTCGCTTCTCCATAAATATCAGTATAAAATCAGTGAACGACGATTTGACGTTCGTTACATCTCATTTTTCGATCTTTCGTTGCTTGTATCTCAGTTCAACGGGTAGCCAAAGGAATGGAGAAGAAAATGTGAGTATGAATTTCTAAAAGACAAAACTATCAAAATTAATTGAGATTCAGTGACGTGTTTACTGTGGAAACTCTGAAAACGTAAAACAGAATTTTGGCCATTTTGGTTGGTATCTCTGTTCGAAGGACGGGTTGAGGAACATTTATGGAAAACAACATATAGATATTGACTATTTGAAGACATCCTGTGAGTTAAACGAAAATCCTCCGACCCGTTTTTCCAGAAGGTTATAAAAAACCTGTTTTAGCTTGTAGGCCGAATCCCCATCGAGATAATTATGAAGAACGAAGGTTAGGTTGAAGCCCTTTTCAAGAAAAACGCAAAAAATCATCGTTTTCGGGCGTCTCGTGGTGATCTGCTGGCTAAATATCACATTCGATTCAGCTCTTCTCGCCCAATCACGTCTCAAACGTTGTTTTGCGGACTCAATAGCCCTTGAAACGTATGGATCCGAAAAAACTCGAAAACGTTGTTTAGGCCGATAACATTTCTTCTTAGGCTTAGTAAAAAAAAAATAACTTGTATAAAGTCGCGCTTAATTGTAATTTTCTGTCTTCGATTTTGAATTACTACAAAAACACGATATTTCTGTGTAACTCGGTTCCGACAAGCGCTTTATGCCACAGGGTTTCCATCGCACTAAACGGATTGAGGATGTTGCTTCACATATCTGTCAGATTTCTCTCACGGAACGAATCGGATGAGGATTCTGGAATTCCAACGATATTCAAGATGAAATGATGGAAAGAGCGTCTTCTTCGATTCGTGTGAGGGCCATAGATAAACTAAGCGCTCCTGACCGCTCTGGTGGGTTCTGAGGAGCCTTGACATGCCAGTTGAACAGACGCCAGCTCACGAGACTTTTTTTGTCAGCCCACTGGCGTCAATATTCATTCAGCCGTTTCCTCGTAGCTCCCGCTTATGATTTATTGACGCCACAGAACTAAAACTCTCCAGTGGGACGCTCCCCTCCATTCGACTATTCCAGATTTTGGCTCTTGCTTTAAGCCTCCGAATTTTTGACGCATTTGAATAAATGGTGAACGAGAAGAACTTCAATGAGGCGATCATCTCATCGACCGACGGACCTGGAGGTTAAAAATACAGGGGACCCCCAACTGACGAAGTGAAAGTTATTTTGTCCTTAATAAAAGAAGACAGGTAGAAGGCGAGGGGTAACAAGGACGTAGTTATGCCCGCCGATCTGCCCTTAAGTGGTTTCTTAACCCGAGGGGATTTCCCTGGAACGTTCGACTGGAAACCGCCACTGTCCCATTCTCACTGATTCAATAATCTGATTAAACCCTCCAACTCGTTTTAAATTGAAGCAAAAACGTTGCTCGTGTTTAATCACGACGTCCTCGTTTTGAGACCACTTACTCGGGCCGTCCACGTGGTGCGAACATGTGGTACGAAGCATCCCACGACAAGCGTGCTTGACACTGGCAGAACATGATGTTATTGGGGGGGGGGGGGGGGGGGGGGTCCAGATGTGTAAAAACTGCCTCTTGAGATCTTCAAGATCATTGCTCCCATTAAGAAGCTAGGCTGGGGTTGACCGAAAAATGTTTCATGCGTCAAAGCATCTCCTAAATGTGTGGTGCGTAGTAACGCACAGCTTTCGGCGATATGCTGTATATACAGGAGTCGAAGATGACTCGGATATTGTATGCTTCACGAACGGCTCTAAAGAACACACGGATTGGAAATGTACATTCCCGTTCTCCGATGGCAAGAATCTCTCCAGCTAGGCACAAATACATCAGTGTCCCAAAGCGAACTCCTCACAGTGAACCTATGCATTAATGGACTCGTCTTGGAAAATACTAGGAACACTACCGAAGCTATCTGCACTGATAATCAATCCATTATAAAACCACTAGACACCCTGACAATCAAAAGTCTGCTCATAGGGGAAAGTGAAGATAATGCTAGGCAGTTTGAACGAGCGAATTGAATTATGCTAAAGTGGATAGCACCTCGACCTGGGCATGAGGGCTATGCAGGAAATTAAAAAAACGGATGACCTAACCAAATCAGAGTCCATGGAACACTTCTGCGGGCCAGAACCGTTCTAGTCCGTAATAACGCAGCGGACAAAATTTGGTCGTTCGCCAGTCTTCTGATAAACATAAGTTGCCCGTGTGTTACCGCGCAGAGGTGACCACCTGAGGAATCCTGTACCGTCTGGGAAGAGTTCTTAACCTGGTTTCCTACCTGATCTAACTATTTACTTGGGTGGCAAGTTTCAAAGGGACAGATCAAATTTTTTTTTTTTTTTTATCGTTCGCCGGTTGGTGGCAAAAGTGCCATCTCCCTCCGTGCAGCCCAATACATAGGTATAACTTTCTTTCTTCCATCTTGGGGAATCGTCATTTATTGGTCGTAATTGTGTAAGCTTATGGCACGCTTCTAAGTGCCCAGCGTCCATTTCCACCTGCATATCACAAAGGGGACACACAGGCGAGTCAGCAACTCCAATACGGTGTAAATGGCTCTGGAGAAAGTCGTGGCCTGTAGCCATGCAAAAATTCGCAACGAAATCCTTTCGTGGTAATCCTGGTGGTATTGGCTCTTTCACGAGTTGAGCCCACTTTTTCCCAGCTGCTTGGTCCCGTGTCCTCTGTAGCCACTTATCCTTAACTTTATGACGCGCATCATTCATGGCTTGGCTTAGGGTAACGGGTTCCGATAAGGAAGCAGGTTGGTTGCTGCCCTGCTTTGCCAATCTGTCTGCTCTCTCGTTGCCAGGGACCCCACAATCTGAAGGGATCCATTGAAGGGTTAACTCCCAACCAGCAGCGATAAGCGCCCCAATAGCTCTCCTTGTGGTGCGCATGAAAGCGTCCGGTGCTGGGTCGCTTGAGCAGAGGGCTATTATTGCGGCCTGGGAGTCCACGAAAATCACTGCTCTTCTTTCTGCTGTTTCGAGGGTTGCCAGGCACCCCACCGCCTCATGAATAGCTCTCAATTCAGCATCATAATTAGACGCTAGCCTGCCCAATGCTAATGAACCCTCGAAGTGGCCTGGAGAGCAGTATCCTGCGCCAGACTTTCCTGCTGCCCTGTCAGATGAACCGTCCGTGTAGATATGTATCCAAAACTCGGCGGGATAGAGTTCCCTAACTGTTTTGAGAGAGTGAGCAAGCAGCTCTGGAACGGTTAAATTTCCCTTATTAGCAGGCAGTCCTATTGACAAGTTGTACTTTGGAGCAGGCAACTGGAGGTCAGCCAATGTGTTGCCAGAGAGAGGCTCGGGATTCGGCCAGTTGAGAGCGTACTTTCCGCGGATAGCCGCTGCCAAGGTAAGCAAAGTGGGCTGGGTTTTAGGGCGCGTGCTTGCTTGGCGGTACTCAGTTCAGTGTTTAACAGGGAGGCGGCTGATCTTTTCAGTAAGTTCGAGAGTATTTAGGTCCCTTTGAAGGTCCAAAGACTCGATCCCAGTTTGTGCTTCCATTGCCGATATGGGGGTTGACTTGGCTGCTCCTGTTATACACCGAAGGGCCTTGTTTTGGAACTTATCAAGCACCTTACATGTTGCAGCTGACGCTGTTGATAGCAACTTGGATCCATATTCAATGGCCGGTCGGATATAGGTTTTGTAGGTGGTGGTGAGGACCGCCTGGTCAGCTCCCCATGTGACTCCAGCCAAACGTTTCAGAAGTCTGAGCCTAGCCTCACCACCAGCCGACAGCCTTTCAGCATGCTTTCGCCATGTGAGTTTCTTGTCAAAAACTACTCCCAAGTAGCGTACAGCACCAACCTCACTAAGAGGAGCACCTTTATAGCTTATTGAGACTTCATGGTGGGCAGTCGACATGGTGAATAATTGGCAGACAGTTTTCTCCCTATTCACCGTCATTTGATTTCCATGGCACCAGCTCGAGAGCTCATCCATTGCAGTCTGGAGGGCCCAGGAAATCGCTGGAACAGAGCTGCTTGTAGCATAGATGGCAACATCATCTGCAAATAAGAGGCAGTTGACCAAATATGACCACGTTTCATAGCCATCGCCTTCTTCACAAACTCGGGGTAACGGTCATAGGCTTGCTTTGTAGCAGTCAATGCTGCTAGGTTCATCTGCCATCCCAACAACCGTTGCTCACTGTTGTAGACGCGACAGTGGAGCAGCGCGGGGTTTATTTTTTCCTCCACACTGGAAGCGCAAGACTTGCATGATGGAGAGACATTGAAGTCGCCATGTCCAGTATGGAACTGGCTAGTCCATCAACTCCACTCATACGTGTCACTAATGTTAACGTACCTGTTAGTTGAGTCCGTCTCCTCTGGCAGGTGAGTTAGTGTGGGCAAGCGCTTTCGATGTAAAGACATTATCGTCTGGCCTCTAAGTCAGTGCTGGAGTCAATCAGTTGATCGTGGTCTTTATATACGAAGAGAAAGGTAAACAGAATGATGGAGCGTCAGGGAAGGGCGGGGGGAGGAGGTCATGTACCTCAGGAGGAACCCCCTAGAGGTGAATGGAACGTCTTGAATGATCTGTCAATTGTGGAATCTACGTCTTTTTTTTGTATAGGGTGGTCAGTAAATCCCTGTGTCATCCCTTCAGTGTCACATCCCTTTGCCAAGGATTCCCATCTCGCTTGCCATTTCTCTAACACTCATTCGTCGATGGTGGCAAGTTTCTATTCTGTGGTGAGTTCTGCACAGAGTTCAGATTAAAGTGAAGGAAGCTCCCGTTTCACTCTCCACTTGTCAACCATGCACTGAATGGCCAAGTCAACCGGTAATTGACCAGTGATCACCGGGAGTTTTTATAGACTGTGGTGATCCACAGGAGGGCAGCTCTCTGGGATTGGGTCAGTACTCTCTTTTGATGACTGTTAGTTGCGACCCGAGACAATGGGGCAGTAGCCAATCATGCCTAGATAGATGGCCTTGTACGTGAGGATAGTGTTATGGTAACACACACCTTAGTGGCCTTATCAATTGCAATGATAGTGCCTTTAAGCGGTTTGCCCGGTTCTTTCCGCCCTTGTTTGTTTGGACGACGAGTAGGTTGCTCATCGTCCGAAGAGGGAAGGGTCGAGCTTGGCGAGCCCGAGGAAGAGGCGCAGGTGGCGTTTTTATTACCTGCTGATGTTTTAACTGACTTTGTCACGTTATTTTTACTATGGGGGGGGGGAGATTAACGAAGCAGACTGGTGAAGTGTACCCTTGTGAGTTCATTCGTTGTGTGTGTTAGTGGAATGAGCGAGAGGTGCTCAAAGCAGTGTCCTGGATGCTCCCCCTCAGGCATATTGATTCTAGCCCCTTTCGCTGGTCTGTTGAGGGTCAAAGGGAGGCCCCCACATGCGCCGCAGCTGCCAGTTCGGCCACCCACTGAGACTAAGACGCATGAGGGATTTTTCAGCTGCTGCTCAGAGTCAGCCCTCGGCCACTGGTGATGTGGTGAGTGGGACACACGCTATCAGCCGCCCCAGGAACGCTCAAACCTGGTTTTTCCCCCTCCTCATTCCGAAGGCCGCACCTATATAGGGGATCGCTCATAAGTGTTAGTGAGCTACTTCCAGGACTTTCTTTCGCTCATTATGAGTGTTTTAAGTCAATGTGTTCTGCCACGTGAGCCGTTGCAGTGTATTTTGTATCTGGAATATGTTGTGTATGTCAGTGTCGTGAGCACTAGCTGCATGGCTTGTGACAACTTCTTGTGGATGGCATGCACACAAATATGCACAAGTAACCCTTGGACAGTTGTGGTCTTCATCCAAAAAGGCCCACAGAAGTCCAAGCCAGTTTTCAAAAAATGCGCGAGCTAACTGCACTCAAACGGACGGTAAATCAGTCATTTTTGGAACACATACCTTTGACTTGAGTCGGTAACACCTTTTGCATTGGTAGACTCGTTTCTGAGCTGAGGGGATCCAGAATTCCATTTGAACGACTGCGTGCAGAAGAGATGGCCCTGGATGAAGGTACATTCTATGAAAGTGATCAACGATGCGGATCGAGATATGACTGTTATGAGGGAGCAGCATTGGATGTTTGTGATTATATGGCAGGTTGGCCATCATACAACCTGCCGCCCGCCCTGACAATACCCTCTGCGTCAAAGAATGGGTTCAATTTTACGAAGTTCTTCATTACCTTCATTTGACTGTTCGTGGAAAAGTCATTATTGAAGAAATAATGAGCCTGGACGGACTCAACACACAAAAGCTGAGCGTAACGAATTTCAGGAAGAGATAAAATTCCAGTTTTTCTTTGTAAATTCATCACAAAGCGCAGGACATGAGCTAGAGTTCTTAAAAGGCGGTTGTAGGATGAAAACTTGGAGATGAAATCGATGACGAACTTTGATTGAAGAGCTACAAACGAATCCTCCTCAGATAAGAGAGCGATCTTTTCTCTTTTAATTTCTGAAGTGTAGGGTTGAATTGAGGGATCCTGAAAATTCCGAGTGTGTTCAGGCTGAGTAAGCTCATCTACAAAGGAACCACTTGAGCCAATATCTGCCGGATTGTCGCCTCATGAGACGTGACTCCAATGTTCAGCTGAAGTTGAAAGTAGAATCTGGGTTACTCTGTTGCATACAAACGTCTTCAACTTGTAGGTCGGATTGCGTATCCAGCCTAGCGCCAGAGTTGAATCGGAGAAAAAACGAGGATCAATGAGATTGGCTGACTGAATTAGATCCAAAAACCCAGAGATAGATTGATACAGTCGAGCTAGGAGAAGACAACCACACAACTCGAGTCGAGGTATCGTTAGTGATTTTAAGGGTGCCAATTTCGTTTTTGCTGTTAGTAGACATGACTTTATTTCTTCCGGAGAGATAACACGCAGATGGAGCACTGCACAATACGCTGTTTCGGAGGCGTCAGCAAAGCCTACGATTTGATAGACTGACGATGAGCCTTGAGTATGTACAAATCTAGGAATATTGAGATTTGAGGTGGTAGGAAGCAGTTTTAACATAGACTCCCAACGCGAACTAAGGTCAACTGTTGAACTGTTTCTATCTGCGGTCCGTGAAATGTAAAGATTTAAAAGAATAAAACTCAATATGTTTTTTTCACCCGATTGCATAACTTCCCAACTTACAACGTTGGGCCGAGGAAAGTAAAAACTCCAGAGCTACTATTTTTGCGATGAAAATGGCGTAGATTATCGTACACTCAACTGCATCCTAGTGGAGCTCTGCGTTGCAATGGGGAACATTTGCGATGCAAAATGATAAAGTGGAGGTGAATGTTGGTCGGGCCTCAATTACAGGATCATCTCGATTTGAAGCTAATTGACGGCTCGGGGTAGAAGCGAACGTTAAGTACAACCCATTGACCTGGTAATTTGAGCTCAATTGATCTTAAGAGGGCGAGTGGATCAAGCCTCTTAGGCTCAGGTCCTGTTATGAATAGCGCAACATTCAGGATCATTACTCACACATATAATCGTGGTAAGTATTTTGCTTCTCACTGCTTTTGTAATCATCTTCAAAAAATCACAGATTCGTGGTCCCGGCGACAACCGGAAATTTAATTTTTACCAGAAATGGTGACACGAGTGATGAAACAACTCTTAATGATATAATTGAGATACTTGAATGCAAATACAGTTTTAGCAGAAAAAAAGATGAATTTCTTAGTTAAGGGTGAATCAATTATAAACTGAATAATGTGTGATTTCAGATATGCTTCTTCACGTTTGACATCATCAGTTAGTATTGTGCAAAGATCCACTGGATGATTGAGAAAATAATAAACTTTGAAGCCGTAACACCTCCCCGCCGATAACAATACTCACAAGCTGTACACAAGAGATCTTAAACCAGCAGTAGCAGTCGCAGCAAATTTTGCTGATACACCGGTCATCTTGGCGGAAAGTAACTTTGTTGAGGAAGACTCAGTGAAACTGAAGAGCCCAGTCAATTGTGATTCATAAATGGAGTATCAAACTGAATGATACTGAAATCAGCGCGCGTACACTTCGTGTATGAGAACGTAAACCCAATTTCCCTCATAAGGGAATTATATTAGAGGAAAATCATGGAGGTTGCGGTTTTGTTAATCAAGCAAGCTCGCTCAACTTCCAACGCTCCTGTGGTACGGCAGGTTTTCATTTAGGTTGCATTTAGTTTTTGTGCTTATGTACCACCTATCGGGGATGTGTCGCTGAGGAATCCGTACCATTTGTGAAGTTCTCAATTTGGTTCCCACCTGGTCGAAGTATTTACTTGGGTGACAAGTTTCAAAGGGATCGAGCAACGGTAGCCAGGTTTTTTTGTCACAACCTTTTTAGCAAACTGAGGGAAGCGGTAATAAGCTCGCTTATTAGCAGTCAAAGGTGGAAAGTTGGGCTGTTCTTCCAACTGCCCTCGCTCACTAATGTAGGAAGTATATCGGAGCTGTGGTCACTTTACTCCTCCGCACTGAAGGCACAAGACGTGCATGATGTTGAGTCTTTGAGAGAAAAGACGTAGAGCTGTGCACCAAAATCGCAGTGTAAAATTCAGTGTAGCCCTCAAAACGCTGAAACCTGAAGAAACTGTCTGTTTTTACACGGTTTACAATACTTTCCTTGCCATTTGAGAAGCGTAAGGTACAAATATTTGGTGCGACGCATCATACAACTTTCCTTAGCCCCTCATACATTCAGCGATTTTCGTGGCTTTAGCTACTAATCCGATTTATTTTGCACCCATTTCATTTGAACTTGGCAAAAGATAACTTGAAGTTTTACGTATAATGTGTTGGCGCTTAAATGTAGCGCAATACCAAGATAAATATCAGGATATCAGTACACAGGAGGTTCACGAGACTGCCAACAAAATTTTTTTTTAGAAGGATGATATCGGGTAAATAAGGTAGTAAGTGAAACGGCGGTGATTGAAATTCCGGAATTTCTAGGATTGCTCCTAATTTTTATGAATGTTATTAAACATGCGCTCACCATGTCTTCGAAATTCTTGATAATTTATTGCGCTGCTCTTGATTTTCTCAAGCTAATGACAATGTTCAATCAAAATCGTTGTAGCCGTTTATGAGAAAATATCTGATGCGTTGCAACACACAACTTTCCTTGGCTCTACAACAATTGACTTTGTACATGGCTAATTCTATTTAATCAATTCATTTATCACTCAGGTAATTTGAACTTTGTCAAACAACGCTTTATGGCAGCAGGAAGCGGTAGTGCTTACAGTTCCGGAATTTATTGTGCTGCTCGTACTCATTGCAGGACCATTATTGAGAAACTGGTACACAGATAATTAATGACGCTGTAAACACGATTTTTTTTAAAAAAAGGATAGTAATCACTTTTGCAGAGTTATTGGAAAATAACTGTTAGAACTGGTAGTAAGCGAAACGGCAGTAGTCGAAATTCAGGAATTTCTGGAGTGAGCCCCATGTATCTCATGAGCGTTTTTAAACACTCAACCTTTAGGTATTGGATTGGACTACAATACTAATCTATTTTAACATTCTACAAAAATTCCATCGGAGTTTATAAGAAAAAAACTGCGCGAAAAACGCTTTTGGTCGAAAATTTTGATAATTTATTGTGCTGCTCTCATCATTTTCCCACGAATGGGAATTTTATGGAATAATCGCCTTATTGAGACCTATCAATATAGAAAATTTAATCAAAATCGTTAGAGCCGTTTTTGAGAAAAAAAATTTGGTGTTTTGATCACTATGATAACTATAGTTAGCTTTCGGTGGATTTTGCCCATACCCTTATTTTTGCGTCCCATGGTAACCTGTAGGCTAGACATCAAGTTTCAGCTGATTTGGTGCGGTTGTTTCCTCTAAAAACCACGTTAAAATGGATTTCGTCGAAAGTTTTGGTAATTTACTGTGCTGCTCTCGTCATTTTCCCACGAATGAAAATTTTATGATATAGTTGCCATGTTGGGAGCTATCAATATAAAACATCTAATCAAAATCGTTAGAGCCGTTTTTGATTTAAAAAATATTTGGTGTTTTGATCACTATGATAACTATAGTTAACTTTCGGTGGATTTTGTTCAAACCCTTATTTTGGCGTCCCATGGTAACCTGCGGGCGAAATATCAAGTTTGAGTGGATTTGGTACCATGGTTTTCACTAAAAATCGTTCACAGACACACATACACACACAGACCATTTCCCCAAATAGTGTTTTTCGGACTCAGGGGGATTTGAAACGTAAAGATCTCAAGAGGATTCAAAATTCTTTTTTCAGCCGATTACATAACTTTCCGTTCTACTTTGTAGAGCCAAGGAAAGTAAAAATTAGGTGTTTTGATCGATATAATTGAGCTAATTTTTCTCATACGCTTATTTTGGCGGACAATTGTGACCTATTGGTTAAATATACAATTTGAGCAGATTTGACTCAGTAGTTTTCTGTCAATCACGTTCACACACGCACACCGCTTTCCCAACTTTGAACTCAAAAACCCTTGAAACTTGATGATCAAAAGAGAACTTTTTTTTTTCGGTCGATAATATAACTTGTCTTTTGATATAGGTCTATAAAGTAAATATCTGGTGCGTAGCAACACACAACTTTCCGCCACCCCTTTAAGTTCGGACACCACCTACATAGGCGGGCGCTATATCTTCGTTCAACGCATTTTTACAGGAACATTTATGGAGAACAAAATGTAGGGACTAGTTAGCTGAGAGTACTTCGTTAGTTTGATCGAAATCGTTAGAGCCGTTTTTGAGACAATTGGAATACCGATAAATTAATATTCGACAAATCTCCTTTTCTGAGTTAATTTGGCTTATATCTCCGTTCAACATATATATATACAGAAATAATTATGGAGAACGAAATGTTGGTATGGGTGACTAAAAGACACTTCATTAGGATTTATCACATCTGGTGAAAAAGTTACCCTGGAATTTACGGAAATGTTCAAAAAAACGTTATTTTCGACACATTTTGATTTTTATCTCTGTTCAATGGACCGTCACAGGACCATTTATTGAAAAGAATATGTAGGTATTAATTATTTGAAAACATCCTGTGAGTTTGGTGAAAATCGCTGAAGCCGTTTTGCCAAAAAGCGTAAAAAACCTATTTTTGCTTCATGGGCCTATATCTCCGTTCACCGTATTTTCATGGAGATATGTATGGAGAAGAAAAGTTAGGTATTCATTAGTAGAAGATAATTTGAAAGTTTAATCAAAATCGTTAGAGCCGTTTTCGAGAAAAATGCGAAAACCCTAGTTTTTGGTACATTTTTGTCCCCCACCCCCCCCCCCTTCCCATCAACCGAAATCGTCCATAACCTTATTTTGGTGTCTAAAAAAAATAACGAACAAAACAAAAAAAGAACCAGCTCAATCGGATCAGCCGTTCTCCCGCAAATCGAACTACAGACACACACACATACACACATACACACACACACGGACCACGCGCCGAAATTAGGTTTTTTAGACTCAGTAGGCCTCAAAACGTAAAGATCTGAAGAAAACCCAATTTTTTTTTTTTTTGACCCGATTACTATACTTTCCTTCCCTTCGGGTAGCGGAAAGTAAAAAGTGGTTATTTGTAGTTTTTATAAAGTCAGATCCAACTGACAGAGCGTCTTCAACTATATTATTGTCCATAAACGTTCCTGACAGGCTGCTGAACAAAAATAATAACCAAAATGTGCTACCAATTACTTTTTTTAAACTTTTTCGAGATTTACACATCAGTCACACGGCTGAATTTGTTTGAGCTATCGTAGTGTTGTAGTAACCACATCCCCCCCCCCCCCTGATGTATATGCTGTGTATGTAGAGGTGGCGGCACATCGTGTGATGCTTCGCACCTGATATTTTTTTATTTGTGACAGAAACATGTGATGTTTCGTATGAAAACGGGATCGTGCAGCTTTAAAGGCTCATCAATCCACTCAATCATCCGTTTCACGACGTCTCAATTTTCGTTTGAATTCGAGTTCTGCGTTTTTTCGTGAACTAATTTTATGAAATTTATAATGTCGTCATCAAGCTCAGAGTTGAACGTGCGTATCAGAATGAGGAAGCGATAAAACGAGATAAGACGAGGAACATACTCCAGATACCACTTTCGAGAACTCGTCCACTTTAATTACAAGAAAAAAAAGTAAAAATACACGAGCGCTAATGGAGTGAAGGACCATCCTGAGTGTCGTTTCTTCCCCGGCCCTCACTTGATAACCGAATGGCCCATTCGATTGAAGTGCTCAACGTTAATGGTTTTCATTTCTCGACGTATTAACGTGTTTCCCTCGTTTTCGATGTTGTCTTCGAAGGCGAGCACCGATGGATCTCTCCGACTATTCCAAAAATTGATACGGAGGTTAACCCAGAGAAAGTACGAGACCGGACTTCCGAAGGAGGGATCAAGAGGTGAACTCAGGCCACACACATGATGACTCACGCAAGTTTCGCTTCATAAATCGTACAGATCAAGACGTACTCTGAAGGATTGAACAGTCACGTAATAAACATCTGGCCGTTTTCTCACTCTTCAGAAGATAGAACTGGAGTAGTAGCTCCGGGACCCACGGTGGGCAGGGAGATAACCGAAGAAATCGGATAACATGATTGAATAAGTCGGTGAGCCACTAATCAGAGGATTTACTTCATCCTCAAAACCAGAGGCTCGTGGCAAAAGGCCTTGTCCGTATCAACGGATAGCTCCAGGCACGTTGTTTTCTTCGTGTTTCCAAGCTTCGATAGACATCTCAGTGAAGTTGATGGATGCACGTGTGCGCATTCGAAAGCTAAACTAGGATTGAAAGAGCACTGATGCGAAGTTAATCAATGAACGCGGTAGAAGGAGTTGTGCCGGTTTTGCGCAGCAGGGATGTAGTAATGAACTTGATTTGGTTGTCAAGGTAATTATGTTAAAGCCAACTGTTGGGCAAGTACTTCTTCCCTGGCTGGCAGTGTACTGGGGGCGAGCGCTTACGACGTGAAGACATCATACCATTCCAAGCCGGTCAACGAGTTCTGAAAATCTAGCCTTCAATACTTTATGTGTTCCCCATTCGCATGGAATATACAGCGTATATTCTATACACAGCAGTGTATGTATAGTCTATTATACATATGTATAAACAGCACTAGTCACAAGATACTGATTGGGAGACCAATAGTCAATCTTATCTCAAAACAGTAATTTGTTCTCGCCAATTTAAGCTTTAACGTGCATATACTGATTCTCCGCTACATCGGTTCCCAAGGCGCCTTCTTCCATTTTTGGTCGTGAGGAGACACGTATTAAGAAGCTTTTCTCGTATTCCCTAATAGCACGGTGCTAATAGAACAACGTAGATAATGCGAACAGGCGATCGTGAAACCTTGACGTTAGCCGATGAGTGCCAACCCCGATGGACGGTAGTCGAAATTCAGTCAATAACCAATTTTCCTGTTACAATTTCAAGAGTATTCTCGTCGAATATTCGGTAAATGCAGCGGTGGAAACTGCTGCGCTGCGCGATGCCGAGCGTCGCTCGCGAGCGCATCGAACCCCGGCCTGGCGCGCCTCCGACAAGTAGGTCATCTGCCACACCTCCATGCGAAGGCTGGGTCTCAGAATATTCGAGGCTGGAAAAGAAGGAGCGTCGAGTTTCTAGAGAACAGATAAATGGTTCACTGAGGCGCTCGTCAAAAATTATCGTGAGCCGCGTCGATTAGTCGGCGCTTCAAACAAAAAATATCTGGTGCGTTGCAACACACAACTTTCCTTGGCTCTACAACAATTCACTTTGTACATGGCTGATTCTATTTAATCAATTCATTTATCACTCAGGTAATTTGAACTTTGTCAAACAACGCTTTACGGTAGCACGAAGCGGTAGCACTTACAGTTCCAGATTTTATTGTGCTGCTCGTACTCATTCCAGGACCAATATTGAGCAATCGGTACACAGATAATTAATGAGGCTGTAAACACAAATTTTTTGAAGAAGAATAGTAATTACTTTTGCAGAGTTATTGGGTAAAAACGTTTAGAACTGGTAGTAAGCGAAACGGCAGTAGTCGAAATTCAGGAATTTCTGGAGTGACCCCCATGTATCTCATGAGCGTTTTTAAACACTCACCCTTTAGGTATTGGATTGGACTACAATACTTTTTTTTTTAACATTCTACTAAAATTCCAGCGGAGTTTATAAGGAAAAAACGGTTTTCGTCGAAAATTTTGATAATTTATTGTGCTGCTCTCGTCATTTTCCCACAAATGGGAATTTTATGGTATAATTGTCTTATTGAGAGCTATCAATATAAAAAATTTAATCAAAATCGTTAGAGCCGTTTTTGATTTAAAAAATATTTGGTGTTTTGATCACTATGATAACTATAGTTAACTTTCGGTGGATTTTGCCCATGTCCTTATTTTTGCGTCCCATGGTAATTTTTGAGAAAAATATATTTGGTGTTTTGATCACTATGATAACTATAGTTAACTTTCGGTGGATTTTGCCCATACCCTTATTTTGGCGTCTCATGGTAACCTGCGGGCGAAATATCAAGTTTGAGTGGATTTGGTACGATGGTTTTCTCTAAAAATCGTTCACAGGCACACATACACGCAGACCATTTTCCCAAATAGTGTTTTTCGGACTCAGGGGGGTCTGAAACGTAAAGATCTGAAGAGAACTCAAAATTTTTTTTTCAGCCGATTACATAACTTTCCTTTCTACTTTGTAGAGCCAAGGAAAGTGAAAAGAGGGAGAGACAGTTTTTATTTTTCATCAAAATACAATGTATTGTACACTCTTGCGACTAATTTGAGGGGAAAATTTATGACTTGGATTATCCAATCAATCGTAACATAGTAATTGAAGTTCATTATTTCAAACTAATACACAGCAACTTTGAGCAGTCAGTGTGTATTCGGGAATTGTCTCTGCTCAATTTAGCTCATTGCGCATGTTCATCAATTGGAACTCCCACGACACTGCCGGGATAGTTAGTTTATTGGGTTTCGTAAATAGGATGATGATGGTTCCACCCCCTTTTATAAATTGTCCCTTCAATCTTTCCTTTCCTGGTTGCATCTATAGAGATAGTAACAATAACACCAATAATAATATCCAGAAACAAAAAAATAAACTTTCATCTGATTTAACCTAACAAAAAAATGTTTATCCCAAATCCCCCCCACCGATTTCGATCCGCCACCGTCTCGCGGAAGTGTATCCTGCAAGGCTATGGCCGCACTCTCAGCATCGGGAATAAGCCCTGAGGGTCTGCTGGCATTCAGTACGTCAGTTATGGAGCAGGAATCACACAACAGTCCTTAGCTTTACGTCAATTCACTGGTGTTCATGGCTTCTTCTGTTTTATCAATTCATTAAATCACTAAGCTCATTTGAACTGGTAAAACACCACTTCACGACAGCAGATAGCGGTAGTGCTTACAATTTTGGAATTTATTGTGCTGTTCGTACTCGTGCCCCTACTGTTATTGAACAATCGCTACACCGACAATTAATGAAGCTGTAAATACTTTTTTTTTTCAAAGGATAATAATTATTTTTCCACAGTTATCGGGTAAAAACTTGTAGAAATGGTAGAGTGAAATGGCAGTGGTCGAAATTCCGAAACTTGTGGAGTAGCTCTTGTATATCGTATGAGCGTTATTGAAGACTCATCGTGTAGGTACTTGATTGGACTACCGCCCGATTCTTTCTGAAGATTCTAGTAACATTTGAGCGGAGTTTGTAAGGAAAGAACTGCGTTAAAATCGAGATTCGTCGAAATGTTTGGTAATTTATTGTGCTGCTCTTGTCATTTTTCCGCAAATGGGAACGCAGTACATAACGGAGCTGTCTATATAAAAAACGTAGTCAAAATCGTTTATGAGAAAAAAAGTTAGTGTTTTGATCACTATGATAACTATAGTTAGTTTTCAGCGGATTTTGCTCATACCCATGATAACTTGTGGGCTAGATATCAAGTTTGAGCCGATTTGGTTTAGCCATTTGCGCTCAATCTAGTTCCCTGATTTTTTTTTTCAATGCTCACCGTCATATGACAATACCGAGCAACACGCTGGTGCAGGTCGTAATACCTAGGAGAACGCCTTCTAATACAACCAGCCGAAGTATCTCCTCAGAACTTTTCTAGCTTCACACACCATGCCAGGACATGGTCAATACTGCAACCATCCACGAGCTTCCGACATTGCCATACGAAGATCCGTCCTGTGCGCTTCTTGTCTTTCCAAGTTAGCGTAAGATCCCAGCCGCCAGGTACCACCAGGACATCCAGGATCACTGCAGACTGGTCGTGGCCAACGTCGACGATGTCAGGCGTCGGTCCTTCTTCGGAGACAACACGGCAGTGCCGCTCTCCCTCCACTTCCCAGCCCTCGGATGACAATTCACTAGCAACCTGCTCGCAGACAGCGTCATGACGCTTGACACGGCCCCCATGCGTACGAGGACACACCTACCCCACATGATTCAGTTCACATACACACAGGCTATTTTCTGAAGATGACGTAAAGATCTGAAGAAAACTCAAATTTTTTTTCCAGCCGATTACATAACTTTCCTTTCTACTTCGTACAGCCAACGAGAGTAAAACCCTGAAAATTACTACACAACGGTTTATTATTCTCATCAACAGCATGACCTAGTATTACTGCTCCGAGACCCATCCCATTCGATTCAGCAACGAAAAATACTAGTAAACCATACGAAACATGACCTGACTACAATGGAACTACGGAAACTAAATATTCCCCTGCCAGTACTAACGACGAAACGTTTACTTCCCCTGTAGTTCCCGCGAGTTCTTTCAATTAGTTGACTTTGGCTCACTGTTATTACTGTAACTTCACTATGCGCAGTTTTACACGTCTGATTCTCATTCCATTCGACCCAGGATGTAAAAATACCTTGAAAACGACGCGAAACACGGCGTATTTGCGATTATACTGCGTTTAATTTTTTGAGAAAGGAGGATTGGGGGACCAAAATACACAGAAAACTAGGGGCTTTTGCATTTTAGTCGAACACGCGTATCACGATTTTGATTAAATTTACAAATTATCGTTTACTGGTACAAATTAGCACCTAAATTTTCTCCCCCGTGGAAGATCTCTGAGTAAATTCGGCGAACGAAGATATGCCAATGAAGCAAAAATAGGAGTTTTTCATTTTTTGGTGAAATTAAGTCACAGGATGTCTTCAAATAAGTCTTCTGATTTTCTTAGAAGCGGCTCTGACGATTTCGACCAAGCCAACAGGCAGTGATGGGCAGTATTTAACTACTTTCTGTAGTTTGATACATTAGTTGTTTTTTTCAACAAATTAATACTTCACTGTATTTAAAAATACTCTATACTAGAGCACAAGTTTCGTAAATATAAAAATAATGAACCCGGAACGTGAATGAGTTACCTGTCCACTGATAGATCCTGAAATGCTTCTGTTTGTAGTGATGGCATTAGCAGTTTTTTCGAGTAAATCGGTGGGGTGTTTCCTCTTGAGTCGACGTCTTGGTCTGGGCTGTGGTCGTGGGTTTGCGGCTAATTGTTGTAGTAAGGGGTTGTAATAATATTTAGGTCAGAGCGTTAGAGTGTGTTGTTTTGAAAGACTTGAATTCTATTTACTTGGGACTTACTGGCTGCTCCCCAGATTTCTACCCCGTACTACCATATAGGACGTAGGAGTTTTTTAGTTGGATAGGTAATTTAAAGGACGCTTGAAAAGAAGATGTTTGAGCTGCTTCAGAAGATTCGAAATATGTGTGTCCCATATCAATTTCCTGTCTAAATTGAGTCCAAGATACTTGACTGAGTTTACTTCTGGGATAAATACTCCGTGTGAGGAAACAATATGCTTGTAGGTGAAGCACACCAAAGAAGATTTTGTTGGATTGACTTTTAACGTCCATTTATAACACCAGTATCCACTGCTTCAGAAAAACTTGGTAATTTTGCACTGGTCGTGGTGTCAGGGGCCTTTCAGTCCACGGGCTTGCATGACATCAGGTGGATTTGGGTAATGTGAGGTATAATACGCATACAGGGAAGCACTCCACAAAAAAAAAAAACTGTGCGAAAAAATCCCATCTTACCTGTAATTTTTCGCCGGTTCTTACCTGTACACATTTTCCGGAAAGTACTAAATGAATGCCCGGGGTACCAAGTTAATCTACAGGGGGATTTACCGAAATAAGTATCACATTCATCGAATACAAATTATTCTTAGTTCGAACAATTATACTTAACAATTATAATTACACTCGAAACAAAACGAAAACGGGGATTTTTTTCTCCCAAGCGGAAAACTTAACCGTAAAAAAACCGTAAAACCTGTAAAACCGTAAATAATCCCACGGTACCTACATCGATTAGTGTTTCCCGATCAGCCCTCTTTATAAATCGTCGTACTAGTGGATGATGGTGAAGAATAATCACAAACCTTGGAAATATGATATTAAAACCCTGCAAATTATTACACAACGGTTTATTATTCGGATAATCAGCTTGACCTAGCATTAATGCTCCGAGACCCATCCTGTTCGATTCAGCATCGAAAAATATAATAATGAAACCCAAAAAAAGGCCGAAAAGAACTGAATCGTAATATTAAAATATACAACAAAAAAACGAAAGTATCTAGAAAAAACTGAATTTTAATATGACAACATGCACGCTAAATACTAATATCAAAATTTAACCAAAAATCTATGAAAACAACCAAAATGAGAATGAAACGAAACAATCTAAAAAAATTGAATCGTATTAAAACCAAAACGTCAGGGAAATTGGAACGGGGGCGCTCGAAGCGAAAGGCGAAAGGGGAGTTGAGAGGTGGCGTCGTTGGGAGGCGAGCGGGAGGCGCTCTCACTGGCCTCGAGGGCGGTTGCTTTTTTAATGAGACGGGCGGGAGGGAGGGAGTTCAAACGACGAAACGCTGTAGCTCCCGCGTTGTACTGCGTTTCGTTAATTTTTTTAACCGTTTTTTGTCCATTACAACCACGGGCTTCGTCCGATCGGATTGCCGAGATGGCGGACACAACTAGATACCAAATCGGATTTTCGGGCGAAAGAACGAATTTTTTAGACCACGTTAAAGGCACAAAACGGCCCAGACGGGGGACGGCGGACGGACATTGCAAATTTGGAATCTCCAAGTCTTGAAACGTAAAGTATCAAATTTTGAGGGGGGATTGTAAAAAATTTTTCGTGACCGAAAACATAGGGTTATTATTCAGAATGAATAATAAACCAAAATGGAGTCACCTGTTAGTGAATTGTTTAATAAGGAAAACGCTGACAAATTTCACGCATGGGTTTATAATTGCAGCTTCTGGCTCCCGATTAGACGAACAAATGTGTGCCTCTGTAATCACTACCACTACTCTTGTAGTGCGTCTCTAAACGTGTTTTTGGCGCGAAAAAAAAGTTTCTTTACGGTTGAAATAAAAAAAAAAACACCGACCAATCCGTTTACCACATTTAGGAGCGCGATGGGGAAAGGAGAAGACGAAGATCATCTAAATCACAATTCTACATTTTTTCTGTTTTGTAGTTAGCAGTTATATAATCAGAACGAATTATGGTTAGCGAGAATTAATCGTAACTACTTACTAGTTACGAAAAGTAATGACACATTTATACTGCTAACCGCACTTGTTGAGCCATTAATCATAGTAATCATAAGTTAACTACATTTTGCCCATCACCGCTTGCTCTCAACTAAATTGTACGTACATTTTGTTGTCCATAAAGTGTTTCGTAGAGAGGCTTTGAAGTTACGGAAAGCTGTGTGTTGCGAACCGCACCAGCTATTTCAATTCCAATAAAGCCCTCTAGAGAGACTGATTGAAGCTATTAGTTTCAGGGTGAAATCGTAAAAAACAAATGTGTTGGAACGAAATATAAATTGTGTAAAGTACGTGGTGCAATAACGAAGAAAATAAAAGACGAATAATTGTCGGTCGTAAACGCGACCAAGTGGCGGGATCAGCTCCATTTGAAAGTTAATTGAAGACTTGCGGAGGAGCGAACATAAAGTAACAACCCGCTCAACTGGTAATTAGGTCTACTTGACTATTATTGCTATCAATTGATCCCGAGGAGGAGGAGCTCACGATTCCCAAGTGTCCCAAGTTACGGAGGTCACCGCGGGGTCTGTCGCAGGCCCCACGACGTCAATCCACCGGCCCGGCGTTCCAACTTCCCAACTCAGCTGAACTCGGAGGAGCCGTTTAATGGTCGCCTCGATTGCCCTGATTTACTCGCTGAGCCTGTCGTCTCAGTCCTCGTCCCTCCCGCGTCTGTCCACTTGCTCGGCTCAGTTAAAAAAAAACGGGCCTTTTTCTCTTCGTTCCTCCACCGCCCGTTGAACAAATAACACTAAATTGTGTGAAGTGGAGCCCAATTGACTGCTGCGCATTAGCTCCAAGGGCGCTGGGTAAGAGAATCGCGTTATTGTTGCCTTTCCACGTTCTTCCAACAGCAAGCGACGATCTCATTCCTACAACCCAGTCGACTTTTGGTGTGCGCTACTTTCATCATTCTTCGACTCGAGTGCTCGATTGTAGCCAAGAGCACTGAGGACTAACTGGAGACCTGTGAATCGCACAGAGGAAATAACTCTTAGTAATGTATCATTTCTAGACATATGAAACCCGTGTGGAGCACTCATTTCCAACAGTGCTGGCACTTGCTAGTTTGAGAAATAGTCACCTTGACGAATGCTGTCGGTTTTAAGGAAATGATACTGTAATGGGAAAGGGATTTGAAAAGGTACACCGGTAAATCTGGGCTGTAATGAGTGGGGGGGATCAGCATCACTGGTGCGACGCATCTCACAACTTTCCTCAGCCCCACACAGGTTTTGCGATTTTTATCACTCTAGCGACTAATCCAATCAATTTTCTCCAAGTTCCGGAATTTATTGTGTTGCTGCTACTTGTATTTTTTATAAAATACAAGTTCTAGAATTTACATAGAATATCCCGTAATCATGCCCTTGCTAGGCACATGAACCCAGTATGGATCACTCAGATGAGCTCATCTCCCAATGTGTATCATGCGAATGTCCCACTGTATCATACGAGCGAGGTTTATAAGGAAATATCTGGTGCGTAGCAACACACAACATTCCGCCACCCCGTAAGTTCTAAGACCAGCTACATATGCGGGCGCTATATCTTCGTTCAATGCATTTTTACAGGAACATTTATGGAGAACAAAATGTAGGGACTAGTTAGCTGAGAGTACTCCGAAAGTTTGATCGAAATCGTTTGAGCCGTTTTTTACAAAATTGGAATACCGATAAATTAATATTCGACAAATCTCCTTTTCTGAGTTAACTTGGCTTATATCTACGTTCAACGTATATATACAGAAATAATTATGCAGAACGAAATGTCGGTATGGGTGACTAAAATTATTTATCTTTGTCCCATTATCTCCAATCAAAAAGGAGGATGGAACTTGGGCCAGAAGCAATAAAGAGAAAGCTGATCTTTTTGCAGAACATCTCTTCGAAACTTTTCAACCATTACCAAAACAAATACCAGACGAAAATATAACTCGGACGGAAAAAACTGACGAACTCAAAATAGTCCCAGTGACACTGAAAGAACTTAAGGATGAAATAAAAAGCAACATTAATGCTAAAAAAACGCCCGGCTACGACCTGATATCAGGTCGTGTTGTGAAAGAGCTTCCCGATAAAGCAGTGATAAAATTGCTTCACATTATTAATGCTACATTTAGACTGAAATACGTACCTTCCCAATGGAAATTTGCGGAAGTCATCATGATCTCCAAACCAGGGAAGTCACCAAACGAGAAGACGGGATATCGACCAATATCCCTCCTCCCCGTTATGTCAAAACTGTTCGAAAAATTGCTTCTTAAACGACTCAAACCCATAATTGAAGATAGAAACTTGATCCCAATCCATCAATTCGGATTCAGGCAAAAACACTCAACTATAGATCAAGTCCATCGAATAACTAATATAATTGAAAAGGCCCTTGAAGGTACGAAAATCTGTGCCAGCATATTTTTAGATGTGGCTCAGACCTTTGACAAGGTTTGGCATGAGGGACTGGAGTACAAACCGCACCGAGATCTCCCAAAACAGTACTACTTACTGCTAAAATCTTACCTTGAAAATAGACATTTCAGGGTGAAGCAAGATGACCAATACTCTGGCTTGAAGCCAATTAAAGCAGGGGTCCCGCAAGGGAGTGTCCTAGGGCCAGTCCTTTGTCTTCTGTATACCCGGGACTTACCTCAACAAGAAGGTACAACTGTTGCCACTTTTGCTGATGATACGGCTATCCTCTCAGTAGATGATGAAGCCGAAGCCGCAACTAGTAATCTACAGACGTCAATTACTGAGATTTCTAAGTGGACAAAGATGTGGAGAATAAAGTTAAATGAATCAAAATCAGTTCACATCAACTTTACTAACCGAAAAATTCCTGTCATGGATGTTGAGATCAATTCAAATAAAATACCCCATACCGATGCAGTCAAATACTTAGGTATGACCCTCGACTCCAAATTAAACTGGAAAAAACACATAGAAAAGAAAAAAGAGGAAATTAGAATTAAATTCAGAAAGATGTATTGGTTGATGGGAAGGAATTCTCGTCTCTCTCTCCTCAATAAACTGCTTATTTATAAGCAGATCCTTCGCCCTATATGGACCTATGGAATTCAGTTATGGGGCTGTGCCAAAAAAACAAATATTAACAAAATCCAAACCTCCCAAAATAAAATACTGAGAAGCATAGTGCATGCGCCCTGGTACATGAGAAACGATGATATTCATCGAGATTTGGGGATGGAAACAGTCCACGAAATTATCGCAAGGTACTCAAGGAGGCATGAACAACGTCTCCACAACCATGAAAACCCGGAAATGCTCTACGTCTTGGACAACGAGGATGAACTCCGACGACTCAAGCGGAAAAAACCTCTGGACTTAGTTAGTGCTGTTGAAGTACAAGTATAGCTCAGTATTGTCGATAAACTGTTATGCGAAGGGGCTTGGTTTTACTGTAAACGGGTCCTCAAGGAGTGTTTGAAAAGATATGTAATATTGCTAGATGGATTGTATTTTAATATTCAGTTGCAATAATAAATCACGAAAAAAAAAAAACGTATATATACAGAAATAATTATGGAGAACGAAATGTTGGTATGGGTGACTAAAAGACACTCCATTAGGATTTATCACATCTGGTGAAAACGTTACCCTGGAATTTACGGCAATGTTAGAAAAAACGTTATTTTTGACACATTTTGATTTTTATCTCTGTTCAATGGACCGTCACAGGAACATTTATTGAGAAGAATATGTAGGTATCAACTATTTGAAAACATCCTGCGAGTTTGGTGAAAATCGCTGAAGCCGTTTTGCCAAAAAGCGTAAAAAACCTATTTCTGCTTCAGGGGCCTATATCTCCGTTCACCGTATTTTCATGGAGATATGTATAGAGAAGAAAAGTTAGGTATTGATTAGGAGAAGATAATTTGAAAGTTTAATCAAAATTGTTAGAGTCGTTTTCGAGAAAAAGACGAAAAACCCTAGTTTTTGGTACATTTTCGTCCCCCCACCCCTTCCCAACGACCGAAATCGCCCATAACCTTATTTTGGTGTCTACAAAAAATAACAAACAAAAAACAACTCAATCGGATCAGCAGTTCTCCCGCAAATCGAACTACAGACACTCACACACACACGGACCACGCGCCGAAATTAGGTGTTTTAGTCTCAGTAGGCCTCATAACGTAAAGATCTGAAGAAAACCCAAATTTTTTTTTTTACACGATTGCTATACTTTCCTTTCCCTTTGGGGTAGCGGAAAGTAAAATTGTCCTTTTCCACAGATGTCCATGCACTCATTTTGGCGTCAATGTTTAATTGAGGGTATATTTTCTAAACGGTGCCCCGGACCCATAAGCTCGTGAAGTGTGAAGATTTGAATAAAACTCAAACGAAAATTTTCAGCCGGTTATAAATCTTCCCTTCCGACAAGGAAAAGACTGTAGGGCATCAGCTAAAGCCGAGGGAACAATGACCTAAGTCGTGGCCACTAATGGGGCCATTTCCTACCACTCAAATGATAAAGGGCTTTGACTCCTAGAATCCGGAATCCTCCGGTTCCTTTCACAAATTTGAGGATTTTCCTCTATTCCTTATTTCGTATGTCGTCCCTATCTATTATACGTCCTGCTAGTCTTTCTAGCCTGGTTCTGAACCATAGTGGGCATCCGCTCTCTCGTTCCCACTGAAGCCTTTACGTCCTGGAATCCATTTCACCGTCAGGTGCGAGTTCCTTCCCATTGTTTATGGTGTCCTCAACTAGTAGGCTCCTAACGATTGTCTGTGAATATTGTAATTGTCTTGTTATTGGTGTTTTCTTTCGTCAGTTTGTCGATGGAGTAATTAATTGCAAACAATTCACTCTGAAAGACGGTTGTGTTAGTATCTAGTGTTATAGATTCCTTCCAGTCCATTGCAGGGATAAACACCCTCATTCTGTATACCCAAGTAAAGTAAAAATAGCGTACAACCTGGGATCGTGTGCCAGACATTTCCGTTTCATCTCATGGTGATTCTGCATTAACCATTGACCCTCTTACGTCGTCATCTAGCCAGCTCCGTTTCTGACCACGGGGATATGACACTACCTGGTACCTGAAATGTGGGTTTTAATCTGCTTTCCCACCCGATCCGATTCTATTTACTTTTGTGGCAGCGTTGAAGAGAGAGCTAAACTGTGTACACATTTTTCGGCAACAACCTTCTTCGCGAAGGGCAGGTCAATCCCACCGAATTAGCTCTGGTCGTCACCGAAGTGTTTATTCCTTCGATGCTTCGTGAGGGTCTGTTTACTTGAAGTTGTTATTGTCCTATCTTCCGCCGTTCGAATCAGTCTATCGTCAGATTTTCATGCACCTGATTGCAAACCTTCGAGCAACTATACATCCTCTCATCCCAACTCCTTCGTTTCTCCACTTCTGGGCGTACAATGAAATCCTAAGGACGGACATTCCCGTATTTTCCGCTGCCGCAAAGATGGATTTTTGCGTTCTCAAATAGTTTTCGAATGTTCTGGTCAAATAACTCCAGTGGAATTCGCGGATCGTTTGCTATCCTATTATCGAGTCGAAACAAGCGAAAAATCTAGTGTATCATGCCTACGTACGTTCGGCAATATTTACCGTGTTAGCAACTAATCCAATATATTTTTTCACTCAGTTTACATAAATCAGTTAGAACGTACGAATTTTTTTGCAGCAAGAAACTGGTAGTTGCTGAACGTTCCGGAATTTATTGCGCTGCTTCTACTCACGTCTGTCTCGTCGTTTATCGCGCAACCAGCGTATTGATTATCTGTGTCAACGCGTTCAATCGTTACGAAGGGTTAGAAAATTTTGAAAAACCGCTGACTCGGGCAAAAATTACGGCAATCCCGAGTTTCCACGGAATACGAATGTTTTAGGCCGCTAGACTAAATCACTAGATCACTGGAGTCACAAAAACGGCTCTAACGATTTTGATTAAATTTTTTATATAGATAGCTCTCAATAAGATAATTATACCATAAAATTCCCATTCGTGGGAAAATGACAAGAGCAGCACAATAAATTATCAAAATCTTCGACGAAAAGCGTTTCTAGCGCAGGTTTTTTTCCTTATATACTCCGCTGGAATTTTTGAGGAACATTAAAAAAAATTGGTATTGTAGTCCCGTCCAATACCTAAAGGGTGAGTGTTTAAAAACGCTCATGAGATACATGGGGCTCACTCCAGAAATTCCTGAATTTCAACTACTGCCGTTTCGCTTACTACCAGTTCTAAACGTTTTTACCCAATAACTCTGCAAAAGTAATTACTATCCTTCTTCAAAAAATTTGTGTTTACAGCCTCATTAATTAGCTGTGTACCAATTGCTCAATAATGGTGTTGCAATGACTACGAACAGCACAATAAATCTGGAACTGTAAGCGCTACCGCTTCCTGCTGCTGTAAAGCGTTGTTTGACCAAGTTCGAATTAACTGAGTGATAAATGAATTGATTAAATAGAATTAGCCATGTACAACGTGAATTGTTGTAGAGCTGAGGAAAGTTGTGTGTTGCAACGCAACAGATATTTCTACATGTTCTGGTTTATTATTCGTCTTAAATAACACGCCTACGCTTTCTGTTGAGAAAAATATTTTACAATCCCCTTCTAAGTAGGGCATTTCACGTTTCAAGACAAGAATATTCAAAATCTGCGACGACCTTCCGCCGTCCAAGTCATATTTTGTTTTTAATGTGATTGTTTTGCGCAAAACATGGTGTATAAAAGGAAATTTGGGCAGTTTTATTGCGATTAAGTCGCGTTTGTTATTGCTTCCTCGGTATTCATAGAAGCTGAGTCGAAGGACGGGTGTCACAGACGCAGGACGGCGTATAGGTGGGAATGATGAAATCGCAGTAAATATGGTGAGGTGAATTCTAGTAGTTGAAGGAAATCACGGGACAAAATAGCGAAAATTATCTCATCTCCTCGATCTGCGCTCGTTTCCTCTCACTGCCTCTCGTCTTACTCCAATCGCCTAATCGTGCCGATTGTCAAGCTTCCAATAGATTGCGTCATGTTTCATCGTTATCAGGTCGTGTTTTGTACCGTTTACTGGTATTTTTGTAGCTGAATCGAATGAAGTGGTCCTGGTAAGTGCTCTATAAACATTGTTTTTATAGCCACGTTATATCCTTTACATTCTTCGACGTTTGATAAAATAAGATAGGTCGAAAAAATAACGAACTGTGTAACAATTTGCAGCGTTTCTAATATTCTTCTCTAAATCAACAATTTTATGTTCAATTCCCCCAACGATTTGAACTCAATGTTTCAACAATTAGGCAACATTTCTTTTCAATATGTAAACATTTCTCCTGACATTTTCATCCCTTGCCCCACATGTATTTATTCATGGTTTCCAAGTTTTTCCCTCGATTTAGCAATAAAATTTTACACCAAACCATGAACTACCCTTTTTTATCAGTCCGTAAAGTATTTAAAAAACCCTGCAAATTATTACACAACAGTTCATTATTCTCATGACTTAGTATTACTGCTCCGAGACCCATCCCATTCGATTCAGCATCGAAAAACACTAGTAAACCATACGAAACATGACCTGACTACAATGGAACTACGGAAACTAAATATTCCCTCGCCAGGCGCCCGTAAGCGTCTGTAGGCATTTATGATGCGATGTAGGGGTGTGCGGAGGAAGTGGCCCTAACCTTCCTCCGCCCAGTCGGGGAAATTGGGACGGGGTTGTAAAAAATGTTTCCTGGCCGAAAACATAGGGTTATTATTCAGAATGATCCTAATCATCATCAGTTCCAGATTTTATTGTGCTGCTCGTACTCATCTCACTCATACTTGTGATGCTGGTACACGGATCATTAATGCGGCTGTAAACACAAATGTTTTGAAGAAGGATACTAATTACTTTTGCAGAGTTATTGGGTAAAAACGTTTAGAACTGGTAGTAAGCGAAACGGCAGTAGTTGAAATTCAGGAATTTCTGGAGTGAGCCCCATGTATCTCATGAACGTTTTTAAACACTCAATCTTTAGGTATTGGATTGGACTACAATACTAATTTATTTTAACATTCTACAAAAATTCCAGCGGAGTTTATAAGAAAAAAACTGCGCTAAAAACGCTTTTGGTAGAAAATTTTGATAATTTATTGTGCTGCTCTCGTCATTTTCCCACAAATGGGAATTTTATGGTATAATTATCTTATTAAGAGCTATCTACATACAAAATTTAATCAAAATCGTTAGAGCCGTTTTTGAGAAAAAAAAATTTGGTGTTTTGATCACTGTGATGACTATAGTTAACTTTCGGTGGATTTTGCCCATACCCTCATTATTGCGTCCCATGGTGACCTGTAGGCTAGACATCAAGTTTCAGCTGATTTGGTACGGTTGTTTTCTGTAAAAACCGATTTCGTCGAAATTTTTGATAATTTATTGTGCTGCTCTCGTCATTTTCCCACAAATGGGAATTTATGGCATAGTTGGCATATCAAGAACTATCAATATAAAAAATTTAATCAAAATCGTTAGAGCCGTTTTTGAGAAAACAACTATTTGCTGTTTTGATCACTATGATAACTATAGTTAACTTTCGGTGGATTTTATTCATACCCTTATTTTGGCGTCCCATGGTAACCTGCGGGCGAGATATCATGTTTGAGCTGATTTGGTGGTTTTCTCTAAAAATCGTTCACACACACACAGACCATTTTCCCAAATAGTGTTTTTCGGACTCAGGAGGGTCTGATACGTAAAGATCTGAAGAAAACTCAAAAAAAAATTTTCAGCCGATTACATAACTTTCCTTCCTACTTCGTAGAGCCAAGGAAAGTAAAATGAGTTATATATTAAGTTAAAATTCGCTCTCCAACGTGGTCAAAGGTATATTTTCAAATGACGTGTTTCGGTCTAACAGAGGTTTGATTTCTTATGTTTCAGCTGTTAACGTAGCTTTCCTCTATAATTCGTAATACTAAATAATGCTACAAGAACTTCATGAAGAGCACAGGACAGAGTTTGAAACTGGTCTAAACATTTGAGTTTGTTTGCTTTAAAATCCGCCCACAAAATGCCCCAAGCACACTCGTACTGAGTGGGAGGAGAATTCAGTCGTTCACAAGGCCACACTTTCCCGCTAACGTTCGGCCGAGAAAAAAAAAGACGGTTAAACGATAAACATTTATTCAGTTTTAGAAGGGGCCGTGCTGTCGAGGCAGGAAGCGCAGGCGAAGTCTCATCTCCGAGGGGTCGGCACCAGCTGCGTGGACCTCAATTATTTCTGAAATTACAGTGGTAGAATTAACCTACGAATTGACGCTGTCGGCAGACCGTGGATATCCCCCTCATGTCTAACATGTTCCTCGGCAGGCCGCCCAGTGGTAACAGAAAAAAAAATGCTATCTTTCGTCGAGCAAATCAGCCAATAAGTGATAATCGTTCACTCAATAGACAAATTAATAACAACTTTGACGTTCTAAAATCAGTCAGAGTTCACTGTACAGTGCTCAATGATAGTTTTACTGTACGAGAACTAAAAATTGATTGTACTCAGCATCTTGAATATTCAATCATATTAAGTTAACGCTCAGCGGCCCCTTGTTTCTTGCTGCACCCATCGAACAGAATATAAATAAATTCGGCCACGAGAACGTACAAAACGAATTTCGTCGAAAATGTTCCCAGCAAAATACCCAACTAACGCGTCCAAACTTACATTTTCTGACGAGTTAAGACATTTTTGACCTTCCAGTAGCCTCGTACGAGCTGTTCCAACAAATGAACGAACAACGTGGTCTTTGCCGTTGGCTGGGATCAGAAATTGTGTTGGTGCGGGTTTAACTGTCACTTTCTGAACAATTACATCATTTCCTAAAGGAAGCATACGCAGAAAAATTCACCGAGCGTCTTTCGCAGGAAAAGCAACATTTCAGCACTCCTGATCCATCACTGCTGTTCATAAGGTACATGGTTTGAAGACAGGGATGTGTGGAAGACATAAAACGTCGACCAGTCATCGCTTGAGAGCTTGTCATTAAGTGAACCGTCTGGAGGAGCCGCCAATCCCTAGAGCTCTTGATTTCCAGGGCTTCCAAGCTTTCTAGACTGGAAAGAGTGAGAGAAGAAAGAGGGACGAGTGGAGAGGTGGGGGCGATTGAACATTTCGTCGACGTAAACTCTGCTTTTATTTCTCAAAATAGAAATAATGGCTTCTATAAAATTCGTAACTAAACTTTCACATTTTTCTTTTCAATTTACAAATAATTATATCACATTGCACACTTAAAATCCTAATTAAGAGCTATTACAATATTTAATACAAAAATATAAATCAGACCAGAATGCAGCAACAGCGTTGATAGGGTTGAATGTGATCTTGCCACAGATCGAAATTCTAAGAAGGCACATCGAGTAGTTGTTTTTATTACATCAGTTTAATAAGAAGGCGTCTCTGCCAGAGAACAAAGCACTTGGAGGAGAACTTTATACAACGGGGAGGAAATCCTCCCCAAATGTACAAAACACCACACGAAAATTCGTACGAGGAAAAAAAAAGTAAGTAGCCACAGTTTTGATTCAACGCTCTTCTTTTTTGACGACATACAAATGTCAAAATTGCTGGAAATGTCACGACGATTGAAATTTTATAGGTCGAGTTTATTGTCAGGAAGAAATGAGGCTCAAAATAGCGCGTACGAACGACCAGAATGATTTAGCTCACAACGCGATTTGAGTTTAATCAACGTAATTCGATTTTAGAAAGGAAACCAATTTACGCGTTAAAATTAGGCCAAAACTGTCGTTTTCCGAGCATTGAGGGAATTCCCTTCTCTTTATTTTCTTTTGTCAGTAACTGTAACATTCGGGAGACACGCTAAATTTGCTTCTGAGGAATGAAAATACGAGCAGACTAAAGATTACTGAAATTGAAATACGAAATCACAAGAAGAGCACCTTATGAAGATTTTCAGAATCACTGAGTTGTTGCCTAAGGAAAACAAATAAAGAACGGAAAGCAATTGGAAATCGTCGAAACATAAATTACATAAATAATTCAGGGCAAATCTAATTGATAGACTAATTTGGAAGCATCTACGCACTCAGCTGGAAAACAATAGAACTCACAGTAAACGAAAATCTAGAACGACAATTTGATACATAGAAGGAATGTGAGGTAAATTTGTCGTCGCTGTAACTGGAGGTGGTTCACAAAACAAACGAAGGAGCGGAGTTATAAATTAAAACCAAGTTTTACTAAAGAGCGGCATATGAAGTGGTGAAGGTGGTTTATAGTGAGATTTCGTATTTCCAGGAGCACAAAACGATCGCACCAGTTAACTTCCGTTCTCGAGATAAATCAATAAAGAGCGACCTCGTAGGAGGTCAGTTCGACGCGTTTAACCCTCAAAGTTTGGGGGCTTTTTTCATATTTTATTGCCGTGAGAAAGGATCGATTCAGTTCCAAAGGCCAGGTGTCCAAAGCCGTTCGCGTTGGACGTCGAACTTGGTCGCTAGAGCTACTGCTGGTCCGAGCAGTGCTCTTACAACTCTTCTCTCGACAGAACAGTCAAATAATGACTGTTTTCTGGGACCTCCGCAGCAGACATTTGAGAAGTGTTAATTGGAGGGTCTCTGCAACTTGTACACGCCTCCTGAGGGAACCGTTCACTTTAATTGATTTCTTATAGCTGCTCCTCCCGGCAGTAATTTATAAATATGACGGGTTTCTTAGCACGCGGAGACCTTTAAGTCATGCTTTCTGCTGCTCAGGCCTTTGCGCTCCTTCAACCGCCTGTGGACGCCCGATGGACACGTATAACTTGTCAAACAAACAACTCGATCGTCTCACACGGTGCGAGGGTTTTCGTGGAACAGCTTTGAAAAAATTTCGTCGACTCGCCAATAACAACTAGACCAGAAAGCAACTAAAAACGCGAGCTCTTGATGCGACAAACGCATAGAACATGTCATCGATCAAATTAAGAAGAAATTTGCACAGATGTTGTCACATCACCACTTCAATGCAGTTCTATTTCTATATAATTGTATTAACAACAACAAAAAATACACTAAAACATATTGCCAGTCTCTGCGCATTAAATTTCCTGGGCTGATTGCGTTTGAATAGGGAAATAAATAATTATAATTACAATTATAAAATAAAAACTGAACGTATTGGTAACTCGTGAAATCTTGGACGAACGAATGATAGAGGTGGGATGAAGGAGAGTGGTGGGAGAAACTGGAAAGTGAATGGTGAGGGGGGTGGGGGAGAAGTTCGTTCCGGATTTAACGAAGTAAAATAAAAAAAAAAAAATATTCGTAAAATATTGCGAATTTCAAAGAGCTCTCAACTTAATATATTATGCGTTTATCCTATTTTCAAAAAAAAAAGACATGCGTATCCCACTACGAAAAGTTCGTTTTCGACTCACTTTGAAACAATTGGCACACAACTCGCCTGACGCGATAATTCGAATAAAAAAATAAAATAAAAACAACGAAAAGTAGACGAAAACAAACAAAAATGGCTACTCAAATTAACTACACAACTAAGGGGATAAATAAATGGGACAACACATGAGTTTGAACTTTTTGATTCGCAAGGTCGTAACTCTTTGAAGTTGCGGAATATAAATTACAGTACAGAAAACCAACCAGCGTTCCGTTGGTAAGCGGGGAAGAGGATATCCCTCCTGGAGGAACGCGATGAAGTCGAATTTTGGAAGGACGACGAACGAGGGAACAGCGTGTTTGAAAATAATGATAAAAAGGAAATAATTCGTCGTTGTTTTTTTAAATAATGCATCTCTTATAATTAAATAAAACGTGGTAGACTTAAGTCAAAACGCATTGGCGAGACTAGTATGAGTTACTTGACTTCACATTGGCTTAATAAAATTCGTCGGGAGGGCGGTCGTACGAGGGAGGGGAGTGGTGGGGGCGGAGGAGGGTGGGGTTGGGGGGGAAGTTTGGCCCATAATTTTGAAACGAGCCAAATAATAGCGCCCAAAAAAGTCACGAAGCGTCCCGCGGGAAACGCGCACTTCGAGGATTTGGTGCGAGGGAATCGTCATTATTGCACAGTAGCACGCTGGTTAATTGCAAGTGAAATTTTTACTTTTTATTTTACCCTTTTTTTTGGAGATGGTAATTTTTTTTGAACAAGTTGGCAGCCCGTTGAAATAAATAGTTTAGGCGCGATCGCATCGGGCCGCTTCGAGTCGCTTTTGGATCGCCTTCGACGTTACGTGACGTGTACCAACGAACGAGGTAAGCTGCCATACCTTCTCCAATTAGACCAAAAAGGGTTCCCCCTTTGTTTTTTTTGTTTTACTTTAAATTTATTTAGAGTACAGTCCACTTATTAGAAAAACCCCAACACACGCGGTATAGCGATTTTATAATAACTTCAAACGGTTTCACGATGCGGCAGTGCGAAACCCAATTCAGCGCTTTGGAGGAGATTTTTCTCGCATTTTGTCCGTCAGAATGAAAAATACTTGAAAAAATGGACGTTGAGTGGTTTTTTTCATATCCCCCCCCCTTTCCCACTCTCTTCCCTTCTCGCAACACCAAGTAAGTAAACTAAAGATGGCTCGAGATGTATTTCAGAGGTTCTACGGCGCTGTCAGAACCAGAATCGTGGACCGTCAAGCAGTTGAATTCTGGAGTGCAAATAGTTTTGCCCTTCCTTTCGCTAGGGCACAGTTATGCAGTGCCAATCGTGAAGGTTACAGGATTGGGGGGGGGGGCTGAAATTTGATGCTGCGTGTAATAACAGTTGAGAGCAATAACACGGACTGTTAATTCGAGTAGTTACCAGCTGCTTTTTCACGGATTCTATTTTCGAATCAGTGAGATCTGCAAAGATAGAGCGATCAATCTCTATTTCTGACTGGGAGTCTCTGGGCAGAATCTATAAGATAAATTAGTCTCGACCATTCACGCTTATTCCAGTGTTACGGACGCATCATTCCAAAATACCAGGTCCTGTTCGCCTCGGGTTAGTTGAAAGAAAGGTTCCGGAGAACTTGGTCCTCTGCGGAAACCGTATATTCATTTAAGAAAGATATTGCGGACTACTTAAGCTCTGAAGCAAAAACAAGTTCCTCTCCCAAGTCTTATAGTCTTTCTTCAAACAGTCATACTCATGGGCTCTACGCATAAGACATATTGGAATGACGCAAAAAAATTACTGCGGAAGAGAATCTTTGGCGATTCTCATTCAAGCACGCTTCGCTACATTTTTTTAATTTTTAATAAGTCATTTTTACATCATTATCTTTTCGGGGGTGATCAATTTTTAATGCTGCAAGATACCATTTACTCCACATACCTCCTCACGTTTGATGCTTGGTTCTCTGAATTGAATATAATATTCTCATTTAGGGATTCGGTCGTTCTCGGCGAGGAATCTTTGACTCTGGGAGTTCTTAAAATGAGTTTCCGCTTGATCTAACTATTTACTTGGGTGGCAAGTTTCAAAGGGACAGGTCAAACATGATCGCGTTCCACAGCCACCGCTTTCTTCAAAAAACTCGGAAAAGTGGCTTGCTTTGTAACAGGCTGAGTTCGTCTGCCATCCCAACAACCGTCGCTCACTGTAGAAGATGAACACGTTTCTTGTTTCCTCTGGAAGCGCCAAACGTGCATGAAGGAGAAGCATTGAAGTCGCCGGGTCCCGTGAGGAACTGGCTCGTCCAGTGCTCTGGCTCAACCTATTTTCTCAAAAAACGTTCACGGATGTTGGGGAAGAACGTGGATTCCCATCCAGCTTGCCGTTTCTCTAACTCTCATTCGTCAAGTGCTTCTGTTGCTCTCTGGGATTGGGCCAATACTTTGTTTCGATCGACTATTAGTTTAGTTTGCTACCCCCAGAGAACGGGGCAGTAGCCAATTCCGCCTAGATAACCCCCCCCCCCTCCCACGTTAAGATGCGATGAACACGTTGAACCGTTGAAAATATAAATATAAGTACGATTTAGTGCCTAAAAATTATTTTTTTAAGTGGGCTATTAACGAAGTTTTTTGTGCGCTTCGCGAATTAAGAACAAAAAAAGCCCCCCCCCCCGCCCGCCCCGCCCCGCACAATTAGTATACGCGAAAGTACAGAGCGAATAAAAACGACGTCGAACGTATCCGAAGGGAATTAGAAAGATGTAACCGGATCCAGAGCTCCAAAACCGACTCGGGAAAGCCCGCGATTTATTGAACGTCAGTAAACAACGTTACGCAACAGCCAATTAGAACGCCAACTTGTTGTTACTCGGAACCAGGTCACCTTCCATACTTCCAACGAAATGGAACGACAACCTACTTCTTTTCTTCGCGACAAAGGCCAACATTTTTGTTTTTTTGATCAACCTCTATATTTATTTATTATTATTTTTTTTTTTTTTGCGATAGTCGACGCATTAAAAAAGGAATTTTCGTCCGAAACGAGAACAAAGAGCTGCGATTCATTCAGTTGTACAGCGATAACTTCCATTTTGAGCGATCAATTCAACAAAATAATTCGATACTTGCCGAGTTCGTACTCAATTTTGGAGAGCGAAACGTTAAAATTTAGAAACTGCCCCGGTTGTAAACTTTAACTTTCGAGAAACACATTTGACAGACCGAATTTGAAGTAAATTCCTAAAATTAATGAATTGTTTCGAAAATAAAATTCTTTGGTGGTTCAATAACAAAAAACTTCATTAATTTAGTCAAATTCCCTCAAAATGAGCGGTTGAACTACAATCGACCGATTCACTCAATTAACTCGAAACGAAAATAACTTTTCGAGACGAGGGAAAGGGGAGAACGGTGTCAGACCGCGGCGCACCACGCGACTTTCCTCAACCTCCAACTAAATCCAAAATGTGAATATTCATTCGCCAAAAAAACTCGAAAAACCGTCGGCCGCCAAATCGCTACAAAGTGAACGTTCTTAAATTCCTCTAATCGGGCTGCAGTTTTCATTCAACGCTCGTACGCCAATATTATTGACCTGACAACGCCATTTTCGTAGAAAGTTTCTAAAAAAAAAAAAAAAAGCTTTCTTAGCTTCTCGTCATTTGAACAGGAAAGAAATTATCTTCATTTTTCACGGTAACGTAAAGTTCGAAACTGACAAAACAAAAAGTGAAGCCGCAAGTAGTTCTTCGCTCAACTTTTTTTTTTCTTATAAAACCACTAGCCAACTTTTTGTTCATTTGTCGATAGCTTCTGAACCGCGTAAATACCTGACAAATTCCGCTATTAGAGCTGATCAGGTTAAGCCCCCCCACACCCCTGCAACGCCAAATAATTTCTCGTTAAAGCGTTCGATTGTCATTCGGGAAGAATCGTTTACTTCGCAAACAAAAGAATTTATTCAGAATCAAGAACCGAATCATGAAAAAAAAAAACACGAAAAAGCAGTCAGAATTTGAGATCGAATTCGGGAGAAAACTTGAAATCTGAAAAAATTAGCTTTTTTTAAAAAATGAAGTTTTGAATTAGTTCAATCGAGCGTTCAATTTCTATTTTTCGCGGTCAGCCAACTCGAACTTGGCGTTATCTAAATTCCCGTCAGAAATAGTCAATCATCCGTGCAGGCAGCAGCGTGGTCGTCGGAAGTGTAGCCCTGACCACGAATGACGAGGCCAACGCAGTCAGAATATTCACATTAACGTCCTCGAGGTTCAAAACCTCCCCTCAGCGATCCCTACGTCGAGAACTGAACGTTCCAAAAAAGACGTCCCTTTTGTCAATTAGTCTGAAGCGGCGTTGACCCAAATGAGTGGTAAAATAGGGGGGGGGGGGTTGAAAGAAAGGAGCTATATATTGATTTACGTTAATTAGGACTCGAAATAATATAAAGTAGGAGCACGAGTACCTCCTAGTCCTATGAAGCCTTCTGCCTTCAACGAGGACGTTTTGACACGCATGAGAGGGTCGCTGGGTTGACTGTAGCGTGGAAAATGGTGCTGAACTGGTTAAAAATGAGTTATAACTTCGCAGTGTCTTTGAGATATTGATAACAACGCTGAATAGGGCCATTAGAAAATGTGGCAAATAACACGCGTTGGTGAGACTGTTTTTCATTGAGGAGTTGCAGTTACATAATTGCGGCCCTCACACACGAGCTTTGTAGCCCCAATTAACAACTATTGTGCGCGTTTCCTCTGAAGTTATGTACTGCACGGAATGAGGACGTATGTTCCCTCCAGATTTGGGCAAATGAGATTGTTCCATGCAAAACGTCGCCAAAAAAAGTATCAGTTTTTTGACCTCGGAGTTCCCTCACCTGCCCTAACGAGACTCCCTGGCCCTTAAAGGCAAAGTTATTGTTTCCCCAAAGACTTTTGTACCTGCGGGAATTCCACCTCCATGGTTGCTTCGGCTGAACATTCCGAAATATCACTTCCTCCCCTTTTTTCAGATTCCTCTCCCCAACAGCTTTTCCTAAATTCATTCACCTAAGAACTCTCGCGAAAGTCATTCGTCTCCTCGCACTATTCTCCGCCCATGCAGTTTGATATTTCCTTCCTATTCAGTTTCACGTATATCACCAGTTGTTCCCTTGTATCGCCCTTTTGTACACAAACTCTACTCACTTCATTGCGCATAATACAGTCCTCCTCACGCTCACAGAGTTTCTTTCACTTTGATCTTCAACTCTCTCCCTTTCGTGCGTCCAACAAGCATTATTAACATAATCAGGAGCAACCCTGGAAAGTCAGGGATTCCATATTTTGTCTTTCTTGCATTTTTCATTCCCGTTGGGCGCACAAGAAGTTAAAATAAAATAAAAGGTAACTCGGTGAGGGTAAGGAGGGCTGTATTGCACGTTAACTGAGGAGTGATTTCGAACATATAAGGGCGACACAAGGGGAATCAGAAGATTCTTCCCAAGTTACGAACTGTACGCGGATTTTCGCGGCGAATATCAACCTTTCTCGAGGAGTTATGTTGACGCGCATGTTTTGACAACATAAAAAAAACGCGCGAGAGCGAGAACGTTCGATGAATCAAGTTTCTGAGCGCGATTCCATGAACAGCGCACGCACACAGGTTGCTGTCTTCGGATTTGCGCACCAGGAAATTGTTAGGGCGCAGAGATAGCGCGACATTTCAACGAGATGTAACGTGTCGTTAAAAAAAAAAAATTACGGCTGATTTTAAAATAAAATTCGTTTCTGCGCGAATTGCGACGCAAAAAAAACAAACAAAAAAACGAAATCTGGTCGAATCGGACCTTCGTCGGGGGAGCGACGTATTTTTAAAGACTAGAACACGACGAATTGACGGAGCGGACGTTTCGCTTCATAAATACAGCGGCGGACGTTTAACCGGAATACGTCCGCCTTGCGTAATTAAGTAGGTCGGACGCTCGAATTACATTAATTTTTGAGCCGCTTCAATTTCGCTATTGGGCGACTACATTTCGACTTTGGACGAAAACTTCGGGACGTTTCGGTTGAATATGGTGGAGAGGAGCGAGTGACAGGGAAGAGGGACGGGAGGGTGGTTATTGGGAGGAAAGTTTTTGAGCGATTGAAAAGAATTTTGAGCGCGAGTTTCGACTGAGGTGAAGGGAGGGGGGGAGGGGTTGGGCTGGGGGTGGATTAGAGCAAATAACATGTAGAGAATAAGTAAATATTTACGTGGCGATGAAAGACGAGCGGCGAAGTTGTCAAAGCGGCGACGACGAGGGGCGGCGAAGTCTCGATCATCAAAGTCTTTGACGAGTGTCGCGGAGCGGTTTGTGGAATAATCCCGCTAGAGTCGAGATCAGAGATGCTGCGTGGAGGCGGGAGGGAAGATTTTACAGCCGCTCCGCTCGTGGCTCAACACTTGTTCCTTAAGGCGGCAAACTTCTTCTCTGAGCCGGTTCATGACGACAGTCAACTCGGAATTTTCCCCTTTGAGGATTTTGACGCGGGTTTCGAGTTGGGCGATCCGTTCGAGTTTTTTCTTGCGGCATTTAGAGGCGGCGACTCGATTCCTCAATCGCTTCCTTTCGAGTTTGAATCGCTCTTGAGACTCCATGTCGATCGGAGAGAGGGGCGGGGAAGAAAAATTGGAACTGGGAACAGTTTGAGGTTCATCTTTGACGACAGACGAGCCGTCGGTTGGCGAAAGGCTGAACGGATAAGAATTTGGGTATTGGGAGTCGAGTGTGAGGAAGGCGGGATTTGTCGTGACGCTGCTGGCTCCTGTGCTGCTGGCTCTGGACACTTCAGCTGCCGACGTCAAACCGCCTCCTTGAGACGAGTCGCTGTGATGCAGCTCGTTCAACGCTTCGACAAAACCCTGAACGTAATTTTCTTGCTCTTGCGTCACGTGTTTGGGAAATAAAATTGACGTCGTCGGAGTCGGCGTCAATTCTCCGTTCGTGTGACCGGCCAAAATCAATTTTTCCAATTCTGGGGACGTCAATTTGATCATGTTGACGTCCGGCGACGACAAAACGGAGCTCGTCAGTTTCAGCCGTTTGTTACCCCCTTTTTCGTTCAAATCCAAAGACATGTTCCTCTTCATTTGATCGCGGTTCATGTTGATACACAAATCCTCGTAAAAAGTTGGTTCCATGTTCAACGCGTCACCGGAGTTTCGCACCATTAAATTTCGTTTATAAACGTCCAACTGCCGAGCACTTTTTTTTCGTGTTTTATTTTACATGAAATGCGAACAACAACCGAACAAAATAACAAAAAAAAAACAAATGCGACGAAGCCCGAGTCAGCGCATGGCGAGAAAGTCAAAACGCAAATTGGCGACGATGTGACGGCGCGGAACGCGCAAGGCGACGAACTGTAGGAAAAGTGCGCGCGTACTCTTAACACGACCACAGCTCTCAGCTGAATGCTCTACGCTCCCCTCTACACTCGGTTTTTATTTCGTGACTCACGCCGTCTAAAAATAGAACCGACGTCATTTCGACGGCCTCTCATTGGTCGAGAATGACGACACGATTTTCCGCGAAGTGCGTGCCCGGCGAGCGAGTTGCTGCGCATGCGCTAGAAGGATGGTAGCGTCGGGGAGTGAGGAGGAGCTCTCGAGCGGCGGGTGAATTGTTGAGGCGATCGGCGACGGTGGGCCGACGCGATGACGACGAGCGGAAGGTGGGAAGGGGAGTGGAAGTGATTGGGAGGGTGAAGGAATCGTTGGACGGCGGGGAAGAGGCGTCGCTGGGTCGAGAGTCTCCTCTCCGGCTCCCCGATCGCCAACCTACACCCCGCCGCCGCCACAATTATCATATCTCTCTACAGACCCCCCCCCCCCCCCGCGACCACTTCTCTAAACGTCGACTGACGCCTGGAACAGCTTCGTTTCTTCGAACTTAGCGCCCCAACGAAACGAACCGGGTGCACGCACCCTCCGTACGTCTCGCAACCCCCTCACGAGCGGCTCAGTTTTCGCCCTCAACAAAATAAAGTTTCACCTCGTCGGCGGACGGTCACCCCACCCTGCTGCCCGCCTTGCTCCTCAATCACACCACCACTCCCCTCCTCGCGTCAGCTAACTCCGTCGCGTCGTCTGGGGTCGGCAGCAAAACAAAGCTGATTCATCGCTCAGCTCCTCCTGACCCTCCGTTGCGTCGCTCGGCGTAGGGCGGTCATCTCAAAAAGCATCCGGGTTCCTGAGCATCGCACAACTTTCCTCGTCCCTACGATAATCATGAAGCCGAATAGTGCGCAATTAATTACGTTTCACGCTACCGACGAATAAATCCAATAATTATCGCTTAAACAATTTACTAAGCACTTGAGTCTGGTTCCAGTTAGTTGACTATGGCCACGTGGATTTCTCCAAATGTATCGATTCCTCATCCACGAAAACGAACTGTTGTCTTCACCTCCAAAAAGTGAAACTTCGTTCCTTTTTACTTACCTTGGCTTCACGAACTAGAAAGGAAAGTTACGTGATCGCCTGAAAAATGTTTTCAAGTTCTCTTCGTATCTTCACGTTTTAAGGCCTACTGACTCCGAAAAACACTATACGGGATTATGAGAAAATGGCCTGTGTGTCTGTGAACAGGATTGAGCGCATAAATCAGCACAAACTTGATATCTAGCTCGCATGTTACCGTGGGACGCCAAATGAAGAGTATGAGTAAAACCCGCCCTAAACTAATTATAGTTATCGCAGTGATCAAAACACTACATCTCCCAACCGGAAAACGGCTCTAATGAGTTTGATTGAATTTTTTTGTATAGATAGCTTCTATGACGCAACAATAAAATTCTCATCTGCGGGAAAATAGCGGGCGCAGTACAATAAATGCGGATCGTTTCGACAAAATCCACCGAAATAGAACTATAGTTATCATAGTGATCAAAACACCAAATTTGTTTTCTCCATAACGGCTCTAACGATTTTGATTAAATTTTTTATATAGATAGCTCCCAATAAGATAATTATACCATAAAATTCCCATTCGTGGGAAAATGACAAGAGCAGCACAATAAATTATCAAAATTTTCGACGAAAAGCGTTTTTAGCGCAGGTTTTTTTCATTATAAACTCCACTGGAATTTTTGTAGAATGTGAAAAAAAAGGTATTGTAGTCTAGTCCAATACCTATATGGTGAGTGTTTAAAAACGCTCATGAGATACATGGGGCTCACTCCAGAAATTCCTGAATTTCAACTACTGCCGTTTCGCTTACTACTAGTTCTAAATTACTTCTAAAATAAGGGTATGGAAAAAATCTACCGAAAGTTAACTATAGTTATCACAGTGATCACAATACCAAATATTTTCTTTTTCAAAAACGGCTCTAACGATTTTGATTAAATTTTTACTTTCCGCTACCCGCAGGGAAGGAAAGTATAGTAATCGGCCCAAAAAAAAATTTGGGTTTTCTTCAGATCTTTACGTTTCAGACCCTACTGGGTTTAAAAAACCTAATTTCGGCGCGTGGTCCGTGTGTGTGTGTGTGTGTCTGTAGTTCGATTTGCGGGAGAACTGCTGATCCGATTGAGCTGGTTCTTTTTTTGTTTTGTTCGCTATTTTTTGTAGACACCAAAATAAGGTTATGGACGATTTCGGCCGATGGGAAGAGGTGGGGACGAAAAGCATTACCAAAAACTAGGGTTCTTCGCATTTTTCTCGAAAACGGCTCTAACGATTTTGATTAAACTTTCAAATTATCTTCTACTAATCAATACCTAACTTTTCTTCTCTATACATATCTCCATGAAAATACAGTGAACGGAGATATGGGCCCCTGAAGCAAAAATAGGTTTTTTACGCTTTTTGGCAAAACGGCTCCAGCGATTTTCACCAAACTCACAGGATGTTTTCAAATAGTTAATACCTACATATTCTTCTCAATAAATGTTCCTGTGACGGTCCATTGAACAGAGATAAAAATCAAAATGTGTCGGAAATAACGGTTTTTCTAACATTTCCGTAAATTCCAGGGTAACTTTTTCACCAGATGTGATAAATCCTAAGGGAGTGTCTTTTAGTCACCCATACCAACATTTCGTTCTGAATAATTATTTCTGTATATATATGTTGAACGGAGATATAAGCCAAATTAACTCAGAAAAGGAGATTTGTCGAATATTAATTTATCGGTATTGCAATTTTCTCAAAAAGGGCTCTAACGATTTCGATTAAATTGTTTATATTGATAGCTCTCAATAAGGCAATTACACCACAAAATTCCCATTTGTGGGAAAATGACGAGAGCAGCACAATAAATAATCAAAACCTTCGACGAAAAGCGTTTTTAGCGTGGTTTTTTCCTTATAAACTCCGCTGGAATGTTAGTAGAAAGTTGAAACAAATTGGTGTGGTAGTCCAATCCAATACCTATAGGGTGAGTGTTTAAAAACGCTCATGAGGTACATGGGGCTCGCTGCAGAAATTCCTGATCTTCAACTACCGCCGTTTCACTTAGTACCAGTTCTAACAGTTATTACCCAATAACTCTGCAAAAGTGATTACTATCCTCCTTCAAAAAATTCGTGTTTACAGCGTCATTAATTATCTGTATAACAATTGCTCAATAATGGTCCTGCAATGAGTACGGGCAGCACAATAAATTTCGGTTTAGCGCGGTTTTTTACTTTCCTTGGCTCTACAAAGTAGAAAGGAAAGTTGTGTAATTTCCTTTTGACCTCCGCTGAAATGTTACAAGAGTGTTTCAAAAAAATATCTGGTGCGTCGCAACACACAACTTTCCTTAGCTCTACGTCAATTCACTCTGGTACATGGTTTTTTTTTTTTTCTACTTACTCAGTTCATTTATCACTCAGGTAATTTGAACTTTGTCAAACAACGCTTTTCGGTAGCAGGAAGTGGTAGCGCATATAGTTCCGGAATTTTAGGGCTGATCGTACTCATTCCCGAACGAGTACGAGCAGCAGTTAGAGCAGTTTTTTCCTAGTAAACTCCTTTCAAACGCTACTAGAATCTTCATCACAATTGACGTTACAGTATAATCAAATGCCTAAAGTACATCGTGTTTACAGTCACATTAATTTTTTTGCGTGCGGATTGCTCAATAATGGTGGTACACACGAGTAGGAGCACCACAATGAATTTGGGAACTCAAAGCGCCATCGTACCAAGTTCAAATTAACTGAGCGAAAAATGAATTGAATTCGTAGCAAAATGAATGAAAACCAGCGAGTTTAGGACAGTCGTGTGATGAGGCGCACCTGACGTTTTTATATTTATTTGATACTTGTCCCATAGCCGTACGAAATGCCGCGCCGAGCCCCCCCAATATCCTTTGGAGACGTTTCGTGAGTCTGGAAAGTGGAATTAGTCATTATATTCATATATCGTCCGTGTGGGGGCTTGTTGAGCCTCGGTGCTATATATTACACCAATTCGCAGAACCCTAGAGGCTTACAATATTTTGGCTGGAAGCGTACCCTGCCTGACTCCCATTGTAGGCACCTCCAGTGATTCTAGTCTAGTGGTCATAGACGAAGATTCATATTCCGACGCTCGTCGGGTATTAGATCACAGCTCGGGACCCTCGTTAAGAGCCATTTGTTACGAGGAGTTTGGAAATGTTTGGAGACCCGCTGACTCAGGCAAAAATTACAGCGATCCCGAGCTCTGAACCAATGCCCGACTTTCGTTCAATCACTGGGGGGTGGCTACAATGGGAGTCAGGCGGTACAGAAGGATATTCATAGTTGTATGTATGGTTCACTACTACACAATAAATAAACTACTAAATAGAACACGATATGAAACATAAGTAACAAGGTGAGGAGCCCACAGGAGCGTCTAAAGGATATGGGGGGTCTTGAGCACGGCCTTGTGTACAGCTGAGGGATAAGTACCATTTATTCATTGGCGTACCCCTTTAAAAAACCATTCTAGTAACAATTGCTTTTAACATACATCTTGTGCGGCGGATCACACGACTTTCCTTGGCCCCCCGTGCATTCAGCCATTTTAAGTACTGTTACAACCAATAAAGTCGGAAGGAATTTATTGAGCCGCTCCTACTTGTGCCGCGTCCATTATTGAGTAATCAGTTCCCAGATGATTTATGAGTCTGGCAACGTAATGTTTTGAAAAATAGATCGTGTTGACTGTTAAGGAATTGTTTGGCACGGGCCAAAGTAGTTGGGATCTTGAGCCCTCAGCCTTTCCCAGGTGTGTTCGGCTTTTTTCATGTTATGCCACGGGGAAGTCCGAGAACTGCCTGTTCAGTCGGCTTCTCCTCCAGACAAAGGGATTAAGTTTGGTTTAACTTCCAACGACAACAGATTTCCCCTTCTGAACTTTCCAAAATGTCCTTTCCACCCTCGATTCACCTCGTTCTCCAACACACACACACCTCTTCAGAGATATACTCGTATCTCACTGCTCACACAGACATTCCTCCATCAACTCTCAGGCCCTCGCAGCTCTCACTCTCTCCCTCCGATACAGTTTCCCGCCCCAGTTCACACGTATTCTGATTCCCCTTGTGTCGCCCTTATAAATCCAAATCACTATTCATTTAACGTGCAATACAGTCCTCCTCTCATGCTCACCGAGTTACCTTTTATTTTATTTTAACTTCTTGTGCACCCAATGGGAATAAAAACTGGCGAAAACTTTGAGAAAGACTAAGTGAAACGGCTTGGAATTCCTGAATTTCCAGGGTTGCTGCTGATTATGTTATTAATGCTTGTTGGACGCACGAAAGGGCGAGAGTTGAAGATCAAAATGAAAGAAACTCAGTGAGCATGAGGAGGACTGTATTATCGGCAATGAAGTGAGTAAAGTTTGTGTACAAAAGGGCGATACAACTGGTGATATACGTGAAACTGCAGGAAATATTAAACTGCATCGGCGGACAATAGTGCGAGGAGACGAATGACTTTCGTGAGAGTTCATGAATGAATTTGGGAAGAGCTGTTGGGGAGAGGAATCTGAAAAGAAGGGGAGGAAGTGATATTTCGGAATGTTCAGCCAAAGCAACCGTGGAGGTGGAATTCCCGCAGGTACAAAAGTCTTTGGGGAAACAATAACTTTGCCTTTAAGGGCCAGGGAGTCCCATTAGGGCAGGTGGGGGAACTCCGAGGTCAAAAAACTGATACTTACTGATTTGACGTTTTGCGTCGGACAATCTCATTTGCCCAAATCTGGAGGGAACATACGTCCTCTTTGCGAGCAGTTCATAACTTTAGAGGAAACGCGCACAATAGTTGTTAATTGGGGCTTCAATGCTCTGAGTGAGGGCCGCAATTATGTTACTGCAACTCCTACGATACCCTCAATGAAAAACAGTCTCACCAACGCGTGTTATTTGCCACATTTTCTAATGGCCCTATTCAGCGTTGTTATTAATATCTCAAATCTCTCATTAATATCGGGAAATCCGTCGCCGTTGGAAATTACCGTGGACGTGGAACTCATGGGGGTAAGGGGAGACAATAACTTTGCCGTTAGGGCATCCCGAGGTCAAAAAACTGATACTGATTCAGCGTTTTGCGTTGAACAATACTGTTGAGCCGTCATCATATAAGCATTGTCTTAGACTACCAATTTACTATTTTTGAAGATGCTAGTTTCAACATGTGAAGGTTTTGTGAGGACATTTCTAAAATATTCATCGTTTTGGATATTTTACTATGTTGCTCTCGTCCTTTTCACACAAATGAGAATTTTATGGTGCTGTCGTGTTATTTGAAGCTGGGCATACTAGAAATTGAATCAAAATCTTTTCAGCCGTTTTCGAGAAAAAAAATGTTTGGCGTTTTGATCACTGCGATAACTATAGTTAGTTTCAGGCCGATTCGGGCTTCCCATAGGAACCTGCAAAAAAAATTAAATAAAAATATGAAATTTTTGCCTATTTGATTCCGCCGTTTTCTCTCGATCTCTTTCGCACGCACACACAGGTCTGTTTCCTTATTTGATGACTGTTCTTAAACGAGGGTTATATCAGTCATGGAAGTTGTGGTTACGCTAATATGCAAGAGTCCGGCCCTCGCAGCATCCACCGAACTCAGACCTACGGAGGTACGGCAGGTATTTGGTCTTTAGCCAGTCTTCCGGTAGAAAGCTGTTGCCCGCGCAGAGATAATCACCTGAGGAATCTCGTACATGCACACCCGCACATTTTGCTGTTGTTGTATTGTAGATCGGTAAGACGACGACACCCCAAAAAAAAATCTGGTGCGTAGCAACACACAACTTTCCGCCACCCCCGTAAGTTCGAACATCACCTACATACGCGAGTGCTATATCTTCGTTCAACGCATTTCTACAGAAACATTTATGGAGAACAAAATGTAGGGACTAGTTCGCTGAACGTACTCCGTAAGTTTGACCGAAACCGTTTGAGCCGTTTCTGAGAAAATTGGAATTCCGATAAATTAATATTCGACAAATCTCCTTTTCTGAGTTAACTTGGCTTATATCTCCGTTCAACATATATATACAGAACGAAATGTTGGTATGGGTGAATATAAGACGCTCCATCAGAATTGATCGCATCTGGTGAAGAAGTTACCCTGGAATTTACGGAAATGTTCGAAAAAACGTTATTTTCTCACATTTTGATTTTTATCTCTGTTCAATGGACCGTCACAGGAACATTTATTGAGAACAATATGTAGGTATTAACTATTTGAAAACATCCTATGAGTTTGGTGAAAATCGCTTGAGCCGTTTTGCCAAAAAGCGTAAAAAACCAATTTTTGCTTCAGGGGCCCATATCTCCGTTCACTGTATTTTCATGGAGATATGTATAGAGAAGAAAAGTTAGGTATTGATTGGGAGAAGATAATTTGAAAGTTTAATCAAAATCCTTAGAGCCGTTTTCGAGAAAAATGCGAAAAACCCTGGTTTTTGGTACATTTTCGTCCCCCCACCCCCCTTCCCATCGGCCGAAATCGTCCATAACCTTATTTTGGTGTCTACAAAAAATAACGAACGAAACAAACAAAGAACCAGCTCAATCGGATCAGTCGTTCTCCCGCAAATCGAACTACACACACACAAACACACGGACCATGCGCCGAAATTAGTTTTTTTAGACTCAGTAGGCCTCAAAACGTAAAGATCTGAAGAAAACCCTTTTTTTTTTTTTTTAATCCGATTACTATACTTTCCTTCCCTTCGGGTAGCGGAAAGTAAAGAACGCTGCAAATTATTACACAACGGTTTATTATTCTCCTGCACAGCTCGACGTAGACACCATTACAAAACGTGACCTGATTACAACGTAACGACAAAAGTTGACATTATCTGGGCAATTGGCACGACGAGACGAGTCTAACTGACACATTGTTGGTGGGAGATGGGAGGGAGTGCTGGAATTGAGAGCAGGCTAGGGGCAAACGATAACTTTCGCCATATCGTCCCATGAGTTCCTTCTAGTAGTAGAATTTGCCTCACTTTATTTACTGTGGCTTCACTGTTTTCTATATACACGGAGTCCTACACCTCTGAGACCTGTTCTTATTCTAGGCGCCCGTCGGCGATCGGCACACCGTGACGACTCGAGCTGATGGGTGGATGGAGTGAGACAGTAGGCTGCGTTGGACACGTGAGCAGCCCAGGAAGAAATAATTACTTTCGCTGTATAGTCCCGCGAATTCTGTTTATTAGCAGTTTACGTTTCAGTCAGGAACATTTTTTAACAACCCCACCCCTCAAAATTTAACAGTTTACATTTCAAGACATCGGGATTCGAAATCTGCAATCCACCGTCATCCGAGCCGTTTTGTGCTTTTAACGTTGTCTAAATAGTCCGTTCTTTCGTACAAAAGTCCCATTTGGTTCGCTTTAGTTGTGCCTGCCTGCTCGGTAATTCGATCGGACGAAGCCCATGGTTGTCAGGTTAAAACAATTAACAAAAACGAAATGTCGGCAGTTTTATCGCGTATCGTTTTTTAGAACAATTATCAGAGGTGTATGACTGTGTCCAGACCGAAAATAGTGTAATCACGGTAATTATAGTGAGGCAAAGTCTACCAATTGAAAGTCGTTTGAACTGAATCGTTTCATCATTCGCACTACCACCCGAACCAGTTTTCGTCGTTCTGTTGTGGCCAGGTCGTGTTTTGTACGGTTTACAGGTATTTTTCAACGCTGAATAGAATGGGATGGGTCTCGGAGGTGTGAGACTACGTCGTGCCATGCAAGGGAATCATAAACCGTTGTGTAATAATTTGCAGCATTTTGGATGCTTAACGTGGTCTGGAAAATCCGTAAAAATATAAAATATAAAAATTTGGTAGAAGAAAATGGTAAAATTTCATTTCGGATCTAGTTCTGCCAACTTACTCTGCAATCTGATCAGAATAAACCCATGGTTGTTATGGGACAAAAATGGTTTAGAAAAAGAGCCGAAAATTCGTTTTGTAGGTATTTTTCGAAGCTGAATCTAATAGGATAGGTCTCAGAGGTGTAGGACTGTATATACATGGAAAACAGGGAAATCACAATAAGAATAGTGAGGCAATTCCGCAACTTGGAGGAACTCACGGTCTGCGCTTATTTCCCCCACTGCCACCCGTCTCACTCCAAACACCCGTCACTTCGACTCGTCATGTCGAAACAATTGACAACCATTGGCTAGAAAATGTCAAATTTTGTTGCTCCGTTATCATTGGCTCATATTTTCCGTTGCTGAGTCGAATATGATGGGTGTCAGAGGTGCTCCACAAACATTGTAGTTTTCGCATGAGTCGTCGTTTCCCAGTTTGTGGATATTATCGTGTTATATTACTAATAATTTTCGACGTTGGATTGAACGGGATAGGTCGCAATCACACTGAGAAAAAGAATAATAAACCCTCGAGTAATTATTTGGGCCTTTTCAGAAGGGAACACTCCGAAGGTATCGTCGACAAGCTCTCGTACTGCCATTCTCACGGAAATTAAATTTTGTTGTCCCTCATCTCTCGAAACATTTTTATATTAGATATTTTGCCTTTTATTTCCTCGACTGGCGGAACTCAGAGGACCGTATGGGAAGATAGTAGTGAAGCAGTAATGCCTGAATGATGAGCTTCTGAACTCGATGTACAGAGTTGAACAGTTCATTCGAGCATCCTCCCTGCTTCACAATCCTGTATGTGACGATGACGATCGACCGGACCATCGCGTTGAAAAATAATTGGCGATATTCTGGCGGAAGAAACCTCTCTCACCCGCCGACATAGGTCTTTTCTATTGGATGAAAAAATAAAATTGGAAGAGCAAATGGCAATAAAGAAATAAGAACAACGAGAGAGTCAATTAATGCTAAGCATCGGAAACACGAACGACACGTCCAACTAAATTTATTCCAACATCAGAAAATGGAAGCTGTTGTCTCTCCATAGCAACACAATTACAGAATGCATCTGACAACAGCTGTCTTATAATAAAGATTGGGCTTGCCTTCCCAATACGCCCCCTCAAGACCAAACTTTCAATACACCGGACTTCATAGAACACTTCTCATGCTTTTCTCTTGACACAGGCTTCGTAAAGAAATCGGCAGGCATGTCCTCAGTTCCTAAGAAGTCGATGGATATGGCTCCTAGGTCAAAAGTTTCTTTCAGGAACTGACTTCGGATATCTATATGTTTAGTCCTCGAGTGATAGGTCGGATTTGACATAAGTTTCTGCGCCCCCTGGTTGTCATTATAGACACATATAGGCTGCGCAGTTGGATATCCAATTTCGTCCAAGAACCTTTTCAGATACAGTCCTTCTTTTACAGCGTCTGAAAGACTCAGGAACTCGGCTTCTGTGCTGGACAGTGCAACCGTCTTTCTGCTTTCTTGCTGCCCACGAAATTCAGGAGCATCGGAAACACCAACGACACGTCACGAACTAAATTTATTCCAACATCAGAAAATGGAAGCTGTTGTCTCTCCATAGCAACACAATTACAGAACGCATCTGACAACAGCTGTCTTATAATAAAGATTGGGCTTGCCTTCCCAATATTTTCAACATACTCACTACATGTGCCTCAAATTTTGGCCTATACCTGTTCGGCAGGCCGATTTAGCTGGGTCTTTGACCTCCAAAATGTCCGCACTGGCCCTAACGAAAAGTCATTGTTTCCCCGAATACCTTTGTCCTCAAGCCCTTTTGTTACTTATATAAAGTTCAACTCTTCAGTTATTTTCGACTGACAACCGATTTCCCTCTTCTTCCGGACTTTCCCACATTTCCTTTCCACTCCCCTCAAACTCACTCACCTACGAGTTCTCACGAAACTCGGTGGTCTCCCGTTTCTCCCAATACACAGCCATCTAACAGTTCTTGCGATAAAGTCGTCTCCCAGCTCGCACTACTCACAACTCAACTCTATCTCTCTCCACCAACCAACTTTTTCAGATGTTCGTAGGTTCCAGTAATCTGGCAGGGGTGTTTCCGCGTGTAAATCTAAAAGTTGCGCCTAAAAATCAGTTCTCAATCGGTATAACAAAAAAAAAAAAACACAATAATTTCAGGGAGAAAATCACGTTTGAAATAAGAAATATCTGGTGGGTTGCAACACACAACTTTCCTTAGCTCTACGTCAATTCACTTTCTATATGGCTTTGTCCACTTAACCAATTCATTCACCACTCAATTAATTTGAACTTTGTCAAACAACACGTCACAGCAGCAGGAAGCTGTAGCGCCTACAGTTATGGAATTTATTGTGATGCTCGTACTCATTTCAGGACCATTATTGAGCAATTGGTACACAGATAATTAATGAGGCTGTAAACACGAATTTTTGGAAGGAGGATAGTAATCACTTTTGCAGAGTTATTGGGTAATAACTGTTAGAACTGGTATTAAGCGAAACGGCGGTAGTAAAATTCAGGAATTTCTGGAGTGAGCCCCATGTATCTCATGAGCGTTTTTAAACACTCACCATATAGGTATTGGATTGGACTACAGTACCCATTTTCTTCAACATTCTACTATCATTCCAGCGGAGTTTAAAAGGAAAAAACCACGACAAAAACGCTTTTCGTCGAAAAATTTGATAGTTTATTGTGCTGCTCTCATCATTTTCCCACAAATAGGAATTTTATGGTATGATTGGCCTATCAAGAACTATCAATATAAAAAATTTAATCAAAATCGTTATAGCCGTTTTTGAGAAAAAAATATTTGGTGTTTTGATCACTATGATAACTATACTTTCGGTGGATTTTGTTCATACCCGTATTTTGGCGTCCCATGGTAACCTGCGGGCGAGATATCAAGTTTGAGCTGATTTGGTACGGTGGTTTTCTCTAAAAATCGTTCACAGGCACACATACACGCAGACCATTTTCCCAAATAATGTTTTTGGACTCAGGAGGGTCTGAAACGTAAAGATCTAAAGAAAACTCAGAAAAAAAAATTTCAGCCGATTACATAACTTTCCTTTCTACTTCGTAGAGCCAAGGAAAGTAAAAACGAGGGTTTTCGGGGGAAAGTCCGGGTGTCACCAAGGGGAGATCATATTCGCGGGTAGTTTGAAGACTATATTAGTTATTAGAGTTTATTATGCACTTCAATCACAGATTATCATGTTCGGGAAATGAGGTCGAGGATGCGTCATGGACGAGTCGGTCCTCTGGTCGGTTTAAGCCGGTTTCAGCGTATATTTTTATGTAATTCAGGTTTGGGTTCCTGCTGACGAACGACGCAATAAACTACCTTTACTGTGAAGGTTTAATGAAGTGAGGATTGGGCTTGCCCTCGTCCGCCACATGAGATAAAGAGTCGGGTTGCAAGAGACCTGAACTGCGATCGCCTCTAATCAGGTAGGCACAATGCATGTCCAGTGGGTTGCATCTTCTACTGTTCCCTTGGAGACCTGCCGTTACCCATGCAAGAGCTTCTTTTCGTCTGTGACGTGAAAAGCAATATATTTAAACAAAAGTTGCTCGCCGCGTCACCCGGAGACACCCTGTAGAGGTTAGGTTGTGTATATTAGTAGAGGGTCAGTTGCCCGAGGGAAGCGAAAAGGGAGCTCTCGATATATACGCATTTCTGGTCCTTCGCCCGCCGTATCAAGTTGACAATATCATCAATACGCTCTGATTACTCAATAATTGTGGATACATGAGTACGAGCATTTCAATAAATCCAGTTTCTTCGTGTAAACTGAATTAAAAACAGATTGGATTATTATTTGCTAGGGCGATACAAATCGCTAATACACGGGGGCTGAGCAAAGTCATGTGATGCGTCGCACAAGATTTTTTTTTTTGTTCTCATTGTGGTCGATGTGAAGAAAAGACGTTAAACGAATCAGTTCAAATTTTATAGCTAATCTTCGGAAAAACATGAGACGTGACAGTGTGAGTTCGTGCAAAATCGATCTAAAATTCACCGTAGCTATCATTGTGATCATAACACCAAATATTATTTTTTACTTTCCTTGGTTCTACGACGTAAAAAGGAAAGTTATGTAATAGGCTGAGAAGATTTTTTTGAGTTTTCTTTAGATCTTTACGTTTCAGACCCTCCTGAGTCCGAAAAACGCTATTTGGGAAAATGGTCTGTGTGTATGTGAACGATTTTTAGAGAAAACCATCGTACCAAATCGGCTCAAACTTGATATCTCGTCCGCAGGCCACCATGGGACGCCAAAATAAGGGTTTGAACAAAATCCACCGAAAGTTAACTATAGTTATCATAGTGATCAAAACACCAAATATTTTTTCTTCTCAAAAACGGCTATAACGATTTTGATTAAATTTTTTATATTGATAGCTCTCAATAAGGCAATCACACCATAAAATTCCCATTTGTGGGAAAATGACTAGAGCAGCACAATAAATTACCAAAATCTTCGACAAAATCGATTTTAGCGCAGTTGTTAAAGAAAACCACTGTACCAAATCAGCTGAAACTTGATGTCTAGCCTACAGGTTACCATGGGACACAAAAATGAGGGTATGGGCAGAATCCACCGAAAGTTAACTATAGTTATCACAGTGATCAAAACACCAATTTTTTTTTCTCAAAAACGGCTCGAACGATTTTGATTAAATTTTTATATTGATAGCTTCAATAAGGCAATCATACCATAAAATTCCCATTTGTGGGAAAATGACTAGAGCAGCACAATAAATTACCAAAATTTTCGACGAAAAGCGTTTTTAGCGCAGTATTGTTTCTTATAAACTCCGCTGGGTTTTTGTTGAATCTTGAAAAAAATTGGTATTGTAGTCCAATCCAATACCTAAAGGGTGAGTGTTTAAAAACGCTCATGAGATACATGGGGGTTACTCCAGAAAATCCTGAATTTCAACTACTGCCGTTTCGCTTACTACCAGTTCTAACAGTCTAAGTCTAACCCAATAACTCTGCAAAAGTGATTATTATCCTTCTTCAAAAAATCCGTGTTTACAGCCTCATTAATTATCTGTGTACCAATTGCTCAATAATGGTCCTGCAGTCAGTACGAGCAGCACAATAAATTCCGGAACTGTAAGCGCTACCGCTTGCTGCTGCCGTAAAGCGTTGTTTGACGAAGTTCAAATTAACTGAGTGATAAATGAATTGATTAAATAGAATTAGCCATGTACAAAGTGAATTGTTGTGGAGCTAAGGAAAGTTGTGTGTTGCAACGCACCAGATATTTTCTTCGAAGTAGCAGCATCAAATTTTGTGTGTATTAGTTCCAACAAACGTGAAGGTACTTTGGAATTTTCATTAATGGGGAAATTACGAGAACAGCACAATAAATCATCAATAATCGGTTATAGTGAAATTTTTTCTTCATAAATCATGTTCGTATCAAGTTGGAGTTCTAAAAAAAATTATGGTGGTAGTCTAACGTATTACTTATAGAATGAGAGTTTAACAATGTTCTTAGAATAATTAGGAACAACCTGAGAAATTTCAAAACTTTTTTTACAGTTGTGTGATGCGTCGCACTAAATATTTTCTATAACGGTCTAGCGAAATTAAAAACGGGGTGCAGGAGAACCGGATGCAGCGAATTAGTCATTGTTTCCGTTCGTGTTGACCCCAAAACGAGGGGACAGCGGTAGATTAGAAAAGACGCGAATGAGCAGCTCGACGTTTGGAAGAACTTCAAATCGAATCACTCTCCTCGTAATATCGGGCTAAGAAAACGGGCCCTGAGCCGCACTGAAGTCTAGCGACGGCTGAATTCTTGGAACGAGCCAATCACACAGTTTTCTTGCCAGCGATTTCAACGAAAGGGGTCTGGAAAGGCAGTAAAATTAACTGCCTGGCTCTCGGGTCGGCAATCGAATTAGATTCTAATTGTGAAATGAGTCACCGCAATATATTTACGTTCGGACGAGGTCGAGGTACGTTGGATGTGACTGGGGATTTCGGTGCCAACAAACCCTCGCTCCATCCCTCCTCGTGCTAGTCGCCGTCACTCTCACTCTTGCTCTAACGCACACTCGTATTTCACCCAATTAACAACCTCCGCTTTCTCTCGCTCGCTAATCATCTGTCGGCCGTCGCTATTTCAGTGCCCGTCTTCATTTGTCCCTTCAAAGTTCGGGGAATCCCCTACTGGGTTATTTCAGAAAGGGAGGACGCCGCGCTGCACAGTCGAGCAGCTTCTCTCCTGTTCGCCTGGTCCAACCAGCAACGTCCGACCATACCCATCTGGTCCCATTTGCTCTTATCGACTTCCCAAGGGAGCGCTAGATCGGGGACCCACGGTTTTCTCAAAACTGCGTATTTGTGCGCTTTGAAAAGTGAAGAACTGAAGAAAAGTAAAAAATCGAACAATTGTGCAATCTTACTTCGTACCGCTGACGGAAATTAACACATCTGGTTGGACGCAGCTGCATAGCGTCTCAGCCTCACGTACATTTAGCGACTTTCATGGCTACAAATCCAACCTATTCGTCACTCATTTTCTTTGAGCTGGTAAAACGTAGCAGCTCTTCAGTTCTAGAATATATTAGTCATCTGTTACCTACGCCTTCATTGAATAGCCGATGTATAGGCAATTTAATAGCTGAAGGGACTGTCAACACTATTTTTTTTTTTTAGAGAACTTCCGTGTTAACAGCTACTTAGTGGAAACACCGCGAAAAAGTTTATCAACAAAACGACGTTAGTTTTAATTTCAGAATTTCTGTGGGCTCCATTGATAAATTTTTTAAGAGCAAGTATCCCTATTTTTTTGAAACACTAAAGACAAAAACTGCTCTAAATGTTTGATAATTTATTGTGCTGCTCTCGTAATTTTTTTCACGCAGGAAAATTTAACAGCGCTGTTTTATCGTTTGGAACTGTTCATTAAAAAAAAAAAAAAGAAAAAAAAGTGATCAAAATTCGCTTTTGAGAACAAAAAAGTTGGTGTGTGATCACAATGACTATAAATGATTTTTTTCATACCCTTATTTTTTCGGTCCATGGTGGTTTGCATAGTTAATACTAAATTTGAGCCGATTTGGGCAGGCATTTACTCTAAATCGCATACAGAGACACACACACGTACAATACCCAAACCCTTTTTTCAAATGGTGATTTTCGAACTCAAAAACCCTTGAAACGTAGAGATCTGGAGAGAAGTCAAGATTTCTTTTCTAGCTGATTACATAACTTTCTTTTCTGCTCCGTAGCGCTGAAGAAAGTAAAATATAGTCATTTTTATAGGCTAAGCTCAACTGCGCGCGTAATTAAATTTGGTTCATGTTAATAAAGTCGAAGTACACAAATACATGCGTAAGTACTGGAGCTCACAAATACGTTCATATCACACGCCCAACGTCTCTTGCTGTCGAATGTTTTTATTCTCAGTAAATTCACTAATTTTGCAGGTTCGTAAATTTGGCATAGAACTAAGTTGCATTTTGTGAAGTAACCACAAAAACGAATGGAAAAAAAGAAGAAACGCAGCAAACACTAAGGCCGTGACAAATCAATTCCTCAATATCTTCGCTAATATTGTTTCCAGTAGCTGAGGGCACAATGTAAAAACTAGGAAATTAGTCATTTTGTGTATTCTCATCAGTAGACAAAGCTCTATGGGGTTTGATTGCTTCCTCACCGGACACTGCCCACTCAGGTATCACCTCAACAAGATGGGCATCTCAGAGGCGGTGGAATGCAGACTCTGTGGTGAGGAGGACGAGACGGCGGAGCACATCCTATGTGAGTGCCCTGCCTTAGCAGCGAAACGCTTTGGATTCTTTGCCCAGGGGATTATTGAGCCCCACATCATAGCAGAAGCTGCGGTGAAGGACATACTCGGCTTCATAAAGGGGGCGGGTATGTACGACGCCTTTTACTAAGGAAGGGCCAGAGTCACAATAGGCCCACACGTGGCCGCAGTGACAAAGGGACTTGTCCCAATGCCCTCGGGAGAAAAAAAAAAGGGGGTTTGATTGAACCCCATCTATAAAAATACAGATAGTTGGTATTTTGGGATGATATTTGGGGATCCTAATGCTCATTACTCACCACACAATTATCCCTCAACCCACGTAAGCCAGTATATTTCTACAAAAACATTAATATTTGGTGAAGTGTCACATGAAATGGTGGTGTGTAAATCAGTTGAATGTGCCTTGTGTGTTTGGCCACAATCATTAGACATTTTTTTCTAGGAAAATGATTAAAGAATATTTCTAATGTACAAATCCTATTTCTGGACTATTTTTTGAGCCAGATAGTCCAAATATGTATATAGAACAATACACAGGTATTGAGTAGTTGAAGGCACATAATGTATTTTATACTGTAGTCTATGAAAAGGTACAGAATATTTTGTTTGACTGAGCACATCAGAAGAAATAGCAAATTTCAAACTGAGTTCTTAATGGGATTTGGATCTGTGATGGTCCATGGAACACAAGAGACGTAGCATGATGGGAACATTCCGCTCTTTTACTTGCTAAGTCATAATGAAGGGAGAAAATACTGATTTAACAACTTACCACCTCTTAGTACAATCTTCTTACCTCCTTTGTCTTCTCTAAAATCATCTCTTCATTACCATCCTTACTACTCGTCTCAGCTTTCCTGTACTGTATTTCGTGTATAAACGAACTTCCTGTGACATACAATGATAACTTCCCATGTGAAATTATAATTATTAGGTTATTGACCTATTTTTAATGCAACTGTACTTTCTCTATTTTCTACAAAAACCCATTCAAGAAAATCTACTACTAAAGCTGCAACAGAAGCCACACCCCTTTTGGGGGTACTTGTTCTCAAAGCTAACGTACGAGCGCCTTTTTGAGAAGTTGACTGTCCGCTTCTGCTGTTTATACTTGTTTAAAGCTTGTCAGGGTTTCCATCGTGGGTACTATCAAGGTTTGATATGGAAGATTAGGTGTTGTTTCTATTACGGTTAAATAAAAGTGATATCGAACCATGTGAGAAAGAGAGTGAGTACGATATCAACCGAATGCAATTGGAACACAGAGGTTTATTCACAATTACATCGGGGGAAGTTTTACCACCACAAACAGGGAACTGGGTGAGAGCGAACACGAGGGCGGGCGACACGGCGACGAGGGAACCGGCTCGGTCTCAACTGACGACAGCGAAGTCTTGAGTGAATTGGGGCATTTGAGGTACCCAGTTAGCACAAATGCCTCGGATGAACCTCAGCTGAATGGAAGGGTTTGGTTCATCCTGGTGCATCACTCTGTCCTTGATGAAGTGCCTGTCCTCAGGCACTGATGAACACTGCAGTTCAGGGTGTTGCTGCCCACCCCACAAAGGGGAACCTAATCTTGAGCATAGAGAGAGCGAGAGAATTTAGATTAATGTCTCACAAGGCTGCCCGTGCTTGTGGTGGGAGTATTGATTTAAGTACTACAAATAAACAGTCACCTCACAATGTTTCTGAAGTACACATCTTCTGTGGATTGTACGTCTTCATCCCACACTGCTGCGACAACCATGGTTCAGATAATCGGTCCATCTCTTGGCAAAAGACGATTCTCTCAGTAATGGGAGACAGAGTTTCCCTCCTCCTCTGAGGACACCTGCCCTCAGGGTGTTCCACAAGGGGTAGTACTTAGCGAAGATGCTGCGTCTACCATGCACTGGTTAGTTGCACTTTTGGGAACAAGTGCGGCGTTCTGGCTCATGGGGTGCAACGAGGTATGATGCCTGTGTTGACAGCATTCACACGTGTACTTTGAGTGGGAGCTCTTGCGCGTGTGTGAGGCTGCCAGACAATTCGTATACCGATTGTGCACTTCCACAAAGGTTCTTAGAGCCTCCTGGCTGGAGTTGAGGAAACGTAGGCACTTGTTTACCCCATGATGTTTGCCGCAGATAGGGGAGGGATGTGGCTCTGAAGTTTTGTCTTCACCAGGCCTTTTTGAAGGTGTGTTGTTTCCTCGGACTTGTTGTTTGAGAGGTCATTCGGGGACAGACATGCGGGAAGATGTCGATGTTGATGCAGGATGGGGAATTGAGTCATTGCGAGATGTACAGTCCGTAGGTTTCTGCTGCTGCGATGCTAGGTAAGCATTGACCCTCTCTATGTAGACGTGGACAAGATCTTGATTTGCGAGGAGCTTCTCGACAATTTGCCCTGCTTTGCTCGAAGCAACCATTGTCAATTGAACACAAAGGAACAACGTTTGAACATAATGACGGGCGAGAGAGAAGGTCGCAGCAGAAGGACAGAAATTTGAAAGGGGAGAGCCAAAAATTCCCATCACATTGGAAGAACCTTCAAATTTCTGTGCGTGGTCGGCATCTTGAACTAATGTAGGGAAAGTTCAACCACTAGTTGGGTGCCAATGTTACGGGGGGAATTAGTATTGAAAGCGATATTGCACCAAGAGAGCTGGGGAGTTAGTACGATATCAAGCCGAATGCAATTGGAACAGAGTTTTATTCTCAATTATATTCGGGGAAGTTTTACCATGAACCGGCTCGGTTTCAACTGACGGCAGCGGTCTTGAGTGAATCGGGGCATTTGAGGTGCCCAGTCAGCAGATGATGAGCCTCTGCTGAATGGAAGGGTTTGGTACGTCCCAGTACATGTCTTTCTCCACCATTATTCCATAGTTCTCCCCTAAGGCTAAGGGCCTGCTTGCTCTAAAGGTATCTGATTGGGAAGTCGCAAGCTGAATGGTTGGTCTTGGACACGTTCAGGACTAGCTGTGGAGGTGTGACACGGCATCATTATCGATTCTATATTCCAATATGCCATTTGAGGTTAGTGCTTAGTGCAGTTTTATTGGTTGACAGGAACTCAAGCACTGAGACATGAGACAATAAAACAGCCTAACTACATCAATTTTACAAAGACATATATTAACCAAGAAGATACACAAATGAACTTTAGTTGCCAACACTTAGTCTGTAAGCATGTGTCATGCATATGTTTGGTAGGTTCAATAATGTTCTCCTCAGAAAATAATTAATTCGTATTGTTTAGAAGAAATTAGAGTGAACAAATATATAAAAAATATATGTATATATGCTAAATATCTTACTGCATTGAACAAATTATAATGGTAGGTGACTCATATACAATGCGCATAGTGTTTATCGGATGTTGGTAAAGGCACAAAGCACAATAGAACAAATTTAATACATTTAAGAATGTTTGGAAGGGAATGATCATGTTGGGATCTTAAATAAATTGTTTTTGAGAAGAAAATAGGTCGTATCTTCACACAATGGGAGCAAAGCTACTGAACATGAGCAACAGATTCCAGGGCCGCCTCCAGTTTTTCGGTGATCTGAAACAAAATATAAAGAATTAATTCAACTGGCTGATATGCAATGGGCGTTGTTTGAGTGAATTAGAAACAGCCCTCAAATAATTATTACATACATTCAGCCCAATGTAATATTTCGCAACATCACTGAATGTGATTGAAACCTGTAACTGTTTAGTAACACTTAACACGAGTTAGTCTGACTCATGTCTCAATCCACTATTATTAATTTACGTTATCATCTTACCTAACGGTCATATTTCAATTTAATTTGCAGATCTTTCAACTCAACTGATTACAAATGAGCTCCCATTTATCAATCATAGCGATTAGCAAGTGAGTTCTCTTGATTCTATGCAAAGATTATACTGCAATCTTGATCTACATCAATTAACTATTACCCCCCTTGATTATTAATTAGTCACAATACAGTCTGCTAGTAGGTAACACTGTTTCATACACGAATAGGAAAATTCGAGGCGAATCAACTCAACTGCTAACCCTTCAAAGATGAGAGGATTATTTTCACTGCTTAATCAATAATGAAAAACACAGGTCACAATAATTTAGCCTCCCCTTAAGTCCTTTGAGCAAATTTGCGTGAATCGTTGTGAACCTAGTCTTCATACCAGATTCAGAAATTTCAACACCTTTTCTGACAGGCTAATAACTTGGGATCGTCCAAATCTATATGAAAATACATCAAATGTTACTTAATGAGACACAGCAACCCAACCTGCCTAACTTCTCTAAATTCAACGCATGAGGTTTTATGTAGTTCTCGGCACATTGCATGAGCTTGAAATAGGCCATTTTTATTTTTGCCATGAGCGAGATGATCGAATCAAGAATGTAGCGGTGTTTGAAGCGGACTGTATTTCTATTGACATATGTTGCTGGTTCAGGTGGTTTTCGAGGAGAGTAAGGAGGTTTGAGGAAAGGAATGAAGGTCCTACCTTTTTCCTATGGCAGTGATTCGTTGACAGGGAGGCCCCCAGCTCGATGTCTTCCTCTTCCAGCCGATTATGATAGTGAGCCAAGTTGTAATGGTTAAATGGAGGCGGATTTCCAAACCAGTATACAGGGTAGGGTTTTTCGACAGACAGAAAGAGTACTAAAAGGGGGAGAAAAAACAGGGGAAATAAGGAGGGGGTTAGACAGGAGAGAAGGACAGGATTAGACACTGATCAAAACAACACCCTCCCACAACAAACCAGGCTCGAACAAGCGGTTAAAAATTAAATCTAAATTGATACTTCTGAATATTAAAAGAAGTACACCACTTTTACTGGCTGAAACCTGGCCTATCTCACTTCTTTCGATTGTTGTTAAGCATGACGATGGATCAAACATACAAAATGTCAAAAATAAATAAAGTCTGGGTTCGTTAAAAAAACTGGTGAAATGAGCTTCGAAAAATAGCTTTTCAGGTTTGGACATGCATTCTAACTTTTTTGCCCAAACACATTCTTGATTTTCTCAAAAAGATTTATAAACAGCAAAGTAAAAACATTGCTACTAGTGCGTGCTTACATTTGAGATATACCAACAAATGATACAAATGGAATGGCACGAAATATCAAACAAATAGAAACCAGCTGACTCCCACTCTCCATCAGAACTGTCGCTTCCCAGGAGCTTTTTTACAGGCGAGCCAAACTGCCTAATTCCTATCTATTTTTCTTCTCTTCGTTTGATAGCATTCCACACCAACATGGAAGTTGCATTCTTTTTACTGATGACCTCATTGTCCAAATCGATATGAATTTGTAATTCAAATTTAGTGGAAAAGACAATCACCCTATCTTTGTTTTATTACTGAAATGGGTTTAAGCATTTTTGCTGCATTGAGTAAGGTTGTATAAGTGACGTGAGTCACAGATGTCTGGAAAAACAAAATCTAACGTGCCAGAGAAGCCAAATAAGCGCTGAAAGACATACCTATCTACTTGAACGGTGGATTAAAATAACCCCAAAAAATGTGATAGGGTCATTACGCGCAGTTACTTTCTCAATTCCTTTAGATACTTTCTACTTCTTCTCTGATGATATAACCCCAGGACCTTGAATGCAAACCTCAATTATAATAAGAGTCTCAACAATATCATACGAAGAATGGGCAATTTCTGCTAAATCTACTATCACAAACAATAAATCTGCGCATGAGGTTTTTTGGGTGCTATACTTACTAGCCACAAATACGTAGAGCGGGCATCCTCCCAGGTGTACCAATACTACATCTCAGGTTTAGTCAGGAGAACAAAAATTCACTTAATCGTCAGTTAATCAAATACTAATAAACCAAAGCTGGTTTTGGTTCCGCACATTCCCATCAACTGTTTCAATTGAACAATCCCACTTGCAATGTTTTTCCACCATCTCTTAGGTAATGACTCATTAAGATATTCACCGCTCAAAACCTGCCGAGCGCGTCAATCTTGTGTATTTGAGTGCCCATCTTGTCGTGGATTTACCAGAATGTTCAATCGACTCGATCTTTTATTTTTTGAACAAAGTAGTATCTAGATCTAGAAGTAGTAGATACTCTTCGAAGTTTCAAATATCAGTGAGCCGAAGTCTGCGATTATTTTCGGTCACCTGAGGTATAAAAATGGCTATCGAAATTTCACTCATCAGCATTTAATTTCCGATTTGTTTTACAGCTGTTTTTGGTTTATTATTCATTCTGAATAATAACCCTATGTTTTCGGTCACGAAAAATTTTTTACAACCCCCCCTCAAAATTTGATACTTTACGTTTCAAGACATGGAGATTCCAAATTTGCAATGTCCGTCCGCCGTCCCCCGTCCCCCGTCCGCCGTCCGGGCCGTTTTGTGCCTTTAGCGTGGTCTAAAAAATTCGTTCTTTCGCCCAAAAATCCGATTTGGTATCTAGTTGTGCCCGCCATCTCGGCAATCCGATCGGACGAAGCCCGTGGTTGTAATGGGCATAAAACGGTTAAAAAATTAACGAAACGCAGTACAACGCGGGAGCTACAAGCGTTTCGTCGTTTGAATTCCTCCGCCCCGCCCGTCTCATTAAAAAAACCAACCGCTCTCGAGGCGGCGAGTGCGACCTCCCTTCGCTTCCCTCCCAGCGACCGGTCTCTCCCCATTAAGCCTTACTCTTCCAATTTCCCGACGTTTTCGTTTTAATACGATTCAATTTTTTTAGATTCTTTCGTTTCATTCTCATTATGTTTTTTTCATAGATTTTTGGTTAAATTTTGATATTAGTATTTAGCGTGCATGTTTTCATATTAAAATTCAGTTTTTCTAGATACTTTCGTTTTTTTTGTTTTTTTTAATATTACGATTCAGTTCTTTTTCGGCCTTTTTTGGGTTTCATTATGATATTTTTCGATGCTGAATCGAACAGGATGGGTCTCGGAGCATTAATGCTAGGTCAAGCTGATTATCCGAATAATAAACCGTTGTGTAATAATTTGCAGCGTTTTTAAACCTAGTTGTGGTCATCGCTGCATTTCTGTTTGTCAAGGTTGTTTTGAAACATCGTTGCTGTAAGTCCGAATATGATATGCATATTCCAGTTCGTGTATGTTTATTTCAGCTGCCTTCAGCATGTTATTTTTCCAATTTTTCTACATATTTTGTTATATCGATAAAGTACTCCTTCTTTTTGTGAAAAAAGTCTTATGATCCCACCTTGTCATGAAAGATACTGGAACAATCAACCGGTTGACCAATAGATTAACATTTAATTCACGGTGCTCATCACACACCTGGCACATCCAGTCCAGCTTAGTGACTGCGAGGGGGCAGCACAGTTCATTCATTCGACCAAAAAATTGAGCAGCGAACAAGTTTAACCAGGCTAATAAATTAAGTTACATTATCTAAAAAATCAGTTAAGTTTTAATTTGCTAATATGTATGACCTATTGTATGCAATGTGAACTGATTGTCAATAAGGCATGATACAGAATATTGTTAATGATAAAAGCAATTTGTAGCACAGAAAAATAATTGTTTTTAGAGATTTTGTTCAGGGAAGATCTGTGTTTGATTAGCGTTTCCTTACCTCTTTAGTAGGATGGTAATTCATGATGAAGCAACATGCCCTTGGTTTTGGGTTCTTTACAATTGAAAGGGAATATCATTGGAAAAGCATGGCTTTCAAATTATAGTTGGAGATGGCACTAAACTAAGAAGGTCTAAAGTGAAACGGAAGATGAAGCACGGTATGGACTTATAGCTATATCAAGTATGGATTAAATTGAGTCTGGATAAAAATTAAAAGTACCTTCCGATAAAAAGCTACTTGATGTTCCAGGAAGTTTTTTAGCGACTTCGATACTTCCCCAGCATTATCACTGTAGAAGTGATCAACTTCTGCTAGAAGTGCATAAGAAACAATATCTGTGCGCCTGGAAACAGATTCGAGCTGAGCTGGAGTCATTTTCTGTTCAAATGCCAATTTTTCGCACTCTTTCTTCTTCATCTGTGTTTTCTATCAGGGAGAAAAAAGCAACAATAAATTAATAGATGTTGTACAATAATAAAGTGAAACTAAACGTTTCTTAGAAATGTTAAAGCGTAATATCGTATAATTTGAAGCGCATAAGTACTTGTTTTAGAGACATACTTACAACACAGTAATACAACTCGTACTTATTAGATAATAACTACTTTTCTCGCAAGAAGAAATGCGCGATAATAAAAGTTCCTCAAATTCATGTGCTAGCTCTTGCGATAGCTTTGCAATAATGTTTGTATGTCTCTGTACCAATGGAAATAGGACAGCAAACTACGAACATTTCTTCATATGTCAGCGTTCAGCCCAAAAATATTTTTCCTAGCTTCAGTCAGTGCAACAATCACAATCTTTTTGGTGCTCATAAAACGATTTCAGTATTTTTACTACAAAGTAATAGAAAACATGAAAAACATTTGCTAACAAACCCTGCAAATTATTACACAACGGTTTATTATTCGGATAAACAGCTTGACCTAGCATTAATGCTCCGAGACCCATCCCGTTCGATTCAGCATCGAAAAATATCAAAATGAAACCCAAAAAAAAGTTAGAAAAGAACTGAATCGTAATATTAAAATAAACAAAAAAAACACGAAAGTATCTAGAAAAAACTGAATTTTAATATGAAAACACGCACGCTAAATATTAATATCAAAATGTAACCAAAAATCTACGAAAAAACCAAAATGAGAATGAAACGAAAGAATCTAAAAAAATTGAATCGTATTAAAACCAAAAAAAATGAAACGAACGAACTATTAAATAAATAAACCAAAAATAAACGAATAATGAAAAGTTCAATCGAAGATAACAGATATTTTGCTAACGGAAATAGTTGAGACGGAGCGAAACAGTCATTCGTGGAGGTGAAGACGAGAACAAGGCAATCGGACGATAAAGAGACAAATCATAAAGCGCAAGCGCAAGCGGTGCGTTGAGAGGCGAGGGGGCGGCGTTGCCAGATGAGCAGGCGAGCAATTTCGTTGAGATGGGCGGGAGGGGTGGGAGTTCAAACGACTTCCATTGTGTTCCCGCGTAGTACTGCGTTTCGTTAATTTTTTTAACCATTTTTTGCCCATAACAACCATGGGCTTCGTCCGATCGGATTGCCGAGATGGCGGGCACAACTAGATACCAAATTGGATTTTTGTGCGAACTTAAAGTAAAGTATCAAATTTTGAGGGGGGGTTGTGAAAAATTTTTCGTGACCGAAAACATAGGGTTATTATTCAGAATGAAGATGAAACTTGTCCAACTAAGTAACTCGTTCACCATGCTCATGTTTGTGACAATAATTCACAAAGAAAAACTGGCCAACACAGCTGGATGATAGTTTTCATATAAAGCCAAAAACTTTTCTATTTGCCAATGATGGCGATACTAGAACTGACACAATTTCGTCCAGTATACCTCAAATGTTCACTCATTCTATTCCTCTGATTCCTCCTTGTACCATCTTTTCTGACTTGCTAATCAACAACTCTTTTCTTCTCTCGCTCTCTGGATTATACTTAGGCTCACACTTGGTTCAACTACATCACTACTTCCTCCCTTTCATTAATTCTCTATCCTCTTTTCCTTCATATATTTTCTGTTTCCTTCTTTCATACTTATTCCACTTCCTCTTTATCCGCTTCCTCAAATGAAGTTATCCCATAGCCGTAGCCAGAACAATCCTCATTCCGCTTCGGCAGAATGTTCAAGAATTAGGAACAAAAGGCAATCTTCTGGAAACAGCGACATTTTGATGTCTTAGTCTTTAAGCCCATTTATTTTGAATCTTCCAAAAATGCTTATTAGGCTTGTTACACAGCCAACGAAAAAAGGCAACAAAGAAGAAAGCTCAATTTCTAAAATAACCAATATTTATGAATTAACCAATTTTAATGTGAACAGCAAAGAAGTGAATTGATTCAAATTAGCAAAAGGTAAGAGTAAATTAGTGTACCTTATGAAAATTCAGGATATCAGGCATTGATGTCAGTATTCCTTTATAAATGAGTAACATATCTCCAAGTGGTTCCCAATCCAGTTTGGGTTGATCTTCATGCATTTTTCCAATATCATTATACGTATCACCAACGACTCTTAACGCACTGATCAAGGATTCATTTGCTACTCCTGAAAATGAATTTCACATAAAATGCGTTCACGTTGAGACAGACAAGAGCAAACTAACGGGCTACACAAGGCTGGATAATGTACATAGCACTAAACGTGTTTTGAGTCACTGAAGGTTGATCAAGTTAGCGTGTAATCTACTAGTTGATGTTATCATCCAAAATCACAAGTCTGTTTCCTTATTAGATGACTGTTCCTAAACCTCGACGAGGGTTATATCAGTCACATCCAAAATCATAGTAATACTGATTGAGGGAGTTAGACTTACACACTGAATATGTACACACAAGCCACTATAGCCAGAATACATTTCTTTTGCAAGACAAATAATTTGTCAAGTGACAGAAATTTAGTGACCATGGTTGCAGTAACACACAGGAAGCACAACCGATCAACTGATTTGATTGCCTTTGAGCCCCTTGTGATCCGGTAGCAGTGAGATTTTATGCTGTCACTGGCTTTTACCAAATTGAAAATGTATTTTTCATTAGTTCTGAAAGTAGACAACAGAATCACCAATTTTCTGCTGAATGTGGCTTAAACGCCAAAAATTAAAGCGCCAATGTAAATTTTGCAAATTAAGTGCTCCTGTTAGAGTCATAGTGATGGGTTTCTAATCCAAATTGAAAATCCTAGCTCATTCCTCAGTTTCAAAATACTTTTCTTTCGAGGAGATTACTTAAAACTATCCTAACAAGAAAGACGATTTATAATAGCAAGATTATACAAAGACTAAATAATATAACATAATACATTTTAAAAAATTGGAAAGTATAATTACGAAACCCAATAAAAATTAGAAAGCAAGCCACACAACAGAATAAATTAGCGCAAGGGGTTTTTATTAATCAGCATATCAAAATGTACTGTTAATTCTAATGAACTTTTAACCTACTGTATAGCTCTAGCTAGAAAGACATGACCACATTTTTGTTCATGTGATTCACTATTTTAAGCGCATTTCCTGGCATGGAGTCTTCATAAACATTGTCGTGTGTATAACATGAGGGAGTGAGGAATGAACACAGGCAGTACTCAAATCTCCATATTGGCAATAAAACACTAAAAGTAGGAATGTATAACACTAACCTGAACCAGCATGGCTCATTGCATTGCCCAGGCCATAGAACGCTTGACCTACTCTTTGGAAGTCTTTTTTGTAAATACTCGAATGTTTCTTGCTTTGGTCTACAGAAGTATCCATAAGGAATTTCACAGCACCATCCACATCGTGAACGAATTTACTACATGAAGATACTTCTTGCTCCCTGAAAACAAACATCCTTGATTCTGGTTGCTTTGAAAAACTATTTCAAATATGTAACCATTATTCCTCACCAGAACACTCCTACACACATGAAAAGGAGAAGACTTAAAGAAGGAAAAGGGAATCAGACAAAAATGACAGTCAGAACTTTCAACAACTGATCTTTTTTGCCCTACTTTGATTCTTGTCGAGTTATGTATTTATACCGAGACTAAGGGACGGAATTAGGCCAGAAACAGAGAGTAGATATTAGTTTAGGCTTTCTAGAGTCGCACTTTCCCTATTTTTCTATCCAAATTTCTTTGCATCGCAATCATTGTGAATATTGTGCAGTGAATCTGGGGAACTAGAAATTGTGGTAGGTTCCTGGGGAATGATGATGTTAAGATATAAACATGTGTGGATTTGTGTCGGTGTGTGAGAAAACTTGACAGTGTAGAGGTTTTGTGGTAAAACATTGAGTTCAAATACTGTGGAAGCAGGAAAAGGAGTTCTTTCTGAATGAAGGTGTTTGTTGATAAGGTTTAGAGGCGTCACTGTCAGTTATGGAATGCCTTTTCCGCTAATTAAGTCAGTTTTAGCCGAATTTTTAACAATGGCGGAACTGATCGCAAGGAGCTCGACAAAAACGGTACTAATTACGAGAAAATCAGAAACAATACTGGCACTTCCAAACCTTACCCACGTACCCCTTAACTTGTTACTCATATTCATGGATACGTTAGCCACTACTGAAATGCATAAACTTGATCTGAACAAAAAAAAAAAAAAAAAACACATTCAAAGGCAATAAGAATATGAACCTGGTAACTTTAGAAGACCTTAAGACTACAAATCTGTATGTAGGCTCCACATGCTCTTTCAACACTTTCAGCTTGTGTTGGAAGAGTTGATCCATTTCAATTCAATTAGTCACACACACACTTACTATTAAATATCAGCCCTTAATAGAAACTATATTTATTTACATGGCCAATGATTTTTTTACTGGGTATGAAATATGAAGGAGGGGGTCACAGAAGCTGGTGCAGGTTTCATAGATAATTCTTTCCCATCCTACTGCAGGATAATTTATGGTTTTGCTGTGTATTTCCTACCCGTTTTCTTTCTTCATTTGATAACGCAATCGTTATGTAGGAGGCCACTACACCCTGTTAAAAATGACATTTCTCAAGTGCTATACTTTCTAAAGTAGATTACAGGGACTTGAACCGTCAGTATTGATTTGAAAGAGCTCACTACTACATTGTCACGCTCCCTTTAAGGTTCATAGAAAATGACTAAGAATAACGCCGTTCAGTTTTTTAACCAACAATACAGGGGCTTGTTGGTTCAAACTTCCATAATATTATTTGAAAGAGATGTTGAAGCACCTTGGTGGGTTATTCTTATACTCAATGGATATAGTGGAGTCTTCTCCGTAAAACTGTTGGAAACGAAAATACATAATAAGGCACTAAATGAAAGAGAGAAGAGATAAAGAAAATTGGTCAAAAAAAAAAACCCAACAAAATCCAATATTGGATCTTTGTTGGACAAACTGAAGATGTTTTGAAATTTTCCCCAACATTCTGAATACTCTTTAAAGGCAAATCAGGTTGTATTGATTAGATTTTAAAAATACAATCGATCCAGTGGGATTGGCGGCAATACAGCAGTCAACCAACATTGCCAATCCAAGTCCCTCGAAAGCAATCACACAAGGTAATATGTGATGTACGGTGTAACATGAATACAGTGGTACAATAATTTTGCATAAATGAACGACATTTAATAATGTTGTTGGTCTAACAGTGTGCAATTGTTGATTACTCTCTCAGGCGCAACAACCACGTGGAAGCCAATGTCACCAACAAATTCATCTTTTTCAGCTTTCCGTTTGCCATTTTTCCAAATTTTATCATCCGTACAGGTTATGAAGTGTTGCCAAACATGCGAACTAGAAAATAATTAAGACAATGATAGGTCAATTAGGTCAAACTAATAAACATAATTACAGCAGTTGAATTGATAGATATGGTTAAGAAAACAGCATCAATCAATATGTTTATTGAACTACCAGAATGGGGTTAATCGAATGAGTCTTGATCTTCCTCCCACGTCTGAATTGCATATCATTGTGATTGACTGAGTCCCAACAATTCAAACAGGAATAAGAGAATATTCTGCTATAGGCTGACTATGCTATAAGACATGGAATGGTCCTGAAAGTAGTTGTGCCTAAGGTTATCTGGTAACTTTCCTCACCAAGGTGTTGCCTAGTAACCCAACACCACAAACCACAATGGAGAGTAGTTAGAGAGATTTTGATTTTTAGTTTATTTAATCACCAGGGTACTAATAGGGCTATAAAGCCCTCTCTTACTTTGACCCTGGAAGAGCCATTACAGGTTATTAAAGAAATTGGGTTGTGTCCGCCAGTAGGCAAATACTAAAGTTAACGTACCTGTTAGGTGAGTCCGTCTCCTCTGGCTTGTGAGTTACTGTGGGCAAGCGCTTTCGATGTAAAGACATCATCGTCTGGCCGTTTAGTCAGTACATGACCTCCTTCCCCGTCCCTTCACCGACGCTCCATCACACCTTTCACTTTTCTCTTTGTATATAAGGACCACGACTAACCGACTGACTCCAGTACTGACTAAACGGCCAGACGATGATGTCTTTACATCGAAAGCGCTTGCCCACAGTAACTCACAAGCCAGAGGAGACGGACTCACCTAACAGGTACGTTAACTTTACCATTACAGGTTCATTCTCATATTAATAAAAATAAATAAATAAAACTAACATACTCGTGCATGAACTTCTTAAAGTACTGAGGTTTTACAATATTTACATCTACAAAGTCAAAATAAATAAATGAATTGAAAACGAACAAATAACTAAAATGAAAACACACCATGGGACTCATTAAAAGAACAAAGTAACAGTGACCTAATCTTCTACATATTTAGTAAGTAAATGGTCTTTGTAATTGGTCTTAAATGCTTTAACTGATAAAGCGGTGTTGAACAATTCGGGGTTCTCATTATATAATCGGATGCTGTTTGCTGTAAATGATTTATTAAAGATACTTGTTCTGTGAAGAGGGTTTTGAAAATGTTGCCTGGCATTTTGGGTACTACGTAAATGGATGTCACCCATTGTGACATAGAAGTTTCTAAGATAAGTTGGTGTGGAAAATTTTAGAATTTTAAATAACAGTACTGCGACCCCCAGTTTAATACGCTCAGTAATTTTCAACCACTTCAATTTTAAATAAAAAGAGGAGACGTGTTGGTCAAGCTTCAACTGATACACAAATCTAATGACAGCATTTTGTGCTCATTGTAATGTGTGTATCTGTTCCTTATTGAGGTCGCAAAAACCAGAGGATGTGTAGTCAAAATTGTGCATCACTAAGGCTTGAACTAGTTGCAGGCGAGACTGGAAGGGAAAATCAATTGCCATTCTAATGAGTTGGTACAGAATTCTGTATACATTTTTGCAAATGGCCGTAACATGAACCGACCATGTTAAGTTCTGAGTCATAAGTATTCCTAAATTTTTGACCTCTTTCACATATTCCAAATTCACATTGTTGATCCTGATCTTAGGTAAGCTATCTAAATTGACATTTGACAGAAGTCTGGAATAGCCCATTACTAACACCTTACATTTCAGTTCATTGACTTTCATACAATGCCTATCACACCAATTAGCCACTTTTGTCATTTCACCGTTTATTACTCCAACTGCACTTTCTATGTCGTTCAACTCACAAGCTAGGTAGACCTGCAAATCGTCCGCATATAGCATATAAGAACTTTTATCAAGGACAAGAGGCAGTGGATTAATTGCTAATGAGAAGATCAGAGCTGACAACACTCTCCCCTGGGGCGTTCCGACCTTTACCTCCAGCCAATCTGACGATCTACCATCTGGAGTCCGCACACACTGAGTCCTGCCCATCAGGTAAGATCTGAACCACGCGACCAGTCTATCCGCCAAGCCCAACGAGCGCAGCATGGCCAACAATAAATCATGTTGCACATGGTCAAAAGCGTGGGAAAAATCTACCATGACTAAAATAGTCTCTGACTGCTGTAATCTAATATGCTAAGGCAGGGTTATGTGCCCTTTAGCCACAGTTTCAAGTAGCATTCTCTCAGAATGAATAGGAGTGTGTGTAGAGAGTGCTCTCCATTCAATTATTATACTGTAGTAAGGCTTAATTTCTAACTTTGCCAGCAGCTCACCCTTCTTAACTAGTATGGACCCCCCCCCCACCTTATTTAACGGAATGTTGGGAAACATATTTACGAACTTCAAAAGATGTTTGATGGTTGATGCACCTAACTTGAATGAAAATTATTACACAACTAGTTATTACGATAAAAACCATGAGCTGAAATACAACAAAGAAACGCTAGGCAGCTCACATGACAAAAATGTGGTCTTTAGGGTGGACGGGTATCGCTGATGTGACATCTCCAATGCTGGAAACTTAACGTGTCACATTGAGGGGGGGGGACTAATAGAATTTTCCTGACAGAAAACAGGTGTATTATTCAGAATGACTATTGAGTTCATCATGGCAAGTGGGATTCAGCAATTTATGTTTGACTTTTGTTTTATACTCCACCTCCATGGTTCTCTTCTGATCAACCCCTCACTCCCTCTAGCTATGAATCCATATCCAATCTATGTCTCCTACTACATTGACTTTTTCCCTGTTCCTCAAAATCTTCTATTCTTAGCTCTAGCCACACATGACTTATGGTTTATATAGAAATTGATTTTCAAAACAGACAAATAGTGACAGAGACCCAAACATGAATACTACAGTATTGTATTTTTCTGTTTGTTCGAACTGTGTCTACTTCAGTACTGACCTCCTAGTAGCGTACCACCAAACATTGATGTGATTGCCCACAGGTGAGCTAAGATAAACGTATAATTGTAACAAGGTCAAAATTACAGTTAGAAAAAGAGATGAGATGATGAGTTCTTACCTGGATAGTATGGGATGACGACACACACAATCAACAAATGCTTGTAATTGATTTTTCCTGTGCTCAATAAATTGTTCTTCGTATCTTCCTGTAATAAAGAAAGAGCTGCATGAAACAATATCAAGAAGAAATACCTTTTAGTACTGCAATACTGCCAATGGATGCCCAAGCTCTCAGTTCTTCATTAGTGTAGCTCAAATACTTGAGCACATCAGCCAAGACGGAAGTAAAGTAGTAGTTGGGAAACGAAATTTCACAGGTATGAGTAGCAGAACAGCTTATTTATTAATGATAAAATATAGTACAAATGGCATTACTTGGTTGTGGTTTTGTTATAGTCTTGAAAAACTTCAAAAAAAGGAAGAATACATTAACTAACAGCTGATGCACGTTGAAGTATGTTGCTCTACAGCTGATGTCAAATAAGTTTAACACAAAAAAAATAAACATAGCTGAAAACTTCTGATACAATTATTGATGAAGTCCTCTAAAACAGGTTGAAAATATGACCAGCTTACAACAATTCAAAAAATAAAGGCTTTCACGGCCTTAGTTATGGCATAACCTGCGAGAAAAAAACATGTTTCATGCTAAGATAGTTTATTGTGAATATCTACAGAAGTTTTCTATAGAAACAACCTACAGAAATGTTGAAAGAAGTTACTCGACTATGCATTTGATTATTTTATGTAGAAGTGGTTGTTGAGGCTACCACACCAACTACTCGATGCACAGAGACTTTATAAGCAGTCATGCCATATAATTTTACTCACAGCATCATACAAAAAGGTTTTAAAAAGTACCTCGAGATTATGAACACACTACAGTGATAAAAATACAGTACAGACCTGTCATTTGTTTATCTGGAAGAGGTGGGATGGGGATCAAAGCATACTTTTCTTTCAAGCGTTCATGAAGCCAATCAAAATGTTTATAACGCCTATAGACTTGGATATTATTGAACTGAAAACCAAAAGTTGAATTTACAAAACACTTGAACCTCACAATTTTTCAGAATAATGATTAGCAAGTGTTTACTTACAGAAGGAGTGAGTTGATAGGCAATATAAGACTTGAATCCTTTTAGTTTCGATTCCTTTTTGGGTTGAGCTACAACACAGGTATGGGGTTGTGGATTCGGTTTCCACATAACTCCTCTTTCTGTTTCTATAATAATAATCTTTTCAGAATCTGGTACAAATCTATTGGCTTCATCCAGTAAGTAACCTTCCCCAACAGATTTGACTATGGTAGAATATCTGTTGAAGTTCTTCCGACTGAATGAGTCGCTAGTAGGTAACGATTCCTCGCTGTTTCTTCCAACTAGAACAAAAAAAAGTAAAGGCTGGTTTCTTGAATGGGATGTGGCGGGCGGTAAGCTAAGAATGACTTGCAATATCACTAATTTATGTCTTCAATGCTAGTTTCAACATTCAACAAGCATTCACTCTGCATTGTCTACTGCAAGCTGACACAAACTATGGTCTATTTATTTCATGAATTGTGCTTTGTTCATATTTATACAGATCAGGCACAAAATTCTTATGGTTTCAATAGTCAAAAGCCGCTGAATCAAATAATTTCACAAGGCTCATTTCAGTTCTGACAGGTAATAGCAGTAATAGTGATAGTAGTTTTATATAAATGACCTGGAACCCCAAACCAATAGCTGTCTACATACTAGTTTACTACTAAGTACAACTCCCATGTGATAATGCTGTAACTCCCAAGCAGTATAAGATCTATTGTTTATCTCAAAAAAGACAACGTTATTCTTGGAAAATTGTTTTATGAAGACAACTTAACCGTTAGGGCTAAGTTAGGGCCCAATTTTCACAATTCAATGCACTCATAATGACTCAGATGTGGGGGAATGGCTACCACTATTCCTCTCTCAACATCACACCATCACTCTCAGTGGAGCCAAGGTCCTTTAGCCATTAGCAATTCAAGTTTTGTCAAACTTAGTGGTACTGCATCCATGTCGCAGACACTCTGCCTAAATGGTTTTCAAATTACTTTTATACCATTCTTGGTAAGTCAGGCATGTATATTTCAGGGAAATATGATGATGGCTTTATGTTTCACAAAAAAGAAAAGCTACAATTTGGCTATCCTTGATGCATGACAATGAATGAATTGGTGATGAAACTGGAAAACCAGAAATAATTCTGAACCAAAAAGGTTAGATTTAGATTTGATAGAGTAGAAACATCAAATGAAGTGTAGGTTTCCACACTGATGACTAGATAATTTAAAGTAGGCGCAATTATGGGGCCATTAGACGCCATTTTCCTGAAGACGAGACAACACTGACAGTAAAATTGTGTGCTCCGAATTGCAATAGATATACAAACCATTTCTGGACATTCAACTATTAGATTTCATTGTAGGCGTCACACACAAAGTGGAAATCGATGAGATTAAAAAAACTCATCCACGATTTACACTACATTTCAGATATAGATGTTGGCTACTAAGCTATTGTCAGTATCATATTTTCATGAGGGCATGAATACATAATGAAATTAGCTACTCACCGGCAAAAATCATGATAACGATCACCCCTACATGCAAAACATACTCTGGGCTCTTATAAGTAAATAACTATAAATTTTCTAAAATAAGAATAATTGCATGTAAAGGTCCATGAAGCCCACAAACTACTGCATTACTACCCAGGAGCTACTTAGCATTGTCATAAAAAAGAAGATAGACTTACGAACAGGTAAATATTCCATTCAGATATTAGGAGGTCGCCACACTACTGGCACATTTTAGACAACTAATCTGAGATAGTGCACGTGTAGCATTAGACAGAAGGATAGAATAGCGATCAGTCAAAAATGAATCGGGGAATTGGATGTGTGCCAATAGCATACATACAAACGTCTCAGATATCAATCACTCAATTTATTGCCCTTCATTAAATGTAGGACGAAAATATTACTAACACCTTTGCTCGCAGGGATGTAGGATAAAATAAATGTGTCCATCCACTTGTTCAACACACTGGAATGGAATAGTTGATGCAGCAACTATGCCAGTTTAAGAGATTTTAATTACAAACATCTACAGATAATTGAAATTGCAACTGACTGTAAGCTAAATAACATAAATTCGCCATTTGTGTCTTACTTGAAATATAGTTGATGGGCAGTTAACTAAATCGAGTATTCAGTCCGTACTATTTCACTGAAAATAGGATCTAAATTAATGAAAACTACTCGAAAGGAAAAAGCCAATCCCTAACTACGTTCAGTGCTTATTATTTATAATTTAACCACACCTATCAAACCTGGAGCATCCCAACCCAGGTGTTGAATACAGAAAGACAGTTCCAAATCTTACAATGTTCTTTATGTAGGAAGTCAAGTCCAAAACTTATTAGTTCCCCAAGTCACATGTGTGAAGTTAGTTGTTTATGTGTTGTCAATTAAATCTTTTACTCTTCGCTTGACCCTCGAACTTGATATTATCTCTCGTATTTTTACAACAGGTTATGGGCCCAGATTTAGGGCTGAATTCAGTTGGCAAAATTTAAGAAGTGATCGTTTTTTGTGTCATTACCTTTTTTGTGAAAATGAGTGCAAATATGGTGAAAATAGAACCGTTAGGTAAAAACAATTTTGTGATAACAATACCTGGGTGATGCGTATGGAAGCACTCCTAACCAAATCAGGAGGATGGAACTACGGAAATGGAAAGATGCCGAGACCGACAGACGATGCTGGAGCAGCTGCATGGATTGAAAAGGATGTAGAAGCAAGGTCTGATCTTATTCTTGCTATTAGTCCATCGGAACTCAAGATTGTGAAAGGTTTAAAAACTTCAAACGAAGTGTGGAAGAAACTCCACGCGGTTTATGCATCGAAAGGTCCTGCACGTAAGGCAACTTTACTCAAAAAGTTAGTATTGCACAGAATGCGGATCGGGGATGACGTAAGAGAACATGTTATGAACTTTTTTGACACAGTAGACAAGTTATCAGAAATGGAAATTGATGTTAACGATGATCTACTCTCAATAATGTTACTCTATAGTTTACCTGATTGTTACGAAAATTTTAGATGTGCAATAGAATCTCGAGATACATTGCCAACGCCTGATACGCTTAGGACAAAAATAATTGAAGAGTCTGAAGCTCGAGGGAAAAAGTGTGAAAGAGCTACAGATTCAGATGCTATGCTTGTTCGAAAGAAATTTTCAAAATCGAAAAGAGAAGATTATGGAAAGAATAGCGCGAATCGTGATTTTAAATTTAAATGTTTTAAATGTCACAAATTTGGTCATAAAGCTTCTGAATGTCCATGTAAAGGTGAGCAAGGAAGAGCTAGTGAAGAAAGTTTGAGTACCACAATGGTGTGCCTAGCAACGAAAAGTACGAACAACCTAAGATTCTGTCTGGACAGTGGGTGTAGCAGTCACATGTGTAATGACGGGCGAAAGTTTATTGACATTAATTCAGTAAGTGATACTCAATTAAACTTAGCTAACACTTCCACTGCTGATGTTCTAGGGAAAGGTACTGTAATGTTTGAAGCACAGACTGGGAACAAAACAAAGTCTATTGAATTGAAAGACACTCTGTATGTGCCGGATTTAAGAACTGACTTGTTGAGTGTTGCGAAGATAACAGATCACAGATGTAAGGTAGTATTCACTCGAGATAGGGCAGTAGTTTACAATCAAAATAATGAGACTGTGTTCATTGCAAAAAGAGTGAATAACTTATACTACGTAAAAGATGTTAGAGAAGCAGAAAAGACAATAGATGAAAATACGAGAAGTGGTAGGAAACTTAGTAAATTGGAAGTTTGGCACAATAGATTTGGACACTTGAATCAGGTAGACTTGAAAAATATGGTCAAAACTAAAAGTGTTCGAGGAGTCTACCTAAATCCAAAAGAAACGCTACCAACGTGCGAGACGTGTATTCTGGGTAAAATGTCACAAACACAATTCCCGACAAAGTCTAACAAAAAGGTAAAACCCCTGGAGATCGTTCATTCGGACGTATGGGGACCTGTTAGGACGAGTTCGAATGGAGGTTTACGGTTCTATGTATCCTTCATAGATGAGGCGACTAGATCCAACGAGGCTTAACTGTGGCTGGGCGTCACAGTGTACTCTGTCGCCACACTGTGCTCACCCTGCAGTAGGGGGTCCAGAATTCCACTGCCGTACTCCCTGCGTGTTCGTATAAGCCGGACTAAAAGGGACACAACTTACACTTCATTCACATACATGACACACTGGGAACCCCCTACCTTTAGCTGGGATCGCAGAACACACCCCCCGCAGGAAGGGGTACAGAATTCTCCCTGCCGTATCCTCTGCGTGGTCGTTAAAACCGGCCTTAAAGGGGCTTAAAGCTCACGACACTGACATACACAACATATTCCAGATACTTCAAATACACTGCAACGGCTTGCGTGGCAGAACACACTCACTTGAAACACTCATAATGAGCGAAAGACAGTCCTGGAAGTAGCTCACTAACACCTTTGAGCGATCCCCTCATATAGGTGCGGCTTCGAATGAGGAGGAAAACCAGGTTTGAGCGTTCCTGGGGCGGCTGATAGCGTGTGTCCCGCTCACCACATCACTAGTGGCCGAGGGCTGACTCGAGCAGCAGCCAAAATCCCTCATGCGCCTTAGTCCCGGTGGGTGGCCGGACTGGCAGCTGCGCATGTGGGGGCCTCCCTTTGACCCTCAACGACCAGCCAAAGGGGCTAGAATCAATATGCCTGAGAGCTTCCAGGACACTGCCTCGAGCACCTCTCGCTCATACCACGAACACACACAACAAATGAACCTGCCAAGGATACACTACACCAGTCCGCTTCTTTAATCACCCCCAAATAAGTAAAACATGACAAAGTCAAATAACACAATTGCAGGTAATAAAACGCCACCTGCGCTCTCTTCCTCGGCTCGCCAAGCTCGACTCTCCTCTTCAGACGATGAGCAATCTACTCGTCAGTCCAAACAAACAAGGCGGAAAGAACCGGGCAAACCGCTCATCTCCCCTTCTCCCCTAGTAGCCGGGCAACCCACTACAAGCACACGACACGCCGTTGACCTAATCTGTCGGACATGGAGCAAATTTGCGCATATGTCCAAATCATCCACAGCCAGATGGCACGGATGAGGTCAACGCGACAGGACCTATGCGGACCTCATCACTAGCTGCCTCTTCGAAATTTCAAGCTGGCTATAAAGCTAATGCCCCCAACGACATCGCCCCTGCCACTCCCCCGCGGAAACTGTATGGCGGCTGTCGTGAGGAAGAGCTGCGTGAGGGCAATTGCCCAGCAGCCAGTGCCACCAGCCCCCAAACTCAAGGACCTTCAATGAGCCAGGGTAGTACCTCAGGCCCTCATACGCGGCAGTAGCCGCTACTGCGCCTCCTCCCCTCATGGAGCTGAGGCGGAATGGCAGTCTGCCAGGGCCAGGAAGCGCAGGGGGAAGCGGAAACAGGCCCCAACTACAGGCTGAGGGCAGCGCCCGCCTACGCTCTGCCCAAAAACAAGGGCAAAAGTAAAAATAAAAACAAAAATAAAAAGCCTCCACCGCTTGCCAAACTCCCCTAAAAACCTACTGACAAAACGTGGTAGTGGTTAGGCATACATGTAAGGAAGGAGAGGCTGGTCCTCTCCAACCCTGATACAATGGAAGCACTGATGCGGGTGTCCCTGCTACGGACCTCCAAGCTCTAAGCGTCCGAGTGCTGACATCCGCACCGCAGTAGGAGGTGGCGCCGCCATTGTGACGGAAACGCCAGAAATGGCCAAGGCGCTCACGAGCCACATTTCAACAAAAAGGAGTTGAAGCTCAGCCGCCAGCCCCCTGTCGTTTCCCACGCCTGCTATTGTGCGAATGTGCGGCGGACTGATCTTCGAAAGAGGACTTGGCCCAACAAGTTGTTGAGCACAACCCTGCGTTAGCTTGCAGCCGCAGGATGTCAGGCCCTCTTCACCAAACAGCGTGGAAGGCAGAAGGATTGGGTGATTGAGGTATCACCCAGCCTATACAAAACTAGAGGGGCAAGGCACTTCCAAATAGCCTGGCAGCGGTGCGCCATACGAAAGTACCAAGCCCCCACTCAGTGCTACAAATGCTGGCTTATGGCCACCTGGCAGTGGTTCGTACAAGACTCCTGTTGTGTGCGCCAGCGCCTTGCCACATCTGGAGTAGGGAATGCAAGCGTGATGCCCCCTCTCAAGCCAATTGCGCTCGAACGCAAAATCCAACAGGTCTCACACTCTACACGAGGACGCACGCTGTACCATTCGTCAGCGAGCCGATTGCCCTCCAGGAGTCACGAGTAGATTATGAATAGGTCAAAAACAGTTCAATCCTTCAGCACAACACAAATAGAGTTGCCCAGTTATGGCTGAGTTGCTGCAAAATGCACTCAAGAAACGCTGCAGTGTCCTCGCATACAGGAACCATACATAGGATCCAAAACCCTTGGTCTGGGATCGCAGGCACGCAGTGGTGACTGGAGCAAGAACGGAGCCAAGGCAGCAGTAGCCTGCTCGACCGCCCATTGACATGCTCGCGACTCACCCACCTGAACAGCCAGCACTTGGCCGCTGTGCTCATACGAGCCGGTGGCTTTGAGCTGGTTGTAATATCATTTACAGGCAATTTGGCGCACCAGTTGCCAACAGCCTTGAACCACTCGGCGGGCTCTAGCAGGCCTATCAGGACGACCCTGCGTAGTTCAGCGATGCAAACGCCAGATCACCATTGTGGGATCCCCAACCCTGGACAGGGCGGGCGAGGCGTATAGAGCTGCTCACCAGGTACAACTTGGTTGTTGCCAACGACTCCCATGACTGAGGCGACTTCCTATGATGGTCCAGGAGGAAGGTCGTATAGACGTCACAGCCGTGTCTCACACCCTGCTACTCAAATTGCAAGGTTGGCGGAGTCGCATTCAGGTGCAACGCAGAGCGATCACATGGTTATTGACTTTGCCATCACGGATGACAACATCCTCTGCAAAGACATGCGTGAAAAGCGATTCCGCACAAAAATGCTGACTGGCCAATTTTGTAGGGTACTGAAGGTGACCATGCGTGCCGCAGACACCGACCTAATAGCGCAAGCATCCACACCTGAAGAGGTGGACAGCAAAGTGGACACATTTACCACAGCACTGCACTCTGCTGGGCTCTCTGTACTTGGCCAACAGAAGCACAGGCGATCAAAGTCCCATGGTGGACTGAGGAACTTAATCCTCAAGCAAAGTGCAAATAGAGCCAGAAGGATGTACCAAAACACTCGTGACCCTGATGCCAGAGCAACATCCGAACTGCCTTCATCCAAGAGAAGAAGGCCTTCCACCGCCATCAAACGAGCCAAACGGCAAGGCTGGCGAAATTTTGTGGAAGCCGAGAGCTCTGAGAACCCCTGGGGCAGACATTACAAGTCCTCCATAGGAAAAGCAAATGTAGAGCAAGTCTTAGCTGCGATGCAAAATGAGTCAGGCTGGGCCTGCAGTGATCGAGCTCACTGGAAACCCTCCTTGAGAAGGCGTTCCCAGATGACCAAGTAGCTCGAGACACTGAAGCCCAGAGGACAGCAAGGGAGCTGATCATGGACCCTCCGAACGAGCCCACGACATCCCATTGTGGACAACAGGCGACTTCGGCAGGGCTCCTTGCGACCTTAAAGCCCAACAAATCCCCCGGGCCAGACAAAATAGAAAGCAATATGCTAAGGAAGGCTGAGCGGACAATCTCCAGCGGTCTCCTTAATTTATTTAATGACTGTCTGCAGGTCGGACAGTTCCCCACTCAGTGGAAGTCTGGCGCGTGTTGTCACTCTTCGCAAGGGAGGCGATCGCAATCAGTCAGGACCTCAGCGATCATGGAGACCACTCAGCCTTCTTTCCATATTAGGCAAAACACTAGAAATCTTGATGTTGCAGTCCCCTCGAAGGAGTCTTTGGCCGCAACCTCACAGGCAGGCAATACGGGTGTACCAAAGGAAGGTCCACGAGGATGTCATTGTCGAGATTCAGCGTGTTTCCCTGCTGGCACCGGCTAAGCACGTAGCAGTTCTGATTGACATCAGAGGAGCGCTTGACAACCTTGCGGCCAGCGCTCCTTAATGAGCTTAAAGATAGGGGAATCCCCGCAACCTGTACTCACTCGTCAGAAGTTACCTGACAGACAGAACTGCTACGATCGAAGTAGGCATGTCTCCGTCCGGAGAAAGATTGAGAAGGGGTGCCCACAGGGCTCAGTCCTAGGACCAGCACTCTGAATGCCTTCTTCAAGGTCTACTCAGAAACTCATGGAGACTGACTGCGCAGCCGTACGCCTATGTGGATGACTTGACTGTGCTGATCTTTTGCAGAGTCAGTCCGCCAAATTGAAGAAAAAACTCACCATGTGCTGCGCTATCAACCAATGAAAGTGCGAGCATGTCAAGATGCAGGTGGCTGAGGAAAAACCCAGCTAATCACTCTTGAAGGGGAAAGTGAATAATCCACCCACAATACGCTTTGGCCACAGGCTCCTTCTTGAAAAGCACGTCAAGTATTTAGGAGTGAATATAGGTGAGAGGTGGGGTTTCAACCAACACCTCCAGTCCCTTAAAGGCACTACCATTGCAAGGTTTGCCTCACTCATGCGTTACATTAGCAAGGCTACTTGGGGTGTGTGTTACCACGACACCATCCTCATGTATAAGGCCATCTATTTAGGTGTGATTGGCTACTGCCCGTTGTCTGGGGTAGCAAACTAACAGTCAATCAAAAGAGAGTATTGGCCCAATCCCAGAGAGCCTGCGCCCTGTGGATCACCAAGGCCTACAAGATCGTATCAACGAAGCACTCCAGGTGATCACTGGTCAGTTACCAGTTGATTTGGCTGTCGAGTGCATGATTGACAAGTGGAGAGTGAAACGAGCTTCCCCGCTTGGGCTGAACTCCGTGCGGATCTCACCACAGAACAGAAACTTGCCGCCATCGATTTAATGGGCTCTAGAGAAATGGCAAGCGAGATGGGAATCCTCGTCAAAGGACGGGATACGTGCATGAGTTCTTCCCCAACATCCGTGAACGTCTTTCTAGAAAAATGGGTTGAGCCAGACCACTGGACGAGTCAGTTCCTCACAGGACATGGTGACTTCCAATGCGCGCTCCACTTCTTTCCTGAAAGACTCTCCATTATGCACGCCTTGTGCCTCCAGTGCGAACGAAACAAGAAACCACGTGCAGCTCCACTGTAGCTTCTACAACAGTGAGCGACGGTTGTTGGTAGGGCAAACGAACTTAGCAGCATTGACTGCTACAAAGGAAGCCTATGACCATTTTGCAAAGTTCGCAAAGAAGGTGATGGCTAAGAAACGTGGTTATAGTTGATCTGTCCTTTGAAACTTGCCACCCAAGTAAAAAGTAAGATCAGGTAGGAAACCAGATTATGAAATACTCCCAGATGGTACGGGATTCCTCAGGTGGTCAACCTCCGCGTAACACACGGGCAACAGCTCTCTACGGTGAGACTGGCTAAGACCAAATACTCCGCCGCTCCACAGGTCTGAGTTCGGTGGATGCTGCAGGGGCCGGCCTCTTGCATATTAGCGAAACCGCAACTTCTATGACTGATATAATCCTCGTCGAGGGTTTAGGTACAGTCACCAAATAAAGAAACAGACCTGTGGTCGTGCTATTGAAGGCAAAGAGCGAGGTGCTGGAAGCTTTCAAGAGATATAAGCAATTCGCAGAGAACCAGAAAGGCGTTAAAATTAAATTTCTTCAGTCTGACAATGGAGGAGAGTACAATTCAAATGAATTTAAAGAGTACTTGGATTGTTGTGGAATCGGAAGACGGTTGAGCACGCCGGGAACACCTCAGCAGAATGGTATATCCGAGCGGATGAACCGAACATTGATGAATATGGTTCGTTGTATGTTGGTGGAATCGAAACTACCACACGGTTTTTGGGCAGAAGCACTCATGACAGCTGTACACGTGCAAAATAGGTGTCCGTGCCGTGGAGTTAATGGTCAGATTCCATACAAACTTTGGTATGGAAAAACTCCAAACGTACTGTATTTTAGAACTTTTGGGTCCAGAGTTTTTATGCTAGATAAGAGCAAAACCAAAAGTAAATTGGATCCGCGTTCGAGAGAGTGTATATTTTTAGGATACTCTGACATCTCGAAAGCTTATAGAGTCTGGGACGTGGAAGATCAGAAGGTCTATGTCACCCGAGACTTGAAATTTGTTGATGAAAATAATCAGAAAATTGTTAAATCTGAGGAATTCGAAGAGCTAGCAGAGCTGGAAATCGAATTATTAGTAGGATCAACAAGGAAACCACAGCAAACAGAGGAACAAGCTAAAATTGAAGTGCACGTAAATACAACTGATAATAATAACGAGCACAGAGTCGAGCCTGAAACAATTGTTCAGCATGATTATGGATCCGGTACTGACAGTCCAGTGGGAGAAGGGGGTACAGAAGTCGAAATGGTCCGTAGTCGTGGTCGGCCGAAACTAATTAAAGACAGAAACAGACTAAAATTGACAGAAGGACCTGGCAGAAGAACGAAAATATACAACATGGTTCCAAAAATCAACAATGAAATTGATGTCACGAATTCTGAAAACTATGGACACGGACAAACGGACGAAAATTCGAGTGGAACGGATGACGATATGTTGGAAAAGGCAGGAAGTGGTTTGTGTGAGATCGCGTGCACGACTGAAGCTATGGAAGGGCCAGATTCACACGTGTGGTATGCTGCTGTTCGCAGAGAATTTACTTCGTTACTGCGGAATAAAACATGGTCACTCCAAGAACTAAGCACGTAGACATCAGAAGCCACTTCATCAGGCAATACATCGAAGAGGGCTTAATCGATCTACAGCATTTGGCAACAGAAAGCATGGTGGCTGACTTTCTCACAAAACCTCTACCAAGACACAAGTTGGACTTCTGTTCAAGGCAAACAGGAGTCATCGTCGAAGAAGTTTGAACTTGAGGGGGCGTGTTGGAATTGGAAAGTCAAGTCCAAAACGTATTAGTTCCCCAAGTCACATGTGTGAAGTTAGTTGTTTATGCGTTGTCAATTAAATCTTTTACTCTTTGCTTGACCCTCGAACTTGATATTATCTCTCGTATTTTTACAACACTTTATTACTCTGCTACTAGTCCACTTGCACTTCATTATTTCGCTCAAGAAATTCGGTTGCAATGGGTTTGAATGAATGAGTCGAGTAATGCTGTTTAAGAAATCAAATAACTCATAACAATGTATGAATGAAAGACATCAAAACACTACCAATAAATGAAAGCCTAGACAATGTTAAGAAACACATACCTCATAGCCTACTAAGCATTATCCCTGGTAAATCAACAAAAAGAAGACTAGATTGAAATTAAGGAAGGTACGGATCTGGCAATGCTTTTACTTTGAGAATACATAGACACTGCTTTTAGACCCAAGAGCAAAGGATATGGCAATGATTTCTAGATTCACTGACAGTCTTAGAATTAATTTAGTAACCTTAATTAAATAAGTCAACATTGCGATACATGGAACTTAGTTTAAAAAAAAGAAGAGTTTCAGAGGGGGAGGAGGGATACGTAGGAAATTATGGGTGTACTCTACTTGAAATAGAGTACAGTTTTGATTTCATTCACCTCCTGAAGTATCAGTTGAGTTTAGAGACGTCATGAGGTGAAACATTAGATGCCATCGTATAGTAACAAATTTTTTGGCTGGCCAAGTTTACTTCCTAACAACTCTTCACCAGCAGTTAACTTTCAATTTTCAAGTACCTCTGCCAAGGAATGTATTTGACTCGGCTAGTTTGAGTTCAAAAAAACAATTACCTTCTCCAGCTGGCCGAATATTAGGAATCATCAAAGGATCTTTGGCCATTGGTGTAACAGGAGGAGGAGAACCTTCCCACTCATCATCCCATTCTTCCTCCCAATAATCTGTGGGTTGTTCTTCATAAGGCTGAAAAAATTATACATGAATGTTCCAGTACGCGATGTGCATCAATAATTGGACGATGAGATATAATTTGACATACCTGCACATAAGCTGCTGGGAAAAGTCCAGTTTCTCCATTTTGGTTGGTTCCTTCCCACCACCCTTCCCCAACATCAGTTCTAGTGACAGACAGTATTTCACCAGTAGTTATACTTAATTCTGCAGAGCCTGGCTCTCCACTAAAATCATACATAGCCTGCACCTAAAAATAGAATAGCATATAATTCAAAGTTACAATATACTACTGTAAAGGAATTCAATATGTTCCTCAGTTATTTCCTGGCCACAAGTTCTATGTTAAATGAATTGAAACAAGCAAGCTCCTCAAATGAGTATGGCACTAAGCCAGTGAATAACATCAGTTATCTTAATCCTGTTAACTAACCGAGCATTAAAATACAACAATGGTTACAGTTAAATTGACAAATGTTCAACCTGTATAATTAACAGTGATTGCAGAATAACCTTGTCTTACTACTGAACTTTGACACGCATCACCAACCACATCACCTTTACATCACCAACCTCTACATTCGCAATTAGTTGAATACAAGTGAATCAATTTTAATGAATGTGGAAGTTTCAAAAAGTAGATTATAAAGAAGGTTAAGAAAGAACAGTAAGTTTTAAAAAAAATTGAAGCATTTGCGAATGAAAGGGAGCAGAAAAGGAATGTTAACTTGATGAGATGAGAGGATTTTCTTTTGCCCTGTGGTTATGTTAGTGTGCATTTCCTTCTGCAATGCGATTTAATAAGTCCAATTGCACTTAATATAGCACATGTTGCAGCAAGCTAATCATTATTCAGGGCTTCAGAAGAATTCATCTGAAGGAAAGGACGGGGAAGGAGGGGAAGGTTAGCGGAAAGTAAACAAAAGAAGGAAGTCTCCCATAAACACAAAACGTTAAATCAACAAAGAGTTGATATTGTACCGTTTCCCAATTGTTCGTATCTGATAAAAACTGGCTTAACTCTGAAAGACAATAACAACATACAACTAACGCGTGAACTGTCTAAACTTTATGAACAATAACTTTTAAACTAACCAAACTGTTGTATTTTCAGTCCTCTTTCTATTAATCAAATGTTCTTGAGCACACAAATCGTTCACGTTTCGATAACCGGACACAACAACTTTCAAGACGGAAATCCCGACACGACACCATCTTTTCTCGTTGTTACTCACGTCCCCGTCGTCCTTCCCTAGCAACATCATCACAACTTCCGTTGCTTGGATTCGACACCACAATATAATGGATGAATTGGCTTGCTCTTTAGTCATTATCTTGAAGTAATCGTATTTCAACTTGGAGTGTTGTGCAATCTCACTTATCACAGTTTGTATGAATTGGCAGAAAGATTAGACTGTTGGTATGTGAGAATAGAGAAACCATATAGACGTGATTTACACAGTCAGGGAAATTATTTTCCAAGGAACATTAGCTTGACAAACATCATACCAATTTAATTAATTTTTGCTAGGTGCATAACCCTACAGAATGTGAAACTCTAGTAACCATTAACATAAGTGTGATTGGAAATTCTAGTGTTTTATATACTTTCAATTTCTTTCTTATAAGTGTTACACATAAATTTATGGGAAATATTTGGTTGATGAATATAAAAGATTTACACCACTTCTCTGCATGACTGATGCTAATGCACATTGCGATTATTTAGGAGTACTGATTTCAGCACTGTTGGGCAATATGATCTTCTATCTGAAATTATCTCGTTAGAGGAACAGTGAAGAAAGCTACTGGAATTTTTCAAAAACAACTAAGCATTAATTTGAATGATATTGAAGATTTGAAGAAACATCTGAGCACTTACTGCAACATCATGCATACCACACTTCCGATGCAGGAAAGAAATACAACGTACGCCTAACCATTGCTAGATGTTGTGAAGGTAATGGCTGTGAAATTACAGGAGTTTTCGCTTTCCATGGAGTAGAATGTCATTATTTTGTCTTGAAAATTAGGTATGCTCTACAGCCATTGAACAGAGTTCTCTCTTGATTGACGTATGAAGAGACTGTCATATAGTTTAAATCATCCCCTGGTTATATAAATAAACTCTTCCGATCAATCCTTTTCTACGTTCCCTTAATGGCTATACAGCAGGATAGGAAAAGTCATTCCAGGTCAAGGCTGCATGGAATGCTCTTGCTTACCCGAAGTTTTTGATTTTGCAAAGAGCACCTAGGACTGGGAGCTCCTTCGAGCACACAGATGGGCAAAGCGTATTCATCTAGGGTAAAGTAGGATAAATTAATATCTTACTGATACCCCTTTTGTTTCTGCCAGTGAGGTACGGAGAAATAAGACGAGTGGTACAAGATATATAAAAAATCTAGAGAAGTTTAACACTATGGAGATGTTCAGAGTCTGCTGGTTCCATCTGTTAGGGACTCCAACTGTAAAACCACTTTGGAAACATTGGTTTGGAAAACCCTCACCAGGCTACGACTTCAGCAATTGTTCCCATAACCTATTTTAAAGGATGAATCCTAAATATTTTTGTCTTCATTAAGAATAAATTGTCTTGTTACCCATTTGACATTCTCAATAGCTATTCATAATTCACTGTAAGGGCACTAAGTCTTAAGCCTCGCCTCAATTTAGTTCTAACTTACGAATGATATATGATTTGTTTAAATCAGTGACACCGTCGTAAGACTGGAGCTTCTTCCATTTCACATTCACTCTACTTTTACATGTTCCTGTGACTCAGTAGGCAACGAAAGTAGAGCACACGTACTCATGAAATCTGCTCACCATCAATTTACTCTCCCAGAGGGGGAAAGCAATAATTCTACTTGATACTTCATAGAATAATTGACTAGCGTGAGCAATTTTCATTTTTGACTGTGTTTTCAACTCAAATTGTTACTGAAGAATTCTAGAAGCCATCGCGTCATGCAAGTTCTCGCAGCTGGATGCCACTCCCTCGGATGATGTCAACTGATTGACATCAATCGCATGTCGTCATATTACACTCTCAAACGTAATATATTTATATCGTTTTGACCCTACACATGAACAGGTAGGAAAACATGCAGTTGCGCACCATAACGTGGAGTTGGCGTTGACGTCAGTGTTTGCAAGTTACCGCCACTTGACCAGTCACACCGATTAATTATATCCTCAATGAGCTTGGGGATGAGGCATTAATTTACATCAAAACTGTCATATCTCTCGAACGTCAACTCTCATCAACAGGCTGAGACATAATACGTATAAAACTGCACTGAATAAACAGAAATGTGAAGGAGCAGACTCGTGTCATGGAACCAACCTTTTGAGAGCTCATCTTGATGAGTTCAACGCACCGAAACTTAAAACGAACTAATTGAATTCGTGTGTGGCCAGCCCGAGTTCGTATCGGAAGATCCGAGCGGAAGTTCCGAATGTTCTCAGCATCGCGAGGAGAAACGGGCTTTGAATTCTGATTCAAAACACAACATCGTCACGTCAGAAGAGGAGGTCATCAAACAACTATTTTCCATTGAACGACCAGCGATGACTATTCGAGAGCAACAACGTTCACTCGGTCACACCAGTTATCACATTATCACATTATCTAATTAGTTGTTGTGGAAGGTTGAACTACTGCTTCTCTCAATGTGCATGTCCGACTATTGCCTTATTCGTACATCGATTCCTCTTATCGATACACCGATTCTTCTTGCGATACTCAAAGTCGATGCTCTCCATTACATTATTACGTTCTACCTTTTAAAAAAATGTACATGATTCCGGTAAATTTGACACATGAAAATCGAAGAAAACATTTAGGGAATTTTCCAGGAGCTCAAAGTTAACTTTTTCGGAAATGAACACTCTCACCGGTTGTATTCAGCCGAAATGATGTTCTGTTGTACAAAAGAACAATATCTGGTGCGTTGCAACACACAACTTTCCTTAGCTCTACGTCAATTCACTTTGTACATGGCTAATTCTATTTAATCAATTCATTTATCACTCACTTAATTTGAACTTGGTCAAACAACACTTTGCAGCTGCAGGAAGCGTTAGAGCTCTCAGTTCCAGATTTTATTATGCTGCTCGTACTCATTGCAGGACCATTATTGAGCAATTGGTACACAGAAAGGCCATGAGGCTGTAAACACAAAGTTTTTGAAGAAGGATAGTAATTACTTTTGCAGAGTTGTTGGGTAAACACTTTTAGAACTGGTAGTAAGCGAAACGGCAGTAGTCGAAATTCAGGAATTTCTGGAGTGACCCCCATGTATCTCATGAGCGTTTTTAAACACTCACCCTTTAGGTATTGGATTGGACTACAATACTAATTTTTATTAACATTCTACTAAAATTCCAGCGGAGTTTATAAGGAAAAAACTGCGCTAAAAACGCTTTTCGTCGAAAATTTTGATAATTTATTGTGCTGCTCTCGTCATTTTTCTAAGAATGGGAATTTTATGGTTTAATTGCCTTACTGAGAGCTATCAATATAAAAAATGTAATCAAAATCGTTAGAGCCGTTTTTGAGAAAAAAAATTTGGTGTTTTGATCACTATGATAACTATAGTTAACTTTCGGTGGATTTTGCCCATACCCTCATTCTTGCGTTCCATGGTAATTTGTCGGCTAGACATCAAGTTTCAGCTGATTTGGTACGGTTGTTTCCTCTAAAAACTGCGCTAAAATCGATTTCGTCGAAAGTTTTGGTAATTTATTGTGCTGCTCTCGTCATTTTCCCACGAATGAGAATTTTAGGGTATAGTTGCCATATTGGGAGCTATCAATATAAAAACTTTAATCAAAATCGTTAGAGCCGTTCATTCCAAAAACATTCCAGCGGAGTTTATAAGGAAACAATTTGAAAATGGTCAAACAACGCTTTACAGCAGCAGGAACAAGTAGCGCTTACAGTTCTGGAAATTATTGTGCTGTTCGTATTCATTGCAACACCATTATTGAGCAATTGGTACACAGATAATTAATGAGGCTGTAAACACAAATCTTTTGAAGAAGGATAGTAATCACTTTGGCAGAGTCATTGGGTAAAAACTTTAGAACTGGTAGTAAGCAAAACGGCGGTAGTTGAAATGCAGAAATTTCTGGAGTGAGCCCCATGTATCTCATGAGCGTTTTCAAACACTCACCCTATAGGTATTGGATTGGATTACAATACCAGTTTTGTTAAACATACGATTAACATTCCAGCGAAGTTTATAAGGAAAAACCCGTGCTAAAAACGCTTTTCGTCGACAATTTTGATAATTTATTGTGCTGCTCTCGTCATTTTCCCATGAATGGGAATTTTATGGTATAGTTGCCATATTGGGAGCTACCAATATACAAAATTTAATCAAAATCGTTGAAGCCGTTTTTGCTTTAAAAAATATTTGGTGTTTTGATCACTATATCACTATGATAACTATAGTTAACTTTCGGTGAATTTTGCCCATACCCTTATTTTTGCCACCCATAGTAACCTGTAGGCTAGACATCAAGTTTCAGCTGATTTGGTACGGTTGTTTTCTCTAAAAACGGCGCTAAAATCGATTTCGTCGAAAGTTTTGGTAATTTATTGTCCCGCTCTCGTCATTTTCCCACAAATGAGAATGTTATGGTATAGTAGCCATAGTGGGAGCTACCATTATAAAAAATTTAATCAAAATCGTTATAGCCGTTTTTGAGAAAAAAAATTTGGTGTTTTGATCACCATGATAACTATAATTAACTTTCAGTGGGTTTTGTTGATACCCTTATTTTGGCGTCCCATGGTAACCTGTGGGCTGGATATCAAGTTTGAGTTGATTTGGTACGGTGGTTCTCTCTAAAAATCGTTCACAGACACACATACACACACAGACCATTTCCCCAAATAGTGTTTTTCGGACTCAGGGGGATTTGAAACGTAAAGATCTCAAGAGGACTCAAAATTCTTTTTTCGGCCGATTACATAACTTTCCTTTCTACTTTGTCGAGCCAAGGAAAGTAAAAATTGAGTCTCAGAAGACAAACCTCCCTGGGAAGCTGAATGCTGTGTGTGGCAAGCTATTAGATGAAGAAATGGTTGAAGCTACACACAGAAGGTTAAAAAAAGTTTGGTGAGTTAGGTGTATTCACGCTCAACTCACTTTATATCCTTTGATCACGTTCAGTGTTAATGATTAATTTTATGAAAGATTCACTTGAAATTGCAAAAGTTCATTTTCTGAATGTTCTCGTTCCCGACTACAGCATTTCTTCATGTGTGCCTCACTTCTTTCATTACTCAGGATTGCATTGTAATTAAAGTACTCACGAATACCGCTTTCTGTCAGTTGGGCTTGACTTCAGAATTAGTAACGCGGTGAATAAAAGTTGATTCACAGCAACGAACTTCCTGAGGTCCTCAGGCGTCAGAGCGAAAAATTATGTTGGACTGTTCACGAAACAAATTTCAAAGAATTTCACCAAAACAGAATGGTTGTTCAGTTTTGAAGTTTCTTGTTCGACACCAAAAACAATAATAAACGTGCACAGGCGATAAAACGTGTCAAATTCACACGCCACTGCTGAAAGACCCGCTTTAAAAGACTTCATGAAATGTCGGTTAACTCATTTCAGAGGCCTTTCTCTGGAGTCAAAAACATAAACGCATGCACAAAAACCCTAGCAAAGTACGCTGCAGAGTCAGTGGACTGGTGGGATTTAGATCACTATGATCAAAAGAGATCCAAAACTTCAAAAACTGAAATCACCTATTCCCAACAGAATCTGTTAATGGTATACTGGTTTTGGCGAAAGAAGTCATCGTTAGTACTGCAAAACAGTTATCTGTGAAGACATCTTATGTACTATAGTGAAAGCCCCCCCCACGTTACCACCATTGACTAAGTCATACGAGGTGTACAAATACTATGAAAATATCAAATATCCAGTCAATTAGATAACTTCTCCTCTAGATTATATGCCTGCTGGGGAAAACATTGAGTTCGAAACCCACATTTGTGCAACGTATTTATTCTAATAATAGGGAGACCTAGAGTAGTACGAGTATATGGTGCGCTGGTTTGGTGGCCAGGTCTCACTAAGAATAGTGCCCAAACTCGACAGGATCATAATCATGTCTATTACAGGGGATTCACACAGCATACAGAGAATTTTCCAGGAAGGGGGGGGGTTTGTACAGATGAATGTTTATTTTTTATTTTATTAGTTTTTTGTTTTTGGATATTATTATCTTTATGGGTGCAACCAGGAAAGGCAAGAGTGAAGGGAAAACTGAAAAAAGGGTAGATAATAATAATTTTCTTATATAAGAATGTAATAAACTAGCTAAAATATTGTTCATACACAATATTGGGGGGTTCTGGTTGGATCAGATACTACTAGATACTTCAGAGATCATCTGTTATGGCTCCAGAAACTATAGGAGCAATCCAGGACTGGGAATTGTTATTCACACGTAATTATGGGAGTAATCACTCTGGCATCAGTATTCGTACATCAGTATTTCGAAGCAAATTCCATGGGAGGGGATACCAGTATAACCATCTGTACTGATAATCGATACTCACTCAACGAAGGAAAACAGTTATCTCTAACTGGATACCTGGCCACAAAGAGTATGAAGGGAATGATAGAGTGGATGAACTGTCCAAATCAGGATTCATCAATCACTTCTGTGGGCCAGAGCCGTTTTCGCTTATCACTATGCAACAATTGGAAAGAACAATAAATAGGAAAATGTGGGATGGCGTTAGTGAGAAAATGATCAACATTGAAGGGTGCCAATTTGCCAAAGCTACAGGCACAAATAGGTATAACAACAACGGACCAATTTGGTAGCTAAATTGAGCAAAGTACGACTGAAATTATAGGTATGCCATCTGGTCACTATGTGATGGGAAAGATCCTCCACAAGATCAATCCCAACATTAATGCAAGGTGCTCATGTGAGGAAATCGAAACAGTAGGGCGTTATGTGATGGAGTGCTCATTATAGGTTGAGACTAGAGTTTCATAAGTTTGAGAGGAATGGAGTGAAAAACGATTGTCGAATTCGTGGAGGAGATAGATGGATTCTGTCACCTCTTCTAAAGTAGCCAAGCCAACTCCCACAAACTCATCGAGTGCTGTATCTTGGTTCAACGCATGTCTAGGAAAACACGGATGGGGGAAAAATGGAGGTACTAGTTTCCTAGTTTAATTCCTCGTCAGTTTAATCAAAATCGTTCGAGCCGCTTTTGCGAACATCAGAAAAACGAAAATTCAATGCTCAGCTCATTGAACACGGAGTGACTCGAATAGTTGTGGGTTGCTGGATGATGATGATCGACTCGAGTTTAGTTCTCCGGTTCCACTTAAAATTTCAACATTAAACAAAAAAACATGATTTTTGGCACGTTTGGCTTGTACTTTATTTTAACAGACTGTCAGAAGGATATTTATGAAGAAACATTTGTAGGTATTGACTATTTTTAATTCACCATGCCTGAATTTAATGAAAATAATTAGAAACATCTTTACAAAAAGTGAAAAAACCCTATTTTTCTTCGAAGGAGGCCTATATCTCCGTCTACCAAATTTTCATGGAGTTTTTGAGAAGAAAAGTTAGGTATTGATCAATAAAAAAAAATTTGAAAGTTCAATCAAAATCGCGAAAACCGTTTTTGAGAAAAATGCTTAAAACCTTCGTTTCTGGTTAATTTTGGTCCCCTTTTCTTCTCTCGTTGATGGAAATCGTTCTTAACTTCATTTTTGCACCTTCGAAATATCACGCGTAAATCAAAAAAGAACCAGCTCTCCCGTACGTACGAAATATGGTTTCTTCGATTCAGTGGACCTCAAAAGAACAGTGATGAAGAAAACTGAACTTTTTAAAATTTTCTCCTTACCCTTTGGGAAGAGAAAGTAAATATTTGGTGGGACGTATCACAACTTGCTTGCATTCAAAGATTTTTACACTCTAGCAATAAATAAAATCTGTTTCGCACTCAGTTCACATGAACTTGAAAGAACTTAGCTCGAAGCTCTACAGAGAAACGGGCGGGGCTTAAGCTTGCGGAATTTATTGAGTTGCCCCTACTTCTCCGACAACCAGTGTTGAGCAATCGATGTATAGATTTCGGTCGAAATAATTTTTCTGAAGTTTGTGTTCACTGTTTTCGAATTATTGGATAGAAACTGTGAAACGGCGCTTGTTTGACTTCTGTAATTTTTGCTCCCAATTATTCGATGAACGTTAGGTATTTACCGCATAGGTATTTTATTGGACCGCCACCCTAAGTTTTCTAAAAATGTTATATGAGAGGGCCTTATAATAAAAAAACTGCTAACAATTTTCTTCAACATGTTTGATAATTCATTGTGCTCTCGTCATTTTTCCAAGCGCGAGAGTTTTATTTTAATATTATGTTACTTAGAATTGTCCGGCCAAAATCGTAAGAGCGCTTTTTAAGAAAAAAAATTTGGTTGTTGCAGGCCGATTTCGGGGTTCCCTGTTGACCTGCAGGCTTAATATAAAACTTGAGCCAATTTATAAGGAATGGAGTAAAGAAAAGTAAAAAGCTAACTATGCTCCTCACTTTCTCAGCTTATAAATTTCTTCGTCCGCATAATAAACTCATGAATGCAGCATATTCAGTACTGACTTTATAGCTCGATGATACTGCAAATAACGCTCAATCTGGGAAATACGAATGCAGCCAACAAATGAGTTGACGTCGGATGCTGAAGTGATTTATTGAAATGAATGGAGTTTTGTTGAACAACAGGAGTCTCGAGAAGTCTCTAAAACCAAACGCTTAAACGGGAAAACGACAGGAATTTCTTTGTCGCTTGCTTCGGGTTTTCTTTTGAGAAACTTTCTCCCATATTTTTCACCTTTTAGTTGCTTTTATTTCTCTCATTTGAAGACCCACTCGCCCCAACTTTATATTTTACACCTTACTTTCGAGGTGAGTAAGGTCCTTGAGACATCTGAAGACAACTTCGTATTTCCGAGTGGTATCAAAGTTCTCCTTCAAGTTCGAGGAATTTGCCGCTTTTCGCTCCTCGGACCGTCTGACAACTCAAAGAGTTGAGTGAATACTTCGACGGGAACACCGTGGAATTGTTTTCCGCAGTTTCTTAACGTCTCATGTTTGGACAGCGGGGACTACTTATTCTTTCCAGAGGTAAAAGTTTGGGGTTTTCGTTAGTTCTCAATCGCACAGATGTCCATAAAAATTTCACTATTCTTGACAAATCTTTTTCCAACTCCTTCCTTTTGAGACGTTTCTTAACTTTAGGACCGTGACGACTAACGTGTGTGCGATACGCCGAAAAAAGTGCAGCTTTTCACGCGCCTTTCACATCCTATATCTAAATTATAATCATCTACTAACGTTAAATAATGAATATCACCTTAAAATACATTTTTATCAAGGTAGAGTATTTTTTTTTTAATTGTACTTTGAACTGAGCAACACTTCAATAAAAGTACCAGAATATAGAATGGGCTCGACGGTTGGTCTGTGAAAAATACTAAGAATGGTACGAAAAATGTGATGTGCTCTTGACTTTCAACTCCTAACCACGTCAGGAGCTCTTCCTCGAAAAGATCAATGCGGGATAAGCGAATGACAAATTTTAGCCAACCACAGCGCCTGCACATCAGTTTTGCGAACCGAAATTCGTCGCAATATATATGACGTATTTTTGTTCAATGAATTTCTACGGAAATATGTACGACGAACAAAATGTATGTACTAGTTAGCTGAAAGCACCGGATCTTATACCTAAAATTCAAATGTCTTTGCAGATTGATCAAGGTCATTTACGCAATTAACGTGGAAATTTTGAAAACATTCGAAAATACACGATTTTTGGCAAATTTTGGTGGTTATCCTCGTTCAACAGACTATCAGAAGAATATTTATCGGGAGGAATGTATAGATATTGACTATTTCAAGACGCACTGTGGGCTTTATGAAAATGATTAGAGGCATTTTTGCAAAAAGTTAAAAAACCTCATTTTGCATCTCAGGCCTATCGTTCCACGAATTTTCACAGAGATAGTTATGCAGAAGATACTGAATTAGTAGAGGATAATTTGAAAGTTGATTCACAACTGATAGAGCCGTTTTCGAGAAAAATTCGAAAAGCCCTCGTTTGTAGTGAATTCTGGTTTACCATTCCACTTGCCGTTGGTGGAAATTGCTCATAATTTTATATTGCGCCTTCGAAAAATCACAACCAAAAAAATGCTGCAAATTACTACACAACGGTGCGTTATTTTCGTGCACAGCGACGTTATCCAGATTGACGTCGTCGTCACGCCACTCAGAACCATCCCACTCGACTCAGCATCGAAAAATACTACTAAACGATACAAAACATGACCTGACTACAACGGATCAACGACAATTAACATTTTGAAGAGAAATGATAATGGAATCCCCTTCCAGTCTTCAGGGGTTGTAAAAAAATTGTTCGGGCCGAAAACATAGGTGTATTAATTAGAATGAATAATAAACCAAAAAGAATCAACTCAATTGGTTAGCCGCTCTCCCGCAACTCGTGTTACACAGACCTCACGCCCAAAATGAGGTTTTTTTTACTTTCCTTGCTCTACGAAGTAGAAAGGAAAGTTATGTAATCGGCTGAAAAAACAAAAATTTGAGTTCTCTTCAGATCTTTACGTTTCAGACCCCCCAGAGTCCGAAAAACAGTGTTTGGGAAAATGGTCTGTGTGTCTGTGAACGATTTTTAGAGAACACCACCGTACCAAATCCACTCAAACTTGATATCTAGCCCGGAAGTTACTATGGGACGCCAAAATAAGGGTATGAACAAAATCCACCGAAAGTTAACTATAGTTATCATAATGATCAAAACACCACATTTTTTTTCTCAAAAATGGCTCTAACGATTTTGATTAAATTTTTTATATAGATATCTCTCAATGCGACAATTATACCATAAAATTCTCATTCGTGGGAAAATGACAATAAATTATCAAAATTTTCGACCAAAAGCGTTTTTAGCGCAATTTTTTCCTTATAAACTCCGCTGGAATTCTTGTAGAATGTTAAAAAATATTGGTATTGTAGTCCAATCCAATACCTAAAGGTTGAGTGTTTAAAAACGTTCATGAGATACATAGGGGTCACTCCCGAAATTCCTGAATTTCAACTTCTGCCGTTTCGCTTACTACCAGTTCTAAACGATTTTACCCAATAAGTTCTTAAAAAAAATTTGTGTTTACAGTCTCATTAACTATCTGTGTACCAGTTGCTCAATAATGGTCCTGGAATGAGTACGAGCAGCACAATAAATTCCAGAACTGTAGGCGCTACCGCTTCCCGCTGCTGTGAAGGGTTATTTGACCAAGTTCAAATTAACTGAGTGATAAATGAATCGATTAAATAGAATTAGCCATGTACAATGTGAATTGACGTAGAGCTAAGGAAAGTTGTGTGTTGCAACGTACCAGATATTTTTTCTTGGAAAGAATAACCATTTTTCCAGAGTTATCGGGTAAAAACGTTTAGTGATTGTAGCGAATGAAACGGCGGTGGTTGAAATTCTGGAATTTCTGGAGTGGGCCCTGTATATCTTATGAGCGTTATTAAACGCTCATGCTATAGGTATTCGATTGGACTGGCTCGTCAGTTTTTTTTGAAGATTCTAGTAGCACTTGAGCGGAGTTTATAGGGGGGAAAACTGCGCTAAAATAGATTTTTATCGAAGTGTTTGATAATTTTTTGTGTTGCTGCTCTCGTCAGTTTCCCACGGATGGGAATTTTGCGCTATTGTCGTCTTATTAGGAGATGCCAATGTAAAAAATTTGATCAAAATCGTTCGAGCGGTCTTTGGGAAAAAAAATTAGTGTTTTGATCACTATAATAACTATAGGTAGTTTTCAAACGGCTCTAACGATTTTGATTAAATTTTTTATATAGATATCTCTCAATAAGACAATTACACCATAAAATTCCCATTTGTGGGAAAATGACGAGAGCAGCACAATAAATGATCAAAATTTTCGACCAAAAGCGTTTTTAGCGCAGTTTTTTTCTTATAAACTCCGCTGGAATTTTTGTAGAATGTTAAAATAAATTAGTATTGTAGTCCAATCAAATACCTAAAGATTGAGTGTTTAAAAACGCTCATGACATACATGGGGCTCCCTCCAGAAATTCCTGAATTTCAACTTTTTCCGTTTCGCTTACTACCAGTTCTAAACTTTTTACCTAATACTCATTAAATATCTGTGTACCAATTGCTCAATAATGGTGTTGCAATGAGTACGAACAGCCCAATAAAATCTGGAACTGTAAGCGCTACCGTTTCTTGCTGCCATAAAGCGTTGTTTGACCAAGTTCAAATTAACTGAGTGATAAATGAATTGATTAAATAGAATTAACCATGTACAAAGTGAATTGACGTAGAGCTAAGGAAAGTTGTGTGTTGCAACGCACCAGATATTTTACTCAGTAGTTCTCAAAACGTAAATGTCTGAAGAAAACTCAACTTTTTTTCACACGATAGCTATACTTTTTTTCACTTTTCCTCCACCCCTCTACAAAATAGGATCGTCGAATTTATCGAGTTGCTGAAAGTTGTGTGATGCTTTGCACTTGATATTTTATCGCAGTATTCCGCAGAAACCTGGGCAGACCACTTCGTTCCATTGTGGGAGAAGTAGTGAAGGCTAGCCGAACTGTGGTCTGCGCAGGTTTTACGCATTTCATTTTGCAGGGAAGAAAGGTTTTGTGACCAGCTCTTTCGCCTTAAACACAAAGTGAAATGCGTCTCGCTCAGAAATTATTGTATAGGGCTGCTTCTTCGAACATATTCGAAGGATAGGAATGAACTTAAGATGTGTACTCGTAACTTCGTGATAATTTAATGAGCCGAACGGACGTTGATTCTTCCGCATGGTTCTTTTACTGCATCTCATACAAATTGATGAACTTTGTGTTGTACATGCGAGGTTTGTTTGTCGCATTAGTTGTCTCTCGGGATATTTTCCTAATCCTGTTATGTTCAACTCTCTCGCGCTCTCTTTCTGGCTAAAACATGTGTAAGAACCTCCTCGAGTATATCGAACGGTTTCCTCTACGTTCAAGAGAAAACGCAAACGACGCTGCATATAAATGTTAACCGGATTAAAGTGTAAAGAGCTCAATGACTATCAGAGTATGTGGCAGTGTCGTGGTCTGGTTGGGACTTTTCAGTTGAAACGTGCTTTTGCATAATAAGCTCGATTCTTCTTAGTCGTCTAACTGGCATTGCGTTAGCTCCAGACGACTCATGAAAATGTATTACTTTGTCATTCGCCGGAGAAAATAGTTCCGGTAAAAGTGATTTCTACGGGATTTGTCGTTTAGAGATGGAGGACGTTGAAACTTGCTGATCGAATTCAAAGAAATACGCTTTGTTTAGCTCGCTCTTTAGAAATTGTTTGGTTAGAAACGATTTAATTCCACACGAATTTGAGTTTAAAAGGGTCTTCTTCAATCCCACCTGAACCTCGTGCTTTTTTGTGCGCTCAATACGATAAAGATATTAGTTTTTGTCAGCCCCCCCCCCCCTGCCAACGACGCCATTCTGCCCAGAACGCTAGTTTTGCTTCATCAGCCTATATCTCCGTTCACCGATTTACACGGAGATAGTTGGATATCAACTAGTAGAAGATGAATTTCAAAGTTCAGAGTTCAAAATCGTTAGAGCCGTTTCGAGAAAAATGCATAGCTCGTAATCTTTTTACTTTCCTTGGCTCAACAAAGTAGGAAGGAAAGTTATGTAATCGGCTGAAAAAAATGTTTTTTCAGTTTTCTTCAGATCTTTACGGGTCAGGCCCTCCTGAGTCCGAAAAATACTATTTGGGAAAATGGTCTGGGAGTGTGTGTCTGTGAACGATTTTTAGAGAAAACCACCGTGCCAAATCACCTCAAACGCCATATCTCGCCCGCAAGTTACTATGGAACGCCAGAATAGGGGTATGAACGAAATCCACCGAAAGCTAACTATAGTTATCATAGTGATCAAAACACCAAATATTTTTTTTCTCAAAAACGGCTCTAACGATTTTGATTAAACTTTTTACATTGGTAGCTCCCAATATGGCAGCTATACCATAAAATTTCCATCAGTGGGGAAATGATGAGAGTAGCACAATAAATTATCAAAATTGTCGACGAAAAGCATTTTTAGCGCGGTTTTTTCTTATAAACTCCGACTGTTAGTAGAATGTTTAACAAAATTGGTATTGTAGTCCAATACAATACCTATAGGGTGAGGGTTTGAAAACGCTCATGAGATACATGGGGCTCACTGCAGAAATTTCTGAATTTCGACTACCGCCGTTTCGCTTACTACCAGTTCTAAACGTTTTTACCCAATAACTCTGCCAAAGTAATTACTGTCCTTCTTCAAAAGATTTGTGTTTACAGCCTCATTAATTATCTGTGTACCAATTGCTCAGTAATGGTTCTGGAGTGAGTACGAGCAGCACAATAATTTCCGGAACTGTAGGCGCTACTGTTTCCTGCTGCTGTGACGTGTTGTTTGACCAAGTTCAAATTAACTGAGTGATAAATGAATTGATTAAACAGAATTAGCCATGTAAAACATGAATTGACGTAGAGCTATGGAAAGTTGTGTGTTGCAACGCACCAGATATTTTCCCCCTGAAGTGGGACGATAACACAAGTAGAAACTATTAATATAATTGAAGAAATGGGGGTGGGCGCCCAGACTACCGCCCTGTCGGCTCTAGGGATAGACAGATTGGGAGGGGGAAGGAAAGAAGGATATGAGGATGTTTCAATATAGAATGACCACCAGTTACACGTGACACAAGTGTTGGTGGTGATGCCCCGGAGACCGCCTGTGCACACAATCGCGTTTTCCTTGCATCACACGCCATGCCAGGACACCGTCAAAGCTGCCACCCTGATGTTACCTGCCTCCACTCCACGAGCTTCCGACACCGCCGTACGAAGATTCGTTATGCCATATTTGCGCCTATTGGCTTGCCAAGTTAAAGCAAAATCCTGGCTATCAGATACTAAAATCCAGGCATCAGTCCATTTCTACAGACAACCCGGTAGAGACCTCTCTCCACTTCCCAGCCCACAGATGGCAATGCATCAGCAATCTACAATGGGCTGAGTATGCAGACTTACATGATTCAGCGACTCAAACTGATTACCATAGGCACGACAGCGTGCACTCATACCTTACTATCCCAGCCTCTTGTACATCTCGTTGCTGTAGACAGTGACTGCCACATCAACGGTGTGTAAGTGCCGGTAATCCCTTGCGTGGATGCCTTCTGAAGCCCATTCTGCCGGAAGTTGGGACACTGCCCATCCATCACCGAAACGTGCAGCGCAGCCACAACCTCCAAAGGCTTACTGGAGTTAGGAGCAGATGTAGTCGCCCTGTCACACCACCACAGCTGATCCTGAATCAATCCAAGCCAAGCCAAGCAATTAAGCAGAGCGCATCATTCTATCGAGACATAGGGCTTTTGAACACTACTTCCTGAGGCTGCTCACCCAGCGTAGTAATAATCACACTCGCACACAAACCACACGAAGGAATTTCGGATTCAATGGGCCTCAAAACGTAAAGATCTGAAGGAAACTCAACTTTCTTTTGACACGATGGGTCGAGGAAAGTAAAAATTTCCTGATCGAAAAAATAACTGAATGATGTGATTGGAGAAGAGTGAAGAAATTCAATCAAAACGATTCACACAAGATGTGATTATCCAAAACGTACTTTCAGCGAATCCGCTTTGGCGTGGTCCTCCACCTCTAAGACTTGCTCGGTTCGAATCAGTGACAAGCCTAATGCCATACAAGACTAGATGTTTCAATCAATGTTTCCGATAAATTCTTGGTTATTGACACAGTCTAACACCTCCGAGACCCATTCCGCTGGATTCAGCATTGATAAATACTAGTAAACAATACGAAACATGACCTGACTACAAAACAGAGAAAATGACATTTTCTGGCGACACTGGCAATTGATACGACGTGTCGAGTCGAACTGAAGTGAGGTTATAGTGGCAGTGCGGGAAATTGGCGCAGGCGAGGGAGAAACGATAACATTCGCTATATGGTCCAACAAGTTTGTAGCACTCTGGCCCCCAGCATATGTTTGCTCGTGGGAGGTTGTAACATTGGTATCTTTGAAATAGTATATTGTGCCGTAAGTACAAAATAAAGTTGTAAAGCGGTAACGATTTTTCGTTTTTGCTGCTCTCGAGCCCCCAACACTAAAGATGAGCCTAAATCCCTATAACCATCGTAATATATTACATTTTCCAGGACTGCTGCTAGTATCCGAATTCACAATGTCGCACTTTGGCTCGGAAGCATATCTCTAGAAAGTAGAAGAGGCCTTGCGTCCTTTTGTCATTTTTAACGAGTTACATATTTTATCTCTTTTATTTTATCTCTTTGCGGTATTCTGATACAGATTTCGCAATTCCGATAGTACTTTTCTACCAGCATCTCAATGCAGTGAATCCTGCCGGTAGCGCTTGGCCGACCTTAAATGACTTTTTTGTGTCTGAGGTTCCAACTCGTTGCTCGTTCATTCATTACTCGGCACTCCGTAGTAGGAAGGAAAGTTATGTAATAGGCTGAAATTTTGTTGTTGAGTTTTCTCTGCGTTTCAAGGGCTTCCGAGTACGAGAAACACCATTTGGGAAATGGTCTATGAGTGTGTGCATGTCCGTGAACGTGACTAAGGGAAAATGGCAGAACCACATCGACTCAAATTTGGTATTTAGCCTGCACATCATCGTAAGACGCCAAATACGGGTATGAGCAAAATCCGCACAAAACCAACTATAGTTATCATAGGGATCAGAAACCAAATACATTTTTTCTCAAAAATGGCTATAGCGATTTTGATTACATTTTTTGCATGCTCCAAACGACACAACAGTACCCAGAAGTAAGAAAATTACGTCAGAAGCACAATCAGTTGTCACAAATTATGAAGATTTCAGTACAGTTTTTTCCTGGATTACCGTTCATACAATACTAGCATTTAAAAAAAATTAAGATGGTAGTTCAATATGCTACCTATACGATGAGAGTTTAATAACGCTCATTAGATAATTAGGAGCAATCCCAGAGATTCTGTGATTCAAACTAAGGTCGTTTCACTTACTCACGTATATCAAAGTTTTTACAGTGCGACAATGAATTGAGCAGCACAATAACTTCAAAACAATAAATCGGTTTTAGCACAATTTTGGTTTGTTATTCATTCTGAATACACATATGTTTTCCGCCCAGGAAAAACTTGTGTAAACTTCCCCTCGAAATTTATTACTTTGCGTTTAAAGGCACGAAGAATCCAAATCTACAGTGTCCACAAAATTCGTTTTTTCGCGTAAAACTTCCATGTGGAATTGTCGTTAGAGGTAAAAAATTGTTTTAAAACTAGGCAAATTCCGGCGGTTTTAACGCAATCACGTTTTGTTTGGTATCGTTTACTTGATACTTTTCGTTCGAAATGGATTCAGAGGTGTGGGAATGCGCCTAGATGGAAAACAGTAAACATAGTGAGGTAAATTCGACTACTTGAAGGAGCTCGTGGCACAATGCAGCGAAAGTTATCGTCCCTCCCCTGCCTGATACGCCCGTGTTATTTATTATTAATATTTTTCGACGTTGTATTGAATAAGATTGCTCACACTCATGCTGGACAAGAGAATAATAAATCCTTGTGTAGTAATTATCAGCGTTTTTTACGTATAAATTTCGCTATAGTTATACGTTCTCAAGAAAATCAGGGTGTTAATCCAATAAAATAACTATACGGTGGGTGCTTGATAACGATATAATCCAAACCACCGCTTGTTCACTTACTCGCATTTCTTACACTGTTTATCTGATAATTCCAAAACAGTTACCACGATCCTTTTCACAAAGATGTGGTTGCCCCTTTCATAAATTACCTATGTACTGATTACTCAATTATTTTCGTGACATAAGTTGAAGCTGCGCAATAAATTCAAGCGCTACCAGTATTCACGTTGAAGTTACCGGGTGAAAATAGATCGTTATAGTGGCTAGAGCGATAAAAATCGTTAAACGTACGTGGGCGACTAAAAGTTGAGTGATGAGCAGCAGGAGATTTTTTTTTTCAACGCCGGTCTTGGTGCGCGAAATGCCTGAACACTCAAGTTCTATAACCACTCATGACGGCTATTAATTTTATCTGATTCACTGGGCCGAATTACCGACAATTTGGCGAATTTATTGAAAAGATTGAAAGACACGGCTTACCGTATCGTACGGCGGTGTGAGGAAGAAATTAAAACGACCAGTCGTCGAAAAAGTTACGTTGTTACCTTCAAAGTGCTCGGAAGGCACGCGCCGTGCGTAAATATTAATTCGCATTCGCTAGTCGCTACGAGCAAACTTAATCGTAATATTAATGCGAGAGAAAATGTCAGGTGCGCCGCATCGCGCCCTCCACGTCAATTCACTTGCGTTCGTGGCTTTTTCTTCTAACTTAATTTATTTTCCACTCAGTTCATTTGAACTTGGTAAAAAATCACATCTCGGCAGCGGAAAACGGTAGCTCTTGACGATTATTGAGCAATTTTCACACAGAAAATTCATGAGCCTTTAGACAAGATCTTTTGGAGAAGGATAGTAATCACTTTTCCAAAGTTATCGCTTGAAAACTTTTATTAAACGCTCATCGTATAGGAACGTAATTAGAGTACCGCGTAGATTTTTCTGAACATTCAACAACTTTCTGAGCGGAGTTTATAAGGAAATATATGGTGCGTTGCAACACACAACTTTCCTTAGCTCTACGTCAATTCACTTCGTACATAGCTAATTCTATTTAATCATTTCATTTATCACTCAGTTCATTTGAACTTGGTCAAACATCACTTCACAGCAGCAGGTAGCAGTAGCGCCTACAATTCTGGAATTTATTATGCTGCTCGTACTCATTGCAGGACCATTATTGCGCATTTGTTATACAGATAATTAATGAGGCTGTAAATACGAATTTTTTTAAGAAGGATAATAATCACTTTTGTAGAGTTATTGGGTAACAACTATTAGAACTGGTAGTGAGTGAAACGGCGGTAGTTGAAATTCAGGAATTTCTGGAGTGAGCCCCATGTATCTCATGAGCGTTTTTAAACGCTTGCTCTTTAGGTATTGGATTGGACTACAATACCAATTTTCTTTAACATTCCAGCAGGATTTATAAGAAAAACCCGCGGTAAAAACGCTTTTCGTCGACAATTTTGATAATTTATTGTGCTGCTCTTGTCATTTTCTCACGAATGGGAATTTTATGGCGTTATTGCCTTATTAAGAGCTATCAATATACAAAATTTAATCAAAATCGTTGGAGCCGTTTTCGATAAAAAAAATTTGGTGTTTTTATCGCTATGATAACTATAGTTAACTTTCGGTGGATTTTGCCCATACCCTTATTTTTGCGTCCCATGGTAACCTGTAGGCAAGACATCAAGTTTCAGCGGATTTGGTACGGTTGTTTGCTCTAAAATCGAATTCGTCGAAAGTTTTGGTAATTTATTGTCCTGCTCTCGTCATCTTCCCACAAATGAGATTTTCATGGTATAGTAGCCATAGTGGGAGCTACCAATATAACAAATTTAATCAAAATCGTTATAGCCGTTTTTGAGAAAAAAAAATTTGGTGTTTTGATCACTATGATAACTATAATTAACTTTCGGTGGATTTTGTTCATACCCTCATTTTGGCGTCCCACGGTATCCTGCAGGCTGGATATCAAGTTTGAGTGGATTTGGTACGGTGGTTCTCTCTAAAAATCGTTCACAGACACACAGACACAGATCTGTTTCTTTATTTCATGACTGTACCTAAACCCTCGACGAGGGTTATATCAGTCATAGAAGTTGCGGTTTCGCTAATATGCAAGAGGCCGGCCCCTGCAGCATCCACCGAACTCAGACCTGTGGAGGTACGGCAGGTATGTGGTCGTTAGCCAGTCTCACCGTAGAGAGCTGTTGCCCGTGTGTTACCGCGCGGAGGTGACCACCTGAGGAATCCCGTACCATCTGGGAGTAGTTCTTAATCTGGTTCCCTACCTGATCTTACTGTTTACTTGGGTGGCAAGTTTCAAAGGACTGATCAACTATAACCACGTTTCTTAGCCATTACCTTCTTTGCGAACTTTGCAAAATGGTTATAGGCTTCCTTTGTAGCAGTCAAAGCTGCTAAGTTCGTTTGCCCTCTCAACAACCGTCGCTCACTGTTGTAGAAACTACAGTGGAGCAGCACATGGTTTCTTGTTTCCTCCGCCCTGGAGGCACAAGACGTGCATAATGGAGAGTCTTTCAGAGAAAAGAAGTGGAGCCGCGCATTGAAGTCACCATGTCCCGTGAGGAACTGGCTCGTCCAGTGGTCTGGCTCAACCCATTTTCTAGAAAGACGTTCACGGATGTTGGGGAAGAACTCATACGTATCACGTCCCTTTGACGAGGATTCCCATCTCGCTTGCCATTTCTCTAGAGCCCATTCATCGATGGCGGCAAGTTTCTGTTCTGTGGTGAGATCCGCACGGAGTTCAGCCCAAAGCGGGGGAAGCTCCCGTTTCACTCTCCACTTGTCAATCATGCACTCAACAGCCAAATCAACTGGTAACTGACCAGTGATCACCTGGAGTGCTTCCGTTGATACAGTCTTGTAGGCCTTGGTGATCCACAGGAGCGCGGCTCTCTGGGATTGGGCCAATACTCTCTTTTGATTGACTGTTAGTTTGCTACCCCAGACAACAGGGCAGTAGCCAATCACACCTAAATAGATGGCCTTATACATGGCCTTTTCTACTTCGTAGAGCCAAGGAAAGAAAAAGTTGAAAGAAGGAAAACTGTGATTGACCTAATTGGCTTTCCCCTCAGCGCTAATATTGTGATTATGTACCCATTACGAATACGTAAAATCTACGATTCGTTCGGAGTTGCCATGTAAAGAATTTCGTAGCATTTCTCGAAAATTCGATCTCCAAATTTATTACTTGACAGTGACTGCTTCGTTTTCTAAGGAAATTCGCAAGTAACGACGTATGTATTTGCTTGAAGAAATGCATGGCAATCGACTTTGAAGAGATGAGGTGTGACGAAATGTTGAGTGAGCGGAATGTTTCGATTCGTATTAAGAATTTAATTAATTTGTACTAGGTGCTTTGCAGCGGAACTGTTCGAAGATGTCCAAGGTCTTAGAGGTTGGGGATTTGCCGTAAACCGTTAAATATCCTCGATACATCGAAGAACCAAACGCCGTTTATTATTCCAAGTCAATGAATAAGAAGAGCAGGCAGTTGAGGCTAATGCGATAAAATATGCATGAGGTGCCTATGTCGGGTGTCAGTGCATGTTTCCGGCTCACGAGGAAAAGGGAGGGAATCCAAGGGGGAGATAATCGATGTGAATGAATCGATTTGCGGAGGAGGGGCGTCATGGGGCTGGCGGCTGTCGGCTGGGGGCTGGAGGCAGAGGGTAGGCGGCTGCCCCTACCACCACCACCAACCCCTGCTCACAGTCACCCTTTCAGTGACCCTACACTTGCCGTTGAGTGCTCCAACGTATAGTTCATTCAAACCAGGTCTGAGTCTCCCAGAGAGTAGTTGTCTCAATTACACATCAGCGAACTCTCATCGTACACTCGATCGAGTTACCCGCCGAATGGTCTTTTAGTCTGTTGAAGCATTCACGGCTCAATTTAATTTCACCTAAACCTCGTTCACCTGTCTCGTAAGTACTGAAGCTCATCCGCAACTATTGATTCCTCTTATCTGCCCCGTATGTAGAGCGCTACTTCACTTTTCTGTCCACGGTCCCTTATTTTTTCCATTCAACGTTCAACGTCCCGCACTCTAAAACTGCCCTGCGGAATTCAAATATGTAAAAATCTCGCTACTCGTAGAAGCCGTCACGAACCGATTGACCCAATTTCAACGGAACTTAGTCGCTCTCATGCACGTCAATCAAAACCAATCGCCTCTGAATGTTGGGAAACCCGTCGTTATTTATTCTCAAACGCTTCCAACGTAAAACCAGTTGGATTCACGAGCAACTTAAACATTTCTGCCGGTTGTATTGATCACAACAAACTCCTTCAACTCCGTCTCTTTATCTTCCGCTCGTCGACTTTCTCGCGTGCATTCCTTCCTAACACTAAAAATGTCGTGTCAACCAGCCGCTTCTGACATTTATTTCGGATATTCCGGATTTAAATTTATCAAAAAATTAATTTGGCGCGATGGAACCAACTCGATCAGAAAACGACGTCGAATACGCGAGTCCACGTGTTGTCAACGAATTTCCGTAGCGGGGAATACATTTTAATGAGCACAAATCACGTTCGACTCCATTCACAACCTCGAAATGAGCCGTCGCTCTCGTCAACTTGCTCAAATCGTAAACACGTCATATTTCCTTATGGGGGGAGGGGAGGGGGGGGCATGTGTCAGTTTATGATCCCGAAATCCGCCACTTTCGCTCTATTTCCCCCAAGTAAACGAAACGAAACCATTTTCTGGTTCAAATTCTCTGATTCGAGTGGAGACTGTGTCACTTGTTGATCGTGCATTATTGATCAAACCTCCGCTCGCCCTCCCGAAATCTGTGCCCTCCGAAAGAAGTGCACGTAACTCGCACGGAGATTGTCGCATTTGATGACATTTTTACATGTTGGGAGGGGGAGGGGGCAGCAGTTTATTTGTAATTATAACCTTTGGAGTAGTTGGCTGGTAGACATTTGTATTAGCGTCTTTAGCGTAATCATCTTAATTTATTCTCTTTACTTTCTCCTATCGATTTCAAAGCCTCTTCTGCCATCGTGAGCCTCGTTTCGGTTTAATTCGTCTCGGGCCCTAAATCACCATTTGGAGATCCTGTATAAATCATGGAGGGGCCATCAAACTGCGTGTGTGCGAAATGTGGGTAGTTTTAAAATCTCACAACCTAAAAGTATGAAAACCAGCGCAATATGCACAGTTCGTTATTTAAAGTTTTCTCATCGACTCATTCGTAGCAAATTTTCAACTCTGTCGTTTCTAACATTTAATATTTATAGTTGAATTTTCATAGAACGCGAAGCTGTTGCAATCGTGTAAAAAAAAGTTAAAATGGGAATTTTCATAATTGATTGTGTCAAAAATTGTTTAGATATGTTAAAATATGCATGCATAGTTATTTTCATTACAAATATGTAAATAGATATGTCGGACAACGGGATGCTTTATGATTCGTTGAGCAATGACTTGAAACAGAAAGTTGCTATATATATAAATTATGTTCACCCGAAGGGAAACTGAGGTTTGAAAAAAACTTTAAAACTTTATTACGATATTGCTAGGTTTACAAAAGGTACAATCGTTGGAGATAGGTAATGCAAATTGAAGTTTCTCAAGAGGAGAATGTCTAAGGACACGAGAATCTCCGGCTTAAAAGTTACCTACTACGCAAATATCGTCTCGTAACATATATATACATAACGATGTAGGCAAACACACTCTATATACGTATACAATAGCATCGCATTCATGTGTGTACACCTATGTGTGTACTTATAGGCACACAGGGTGTCGACGACGCTGCCACGTCGAGACGTATTTGGTCATTTGCTCCTTCTTTACTTTCCTCCTTTTTCCAATGTAAATCGTTAAATTGTTTTCGATGTTTTTATATCGTGTAGGTTCCGTGTTTCCCGCCTAAAACAACCCAATCCAAAAGGTTTTCGGTAGAAAGAGACAACTAGATCAACTAGAAATCTTAGGAAGAAGATGAGCGCTTCACAAAGTTGCCACAACGTAGAGATATATTACTGAGGAACGAACCGTTTTCAGTGAGGCTTATATCGAGAAATGAAACTTATCGCTAAACAAAAGGAAATGTAGAATAGGGGAGGAATGAGGAACAAGACACATTCTTGTGAAGCTTTCGGCGCGAAGGCTGTCATCAATTGTCACAAAACTATATTTTCTAGCATATATGTCTTAATATTTAAATTTCGTTGATTCGATCAATGAACGATCTCTCTGAAAACTCACTAAACCTGGTGACGGAGAAGGCGAAGAAAAAACTATTTATTCCGAAATAATTGTCCTCAAAGTGAGCGAGCCCAGTTTAACAAAGTGATTCTCAAATTCTGGTTTCTTTTTGACGCCATTAATTCCTTTCATTTCTTATAAATCCTTAAATTTATCCGTCATTACGATAGGTAACTTTTGAAAGGAGTAACTAAGATGTTCAAATTAACACAACATTTGCAACTCTCCAGTCTAAGCAGCAATCACAATCCAAATTTGATTTCCGAATATTGTATCCTGTCAAGTAGATTGAGGCCAACCATCATAGATTGAATAACTCAAGATATTATAAATATTTCACGTTTTCTGTATTATACATCATTTCTTAAAACCATGATGAGTGTCATCTGTGCGTTTTACCTGATGGAAAACAGCGAACTTTGACATTTAAGGCGTTTTGAGTGCTTTCGGTATGTATGATGCTCATGTACGAAGGCAGGCAGAGAAAGTAGAGACAAACGGGTCGAGACAAAATCCAAGTGGATGTACAGCGTGTGAAATTGTTAACTGAATAACTGTGTTGTTTAGAGGGCGTGGGGAAGAAACTGTTCAGTGCAAGAGATAAAAAGATTTTTTAATATATAGGGTAGTAGGAGATGAGAGAGAAGCAGACGGCGTATACAAATCAGTCGTTAGGTTGATCATCTTAATCAGGAACGAGAGAGCAAGAGTTCTGTCACATGCGTCAGATGAGCCCAATTGAGCAGCCTGAGGGACCTCTGCTGCAGCTTACTGGGGTCCTTCCAACCCCAAGGGAGGCCAGTAAGTCTAAACTGTCTCGTCCTGGGATGAGGAAAAGCCGTAAGTGCCATCGAAAGATTCCCATTCTGGCCTTAAAATGAAACCGATCGGGAATGCATAGCCGTGGCCACGCGCCGATGCATTATGGGTTAGGGCCACGATTGGCGGTCGCCTTCGCAGGGCAAGGCCTGACAATGCTTGTAACCGCGCTTGCTCCGCGGACATCGTGGTGGTCGTGGAGTCGCTGGAGGGTAGTTATATCATCCCTAACTTCGTTTTCAAACTGCAGGGTCTGAGGGAGGTGGAGGCCACCCAGTCGGAACTCCTCCAGACACCCCCAAATGTGGAATTGTAACTGCTTCTGGATTGTAGGAACTAGAGGTTGGACAAGAAGGAATTGTAAAAGCGGAAGAAACTGAACTGAATAAGTAAAAACGACCCCAAAAGGAGAGGGTGAAAAAGGGGGAAGGGGGGTTTACAGGGAATTCTGCTTGACGATTGAAAGCTCTGTGACTGTTCTATGACTCTGGCGACGCCCGTCTGGCAGATACGTGACCGTATTGAGGCTCCTGGAAATACGGTGGGTTTTCAATTCAGAAGGGTCTCTGAGGCTAAGACCAGGAAAGTGTGGCCCTCGTACCACTCATGGGCACGCCCTAACAGATACCGTCCTTGGAAAGTTCCTGAAACCTCCAAGCGTCAGGAGCGAAAACGAGCGAGGAAGAGCCAAGAAGGAATCGTGATGGGACGAAAGTTGTTCTGCATCGCGGTGTGCGATTTAAAGAGCATCATGAAAGTATGAGTTGCAGCTTCTTGTTCAGTATGGACACTTCTCCCTGAATTCATTCGGTGGCACCTACGTTACAGATCTAAAGGAAACTAAAAAAGTTTTTCAACCGAATACGTAATTTTCCGTCCTACTTCCTAAGAACGAAAATGTATTAGTACCGTCACGTGATCTGGAGCTGTCAGTACGAAACTCTCGATAACGAACTGATTTTGTACACAAATAATAAATATCCACGGAGCTCAGACATGTCAAAATGTTCTCTGGATCCAGTCACTACGAATATCGAAATCCGCACAAATTACGTGAAGGATGGACGAGTCGCCAGTTCACAGGTGGATTGTAACCTCCGAAGGCCCGAGTCGGTTGAGCGTTTCTAATTAGAAGGTACGAATCTATTTATGACCCGTTGTACGCACTCGGTCGACGTTGGCATGTTGATGCAGCGATGTATGCCTCGGTTTATAGCCAGAGGGAGTGCGTGAATAACGTTTCTCGGTAGAATTTTATTTTTCTACTCTCATTTTTCAACTGTCGTTCCTGTTGATTGACATCAGTTCATCAGGGTGGGACACGAACTAAATCCCAAGCGAAAAAGTGGAGCTTTTATTTCCGCAATATTGAGTTACAATATGTAGATCTGTGATTAAATAAATAAATCAAACGTAATATTAGAATCCCCGTTATTCTATTAGTATCAACACATAGATCTGTATTAAACGCATTTGTACTTCATTACAAGCTCATGCCTTAATTTCAAGAAACTTGACAATATGTACCAGGACGTATAATTTGCGTGGCAAACACGTAGTCCTTCTTCAGCACAAGAGAGAGAATTGACGACCGAAGGAAAACTCGTAAAAGGCAGGTTCTGAGGAATACTATGGAAACCCCTGATTGTGAAGAGCCTCCTTGTGATACATTTAAAGATGCCTCGAAGCGTCGAAAAATAAGAGTTTTCTAGCTAAAATGTTTCCTGCGAACTAGATCGGCTGAAACGGATGCTTTGAAATTCGATACTCAGTATGAGAAATCACGGATGAGAAAACGGTCTCTAGTTGGTGGTGGCGAGCGTGACAGGGTACAAGATTTACAGTTGCCTCCTGGCACAAATACTATGTTAAAACAGTACAGTTACTTTTTGTATACTACAAAAAACCGTTTGGTCGGATCGGCAGACGTCAAATCCGACCAAGGTCCGACAAGCTCTTGAATAATTCAAAATCCCACGTAAATCAATAGACTCGAAAAAATGACTACCGCCCAGACATCAAGATGCAGTTCTTGGGGCTAATCAAACCAGTCGTAAAATTACGTTTAACGCCAGTGTGCCATGCAGATATTGTGATACCAAGCATTAGCGAAAATTGCATTAAAGTAATTACTGGTCGAAATCGGGAAAGAAAGTAAAAACCCTGCAAATTATTACACAATGGTTTAATATTCTCATGAACAGCTTGACCATTACTGCTGTTCCCTATTACTAGTATTACTGCTCCGCCATCCCATTCGATTCAGCGGATACGGCGGATGGGGGATGGCAGACGGGGGATGGTGGACGGTGGATGGGGGATGGGGGATGGCAGATGGGGGATGGTGGAGGGGGGGTGGTGGACGGTGGATGGGGACGGTGGATGGGGATGGGGATGGCAGATGGGGATGGCAGATGGGTGACGGGGATGGAGGACGGGGATGGTGGATGGGGGTTGGCGGATGGCGGACGGCGGAGGGGGGACGGTGGACGGACATTGCAGATTTGGAATCCCCATGTCTTGAAACGTAAAGTATCAAATTTTGAGGAGGGGTTGTAAAAAATTTTTCGTGGCCGAAAACATAGTTATTATTCATTCTGAATAATAAACCAAAAGTTGGCAAAGGCACAGTACACGGCATGTCTTGTGTCTGCAGCCATAAGAAGGCCACACAATTTATTAGTGAGTCTTTGAGTAAAGTTAAACTGAGAAAACGAGGAAAGTGACGAAAACGAAAGCCGAATCATAGCGGGCAACAGAGTTAACGCAGGCATTTAGAAATTAATGGACCTATCGACGAGGCAAACTGAATTAAAGTTAAACACATATCTGATAAACCCCTTGAAACTACCTAAGTAAGTGCAGAGACCTGTCAGCCTTGAGAGCCTCCCCAAGGGAGATATTACTCGTACGACGCATATTTGGCCCACTTTGCAAGCAAGGAGTTTGACGAACCAGGAAGGCAAAAGAAGAAATTGATGGCTTCTTATGTCACGAAGACGTAGTTACGTCCATAAAATCAAAACGAACATCGAAGCTCGGCAATATTGAGAGGTTACCAGACGGGCAGATGCTCAGAAAGGTATTGATGGAACAGAAGAGGCGGGCACCCCGGGGCTGAAAGGTGCAGAACCGGAACTGGCTAAACTAGGAGCGACAACTGGAGCATCAAATGAAAAACAAGATTGTACCGAAGGCCCAAAGTTCACCGTGAACTGTAGCGGCGGATTAGTAGAAGGAAAAAAGGGAATAACCCTGAACTAGTATAGGACTTTCGTGTGTGGAAGGGGGTCTCACTCTCGCCATGGGTGCCAATAAGGAAGGGGGTGAGAAAAAAGGTAACAAACTGAATGAATGAAAATCGTGTTCAGGATGCTTCGCTATGTGTATGAGTGGGGAGTCATAGTGCCTCGTATTTATGGACGCTGCAGGGTATCGAAGCGCTCGTCGATATTCCATCGTTTTTGTGCCACCACGAGAGTTCAAGTAAACGATACAAATATCTGGTGCGTAGCAACACACAACTTTCCGCCACCCCCGTAATTTCGAACATCACCTACATAGGCGAGCGCTATATCTTCGTTCAACGCATTTCTACAGGAGCATTTATGGAGAACAAAATGTATGGACGAGTTAGCTGAGAGTATTCCGAAAGTCGATCGTTTTAGCCGTTTTTGAGAAAATTGGAATACCGATAAATTAATATTCGACAAATCTCCTTTTCCGTGTTAACTTGGCTTATATCTCCGTTCAACATATATATACAGAAATAATTATATAGAACGAAATGTTGGTATGGGTGACTGAAAGACACTCCATTAGGATTTATCACGTCTGGTGAAGAAGTTACCCTGGAATTCACGGAAATATTAGAAAAAACGTTATTTTCGACACATTTTGATTTTTATCTCTGTTCAATGGACTGTCAGAGGATCACTTATTCAGAACAATATGTAGGGATACATCTTGAAAGTTTGGTGATAATCGTTGAAGCCGTTTTGCCAAAAAGCGTGAAAAACCTATTTTTGCTTCATAGGCCGATATCTCCGTTCAACGTATTTTCATGGTGATATGTATGGAGAAGAAAAGTTAGGTATTGATTAGTAGAAGATAAAGTGAAAGTTTAATCAAAATCGTTAGAGCCGTTTTCGAGAAAAATGCGAAAACCCCTAGTTTTAGGTACATTTTCGTCCCCCACCCCCTTCCCATCGCCCGAAATCGCCCATAACCTTATTTTGGTGTCTACAAAAAATAACGAACAAAACAAAAAAAGAACCAGCTCAATCGGATCAGCCGTTCTCCCGCAAATCGAACTACAGACACACAAACACACGGACAACGCGCCGAAATTAGGTTTTTTAGACTCAGTAGGCCTCAAAACGTAAAGATCTGAAGAAAACCAAAATTTTTTTTGGGCCGATTACTATACTTTCCTTCCTTTCGGGTAGCGGAAAGTAAAAACACACTATTTAAAATATATTCCATACCTACTTGCGAGTAACTTCCAACGTAATTCTCTCCGAGAAAACAATGAAGTTGCTATTTAACTTCCCACAGTCGTTTCATGAAGTTAACGTTATGGAACTGTCTTGTCCTATCAGTTTTAAATCTGTTAACCCCCCAGGACTCACGGAGGAGGTCGGAGCCGTTTCGTTTGTGTCATCACGATCCTCGTGTTCTTACAACTTCCTAAACGAACTTCCTATGCATAGGATGCAGACAACACGATCATTTCCTCAGTATCAACAAGTCTCTTGTTCGCGTCAACGAACCCTCTCGAGTTTTATTTGTAATAGGGAACGGAAAAACTAACGATCACGACCGCTGGTTCTGTTGGCTCGCGGAAAAATGTGAGGGGTTTGAAACAGTATTTAGAAGTGACTATGGTCTATATAAAATTCGGTTGCATTGGAACAGCCTACCTCTTTCCTCAGACAGGGAGACGTCCGTTGAGGAGGATTTCTATTTCAATGAAGACAACTCTCAAAGTAGTCGTGATTTTTCCTGAAAACTCATGAAAACTTCGGTAACTCTTCTTACAGCTAAAGCAAGCACCAAAACTCTGAAATAGCAAAAAACGTTTTCTTACCTTGGATTTGGAAAATTAAATTATTGACAACGCAGACCGCAACTCACTTAGTTTGAAAATCGCAACCAATCGCTTGAAACGAAAAATCTGTATCACTGGCTGTCTCAAGTCGTTACATCGACCGCTGACTGACACATCGATCCAGCCGAATGATGGCGGGAACCCGTCACGGGTAACTCATTGATGTATTTGAGACAACATTACAAGCTGTTCCGTTTCCACTATGAGAGAGGATTCCGTCAAACTGCAAAGCGAAGGGGGCATTGCCATGGTGCTACGTCTTCGGCTACAGGTTCGTCGTTTTTGTGCCGCTACAGCGTAGTAGCTGTCATGAACGAGTATTTTAAATAACTTCTCGCTAATCTGAATTTTCGAACGTTTTTGAATGAAGCCATCACACATCGCAAAAAGATCTTTCGTTTCTGAAAAAGTGTTATTTTTTAAATATGGATTATTTCGATATCTTATCCTATTTCGCTCCGATAGCAAAATGGAACGATTCGGTGTAGCCTCAACTTGACACATCGGTGGTGAGTTAACTCAATCAATGTTATTCCGTGCTAGAGGAATGTGGCATTTTACTCTCATGCTTCGAACTGAAGTGTGGTATGGGTTCCAGATGCGTTGAGCCGCCATGACAATCCGACGTTAGGCCAACTAAACTGATTTTATTCTGACTGCTGAACGGAAAGGTTTCTAAAAACTCAACTTCCTCAGACCTCGTGCGCGTGGAAGCACGAAGAAACTGCAGAACCGACCGCGCAACGACGGGTTTACGCTCTGGCGAATTTTAACGTTATTCCCAGGGAGACGTGACGAAGAAATTTTATAGATCGAGACTTCGATGGAATCACTGCGGAATTTTTCCTTCTCACAGAAAACGTTCAATTCCCTCACTTGTGCATTGCGCTAAGACCTAAGGGTCTTAGACCTAAACTATATGGGAGTGATTCTGTATCATTTTCAAGGGAGTTTTATACGTTCTCTACCAAGATTTCCATGGGAACGTTGCCAACTCCTTCTCGACCAACCAGACACGAGAGAACGCCAAATGTCCGCGGCAGGGGTTTACGATGATCGACGATAGTTCGTTCGGAACTTTTTTGTTTACAACTAAATAAAGTTGAACCGAAATAGTAACAGTTTATTTAACTTACGTGAAAGCGTACGCTCATCCACTTTTCCTCGCTTTTCGTAAACTCCACAGATTCAGGTTCGTTCGAGGATGGAGAAGCTGAGGGAAATTGTCGAAGTGCTAACAAAGCGAAATGATGGTTTTTCATAGTTGGGAATTATTCATTTTTCCGTCGGGGAATCGTAAAAAGCGCCGTCTCGCGAGATTCAACAGCTATAAACGCTCAGCGGATAACGTTTTTTCACAATAGAACTTTTTGAAGCGAAAATTTCATATGTGAGGCAGATTTATTAAACCGTGATTTTACGTAGAGCGATAAAAAAGGGAGTGGGCGTATTCAAAGAGACGCTCTGTGAAGAAAGGGACAACGTCACAATGTAGCAAATAACAGTTTACAGCAATGACGCGCCATCTTCTTCTTCATGTCATTCAAACTATTCAAAAGATTAATGCCGTTAATACTTCAAAGTTACGAGAGTTTCAAATTAAAGCGATTCGCCCGTATCTCTTTCCTCTTGAGGGAGTACGCCCTAAATTTCATTTCAATCCGTCTCAGTTATCAACATCCATTTCCGACCATCTTTTGCTCTTTATAACACGACAAGTTTCTTTATGTTTCAGGAATCTTCTCAGAGCAGCCAAGGGAAGAAAACTTATGAACTCGAGTCAAGGGGTGGGTGACAACTGAAGAACGAGGGCTACCGCTACCATTACTTGTTCCAGACATCCCGAAACAGAATCGGTAAGTTTTACAATTCAATATAAATTACCTACAGCTGTTAGTTTGCCAATCGTGTAAAACCCCATCTATATCTACGTATGTTCAGTTGACTTGAATAGTATCCACACCTCACAACCTTCCTGGTATTGTTCCATTATTCCTAATGAGACGAAATTGGTATGTTTCGACGCATGTATATGTATTGTTTTTGGAACATCCACTAAAGCGCTATAGAGAAGCAAAATCAGGAGACAAGAGTGGGGATGTTAATTGAAAGGACAGGACGACTCGTGGGTTGAACGGCGTGTAGGCACACTCCCCAACGTCACCATTAACCGACTGCAAAAAGCCTCAGATTGTGAAAAGTGAGATTCTTGCAAAATGCAGAAGGGAGCAATGAATTTGGAGAAGGTAATTAAAAACATCCAGAAATGAACCCCTTCGTCAGCATGCGCATCACCTTTCAGGGATTTGTGATTTACTCTTAAATGGAAGATAGTGAAGTGCAACATCTCCGTGTGTCCTTTTATACGAGATTCTCTCTTCCTCGCCTTACGTGTCTTCAATCCCAATTACCCCAGCGAGCAATTTCACACGCTTCGGATTACAGCAGAGAAAACAGATCCAGATGAGTTCGAAAGCTTTCCATTGGATTCGTGATGTTCGCGAGGAGTTTGTAGAGCGATAAGTTGAGTAAACACCAACTTTAATCCTCGTCGTAGATAAACCGTTAACGCGCTTTTAGATTAGAAAACGGGTCGTTGAAGTTGGGCCGAGCGAGCGGAATTTTGTCGCTGGGTGGTTTCAGGTTCAAGAAGATACTTCCATTACTTCCGTCACCCAGCGATTTGATTCGCAATCTTCGCACTGGACTCGTGAAGAAACTTGAATCACTTCAAGTTGAAGGAAAGCACGACAAATAAAAGAGGCGGCTTATCAATTCGAGACGAGGCAATCAAATCTCTGAAGTCTGAGTCTGAACTAAACTCAAATCCCAATATAAACCTGATATAGTGACGTCAGTGGAAAACTAATCAAATCATCAGGTTTCAACAGCCGTCTCTTTGAACTTTATTGTCGTTTTGTGATTCAGGCTTTGCGGATCGGGAAGATTAACGTTGGGGGCCATTCAGTAAATCACATCGACATCATGTTCGAGTGAAAATTCTTACGACTGATCTACTTTGTAACTTCAGCACACTCTGACTTTATCTCTCTAGCCTCCGATCATTAATGATTCGACGGAACTACCTGCGTGAGGCAAATCTGAAAAAATCAAGTTTTGAGTGATTTAAGAAACTCACACGTCGTTACTGAGGGGAAGGCCGCCCATGCCCAGAGAATTTCGAGCGATAGAACAACAAACAAGTTCTTCAACAACAAAACAGAGGGGAAAGGACACTGTGGAAGAAACGGCGTGAAAGAGGATCTGAATTCGTAAGTCGTAGACGATTGTCATGGGCAGAGCGACATGGAGATGTGTAATTGGCCGAACTCGAACCATCTATAGCTCATGGTGTAAAATAATGGAAAACGATTGTCGCACGATGCTTATTCAATTCAACCAGTTTAAAATCTGACCACCAAATTAAGTTTTCATCAAACTCTTTGGTTTTGATGCCTCCCAAACCAACGCATGGTCGAGTTTTTAAATATTTTATTTATTTATATTTATTAGAATGATTGTATTTTTGCACGCGTACACAACGCTTAGGAGTGTATATTACTCAGTTACTAGATTCAGACTTTAACAGCTCAGCTCAGTTTTCAATCACAGAACAACCAACGGTGTCCGAATATGAAGAAGGGGAATTATCCCCTAGTGAATCTCGTTATAATAGCCAGTTTGAGGACTAAGATGACCAGATAAACGGAACTATTTGATTGGAACAAAGAGTGAAACGTAAATTAAAACTGTATTATCAGGCTGGTAATACAACTTGAAGCTTATTGAAAGCCACGACAATTAAGGTAACACTAGGACGAAGGTATAAACGAAATTGTGTCGAGTCCTTCAGTTCAGAGATGCGAACCGATCCGAAGGTAGGCGGGGCTTGAGACGTTCATTTCCTGGAGTGCACCAAAGTTCCACAAACCCTTTTCCCTGACGTGCATTTATATACGTACCTCTTGTTTATCTCTTTAACGCCCCATTCATATCTTCCGTGTTTTGGACATTTTCTTCTCTCTGCTCTTTCAGACACTCTTTCACAGTTTTGACGGATTCAAATCTTGTTCCCTCTAATGCGTACAGCGGCGCAGTACGATGCAAGACCCGACTAATAAGGTGGATTCTGAACTTTGCTAGGAACCTCTTGACTCACTACCAAGATGAGCTGGTGCACTGTCTTGGTGAAAATTACCAAGGCCTATGAGACTCTACCAACAGAAGCAGTCCAGGTGATCACTGGTCAGTTACCGGTTGACTTGGCCGTGGAGTGCATGGTTGACAACTGGAGAGTGAAACGTGAGTTTCCCCTGCTTTGGGCTGAACTCCATGCGGATCTCACCACAGGACGTAAAATTGCCGCCCTCGACGAATGGGCGTTAGATGATTAGCTAGCGAGATGGGAATCCTCCTCAAAGGGGCGTGACTGGTATGAGTTGTTCTCCAACATCCGTGAACGTCTTGAGAGAAAGTGGATTGAGCCAGAGCACCGGACGAGCCAGTTCCTTATGGTCAATGCGCAGCTCCACTTCTTTTCTCTTAATGAATCTCCATCATGCACGTCTTGCGCATGCAGTACAGAGGAACTAAAGTAATTAGTTAGATCAGGTGGGAGCCTAGATTAAAAACTCCCTTATGGTGCGGGATTCCTCAGGCCCCAGCAACACACGGGCAACAGCTCTCTACTGGGAGACTCGATAACGACCAAATACCTGCCGTACCTCTGCAGGTCTGAGTTCGCTGGATGCCTCTTGCATATTAGCGAAACTGCAACTTCCATGGCTGATATAACCCTCGTCGAGGGTTTAGGAACAGTCATCAAATAAGGAAACGGACCTGTCTTGGTGAAGAACTCACGAGTTGTCCCTCCACAATTTAGTTTGTTTGTTTCCTTATCCTTCTACAGAGTTCAGCAATAACGTCAAGGTAATGATGTGGACTAATAATTTGATCTTCAGAAGCCCAGTGAAGGTGCCCGATCCCATGAACATCGAAACAAACAAACATCATTGCTTTGGATTTTGATTGGCTCATTCGGGCACTTTTGGCTTTCAGTGAAGACTGCGTTCACTCATCCAACAGCTATAGTGCTGCTTGACTGCGTGTTTTAATGCTACGGTGATGTTATGACTGCGCTCATGACTGCTGTTACCGTCAGTAATTCTGGTGATGCTAGTCTTTCGGAGAGTCTCAACTCTTATACCAGACCCAAGACTCCACAGGCCGAATCAATTGTATATTGATTAACACAGCAGCAAAATTGGGAATCTCCGGAAAACACTCCGCTGACCTGTTGAGAATTTGAGAACTGATATCGCGATCTTGAGACTTGAGTTGATGTGGCAGTTTGAACCGTCGGCAATACTCCTTGTGCACGTCAAAAGCAGGAAAAGGCGAATACTGGGCTCCGAAGTTTCATGGCTGCCCCTCGAGTAGTTGCTAAGGCTCAACTCAACGCGTAATTTGATATCAACGGCCGAATTAGGTTCGAGGGCGAAAATCTTTTGTTTCAATATTAATTATGTTTCATTCAGTTTGGTCCTGAAAAGCAGAGCACATTAATTCAGTTGTGATTCTCCGTTGCGAAACAGAGAGAACAATTTCGAAGGTTCATGAACGCCTGGGGAACAGCAACTGCGAGTGGAAATGTTCGAAACAAACGAAGATATTGTATTTGACAGCTAGCGTGCAATTTAACTGCAATATTCACCAGTAATGTGTAGATTGCATTGCATTGAACCCTGAGAGAACGAATGTACCGAGTTCTGTGCGTGAATCCGACATAAATCCCAGTTATGCTCACACCGGTGCTGATAATTTTCGCCTCCTTTGATAACTTTCGTCTCCTCTATTTCTATTTATTAAATCCCTTCAAGAAGAACTTTTGAATAGTAACACCACAGGGAAAAAGCAAATACAGCTAATATTAAATTTGTTTCTATACGATGATAAAGTTTGTGTTTTTTAAATAAATTGGTTTCAATTTTAATAAAGCAGGTCGTGTCTTCCGAAATAGTGAAGTTGATCAAATCTCAGTATACAGTTCAAACGCTTATAAATTTCCAACAAATTTAGTAAAAACTTTAATTCAATCTATATTTTTGGTAGACACCGTAAACATCCCTGAAAGGAAATGTAAAGTTTGAATTAAAAAAAAGTTATCGCGTTCTAAAAAGCAGTAAACGTCAGGAACAGTTCTTCATTTAGTTCTTTCGCCTTTGGTTTATTATTATTATTTTCTGAAGAACACCTGTTTTCAGTCAGGAATATTTTTTTGCAATCCACCTCCCCCCCCCCTTCCACACTACGCTTCAGGAATCCAAACCTGAAATGTCGTTCGTCGTTCCAAAAATTCCATTTGGGATCTATGCCTATTCGGCAATGCGATCGGACTAACACATGATTGTTATGGGAAAATATGTGGTGCTTTGCAACACACAACTTTCCTTAGCTCTACGTCAATTCACTTTTTACATGACTAATTCTATTTATTCAATTCATTTATCACTCAGTTAATTTGAACTTTGTTAACAACATGCAGCAGGAAGCTGTAGTGCCTACAGTTGTATGGAATTTATTGTGATGCTCGTACTCATTTCAGGACCATTATTGAGCAATTGGTACACAGAAAATTAATGAGGCTGTAAACACGGATTTTTTGAAGGAGGATAGTAATCACTTTTGCAGAGTTATTGGGTAAAAATGTTCAGAACTGGTAGTAAGCGAAACGGCGGTAGTTGAAATTCCGGAATTTCTGGAGTGAGCCCCATGTATCTCATGAGCGTTTTTAAACACTCACCATATAGGTATTGGATTGGACTACAGTACCCATTTTCTTCAACATTCTACTAATATTCCAGCGGAGTTTAAAAGGAAAAAACCACGGCAAAAACGCTTTTCGTCGAAAAATTTGATAATTTATTGTGCTGCTCTCGTCATTTTCCCACGAATGGAAATTTCATGGTATAATTGTCTTATTGAGAGCTATCAATATAAAAAATTTAATCAAATCGTTAGAGCCGTTTTTGAGAAAAAAAAATTTGGTGTTTTGATCACTATGATAACTATCATTAACTTTCGGTGGATCTTGTTCATACCCTTATTTTGGCATCTCATGGTAACCTGAGGGCGAGATATCAAGTTTGAGCTGATTTGGTACTGTGGTTTACTCTAAAAATCGTTCACAGACACACATACACACACACAGACCATTTTCCCAAATAGTGTTTTTCGGACTCAGGAGGGTCTGGAACGTAAAGAACTGAAGAAAACTCAAAAAAATTTTTTCAGCCGATTACATAACTTTCCTTTCTATTTCCTAGAGCCAAGGACAGTAAAAATGGCAAACAAATTAGCTAAAAATTTTGCTAGTTCTACAAATGGTTTTTGGTTATCGTTTCCTAGATATTTTTCGATGCTGAGGCGAATAGGACAGGCCTTGAAAGGCGTCACGGTAAATATAGTGAAAAAATTTCTACTACTTGAAGGAACTCGCGAGACGCAGTAGCGAAGTAGCACGTTTCTCCCTAGTCTGCGCTCATTTCCTGCTTTGCCTCCAACCTCACTTCACCCACCCGTCGGTTCGACTCGTCACGCCGTGCCAATTGGCTAGCGTCGCCTGGAAAAAATGAATTTTCATTGTTCCGTTGTAATCAGGTCATGTTTTGTATCGTTTAGTAGTATTTTTTGAAGTTGAATCGAAAGGGATGGATCTCGGAAGTGTGAAATTGCGTCAAGGTGGATAACCCGTTATCATAAGCCGTTGTGTAATAATTTTCTCTTTATTATTTATTCTGAAAATGTTGGTACAACCCTCACCACTCAAAATTTGACGCTTTACATTTCAAGGCACGAGGATTCCAAATCTGCTATATCCATCGACCGACTGCGGTCCATATCTTGACTTTAACGTGGCTAAAAAAACGTTTTTTCGCACAAAAATCCCATTTAGTTGTGCATGCTGCCATCCGATCGGACGAAACCCATTGTTATCGGCAAAAAAGATTGTTTAAAAAATTAGCGAAAAACGAAATTTCGGTAGTTTTATTGCAATTATTGGTATCGTTTCTTAGGTACTTTTCGATACTGAGTCGAATAGGACGAGTATAAGAGATGGAAACCAGTGAAATTGAAATGAGGCAATTTTTACTATAATTGAAGGAATTGCGAAATGATACAGCGAACAATTTCATTTCTCCCCGGCGTGCACCCGTATCTCTCTCATCCTCCCGCTTCACTCCATTAACCCGTCAGTTCAACTCTTCTTGCTGCGCCAATCGCGTTTTAGCGTCGCCTAGAAAATGTCAATCATTATTGTTCAGCTGTAGCGGTCATGTTTCGTATCGCTTGCACGTATTTTTCGATGCTGAATCGAATAGAATGGGTCGTAGAAGTGCTCTCCAAACATTGTCGTTTGCATATTAGGTGTCGTTTCGCGGATTGTCGTTACATTGATGTTACATTCTCATGATTTTTCGACATTTGATAAAATGGGATAGGTCACAATCATGCTGATCAAAGAGAATAATAAGCCGTTGTGTAATAATTAGTAGCGTGACTGAACCAATTTACTCGTAATTCCTATCAGATACACTGCCAGGGTGCCGAGGTGCTTTGTTTGGGAATTCATGCAAAAGGAAGTGTGCTGACATTCGAATTTGTATCTCCCAAACTATTGAAATTACTAAAAATCTGGACATACGTTAAAGCCTTTTACATTGTGTACAAGAAGTTGTCCAAACTATCACTTAGAAGGGATACTGAACAGTTGAAACCACCTAGAAGTGTAAAGTTTGAGTTAAAAAAAGTAAGCGAAATTTAGAGTGATTTTATTGCGTCCTGCAAAGCAGTTAATATCGGCAAAAGTTTTTCATTTTATAAGGTTACAAACTGTATACCTCCTTTTGGTTTATTATTCATTCTGAATAATAACCCTATGTTTTCGGTCACGAAAAATGTTTTACAACCCCCCCTCAAAATTTGATACTTAACGTTTCAAGACTTTGAGATTCCAAATTTGCAATGTCCATCCGCCGTCCGGATCGTTTTGTGCCTTTAACGTGGTCTACAAAATTCGTTCTTTCGCCCAAAAATCCGATTTGGTATCTAGTTGTGCCCGCAATCTCGGCAATCCGATCGGACGAAGCCCGTGGTTGTAATGGGCAAAAAACGGTTAAAAAAATTAACGAAACGCAGTACAACGCGGGAGCTACAGCGTTTCGTCGTTTGAACTCCCTCCCTCCCCACCCGTCTCATTAAAAAAGCAACCGCGCTCGCTCGCCTCCTGCTTGCTTGCCTCCCAACAACGCCACCACTCAACTCTCCTTTCGCCTCGGAACGGGTTCGCTTCGAGCCAATTTCCAATTTCCCCGATGACGGGGCAAAATCATCAGACGTTTTGTTTCCGTAGTTCCATTGTAGCCAGGACATGTTTCGTATGGTTTACTAGTATGCGATGCTGAATCGAATGGGATGGGGGAGCACTAATACTAGGTCAAGCTGTTCATGAGAATAATAAACCATTGTGTAATAATTTGCAGGGTTTTTTGTTACGACGCAGGAAGCTACAAAATGAATTTAAGAAATCATACTGGAAAGAAGTAGGAGGTTGACTGGGTATAGCGGAACGAATTCAACAGTTTATCCAAATTATGTTATTTAAATTTCAGACATTTAATCAAAGCGAACATTTTTTACGGATAGTTTGCTTATACATCCCCCCCCCTCCCTCCAAACAAAACATGTTGCCAACAGGCACTCGCGCATTGAGGCGTTTTTAAAAGCCTTTCTGCTCAGCAAGGATCAACTCACGTAAGACGACCTTCGTTAGGTACATCAGTACAGTACACTAAGTTCTGCATGAATTCCCAGCAATCATGTCAGTCTACTTAGTAAGAAATCCGAATTAAGGTATTCGGAAGAGGAAGAGCGAGACCTACTCGGCCAATCCTCGTTCTCTTGTCAATATCCCACTTTGTTACCAAAAAAAGAAGAGGTTATACCGTTTGAAAGATAAATAAATGATAACCTAATGAAGGAGTTTTACACTTCAAGATTTTTGCTCTTTACGGTGTCCCTACTAAAATGTTCAGTTCAGACTACGTCTTCTAAGAAATTTAAAACGCTTTTGAACGGTGCACTCAGATTTCAGCTGATTCAATAGTTCGGGAGCTACGTCCTGCTTTATTGAAAATTGTTAGTATTGGTCGTTGGTAGGATCAATATGTTTATCAGTCTCATTGACTGCGCGTCGTGTTGTGTGGAACAACTTACTTTTGTAACTTTACCTTTCGTACATTTTGTAATGGATGTGTTCAAATATATTCATCTGTATTCCTAACAAAAACGAACCCAATTTATTTTTAAAATGAAAGAATCTTCATAGCGAAGGTAAATCTGGTTCGTTCGAAGGGAATTCGTTGTTATATTTTGGGTGTATAAGGTACTGGTAGAGTGAGTCACTGTGTATAGATTATTTGCTCTTGTAATGTGTGCCCTATACGTATATAGACGATGATATGACAATTTTTGACGTCTGCTTCGGGTAGATGTTTTTTGAGTCAGTCACAGTAGACAAACAACTTCACTTGGACGATGTTTCGTATATATAACTTTTAAAAGGAGCGAGCTGACTGTTCATAAATATTTGCCGAGGATGATAGGAGGTCCAATTTGTGCCATGGAAGTGAACTGCAAAAAGGTTGTGATAGAGGGCACGGAACTGCAAAACATCTCAAACGTTCGGGTCAATTACTTCTCATTGGTCTGTTTGCAGAAAAGCGAAATGAAGGTCTTCTCAGAAAAGGTTGGAAAACGACAAGTTCAAGGAGCTCATTACTATCAAACTCTTCTCGAAGGGAATCGAACTTGAATCAAACATAGCGGTGAGATTTTTAATGAATAGGAATAGAGGATATTGAGAGTAGGACTGAGACACTAATTACTTCCACCGGCTTGAGCACAACTTGCATTTATATCGGTTTCACGTGCATTCCTTCCTTCGGGATTGAACGCGTTGCAGTCCGCGCGCTCTTAGTGAATAATTCAGTTAATAATTACTCCTGCTTTGTGAAGCTCTGAGGCACTTCATATATTTTTCTCCAATTCAAGAGACTATTCCCTCCTTGCAGAAAATCTCGTGGATTTAACAAGATAACGTCACCAGACGCATCGCAAAAGCTTGATCCGTGAGACCTGGGTGGTACGAGATACGTGGTAAATGAACTCGCTATGTTTATCTGAAGTCATTAGGCAATTGGAATCAAACGTTGAAACACAAACTACGGCCCCGTTTACCGGTTGAAGGATGAACAGTGTACTGAGAGGATAATACTAGAGTGGAGCGTACATTTCGACTGGGTACAGATACGGCCTGATTGCGAATAAGAACAAAACCATCTTTTTTTAAACTGAGCAGACTTATGACGGTAAAACACAATATGAAATATGGTAGAATATAACATATTAATCTTAATCTTACAGTCGGGTTTGTTCAAACGCTTATAACTCGAGAACGGCTACACCGATTTTCATGGTTTTTGATTTGTTGGATTTGTCTCCACCTCGAATAGCAGAATATTGAAACATTGATTGAAATATTGGAAAGTTGACGAAAGAAGAAATGAAAGAAAAAATGTTTTCGCACATGTTTGTGGGTTACCCGTCAAAAATTTTAATTTTCATCCCGTCGATGCAGTAATCTCGCCTATAAAATTAAACAACGTAAACGAAGGTGAATCAATCAATGAAATTCGTAATCAAAATCGTAAGGGTCATTTGCGAGAAAAAGAATTTGGTGTCTTGATCCCATAGTAGTAGGCTGGATCTCAAAGTGGCGACCAAGCACACACGGACTATTTTGGAAGGTCCCGCAGATATTACATTTTTTGAAAAGTTATAGTATATACTCGTAATTTTATGAAGGAATGAACACGGATGCGATCAATTCGGGTGGACTGCACTCTCCCAACGCCGCCTGCTGCAGCAACACTGTAGGCCCTGCCATATGGGTTGGGCACCAATGCGAGAGTAGTGAAACCAGGGCCTACTCGACAAGTCGAATGGTGAATGTAGAGGAGCTAAATGAGAGTGGTTGGCATGACCTACTACGCTCCACATGTGTTTGGAGGGCCCGGCAATAAGTAGGCTAAGGGAGATCCTACACTACTGCCAAGGTATGTAGCCAGACAACGCATCACTTGTAATGTTGGAATTGACTCCGTTGGATAAACCGTACCTTCGTATTTATACACGATAATTTGGGCGAATAATCTTGCCGTCATCCTCTCTCAATGTTAGAGGTAAACCCCGTACACTCACAAAAATGTAGCGTCTTACTAGCTCACTCACCCTCAAAACATGTTTAGGGTTGGTTTGTGTCTGTTAATCAGCATTGTATTTCATATCGGTATAGAGTGAACCAATTCCGGTTGAACTGGCGTCAAAATCATTAATACTCTGCCGCGCTTCAATTTTACAAACACATTTAGTTCGATTTTTAATAAATCGACTTTTCAGTACATCGAATTCGTATTTAAATTGAGATATAGTAAGTTAAATGGGTTCCATCTTCATCGCAGTTTTGTAACTCGACTGTACAATTTTTAAAGCGGAGGGGTGATGCGCCCACGGCTACTGCGGTTTGGATTCCCACCATCTTGCGGCCAATTCTCTTTGTGAATGTACGTACCCAACAAATTAATTTTGGGGCTGAAAGTTAGTTATCATTCGCAGTAGAACTTGAATGTAGAACTGTAGCTGAAATCAATCGGAATGCTTGTAGTTTAGTGAAAGTATTTCGTAGGTAGTTTGATGTTAGGTGAATGTAAAATGCTCCAACTTCTCGAATCTTCTTGTCTTGTACGATGCCGTCTGCAGGAGCAATTGGTTGAGCTTCACAGCCAACATTGCTGTCCCATGGTACAAGGCATTCATAACAGATGGATCCTGCACGAGTGTCGGTTGTATCAGGTTCCTATCCCTAAGTCATTCCCGCCCATATCACGCACTCTTCGCTTTACTAAATAATTCCAACAACACAGAAAAGCGTACCCCTTCTTACTGCTGAGTTTCATTCGAAATCTGTTAAACAGATTAATAGTTACAAATCATAATTCGAAAATACGATTCTGTCCCGACAGATACTTGTGCTCCCTTCATTCGAATCACTTGCCGTCCATTGATCCAATCTTCGATCGGTTAGCATCCTCGTGTCTTCCGTTCACGCAAATTCGTCCACAGCATTATGTAAATGTTTCTAAAGGAATCGTTTGTCGAGTGATGAACATTCCTGTGAATGTGAACACGAAATGTTCAGAACTTCCTCTTCAACTTGATGACGAACTCCAAGGTATACATATAGAAGTATGAGGTAAAATGGTGACTACCTTTTCTCGTTACTAAACTACTGTAGCGCATCAAAAGCACCCACATCGATGAGTCTGTATAATTCGCGTTCTTTGACCCCTGTTCTCGAGTCAGAAGCAGTTGCATGTGCTGAACCCTTGATTGAACCTATTTCTACGGTGTCATCACACGTTAATGATCTCCTACTCTCAAAGCTGCATACGTTCATGTAGAGCGAAGAAAAATACCTCGAGCCTGCGCGCGTAGGATGAACCAATGTCAACTGTCGCTCCTCTTTGATGAGTAGGCCAACGAGCTCTCGTTCCCTTCCATTTATCTGCGTGAACCACGTAAGTTTATACGTGATCACATCTTGTTTATTACAATGATAGTGATGCGTGTGCGTATGAAGGAAAGAGTCTAATGTACATTCAAGGCTAGCGATAATTAGAGGAAATGAACGCGTGAGAGTGTCGAAAATGTATACTTTATGAACAACACGATAGAAAATAATCTTTTGTTTCTGAAATATAAAAATTCTTCGTCCCAAATCTCATGTATGAGAGTCTGTGAACACAATTCAGTGAAAACGGTTCAACCAAGTTGGCTCAATTGTAACATGTAACCTGCACCAAGTGACGCAAACATAAGATAATGAAAAAAGGCTCAAAAATAACTATAGTTAATATAGTGATCAAAGTAGCAAATTTTTTTCCCTCAAAAACTGCTCTAACGACTTTGATTAAATTGTTTGTATGGAGTGCTCTAAATAACACAACAGTGCCATCTGTGGGAGAAGTACGAACAATTTACCAAAGAAAACAGTTACTTAACCCCGCCTATATGATACTAGCATCCTTTGACAATCAGGTTGGTAATCCAGTAAACTACCCATGCAATGACAGTTTAATAATGTTCATAAGATGATCAGGACAACCCCAAAATCGGACAGTTTCATGAATTGATCGTGCTCTGGCCATTCAATAACGGTCGTGGTGTAGGTAAGAACTGATTAATAAATTCTATAAATCTATAAATCCGTTCAGCTACCAGTTCTGCATAAACTGAATGAATTCGTCGCTAGAGTTAGAACAATGGTTGAACGCACGTGGGGCAGAGGAAAGTTTTCTGATGCGTTACATTAGATAGTTTTACTAAGGTTTATGCATAATTCCAAAAAATATACTCAATAAACATCGTCACATGAGTGGGAGCAATCCAATAAAGTCCGGAACGTTAAGTAATTTTCCGTCTTTTACTTTCCTTCGTACTTCGTGATGCTAAAGAACACAAAAAAAGATTAACTAGGTAACAGGCGTGCGCGGGCGGGCCAATCGGAGCCCGTTTGAGAACTGGTCTGGAGACAAAATATCGGCAAATATGATTTGTGTATGTGTATGACGCATGCAGCATGAAGTTCCCTGGCCAGGACGAGGATACGAAGTACTGTGGTAGCGGCTTCGTGTATAGAGAGGACCTGCACACACAAATCGTGACGACAAAAGGGTTTGTCACAAAGGAATTACCTAAAAAGAATGGAAAGGAAAAAAAACGTGAAACGGTTTTGAAAGAATTGAGGGAGAAACTTGGAAGAAAAATACCTGTGAACCATACGAAACATGACCTGACTACAACGGAATGACGAAAACTAAATAGTCCAGTTGCCTGTAAGCGCCTGTAGGCAATTGGCACGACGTTGCGAGTCGAGCGGGCCGGTGGTGTTAATGTGACAGGAGGAAGGGAGTACAAACGATGAAACGTTTACTTTCGCTGTAGTCATTGTCCCGCGAGTTCTTTCAATTAGTAAACTTTGGCTCACTATGATTACTGTAATTTCACTATACGCAGTTGTACATGTCTGATAATCATTCCATTCGACCCAGGATTCAAAATTCCTTGAAAATGACACCAAACACAGCGTATTTGCGACAAAACTGCCTGTTGTTCATTTTTTTAACGGTTTTTTTTCCATAACAACCATGGGCTTCGTTCGATCGGACTGCCGAGCAGGAAGGCACAACTAGATACCAAATGGGATAAGAACGAATTCTTTTTAGACCACGTTAAAGGTACAAAACGAGCCGGACGGCGGACGGACATTGCAGATTTAGAATCACGAAGTCTTGAAACGTAAAGTATCAAATTTTGAGAGTGGGGTGGGGTGGGGGGTATTGCAGATTTAGAATCACGAAGTCTTGAAACGTAAAGTATCAAATTTTGAGAGTGGGGTGGGGGGTAAAAAACATTTTCTGGCGCGACGATAGCCCTGCAATTCGACATTGCCCGAGATCACGATGGCATATCAACAAAGGTCTCCATAGGCCGAAACAAAAATGTACTGGATGTGGACAAGCAGTAGATGTGTCCAGATTAAGGTTAATGCCAATTCGAATGATTAGGATTGTAGTCCCTTCCACCCTCAATTGACTGACGGTAAATTAGTTTCGTGAGCAACTCGTTTGAAATCGAACTCCTTGATTTGACTCCAGCGTCAATGGGGAACCGTTTTTTCTAAGCTCAACGGTCGAAATGTTCAAACTTCAACTGGATTCGATTAGTCTAATCGCTTTGCAAACTTCGATTCACACTTCACCGATCGATGAGCGCAGAACTTGATTCAGAGGTTTCATTTTGATGAAAACCGCTGTAATGTTCTTAATTAGAAGATGACGCTTTGAAATTAATTTCGAAGCTCATACGGACGTTGCATTCTATTCTGTGTAATGTGTGAAGGACCGCAGTGGTTTAATCCTTCGCAACCGGAGTAATCAGCTAACAATAAAAGGCTCCGTTCGTTCGGTCTGTCAATTCAGCTGGATCAAACCATTTCAAACATTATTGGGAAATCCTAGAAGCGTGAAAGGGATGTAATCACTGTCGATAGGAGATGGATTACACTGTACGCTTTTCTCTGACTATCTCTAATTAACCTTTCACTAATACGATGGATATCCCATGCAAAGGGGAGATTAATTGTGACTCTCCCTGCCTCACCAATGTAACCAATTCGTCCCGAATTCTTTACTCCGTTGACACGAGCTTTCGTTATTATCTGCCGGTCGTTTACAGCCGCGGAATTCAGTCACACAGCGTCCCTCAATCTCTCGTTAATAACAAAATCGCTTCTGAGAGAAATCCCAATTTTCCCTACCTTCGGTGGCTCTCTCGATTCCAATCGCGAACCTCACAAAGGACTGCAGATATCCGTTTTCCTCATTTTCTAATTTTCCCGGCCTTTGTGAGGATTTTTGTAATTCTTGATGCGACAGCGCGACGCCACGTGCAGTTTTCATTTTGTATTTTCCTCTTCTCAATTTCCGAGAAGTTCCTGATACGAACGAGCGAGCCGGGCCACTCCAACAATGCCTGCCTTTATCCCGAATTGCTTCGTCCGCATCTGGTTATTGGAAACGAGTGGACCTTTCAACTGATTGAGCGAGAACAGGTTACTGTGTTTCAATCACCAACTGCATTCGAAGTGGATTTGAGTGGTCGACCGAACTGTGGAGCAGTACTTGATTCCGATTAGTTCACTCTCGTGGCTACAGGCGAATCAATGGAGCAGGTAACGGGCGTATCAAACTGCACATTGGTGTCTCTTCCCACCGTCCTCTAATAAATTGAATTTTAAAACGTGGGGCTCCATGCAATCAAACGCCTGGTTAGAACGCAGTGATAAAGAGGTAAATACGTTGAATTGTGACACATTACAAATTTACAACATTAGTTGCAGCTTGATTTGATGGGAAACACGCCACCCAATTTTTTAATGTTCTTGGCTCAACAATTAGGAGGAAGACTATGCCGACAAAATTTTTTTTTAGTTTTCTTTAGATTTTTACGTTATAAGGGCTTCTGAGTCCGATAAACATTATTTGGGAAAATGATCTGTGTGTGTGTGTGTGTGCGCAGGAGATTAAGACCAAATCGACTAAAATTGGGTGAAAAGTAGATTGGATCACTAGCTAAGACCATAAAAATGAATGTACGAGGGGCTGAGGAAAGTTGTGTGCTCCAGATATTGGTATAATAAAAATGCGGAGAGGGTTTGGCGGACAGGAGGACGTAAAAGCTCAGAAACCGCAGATTCGACCGCCTTCGTGACCTACTTACGGTCTAGGGTTCCATTTATGTTTTGTAATGTGATGTATGTATGATATTCAATAATACCCGGAATACCGATTTACACAACACTAGAAGTCCGATTTGAGATCGCTAGCTATTTTCTCCTCTTCTGCGCTTCTATCTATTTCTTCAAATCGGTGATTTCATTCGCAGATCTATCACTTCGAGCAGTGCTTACGTTGCCGAGCGACGTAGGTAAACTGACGAAGCATTTAAATAAAGTAATAATAAAATTACGAATTAAAAACGACAAGGGGGAAAACGGGCTAATATCTGGGTTTTCACTTTTTCACGGGGCGTCATTGGAAACAGTTCAATCTAAGCTAAATCTGACATTTTCCAATATGTTGGTGACGAGGAAATTGAATAAGCTGCGTATTGGAATAAAAATTAAAAGTTTAGATCAACCCCCTTCGTATAGAAGGAAATACGGTCTAGCGGATCAATTCAAGTAGCACTGCGGGTTAGTTTAGAGAACAATTTCTTAGCTTTCGCCGCCCAGAACGGTATCAAGTGCTTGAGAATGGCCTGTTTTTTGTTGTTTTTCTTTCGTTGAAAGTTGGATTCTAGTAGTTAAGGCTTTCTCGGGGATTAGAAATAAATTTTCTGAAGTATCGGGTGCATTTTTCACTTCAATATAGCTCGTCTTTTCTGCGTCCCCCTCCCATCCGCGATTTTTAGGGTTTGGAGTACAATTGAACTACGGTATGGATCGGTATTCGGGATCTTCCGAATTGGCTCGATTCGGTTCATACAGTTCCCAAGAAACGCATAGTGCCTTTCATGCTTGCGTAAAACTTGTGCAGCTAAGCGGCTTCTTTAAGGGAAACATGCGAAACTTGGCGAAGGCCAAAGAAGAACTTGCACGATTAAACCCCTTCATCGATGATAAGGGCATATTTCGAGTAGGAGGGCGTTTATAAAATGCTTCCGTCAGCCCAGCTCGTAAGCACCAAATATTGTTGCCCACGAAATCAAACTTTTCTGTGCTTCTCATTGACTTTTACCATAAGGCGTATTTACACCCTGGGCCGAACCTCTTGCAAGCCCTTCTTCAAACACGCTTTTGGATTCCTTCCTTAAGACGTCTCGTCAGGCAACGAACCTTTATGTGCTTGAAGTGCTACAAGCTCAAAGCGAAATCCGTCGTTCCTACTATGGGTAACTTGCCAGATTTTCGACTAAAGGGAGGACAAGTCTTTTCGCATGTGGGCATCGATTTCGCTGGCCCATTTTCAATGAAAGAATCGAATCGTAGGAAGTCGGTTGTCAGCAAAGTCTACATGTGCGTTTTTATTTGCATGGCAACCAAAGCCATGCATCTAGAGGCTGTTACCAGTTTGAGCACAGAAGCCTTCCTATCGTCCCTCTCTCGATTCGTCGCTCGACGCAGTCTACCCCACGTCATTTATACAGACTGCGGGAAAAACTTTGTTGGCGCATCGCGCGAACTCAAGGAACTTGAGAAATGCTATAGGGAAGAGAGTACTCAAGAGTCCATTGCAACGTTCGCTACAACATTAGGCGTAAAATGGCATTTCAACCCCCCGTATTCGCCTCATTTCGGTGGCTTATGGGAAGCAGGGGTAAAATCGGTAAAGAGACATCTCACACTGGTAGCAGGAAGTACACCCCTCACCTACGAAGAACTTTCTACACTATTTACAAAAATCGAAGCGGTTCTCAACTCACGACCACTGTGCCACTCTTTCAAACGACCCCGGTGAGTATGACTACTTATCGCCTAGCCACTTTTTAATTGGAAGACTTCTCCTATCAAATCCGGAGCCAACACTCCTAGATACGAACCTTCACCATCTTTCTCGCTGGCAGCTTGTTCACGCACGTAGGCATCGATTTGCAGGTCCGTTCAAAACTCATGTTCGCGCACAAATAGGGGTGATGATATTGACACCAATTAATTTGGGCGAGCACGTTAAATGAGGGCCTCGTGTTGATAGTGTAATATTGGGAAATGACAATTAAAATGAAATGAATAAGGCTGTACTGATAAAATAATATTTGAAAATTAATACTAGAAAATTGCTGTCCGTAAATAAATAAATTAAAATTCTTCTTCGGCACGGAACGTATAAATCGGGCAGTTCTGACCTTGTTGGAACGATGACAACGAAGGAGAGTCGGCTCAAATGTGGCGTGACAGCAGTGCGCGACGTGCAGAATTTGGAGGGCACCAAGTGTATATGTCTCTTCGGAGCACTATTAGCACGGTAGCGTTGAGAAACAGAAAAAAAGGGGCGATTTCGATCGACCTCTTACTCGTAGCTATCAAGCGCACATGGCCGGAGATTCGAGCCTACCAGGCCGGCGAACGTCCTCGAGAAGAGGGGCTGTCAGGTCCGGTCCGGTCTTCGATGCGCCGGCAATCCTTGTGAAGCTCCGTGGTATCAAGAACCAAATAAATAAATAAAGAAAGGAAACGAAAACAGAGTAACTGTCACTCTCTTGGCCGTAACAATATGCTTCATCGTGATTCTTCATCGTGATTGACTACGTTTTCATGAGGCGGTTTAGACGGTTTTCAAGTAAAGAGGCCCAGAGGAAAATAGGTTTGACCTCGGAGGACTTCGAAACGTCAAATCACTGTTTGAGGGTCTCAGCCGGGGATTTTTGGTTAATCAACGCCATATCCTTACCGCACTCCATATAGGAATGGGCATGGGGAAAATGACGGTGATTTTGCCCAACCTCTTTATTTGGCATGTCACACTATCGTTATTGTAAACATGGGAAGCTGTGAATGACGCAAAAGGTCGTGTGAAAAACAAGAAACGCAAGAAAAGACGGAAGAGAGAGAGGAGAGAGAGAGAGAGAGAGAGAGAGAGAGAGAGAGAGAGAGAGAGCGAGAGAGAGAGAGAGAAAGGTGGATTCCACGTGTAAGACAAAAGTGCCAGTTCTTCTCCTGAAGCGCTGTATGCCTTGAAGTTAGTACGTTCTGAGCGTACGAATATTCTGGAATATCCCGAAATGACGACCCTTGAGACAACTTTTCAATATTGAAAACAGATCAAATCAATGAATAAAGGAGGTTGAGGGGCCACAGGAATGTTTTTTATTGGCCAAAACCTCAATTATAGAAATCACACTGGTGAGCGACACGAGACAGTCGCACTATTCACGTACATTTCTGTTACGTCTTTCCATTTAAGTAATTTAAATAAATGTTCAATGTTTAACTTTTTACCCTCCACGCGTCATGTCCCTCGGGTTGCCTGGTCGAAGACAAAAAAATCAGTCGCAGTAATTAATTTACGCACGTCGCACCTATCCGTTAAATGTGCAAATCACTTCTTTAAATGGTAGCTGCAGGATGAATCCTCACTGCACCCGTACTGATCGATAGTTATGAGCAGTTTTATCCCCAACATTCACAAATGTGTGTAATGTAACATCTCAGGAAATACCGAAGGAAATCTCGTCTCTTCCCGATATATTTTGCCCGAACTTCGCGAAAACGAAAAATGTTGCCCTCGGTCAAACGAGAAGCGACAAATACAAACCTGAGAACGAAGAACTCGTCTATTTAGGTAGATCACTTTTTTTTCTTGTTGAAAAAGGCTTACCTTTGATGAGAAGTTCACCCGGTAACCGTTGATGGAGAAAAGCAGAAGTTAATTACGTGTTTGGAAATGTGAGGGAAATGACGGGGAACAGACTGAATAGCTTTCAAAGACCAGGGAACTCAAAGAGTGAAGGAAGACGAGTTACAGATCAAGGGATCCCCGAATGCTCCTACATAGCGTTAGAACGAAGGACCGACGGAGTGTACAACGGGGTTCACATAATTAAAGGTTTTCTCTCAAACAGCAAAAGATTCTGAAATGCGGTTTGCCGCGGATTTTCTTCAAAAATCCAGAAATATCAGGATCCTGACAAGTCAATTAGCAAACTCAATTAATCGAGGCAATTACCAACTTTCCGCAACTAACCTTCTCAGTAACGTGAGGTTGGAGTCCGCACAGAGAATAATTTATTGAGGATGAGCTGTTTATTCGCTCTTCTCGCTCACCATCTGGGGGTGAGATGTCTGTGGAAGATCGTGTTGAAAATTGGAGGTTGAGTTTTCAGTAAAACTTCAAAAACACGCAAAACATTTTGACGCCCTTCAGAAAAACATAATGGAAATTGATCCATCTGTGCGATGTGATGTCATAATTTGGTTTTAAACTATTCAAGATCCAGACTGTTATGCCATTGAAACAAAACGACGTGACCAAGTAACGATAACGGGATATTTTTTGTGTGCGTTGTACAATTTTAACATTTCACATACCAATTAGACTGAGAACTACACCATTGGTAATTATGTGAGCTTGAAACTTCCTACAAAATTCCCGATTGATGCCGCAGCATAAGTTACTTACTTCTCAAATCGACCTATCAGCTAGGTTTTGGACACGCTATGGCTATTCTTGGGTTGTAGAGAACTTCGTGTTCTGCCGTGGTGGTGAGACTCGGTGAATCCCCCAGCCCCGAAGACTGTTAAGCCTTCTGAAGGATATTCAAGTATTGTGCGCACTCCTCTAAATCCTCCACGTGGAATTGGGTGGTGAGGACGTCCGTGGGAGATATTTAACGGTACTTTACAGTCCTTTGTGTGATGTGAGGGATTGTAACGTTGTAGATGCTCCAAGCCAATGGAAACCTATTGTCGGGAGGTTCACTGATGGTGATTCTAGTTTAATTTCGAAACCAGTTTCTCGAATGAACAGTTTGAATGCTGATGAATGATCTTCTTTGACGGTACTCTAGATCTACAAGGATTGTCCAGATTGATTAGATACCACACGTTTGTGTGCCCATTGCTTTCAGGCCAGCGTGATTCTCAGCAAACCAGAAAGGGAGAGATTACAAATATGCCTAACTAGAAACCTTCTGGTACGGGCTCGTAACTACTGCTCCACTCACTTAGCTTCGAGCCACTGTTCAATTGCACAGTAAACGCTAATCAATTGCCGGTAAACTTTAGGAGGTTTATTCCCGAAATGGGTCCGCTGGACAAGGAAGGAGGCCCGATCGATCCGATCGCGGCAATTATCGCTCGATAACCTCTTAGTGTTCAATTTACAAACTCCTTGGCAGCCTCCTAAGAAAAGTAATTCGGCAGCTCAAAGCAGGAAACCACTTCTCAGCAACAACAATAAAGTTCCTCCTCCCTTGGAAAGTTGGGGTATGAAAACAGGAAATTGCGATTCTGTTACGTTACGTCGAACCGAAAAAAAACAACAGAACAAGACGGCCCCTCAAGAGCAGTTTTGACGGCCCCTAAATTATTCAAAAGCGTTCGATCAGCGAATATCATAGAAAATAAAGCCCCAGCTGTCGAGCGAAAAAACTTTTGTGCCAAAATCGATTTCTCTACGTTTATATATTCTACTAAGTAGGAAGGGAAGCGATATAACCAACCAAATTGGTTTTTAGTTTTCTGCAGATTTTTACGTTTCAAAGGCTTCCCAGAAACATTGCGAAAATGGTCAGTTTATACTTGATTTACCACCTCCAGATCGACATGAGACTACAAAATAAAGGTGTGAACGTAATCTGTTCAATACAGACTATATTAAAGTTTTGTGTTATTATTTATCACAGTGATCAAAATACCAAATATTTTTCCTTAAAACACGGCAATAACAATTTTGATGAAATTGTTTGGGTATAAAATGACTAGAGTGATCAGATGATCAGATCCAAATAACACAAAGATGATACGATATTTTTGTTCGTGGAAATTGGACGAAAGCAACCCAATAAATTATTCACAGTTTCGAAGAAAATCGAGTTAACCGCAGTTTTTTACTGATAAATCTCACTAATATGATAAGAGTTCTCAACCTGATATATACTACCTATACAGTAAGAATTTAATAACGTTCGTAAGATAATCAGTAGCAACCGCAGAAATGACGGAGTCCGAACTAGTATTTTTTTTCGCAGTGTCCCTCCCCTCCCATAATCTCAGAACTGTAAGCAAGAGCCCTCCCAAACAATCGTCGTGGCAGCCTTCTCAGTTACGTATATGCTGGGTTTCCAATGAAGGACGTGGCATGAGTAGCAGCAACTCAATAAATTCCGGAACTTTATGAATTCTGTTTTCCCCGAAAGGCCATAGTCGAGATAGTTTGGTTAAATGACTGTCCCACATTCTCCCACATTTTCCGAACTGAAACTTGACCGGCCCCTTAAGAAATATCACAGTTTATGAGAAGTGCAGGCATCGGCTCACCGGCCGAGGGCCATCCTTTCCGTTGCACGTTCCGAGGTTGATTCCTTGCTCGCTGGTAATCCACTCGTCAGTAGGCGTGAGCTCGTTAATACTATCAGAAGAGCTCATTTTGATTCGATCTGGACCCTTCCCCCCTCTCCCCCCCTGAATTGCAATTATTTGTCGGAACCGGTACTTCAAATGTCTCGCTTCAAAAACAATATTCAACAGGTTCAGCAGGTTGTGAAATCTTAATCATCCGTCTGTAAGAATCTGCAAACGTTCACGACTCAGACGTTCTTGATCAAGGGGTTGGAAAACATCTTCAACTCAATCAGTGACGAAGGCTTTGAAAACTTGAAAGCCAAGTTCCTCTGTGACGGACTTTCTCGTTGATGAGGTACTTTTTTCTCTCTCTCTCTCAGCCAGTCATCCAAAACCCGAGGCGAGTTACTGGGAGATTTTCAACTGGAATCGGCTCATTATCCACGCGGCTTATCCGAAGAGCGCTCTACACAAAACGAAACTCGTCAAGAAAAATCGTCTCTTTCGACTCAACTAATCAAAAAAAAAAGCGCAAGAAGGTCCGCTAATATTATAAACATTTTCCTTCAAAGCTCAAATACCTGCTGTTGAGTCTGAAGAAAAAACTGTGTAATGCGAAGCACCGTCCAATTTATCTTGTGCCAATAGGGTTATTTCCGAGAGAGATTTCCCCTTTGTATATTTCCCATTCAGAAAAATACAATTCTGGAACTTCTTGAAATTTTCTCGTGATATAAAAGTTTCCGGAGGAACGTGAAGAAGAACGAGATCCAATTGCGCGGCCCCTCGATTTCATAAGATTGTCAACTTTATCTGATGTGGAATGTAAACAAATCTGAACGCCGCATCACACAACTTTCCTCAGCATCACGCACTCAACGTTTTTAATCCCCTCCTAGTCCGTTCTATTCTATCTTCTAACCATTTAAACTTGGAAAAGTGCTGTTGACGTGCTCCTGCTTATGCCACGAACATAAAGTAATATGAAAGTGTGAATAAGTGATGGGACAGACAACACGATTTTTCGGCGAAGGTTCGGTGAATTGTAGGGGAGAAGCTGTGAAAACGTTTAGCCAAACACACGACGAACGCTTGAATTCTGCAATTTCTGAGGTTGCTTTCGACTATCTGATAACCATCCATCGTATAGGTAGTTTATTGTGGTATTTCTGTGATTTTCATGAGAACACTAGTGTCAGGCGAGTTGTGAGCGAGACAGACAAAAAACAGACCGTTTTCCCAAAGATTTGAAGAAAACTAAACCTTTTCTTTCGGCCGATAACATGACCTTCTTTCCCACTTCGTAGAGCCCACGAATTTCCTCGTGTTATATACAGTATCCTTCTAACATTCAGTGCAGTGTACTTCAAAAATCTAAACGTTCAATAATACTCAGGCAACCCCACCGAAGCACCATAATCATTGCGAGAAATATAAGAACTAAGAACTAACGATATCTCAAGAATATTGGGCAATGATGGATGTTAAATCGGAATATAATTTGGCTCGTATCGAGTGAAGATGAAGTCCTCTGGGGGAGACGGAACTGGGAAGGAAACATGTGAAAAAAGCAATCTCAATGATGTCAGGGCTTGCAGTCGGTGATGCGGTTGCAATGGTTGGTGGATGCAGTCGGTGATTAAGGGGATCTATGGGGTACGGGGATTGCCTTGTAAGCTTCAAACTAAACCCCTTTTCTTTGCATTTTTTACCAACCAGGGATATTAACTGTCTGCAAAGTCCTTGACGACCGAGTTAATCGAGGGGGAGGCCAGGGCTGCACAGAGGTGGGCCTTCTGGCTTCCTTGGCTGATGTTGCAGGTCCTGCAGATAACCTCCCTACTAGGTTCAAGAAGCTAAAGAGGGCTCGACAGCTCAGTTCCTCGAAAGCACCTTACAACAGTCGAACTGTTAGAAAGACGATGGTGGTGTACTGAAGACTGGAATAATCGCGCCCATTTTCGTGCAAGGTGATAGGCTGTTGTGCAGTTATTATATCGGCATAACTCTCCGGAGTGTTGCTTATAAATTGCTTCCAGGAGTTATCTTCAACTGATCGAATGCTTGCTCGGAAAATTCTCGACTGGTTTCAGGCCTAACGTAAAAACAATGAACTAATCCCCTGTCTCTGTGCAACAGTAGCTTGAGAAGCTTTATAAGTACGGGCTGGACCTCCATATACATGACATGGTTTGTGTACAAGCGTTTGGTAGACTCGCCATAAAGGCGCGTATCCAATAGCTGCAAATGCTGGGAGTACTAAGCAAAATAGCAAAAACTTGGTTAACACGACACCATTTTACATGAGACCAAGTCACAATTAGTTGAGAAGTTAGTGAACCTTGGGCTTCGTCACCGGTAGTGGCGTTGGTGGTGCTGGGTGGAGTGCAGAATATCAAAATCTGAGGTTTTGGCTCAAAGAGAAAGGGAAAATGATAACCGTAAGTGAATTGGGTCAAAATTGTTGGAAAGGAGTTAGAAAAGCTAGCTGGAGCCTATGGGTTTCACAAAGAACAAATGAACCGCTATTTTGGTGTTTTATGTGGTTTATGTTTTTAATTCGCAGGGTGAGTTGTTTGCTAAGGCTGGGTCCCACCAAGGAGAAAGTCAGCTTCGAATCCCGGAGCGTCATAGACATCGAACTGGTAAGTAATCACAAACTTCGTCACTGTGGCCTGGTATGTTCGTACTGAGCTTTTTTTTTTAATGATGGATTCCCCACAAAGTTATTGCCGTTAGTTGTGATTGCAGCTTTTTGTACGCCAACTGTAAATATTTCCGTGTAGTTCTATATTTGTCTCTGACAGATTTCGTCGTGTTGAAATGTGAAGCTCTTTCCTAGCGAGAAAACACGAGATGATGAACTGAATGGTTTAAAACCAACTGCCTATCAACGCGAATGACAAGTGATGGAAGTTTTGTAGGGGAGACTGGCGGAATATCAAAGGAAGGAAATGGAATTTGTGAGGAAGGGCTGGTTTGGACGGCAAAGGTCGGGGCCAGCTTCATTTTACCTTCCTCACGTTTCTCAACTCGAATCAAACCAATTAAGCGACTTCGCTAGAGTTGCGTCGGAACTTCAATAGCCAGTACATCCGGTCTCAATATTTACACTCAGCAGTGATGTAAAACATTAATTATCTCGGAGAAGTATTGACCGAATTTCCAGGCTTTGGATGTTGAGAGGTTAAAGGATCATTTGCGAGCGCTTGAAGCTCAAGGGAACTCGCGTAAATCGAGACGCTCTGAATTGGCTGGTGTAGTAGTGGAAGGAGGATTCGGCTATTTGCGTTCATTCTAATCGATGAATCGGTAATTCAAACCAGGGTCATTCCCCATCGAATCGTCCATCGATTGCCTCTCCTGTTTGAAACAACGAGGGAATTAGAAATTTAAAACGCGTTGAAAATTACAACCTGATGACGCCTATCACATTACCTTCCTCCCATCGCAGTAAATTCGACGAGACCTTTATCTTCGGCGCTATATTTACGTTCAACGCTTTTGTACAAAGGAACTTTTTATCGTCATCAGCATGTGCTGTACCTCTGCATATTCAAACTCGAAAATCGGCCATTTTAGGAGCTAGGTGTAAAGCTGCAGAGGTTCCCTTGGATCCAAGACGTGAAAAACTCTGATTTGAAAGTGGTTCTAACGGATTGTACGTAGTTATCGAAGTACATGGAAAATAGTGCAAATGAGTTAGTATAAACAGTGAATTTTGGAATTTTCATTAATGGCCCTGATAATTGTACAACCGCCGATGAACTGCCGTTTCGTAGGTAACTTATTGGACAACCAACAGCATTATTTTTCGAAACAAGCAGAAAATATCAGGTGCGCTGCACCACACAACTTTCCTTAGCTCTACATCAATTCACGCTAGGCCATGGCTTTTTCTACTAATTCGATTTATTTTTCATTCAGGTCATTTGAACTTTGTAAAACACCACTTCACGGTGGCAGAAAGTGAAAGCGCTTACAGTATCGTAATTTATTGCGTTGCTTGTACTCGTGCCTCGGCCGTTATTGAACAATTGGTACATGGAGAATTAATGAAGCAGTAAACGCCTTTTTACTTTCCTTGGCTCTACAAAGTAGAAAGGAAAGTTATGTTTCCGGCTGAAAATTTTTTTTTTGAGTTCTCTTCAGATATTCACGTTTCAAACACCCCTGAGTCCGAAAAACACTATTTGGGAAAATGGTCTGTGTGTCTGTGGACGATTTTTCGAGAGAACGATCGTACCAAAACCAGTCAAACATGATATCTCGCCGGCAGGCTACCATGGGACGCCAACATGAAGGTTTGGACAAAATCCATCGAAATTTATCTATAGTTATCATAGTGATCAAAACACCAAATATTTTTTTTCTCAAAAATGGCTCTGACGATGTTGATTAAACTTTTTATATTGATAGCTCTCAATAAGACAATTATACCATAAAATTCTCACTTGTGGAAAAATGAAGAGAGCAGCACAATAAATTATCAAAATTTTCGACGAAAAGCGTTTTTAGCGCAGTTTTTTCCTTATAAACTCCGCTGGAGTTTTAGCAGAATGTTAAAAAAATTGGTATTGTAGTCCAATTCAATACCTAAAGGTTGAATGTTTAAAAACGTTCATGAGATACATGGGGGTCACTCCCGAAATTCCTGAATTTCAACTTCTGCCGTTTCGCTTACTACCAGTTCTAAACGATTTTACCCAATAACTTCTTCAAAAAATTTGTCTTTACATTCTCATTAACTATCTGTGTACCAGTTGCTCAATAATGGTCCTGGAATGAGTATGAGTAGCACAATAAATTCCAGAACTGTAGGCGCTACCGCTTCCCGCTGCTGTGAAGAGTTGTTTGACCAAGTTCAAATTAACTGAGTGATAAATGAATCGATTAAATAGAACTAGACATGTACAAAGTGAATTGACGTAGAGCTAAGGAAAGTTGTGTGTTGCAACGTACCAGATATTTTTTCTTGGAAAGAATAACCATTTTTCCAGAGTTATCGGGTAAAAACGTTTAGTGATGGTAGCGAATGAAACGGCGGTGGTTGAAATTCTGGAATTTCTGGAGTGGGCCCTGTATATCTTATGAGCGTTATTAAACGCTCGTGCTATAGGTATTCGATTGGACTGGCTCGTCAGTTTTTTTTGAAGATTCTAGTAGCACTTGAGCGGAGTTTATAGGGGGGAAAACTGCGCTAAAATAGATTTTTATCGAAGTGTTTAGTAATTTTTTGTGTTGCTCTCGTCAGTTTCCCACGGATGGGAATTTTGCGTTATTGTCGTCTTATTAGGAGATGCCAATATAAAAAATTTGATCAAAATCGTTCGAGCGGTCTTTGGGAAAAAAAAATTAGTGTTTTGATCACTATAATAACTATAGGTAGTTTTGAACGAATTTAGACCATACCCTTATTTTGGGGTCCCATGGTGATCTGTGGGTTAAATATCAAGTTCGAGCAGAGTTGATTCAGCCGTTTTCTCTCACTTGCGTTCACACACTCAGTATTTTCCCTAATAGTGTGTTTCGGACTCAGTAGGGTCTGAAACGTCTGAACAGAACTCAAACTTTTCTTTTTCAGCCAATTAGATATCTTTCGTAGAGCCAAGGAAAGTAAAAAAGTAAACTAAAATAGATTTTTATCGACTTTTTTACTGCTCTCGTCGTGTTCCGCACCAACCATTAAGTTACTAGTACTAGTTAGCAGAGGAAACGATGTTTGGCGTTTTGATCACTACGATAGCTATTTCGCTCCAACCGCCATTTTAGTATCTCACGCTGCTGCAGGTTGCATATCAAAATTGAGCTGTGGTTGAGCCTCTTTCACTCAATCACGATTACAGAAAAGCACAAACTATTTTCTTTAAAGGTGTTTCTGGGCTCGGAAGCACTTGAAACGTGATTATCTGAAGGAAACTCAAATAATCTGGAGCTTAGCAATGCACAGCTTTCTGCAGCCTCGGTAAATTCGACGACTTGCCAAACATAAGGGTCTTATCTTTGTTCAACGCAATTCCAGTTAGTTGAGAGGACTCCGTAAGTTTGATCGAAATCGTTGGAACAGTTTTTGAGAAAATTGGAAAAACGGTAAATTATTATTCGTCACATCTCTTTTTTTGAGCTGTCACGCCTTATATCTCCGATCGACTGGTGGGTACAGAAATAATTGCGTGGAACATAATGTGGGTATAGATTGCTAGAAGACACTCAGTAAGACTGATCAAATTCAATGTAGCAGTTATTCTGGAAAACACAAAAATGTCAACAAAAAAACATTATTTTCGACACACTTTCATTTTTATCTCTGTTCAGCGGACTGTCAGAGGCACATTTATTGAAAACAAAATAAAGGTACTAACTATTCTAAAACTTCCTGTCAAAAAACGGTTTACGCCGTCTTGCCAAAAATAGTAAATACCCATTTTTTCTTTTCGTGCCTATATCTCCGTTCACCGAATGTTCAAGGAGGTGTTTATATGTTGTAAAAATACGAGAGATAATATCAAGTTCGAGGGTCAAGCAAAGAGTGAACGATTTATTTGACAACGCATAAACAACTAACTTCACACATGTGACTTGGAGAACTAATAAGTTTTGGACTTGACTTTCCAATTCCAACACGCCCCCTCAAGTTCAAACTTCTTCGACGATGACTCCTGTTTGTCTTGAACAGAAGTCCAACTTGTGTCTTGGTAGAGGTTTCGTGAGAAAGTCAGCCACCATGCTTTCTGTTGCCAAATGCTGTAGATCGATTAAGCCCTCTTCGATGTATTGCCTGATGAAGTGGCTTCTGATGTCTACGTGCTTAGTTCTTGACCTGTACGCTGGGTTCCTGATGTGTTCCTGCGCCCCTTGGCAATCGTTGTACAAAACAATTGGTAGGTTTGTGGGAAAGCCCAGCTCGCGAAGAAACTTGTGCAGGTATATGGCTTCTTTCACGCCTTCGGATATACACATCAGCTCCGCTTCAACGCTTGACAAAGCCACCGTCCTCTGTTTCTTTGAAGACCAAGAAATTGCTGCACCCGACAATGTAAACACAAAACCGCTGAATGAAAGGCGATCTATCCTGCAATTACCCCAGTCAGCATCCGAATACCCGGTCAGTTCTTCGTTCGTCCTAGAATATACGAGCTGGTAATTCATTGTCCCTTTCAAATATCGCAGTATACGTTTGGCTGCTTTCCAGTGGACTTCAGAATAACAACTATTAAACTGGCTGAGATAAATTACTGCATGATCTATGTCAGGTCGAGTACCAATGGCCAAATACATGAGGGATCCTATCAAATTTCGGAAGGGATATTTGTTCATTTCATTCTGCTTCGCTTCCAATGGTTCAAATTTAACATTCACATCCAAAGGAGTTGATATTGGATTTGCTGAGTTCATGTTAAATCTTTTCAAAATTTCGTGAATGTATTTCCTTAGACTAATTTTCAATTTTCCTCTTTCAATATCATAGTCAAATTCCAAACCTAAACAATAATGAATTTTTCCTAAATTTTTCATTCTAAATTCTTCCATCATCTTCTGCTTCAAAATTTGCAGTTTTGTTGAGTCTTTTGAAGCTAAGATTATGTCGTCCACGTAAACTGCCAAGATGACTGCCTCTTCACCCTTGCCCCAAGTGTACACGCAAGGATCTGACTCCGTAGGTATCATGCCGATTGTTTTCAGTCGCTCGTCTAGTTTCAAGTACCATTGTCTACCTGATTGCTTTAGACCAGTGGTTCCCAACCTGGGGGCGATCGCCCCCCGGTGGGCGATTTGGGTTCTAAGGGGGGCGATAAATTTGTGGGGGGCGACAGGGGGGCGATCAGTATGAAAAGGCAGAAAAAATAAACTAACTCTTCTGTAGAGTAGAATCTTAAGTGTCGCAGAAACATGGTAGCGTTTCAAAAACAAATTCACTCGTTTTTAAGAAAATTATGGGCAAAAAAATATGATCTGTATAAAATATGCAAGTGTGCAAGATTGAGTTGCGCGCCGGTAAGGGAATTGTTCGAAACAGTGACTGAATTTCTCGATTCTTGTGACCCTGAATTGAGTCAAGCGTTGAGACTTCGCAAATTCGAGATTGCATATCTGACTGATATTTTCGAAAAACTCAATGAGGTCAACATGAAGCTGCAAGGAAATAAGATGAATCTTATCAAAGCAAAAGGCATTATCAGTTCATTCATTGCCAAGTTTGCCATTTTCAAAGGTAATATAGGTCGTGGTGAACTGTGTCAGTTTCCATCCCTACAAAAATGGTCAGAATCCCTCCATCTTGAAGATGACCAAATCTTCACTTTCACAGACCACCTTGACAAGCTAAAATGTGACATGGAATCAAGATTTGAAGACATTGCCAATCTTAAAATTCCAGATTGGGTTTTGATCCATTTTCGTTTGACGCGGTGGACACCCTTGAACATATTTTGCAGACAGAGTTTTTGGACCTGAAATATGACTGTGAGGCAAAGATGATTTTTAAGCAGCATGGTTACGAGTTAGCCTGGGTAAAACTCATGGAATCTTATCCAAAACTGTGGGAAATGGTTGAATCCCTTCTAATCTCATTTCCATCCACACATTTAGTGGAAAAAGGATTCAGCTCTGTCGTCCAGCTCCTCACAAAACAAAGGAACAAATTGGATGTTTGCACCAAAGGAGACCTACGCCTTCACCTGACCAACATACAGCCGAATATTCAGGCTTTGACTGCAGTCCACCTAGCACAAGGGAGCCATTAAAACGGTAAATTAATTAATTGAAATAATAATAATAATTGTATATAATAATAAATCATTTAACATAATAATTCAGTCTATTATTTTTAGAACAACACGTTTCTTACATTTAAATAAGGGTATACCGTACTAAGAGAAGGGGGGCGACAGGGGTGAGTCGTCTTCCACTAAGGGGCGATACCTCATAAAAGGTTGAGAACCACTGCTTTAGACCATACAGTGACTTCTCCAATTTGCAAGGTTTCCTCCCTCCTTTGAAGTCTCGCAACATTTTCCATGCAGTTTCTACGATTTCACTATCGTCCTCATTTTCGACAATGTCCATCAGAATCTTTTAAAAATATTTCGGTGGCTTCATGTAGATGCTCTCTTTCAATTCCCCATACAAATATGCTGTCTCGACGTCCATCTGCTCCACAACCATACCGTGCTTAACAGCTAAAGCCATGACGGTTCTGAGTGAGCTTAAACGTACAACAGGAGAGTATGTCTCATGGTAATCGACATCTGGCTCTTGTGTGAAACCTCTTGCCACCAAACGAGCTTTTCGTCTCTCTAAATCACCACTTGCCGTATATTTATTTCGAAAAATTAATCTACATCCGATCGCTTTCTGATGTTGCGGCTTTTCCTGGAGTGACCATGTTTTATTCCGCAGTAACGAAGTAAATTCTTTGCGAACAGCAGCATACCACTCGTGTGAATCTGGCCCTTCCATAGCTTCAGTCGGATTCACTTCAGCAGTGCACGCGATCTCACACAACCCACTCCCTGCCTCTTCCAACATATCGTCATCCGTTCCACTCGAATTTTCGTCCGTTTGTCCGTGTCCATAGTTTTCAGAATTCGTGACATCAGTCTCATTGTTGATTGTTGGAACCATGTTGTATATTTTCGTTCTTCTGCCAGGTCCTTCTGTCATTTTAATTAGTTTCGGCCGACCACGACCACGGACCATTTCGACTTCTGTACCCCCTTCTCCCACTGGACTGTCAGTACCGGATCCATAATCATGCTGAACAATTGTTTCAGGCTCGACTCTGTGCTCGTTATTATTATCAGTTGTATTTACGTGCACTTCAATTTTAGCTTGTTCCTCTGTTTGCTGTGGTTTCCTTGTTGATCCTACTAATAATTCGATTTCCAGCTCTGCTAGCTCTTCGAATTCCTCAGATTTAACAATTTTCTGATTATTTTCATCAACAAATTTCAAGTCTCGGGTGACATAGACCTTCTGATCTTCCACGTCCCAGACTCTATAAGCTTTCGAGATGTCAGAGTATCCTAAAAATATACACTCTCTCGAACGCGGATCCAATTTACTTTTGGTTTTGCTCTTATCTAGCATAAAAACTCTGGACCCAAAAGTTCTAAAATACAGTACGTTTGGAGTTTTTCCATACCAAAGTTTGTATGGAATCTCACCATTAACTCCACGGCACGGACACCTATTTCGCACGTGTACAGCTGTCATGAGTGCTTCTGCCCAAAAACCGTGTGGTAGTTTCGATTCCACCAACATACAACGAACCATATTCAGCAATGTTCGGTTCATTCTGCTGAGGTGTTCCCGGCGTGCTCAACCGTCTTCCGATTCCACAACAATCCAAGTACTCTTTAAATTCATTTGAATTGTACTCTCCTCCATTGTCAGACTGAAGAAATTTAATTTTAACGCCTTTCTGGTTCTCTGCGAATTGCTTATATCTCTTGAAAGCTTCCAGCACCTCGCTCTTTGCCTTCAATAGCACGACCACACACCATCTAGTCGCCTCATCTATGAAGGATACATAGAACCGTAAACCTCCATTCGAACTCGTCCTAACAGGTCCCCATACGTCCGAATGAACGATCTCCAGGGGTTTTACCTTTTTGTTAGACTTTGTCGGGAATTGTGTTTGTGACATTTTACCCAGAATACACGTCTCGCACGTTGGTAGCGTTTCTTTTGGATTTAGGTAGACTCCTCGAACACTTTTAGTTTTGACCATATTTTTCAAGTCTACTTGATTCAAGTGTCCAAATCTATTGTGCCAAACTTCCAATTTACTAAGTTTCCTACCACTTCTCGTATTTTCATCTATTGTCTTTTCTGCTTCTCTAACATCTTTTACGTAGTATAAGTTATTCACTCTTTTTGCAATGAACACAGTCTCATTATTTCGATTGTAAACTACTGCCCTATCTCGAGTGAATACTACCTTACATCCGTGATCTGTTATCTTCGCAACACTCAACAAGTCAGTTCTTAAATCCGGCACATACAGAGTGTCTTTCAATTCAATAGACTTTGTTTTGTTCCCATTCTGTGCTTCAAACATTACAGTACCTTTCCCTAGAACATCAGTAGTGGAAGTGTTAGCTAAGTTTAATTGAGTATCACTTACTGAACTAATGTCGATAAACTTTCGCCCGTCATTACACATGTGATTGCCACACCCACTGTCCAGACAGAATCTTAGGTTGTTCGTACTTTTCGTTGCTAGGCACACCATTGTGGTGCTCAAACTTCCTTCACTAGTTCTTCCTTGCTCACCTTTACATGGACATTCAGAAGCTTTATGACCAAATTTGTGACATTTAAAACATTTAAATTTAAAATCACGATTCGCGCTATTCTTTCCATAATCTTCTCTTTTCGATTTTGAACATTTCTTTCGAACAAACATAACATCTGAATCTGTAGCTCTTTCACACTTTTTCCCTCGAGCTTCAGACTCTTCAATTATTTTCGTCCTAAGCGTATCAGGCGTTGGCAATGTATCTCGAGATTCTATTGCACATCTAAAATTTTCGTAACAATCAGGTAAACTATAGAGTAACATTATTGAGCGTAGATCATCAATAACATCAATTTCCATTTCTGATAACTTGTCTACTGTGTCAAAAAAGTTCATAACATGTTCTCTTACGTCATCCCCGATCCGCATTCTGTGCAATACTAACTTTTTGAGTAAAGTTGCCTTACGTGCAGGACCTTTCGATGAATAAACATCGTGGAGTTTCTTCCACACTTCGTTCGACGTTTTCAAACCTTTCACAATCTTGAGTTCCGATGGACTAATAGCAAGAATAAGATCAGACCTTGCTTCTACATCCTTTTCAATCCATGCAGCTGCTCCAGCATCGTCTGTCGGTATCGGCATCTTTCCATTTGCGTAGTTCCATCCTCCTGATTTGGTTAGGAGTGCTACCATACGCATCACCCAGGTATTGTTGTCACAAAATTGTTTTTACCTAACGGTTCTATTTTCATCATATTTGCACTCATTTCCACCAAAAACAGTAATGACACAAAAACGATCACTTTTTAAATTTTGCTAACTAAATTCAGCCCGAAATCTGGGCCCATAACCTGTTGTAAAAATACGAGAGATAATATCAAGTTCGAGGGTCAAGCAAAGAGTGAACGATTTATTTGACAACGCATAAACAACTAACTTCACACATGTGACTTGGAGAACTAATAAGTTTTGGACTTGACTTTCCAATTCCAACACGCCCCCTCAAGTTCAAACTTCTTCGACGATGACTCCTGTTTGTCTTGAACAGAAGTCCAACTTGTGTCTTGGGAGAGATTTCGTGAGAAAGTCAGCCACCATGCTTTCTGTTGCCAAATGCTGTAGATCGATTAAGCCCTCTTCGATGTATTGCCTGATGAAGTGGCTTCCGATGCTATACAGAAGAAAAGTTGGGAGCTCACAAGTGGAAGATAATTTGAAAGTTTAATCAAAGTCGTTACAGCCGTTTTCGAAAAAAATGCGAAAACCCTTAGTTTTTGGCACATTTTAGTGCACGCCCCCCTTTTCTCATCTATGGAAATCGTCCATAACCTTACTTTCACGTTTACAAAAAATCACGAACAAAACAAAAGAGAACCAGCTCAACCGGTTTAACCGTTCTTGAACTACATTCACACAAACACGGATCACGTGCGGAACTTAGGTTTTTCGGGCTTGGTAGGCCTTGAAAAGTAATGATCTGAAGAAATAACGTAACCTAACTTCCTACTTCATAGGGCGAAGGATAGTAAAATGCTTCCCATAGCTCTGCTTCTCGAATTAGTTTGTCAGTTTTGTGTGCTCCACCTTCCCTTCAGTTTTCGAAATGCTGAATGAAATTGATACGTTGAACAAGAGTAGTGTTGAAAATTGTTCAAGCTGTTGAAAGTTGATAATGTTCTGGAGGAAATCTTGATTTCCACGTCATGTTCACAGTGTTTTTACAAAAATGATCAAGCGAAGGACGTAAGATAAAACAAGTCGCGAGTTCCCCAATCGGCAGTCTTTTTCGGGATAAATTAAAATCCCCGTTTTTGTATTTTCGGTAAATTACAATACACTATTGGAAGAAGAAAAAGTAAGCGTGTGATTTTGTGTTCCACGTGAAGGTTAAACACACAGCTACACTATCAGCACGTCAAGAATATAGGAACGAGAAGATCATGGACAGACTAATCAAATGAGAATTTAGGTAATTTATTGAACGGTGTAGTTGATGGGTCTTGTAGTTTCTGATGACATGTCGTGAGGAGGAATCGATCAGCGAGACGAATATTCATGCGGCGTATCTCCTCCTTTGACGTCAACACAATGAGATGTATCACCTCAGAAGCCCTACTCCCCTCTCACTTATTTCAAAATGTTGTCAAGGGCGTCGTTCTGAGACCGTGAATTGGATATGAAACGAATTGGGCAGACAAAGAATCTTTTCGGTCGTATAAACTCGCAAGGGAGTTTGTTGCTTCAACGTCGACTTCCGAATTGCATCCCAATTGTAAGAGCTGAAAGGGGAGTTCGGTTTAGAAGCATCCAAAACCCCTCGTGAAAATCATTAGAGGCGGAATGTTTGGGCCCCTCTGTTGAGCAAATTTTCATGGATCATAGCAGAACCCGGTTCAGCATTGATATTTGGCATATTTTTTGCTGCGCTCGACGGAAACATTGCTATAAATATACGATTAATACCATCGAAATGACACCATACAGAACCCTGACGTACGAGTTTCTCAATAGCTCAGCGCACCATTGATTTTCTCGGCGACCTATTCGAACACGGAAATTGACCACGTATGAATCAGTCGGGAAATATACTTCAGCTATTCTATTGAATCCTTCGGGAACAAAGTGCAGACAACTATCATCATAAAACACCAATTTAGTTCCACTACAAGATGCAGATGAAGCTGAAGTTGGCTCCAAAATGCAGATTTCTACATAGATCGCCTGTAATAGCGAGGAGGAGCGATACCAAGACCTAAAAGCCCTCCCAGGGTTCCACTTCTTTCGCTAGCTTGGGCCTGACACCAATTTTTCGTCCGCTGGTTCTCATTGGAACATTAACTTCCAACTCGAAAACCTTTTACCAATCCATTTTAGTTTGGAGACGGTAATGCCAGTAGAAGTATCGTGTGTGATTTTTCTCCTTTCTTCCCCTCTTGCCAACATCACGTTCATCTTTATTGTAACCTCCCCCCCCTCTCATTCTCTCTTCCTCACCCACACAATTCTTTAATGCCACGATGAACGTTATTTGAGAATTTTCACGGTTAAAATTGAATGGAACTCTTCTGGAGCCGTTTGTGGAAATGCGAGAGCCCAATAAACTTATTTCCGAATATTTGAAGCTAAAAAAAAAACATTCCAGCGGAGTTTATAAGGAAACAATTTGAACTTGGTCAAACAACGCTTTACGGCAGCAGGAGGCGGTAGCGCTTACAGTTCCAGATTTTATTGTGCTGCTCGTAATCATTGCAGGACCTTTATTGAGCAATTGGTACACAGATAATTAATGAGGCTGTAAACACAAATTTTTTGAAGAAGGATAGTAATTACTTTTGCAGAGTTATTGGGTAAAAAGTTTAGAACTGGTAGTAAGCGAAACGGCAGTAGTTGAAATTCAGGAATTTCTGGAGTGAGCCCCATGTATCTCATGAGCGTTTTTAAACACTCACCCTATAGGTATTGATTTGGACTACAATACCAATTTTTTTTAAACATTCTAGTAACATTTTAGCGGAGTTTATAAGGAAAAACCCGCGCTAAAATCGCTTTTCGTCGAATATTTTGATAATTTATTGTGCTGCTCTCGACATTTTCCCCCGAATGGGAATTTTATGGTATAATTTCCTTATTGAGAGCCATCAATATAAAAAATTTATTCAAAATCGTTTGAGCCATTTTTGAGAAAAAAAATTTGATGTATTGATCACTATGATAACTATAGTTAACTTTCGGTGGATTCTGCTCATACCCTTAGTTTGGCGTCCCATGGTATCCTGCGAGCTAGATATCAAGTTTGAGGTGATTTGGTTCGGTCGTTTTCTGTAAAAACCACTCTAAAATCGATTACGTCAGAAATTGTGGTAATTTATTGTGCAGCTCTCGTCATTTTCCGATAGATGGGAATTTTATGGTATAGTTGCCATGTCATGATCTATCAATATAAAAAATTTAATCAAAATCGTTAGAGCCGTTTTTAAGAAAAAAAAAATTGGTGTTTTGATCACTATGATAACTATAGTTAGCTTTCGGTGGATTTTGTTCATAACCTTATTTTGGCATCCCATGGTATCCTGCAGGCGAGATATCTAGTTTGAGTGGATTTGGTACGGTGGTTTTCTCTAAAAATCGTTCACAGACACACATACACACAGAGTGACACACACAGAGTTCATTTTCCCAAATAGTGTTTTTCGGACTCAGGAGGGTCTGAAACGTAAAGATCTGAAGAGAACTCAAAATTTTTTTTCAGCCGATTACATAACTTTCCTTTCTACTTCGTAGAGCCAAGGAAAGTAAAAACGACCAACAGATATCTGTACAACACCACCTGCGCCGAGGGGTGTCGCTAATCCCCATAACACGTGTATTTGCCCCATTTTGCAGTGTCTCGTGATTATTCCCAAAATCTGCCTTAAGTCCTTCCCTTCCATCAACAAAAGGTCTTATCTCGTGTGGTTGGTTGGGTCTTAGATATAGCGTTACGAGTGCCTCATTTCCGCAGCGTTCCAGACAGTCTCATGCATACTCCTGGCATATTCTCTGAGCGACGGAGATGCCCCACAATGGCAATGAACTTATAGTCGTCATCATTTTACGGTTTAAATTTGTTGCGGATACGACTTCAAATAACAAAACTGTAATGTAACAAAACTTGATGTAACAAAAACATAATATAATAAAGATTTTACCGCCATTTCTCGATTTACCTTTATCAGAGGTTTCCGTTCAAATCCAAAAGAGTAAACACAAATCTTCCGAAAAAAATCTTGATATGAGTTTCTTAAATAATCCACACGTTTTATTACAACACGCCGAATGAGACCCCCCAAGTATACTTTGAACCATTGTGGTGTAATCGCCAGTTTCGCGTCTTTCGCTAAAGCCATTCGAGTGTCATCAGCATAGTTGTCTTAGTTTGAAGTTGATTTTGCGACAAATAACGAAAATTCGCTCATCACCAGTTTTTTTTTCAAAATGACTAAAAACATCATTTTACCGAAAGTAGTTGATCGCTCTGGCACGACGTTATTGTTAGAGTTCTTATAAATTACGTAGCATATTATCCAGAATGGTTTCAGTAAACTTATGCACTTCAAAATCCAATATTTAAGCTATAGATGGGCGGTTCCCGCTGCTTTCAAGGCGAGGGAAACATTATATTGAATGTCGTGCGAAACCTCTTGCAGGGAGCACTTACGTGAATTAAATTTGCTGTTTCGTCAGGGCAGCGATAGGTGATTGTTGCACAAATGGTTTTGCTAGCTGTGCGATGAGCTCTGGCAATTCGTTCAGCGCAATTGTGAGAACGTATGACAAGGGCAACGCTTCAAATAGGTAATACAGGGCGAATTCCACATTTCCATTTTCTTGAAGTTTTGAAACTGCTCACAGGCATTCGCCGTTTATGTAAATTCTGTCTCTGTTTCTTTCATGAATGAAATCTTTAATTCAACCCCCTTCAAACGCCATTTAAATTTCTTTCCGTCGGACGTTTAATTTCCTGCCGTCCAACCCACACACAATCACAAAATCTGATTGCTCCCGATTTGGAGGATTTCTGGTAACAGTTTGATAACCTAAGGACGAAACACCGTCTCGTTTAGTGGTTAGATTTCGTTCGTGTTAACAAAATACAGTTGAATACTGATGAAGAATTAAATGGTAGCGGTAAAATGAAAATAATTTAACTTAGGGCGCAATTAAAAATTTGGAATGACAAAAGTGGGAGAACTGAATGATTCGTTGGTAAGTACACGTCATCTAGGAGCCTCGACGTATGGTTCTTACCTCTCAACCATCCTTCGTGAGACTCAACGCAGTGCAACAAGGGAAACCAACGATAGCTTAGGACGTCAGCAGACTGCATTGAGCTTCTCACCTGAAGGAGCGAGGTATCTGTTGAATTAATTGTGTGAGAGGTTCGTCTGCGATCTTGGTAATATTTCACTGATGCGTTTATACATCACTTAAACATACAACGTCATTAAACGGTCTCGCTGGTACAAAATAGATACGTTACACGAGTAGAGATTATATTTAATTCTATTGAATGTGAAACATAGCAGTAATGAGGCAGGAAAATAGGGCCCTCAAAGTGATTTGATTCTTAAGCCTCGTCAGCAGAGAAGCCATTAAGTTAATGAGACTATTCCCTCGTCGACAACTCGACCCGTTCCTCTGATATTGTGAGGTTCTCGTTTTGTAAAATTAATTCCTCTCTAATGCCCTGTACTTTTAAATTGCTACTCAGCGACGAACAAAGAGTTTTCTCCTGAAAGAATAAGAACTGCAATGATTTTTGTGAATCAACTGTGAATATCTTACGCGAATTCCCCCCCCCCCATTGTGGCTATGTTTATGATAGCTCTTAATTGCCTAATATTGTATACTGTACTCATCCAATGAATTGAATGACGCCAATTCCGTAGTATGCGAATTATTCGAATGTTAGCGAAATCATGCTTACGAATAATAAAACGCATATTTTCCAGGCTTCGGTCGTCATTTTTGACACTTTTTTGCGGACGAAAACGGTTTATCAAGCAGTGATTTAGAACGAAGGTCTCATAAATCGCTTACCCGACAGAAAGGCGACTAAACTCGCGTGCAGGCCTGTGATGTGTCGTATGATATGCAGCAGCAGTCGAAATGTCGAACTGCACTTCTCTGAGTCTTCAACTAAGGTCGTAACTTGAAGACCTGTCAAAGTGTTCGCGTGGGTTGTTTTCTTGTGAAAGAAATCTTGACACGAGCGATCGATCTGACGCTTGAGATCAAGACCAATGGCAAATTATTGAAGATTAAAGGGTAAGTTGAGAGCCTCGTGAAAGCCGTAAGAGCTCCCAGCTACTTGAAGTATTTTTAATAAACAAAAGTAAAAGCGAAGAATATCTCCAGGCCTTTCTGATAAACGAATTTCCACGAGTCGTTGCAGAATCAGCCTCAGCACGCACAGGTTCGCCGTCAACCTTCATTGTGTCTTTTAAAAATTCTATATCTACGGGAGTTCTATTTTCGTTCCTACCAAAGTTGCTATCAGGGGGTAAACCCTCAAGTTTTATCGAAATCGAGCAATTAATGTGAAAATCGGGAAAACGATCGTGCAATGTTTGACAAATCTCATTTTCCGGTTTATCGAAGCCAATATATATCTCCGTGAAATAGTTGTGAAAAACACTGTCAAGTTGGTCAAATTCATTCACGCGATTACCACGGAAATTTTGAAAACATTTAAAAACACGATTTTCGGCACATTTTGACACTGTGAGTTTGATGTAAACCGTTAGGACCTTTTTTTCAATAACGACAACGAACCCCGTTTTTCTCCACCTAGATATTTGTGAAAAACGGAAGTTAGGGGAGAATCAGTAGAAGTCGATAATTTGAAAGTTCGATCAAACTTGTAGGAGCCGTTTTTGTGAAAATTTCAAACCACCTCGTTTTTGGGATATTTTGAAGATTGCTCATAAACCTTATTTCCGCGCCATTACGAACAAAATAAGCCGGCCCAATCGGTTCAGCCGTTCTCCCACAAACCACATTACATTCGTGGATTCAGAGCACACTCAGCTATTCAGGTCTCCGTACACCGTCATCAGATTTAAATGAAAGTACAATGCTCTCCACTTCACCTGCGGCCACTCTCCACTCCTCACCACTAGTCATCAGACGTACCCACAACTTATTTCTCCTCCTAATTCTACCCGCTCCTGTGCTTCTTCCTCAACATGGTCTTCGGTTGGTCCACACGGGATCAACGTAAGATTGTAAGTTTAGTTTGTAACGTAACTCAACGCGTTTGTCACTCCTTCGACAAATTGTAAACCAAATAATTAAATACCGTTCCAACTCATTTTTTTTAAGTTCCGTAGAATTGCACGAATTTGAGCTGCGATCCGCTGATGCTATACGAGCTTGTGGGCTTGAACGTATTCTGTAGTGCGTACTCATCCCAACGTGTTGTAATTGCATGACGAACAATGCGGAACCTTCAAAAATCGTCTGTAGTACATATCGCTCGGAGTCATTGTATCTGTAGTTAGAACTGCTTAATTAAAGTAGTTTGAACGTCGACTTCATCTACAGGTAGCGTCATCACCGGCAAGAACCAAATTCCACTAGCAGCGCTCATAAACACGACGTGGTATTCCATCAATTTCTTTCAGTTCAGTTAACCAATAGAAACCACAGTGGGATACACCTACGTGAATGAGGCAAACACATCATTTTGTGTCGCTGTCAGAGACGTCGCTGTTGTGGCCATGGATGGGAGTACTCAACAATATAAACGGAAATTAGCCAAATATCTTACATTAGTTTAAATGTATAGGAACCCGAATAAAAATGATCGAAAACTGCATTTTTACTTTCCTTGGCTCTATGAAGTAGAAAGGAAAGTTATGTAATCGGCTAAAACAAAATTTTGAGTTTTTTTCAGATCATTACGTTTCAGACCCTCCTGAGTCCGAAAAACACTATTTGGAAAAATGGTCTGTGTGTGTGTGTATGTGTGTCTGTGAACGATTTTTAGAAAGAACCACCGTACCAAATCCACTCAAACATGATATCTCGCCGGCAGGTTTCCATGGGACGCCAAAATACGGGTATGAACAAAATCCACCGAAAATTAACTATAGTTATCATAGTGATCAATACACCAAATTTTTTTCTCAAAAACGGCTCTAACGATTTTGATTAAATTTTTTGTATTGATAGCTCTCAATAAGGCAATGATACCATAAAATTCCCATTGGTGGGAAAATGACGACAGCAGCACAATAAATTATCAAAATTTTCGACGAAAAGCGTTTTTAGCGCGGTTTTTTCGTTATAAACTCTGCTGGAATTCTTGTAGAATGTAAAAAAAATTGGTATTGTAGTCCAATCTAATACCTATAGGGTGAGTGTTTAAAACCGCTCATGAGATACATGGGGGTCACTCCAGAAATTCCTGAATTTCAACTTGTGCCGTTTCGCTCACTACCAGTTCTAAAAGTGTTTACGCAATAACTCTGCAAATTTTATTATATCCTTCTTCAAAAAATTTGTGTTTACAGCCTCATTAATTCTCTGTGTACCAATTGCTCAATAAAGGTCCTGGAATGAGTACGAGCAGCACAATAAAATCTGGTACTGTAAGCACTACCGCTTCATGCTGCCGTAAAGCGTTATTTGACCAAGTTCAAATTAACTAAGTGATAAATGAATAGATTAAGTGGAAAAAGCCATGTAGAAAGTGAATTGTTGTAGAGCTAAGGAATGTTGTGTGTTGCAACGCCCCAGATATTTTTACAATCAGGTGCAACGCATCATTCGTTTACACAAACTTGGCAGAACTTGCCTTAACACTGTATGAAAGCAGGTAATAGCCAGCTGGCCGGCTGGTTTAACCAGTGAACGAGTTAATGAAATTTTTCTGAAAATAAAGTAGGAATAGGTAAGTGCAATTTTAAAAAGTCTATAGAAAATCAGGTACTTACGAGTAATTGAGTGGTGCGTGAGTTTAAAAATGAATGTCTGTCTATCGTGAATTGAGTCAATTGTTAAAAATTGAGTAAAAATGAGCGTAAAGTTGTTGAAACCTCCAATATAAGATTTGGGGAAGTCTACTGAAAATTGTTGAAGTGGTTACGAGAAAATACATTAAAAAATAGGGAAGTTGCTTAAACATTTTTGTAAATTTGAGTGAAACTTGTATAGAAGTGTTGAAAGAATTGCAGAGGAGTAGCAGAGGCATTGAGTGAAGAACATTGGTGAAAAATTAAGTGAATACTTGTGGTTGCCTTAAAAAAGAGGGGAATCGAGTGAAGAGTTTGCTAGACATTTTATGAATCGTGGATATTCTCTGGAAGTTGAACCAACGCTGTTGTTAATAATTTACTATTTGACGAGAAACAAGTTTAATAAAAAAGTGAGGAAGAGGAGAAAAAACGAAGCAAAGTCGTGCGGTAATGGGAGTAACGGGAAATTGATTATAAATTGCTGAGAAATCGAATGAAACACTTTGAAAGTACACGAAGGTTATTGGTTGAGTAAAAAAAGTTGGGAACTTGATGGGAAATTGTAAAATAATCGAGTAGCGGATGTTACGATATAATATTGTAGTGTTGCTACATTGGTCTACAAGGAGAATTCTTTTATAAAGAACCGACAGCCAGAAAATATCCTTCTCGTTGCATTGGGCGTTTATTACTACATGCTGCATTCCTTTTGCCCAGCTCTACCTCGCGTTTAGGGCGTAATAAGCGCTTTTGTTCGCTCAGAAAACACTACCTGTTTTGCGCGTCTTCAGCTCTCACGATGCTGTAAGAAAACCTCTGCAAGCACATTACGAGGGTCCGTATCCTGTTCTTTACTGGAAAGAAAAGCTCTTTCGTCTTCTTGATCAGGTCAAACCGGCATTGTTTCGAGCAACACTGAATTCTATTAACTTCCCCATAAACGACGAATGGGACGAACGCAGAGCAGAAGAAAATCGTGCGCTCCTGAGGAAGAGCCAATGTTGCAACGCTACATTCATTTTTAGCTCTCATTTTAATTTGATTATTTTAGTAATAACGTGTTTTGGAGTTGCCAGTTAATAGCCCATCACTCATTCGTTCATTTTTCAGTTTTGTCGAGAATTTGTCTGTACGGTACACATTAAATACCTTTCGTGGTTGCTGTATACCTTGTTCTTCGCCGTCAAAAAATGAAATGTGTTGAGGAATTGATTAAAACACGTTGACACTTGATTTAAAAGGGCTATGAAACCGAGTAAAAGAAGTTGAAACGTTGACACATTAGTCGTTAGTAAATCGCCTAAAAAGAATAGAAGTCGTTTTAAAATAGGTCGCAACCTCAAAAAAATTGTTAAAGATTTGAATACAAGTACAATCTTTAGTAATAGCGTCTAAATTGAGAATTCAATAGAGCTCGTTGAAAATGGTTCCAAATGGAAGGGAAGTCGTGGTGTACGTAAAAATCGCCGACGAATCAAACAAAAATGGGTAGCTGTGTAAGAACTGTTGGGAAAAACGTAAAAGCTGCATGGAAAAAGATGTAAAAGAAAAGAAAACCTTCGGAAACGTAGAAATTGAATGTTAAGGCAGTTGAGTAAACGTGCGGTAAATTGAGGAAACTGATTTAATAAGTTGTACATAAACTTTGAGAAATACGGGGATTCTTTGGAAGTTGGGTACAACCCATTAAGGAATTGAGTTTCAATCCGATAGAAAAATAACAAATTTCGAAAAATAGTTGATAAATTAATTTAGAAACAATTTAACTGCGATGAGTAGGAGAGTTCGGTAAAAATTATTGATGCATCAACAAATAAAAACCCACTTTCCTATTCGTTATCGTGAATGTTATGGAAAAATTCGCGACAGTCAGAGGAGCAATGCTTTAAATAACAACGGCCATCCTCCTCGTTCTGCCCAAATTTCGAATCACTCGGGAATGGGAAATTCAGCGTAAACGTGGTGATTTTGACCAGTCTCTCGTATTAATTAATGATTTTATTTGAGAACCCCAAAAAGGAAAAAGAGGAACGCTTAGAAAAAAAAGACAAAACGCTAATTTTTGAAGAGCATTCAGACATTATCGTTGTTCGTAACATTCTTTTTTCCTCAACCCGCGCATACACCTGGCTGGCCACCAAGTGATGTAACTCACTAAACTAATTTTTTCATGAAATCAAATTGAAAATTCGCGCATCAACACGAATTCTGTATTGCGATGTTCAAGGTAGAATTCAGACCTAAAACTATCGCTAGGATGTGGAGTACCGCGTAGAACTCAAAATAATTCTATATGATTAGGATTAAATAGGCTGAGTAATGTCAAGTCTATTATTCCCCCTTATTGGAACGATTTGTCTTCAAATCATGGCATAACAATAGAAAAACAAGTTTTCGATGGGTTAAATTGAAGGTATTTAAAAATCTGAGCGTATTTCTTATCGGTTAACAGATTAAACCTAAGAAAATCGCAGAGGAATGAAATAAGTAATTATCGATTTCATCAACGAAGAAGAATAAACGATTCATTCAACGTTCAATGCTGCATTCTTCGTGGAACAACAAAATTCGAATGATGGCTGCAACTTACAACATAGCCCGAACATAAAACATAACGAGGAACGGTTTCCAAACATGTAGCGAATAGCCCACGCTGCGGACTTTGACTCTCGCCACTTGGTTGCCAAGACACTGTCATTTAAATGACATTTGCAGCAATCTGATGTCAGATTATTGAACTAGGACCTACGCCACTCGTCTGGATCACAGTTGCATCTACTTATTCCCGGAAAATGGCGCACACCCAATTAACTAACTAACTATGTCTGTGTCCACCTTTACATATCTTATTACAAGTTCGTAAATAATTGCGAATTGGTTAGGAACGTACTCGAGATGGTAGTTCGAGTGGTAGAGCTATCAAACACTTTTACATTTTTCTTCCCTCCCCTTCTTCATAACTCGGGAACTCGAGTAAAAACCGTCAGCTATCGGTTCTAAAGGTAACCAGCGTCGTAGTAGAACAGTAGCATGCTGAGTAACATAGAGTTACGTAACTTCTTGTTTTTCGTAGGATGATTCGTAGACGATAGTTGTTGCATGCTTCAGTTATCTATGAGGGCTTCTAGCGGTGCAAATGACTTTAAATAATGTATAAAAGAAAAACAAATTTCTTGACTTAGCGGCTCTTTCCCACGAAGACGACATATTCCCGTAAACCATGCAATCGTACTGACTATTCTTGCCACATACAAAACTGAGATATGTTAACAAAGCAGAGCATCTAGCCGGCACTTTTTAAATCTAACTTGAGCCCGATTACCTAAAACGAGATTTTCGAAATGAAGGGTGAAATTCTGGCGTGTTTTTGAAAAAAAAAACCGAATCCCAAATTCTTGACTGTGGTTCGTGTTTCTCAGGAATTGAAAAACTACGTTGTTGAAATGGTGACAAAATGTTTCTTAGCAGATAACTGAATTCTGAATCAAGAGAAAACCAACCATATAAACCTTCGATAAAACCAAATAACAAACTCTTTCACGAAAGCTCGAGTATTATACTACTCTATTGGGTACTATTTATTAAAATGAACTGAATGAAATGGCAGATGATTTTGTTGACTCCAAAGTATAAACCTAACGCAGAGACAAGCGTTATTGGAGGTACGAAATGATTATAAAACGGTCGAAAAATTAAACGCCTTTGGAATCTCATATTTTGAATGAATTGGGCATCAAAGGGATGGACTTCTTGTACGAGGATCTGGAATATTGAAAACAGTTCTTTCCTATGACGCTCGATGATGCTGGCCGTTCTTGCAAAAAGACGAGAGGCTGGCCAATCATTCAGGCCAACCACGTGTATCCACTGTATCAATCAATCTATGGAAAGCGCAAAAAACGTTCTGGTCGTACAGCCCCTTTGATGAACGAGTCATAGCGACCACCCGTCGTGGTTTTTTCTTTAACCACAAATTACAACAGAAGCATTGGTCAACAAAAGTTATGTACTTCGATAATTTCGCTCGGCAATTAAAAAGTCGTATAGAAGAAAATACTTAGAGCCGTTCTTGGCCATTGTGGTTTCCAGATCGAACTTGCTAGTAATCCTTGAATGGAATGCTCAGATGGGGATGTCCCTCGAGCGTTAGATTGTGTTGTGCACTCGAGGATCGCGTGCTGCAGTAAGGCAAAATGGTGCGAAATCGCCATGGCGGAGAACCAGTGTTTCCAATCAAACATTGGTTCACTTTTGTGTTGCAGTCGCCAGTGTGGAGTCGGTAAAACGTTCGATAAAATGGTTCAGGTTGAGCACCCGTCGATTAAAACGTGTGAAAAAGGACTTTGTAACGGTTTCCCGAGTGAGGAGTATTTTGTTGTTTGTCGAACAATTTGGTAAGGTATCTGACATCTGAGTAAAAGAAAATATGAATGGTTCAAAGAAATGTAGAAAGTGTACAGGTGAGCGTATGAAAGTGTAAAGGTGCGCGCATCCCTGACACATCATAACATCCCTTTTGAATGGTAAAAGAATTCTCTCGCCATTCAGAAGAGATTCAGAGTTGGTGCTTACTCGAATCAGAAACTCTACTGCCCCTTTTTTCATTCTGAAAGGTTTAAATACATTCGTAAATGGTTTAAATAAATTTGCAAACGGCTCAAATATTTTTGTAAGTAGTGTAAATGGATTTGTAGACGGTTGAATTATTTTTAAAGAATTGAAGTAAATTTGTAAATGGTATAATATTATTCGATTATTTGAATTATCGAACTGCGAATCCTCGTCGGAGTTCAGCCAAATGGATCCCACTACAGAGAGATATAGTCGCTATTGATAGGCTGTCCAGTTGGTGAAGTTTTGTGTAGTTGGCGATAGTTTTGGACAGGTAGAAAAGATAAGTCTACGGTGAAGCCGGCGGCAAACGAAGGAAGCAATAAAGAGACTGAGTGAACTTGAGTGGCGGGGAAACTTGAATGAAATAGCGGGATCTCACACAACCCAAAGGAAGACTTTGCTCTCCAGAAAACTCGCTAAATCCTCCGCAAAAAGCCTTACTACTTCCATCATCCGGAACCAACGCGTGACAAAGTAAATAAAAGCTTGAAACGTGGGCATTTAATAACTATTAAAAAGTCTTCAAGAGACTTCAAAGGGGGCCGTAATAATTTAATCAACGGTGTAATTGGAAATGTGTCGCCACCTTGCAGTTGGAGCTAAAAGTGAGAAATTTAATTTATCCTTCTCTTCAGTGAGGAACATTTGCTTTCAACACTTTCCTAATAAACTTCGGGGAACTTATTTAATGCTCCGAACCCACCTGCCAGACGACCGCACTTTACTCCCATCATTGGGTCACCCGAATTGGGCAGTAATCGCCTGAGAGCCAGGAATTAAGTTGTGGGGAGAGGATTTAATGAGATCAACCGGAAGATGAGAGTGCGTCCAACGGTACAGAAAAATACGAGATTTCGGGTTCAGTAACAAACGGCAGGCGAAACCTGTATCAAAATTTGCTATTTGTTCCGACGAACATAATAAAAAAAAGTTGCGTTACGTTCCCGTGGAAAGCTGACAGAAAATACGTTGAACGCCATACAAAACCAGATCTACCTATTTCTGCTAACTCGAAGCTTTTTCATAGCCCATCGATGCATCGTATAGACTTAATAATTTTCTATCAAATCTACGTGGAAAAAATACCGGTGATTTTTAGTATGACGTTCAAAAACTATGTAGAGTCACGTACGATGTCACCAAAACGTTTGATACGTGAATTTGATGCGTACAAATTTCAGTTTGCGATTCGTTTCGAGTTAATATACTCATATCATTAAAGCCAGGGTGAAAAACTGAAAAGACACTTATTAGGTAGGCATGATTACCGATGAACTTCATGTCGTTCATCGTAACATACTAAACTCGTTGACACCAACAGCTCAACGATAATTAAGTTCTTCAATTTAAGTGTTTACCCTTTTTCAGTTTTTCTTCCGGTTTTATAGTACGATTATGCTTATGGACTCGTATCCCTTTAGTACTCATAGGCGCTTCCTCATTCCATCCATTTTTTTCCTCTTATTCCGCTTCCTTTTCCACAGTAAGAACTAGCTTCTGTATCGTAAGGGTAATAATGGTGGGACTAACAATCATAGGCGAGAATGCAGGTGTGCTTCTGAGGAAATAGTAGAAGCCATAACACTAACTGTGCTGATTTGAAAGCCCGTGTACAGACGGTTCGGAAAGGATGCTCTTGCTGTTTTCCGGTGTACTCGTTGCCGAGATTTCAATTTAGATGATGCTGACTGGCCTAATTAACTTTCTACTCTTTTGTCTAGAAAGTCAGGTTGCTCCCGGTTTCCAGAATCATCTGTGTCTTTGGCTAGGTAGCTGCTGCCCTGCCCTCATGGTACAGTAGACATGGAACTTCTCGTTTAACGCTACTTGGGAAACAGAATGGAGGGCTCCGTGGGCGAGTGGTGCGTTGAGGCGTGAGGCTGACTTTGCCAGGTGGGTAATGGACTCTGGCTCTATCCAAGACCAGGATTCAAGTGAGGGCCACATCCTCATGTACAAGGCCATAAATCTAAAGCGTCGGAATAAGCGTTTTTAATTGTCTGAAAATTACTTTAATTTTACGAGAACATTCTACGACTTTTAACTGACTGGCTGCCGAGACCAAGAGAGGTTACAATTACAAACAGCTGATGTAACCTGGTAACGATAAAAGAATATCCGAACTGAACTTAATAACGAAAGTGGAACTAAGTAGCTTGTAAATTGACGGACACCACCCTGCAGAGACTGGAGGTCTAGGAGACTGACATGACAGCGTGGCTGGAAGTGGGAATGCAATGGTTGGGTTACACCGGCGGTCTGGGTAGTGCGTTGATCGAGGAAGGCTGGCTTAACAGGTTGGCGCAGTCCAGAGACAGCGAGGAAGAGGGTGCTCTTTGGCCGGGTGAGCTACAAAACGCATTTGTGTTGTTGCAGCCACCGACTGCTGCTAGTGTTGTGTGCCACTTGCATTTGTCAACAATGTGCAGTGAAACTTGCATTTCTTGGCTTCTTGTCGGAATCTCTGGTGATACCAACATACCATCGAATCGTTGGGTGTGGCAAAGCTAGTAGTGGAGTCTTTCCTTGGCGGTGGAGTTTTGCTACAGAAACGAGGTCGATGGGAGAGCGACTGGAGGACTTCATCAAAGTCAGTTGATGTGCCAGGTCATCCAGCTGCTCTGAAGTGGAGGAGTTCAAAGTGACCAAAGCGACCCCAGATGAGCATGAAGGAGTAGCGTGAAGAACAACTGGGGCGGTGATGGCCATTGTAGCATGTATGGTGGGGATGGAGGGCGAGACTTCTAAAATGGAAGCCATGGAAGCGAGTTGGTCGATGGTTACCGCTTCATTAACTACATGGGACTGGAGAATGGCTTGAGGGTGGGGTCGCAGGCTCTGCATCCAGAGTGTACAAAGGAGGTGATCGAGCACAGCATGGGATATTGATAGAAGGTGGCGGAGGAATTGTAAAGGAGCGTTCTCTCGACAGCAACTGGTAGGCTTATTGCTGCTCCGTCAGGCCAACATGCTGCAGGAGGGCTTCAGCAGGCAGAGTTCTGAGGGTGTCCGCGTTTTTTTTTTTTGCTCCCAGGCAATCAAGCTGTCCCGCCACACACGTTTAGGTGGTGCTGGTGCAACTGGCAGAGGCAGCGCTGGAGAGGCGGGCTGATGTTGCAGCTGAGCGATAGCCGCCTCTTGTTGTTGGCTGGCTTCGTAGTTGCGCAATTTCGGCGAGGGTGCGAGTCTTGGGCCGCCGTAGGTGGTGGCTGTTCTTGCTGGGGCTGGTCGGGTTGAGGCTGAAGCTGGTCGGGTGCCGGAAGAGGCAGCTGCGGAGCTGCCGCGAAGCGGCCGAGATCTTCGCGGTAGACTACCACGGCGGCGTGAAATGTTCACGTCGAAGTCACCCGTTAAAATGCTCGCGTCAGACTATCAAGACGGGTCGTAAAATGTTCGCGTCGGTGTCACTAATAAAGCATCGGAATGAAAGTTTTTAATTGTTTGAAAATTACTTTAATTTTACGAGAACATTCTACAACTTTTAACTGACTGACTGGCTGGCGAGACCAAGAGGGGTTACAATTATAAACAGCTGATGTAACCCGGTAACGGTAAAACAACTGCCGAACTGAACTTGATAACGGAAGTGAAGTTAAGTAGCTTGTAAATGGACAACGCTACATATCTAGACGTGATTGGCTACTGCCTCATTTTCTGAGGTAGCAAACTAACAGTCAATCAGAAGAGAGTATTGGCCCAACCCCAGAGAATTGTGCTGCTGTGGATCACCTAGGCCTATAAGACTGTATCAACTGAAGCACTCCAGGTGATCACTGGTCAGTTACCGGTTGACTTGGCCATTGAGTGCTTGGTTGACAAGTGGGGAGTGAAGAGGGAGCTTTCCCCGCTTTGGGCTGAACTCCGTGCCGATCTCACCACAGAAGAGAAACTTGCCGCCATCGACGAATGGGCGTTAGAGAAATGGCAAGCGAGATGGGAATCCACGTCAAAGGGACGTGGCACGGATGAGTTCTTCCCCAACATCCGTGAACGTCTTTCAAGAAAATGGGTTGAACCAGACCACTGGACGAGCCGATTCCTCACGGGACATGGTGACTTCAATGCGCGGCTCCACTTCTTTTCTCTCAAAGACTCTTCGTCATGCACGTCTTGCGCCTCCAGTGCAGAGGAAACAAGAAACCACGTGCTGCTCCACTGTAGTTTCTACAACAGTGAGCGGCGGTTGATGGGAGGGAGGACGAACTTAGCAGCTTCAAAACTTGCCACCCAAGTAAATAGTTAGATCAAGTGAAAACCCCAGATTACTCCTCCCAGGTGGTAAGGGATTCCTCAGGTGGTCACCTCCACGTGGTAACACGCGGGCAACAGCTCTCTACTGGGAGACTGGCTAATGACCAAATAACTGTCGTACCTCCGCAGGTCTGAATTCGGTGGATGGTGCAGCGGCTGGCCGTTTGCATATTTGCAATACTGCAACTTCTGTGACTCATATACCCCTCGTGGAGGGTTTAGGAACAGTCATTTAATAAAGAAACAGACCTGATTCATCTGGCGGACTGATGATCCAGTGGAGATGGGAAACGAGCCTCATCTGGCAGTGGCTTATGCTACTGTTCCCTGTACTCTCTCGTTCTCTCTCCCTCCCAACCTCTGGAGGGTGGAACGGATAAATAAGGCAAAGCACCCCAGAAAATGAGATTTTGAGTTTGTTTTTATAATTCAACATCTCTAATGATTTACATTAAATTTATCGGGTGCTTTCTGCTCAGTAGTAACTATATTTGTTTCCCATAAGCGTTTCTGTGAAATGCCTTGAGCGAAGATACGTAGCGTACTGTCGAAGTTAGGGCGAGCTTAGGAAAGTGTGATGCGTCGCATCATATAATTGCATGAGCTGTCTTCACTGTTTCGCCAAACGGAGCGAACTTGGGCAACAGCTTCTCACTTTTCGTCGACTGACATTGACAGCTACATACCCAAGATCCTCCAGAGCCAATGTAGATAGCCCCCTCCCCACTCATAACTAATTGACATGGCGGGGGACAACCGAACTCCAAGTGCTTGCCTTCTATTCGCAAGAGTTCATATTATCGAACATTTCTCACCCAATGCGTAAAATGCTTTCGATTCGTTAGGCCACCAGCGCGGCTTCCTTACTTACTAAAAGAGGGTTTTCTTTCGGATGCACTCGCTTCTCGCAATTGGCAGTGGTGTTTAGTCGGTGAAGAAGAGCTTCGAGAGAAAATGATGCTGAAACGGAGCGACAGGCGAAGGAAGGATGTTTTGTCTGGTGGTGGGGGGAAGAGTGGGAGGGGGAGAGAGAGAGAGAGAGTGAGAGAGAGAGAGAGAGAGAGAGAGAGAGAGAGAGAGACGAAAGATGCGACGAAAAGACCGTTGGCGAATTACACTAAAATACAAAATGGCGGGCCCCCAAAGGGAACATTCGTGAGGTCGGACGTAAGAAGCCTGAAGAAGGGAAGATAATTGAAAGATAATTGAATAACATTAAAACATTGCCAAGTGGAAACGAGAAGGAAAGAAACTGAAACCATCCGCTTAAAAAAAGACGAACAAAAAAAAAAAAATAAATAAACGCGTAACTACAAGCTGATGGAGAAGGCCCCTCCACTACCTCTCTCCTTGTTACCCTCACTCTCTTTACTTCCCCCTATCTCTTTATTTCTCTCCCTCCAAGAAAATGAGAAAGCAATTCTCATAGCCGCAGGAGCGAAGAGAAGTTAGTAAAAAATACATAACCGCGCGCGTGAACTACTAGCAGATTGAGGAAGTTCCCGGATATTAAAAAAAAAGAAAGAAATCTTCATTCCCCGATTTCATCAGGTTCTCGCCAGATAGTGCATCCTGTTTACGACTGCCGCAAACATTTCCCAGACAGCTTAACAACTTTCATCGACCTTTCGGGTTTTTAATCCCAACTGTCCAACGAAATATTAAGCCGCCCGGAAATCGACTGCGCAATTTGCTCATCGCTATAGTTCACAACGGCTGAAACGCCATTTCGATTCTCTTTGGACGATAGGCAACCCATAAGGAAAGTACTGTAGGCCGTGCTAGTCATTGCAACACCCAACTATCCGTCAATATCTCATAACTCGCGTGTTTTAACTTTCCTCAACCTCAAGCTCGCTCAGCGGTTTTTGTGTCTCGACGAACTAATTCAATTTCTTTTTCAGTCGGTATATATGAACTAAGTAGAATCCAACGTAATGTATCGGGTGTATCTGACGCGACTGTATAAACTGAAGGAGTCGGTTCCTCGATTGATTCCCAACAAACAGCTTTAAGCAATTTTTGTAACCCTTCAGCATCTGAGTTATGCAACTACCAACTTTTCTACTTTCCTTAGCCCTATGCAGCAGGAATCAACGTAAGATAAATATGTAAGTTATTGTTATAATATTGTTTGTAATCTAATTTTCTGTTATAATACTGTACTGTACCATACTTCTGTTACATCCGTCTAACTTGCTATGAACAATCGATTAGATAAGTCTTATGTTCAATCGAGTAGTGGGATATCGATCGTGAGCAATAGCTAAGATGATGAACGGTGATATGATACGATAAGAACGTAGCAAATGTAAAAGATCACGCGGTCTCCCGAGCTCGTGTTTTGATTTTTCGTTAATTAATCGATACATCGTCCGAGTTCGTGATTATTTATTTCCCAGATCCTATAATAACCTTGTTGGGTGCAAGAATGTGGGAGCTGAAGATCGCAATGAAACTGAAACTCAGTGAGCGTGAGGAGGACTGTATTATACGTGCGTACGGAATTGAGTAGAATTGAAATTCAGGTGAGATGGAGTACAAATGGGCGACACAAGGGCAGTACTCGGAACGCGTGAACTGGCGCGGGCAACCGTGTGAGAGAGTGAGAAGTTACTGGGGTGGTAGTTGGAAGCAGAATGATTTTGGAAGAGCTGTGTCGTCGATAGGAAAATGAAATTGGGAGAAAGAAATAAAGAAAGGGGAAAACCTAGGAAACGGGGCTGGGGGACTCGCAGCTGAGGGATTCCCGCAGGCGAGGGGCAGGTATTGAAATAGTTGGAGACAATTAGGCGGTTGGAGATAATGACGCGGGGAAGTCCGAGGTCTCGAGCGTTCCGCTTCAGACCCTAAGAAGTCGTCGTATGTAGTGTCCTCGATCCGAATAAACGATGAAGTATACCTATTTGCGTCGGTAAGCTCACCACTCGCGTTACATAAACTGCTGAGTGAGCAACCTGCAGTAAATAAAGCAGTGAAAAGCATCCAAGGACGAGGTCAATTCCGACGTGTGAATGTTACGTTGAGCGACAGTCTTCGAAACACCTACCTCGATGAGGAGGATAACGTCACCTTTGGAGATGAATTTCTAGAGCAAGAAAGTACAACGATTAACAACGAACAACTCGGTGAAAACCCACAAACTGCAACCACTACGAAAAAATCGATGCAGTCACTTACCAAGGATATGATTTGCCGGCAATTTACTGGCAAGGACCAGGACGCAACTGTATGGCTCGGATTTTTCAACTAGGAATGTGAAAGACTCAACATTCCAGATAACCAAAGCGTAGAAGCACTACGCCTATTCCTGGATGGACCACCAGCAACTTGGTTTGAGTCAAATTGGTTGATCATCGGAATCAGCACCTGGGAAGAGTGGACAGAAGCGTTTCTCGAATCATTTGCAGGAAAAAGCTGGGCGGACATCTCGTTTGCGGTACATTACAGATGGATGAAAACTGGTAGCTATTCTGATTTTGTTATAAAAATATATAATTTGTTGGTAAGTGCGTTTCCAGATATGTCTGAAAAATATCGCACAGCATTAGTGACAATCAGTCTGCCATCCTTTGTTAATGAGAGGCTTGATAGAAATTGTGGCTCAGGGGAAACTACTAGCTAAATTAAATCTTTTGACCATAAGCGGGAAAGGAAATAAATTCAAACCCCATACTCAGCAACAAATACCGACAGACCATACTAGTAAATATAGTAGCTTCAAGACACGCTACACACCTTGCATGATCTGTGAAAAATTGGGGTATAAAAATAGATTTCATCCAACGGAAAATTGCCGGAATAAACCAAGACATTCAGATAACTTCAAAGAAAAGAATGTAAAAATTTCTTAAATGCTAAATGATAAAAATCGACCTGAAACTAACGATAGTTATCATAGTGATATAGACAGTTTCAACTAACACAACGAGAGTACCATGTAATTGGAAAGCCGAGGAGGATATGGGAAATTGACGAGGAACACTATAAATTATCAACGATTTCGGTTTTAGCACAGTTTTTCTCTTATAAACCGTTACCGTTTTAAAAATTAAGGTAGTAGGTCAATAAACTATCTATACGATAAGAGTTTATAAATGTTCATAAAATATTCAAGGGCAGCCTCAGAAATTCAAACCGCCGCCGTTTCACTTAACACTTTTTCTCACAGTTTTTGCCCGATAATTTCAAAACCGTAAACCGCGATCGTACTTGTGCATTATTATGAATTTATGTTCGTAATCTTCAAGGATTTCCAAGGTGAATCTAGTATTACCTTATTTTTGAAGAGGTTTTTGGTTTAGAATGTGGAGGCTACCTTTTCGTCGACACATATCTGACGAATTTATCTGAAGGGGAAGGAACTTTTCGTCGAGACGAATCTGACGTACTTGTTCCGGATATGGGAGTAGGGGCCGCGTTCACCAAAACGCCGCTGATCGTGATCCAACTGATCAGGGCTAGATAAGTAAATCAAGGCTAGCCATTTTCGCGCCCACCACGCTAGCCGAGAGCACTGTGGTATGCGGTTAGCATAGACGTGATTACGCTGAGATTAAGCCATATCGAGAAGGCAGTGGACTAATGAGGTTACAGTAAAGTAAGGAAATTGGGCATCTGTTTGACATCCCCTCCCGTAAACAAGTGCCATGTATACGTAAACGGCCGCGAAACCGTGTATCCCATAGACGCCCAATGCTCAATAATCCGGATTTGACCAAATTATTGTTTCGAATTATTGTCATACACCAAAGTGGGCGCATTAAGCTCTGCCAAAGCTGAAACTGGTGAGGAGCTTAAAGTGAAAATACGCGTACTACAAACTGCAAGAGCTGCAGGAAAAAGCCAAATTAGTCCAGGAAAGTGCTTTGTGCGTGTAGGAAAAATTGGAAGCGGTACAAGAAAATGAGAACTAGGCAAGAAATAATAAAAACCCAAATTATGAGGTTACAACTTTTGCAAGCAAGGAACTTTAACAAGGAAGGGAGAATTGACGTGTTTGATATACAAATGTTTGTGTAAAAGCGTGGTATTATTCAATATTTCCTACTTATCTGCTACTAAATCCACCCAGGTAAGCCGTTTGGGTTTTCTAACACGGCAATATGACGACTGGTTTTTTTCAGAAACTGCTCAGCACACATTTTACGCAAACAACAACTTGTTTGCGACGATCGTAATACTTTTGTTCGCAACAGAATTTAAATTCATACTTCTAGAAGTCGTCGGACCCTGCTCATAGCCATCTGAGGCGCCGGGAGAGATGACGATAACCCAACATATTAGATTATCATCGTAGTGGAATGGTAACTGAAATAAGTGCGCACTAGTAAACATTATCTTTGTTTATTATCATTATTCCAAAATATACGTAAATTATTCACAATTATAGAAGCGAATACTCGGCAGTGGAAGGTAATGGCGGACAAATATCGGAACATGATAAAGAAAGATGCTAACCGTGCCAAACCGCCCAATTTTTTGGGGTTAAGGTTTGATCAGGGCTAGAGCTTAACCCAGTCTGGTGGAGACCGTTTTTGTGGCGGGAGCGGGTTAGGTGCTGTTAATCGACTCTAAACGAAATCAACGCAGTTGGTGAACGCGGCCCTAGGTCTTTCGTCGAGTCGGGTCTGACGTACCAACCGGGGAAGTCTTAGCAACGGTAAAAGCACTTCAACAACGCTATCACTTTTTGTTTAAATGGTTTCGCTCAGATGGACTAAATGGGCTTGTTTGCGCATAGGTGGGGTGCTATACTTCCCCACCTTGGTTTGGGAGTAATTCATGGCGAACAAGGTAAAAAAAAATTTTAAAATTCAACTTCAATTGTCAGTCGTAAAAACCAAATGCATGCACATGAAAAGCAACTGAACAAAATAAATAGGCTCTTTCCGAAATATAAATGAAGAAATAAAAGATGATTCAAAGTTCGCAAATAATTGCTGCAAGATGATTCGGCGTCTGATAGATAAAGATGAGTGACAAATTCAGAAATAAAAACGATTGTGTTTAGGGCAAAGGAGGCGAGAGAAGTGGCGAGAAAACATGGTAGATAGGCGAGGTAACATCAGACGAGAAAAACTGGAACTATGTTTAGATGTTTGGGAGCGTGCATCTGTTGATCGAAAGATCCATGGGTAGCTCAAGTCTGTCTTAGGTGTTTGGGGACGTTGCAAAACACCTTCTCTGTTGGTACACGGAAAAACCGAAGGACGAATACGTCTTAGGCGCGCGAACAGGAATGCATAAGATGCATCGCAGCAGATATTTTTCTCAATATTTCCCCTAAAGGTTTCAAAATGACCCGCCGCCAGCTCCTATTAATCCGAGAAAAAAGTTAATTGGTGTAAAAAAAAGCTGAGGAAATTTACTGTGAAGTTGATGTATTCGAATGAGGCAATTTATGACATTTGTTCGTGGGTTTTGAGCAGTTGGCTCTTTCTGCCGTGGTTAAACTCTTGTCTTAGAACCAAGTCAGTGGTGGTAACTCACAAAAACTTGTCATTACGTCTGCTCCTTCATGGGGAATTCGTAATTGTCCGCAGCAATTAAGAGGAGGAAATATCGAGCAAGTTCCGATACCCGCGTTTGTTTTTGTAAACAAGGTTCCCTTTGGCGTGGTTTTTAATTTTTTGCAATTTTCACGTTTTGTGGCCGACTAAATCCAAAAACCTAACATGGAGCGAGGTGGTGTGTGACATAGTTCAATTTGCAGGAGAACGGCTTGACCGATTAAACTGGTCCTTTTTCATGTTTTGTTGGTGATTTTTGAGAGTGTGAAAATAAGGTTATGGAAGATTTCCATCGAAGGGGAAGGGCGGAGGGGGGGGGGAATGTCCCAAAAACTAGGGCTTTGGGTTCTAATGATTTGAACTTTCAAATTATCTCTTACCTAACTTTTTGGTTCCATAAATATCTCGGTGAAAATTTACTTTTTAATTTTTTATAAATATTTTGACCAAATGGTTTCAACGATTTTCACCGAACCTACAGGATGTTTTAAACTAGTTAACACCTGTATAATGTTCTCCATAAATGTTCCTCTGACAGTCCATTGAGCAAAGATAACCGTAATTCATAAAAAATTGTTTGTTTTTAATGTTTTCGAAATTTCCAGAGCTATCGTATAACTGACTTTGATCAACCTGACCGAGTGTCTTCCGGCAACCTATGCCCACATGTTTTGCACAATTATTTCTGTATCTATCCGTTGAACAGAGTAATAAACGAAATTCGTCGAACATTAATTTACCGTTTTTCTTATTTTCCCAAAAATTGCTCCAACGGTTTCGATCAAACTTACTCCCTTCTTACTAGTTCTTAACTTTTTTTTCTTTACACATGGTCCGTTGAAATGAGGTGAACGAAGTTACAGCGCCCGGATATTTAGTAGATCGTAGAATTTTGTGTTGCTACGCTCTGGTGCGCTATTTAACGCACGTAATTCAAAAGCAGTATTTCATGCAGTTGAGCAGTCAACGTAGTAGAGTAACTGAAGTTGGACTCGATTTTTATTTGTCAAATAAATGAACGCGTTGGGCAGCCAGGTTTCTATACGCGGCGCCGCAAGATTTCAACTGCTACATCGGTTTTTGTCGTATTTTTCAGAAAATGACCTTGGGATTTACCCGTTCTTTGAAAACTGCGTCGGAAACGTGCAGTAATAACCATCTACAAAACTATCGTTACCTTTAAAAGCAAGCAGTTAAACGCTGAATGAGAATAAGCCCGGGGGGGGGGGGGGTATTGTCGGTCCTTGGAGTGAATTTGCACGGAGTAGCCAAGTTAGAGAGCCACTTTACGGTGGTTATACGGGAACTGAATTGCAGTAGAGCCTGAATTGCTGACAACGGCAACAATTACTGTAGCCCGAATTATTTTACGAGGTTGGTCTCCCACACGACAGTCTCTTGTAGCACTACAGCGCAGATGTATTTAACCTACTCTCTAGTTATCATTAACCAATGAGTTATATCTTTGTATATTTTGCCTGTTAATTAACGTAGACCTGCTCTATGATTTACTGTCACTACTTGAATAGTATTTAAAAAAAAAATGACGTTTCAATTGAAAAAAAATCGACACAAACAAGTCTTTGCTACTACAGTTCCCTTGTGCCTATGAAACAGACTACTGCCAGGCAAATAGAGGCAACCCAGTCGAAACACTCTTCCCTCTGCGACAAACGGTTATCGAGTTGCGTTTAATTGTGGCAATGTAATTCAGTAAATACCGTGTGAACGGGAATCATTTGCTCGATCAGCCTGGTGTAAGTCCTGCAAAGAATACAGCCAGCGCTGATGGCTGTTGGAATTTCCAATATGTCACAATCTGCTAGAAGGCAGTTTGCTGGTTCGGTTGGCAAAAATCGAGCTTGTTGTGAAATAAGGGGACCCGGTACCTGGTTAACTGCGTGACTGCGTCTTGTTTAGCAATCCTCTTGAGATTCAGCTGCCATCATATAAAAAACAATTGTCCAGGTTTACGTAGTGTACCATCAGTAATAATGAGATTGTTGTGAAATACAGGGGCCAGGTATCTATGTGCTTGATGTTTGATTGGGTTTCGGAACCCACACGAAATTAAGCTGCCACCAGATAACAGCCACTCTCCTGGCTCAGGCGGTCTCCACTCGGCTAAAATTAGTGCTTCTAACAAACTACCAATCACCACCAGATGAAGCTGTCATTAACAAATGGCAATAATTACTCTGGTCAGTCTGGTGTATGTTCTACGAACATCAGGCTAGTTGGAAAATTCATGTGATACACCTGGGACCATTTAAAAGAAGCCACTATGACCCGGTTCATTTTGCCTCCCCAAGAAAAATTTGAAGTTCACCGCTAGAAAATTAGGACCTATCTGCTTGATGATTGGTTGAGTTTAAGAATCCCCATGTGATTCGTCAGAGACAAGAGACCAGGATAAACCTGCTGTGACAAGGAGAACTGGATACCAGCAGAAGTGAATCCCCAAATGTTTCAGCCGTATTCCGTTTGTTTCTAACGAAAAATCCACTGTGTATAACGTTGTACGTTGGCAACTCGGAACAATTGGGCTTCAAGGTCTGAACATATAAATGTAACCTGCAACATGTGTTGCCAGTAACGCAGGATTTTTCCTTCCATCCAGATCTTATTGAAACCGTTGAAAGGTTCTTCTGAATTTGCATCATACTTTCTTTCTATTTCAGGAGGATCAACTAGCCCGAGTTTTAGAAAAAAATACTGAGTTGACAATAAAAAACACAAATCTTCAAAAACAAGTGCAGCAACTTCAAAATGTAAGTGAAGTTCATTATCCTGAAAACCTCCCCTTCGTCCTGCACGAAATGCTGTTCTCAGTTAACGACGGTGGCTATTGTCTCTAGAACCCGCTGTTATTCCTCTAGCATTTCATGCACTGGCACACTTAATCTCTCACCTCTATCACAGCTTATGATGATTGTCGATCGTATTCCATCACCCAACATGTACATGTCTTCATTTTCGAAATGGTTTCTTCTTCCACTTTGTAATTTTCTCCTGCTTATAGTTGAGAATCGCTTTCAAATCTTCTCACCTTCCACTAAATTTTCTTAATACATTGATGTTACCGTCCAAATGTCATAGTTGGAATGCTCAATCACTGTGAAAAAGAATTAAATGTTGCAATTTTATTCGAAAGCACCGAGTTTACTCGACATTTGATTTCATTTACCTGTTGTCTTTGTTAAATGATCACCGAATTTCTACATTATTAGCTACCTGGTTCTTTAGTGAAATGCGACAATATTTTTCTTAGTCGACATCTTCGCTTGAAAATGAAATTCGAGTGTTAGCCTTGTGGCTCCTCTGGCCTTGTGGCAAGGGCTCCAGACCTTTCTCCAAGCCTTGCTTACTTGGTATCTGGCAAATCTGTGAGAGCGTTCAATTCGCGACAAACGCCGCCATCAAAGGCGGCTGGGGGATAAAGGGATGAGACAGGGGGATATAGGGAGTTTTCTTCAGTCGCGTCGTTCCTACAAAGAAGCGTCTAAAACTAACGGGAATATGGGCTTTTTTTGGACGAAGGCCCTTCGATTATACGCTGACATCAAAATATATGAATGCCGTGAAGTGAGAGCCGAGAAATTCGAGGATTCATAAAATGTAGAGCAGCTCTAAATTTGAGCTGAAAGAACCACGATTTCTTGCATTGAGGGGGGAAAGAGAAAGGATGGGGGTTTCATGTGTTCCACCAGCGCTACACCTTCTCGAATCTGGTCTTTTCCAGTTACGAGTGGCTCTTCCATTGCCGGCCGTTTAGCCCCTTTAAATGGCCAATTTTTCGACAATCTAGACTTCTTCATCTACGAGAGCCTACAATCGTCAATTTGTCAAATAATGCGCGCTTCAGGGGTAAGCGCCTTTAGGTGTGGTCAAGATAGAATAACCTAGGCCAGCCGGGCAGACTGTATTTACACCCAGCTCCTTGTTGAGTTTTGTAGTGACGAGATTCGTTGAGTGAGAGTAGTCTTCTCATCTTCTTATTAACCAAAAATTAGTGGCAGTCACGGGAATGATAAGAGAGGAGGATTGACGAGAAACGTCAATAATAATGCAAAAAAGAGGATATATTTCAAACTTATTGGGACTGGTCGGAAAGGGTTCGGGAGAAAACTCACACGCCTGGACGTCACGACTCACTGTTCCCCTCTATAGGTCATCAGCTCTATGATAGAAGCACTTAGGTGAACGAGTCAAAACAGCTCTCTCGTTATATAGATGATAATCTATTTAGTTTCGTAGAAATTATTTTTGTGTGGCGATTGTCATCAAGGTGTCACGATTTGAGTTCAACCTCGGGACTGTACAATTTATTATCACAATGAGTAGATAAAATACGGTGTCTCTAGGATGGAGGCTCCAGGGCACACTACTCCAAACCCCCCACCCACGCCATCACACCCTCACACCACTTGCGATCCCCCCCAATTCTTATCAAGATCCTCGATATTGTTTCCTTCTTACTCCCCCAATTGGGCTTTCTTATCGTCACGCTCGCCGTTCTTTTTGAAAGAGTGAACATCACTCTTCCAATTATGTAGAGGCACGTAGAGCATCCAGGAGCACCAACTCATTATGATGCAAGATGTAACGTGTGTATGATCTGGTGTCAGGCATAGTCGTTTGGAGAAGAAACCAATAGACTTGTGACCGCCATCTTAGTTCCTTGTTACTCTCCACTTCAACTCAAAATTGATCATAAATCGACCTACATTGAAATATCGGATCTCCCAAACAGAACTCCTAGTAACAAACAAGATAATGTGGAAATCTTAACAGCTGTTGTTACTATTGCTACCAAGAAATCCACCTCAAAATCGCTTTCTCGATCAGAAAATCAACTTCAGTTTCGTTCTATCGTACTTGATATCTGGATAACGAACAATCAAGCGAGGCGCAGATGGTGTCGACAGGATACGATAGAAAACAGACGGCTAAGTAATAAATTGGGCAACACTCTGAAGGTTGAGATTGGCAATCATCCTAACAAACAGCTTACGGATGAGGTAGCAGACCTCAACGCTCATGACGGTTCGCTACGTCGAAAACCTAAACTGCTGACAAGTCGGGGTAAGATTATTCCGGGTTATCTTCACCGGGTGAAAAGGCTTATGCTTTTACTGAAATGCTTGTGTCTCGATACTCCCAATCCTTCCTTCCAACCCGTGTTGTTTTCCAACGCAACCGAATTTATCACTTCCCGGTTCAGGTGTTTGAAACGATCAAGAGAATTGCCGTAACTCCCACGAAATCTGATTGCGTTTCTAACCCTCATTTTATACAGCATCAACTCTCTTGGGATACTTTCCGAGGAGTTGAAAATGGAGGGAATCACCATAAAACGTAAACACACAACAAAAATTAACTGAAAACGTGGTAGAATCTTACAGGCCTATCTGCAGGTTTGCTATCTGCTCTTGCGAAACTTTTCGAGAGTTTACTCGTTTTCTTCCTTGTCATGTCTCTTGCAACTTCAGAGCTTACAAATTTTATTAATCAATCGTTTCGCGATAAGAAAATCTGCAGAGTAGCTTACATTACACCCGATTAGGCATTTGATAGCATGTGTCATCCAAAAACTCACTTGCCAAACAAGCAGTATGAGCTTTGCTCTCCAGCTACCTCAAAGATAGAGAAGTTCCGAAGAGAATGCTGGGCATTCGATTTCCACCAGTCACGCGACCTGTGGGAAGAAAGTATATTATTTTGCGGGAAGAAAAATATTATTTTGTTTAAATGCGCAATTTCTATCCAGAGAAACTACTTGTTCTTGGCTTTGCACTGACGGTTGTGTCATTCTGTTACTATTCATGAATTGAAGCAATGATGGAGGCTTCAAGCAGCAAGTTATTTGGCTAGTAAGTTTATTCTTTACAAGTATCAGTACGTCACTGCTCTCAAACGGAACTTCGTGTTCAGAGTTAGCCGGAGCAAAGTAGTGGCACACTCCTAAATTTTCCACTCTCATTCGCCCTCAACTCCACTAAACCTTTAGTGCGTTTGTCATTGCCACATTCTTACTCTTAATTCGAAGGTAGTTGGAACGTAGCAAATTCAAAATCCCGTAACACACTGCTCCACTAGAAGAAGAAGAAGAAGAAGAAGAAGAAGAAGAAGAAGAAGAAGAAGAAGAAGATAGCAGGGAGGCAGCTGCGGGCCATAGGACGCCGCCAGAGCTGCAGGACCAGTGGCATTTCGCCGTCGCCTCGTTGTGCCCATGTCCCAACTCCCCACCGAGCTCGTTGGGGGACCCGCTCAGTGTCCCAGTCGCTGCCGGTACCCATTGCCTCACCCCCCTGGGTTTGGACACTGCTCCACTATCTCGTGGATACCTTTATTACAGTTTCTGGATGGGGCTAGCCAGAACCTTGCTCTGGGTTGCCAGAAAAGAAAATAGTAGTAGTTCCTAAAATCTGGCACTACCTCTCTTCTATCATTTGCTGTTTTCAGGCGGGTTCCTCGTTTCGACTTAGCACGAAAGACCGCCAATCAGTCTGCTCAAACCTATTTCTCATGGAGTCAGCTTAGCTAATTGCTTATACCTCCGACACGACAAATAAGCACAAAGGACGACGTTGTCCGTAAAATAATGCAGCGCCCATCAACTAAAGAAGATCAGTAATGGATCGTTTTTACATGATTCGTGCTCTTCCATTAGCTAGTTTGTTTTTGGAAGCATTTCCTTTTCCATCCTGTGTAAGTTCTTGATAACTCGAAAAACTCCCCTTAATTAGCTCTCTCTGTGACCCCTTTCTAGCTGTTTTCTTCGCCACCTTGAAACAGTTACTAAGTCGGTGATTTCACGCATCATACTCATCATGAGAAGCCCTAGTGCTGCTTGCCACTCCGTTTTCTGATGACTTTCGCATTGTTATCATGGTTCTGTGATCCTGTCCATTTAATTAGCCTTAGGTGAAAAACGTACTGGCCCCTGCTCGACTTCGTTCAACATAGGATGCAAAGCTGAGAGTTTGAGTGGGGTATACACTGCCAGGCTCAACGACGTTTCTTGTTGTGGATAGGGGAGGAGGAAAAAACTCAGATCTTGGGGTTACGCGAAGACAATTATCTGACAGGCACTAAAAGTGAGAAGGTGTGGATTAGTTGCTGTCTGCTACCATGGTTAAACAGAAACGAAGAAGTGGCCCAGGTGTTCCCCACATACCGAGGAAGCCGAGCTTTGTGTGACAGGGAAATGAATGCCTCCGGACGGAGGTGCACGTGTTGCACTTTTCCGCGTTCTTGCCTGATTATATTCACCAGCCGAAAATTGAAATTCAGGATGAAATTGAACCAAAGGAGACCCTGCCGACTCTGCAACATATAACTGAATTGAGAATTTGTGCAAATTACATCATGATATGAGAATATGAAACTGTGAGCCAACCAGGTTTTAAGAATCCGGATGTATTTAAATAATGTGCATGAAAATCCAGTTCGATACCTCCTTTCTGCCAGACGAAAACGTTGTGTTTGTTTGTTCTTGATGGAAGCGGCAACGTGAATTCTGATATACCAAGTTAGGGTTGTTATTACTAGGTGTACGAGCAAGTACAAGTCATAAAAACTGAGGAAATCCACGTCAAAATATCGTCGTTAATTCACTAAATCGTTCGCTTTTCCTCTCGACTTTCGCAGCAGGCGACACTTCAACTTTCCCGCTCTCGCTTTTCCACTAAAACGGAAAAGTTCGGCGTTTGCTCGCCTTCTTGCTCCAATTACGATAAATGCGAATTGTTTTCCAACTTGGGCTTCTTTCCGCAGCGCCTCAATACGTGTATGGAATTTCTTGCCGCACTCCTCGTTTTCTATATCCGCGACAAGGCTGAGCCACCGAGCTAAATTAAATTCATAAGCGGCCTTTCCCCGCTCCGACACCACTTGTTTTTCTGCAAATACCAACTTCTCCCTCGTGTTTCTATTCACCGTTCCAAATAACAAAAACTTATCAACTAAGCGGTCGAAATTCCCTAGCCACGTCAAACTCTGACCACTTGCAAATCCAAGAACAAGCAGCTACATGACTAAACATCAAGTGCGACTCCTTTTCCAACTTTCGCTGGTCCCCGTGTTACGCTCCGCTGAATAGTCCGCTTCGTTCTGTTATTTATTTCTACTTTGTAACAAACAGATCAACAATTGTGTGCAATAAAGTAGCTGATCATTTTTTACTGAAAAAGGATGTTACTTGAAATGAATGAATTGAAATCTGACTGAGTTTCTTCTAGTAATTTATTGTAGTTCTACATATAACTACATCTAGGAATATAAAGACTTAACTGCACGGCTCCAATTCTTTTGTTTCAAAGACTCTCCATTCTGCACACCTTGCACCTCCAGTGTGGAGCACCCACGAAAACACGAGCTACAGCACTGTAGTTTCTAGAACAGTGAGCGGCGGTTGTTGGAAGGCCAGTCAAAGCTGAAATATCCTTTCAGCTTTAACTACTGATGCTCGAGTTATACCTTCGAGTGGTAAAACATGGGCAACAGCTTTCCAGAAGAAGACTTTATTATATACTGTTATTCATTTACGTGAACAATGACATTAGTTGAAAACCAACTAAACCAATATTTATTTATCGTATGAGTATGAAATATTCCTAATGAAACTTTAAGAGGACCGAATTTTCACTGAGATCTTTATTGAAAAGAATGGTTGGGTACCGATTAATAGAAGATCATTTTAAAGTTCAATTAAGATCGTTGAACGCCGTTCTTGGGGAAATTATAAAAACAGTGACGCTATGTTCTGCAAATCTCCGAGCTGTTAGAATTACGAACAAAACGCATTATGGAACCAGCTCAATCGGTTCATCCGTTCTCGCGCAAATTGAACTACAGACCATGCGCTTACATTGGGTTAAGTGCTTTTTTCGGGGAATTACCATACACTTCGCTCTGTCACGTAGGGCTAATAATCCGGTGAACATCCCATTGAAACGATTGGCATTCGTGAAAAAGGTCACATAAACCAGCTCAATAGTTCTTGTTCCACCTACCTTCTAGTTTTTGCATGATGCACGAATTTGATGTAGAACGATCTCTCGTATTTTTGTCAATTCCGATCAGTTAATATATCAGGGTATTATTGTGACAGTATATCACCGCGCTGTTAGTAATATATGTCAGAATATATGTCACGCACAATATATGTCAGAATTGCGTAGAATGGCAGCTCACTGCAAGTACAATTTCCTAAATACGTAATAAATTGGCGCAGTCAGTTCTAAGTTGGATTTGGTGTACGTAAAATATCCGGTTGAGTTCGGGAACGTCGCGTGATTCTTCCGTCGCCTTGTCAACGTACACTTGCGCCGTTTCGTCTTGGATTTCGCAAGTATAAAATAGCATTATTCGTGAATCATGGATGAAAAGCTGTTGGCCGCGTTGAATAAACAGGAGGAATCCCTGTTGAAGTTAGTAGAAGGGATCACAAAATTGGCGGAAAAGAAGGTTGTTGTTGTCACTGAAGCGGGCCAAGTTGTTCCTCAACAAATTGATATCAACGCGCACTTTGAAAAATTCGATGAAACAGTCGAAACGTTCCAAAATTACTTGGATCGCTTGGAAGCTTACTTTCTAGTTCGGAATGTACCCGAACTAAAAAAAGTCCACATTTTTGTGTCTTTGCTGAGCCCGAAAAATTTCTCGTTGTTGAAAACTCTCCTTCACCCTCAGACGTACGAACAAAAATCGTACAAAGATTTAACGGAGGTTTTACGAAGGCACCTTAATTCCACACCTCTCGTTATACCGAGTCGGCATGCTTTTATTAACCGTAAGCAACATGAAGGGGAAGGAATCGCACAATATATGTCAGAATTGCGTAGATTGGCAGCTCACTGCAAGTACAATTTCCTAAATACATAATAATGTTGACAAGACCTTTTACGTGCGATTACTTCGAAATCCGATCGGCCACTGAATTTCACAGTTCTCTTCGATTTGCTACTTAATTGCTCTTTGATTATACGTCGTGAGGAAAATCAGCTTGGGGGCTTCACAAAATATATATCTGTTTCGGAACCGCCTGAACTTCCCTAATTAGATTACGGCGCGTGATGCCTCCAAACTGTTTAATTAATTTTGAAATTAATTATATAGCGATGTCTGCAGATGATTTACCGGTGCTTTACGACCAAACCTTTGCGAATGGCCTTCTGACTGTTTATGTGAAGAAGTGAGGCTCCTGAAAAAACTTGACAATCATTTTAATTTCTTGTTCATTAGTCAACTAAATTGTAACGAAAAACTTATGGAACACAAAACCGCCTTCCTCCGTATTGTGCATATTCGCTCGGCCAAAACACCATCTGTGCTAGAAGTCCTCGTTAACAACCAGTAGAAAATGTATGTGTTCGGGACAGGAGAAAAAACGAAAGGGAAGAGAAATACAATTGGAGTTGAGCAAACATACTTGATACTATTAAATATACTCGTAGTATTAGTATCCGATCGAAATGATCATCACACAAACACGAGAAGAGACTGAAATCGAGGATAAACTTTCGTTTTCGCATGCGACACATTAAAATCAGAGCGCTAATTGATTAGGGAGGCGTCAGAGTTGCCAGCTTAGTGGTAGGATGATCGAAAGAGAATTTGACAAAAATCAAGTACGAGGGTTGTGTCAAGGTGGTGAAGTAAGGTTGGGTTGGTGGGCTTTTTCAGAAACTAAACCCGCTCCGGGCCACAGGGTTTTCTGGCGATGATGGTGCCATTCCAAGGTTAAACAGGATATGGCATGCTAATCTTCATTTTTGTTTGTTAGTCGAAGCTGTACATCTATATTTGCGCACAGTACATCAACACACGTGTCCATATCACAACAATTGAGTGCTTATCTTATAGCTCCTCACGTTTCAATATGGCGTTAGCTCTTAAGAACTTGGCTTCATCAGTAGTGTAGATTTATATTAGGTATAACAAGTATTAGCTTTAGTATTAGCTTAGTTGTTGTGTTGTGGAACTTTTTCGGTTAGTTTAGGGTCTTTCTGTATTTCAAGGTCTCGGAAAATAATCTCCTTGCCAGTCTACCAAGGAACAAGAGAGTGTTCAGCACAGTGTTTTGAAACGTTGAAATGCTATTCCCGTTAGTTGTTCCCTACAGACGTGCATTGCAGTTTATTGTTATGGCGGAAGGGTAACTGGGTTTATCAAATGTTGAAGGCTCGTAGCTAACGAAGAAGAGCTACCTCCAACTAAACTGTTCAGAGCGGTAATAATCCTCGAAACAACCTGATGTGGTTGTCGTGTTATATCCTCTCAGCTGTTTCACATTAAAGACAAGACCAGCCTGGCAGTCTAGCCCAGGGAGTCGCCAATACGCACAGGGCACAGGGTTATTGGAATGGGTAGTGGATAACAAGGCTTGTGTCCAGTTGGTACATTCAGCTAGTACATACCAACTTGCAGATAATCCACTTTACAAAATATCATTTTACAATCCTGGAGAAGTCTGAATTGTTGGGATTACCTGTTTTGGAATCAGGGATAAGTGAGAAACACTGCCATCAAGAAAATCTCATTATTTTAATCTTCATTATTATCTTATTTTCAATTGACCGGTGAATAGGACATCGTGAATTCTCAACGTAATTTAACAATTTGTTTCTTCGTTTTTTTCTTCAGGTGAGGAGCGCTGACCAACCTGGCGCTTCAGAAAAACTGGAGGCTATTTTAAAGGTGAGTTTATCCCATTTCTCTGCTCCTATTGATAATGATATTGACATCAGCAGAGCAAAAATCTCTGTAAGGGTTTTAAGAAGTATTACCTAGTCAATAAGAGGTGTGTGCAAAGAAACCACTTTGCAACAGAAAGGACATGCAGCCAGGAGTATCTGTGCACCATAGGATGTTTCTAAAAGCTATAGAACCCACAACCATATTGACTGGAAGTTGAAAAAGTCGTCATGCTGTGATGAGTGGAGTGGACGATCTGAATTCCTTGGAGGGTTTTTATAGAGTTTGCACCACAGCACACTCCTTCAGTACAACAGGAGGTAGCCTTCGCATGGGTGATTGAAGCGGGTTGACCACTAATAATTGCATGGATTTATGAGCAGAGTGGCCACTGGGCTAGAATCAGCTTATCATGGATGACACATGCTGGATTGACTTCGACAATATTGGCAAATCTCACAGTATTGTTTGCCAAGACGGTGGTAGTCTTGTATTACGATATTGAAGTAATCAGATTAAGTTCCCCTATAGGACTGTGGCCAAACTCATTGTAATTGTTGGGTAAGTGCATTTTCTCTGGCTTGTAGTATAATGCAAGGAAGTGCTTTTTGTCCAGACACAATAAAAGCAAAAAAGAGATTTACAAGATTCTGCCAGGATTTTCTCCCAAAATAGTTCATCACAATACTAATGTCACACATGTCCATCTTAAGCAGTTGAACATTTTCTTGTTGCTTGGCTTATGGCTGCCACCAGCTTTCATGTAATCCGAATAGTACACTATTAAGTAGTCGAAGAAGTTAGGACACTGCCGGAGTTCTCTTCCACCATCCAAACGGGGCAGAACAGCCACGAATCTGGTCATACTCGCCTTTGAGGGAAATGACGTGGACCTGTGTCACCACTGCAACAATCCCTGAGCACATCCAAGATCGGCCACAGCCTATGAAACGTTTCCACTTTGAATGCTTCACGCCGAAAACCCGAATTGCGACTGTTGATCTCCGTAATTTCTGGACTTGTCAAGTTTCATACAGTAACTTCCAAACTGAATTTAATAATCGTGACGGAGTCTGATAGCAGCATGTACCTGCGTTCTGGGCGAGTGTTCTGTAGCCATCTGTTGAACGGAGCTATTACGCCAAAATTCATCTAGAAATTATATTCTTCGAACATTATAACTTTTTATTGCGAATTTCCTCAAAAACGGCTACAGAAATTGCGATCAAACTGAGCAGCTGATTTTCAGCTTATGAGCACCAACCTTTTGGTACTACATAAACGTTTATGAAAGTACAGAGTGTATAATCGAATTTCCTGGTGGCTGAGGAATGGGTTTTGATGCCCAGAACAAAACATATCCTAATGAACAGTAGTGATGTGAGCCTTTAGATTTCTTCGGGTGAAACCGCGAACTGCATAGTTACGAAAAGGTTGGCAATTGAAAATGAGCGAATCTAAAACCTTACATCGATTTCGTACGTTCGAGGTTGTTGTGCGGGTGCCAATTTTACAGACAAGTTGACTTCTCGACGACTGCGAGAGGGCGGACTTGTTGCTCGCTATATTCAAACGACGAAACGAGTTTTTCGGCAGGTCAGGGTCGTTGAAATATGAGAGCCCGGGAACATAAAGTGTGGACGGCCATTAAGATCTCCGTTCATCAAAGTAATGACGCTGAATATCCACAGGCTTCAGTTGAAATCAGAGACTGTGTCATCATTGATTAAGGCTTTGCGGGATCTTGGCCTCCAGCCTCGCAACGTCTCCAATTCGCCACCCACCAACGGACGTCCATTGTTTTTTTTTCTTGGCCTTAAACCAATTTGTTTGCCATTTTTCCTGCCACTGAGACTGATCGGAGATAAAAGTTGAAATTGCGCTACATGGCCCAACGCGATTGTTACGCAATCCTGCCACAATTTGGGTATGTTCCAAAACCAAACGTGGGAGATCCACCATTCATGATTTACCGGTACACCAAGTATACCAATGTTTATGTCACTCAATCCAAAAGTTAGAAAAGCATTGGGATCAACTGAACAAAAAACTTTGCATGCTCACTTTTTCAAAAGCGGGCATTTTTCGTAGCTGTAACGATTTTATTTAATTTGCAAATTCCTATAAACATCTCTTTAAAATACTTTTAATATAATTTTAATAAAAAATTAAGTTTCAACTATTATCATCACATTAACAGGTCGTCTTTAATTACAAAATGCCTACATTTTGTTTGGGTTATATCTTCTGAGAACGCATTGATTGAACGTTTTTTGTACCCTTCTAACATTTTTCTAACAAAATCAACTTTGATGAGCGAAGTTACGAACAGGCTAATGTAGTCATAGTAGAACGTAAAAGGAGAGAGGAGGTGCAGAATTTGCCAATCAGAAGGGAGAGTTGAAAACTGTAGCGCCGAGCTGACGAGGACATGCAGGACAGACTACATTCATTCAGCCATTGCGATTTCAAGTCTTCTGCTGCTCCATAGTTTTTTAAATAGTAAATCGAATGGAGATGTTTGATAAGTGGAAATTTTCGTGATCCCTTTATTTAATTTGTATTCAAAAAACATGAGTTCCCCTTAGAAAGAATGCTTCTAGTTACACAATTATTTGTAGTACACGAAACAACCGGCTAGTTCCAAACATGCTGTTTTCAGTAGTATAATCAATAGAACTCTGTCTATACCAGTGAACGATATTCCACTAAAAGAAAGGTCAACAACATAGTGAATTTGCCAGGATGGAGAAGATCTGATAGCTACACTTAGTTGAAAAGGGTTGAAGTTCGATAGTGAATAAGCACACCACTATATGCCATAATTTCCTATAAAAGCGGTTAAGTTCTGGTATTTGAGGGTTCAAAAATAAGAAATACCAAAAATTCAAAAGATTTTGGCCAAGTTAAAATTTGTTATAGTGGAGTTTATAAATTAAAAGGTTCTTATGCATCAGGACATTGTTGCTGAGCAGGTAGACAATTTAAGGGAAGCGTTTGAGAACATGACAAATATATGAATACAGAGGCGATTGTACTTTCAGAGCTCATCCGAAAGAATCTTTGAATTTTGATTCTGAATAGTTGATCCATAATCAAGGATGATGAATGAACTTGTAAAGTACGAAATAACTGTAGGTAACAGGGAAGATGAGTGAGGCAGTTTCTCGAAATATACAAAATTTATTGAATTATTTCAATAATACGTCGATTTTCTTTTCTCTTTTTTTTTCGATGACTTCAATTTCTGCTAGCTAATGGTTTGATCTCTCTCTCTTTCTACCTGTTGCAGCAAATGCGAGAAGCTACTGACAGAAAAAAGGAAATTGAGAAAGAACATAATGAAGCACTCAACTTGTTGAGAGAACAGCAATCTGAAATCCAAAAGAAGCTAGTCACTTCATCCGAAAAAACTAAAGCTTATGAGAGCATTGAAATACTTCAGGTAAGCCTATTGATAAGCAGACAGATTTCTCTCATCACCTCAGTAGATTGGGAAAGCAAATCACTTTGATATTGCCAATGAAGATTGTGAGTGCTTATCCAGTATCACAGGTCATAGTGTGATTGGAGAGGTCTAATTTAAATGTATGAAATGAGATAAGACAGACTATTGGTACTGTAGCATTGTTGGATAGCCATTGATTGTTCTTATTAATAAATACTTTAACTGAAAAAAAGAACTAATTCAGCCGAGAGTTCTAACGCTTTTCCAATTCACTCTCTCTAGCTGTTTTTATTGACATTACAGTTCAAATTCTTTTTAAATGTTGAACATTTGAGAGAAAACTTAAGAATGATCTCTTGACCTTGTTAATTCTCATCCACCCCTTTTTGACAAGTTGTACTCTACTTCCATAAAACGTTTCAAGTGAGCCTTTTTGAGTTTTAGCCCTCCTTGATTTCCCTATGTATCTTCTTCACCCTATCAACAGCTGTGAGATCTTTATACAAACGTACATCATCCAATTTTTTTCTTTTATCCATTGTTTTTTCAAGGAAACATTGTCTTCTATTGTACTGTTTTCATTGGTAACTTGTGAGTGATCAACTAGCTATGAGTACTAGCCGTCTGCATTACCTAGTATGTTAAGACTGTCTCTGGTTCATAGATGAAATATTACATCAAGACCATAATCATCCTTGTATTTTGTTTATTCGTTCGTGGGGAAAGATATATATTGCATTCATAATAGAGTAATAGTACATATTATTTACTGATCGCTTACTTAGCTCCTAAGAAAAACTCTGCATTACAGTGGTGTGATACAAAAAAATTATCAACCTAAATAAATAGACACTTGGATCTGATAAATTCATAGATCTTTTAAATTTAGACATATGTAAGTGCTGCTGTACGCAATTCAGAGCGGTTCAAGTTTAATCCAATAGCATCTTCTGCCATCTGGCAGTCTAAAGCAACGCCTAAAGCGAAAAGAGCTATTGTTTTGCTGTGCTGATTGTCTGGGAGGCCAATAATGAATAGCATGCCCCACGTGCAACATCCCTGCAAGATGACTGCAAAGCAAGCAGGTACTTATGGCGTAAGAACAGACTAGTGGTAGAGAGAGAGATGGAACACTGAGTCCACAGATCGAACTAGAGCGTGAATGCACAGACATGTAACGATAACTGGGAGCTTGCAAAGCGCGCACAGCAGAGTGCGCCATTTTATGAAGACAACCTCCCAAAAACCAGCCCCCAGGACAGCTTTGTGAGCAAGTAGGTCCAAAGGAGGCACAGCTTCTGCTGTGGCTTCAGTAGAGCCTTGAAAACGTTCCGAAGATAATCACCAAGGTCCACGCTGTTTCCAGCCGAGTTGGTTGTACCGAGAAACTCGATCTCAAAGTACCCCCACATCTCAAGGACCCCTCTAGCTGGAACCTGGGTTTTGCCAATGACGAAACCCCCAGCAACGACGTTCACACTGTAACCTCAATAGAACTGCACCAAGGAGACCCAGTTGCACTTCTCAGGATTCACCCAAAATGCAGGCATGCCTAGCTACTTTACAAACTTGTCTTGGGCAATCTGTGAGGAGTCCATCTGCTCATCTGGGGTGAGATCAAACTCCACTTCCTGAGGCAGCTTATCTTAATCACAAGATTGAACTCAACTTTTTTTCAGCCAATTACATAAATTTCCTTTCTTCTTCGTACAGTCAAGGAAAGTAAAAAGAGAGGGCCTAAACTGTTCAACACATGAAAATGTTGACAAAATCAAATGTGTATTCTGAAAGCTATACCTGTTTCAACGATTACACGTTTCTGTAAGTCGCTCCTACAGGTATGAGTGGAAAGAATGTCACATACAGCCATGTAGGATACAGCCCTTGTGATTCCTGAGATTGTCTACAAAGCATTGTACAATTTTAAAATGGTGGAATTTATTCACTGACATAAATGGGAGCTTGAACAGGATGCTCTGAAATATGAAGAGAGGATGGGAATTTAAAATGTGAACACTTTCAGCTCACAATTTTGGATTAATGTGTAGAAATGAATTTATGATAGTGCTAAAATATGACAGACTTAAATAGCTAGGTTTAAGTTATGTTATGAATATGTTTTCAGTCTAAAATACGAGAACTTGAAAAGAAAGCAGAGCTTCAGAATGTTCTGCACGAAGAACTTGTTCTTGAGATGGCTGCCATCAAGAGGTGTTCCAAAAGTGGCCCAGCACCTGGGCAGCAACCACATGGGACAAGTAGCAATCAGGCGAACGCTAATTGGAGTAGGATGAACCAAGAGCCACAAATGTCTCCAGATTCCATGATTTCAACATCAGGCAAGTAAATCAATACACATGACTAGTCCTATCATCATTAATAGTGATTGAAATACCAACAAACAGCATACAATGTTCCGCCTCAATCCGGCCCCAAGCCCTCTGCTTATGCTCTCATTAATGATGATCTTCCGGATATTACTACGAGGGAGACTAGAATGTCAGATTACATCCCTAACAAACCAAAAAATTAAATACCCTGTTGGATTTACAATTATTTGAAACGAAAACGTCAGGTGGAACCAATTCCTACAACCTATTTTATTGTTTCGTTCCCTACTGCTGCTTATCTTTCATTATTAGCCCTCTACGTGACCCATCAGTATCAAACCTCCTTCTTCCTTGTTCTATTTTATTGTTCTGACAGTGTTGAGGTACATGAGCACAGCAGTGGAGTGGTCCAGTAAAGAGTGACTTCGCGTAGACTCTTGACTGACTTTACTTGAAGACTCCTGAATATTGGTCATCAAACGCTTCAGAGATGCACAACCAACAGCCAAATATTAAAGCAATTGGGTTATGTCCGCCAGTAGGCAAATTACTAAAGTTAACGTACCTGTTAGGTGAGTTCGTCTCCTCTGGCTGGTGAGTTACTTGGTGGCAAGCGCTTACTGACCTAACAGCCAAACGATGATGTCTTTACATCGAAAGCGCTTGCCCCCAGTAACTCATCAGCCAGCGGAGACGGACTCACCTAACAGGTACGTCAACAGCCAAATATTGTCTGTCGCTAACCTTTTTGTGACAATAGTGATTGAACGAAATAACTTAAGATAAAGTATTTGTTTGCTATATGCCAACTTGTTTTCCCTTTCCTTGAATTGCAGAAATAAACAGCATGGAACAAACAGTGTTAACGCAATGCAACCCGACTGAGAATCACCCTGAGCCACGGCCTACAATTAAGCGCCCCCAGTATGGAGGTAATTTTTAAATATTTTCAAAAGCATAAATATCACTTGAATTGAAAACCTGTTAGTGTTTCTTCCTACACATAACATACTTCTTTCAAACTTACTAAAAGTATTACCGTTTAATCGGAAAATAGTAGAGTGTTGTTGGCTTCAAATGATTTTAGCTTAGAACTAACCCCATTAGCTACTCATTAGAACACTAGAATCAAAATGTTGAAATGCATTAAAAATGTTTTTATTTATTTACCTCACAAATGATACAAACTATGTGGATGGGGTCTTTAGTAGTTTTTATTGTCTATTAGGTTGTACCAGAGATGTTCCCTAGTTTACATATCAATTTGAATTAGTTCTCTATGACATTTCTACTCATAAAATTTTAAACTTGGAAGTTAACGTGCTCTAACGTACCATAAATCTGGGGAAACGTGCACATACGTTTTCCATTGAAAAGTACAAATTGGATTTCACACATGTTTGCTGAATAACAACCAAATATATGATGCAAAGAAATAGAAAGAAAGTCAAAGTCGGGTTTTTAATCATTGATGTAGTTACGATTCAATATTCAATGGAATCAAATCTGAAGTTCAAAGCAAATGTAACTTTAAACGGCGGGGAAGAAACAAAGAAATGGTTTCAAGCATTATTATCATGTCTCAAAATATATATGCCATGTGCGTGTTGATTAATCTCATCCATTCCCATGTTCTTGTGTTTTATTAGTTCCAACATCTGGTCAGCCAGGTTTAGCGGATGTAGTACATATGCACCCACCAAACATAACTTCTGAAATTGATAGCATCATGGAAAAAATTGAACAAGATAATAGAGTTCTTGCTGAATTGGATAAAAGCCGTTATACCATAGGTAGGTTCAAATGAAGTGAATTATGTCACTGGTACTTCAAATTTGCTGTGGATCAATGATTTCTGCCTCAAGCTTGTTGATAATTTTTCGGCTTTTGATCTCTGTCTGTCATTTTGTCAGTTCTCAACATCAATCTAAGAGCGAGTATGGTAGCCCAGAGAATGCAGCTGTATAATTTCACTGCCCTCGATAGAAATGTTTGCATGACTGTATTTCTTTTTTGTTCCTATGTTTTGAGCGAATTTGACTTAATCAGACCTGTTATAGGACTTATTATGGCATCATCAACAAATCAGAAAGCATCAGTATAGTCTTTCATTTTCTTGCATAACTATTGCTCTTTCTTGCCTCTTCTTGTGGATTTTTGTTCTTCTTGTCTTTTTGGTTTTCTCAAAGGTTCAACTTGAAATTAACAAAAAGAATAGGTGTTATATTGTTTTTAACTGTGTTTCGCTATGTCAAATATATGCCGTGTAGCAACACACAACTTTCGGGATAGCCATTTTTAAGAAAATTGGCAAAAATTATAAATTAATTTGGATTGTCAAAAAATAAGAAACAAAATAAAAAAGAACCAGTTCATTCGATTAAGCCGTTCTCGAGCAAATTGAACAATAGACACACACTCTCACACACACACACACACACACACACATGCATGGACCACAGAAATGAGGTTTTTCGTATTCAGTTGGCCTAAAAACTTGAAGATCTGAGAAAATCCAACTTTTTTTACTCGATTGCTATATTTTCCTTAGCATTTAGGTAGCATACAGTAAACATTACAGTAAATACCTAGGATAGACATGATTATCAATCTCTCCCTTTTTATTTGATGTGACGCAATCTTGATGTTCATTACACCAAACCTCGCTAATTTTGCAGCAATTCGTATGTTCTGCAGACATGATCACAGTGTACAGAGCACTAAACTGCTGATCACGTCTACCAAACAAACTTTGTTACAAGTTATTTTATTACGATGGCGCGATAAATTTAGTTAAATCTTGTTGAATCTCAATAAGTTGAGTTTTTTGAGCTTTCTAGAACTTGTTCGCTCAAGCTACTTAACAAAAACTAAGAAAAAATTCTATCTCGTATTGTTCTTCAGCTCGTTAACAGTTTTAACTGCAAATGAATAAAAAAGAAAGGTTAGCATTGGATGGATTGGATTGGGCTCAGAAATTCTAGGTGCCGCTTTTTCAACATAAAAGTGCAACAAATTTTGAGAAGCCCGTATGTAATGATGAAAAAAGTAGTCAAAACGTTGTACATTCTCTCTAATTTGATGGTCATCATCATCTGTAATGAACAATAATATATTACCATTGATCTAACCAATGAAGCAGATTCAACCTCATAACTCTCTGGTAGAAATGAACATTTAGCGTAGTACCTAAGCTTTTAACTGTTAACCATTATCTTTTTACTGCAGAGTATATTGGTAATTAGTACTGCTGTGTTTTTTTAACGAAATGCGTTGAATAAATCTATAAATGTTTTTCATGAAACTACAGCTTGAAGCTAATGGGGTATTCATAACCTAACTTACGATTTTTTAAATTTGCTAATGCTAGTTGCAGTTTTTCCATCCATAGATTACGTACCTTGGTTTTGTTAAGGCTCTACGATTCGGCTGTAGTAAGGGTTCTACTTATAACCCCTTGATGTGTTGGCTTTTTAACTTTTAAGTAGAAGCTAAATTTTCTGGTAGGAATAATAAATGTATCACTGATTGTTTCACAATTGGACTTTCAGGAAGTTATTAGGGAATGAGGTTATTTTTCTTGACAGAGGGGGGGGGGGGAGGAAGAGGAAGAAGAACGGTCTTTCTGATGTTTCTTGTATGGGAATTGGCTTGGGAGGAAGAGTGATGCAGTCAAAGTTGCATGTAAGGATCTACCTGTCAAATGTCATGTGTTAGCACTGAGCACTAGTCACTTATTTTTAAGTCAATGGAAATTTTGTCTATTAGCGTTTTATGCTGTTATTGACTCCCCAATGTGGTTCGTATTTTTGTGTACCTTTTCATAGAAACTTTGTCTCAATTCTTTGACAAACTGTGTCACACGTTCCATTTACTCATGCTTCCTGTGCTGCTTCACATGCCAGCATTCTCCTCACCCGCTGTGTCTCTGTATTGATATTAAGAAATTCGTGGCCACTTTTCAAAAGAACCAGACCATCACTTATCATCCCACATTGCTTGCTGGGTTTTAAATTTTAATCGCTTAGACTGTCACTAGTCATCGTCATATTTATTTTGATCTGTGTTGAAATAGATTTTTTTTCCCGTAAGCTGGTAGAGTTGGCAAAAGCAAATATTTCACTATCCATTGAGTTACAGTTTCTCGTCTTCATAGGAATCAACCTCGATCATTTTGAATGGCAGAAGGATTCGTAAATAACCTTCATTGTCTCCCTATTGAAGAAAAAATGTTTGCATACAGATGTAGTAACAATGGAAGATACATTGTAAAGGTGGTTTGCTCCAGAGATGTTTTTATTGCTGCCCAAACTGCTCTTCAGAACCCTGCGTACGCAAAAGTTGAAATGATAGAAAGTTAAAAAAAAAAGGTAGATATTTATTATACAGGTTGAGGCATCTTGCCTCAATGAGCATAGCTACGGAGGATGATACAATCTTTTCTGTTCTATGATGAACTTTTGTCAACTTGAGCCAAGCTGTAGTGAAAATTCACTTCATTACATTACTCATAGTCAAGTAAAAGGTGGCAACTTGTCTCCCCTCCCAACCACTCTTGCAGGGCACGTCATTGATGTCCTCAAGCATATGAACTAAATTGTAGGCTTGCAAATTCAGGAAACTCTTCTGAAAGTCATCAAAAGGAAGTTACTACAACATCTATTTTCACTTTTACGATATTGTACAAAGTGTAGGAGAGTATGCACGATAACGGACGAATATAATTGGAACACAGAGTTTTATTCTCAATTACAGATCAGAGATTTACCACCACAAACAGGGAACTGGGTGGGAGCGAATGCGAGCGTGTTTGACAGACGAGACCTCTACGAGACAACAACTCCATTCAGACTGGGGGCACAGTAGTTTCGAGTAAATCGGAAAGTTTGAAGTGCCATGTCAGCAGATGTGCCCCTGACGAACCTTCGCTTAATCGAAGAGTTTGGTTCGTCCCAGCACATCACTTCCCTCTCCAGGAAGTGCCTGTCCTCAGATACTCATGAACACTACAGTTTCCTGTCTTGTACTGCAATCGGATCGATGCTGTCTACCCAACAAAATGGAACCTAGTTTTGGGTACAGAGAATAAGAAAATTTTGAATCAAGTTTCAAAATTATGCCCATCTCCGTTCTTCAACATCATTCGAACAGCATGACGGGCGAGGGATGTGGTTGATAAAGAAGGAAAGAAAAGTTGACAGTGGGGGCTTAAAAATTCCCATCGCATTAAAAGGATTTTCAAGTTGCCTGATCTTGAACAACTATGTGGCCGGCATTGCGAACTAATTTAATCAAACTGAAGTTAGTGAAAGTTTAACCATTTATTGGGCGCCAATGTTACAATATCGTAAATAGTGTGGGAGAGTACGCTTGATAACAAACGAATGTAATTGGAACGAAATTTCTTGATGTCTGTGGGAACGTTTTTTAGAGGGGCAGTTTTTTGAAATTATTTAGTCTTGTACTCCTAAACCCCCCCCCCCCCTCACCCCTTAAGAGATGGAACTACATTGACATTAACATTCATCAGCAAGTCTGAGATTATATATTTCCGAATAGTGTGTTCTAGACTACTTTCAAAAAGGCGTGAATGTTCTTAGGATGAATCCAACAGTGGTGACAAAATTGAGTTGAGCTGTTTTTTAAGGTTGTGAATCTTGCCAAAACTAAAAATACCTGCTTGAAGGATCTATGTTGTGGCAATAAACTTGAGAATTTCATTAATGTTTGTGGAGATTCATTATTATAATGTGATATAACAAGCATTTGGCTAACGACTTATCAAACCATTTAACCATTGCCCTAAACTGAAAAATGCAATTCACAAACCAGTTTTCAATTATTTCTTCTAACTATTATGTATTTAATGTCTCCTTTTGGCCATGCTATTGTGTTTCTATGACATTTCTCACGCCTTAATTCTCACAAATATAAATTGCCATAAAAATATTAATGTAGGTCAAGTTCAGAAAAATTGTTCCTGAACGCAATAATAAATGTATTTTTGACGATTTTTTTGCTTTTATTCTTTTATCTTTCAAATTAAACTTTTCCGAAGTGTTTTCATTCATCTTTTAAATTATTTTAGCTACAAATTATGTACGAGCATTATTAATTACTCATTGTAGATTTAATTACTATGTTGGTATTTGTCTCACCACCCAAATGATTTTCACAACAGGTCAAGGATCAGTAACTAGCCGACAACTACCTCTTCAACCAAAACTCAATTCAACTTTATCAGGTCATACAGGCTCAAACCTGACAGCACAATCTAGTAAGTTTTTGTTCTGCCCTATGATAAATTGAAATTACAATTCAATCTGTGTTCTGTGAGGAAGCGATGGTATGTTTATCTTTCCTGGATACAATATTGGATCGGAAATGATGTGATAGCTCATTATTTTTTGCTATAAATTCACACTCCTCGAGTCTTCCAGTAACTGATTCCTATGGTAAAATTGAACAGGTACCCACTAGTGAGGGACACCAGCAAGTTGTTGTTCCTTATAAGCACACCTAAAATGCACATAGTTTCTGGAAAACGCTCTCATGACTGGGCAGTCTCATACAGCGGAAAGTGAAAGTGCTTCTTATCGCTCAAGCAGTACTCACAAGTCGAAGATTAGTCAGAGATCCAATGAATGTGAACTTGTGAGCACTAAGAAGCACGTACAACATAAATATCATGGGATATCAAATTGAAACTTTACCTATAAATAAGAGTCTGAGCCCAAACTGTTATGAGAGATTACTTGCAATTGAGGGAGTTATTAGCAAGTCCCTCAAGGACCACTGAACCACAATAGTGTCTCAAACACTGAAATAGGAAGTGCGAGAGGTTTTTACTCGTTAAAATGCTGTACTGGTTTTGTTATTAATCATTTAAATATCATCGCCCAAGTGTGTGTGACACACTTGATCTTATACCGCATTTAGCCCCATTGTACTTTAGTCGAGTAGAGGTTTTCTCATTTTTGTTTTATTTTTTTGAACAGCGACTTTATCTACCACTGGCCTGTGTTCATTGACTGATCCCCTTAGTAGACATGCGCTTCCTAGCAACTTAGTTGATGGAACCTCATTTATTGTACCGGGAACAGGCTTGCCATTGCTCCCTCAGGTTGGACAATCGGGGATTCCCTTAGCCCTAGGCCAGGTAAGTTGTACATTAATTCTTAATATTTGAACAGTTTGACTTATTGTTTATTCCTTTTGACAGAAAATGGAGTTAAATGTTCACTTCCCAGAGTTCTGACCCATGCTTAGTGTTTTTGGCTTTTTAGTCCTGATAATAGAAATCAGAAATCAATTCAATTTTCACTAACATGATTTATTCCTAACCAAATTATTTTGTAGCAAATGGGCTAAACCCGTATAAATATGAAATGATTGAAGTTGAAAAACATGCTCATTGAATAATTCTTTGATTCGTCAATCATTAATAAAACAAAACCCACTCTCTGTAAGCAACAAATTCAGATTCAGAAAGAATATGCTGAATTCTATCAACCTGGGTAGCACAGGAAGAAAAAAAGTGTGTAACAAAACTTTCTTAACTTCTATTGCCACACATTACATGGTTTTAGAAGCCGAGTGATAGGTATTAATAAAATACTAGCTATTCCAATAAGCCAATTGATTCTAAATGTTAACTTTTCCTTAAAATGTTTTTCGTGTATTTTGTTACAGCCAACAGTTTTGAACTCTATGAGTTCACAATACCACCCTATTATCCTTAGTAGTGGTCCTGGGACAAGTACGATACGAGGGCAACCATTAATGATTCACCAAACACAACAGCAACCAAGAATGATGCCCCAGTTACCTCCGATGGCACAGTTTGAATTGGATAGTTAGTGTCAATAAGTATACAAATTACTTAATTTTTTCAATCACCTTTCCTCCTCAAAAAAAGTAGGGCTTCTCATATTTTCTACATGGTAGACTGGACCGCAAATTCACAAATAATTTATTTTCAGGACTTTACAACACCTTTCCTGACCAACATGTATCACTCGGCCAAGATTCCAAAGTAGTAGACATGCTGGATATCCCTGGAAAGGGACGATGTTATGTATACATTGCAAGGTGTGAAGTATGATATGTGATGCTTTTAACTTATTATGAAGTGGTGAGCTTTCGAATGCTCATTGAAATCTTGATTTCAGGTATTCGTATGATCCATTTCAACAATCTCCAAACGAATGTCCTGAAGCCGAACTAGCAGTGAATGCTGGGGATTACATATTAGTGTGGGGCACAATGGATGAGGTATTTACAGTTTAACGGTCAAAGTATCTATAGTTACAGTTTGGACACTTAGTACTGAATCAATCCCTAAATAATTAGACACCGTTTCATCTTTGATAATGAATACATTTCTAATCATTTTCTCACTTGTGCAGTCATATTTAATATTGATGACATTGATAAAGATGTCCAATAAAATTCATCTACCTTGACAGCACATCTGAAACTACAAGTAAAAGAAAAAGTTCCTGTTTTCAAAATAGTTTTACTTTGGGGTTCTATTTATGGGTGTTAGGTGCGAGAATGGGGGAGCTGAGGATCGCAATGAAACTGAAACTGTGGTGCAAATGGGGCTAGCACACTGGGGCAGTGAGAAGGAGAAAGCGTATGGGAGTTGTGCAAAAATGGCACGTGCAGTGAGTAAAGGGCATGATTTAGGGCATGGGATTAGGAGGCGAGACCTAGTGCTGTCCTGGGTGAATGCTCAATGATACGAGGGATGATTACAATTGGGAGGTCGAGAGGGTAAGAAATGCTGCTAGGATAGAGCATTGGGTAAGGCGGGAGGGTGAGGCAAGATGACAGGGTGCAAGAGAAACAGGATGTGAGGGCATAAGGCATTGTGAGGTTTGCACTATTAAGGAAGGATGCGAGCTGAGTGAAATTGTACCGGAGAGATACGGTTAGGAGGAAGAAACGGAAAAGGGTTTAGGAAAACTACAGTTAGGGTTTGGAGAAGTGGGATGTAAAGACATAAATGGCGTTGGGGCATGGGGTACTATGAATGAGGGCTGAGTTGAGTCGTAGGGGCGGAAAACCAGGTAGAAGGATGAGACAAAAGAAGGTGTAGATGATCTACGCGTATTTAGTGATGTGATCAAAGGGGGCTTGGTGACAACACTTAAACTTTGGTATGTGGGCACGAGGTTGTGAGAGCAAATGTTTGTGTTGAGAGACTCGAAACACCAATATAATGCTTCTGTCCTGTGTGGAGGCGTGAATGCACATGTAGGAAAATGGCTGTGGGTTGTGTGATTTGAATGAGAATATGAGTGGAGCTGAGGCGTGACAGATATAAAGGCCATTGGGGGATAGGGTGTTGGTAATGAGGGCTGAATTGAGTTGCAGGAGCAGAGAAACAGCTTGGAAGAGACAAAGGGGGGTGGAGGCACAAGGAGCTGAGAGGAAGGGTTTGTTGTGAGGGCCTTGTACAATCGATTTGAGCTTGGGCTGTGTGGAACTTTTAATGTGGGTTAGCGACTTGGGAGAAAATGATTGCGGGTTGCATAAGTAAAGGCGGGAACCAAGAGAAGCTGAGGGCTGCCTCTGAAGAGGAGGAGCTGAAGGCTCGCTCCTATAATCTACTATGGGAAGCCAGTTCACGCTATTCCGAGACTTACCTAGTGTTACATTGGTCGGCGGCGATCTGAAGTTGGAAGAAGCAGACGTAGATGGTTGACCAGCAGCGATGCGACCATTTCGAGTGTTGTGGGGCTTCACTTGGATAAAGGTGGTTGAAAGTTCGTAAGGACGGAGCCGTTGCGAGCAGCTAATTGGCGCTTGAGTGGCGGGGCGATTTAGTGATGAGCCCAGCGAAGAGATCGTCAGGGGAGCGGCGAGCGACAGCGGCGGTGGTGAGTTAGTGCAGGGAGGCGAAGTTAGAGAGGGTCTGACAACGGATGGGGGCAGCGAGAGGCTGGTTGTGAGTTTTGATGTTGACGCGTGTGGAAGTGACAGAGGAGTTACAGTGGGCGCTGGAAGACGAGAAGGCACAGGCACAATTATCGGTTCTGCTTCTTTTCGCCGGTTGAAACGCGTAGTGGACATCGTGGCGTTAACGTTCGGTCCTGGATGCTCGAAAGTTAACTAAATCCGGCCCGGAGGACCAAATGTTAGGTGCAAGAATGGGGGAGCTGAGGATCGCAATGAAACTGAAACTCAGTGAGCGTAAGGAGGACTGTATTATACTTGCCTGCGGAATTGAGTAGAATTGAAATTGAGGTGAGTACAACTGGGCGACACAAGGGCAGTACTCGGAACGCGTGAACTGGCGTGGGTAACCGTATGAGGGAGTAAGAAGTTACTGGGGTGGTTGTTGGAAGCAGAATGATTTTGGAAGAGCTCTGTCGTCGATAGGAAAATAAAATTGGGCGAAAGAAATAAAGAACGGGGAAAACCTAGAAAAGGCGGCTGGGGGGCCCACAGCTGAGGGATTCCCGCAGGTATTGAATAGTTGGAGACAGGAGACAATTGGGCGGTCGGAGACAATGACGCGGGGAAGTCCGAGGTCAAAGACTCTGACAACTTCGACGCTTTGCGTCGAACAATGGGGTTACCTCTAAAATCCAACTAGGATTTATGGTAGCAGGAGCCAAGTTGATTTATAGTTAATTAAATAAGTGTGGAACACATTGTAACTTTCTTCAATTTGATCAGGATGGATTCTTTGACGGTGAACTACTTGATGGAAGGCGAGGTCTTGTGCCTTCTAATTTTGTACAAAAATTGGTTGGGGATGATCTCTTGGATTTTCATCAATCTGTAGTTCAGGGATTGCGCGATTGTGATGACTCTGCTTCTACAAATATTCCACAAGACCTGGACTACCACCATGGAAACAGTGGTAAGCAGTTTTTAGTAGTGCTAATAATACTAGTATTCTTACGTCACCTGTCTGACAAGAATGCTGGGTACTGATTTTTTGAGTATCTGAAGTGAAATCATCTCTGAATCTCAGGACTCTCTTAAATAAGCAACTTTTTCACTGATGCTACCCAGGGATTCTATTCAATATCACTGTGTTTCCATGTACATACAACATTCTTGAGAATATACTGATTAGACTACAACTAGCAAAGAAAAATCAATGATAATAAATTGCAATGCTCTAGAAAACATTAAGACCAATGTGCTTTAAAAATTTGTTAAGATTCAGCTTAGTGTATCATGTTTGAGATATATTAGCATATTATTAGGGGTGCATAGTGCAAAAGTATTGAACTATCCTGTCCTACCCTACTCATACTTCGCTTCCAACCCTCTTTCACTGTCTCCAGTGTATTATACCTTCATTGTGTTAGTAGTAAAGCATGTAAAAAAGTCCTTGTGCCCTTCAGTTTTCCTTCGTTTTTTACTATTTCAATTTTCCTTTCTGGAACGAGGTCGAGAAATTCCAAATGCGTCATAAGCATTTGAAAAGACTTGTGTTTTTTCCTCAATGGCGTTAGTTTAGCTTGGAAATATTGTCAGCATGAATAATGAAAACGTATCAAAGTAACATTAGTGTGTTTTGGATGAATACAGAACAGTACCAAATTCGTATCACGAATTGGTATCTTATGAGGATTGCTGATAGGGATTGAGAAATGTTTACGCAAATAATGTAGGACGGGCATTTTAAACTTATCTGTTCGGGCAAGTTTTTTCGTGAAATTGTTTGGTTCCAATCAACGCACTGAACTTTTATTTTGTTTTTCAACTGACTGACATATCCTTAGTGCATTTTCTATTGCTTTTCTACTCACGAATTTATTCTCTATTGAGTAGTGGCTTTGTGGGTGCAGTGTATTTTCGTTATTAATACTCTGTAAATGACCTAGCTGTTAGTTATATCGCCGAAGTATTCTAGGTGTGTTATGTTAGGAACGATGGAGCCCAAGCTAACTTCACAGTTTTCAGGCAATAAGGGGTTCATCTTCAGAGCTACAATCTCAGAATACCACTCGAGAGTGATAAATTAGTGACAGCTCAAAATTTTACTTCTGACTGCTGTATTGAACCGTGATGGTATGACAATGATTAAAGGCTGCACACAAATATAGGAGAGGAAAAGAAAATGAGATTAGCACTCACAGATGAAGCAGGCTGTACAGCATTGCCAGTTTGTAGCAATCTCGTAATTAGGGCACAATATGCGTTGATCTTTATAGCATATTGCTTGTCTCTTGATTGAAAGAAATGGGTTAATGGTAGTTCATTCAGTAAGCTTAGTATTCTTCTGGTCTTACGCCAAGTAATCATCTCAAATTTTGAATGATATTCATTTCTATGCACCCATTTATATCAAACTCGAAAGAGACCATGCACATACCCTGTCTCTTGGAAATTTTATGCAAATTTCAAAACAATCACAATATTTATTAACACACTATTGGTTAGTAACAAACTATAGCCTGTCTAGTAATGCTGTAGGGGATTCGAAGTTATCTCCACCCTGTAATTTAAAAAAAAAAAAGAAAGAATAACTAAAGCTCTGTGGACATGGGGGGAACCCCAGTGGAGGCTCATATGAAGGAATTCATAACCTCTAAGTTGAAGTTTTCACCAGAAGTTCACCTAGTTGGCATAATGGCACGCAGTAGGAGTATACAATTTGTAGGCTGGCTATATCCAGCCTTATTGTGTACAGCTATAGAAATGCCGGCAGTTGGTTACTGACTTCACCTGATCTGCTGTTGTTGGCAATGTGCTCAAAATGAAGAGGAAAAACATTTGGTTGTCAAATGAAGTGCTCTTGGTTTCACGTCTGGGGAAATGGGGTTCAAGAAACAATTTGATGGGATGCTGTAAATAAATGAAGTGACAATATTTGTAACAGAAACCCAAATAAATGGTAAAAGCCAAGACTGTGCCTTACTGACTCATATTTCACTATAACAATTCAATCCTTGGCAGACGGTAGATAAAAGTAATCATTTTTTGTAGTCATTTAGCCAAATCTGTAATGACCATTCAACCAAAAGTTGAGCAGCATAGTTTATTTTATTCAAGTATAAACCCCGACTGCCCTTCATTCCCCTAAAGGACGGCTTCAATACAACATATACCAATGTTGTGCAAAGCCACCGCTCTTTACTACCCTTCCTGGGAAAACTGAGTAGGTTCATGAATTCCCCAGGTGATTTCTACAGTAAACGAGCGATGGGTGATTATGATCTGGGCGACATATTAGAAGAAGAGGAGGAAGAAGAGGACATTGACCACACAGGAGAAGGACCAGGTGGGTTTCCCCCTCTTTCAACATTAATTAGTGTTACATGATTTGATACAACTGCTAAATTATTTGTGGTAAATATCAACTGGATGAGAATTCAAACATATGGAAGTGTGTTGTCGACAAACTTTAAAAGTTCGAGGATCTTAAGCCACAACAGTTGGTAGCGTGCTTTCAAATTTAATACTACTATCCTAATTCTTGCAGTTTACTCGTTTTTAGAATCGAGGTTTCTATTACTCTTCTAACTGTCTTTGGCTAAATCTTACACTGTGCTTTAATAGTCCGCATGTGTACGTGGAATTTCCTTATGCCAACTCCTTTTTTATTTAAACTGATCGTTTTAAATAATTATAGAGCAGCATAGCTATTAACTTCAGTAAGCACTGAGCTCAGTGGTATGAGGACACAGTCTAGTAGCGTTAAGCATCACACATGTTTAAGATAATGTTGCAGTCTTTGACAAGTCTTTTAGAGAGAATTCCCTCTTTGATGCAGAATTTCACGTGTTTATTAGCATCCAAAACGACCTGTGGGTTGTCAGATGGCACTCATTTCTCCTTCATCTATTCTGAGGATTTCTCATTGTAGGCCTTGTGTTGGAACAAACCTAGATGAGAGTTTCATTTTCCCAGTTCATCTCTGTGGTTTGTTATGACTACAGTGTCTTGTGGCCTGTAATTATTATTAGAGGATTTTTCATTATTGAGACCTGCTGTAATATTCAGTTTAAGCGGCATGATTGGCTTGTATAATGTTTGGAGTGGTTGTTCTCTAGGTGCTAATTAATAATCCCTAATTGAGAGCCAGCTAAACCACCAACTGACATAATCCTCTTAATGGATCACACCATTCTTATTGAGGTTTTAGAAGTGGTTAATATGAAAGAAACCAGTTACATCCTCATATAAGTAGAGGTAGCAGGTGAATCACACTAGTGTGTAGATGTGATTAAGTTTCTGAACGGGCATATCACTAAAAGTTATTTCAATCAAAATTCAAATAAAATATTGAACGCTCCAATAACAATAAAAACTGTTTATGAGAAATGTTCTTACCCATGTTGAGAGGAAGGAAAAGGCGCGATATTAAAATATCAATGAATGCCAATCTGACATGATTGTGATATGGTTCTCCGAATATGGGCCCTGCAAAAACCAGCTGGGCAATATTTTCAACAAACCATCAATAACTCCTTTTTCCTCGCTGTAATGTCAGCAAAGTACAATTTAAAAGACTTGTCTCACCTTTTGACCTGGTATGTGGTCATTGGGTGGAAACACCAATATGGAAGTCAATGTTGGAACTGATACAAAAGTCGAAATATTTGTTTGAAGGATTTAACTTTTCTCTAAGAACCTCGCAAATCATATGTTGCTTCATAGCTGAAAATAATTGTTTTTTTTGGAGACCCTACTATACTGTCTCTACAGTCCTTTTCTCTAGAAACAGTGTGATAGGTATAATACGCACAAGTTCAACAATAACATGTGGGATGAGGCATGTGCCACAGCTGGTCTTATCTGAGAATGTTTAAATTGTTTTGACTTGTTGATCAGTGTTGTGCAAGTTGATTTAAAGAAACTTAACCAACATTAAAAGTTGTGAAGTATACTCAAAACTCACTGCTGCAACAAATGCCGAATATTTAGTGAGCACAACTTAAAAACAACTTAAAAATTAACACCAAAGAAGAATGCCCCTGAAATGATTGATGTTGGTCCTTAGTGCAGAAGTTTCCTCAAAACCCTGCTGGTCCATCTTAAAGTTAGTAGTGAGACGTTGACATGAATATTTCTGACAATATTGACAACTGATAAATTGCTTGTAAACCAACTCAGATATCCAGGGTTGGCTGTTTGACTGTGTCCTCGTACCAAAGTGACGAGATTAAACTTTTTCCTGATTTACCTTCATCGACAGGTGTTCTCTGATGCATCACCACACACTTCTTGCTTGTCTTGTATCGTAACTGCTGATTTTCCGTAATTTTAATTTTTCTTGCCCTGCTTTTCATTTCCTCCCCACTCCTCTGATTCCCAGGGTTATTATAAAAAATGAATGGGAGAAAATGGCTGAAACTAAAAATACCCATACAAGTTCAATCAAAATCCACTGATTGACAGTCAGACAGAAGAAGAGTGTTTGTTCAATATTTGCCTTAATTATGACAAGTTTGAATAAAACTGGCCTTTTATTGATTTAAATAACGTACCTTCACTATTTTAACGGAATACTGTGACTTATAGGAATGCCACCAGTAACCTTCAGATATTTTTGAAAGTTTACCCACATCATTCAACATTCCAGGGCCCAATAAATCCAGTACTGTCTGCCCCCTTTATCATATCCAGCCTGTATTAGTAGGGTAAAATCTTACATTGACCCCCTACCTTTCGTGTATTTGTTCATTTTCAAGTCAAAAATTGCGGAAAGTGGAACGTTAAGAACATTTGTTTACCTATCATAAAAATCACTTTTTCATTCAATCTTTTCATTGCATTCCAGTCTTTTTGAAGTTTTTTTTTTTTATATTAAAAGTAGTACTAGCTGGGTTCTTCATAATTTTAGTGTAAACGCGTCAATCATAGGAAATGAAACGATGAAATCAAACACGTTTTTAACATTGCGGTAGCTTTGAAGTTTGATTGATCAATTTCATCTTAGCCCTTCATTGTTAGTGTCTCTTGACTCAACATTCTAGTCCACTTAGTAGGGCTGGTTGTGCCCCACACCAATCAATTTTCTCTCTCCCCCCTCCCCACTGCACTATTTTTTCTTTTAGGTCATTGCTGGTGGAAGAAACAACAAATAAAAGTATGGTTGTTGGTAATTTCACCAAGCTAGTAGCTAGTGGGACTGTAAGTTGATTCAGTGATCACTGAACGACATACACAACAAATGTATTGTTGTCAAGTCAGAAAGCTTAGTGATTCAATAGGAGTTTGTTAAGAGCAATGCCAGTTGAGATAACTGAAAAGATTGCTTACATATACCCCTCTGTAGCAGTATCTGGTGGAACTGAGTGCTGGCAAAATTCATATTTAGATTAGTATTATAGTAAGGGTTCAATATGTGGCTCCTGATTTTGCCAAATCGCAGTGATCTGAATAGAGGTGAGGTAAGTTGAGGAATAAGATTGGTAAAGCAAAGATAGGGATTTGGAGAGGTAACAAGCGTCACTGGGCTACTTTACTAATAATTGGGGCAATGATTGAGATGATGTTTGGCTTTATTCCTCTGGACATATTTGTTTAGGTGGAGGAAATGAAGATTTCATGTAAACTAACCAAGCTTGGGTTGATCAAGGCACCACAATCCAGTGATGTGCACTAGGCCATATTCAGGAGTTTGGGAAACTCGAAAAAAATTTATGTGGCCAAACCATTTAACAGGAAATACTGGGTGCAAAAATAGTAGGATCCCTGACAGAATAATGACAACCAGCCACATCCGTTTCTGGAATCAACATCCACAGATCAAAAGCCCTGATGAGAACAGACTCTAGAGCGTAAGTTAGTGGCTCCAGAGGCACTGGGATGTACATTGCACTGGGTTATGATGCTTGATAAAAAATAAAGCAATAAAGCTATTAAAATAGTGATGTGGGGTCATTATTGAGGGTAGTAGTTTACTCTGGTGTGACTAGCTCTCAGGAATTCACACCAGAGCTATTAAAATATATACTGATATTCTAGCATCCTGTAGTGTTGGAAGCAGCTAAACTCTTTAGCCAGTTCTGATAGAGTAGTACTAACTGAATTATCACAAAGAGATCACTCGGAAGGAAGGGGGAACCGCCTGGCTGGATTGGGTTTATCTAACACAGCTATTGAGCCCCTGTCTCACTGGTGAGATTCTACATCGCTAGTTAAGAGGACAGTAAGAGGGTATGTCAAGAGGAAAAATCAAATTTATTGGAATACAACTGAACTAAGGAACTCTAAATGTTTCATTTCAAGAGTTGATGATGACGAGGAAGATGTAGGAGTTGGTGGTTAGAATTATCATTTCCCCCCCCCCCCCTTACAAAATGAATAAACATACGTATGTGAAAGAAAGGTGGTGTAAGATAGCCAAAAAGACTCACTATCATGTCTTGTCCCCTATTTACTAGATAGGGAGTGGTTTCTTCTTTTGGTACAACCACTACTGGGACACACATTGAAGAAGTTTTTTACAGGAAATCATTAGAGTTCCTCAGAATTCAGGGTACATTTGAGTAAGATGTGAAGGGTGGCACAATAATACTTAAGGTTTAAAGGGTATCCATAAAGAGAATCATACGCAATAAATAACAAAATACCCCTCCATAGCTGTGGTTGGTGAAATGAGAGCTGAATGATCCCATACCATTGTGTGATTGAAGGAGATAAGGTAGTGTAATAAGGATTCAGTGTATGGCTCCAGATTGTCCTAAGATACATTTTAGACACCCACATTTTAGACCAATCTCAGGAAAAGGCTAGTATGTAGTGAGTCGAGTAGAGGTGAAATAAATTCGCAGTTAAGATTGGTAAAGAGAAGGCACCATTTCGGAGGACAAGCATTTAGCAGCAAAATGTGATGCAAAAAATTTTAAAGCTAGTCTAAGACTGACTTTATAATGGTAAAAGTGGGTCATCAAACTCATTACACCTTCTCAAACTGCCAATGTTGTTCCTCCTGAATAACCATTTGATTGGACATAAAATATACCTTCTTTTACTGACCAAGTGAGAAAGAATGCTCAATTACCTGCATCATGGGCCACCACCCCATTGTGGGATTTCTCTGTCACTAGTTGAAAGGACTGTGAGAAAACATGCCAGAAGACTGCATTAGACAATCTGGAACGCTGTAGGAGTAAGACACTCCAAACGCTTTGTCTCAGAGCAAACAAGTGAGACAAGACACACCCTTCTGAGGATGGAGAGGGAGGACTTAAGGCAGGTTGTTGGGATCATAACAGGGCACTGCAGAATGAACAAACACATGTATGTTTTGGGTATAGCCGACACCCCTCGATGCAGGTGCTGTGGCATGGATGAAGAAACTCCCTACCATGTCCTGGCCCAGTGCCGGAGACTTGAGAGGGAGCGACTTTTGGTCTTTGGCACCACTTCTCCCAGGATGGATACCAGCGAGGACTCGTTCAGGAACTACCTAGTTTTCCTCAGAAAGCTAGGCATCGACCTGTAAGACACTAGGACTGGCACGATAGGCCATCTGGCCGCGGTGCACATCCCATCCCTGGGACTACAGTCAGAAGATTATATATACCTGCACCATGTCGTTAATCAGTTGCTTCAACATTTCAGAATTTCGTTATTGGCAGTATTTCGAGCTTAATTGCAACTGAGCGAGAGAATGTGAAAATCTTTGGTTGATTTACCCCGCTTTTTATGAATATACAAAGTATCATATTATAAATTAAATAAAACAACGTGGGTTATAAAAGCAATCAAAATATAATGACTGGTCCAATTTATGAAGTGAGCAACACACTTCCATGATGAGATAGGCCATAACTTCTCAAATATTTCTATTGAAATTGCTCCTAAGTATTTAATTTAGCTACAATCAAGTGGCAGTTCGTTCTTTTCCTGTTTCACCTAAGCAATAATTGCCAAACCTGTATATGGTTTCCTTAATGAATCACCCTGAACCGTATCTATGAGAAGTTGTGCAACGAAATAACCAATACTGTCAATACATCTAAATTTCTCTGCATGACTTTAACACTAGTGATACACGATTCAGTCATTGTCTTGCTGTGATATAAAATAAATCTTCAATAGCAAGTGTTTTTTATGCGCAGCTAATTAGAGTTCAGTCGAGGCAAATTAGAATTATATTCAAACGGTAAAATGCTGAAGGTAGTTTTATTTTTGGTGCATGTTCCTATTTGTATAATTGTGTCGCGAGATATTCTGGATAAAGCTTTAGTTGCCGGTAGCTTCTCGATATTACCTTATTTTCTGAGCAGAAAAGGAGAAACAAGTTCATTATTTCAAAAGTAACCGTTAGAGTTTATTCCGAACTTGGATAGTTTCATACAAAAAGCGTTTAATTAACATTATGAAGAAAATTTAAGATAATAATCCAACAATCAATCATCATATTACCCATAACATTCAGGCTTTTCATTCGAGTCACCTTCGCTTGGATAATAAACTTACTCAGTTATTTCGTTGTTTTGTGATACTAATGGTTCTGAAGCTGTTGAGTGCCTGGTTCATGACCTATTTGTAGTTTAGGGACTCGTTTTAGGTTAGAATATTTTACTGAAGGAGTGAACATATATACATTGTTTAATTGATGTTGCATTAAAACACCTTTTCTGTCAGATGCCTAGCTCAATTTTTTCCAAGTAAAAGGTAATGTTAAGCATTGTTTATTACACAGTCCACATTTTTCGTCCTCCCATTTTCGTTCATTATAATATGCCACACTCAGAATTGTCAGGATTACTGGGTTCCTGCGTTACGACTTCGTCTTTTAGTTACTAAACAAAACAGTATCACATAACAAAGAGGCCTTTATTTTCAAACTAAGCCGAAATAATATCTAATCCTTTTCATTCAACCAAGTTTTATGGCTCATTATTACTAAAAATAATATTAACTAAAAACCCACATTATTAAAACTAATAAAAAATTGGTCAATGAAATAACACTTTTAAAAATCCCTGCTTTTTGAAATAATATAGAACAAGAAAACAATAATAAGGAAGCTTGCAGCTGTATTTGTACATCTTTAATAGTCTTTATAATGAGTCCAGTGATGGAGCTCAGAAACGAAAAGAATGATTACGAACAAGTGCTTTATCTTTGAGCCAAAAATGCATGTCTCAACTCTTTCAAAATAACCAAAATTGGAAGCTTCTTTCATTTCTGTAAGCCTAAATTGATCTTGACAGTTTTACAGCACTTATCAATCAATTCACAATAATAAACAAGAAGAGATTTGTCGACGTGGAAATGGCTGAATAAATACTCAAGCAACATAATATAATTTTTTTAAATGGTGCAGCACTAAAAGCAGTTCTAAAATCGATGTGGCTGGTGATACTTTCCTAGAAACTCTACTGTCAAGCTTATTATCTGAATATCTCAACTATTGAAGTGTACTTCCATTCATCATTTTGTGGCAGATTAGAGAATGCTCCATGAAACATGTATTATGACTGTTGAGCCTGAGCTTAAACACAGGTAGCGGTCAGATGCTGTGATCATAAAATCACTCATAGTTGTGCAATAGTCATTTGAATTGACACTACACGTTACTAATTGAATATTCTCATAGGCGTGCACTCATTCATTGAGGCAATATATAGCTAGCATGATTAATGAGTTTAACATCTTGGGTGGTAATACCACCACCACCTCTTGGCTGTTTGACTGTCAAAAACTAGAAGGCTACAAATAGTTGCTGTCCTAGTTGTTTTCTCTAGATTACACAAAATTCCCACTACTCAACCATTTACCTCTTCAAAGGAATCCTCTTTTTCGTACTGTGCCCAAACAATGGGGATATCACGTTAAACCTTCTCAAGCTTAGCTACTTCCCCCCTACAACTGTCTAGTTTTGTTTCTTTCAAAATGTTTGTCATTCTGTAATCGTCCGCTCCACTATTTTTGTAGCACTTCTCATTTTCATCTATAACAACTATCACAACTTCATTGTTTCCCAGTTGCATTATCCACATTACCTAATTAAACTATCAAGTTAATAATAAAATTTACATTTACATTTCACTCCTTTTGCGTTCATAGGAATGCATAGCTATTCATCATTACTGCTGCATTATTGCTTCTTTTAAATTTTCAGAATGTTCAAAACAGCCTCAATCAGAATAAGCCTCCAACTCTGTAGGATTGATAATATTAAAATGTCATGGCTCAAAACAGAATAACTTAAATAAATACTGAAACTTTTAGGCTTTGCTTCAGTATTCATAATGTGTGGCAATTCTAATGAACTCAACAGATAATACAATAAATTGTTTGGACACCGTTGGTTGTTTTAGCTGATTCACAGCAAAAGTCAGATAACATAACTTTATGAGCTGATTAACTACAGTATTTATCATTTCCAATATTTGACATTAACCATTGTGATATGTATCTGAAATATCAAATTTGTTTGGCGTATATAGCTCATAGTACCTCTTACCAACCACTACCTTGGAACATGGTGTACTCAAGGTAATGAGGAATCATAGATTAAAAAATCTTAAAAGACATTGAGTGGATGCGTGGTGATGGCCACATAGGCTGTGTTATAGTATCGAATGTCCACCCTTCAAAATTATAATTCACATGCTCCTTTGGAAACCAAATGCACAAAACTGTCTAGAGTTATCCAACCAGTCTCCCCACTCGACATCTGCCTGGCAATCATCTCTAATGTACGGGTCTTCACTTTTCATCATTCTGTGGGTGAGGCAGGAGAAATACGGCTTTCAGCATGAGCCAGTCCTGGAGCTGGTCCTTTGAGAGGTGTCTAACTAGATCTAGTCACCTTTGATCAACCAAGTTGTCAACGATAGTTGCTGTACTATTGGTGATCTCACTTTTACTAAACCAATTAGGAGGATATTCAGTACCTATCAGTTTGTGATCTCAAGTACCTATGATTTGTGCATTGACAAACTGAGTTTCGTAGTATACATCCATAGGGAAGGGAAGGGATCTGTCTAGACCGATGCAGCCTAGCTGCGAGTCCATTCCCCACAGCCGAACCATTTAACCCTTGGGCACTGCTGTCTAGCGAACTCTATAATTCACTCATCCCTCAGACAAGCTTCTTGCCAGCTGTCCAGCGTTCTTGGGTATGGTAGATTGGCATACGAACGCTTAGATGTAGTCTGAGCTGCATCTTAAAAATACAGTTAATCAATTACACGACCTTAATACACTTTGGTATATACTTTTATCTTGATCATCATGTGGCTTAGCATACGGGTCATTTCATAACTGCGTAAATTGCATGAGAATGTGAACAAGACGACATCAATTAATATATTATGTTCAAATTACCGAAGAAAATTGAGGTATCAGATTTCAGATTAGGTACTACAGCTCATGAAACAGTACTCGACTCTTTCGTTGGTTCTAATATGTTGATTGCCATTTTTGAGCAAATCTGTGATAGTTCGATCATTCTTTTTCTCGTTTGTACTGCTTGACTCATATTGTTGGCATCCCAGTGATCATAGTCCAGTGGTTATAGACGAAGATTTTATAATCAGACGAAAGTTGGGCATTGGATCAGAGCTCATGGTCACTATAATATTCGCCTGAGTAAGCGGCTCTCCAAACAATTCCAATCCTCTAGTAACAAATGGTATCAGAAATTCCAAACTTCAACACGCTCCTTCCTTCCAAGAAAAAGAAGAGGGCCAGAGAGAAAAATTAAAAAATTAAACGAGAGAGAATAATGAGACGAAAGAACACTGTGAACATTTCAGTGAAGAGAAAAATGGTGATGCGCCTATTACAATGAGAAAGAAAAGTAAGCGCCCTTTCCTTGTAGCCCTCCTCGTTCTTCGAATCTTAGAATGGAGATTCGCTCAACTCTCAAACATCGCTTCATTAAAGTCGTACACTCCAGAAGCAGCAGCTAACGGTGAGGGGGGAGATGAACCGCCTGACTCTCATTGGAAGCAACCCCAGTGATTGTAGTCTAGTGGTTATAGACGAAGATTTATAATCCATTAAAAATTGGTATTGGATCGGAGCATGTGATTGCTGTAATTTTTGCCTGCGTCAGCGGCTCTCCAAACATTCCACAACCCTTTGTAAGAGGTTTAAAGTAAACAAAAAAAATCTCAAATTTTTCTCTCATCTAAGTTGCCATTTGAGGAGCCAGCCAACCATAAGGGTTGGTCCTGCAGTTTGCCTCTTGAAGCACTATAGATTGTGTTGTACGCTACAACGCTCTGGCTCCCCTTTTAACCGAGATACCAAAATGCTTTGCGGTGTAGTGGTTTAGTAGGAGGGAGTGAATTCAAACTGCAGAGAGTACATGTAGGGGAGCATGCACCTTTATGTCACAAAAGTATGTATTTTCATACTGAGCTTGTTCTTGTGTTTGAAAACGTCTGACATGCTGTCCCAACTGGTGGATTGAGTTGGACTAGCAATATTTGAGGACAGCTTCAATTACATTTGCATTTCATTAATTAGTATTAATAGTATTATAATGCCCTCATTGCCTTTCTCACTCTATAAATGCCACCAAAGGAATCTAAATGTCTAGACTTACTATAACTTTGTTTATTATACAGTATGTGAGTAAAGAGGGTCACCAACATTTTTCCAGTTTAGCAAGGATTAAACAACCATTGATAAGCGGTGACAATTTTTCCAAACGTTTTATGTCTGTAATATTATCCTCAACCTCCACATTTCTGACATGTGAAACATTATTTTCGTTACGCTAGTCCATTTGGCTATCATACCAACTTATCTAATTAACATTCTTATAAACTAGACTAGGCGGTCTTTTTGTATGACACTTTTGGTCTTTTCTAAAAAACCTAATGACAATTTCATTCATTAACAAACTCTTTCTTTGCATTGTGTTATTGGGACCCTTTTATTGTGGGAAGGATGTCCAAGACAATGATGATGTCAAATAATAAAACAAATAAACTTGAAATATATTACTACCAACGTCAAAGATAAGCATACAAACCACTCATTTTTACTCGAATACTGTTGCTCACACTTTGATGACACTTTGAGACATATTTAATGAGAATCAAATTCAAACGTGTTGCCAATGATGTTTTATTACACATGTTTGAAACAATATTCTGATTATGTGGCTAGTTTAAAGTGCATAAATGAACTTTGCATTTGTTCTCAGTAGCTAAATGCCTACTTGGCCATAGAGGGGCCAAAGAGTTGCATCATTAGTAGTTGAACTCTTTCATTTTCTCATAGGCATTCCAATGATTTAATTGTCATATAACTGTTATAGATCTGTTTATTGTTTGTATAGCATTACTATTAGTGCCTCAAATTTTTATGAAGGAATCATAGCCATGCATGTGAATTGTAGAAGTTAGTCTAGTTATTGTCACGTTCAGACGTGTTCTTCTCGCTGCTAGTCGCTGCGCCAAAACAGCTGACACTGGAACGCCAGCTGAATAAGAGCGTACTGATTGGATGGAATCCTCCTGATGCAGTTTCACCATCCATCGACTGTTATCACGTTTATGTGGATCGTGTCCTCAAAGTGACTGTCAAGGCGATTGAGAGAACACGAGCCTTAGTAGAAGGCGTGGATTCCAATAGGGTAAGTGTTCAAATTGGATCTGAGTTTTTTCAAACGTTATTCCCATTTAGGAATACACTAAGAACGTTGGTGATATGTGATATATGTATTCGGATACGTGTAGTAAGTACTTAATTACGTTCTGTTGATGTTAAGTCATGTATGTATAGAAGGGTGTGCTGTACAGCAAGCCAATCTTATTAGCCTCTGTTGATCGTCTCTATGCCTTACTTTAAATATTATACTGAAGGGGTGGGGTGTTTAAACATTATTCACTAATAAACAAAAAGAACTGCTCAAAAACGTTGCCCGTTTGTGTCAGTATCAGATGGTTGAAGATAAATCCACTATTACCTAATAAAGTTGCAGATACATCATAATACTTACCGCCTTTTCTATGGATATGTATATTTCTTCATCATTGAGATACCCAAAAATATCTTGTAGCGTTGATGTCAGTTGAGAGGCGTGAACTCAACGATGTCAAACATGGGAAAATCTCTAACAACTCTTTTAAACTAGAGGGCAAGCAAGCACATTAACCAGTATGAGTAAGCTGAACATGTAAGAAAAGTTATTGAAGGAGGAAGTGTAAAATGGAGACAGTGGATGATTCAAAAAACCGAATCGTACTTGATTCCGCAGTACTAGCATTCTATTGTTGGAAGAATGGCAATTCCTATTTAATAAAATATCTGGAAAAAAGTATCAGACTCCCAATAATTGTCAAGGAGGATAAGGAAAGAAACCTCACCTGTCAAATTATAATCGTACTTTCAATATGAAATTGACTACTAGAGCAGACATGAAAGTACCCATGTATTTCGTTTGTAAACATGTACCTCAAAACCACAACAAGCTGGTATTAGGTACTTCAATAACTATGAATTGTTAGAAAAAATGAACAGGCTACTATACGTTGTTATCTAAAATGTGTAAAGTTTATAAATTGCTAAATTTTGTATTAGCCAGTTAAGCATCCCAGGTGCAGTATGCACCATTCTGGAGCATGCAGGTGAGCCATATTTATATGGAGGTACCCATAATAACTTTAACCTTAACCTTCTTCCAATTATAACAAGGCTCAGGAATAAGCATTTTTTCCGAATACATTTTATCTGGAATATCGAATACAAATAAATGAAACATGCTACTTTGAGCAATTGAAAAAATATAGTTTAGCGAAAATAAAAATATCCCTTAAGTCTATTTACAGCAAGCCTTCATACAGGAGTAAAGGGTTTGTCGCGTATTACCTTGGCTTTACAGCTTTTAATTCCTTTTTTATATAATTAATTATTTTTCGCTTGTTTTCTCTTGTATAAGGCTATAAGACAATTATCCCCCGCCTGTTCCCAATTAAATAATGCCATTATAAGTCTGTCCATTTTCTTATATGGTAAGAGCATACCTTTAACCTGCGTTAACCAGCATTTTTCGCAGAGCAGTGATCATAGGACTGAAGAACCTCATGTTGTTCTTTATTTCATGGCAAGGCTCGGGCAGGAGAGTGTCTGTTTTATCCTCAGGTTACTGAATATTGAAGACATAATGTCGGGTTCCCTTTTTAAATGAGTGGCCTTAAAAAGGGCCGACGAAATGTTGTAGGTCCTGTCTCTGCCAGTTGGCACAGTGCGAGGCGAAGGATTTTGTGAGGTGAGAGAATTCGACGAGTCGTGTTCCTCAGGCATTGAAGTGTGGGTCAAAAGGCTCGGTTGAGCAGTAGCTCCTCTGGTGAGGGACTCGGTTGAGTAGAAGGGCTTGGTCAAGCAGTAGCTCCTTGATTGTCTCCACTGGCGCAGTCTTCAACATGTAGTCTCTGGTACAGTAGATGGTGGCTAATTGAAGTTAGGAGAATGAGACTTGTTGTTGTAGCCAGGCCCTTATGTACGTTCTCTTGGAGGGGGGAGTCCACTCTCATTGGCCACGTGCTATCCCCTCCAGGAGTAGGCTGTGACTCATGGCTAGCGCCCTCTGTCGGGATGAGCCACTGGGTAATCCCAATTATTTCCTCTGCCACCAGTCTTCGCTGCGAGGCGCCTTTTGTTGGAAAACGGTGGCCAGCCACCACACATAACAACAAATAAATCTAGAATTTTAGCCAAAATTTAATTTTCTGTGGAATAGTAAGTTCAGCGTTCATACATGAGTATCAAATCAATTATTCAATGCAAGCAATGAATCCAACTTCTTCCATCTGATTTTGGCAACCATAGACACCTTCAAAGCCATTTTGGGGATAAGTTAGGATGATCCAAGCAAATTTCGATAATCATGGTGCAATCAATTCACTTTCTCATGCTCTACTTATTTTGAAAAGACATCTGTATTGAATAGTATTCATTAGATTTGAGTTAATCCAGATATATAATCGGATGCAATGTGCCTATTACAGTTAAAGCCGGTGTTCCACAAATAATTGAAGTGCACTTAGATATGATTCTATTAAGCGAATGATGGCGTTACAAAAATTAAACAGATGATTGTGTTATGAAAACTGCAGTTCAGGGGAGAGATGTAAACATGTAAACCACTTACCATACAGCTATGATTTTAGGAATGTCAAAGAATCAGAAAACAGGGGTTCTCTTGTTGGGGAAAGCACACTGTGCCCAAGTTTCTCATGAGAATTGCTACCAAGAGCCCATCAAACACTTTTTCAGCCTACACCACCTCATCTGTGATGGGTTCTAAACGAAGTATGTCTCACTGTAGTATGAGTGTGCAGGAAGAATAGGTCAAGACAAAGTTATGTGACAAAATTTTTAAAATCTGTTCGATCATTACTACCTTACCAGAACTGGACCACTTTGTTCGACCTTTTATATAACCTAGATCTTTCATGGGAGAAGTACTTTCAAAGCGTGCCCCATATAATTTAGCTATTCCAAAGATAGTTTCTAATAAATATTATTCAAATTACACACAAATATTGGCACTTTAAATAAAGGTCAACATTAAAGTATTGAGATTTTGTAGAACGTTTGTATTAATGCCAAAAATGTGACGAGACCGTTCATTTTCAGCCTCATAGGATCAGTGTCAGATCAGTAACTGCCAACAGAAGGACTTCAAGGGATGCTGCCTGCACAATGGTTATTGGAAAAGATGTACCCCTCGGTCCGACAAATGTTAAAGCAAGTCGCGTGACTCCTACTTCTGCTGTGATATCATGGTTACCAAGCAACAGTAATTACCAGCACACTGTCTGTGTTAATAACGTCGAACTGCGAACAGTAAAACCTGGCGTATATAGGCACACAATTACAGGTAAAAACTGGAAGCTACTCTGCATTATTGTTGAACATTGAAAGTAGTACCATCATGGCTCCTGGAAATAACCAATGTATTTAAAGACTTTAAATTCCAGAATTCTAGGATGAGTCGAATGGAAATTTGAGCAAGTTTGCTCTTAAGGTTGCTTTTCAGTGACGATGGTTAGGTATAATGCTCTTACCTTCTTCTTTCATGTTCATATCAGTGATTCATAGAAACTGGTGGTTAAGATCAAGTTTGAGATCTGATGAAAATAGTTCAGTCATAGACACACATTCTAGTATGTGTGTATTCTAGTTAGTACATTCTAACTGTACTAGAGTTTGAGAATCAGAAACTTGTTTAGGAAATGTGATAACTAGGGGCAGGTACGGCTCTCTATCACCAACAAAATGGTCTCCTGTGACAGCTGATTTAGATATAATGTTACTACGAGTATATCTTACCTGGTCCAGTGAAATCAGGCTGTTGATTATCCCACAAGGAATTGGTAGCAAATAGAAGGAAGAGGGCTTAAACACAATTGGCACTTAGGGTAGAAAGATTTCATTTTGTGGAATGAGTAGCAGCAGATCAATCAATTCTGGAACTGTAGGCACTATCAGTTTCAACATTGAACGTTAAGTTATGTTCTACCACGTTCAAATGAACTAAGTGAAAAATAAATTGGATTGGTGGCTAACATCACAAAAATTGCTGAATGTACACACACACACACATATAGCAGGGAGGCAGTTGCGGGCCATACGACTCTGCCAGAGCTGCAGGACGAATGGCATTGGGCCCATGTCCTAACTCCGATTGAGCCCCTTGGGGGGCCACTTAGTGTCCCAGCCACCGCTGGTACCCATTGCCTCATCCCCCTGGGTTTGGTTGAGGAGGGTGCCTGGTCGGGGATCAAACCAGAGTCTGCTGGTTCTATCCCCGCCTGGCTCGGAAGGCCTCACGCCCCTACGCGCTTGGCCACTGCGCCCGTGCTGAATATACGTTGGGCTAAAGAAAGTTGGGTACTTTTCAGAAGACTGGAATATAAATGTGTGTCTCTAGGATGTGGCATATGTTGTTAATGTTGCTATAAGATGGTTAATAAGTCACTTTCACAACAAAGAACTAGGTTGTTTTGTCCGTAGGGGAGGAGGCATATGCTGTAAATATCCTTGTGTCAATTCAACTATTAATAAGTAATGTGCAGAGGTTCACATAGTTCACTGGGAAGAGATGGCTCAATCAAGAGACCCAGAAGATATCTCCTTAGGAAGTCATCCGTCACTTACTGTGCACAATGTTTGCTACATCACTGATCATGATTCCATAAGTACTCAAATACCTTGAACTTAATAACTAGTGTCTATACAGTGAACCGATTCGGCCTTCGTGTAGGATGAGACTCATTCAGTTTTAAAACTAAGATATTTCACTAAAACAACTGAGTACGTTTTATATTCCTCAACGGCCGTTGGAGCTGTTGATAGGATTTCTGATGTGGACTAGAATCTGGGAACTGTAACTAGTTATCCTAAATATAGATTTTCAATCGAATGATTTAATGTGAGCTTGTAATGTATGCTTTCAGGCCTAGCTCCCAACACTGTTTATAGAGTCACAGTGCGAGCAAAAAATATACGAGCGCCGAACTTTGATGAAAAATCCAACATCAGCATGGAAAGATATGCTTGCCATATTGACTTTCGGACTCTTCCAAAAGGTATTTCATTAATTAATCAATCATTCTCCTATACTTATCCAGTGTTTTGTGCCATGATCATGAGTGTGCTGGGCAATTGCTTTTGGGACTAGGATTGGCTCATTGTCATTAAAGGGAGCAAAGTACTGAAGTGTTCTGAAGAGATTTGGGTAAATGGTGCAGTTTGTAAGTTTGACAGGTTTTTTTCTATAAAAAAAAGTCAGGGGGGGGGGGCGCAATTGACACACAACAGCAATTGACTTGAACTTATGCAAGTTCTATTCAAGGGTGTTGAGTTATAAAATAAAAAAATGGCTGGTGAGGTTTGATCCAGGTCAATTTAATGAAACAGTAATTGTAGTATCAGGCATTTCTTCAGCCCAAGCAAGATACACTTTTTCATGTTCATTCCTTCAGATGGCTCTTTCAGAAGAGAGAGAAATCCTTATAAGTGAACATTTTTCTTGCCCTGGAAGAGTCATTTCTCTGCATGATGTGGATCTACCAAAAGAGTCTCAGCAACACTCTATAAAAACTAAATCGTTCAAACTCCAGCTGTTCAAGGACCAAAGTTGTTCAGATTAATTCTTGAAATAAACGTCGTGGGCAAGAGATGTATGTCTTCATCTCAATTTCCTTTAGACGTTGTGCAAATTTGAAAGGAATAGGCTAGAGCCACCATCCAGTTAGGGTGAATTTTTAGAAGTTTTGGTTACAGATGTCGACATTGCTGATTGAAATGCACTTACATCAACATCACCCATTTTTCCTCCAACGTACATTATCACAGCGAAAACATATAGGCATCAAACACTTGATGTTAACTTATATTAATAACTGATTGAAAGCAGACAAACAAAGCAAACCAGAAAGTCCATAAACAAAGCCCACCAAATTGTCCATAAATTTTGGATTTGAACACAGGGATAATGTACAAAACTTGTCTTCCTTCAATGGGTATGGTAGAAACTCAAGTCATGTAATGATAACTACACTTCAAACAATGTGATTACTTTCAAATTCAAGAACACAATCATAAATTCCTTCAGTAGCTTCTCCTTGTTCCTATTTGTTGCATCTCTAAAACAAAAAAAAGGCTGCCATCTTATTGGGGAATGAGACATGATGAATGTCATAAAATTGCATTTTGTAACTGTTGAGAGTTGGTTTGATTTATCAACGTTTCCTTAGGAGCTTCAAATGTAGTGTCAGTAAGATTTATCATAATAATGTCAACTACTTCACACCCAACTAAACAGGGCTGTGAAACCCATTATTCATTTTTTTTTTTTTTTTTGCAGAAATAGAAATACATGTTGTTTCAGAGTAAATATGTAAACTTGAAATAGTTTCAGTCGTTTGCTCTCTCACCCTTTGTTTGCATTTCCGTTTAACCTGTTACTTGATGTGGTCGATGTTTTGAAATGGATGTTTTTCGTACATACTGTGAGCAATGCATGCACCAAAGTGTAAATTATTTATTTCACTTTACCACAACTTAAACCTGACAGAAAGCCAATCCAGTAATCAATTTTTAAAATGTGATGATTTATAGAATGTAATGCTTCCACTGTGCATAGCGAATGGCAATAATAAGTAAGACAATTGAATCAGTAGAATTGAAGCGTAGTAAATTTAAAAAAATACACTAATACCTAATCATCATTCTCTTTCACACCGTATGCATCATAAGAAGTCCTTTGACAAATTATGTAAATGGATAAAGATGAAAATTCATCGTGACATAAATTACTATTACACTGACTATCAAACGTGGATTATTTGGGTATTTGGTTATATTTCCCTTGTGCTTATTTGTTTAATGCAAAACTGAGTTAGAATTAAACAAACGTGCGATAACTCCAAAGTTCAGTTTAAGCCAATATTACCTACTTGCCATCGCCTTTTTCATTTGTAATCTTACACATCATTTGTGATCTTACACTTTTTGGTGTTTGTTGATAGATCTTACAGTGATGACGTTATACTTAATTATTTTCTTACTCTAATTTTTACTATACAATCAATATATTGTTGCTCAGTATTACAACTCAGTCAAACCAATATAGCCAACCTGGGAAATCGAAGTGATGTCGATGAAAGTTAGTACTTCAGATCATAGCCCATGATCACTCTCACATTCTCAACACATTATTAATATACGAGTAGATGCAGCATAGTTAAATATCCGTTTTTTGTGAAATGTTTCCTATCAAATCAACCAAGGTTCACGCTCTCTTGTTTTGTATTTTGTTTTTTTGTGCTTGGAAGTATGCAGAGCATGTGGACAATTGCATCTTACTTTGAGCATGTCTGTTACTCAAATAACTATTGAAATTTGCTTATAGCAATACTGCATGCAAGAACTGTTAGGCATCGTATGTGTTGTTCTTCCAAGTTTCCATCTTACTTTTTTTTTTTTTTTTTTTGCTCAGCATATTCCATCTAATGACATCTTTTTAAAACGTTCAATAAAAAACTTGTTGAATTTGAAAGAGCTTCATTATCCCTGACAAGCGTTATGGGGCGAATATGTCTCTAGAACAATCAATTAATTGGTCTCACCAACCATTAACCTACCATTTGATGAGTAACATAGTCAGTGTTGAAGTTGAATATGTGCTCTCCAATCAATGTGTAGTTCCTCATGCCTGATATTAAATGCAATTAGCTGTTAGCTAATTTATGTTTGAAATCAGATATGAATTGCAAGTTCTTTTTAGCTAATCCTAAAAAACTTACATTCATCACCTTTACTTTCTTGTAAATGTTGCTTTCGACCCACTGCTTGTTTAGAAGTATTTTTTCATCGAAATACCTAACCCACAGGGGGAATGAGACAAAACAATTCATTATACATACCAAACTAGGAACAAACATTGGACTGCTTGTAGTGATTAAGCGAATGGATTGGTTCTCCAGTGTTTCCAAAAACACAGTGAGGCTTTTTGTAATATAGGTCTATCTGAGCCACAACAGAAACCACTAGTAGGACAACATATGAGACTTCATTGCTAGTCTCACTTCTTCATTTTTTGGTATTATTCGTTTGATTTTTCAAGAAAAGTATGTAGTTCTCCGAAAGTTAATTTCAGGCTCTAGTGTGTCTCAGAACTTCCATTTGTTGAATTGCCCTCGATGGGCAATACTTTTCAGCTACAGACCTACAATTTTAACACTCGAAATGGTTGCATCAACCGAGTAACAAGCCCCAGCTCCTACATTATAGGATACCTCATTCTCATAGGCAGTGACACTACACCAATGGTATCAGAATGCCAGTGGTATGTTTCATTCAGAACGTCTAATGAACACACTACCTAAATTCAAAGAGTAGAAGGAGTCACGTTACTGTCTAGTTTCTCTTTGATCACAGAAATCAAGCAAATCAGCTGCAATCTCAGAACTTGAGGGGTTCGTAGCTTCAACCTGTTATGTTACCACTGCTAATCCAGAGCATACTCAAGATGGAATTCTGAGACTCTCCAATGACAAATCTTGGTCTAGGGGAGGGGGGGGGGGAGATTATGAGTACTTGGATCATTCAGAGTAATTGTATCAATGCTCATTAGCAGCCTCGTGGTGAATACTAGGTGTCAAACTGATAGGCTGTCGTAAACAGTCGGATTTCCTGGGGCTTAAACTATCCCTTGAAGACTTTTCTGTGACTACCACAAATATCTAGATAGCTTGCTGTTACGAATTTATGTTCATAATCTTAAAGTGTTTTCTAGGTGAAACTAGTAGTAAATAATTCATGAAAAGATTTCTGGTTTAGGAAATGGAGGCTACCTTTTCGTCAAGACAGGTCTGGCAGACTCAGTAGAAAGGAAACTTTTCATTGGGACAGATCTGACGTACTGATTTTTGAGGCACAAGAATAGACTTTTCATTGTTACGAATCTGATGCACTAACCAAAAAAAAAGATGAAAATGAAATATGAGAGTTTTTGGAGAGACTTAAGAATTAAGAGTCAGGTCTATACCACATGCAATCGGAAGGGTGAGTGAAGACTGAATGAATATATATATATATGAGCACATATACAGGTACCCTAGTGAGCAGGAAGAGTGGGTGTCCCCCAGTAAATAAACCTGACTGTTACGACGCTTGGTTGGCTATTGCTTTGTCGCATTTATTAGTGCAAGAAACGAATTATTAATACGAAGTCGTGAAATGGCGAAGATATTCATAAAACTTGCAATAGGCTGCTAGGAGAAGCCTGACTCAACAGATGGGCACATGTAGCTAGAGCCTGACTCACTAATGGTGCATCTTGCATGTACAATCACCACAGAGTAGCCTAGAATTAAGCACCAAGAGTACCCCCACCCCACTTCAGTAGGGTTCTCAGTGTTAATCTCTGCCAGATACCTTGCAAACAGGTCAACACTGACTTAGAGGCTTCTACCTGGAAGGTGATTAAACCCTACTTCTTTTGTCACCTTGTTCTAAGCTAGGTTTTACCTCATGATTGAAAATGGATTAACATTGCACCCAAATGCCTTATTTTCCATTGCAACACTCCCACAGCTAATGTTTATAACCACTACATAGCTGCATAGTCAATTCTTATGATATACTAGTAGTTTAGGAGTGCCTACATCAAGATGGCTACCAGAGTGGTCTGTTATATCATCTCAGACTTTTTTGATACGATTTGAAAAAGCATAAAATTAGAGGTACTGTAACTGTGAAGGGAAGAGGGTGAAAAAAATAAGAACGGGTTGGTGCCCTGTCCCATGCCTCTCAATCCTAGTGTCTCTTGGCTTTGTGCTTTTCCGATAGGCGTTTCATATACTCTACAGTGCTTTCTTTCTCTCTGCCTTCACAAGGAGATAACAGTTATTTATACCAGCACCTTGCCCTACCAAGTTGATCCCAGTTAACAGGGAAGAGTGGGATCAAAAATAAATTGAGCGCTTCAAAATAAAAGGAGTGGCAAGAGAATAACATAACAACCTGCCTATAGCATGGAATGTCTAGGAAAGCTGACCATGACTTGTAATATGAGACAAACAAGACTTTGGGCTATTGACATTATCACCATTTGTATTGCACATAAGGATGAAGTACGCTGCTTCTTCTTGTTTATCAATTCATTAGAACCACTTTAATAAATTTGACAATTTTTAATGAACCAGATGAGCACACTCACCTTATACTCTGTTTAGAGAGATCATTTCCCTTGTCAATCCCATTCAAACAGATATGATTTCTTTCATAGTGACCACTCCCTAACTCCATCCAACGATAAGCAGCCACATTATTTTCTTATCTGCCCATAGTAAAACTTACAACAGTATGAAACATAGGACTCATACGTTCTGGTGATATTTTTCACACTCTTTACTAGGGCCTTCTCCACATATGCTAGAAACAGTGATTGTTTAGTATTAGATGGTGGGAGAAAATCGAAAAAAACGTATTACTACCGGTTAGAATATAATTTTTGAAGCTGGGTTGCTCATCGTAAGGTCGAGTTAATAATTATTTATACACCTACTTTTTCATTGCCAATAGCCAATAGTTTAAAGATTACTGAGACTGAGTATGCTGTTGGCTGAGCAATATTCGTGCATGAAATTATTACCCACAAAATCTAAAATATACCTTAATTTTAGCCATAACACAAATTCGGTAGTGATGGAATAAGATGTACGTTATTTTAAAACTAAAAACATTTTTCTTTAAATCCCCCCCTTGTGCAAACATACTGAATAGACCTTTACCGTGGATTTCAGTGCCAGGATCCTCTTTGAATGGTTGCAACATCTTAACTGAATGCTGTAGCAATTATAACCTTGAGTACTGTCGATCGCTTTTCTAAATGGAATCTCCTTCAAAACTCGCTATTATCATAACATCCCAACAGGGTCTAGCCCCTGCCGGTTCGTACTATCTAATCCTGACCCACCTCACCAGCTGCTAGTTCTGGAAAATTCTTCCTATTCATTCTTCTCAATATTTTCACATTCTATAGTTCACAAGTAACCAAAATAACTAGCATATAAACTTACTGAAACAAAATACCGTGATCTGTAAATCTGTAAGAATCACGCTGAGCGAGTGCACTTGTGGGATCTTTTCTCACACTCTCGCTTTTCAACCCACTAAATCTAAAAGCACACTCACCTTATAGCCAAGTTTGATTTATGAATATGTGCCGAGTTGATGTGCAAGCTTACACACAGGTGTACATTTAGATTTACCATAACGGATACCTTGGAGTGCATTTATTGTCATACTCCAGGGTTCATTTAGGCTTGAGTGAAGACTACGAATTCTGTCCTTATGCTGTTGAGTAAACCAACCTCAAGTAGCTATCTTGTTGGGGCTAGTCACCCTCGTGAGATTTTGATTTAGCAGTTACGAAGAAGCAACAGAGGTGATAACGTGAAATTCAGGATTTTTCAATGATGGGGATGGTACTATGAGCATTTGGTCACCCAACTATCAATAAAACTATCACAGATGTTGATGAGACACCATCGTGCTTTTCAAAAATGATCATCTTTTAAAATAGAAGGCACCAGGCACCTTCGCAGGTGGAACTATGAGTTAATGTGGACGAAGAACCTATATAACTCAAAGATATGCACGATCCAACTAGGCCCCTCAATGACTTGAAGTCACGTTGGTGCTTTAAAATATCAGAAATACATACTGAATGTTAATCATAAACTTAACCTTAGTCCAAACATGAGTTTAGCTACTAATCCGCTTTCACGACTCTGAAAGCCCCTAAAAGCGTAGATCTGTTGAACAGTAATTTTTTTCCGTGTTGATACATAACTTTGGTTTTACGAAAGTTACGATATCCCACCTTGTTTCTTTAGGTATTCATACTTGCGTATCGACTTTTTACTTTCCTTGGCTCTACGAAGTAGAAAGTTATGTAATCGGCTGAAAAAAAAATTTTGAGTTTTCTTCAGATCTTTACGTTTCAGACCCTCCTGAGTCCGAAAAACACTATTTGGGAAAATGGTCTGTGTGTGTGTATGTGTGTCTGTATACGATTTTTAGAGAAAACCACCGTACCAATTCAGCTCAAACTTCATATCTCGCCCGCAGGTCATCATGGGACGCAAAAATAAGGGTTTGAACAAAATCCACCGAAAGTTGACTATAGTTATCATAGTGATCAAAACAACAAATATTTTTTTTCTCAAAAACCGCTCTAACGATTTTGATTACAATTTTAATATTCGTAGCTCATAACATGATAATTATACCATAAAATTCCCATTTGTGGAAAAATGACGAGAGCAGCACAATAAATTATCAACATTTTCGACTAAATCGATTTTAGCGCGGTTTCTAGAGAAAACAACCGTACCAAATCAGTTGAAACTTGATGTCTAGCCTACAGGTTACCATGGGACGCAAAAATAAGGGTATGGGCAAAATCCACCGAAAGTTAACTATAGTTATCATAGTGATCAAAACACCAAAATTTTTTTTCTCGAAAACCGCTCTAACGATTTTGATTAAATTTTTTATATAGATATCTCTTAATAAAATAATCATACCATAAAATTTCCATTTGTGGGAAAATGACGAGAGCAGCACAATAAATTATCAAAGTGTTCGACGAAAAGCGTTTTTGCCGTGGTTTTTTCCTTTTAAACTCCGCTGGAATGTTAGTAGAATTTTAAAGAAAATTGGTACTGTAGTCCAATCCAATACCTATAGGGTGAGTATTTAAAAACGCTCATGAGATAAATGGGGCTCACTCCAGAAATTCCTGAATTTCAACTACCGCCGTTTTGCTTAATACCAGTTCTAACAATTATTACCCAATAACTCTGCAAAAGTGATTACTATCCTCCTTCAAAAAATCCGTGTTTACAGCCTCATTAATTATCTGTGTACCGATTGCTCAATATTGGTCCTGCAATGAGTACGAGCAGCACAATAAAATCTGGAACTGTAAGCGCTACCGCTTTCTGCTGTCGTTAAGCGTTGTTTGACCAAGTTCAAATTAACTGAGTGATAAATGAATTGATTAAATAGAATTAACCATGTACGAAGTGAATTGTTGTAGAGCTAAGGAAAGTTGTGTGTTGCAACGCACCAGATACTTTACTTTCTAGCCATTGAATTTAGTGCACAGTTCAAATAAGACCCAAAAACTTGTATTTTTAACGAATTGCAGCAATGGCGATACATATAAAAAAATATAAATTTGGGCTAATAATAGTTTGAATAATAATTTGAACACTTCAGTTACATTTTTCGTTGATATGTACCGCAATGTTATCCCACATTCCTGAGATGACATCTAAGAGCCACATATCACAGGTCTTGTACTTAGAACACGAATAGATCCATACCCTACTTGAGTACATGCATATCAAGCATTAGGTTTCATGGTTCCACACCATCCACTCAAGAGTGGATGGCTAGGAGAAACAGTTTTTTTATTAAATGTATTCCGTGCTTCCACTTCAGGACTATCTGCTTGGTACTCACCTACCGTTTGTTTTGTTACTTTATATAATTTATCATGCATAATAACGTTTGATATGACTATGGTTTTTACTGCGTAAAACTAAGAGCTGTGAGCAGGGTGGTTTCAGTTTGAAAAAAAAAATGCTACTCTCCCTGTGAAAGTCTCTCCTTTTCATTGTTTGAAATATGACACGTTCACATTGTGGGTGTGAAAATTTCTTCAATTGCTCTCATGATAATACAAAAGGGGAGCTCCAAATTGAAAGAGCAGAGTGATGTGAAGGTGAGAAGTATGAGAGAATGTCACGAGGTTGAAACGAGCAGGCGAGTTGTAGAGATTGGAGACAAGTTGGCCAGTAAAAGGGCAAGCTGAAGATCTAAAAGGAGGACTTTCCTACAAGGACTATGTCTACTGTGATCAGCATCAAATTGAGGGGACGAAAGGTAGTCCTGAGCTAACACAATGTTCCAAGAAGAGCAGTTGAGTGAGTAAGTCTTAACTAACCAGCTTCGAGGTCAGTCCTCCGATAGTTTTGTTCTTTCTCCTTGTTCATTCCTAATAGTCAAGGTGAGGCACCAAATATGCGGGCAGGTAGACTACTAGTGCGTCTGTTTCTGTTTGAGGCATTAACAGCAGTTTCTGGAAAAGGTTTTATAAGTTCTAAAATAATACACCTCATGTGAGTCCAATTTCGAATTGGCCAAATTTTAGTCAATTCGAGGATTTCTTGTGAATAATAATTTTCTGTAGGTGGGTCATCAATCATCAACGGTTTCAGCTAAACACTTACCATAGAATCGGGAGCACCACAATTCAGAGATACATTGGTGTACTTTCCCCTGCCCAATTTAACACCTAGTAAATGTAATATGTTTTGTCTACAATTTTCATGATTAGGGTCACAAGAATCCCTAGTGGAGTTATACTGACAACTATAGCTGCCCTAATGAGCCATATTCAGTCAGAATGGTAAACTTGTGGTAATAAAAAATAAGTGTTCAGGTGCCTGTTTCTAGACAGAGGATTCACTGGTAATTAGTGAAACTAGTGATACTAGAAATTAGTGATACTACTGGTTTCTAGTAGTATTATTGTCTCTGTAAGTCTTGTTGCTTTTCAGTCCAAAAACAATAGCATTCTCAATAAATCGGAGTCTCCTACAGAGGAAGGCAAATATTAGTTTATTGTTTGCAATGAGCGTAATACTTACTGTTAAGGCCTTGTCTGAGATTCATGTGTAGCTTAACCCAGACAAAGTCTTCAAACTTACACACAAATTGCCTCTAGCTTGTCCTCGTTAGTGGAAAGTCGTTCTCGAGAACTCAATTCAAGGCGGTGTACCTATACTTACACCTTATAAAACACGGTTGCTCTAATCAAAGATATGAAATAAACTTGTTCTGCTGAGGGTGAATATATATGTTGAGTTGATTGGGGGGGGGGGGGAGATCACACGCGGATATTTGGAAATCGAGAACTCAATGATTGTTGAAAAGGCCTTGAATCATCTCACTTCTTACAGGCAGCCAAGACAGGGCTTCGGAGTGATTGATTGTGTTGGATTTTCCCCTGATGGACAATACAGGAACGGTTTAGCCCTTTCAGCTGGTTAGGGACAGTTATGTTGGTTGCCTTGGCTCTGTTCAATTGAGCCAAGTAGCTTGATTAATTAAAGTACTTCTGATTTCTTAGTTGAACCAGTCAAGGGGAAAAAAGTAACTGCTCAGCTTGCTGTGATCATGATTTTCGAATCCATTAGTTTCATTATTAGGGCTCCATTTGCCTGTTATAGAACATTTGATATTCACTGTTTGAAATGAAAGTGACTATTATAATTTGTTTATTGTAACACTTGTTTAAAGAGCCACAACTCAAAAGTTTTCATTTCTTCAAGTTTGAACATTCCTAAACAGATAGGCTTTTAAAGAGAGCTACTAAATGCACTTAGTCACAATAATCAGTTGCCATGTGTTTCGTAAGACTTTGACCGATACATTTTGATTTTAAACATAGGGTTTTTAACTGCTGTCTCTAAATAACTCCCTTTTTGATGTCTAATAGTTCATTCTCATTTGTATCGTGGTGCTTGTTTGTTGTAATCATGTGCTATTGATACAGCTCAAGCTAACTGACTCATGATGATCTCTCTTTTTGTGCTTGCATGGAAATTGACAGGTTGTAAAGGTGATTATCACAGTATATTTGGTATAAATATATAGATTTCCTTGATACAGATTCAGGATATGAACAGAATAGAATAATTAAATACTGAATTATTAGTTTTTACTGATAAGTAAATGAATACTAATACAATTCATTGAGTTTTGATAAAAATGGTTAAAGTTTGATAATTGATGATTGAGGGGCACAATTCAATGGAATTTCTTCAGCTAAATTAATTGTGAAATGTCTTTCAACTGCATGACCACTGAGTGAATTAATTTATCAGAGACAGCAAAGAATCGTATATTACGATTGCTGGAGAATTGAAAAAATCAATGACTAGTAGAAAACCTAGTTAAGCAAGTCTCATAGAGCTCAACATAAATTGTTCAGTTAGGTGGGGTGATGATGAACACAGGGAGACAGCCAATGAAACTACAGGGCCAATGGCAGTTGTTGTGGGCACAAAGGGGCCTATGTCCCAACTCCCCCACACGTGCCTATTGGGAGGCCCTCACAGTTTCCCAGCCTATTGCCAGTACCCATTGCCTCACCCCCCTGGGTTTGGAGGAGGGGGGTGCCTGGTCAGGGATCGAACCAGTGTTCGCTAGTTCTCTCCCTGCCTGGCTCGGAAAGCCTCACGCCCCAACTCGCTCAGCCACTATGCTCGGTCTTGTGCCATTTTTACTTATGATATCATACATGTGGTTGTGATAAATACTGCCTATAAAATGAGTACATACAAAGTGCGCAGCATTAATTGTATCTTTTTCTATGAAGGTGAAACTGCATGACTAGCATCAAGATGGGATTATAGTTTTCTAGTACGCAATCATTTCAAACGGCTGGTTTTTATCAGAACTAATGTGTCACAACAAGGAGGAAGTCTGATTAGTACTGTACTGGTAGCGTCGTCATACCCACAATAACGCTATAGGTATAGGTTTTAATCACAAGGCTGGTTTTCAAAATTTGAATTTATAGTTTTTGTTTTCATGAAGTAAGAGAATTTTGTTTTCGTATTACTAAAGATAAAAGAATACTTCAAGTGTGGCAACTGCCATTGAAGTCCCTCATTACAAGTAGTGGAGACAAGGGATCTTCAAATGGGTGTACAGTAAATGTCACTGTGTCAGATCCTGAAAGTTGAACTCAATACGAATTTGATCCGTGGAAATAAATAAATAAATCCTCTACCTCTTTATTTCTCTTAGCTTACCAGTTGCTAACCCAAGACTTGTAGTAGACTTATGTTAGTAGTTACTGATCTAGTCTTCCAGCAAAACGAGATATTCTCAACCTGCTTTCCCCTTCAAACAGTGCTCTATTTTAATCAAATTTCCTATTTCGTGACCTCATTTTCTGGTTCTGTAAGGGGGATGCATGTTTCTCCTTCCAGAAAACATATTATGTTGGAAACATTGTTTCCATCACAGCTAAGTTCGTGTATAACTGATCTCTAATATGACTGTTCATTTTTCTGCTTATTACTCCTAACCTAAACCTTTAACTGCCTAAACATTTTTTATTACTACCCATTTCAGTAGCAGTGAAAAAAGAGAATATTAATTCATTAAGATGGATATTGGGTTATTTTAGAAGTAGTTGAATTTTTTTAGAAAAATGTTTCCTTTACAGTTCAGTTCATGCTCATACTAACCTCTCTAGTCTGATATGGTTGCAGCGATTATGTATTTTTTGTAGTGCACCCATGAATGATACATTTACAAAATCATTTCAGTGATCATTCATCTTCTTGTCCCTCTGAAGCGTAGAGTTATATAAAACCCTAAGGATAAAAGTGAGTTCTGCATTACTAATAAATAATAATAAACTTTCAGTTACTTTTGAAGACATTGAAATAATAATCTCTGGTATGCCAAAAGTCTTAAGTAAATTTCTACTATCTTTCCAGCAAAAACTAAACTGATTTCAGTCTTTATCAGATGTGCTAACGAACTACAAAAATTAGTGAATATTTCAGACATTACTTAAAATGCTACATACTATTATTAGTCCCAAATCTCCCCTTATTTACTTTACCATCTTCAGCGTCAAATTTAATGTCGTTCTCTAAATTTATTCTCTTATCTTAGTTTTCACTGATTTATCTACCCATCATAATGATTCAGATGCAGTCGTATTAAAGAAATAAGGCCTTGCATGTGCTATTTCTCAAGCAATTTTCTCGCTACCTTATTAACGGGTTAATGTATACTTATATGTTTACTTTATCAGTGAACCTGTTAAGGATCCTTTGCATCGCTCAAGAACATTTTTTTTCTTTTTCATTTCACTCTCCTATATTACAGTTGGTCCCTTTGTTCGCTTAATTTACCTTTTCATTTGTCTTTTAATGTCATATGAAAACCAAAGAAAATCGTTAATTAGTCATGATCCTAAGCAATTGAAATGGAATTTGGTGATTTTCGTGGGCTTCAAAATCTGTTGCTGCAGATCCTCTGTAATTTGTAGGGGAATAGCTAGGATCCATACGTTCCAATTTGAAGCATTGTTCTTAATTGTTCTTGGGATATTGTAGAACTCACGGGGAGTACTATTTATCCTCCCCCCCCCCTCCTAACATAATCTCTCCGTCTCTAAGCCTTTTAATCTGGATGGTCTCATGGAACTGACGTTTCTTGATTTTTTTTCTCGCTATTCTGTCTTCACTACTACCAATTTTACCTTTTCCACAAATTACCTTATCCTTACGTTCCCCTTCATAAATAATTAATTCCTTCATTTTCTTATCAACCATTTTGTACAAGTTCCTCTGCTTTTGTTTTATTGCTACTTCTTTATGACTGGCTCCCTCCGTTTGAGCAGCGTTCTTGCAATCTTTAGCAAAATTTGAAACAACGATTTATGGGTCTGTGATTAGATATATCTGTAAGTACTATTGATGAACCATTGCAACAAACCAACTCAAAACATACGTTTAAACTTTTCTTCGATGTTTGGCCCAAGATCTCTCATAGTTATCAAACAAGTACTTGTTTTATTTTAAACCTATTGATTCCCAATGAACTCTTTGCGACTTCCAAGTTACATGTAAAATATCCTGTGAACGTTTGGTAAATATTCGGTAAAAAATTTAGAAAACTAACAAAACATTCATTAGATTTGCTCCCCCGAAGCATTCGGAGTGGAAGATAACTGAATTACCCCAACACCCCAATTACCACAGTTAAATAATCTTCATCCAAGTAAATTTAACCTAAAAAGTATTGACCGGATTGTTAGGTTTATGACAAAATATACCTATCTGATGATACATATCAAAAATAATTTTAATCAAGCATTGCATGTCCATTCTAAACTAAACCAATTTTTTGGCTCAAATATACTGCTAACTATCACAAGCTAGCGACAAAAAAAATTTAAAAACTGTTTAAATGAGAGCGGAAAAAAAATTGTCGTATTTTGCTCATCCAAACCGACCGAAGGAATGCTTCAGTGAAAAGCAAGTTGCTTGTTCAGTACTTTCCTGTATTGTTTAGACCGAGGCCACTTAATAATGCATGTTGTTGGATCCGTATCACTCGTCAGCGGGAAGTTTTTCTTTTAGACTCTCCTGTCAATATGTGGGAAGTTGCTTGTGTAGCAGCTGCAAAAGTATTTTTCGTTTCTTCTTCTGCTTAAGATCTTTCTTTGTTTATCTGTTTTTCTACATTAGCAATTTATTTTAACGTTTCGTTTTTCTTCATTGCCGACAGGTTTGAGTTTCTTGAGAGTTGCTCAGTAACAAACTCAAGAAACCCAAATCTTTTAAACTGTAGGTATCTGTATTCATAACTCTTGTATATACCATATACTTTAATCACCACGAAGTATGTATTGTAAGTAAAACTGCATGTAAAATTAATGTAATTTGATGACAAAATGTAGATCTAATAGACTTTTTCTCATTTTATTTTCTTTTGAATTATTTTTGGAGATAGAAAAAAAAAAAATTCTTTCAGAAATCACAATTGAATCTAAAAACCACAAAATTTACATAATCATAAATTAACTGGATGAATTCTTTAAAGTGGTTTAATGTTAAAATTCAAAATAGTAAAAATGTTTTTGTGAAGTTTATCTCATACTTTTTGATACTTTTGTAATGTTCTCCATTCTCCAGTCGGTGACATGCACTTCTATACTTCAGTGTATGAATCAACTCCAATAGTAGGACAAAAAATGGTTTTTCAATGATCAGCACATAGCAACCAAGATAAATTATCGGTGCAGTGGTATTTTATATCTTCAAGCTAGAAAAAATTGCAATGACCTGTATAGTTTGCGGTTATACAGGTTTGCAATCTTCACACAGCATTTTCTAAACACTCCCAACAAGATCCTGTGCCGACTTACTTCCTTCCTCACTTTTTATTTTGATGCTCTTGATTAATTCTTGAATTATTCAGTAGCCAACATCTGGGTCAACGCTATGTGCATCGAAACTTGTGCTAGATATGTGGGGCCCTACAAATATTGTACTAATTAATTTTTGATATACTAGCCTTATAATTTTATGGTTGAAAAAGAATTTTCAAAACATGCTTATTAACATATATTAGCGGTCTAAGAGTACTGATATTAAATATTATTAAGGCACCGACGTCTTTAATCTACTTCAGTACTAAAAGGTCAAAATGTTTGAAGGATTGCCTGAACCTCCAGTTGACATTCAAGTGGAACCGGGACCTCAAGATGGTACTCTTCTTGTCACTTGGCAGCCCTCGAACTCAATTTCCTCACCCTCGGGACCCATGGTGACGGGATATGCAGTTTATGCTGATGGCAAAAAGGTTACTGATGTGGATAGCCCTTCAGGTAATGACAACATTAAACAATGTTAAATTATTGAAAAGTTATAAAGTTGAAACATCAGACTGTTGAATAATCTTGATAATAATGATTTATCATCAATTCCTTGGCGCATAACAAATATTTGTAGCATAGGTCTTCCTTATTGAGAAGCTGATTCAATGAGAGTTTACAGCGCAAACATACTCAGAGTAAAATCATGAGATCTGCACTAACTTAAGGCGTGGGCAAGTTTTTTTCCTATTCAAAGCAAGTAGAAAACCTCTCCCCAGCAGCTGTGGCAAACTGTTTCCTCTGTTCTTATTGCGATATGAAATGTGATATATTCGCAACCTAACTGGTGGGGGATTGTGTATCATAAAATACTAACCCATAGAGCACATACTTGTGTAGATGAGAAAGGGTCATGCAAAGCAGCAGTATCCAATCAAAAACCATGTAAAGGCCCCAAAACTATTGTGCATTTTATTTAATATGCTAAACTCTGCCTGTGCTTATTCTCCTGAACCCCTTCTACAAACTTAACGAATGCATTTCTGATAATAGTGAGCCAGTATGTTTGAAATAATGTTTTTATCGTTTGATTACATTAAAGTTGGGTTCATAAGGAGCTGAGGTAAAACTGAAATTTAAAAATACCTATCTACAAGCATATTGTTCATTTTCTAGTTAGGTGGTTTTGTGTGTTACAACGAGATCAAATCAGACTGCTCTCCTCAAACGACTACACACAAAGCCTTTGTCCCGATTTTACTGTGTTCACAATCTTAGGGATAGAATCCTGGGGTGGCTCTGATCAGAGCTATGGCGCCCTAACATGAGGTGACCTCTTGCAATGTGATTCATAAACCATGACTGATCCTGGAGATGGACGCTCTGCAATAACCATTTCAAATAACACCATTCAGAAGGAGGTGCTTCTAAGCAGTTTGCGTTTGATTGCATGATGTTTATCTATTACCAAATGTGTCAGCACTTATGTTGAATCTTCTTCTGACAAGAAAGCTGGCTTGAAAATGAAGGCTCTCTTAAGCTGGCAGCAGAAAAAAATCATTACTTCGAAACACATGCTTGTTTTTAAAAGCGCTAACAACCTTAACAAAAAAATCAGCCTTTCTCAAATCCTGTTTGTGGCATTTAGAGAGGCGAGAGGGGGTGGGGGGGGGCATACACCTCCATGTGGAATCTGGCTAAAGTCTTGGTAAATTTACGAGTAAAGGTTAGAAATAGGCGATATAAATAACATGAGAGAACCCTAACTATGTTTTGCTGTATGTCCATTGATTATTAGAATTGTGTATGGTTTATGTTTTACAGGGGACCATGCGCTGATTGATATCAATAAGCTGTTGGGACTCAATCCAAAACAAGTTACCGTTAGAACAAAATCAAGAGACAATCAGTCATCTGACAGCCTTCCGACACAAATTCCTCCACACATATTTAAAGGGAAACCTCTCAATGGAAAGGTACATCTATTTCGTGGGCATGCATTTTATTCCAACCTCCCTTTCTCTCCCACCAAATAGGTAATAAAAGTGGTGTAACTTTGTACAAAGCTCATTTTTGAGTAGAAATGACATTTTTTAAATGTATTCATTGGTTTTTCTGATCATACTTAAGTATGGCTCACAGTATAGTACCTTGAAATAGTTCAATGCACCAATCTCTCACTGGCTATGCTAATCATCTAAACGAAGTGTATTGCATGACTTTTTTGTAGGCTGGGTGTTCTTTAATCATTTACGCTCAGATAGAATTATTGAGCAAGTATGTCTGCACAGATGAGCAACAACACTGGATCAAACTTTGTGATCTTGGTGACTGTAGTGATCAAGTTGTGCCTCTGGATCGTAGTACAGAGGCATCAATGGCGTTTATTGTTTATATGTCATTAGAAGGCAACATTCCCCAGCTGACATACTATAAAAGGGGTTCATTCATTCATATATGATTACTGAGCAATTATTAGCAAGATTTGACAAACTCATGTTGATGGCATATGTACAGATAGAGAGAGGTGAGAAAAGGATGGGAACGTTCTGTGAAATCAGAGAGCTCTAAAGAGTTCTGACAGGGCATTCCCCAATTGTCTACTGGAAGAGCAAAAGTGAAGCAGGCATCGTATCTTATTTAATAACTGCCGGCAGATTTCCAACTTTTGAAATGTTGATGTTGCAGTCTTTGTCCATAACCTCACAGTTAGGCAATATGTGTGTATTAAAAGAAGATGTGCACAAGTTTTCAGTTGAGTTTTTACAGCCATCATTATCATTGGAGGAACGTTTGTCAATCAATGGTTGCCAGCGCTCCTCAACCTGCTAAAAGATTGGGAAATCTTCCACAACCTATACTTACTCCTCAGAAGTTATCTGACGTACGAGAGGCCTGGTATCCCATGATGAGATACACACATTTCCATTCAAAGAATTAACATCAAGGTACGCCTGTAGGGTTTGGCTCCCAGACTCTCTCAGGCTTCTGGAGACAGACTGCAAGCCATATGCCTACATAGAAGACCCTTGGGGCTGCATATACACACCTCTGGCGTGTTGGGGTGGGAAGAGATGTAGCCAAATGATGAAAACTTGTACTTGTACCAGACACAGGTAATCACAGATAATTGTGATGGAAAAGTCCTAATGGTTAGGACTTTTCTCATAGTGCATTTTAGATTATATTACCAAGATTTAGAAGATAAAGAGACACTGTTACTTTTCTAAAATAGTTTGATGCAATGCTCATTTTGTTGTTTATTATGAGAAAGTAACTATTGAAAGAGAGGAAACTTCTCAATTTTTTGTGTATTCCGTGTATCCACCCAAATTGTCGATTGTTTAATATTTTTTCCAAGATAATTGAATAGAAAGCAATTCATAAACAAGGTTCATGATATGTCATGAACCAATCCTTTTTAGTTGCACCTTGCAGTATTCCAACAGACACTGACAAATTCCTAAGCATTCTGTAAAAAAATTTTGATTGCTCAGTCTGGGCACTCAAACTAGTTACTGTTTTTAGTGGGCTGAAATAAACTTACCTTGTTATTTTGTTATGTTTGATTCCAATTAGTCATCATGATCTGGAAAAAGATGTTGTTGAAACATTTGGGGAGAACTACATTACAATATAGGAAATAGACACCCACACATTATCATAGTTCCTTCTTTATATGTTGGCTTAATCGGATTACAAATTATACAGTTCTAATTCGTTGATTCCTGTTAATCAATATTGATATAACAAGTGTTTTATGTTGCAGCACCATGAAGAAGATAGACGATTGAGGTACGGGTCCTCGATACCTCCTCATATGCGAAGCCAACACAGAGCTGGTCAAGTTATAGAGACTGACGAGAATTTGAGTGATAAAGAGATATACCCTAATAATCACATGAGTATTCCTGCAATAGGTACATCACATGAATTACCTTTTATATCTTCATAAAATGACTCTTAACTGTCTTATAGCCCTTCACCTGTTTACTCTTGGTAGACTAGTAATTGAACCTCAAGTAGGCTCATTGAGTGCTGCTGTCAAGAAAGTATGAGAACTTAACTTTAGCTTTATGTGTTCAGGTTTTGTTTACGTTACAGCTTGACATTTAACAAATTTCAAATCATTTGTACATCCTTTTAAACATTTTACCAAAAAAACTATAGTTTCTATTCTGATTCAGTGATAGTATAATTTTATCGTGAGTTGTTAATAATTTATTAGTTTATTGATGATAGAAATAATTAAACCCTTATACCAGTTTCATTTGGAACTGGAATGGTGGTTTTCAGTTCTGTCCATCTACAAAAAAAGTGGTTCATTCATAAAAACATCTGGTTCATTTTAAAAAAAAATTTTTTTTGTTCTAGTTTAAACCTTACTTCACAGTTCCTAGCATACTAATTCACTCGTATACCAGATTTATCATTTACTAATTGATTGCACAATCGATGTTTACTGGAAGTGGCACATGTTACAGTGCTTAGTTTTAATAGTTCTCAAGTTTCACCAATTTTTAGAAATCACAAAAGACACTGGAAGTGAAGGAAACTTCAGTGAAGATGATTATATGGATAGAAGAACAGGTGCACGGGGCCATTATGACAGTAGAGGAGCTTCAAGAGGAAGACAACCGCAGCACGTTTCTCATCACCCAAGGCATTATCGTAGAGATGAAAGGTAAGGTCACTTCTATGGAGATATAAAACAAACTATATTTTCAGGAATCAAGAGATTATTATTTATAAGAGAAGAAATGAAAAATGGTCGGTGTTTGAGCGTGAACTGGTTTGAAAGAAAAATGAAGTTCGAAATTCACTCACTGAAATATTAGTGGAATAAACTATGAACTAATGCAAGGAATAAAATAAATGTATGGAGCTACAAAAAGGGGAAACTAACGTATTCTTGATTAAATAAAAGGAGAACCTTGAGCATGCGAATGTCAAAACTTCAATGAGCCAGTTGAAAATTGGAGGAATAACAAGAGACGCTTGCAGAAGATGAATTTTGTTGAGTAGTCTTTTATTTTATGGGTGAATGAGGTTGAATTGAATGTGAGACGTGAGTTGAGTAGAATGAGGCCCTATTACCATTCTCTGGAGCCACAGTAAAATTGGTAGCCAACACTACTGAAAGCTTCTACTCGTAAAATGGAGGAAGAAAGGATGATCCACAGCAAGGCGGTAAGTCATGACCAACAAGCTGTCTTTCAATTTGCTTAGAAGAATAACAGTGTAAATTACGTGTACGTGTGTGTGTGTATACTACAAGCAAGGTACTAGAAGATATCCCAAACTGTGAATGGGTATTGAACATTGGAAACAACTTTATACTTATTGTATACAAACTCAATAACGAGTGCCAATATGTTTATCATGGTAAGGAATAATATTCGATAAAAAAAAACAGGCTTTACATTACAAGAGGCCTGTTGATTTGAACTGCTGATTACATTCTCTATCAAGTTAGACATATTTAGGGCCTCGAGACGTTCCTTTTTAACCATAACCATGATCGTCTTGGCTCTATACTCTCAATTATTCCTGAGCCATGAACGATTAGTACTACAAGTTAACTGGCACTCAAGGTCAGATCCTAGTGACTGCACGAAATGTGGTACTTCAAGTCACTGCTGTACTACTTTTATAGGCTTTGCTGTACTTTATAAAGACAACTATAATGAGATCTAAACATTTTTTAATGTCCTACAACTTCCCCCAATAAAACCTCCTAAGAAAAATTTACTTCAAATCAAAAAGTAGTTTGTATCTGTTTTGATTCATGATTGGAAAGTGTTCAATGGTGAGGATCAATTCACTAGTTTTAACTGATCAATCGAATACTGAACCCCATGGTTGAATGCAGTAAAACTAATCAGCTATACTAATAAGCAAACCACCTACCACTAGCAATCCAGTAACCAGTTTAGCAAAAATAATCTTCACTGAGAAACTCATAGTAGGAGACTGGATAATTTTAATGGATAATATGCTTTAATTTATGAAGAGTTAATAGTCAATTTCAGAATATGATTCATGTTATTGATCGCATTTTACTTATGTTTCTTCTAGGGACCAATTCTTTGTGGAAAAAAATGATGGCAGAGGGAGATTCGATAGAGATAGGAACGCCCCAGCACCTTACAACAGGAATCCACGAGGAGTACAGCCGCAATCTGCACCAAACGCAAGGGACAAAAGAGCACGTTGGTTTGTCGCTCTTTTTGATTATGACCCCACTACTATGTCACCAAATCCAGACGCATGTGAGGAGGAACTGCCATTTTCTGAAGGAGATACTATTAAGGTAATTTGATATTTTTCTTAAAACTGAATTGCAATAAATGTTTCTTCTACCTCCCAAATGATTACCCCCTTCTGTTAGGTTTGGGGACTCCTCAGTAAGGTTTCATGCTGAAAGCTGTGATGGGTTCTTTGACGTTGAAATGTGAATACATATGTTTTATTCGGAGATACACGTCGTTTGGGTGTAGTTAAAGAGGCTCAAGCCACAGAACCCATTAGTCAACATGCTTCCCCTGCTACATACAGCACAGGAAACACTGCATTCTTGTTTATTATTATGAAGAAGAATAACATTAAAGATGCGGTTACCTTTGTGTAAACAATGGTTCTGTAGCTTGTTGGTTTGAATTGAGCCTAGAGAGCAGTATCTGAACATAGTGAACCAAAATGCAGTAGTAAGTCAAGAAAATGAATTGAAAAATCGCTCCTACTTCAAAAAATGTTCATTCGGCCTTCAGCAAGTCAGGATTACAAAATCTATACCTTTGATATAATTACATTAAACTTTTTATTCGTTTTATTGAAAACATTATGAACGCATTGGCTGATGAAATTGAACAGTTTCTTACGAAGTATTTACGTGGTGGCTGTTTATTTTCTATTCGAATGTTTAATAATATGAAGTTCCTTATTAGTCCTTAGTAATATTTCACAAGTGTAAGGAAGTGAAGGCTAAATTGGTCAGGGTTGAAGCTCTTCTGTTGCCATATGGTTAGATTAGTTGACATTGGGGTTATTATATTTGAACTATCAAGAGCTATTCGTTGAGTATGTGTGTGACAAACTTCTTTCTTTTGTTACTAATCCTTCATAACGTTGGTAAAACGTTGTTGTGGTGTACCTTGAAGCAGCACCTCTCAAAACGTGAAACCAAAATTGGTATAAGTAGTCCAAACAGTTTTGCTGGGGGACTGTTGGCACATATTCACACTTGTGTTATTTAGAATAATGAAAATTGAGCACCACCAATTAATATGGAAAGTGGTCCAAACTTAAAAGAGAAAGTGCAAATAAATTTACAAACATGATTACATGAGACAAAATGGGAGGGCAGTTGATAACTTTTCATAAACTGTGCAAATTTTGTGTTTATTTAACTTTGCACCTGTTTCAGGAAGGCATATCAATCCATGAGGAGGAGGAGTAGGGTGCATGACAACAAATATTGAATGGTAGAAAATAGCTGGTTGGCAAAATTGTTAGGGTTTCTGTACGGGACAAAAGGTATCGTTTTTTGAACTGCAGTAAGGCCACCATCTTGAGCTTTTCCCATTCAGTTAGCACTCAATAATCCAGAGTGGAAAAATTTCTCTACTGAATGATACTTTCAAACGTGCACTTCTTTTCGTCACAAAGACGTCAAGTTATTCCTAATCTCTTGAAGCTGAAGTGCTTGAAGATGTTCGATTGGAAAACAACTACATAAGGTGTAATCAACCTCTCTGAAACCATGAACAAGAAACGTTAGGCACTGTGGGAGGTCCAACGTGTGTACAGGATAGCCTGTTGTTGAATGAAAAGAACTCTCATAAAAAATGCAAATACTCGCTTAATTTTTGAGTTTATCTAACATATGCAACACTATGGTTAATTGACTTATTCGATAGGTCAAAAGGAGCGGTATAGTTTACAATTGCAACAAGTTGTTTCTTTGACCTAGCTACAAATAGCTCCTGTAAACAGTTGATAAGCTTGCTGATGTAAGAGCCTGATAGTAAAGTAAAGCAGTGCAGACTATGCCATCTGCTCTCAGTTGTTTTGTGATTCATAGCTTCCACAAGAAAAGTGCCAGTGACTATTCATTGCAACTGTTTGGATTAGGTACTTCTCAGAGATATAGGTTGTGTTGTAGGAGATATAATTAAATAGGCATTAAGCACATTGGCTTTTAGTGTTTGGCTTCAGCTTGGAAAATATGGACGAAACAGTTGCTACTGTGGCATATAAAAATATAATGCCATTTACAAATGATGAAGTAGAATAACAATTTACTTGGTATACGCTTCATTGAACCCGTGCTTTTTTGAAAAACACGGTTTTCTCCTGGGGCCCTCAAACGGTGGTAAAGTAGGCTAGATACTTTATCAGACCCTACATGGGGGTCCTCTCAATAAAACGAAAGAGAATCCGAGAAATACAAGTGGTGTTTGAAGTACTAAGCCCTGAAATCACCAAATGTCAGAGCTTTTATTCACTTAAGGATTAGCGGATAGTAAAAGAGGCGAGTAGGGTAAAACATTAGATGGCCGAAATTAGAAGTAGTGCTGACCAAATTGTACTCTTATAGGCTTCAATCTCGGCTAGATTTTATAAATGAGCCTGCTGTATCAATTTTCGACTAACTAGAAAAGTTCAGAAGAGAGAACTCGAACCAAGGGGCACTTCTGACTAACAGCTGTCACTCAAGGAACTGAAAACCCTAACGAAGAAGTTCATAGAATTGTCTTTGTAATGAGATTCATGAGTTTGAAATTTTAAATTCAATGCAAGTTGTGAGAGAATCAAGACATAACCTAATTTCATGATTTTTCCAGGTGTATGGCGAAAAAGATGCCGATGGGTTTTTTTGGGGGGAATGCAGAGGAAGAAGGGGGTTTGTTCCTCATAACATGGTGGTTGAAGTTCAAGTGAGTTCATAAACAATCCTGTTTGCATGTCCGATTTACAAACCCGTCCCCAACCCCAGCTATGACATCTTACTTGAAGTTGTATGCTCTAAAATTGTATTTCAGAAGAAATACAGTTTTTCACCAACCTGGAAAGTATAGTTTTACCTAATTATGTCGAATGGTGCATTGATGAGATGTCGTAATAAGAAATGCTTACAATTAGCTAAATATTGAACCTTCATTATTCGAAGTTGAAAACATTGTAGGGTTCGTGAGTCAAAGCAGGCAAAACACACAAGACAAGAAGACAAGACAAGACCTCGGTTACCTTTAAAGATTGCAGATGGCTGGTGGTTAAAATCTAAATAATAAGTGCTTAAAACTAACGATAAACTACTATCTTAATCCTCAACATTTGTAGTACCAGTATTGTTGTCGTGGTTCCCTCCTACTGCAGTGGACACGCACCACTCAGGATCCCTCGCCCCTCCCCCCTCATCTCACTAAGGCCACCTCACCAAGTCCCGTGCCCTGCATCCCGAGCCGGGATTTTTTTTTTTTTTTTTTTTTTCTTTGAAACGGTGGATGCAGGCAATACCCTCACTGCAGCCACAAACGGGCCTATTGTAAGGGCGTCCATGATACTCGGATCATGGCCCACCTGCACCACCCCCAGGCCCCACGGCACTGGTCTCACTTGGTGTGACGTCACCTATGTGCCCCCACCACCCCCGCACATAGCGGTGGGTATCCGCAAGTTCGGCCTTTGCCCCCTCTTCGGGCTGAAGAAAGAGCGTCCCAAACACAGAACGGCGCGATGCCGTGAGTCCATCGTGACACGCACAGCACGTGCTCCTGCCGTCCTCTAGCCCTACCTCAAGCAGAACCTGCATTACCTGTACCTCGCACTTGCCAATATTTGCAAGGTGGTACCTCAAGCGGACAGTGACCTGTGAACAGGCCACATAATGATCCTCATATCCTTCCTCCCCAGAGCAAGCACCTCCTTGGACCTCTCTCTGGAGAGCCGGATAAAGAGTTTTGACTGTCTGTGGCCGGGCAGCTCCCTGCCAATGAGCAGCCCTGCACCTATCCCCTCCCATTTGCCAACCTCTCTACGTAGATGGCTCCTGGTAGTCCCAACAAGCGGCTCAGGGCCAATAGGGATCTGCTCTGATCCTTCTAGCCAACCTATCAGCCCGTTCGCTTCCTCTATACCCTGATGCCCTGGCACCCAACCCAGTGTTACACTGTTGTCCTCGGCCAGGCCTTCAGTCCAGTCAGACACTCCCACACCTGCCGCGATGTAAGACAGTATGAGGCTAAGGCCTTGAGAGTGACCTGACTCTCCACCATGATGTAGATCTTCTGTCGCTTCAGTCCCCTCTGCAGCAGCCGTTGCGCAGACCGTCACGGCATACACCTCTGCCTGGGACACTGTGGCCAGCGACCCCAACGGGATCGCTGCTCTAATTCTCGGCCCAAAGATACTTAACCCTGCCAGGCACCGAGCCATCAGTGTAATATACCAGGGCCGCAGCGTCAAAGCGGAGCTCTACCCACCTGATCGCTCATGAATGAGTATCCGAAAAAGGTAGCACGAAGTTGAACCTCGCGGGCATTACGAGTCTACCACATGCAGCTCAGGCCCCCACCTTCACCTTGTCAAGGATCAAGTGGCAGGAACTCCTCCTCCCCTGGCATGATCAGACCCAACTCCAACATACGCGCAGCCTGGAGGAACGCCATCCTTTTAACATGTATGTGGAGTGGAGCTAAATCTAGCAAGACCTCCAGTGCAGTCGGTAGGGCATGTTGTCATACAGCCTGTAATGGCTAGACACGCCCTACGCTGCAGTTTATTTAGCTGCAACTGCACTGTTTTGTTTTCCACCCTAGTCCACTGCAGACCAGGGGCTCCATAGGTGACTACAGGCCTAACAACCTGCAGTGTACAACCACATGCGGATCATCCCAGGCCTCAGCCCCATGTCTTCCCCTCCCACCATTCTTTGAGCTGCTCCACATCACCACCGACGCCTGCCAAAAGGCTTTTTCACGTGTGTGGCCCAAGAGAGCTTACACCATCAAGAAAGACTCCCATACTTGATCTCATGCTGGATCTTCACCACCTTGCCACCCAGCCTGAGTTCCTCGCAGCGTATAGGCCAGTGCGCCTTCTTCGGTGAATGGGATCAGGCCTGTTTTGTCTGGATTGACAAACAGTCCTTGCCCATTGCACCATGTCTGTAGGGTATTCATGCATGCTGCATGCATTCACTGATTACATTCGCGAATTTACCCTGACTATAATTACCAGGTCATCACGCGTATCCTATTACCTTGTAGCCCTCCTCCTCCAGCAGCTCGAGAGAAGGGTATCAGCTACCAGTAACCAGTGCGGAGAGGGGGAGAGCACCCCCTGCGGGCATCCCTGGTGGGCACCACAGAGAGTGTCTCCCCAACTCTGAGAAGACCACCCTGCTACTCAGCATCTCGTTGGTCCAAGAGATTAGGTAAGGATCTACACTCCTTCCTACCAGCCGCAGCCGTGATTGAGGCATACGACGTATTGTCGAAAGCCCCCAATATCCAGAAAGCAGCACAGCGCAATCCCTCCGAATCTCAGAGTATCCTCCAGCACTGTTGCCAGTTCCTTCCAGAGCAGTCTCAGTGGATCTCCCTCTGATAGGCATGCTGGGAACCTGAATGGGTTCTGAGTTAGATAGTTCTCCTTTATTGATAGGCACACTATCTTCTCCATTGTTTTCAACACGAAGGACATGAGACTGATGGGGCGGTAGCCCTTAGCCAGGGCCGAGGGAGCCACCCGGCTTTGGTATAAAGACCACCTTCACCTTCCTCCACATAGTGGGTATGTACCCAAGGACATAGCTCGCCCTGAAGAGCCTCACCAGTATCGGACCCAGAGCCTCCCTACCATGCTGCGACATGGCTGGGAAGATCCCATCCCGCACCTGGCGCCTTGTAAGGTTTAAATGAACCAATAGCCCATTTAACCTTATTAAGTGTGAAACATTTCTCTGGAGGCTGCAGCTAGCAGTGGGTTCCTTGATTGCCCATGACAGGTACCACCATCAAGGCGCTCAGCTGATGGTGGTGGCTATCTCCCCACCGCAGGCTTTGAGACCCTGGGAAGTGAGCTGTCAGTAGCTCCTCCAAGGTCTCCTTGCTGCCCCTTGTGTGAATGTTCCCCCTGCCTTTAGGAGAAAACCGATTTATGGTCTCTTCTAGAGAGGATCTTCTGTACCTTGGACATGGTAGACAAGTCTTTCATGCCCCACAGAAGTCTCTCCAGGATTTCCTTTTAGCCTGTCTAAGGGCTTTATTGTATGCTGTGAGGGAACCCCTATATGTGTCCCACTCACCCCCTTCTTTTTGCTCTGTTAAAGAGCCTCCTTTTTCTTTTCCGGCCTTTCCAGTTCCTTGTTCCACCAAGGAACCTCCCAATTCATTCAATGCGGGTTTTCAACTCGCAGCTTTCTTCATACGCCTCTACCATAGCTGCGCAGATCTCCCCTGTCGCCCTTTCTACACCTTCGACAGTTTGCATTTCACAGCTGTAGCTCTCCAAACTGGAGGCCAACACGCGGCTGTACAGAACCCAATCCGTGTTCAGCCGGATCCGTGTTATCGGAATATGTCTCCGTCACACTATTAGGGAACCGCAGCCTGAACCTCACCATCCGGTGGTCAGACATTGAAGTTTCCCCAGAGACATGCCAATCTGTTATTCTGCTGGCATAGAAGGTACTTGAGACCGTAATGTCCAGCACCTCCCTCCGCCTGCGTGTAACAAAAGTTGGCGTGCTCCCCCTATTAACCACCACCATTTCATTGCACAGTAAGTAGTCAAGAAGGGACTCACCTCTTTCATTTGTGTCTGTGCTGCCCCATGCCATGTTATGTGCATTGGCGTCGCACCCGGACAATCAACTGAAGGTCTTCCCTTCTGCAGTAATGGATCAGCTGCTGCATAATCAGCGGGGGGACCTCAGCGTCATCGCCTGGGAAGTAGGCTGACGCCACCACTGTCCTCGCCCGGAGTCCATTACTGTCTTGAGCTTCCAGCATTACCGCCTTCAAATCCCTGTGACAGAACTCAGGAATTTTTAGAATATGCAAGTTGTGTCTTACCAAAACAGCCGCCCTAGGACGACCTTCTGTGCCACAGTAGACCAACTTACCTGTACTAGCAGGTATCCCTTTTACGTCCCTGCTGTCCGCCCAAGGCTCCTGCAGTAGAGCCACATCACAGCTCCCCCAGACAAAGCTCCTGCACATCACTGCCGTAGCTGCTTTGGCCGTGTGCAGGTTGATCTGGAGGAAGCCCACATGCTGCGCAATCATCGTCGCCCACGCCGACCCCCAAACCCCCGGGGGACCTTACGTCCCTGCGGAGTGCCCAGAGGGCACTTGCCTGCAGCCTCTCTGCAGTTTGGGCCGGAAGGACCTTGAGCCGGGATTTGGAAGTGTGCCCGCCGAACTGGAGCCTGTCTTAAAAGACTTTCTCCTCCCCTTCGCACCAATGAGCTGGTTGGCCAAAACTGGCCTGGTTCGTTACCCCATTAGGTTAGCTCAATCGCCATAACCATGGTCTGTTATGATTCTTTCTTTTATTGTTGCACTGTGAGTACGATAGAAGAATAAATATTACACTGCTGCTATTGATACTTCCCATCCACACTCAGCTGAGATTGTAAAATGAGAGTGATCTGCTTCTTAACCATGTCTTGATACATTCTCAGTTTTTTTTTTTTTTTTTTTTTTTACATCTTACTGAGGTAGGCAGTTCTAAGTACCATCAATATTCTCTAGACAGTTCAGGTGCAGAGACATAGGAAGGTCGTGCGTAACAGTCATGAACTGAAATGGCTACCTCCAGGTTCGGAACTAAATGGTTTTGGTTTATTATTCACTCCAAATAATAACCCAATATTTTCGGTCAGGAACAACCCTCCCTCAAAATTTGATACTTTACGTTTCAAGACATCGGGATTCTAGTTTGCAATGCTCGTCTGCCATCTGGGCCATTTTGTGCTTCTAACGTGCTCTAAAAAATTTGTTCTTTCACACACAAATCCCATTTAGTATGTAGTTGTTCCGCCTGCTCAGCAATCCAATTGGACGAAGTCCATGGTTGTTATTAGCAAAAAACGGTTACAAAAATTAACAAAAACACAATTTTGGCAGTTTTATTGCAAATACGACGTGTTTGGTGTCGTATTCAAGGTATTTTAAGATCCTGGGTCGAATGGAATGAGTATCAGACGTGTACAACTGCTTATAGTGAAATTACAGTAATAGTAGAGAGCCAAAGTCTACTAATTGAAAGAACTCGCAGGACAATGACTACAGCGAAAGTAATCGTTTCATCGTTTTGAACTCCTTCCCTCCTGTTCCATTAAAACCACCTGCCTGCTCGACTTGCAACATCGTGCCAATTGCCTACAGGCGCTTACGGGAACTGGATTCTTTATTGGTTTTCGTCGGTCCGTTGTAGTCTGGTCATGTTTCACATGTTTTACTGTCATTTTTTGATGCTGAATCGAATGGGATGGGTCTCAGAGCAGTAATACCAGGTCAAGCTGTTCAAGAGAATAATAAACCGTTTTTGTCATGTGAAACATCTGTAGTCTTAGCTCGCCATTCCCATTTCAACTCAAATCCAGCTCTAGGATCCTTAATATCCTAGCTTGAGACACATAATACGAGAATGAAATTGTGATAGAGAGGGTGACAGTAAATTCGCTGGGCATCAAGGAGTTTCAAACAGCTTACACAGTCTGTTTCAAACAAGAACTAGAGGGAAGAAAGAGCATGTTGAAATCCGCACCATACTGCTTTTCCTTCTGGTAACTCTAGCTAACACACCACTACGATATAAAGACCTCACATACTCAGGTAGGTTCAGTAAAAGCCACCATACCTCCATGAAGGCAGCATGCTGATATGCCTACAATTTTGCACAAAGTTAAGGCATTATGTAATCTAATTCGTTTTTTATCTTGTTCAAGACTGAGTTGTTTTAAAAAATCACAGAAGCATAGAGACATTGAGACGATTTGCATTTTGAACCCTGGATATTCTGAAACTTAGGGATTTGCTGAAAAGTCAAAGTTGGGCTTTCTAGCTAATTACATTACTGTTGTTATTGCTGTAGGGATCTGAACAGTAGATGAGGGGGATAGCTTGACAGAGTGAAGGACGTTACGTGTATAAGATATTACATCTGTCACTACCTTAATGAATAATCCACCCACCTTCCTGGTGAATAATCCACCCACAATACGCTTTGGCGGCCACAGGCTCCTTCTTGAAAAGCACGTCAAGTATTTAGGAGTGAATATAGGTGAGAGGTGGGGTTTCAACCAACACCTCCAGTCCCTTAAAGGCACTACCATTGCAAGGTTTGCCTCACTGCGTGCCATTACTAAGGCCACTTGGGGTGTGTGTTACCACGACACCATCCTCATGTATAAGGCCATCTATTTAGGTGTGATTGGCTACTGCCCCGTTGTCTGGGGTAGCAAACTAACAGTCAATCAAAAGAGAGTATTGGCCCAATCCCAGAGAGCTGCGCTCCTGTGGATCACCAAGGCCTACAAGACTGTATCAACGGAAGCACTCCAGGTGATCACTGGTCAGTTACCAGTTGATTTGGCTGTTGAGTGCACGATTGACAAGTGGAGAGTGAAACGGGAGCTTCCCCCGCATTGGGCTGAACTCCGTGCGGATCTCACCAAGGAACAGAAACTTGCCGCCATCGATGAATGGGCTCTAGAGAAATGGCAAGCGAGATGGGAATCCTCGTCAAAGGGACGTGATACGTATGAGTTCTTCCCCAACATCCGTGAACGTCTTTCTAGAAAATGGGTTGAGCCAGACCACTGGACGAGCCAGTTCCTCACGGGACATGGTGACTTCAATGCGCGGCTCCACTCCTTTACTCTGAAAGACTGTCCATTATGCACGTCTTGTGCCTCCAGTGCGGAGGAAACAAGAAACCATGTGCTGCTCCACTGTAGTTTCTACAACAGTGAGCGACGGTTGTTGGGAGGGCAAACGAACTTAGCAGCTTTGACTGCTACAAAGGAAGCCTATAACCATTTTGCAAAGTTCGCAAAGAAGGTAATGGCTACGAAACGTGGTTATAGTTGATCAGTCCTTTTGAAACTTGCCACCCAAGTAAACAGTAAGATCAGGTAGGGAACCTGATTAAGAACTACTCCCAGATGGTACGGGATTCCTCAGGTGGTCACCTCTGCGCGGTAACACACGGGCAACAGCTCTCTACGGTGAGACTGGCTAACGACCAAATACCTGCCGTACCTCCACAGGTCTGAGTTCGGTGGATGCTGCAGGGGCCGGCCTCTTGCATATTAGCGAAACCGCAACTTCTATGACTGATATAACCCTCGTCGAGGGTTTAGGTACAGTCATCAAATAAAGAAACAGACCTGTCACTACCTTAAACCTACTATACTACTCTTTCCAATAATAATGATGATATAGATTTCTAATCAATAACACATTTTATTAATTTTTTTCAAAAGTGGGTTTTGTGTTATTTAAATCTATGGAAGTATCAGTGGTGTGTCTGTGTGTATTAAGTTACACTTCTGAGACAGCTCTCAGCATATAAAGTACATCATAAAAGATACCATACATTATACTTTATCTAGGAGTAAGGGTTGTACATACAGTCGAACTCAGAACTGATGCACCATTCAGTGTGTGATAAAGGTGTTTTGTGCCCTATTCACCTTTAGACAATCCTACGAGGTATTTTGCACACACAACGTTTGGGGAGGCGGACTCAGAACAGTGAGCACTAGTTCATAACATATGTAGCAGTTCCAAATGTTCCAATGCATCGTTTAAAATCAGGTTTCTTTGCAAATAATAGCAGCATTTACATTTTCAGGGCGTAGATGGTAGCGCTCCTCCGAGTAAAGATAGAAATAGAGACAGAGATCGATGGGGAGATATATATGCAAATATGCCTGTGAAGAAGATGATAGCAATGTATGACTATGATCCACAAGAACTCTCTCCCAATGTTGACGCCGATGTGAGTTGCTTTATTGTGTACATGTTACCAAGATTTACTTCTCTCTGAAATAGGACACCTAACCCAGTGATTCAATTTGTGTTTTCCAATTTCTCATTGATTACTACTGGTTCATCAAACAGTATTTCATAACCATCAGAGTTGATGATTACTATCCAACCTTTGTGCAACACTTTTGGATATTAGATGCTCTAGTGCTAGAAGTAATCTCATCAACATGGTGTACAAATGTTCATAACGATTTCTCAGTATTATTCATGATTATCCGAGCACACCTATGTTTAACAATGGCTTGACGTGATTTACATTATTTTTAGTACATTTATTGGTTCATAAATAGTGTCGGATGGCAGAAACTAATGATGAGGGGGAGAGTTAAAGCAAAGCACAAGTGAGGACTGTTATTAAAATTGCAGTTTACTATCTCAACTGACTATTTTATTCAAGAAAATGAATTCTCACGACATTCAATTTAAAAAAAAAAATTTCTGACACAATGTATAGCAAAAAGTTGAAGGATGGATGCAAAATAAAGCCAATAGTGTGCATGAGTGTCGGCTGATTATTGGGTTAATTTCACGCTTTCTTGATGCGAAGGAATAACTACTCAATTAGAAAATCACCCATGTTAATCTCCGTGGTCCACCAATACAGGGTTATATGAGGTAGTTAATTTTGTTGATCTGCTTAACCAGAACGAGTTGTTGGTAGCCCTGAGCTCAGCTCATAACACAGATCTGTAGTGAGATATGAACTTTTTCACCGAGCATGCTTTCGGCACTTATTTTTCAATATGTTTTATTAGTTTTCTATAGTTGGCAGTCTATTGGTTTGATCTAAAAGTACCCCTTTACTAAGTTTTTATCAAAACACAAATTGAATCGAACAATTGTATAACTTCCATTGTTCTGAGGTGGCCCACAAGCACTCAGTGGCAATGAAGGTCTAGTTGCTTCTTGCATTAACTGCAGGTGGAATTGTCCTTCACTACTGGGAACATCATCTATGTTTACGGAGAAATGGACGATGATGGATTCTATATGGGGGAATTAGATGGTGTGCGTGGCCTCGTTCCCTCCAACTTCTTGACAGAAGCTCCTCCTGAATACAACACAGGTGCCATGACTTCAAGTCAAGGAAAAGGAAGGCAACCTCAGCGTCTTCAGGATCGGGATCGAGGGCATGGTCCAGGTGCTAGGGGTCCTCCACCACCTCCAAGAACTGACCCACGGCCTGACCGGAGAAAAGGTATCTTTGTTGTACATAGAGTTTTCTCTAAAAATCACATAATTGTTGTTGCATGGTGTCTTTTCAATGTTGTTCCTGCTCTCTGTGCTGTCATTGTTGTTTTGTGGTTGCAATTGATGTTATGCGCAAAACTCTTCAATTATTTCATATATATTTCATTTAGTTGGTTGAATTTTCTTCTACTCTGCCCCTGATCCCCTGACTTTTGCTCTCCATAATATCGTAAGAATACCTACCTAACCGACTACGAATCACATTTTAAAAAAACAAACTTTAAGAATGTACAGGTACTATACAGTGTTGTGCTGTATACTTTTCTTACGTTTAACATTGCGATACGTGGTACAATTTGAAAACTTTAAGGCCACCTCACCACAACACTTCTTTAAAGTGTAGTTAGAGTTAGTGTGATGCCCACCTTCTATACTACCTTCACCTACCTCTATGTCAGAAACACAAGGTTTTATCTTGAACAACGTACAATGGGAAGGATATAATAGTACCAATACAAGTAGGTTGGGAAAAATGCTCTCTTCACTGTGCATTTCTTACAGGGAATGTTATTTTTCTCCTCATAGGTTTCACCAATCAGTCATTTGACTGAATAGGCTCACCAAATATGTACTCAAGCTGTTTTATTAATTTCAAGTGAGTCTTCAGTTGAACCAAATCAGACGTAGAGATGAAACTTTCTAAATCAACAACAAATTCACCAATCATCCCTAACACAATCAACTACCTAATTTGCTATAAAGACGAGGATCCCTTTCAAAGAAAAATAGTGGTGCAGTTCAATACTTCCACTTCTATGTGGTTGCATTTACTAGTCATTAATTTCCTGTGAGGCGTGTGTTTTAAGCAGGGAGCCAGCCATTCAAACCAATGTTCGTCTAAACTGTGAATACTTTGGTATTAAATAATGAACCAAGTATGCTCTATAAATAGCGTTATTACTGATATTACCTTCTTTATGGATGACATGAACTATGTTACAGTATTAGGGTACAGTCATAATGAGACGAGAAATACCTTTAAGTGGGTTCTGTGTGGTGAAATGTCAGGGTTTTAAAATGTTGATATCTAATATCTCTAATCAGCTCATTTGTGCAGTAAGCATTCTATTCTGAATGCTCTTGGAGAGGGTAATATTTACTAATTCGGTTTATCAGAGTTTACAAGAGCTAAAGATGAAGCTTTTCAAGTTTCAGAGTTCCCTATGAAACACCGTTTGAGAAACAATTTCCTATTGCATAATATCAGCTACTGAGTCGCTCACATGCTCTCGATCTCCTCATGCTACCCAAAGATCCCTTCTGTAATTGTCAGTATGGTTCAAGAACACGATGAAATACTAATTCCCCTATCAAACTGCAAATGGTATAGACAAATAGTTTTACGAGTATGTAGGTTTAAGACACACGTTTCTCAAGCCATAGTAAGCAATGAAGGGCTAAAAATCTGTGAGTATGTGATTCATGGTATTCTTTTGCCACTCAACTCATTTCAGCACTTACACATTTCTCTAATTTAGAATATCGTTTCCATGGAGTTTGAGCAGAAAAGCTATTTCCAAAAGTCTCAAAGTGTTCAAAATGTATGGGACACTCCAAGGAATGGATGGAGATATATAGTATGGGACACTCCAGGGAATGGATGGAAAATAGGGCTTTTCATACGATTTCATTAATGTAAAGACCTTTGAAACTCTGCATTGAGATTGAAAGCTGTATATTGTATTAATCTGCAGCTTTCAATTCTAGTTCATTTTAAACCCTGCAAAGCTCTTGGCATCTGATTACAATAACTGTAATCTAATTTCTCGAATCATCAATTTATAGTAATACTATAAATACTACATTGATCTGAGACTCTCATATATGCCACCTTGATATATATAATTTTTATTCAATGATAATTATTTGGCTTCGCCTATTCAATCTGTTTGTTGTAACCAAAATACACTTGCTAGGTAAAATTTGAAGATAATTACTCACTCAAAAGGGTTTGTATATTCATTGAGAAATAGTTAAATTAGCTCAAACTGAATAAGTGGTGCTCATTTGATTCATTATGAGGCATATAAAGCTTCATTCGTGCCTTGGTATCTCCCTTTTTAAACTAATTGCAAATGATCTTCTAACAATCTAGGCAAACTGCCAAGACCAAGCAGGAATACTAATCTAATGTTAAATTTGGCTTAGCATGAGCATGAAGGTGTTGTAATCCTATATCCCCTTCCTAATAAAGTTTGAGGTGGTTTGAGGTTTTATAGGATCCACTATATTTATTGAGAAATGGTTTAAAAACATAGAATTAATACTAGGGTTTTTCAGAAAGTCACATTGATGAAGACTCCGGACAGTTTGTATCAATTTGTACAAGTAAGTAGCATACAGTTTTCATTGTAGACGGAGACCTTTCAAATCCATGAAAAAGGAAAGCTTACTACATTATGTTCTAACCCACAAATCCCTAACAACTAAGCTGAAACTATTAATAAAATTGTTTAAAAGAGGATAGAAAGCAGCAGATTTGTGGGTCAACTTAACAATTAGTTATGGAAATTGTTTAAATTTTCTGTGAATAAAAACGAGCAACTATTTTTGGTTGTGAATAATGCTTTTTACTGTTATACTCTTTTATAGCTAGCAATTTCTAGATGGAGACATTAGAGTTCTTCTATTGAGTTACACTCGAAGATACTTGGTTTTACGCTTTTTACTTTCTGACTATTCCAGCTCTACCCATACACCTGTTTCCATAACATTCTAAATGGTAGTTTCTCTTCCTATGGGTGTAGGTGGTGTGTGGTGAGGATTAAACCTCTCTTCCGTGAAGTTAGTTGGTTGTGCCAAACGTTTAAGTTCCCTGTAGTCTTTCCACACCACGAGTTTGACATTTCGTGAACCTCTTTCCTAAAATGGCAACGTGTCCGAAGAACATCCAAAGAATATGTGAGATGAAAGTTGTTATTTCAGGCCAAGAAAACAGGGTGATACGGTAGATATTACAATTGTAATCCGTTATTGATAACCATTGAAGATTTAAATTAATTTTCTATAGTCAATCCACTTACTTTCTGCCGAAAGCACTTTCAGACATCTATTTAACCCGTCCCATGAAGGGTTGATTTCTTCTGAATACAACTCTGGACATTTGATTCGAGGATTTAAGTGAGAGAGTACGTTTCTTATTGGAGTTAAATGTAGAAAAGCACAAATGTGCGTTGGGGACTATGTATTTTGATTAAAAACAAAATGAAAAAAAAGATAAATGTAATACTGAAACCAAAAAATTGATTGGTTAGCAAATCATATTTAGTTGTACCCCTTCAAATAATAATAATAACAGATATTTCAGTTGATTTTTTTTGGCATTTTATTCTGTGGTGCTTACATCCAAACACAGATTGTTTCAAATATGTGTTTCAAGCTTGATACTTCCATTTGTTAGTCTCTTCAGTCATACAGATCAATGCTCGTGCATAAAGTGTTTAGCACTATACTCATTAATCACATAAATTAGTGATATTACGGGATACATTGAATCTCTTCTTATTCTCCAAATTTTGATTCAGATGCAGCCACCTTTCACGTTCTATCTTTAACACACGGTCAAAATTGGCATTAACGTCTTATTAACGGTGATCTGATTTGTTTTAGGAATAATGAAGGAATCTGACTAGTTTAAAAAAATCTTCTGAAGTGACTACTCGTGAGTAAATATAACTTATTATTGTGTTGTCCCCCATCACCAGCACTAAGTAAGGTGCCATTTTTAAGCGGCATCTCCTACACTTGTGTAGTACTTATCGTAATAAAATTCGGTAAATATCCATTAGCATTGCTTTGCTTCAGACATCCCCAGCCAGTCTCGAATTTCGCTTGTCTTGGTATTCAGAAATAAAACAAAGTTCATTTTGACCAAATGGTCTGTAGTAAATTGTTGAATTTTTCACTTGAGTGCCTTCTCCCTCACCGAAATTCCCAACGTACGTTACTGCTTGTTAAATATGACGTTGACATGTATTTAGTTATGTGGGGCAGTAAGTGTTACAGCAGGACTTTTATCATGGTGTTTTTGTGGTGGTCCAATGAAATAACTCTTTTAGAATACGATGCTCACGATTGATATAATTGTCCTAACTAATAGCATTGCAGGCAAAACTGTGATTGGGGGTGAAAATGAGGAATTTCAGTTGCCACTACATTTTTACTTTCCTTGCTCTACGAAGTAGAAAGGAAAGTAATGTAATCGGCTGAAAAAAAATGTTTGAGTTCTCTTCAGATCTTTACGTTTCAGACCCCCCTGAGTCCAAAAAACACTATTTGGGAAAATGGTCTGTGTGTCTGTGTGTGTGTCTCTGAACGATTTTTAGAGAAACCCATCGTACCAAATCAGCTCAAACTTCATATCTCGCCCGCAGGTGCCCATGGGACGCCAAAATAAGGGTTTGAACAAAATCCACCGAAAGTTAACTATAGTTATCATAGTGATCAAAACATCAAATATTTTTTTTCTCAAAAACGGCTCTAACGATTTTGATTAAATTGTTTATATTGATAGCTCTCAATAAGGCAATTATACCATAAAATTCCCATTTGTGGAAAAATGGCGAGAGCAGCACAATAAATTATCAAAATTTTCGACCAAAAGCGTTTTTCGCGCAGTTTTTTCCTTATAAACTCCGCTGGAATTCTTGTAGAATCTTTTAAAAAATTGGTATTGTAGTCCAATCCAATACCTGAAGGGTGAGTGTTTAAAAACGCTCATGAGATACATGGGGCTCACTCCAGAAATTCCTGAATTTCAACTACTGCCGTTTCGCTTACTACCAGTTCTAACAGTTATTTTCCAATAACTCTGCAAAAGTGATTACTATCCTTTTTTTAAAAAAATCGTGTTTACAGCCTCATTAATTTTCTGTATACCGATTGCTCAATAATGGTCCTGCAATGAGTACGAGCAGCACAATAAATTCCGGAACTGTAAGCGCTACCGCTTTCTGCTGCCGTAAAGCGTTGTTTGACCAAGTTCAAATTAACTGAATGATAAATGAATTGATTGAATAGAATTAGCCATGTGCAAAGTGAATTTACGTAGAGCTAAGGAAAGTTGTGTGTTGCAACGCACCAGATATTTTTTCTTCAATCTGCAGAGGTCATTTTTCAAATCAATAATATTCAGATGAATCCTGTCCATATTTGATAATTCTTACAAAATTCATCATTCATGAATACATCATGAGTATTAACATGAGTTATACTGGCGTAAGTTATGAGTTTAGTTTCGATAACTGGATTGTCAGTTCGAGTAAAAATTGCATTTAAACATCAAAATTAACATTTTGAATTTAATAGTAATTATCTAAGTGGGAAGGTTTAAAGTAAGAAAAATTAAATGTTTGATTTGAGGGAACACAATTGTTATTTATTTATTTGGTTCTTCTTTATAGTTCTTCTGTTTTTAATTAGTTTGCTTCTGCCCTATTCTAGGTATAACATGCATATGATGAACTGGCAATGATTCAATGATGGTTAGATTACATACAAATTATTCCTTTCGAAGAACGTTATATTTCTCTCTCAACAAGGGTTCTTAACTCTATACCAGGAGATATAAACTTGGTTAATTGTTTAAAGAACCTACGGAGCCCCCTGCAATCTCATCGCATCTAGCAACAGTTTCTGCTTTTTAAAAATGCCTGAAGATGACGAATAATGCAGAGATAAGGCTGGCGGAAAACCTTTAGTAAGAAAGCTAAAAGAAAATACCACAATAACAAGCATTTTATTGAACGCACCAGCAGAGATATAAACAAGTTACCTCACCCTACATGTTGGTATTTGCCTTGTTGTTGCCTGTTGATGTCAAGATATTGACTTATTTCAATAACTACATCTAAAGGCTACTGCTTAATGAAAGCTACGGATTAGCCGCTCAGTTGAACGTTAAATCTGCACTACATTATATCAATAGCCTCTTCAATGGTTCAACGTTTTCCCGCTCGCACAAATTGATGTTGATGGTCCTCATGTTTCTGAAAACCTTCCATAGTCTATACATTCATTGTGCGAAGCTGCCATGCATGTGTGTTCAATATGAGAAATATATCAATCCCATGACTGCTTCTCCAAAACTCCTACATGTCATGAGTGTCAGGGGGGGGGGGGGAGAGAGAGAGAGAGAGAATAATGTCTGGTACTTGGTTCGGTGATTGTGAGAGGAAAGCATTTCAAATGACCAGTCCATTCACAAGATTATAAAGCTTTCCAACCACCTGCACTACATTCACCGAGTGCACAATTTGGTTTTAGTAGAAACCTGAGGACTTTTGGCATTGGAATTCATACACTTCCAAATAAGGCTCTTTAATACCTGCCTTTGTTGAAACTGTATGCATTAAGATACAAATGAGTGAGTGTGTTGTAATCCTGATCAGTGCACATAATTAGGTCTGAAACTCATGATTTGATAAAAATTCCTCTTTGATATGTTTACTGAGTGCTATAATTTCCTTTCTAATAATTTAAGTATAAATGCGAGATACTAAAAAAATGTAAAAATAAGAGTAATAATGGCTTAATTCTCAAGTAAAAAAATGTTACTTCTATTTTTCTGCAGTAACTGGTAGTAATTTGTTACTTTAGAATATTTACCGTATCAGCAGTAAATATTACACAATTTAATAAAAGATGAAAACTAGAGATTGAAAGACAGAAGCAGCTCAAAAACATATTGAACATTTTACAAAGTAGGAACAGGACAGAGCACAACGAGCACATGGAGAGTAAACAGGCAACATTTTGAAAATCCGTAGATTTCTGTAGGTTTGGTAATGTTTCTAGGTATTTTCCATTTCTTATTTATATCACCACTTATCAATCACATTTTTGGTTATAAATACTATTAGTTAAATTTGAAAGAAGAACACAGAGAAGTGTACATTACATTTTCAGTCTTTAGAATTACAGGTAATAAATATTAAAGATAATGAGTGATGAATATTACTTTCCAGAACATTCAGCTTGGTGTTACAGATTCGGTCAAATTCTCTGTCCCCACAATAATATTCAGTACATGAGAAACAATACAAAATTTTACCCAATTTCCATCGATGTAGGAACACCACCCTCAGGTCTAGGTTGTTATTATTTATTTATTCATTTATTTCTGAACATGAGCTTTGTACCAAATAGACTTGAATGCTAAACAAACTAACTCACTAGCTTTTTTGGGGGCTATGGAGGTTATGGTTTATGTGCCGTAAGTACGAAAGAGGATAAATATAAGCAACAATGAACTACATTACGAGCTAATTATGAGCATAACAATAATCATATTCGCTTCCACTTTGAAATAAAGAGTAGAATGATTATTAAACTGTGAGAAGGCCTCGCAGGAAACCTCACTTGCAAGTCTAGGTTCTGTGGAGTTCATAAATCTAGAGTGTACTCAGCTAAATTGCAGTGCTGTCCATTTCATAGATAAGAGGAACAACTGAGATAGCCTGAGTGTCTATAGTGACAACTTCTAATCATGATCTCGTGAAGAATATTCATAAGAATCGAGGAAAGTCGCCCCTGCCCCTGTGGTCAAAATTGTACCCCTGAACTAGGAAAAGTGGCCCATTTGCCTCACAGGTCAAGGTTGAACATATTCTGACTAATGAAGCAAAAGTAATGTCAAATTTACACGAGATGCCAATACAATCTGTGATCTGTAACTGACCCTGGCACATGTGCAAAATGGATTAGACTAAACATTGATTCATATTACTCCTTTTTCAACCATTTATTTTATACATCGCATCACAAATATTGCTAGTTTGTGTTACGTATGAGTGAAATTTTAAAGCAATTATAATTGTGGCAAACATTTTTGCATTCATTCATTCATTCGTGTGGTACCTAGAAGAATCAGATCTGGAGAAACAGTAGGGTCATGTTCACCAAAATCCTTGGCTAATGAATGATTTATCTTGATGCTTACTTATTGAGATGCCTTTCAAGTCACTTCTCAACACTTTAGGCGGTACTTGAAGTTGGAATCTATAACTAACAAGCATAAAAAACTCGTTACAGACTTGGATGTATTACTAAAATGAAACAGACCTTGTTTGCTTATCTATTTTGGGTACTGGATTGAGTAAAGAGTAAATAGGCCACCCCATACACCCCCTCATTTCAATTAGAAATTCAGGAAATAGTTATTATCCTACTACTACAATCCTACTTATTATTGCTGATGAAAAGAATCCCTTAAAATGACTAATTATGAAGTTTCATCTGCAATGGATCGCATCAATATCTTCAGTGAGTGGAAAGTGTTATGAGATAAGTAGAAAACTGGTACAATAATACCATAGCAAGCAACCCAGTCTGCTTGATTTATGGGACAGTGGAATTGAATAATTCCTATCAGCCGAAATTATGGAGTACTGCAAAATAAGTGGAGCCAGAGTGAATCTGATGGATATAAATATGTCAACCATTGTTTATATGATTCTCACAGCACCTTCGATAATTCAGTAAATGGTAGTGTCCCAACCACAATAATTTGTGGTGTTCTGCGAACCCTTTGACCTTTATATTTGCTCATCCACTCAATCAAAGTAACCGATTTTTGAAACATAACCATTTACTGTAGTCAGCAATTCTGAACACTTGGTGCATATCAAGGCCTCTTGACCCAGGAGTTTCACTCAACCAAACCACCTTGCGAAGAGAGTTTCTTCATCAAATGCAATTAGATTGTTGATAGCATCCACTTCATGAAATTAACCCCACACGGTCAATGGTGTCTAACGACAGTTTTTACACTGGTAAAAGTGTAACTACGACTGCTCTTCAAATTGATTTGCCGCAGATATTTTGAAAATCAAATTTACCATGTTTCATTTACACCTTAAATTGGTTATAAATCAAGTCAATTTGAGGAGAAGTTACTAAATGGCGTTTCTTAGTATGTATGATAGCGAGTTTACAGTGTCTATGGATTCGAATTATGTACAGTTCGCATCAAATGTAACACAAATAATCGTGTCAACGTTACAATTCTGTTCATTGTTTTCTTAAAAGGCCACTCCTTTTAAGCCCTTTTTACTTCTCTGCTGCACTCACACATGCTGCATAATGTGTATCACCTGGCAGCATGTGATGGATGCATGCAATACTGTGTGCAGAAGCCGCATGCAATACTGTGAGCAAAAGCCGCATGCCAGCAATGTGCAAAAGAACCCCCAACCTTTATTTGAGTCATATAGCACTTTTCACTATTCTACTGCCATAGTTTATCCACGAAAGAAAATTTAATAAACAGTGCTCAATGAAAAAGGAGATGTCTAAAAAGTAAGAGTACAAGGATTTATACCACAGGAAAATAAACAACCAAAGGTTAATCTAAAGTGGAACAGTAGTTGATTTCATTTCAAAACTTACTACAAGACTCATGAGTGGCTGAATGATATATGGAGTATTAGAAGAAAGAATGGTTAAATTGTACCCCAGTCAGTTAAAGAATAAATTATTTTCTGTGTGCTTGGAAAGCCTGCTGTGTGATGATGAATTATGGTAGTATCAAGGATTTTTGTCCTTCATACACTGACTCTGGGTAGAGCTACTGTCTCAACACTGTGAATGCTGCATTGATACATTGTGTAATAGAAAAGACATCTTAGTATTACTTCACTTGGATTGATTGATAGTGAAAAGGATGTTGCTCGTTTTTTAGCATCAATCTATTCATTTGATAAAATCAAATATATGTTATACCCCAACCCCAGAAAAGTAGGAAGATATTGCTAACCACGAGATCATCATCTGCAAAGGGAAATCAAATGTAGTGAATGAGTTCACACAAACATTGTGCACAAATGGTCAGTACAATCAGAGTATCCTTGTTAAAAAAAAGGTGAAGTAGACCATTCATTTCAACAGAAGCTAACTTAACCATTATGCTCTTTTACTTCTCTCTTTATCTGTCATTATTTGCAACCATGTTCTTTCTCTTTTGACGTATTTACTTCATTGGTTACCACGCCTCCTTGGACTTCTATCTCTATCTCTGTCTTTCTATCTGTGTTTCTCTCTCTCTCTAGATGCCTGTCCTGTACCCACACAAGTAGACCTTCGCCAGGTAAGACACAACACTTACACTAGACTTACATCTAACAGGTAACCAATCCTCTTTACCATGAGACACCACTAAACAGCTTGCCAGTCAACATCGTTGCAGTTTCCATCAAGCCCAGCTCTTGGAATTCTCCAAAAGTCTCTGTTTGATTTTAAAATATTCCCATCATTCCTACTACTCGGTATTAACTTGATTTGCCTGAGAGTATCTAGATACGATAATGGTTCTCTGTCAAAGTCCCTACTACTTCGTCTTCTTGTTAACATCCTACAACAAGAAATACGCGAAGTTCTCTTTGCCCCCAAATGATAATTAATTTTGAGTAATGACTTTATACTGCTGCTTGAGTACTTATTGATATAGGCAATTAATCCAGCCAAATTTGAAATACGAGTATGATTGCTTATGATCCTGGTGTATGGCAAGTGACGTAACTAGTGATCTTTTGATGGCACGTCTTAGTGATTCATAGACTTAGTTGTTATGGAATTTCGCGTTTACGACCATGTATAGTTTTGTATGATCCTGCATTGATGCCTTCAATCTAGATGGGATGGAGTGTGTGGTTTGCAGCTGCAGTAGCCTCCTTAAGTTCAACATATAACGCTTCTCTTTGGTATCGCTCTACAGGGTAGCCACCGGAAGAGATAAAAACCAAGAGAAATTATCTTATGAAGTTTGTTAGTGGTATTGTTGATGGCTCAGTCGAGGAAACTGGAAACTGGGCATGCCTTTAACAAAAGTAGATCTGGCTTCGGGGAAAAATAATTTCTCTTAGTTTTGATCTATTTTGATAATGGCTTTTCAAAATGTCTGTGCGAGTGATCTAAATTTTAGGGTAGCCCTAATCAAGGCTGTTTATAATGTTATAAAAATGATGAAATATGCAAACTAAATTCTCCGTAAGACATTTTTCCTTGGTACCATGAGTTCTTCAATTGATTGTGTTTGGGGTTAATAAACCAAGAAATCCCGATTTCAGGAAGTAGGCCATTTTTCATGCCTATAAAGGGGCTTCGAGGTCATTGGAACTCCCAATGACAGGTAAACGTACGAGTTTTTCACAAACAAAACAGACTCTTCGAACAACAACTTAACTGAAAGCTCAGTGAGTGTGCGACCCTTTACTGACTCTCTCTTTTTTTCACTTTTATCTCTCTTTTCTCTGAATTAGTTCCCAATCCATTTAAGCAACCAAATCAACACATTTGTTGTATATATAGTACCAGTTTTCACAACCTATGATTATTGTGAAATTAGATAAAATTACCACAATCAAATCAAACGATCTTTCTTGAGTGAAGATAATCACACACACCATTTCATCATAGTTTCATGATCAGAAAAAAAGTGTGTGTGTGTGTGGGTGTAAAACATTGAACAACCCCTTATAATGGACTTAAACGTAGTAGGCTACTGCAGCTAGAGACATCCAGCCTCCATTACATTTGATTTCAATGTATAGTTTTCGCCTAGCAATGAAAATGACTACATAGCATTGATTAAATGGCATGAAGCTCAATATTGTATGCCAATGATACACTAGATTAGTGTAGAATCTCCTAAACCAGTTTTCTGCACTGCTATTCTTTGACGAACCAGAAAAACAAATCAATGTCATACTTATGAAGCGAACAGTGAGCCCTATGGATATGCAACTATCAGACATATGGCGTCACTACTTGTTTTGAGCTTGAGCTACACGCTCCAACTTTTCTTTTCTTTAGAGATCTTAATTACAATCAATAATGTGGGGTGGAAATCACGTGGATTTCCTTCTTACACTAATATTCCCCTCGTCTTCACTTTGTCTTACAAATTGTGGATGTGGCATTACGCAATTGGAAATAGCAGTTTTCTTGAGGAAACAGTTAGTTTGTTCCAATTAACTAATTTGAATTGAATCTTCCAAGATTTACTCTTAATAATTACTTATGATTACAATCAGCTGCAATGAAAATATGTGCATTTAATGAAATATGCACATAAAACTACAGACTGTTAAGAGTTTATTTATGTCTATGGTTCTAGAACTCGTCTCAAGCAGAAAAGCTTGAATTTAATGGTCCTTGGTTATTTTATTGAATTAACTTAGCATCAAATAGTAGTTCCATTCCAAATTTTCAATTATTGCATGGTGAATATGTTAGTATTCTGTAACTCATGTTCATTGAGCACTACATATTCACCTGTTCTTGGAACCCAACACCATTAACGGGTGTTTTACCGTCCAAAGTACTTCGAAATAACCCAACAACTGTCAATAAAAGTAATGTGAACGCTTTTTTGTAGTTTAGCATTAGAAGGTACGAGTCTATTTCTAATCATAATTAATGAAGTGATGTATTAATGGAGTTATTCAGTTGATATCGACTTTTTCTTGTATTCAGGTTAGGGTACATCGAGGGGTAAATTTTTTAGAAGTACAGCTCAGGTATGCTGGAGTTACAGTTAATGAAAATATAACCTGAAAAATCCAAGTTGAATCAGAAAATGAAACATCGGGCAGCAGTTACCAAGAAACTAAAAATCAAGCAAATTTTAAGAACAAAGCAAAAAGGCTTATAGGACAAATATTGATGTGAACTTCTCAATTTACCCTAAAGTACTTTTGTTAAGAGTGTATAAGTGAAAGGATCCCCGTAATTAGAAGCGATATAACATTATGCATGGTAATGATGAGAGTGAGGCATCTATTCACTTTTGGGAAACTACAGCTAAACTTTACAAAAAATTGCTTCATACACAATTTTTGATTTCCTAGCATGACCAGTTATTTTCAGTGACGCACTATGCTGCAAATTGCACCAATTCATTTGTTTAAAGCTACCAATGTGCATATCCAAACTGAGATCAATTGGTGGCGCACTGATAAGCAGCCTTAACCACGAAACTTTGACTAAAGACGATAAACCTTGCAGCTACAACTTTTCTAGATAAATTCCTTTGTTCTAAACTTGGGCCATATAGGTTTTCCATGTATAGTAGCAATAAATAAATTATTTTTTCAATTTTATTAATCTCTTTTGAACCTAAATTTGTCGCAGACTCTAAAATTTTCAGAATGGAGACCTTAAACAATTAATGATTAATCACTAATGATGATGGTACAACGAGGGAGGAATGCACAAAACCCGGGAGATGAACGCAGTTTTGGTGTTTATCTGCACCAATAATCACCTTAGCTTCCTGGCCTAATGAACTCAGACAGATCCCTGACAAACTTACTTCCAGCACCATTCTGCTTCTACTTATACTGCTTGCACGTTTTCTAGGGGTTTCATCTTTCGCTTCCTTCTATTACCTTGTCGTTTCAACCTTGCAGCATTCAGAATTTACATATTTTATTATTAAAATGTGACCTGGGTTCAATCAAAGGCAATTACATTTTTACTGGTCTTTGCCCACTCATTGACGACTCCTTGAGATAACTATGACAATCAGATCCATTGAGGTTCTCGGATTTTTTAGTTTTTATGTTCAACAAAATTTGTTTTGTGTACAGAAAAGTTGGGGAGAAACGTGTATAATTTATCAGTTGAAAAGTAATTATTTTTCTGCCCATCAAAATGGTCAAAACTACTACACAAATAATTTTGAGTTGGCAGTGGTTTCTGCATCATTCAGAATCATATGCTCAGTTTTTTAATTAAATAATTCCACCCCATACCTGATTTAATTTTTGTTTTACACCATTGTTGGCACATAGTAACTGAAGATACGAGGCATGTCCAAAAAGTAAGAGTACTGTGGCCAGTTGTGTGGGGGACATTTTTGTTTCCAATGTTTGTCACAGTGCGTGATGTAAGAGGTCCTCCTGAAGACAACAAGCACTAAATGACCTCGGTAATATCCAAACTGCCTTCACGGTGACTGTTTGCGTGAAAGATGTCGATAAAAAATCCTACCAAGTGGGAGGTGTGCTCCGTGTTTTGGTTCCTAGTCGCAGAGCGTAAAACGTTAATGCGATGTAAATAGTTCAACTTCCTCCACTTCATCGGGGGAACCTGTTTTACCTGTTTACTTTCTTCACAAAACGAGCTTTGCTACATTGAACATAATATAATTGAGCACATTCATAAGGTCCTTCACATGAGTATTAATAAATTTCACTTATTCTTCTCAACTGCTTGCTAGGCATATACGCTATTATGTTTTAGAGATGTGGCCAAACATTTCATCCAATAGAGAATTCATTTCACAGTGCAATGATTCAAGTTACCTCAGTTTGCTTAAAGATGGTTCATGATCTAAATCCATTCGCCCCTTTATGGAACCGTTATGGACCTACTTAGGGTTCAACATGCAAGATAGAATGACATATACTACAACTCACATAAGAATAGATCGTGTGCTAGAACAGTGTATTGTGAATATAGTGATGTGACTATTACAGGCACATTTTTCCGACTCAACCAATGCTAGTTATGAAGTTCCGACACCAACGCTAAGGTAGAAGACTAGCACTGGTGCAAGTCCTACTAGATGATAGGTAGTCAGTGTCAGAGAATACGATTAGCCTTACTCTAGAGCGGGCGAAGCAGCAGCGGGGAACTCAAGAGAGAGAAAAGGTTGAGTGGGGTGGAAGAAATCCTTCACGAGGATGCAATGTGTGGGCAATGGTTTGGCCACATACACAATGAAAGTTTTGTCACAATATTAAAATAATTAATGCAAAGAGTTCCAAAAATCAAACTAGTAAACATGTAAACTGTAGCCTTCCCAAAGGAATACCAATCATGTTGACAATGGTACAAAGTACCATAAAGGTTGTGATTTAGATAAGAGCAACCAAATAAATTCTAGAACGCAGTACCAGTATTTTATATAGGTTGTTGAGTTCTACCAGGTTCGTATACACTGTATGAAAACATCTTGAATTAGTTTCCAGAGCGACAAAAATCGCTGAATGTGCATGAGAGAGAGTTTATGTAAAGTTTTCTGATGCGTTGAACCAGATGATTTTGTAAAGGTTGTGGCTCAGATCGTTTTTTCTTTAAAGATATGAGGGATCCTGTTCTGATCTGAGATGATAATCCCATTTAGATCTTTCTGAACTCAATGATGAGCACTATGGTACCAAGTAATCAGACATGCTACATCGAACTAAGCCGAATGGCTACCATCGAATCGCAAACACTTACTTCATAAGTATGAACGATTGTTCAGTGACCCCTGCTCCAGTAAAGCACAAATTCATACAGTTGAATGCACTAGCTAAATGCATTTCCTGCATGGGAAAAAGAACTGCATAAACCTTGATGTTTTCCACTATTTCGATCATACAAATCATAGGCTTTTTGTTCAAAGGGAGTGCGAATCATGTGCACAATACAGACGCATTATGAAGATGTCTTATTATGCCTCTTACCAGTAATGGAGTAGCAGTGGTGATGTGGTTCCTGCTTTTACCACTCTTTGAATGACTTATCACCATTTTTCAATTTACCTAATCTCTTACCCACACATCACCTTTTATCATTTAGGCAACTTCATCTACCCCTGTAAATCTCGTTGAGTGTTATTATCCATGTGTTACGGTCATCAATTGGGTTAGTAGTTGTTATATCGTTACTTTTCTCCTCATATCTCCATTGCAATATGTTCATGTTATCTATTATCACTCAAACCTGCACGCTTTGCTATTGAATGGACAAACATAGATAATCGAGATATCGTCCCTCAAAAGTATGATCATCCTCTTGCGAATTTGATCTTTGGAGTACAAGAAGGAAAGGACAAAAAACCAATTAGAAACAAACTATACCTAGATATACCACAGTAAATGATCCACTCACATTAAATGGTATTTTATGAAGTTGCTTTTGAAACCTTTTTTTTCAACATGCACACAAAGTACACTATGTCATACAACTAACATGTTGAGAAATACTCAATGAACATTTTCAGTTTCTCAACACAAATTGGAAACACTTGCATTAAGATTCAATTCACATGGACTGCTCTCTTTGTCCCACTATTCAGAGGTATCATCATTTACTTAAAGAGACCTGTTTTTCTTAAAAGGACCAACTAACTATGAAGTTTGTGAACATGCTTAACCAAGCTTGCATTCTACCCTGGAATAGTTCTATTTAATTATTACGAAACGAGTTAGTTACAATTACCTTCCAGCCTCATTGGCAGTCCTATCAAATAGCCAAAATAGAAAAACGCGTTAAGGCCTGTGCAACAACTAACAAGTACTCGAACGAATTATAAGTGTGATAAAGGAAGGGTTGGAGATTTCCTTCTGGGTCCTCCAACATCGTTCTCTCTCTCTCTTCTCCTTCGCTGTGGTATTGAGACATCAGTTTACTATTCATACCAAACAATTTCAGAATACTTTTTTAGATTGTACAGTGAGATTGTGAGGCTGACCTGATGATTCAAAATAGCAAATAAGTAAAATGTAAAATTGCTTCCCTGACCGTAAGGGAGGTTTTCAATCAAAATTTTCCTAGTGAGTTTTTTAAAATATTTCCTCTTGTTGGTGAAGTAACCAAGGTTTTGTTTTCACAATAATGTTCTGGGCTACCTTCAATCACACAACGAAACTGCTTCATCTTTCATAATTGATTAAAATAATTTCAAGCTTCTCAAGGGTTATAGTTGTCTCTTTATGCAAAAGAAACAAAAACTCTTCTGTATTTAGAGTGTAACCCAAATATTTATGGTGAACTTGAGGGCATGCTCTTAGTTACCCTCCCTGGATTTTGTACTTACTGAATACCTCAGTGAAGGAAAAGCTAATTTTTCTTTGCATGATCTGTGGTATGCTCAGGTGTCTGGAAGATGTGCTTATGTGATCTTGTAATCAGATTCCTCGAGTTCATATCGACCTTTAGTTACTTATAACAATTGTTTAAGTGCTGTACAATACAAACAGCTCGATCCATTGGGACTTTAAAGACTGGACTCTGACATTTTCCAAGTTCTCCACAACTATTAACGAACTAGTGGAATAAAATTCTGTATTACATTAAATGATATTGATTTGCCCACAGTTGCGTGGAATGATAACATTTATTAATAACTAAAGCACGTCCCCATTTTTCCACGAACGAATAAATAATTTATTTAAATAATTCCTCAAAACTTGAAGAATGACATCCCAAAAGTTTCTTAAACTAAGAATATTTTAAAATTTGGAAAAGATATCTCAATAACTAAGAAAGTAAGGACAATAATACATGTTGATGATACAGGAAGAAACTGAGTTACTGAGTTAGAACATGAGTATGTATTCAATACAAGTATCACATCACATGCATCGTACATTTTTGTAACACGTGTGAGACATATTATATTTTATCTTTCCTTCAATTTATGATTGAATTTTAAATTCCAACCCAAAATTTACAGTATTTAACTTCACAGCTAAATTACAGGGAAAATAGGCTATGCTCAAACAGTTTCAATAATTTTGAAGGTGTTCTTCCTATATGTAGGAAGTTATAGGATGAAATAGGATAAGAGAAGGATTCTTTGTCATCCAAAGGTTATTCTTTAAATTCCCTGTCCAATTGACTTTCAGTAGGATTAAATTACTACAATTAATTTTCTACAGATTTTTTTAGTTTAGCTCAATTTCATACATACATGAAGCAGTTTATAATCAGAATCATGCCATAACTGTTAATGTAAGTAAGAGATACAGTAAGTGACCATCTCTTTGTCACAAGACAGTACCAACTTGAAAATATGAAATCCACAGTTTTCTTTTCTTCGACAGGCTGATGGACGTTGGGACAATTATTTCTTTTTCACACTTCATGAAAAGTAAACCCACACACGTACACACCCACACTTTTTCTTCATTTCTTCTTCTTCTCCTTCTTCCTCTCATTCATCTTCTTTCCAGGCATCAGAAATCTAATATTATGAATTCAATTTCTTTAGTTTTTCTCGACAGTGGGAAAGTACTTTGAGAAAAGAAACATTTAAGTTCGCTTAACTACATAATGCAAAATGAAAACATCCATTTAAATAAGCACAAAACAAATGTTTAGCAGCAGAAACTCAGTTGAAAAAGTTGCACGCTTTCAGAATACAAATAACACCATAATTGGCAGGAATAACAGTGGTTTTCCGTGGTATATCAAACTAGAAATGATGCGTGCAGGACAGCTTGCTCAAAGATAGCTAACAAAGACTAATAGAGAAGTAGCAAACAAAAACGACTAGAACACCAAAATGGTCAAGAACTCGTTTGAGAAATGTCATTTCTGTTCATCACTAAAACTACCATGATTTGTTAACGAGAGTACTTCTACCAGTCGTGCAGCTTTTGTAGTCCTGTAGAAAACAGCAGGTTGGCCACAATTAAATTCGCGCCGAAAATGAAGGAGTGTGTTGACTCTTCTGTTATGACTCGCTTCTTCTTTTCGAGTTGAACAGATCTGCATCTGCTTACTAAAAATTGTTGAATATTGTTCCAATGTTTTTGAAAGGCTAACAGACTATTTGAGCTATTGGACCATCTGCCTAACGAAAAATCGAAATATACTTCTATTCCATGGTATCCAGAGGAAACCCTCATTGCTCACAATACAATACGATGTACACTAGTCAAAATTTCTTAACTTGACTAGTTTAGTTGAACGAATTTCATTACGCTATTCTGACCTTATGTGATCTCATTCACAATTAATTGTTAGTGAGCACTATTTATGATAATAGAGACAAACAACCATATCAAGCAGGTACATAAAGGTGTGATCAGATAAAACCAAAACCTGAAATCAAAGATATAATTTCAGATTTCACTGCTATTTGTAGCTATTGTAAGGGAATCCATTGTGACCTTGCAGGGTACAGCATCACAAGACCTAAATGGGAAAATTTTCACGTTTTCTCCATGTAAGAAAATTCCTTAGATGGGCAAAGGCCAGATTTCGTGCTATTAATTTGAAAGTTCATTGCCTAGTAGATAGCTTTTGAAGCATGATGACTAAGTAGGGATGACTTTTTCTCCATGAGGACAGTTTTTCTATATTGGCTTGCCTAATAAATGAAGGTAACAATATCTGAAGATGACATTGTTTCAAAGATAAAGAGGGGAACGGTTAGCGATTCTAACATTTTCCCTGTATCTCGTTCTGAAGAACTAGTCTATTGTGTTCAACAGTACACTTGTAAGATTTGTTTCTATTCAAAACACGTTCCTGTGCCAGTGAAAGCACCTTGTGTTCAATCTAATAGTGTGACGACTGCAGGAAATTTCTGAGCAAACATACTATGTTTAACTTGATGACTGTATTCAATCAATTTTGTCTTGACCAACTCATTGTTCTTGAACAGTTCTAAATAAAATACCCGTGGTGAGCCAATCAATAAAAGAATGGCTTCATGAAGTGTTTATGTGGGGTTAGTGCTCATATGATTAATTATTTTGAGTATAGACGCTTAGCTTGATACAATTTGAGTACACTCATTACAGTATAACAGTTTCACGCTTGACAATAGAGTAGAAAGTTGTCTCCCGTATATATTTGTACTTAATTAGGTAAATCGTTGTAATATTTGCACTCAGTTGTATCCATTGATAACACGTTTTTGGATAGTTAATGTGGTTAACACATATACACTTCTTATAATTAAGTACCTTTGTGCTAATTAGAGAGATTTCAGAGGTACATTCAAGACAGTTCACATATTATATTATGGTGAATCCAAGTCTCAAATCACGCTTATTTACCTATCTTTATTGAGGTGACAACAAGGGTTTTTAGGCCTGATGAAGTCCTGAGCCCTTTCCGATGAACCTAATTTACTTTCGATTGGGTCAATCACATTTGCCACCTAAATCAGTCCTTTATGTGTTCTATGTGAAACGAGAAGGGTGTTTAGGTGAAGCACGCTATTAGTATGTTTGAATTTATGGAAGAAAAGGTGGAATCACCAAAAAACAATAAACAGCCTCTAAATAACTGGGCAAATACCGAGTTAAGAGGTAAGAGACCACTATACTAACGAATGATACAAATAGAGCAATAGAGGTATATTGCTGAAAGGTTAAATATGAATGACTTATGCACTTGCTGAAGGAAGAATTCAACTACTAACGTTGTTAAAAGCAAGAACTCAAGGTTGTGTTCAGTAGTTAAGGTAGAAAAAAGAGGTTAAGGTGAGGGAGTGGTGAGGTAATTTGATATAGTTACCAATGTGGATCTGCCACTTTTTGTAGAGTCTTTCCTCTTGTATTGCCTTGGTTTAATCGAGAAACAGGGAAAAGAGATTATTAGGTTATGATATAAAATTTGGATACAGTAAATTGAAAGAGGAAACTGAGAGGTATTCACTTCTTGCAACGATATCCATTAAGTGTACTTTGAATGGTTATGGTGTTCCAACGCTCGACAGATCACCAATTGCAGGCATGATTTTGATATGCAAGAAAGGGGCATCAAATCATTATGGCCTATCAACAGAAAACTATATTATTATTTTAACTATATCATTACAATATTTGTGTTTAGATTACTTGAATAACTGCAGTAAAATATAAATAGGAAAAGAAGCTATATATGTTCATACATTTTACATTTGTAAATGGGTTTCACTTTTTACACCATCATCAGTACATGAAAATGTATACATAGATTTGTACTGACAATGGTGTAAAAACTGAAACCACATTTACTAAAATAAAATCCCCGTGGAAATATACTACTTCTTTTATTATTTCTATTTTATAATAAAAATGGATTTCCACTATTTTTCTGCAAATACGTAAGTGTTAGCAACAGTGAGCATTGGTCTAGCACTTAAAACTTTTATGTTAGCATTAAGTTTTTACAAATAGGATGAAACATGAATTGATTATTTGTTTTGATTTTTGAAGTTTGTCTAAGTCTAGGTATATGACATCCGAAAATTTCTTGAACATCCATTCTCTTCAAGCACAAAATGTTTCATCAGTGAAATAAAATAGGCGATTGTGTTCCAGAGAGTGTGAAACGTTGAAGGCTTAACTGTTGTTGAGTAATTAAGTGAATATCCTTTCTAGTAACCCAATATGAAGAGAAGTTAACAATGGTGTATCTTGAATTCTGTAACTCTTGAGCAGAGCAAAATATTCCTTTCTCAAGATAAGCCCTTCATAGCCGGTGTTAGAGCATACCTGAATAAGCATTTTTATCTAAATACTTTCGACCATTTCAACATTTCGAAGAAAAAGAGAATATTTTAATGAGTGCTGTGGCCAAGAAAGTTGAATGTACTTTATACTTAACTTTCTCAAGTTTAGAAGAAAGTTGGTTTTGAGGAATAATGTAGAGTTGTATTTGAAATAATTTGTCTACAGTTAAATGAGAGGGTAATGGGGATATCTGAGAATGAATCAGTATAATAAATTACAACAGACGAAGTAGAGAAAGATGGGCCAAGAAATAGAAATCCAGAAAGAAAGAAGGGAAAGTGTCAAACTAGTCCAAAAAGGATCAGGAGGGTTGAAAACATCATGTTCTCATGTTCACATTTGAACCAGCTTAACAAACTTCTCCTAGACAGTCGAACTTTGAGGAATTTTTCTCAGTAGTGAAACATTAATCAACGAACTCTCCGTACTGCCTTAATCATGAGCTGGTCAGTAGGTAGAGAAGCACTAAGCGTCACACTGATGAGACGTGCAAAGATAAAATAAATGTTCACTCCAGACAATCCAACCTTCTCTTGAAAACTAACTTTGTAGCATACAGGATGCAGACATGAAGCTGATCCTGGAACGTTAAAGTACCATTTAAACCAAATAAAGCATTTTTGGGATGTCTGACTTGAGATATTTCCGTTTATTTTATTGAATTTACGAGAGCCACATTTTCTTTACGGTAGCCCCCCTCCTTTTCCTACCCATCCATCTGTTGTGCTATGCTTAATAAATCCAAGCTTGTGAATAATCTACATGACGTTCCCCAAAGTTGAAATTGATGCTCTATCGTTGTCTGGCATGTGCTTTATATTTTCCCGTAATTTGTGAGTTACAATTTTCAGCATTGCTATCCTAACATGTATCCTAACCTACTCTGGTCCCTGAATACACACTCATTTATGGGCTTGAATTACAGGATGGTAGATCGGAAAAGGAAGGAGTTCTTCAAAGAGTTGGAAACATTACCAGAAAATATCAAGTTCCACCCAACCCAACTACTACAAACAGTAATGAACTCAAGCAGCCACCTCAAGCTACTGCTGCATCTCAGCCACATAATGCTGAGTCATCCGGGCCCAACCTCATGCAAAAGTTGACCGAAATAACGGCAGGTGATAATTCTGTGGACCACATTCTATCAAAAGGCAAAGAATTGATTTTTATGAAGTTCGGCTTGGGGAAGTAATATTGTCTTTTGCTGTGCTATACATATCTGTTTTTAGCAGCTCCAACTCATTGACATATATTTTATAACGTAACATCAACCCATCAAATGTCATGATGTGGGATGCATTCAAGTATGCTGGCAGATTGCGCTAATGTGCATTTTATTTTAAAATTAAATGTGTCGTGTATGATGATGTAAAAATTCAGCGAAAAGCGAAAATAAGTGATATTTTTTATTCATATTAGAACCCTATTAAGTAGATATATGAACATCAGTATTCCACTTCTTCGTAGCTTATTAAGAATAGGTGCCATGACCTATAATGTGATTCAATGTCCTGTCTTGCAATGTGCTATATTTGTGAGTTATGCTAAATTATTCTGACCTGCTCCTTTCACTGAGCTTTGTTTAAAATGAAAATGTACTCTGAACTTGAACATTATGAAGAAGAAATTATTAAATCAATGTTGAATGTTTCAATCCATTTCTTACAAGTATGAATGGTGGTGTTAAAACACAAGGGAAAAATATTATCGACTCTGCACAACAAAGGGAAATGGTACTGATTAATTAGATATTGTTTTCGAGTAAAATTTCTTGCTTTTATAGTAATAAACCTTCGACATCTTCAAGTTTTGTTGAACCTTTGAATACTGCACGTGGTACATCAAACTTATGTTTGCCAACTTTCAAAATTGAGCTGCAATTTTATAGTTACACTACGGAGGAGACAAGGAAAATGTCAGAATGTCTTAAATGTCAGAACTATGCTGCATCTCAAATCCCTTCTGCCTTCTTGAATGTGATAACTTCTTGACTCTTCTTTGTAGCGAAGAAGAAGATGCAATAAACGTGTGCTGTTTAAGTAGCAGAGGCTGTTCACAGCTCGGAGAGCAGCTGGTTGACCCAGACATATAAATTGTCAACCAACCCCCTCCCCCAACCACCATCTCCACTCCATTTGAGTAACAACCTCACACTACCTTCAACCAGCCCTCATGACAGCTTCTCTCTCCACCAAACCGGGATGGCTGTACTGTAGATGATTGTTAAATAAGATCACAATCGCTCGGATTGTGCCAAGGTGATGTATGGCCACCTCAGTTTCTTGTTTTGAACTGTTTTCCTCTTAACACAGCCTCACCTGAAACATGGTTCCTCCCTCTTTCTACTCTTTTGAAGTTTTGAAGCATTCATACACTTCATAGGCAATGGTGCAAGTCGCTGACAGTGTGAAGCCTATGTCGGCTCAGCATAGACAAAATGCTCCATTTGACACTTGTATAGTATTTTCAGGGCTCCACTCAAAGACTCAGATTTCTGTTTCTCAATAAGACTTTCCGTTTCGCTAAATATTTCTCAAGCCCTTGCAGAGTAGGCTATGTGGCATCAATCAAAAAGCGAATACAGCTGAATTACAACATTTTTTATTGTTTCACATTTAGTTATGTCTACAGTGAGATATATTTTTGGCCAACTATTGCATAAGTGTATATGCAATCTTTTGGATAACGCAATGTTATTTTAGAAATTAGTGAGTGCTTGTAACGTGCCTCATGTTACAGGTAATACTCTACATCTTGTAATCAAAACACACAGCCCCCCACCCCTCCCACCTGAAGCTATTTTCCGTCACACAGCTATTTCTCATTTTTAGTGAACTCTTGTATAAATGACTCCCTGAAATAACCTCTTTTAATCCCAACTAGACGTTTCCAAACCCATTCCTTCAACATTCTCAGTCCGATGGAATTTCTTGAGCAATCATGTGTACATTCAGCTGCAACATGAGCCAAATGAGACCCAGACAACTCTATCTGCAAATTTTACAAAGGGATATGCTTTCAGTTATTCTTTACTGGATTTACCTTAACAATGCCTCCTTCGCCCAGTTGCCTTCTCCCTATAGCCGCTTTAGCTTTTAAAAGAACCTCATTTACTTCAATATTTTTGGATTGCAAATATATTTGCAGTTCTTAGTTACTTTACAGTAAAGTAAAAATAAAAACTTCACAAAATTCTTTATTCTGAGCTAGAATATTATCTGGCTATCTCTGCCCCTTATCTCCCAAAACATTTCTATTGTTTCCTCATAATAGTACATCCCTCAATCTTAAAGGACAGACTTTTCTTCGAACAGCCAGTGTCAGTTCATGTTTATTTTGGCCAACTTCATTCTACTCTTTTGAACACCAATTCGTAATTAACATAAAAGCAAAGAAACTGTTCTGACACTACAGTCATACACCGAATTGTTCCTGTTAACCATATCAACTCACTTAATAATCCATGTATCAGTACCATTTGTGGCAAAAGATTTGGATACATTTAAAACAATTTGTATTAACATTTCTTAGCAATTTGCTATCATAAAGAGTTCGTTAAAATAATGTATTCTTGTGTATACTAACATGTTCGTTTATTTCTGAATATCTAACGAATTCAATGGGGTCAATAGCTCAGTATTTTGGAAAACTAGATCGACAGATCAGCTAGACTAGAGTTGAATATTGTGCACTCCAATTTGTACATTGATAACTTCCTGTCTTTCAACCTATGATAAAGTATTCCGGGCTTAGTTTTGCAAATGTGTTCCAACTTGATGTTGAGATGTTTTAGTTACAGATGCTCAATACTTATTTATAAGTATTTATTGTTATTGCAATACAATATTTTTTGATAATTCCGCTGTGCAGGAAAACCAAAACTCTAAGGGGAAGACCAAACAAGTATTACAGAGCTTCAGGGTTGTCTCTCAAAACTTCTTAGTATGTGAAAAATAAGTTGTGTTGATCGAGGTATTCTGACATGATACGTTACCTCGGGAGTGGAGAATAATTCAATTCTTCGTCCTGAAGTGGCTCTGGAGCATAATTAAATAAGTTATTATACCTTCAAAAACCAACTGGTAACCGATACTTTCATCTATTTGACAATATAATAATGTTCTTGTCTCCTGGAGTTAGAACCTATCGAAATAGATTGCTCAGTCGCAGAATAAGTAACATTGGATATGTTTAGACTCATTAACTCGACTTGATCAATTTCTTTATTGGGGTGATGAGATAAGACACATGATGACACCTAGTTATTTAAAATTAAATAATGGGTGGTATAAAATACAACTTCCATTGAGCTGTTGGGGGATAGAATGTTGACATCAATTACCTATAACTTCTGACATTAATAAATAAACGAAAGCTGCTCATTTTCTTCATCAATAAAACCATATACCCAGGAGCATTGAGATGCATGCAAACTTCTTGAGTCCTCCAATTTCTTGCATTGATGAGAAAGAAGGATTACACATACTTTGCTTAATGTATCTTGTGATTTACATGAATAATTTCTCAGAGAACAAATGACATTACCAGATATAGCAGAAGACAAGAATCAGTCCCGATTAATGAATAATGGTCAAGTTAAGTGAGGAGCATGAAAGTGGTAGCAGATCGTCGTTGTCTGAAATAGTGCAAGAAAGCAAAATGCTTTTAGTAAGCATAGGCACACAGTTTTACAGCTTTTCATATCTTTACTATCCAGTTATCAGTTTGTCCATATAATTTGTTTGTATTCAGTTGCTCTCAAGCTGCTACTGAGTTCGGAATGAACTTTATCCCAATGATGATTGTTTATTGAGAAAAGTTAAATATTTTTTACAATCAAGCTCATGAAACAATTGGGAATAAGGTGTTGGAGATATTGAGATTCATTCATGGTGATACAGCTTTATAAATACATTTTTCAAGTTTATGAAATTTTGACGAAGGTGTTTTTAAACAGTAGGTGGATATAGAGTATGAAAAATACATTTAAAAACATACATACATAAATACATTTTGGTTTGCAGCCTCATCCCCCCTCTCACCATCAATAAAGGTTTTTTGTTTGATGTTGATTACAGAATCAAATCATTCAAAAAACAAACTCACACAGTTTACTTGATCTACTACAAATTGCAATTTACTGAGTGGGTGAAGTTCAGAAAAAAAACATTTTGTGGTAAGTGAGGGTTTGGAGGATTCGAGTTGATATTTAAACAGAGCACTACTATCAGCGTGAGTCATGTGGTCAACTCTCAAAGTCAAGTTCTCCAAGAGATCACTCTTAGTACCTACTCTAAGTAGTTTGTCATGTGAAAACGCTCTATTCTCATTTTAGCAATCTGACAGTAATCTATTCAAGAAACTATTCAGCGGGTTCACTACCTATCATGACAGTATTATCGTTTTAGTTTTTGAGTTTTGAGAAACAATAAACTCGAAGCTTTGTAATAAGAAATGCATTTTATTGCAGTACTGGTGTTAATAATATGCCTAAGTTAGCCTGACAATGCTGCCAGAGTTTTTATTTTAAAGAAAAAGGATAATCTGGAAACCAAAGTGATCAAAGACTCGACTTCGGTAAAAATTATGTTGACTTGACCTATCCCTTTTGCCTCTATGAAGGCTGCTCTTCAGGTTGTTGTGGGAAACTGCTTGTGCACAAAATGTGAGTGTGAATGAATGAATTTTATTATTATAATCAGTTCCAAGGCAAAATAAAATTTGGAATATAAACATTGCTTAATATTCTTTACTTGATAACATTATGTGTACAGCTAGGGTCAATGCAAACTTGCCTTGCTTTAGTTGCAATTTCGGAGAACTTGTGCATGGGTTACATAATTTAATTAATTCAAATTGAGGAAATGTTGCTTCCTCGAGTAATGATGCAATTGTTGCCGAACAATTCTTATCGTGTTTAGGACGTTCATGTCGAAACAAGTTAAGGTCAAAGTTAGAAATAAGGCCCTTAGTTTTTATATTGGTGTTACATTGTCATCAGCGGATCTCTTCTATTTCAAAAATTCCCAGCCACGCTTCTGCTTGCTTCAGCATCATTCAACAAACTACTGAGAGACTATCAATGTTCTTGTAAGCCCATCTTTGACCAAAATGAATTTGGTCAACACACCAAAATAAATGTGGACATGCATTGTTAGATACTAAAGTTGTTTCTCGTTTCAGAATTTATAGCGTGATTTAGATAAGTTGGTTGCTTATCATAGATTCCAGTGCACAGTATATTCGAGCTGTGCACAGCAATCTGTTTTTGTTCACAGATTTATTTCCAGGGTGGTATCAGGATAAGCCTTCGCATTTGGATGCCATCTCCAGGGTTATGATCCCAGAAAAAATTGACCACCCCGGAAGCTCCATTTATTGGAGTAGTGAGAGAACGGGTAAGGAACTAGTTAGGTACAAATAACACTGTGATACCTAGGAATATTGAACAATGTGATGGTGTTTTATGAACTGGCTCAATTATTTTGGCCAACATAAAATATTTAGGTTATATAAAACTATTGCCCTATTCTGTTTTAAGGTAAAATTTTTTTCCTCTTCATGAAATTACTCTCAAATCAACTTATTTTAGGAACAATTAAAAATCAAAATGAGCTCACAAATCTAATTTTTGTGAGCTTTATGTAATTTATTTCGGTGAACAAATTTTACAACTGCCCTGGCATGTCCTATGATGCTTTAAGGCTTCCACAATTAAATAGCTTTATACAAATGTAAACAGGAGTCATAATGACAAGCTTCATATAACAATGTCGAGAATAAAAATCTGCTTACTGGGAAATCCTTAGGCAGGCTTTTCACTTCAAACTGCCTATTTCAAATTCCAATTACGGTTGTCCATTTAGTTTTCTTTGAATATTTACATAAATGCACGAATATCTTGGGTCAGCCATGATTTAAACACTATAATCAGTGAGTAAGATTCAAAAATGATAGGTTCAACAACCCCTTGTCATGCAAATAAATAGCTCTTTTTGCTCTTATGGGTTCCATTTCATTTTGCCATTGTAGGTTCCTAATTAAGGATTGCTATGAAGTTAACCTTTAGCAGCATTACTGTAGCGCGCCTAAAAAATAAGCTTGAAACTCAGAACCCTTCGTTGCACGTCAAAAGCCCACTTAAATAATAATTAGTATGTTACCTACAATCGTGAGGAATGAGTACAGCCAAGATTCAGTAAAAACTCAAAATACTTACCAAGTTTGGAATTCAGTCTGTCTGCTGTAGGGTTATATTTTAAATGGAGACTAAAATTGTTTGCCTTTGGAAGTCAGTGTTAATTTAAATTTTGCAGCCTTCGTGTCAAAACTGGCTTATTCCTGTTGCTTTAATTTGCTTTTGTGGGACGGGATTCAGTTAAGAACAAAGATCATTACTGCAATAATGTGGATTCCTACTTTTTTGCAGCTTTTCTAAATCTGTTTTTTTAATGCCAGAATGGTAATTTATTGTAACAAATCTAAGCCAGATGAATCCTGTGATGAAATCTCTATGACAGTTTCACATATTTCGAGTCATTCGTATCAGTGAATGCGTATGAAAAACGTGAATCTCTTCAATATTTCTAACCACGTGATTTTGTGTACATATGTAGGTTCATTTAGTACTAATGTTATTCCACAAAAACTTATAGTTTTGTATGAATCTTAATCCTTTCTTTTATATTTGTACAAAACAGATGACTATTTTTGTCTTATTCGTATCATCTTTATATTTAAGTGATAAACGCATGACGGTCTATTTCATAGGAACCTTATTTGCAGAGTAGAATACGTTGCTTACTGGGGGGGTTAAACCCCTGAAACACGACTTTCGTGTTAGCATCCTTCGAAGTTTGGTATTTCCCTGGCTTTCTGAAAGATCAATAGACAAGAAATTGGAAGGTAGGCTCAGTTGCACCTGATTAGGTCAGTGCCTTATAACAACTGAACTTTAGATCTGACAAGTTTGAAATTGTTTGAAGGTGAGAGGTAGGTACCTACATGACTGCGATCCACCCAGTTTCTACACATTTAGCGTGCATCATCACTGGGGTTTGTTTCGTTCTTCCATGTCTGGTTATTATTGCATTGAATGTAAGTTGAGCATAAATCCCTCATGTTAGAAACTTGGTCAGTTTTTTGCCTTCCCATTCAGAGAACGAAAATCATCAAATCTCTCTCTCTCATTATATTTTATCTGTTTCTCTATGGCATTATCGTCATTTTTCACTTACGTGAATTAGCAAAATGAAGACATTAAATAGAAATAAAATACTTCAATAATTGCAGTGACCTGCTTTCAGAGGTGAACGTAAGCCGATTGCACCCTTCCTGTTCATTTAAATGGGCGATAACAGAAAAACCTTTTTCCAAACCTACTTTACTTTCATGTTGTAACATTTGATTATTTCCTTTCTCTTCATAAACAGATGATCAACAAGGAATATATACTCAATAGAAAGCTTGTTATAAATCTGCAATGGCCCCAAAAATTAACCCTTAAATTCCTGAAACGATCGGTACCTAACACTGAAGTTGGGGCATAAGTGCGAGTGGTAGATGGAATATATAATCTTTCTTGTTAAATTTGGTTCAATGGTTCTACGTGTTCATCATTACTCTACGCGTATTTCAATTATGCCTATTATTTTTGTATCCACTATTTTATGCTGACGAATTTTGTTGTTGTATCTATTTGAAAAAAAGCTTGTACCATCTAACAACTTGAGCAGCAAAACTTGATTGTACTTATATTAACAACCATGTGGATATGGATATTCATTCATTATATCATAATAGATAAACTTGTATAATTCATTTGATAACGTACAACTTGAACTAATGTGAGACTTTTTTCAAATTGTTACAAAGCTATGCAAATACTTCAAGTAGACAATAAAATATCAAAAATGTAAAAAATAATTGCTTGGTTGCCAATACAAACCGAATTTTTCTCCTTCCTACTCATATAATGTTCTTTACTTACCATGCGACTGTTATTACTATAAAAACATTCTCACTACAATTCTCTTCTTTTTTTGTTTTCATTCGTATTTCATTGAGTTTGTACATGGAACTTACTGAATGACACCTGTTTGATTCGCACAGAGCTGTCCTAATTTCAATAAATACATGTACTTTTGTATAAATAAATTATGATTAAACAAGTTGCTATCCATGTAGATACAATCTTACTTATGTAACATTCATTTGATAAGAGGCCTCAAATGTAGGTTATCTTCTACTCCAGGGACTACTTTTGATCGCCTAGCTTGCCTTGGCTGAACTGTAAGTTTCTTACATATCTTATATCACATTTGCCACTTATTGATCTCTTCTCTGTTGCTGGCACAGTTTTGAGTCTTTGACTCATTATTTCGCTACAAAAACAACAGCTGGTATAAGTTAATTATTGGAGCAATAACTACATTTTTTGTTGTGAGGAGGGAGCAACCCCTGCACTTTTTTAAATTAGATGAATGCATTTATTTGCCCTCATATCAATGAAAGTATGTAAGAACTACAGGGTAGTGTTTGCCAGAACTATCTACAGCGCATTATCAAAAGACTCATCAGGTTTCGTGGAGTAACTGTGGTTTTCAAGATTTCCAGGCTATTACAGAATATACGGATACCAGTGTGTCTACAAAACATACCTTATGAACTTTCGAAGGTTCACGTTGATTGCAACGACTTAATACATAGTGGCTTGAGGGTCTCAGTTTCAGGCCAGTTGGCAACTCTTTGGTCTACATCTATGACATCTGAATTGAAATTAACATTTTATGTACTGAATATATACACTTAGGTTGATGATAAAAGATTTTTTAACATATATTTAAGCATTATCTAAAATTCTCAAAAAATTCTGCAGAAGGAACTTGTGATATGTGGAGATTAGGCCAAAAATGGTACTCCACAACACACCCTCAAACTTGTGCTACAAAAAGAACACTGCAAGAATAAGTTTTCAGACATACCTGTACTTCTCTCTAATACATCAGATGATAAATTGTTATTAGAACTGCCATCAATAAATATTCATCTTATTATTTGCAAGAAGAATAGCATGGAAAGCTGTAAATTAGTAAAATAAACGCCTCCTATGTGGTCATATCAATATTGCTAACGAAATAGACAAAAAATTGAGAATAGTCATCGGAAGATAAACAGAATTTCAAGAAATGATCTTGTCCTTATGTTCTTTTTAATGACCAGCATCTTTCCCTACATTGTGCATCAAAGGTATCTTCCCCTACACGAAGCTCACTTGAATTGTACATGTACAGGGGAACCCCCAACACATACAAAAATGCCGCTGAAATGAGGTAAGTAACCAACATTTGACAGGCAAGAGGCGCAATGCTGACAATCTTGAGTTCAGTAAGAGATCTTGAATATAGCTGGTGATGCAAGAACTGATGCAAAAGCCCACAGCTTCACAATTATTTGCAAGATGAATTAACTGATGGATTCCTACGTTACATGTTTGATTAATGGAAGTTCAGAGATGTGAGTAGTCAAGGAAGAAATTGATAATCTAATTCATCTTGACCTAACAGAACTTTTGAAGTTCGTCCCATAATTAGTTTTTGATGAATAGCTGATTGACTGAAACAATTTCAATGTCAATTTAGCAAAAATGGTCATCGAATTGTGATTTGAAGTCTAATACTAAATTTGAAGTCTAAATACTCCACAAAAGAGAGGAAATGTTTCTTAACCATATTTATCGAAGACGAGCAGTCTGAATTTACTTTAAATCGCTCTGGTTTAACTATTGACATAGGATGCGATCATAATGAATGTGCGAATAATGAATTGCGATTCATAATGAAATGAGTCAGTCGATGTCTCAAAGTCAGTTTTATCAATTGAACCAAAATTCTTTTACGAAAACACATAGTACACACTCAAATGCCAAATATCTGTGCTTGGCAGTTTCCAAATTATTGTTTTTCCATATAATTAACAAATTCACCAAAACCCTATCATCTTTGCAAAAACAATAATTATTTATTCAAGTCTCAAATTTGAAGAGACCTAGACGCAGTATATATGCTTCCAATTCATCTCAGAAGCTCGTTTTAAGGTGTGATGAACCGTCAAACGCTAATACAAGATGAAAACAGGCAGACAGAGATGTGCTGAGCTAATGAACTCATTCTACTCCCCAACTTTGGGAAAGAACGCCACCTCCTTCCATTCACCCTCTTTGAAACCCGCAATGATATCTTCAGAAGTTGAAGCTATCAATGCATGTTTGAACTCATTCAATTTGAATTTTAAAATACCTGGTGGAAAGCCAACCCAAAATTTTCCAGAGCTCCTGTAAATTCGATGATCTGCTATGTAAATGAATGATTTATCTTCATCCAACACATTTGAACAAGCCTTGGCACATTTCAGTCCATAGAACATTTATGAAGAACAATATATAAGTATTGACAAACTGAAGATACTCAGTGAGTTGAAAAAAAAGCGTAGCCTTTTCCCAAAAAGTAAATAAAACTCATTTGGCTTCATAGGCCAATATCACCATTCACTGAATTTTCACAAAGATATTTTAAAGGACATAAGTGAAGTCCTAACTTGGGAATTTAGTTTGAAAGTTTAATCAAAATCATTACAGCCGTTTTTGGGAAAACTGCGGAAGACTTTCATTCCCAATATACTTTGGTTCTCCATCTTCTGTTCCCATCCAGTACAGCCATTCTCCCACACATGCAAATACAACTATAGGCACACACACGGACCATATGCTCAAGTTAGGTTAAGTTTTATTGAGTCAGTAGCGAAGACTCAATTTTTTTTTTTACACAACTGCAATACCTCCCTGACCCTTTGAGTAGCAAAAAGTAGAAAAAAAAAACAAAAAAACGCCTAAACATCCTCTGCTCTCAAAATTGTTTGTCATGCCTAAAATTTAATGTACTTTCTAAATGATTAAAACCATATTTGGTTTGTTTACCGTCCTTTTTATTTTACTAATGAGTCACTTCTCCACTAATTTCGTACAATAATGTTAAGCTGTTCACAGTAATTCATGCCCTTGTTTTACAGATTTCTCTTCATTATGTACATTTACATTGAAAATTGACCAAATAAAAACTGTTCTATGAGTAGAATTATTAGGTGCTTGGAAACAAAATCCGTTGAAGATCAGTGAATACTTTGAGAGTAAAACATACAATATCAAACAGGTTCACTCAATCAATATCTACTCCAAACCTTCATAAATGCGTACCTTGGAAGTGACTAACTCAGCAGCCACTAAGTTTAGAACTTATTTAGCTCCAGAAAATGTTGAGTAAGGAACAGGCGAGTAAAACTGGGGCAAATACAGAAAAATAATTATATTCAAGGCAATATTTATAACATTTACATTTTGATAACTATTAACCAATAAAGTTTATGAAGAAAAATCAATTTGAAAATGTCAAAATACTTAGTGACACCTAGTGTCTTCACGAGGAAATGATGATAAGATACAGCACATATTGTTTTCTCATCAACATTGAAGTAATTGGAAGTTTGATTATGGCACCTGATTATACCTTCGATAATATATCAAAACTGGATTGGTTATTTTATTGTCAGTTAATTCAACTAAAGACCATTTTAATCATTTTGGTCATTTACACATTTACGCACCTCACGTAACCTAAAACGAAGGTTTACACAGTACTCACCTAAGAGAAGTTCCTATGTTAGTAGTTGGTTTAAGAAGTTACAACTATAATATTTAAAAAAAAGAAGAAAATGTCAGGTTTGGAGTTACGCATACGAAAATAACTCCCTTCTGCTAACATATCAAATTTACTTCTCATGAAAATGATAATTAAAAAACAATACCAACTCAAGTCACTAGAAGGTCTACATTTGTGTAACGCCAGGAATGAGCAGTACACAAATTTATTAACTTCCATTGTGGTGTTATAATAAATATAAGCAGACTGTGGACCCACTGCTTGTGATACAGTCTTCAAATTTAAAACGTCGACTTGGGGTTAGAAAGAGAATAGTTGTTCTCTGATTCCTGACGTATCATTTATTATGCCTACCTAGCACAGGAGAATTCATTAAAAAAAATAGTTCAGTAACCCGATATCAATGGTGACATTAAGCGAAAAGTTGTGGACTACTATCTGTATTAGGAACAGAATCAATCCAACACCCTTAATTCTGAAAGAGTTTTCCAAGCTTCCTTGGTCAATAGCAGAAGCAGATTTATTTCTTTTCAACAACAAACAGCAATGACATGCAAAATGATAAAGTTAATTATGAATGGTATCTACACAGTCCCCCACGTGTTTGGATGAATTTACCTTTGCGGAATCATGAAAGAAACTAACCATGGCTTCATTGTTATTAAAGTAAGGTGCTTCGTGGACTCACATGTAAGAGCAATGTATATGAAAAGTCTGCAACTTTAGGATTTGAACACAACTCAATGACTAAACTTCAGAGTGGTATGTTTATATATTCCATTCATATTGCTATGGAAAGTACAGACGTAGTAGAATGTAAAGGTGAGAGCAAGTAACATGAAAATGTAAAATAATTACAAAAATATGAGGTAGGCACATATTAGTTCAATCATCACTGATGATTATAATTACATCGTGATGTGACACAAAAAATAACTTCAATATACTCAACAATAACAATATAACCAACCACAGTGAAAAATGATAACCTCACAATTGAAAAAAATATTCATAAGAATCAATTTCAGAGGAACAATCATCAGCAGGCCTCATACTAGATGATAGTCAATGTACACTATGTACCATATATGTATGATCCAAAATTCAAGCAAATGGCATGAGAGCATTTTCACATCATACCATTTTACTGACTTGAAATGTACAGAGCATATAAAGAAGGCATAATACATAGTTATTCTGGATATATTACAGCAAAAAAATATAATTACGTTTAAGCTTCTGAAAGAGAACTACTATGATAAACTTAACAAGAGCAAGGATTTTCCCAGTCAGCCCACGACATGACCACACAGCCTAAATAATTGCATAATGACTGAGCTAAAATACAGAATAAATCATTTAGAATGAATCTAGGAATCATATATGTCCCTCAGCATCAATTAATACTGCTTTACCCAATGGATCAAAAAATGAAATTAGTAATGATGAACTATTTCCTCAATTCTCAAAAATGTGAGCAGTCGATGAAAATTGCAATAAGCGTTATGAAAGCCACTACAACAGGCATATATATCACATTATTGTTAACATATTCTACATTATTTACATCACGAACGTATCCCTACATCAAGATAAGGGGCGAATTCAAACCCCTTTGCGATGCAAACTGGCATCACACATAATGAAAATTGAAGTAAGAGAGGGCTCTAATTGCCACAACTGCAACAGTACTGTGCCACCAAAAGAAAGATAACCCAAGGTTTGTTACAGGCATGATCATGTTTGTAGCAGTATTAAAGTAACATCCTGCATTCAAACATGCAGTGCTTCTGTATCACGAGTGACCAAACATGGAGGACTCAAAATGTGGAACTAATTATTCATTTCTATTCCTTCATCCACAAATGTTAGCCATGGGGGAATGATATTAGATCATATTGGATCAGTTCGGAGCTGGAAGAAGAAATCGATGAGAATGAAGATGGATAAGAGAAAAAAAAACAGTCTAGAGTCCACGTTCAATTGAATAAGTACAGGCTTATGGCCCAACGGTGGTCACTTCCATTATCTACCAACCCACGAAGACAGCGTAGTATGGTGACTTTAACCAGACGCGTACAAGCACATTTATCCTAATCACTTGAATATAACTGATTTATAGTCAGATTGTAGATTCAATTTACAGCCTGCTGCATAGTGCCATGTGCTCCTTCAGTGGAATTTCGGAAGCAAAAGTGAAAGAGACCAAAAGATATCTTTCTCAACCCAACCTATGACACAGATTGAACAGCTCACTAGCAGAAAAACAGCACAATTCTCACTGCATAACACCACTCGAGAGATGAGTGGTGTGATACAGGGGCGACTGATTCAAATAGAATTAATATCTATGAATTAGTCCCTTCAGAACAAGACATATCCTTTTCTTGTCATCTCAGAGCCATTTTTATCAGATGCCAAGTTTAACAGGTTTTATCAATGGCAACTAGGAAAGAGAATTTTACATTACAATTCCATTCTGAGGACATTAGTTCAGGTTATTATTGTCAACCTACTTCTCCTACAATAAAACGAAATGCTTCAACAACACCACTATATTTGTTCACACTTCATATATTCAATGACTATATGTTTATAGCCCACACTTTGATGATGGCAGGTGTCATCCCAATCCACCTTTGGGCAACCGACTGCAAAGAGTTGTACCCATCAAGGGCCTCAACCTGTGTACTGCTGTCAGAAGAAAAGGAAGAGGGCTGTGACCATTGGGAGGCAGCAAAATGAGTGGGATCCAACCCTGAAGGGAAGGTGTACTGGCTGTTTATTTCAGCACTTATTCTATGGCTCAGGACTATACCCACTATAACCATTTCCTCAGAGGACACTGAGCACTTAGAGCGTACATGCACTGAGTTTATACAACCACAAGCCCAAACTGTTTATGCTGCAGGGCAATGGTGGACGATGCTAGCCGTGCCATCTTCTCATGTCAAAGGCAAGGTCTGGCGAGGCATGGGGAAGGATACCATTTACCAGCTCACTCCAGAAGCATTCGTCCACCTCTTGTTGTCTTCCAATGAAAACTGGAGGTGCAATGCTCAATTTTCCTGAGCAGTCCTGAGCCAGAAAAGGATAGAGCTCGCTGATCGGGGTTCAGTATTGCACATGGATGAAGACATAGAGTAAAACCTGCTCCTGAACCAGCCAAATATCTGGCAATATGTATGGGAATGGCAGCCTGCTGTAAGATTCCTTTTAACCCCCCCCCCCCTCAATACTACACAGCTAACCAAACATAACTGCAGTTGATACTTCTATTGCACTGTTTTTGGCCGTATGGGAACCAATGAACTATAAAAAGTTCCTACAATAGATGTACATCACAACTCTGACCAATCAGCTATAACAACATTTTGACACATAATAAAACTGCATATATTTATATATGTACATATATACAAGGGTGGGCACCCTGTACTAACTAAAGTAGTCTCTGTCACCTACAAACTCCTGAATCTGTTTCAAAAACATTTCATAAAGCTTCCCGCAGTTAGTTGAAGCAGTGTTCTTCATATACGATTCCATAGGAAGAAACAGATATTGGTACATGTCTGATCCAATTTGATACTGTAACGTGAAACATAGACAATCAATTAGAAAAGTAAGAATAACTAATAAACTCTCCACTCAAATTATAAACTACTCCAGTATGAGACTCCAAAAGGAAGGTTGGTTAACAAAAGGCTGGTAGTAAGTAGCTAGTTACTTCAGTGATGAGAATAACCTTTTATTCATCCCATCCAATTACAAGCATTTGAATGCTTACGCACATTACTTTCACTACTAATTCACTTTCTTCTTAGATGAAAAAATCTAGAAGAGGGTTTAAGAGAATGCAAGAATTCTTGGATTGGCTTCAAGTATGACTTAAAGCAAAAATTGAATACAAATAGAAAATTTTAATCCTCCAATAAGACGTCACACGTGTGAAACTAACAAGCAACACTGGTAACCTTTGTCAAATTGCTAAGGCAACTGAGGGGCTTTCAAGAAAAGCTCGATGAGCTCAACTGTATATGCCTTGAAGTCGTCAGTTCCTTTCCTTGAATTGGTTCAATGACTACCTAAGATAGACTTGTGGCAAGAGAAAACTGTTTGAAGCCTTGAGTATGCTTTTGCTCACAAACATTGGTGTGAGTGATGGTTAAACCTCAAGATGCTATCTGAGAAGCAGCCCATTATTAATAAATAAACTGATCTAAAAAAGGTAAATACCTAATTAAACAGCCTATGCTGAATACACTTTTTTTTTGAGGGACAGCTAGATAAAATGACGCTAGCAATTGGATAACTTGATAATACACTCTCACGTACTACTTACTGCTATTGAGTTAGTAGATACTTCTCCAGCAACAGAACAAAATTGCAACGGACATTGCAGGACTATAAAACCCGCCGTAGACAATAACACTATGAAGAGGAAAGTAGAAACGAATTTGTTGGTTACTTACTTCCTCGAAGGCTTGAAATATTGCTTGAAATGTTGGTTGCTTTTCATTATGAAATGTTCCTCTAGAGCCATGTAAAACATTAACTCCATGCACTTCAGCCTGTGGGCATACACTTTTATACATACAGTGGTCGGAGCGGTAGTTGTAAGAGCAGTCATATACGTACAGACGCTCTGAAATATAAACAAGTCACAACTAATAATGCGAACGTAATAAAAGATTTAGTATTTCATTTACAAATGAGATACTAGAAATACTCCATTACTCAAATTGACAAGATTACTGCACCTGGATGGAAATGAAAAATAATATTGATTATATCCTGGTCACCCCAAGTCATTTTCAATTTGTACTCTTTCAAAATAGGAACCAAGTACTTGTCCCACTTGAACTCTCTCATTCTCGTAAGATTCATCAACATTACTCCTGAGTTCACACCTGAAATTACATTGAACCAACTTTAGAAAAAGCATATATGCTGATTGAGGTAAGACAAAATAAAAAATAGTATGCCTTTCTTTCTTGGTAACGTTGTAATTGTCCTGCACAATAATAGGTGGATCAGACCTTTCTTGAGAATAGCAGAAGGTTGTCATTGAGGAGCAGCTGAAATGATTCATTTCGAATTGCTCGATATAACAGTACTTGAAAATGACGTAAATTAGGATACTCATGGCCCAAATGTGCTCAGAAACTCTGTGAATATCAATGATTAGTTATGGTGCAGAATGAATTCAATTGTTCTGCTACAACAGAGGTGAAACTCTCTAGAATCCTTGTTGGGAGCTATAGAGAGTCGCAACTAGTAAGCCAAGACGTTGCTGCTTGCATAGCACTGAAAATTACGAATAAGAAATAAAAAAGAAGACCTTTTGACTACTCTACAGCCTCCTGACAATAATAATAATAATATCCAAAGAGCTAAGAAAAGGGATTTAGCAAAAATGGAGGAATTTCAAATTGTCTCATATGCCAAAACAGCTAAAGTCAATAGCTAACAGGTGAATAGGCTAACTAAATATTAATTCACTCCTACATAAGAGAAAGCTACGAGATTCGAGCTAAGCTTATGTCAATGATCCTGGACAAACAGATGACAGCTAACTTTCGTCAATCCTACAAATAAGTCTAGGGTTTCCTATTATGGCATCAAATCCATTATTGCAAATTTATTTAACCTTCTTCCAGTGAAGCGTAGTAACTATGTCATGTTGACAATGGAATCCATTCTATTAAAGGACATGCCAATGGTTCACCAACAACCACAAAAATTGTAGCGTATGGCAAAGTTGCTACTGTATCCTTAGGGTATCTATAAATGAATGAATAACATCTCTTTTTTTGATGTCACAATCAAAATGGAAAATACAATGACAGGAGTCCTCTAAGTAAATCACAACCTAGACCAAGGTAAAAATGCAGCAAAAAACTACACTACAGTTTATTATTCTTTAGCACCACATTGCGCAGTTTCACAACTCTGAGACTCATCCAATTCGAACATCGAAAAGTACTAGTAAATGATATGAAACATGATCACTAAAAGAACAACATAATTTGACATTTTCTAGGCAACACTAGCAATTGGTATGACGTGACGAGTCAAACTGATGAGTGGTTGGAGTGAAGCGGGAAGAAGTGTAAGGAAATGAGCGTAGGTCAGGGGGGAAACAATAATGTTCTGTCCCGTGAATTTTTTCATGTAGTAGATATCACTAATATTTACTGTTATTTCACTGTTTTTCCATCTAGATGTAGTTCTACACCTCTGACACGTCTTGTTCAATTGAGCATTAAAAAATACATAGGAAACAGTACAAAACATGACGTAAATTTCTTTTTCAGCTTATTCTTCAAACCCTTTTTGACCATAACAATCATGGGTTTCATTCAATCCAACAGCTGACTAGGCGAGCATAACTAGCTGCCAAGAGGATTTTTTGTGCAAAAAAACTCGTTTTTAGATCACATTAAACGCCAAATATGGCCCAGCCTTGAAATGTAAATTTTGAAGGGGGGTTGTAAAAACATTTTCATGACTGTAAACAAAGGTGTATTATTCATAACAACTGATAAACAAAAAAAGGAAGTTCCTGATTACTCAAGAACAGTACGCACCTAGCTCTCCATAGAAGGGATGCCTAGCAAACCGGTTGTACCATCCTGTATTCGGGTCTTCATGTTCAGGAGCCAATGCAGCCAACTGGGTAGAGTTCATCAAATCAAAATGTTTCCAAACTTTTTCAGGTGGTGCCAGAAAAAGAACGTCTGTATCCACATATAGCACAGCATCTGTGTCACTCAGCAGGTTCTGGAAAGTCAGAGAGCTCAAATTAGAATAAGGACTAAGAGAAGTGAAGATACACATTCAACAGTGTCAGTAGTAGTGTAAGTAATGAGGATTGTTCAACTTGAGAATGTTCGCAAGCAGTAAAATAAATTGTTTGTAGTTTTTAGCAAAGCTGTCAGAACATTTATTGGTGTCCCTTCAAAATCAGAGCTAGTCAACTTCAAGAATTGTTTTTAAAGTGATTATTACCAATACTAAGTGATAAGAATCACTGAAAACGATTGTGGAGTAGAGGTCTACGTACTTACATAGCTATTCCATAGCAAACCAGTCTTTCCGAGAAAAATAGGTATCGCACATTTATAAGGAAATTGTTTTCAATTGTAGGAGGAAGATCCCAGGAAAAAAGGATGAGAACGGGAAACTACTTTTGCTAACAGATGACATCAGGTGTACCCAATAAGAGAGTTAACCAAGGAAATTACAGTACTGCTCTGTCCAAATTGTCGAAGGTTACTTTAGCTACTTCCTAATATTCATTAAACTTGTGTCATAAACAGCGTTGCCAAATTTTGGTAAGAATATGCGTGCCAATTGAACTGGATTTATGGGTGAAAACCTGAAATTTACTGTAATTGTTGAGTGTTACTTCTGCCATTCCTCTCATATCTCTTGGAGGAGCCACTTGACGTTCTAAAATGCACAGCCACAATACCTATACTTGAAGGAAAAGGAAGAAGAATAGGAGGAAAATTGAAGGGAGAGAGGCTGACATCCCTGTTTGGGGTGAATCAGGGCACTTCATGTATCAATAGGCCACCAGAAGCTATGATGAGGCCATACTTTTCGTTTATTTATTGCATGAAGAGGGCATATTTGAGGGACCCCCCCCCCCCCATAGTTCCCTGAAGCATCAGTAAGCCACCCTAGAGGAAAACCAGAACTTCTTTCCTGATGACCATTTATAAGAGCCTAGTGCGCCTCTACAGGGTATTACCATCAACCACCAAGTAAGAAGGTTAATTATAGCTAGGCCAAGACACAACAACAGCCTTTTAGGTAGATTCAGAGTAAATTTAGCCAAACAACATTTTCCAGAATTAGCAGACTATAAATCATCAAGATTAAAAGATTTTCTTAACAGGTTTTTAAAGCCACTGCTTTCTTTCTCACATATAGGGCTACAAGAAGTACAAATCAGAAAGAAACACCAATATTATTAATATAACTATGCATTGCAAGATGATTATTTTCGTGTGAGTGTCGATTTTTGAGGCGAAAGGAGTGAAATTGACTTTGTATGGAAAGTGGAGTTGAGAACCAATTTTTCTTTATAAATAAATGCATCAATTGTTCAAAAGACATGTTTCTTTTTGCATTGTGCATGATTTGTTACAACTTGTGTCTAGGTGCTTTACTTTGTAGCTCAGGTTTGTAGTGCTTTGAAAGGACTCATACTGACACATCTTCTGGAAAATTCAGCACAGATACTTTCAGAATGCCACTACTTTGGGGAAACCCCCTTTTTCAGACTGAATGATACGATTTTATTTTGTGTAAGTAACGTTTGTTACACACATTTCTAAGCTACAAAAATTGTACCCTAAATTCTTGTCTTTAATATTACATAATATAAGAATAGATGGTAGAACTTGAACGACTAGACCATAAAATCACTAATATCACATAAGATCCCCTAGAACATCCATCTCCTAATTATTCAAAATGGTGCAGTTTTAAACGACCTACACAGCACCACTTCACTGAATTCCATGGATTGTAAGTGTTGCCCTCCCTTTCAATACAACACTGTTGTAAAAATTGGTGAATAGTTTTCAGGTATATAAGTAATTGTGATGACAAAAGAAAATGTACCAGTTGAGTAACTCCATATCCACAGCTGGTCTACTGCCGGTGAGAGCTTCTGATGTGATAACCACAAGTCAGGGTATCACTGAGGTAAATTAGTACTAACCTGAGGTTCAAAGATTATGTTTATATTGAAAGAGTGTTGTGTTTTCCACAGTTCCCCATCTGCCAGGGATGATGGCTCTATCAATAGGTAAGTTAACTTTGACGGGTACAGAATGAGAGGGTTTGCACATATAGAGGTTTCATGAAGCCCAAAACTGTGCAATAACTTATTTATGCTCAAGTACAACCTTGTTACTCAAACATGAACAATTTTTATACGCAAATTTTTATTTGGTTACAATAATTTTTACAATTCCAAAAAATAGTCCAAACTTTATTTTTGCAATATGAAGAAGCTAATAGCCTCATAATGAAGCCAATGACAAAAAAATTATGTTCACTGAACAATAGAGGAGGTGAGAGGAAAGCAAAAACAGAAGTTAGCACTAATCCTGAATGGCACTACTCACTATAACGTAGGTTACCTACCGGAAGGAAAAGTCGTTGAGATGCGCAAGGCTTGAAAAGTTTTCGCCACTCATCCCCACCATGTTTTGGAAAACTAATTGGATGGGTTTCAAAATCAAAAGTACCATTCAGCAAATGTTTCCACTCTGTAAGCTGTAAATTGATAAATTGCCGTGCATTAATTGAAAAAACTTAATTAGGTAAAGAGATGCCTTATAAAGTAGGGTACACTTTCTTAGTACAAGAATCAACAAGTTGAAATTTGCATAAATAATCAAATCAGTCACATAAGGTGAGTATACAATGCTGAGCAACAAAACAAATATAAAAGTAGTAAACTTAATGTACCTGTTTGGTGAGTCCATCTCCTCTGGCTGATGAGATACTGTGGCCGAGCGCTTTCAATGTAAAATGTTTGTCTGGCCGTTAAGTGAGTACTAAAGTCCGCATTACACCATCCCGTAAACCTTTCTCTTCCTTTATAAAGACCAAGACTAACTAGCTGACTTGATGGCCAGACGATGATATCTTTACATCGAAAGCGCTCATCCACAGTATCTCACCAGCCAGATGAGACAGACTCACCAAACAGGTACATTAACTTCAGTAATTTACCTATTGGCGGAACTAACCCATGTGCCTTAATAAACATAAAAGTGTTTACTAAATTCGTGACGAAAATGTAGGCCAGGACAGGCTATGCATCCATTTCAATAAAAGAAGAGTGATTTCAAGATTGTTTCAGTGTTGTTTCTAAAAGTATATACTACAAGAGCATCATGCAAATTACCTTTTCTTCAAAATTTGGAATTATCTGTGGATCAGCAACAACAATAACTTTGAGCGACGATTCCTGGGAAAATATCACAGCTGATTTAATCATAACAAGCGTTTCTTGGACTCTGTCACCACACACAACGACGGAAAGTACGACATCTCTCTTTAACCTGAAAACAATATTTTCTCTAATAACCCGCATTTAGGTACATACCAAGTTTACTAAGAAGAATACATATTGGGTCACTAATTGGGTGTTGTCCCTCTAAGGTTGCTTTTTCAGTGGCCTTTGATCAAATCTAATAGGCATTAGGATAGCAGGACAAGAGCCAATTGGTGTCTCAAGGTACTGGCTGAAGAATTTTGAAAATAATCGCCCAAGAAGTGATAACAATTAAGGACCACCACATGGGTCAGCAATCTAGAACTATGAGAAAAACTCTAAGTAGTAAATGAGATTGTAAACAACCTAATCTTGTTTTAGAACTCAATGTCCTGGGATAGTTAGATAACAGAAAGGTGCATTATAAGATAAAGAGGCTGGCTGTGGACGTCTTGATAACCTCGCAACTGACTTTTAGTTCATTGAGGAGTGCTGGCCACCATAGGTTGCTAAACATTTCTCTAATATCGTAGAGGACTGTCACAGCCAACTTTTCCTCCGTCTGTTGCGAAAGGTTGTGGATGTCAACATTGAAGTCTTACATCAACATTTCTTTAGTACATCCATATTACCTTTCAGTGAGGTTGCATTATAAACTGGGTTACCAAAGACTCGATCTGGGTGAGAGTGTATGACAGTAAAGGCGCTGAAAGGTATTGTAGTTATAGAAAAACTGTGGGTGCTTCAAAACTATGAAAAGCAGGGTAATAATTCCTTCATACAACCTGAGGGACAGCAGTAGGATGAGACTTGCTTGAGGACACCTGGGAATTCTCTCAACCCATAGTTGCTACATAGAAGTAATCTGAAAACAGAACAGCCATGATGGAATGAAGGCATGTTCCAGTACAAAGAACGACTGAGCAACGATCCCTGTAGGGCTTCATTCTTATACCAGCCTTTTGGATTTCCTTCATTGAAAAGCTTCGCAGAAGCCTAATAAACACCGAGTGTATGTGATAGGCTTAAATTCCATCCATCTATTATTGGTCTGCTAGATCACGGCAGAAACCAAAGTATACTAAATTGTCACTCAGTCCTGCGAGCACATCAAACTGCAAGCGGCAGACGAAAAAACACAGCTCTTGGAAGGCAAACTTAATAACCAAGCGTCAATACATTTGGCAAGCCTCAGGCTTCTACTAGAGAACACCTCAGGTACCTAGGCATAATCATTGAGGAGAGGTGGCATTTTAGCCAACACCTGCAGCCCGTCAAAACCGCCAAACACACATTGGTCTCAGTGACAGCAATTAGTAAGGTTACGTAGGGTGTATGTTTTTGAGGAAAAATCCTCGTGAACAAGATCATTTACTTCACCTTCAGCTAATACCTGCAAATGAGCGACATGTATTGTGTTCCCCTACAGCTTCCAAATATATAACTTAGTCCTGGGTATTGCGTGGGGGATGAAACAGATGCTTGTCGAAGGACAAACTTCACACCTAGATTGGGACTTGAGGGCTCGAAGCAAAACACGGCCCTGCAGTCAAAATCACTCCAAGGTAATTGTACGAATCTACAATCTCCGCTGTTGGTATCGCGGCCTGGACATTGAGAATCAACCTGGTTCACCTCTGAACGTCCACTGTATAACAATATGTAGCGTATGTTGGGGGTTGAGGAATGTGGAGTTGTGAATAGCACAGTGTTTTGTAAAGCTATCTTTATTGTTGTGTAGGGGCATTGGAGCGAACTTACCTCTCGCTAGAGCTGACTTGTAGAACCGAAGGTTTGACTCGAGAGTTTTGGTCGATCAAAGTTGGTTGTTCGATGAAGTTGGGGGAGAGGAACAAACCGAAAATGAAGGGCTCTTTGTAGAGCAGCAAGAAGAAGACTCCTAACAAGAGGATGAACGCGAACACCCGGTACAGGAGCTTCATGTTCCCCTAAAACGTCCCACAGACGGTGTTTACGGAAGACATGCGAGGAGAGTCTGGAAGGCACTAGGTTTTGAAATAACCAGCGACGAACCCCGCAGAACAGAAGAGCACATAATAAACAGGGTGGAGGGCGTCAATATCCCTAAATGAAGCACAAACCATCGAAACGATACCAAATAACTATCCCAGCAGCTCTACCACTACGTCAACTTTTGTTGTTATTGATAGCGCTTCTGGTTGCTGTAGAGGAAGGTTAGGAATGAAGAGATTACAACCTGAAATTAAAAGTCAACTCGCATTCTTCTTTTTCTTGGAAACTCGGTTTCAACAGGATCGTTCCCGCAAGGTGCTTCAGAGTTCCAGAATATTCTATAAAATTGACTGCGTGGACGGTCGTTTGAAAGAAATTCGGATAGGGAATTGAAGCCTTCTTGCTGACTGACTTAAAACCTCTGTTGCGAAGCATCCCCCCACTTTACTGAACCCCCATTCGACATAACATCTCATAAATATCTGGTGCGTTGCAACACACAACTTTCCTTAGCTCTACGTCAATTCACTTTGTACATGGCCAACTCGATTTAATCAATTCATTTATCCCTCAGTTAATTTGAACTTCAAATAACGCTTTACGACAGCAGGAAGCGGTAGCGCCTACAGTTCCAGATTTTATTGCGCTGCTCGTACTCATTGCAGGACCCTTATTGAGCAATCGGTACACAGATAATTGATGAGGCTGTAAACACGATTTTTTTGAAGTGGAGTAATCACTTTTGTGGAGTTATTGGGTAATATCTGTTGGAACTGGTAGTAAGCGAAAGGGGCGTAGTTGAAATTCTTGAATTTCTGGAGTGACCCCCATGTATCTCATGAGCGTTTTTAAACACTCACCCTTTAGGTATTAGATTGGACTACAATAACAATTTTTTTAACATTCTACAAAAATTCCAGCGGAGTTTATAAGGAAAAAACTGCGCTAAAAACGCTTTTCGTCGAAAATTTTGATAATTTATTGTGCTGCTCTCGTCATTTTCCCACAGATGAGAATTTTATGGTATAATTGTCTTATTGAGAGCTATCTATATAAAAAATTTTATCAAAACCGTTAGAGCCGTTTTTGAGAAAAAAAATATTTGGTGTTTTGATCACTATGATAACTATAGTTAAATTTCGAAGGATTTCGTTCATACCCTTATTTTGGCGTCTCACGGGCACCTGCGGGCGAGATATGAAGTTTGAGCTGATTTAGTACGGTGGTTTTCTCTAAAAATCGTTCACAGACACACATACACGCAGACCATTTTCCCAAATAGTGTTTTTCGGACTCAGGAGGGTGTGAAACGTAAAGATCTGAAGAAAACTCAAAATTTTTTTTCAGCCGATTACATAACTTTCCTTTCTACTTTGTAGAGCCAAGGAAAGTAAAAAGCTGCTGTATCTTCATTCTATTCATTCCCACATATATGCACATCATGGGTTGGCCATAACTCGTGAGTTAACCCTTACCGTCACAGGTGCCAGTTTTCCCGTGAAGGTCACATGTGTGCCTCTCAGGCCTAGTACGTGTTTTCATCTTTTCAATATTTTTTTTTCTCGAGTAAAATCAATCATATTCTTACTACTGTTTTATTTTTTACTTTTTATACTATTATATTGTTCAGAAATATGTAATTTTATTTATTTTACAAATATATTTTACAAATTAGGCAATCTACGGGGTAAAAAACCAAATAAAACAAATATCAACGAAGAATACCTCAAATTTATTAAACTTTTAAGAAAAACAAAATTTTTAAAGAAACTAAAATATATTTAAAATTATTATATTATCTTCACTACCGAAGTAGGGACTAGTCGGATCACAACTGATTCCTTAGTAAAATCACAAGTTTAGTTTAGGTTTTAGTTTTTCACTATTTCACTTCGTCTACAACACAAGAGATGCATACCTTGAGCGAGCATTCCAAGCAAATCGGTTTCTTACACTTTATACACATGTATGCAGTTTTCCGATTTTTAGTGTAAGGGCACGGTGAACACATTTTTCTCTTCCCCAATCTGTCATCATGTGTATGTTATTGATATGATGAAATGTGTGTGGGGTTCGCAATAATAATAATAACAATAAGCCAGAAGAATCCTAGTAAAACTCGTGCCGGTACAATAGTGGCTGGCATTTCGGCTTCTTACCAATGTAAAAATCCACATGTGTGCCTGTCAGACACATACTTAGAATGTAGTGCTAGCCACATGTGTGCCTGACAGGCACATACTTAGAATGTAGTGCTAGCCACATGTGTGCCTGACAGGCACATACTTAGAATGTAGTGCTAGCCACATGTGTGCCTGACAGACACATACTTAGAATGTAGTGCTAGCCACATGTGTGCCTGACAGGCACATACTTAGAATGTAGTGCTAGCCACATGTGTGCCTGACAGACACATACTTAGAATGTAGTGCTAGCCACATGTGTGCCTGACAGACACATACTTAGAATGTAGTGCTAGCCATATGTGTGCCTGACAGACCACCAAGTTTTGTAAACATATGATTACTTATGTTATTAATGAAAGATGGAGACACATCCAACCTGTACACTTGTTAATGATTGACTGAAGGACATTTACAAAGGTCACACTTGAAGGGAGAAGGAGAAGGGTTGCCAACATTCGTAAAACAAATATGCCTACGTGCCTCACAGACCCACCTGTGGGGGTAAGGGTTAAACATTCGGCTCGACAAGTGAGCCTCCATGAGAGATAAGTTGACTCTAAATTCACAATCCTAAGGATTAGTTTACAAAACATCTAGATTTGTCACAACACAACCCTCCCCAACCCTCATTGTATGCTCCACACTCCTATATGGAAACTGCATCTTGGTTCATTACGTTTCCACAGAAACCATTTTTTTTAAATGCTACAAATTATTATCGAAAGATTTATTATTCTCTTGTACAGTCTGACATAGTCTCACACCTCTGAGACCCATCCCATTCGATTCAGCATCGAAAAATACCAGTAAACCATACGAAACAGGACCACAATGGAACAACGAAAACTAAATATTCCAGGCTTCTGTAGGCAATTGGCACGACATGAGGAGTCAAGCTGGAGGGTGGGGGGTAGGGGGGTGGTTTTGACGAGACGGGAAGAAGGGAGTACGTACATTGAAATGACTACTTTCGTTGTATTGTTCAGTGAAGTTCTTTCAATTAGTAAACTTAGGCTCACTATAATTACTGTGATTTCACTATTTTCAGTCTAGACGCAGTCATACACCTCTGAGAATTCTTCCATTCGACCCAGCATCTAAAAATACCTAGAAAACGATACCGAACAAACCGTATTTGCGATAAAAATGCCAAAATTGCGTTGTTGTTAATTTTTTGCCCATAACAGCCATGGGCTTCGTCCAATCAGATTGCTGAGTAGGCAGGCACAACTAGGTACCAAATAGGATTTTTTCGGTAAAGAACGAATTTTTTACACCACCTTGAACACACAAAACGACCTGGATGACGGACAGACATTGCATATTTGGAATCCTAATGTCTTAAAAGTACAGTATCACATTTTGTCGGGGGGGGGGGGGGGGTTGTAAAAAAAATTGCCCAACTGAAACCGTAGGTATATTATTCAGAATGAATAATAAACCAAAACATTATCTGCCAGTTAAAAGTATTTTGAAATTATCAAACAACAACAATTCTTATTTTTTTAATGTATTTCTCAGCTTATATTTCAGTACAGCAAATCACACAACGTTTCTCAGCAGTAGTTTGGATGATATCCCATATACATGCTGCTCCTTCGTTAAACAGGTTTCTGAGGAACAAAATGTTCATTAAGGGTGCCTCATAAGATTGATCGAAGTCGCAATGACGTTAACGCAAGTAGACTGGTGAGATCTTGGGAGCATCCTGTGGTACAATTTGGAAGAGGGTACAGTGATGTGAGGCAAAGCGCACTGAAGAACTGGAGCTGGCAATAGAAGAAATGAGGGCTGTGTTGGGTGCATTCAATTCCAGCTGCCTTGTAAACACAGTCTACATTGTGAAAAAGATTTTTTTTTCCGATTGAAGATGGAAACTAGAAGCCCCTTCACTTTGTCTAAAATGAGGGGAGTGAGACATTATTTTACTCGTCATTTTTTCAGTTTTAAATGCCTAAACGAGTTTTGAAACTCGCGGAAAAAGTATTTTCTGTGTTAGATGCAACTTGAATTCGTATGGTTCTAGGTTGGACAGCAAACAAAGCACTCTCGAAAAATAGGATAGTAGTTTCACAGAGTATGTGGAGAATAATGTATTATTACTTAAGTTAACACCTTCCATCATGCAGGATGAGAAACTGACCAGCGTGGATTAGATCCGTACCGAGAAAATCTGCTTCTCTAGGAAATCACGTCCCTCGAAGACTGTGGAGGTCTGGGTGCTGACAGTATCTTCTCTGCTGTTCTCCAGTAGGGGAATAAAAACATGATATCAACTTATCGTCCGTTTACTTCATAAGCAGCCTACCAGTATAATGCATTCCCTGGATATGGGGAAAGGTGATGGTGGAGTATATACTTAGGGAATACTTTACATACACTAAGTCACATAAATCCTTACATGCCTTGCATATCTGATGCTAATAACGATGGTGAAAATGGAGCCTCATCATATTAGGACACCCATAGCGGCATGTATAGAGGTGGCCAGTCAACAAGAAGGTTCATTTTAGACCTTTTGATAATGCAGCTCATGCTGAGACGTTCCTTGAAAGCAATGAAGTAGACACAACCGAAATAGGTGGCCCTCCTGTGGAGCCTCGTCGTGTACTAACTCCTCGAGGAGCTAGTCTCTAGATAATATAGTTTATAATCGTATACTTCCAGTAGCGCTTGTATGAAATCACTCATTTTAGTGTACTATCCTTAGCTGGGAGGTTGGAACTTCACAATGTTAAGAATTCAAAGTCACTTATTTTGGCTAAGTGAATCATCTCAAGGAGACACGATTGGTAAAGTAATGCCCTACTCTACACGAGACATTTTGAAATTCTACAATTGCGATGAACGTAAAATACTAGTGGATGCCTAATGTCCGCGTGCTTATGCCGACCGCAAAACGTTCAAGTCTTGAAGGCTCTGGCATTCATTGCCGCTCGGTTCGATCACATTTTAATGACGGACAACGTTACGTAACTGGAAGCGATTCAACACGAGTTGACGTGAAACGCACGAACAAACTGTTACATCTATTTTCTCGAACTCCATTTTAGGAACATTCTCATATCCAGTGAAGTCGGCCCTTTTGAAGTCCCACCGTGAGAAATAACTAGAAACGTATCTGAAATTCGGTTCCCTCTAGTTTTTCTCCCAGTAGAAATCTCCAGCCTGACTTCTGGAGCAGAAACCATGTTCTCCTACACTGTGACTCCTGCAACAGAAGTCTCTTCTCGAACCGCTGTAAAACCAAATTTATTTGCTCAACGTGTGTTTGAATTTTTTTGAGGAGTTTACGCAGAAGATAAAGAGTTAGTTGATTGGTGGCTGAAATTCCAGTAAGTTTGGCATTTAGGATTCTCTTCACTGACGTGACTCCAACTCGGCAATGCTAAATTTATTAAATTACCGTTTTATACAGATCTAATTTGATTTTTTTTTCTTTTCATTCATTTTTACACGCCCAGTGCTTTTACTCAGATCTTTACTTATTGGGGTTATGGATTCATAGGTTGGCTATCGATATTTAGGAAGATTGCGTTGAGTTTATTACAGATTTGCAAACAGTACAATAACCACAACTCACTATGCGTGCAAAACCATATGATGGAGCAAAAAGTAGCTCTACAGCATCTGAGTGAGAGTAACGTAGCGCCCTCGGACAAAATGTTACCTAATTGTTTGAACAGCTCTACTGAGTTGTAGCGAGCAGAGGAAATAGTAAAAAAAGCTCCTGAAGGGACGTGTTGGAAATGATACAATCCAGCAGAAGTGGAAGCTTACATAGTGTGAAAAATAAAAAAACACAGAAAGCTGTGTTCCAGTGTACGGATAGCCGTTAATAGTTGGTTATTGATAATGACAGACGGATCGACTCGCTGATTGCATTTGAAGTAAACAGCTACTATATGATTATGCCAGAAGGAAAATGGCTAAAGAGAGGCAGATTTCGTAAGGTCTCATAGGGTTCAAGGGCGTCCAAACAGATTTGAGGAAGGGAGGTCCCATGATGGTCGCTCTTTTACTAGCTGAAATACCTGCATCATGCATGCGGTGAAAGTGTGCCCAACGACTCATGATGGGAAGTATTGCGTAGTACCCATAACTCAAAAACTGTGACGTAAAGAGAGAGTGAGTGAGAGAGAGAGAGAGAGAGAGAGAGAGAGAACATAAATAAATCCTAAAAAAGAGAAATCATAATGACCAAATCATGATTATTTCTGAACGAGTAGGTACACTATTTTCTGAAAACACAGAAAATTTAGAATAAGAAACCTAGAACTTTCTGACTTGCTTTGATGACCATTGGTACCCATTTGGTATCAGGTGGTAAACAATTTATGAAGCCTGCTTTGCGCTATCCTCATCTCTCCTTCAGTCTCCTACCATTCATTCTCTCTAGGATTGTCAGATGTGATGTTACGAGAGGGGTTTGGGAATGGTTGGAGGTAGGTGTGATGTTCTCAAACAAAAATTACAGCGACTACGAACTACGATCAATAGCCCAACTTTTGTCGAATTATGAAACTTTGTCTATCCCCGCTAGACTTCAATCGCTAGGATGCCTACAATGAGAGTCAGTTGGTACATCGAAGTGTCCATATTTTTTATTCCACATAAATCACTGAATAATGTGTTCTTCAGATTAGGCAACATCTTTTCTTCACAATAATTTCATACTCCATTGCACATAGCATTATACTATGACTCGAACAATGTGTTTGAAAATTTGTGCAGTAAAAATTAGACACTCCTTCTAAAACTGTCTCCTCTGAATGCACACACAAGTTGAACTTCTTGAGGATCATTATCATGTTGACAACCTGCATTCAAGAGGGAGAGAGAGAGAGAGAGAGAGAGAGAGGGAGAGAGAGAGAGAGAGAGAGAGAGAGAGAGAGAGAGAGAGAGAGAGAGAGAGAGAGAGAGAGAGAGAGAGAGAGAGAGAGAGAGAGAGAGAGAGAGAGAGAGAGAGAGAGAGAGAGGGAGAGAGAGAGAGAGAGAGAGAGAGAGAGAGTTTTAATCATTTTTATCAAACTCGCAGGGTACATTCAGGCAATAAGTCTCGGTTTTCGTAAGAGTTTTGTGGCAATGTGTTGAACGATGATACAGAGCTTGTGTCTCTTACGTATCATCGAATTACAGGTGTTGAAAAATATTGTGTGACGCTTTGAAACAGATATTTTACAACGAGCTGTAGGTGGTGTGCAGAGTGAACCGCAGTTCAAGATCACGTTGTGAGAAAGCGATCTCTACGCGTTGAATTCATAAAATGCGAATTGAAGTTTCAAGTAGAAGACGGCGTTTAATAATGTGGCTCCTTCGAATGAGAAACTTTTTCTTCATTCCCATGTAAAATATTATGGCGGCCGAAGAGGACGAAAACGTTCGTTTTTACCTTCAGTCGTTCGTTTTGTGAAGGTGGAGTTGAAAGGTCGTTCGCACTCAAGTAGGCGAATAAAACGTAGCGTTTTGCAAGGAGCCTAACGACCCTCTGTGAAATTCACACCGTTCGTTCGCAAGACCTTACCAAGAAAACAATGAGCCCAGGAAAAGGAAAGCGAGTGTGTGCTTTCCTTCGAGCCCTGAGTCTATGAAATTCGGTGATACGAATCGGTGCCATGTCTTCATTTTAGCAGTATTGACGCTAATTTGATTTTCCATTAAAACACACTTTAGTGCTACAAACAAAACTACTTGGGAATTCGAAATACCGTTTGTTTCATCCATATTTAGGATCTTAACAGAAATCGATTTCAATAATAACGCTTACTACGGTGTTTTAGCAGAAATCGATTTCAACAAACTAAGCACAATATTAACACTTATAGCGCAGTAAAGAACGTATAATTATACCAAAAGTGGTTATTGAATAATGATGCTGTGAGACATTTTCAGTGGTTCTCACATTCCCATACCCCTGTTCTATCTCTACAACTGTGAATCTTCCATTGCTTCAAACAGTACTACTTCAAGCCTTTCGCCAACTCTTCCACGACACGTACACTTTCTACACTCTTTCACAACTAACGGATTTAAATCTAGTTTCTTTTAATGCAACTTTTACATTATCGAACAGATAGAAGTCGGAGGGCTCACAACTCGGTTAATGAGGTAGAGGGTCGAACAACGGGGTACCGAACTTTTACCTTTTGACACATGATGCGGAATAGGGTGATTTCAAAAAATCGATGTAAGAATTTATTCATCGTCACCCCCGTAAAATGTTTCGCTTTTGTCAGATTTTCAGATTGCCAAAGTTTGAGACTGGGGCCTCAAAGTTTTGAAAATCTCGATTTTTTGGCCGCTTGGCGACTTTGCCGACCCATATCTCTAAAGCGCCTTAATATTCTGGCTCGTGTCGTACATCAAATTAACGGTCATACTGTTTATAGTATTTTATATTCCGTACAATAAATACGTTACTAGTACTGATATCGTGATAGTGGAGCATATGCCCCTAAAACGTGACTAAGTACACCTGAGAGCGAGTATGCGTTATTTTTAATATTATTGTTTATTAATTCATTCATCTTTTAATTGGTTTGCTATGATATACTGTTAATTTTACATCCACTGCATTAATTTAATGGGTAGATGAGTAGGTATTTTTACTACATATTGTATCACTGGAGACCCAAAGCAAGTAAATCCAAAGGTCAACTAGTTACAAATGTATTGGGTTATCCTAGTATGTTATATTTTAGGTAGAAGTCCACGTGTTCAAAAGTTTCTTATTCAAAAATAAAACGAGAGCCGGCTCTTGCTTTTATAATTTTGTTTCTTTCTTGAGCTCCTTGTTTTTTTGATCAATTGAGAAGTATTCCCTGATCAGTGAAGTTGCATTTTGTTCCACGTTCGTGTGATCAAGATTATTAGAAAAAAACCCTTAATATTAATATCTACGAAGAAATTTTTATTTTAATTTGTTACATAATCTTTGTTCTAGATAGTGTCATTTATTCTTTATTTGAGTGACATCTTCTTTCATCGTAAAGGTGATGACTTCTACATCTGGCATGGTGACTAGAGCTAGAGATAACCTCAACCAGAATAATCTCATTGACTACCCAGCTCATCGGATAACCGAATGTAAGCTGCCCTCCAATCGTCAAGTTCTATCTACCACGTTCTACAATTTGCATTATGTTGAATTAAATGTAAGGGACTCCGCCAAAATTACTATTGACGAGGTTCTCGTTTTTTGGACGAAAGCTTGAATTCCCACAAAACGGACGACGATTGGAAGAAAATGCATGATGATGAGAGATGAAATGATCTCTTCGATATTGCTCACCAAGTTACCCCCGACCACGATGACTTCAGAAAAAGACTAGGAGTTCCTGCTGAAACAAAGACAAAAAGGACGCTCCATGCTCGGAGTTGACCTGAAGTTGGCTCAAGCCAAAGAAAGACAACTACAGAAACAACGGAAGGTCTTGGCCAAACTTCTTGGAAAATTTGGGTAAGCATTTTTTTTTTAACCTAAAACCTTACGAAATGTAGATCACGGGGTGAAATTTAAAATCGATATTTCACATTTTCTGAAAATTCCAATCTACATATTTTGTTGAATCTCATATACATTGTTCACATAGCCAGAGGGAGGTCATATGTACCCAGATAGTTCAAAAACCACATTACGTCAGTCTCTTGCATAAATATAAACAAAAATAATTATGAAAATAAATTAAAATAAAAATAAATAAATATTAAAAAGACATTCGCTTAATTTATTTTTTCAATACATTACTGTTTTTATTCCAAACATTGATAATTTAGAAAGAAAAATGGTTTCCCAGTGAGTCCCATGTTCGCTCTCATGGGTACCTAATCACGTTAATGGGAACACCTGCTCCTAAAAGTATTTTCTATGCTGAAAAAAGTATTTTCTGAACTGTTAAAATGATCGAAGTAAAAGCAGAACTGATGGACTGTCTTAAGCTTTTCAACGCACATAATCATTTATCTGACCGTTTCTTGGAAAATAAATAAGTCCAAAGCTCTACTCTGTAATTTGACGATATGCAACTTAAAAGTGCTATATTTTCGTTCAAAACATTTCTACAGAAACGATTACAACATTCTTGTTTCACATTATTAGTTTTATCGTTGTTCAATGGATGAGTTGACAACACGCAGCGGGTTTTATCTGAATTGTTAACGCCAATTTTGCTAAAAATTGAAAACACTTCTTTTCACTTTCTAAGCAAAAAAATTGTTGGTTCCTTGCAGCGAACTTGATGAACGCAGCTATTTAGTAGAAAAGTATTGCCTTGGTTTTGAGAAAAATTCGAATTGCACACAATTTTGGTTCATTGCTGTTCCTTCTCACAATAAAAAGCACTCGTCAACTCTTCAGCAAATGAATTGTTGAATACTTGAATGATTCACGTAAATGCCAATTTTGAGTTACATCTCAAATGAGATGAGCGTTGTGACGCAACTTGCCAAAACAGAATTTGTAGTGCCTGGTGCGAAGATACCGGGGCAATTGCCTGCACAAAATGCACTTGTTCATTTTCGATGACAGCCACTCAAGTACAAACGCGGCTAGTCGGCTTATGTCACGGCACTCCACATACTTCAGTTGACTTCTAGTGAGAATAGGACGGAGGTAAGAGAAAGAGGAGGATTGTGAAACGGGCTTATTACTAAACTAGTCCACTTGGCTGATAGAGGGACAGATCAGGAGCGTGACCGTTGCGCTGGGTCAACAACAAACCTTTCGATTTTGCCGGAGCCCCAACTTTATTCATTTGAGATCGAAACGTTTGATTCTTAGGCCAGTCCTTTGGTTGCTTCAACGACGAAACTCCTGCCACTCAATAGAGTTCGGTTAGCAAAGGCCTAAATCTCGAATTTTTCGTTTCCAATAAAAAGTAAAAATAAAAAATATCCAATCACCCGAAAAAACATCTGTTCCGGCGCACCACGCAACTTTCCCAAGTTTCACTGTTTTTCATCAGCTTACGTAAGCCTCGTAGAACTTAAGTTTTATGTAGAAACAGATCGAACTTGACTTTCCGGGATTTGTTCGGTTGCCCTTACAACACGACTTTTATTCAGTAACCATAGGTAGTTTACTGAACAACCAATAAACTTTTTGTGAGAACTTGAGTATCATATGATTGAGATTAATTAGAAAAAACTGTGCTAAAAAATGTTTTTTGACATTTTTGATAATTCGATGCGCTGAGCTTGCGTGAAAAGTGTTATATAACCGTTCAGATGTTTGTAACCGCCGTCATAAAACATTTATTCCAAATTGTTGTAGCCGTTCTTGACAAAAAAAGTTGTGTTTTGATGCTGTAGTGCTTAGTAGATCAGCTGTAACGATTAAATGTTTTGCAGAAGCAGTTCCAATGATGCCCCGGAATGACCTGTGCCATAAAATTCTAATTACCCTGTAAATCTTGCTGATATGATACTCCATCATATCCTTCATAGTATCCTCGGAAAAATCAGGGTAGCAGTCCAATAAATCACCTATACAATGGAAGTTTAACAACGTCCATCAGATAATTAGGAGCAACCTCAGAAATTCCTGAATCGAAACTAGTATTATTTCTCACCGACTTAGCTTGATAATTCCGAAATAGTAAGCACAATCCTTCTCAAAAAAATCATATTGACATCCCCATGAGTCATTTGTGCACTTATTGATCAATAACGGTCGTGGCACGAGTAGGAGCGTCTCAATAAATTTCGTGACTTTAAGAGCTACCTACGTGAAACGTGAAGTTAAGTTTTACCGAGTTCGAATGAACTGAGTGGAAAATAAATTGGATAAGTAGCTAAAGCGACGAAAATTGCTGAATGTACGTGGGGCTGGCAATAGGTGTCCTGGAAGGCCCATCCTCCGTTCGAGCGCCTTTCCTTCCGCTCGTCAAGTTATTAGTTGGGCAGCGCTCAACTCTGTGAGCTCTGACTAATTCAAGAAGCTTGAAGATTTGAAACGGCGACTCGTCAGAAATCCTCCGCGACTTCTCATCCCTTTCAAACTCTCGTCCTTTCAAATCCATCATTAAGGCGGCTCGCGGTTCGATGGGTTGCATCATGAAAGCTATGCGGCCTGTCTGCTATCAGTGATTTATTCTCGAATCCATTCGCTGGGCGACCCATTTTGTTTCTTGTGTTGTTTGAAGTTCAGCGAAGGCCTTGGATTATCGTCGCCAGAAAAACTGAAAGAGGGAAAACCGTTTCCAAAGCAGTCGTGCATTGGTTTAATTATCTAGAGTTGTAAGGTACGATACAGTCGACAATTATGAGGTTAATAATGAGGCGCGTCTAGCATTGGTGAGCACTGAGACTGAATCTAACGCGATTTTGAATTACACTATATTTTGGAACATTTCCGTAATATATCAAAACACGCTTGAGTCTTGAAATACTAGCCACTCTATATCAAATTAAACAACGGGTGAAAGTGAAGAGATGCATATCAAGTATAAATGAGACCAGGTGTCTTATGTTACCGTAGTAAAACACGACTGTTTCTGGGGGCACGAAAATATGGTTATGAACAGTTCTCTTCGACGGGTAAGGAGAGTTTAGTCAGAAATAAATTCAGTAAAAGATATTTTGTACATTTATTCAAGATCATTGTAGACACGCCGATCGTTAAAACAAGAAATGAATAGTCTACCACAACCAACATTACATTAACTTGTAGTTTAGGGTTCCATTTTTAACATCATCGTACAAATAACATGAAGAATGACGTACTCGTAAGTTTCAACATTATAGCCGTTTTCCCGATAATGCAACCCTTTAGTTTTTTTCGATTTGTATTTCGAAACGGGAAGTTGAAAATGATTCTTGGAAACTGAGTAGAAATCGTTGACACACCAAGTAATCAAATATCAGGTGCGATGCATCATACATAAAACCGAAAATTGTGTCCAGCTGTTGAACGGAGTTTCGAGCCAAAACACATCAGAAAATGGAATTAACGAATTTACAATGATCGTCTATTGATCAATCTTGAATTTTTTTGGTGGTTTGGTGTCAAAAGAGGAGTTTCTTTATTCTTCCAAAACTGCTGTAACTGTTTAAGGAAAAACTGGCAATGGGTGTCATCAACTAGACAATGTCGACAAGTCGTTCAGCGCAAATGTTCCTCTGACAGTCTGTTAAACCGAGATAAAACCAAAAATGGGCTAACGAACGTATTTTTTTAATGGTCTCAATAATTCCATGGTAAGTAGCCAACCGAATTTGATTAGTCTGACGGAGTGTCTTCCACCGTTCCATACCCACGTTTGGTTTTTGACTATTGTTTCTATAACTAGCCAGTGCACTAAGATACTGTCTGCTGCTAACTGAAAATTAAATTCTCTAACATTGAAAATTCGAGTTTAGAATTTTCTTCAAAACAGTGGTCGTTTCGACAAAGTTGCTGGGTATTGGCACTTTCAGCTAATAAGTAATTACATTCCGTTACACTGTTGTCCTCGGCCAGGGCCTTCAGTCCAGTCAGACACTCCCACATCTGCCGTGATGCAAGACAGTGTGAGGCTAAAAAACTGTGTTGGGTGCCAGGGCATCAGGGTATAGAGGGAAACGAAGGGGCTGATACGTTGGCTAAGAAGAGATTGGCGCTGATCCCTATTGGCCCTGAGCCCTTTGTTGGGACTACCAGGAGCCACCTACGTAGAGAGGTGGCAATTGGGAGGAGAGGTGCAGGGCTGCTCATTGGCAGGGGCGTAAGACAGTCAAAACTCTTCATCCGGCTCTCCAGAGAGAGGTCCAAGGAGGTGCTTGCACTGGGGAGGAAGGATATGAGGACCATATGTGGCCTGTTCATAGGTCACTGTCCGCTGAGGTACCACCTTGCAAATATTGGCAAGTGCGAGGTACAGGTATGCAGGTTCTGCGAGGTAGGGCTAGAGACAGCAGAGCATGTGCTGTGCGCATGCGATGAACTCGCGGCATCGCGTTGCCCTTTCTTCAGCTCGAAGAGGTGGCAAATGCAGAACTTGCAGATATCCTCCGCTTTGTGCGGGGGGTGGTGGGACCAAGTGAGACCAGTGCCGTGGGGCCTGGAGGGGGTGCAGGGGGGCCATGATTTGAGGATCATGGACGCCCTTACAATAGGCCCGTTTGTGGCTGCAGTGAGGGTGTCGCCTGCATTCACCGTTTCAAGGAAAAAAAAACAACTACATTCCGTTCTGTATGAATACATATGTTGCATTTACAAGGGGGTAAGGAACTATCATATCAAATTCACAGAGAAGTGAGGAAGGTTGTGGGACGCTTAATTAATCGATAATAAATCAGTTTTGTTACTTATAACCTTTCAATCTTTAGTTATCAATCCAATCACTACTGAACTGCAGCTCCTACCGATATAGCATTTCCGTGTCAACTGCAAGGTCTTCCGAATGAAATTCAAGGTTTTCCAAAAACGTGATCTGTCAGTATTTCGTATGTTATAAACTATTATAATAGTTTCTAACTGCATTGGTAGGTAGGTACCTAACGATTGGTTATCAAAAATCCGAACAGGTGGTACGGCGGATTGAGTTTGTAAACAGTCCTATCCCACTATCTTTAACCGCTACGATTCGCGAGGTTCAGGTATTCTTTCATTATGCCTATTACTTCGGTATTCACCCAGGTCAACCAAGATGTAATTACGGAAAGTATTCAAAGAAGTGATGTTTCGGAGGTTATAAGAGGAAGGTTGGTTCATTAAGAAGGCTTCTACATTATCCGGTTTGAAAGTGAACACAGCCTAGCAGTACATTGTTATGATATACAAACGGAATGACAGCGAGGCAGCAGGAGGTTCACGCAGTACATTATTAACTCCTGGGGTACTACAGGCGATTGAGGATGCTACCGAAGAAAATCCAGGAAAAACATTGTAATAAATTCGGCGCATTCTTCCTCCCTCTTCAAAAAACACAAATGTATCCAAATCGACCGTCGACGAGGGATTAAAAATAATGAAGGCTACCCTAAAACGGCATATAATGAAGTAGATCGCATGAATTGTAACGCAACATAAGAGAACGTATTCCACATTATTCAGCACATGGGCACCACGAGAGACAGGAAACATGGTTTCAATCTTCACGCACTGGGCTTCCGGTTCCTACCGTGAGAAGGAGAAACAAAACTCTCGTGCTGCCCATGAATAGTCAAGGTATTGTGCATTACAAGATGCTATTGCTTGGAAACTGTAATGCAAGTGAATTCTGCTTATTTGTCACAGAATTAGTCCCCCCCCCCCCAGCCTTTAGTTTAAAATGTTAAAAATACGTTAAATCCGAAAACTTCGAATTTCCTTGGATTTGAATGGAAAAACTTGAATTTATTCAGGAAAACCTTGAATTTGACTCTGAAATGCAATGTTTTACTGGTCCCAGAATCAAAGTGGTCTTTAGCAGCAAAGAGGCGAATGGTAACAAAATCAAAAGTGTTATTCTTAACGAAGGCATTTCTCCGGAGAATTTTGTTTCGTTAGTGAGGGTCAGGAACAAATGTTTCGCCTTGAAAACCGCTTCTGCCAGAAACATAAATAGCGAGTCTGAGCGCAAGTTGGTTGAGAGTGAAACCTGTCGCGAGGAAATCAAGTGGTTGTCCAGGGGTCGCGCGAATGCTTTCAAAACCTGATCCGTAGGTACGTGAGTCGATCAGAGCTTAGAGGTGATAGAGCCGCGGCGTCTCGTTTTGGGCTCCGGCCACAGTTTTTGAGCTCCTTGTTCCTTTGCCAGCCTATCGATGGCATTTGAGTGTTGAAAATCAGCGACCGCCTTCCGCTGAAAAGAATGAAACTAAGCCGTGAGCCGCAGCGAGCGCACGCAACTCTTGAACCAGAAAAAAAGGCTTAAAACTTTGATTAAATGCGGAACTACTTATCAGGCAACGCCCGATCTCACGGTTCTGAGTCGGCTGTGGCAGGTTTGAGGGAGAGCGACTTATATGGACGGAGAGGGAGACCGGTTTAATATTAACCGAACAAAACGAAATGAAAGGTTAAAAAGCATTGGCAGTGGGAAGTGGGAAGAAGAGAAGAGAAGGGAAGGAGAAATGTGAGTGAAATAGAACGGCAATACAGCAGGAGTGAAGGAGCAAGGTCAGCCACGCCCGATTCAAAGTGACGTAACAAGCGACCCCGTTAGTTGCCCGGTGCACCGCAGCTTTAGCACTCGATATACCGACTTATCGAGGACCCCCAACTGGACCGTCCCGTGATACTCCATTCCCATTTCTCGATTCAACGCCCAATCACTCTCATTCTACCACCCTTAATTAGAAAATATTGCGTGCGGCGCGTCACACAACTTAACTCGACTTGAACAACACGTACCTCAAACAGACGCTGTAATATTCGTTCAACTCGTGTCCACGGAAACCTTTAAACAGAACGAAATGTAGGCACTATTTAGGAGAAAGTACCCTTGTGAGTTCCGTCAAAATCGAAAAACAAGCTTTCAATGAACGGCTATTATCGTTTTCTGAAGTATTGTGGCTTCCACTCCTGTTCAATTCAATTTCGGAAATAGTTGCGCAGAACGAGATTCAAGTGTACATTGACGGAAGGTGTCCATCACCGAAAACTGAAAACGAGTAACGCTCGAGTTTTTGAAATATTCTTGGTTTTACGTATACTCGCATATCTGTTCAAAGAAGTACCGGAATAACATAAAATGTTCATAAAACAAATAAATTAAGAATAAATAAAATTTACGAAGTTCACATTTTATGGAGAGCGATAGGGGAGTGGAGCTAATCGCCTAAATCACTAAAGCCGTTTTTGGAACGAGCTGAAAAACCCTCATTTTCCTTTTGAGCCCCGTCTCCGTACACCGTACAAGCTTGAAAGATGTCGAAACAGGAAATAATTAGTAGTTGAATGGTTTAATAAATATCTGGTGCGTAGCAACACACAGCTTTCCGCCACCCCTCTAAATTCGAACACCACCTACATATGCGGGTGCTATATCTTCGTTCAACGCATTTTAACAGGAACATTTATGGAGAACAAAATGTAGGGACTAGTTAGCTGAGAGTACTCCGAAAGTTTGATCGAAATCGTTAGAGCCGTTTTTGACAAAATTGGAATACCGATAAATTTATATTCGACAAATCTCCTTTTCTGTGTTAACTTGGCTTATATCTCCGTTCAACATATATATACAGGAATAATTATGGGGAACAAAATGTGGGGATGGGTGGATAAAAGACACTACATTAGGATTTATGACATCTGGTGAATAAGTTACCCTGAAATTTACGGAAATGTTTGAAAAAACGTTATTTTCGACACATTTTCATTTTTATCTCTGTTCAATGGACTGTCAGAGGAACATTTATTGAGAACAATATGTAGGTATTAACTATTTGGATACATCTTGGAAGTTTGGTGATAATCGTTGAAGCCGTTTTGCCAAAAAGTGTAAAAAACCTATTTTTGGTTCATAGACCTATATCTCCGTTCACCGTATTTTCATGGAGATATGTGAGAGAAAAAACGTTAGATATTGATCAGTAAAAGATAATTCGAAAGTTTAATCAAAATCGTTAGAGCCGTTTTCGAGAAAAATGCGAAAAACCTTAGTTTTTGGTACATTTTGTCCCCCCACCCCCCTTCCCATCGGCCGAAGTCGTCCATAACCTTATTTTGGTGTTTACAAAAAATAACGAACGAAACAAACAAAGAACCAGCTCAATCGGATCAGCCGTTCTCCCGCAAATCGAACTACAGACATACACACACACACATACACACGGACCACGCGCCGAAATTAGGTTTTTTAGACTCAGTAGGCCTCAAAACGTAAAGCTCTGAAGAAAACCCAAATTTTTTTTTTGGGCCGATTACTATACTTCCCTTCCCTTCGGGTAGCGGAAAATAAAAATGGCATTAGACGTTATCGAGGAAAACGCAAAATCCTCATTTTGGGAACGTTTCACTTTCATTCCATATAAAGTAGCAGGCAATATTCATATCATCTGGCGTTCCAGTGCGCATCTCTCGTAATTCTCACGTCCTGAATTGCGTTGGCGCGATAAAACCTCTCTGGAAACAAGCCAGTCCGACCAGCCCTAAAATAATTCTAAATCCTCAGCGAATGTCGCATTTTTCCGATCCCTCGTACGAAAAACGCCAATTTTGAATTAGAAGACGCGGAACGCAAACGGGCGGATCAATGCGATGCTAATTCAAGCTTGACGCTAATGACAAGCGAATACGAGAGAGAAACTCACATGATAATTCCGTTATACAACACGACCTACCTGGCATTGTCTCACATTGGAGCCGCGTCGACTTCCTTCTCTTGTAGGCAACTAAGTAGAGCCATTTCATTGTAATCTGGGCGGAAGCGGGGAGCCGAACTGGAAGCGCGGTGACGAATGTGAAGGTGAAAATGTGAGATTCATCGGCGAGGCTTTTGAAAACAGGAACTCAGTCAACTGATTAATCGTGATTAGTCGTCTAAAAATAAATTCATTAGAGCGTTCAATTGTCACGCAACTTTTGCACCTGTACGTTTCCCCTAGATAAAAGGGTGCAATGATGAAATCTTCGATAAAAACGAGCTTCCTCGACAGTTGACGAATGAATCAACCGTTCGTCCCACCGTCAAACTATTGTCAAAACGGTCAATCTCGGCTCATCCACTCGAAATATAACTTGGTACAATATAACTTAGTTAATTCCTCCGCTATGCTGTCAAGCCAGGAACAAAATGGGTCATTAAAGTCGTCTAAACGTTTCGTTACAGTTGCTGAAAAGAATTTAGATTCCCTGAAGTCCCGTTCTTTTCCCGCTCACTTGGCTTATTTTCTGGAAAAAGAAATATCAACGATGCTACCCAATCACCCTCCTCCCTCTCATTCGTGATTTTTGTATCATTCTCTTTCGATCATCCAACCAGTAAGTTTGCCACCCTAACGCCTCTCTTCTACTGTTTGCAGAGACAGGGTAGCACGATTAACTCCACAGAATGAAATCCATCTGTACATCGCCATCACTCAGATTCATTACAATCAATGCCCTACCTTCGGCCATACGCGAACAAGACATTATTTGCGTACGATTAGCTCCTCAAACTTGGAGTTAAAATTTGGCTGTTGAATCACCTCATGAGCTGAAGTTTGCTAATCTTATGATATGCGCCTCTCACCATCCCCGATGTAATAACTCGCTAGGAAATGCTGACGGCTGGCACCGTTGAGATTTCAATCGTAGGTTTCTCGCGACTTGCTTTTGCACAGCAACATGCCAAAAAGGAACGTGACTTAGTTCGTAATTTCCAGTTCCCCTTTAATTCGTAATGTCAGTGGACCAGATACGCCTAGTGGACCTTTGAGCGCTCTGTCGTCGTCGCAACCAAGTGACCCTCGAGGTGATAGTTGAATAATTCATTCGTTTTATTGCCTGAGGCGCTGCTGTAATGTAATAGCCGCAGTTCCTAACTTGAAACGAGGAAATTAAGGAGAAGGCTATTGCTCATGAAAACGCTATTTGAACTGCTTTTATAAAGACCGTTCGCAGGGTGCGGCATTTCCGTTGTAGCGGGACTATTTCTCCCAATCATTTATCACTTGTGGAGTAGAAACTAACCCTACATGTATGGTATATTTGTATACTTATGGGAGAAGAGCATCGTGTTAAACAAAAGAAAGTATCGCGTTCAAGCCCCACCGATAACATAAATCCTGAAGCGACAAACTGTTCCCAACACATTTATACGTAGTGCGACTCATGACCTTCCTCAATCTCAAGTACAGGCACTACATATTCGTCCATCGTATTCCTACTAAAAACCGTATGGAGAGCAATAAAGACGTACCAGTTACTTGAGAGCACCATGTGAGTTTAACCAAAACCGTTATAGCCGCTTTTGTGAAAATGCGATGACATTTTCTTGAATGATTCGCGAACGCATTCTTGCATTTATCTTTGTCGAACGAATAGTCACAGGAGCGTTTGTATACACCAAGTATTCAACGTACGAGTTCGATAAAAACCGTTACAAAGCGTTGTCGCAAAAAGTGCTCCTTCGTTTTTGAACATTTTTTTGTTTCCACCTCCCTCCGTTTCGATTGCTGTAAAGAACCCCGTTACTTTGTCTTGGCGTCTCAGAAAAGGGTGCCTTAAACAATTAAAATATCGGGGACTACGCATCAGACAACTTTCCTCATCCTCCACAATAATTCGATAACGCGCAACGCCCACGAGTGCTGTATCGTCATTCAACTCACATTATAACACTCACGGAGAACAAAATGTTGCCGGTTGTATCGGATTCGGCTCCTAGAGAAGATAAAAATGTTGTATGTTCAATTAAAATGGGGTCGTATGATCTGATTGGTTGGGGTTGCGGCCAAAACTTTCAAAAATGTAGCAAAGTAGTGTCTTACAGTACAGTTGGCGAGTAATTGTGTTTGAATGGGGCGTGGGAATGGAAGGACAAAATTCCAGAATTTCCAGAGTAGTTAGTTTCCCAATTATTTGGCTTACATCGGGTCGTTTCCCTTATTAGATGACTGCTGCTAAATTACATAAGTTCCTTTCGTACTACGGGAAGCTAAAGAAAGTAAAAAAAGATGTCCAGATTCCTTTCTAAGTGAAATTTAGGCGTAGTCAGTCAGCGCTACAAAATTGTGGAAGCCTTTTTGATTTATTTCAAAAGTTGCTTCTCTCCTCCACGAATTGTTGAGAACTGAGGGAAACGTGTTTGAGAATAGTATGTTTTGAGCCCTTTGATCATTTGGCGGGGAGATGTCGCAGAGTGCAGGATAAATTTTGTCGCAGAGTACGATCTCTGGTTTTGTTTTTGAGAAAACGTAAAGGTAAAACACGGATATAAACTCCTCGATCCAGCACCAACTCAAGCTGGACATCTCGTAATGAATATTCGAAGCGGGTTGGTTATGTCTGCACGGAGCTCTGTCTTTGCGTGATCCCCATAACTGTCATTATCTCAATACCCGCCCTCTTTCTGGTAACTTGGTCTCTAAAACACTGTAGTCCGTAAGGTTCCAATTCAAACGAAGTGTGGCCCCCTCAGGCTCGAAAAGGTTGAAGACCTCTTGTTTAGAAGCCTCGGATCTCAAAATCAGTACGGGCCCGTGGTTCGATAATACTCGGCCCGGCTCGTACCGACGGGAACCATGAGAAAGGCGATTGCCGGACGGAAACATTTCGTTCTCAAGACGTCGTAATCGTCAGCGCTCGCTTCTTTCACTTCCTTTTCAGAGGTGATTGGAGTCTCCATGATTTTACCGGATCGGTAATTATGTTTCCGGGCTTTCCGTGTCACGTAATTCATCTGGGCCCCTAGCACTCCCTCGTCTCATTGATTTTAAAATCAGAAACGATGACAGTTTCCATCTAGCGGCGAATGAGGAGGATTAACCTGATCCACGTCTCGAATTGAATTAGTGCGAGTGGATTCACATCAACGGCATAACAGGACCATAACGAGACAAATGAAAGTCACTTTCAAAAGAATTGTCTACAAACCTCATTTTTCTTTGGTAGAGCTGTGGTCCGACATTCAAACCCGGGCATGAGTTGCCTGAACTCATAAGGCTGTTGTTATCATGTGGACCTGTCTGAGCGTGTTCTACAACTTTAGGTTAATTGTTTCGTACTGCCTCGAAATAATCAGTCGGCTATGAATTAGAGCTTAAAGTCTGTTGTCTCATTTGTTCCTTAATAACTCACAATCACGTAAAACTAGCTCCCACTAATTGCATCACATACTCACTCACGGTTTTTTCTGTTCCCCCAAATATTAATATTTTGCGTTTGACGGCCAATACAGATTTTTACAGCATTTACAAAACGCAGAATGCGTTCTGAAAATGTTCAAAAACTTTAAAATCTGACGAAAACTCCATTTTTTCGGTCGATTGCGATACTTCTAATATCCTTAGATTTGAGAAAAATAATAATCACGAATTTCATCCTCCCCCAGGGCTAGTGAGAGTTCTTGCATTTCCACATTAGGAAAGCCAAAACGTTTAATGAAACTATTTTCAAGATACTGTAGGTAAAACCGCCATTCCAGCTCACACTTATCCTGTCTGTATAGCATAACAAGTAAAGAGTGAGACAGATGAGCGAATGAATAGTGAACAATTAGAAAAAGTCAGGAAGAGTGGACTGTATTAATCAGACAATGCACTTGTTTTACTACGGCATAAAATATACGGCCGAAGTAACGAGAGCTTTTAAACATAGTATGAGCACCACAATGGTGAAGTCGGTGATTTCTCTACTGATCAGGAAACCCAGAGAGTTTCAGGCGAATTCCTCTGCCGGCGACTGAATAAGTTCGAAGTGGTTCCCAAAACACGGGCTTTTAGGACAAGGCTGTGGAAGTACAGGAGCAAATAGTGTGGCTAAAACGACTCAAAAACGGCTCTGAGCGCGTAGATTTTAGGAAGCCCTAGAGTTTGGTGACGCTGAGCACAAAGAATTTGGCAAGCCGTAGAGTTCAGAATGACGACTTTGAGGAAACGTGGCACACATGCAGCTTTCAAATTCATTTTCGGCGCGTATACCTTCATATTCCGCTTTAATTGGCCCGTGTTTGAAGTGTTATATTATTTGGCACCTAATCGGATTGGCCTGAAATCTCCACAGACACACAGGAGTAGTTAAGGCTTCGGTACACCTGGGTTGATTGACGTCAGCCTGCCCACCTCACCCCCCCAGCTGATATGACGTCATGCTCCCACTCCCTCCCTACTCAGAAGTTAAGGTAATGGTGGGGGGCATGACGCCACACAAGGGGGCTGTGGGGGTTCACTTAGAAATCACTATAGTAGAGGGGGGTATGATGTCATATTAGTGGCTGGGGAGGGATCCACACAGAAGTTACAAATTTGGAGGGGGATAAAAGGAGGGGACAAAGTGGAGGAGGGCATGAAGTCATATCAGCTGGTGGTGAGGGGGGGGGGGGTAGGCTGACGTCAATCAATTTCTGGGTACGTGTGCTCACATGGGGGATCTCCCCCTGCTCATTTACTGCTAGATTCTCAATTCACGCTTACACGCTGCAGTAGAGAATGCTATCTGACCTGATTTTCCCCCTGTCACTTCAACATCTGCGTTAGGTTTGTTCTGTTTTCCTAGGTCACCTCTCAGATGGATATTCTGGGGCTGCTGCCCTGGCCGAAACTCCACTGAAGCCACACCTTGGAGTGGTGGCAGAGGTTCATGACTAACGCTTGCTTGGAGAGGAAGACAGTACACCCAAAGTGCGACAATCGTGCAACTTCATTTTCCTTCATCAACATCCGCAACAGGTTACGTCCCTGGTCAGTTGAATCAGTTCCTCGCTCTTGGATATCACAGGTCACCTGTTCTCTGATGCTGACGAACTTTCATCGGATTAAGTTATGTCATTTTGAAGAGGCCAGGAAACTCCAAGTGCTAACAAAAATACTGCAACTGAGAAAATCCACTTTCAAGAAGTAAAACAAATTACGAGGTAATATACACGATACAATGCAAGTTTTCGATTCAGGGAGGGTCATTTCTATAATGTTACTTATGCCACGTTCCAATTAAATAATCTTCAAATACTGTAGTGCCAGTCTTTATGTGAACTGATTCTACCTGCGAACGCCAATTTAAATTTTATTAGGTACCTAAATATGAATACGACAAAACGAAACGTTGTATTTTTTCTGAAGTACAGTAATATTTTTTTGTGGGTGCACGGAAAACGACGCTGTGCTTGACTGGCTTTAGAAATGGATTATGCCTCTAGACTGAGGCTCTTCACTAGCGATACCATTAATTATGGGTCGCTTCGTGATGGGGAAGTGCGCCGACTTCTTGCATTTCTTCATATCTCTGATCTTCTGCCGTTGCGCTTCTAGAGAGACTCGATGAAAAAAAAAGCAATGATATCGTAACGGAAGGATCCTTGGCGAAGACGTTAGATGTGGTTCTCACGCAATATTCATGAATAGATATGGCGAAAACTTTATGAGCAAGTACTTGAAGGAATTCAAGATTTGTAACGGTTCTATAAGACTTTAAAAGTGTGGCTGCTTCTAGTGCATGATAAACAATACGAATTTCATCATTCGTTTCTTGCATTACCGTTTCGTCGAATGAGCGAAATATTTGGAAATCCCAACTTTTGAACCCTGCCAAAAACGCTTTGAAATCATACCGAAAGTATAAACACTCTTACATTTCGTCAAATGAAGCAATGAACGCTGAACGAATCTGGGTGATCGAAAGCATGATGTATTATAAAGGGTGAAAGTGAAAGTAGCACCCAAGTTTATTATTAATCACCCAAACCATAAACATCTTAGGCGAGCTTTTGAATTAACACATTGTCACTAAGAGGACGAAACAATTTCTGTACTGGAGATAAATTGGTCAGAAGTCCACAGACTCCAGTACGCAGGAAATCTTGCATTCGGATGGGACCTTACAAAAGAAATGGTTCGGAGCTGAGCAGTACCACTACCAATAGGCTCACTGATACATCAAATAGAGAGGACAAAAAGAAACAAAAAAATTGTTAATGCAGAGCTTGTGACTCGTTTTGAAAGCTAATGTACACGCGATATTAAACAAGGGAAATAAAAACAGGAAAATACTTGGAAGGGGCACAGTATTACTGTCGAGCTTTCAAGCCCAAGTAGCCTTTACACCGTAAGTTATATACTTTCTAAATTGGTTAAGATGATATGGAAGTAAAAATCAAAATAAGAGACACAAAAGGAGAACAGAATCTTTAGCTTTCGCCCCTTCAGTTGATTTTCTTGCTGTCGGTTAGTTAATATCTTGGAGAGAAGAGGAAATAGCAAGAAGGTTGGTTTCGTAGAGTAGGTGAGGAAGGCTATAATGGATATTGATAGGTTTAGGAATATCACTCGCTTGAGAAGTAATGGACAAAATAAAACAAAACAAATGCCGAAAAAAGAACTTGGCCGAAATAAAATGACATAAAATAAATGTAGAACGGCGAAGGGAAAGAAGTGAGTTGAGGTGATGGTAATATATAAAAATAAATGGAGTTGTAAGAAGCAGAGAAAAAGAAACAGAAAACTAAATAAAAATTGCGGCGAAAAAAGGGATTTACACTAGTAAAGGAAAGTATTTACAACAGCTTTTTAAACTTAATCATAAAATAAAAATCGTTTAGAGACAAAATATGTATAGATATTTTATATCACTTTGCTTTTAACGGTTTGCAGATGGTGTCTTTGATGGGACCAGGCTCTTAGTTAGCTCCCAGAACCTTGATGTGTGCTTCCTCACTTGGTCTGAGCACAGGGTGTCAGGTGGGATCGAGGGCAGTGTCTTGAGTATTCTTACCCTGGAATAACCACCAAAGCTTTCTTCATGACGGTTGGAATATTCACAGACAGCGAGGTTCTGCCCGTTGAATAATTAATATAATACATTTTTTCTTATTTTAATATTCGATGCTTTATTTTTCGGTCGAATTATTTCCCTCGGCATGGCCTCGACAGGTAGTGCCACACAAATGCGTCTCAGAGTCTAGGAAAGGGAAGCAAATTTGTAATGAACGGAGACACACAAATTGAAAGGCACAAAATTACAGCAAAAATAATCGAAAGGATTTTCATTCCTTCCTTACAGATGACCAAAATCCATGGCCAAATTATAAAAATTGTAATGCTCTGTCCTCTGCCATCACGGCATTCGCTAAATGTTCACCGAAGTGTAGTGGTTCTTTAAAATACACATGGCTTACGAGAACGGCAGCCATAACCAAAATCTGACATCAGTAGTTACATTAGAATAAAGCACGGACGAAATTAGCTTTGAGGTAACTTTTGCGCGATGTACTATGAGATATTCTACATTTCTCTGGTCAGCTGCCACTGTCTTGGTTTATAGGGCCTGCAGCACGCTTGTTTGCAAAATATGCTTTCTGATATTCTGCACGTTCGGCGCTTTTTTTTCCGCCTATGTCCCAATAAGACGCGGTTCATTCATATCTATACACGCACACTGACAGACAACTGAATTGGAAAACCCTACTGAACCCTACTGGGGACGAGGCACATGTCATCGGCTTTTCACAAACGTGACCCAACTTTGCCAAGCGATCAGCATCCTTCTGGAAATCTCGCTTTAACTCATCAAATGCCCAGGTTTTTGTAGTACGCGGAAACGTGAAGATTGTGGAAGGAGGAAGTAACGGGGTGACTACAGTTGGAAAGGCGAGGCCATATGTGCAGTAGGTGGACGAATCTCTTCTTACCTTACGCTCTAGAAAACCAAGTCACGCCCGAATAAACGTAAAAAAAAAACTTCCTTAAGCGCAGGACCATTGACTGCAAATCGCGGAACTCTATCGCAAATCTGGCCTCGAAAAGAACGAGCAAGGTGTACCTACTCGCTTCAGTGTTCTGCTGTCCAACTTACTCAAACACTGCTGTAGCTGAAGTGATAGAAATTTGAAAGCCTAACTGTAATCAGTTAACCGATTTCTACCAAGTTTAGATTTATGTGTAATTTGGGACTGTCAATAGCAACGATGCCTTTCAGTTTTTCCTATCGCAAGTACTTTCAATGAATGACATCAATATGATATCTTCTTCTCACCGCTGGATGTCGTGAACCAGGAAACCGATATTCATAGATAAATAAATGCACTTACGCTCGCGTTTAAAAAAAATCGAAATTCGACAAAATTGTCATTGTCCCTGACCTCAAATGTTGTTTTTACTAAATGGGCCGTTTACGCGTGTGTATCCGTGAGGTTTCCACGAAGGCCTTTTGTTGGGAGCGACAAAAAAGGTTGGGGCAATCGCGTTGCCGTAATAACGATTTCTCGTGAGATAGTGCTAATCCCTTTCAAGTGGTTTGCGTTATCTTTCGATGTCTTTCGTGTATACTGGACTTACATCGAATCGCTACAGTACTACAGTGGTCTGCAGGTAGAGGGGCTGGCTGTTCGATAATTGTTCTGTTACTGAACCGAACTATCAAAATATTCAAGGGGAACAAATAATTCCCCAGTTTCCTGTGACGCATGAAAAAACATTCCTCGACCCCTGTATATTCGTCGACGCGCACACACAACAGATTGTACATATACAATTTTATCTCTCCGTCTAAACGATGGTTACAAAAATATTTGCTCATTTATAGAGAATAAAATGTAGCCGCTAGTTATTTTAAAGTATCCCGTAAGTTTGTTCAAAACCGTTGGAGCCATTTTTGAAATATCTGGTGCGTAGCAACACACAACTTTCCGCCACCCCCGTAATTTCGAACGCCAGCTATATGCGGGCGCTATATCTTCGTTCAACGCATTTTTACAGGAACATTTATGGAGAACAAAATGTAGGGAATAGTTAGCTGAGAGTACTCCGAAAGTTTGATCGAAATCGTTAGAGCCGTTTTTGACAAAATTGGAATACCGATAAATTTATATTCGACAAATCTCCTTTTCTGAGTTAATTTGGCTTATATCTACGCTCAACATATATATATATACAGAAATAATTATGGAGAACAAAATGTGGGGATGGGTGACTAAAAGACACTACATTAGGATTTATGACATCTGGTGAATAAGTTACCCTGAAATTTACGGAAATGTTCGAAAAAACGTTATTTTCGACACATTTTCATTTTTATCTCTGTTCAATGGACTGTCAGAGGAACATTTATTGAAAACAATATGTAAGTATTAACTATTTGGATACATCTTGAAAGTTTGGTGATAATCGTTGAAGCCGTTTTGCCAAAAAATGTAAAAAACCGATTTTTGGTTCATAGGCCTGTATCTCCGTTCACCGTATTTTCATGGAGATATGTAGGGAGAAGAAAAGTTAGATATTGATCAGTAAAAGATAATTCGAAAGTTTAATCAAAATCGTTAGAGCCGTTTTCGAGAAAAATGCGAAAAACCCTAGTTTTTGGTACATTTTCGTCCCCCCATCGGCCGAAATCGTCCATAACCTTATTTTGGTGACTACAAAAAATAACGAACAAAACAAAAAAAGAACCAGCTCAATCGAATCAGCTGTTCTCCCGCAAATCGAACTACAGACACACACACGGACCACGCGCCGAAATTAGGTTTTTTAGACTCAGTAGGCCTCAAAACGTAAAGGTCTGAAGAAAACCCAAATTTTTTTGTTGACCCGATTACTATACTTTCCTTCCCTTCGGGTAGCGGAAAGTAAAAAAAATCGGAAGGACGACAATTTATTGTTCGACAAATCTCATTTATATATCCGTTCAACAGGTAGAAATAGAAATAGTCCAGGAAAAAACAGTGCGTATAGGTTGCTAGAAGACATTCAGCCAAATTGATCAGTTATGCGGTTACTCCGAGCATTTCGAAAAAGTTATTAAAACACGATTTTTGACAGATTTTGGATGTCATCTATGTTAGATAGGCTGTCAGAAGAACATTTATGGAGAACAATTATTTAACACCCGCGGTTCTTTACTGGAACGAATATTGGACGCTAATTGTTGATCCGTGTCCGCTCATTTCAGTCATACTCGTAGTCAAAGCTCTCTTTGATAGTGCCGTCTGCTTATAGCTTGGAAATGCCAATTTTTCCAATATCCCCTTCTCTTGTCCCGCGCCTCGACACTTGGAAACCTTAGCACTCAGCTCACTCTCAATCTAACGTTTACTGCCCAGCCCCGTCACTAATTCAGATTTAACTAATTCTGGAGTCAAATTTTGCAGACTCGTGAGTGATCTTGCCCTCTAATTCCTACGTAATTTTCAGTACGTAATTATCAGTTGGCTTGGTATTCTACAACCGCTTCACACTTCAAACTCGGGGGAAAGTTGGGACTACTACTCTTTCCTGCCTCCCGAATGCTGAGTACAGCCCATATTTCAAACATGCTTGAGAAGGATGAAGACTACTCTTCTTTCCTCCAATTCATCGTGGAGGCGCAGGGACTACTATCATCTCCTTGCAAGTGGGAGTTTTCTGGAGATTGTTTTTATGACATCGGGGACTATGGCTTATCGTATAGAGACGTCAGGTCTACAGCAGCAGATGAAGAGGCATGTAAGCATTCTGAATTTGGTGGATAACGCCATCTCTTCCATAACTGGGAGACGGCTTAAATGGATTGTCGTGTTTGCTAGAATTAATAGATTTATTTGTTACCATCTCTGTCTCTTGATAGATTTTTTTGCGAGCTCGAGGCTGAAATTCAAACATTGCAGTGCAAAGAATGTGAGGACAGGAGGGCTAATGAGGGAAAATGCGGTTCTTGCTGGGGTTAAAAATAAAGTAGCCGTAAAGGACTCAATGCATTTTCCTCGCAAATCATTAGGTTCGGGTTTCCTTCGGAACGGCATCGAAGGCGAGCTTGAGGGCTTTAAATCGATAGAGCCATGTTGCTCAAGGGGGTCTGGATTTGCATAGGTCCAGTTAGACGAGCTTAGGAGGCACGTGCTGTTGGGTGTTGCATAAGTCGAAAAGTCCTGATATCTAGTCCACCAAGGCCCCCTCAGCTCGTGCGAACCTTCCAACCAACCGCTGCGACAGACACGACCCGATAAGACTTTACTTTCACGTGTACGTACCGGCCCCTCCTGCCGCCCGCCAGCCTCACAGTGATATTTAGCTTCGGCAGAGACAATAGCCTGATTATTCTGGCCCTCTAAAACCTCCTGAGTAAATTGTTTCACTTCTCCGAGCACAGCAAACAACGGGCGGTCAACGTTTAACTTCCTCATCGTTGACGCGCCTAACAAACTTTCGTCATTTACAGTTGATTTGAAACTCTCATCGAACGTAATCAAGATGCCCAACCTCAAATTGAACCTTGCGAAACTTCAAAGGCTGACTAGTTCAGCAATTTATAGTACAATTCTAGTTCCATGTCCAAAATTTGTGGGAAATCAGTTTTTCGAAATCACTGGATCAAATAATATATCCAATGCAATGCATTAAAGATCGAGGTTATACAATCACGTCCAATAAAAAGGGCTAATTAGAGCTATTTGTTTCATCTTAAAGGCGTCTATGGCAAAAACTCCAACTATCTTTGTACCGAAGAAAGGTGAATTTGGCCCCAAGGACAACGCACCAATTTCTGTATCATCGGCTCCCTGCATGTCTGGTTGGGCAGCTGTATCACCTCGAGACTGCGCTAAATGGTCTCTCTCTCTCTCTCTCTCTCTCTCTCTCTCTCTCTCTCTCTCTTTGATCCAGTGATTTCGAAAAATTGATTTCCCACAAATTTTGGATGACAAGCAGTCTGCGCACCGCTCCTCCTTTGGCACCGAGACGGCTCTCATCAGACTCCTGAATGACATTAGAGAAGCAATGGATCACAGACAAGTGACTGTTATGATTATGGTCGATTTTTCAGCGGCATTCGATTTGGTTCGAAAGGACATATTATTGGCGATTCTTGAGTCAGTCGGTGTCATAGACAGTGTTCTGGCTTGGTTTGAGTCGTATCTGACTGGAAGGCAGCTAGCGGTTAAAGGTAGTAATGGTGAACTATCGTCCTGGAGAACGGTACCTGTCGGCACACCACAAGGCTCTGTTTTATCTGCCTCATGTTTTATTTTGTATGTAACCACATTACCCAAAGTTTTCGCAGAAGGAACAAGACACATTTCATACGCAGATGACTTACAGTTTTACCGAGCTTGCAATGTGGAAAACCTGTGTAGCACAATTGGATAGCTGAACGAAGATCTAGAAAGAGTGGAAGTCTGGTGCCGAAATCATGGAATGGAAATTAATCCCATTAAGACGAAGGCAATGTTGCTTGGGTACCCGAAGATTTTGTCCAGAATAGATATGAGTACGATCCCTAGAGTTACCTGCGGTAGCGTAGAAATAGAATACGTAAACGTAGCAAAGAGTCTTGGAGTCATGATGCAAAGCAACTTGTGCTGGGGTAATCAAGTGACAGCCACATGCAACACAGCATTTCGGACCATCTACCAACTAAGGAGGACAGCTGCAGACTTTCCACAGCATGTAAGGGTCCAGCTTGTTCAAAGCCTCATAATGCCTCATTTGGACTACGCTGCTGCTGGATTGTGTGATTTGAAGAGCGAGGAACTGAGTCGGTTACAGAAGGCCCAAAATGCAGCACTCCGTTTCGCGTTGAAGCTAAAAATGGACGATCACGTCACCCCTCACTATCGTCGGATTGGCTGGTTGAAAATGAGCGAAAGGAAGAGGCTGCAGGTAGCCACAATGATGTTCAAAATATTGAAAAACAGCAAACCGGCATATCTTCGCTGCAAATTTGAGTTCCTAGCATCAAGAGACACACGGAACCGCAATAGAGTGCTTCGGACGCCTCAGCATCGAACCGAAATGTTTGCGCGTTCTTTCGAAGTTCAGGGGTGCAAGCTATACAATGACAGTGTTGAGTGGTTTGATATGAATGAAAAAGTGGTAGAATTTAGGGAGAAAATTAAAAATAAACTGTTGAGGCTATATTAAATAAGGACTTTTCGTACAAGAGAAACTTTGAAGTGAAATAGAATTTGATTTATTTGTTTCAGTTGAACTGTTTTTGTCTGTTTTAGTTATTTACTTAGCGATATCTAGTTAAAGCAATAGTTTATTTTATGTTATAAGAGAACTTTTAATATGGTAAATATGTTTTCAGGGAGAGTGAAAGAGAGGGCCACATGGCCCTAACTCATCCCTGATTGTTAAATAAAAATCTCAATCAATCTCTCTCTCTCTCTCTCTCTCTCTCTCTCTCTCTCTCTCTCTCTCTCTCTCTACCGTGCTCGCAAAATGGCCTATCACTCCCGTCGCTTCTCTCTGCTCTCCTCTCGAGATCAACGCCTGGAGGGCTCGATTCCTCGGATCTCCTGGCCCACGTGGGCCTGACATGAACCTCGCCGTGTGTCCCATTCGCCTACCCCCCGCTATGTCCTCTTCTCCTTCACCTACTAAGTATACCACAAGAGAAGCACACCTCCTCACCTCATCCCTTTCCCGTCTTGACCTTCTTACCTAGTCGCCCCCTTCTGTTAAGCTTTCTTTTCACCTTCTCTCATCCTCCTGGATAAATAAATAATTTTGTGGTGGTCTTCCCGTATCGTATGGTGGGGTTTTCCGCACACGTTTCGGGGTTTATTTTAAGCGTACAAAACTCAGAACGGTCGCAGTCTCCCGAAGAATCTTGGAACTTTTGATCACGGAGTGAATATAGTCTGGATTTAACGAGGAAACGTAAGTAAAAAGAAACGACATCGGGAACGTTCCAGGCGACCGGCCTTTGCGACACAGGGCGCCAGGGCGGAAGCCCGAAACGCGTCAACTCAACATGAAGCGAGCGCCTGTTCGCGGAGCCGCAGACTTCAACGTCATCTCATGAAACTTACGGTCGTTCAAAGGCCCAAACGTCCGGCCATCTGTTTACACGAGGAAAAGTGAAACGCAAACAAATTGTTGCGCAATCCATTGGCCTCGCAACGCACATTCATTCGAATGTCTGCCCACGCAAAGCCGATTGCAGGTTGAGATTCTGCGGTCGACGGATCCGATATTCGAGTTGCTCAGATTTTTGTGGGCCTGTGGGGCCAATTAGCCGGAAAACGGATGTAACCGCCGCCACCGAGTTGAGTGCGCAATAAACGAACGCATTTAGTCTCCAGATGAATCTGAGTCGAGCGAGCCGCAGTGAGTGAATTGTGAGTCGTTGGGCAACGCTTCACCATTGAGGGGCACAACGGCAACGGCGGTGAATTGGCAGCCCAATTATCGGGAAATTTCCCATTTACCGACGCACAAGTGACCGAAGTGTGGTCACCGTTCTGTCAGCATTCGATAGATTGGAAAGTCACTGATGAAGGATCGAGCATCCTGGTGCACAAACGAGACGAAGGTTGGCGAGCAGTTACTGACTGAACCTGCGTTGACAATCGCCGTTGTCATTGTTGACAAGGCTCCAGGACCCGAAAAGATAGAATCAAATATGCTGACGAAGGCTGAGTGCTCCATCTCCCCGTGAGCTCATCAATCTATTTCGCAGGCACCTGTAGGGAACTTCTTCCCCACAAGTTACATCCCTTCAAAACGAATGCGGCTGCAATAAGTTTGGCCCTTCGTCATGAGGACTAATGGTCAGTGAGAGAGGAATGGACTTCGGAGCGTATCCAAAATATCTGGTGCGTTGCAACAATCAACTTTCCTTAGCTCTACGTCAATTCACTTTTTATATGGTTTTGTCTACTTAATCAATTCATTTGAACTTGTTCAAACAACATTTCACGGTAGCAAAAAGCGGTAGCGCTTACAGTTCCGGAATTTATTGTGCTGCTCGTACTCATTCCAGGATCATTATTGAGCAATTGGTACACAGATAATTAATGAGGCTGTAAACACAAATTTTTTGAAGAAGGATAGTAATTACTTTTGAAGAGTTGTTGGGTAAAAACTTTTAGAACTGGTAGTAAGCGAAACGGCAGTAGTTGAAATTCAGGAATTTCTGGAGTGACCCCCATGTATCTCATGAGCGTTTTTAAACACCCACAACTCAACACCAAACACTCAATCTTTAGGTATGGGATTGGACTACAATACCAATTTTTTTTAACATTCTACAAAAATTCCAGCGGAGTTTATAAGGAAAAAACTGCGCTAAAAACGCTTTTCGTCGAAAGTTTTGGTAATTTATTGTGCTGCTCTCGTCATTTTCCCACGAATGGGAATTTTATGGTATAATTGCCTTATTGAGAGCTATGAATATAAAAAATTTAATCAAAATCGTTAGAGCCGTTTTTCAGAAAAAAAATTTAGTGTTTTGATCACTATGATAACTATAGTTAACTTTCGGTGGATTTTGCCCATACCCTTAGTTTTGCGTCCCATGGTAACCTGTAGGCTAGACATCAAGTTTCAGCTGATTTGGTACGGTTGTTTTCTCTAAAAACCGCGCTATAATCGATTTCGTCGAAAGTTTTGGTAATTTATTGTGCTGCTCTCGCCATTTTCCCACAGATGGGAATTGTATGCTATAATTGCCTTATTGAGAGCTATCAATATAAAAAATTTAATCAAAATCGTTAGAGCCGTTTTTGAGAAAAAAAATTGGTGTTTTGATCACTATGATAACTATAGTTAAATTTCGGTGGATTTTGTTCATACCCTTATTTTGGCGTCCCATAGTGACTTTCGGGCTAGATATCAAGTTTGAGCTGATTTGGTACGGTGGTTCTCTCTAAAAATCGTTCACAGACACACACACAGACCATTTTCCCAAATAGTATTTTTCGGACTCAGGAGGGTCTGAAACGTAAAGATCTGAAGAAAACTCAAATTTTTTTTTTCAGCCGATTACATAACTTTCCTTTCTACTTCGTAGAGCAAGGAAAGTAAAAAGGGAGTACCGGTTTCCCTAGATGAGGTCTGCAAGAGCTGAGGTCACACCACTCTGAATGCTCACTGTTGTGGCTGTGATAACTAGTCTAAGTTGCTGAATTATGTCCTGCTTGTGACACCATGAACACACAGAGACTGTCAAGAATTATGATGCGAGCAACATACCAGCAATTTGGTTCTGAGGTCTGAGATTAGTGGAGGTTGCATCTGGAGAAGGACTGATTTCGTTACCGTTGGTCTTGACCAGCCCGAAGTGACCCAGAACGTCCAGGTACTTTTCCGAAGCTGGAGTCTTGCCCTCACTTAGCAAAGCTACACAAATATATGTCTTTTATGTGGCGGCGTCCGAAGCTCATAGATCATTATCAGGTTTCCAGCATCAGTTGTGCTCCCAGAATCTCGTCCAGGCGCTAAAGAGATTCATCGGCTGGCTATCGCAGTGTTACCGTGCATGAGTTGCTCGTACAGTATCTGAACTGGTTTTTGTTCTATCACAGAACACCCTCTTATTCTCCCCACAACCAATACTTATATCTCTAGTGTGGTCAGGGCACTCTTCATGAACTCTTCTGTGTTCAGTTCCATTTAGATACCACGGCGCAGTGAATTAGGAAGCGTAGAGTTAAAATTATTGCTCGTAAGCTGGTCAAAAATCTGGCGTGTACGCACTCTCGGCGCGCCTCGTCGGCCCAGTTTTCAAACCCGCAGGTATGAAAGAAATTCGGAAATTCAACGCTCTAACCTATTTAAGCTTTGGGGTTTTACTTTAGCCTTAGCTCCAGGTCATCGCATGTTTTCAAATTAACTTGCAGAATGTATTCTACAACGGCAACCCTAGAATAGCACAAGGAGGTGATGTTTTTTTTAACGGAGAGACACCAGAAACGTTTAGTAGTTTAGTTATTGTGATACTCTCGGCATGTTTCGACGAATGAAAATTGTGTCTACTTTGATTGTTTAGAACTACTTCCATCTTTACAACAAATGTCAAGTGAACAGTTGAAGAGTTCCTAGATAAAACAAATATTTGGTATTTGATCACCATTGTAACTATGGCCAATTTTTGATTTTTGATTTTGATCCAATGCGAGGTTTCCATACTCACGCACTCGTGTTTTTATACATAGAAGATTTTCTGATTTCAGACAATTCTTGTATTTAGTGAGTTCTAAAACGCCTAGAGTTGACAATTTAAGAAAAACATCTGCATATTACATAACCTTCTTTCTCACTTCGCTAGAAAAGGAAACGGTAGTCCTTCTTCCGACATGAAGCCCGACGAGCAGCAACTGTGATTAACCAAATGACCTTGGCTTTGAATTCGGTTGAATGCGATTCAATTGACTGTGTTTAACCGCCTAGTTACGTTTATATGCCACAAAGAGGTTTTTTTTTCTTCATTCTTTGTCGTTGGCGAGACTGAATTGAATGTCTATTCGACACGCACGAACTGCTCCGGCGCAACCGCTCGTATCATGCCCAGCTACATCCCTCGGCCATCTCTACTTGGTCTGAGTTTACTTAGTCGTGTCAAACGTGAACAGACTCGTTTACTCGATAAGAAGAATAAATATGGCGCAACGCACACGGTGTAAATAGTTTCATATCTTGATTTCCTGTACATTATTTCAAAACGACACGGATAGAGATCGCTACACCATGAAGGGAGCAGTAAAAACGTTTCCCGATAAACATCATTGAAATCTACTTTTCACTCAGTTCATTTTAACGCGGTAAAACGTTTTAAGAAGAGAGTGCAAGCGCCCAAAGTTCCGGAATGTATTGAAATGCTTCTACTTATACCAAAACCATCGTTGACCTATCAGTGTGCAGGTGATTCATGAGAGTGTCTTCAGGAATTATCGGGTAAAACTGCGAGGAATGGTAGTAAAACGGTGGTGGTTTGACTTTGACTTCTGGGGTTATTCCTAACTATTTTATGAGAACCATTAAACTCGCATCGTATAGGTAGTTTATCCGATATCCAATACGTAGTTTATTAGAAGTTACTGCAAACGCTAGTATCAAATGAGCGGGATTCGTGAGACAAAAACTGCACTGCACAATTTTAGTCGAAATTTTCGATAACTTACTGTTTTCGTCATTTGGCAATGAGAGTTTTATGGTAATGTGATATTTTTAATCGTGCATACAGTTTTAAATGTAATCTAATCAAGTTTCTTTGTAATACGTGAACTTACGATTTATCGTGTTCCAATGAACCGAGTGAAAAATGAATTAGTATGTAAATCATTGAATGTACGCGTAGCTAAGGAAAGTTGCGTAGCACAATCCCACAGCACAGCCTTCTGCCTTACGTGCTCACGTTTAGGATTGTTTGCGTATTACACATACTTTTTGTACATTTTAGTAAGGTACGTTGGTATTGAAATGGGCCGAAATTAAAATGTACAAGTCACCGGTAACTGCCGTCACGACTTCTCCGTGTCACACGAAAATGAGCGGCCGCGAGAATCACGACACTCCGCTGGATGTCAAACCAACAGAAGGCGCCATAACTAAGTTCCAAGTCGGAAACGCTCCGGAGGTCTGAAGCTAATGAAGTCGTAAACGACGGATCTCAATCTCAGAAGAGCGAAAGAGTAAATCCGAAGGAAGAAGCTGAGTTGGTAAATGGAAGGCAGAGTGCGTGAGGTCGAGAGGTTAATAGTGTGTGAGTCATGTTGAGGTTACCTGTTGCTGCCGCAGTCGTGATATAAGCCCTGAACTTGAACGTGGGGAAGAGGCCGCACGCTAACCTTATGACATCTTCAAGGGATCATCGTCCCCATTTAACTGCCGCGCTGCGTCTACTGATGTTTCATCCGAACAAACCAAAAACAGGTCTGTTTCATCTCTTAGTGACTGCCTGTTAACTCACGAACAGAAATCGTGTCAATCGTATCAGCCGATGTTTATAAATGAATCGTGGAAGTGTAGTTTTTGCTGCCACGAGGAGTACGAGGCTACTCTCGACAACAACCACCCCCAGACTTGTGGCCGGTACGGCATATTTTTTGTAATTTATCCAATTCTTTTCCCACCGAATCACAACGGAAATGTGAATATGCTGCTACAAATGGAGAGACTGTTACTGCCTGTGACACCTGGAGAATATCGTACCTAAAATTGTCAGGAAAGCGAAAACGCTAAAATCTAGAGTTTATTAGTTGGAAGCCTCGGGTTGTGTTATTTATGGCATTTTCAGATCAAATTCGATGAAACTGGTTTATTTTATCTCATAGTGATCATACATTAGCGCCCCAATCGGCGTCATATGATCATTGGCTTACAATAGAAATGTTCTAACTCGCGACCACAAAGACAATAGTAAATGCATTTCTAATCTTGGTTTCCACTTCTTACACGAAGTGTGGTCTCAGGCGTGGAAGACTGCTGAAAACAACCCAGAGGCCCAGAGCGTCTCAGCACTAAACCAATGGCACAACACATGCTAATAGGATCAGTACAAATGCAGGTTTGTTGGTATGTCGAGGTTTCGTGAGGACTCATTTCAATGGCGATTTATGCAATTTTTTGACCGTATTTGATGAAAAAGTGGATAACGGGTTCGAAATGCAGTCGGTGAAATGAACTGGTTGTTTACACGCCTTAATCCCTTTTTGGTTCTCTTCTGTGCGAATGAACACTGCGTGTGCCAACCTTTCTCTCTCTCTCACTCTCTCTCTCTCTCTCTCTCTCTCTCTCTCTCTCTCTCTCTCTCTCTCTCTCTCTCTCTCTCACGCATGATTAAATTAATTAATCTTGATGAGGTTTGCCAAATACAAGTAGACGGGGTCGTGCTTGACTACTAGGATAAAATAAAAGATCTGGGGGAAGAAGACCAGTTGAAGAAGTTCGCCTACCATTTTCCTTAATACGTGAAAGTTAGGCTGGTTCAGGCACTAGGTTCCTGTTTGTATACTGGTATGCTAGAGAGGAATAATGATGACCTGCAAAGAGCATTAAATGCAGCGATACGTTTCATCTATGAACTAAGGTATGATGAACACGTCACGCCATCTTTCAGGCAACTCGGATGGTTGAAAGTAAAGCAGCGACGCCTATTGAACATAGCCTCACTTAGCTATAAACTGCTGAAAACAAAGATACCAAAGTACTTGGCATCAGAATTCCATATGCTAGACAGTGCGTCTTCTCATACCAGTAGCACTAGAGCTGGCATTAACACGTTAGAAATACCTCGACACCGAACTGAGAAAATGAGTAATTCATTTATTGTCACAGCCAGTAGGATCGTCAATGAGAACCAGGAGTTGTTTCGGGGGCAGAAAAATGTTACGTGCTTGAAAAAACTGTTCAAGGAAAAACTTGTTCTCTAGTCTAGATAATTGCTATCATATTTAATTGAAAGTATTTAGTATCGAACATTTCAATTGTTTCGTTTGTTTTGATAACTTACTGTTTAAATATTGGATGAAAATTTGATAGATGACATTTATTTAAATTTTAAGATACTGAATTTCGTTTTTCATTAAGTTATTTAAAAATAAATAAATCAGTCAGTCACTCTCTCTCTCTCTCTCTCTCTCTCTCTCTCTCTCTCTCTCTCTCTCTCTCTCTCTCGTTCCAGCTTCTACAAAGTCGGCCATATCCGCCATCTACATACCACGTTTTTAACCTATTTTCCTTAACTCTGGTGTGTGGATCAGTCAGCCACAATAAAATCAACTGCTTCTCCAGGCCCACGTTTCGCTCAATTCATTAAGCGTCTTCAGAGCTTTAACGCATCATAGCAGGTAAGTAAGTTGTCAAACATAACCTAAGCTATAAGGAACTTTTAACATAGTAACCAACTGCATCACGTACCTCAAAAACGCAATTGATTAAAAACAAACAGTCGGTGCCTATAAACAACAAACAGTGAATAGCTATAAACGATAGAGCTGACTAGTTTGGGAGATTATAATGAAGTTATGAGGAACAGCAACATGAGAAAAGGAACTAACTGTAAGGAACTATCAAACAAGCTAGAGCACTTGGGGTGGGTGTTATAGTGACAAAATCTTCATGTACAAGGTCATTTACTTAGGTGTGACTGGCAATTGCCTCATTGTTTGGGTTAGCAAACTCACAGTCATTCAAAGGAGAGTACTGGCTTAATCACAGAGAGTTGCGCTCCTACGGATCACTAAGCCCTACCAGACAGCTTCTTCCACTGAAGCGTTCCAAGTGATCACTGGTCAACATCCACGAACGTCTTACGAGAAAGTGGGTTGAACCATACCGTAGGATGAGTCAGTTCCTTGCAGAACATGGCGACCCAAGGCCTTCAGTGAGGAGGAAATAACAAGCCATGTTTTGCATCACTTTAGTACCTACAACACTGGGCAATGGTTCTGGGAAGTGCCAAACCTTCCAACTTCGGCTGCTACTAAACAAGCTTACAACCGTTTCGCCCAGTTTGTGGAAAACGTTATGGCATAAAAAGGTCCCAGTTGACCGCCTCCTTTGAATCTTGCCACCCATGTATATAGTTAGATCAGGTAGGAAAAAAAAAAAAAAATACAAAATTAAGAACTCTTCCCAGATGGTACAGGTGTCACAGGGTCATGCCTTCCCGTGGTAACACATGGGCAACATACTGGGAAACTTTTTAAACGACAACCTGCTGCGGTAGATGCTGACAGAGCCCGAGAACATTGACCTTTTGGGGATTTACTGATATAAACGATTTCTTTGATTTTCTTCTTGATACTTCTCGGTCAAAAATGTTGGTACAGTCAGAATTGGATGTGTGTGAAATGTTTATGCGCGATTTATGGTTCATCATTCTGGTAACCATGAGCTGCTAAGTTTCCCCTACATATGGTTTAGGACAACTGCCACAAGGTTATCCACAATGTGGCTGCAGTTCTGAGTGGAAGTTTTAGATTTTGTATTGGAATGAGCCAGGTTGTTCAGGGTGTTTGTGTTTTTATGCACTATTTTACAATTGATATGGTTTGTGGAGGATTTTGATATATTTTACGACAACCCTTTAATATATAATAATCCTTTGTAATAATAGGGACATGGTGTTAAGGTTGTTAGATTATTATGTGACTTTGACTGGGACGGACCAGGCTATAACCGGGTTATGACGAACCATGTTATGGCCTGAAGATGCTGAATACATTGAGCGAAACGGCGGTATGGAGAAATTGTTCGTGTTATTGTGACGGACTCTCAAGAAATTAAATTGTTGACGTATGCTTCAACTCCAGCGGTCCTCAATAATTTCGGTGGCAGTTGAATATTTATTGACTGGAAATATTTATCTGGCGTCCTATCAGCTCACCCTTCAGTACCAAGGAATCCAGAGGATACAACGACTTGCTGTATTACCACCTCTGGTACAGTCCACTGTATACAACTCAAAGTACAATTTTTGTCATCTTATCACATCGAATCAGGTTTTGTGGCAGCACAATTGGACATTTCTGCTCTTCTCGTGTTTTTGCACAGTAATAAGAAACAATTGAACTAGAATTATGACGTTGAAGAGCTCCGGGTGTTACAAGCGAGTCAGGCAGAAGGCATTTACAATCCCAGGGCTGATGCTTCTGGGCAACAGCTGTTGTCCGTTGCTCATTAGCCCCATCACATTTTTTCTCACGGAGCGATAAACCCTCAGAAGGTACTTGGTGGTGTTTACAACATCACACCCGCGGCAGCTCTCGAGAAGGGCTGTGTTTAAACTATAACTTACCGGTCGGGTACGCGAATAATTACCTGCTATTAAATAATATTAAGCACTGAGACGCTTGAAGAGTGCGGATGCGGTTTGCGAACCTCTCTCCCATTATATAATAACAGTAACCTGAAACGTCCCATAACTTTCCACAGTCTTCCCACTCGGCGGAATTGCTCCGCGGAGGTCGTTCATTGTTATTTTCCCAATCGGTTCCACACTGAACAAGGCTTTAACGAAAAAAAGTCAATATTCGCCCTACAGCTGTTACAAAAACACGAAGGAAAGTCTCTCCACAGCAATGCTTTCTTCTATAGTTATTATCTGGATAACATAGTTGATGAAATAAACATACATTTCAAGAAATCAGAGGTTCGTTTAAAAACTAATTATGTTAACTAGCGAAAATAACACATTTGAAAAAATGAATATTATGAAAACAACATGAAATTTCAATATGAAGTTTGATAACTATTAATACTGTTCAGAGAAAATATGTGCACTCGTTTTCAAACAGTACTCCGTGCTAGATCGCTGGAATCGTTTTCGACTAGAACAAAAATTTGAAAAATTTCCATATAGGCAAAGTTCATCTCTTGGCGTATAAGTTTGTTCAATGGTTGCAGAAGTTGTTGTGGCAAACAACATACATTTTAGTCTTATCTCTCCGTTGAACGGGCTGTCAGAGATAGATCAATTGTGCTTGGCTTTAACCGTTAGGGCTGTTCTAGAAAAACGTAAAAGAAACCCTCTTTTCGCTTCCCAGCAAATTTTCGTAGAGATATCCGCGAGAAACAAAATTTAGGTACTGATTAGTCAAAGATAACCGTTAATGCCGTTTTTTTTTAAAACACCCACAACAAATTGCTTCTGTACTAAAAATAATTAAAAAAATGAAGAACAATACAAAAACCTGAAAATCTAACTATTGAACACAAGTCAAAACAACTAACCCCCCTCTTTCATGAGGGGTTTGATTAAATTTTGTTGTGTGGGGAGATCTAATTACACAAAGATATCGACAAAATATCTTGTGTCAAAAAATGAATAGAGCAATTAAAAAAACCCTGCAAATTATTACACAACGGTTTATTATTCGGATAAATAGCTTGACATAGCATTAATGCTCCGAGACCCATCCCGTTCGATTCAGCATCGAAAAGTATCAAAATGAAACCCAAAAAAAGGTAGGAAAGAACTGAATCGTAATATTAAAAAAAAAACAAAAAAAACGAAAGTATCTAGAAAAATAAGCGAATAATGAAAAGTTCAATCGAAGGTAACAGATATTTTGCTAACGGAAATAGTTGAGAGGGAGCGAAACAGTCATTCGTGGAGGTGAAGACGAGAACAAGGCAATCGGACGATAAAGAGACAAATCGTAGTGCCAAAGGTTATATACGAAACACGAGCGCTTCCTAGAGGAAGCAAACAAAAATCTGCGCCCGTAAACGTTGCGAGTCGAGTCGAAAGGGGAGGCGAGCGGGCGGCGTTGCCAGTCCAGACGCAACGTTGACTTCCGCTGTAGTTCCCGCATTGTACTGCGTTTCGTTAATTTTTTTAACCGTTTTTTGCCCATAACAATCATGGGCTTTGTCCGATCAGATTGCCGAGATGGCGGGCATAACTAGATACCAAGTTGGATTTTTGTGCAAAAGAACGCATTTTTTGGACCACGTTAAAAGCACAAAACGGCCTGGACGGCGGACGGCGGATGGGGGATGGCGGACGGACATGACAAATTTGGAATCTCCATGTCTTGAAACGTAAAGTATCAAATTTTGAGGGGGGGTGGTAAAAAATTTTTCGTGACCGAAAACATAGGGTTATTATTCAGAATGAATAATAAACCAAAAGTATGAAACATTTCAACAAAAGCAAGCAAGTTTTTTCCTCGCAACTCTCGCTCGTATGAAACTACGACACAGACAGATCAGGGTAGTGGTCAAATAAATCACCTACACGATGAGAGTTTATTAACGTTCATCAGATAAGAAAGTGCATCCCCAGAAATGCTGGAACTCCCTTGAAAACGAAAAGATGTGAACTAACCTCAAAAGTTTTCAGTTTTCCCCAAGTTCAGTTAACCTCAAGGGTTTTCAGCCGATTACATAAGTTTCCTTGCTATTTAGTAGCGCTAAGGAAAGTACAAAAAGGCGAACATCACCACGGAACCATCGATTTGCCGCGTTTGGGACATCGAAAAAAAGAGAATCCAAGTAAGCAAGGATCTGAAGCTCGTTGATGACTTCGAGCCCAATTTTAAGCAGAAGAATATGAATGTGCTAGAGGAATTTGACGTCGGCTTTTCCCGGTCGTGCTGGCCAATGTGATGAAAGTTTCCGAATACCTGATTAAAGCAGAGATTATAAATACGATACAGCCAATGGAAATGAAGTGGGGGGAAAAATACGTTAAGAGGAGAAGAGAACATATTTGTTAGTGAAGACGTCGAACGGTTCAGAACGGCGAGAGGTCTGCTAACAATCCGGAACTCACCATTACTGATCCCGAAATGCACGAAGAAGATGCTAACTGACGGCCGATGTCAGAAAGACCACGTTCGATTCTTTAAAAAAAAAAACACTGCGTCCAAATAAATTCCCAGCGCGGTTTTGACAAGACCGAACATTTCATGAGTATTGTAACTATTCGAAATCGAATTTGGAGTAACAGAAGTTATCGTACTCGGGTGGCAAATTTTCCATAAGCAACTATATATAACGCTGTAATATATACGGTAACAAAAAGCGTTGAGGTTGCATGCTCACCGGAAAACTGTTTTAAAACCATTGCAATTGATCTCAGCGAACGTCAAAATGAAAAGAAAATTGAAAATATTTAGCAAACACTCAACTTTCCGCAACCCCCGTGAATAACGACTTTCTTCTATACACGCGCGCTCACTATTTTTGTTCAACGCATATCTAAGGAAACATCCATGGAAAGCAAAATGTGGGAACTGATTAGTTGAAGGTAATATATTCCGTAGTTTGTTTGAGATCCTTAAGGCCGTTTTTGTTAAAATCAAAAAAATTATCGTTTAATGTTCGGCAAATCTTATTTTCAGCTACTTCTTGGCTCATATCCCCGTTCAATGGGTAGCCAGACTCAGTTGAAAAGAGCAAAATGTGTTTATAGGCTGTCAGAAGAGACTACGCCAGACGGGTAAAAATCAGTTATGCAGTTGCTGTGAAATTTTCGTAAACGTTAAAAGCAAGAAGCATTTTTTGTGCATTTTGGCTGTACAATGTCGAAGAAACATTAATGGAGGTTTCCCAAGAGCTTTATTTTTGCCTGCTCTCAGTCGTTCTCCTACATATCACACACACTCAAACCACGTGTCGAAATAAGGTTTTTTCGATTCAGTAGACCTCAACACCCTAAAGATCTGAAAACTCAACTCCGCTTCCTATTTGGTTAGGGGCAAGCAACAACTTCAATGAAGCCTTAACCCGACGATAACACCGAAGCTTTAAACTGGATTTAAATCGGCGGAAGTTATAGGAAAAGTACAATTTTTCGAATTAGTGAACGAACGTAAGCGTTAGATTTCGCATCCATAAAAACGTATAAAGGCCACACATAAAAGTTTCTCTTGCAAAATTCGTTCGTTTATACTGGAAGTGGGTTGTTTGCGGTTATACTATGTACAACATTGATCTATTTCTCTTTTCCATTCCAGTTCAAGGATGCTGGTAGCCTAACATAAACGGTTTTCTACAACCCCTTAGGAAATATAAGAATAATTTCCTTAGCCTGTTAACTTATTTTTCAACACGCAGGTTGAACTTACGACGCCTAACAAAAATATTTTAAATAATCACTGAATACGTGAAATACTCTAACGGTTACTAACCCTAGAATACGCAGGTCCAGCGAGCGTACCTTGTACTATCTTGACATTCTGGAGGAAATACCGTATCACAATTCGGTTTTGTTGGGGAAACGCTCGAGTTTAAAGCTCGTCGTTTTCGAAAAATGAGCGTATTCCCCCCTCCCACGGAAATAACTTTTGCGACACTCGATTTCAGACAGCGACTTCAATCACCGAACAAATTCCCTACAATTTATCACAATTATTTCCGAAGCGTTCGGCAATCGTCGCAAGGGAGGCACACAATGCCTTCGTCGGAGCAAGACAAAATTGCTCAACTTCGAGAAATGGAAAAATAGGCCGGTTTTACGGTGTTTCAACTCCATCGTTCCACACGGGGGCAGATAAAATAACAGCTCCCGATTGTTGCGCAATGGGACCGCATGCGGCACGAACTCAGCAGATTCGGCTGCCCCTGCGACGGTACAGTTGCTTCGTCAACGACCGGAGGACTGTTAGCCTCGAACTTGACCCGTCCGTAGCGTTCCATATATTTTACACGCAAAAACCTGTGCATTTCGACTCCACATTTGCTCTTCGCTCCCCTGATGTTTTGTTGGATATTTCTTAGTTAATAGAAAGGCGTTGATTGAAGATGCCCGTGTATATCGAATACACAGTGAGTTTGGCGTGTTTTAAATCGGGATGTCTGCAGTATGGCATGATTTAGTCGGGTAATTAGTACCCGATGCACTTGGAACAATCAAACACAATTCCAATGTCAACTATAAAAGTTAACTTGAGAAAGCCTCTACGATTTTCCAGTGCGCCCTTATTGGATGAATTCGAAGTTCAAAAATTATTCATGCATGTTCTTCAAATCGCCGGTAGTTTTGCAGTCTCTTGATCGATACTGCCATGAGACCAGTTTCAATTTAGACGGGAATGGGCGTAACTCGAGACCTGCCCTATCCATTATTAGTAAAAGTCCAATGTACTTAATATAAGGCAGTCCACCGTGCAAGTCAAAAATCAAGTCTAAAATTGTCTGCGTTGTACGCTCGTTTCCTACATAAAAAAGAATATTTTTATGGCCAATTAGGACAACCAGAAAGATCGTAATTTTCGAACGGACGCCGATGTGAGCATTTATTATTAATGGTTCCCTTTTATCTTGCAAGCCACGAATGTTTTTCTTGATCAAGAATATAACTGTCCATTGTGAATCTATTTTTGCAAATCGTTGATAAATAAATACCAACTCGTCAACTGAAATGATTATTATCAACCCGAAGCTTGGCGATTCAACAGGATGCTCATCCATATAATTCTACTTCCAAAATTTGTAGAATTTGCTAAAAACTCTCAATTTTGAGAGCTTTGTCGACCAGGAAAATTATGCGATACAACGAAAAGCAAGTAAAAAAATCGTATACCAGGTCTTCCTGTTTGAACCACCTTTCTGTTCTTTTTGAAAGATCGAGCTCCCCAAAATAACTCATGCTATTCGTATTTACTGGTACAGGGAAGAATTGAGCGGCCGTTCCCCCAATGATTGAAAAAACTAAGACGGGTGCATCTCATTATAGAAACTTTAACGTGACATTATATCTTCGCGTAACATAATGTTTCAACGCCGCAAAGAAAAACGTAAATAGCGTCCCAAAACACATAATAAATTCCAAGGAGCGCAAACTTCAGTTTGATTAACAAAATAATGCGGTGGCAAAATATACATAGGCAAACTCAACTTAATATTTGAAATTCCGTAGAAATTCATTAAAAAGAAAAACAAAATCAGCCCCTCTGCTCTAATCGCGTATGTCCGACACACCGAATTACCAACAAAACCAATTTAAACTACTTCTGTCTACCCGGGCGCTGTATGTTTGTTCAACACATTTTATTTGAAATATTTATGCAGAACGATATGTAGATACTAGCTGGCAGAGAGTACTCAATAAGTTCGATCTAAATCGTTCGAGTGGGTTTTGAGAATACTGAAAAAACCAAAAATTAATGCTCTGTTTAACATAAATAGCTGTGGAAATCTGAATATGGGTATAGGTTGCTCAAAGACACTCCGTAAGATAGTTTAAATGCAGTTACCCTGGAAATTATGAAAATGTTCAACAAAATATTATTTTCGACTCATTTTTGTATTTATCTCTGTTCAATTGACTGTTAATTAATGGAGAAAAATATTTAGGCATTAAGGCATTAACTACTTCAAGACATTCTATGAGTTTGATGAAAATCTTGAAGCCGTTTAGCCAAAAAGCTTAAAACCCTACTTTTCATTCATGGCCCGTTTCTCCGTGCACCGAATCTTTATGGGGAAGAAAAGTTGAGTACTAACTAGTAGAAGATAATTTGAAAGTTTAATCAAAATCGTTCGAAGTGTATTCGAGAAAAATGCGAAAAACTCTAGTTATTGGTATATTTTGATCCCCCGCCCCCTTTCACATCAATGGAAATAGCTCATAACATTATTTTCCCGTCTTCAAAAAATCACGGGCAAACCGAAAAAAAAGAGTCAGCTCAATCGGTAGCCGTTCTCCCGCAAATCGAACTACAGCCGCACACACACAGACCACGCGCGGAAATGAGGTTTTTTTCGATTCAGTAGGCCTCAAAACGTAAAGATTTCAAGAAAACACAACTTTCTTTGTACACGATTACAATACATTCCTTACCTTTCGGGTAGTGGAAAGTAATGAACGAGGACGAAGCTGTCAACAATTGGTCCGATGTCGTAACATGTCAGTCGTGTTTTGATCTTCGTAGCATACGAAGTTGCAATTCCGAAAACCCCCTGAAATTCCCCAATTACCGGCTCTCTGCTCAACAGTGTTAAATCCCTCGTTACTGCGTTCTTTCTCAATACTTGGCCGCCCTTCAATCCTTTTTTTGCCCCTCCAACTTTCGTATATCTTTCTTAATTTAAAAAACCATCGGAAATCCGCAGATTTGAACCTTCAACTGTTGATACGAGAAACAACAACACTGGGCTTGGCCAATGTCACTGCTCATAATATGGCACTGTTTAAATTATTACAGCAATTTGTTTCAATTGTTTATTTATTTTTTAGTTACTACTAAACCCCATTTTACGTTCGTTTATCAGGACTCCTTGATAGCGGTTGTGAAATACATTGCAAGTTTGGCATTGATGAGAATTATATATGACTGCACCTCGGAAATATCCACACAAATTGATTTATTACTACTTGAAATTGTACACTTGATAGATCGGCTATAAAATACATGAGCCAATAATAGTTCTACTGTACAACAACTTTATGACTTGTCTTAGTAGATAGTTTGCATCAAGGGGTGTCTGGATACAAGCTTAATCCTTACCTTAATACAAGCGTTTCGAATTCCCTCAAAAACGGCTTAAACGATTTTGATGCAATCAGCTAACACGTCACTACGTGTTATTCTTCACACATTTTTCCGTAGATCCACCGCCAACGGCTATAGCGTAGAAACGAATTTTTTGATAGATGTATTTGAAATATAAAACAAAGAGATTACGAGCTCTACTTTAAACGAAGAAAACGGTTCTTTTTGAACGGGAGGGCGTTCATAAAATGGAACTAGCGGGACGTGGAGAACTAACCACGTTCGGCCACACGCTGCTCCAAATGTCAAGGTTTCCTCTGTCAAGGCAAAACGTTTAGAGAAAAGGAGCAGATTTTTATCGCAGTTCGTTATTTTATTTATGAGGTTTTACTTGTTATCTCGCAATACTTAACATTAATTTTTATCACGTTCGATTCGGACTTGAACGCGGCAGTTGAGGATCCTTACAAAACGACTTTTGTCTCAAACTCGGTCCGTCTGAGGACTTTGTGTCTGGTTCAGTGTTAGAGACTTCTCAGAATTCGTTACACTTCACTCGATCAGTGAATTTAACAAGAAGGAAAAGGCCACATATTGCATTTGTTGCTCCTCCTAAAACAGCTACATCTGAGTATTAAAACCTCAATGACATTGTTAAGCTCAATACTTGACTTACTCGAAGAGAGCGTGTATGTTGAGCAAAACTCGACCTAGAATCAAAAATGATCCGAAATGATCCGAAAACGAGAAATTTTCAATTTTTTTCTCGAAAACGGCTCTATCGGTTTGAAGTAAAATTTCCAAGCATCTTCTACATTGCCATCCGTAAGAATCTCTATGAAAATACGGTATACAGCGATGTTACATCAAACTCACAGGTTGTCTTCAACTCGTCGATGCCGGCAAGTCGCGCCGAAAATGCGGTATTAGAATGTTTTTTAAGTTTTCACAGTAATGTTCATCTTGAATTCAAATAACCAGGCGGAGTGTTTGCTATCGAAATACATCCACATTTTATTTCTTCTTCTATTCTTTATTTTATGAGATTTGTCTAACTTTAAATGATAGCTCTTCAAATTGTCTCGAAAGCGGGCCACCCGATTTTGATCAAATTCATAGAATAATTCCAACTAACTAGTATCAACATTTCGCTCTCAATGCGAAGAATATATTTTCCTCGGGCCTGCAAGTATATTTTCTGGAGTTGCAGTGGTGTGTGATGACCCGACCACATATAGGGTGTCTTAAAATTAACGCAAGATTTGAATTAAATAGAAAACACAGTTTTTAGCCTTTTGATTGTAATTTTTTTATTGATTCATAAAGTACATAGGATAGGGTTATTTATGGAATAACACATCGGGCAAATGGCCTCCGCGGCTTTGTATACACATACGCACTCGTTTGTCGAAAGTTTCCTTGACCGTTCTGCATAAATGTGGCTGAATTTCGTTGATGCAACGTTGAATCTCCTCCTTTAATGCACGCATAGTTGTGGGCTTGTTGACGTAGACCTGTGATTTTAGATAACCCCATAAAAAGAAATCTAATGGTGTAGGGGGCCAATTCTGATCACCGAAACGAGAGAGTACACGACCTGGAAATGTCTCATGCAATAATGGAAGTGTTTCACGGACTGTATGGCATGTGGCACCGTCTTGTTGAAACCACATATTGGCCACATCAATATCATCCAATTTCGGCAAAAAGAACCGTGTTATCATGTCGCGATATCGAGCAGATGTAACAGTCACTGTTTGACCAGCCTCATTTTCAAAAAAGTGGTCCAATTATGCCTCCAGCCCAAAATGCACACCAAACTGTGACACGTTGTGGATGCATTTGTTTTTCGACAATCACATGTGGGTTTTCAGAACCCCAAAAGCGGCAATTTTGGTGATTTACAAAGCCATCAAGGTGAAAATGTGCTTCGTCGTCGACCATATTTTGTATGAAATTTTCGAACTACGGCCGCCAAGCATTCATTATTTTTGGCATATTGCTCAACAATGAAGACACGTTGTTCTCTATTGCGTAACGCTCCATTTTTACTAACCCTAAACTGTCAACTGTCGATTTATTTTGTTTTTAGGGTTGGCAACACTGTACTGCATAAATGGCGGCAAATTCAAATCTTGCGTTAATTTTGGGACACCCTATTGGCGTGAAGCCAGATTCCTACATCGTCATAACTTTTTAACCCCCATCCACAGCTCTACCAAAGAGTGCATATTCATATCCACACGGAGGACTTTCCAACCCTTCTAAGGTGAATGTTGTAACTCTTTGATTCGTTACGGGACGACGTAAAGCTATTTTTCACTCGAACATTTTACCAAAACTTGTTTTTCGGCGAACACATGGACCGGGAAATTGCACCGATTTGTGTGACCGCCTAGTTTCCAATGATTCCTTTCATATTCTTCATCAAAATGAAAGATGTAGGGGCTCGAAAAATCTTTAAAAGTTACTTTCATTCAGATCATGACGATTCTGAATCTACCGAAACCCCGTTTGGGGAATGTTTGTGAGTGTTTGTATAAGCAAGACACACGACAAGGTTATTTTTGAACATACTTGAAGCTAACTATAGATGTCTTAGTAATCAAAAAGTAAATAACGATGTTTATTCAGAGCCGTTATGGAGCATTTTGAACAACTGTCATGCAAAACGTTCATACGCAGGGAAAGTGGGTAAATAATTACAACAGCGCAATAAATCACAAATCATGACCTAACTCAGTTTTTTTAAATAGTTTTTTTCTACAAACACAATACTCCCCTTTTAACTATAAGTCAGAAGGTTGTAGTCGCTAGAAAAAATTGTTTCTTTAAAACGAGTTTCCTTTCGAGATCACGTTTCTAATTCTACCGAAACCAAAAAATTCACGCTTGTAATAAGCCACCTACCTATACCCGTTGATGAAAGTTGCGTGATGCTTCGCACCCGATATCGTACTCAATTCAGGGTTGTACGTGGAAGAATGCGGGCCTTGGGAGAATATAAGAGCGAGAGCCTCTCGACCCAACTCTCTGAAGAGGCTAAGTAACCGATTAAAACAATTATCTTCCCCTCGCCATTCTTTCAACCCCTCCACATCTTAGCTTAGTGTCACTTCTATTTTTTTACGACTGATTCATGACACAAACGAAACTCCTCTTTAGTGATTAGTGAACGAGAAGAGTGGAAAAATAACGTTGAATCTTCATGAGCCACAAACCCCTTCCTCTTAAGCCGTCCCATTTTTCCTGTGTTGCGAAGTGCGCGATATTTTCAGCGCGCAAAATATGTAAGATTTTCACGGGTTATGAAGGTTTTAAAGGTAAGGGACCCTACATTGGTTGGGGAATCGTGGGCGGTTTGGTACTACGTTAAGCTCTAACGGAAACGAATGGCTGTCCGCTAAGAGCCTCGTTCATTCAATAAACCGAAGAGGTGAGAAAAATTCGAGCTGGCGTTCCGCTTGTCAACGAGCCAGGAAACATACTGATCGACCTTCATGGGGCGCTCGTATCTGAAGTAGAACACAGCCCGAAGCCGAGATTGTGCGATCCACCTACAGCTGCACCGGCGATCAATCGGCATTCGAGTGTAAACCGCAAACCTATAAACTGAGGTTTGATGGGGGTTTTCTCCATCTGGGGAATGGAATGGAGGTAATTGGGACCTAAAGCTCGAACAATGAGTAGGATAATAATTTACGAAGCCAATTTTAGAAAAATTTCGAAGAATGTGAAGCTATTGCATATGCCAGTGAACCAAAAATCAAGGTTTTTATCATTTTGCTCAACAGAGGCTCTAACAATAACGACTAAACATTCAAAGTACCTTATACTAACTAATACCTAACTTATATTATAAATCAGCGACCAGAGATAGGCCTAGGATGGAACCGAAGTTTTTATTTTTTCGAAAAACGGCTTACATTCACATAAACTCGCAGGGTGTCTTTAAACAATCCACTGGACTAGTAACGCTCCTTTGAATGAAGGTGTAAGCCAAAATACCTCAATTTGCGTAATTCTGAACTCATGCTCTCTCATTCCTATCGTTGAATATCAACCAAACCTGTGCTTTCGATACAACTCAGCACCTATCGCCTGCGGCTCACTACTAATTTGTTCTACAGTACTTAAAGTCTATATTCCTCTCATACTGTGAGCACTGGCTTTAGGACAGTCATAACAAACACATTCGGCTAACATATAAAGATCATTTTGGTTTATTATTCATTCTGAATAAGACACTCATGTTTTCCGTCAAGACTTTTTCTGAACTACTTCCCCTCAAAATGTGACACTTAACAAATCAAGGCATGAGAATTCCAAATCTGCTATGTCCGTCCGCCGATCAGGCCATATTTTGCGATCCACGTAGTCAAAAAAATCCGTTCTTTCGCTCATAAATTTCATTTGGGATGGAGTTGTGCCCCCCTACTCGGTAATCCGAAAAAGAAATGTTAAGCAATTTTGGTGGAATTACGTCGTGTTCAGTACCGTTTCCTAGGTATTTTTCGATGCCGATTCGAGTAGCAAGAGTGTAGATAGGAAAAAGTGAAATCAGAGTAAATACTGCGTGGCGATGTCTACCACTTGAAGAAACTCGTGAGACCATATAGCGCAAGTTACGTTCATTTCCCTGGCGTTCCATCCCGCTCCAACCTCACCTCAATTTGACTCGTGTCAATTCCCTAGCACCGCCTACAAATGTCAATTTTCGTTGTTCCGTCGTGGAGCTTCGTATCGTTCACTGATATTTGTCGATGCTGAACGTAATGGGATGGGTCTCCAAGTTGCGAGACTGCATCAAGTTGTGAACTCATGGGAAGAGAATAATATGAACCGTACACCGTTGTGTAATACTTTGTACATTTTTTAATTTTGCTCTCCATATCGCGGAAAATTTCTATGATGCTGCCCACTATATATTTTTTATTTATTTAGGTGATATTCGTTCGTGTTGTATAAACGAAATTATAATTAAAACTGATAATTATTACTATTGGAAAATAAATAAATATGCAATGTCCTGCAGACTCAACTGCACTTTACCAATAATCAGAAGACTGTTGAAACTAAAAACAGTAAGTGACAATCAACACGTGAAAGTGGTCTTGAAAAAAAAATGAAGAAAATTGTTTGGAATTATAGAATTCCATGTGTTAAAATCCGGTGACAAAATACATTTCCAGCTTGACCTGGTATTGTAGTAGATGTAGCAGGGTTCAGAGCATCTATTACAGGAAATCAGGAAGAAATGGAATACCGCAGAAACATATTCTATATTTTGGACCTTGGATTTCTGTCCGAGCTTTTCCAGAACATCAAGAGCCTGACCATCACGAATCGGCAAGAAATACGAATAGTGACCGTGGAAGGTTACTAGATACGATAGAACAAATTTACTTTTTCGGAATTAACGAAAAGAAGTGTTGCTAATTAAGAATAATTCCAGTTGTTAACTGTTTATGTTTTAAAGTGATTAGCCCCTAATAAAGTGAGAAACATTATGTGGTGTAGATTACGAAACCATGATTAAAACTAATAATTATTATTACTGTAGGAATACTTATTAAATATGTAATGTACTCCTAGTAGTGTCTATCCTAAGACTACAATCATTACTAAGCCATTGTGCGTCCCACATGCATTCATTTGCACCTTGCCGCTTAGTCTTTTTAATGCAGTTCGTTGATATAGGCTTTACAACAGCCTAATGGACGCTTTTAGAAACATTTGAGGGGAATAAGACGTGATTGTAGTTTTTTCGAAGAGTCCCCGCCCTGTTAATCAAATTCCGTTCGGCGTACAGTACGGAGAATTTGATGACGTTCAAAAACAGCGTCATTGCGTTGAAGTGGTTTAAAAAAGTACTTGTTTTTCAGCCTTATATTGGTTCTCACAGTATTTTCCTTAGGGTATTTCGGGAGAAGTAATGATTAGTAGAAAATGCGTCGTAGCTTCAATCAATATCTACAAATTCGTTTTTTAGATAAATCCAAAGAATCCACATTTTTTGTACATGTTGGACAACAAATAGAAACAAATACACATGTAATAATAATAACATAGATCGTGCTAGTACCAACAAAGAAGAGTAAACAGTTACATTAGCGGTAAATAATAGTTTGTTACCTGTGAACTTCTTCCTTGTTTTCCCAAGATTCTAAGATTAGAGAGATCGGACCGGCGGCAGTGGCGGAGATCGTTCCGTGATCGATTGTAGTAAACGGTTTTGGTTGGTGACCATTAACTCATGTTAGAGGTGGTCATTTTCGTGAATTACGTGAATCACGAAAGGGTTGTTTTAGGCCGGCTGCAGGCTGCAACACACAATCGTTCCTTAACTAAACATTTGGTTTGGGCCAAGTTCTGGAAACTCGTTGAAGGGGCGTGCCCTGTACCTGATTAGTCAGTTTGCGTCCTTCTTGTTTTCCCGTGGAAAATTCGGTAAGATATCGTATCTTTTCTCTCTGTTTTTACCAATGACTTATCGTATATACTGAGAAAACATTATCTGCCTTACATACCATACCTACAACCGTTAATACCTTAATATATAGTTACAACCGCTTTCGTAGTTTACATCTGAATCGTACTAAATGGTCTAATTATATTTGAAGCTTAGTACGCAAATAAATGTATTCCCACCATGAAGGGTGCCCAGTTATTTACAACATCAAATTAAAATAAACATCTCAACAACACACAACATTCCGCAATCCCCGTAAATTTGAAGACGACAAAATATGTGCGGGCGTTTAATTTAAATTCAAAGTATTTCTACGGAAACATTTAAGAGAGTGAGTACTGGTAAGTTGAGAATACTCCGCAAGTTTGATCGAGAAAATTGGAAAAACGTTAAATCTCGTTTTTCGAGCTATCATGGCTTATATCTCCTTTCATTAGATAGATATAGAAATAACTAGATAAGATAGTTTAAACGCAGTGAAGAAGTTACTTTGGAAATTATGAAAATGTTCAAAAAAGCTCTACTTTTGACACATTCTGATTTTTATCTCTGTTCGATGGACTTTCAGAGGAACATTTATTGGGAACAATATATAAATATTAACTGTTTGAAGCAACCTTGTGAGTTTTGAGAAAATCGTTGAGGCGATTTAGCTAAAAATGCTTAAAACCCTACTTTCGCTTCATGGCCTGTTTCTCCGCGCACCGAATCTTCATGGAGATATTTGTGGAGAGGAAAATTTGAGTACCAACTAGTAGAAGATAAGTTGAATGTTTAATCAAAATCGTCGAAGCCGTTTTCGAGAAAAAAATATGGGGGAAAATTATAAGCAATTTCGCCAATACTGCCTGGAGCTTGCACTTGAGATTAAGATATTCCGCTACTGATAACTCGCTCGGCGACTGTGAATACGTAAATTATCTTCAGTGACCCTCACCTGTCATTCAAGGAATCTAGGGTAGCCCTTACTTTTCACTTGAGTGTCTCACTCACCTCAAGTAATGACTCAATACCATATCTAGTTTTTTGCGTGTTCTAGAGAGACCCTGGCGATGCTCCGGACTCTGGGATTTATTGAGTTGCCACTATTTATGTCGTAACCAATATTGAGCGACCGTCGCACAGATAATTTATGAGAAATTCATTTTTTTTATTTAGAAACGTTATTTTCCATAGTTCTGGAATTATTGATGAAACTGCGTCGTGACAAAAAATAGTCGAAGAAACGACAATAGTTTCAACTCCGGAACATTTAGATATTTCCGTAGATATTTAATTTCTGTTTTTATCCTACCGTAGTGTAAGTAACTTGTGGGAGTGCCAACTTGGTTTTGAGAACGCTAGTTAGTGATTTATGAAGAAAAAACTGATTTTTGTCGAGAATCTTGATAATTTATTGAGGGGCTCTCGTCACCCTTCACGAATTGCCTCGGTAATCTAAACCTTAGCGATAGCAACTCCCAGTCGTGTCAGAAGTGAAAGGCTGGCGTCATCAGTTTAGCTCTTGTTAGCCCATTACTGACTAAACAGGTGGAAAAACTGTGAACCCCATTTTTCGTTTATTATTCATTCTGAATTATAAACCTATGTTTTCGGTCAGGAAAATTTGACACGTTACGTTTTAAGGCGTCGGGATTCCAAATCGAAAAAATCTGTTCTTTCGCACTAATATTTTGACGTTTGGTATCTAGTTGTGCCTGCCTGCTCGGCTATCCGATCCGCCGAAACCCATAACTGGAATTGATATCGAAACGTATTGATATCGTTTTCACGGTATTTTTCGATGCTAATTGGAATCTAACGAATCTCAGAAGTGTATGACTGTGCCTAGGCCGAAAAAAGTGAAATTACTATAATTGAAGCGAGCCAAAGTTCGCTAATAGAAAGAACTCGCAGGACAATACCGTAAAAGTAATCATTCTATCATGCGCACTCATTGCCAGCTCGACTCGTAACGTCGTGCCAATTGTCTACGGGCACCTGGAACTCGTAATTTTCGTCGTTCTGTTGTGGTTAGGTGATGTTTTGTATCGTTTACAGGTATTTTTTGATGCTCAATCGGATGGGATGGGTCTCGGAGGTGTGAGACCACGTCAAGCTGTGCAAAAGAATAATAAACCGTTGTGTAATAATTTGTAGCGTTTTTATTCTGTGATAACACTTGTTACCAGCGTGTTGCTTACGTAAGATTGAAGACGTGGTTTTGATTTGATTAGTTGCTAGCGTCACGAAAATCGCTGTATACAAGTGGGGCCAAGGAAAGCAGTGTGATGCGCCGTGCCAGATATTTTCCTTATAAATCACGCATTTGACAAAAAATCTTGTTGGTAGTTCAAGAAGGCCTACGCGATGGATGCTTTACAACGATTATGAAATAGTTAAGGACAACCCGGAAAATTCCACACTAAAACACTCCACTACTACAGTGAGGAGGCACTAAGCTCGCCTATTTGTTTATCTTGTTTCACAGTCTTTTCCGTATAATCCATGGACAGCTAACGGAAACCAATGTTGAACAATCGTGTTGGCACTACACACGTAGTGAGATGAGTAGATCAATGTAGTAAGTTCCACAATGTCAAGCAAGTACTTTTAGTTTCAGTGTAAAAAGCTGTGTTCGTATTATCCGTGTGAAAAACCGATCGTATTGATTGGTAGATTCTACGAAATGGAGGGGGAATAAGTGGTACAAGGTATGTTTTTGGTACATTTCCCAACTTGGCGACCCTTTCCCACCCTCCCTCAACGACATCCCCTGCTCGTGAGCTTCGAACATGTTGCGCTGGAGTTTTCACCCTCAGGTCGAAGCCGAGGACCTCTGGCAGAGAGGCGGATTATCGGCTGTAAATTGTAGCACCCGAGCCAATGCTGATGAAGAAACCCTTCAAGGCTTCCAACGAGGCACCGCGAAGCCCCCAGGTTCAGCCAGTTTGAAACGCGGCTCCAGTTCTTAGCAGCTTTTGTTCACTAAAAGAAAGAGGTCGCGGCCTTGCGCCTTGAGCTTGTCTCGCCCAGAAACTCCTTCGACGGAGGAAAGTTTTCTGGAATCGAAGGACGGGGCGCATGGCCTGGACGAAAGGGGCGGCAAAGTATTGTAAGTCGGCAAATAGTCTTGAGGCCCCACCTACTACCGAGGTCATGTTCTCCAACGACCGCGCCGTCCCGAGTGCACACAGTTAGACTCGTTCTACTCGGACTCACAACGAGCTCGAGCTAATTAACCAGATCAGGTTGCAGAACTTCACTTCCCCGGGGGTCGCCTTGAATATCCCAGGATTAACCGGGAAACATGGAACCGATTGCCTCGCCAGTAGACTAGAACCTCGACAAGACATTAAGCTGTCACCAGCCGGAGACTTCTTCCGGAGTGAGGAGGGACAGGCGAACGTAGTAATCACTGTAATGCCGAGAACATAACGCACCTCCACGCGAATTACATCGTAAAACGTATCAATTAATTGTGTCACTTTGAAAATGCTAAGTTTTACCAGTTACGATTTTTGTTGTGAACAACTACAACGGTAATGGCAGCAGTTAAGGAACAGTTACATATCAGAACAGTAGAAGGGGCCATAACATCAGGTATTACGTAGACTAACACAAAATATTTATTCAATATATTTAGTAACGCCGCGGTGGGGAGAGAATAAAAACAGAAATAATTTAAAAAAATGTAATTGTGTAAAACTAGAACAATAAAAAATAAACCTTACTCAAAGGGGAGAAAATGCACAACATAAACAAATATTCGTTGCGATGCTTCTCCCAACTTTCCACAGTATTCAATGATTTTGAAGCCACTAGCAGCTGTTCAAATGCTAAGAAACTGGCGGTGCTTGAGGGTCCATAATTTAATCGCTTGTCATTATGTCACAACTTTCATTGAGTTTCGCTTACGTATGTAATGTATTAGAAACGACCGTGTTTATAGTTCTTACACTGTGAGATAAACACAGAGAAAAGAGTTAGTCAAACGAGAATAGTTTGAACTCCTGATTTTCCAAGAATGTTGTCCCTAATTATTTCATAACCGTTTTTATAGGCAATTTATTGGGCTACCAACACAATTTTATTTAGAACGCTAATATTATATAGAGGGATTCATGAAGAAAGTACTGAACCGTAAACAGTTCGTTGAATTACTTAATAACTTATTGGGCTACTGTAGTAATTTTCCCACGCATCAAAACTTTATGCTGCTGTTACGCCATTTGGGACGGGCTACTCAAACAATTTAATCAACATAGTTGGCTGTTATTGAGAAAACAAATAATTTGTGTTTTTATAGCTAATATAACTATAGTTAGTTTTAAACCGATTTTGCTCAAACCCTTATTTTGGAGTCACACGCCGATCTGCAGGTAGGGTAGCAAATTTGAGGGGATGTGGTTCAGCCGTGTAGTTCGGAATCATTAGACTTGGATACGTCAAGATCAGAAGGAAACTATACAAACGGGTTTTCAGCCGATTATACAAGTTGTAAAAACGCTGTAAAGTAATACACAACTGTTTATGATTCTCTCGCACAGCATGACTGACCGATCTAATTCAGCCCAACGTCGAATAATAATAAGAATACAAAATGGTTCCCATGGTTCCACGGGTCCTTCCGGGAATGAAGGAAATGAGCGCAGGCCAGGGAAAAACGATAATGTTCCCTACATTGTCCTGCGAGTACCTTTGAGTAATTGAGTTTGCCGCATTATGTTTACAATTATTTCTCTGTTTCCCATCTAGAAGCATTCCTGTGTTCTGTGAGAGCCGTTCTATTCGACTCAGTATCGAAAAACCTAGGTAACGGTATCAAACACGACGTAAATGCGATAAAACTGCCAAAATTCAGATCGGATTGCCCGGCAGATACTAAAAAGACTTTTTTTTTGTCAGACCGCGTTAGATGCAAAAAGTAATGGCAACGGTTAACCGTGAGTTTCGTCTGATCAGATTTCCGAGTAAGCGGGCACAATTAGATCCCTAATGAAATTTATGTGCGAAAGAACGGATTTTTAAGACTACGTGAAACACAAAATGTGGTCGGCGGGGTGGACTCTGTAGATTTGGAATCCCCATGCCTTGAAATGTTAAGTATCAAATTGTGAAGGGTGTACCCTAGGGGGACTGGGATTCTAAAAAAAATTGTCTTCGACTGGAAACATCAGTATTCCTCAAAACGCATTATGAACCAAAATCGAGTGGCGGTGGCCGTCGTGTTTGTAGGGGGCCTTCCATAACGTTGCCGTCAACGACAATTGTGGTTAGTTACAGACTAGTTCGTTTAGAAAGCGCATTTGATTAGAGCGTTTCTTTTAACATTACAGCGATGAGATCGATATGCTGCTTTCGGTAGTGTATTTAATGGTGTTGTAGATAGCGTTTGGTGGTTTTCTTCATTCAATAGAGCTTTCAATAACACAATTCCGTGGTTTAAACATTACTCCTTGTGCCCCGCACTCCTCTTCAGAGGCTGACACGTGTAGGAATTCCGTCCGAGTATCCAGAACTCGGTTCTTGTCATTGAGCAGCGACTGAAGAGCTCTTTAATGCGATCAGTCCTCTCCTAATGTAGCGTTACGACACTGAAAAAGTGCTCTCTTCATTTTCACCGAATCCGCAACGGTCAATCGATCTCGTGGAGCCCAAGGTCTCATGACTGCAGAGATGATGCAGATTTTACTTCGTTTTTTTGTTGAAGCATTTGCTACGTTCTCCCTGTTCAGCACCGGGACTAACAGATAGTCAAAAAAGCGCATGTTCTTTGATTCTCAGCGTTCTGGCGGCCTTATTCTTGTAATTGACAAGTTGCAGCCCTTCCTGGTGGAACACTATTTTTTGCGTGCGCTTCTCACTTCCCGGCCCAGCATAAGAAGGCAGGTCTCGGTTATTGATTCTCATCGACTTCTTGTCACTTTTGCACGTTTTCGTATTGTAAGAGAAGGGCAGAAGAGCAGCGAGCAAAAGAGCGCCGATGCAGACCTATCATGTAGGAACTCCAGTCAGAGGTTTGCTTGCGGACCGTTAGCTAAATCTTTGGCAGGTAACATTGTGGTGGTCATCGATGCTTATACGAAGCAGCCAAAGATGTGGTCGGTCCCTGAAGTGGCCCTCTTAGAGACAGAACTGCTTCAAGTTCACAAAACTCGCACTGTGGGGTGCTGCCCAAATTTGTAGCCATTTGCCATTTGCTGGTCATTCTACAGCTCACAGTCATAGCCTTTCGAATAGTTATGCCCAACCAGAATAGAAGGGTGAATACTATAAATTTATTTAAACGTTTCAAACATAATGATTGAGGTTTCTTACCTGCATACTTCCTACTGCATTAATGTTTCAAACATTACGATAGAGGCTTTCCTTCATACTTCCTATTGCATAAACACTCAAAACTCAATGGTCAATACAGAAATAGGCAATCCTCTATTATCGCTAGAATCACCACTATCGTCGGAGTTATCGTATGTAAAACAGTTTCTTTCGAAAATTTTCATAAAATGTTATAATATATTTTTTAAAAGCAAATTTTGTGTGATTTTTTTGGACATTTTTTCAGATTTTCAATTTTTCTCATAAAATTTATTTCGAATCTCATTAAAAAAGTGAACGTGGTAACTCCAATTTTGTAATAGACGAGCGTAAGAAATGACTAGGATAAACCCTTAAGATATATTTCAGGTTGGGTGGCAGCAACCTTAAATATTTCTCAAGATTTTCTCAAGTTTAAGAAATATTTTGGCTAAGGGAGATCTGTCATTACATACAAATGTAAGAAAAATATTAACTTAAGGGAGGTTCGTGAATGCCAAACCCTCCTTAAATTACAGATGTGGACGATGTTGAGAGCCACGAAGAGGAAGTCACAGGGTTAGCTGTGGTTACGTTTATAGGTATAATTAAAATTATTCTTGATGTTTTTTGTGACCGATTTATCGCCTTATCTTTTCGTAGAATATATCATTACATACAACGCGTGAAACAACATTCAAAGAGGAGTAGTTTTCTTGGAAAGTGGACAGTCAGCGTGTACTGTGATGTTTGGAATACAGTCATAATGGGATTTGAGACAATCTCTATCACATTTTCTAACCTTGACGTGAAACCGCTTCTTTTTTTTAAATCGTTGAAGCGTGGGAATCTTCATAACCGTTAAAAACAACCTCATGATAATTAAATCGTATTTGTGAGAAATTACGACGTCATTGTTAAACAGCTGAAACTGATCTATGAATTTAAAATTATTTTCTTGAAAAGCCATGCGCGACGTAAGACATTGTATCGTTTTTCAAGTGACAATAGCAAGACAAAACATTGACAAAACGGTACAGCTTACTGCTAGGTGACACTCTCCTAACCTTTCCTCACTCCTCACCCCATAGCCAACACGAAGTTTCCCCTTTGTCGATCTAGATTACGTTACGTACCTGGGGATTACAATTTTACAATTCGTAAGTCACGATATGCTCACAAAACTCGAAATAATTGAAGAATTGGAGCCCATAACATTAAACTTAACAGCCGAATCAATCCCATACACCTACAAGCCCCTTTCTATGTTGGATGAAAAGAAAATGAAATTACTTGACGTCTTAAAAAAGTAAAAATAATAACCTGAGTTTGGACTTGGAATATTGAACAGTTGAGAATGGGAAAACAAGGACAGACATTAAACAACCTTTCAACTCAGTTCGAAACTCATCCGTTTGTAAAACAGTCTGAAATCGGGAGAATAAACTCAATAAACCCCACTGATTAAGACTTCGAAATTAGGGAGAAGTTGGGATATCATAACCAGTAGCTGAGAATGTACCAAAACTCAATCTTAGGGAGCAAGTAACGCGTGTTTCCCATCATTTGCTCTGCAATTCAACATCTCGGGGTCACACTTCATGACAGCGAATATTCATGAGTCTGCATGTGTAGTGTGTATGTGGTTTTCGCCGCCACTACACCTCAGGTCACGGCAATTGCTTAGCCAGTTTTGTTCCGAATAACGCCACAGAAGTGTGAAAGTGTTGTTGAGCATGGGAAGAGATTGTTTTCGCGTGTGGCTATTCTTTGCCATCACATTCTTCGCGATTGAGAAGCAATCTGAGGTGGCTGGGTTGATTTACTCACCACACAACTGCCGGCTTCATTATGAAAGCTAGAGTCGCAATGTCGTGTTCTGAACGGAACTGGCTTCTCCCAAGGTTTAGCCAAGGCATTTCAGAATGTGATCAATATCACTCATAAATTCTTACATCAGGCCAGAGTGCTAATAGGTCTGTTTCCTTATTTGAAGACTGTTTGTAACCCCTCGACGAGGGTTATATCAGTCATGGAAGTTGCGGTTTCGCTAATGTGCAAGAGGCTGGCCCCTGCAGCACCCACCGAACTCAGACCTGCGGAGGTTCAGCAGGTATTTGGTCGTTAGCCAGTCTCCCGGTAGGGAGCTGTTGCCCTGTGTGACAGTGCAGAGGTGACCACCTGAGGAATTCCATACCATCTGGGAGGAGTTCTTAATCTGGTTTCCCACCTGATCCAACTTATTACTTGGGTGGCATGTTTCCAAAGGACAGATCCCATCCCCTCCCAACAACCGTCGCTCACCGTTGTAGAAACCACAGTGGAGCAGCACGTGGTTTCTTGTTTCCTTTGCACAGGAGGTGGAAGACGTGCATGATGCAGAGTCATTGAGAGAAAAGAAGTGGAGTCGCGCATTGAAGTTACCATGTGAGAAACTGACTCGTCCAGTGTTCTGGCCCAACCCATTTTCTTGAAAGGTGCTCTCAGATGTTGGGGAAGAACTCATACGTGTCACGACCCTTTGACGAGGAGTCCCATCTCGCTTGCCATTAGTAATTGGCCTTAGTAATTGAACGCAGTGAGGTGTTGGTTGAAGCCCCACCTCTCACCTATATGCACTCCTAAATACTTGACGTGCTTTTCAAGAAGAAGCCTGTAGCATCCAAAGCGTACTGAGGATTGATTATTAACTTTCCCTTTCAAGAGGATTAGCTGGTTTTTTTCTTCAGCCACCTGCATCTTGACATGCCTGATGTCTATAACCTATTGGATCCACGGAAGATCATAACGAAACAGAAATTGGTCTATAGCTCCGTCGGTCAACCCCACTTTTCCTTTAGGACATAAACAGTCTGTTCTGTCTAATCTGTACGGAATACCATCAGAACAAATTAAGGAGGTGTCTTGGCTCAACCACTGGCAGAGAAATTACAATGGAAAAATGACAAACGTTGTCGTAATACGAACTTTTAGGCTCATGAGCTTTCAAAAACGTCTTTGATGAAAAAACACACATGTTACGTTGGGCTCAGAAGAGTAAATCCCGTATCACACCAGCGTTACAAACTCAACGCTAAGCTTGAAGGATCCCCAAAATAGAGGAAGTTCTTCCTCCAGGTTAGAAGTGATGGGCATTGTGTCAATCAACCTTCTCTTCGGGACGTGAACCTCTTCCAACAAACATCTTGGCTTTGAACCTCACTCTCAACACCGCAGGTTATTAGGTTAATCTTCACTCCAGCGTGATATCCTTCGTGTTTGCGGTTGAACACCAAAAAACTGCGTAACAGCCACCGACTTACTCGATGATCTCTAGATATCTCGATTTGCCTCTCGTTCGAACCTGCCAATTATCTCGATTAGACGTACGTGCTGAAAGAGGATTGGACGTTTTGAAAGTGCAAGGGCACCTTTTTCTTAGGCTTCGGCCGAGGGGAGTTGAAAAATGTCTCGCCCCACCGAAGTACTTGTTGTTGCGAAGAAATTACGGTAATTTATTTTGTATTTTTATTGGCAGTTTGAATGATAAGTTCCCTGTAAATAAGAAGTGCTGTGTGGATTTCTTAGAGAACAGCTGACATAATAAATATTAGTACATCTACCTCGAGCTCTGTCGATTGTTTTCCTCTGAATTAACTTCCACGTTCTAACCCACTGCATCACACCAAACAAGAGCCCAAACACGAATATAGAGGTATTTGTAAAAAGTAAGAAATTCCCCTTCAGAAGAGATTAAACAAAAATGAAAAAGGAGCCTCAATGCCTGATTATATTTACAACTGTTCAAATAAATGAAGGATAAATGTCTCCATAAAAGAAAAAATTTTCCACAAATGTCTAGACAAATGTGGCGAGAAATACTTTTTCAAAAATATCAAACTACTATGATGCATTTGAAGCCTAAAAGCAGGAACAATATCGGCTTTCTGCTTACCGGCTCCTGCAGTCAGCTCCCTCCTCCTGGAAAGGGCAACCGAAGCAAAGTCCGAGAAGAGGGAATGCTTGTTGCATTCACCTTGCAGCGCGTGTGGTCAATCTCGATGAAAAACAGCACACCCGATTGACGAGCAATCAGTCAGAAACACGCAAAAATGAGATTACGGACAGATTGCTTCGATGGAATGACAAGAGGAAACCAAGATGTACTAAAAATGAGGATTCTTCGGGGTTCTTCGAAAACTGGTTTATTTATTTTGATTAAACTTGCAACGTATTATTTGATAATCTCAACTGTTATTCTTAAAACAGTTCTCGGCAAAAATGCGGTTGGTGGCGGAAGGGGGAAAAACAAAAATATTGTATAAAAAGCTAAAAAAAGATTTTTAAGGGATTGTTTTCGTCTTTTTTGTACACGAATTCTAGTGATGATCACTAGTTGTTTGTGATTGGTCAACGTAAATGAGTTATAATGTGCGATAGAAGCCAAAACAAAATAGTATTCTGCAAACACGTTAGTGCCTCGTAAGCATTTCTCTTGAAATACGGCGTCTATAGTTGTAGCGTATCATGGAATTTACAGGGGAGTGAGCAGAGTTGTGAGATGCATTACATCTGATATTCAACATGTCTGTATGATTTAATTCCATGAAGAGTTCCCCTCCTCGTAACGCTACCGCTATTGTCACCCAAAGTCTAATACAGAGCGGCAGATCAAGTTCAAACTTGATCATTTGGCAGCCAACTGAATCGTTAGCGGTATATCAAGTCTCGTTAGCGCGGAAAATGTCGAGACTAGCGATCAGCCCTTTTGGACTGTTGATGTCAGAAATGAAAACTTGGGTGACCTTGACCGCTTTCGATAGAGCGGCGTCGCCGAAAAAAACAATTGTAACGTTGCATTACGGCGATAGTGTCCTCAAGTGTTGGTGGTAAGTGGCCCCTCAGGCTCCATATTTAATTGGAGCAATTGGAGGACACTGATTATTGTAATCGGAGGAAACCTCTCCTTCACTTTGGGCTCTTACTTCACTTGAGGCCTTGACAACTCCACGTGCTTTACCGCCGTCCCAACCGCCAAATATGAAGTGGAGCTTGACGATTTTAATCTTCTGGAAAGAAATCCGAGGGGTCGATTCTGAATGACTGACGACGACTTCCACGAATGACCTTATCTCCTTTCAATGTCTGATTTGTAGGTCTACGTATATTATCAGTGAGTAGGTTCCAAATAAGTATTACACAACTCCTCCCTCACCCCTTCACTCATGGTCAAGTGGAAGACATGGTTCTTCTATTCCACTATTTATCGATCGTCATACGCATTCGCCCCCCCCTCCCTTGCTTTGTGTGCTCATTGAAAATTCTCAAGTGTCCTTGAATTGTTCAAGCTACGAAATTTCCCAGAAGGGGGTGGCTTCACCGGGTTCACAGCAAACGGTGGTAGAGATGGTCAGGGGTATAGAGCCCCATAGCCATAGGGGTTCTGGATTATAAGATATTTTTTCAATTAAGTTCTTTAATAATTCGAGGGTTTGGAACGCACAGATTTTGATTTTTCAAATAAAAAGTATCAATGATGTTAGTTAGATAAAATATGAATAAGAAAGAGTATATATATAAGTTTGTGAGGGTCCTTCTAGGGAAATCCAAAACCGACACTAGCCTCGATTGCTTTATTTAACAAAAGAAATCGAAAATAAATGTTCCGAATCCGGGATCAACGATAAATACACATGCGAAACAAGAAAACGCGAATAAAACTTTGGCGAGAGTCTCTAGCCGACCTCGACCACCGTGGCTATCGCCCAACTGAACACTATCACACCCGTCGGTGAACCTCGCATCTTGATCCTTTCGATTATCCCTTCATCCAACTCATCACAGTCCAGCAGGTTGATGTTATTGGATGAGGTTTAAAGATGAGTGCACATCTTTACATCCCCCCCCTCCAGTGTGCAAATGGGGAGTGGCACAGCAACCAGATTTGCAGGACGCCTATGCGTCCCTTGCAGCCTTGATTAGTTTGCTGATGTGGTAGAACCTCCTGTCGTGTCCTCTTCTCCCTGTCTCCACCTCATACACGGTGTTTGAGATTTTGTTTACGATATTGTAGGGTCCCACACGAATCTCATCCAACTTGCTCCTGTTCAATTTGTTTCCATTCTCAACATAAATTCTATCGCCTACCTCAAACACCATATCTATTCTTTTCCTATCATACATTCTCTTGTTTTTTTCGTGTGATCTGTTGGATTGCTCTAGTGCCTTTCTTCTGTCTTCCAAAAACTTTCTCGATTCTACGAACTCTGGTGGTACGATTTCGGATTAATCCCATTCATCAGATAATTTGGTGCGAATCCTGTCGAGGAATGAATCGTATCGTTGTACTCTCTTGCGCACTGAGTGGCTGTTGTAGCCCACGCTATCCTGTGTTCTTGTTCATTCTGCCTGCATCTTATCCTGTTCACCATAGTCTGACCCGTGCGTTCGTTTAGTCCATTTGACGATGCGCTGTCTATTGCTGTAAATATATGCTTGATATTTTGTTTCCTCAAGTATTCGTGGAATTCTCCTGAGGTCAGTCCTCCATATTGATCCGTCAGAAGTGTCTCGATTTGATGCTTCTTCTGAATGCTGTCTATAAGCTTGATGAACTCACTCGCAGTTTGGTGTTTTGAGGCTAGAATATAAATGTATCGCGTAAAATGGTCCACGAGTAAGTGCAAATACTTTTTTGTAGAACGTTTCCCGCCAAAACCACCGATTGTGTCGAGAGACACACCCGAAAGGGCGAGACGCCGGGCCAAGGTGTCCCATATATCCGTAGCGTCTTCCTCTACGACTTTTGTTCTTGATGCAAACCTGCACGCGGAACAGTATTCAATAACCTGTCTGTGCATATTTTTAAAATAGTACTTTCCCACAAGTAAGTTTGTCATTTGCTTTGCTCCGATGTGACCAAATGCATGGTGTACTCTGATGTATTAATTCATTTGATGCTTCTTTGTTCAACACTATCCTTTTCTTATTTTTCATTCTGCGTAATATCACACCATTCCTCATTTCTTCATTTCTACCCAATCGCATCCCCTCCTGTCCGTCCCTAATTTCTTTTAAATTCAGCACATTTACTGTTCTTAACGGTTCCATATCCTGATCCTCTTCGTTTCCTTCCAAAACTGGATTTCGGGACAAACAACTGCTTCCGCATTTGATTTGCCGGGTCGATACTCTATCTCAAAATCACTGTAACAAGTAATTCGATATGTCTCCCAACTCCTCATCCGTTCTTGCTTTTAGATTCATGTTTGCTAGAGGCTTATGATCAGTGATCACCTTAAATTTTCTTCCAATCAACCAGTATCTCCAGTACTTCACCGCTTCCATAATTGCCAAACTTTCCAAGTAAATTGCTTTTTTCTTTTTTTGACCTTCGCTTAGTTTTTTTGAAAAATATGCCACCGTTTTTTCCTCATTGTCTGGCTGTACTTGTTTTAAAATTGCCCCCATTCCTTCAATACTAGCATCCGTATACACATGAATCGGAAGATCTGGATCAAAAATTTCCAAAGCAGGCGCCGAAATTAAATAGCGCTTCAGTTTCTGAAACACCTGCTGACACTCCTCCGTCCATACAAAATCTGTATTCTTTCTCAATAACCTATGGAAAGGTTCCAATGTTTTGGTGGCCTGAGGAATGTGTTTTGGTAGAAATTTATTTTCCCCAAAAATTGGCGCACATTCTTGCGTGTTTTGGCGTTGGAAAATTTTATGGCAATTAAATTATCTTTTAGTGGATGTACTGAATTTCCTTTTATTATATGGCCCAAATATTGTACCCAGTTTTGTGCAAAACTGCATTTTACAAATTTTAGGCGAAATCCTTCTTTCATGAGTGCTTTCATTAACGCCTTTAAATGATCCAAATGCTCCTCAAAGGACCTTGAGAAAATCAAAACATCATCTATGTAATTGCAGCAAAATCGGTCAAATTATTTCTGCGAATAATCCCTGATAGAATTCTTTTGAAAAATTGCAGGGCGGTCTTCAGTCCAAATGGAAGGGAAATCCATTGCCAATGCCCGTGCTGTGTGACGAATCCAGTCTTGTACCTATCCTTCTTCCTGATCGGTATAGTCCAGAAAGCGGAGTTTATGTCTAAGGCCGAAAACCAAGAGCAATTTGAGTTTTTGTTATTATGTCATTTATAACCGAAGGGTTGACTTTCAGGTATTAGCAATTTATTTAAATTTCTGAAATCTATGCACATTCTCGTTTTTTCCTTCTGACCACCTTCTCCTGTTTTTTTATAAGCCAGCGTTACCGGGGCGGCAAATGGGGAACACGACTCTTCGATACAACCGTATTGTAACAATTCGGCTACCTGTCTTTCAATTTCCTTCTGGTCTTCTATAGAACAGCGATACGGTTTCTTTGCCACATATCTATTCTCCGAGAGTCTTATGCATGCCTCATAATCCGTGACTGTACCGATGTCGAATGGATGTTTTGCGAATACCGAGCCATATTCATCCAATAGACCAAAAATCATCTTTTGCTTTTCCTCGTCTAAGTGCTGTGTTTTTGTCTCGAAGTTTTCGATCGGTATAAATTCATTCCAATTTATTTCCAATTCTCCTTGTGTGTTTTGTTCCATTTTAGTCGTTTTATTTATTTTTTTCCTTTTTCCTCTTTTTTTCTTAATCGTAACCTGTGAAATCCTCCCCAAGTGATCCTGGGCCAATCTAAACCGTAGTATCGCATCGAGACCGATTAGTAAATCGTATTTAAAGTCTGTTCTATCTATTACAAATAGTCTCATGTTCTTCTCTATTGCAAACAATTTGACATTTAGGAATACTGTTCCCATTATATTATCCCCGACATTGTTTTGAAACGCATGTTGTTGGCATTGTGCATTTTTTCTCAAGTTTTCTGAAAAATGTGTACGCAATTATTGTTACATTTGCACCCGGGTCGTATAAACCACGAGCTTCTTTGCCTTCCACTTGCGCTTTCAACTGAATGAGAGGGGGTAATACTAGTTTTTTGATTCAGTTTCCTCGTTAATTATTCTTTCCAACTCTGTGTTATTTGCAATTTTCACGTTTCCTGGCTTTTTATTATTGTTATTATTTCCGTTTGTTCTGTTCGGGTTGAAAAAACAAGCAGCTTCCGGGTGCATCATCCCTTCTTTTCCTCTCCTTTTACAAAACGAGCAGGGTTCATGCTTTGAACTACTGCCTCTCCGATCTCCGAAAATCTTCTCCCCAAATTTTCCTCCAACCTGGTTTTGCTTTTTTTTATAGTTTGCGACCGTTGATTCTAGCTGATTTAATTCTGTTAATAGTTTTTTGAAAGTTTCGGTGTTGGGCCTACTAATTTTAGACTGAATAAATGATGGTAGTCCAACCACTATTAAATTCACTCGCGATTTCTCTACCAATAACGGATCCGCGTCTAACAACAAATTTAATTTCTTGATTGCGTAATCAACCAACGCACCACCAACATACTTATAATGATATGCAAACTGTACCTCGTCCCTTTTACAGCGGTTCAGTGACGAGTTTTGGTTATCCTTAAGGACGGCCTACTTTCACGTTTTTATATAACAAAGTAATGATTATATACAAATAATAATCTAAAATAATACAGGTTCAATAAAAGACTAGCAATAAAAATAGAGCAATAATATATTTTGAAATAAGTAATAATATAACATAAATCATTATTATATATATCACTAATTACGTAAATTAGAATGTAACACACACGTGTGTGTGTGTGTGTAATGCAAAATTCTGTTCTATTTGTTATATATATAATAATGATTTATGTTATATTAATGCAAATTGTGTTCTATTTGTTATATATAATACATATAAGTTACGAGAAGATATTTGCGTAGTGTGTAACTTTTAACCCGACGATTCTCGGGATTAAAAGACTAGCTCAGCAGTATCCACCTCCCTACGAGGTGTCCTTAGACTTACAGCACTTGAGAAACTTCACTTTTTTGTTAGCTGTCTCCAACGTTGTACCCTTTGTAAACCACGTTCTTCCGTAATAAATTTTCAAAGTTTTTTTTAAAAACTCAGTTTCCCTTCGGGCAAACATAATTTATATATATACTATCATAATAGTGTAATAGTGAAAAATAAATAAGGTAAATAAATACCCTACTAACTCATTAAATAATAAATAAAAATTACTAGTAAATATCTGGTGCGTTGCAAAACAACTTCCCTTAGCTCTACGTCAATTCACTTTGCACATGGCTAATTCTATTTAATCGATTCATTTATCACTCAGTTAATTTGAACTTTGTCAAGCAACGCTTTAAGCAGCAGGTAGCGGTAGCGCTTACAGTTCCAGATTTTATTGTGCTGCTCGTACTCATTGCAGGACCATTATTGAGCGATTGGTACACAGATAATCAATGAGGCTGTAAACACAAATTTTTCAAAGAATGATAGTAATTACTTTTGCAGATTTATAGGGTAAAAACGTGTAGAACTGGTAGTAAGCGAAACGGCGGTAGTTGAAATTCAGGAATTTCTGGAGTGAGCCCCATGTATCTCATTAGCGTTTTTAAACACTCAATCTTAAGGTATTGAATTGGACTACACTACTAATTTATTTTAACATTCTACAAAAATTCCAGCGGAGTTTATAAGACAAAAACTGCGCTAAAAACGCTTTTCGTCGAAAATTTTGATAATTTATTGTGCTGCTCTCGTCATTTTCCCACAGATGGGAATTTCATGGTATAATTGTCTTATTGAGAGCTATCTATATAAAAAATTTAATCAAAATCGTTAGAGCCGTTTTTGAGAAAAAAAATTTGGTGTTTTGATCACCATGATAACTATAGTTAACTTTCGGTAGATTTTGTCCATACCCTTATTTTGGCGCCCCATGGTAACCTGTAGGCTAGACATCAAGTTTCAGCTGATTTGGTACGGTTGTTTTCTCTAGAAACCGCGCTAAAATCGATTTCGTCTATAGTTTTGGTAATTTATTGTTCTGCTCTCGTCATCTTCCCATAGATGGGAATTTTATGGTATAGTTGCCATATTTGGAGCTACCAATATAAAAAATTTAATCAAAATCGTTAGAGCCATTTTTGAGAAAAAAAATATTTGGTGTTTTGATCACTTTGATAACTATAGTTAACTTTCGGTGGATTTTGTTCATACCCTTATTTTTGCGTCCCATGGAGACATGCGGGCTAGATATCAAGTTTGAGCTGATTTGGTACGGTGGTTTTCTCTAAAAATCGTTCACACACACACACACAGACCATTTTCCCAAATAGTGTTTTTCGGACTCAGGGGGGTCTGAAACGTACAGATCTGAAGAGAACTCAAAATTTTTTTTTCAGCCGATTACATAACTTTCCTTTATACTTCGTAGAGCAAGGAAAGTAAAAATGGAATAATATCGACAATGTATAATTAAAAATTTTATAAAATAATACGTATGTAAATTATTCCACATAATACATCCATAATTACACTGGATATGTTTGAATGGGAGTTGTTCATAATTAGCCCGAGAATAGGTTTAGTAAAACCTCAAACTCAGTTCGTCAATCAGCAGAATCAGATAACGGTAAGTACTCCAACTTCTATTCTAAGAATTCTCGAAATTCGTACATCGGGGCTACGGCGAATGCATTGTTGGTTGGTGGGGGGGGGGGTTATATTTGATAATTGTCTATTTCTGCGTTTATTTGTGTATTGTGGAAGTGCTGAGGCTGTTCACGCAATGACAGTTGAAAATTCAGGAGGGACGTAAGAAAAAAATATCTGGTGCGTAGCGACACACAACTTTCCGCCACCCCTTTAAGTTCGAACACCACCTACATAGGCGGGCGCTATATCTTCGTTCAACGCATTTTTACAGGAACATTTATGGAGAACAAAATGTAGGGACTAGTTAGTTGAGAGTACTCCGAATGTTTGATCGAAATCGTTAGAGCCGTTTTTGAGAAAATTGGAATACCGATAAAATAATATTCGACAAATCTCCTTTTTTGTGTTAACTTGGCTTATATCTCCGTTCAACATATATATACAGAAATAATTATAGAGAATGAAATGTTGGTATGGGTGACTAAAAGACACTCCATTAGGATTTATCACATCTGGTAAAGAAGTTACCCTGGAATTTACGGAAATGTTAGAAAAACGTTATTTTCGACACATTTTGATTTTTATCTCTGTTCAATGGACCGTCACAGGAACATTTATTGAGAAGAATATGTAGGTATCAACTATTTGAAAACATCCTGTGAGTTTGGTGGAAATCGCTGAAGCCGTTTTGCCAAAAGCGTAAAAACCTATTTTTGCTTCAGGGCCCATACCTCCGATCACCGTATTTTCATGGAGATATGTATGGAGAAGAAAAGTTAGCTATTGATTGGGAGAAGAGAATTTGAAAGCTTCATCAAAATCGTTAGAGCCGTTTTCGAGAAAAATGCGAAAAACCCTAGTTTTAGGTACATTTTCGTCCCCCCCCTTTTCCCATCGGGCGAAATCGTCCATAACCTTATTTTGGTGTCTACAAAAAATAACGAACAAAACAAAAAAAGAACCAACTCAATCGGATCAGCCGTTCTCCCGCAAATCGAACTACAGACACACACACACACAGACATACACACAGACATACACACAGACATACACACGGACCTCTCTCCGAAATTAGGTTTTTTAGACTCAGTAGGGTCTGAAACGTAAAGATCTGAAGAAAACCCAACTTTTTTTTTTGGGCCGATTACTATACTTTCCTTCCCTTCGGGTAGCGGAAAGTAAAAAAATGAGACGACGAAAGCTTAGTTAACGACTTTTTGAGACTGGTGACTCGGTTTACTGTGAAGCCGAAAGCACGATCACTTGTCTAGCCTTCGCTAGCAGTCTGCTCTAGACTCCTGAAAAGGGAGTGACTGAAGAAACCTGGCGTGACCTACAGGAGAAGGTGAGACCTCCTAGTTTTTATTGAGTTTATTGCCACTCTTTGTTTGTAGGGCATGCGCTAGCAGGGAACACAGTACGAACTGTGCCTGTTATGATGTTGTGAACTGCGTTGGATGCACAATAATGCAATGGAGTTTAGCGTACGTCGAAAGTGTGAGACAATGAAACCACATACCCCCACCCACCCACTAACAATACATAACACCACCAGGGAGAATGGGAGAGAGCTAAATGACCCTTAACTTCCAATCACTTTTCGATCTACGCGGAAATTACGTCACAAATATTGTTTGTAGGAGTTGAAAATTAAACTTAGAACCTCTATGAACTGTTTAGATTTGTGTTTTTCACAATGTGTTGACAAGGTGATTAAGTGATAGCATTTCAGCTCAGAGTTGAACGAACGTTTTTAACTTATAATTATTGTCTTTAGGTTCGTTTTTATTTGAAAATTAAAAATACATAGAAATAAATAGCGAAATAAGGACTGGAATTGCTTTACGCGGTAAAACCTCAAATACAGTCAAATAGAACAACAAACATCGGAATTGCTAAAGCTTGTGTTTTTCTGAGAATGGAGAGGCGTAAATGACGTAAAACCACGATGATTTGCTGATTGATGACTGAAATTCGTAACATCATGGCTCTGGGAGGAGGATAACGTCAAATTATGATATTTTTACAACTGTCAACCGATTCTGATGACTCTCCTTCGAGATGACCATGAAATATGACAATAGGTATGTACTTGATATCAGGGTCCAGTTTCTTTTTTTTTTGTATTACGATGAATACCGAATAGAATAGAAATCAACGTGCCGACAGATCATCTTCTGCTCGTTCCTAAACTCGGTGATTGTAGCAAATCGTGTGATCAATATATAATGTAGTGATCTGTACACCACCAGACGGGAGGTCCGGGTAATGCGTACATCACTCATCAGCACATTTCGTATTTCTAAATCACCAATTTAATGTAATAGAGGGTTAGTTCACGCTTTCTTTTAAAAGAAGTTCGATGATGTGGAGCAGGACTGTCGGATTCTCCTTAAAAAGGTCAAACCTTGTTTCTGCCGATTTTCTTCTTTTTTTCTCTCCATCTTTCTCCCTCAATTCCTAATCCTTTTGTCAACAATCGTACCGGAAGGACTGAGCCTGTTATTGTTCGATCGCTGGAGCGATTCGCTCGGAAATCCGCGGACGGGCTTTTACAGATTGGAAAGTCGGCCGACTGTGACAATGAAAGGCGAGTAATTTTAGAAAATCGAATGATTTTGCTGGAGAATCCTCGTTCCTGAAAAGGTGATGAAAGCGCCGATTATCAAAAACATTTTTGTCCAACCGCTCTAATAGTGTTATTGTTATAAAACAGAGAGAGAGAGAGAGAGAGAGAGAGAGAGAGAGAGAGAGAGAGAGAAAAGGATGATGAAATATGTGTTTAGTGAAATGAAAAAGTCAGTCAATTAAATTACTTACGAGTACGTGACATACTCGACGAAAGGCGATTTCGGAACAACTGTGCGACGAGATGGAGAACGATGGGGCCTCTCAAACCAATTCTTTCTATTATTAGAGTTATAAGATGTTGTTATACGCACTTGGCAATTGTAGAATGAGCACTAACGAATAAGTCGGGGTTTAACTCGCCAGCCGCCCCAAATATTTTCATACAGCATCCTGTTTTAAACTCTACTTGCCAACAATTTTTAAACCTCTCTTTCCCGACCTTCGACAATTTTTACGCCACGTTTTCGATCAATTTTATTTATTTTTATCATAGTACCAAAACCGGAGGGTGGGCACCATTTTCATCAAACGAACATGATGTCTCCGACTATTCAACGCCTATGTATATTCCTCGTAAAAGTTCCTTGGACTGGTGTTCGAAGATAGCAACAAAAACTTGCCAAAAATCGTGTTTTTTTAACGTTTTCGAAATTTCCACAATAAACGCACAGCTAAATTCGATCAACCTGATGGAATGTCTGTAGCAATATATAGGAACAGTTCTCTCCTCCCCGCAATTTCTGCGACCGCCCGTTAACCGGAAATATGAGCCAAGATACATCGGAATAACAGATTTGCTCTAACGATCTCAACCAAATTTAAAGGGTGCTCTCAAGTAATTAGTACCTACACTTTTTTGTCTGTAAGTGTTTGTGTACAAAAGCGTTAGACGAAGGTACGGAGCGCTCGTGTGTATAGCTGATTTTTTTTTAAAGTTAACGTACCTGTTAGGTGAGTCCGTCTCCTCTGGCTTCTGAGTTAGCCAGAGGAGACGGACTCACCTAACAGGTACGTTAACTTTAGTATTTGCCTACTGGCGGACACAACCCAATTTCTGATTTTTTTTTATTTAATGAAAACTTTATTGTTAATATGTAACATTATAATTTAGATCAATATATATCTTATACAGTAGGCGAAAATGCCTAATTAACAGGAAACATGATTGTAGGTATCAATCCATCGATTGTCCTACATTTCGGCAGTATAATTAATATAACAAAACACGAGGAATAATAATTTATAACAATTCAATCCTAGGAAAGGAAGTCTTACAGCCTCTTTCTTTTCAGACGTAGCTGATTTCGGGGAGGCGGTGGATTATTGGCGAAGTCCTCCAGCATATTGTTTGGGTGGTTTCTCGTTGCGAAATCAAGTCTTACATATGCCTCGCGCAGTGTGACGCGTATCTCCGGGATATCAAGGTCCGAATGTAGGGTTGAATTACGGACAAACCATGGTGCGCCCGTGATCATTCTAAATACTCTGTTCTGGAGAGTTTGGATGCGATTGATGTGGGTGTCAGCCGCGGAACCCCATATACCGCATGAATACATCCAAATGGGGCGAATTAACGATAGGTATATGAGGCGTTTCGTTGATAGGCTTAGAGCGGAGTTCGTTTGTAGGAGGTTTTTAAGTTGACGGATTCTATTCCTCAACTTACCGACCAGTGTGTCAACGGGCTCTTTCCACAGAAGCTTTTTGTCTAAGGTAAGTCCCAAATAACGTACCGAATCTTCCGTTGGTATCGGTCGACCGCTGAGAAGTACAATACTGTGGCTTGGTCTAGTTCGGAGAGTAAAGTTAACCAGGACTGACTTATTGGGATTCATGGTAACCCTCCATTTGCGACACCAATCTTCTACTTGTTCTATGAATATTTGCGTGTATTGTTCGGCTTGTGCGGAGTCATTGGCCTTCCATAATGCAGCGACATCGTCAGCATAGTGTGCGAGGGTCAAATGTCCAGAAGAAGGGAAGTCACTAGTGTACAGTATGTACAGCAAAGGACCCCAGATGCTACCGTGAGGAACGGATGACCCTACGCTTGCAGAGTTCGAGACAGCACCCCTGCAGCTCACCGAGAAAGTTCCCCCTGATAAATATGTCTGCAGCAATCGGAAATACGTGTCGGGAAGATAGGGTTTTACTTTTGCCAGCAATCCAGGATGCCAAACCTTATCAAACGCCATTTCTGTATCTAAAAACGTCCCAAGGCATACCTTACGTTCTTCGTAAGATTCCAAGATTTTTTCAATCACCCTATGGAGTTGCTGGGGACAGGAGTGGCCTTTACGAAATCCAAATTGAGTGTCAGGAATGAGCTCAGAAAGGGAACTCATAAATTTTGGGAGGAGAAGTCGTTCCATGACTTTTGCTAGCAGAGGGAGCAAACTAATCGGGCGGTAGCTCCTGGGGTCCTTCTGAGGTTTATTAGGCTTTTTAATCATTACTATCCGGGCATGTTTCCATGAGTGAGGAATATGGGTGGTTCTTAGAATTCCATTCATTATTTGAGTAAGGAAAACCATGCTTTTTCTCGGAAGAGCCTTTAACAGCGGTTGAGTGATGCCATCATGACCTGGAGCTTTTTTGGTTGGAGACCTTCGAATCATATTTCGGACTTGCGCTGGGGTGACAAAATCCTTGAAGGGGCTTAAGAGGAGGGGTTCTTCCAGAATATCTAGGATTTCTTGAGAGAAAGTGGGATCAAGATCATCGTTTGGTTGAAACTGGGCTTTTAATATGTCCTTGAAAATGTCACACTTTTCTTGTGGAGTTGAGTACCAAATTGGCCTAACTTTCAGAGGAGGAATGTCTGAGAAATCTTTGGTCAGCATTTTAGTGTGTTCACAGTGATCCATCATCGGGATTCAAATTGCTCAGCTTTTGTTGGGTTGCTAGGTCCTTTTCCGCTGCTAAAGCTATTTTAAGTTCTCGAGTTGCCCTATTGTATAAAGTTTTGTGAGCTGAATACTTGGAAGATTCCCACAGTCTTCTGGATGATTTTTTCACATTTAGAAGTTGAAGAATATGTGCACTGGGATAGAACTTTTGGCAACTCCGTTTCGGGCGAGGAATATGAACCTCTCCAGCAGCTATTTCGATATGCCTCGTCAATGTAGCAACCGATACATCGATATCATGAGGTGTTTCAAGTGGGAGTTTTAAATCGGTCAAGTCTTCCATAACTGTTTTGTATCTACCCCAGTCGAACGGGTGTTTAATGAGACACTTATCATCCGAAAAAAACTGATTTGTGGAATTTAAGGAGACCATCACTGGAAAATGGTCGGAGCTGAGCTCATGGATAACGCGGACATCACAGAGCTTATGACTGATCTGCTTGCCAATGAAAAACATCCAACGTGTCTGGAGTGGTGAGTGGTTCCACTATCCGGATAATATGTAGGTTCCAAAGGAAAGCATACATCAAGATTGTGTTGATTCACAACATCACTCAGGGTTCTACCCCTAGGATTGGTCGTTTGAGAGCCCCATCGTGGGTGTTTGCTATTAAAGTCACCGCCCAATAAGAAGAAAGTCCGCATCTCATGTATTATGCCCAGAAAATCTACATGCTGTAGTCTGTTGCTAGGTGCTGAGTAGAATGATCCCACTTGAAGGGTGCCACACGCTAATGTGAGTTGAATTCTACTCACCATAGCTTCATATCTGATGAACATCGGTTTTTGTTACCTTCTCCAGAAGGTAGAAAACTCCAAAGTTTGAAAAAGTATTGTTTTTCGCGTTATTTTAACATGGGAATATTGGTTTTGACATAATTGACTGCCTTTCAACAACTTCCACATTTTTTTCTTCACGACTATTTCGGTATCTTTGCGTTGATTGAAGCCGCGGTAGCTCGGAAAATGAGATTCATCGAACATTACATTATCTTAAACTGGTGGAGTACTCTCAATTAACCTATGTTTGTTTACGTATAAATGAGGCCCCAGAAAGATGTATGCGGTTGTGATCAATTTGTTGTTGGTTGTGGGATATTTTCTTTGAGAATCCCACCCATACGACACCAGCATTCTTGCAAAAATAATCTTGGTAGTCCAATATTCCTCCTACGCGATGGTGCTCTTATGGCAGTTATTAAGTAGGAACATTCGACAGATTTCGGAATTCGAACTGCTCTCGCTTTTTTGACTAAAAGTTTTCACAGTGTTTCCCCATAATTCCAGAATAGTAAACATGAAACTCTCCATACAAAAAATTATGCTCACACTATCGTAAATTACGTATGCTCAATAAAAGTAAGTACCCAGAGCGTTTCAATAAATTCAGGAACCTTATGCGCTACCAGTTTCTGTATAGGACGTCAAGTTAAGTTCTACCAAGTTCGTATAAACTGAGTGAGCAGTAGATTCGAGCAGTTGCTAGAGCTATAATCGCTCAATGTACTTGGGGGCTGAGAAAAGTGGTGTGATACGTTCACTAGATATTTAATGATCAAATTGAATGAACGCATAGTTGTATTAGTTCTCCAAAAATCGTGAAGTTTACGCTGTTTGCGTATTTTACTTAATTGCGATGAAACGCTAATGCGAATATAATTTGAGTATTCAAAGGAATTTAATGACCCTCCTTTTGAGTTACTAGAACATACGAAGATACAGGTAGGATTGATTCATATGATATAGAGCGCCCAAAGCTGCAGACAAAATCATTGGCTGATTCAACATGCGCTTGCGCGCGAAATAAAAACGATAATCCGTTACACTGCGGCTGTTTTGTAGCAATGAAGAATTGGGTTGTTTGCGTTTGAAATACTCATGAATCGGGATGTTGTGCGGTTCAATTTGTTGCCGGTTGTTTGCTTTTCAATGGCCCGAGTTAAGCGATTCCGGTTATTTGTCGGTCTTTTAATAGGAAAATAATTTCTGATGTCAGCGCTCGTTCAGGGGCCAGCGATTCAGAGGGCGGGCGAGCGGATGATCGGCTCTTGACACACGGGAATCAAGCGGCCAACTCCGGCTATTACGTCCTCGACGTCGGAAATTAAAGCCGTCGGTTCGGCGCACGACACGACACGTCAATTACCAGCCTCCGCCCCGATTGCTCTCGAAGATTGCGGGGCGTCCGGATGACCGAAAAATGGAGCTCGCCGTCGAGATACTGCCAGGCGATGTGAGGGCGAAACTCCCGTCATCCTGCGCCGCCTCCGACGACTGGCGACGAAGATTAATATTTCCGCCTTCTTTCAAGTGTGCAACTGTCCAGTCGCAAACTTTGAATGGTTGAGCAAATGTGTTGCTTCAGCAAGAACTAGAGATGGGAAGTTCGATTCTTCTAATTGAACCGTATCTATTTTTAGGTGAATTAATTAAACAATTATTTATTCATTTACAACGAGAAAAGCCCAAATATTGTAGTAAGCCACCACAACGCATTCACAACCTAACGTGTGATAGCCAGGTTTGTGACCAAAAAAAAAAAAAAAAAAGTAATATATAATGGGGGTGAACCAGCGAAAATTAAATATTTGTTATAGTCGAGGAAAATATTAAAATTTAAGATATAAACGCAATTTCTGTTAAAGGTAAACACTGGTTTATTTCTACAACCGAATACAAATAAAAGGGGATACTTCTGAAGGGGGGAGTCACAGATATAACCAAGTAGGTACGAGATAGCGCAAAATCTCTATATACGAGGCATATCCACAAAGTAAGTGTACTCGATTTTTTTAGGGATCAAAAAAATGTATTAAAACAAAAAAAAATACGTGCTTACGTAGGTATACATTTAAGCTATTTTTCTACGTAGTCGCCATTTCTCTCGATGCTGGTAGTTAGGCGGGGGATCAATTTTTTTATGCCTGCCTCGTAGAAATCTGCCGCCACTTCCTTCGTCCACTTGTCGACCTCCTTCTTCACCTCCTCGTCGGTTGAAAATTTTTTTCCACCCATGTCCGTCTTTATAGAAGTGAAAAGATGATAGACTGAAGGCGCCAGGTCGGGGGAATAAGGGGGGTGGTCTAAAACATCCCATCCAAAAGAGTTCTAAAGTTAACGTACCTGTTAGGTGAGTCCGTCTCCTCTGGCTTGTGAGTTACTGTGGGCAAGCGCTTTCGATGTAAAGACATCATCGTCTGGCCGTTTAGTCAGTACTCCTTTAGTACTGACTAAACGGCCAGACGATGATGTCTTTACATCGAAAGCGCTTGCCCACAGTAACTCACAAGCCAGAGGAGACGGACTCACCTAACAGGTACGTTAACTTTAGTATTTGCCTACTGGCGGACACAACCCAATTTCTTTAATACCAAAAGAGTTCCTTCGTGAAGTTGGCCGTGTGAGGTCGGGCATTGTCATGGAGCAAGCAAACACCCTTCGTCAAAATACCCCTCCTTCGATTTTGAATGGCTCTTCTCAATTTTTTCAGGGTCTCACAATACCTTGCCGCGTTTATGGTCTCCCCCTGAGGCAAATAATTGATCAGTATGATGCCTTTGTGGTCCCAAAACACTGATGCCATGATTTTTTTCCCAGAAATTGTGGTTTTGAACTTTTTGGCTGAGGGTGAAGTGGTGTGACGCCACTGTTCGGACTGTCTCTTGGTTTCTGGAGTATAGTGTGCAACCCAAGTCTCATCTCCAGTAACAATACACTTGAGGAAATCATCACCCTCCAGTTCATACCGTTCCAAAATCTCTTTAGAGGTCTGCACTCGATTCAACTTGTATATATAAGCGACAACCTCAACGTAGAGGGTAGGGTGCAATTCAGGCAGTTTGTAAAGTCTAAAGTATTATTGGGTACTCGACTGGTACCATATGATATAAAATACTTACAGTTCCCACATCCGTGGAAGTTATAAGATAAGAAATTATTCGATATATGATAGACCTCTTTGCAAATTCTGTCTTTACGATTAGGTAGGGCTGTACAGATCGTACTTCCAAGAAATGAAGGGAAGGAAGAATCTTCCGAAATGGCGATAAGTAAACGACATTCTCCACGTTGGTAGTCGGGGACTTGAATTCGATAGGTAGTACCTGAAACTGCGAAACGAAACAATTTTTTTAGAGTTTCGATGCAACTTCTCAACATGAACGATGGTCTTATTGGAGTGGTTTAAATTTCTAAATTCGTACCGGTACGATAGTGTTGGGGTGACAGCGACCGACGCAGACGAGACGATCCTGGTAAGGCGACGACGGCGATTCTCACTGAACACAACCCAAGAAGATGTTGCGGTCGAGAACAGGTGATGTATGAAGTGATGATGAAGAGAACAGCAATACGCAGAGGATCCACTAAGACGATGGAAATAAGAAAGGCAGATCGTATGCTGACTATAGCAACCAGGCTAAATATGCCAAATTAATTGGGAGGAAGAACGGAAAGGTAAAGGACGGTATGACAGCGGGTAATGGCTTTAAGGCGAACAGAATGAAGGAAAAATTGTGACTTCCCCGCGCTAGGAAGTAGCAGCTCTCAAAACGCCAGTAACTCAACACGTGGTTGGATACAAAATATTTCTTTTCTTGCGAAATAATTCCTCCCAAGGATTCTCCTCGAGGACAATTCATAAAGAATTAATAAGACCGAACAATACTTGTTAGTCAAGCAACAATTGATTGCAGACTAGTTGGTTGCTTGAAAGTGGGTCGATGACACATAAGCTCCAACCGATACCGCAAATTCAAAGGTGGCAGGAATTTCAAATTTATCCATGGCACAGGTTAGGGAAATGAGGTACGTCGAAAAGGGAGGTTGTAGAAATCAAGGAGAGTTGAAAGGATCAGATCAGAGAGCGCAGGAAGCTTAACAGTTGAGAACACCGAGAAGGGACGTAGACAGCAGGTGTGCGGAGTGCAAAACCTAACAGGCTGCCAGTTCAAGGGAAAACGGTTCAATGGGCACTGGGACATACAGTTTGCCGGGGAAAAGGAAACGACAAAAATCGGGTGGGAGGTTATGCAGGGAACGTGCAGGCCATCCTGTGTACAGAAGCGGGAACCAGGATGCGCTAGTCAGCAGGCGTAAAAAAGCAGAGCACCCTGGGGAGCGAGGGGGTAGTGAACCTCTGTACGTGAAGGCAACAAAGCGGAGGAAATCCCAATAAACTCGCTTGATACGCTTGATCCATGAAACGTACTAAAGACAACGGACTCCTATTCAAGATTAGAAGGAACAAGAGCACGACAAAGGGCGGTCCGGAAAGGGAGATAAGTCCAAAAGCACTCTCAAATCCCTCATTACAAAGTGACGAGAGAGGTGGAGTTGAATTAGTACAGGTTGCACATTTTGCGAGGTTGGGACAGAGGCCAGTTCTGGAAAATCAATCAATGCTTCCGTGAACAAGCAAAAACTTCGACGTCGTGAGCATGAATCTAGAAATTGACACGGCCCAAAAGCGAACAGTGAGCCTAAACTACCAAGGACACTGAGGGTACTGAGGCTGGTAGAATGCGAGGATCCCTCCAAAAGTCAGTTGTCACAAGATCAACGTGGAAGCCACCTGGTTCTGGGTTATCTTCCCAGGAGCATGTCCATGCTACCAGGTGCGACCATGGGTTGTGGAACGGCCACGGCATTGTCCCCAGGGGCATGTCTGCGGCCAGCTGTGAATAAAGTCAGCATGCTGACTGAATAAGCAGCCGCGAACAATGGGCAAAACCCAAGAGATCGCGGAAGAGATCCTGAACAAAGGGCTCAAGGGCAAGGGGATCTACATTTTCTCAGACAGCCTTAAAGGCCATCGGAGCCTATAGTTTTAGGTCTAAGCTGGCATGGGAATGCCTCCATGCGCTCAAGCAGCTCGGCACCCGTAACAGGATCTCCCTCATTTGGGTGCTGGCTCACAGGGGGCATGAGGGCAATGAAAAGTCTGACTGCCTCGCGAAAAGGGGTACAGAATCCCTACCCATCGGGCCTGAACCACACGTGGGTCTGACGAAAAGTCACCTGAACCGTCTGGTTGCTCGATGGGAGATACAGGAAAACAGCACCCATTGGCATCGTCAGTCGCGACTAAGACAGGCGAAAATGCTTGTCACGCCTTCCTGTCAAAGGGCGAAGGCGATGCTGACACTCTCAAGACAAGATCTGAGAGTACTGATAAGCTTCCTCACCGGGCACTGCCCACTCAGATATCACCTCAACCAGATGGGCATCTCAGAGGCGGTGGAATGCAGACGAGACAGCAGAGCATATCCTATGTGAATGCCCTGCCTTGACAGCAAAACGCTTAGAATACTTCAGTCAGGGGACCACTGAACCCCAAACCGTAGCGGACTCTGTGGTCAAGGACATACTCGGCTTCCTAAGGGGGGCGGGTATGTACGACGCCTTCTACTAAGAAGGGGCCAGCGTCACAATAGGCCCATATGCGACCGACCGCAGTGACAAGGGACTTGTCCCACACGCCCTCGGGTCAAAAAAAAGTGGAAGCCAGCATTGACGGCCTGCAGAGCGTACCCCTGGAAGGACATTAGGTTGGTGACCACAGAGCGGCCAGGACAGCTACGTCGTACTAGTCCCTTGTCCACTCCCTACCACGAGAACGGCTCCTAATCCTCTGTCACAGGCAAATGGAAATTAGCGTGAAGATAGTGCGGAAATCGAGTAAAACCCATTAGCAAGCGAAGAACGTTGTAAAGTTGAGTAATGGCTGTGTAAGAAATATTTACAAAATTCGTGTAGAACTTTTGATCTATCATATGAAAAGTGCTAATTCATCGGTGAGATATTCCGTAAAATCCTGTTTTTTAAAGCGGACGAAAATCAAAATATGTCGTACGTAGCAACACACAACTTTCCGCTACCCCCGCAAGTTAGATGACAGTGCTGTGGCACTGTATTTTCGTTCAACGCATTTCTAGAAAAACATTTATGAAGAACAAAATGTAGGTACTCGTTAGTTGAGAGTATTCCGCAAGTTTGATCGAAATCGTTAAAGTTGGGTTTGAGAAAACTGGAAAAACGATTAATATTAAACAAATCTCGTTTAACGAGTTACCATAGCTTACATTTCCGTTTAACAGATAGATACAGAAAAATTGGTGAGAACTAAATGTGGGTATATGTTGCTAGAAGACATTCCGTAAGATAGATCAAATTCAGCGAAGTTACTCAGGAAATTACGAGAATGTTCAAAAAACCTTATTTTCGACACATCTTGGTTGTTATTTCAGTACAATGGACTGACAGGGGAACCGTTATTGATACTAATACGAGTACATTGGTATTAATTATTTAAAGAGATCCTGGCCTATACCTTCCATCACCAAATTTTCATGGAAACGAAAAGTTGGTTACTATCAGTAAATTTGAAAGTTTTATCAAAATCGTTAGAGCCGTTTTTGAGAAAAGTGCGAAGTTTTTGGTACATTTTGATGCCCACCTCCCTTTTTCCATCGATGGAAATCGCTCATAACCTTATTTTCACGTCTTCAAAATATGTGGTGAATATGCTCTTGCATGGTAGCCAAACCCGCAACCTTCATGACTTTCGACTGACATAACTGATCAGGAACCGTCATTTTGACAAGGAAACAGACCTGTATCTCATTCACGCGGGGGTGATTTTTATAATTGTCTAACTCAACTGATTTCCCTCGGTTACATTAATAAGTAAATGATATCGTGCTAACCGTGCCCTAATTTCGAGAAGCTGCGTAGCCCGGAACCAAACGACGACGCGTCAGGCAGGAAGTTCGGTTCTTTTTTCAACGGATGACTCCACCGAGCAGCTCTTTTCTTCTGCTGCGGAAAACCCCCGGCGCGATGACGGATTCTGGCGTCAAGGCCGACCAAGTCTCGACTAATGGGGCTTAACCGCCGGTTGCCTAATAAACGAGATGCTAATTGGCGCTTTGGATGCCTTCGAGGAAAAACTGTGGTCGGAAAACGTCATGAGAAACGGTTTCACAGATCGCCGAGTGAACCGGATGTAGACGGAGACGGAGTTTCCGGGATATTGGATACCACAAAAGCTGTCATTGAATACCAAATGTTTTTGTCGAACGCTCATCGCAAAGGCGCACTATATTGGAACGATCGGGCGGGTGAAATCGCGTTGTTGGCCCTTTTAGCAGAATATTCAATACTTATTTCAAAAAGAAAACATTCTTGAAACCAGGGCTAACCTAACACGAAGGGAAGAGAGGCAAATTAGGACGCGCACACTGGAAGATCCTCAATGGGCATTCAAAGGTTTGGCCAGTCTCTAGTACTTCTTATCCTACTCCCTGATGTGTGACAGTAGGTATCTGGAAATTGAATTAAGAGAAGAACGTGCGTGGCACATTTGAGCTATCGAATACATAATCTTATTTATTCTTCAGGGCTAAATAAGAGGACTGGGTTGGGCGTTACCGATTAATCTTGGAATTATACCGTGTGACGGGATATTGTTGCACGGTCTATCACCAACATCACGCGAAGTAACAGTTGCCATCTGTGAAAATAAAGTACGACCTTCCAACTCCGTTATTCACAATGATGGCTTAGCGCCAGTGGGTAAATTGACCCAAAATTTTGCTGACAGCAATATAATGATGATAACGTGTTGAGAGACCCAGATGCCGTCTTCTTACAACAGCGTTCTCCAGCTCAATGGCTCTGGTGCGATGCGTACGACCCGCCTCTTGAAAACCTTCACGAAAAAGCCATTAGCATCCTCGGCATTGTAGTCATCCGTCAGGTGAACTGCCCTCTGAGACAATTGCCCCAATAACAAAGTCGTGCGGGTCGACTCTTTCAACTTGACGACTAGTTCATTGGAAATAGGCCACAGAATCCGAAGACAATTCTCGTATTTGAGCTCTTCCCCTTTTACAATTCGTCCGCTATAAAAGTGACTATACTATCGTGTATATTACAGCCAAATTATTCAAGAATCTGATGCCACAATGGCACACGGATTCTACAAGATACCTCGGAATATTCGGCAACTGTTGATGAGAGGGAGGGGGGTATAGAGCCATATAGATGTGATTGCACCCTATACCTCTATACCTAGTAAAAGTACTATAAAGAACTGGAATCTCCTTGCAAGCAGTACTTGGCACGCGAGAGAAACTGACACATTGCCTGAGAAGTTTTCTCCTGCTTTCTCACACAGCATGTCTTTAGTTATCAATCATTAGACTATAAATGAAGCCCCTTAATTAGTTTAATGAAACCCCTTTTAGTTGGTTTCTTTAAAACTGCTATAAACCTTAATTTATTATGCATTTTGTCTCCCTCCCACTTTTCACTGATAAAAACTGCTCAACCGTATTTTCGCGCCCGTGAAAATAGCAAACAAAACGAAAATATCTGGTGCGTTGCAACACACGACTTTCCTTAGCTCTACTTCAATTCACTTTTTACATGGCTAATTCTATTTAATCAATTCATTTATCACTCAGTTCATTTGAAGTTGGTCAAACAACACTTTACAGCAACATGAAGCGGCAGCGATTACCGTTCCAGATTTCATTGTGCTGCTCGTATTCATTGTAGGACCATTATGAAGCAATTGGTACACAGATAATTAATGAGGCTGTAAACACAATTTGTTTGAAGAAGGATAGTAATTATTTTTGCAGAGTTATTGGGTAATAACTGTTAGAACTGGCAGTAAGCGAAACGGCGGTAGTTGAAATTCAGGAATTTCTGGAGTGAGCCCCATGTATCTCATGAGCGTTTTCAAACACTCACCATATAGGTATAGGATTGGACTACAGTACCAATTTTCTTTAACATTCTACTAACATTCCAGCGGAGTTTAAAAGGAAAAAACCACGGCAAAAACGCTTTTCGTCGACAATTTTGATAATTTATTGTGCTGCTCTCGTCATTTTCCCACAAATGGGAATTTTATGGTATAATTATCTTATCAAGAGCTATCTATATAAAAAATTTAATCAAAATCGTCTGAGCCGTTTTTGAGAAAAACAATTAGGTGTTTTGATCACTATGATAACTATAGTTAACTTTCGGTGGATTTCGCCCATACCCTTATTTTTGCGTCCCATGGTAACCTGTAGGCTAGACATCAAGTTTCAGCTGAGTTTTCTCTAGAAACCGCGCTAAAATCAATTTCGTCGACAATTTTGATAATTTATTGTGCTGCTCCCGTCATTTTCCCAGGAATGGGAATTTTATGGTATAATTATCTTATTAAGAGCTACCAATATAAAAAATTTAATCAAAATCGTTAGAGCCATTTTTGAGAAAATAAAATTTGGTATTTTGATCACTATGATAACTATAGTTAACTTTCGGTGGATTTTGCCCATACCCGTATTTTTGCGTCCCATGGTAACCTGCGGGCGAGATATCAAGTTTGAGTGGATTTGGTACGATGGTTCTCTCTAAAAATCGTTCACAGACACACAGACCGTTTTCCCAAATAGTGTTTTTCGGACTCAGGAGGGTCTGAAACGTAAAGATCTGAAGAGAACTAGCGAGAGAGCTCTACATCAAATCTGATAACATGCACAATTGTCGAAAGTAGTTTTTCCAGATTTAGGAAACCACAAAAAGTAATGATCTTATGAAAACTCAACTTGAATTGCGGAGTAAATCAAAATAAAATATCTGGTGGGACGATTATACAACTTTCTTTCGCCCCAAGTGCATTCAACTAATAAAATTTGTTTTTCATTCTGCTTATAAGAAGGTTCTACGATGAAACTGGTGGCGCTAGACGTGCTGGATATATTTATAAGACTATCGACCTGATTTTTGAGAGAAGAGTGGTGTTTACCGTTTGGGAATTTCTACGGTCGTTCCTTACCATCACATAAAAAGTATAACACGGCCATCGCATAGGTAGTTTGGTATACTATCACTTCGGTTTTTTGGTGAATGATTTGAACAGAATTTATCAGTAAAAAACTGCCCTAAAGTAGAAATTTTTGATATTATGCTGCTTTCTTCATTTTCCCGTGGATAAGGACTTTATTGGTACTATCGTGTCACTTAGATCTTTCAATACATAAATTTAATAGAAAAAACCTTACACCTTAACACCGTTTTGACACTCTCTAATTTGAAAACACCACGCGTGACGCATCACACGACTTCCCCTAGCTCTACGTAAATTCAATGGTTTTCATGGCTTTCGCTACTGATTGAATACATTTTTCACTGTTCATTTGAACTTTGTCAAACAACTTCACGATGGTAGAAAGTGATAGCGCATATAGTTCCGGGCTTTATTGTACTGTTTCTTGTGCAGCGACCTCTACTGACCAATCAGCGCACGGAAAATTAATGAGACTGCTACCACGATTTTTTTGAAAACGATTATAATGTCCGTTTTAGAATTAACAGGTGAAAACTGTATGAAATGGCAATTAGTGAAACGGCGAAGGTCGTAATTCTGGAATTTCTGGAGTAGCTCCTTTACATTTGTAACGGGTTACTTTACAAATGCGGTTGGGCGCCTGGAACAGACCAGGGTGGAGGCTAGGAACAGCGCCTTCCCAGGTGATAACCGGATGGGAGGTTTATGAGAGGCGGAGGAGGGTGTTGTTTCTTTCTCTCGCAGGGTTGTTGTTGTTGTTTTGGTTTTGTCTTTCCGCTGCGTTCCTGCTCTCCTAAAAGGACGTTTTTACTCGTTCCGACTCCAGTTTTCAAGTCGTTTTCCCGTTTTCGGTTCCAATTCCTGATTGGGTTCTTCTGGAGAGCTTCAGGTTCGAACGAAGAAAGAAGATCCCTGGCAGCAAGTCGCGTTCATTTTTTTTGTTTTTTCTTTGTTTTTTTTTTCATGCCAGAAGTAGGGTAGAAAGACGTTTTAATTTAATTCTTATTTTCTTAAATATCTTTTGGGTTCAGATTTTGGATAGGAAGGAGAAGTCTGTTATTTTATTTTAATACATCTATATTTCAATTATTTTTAGTTATTTTCCTTCTGTTTGGTTTGTATTTCTGTAAAGAAATATCTCTCCGTTGTGGGCTTCATCCCCACGTGAAATTGTATACGAATCTTTAATTTTGTCAAAAATGGCGCCCAACGTAAACTGAAAGTTTTTATCGTAGGATAGTGAATTAGTTTCGTTAACTTCTTTTACTCGAAGGTGAAGAGATGACTGACCCATCAAAATCTTCTGACCGGTTGGAGGCATCGAGGAAAGAACATGATTTATTGGTAAATGAACGGGAAACACTGTTTGCAGGCCTACAGCAGATTTATGACCGCTCTGGGAACATTACCCCTAAGAATGTAGACACGTTCACCGCGTCTTACCAAAGATTGGATAAAATAGAGAACCGCTTAGAAGAGGTGGCTAGCAAAATCAGGAACTTCAATGTCAACCTACCTGAAGGTGGTGGAAAGTATAAATTAGACGTTGTAAAGTCTTTTGTAGCGCAATTGAACTAATTGATGTGGCCCGATCAAATTACTTGAGTGCAAGCAGATTAGCTGCTGTAGTCAAAGAAAGTACTGGGGCTGGGACGAGTACTAATTATTCTTCTCAACTTCCTAGGATACCTCTTCCGACATTTTCTGGAAAAATCGAAGAATGGACAGAGTATCACTCACTTTTTACCTCTCTCGTAGATACTGAGCCCTCTCTGCTGGGAATGATGTAAAATTTCAGTACCTTCTGCCTGCTTGAAGGGTGATGCGCCAGCTGTTATAGCTAGTTTCTCTAAATGCAGAGAGCTATCCCTGGCACTAGCAGCACTGGTATCTCGTTACCAAAATAGAAGGCGATTGGCGACTCACTTTCTGAACAACATTCTGGACTTCAAGGCCCTCCAAAAGCCTGTATACGCAGACTTGCAGCGCTTTCTGAACGTGCACATTAATAACTGGACGTCCTTTCAAAGTTAGAGAATTTAGATTTGTTAGATTTGTGAAGCCCACCTGGCTCTCAACCATCTAGATCACACTACAAGGAGAGCCTTTGAAGAAAAATATACCTCCCATACTATCCCCACTCATCAAGATTTGATCAACTTCATCACTGAGCTGAGTCGTAGGGAAGAACTGCTGGAACCTGTGCCCAATACTTCAGCACGTTCCAAAGAGTCCAAACCAACTAGCAATCCTAATGCTCCTGTGAAGGCAAATTCCAGAGGACAAGACTCTTTTCATCTATATCAGATCACTCACAAAGCACCTAATGTTGAAATCAAGGACTCTCTTGGTTCCAAATCTTCCACAAACATCACTCATTCTACGGAATCAGCTGCTGCTAAGCGCGGTGACCAGGGTGGAAAGGGAATGATATGCTGGAATTGTAACAGCACCACTCATTATTATGCTGATTGCTCTGAACCTAGGGAGACGCTTTGCTACCGCTGTGGCTATGCAGGAGTGACAATTAAATCGTGCCCTACATGCAGCTCGGAAAACTGCAACGGGAGTTGCTCCTAGAGGTCCAGTCGACTCCCCAACCCTGACATTGACTCTCAAAATTCTACCGTTTCCCCTTTGCTTTTTCACTCCCTGTCTCTTACCGTAACCCCCTTCACTGTCTCAAGATGAAAATGCTCTACAGGAGGACAATTCAAGAAATGCTTCGTCAGGGTCTTCACCTTTACCGGTCATAGTGAATACTCCACTGTTATCAATTTTTCCGCTAAGTCAAGGGTGCCCCTGTTGTACCCTGTTTACCGTCACATATCGTGAGTATGGTCCCCAAGGCAGGGAATACTGATTCGTGGATACTCCCATGGTGTTTCAGATGAGAAATGATTGTGCATCTGAGTTAAATAGCATTTGCATACCTGCCTTGTATGACACGGGATCTACTCCTGTCATTTATTGGGAAACAGGGTTTAAAAATGATGGACTTGACTCTATAACTTCAGAGGGTGTGGCTCTGCACAACCAAACCAGGGCTCATCAGATTATAGCCCAAATGGCTAACGGGACCCAGACTGCTGTTTCGAAGTCATACCTTTGAAGTTCTACTTAGGCCCAAAGGTATTAGAGTTCGAGTTGTACTACCTGCATGATTTATCTTTCCCAATGGTTTTGGGGTTAGACTTCATAAGGAAATTTGGGATTGTTACTGATGCACATAACAAATCATGGTATTTTTCAGATTTCCCAAACAAAAAATTTCACTTCATGCCTTCACCTACCTCTTGTCTTTCCCCAAGGTTACGGCCTATGATTAACTGGGCTATGGTATCAAGGAGCTTACGGAAGATGAAACGAATTATGTTGGATCCCCATAGTCTCACAGGGTTTGAGGGATTTGGAGAGCAATGTTGGACTCACCTCTAGAATATCGCACAAGATTGATGTGGGCTCTGTGGAGCCAGTAAAACAACGAGCGTATGCATACTCTCCAAAAGTGTTGGAGGTTATGTATAAAGAACTGGACAGAATGCTGGAGGCAGGGGTTGTGGAAGTCAGTCTTGTTGCTTGGTGCTCGCTTGTTGTTATGGTTCGCAAAGGAGATACCTATAGATTTTGCATTGATTTCCGAAAAGTGAATGCGCTCACTAAGAAGGACTCGTACCCAATGCCCAATATTAATACATTACTTGACAGTCTGCGTCAAGCCAGGTACTCTCCAAACTTGATCTGAAACAAGCATTTTTGCAAGTTCCACTAACTGATGAAGCTAGTCGCGACATTACCTCGTTTGTGGTACCCGGCCGTGGGTTGTACTGTTTCGGTCCATGCCATTTGGGTTGTGTAACTCACCCAGTACTCTTTCCAACGCCTTGCGGATTCCATATTTTTGGATATGTATCCACAAGTAGTAGTCTTCTTTAGACGACATACTCGTATGTACAGCTGATTTTTCAGAGCACTGCACAATACTGAAGGAGGTTTTCAGAAGACTTAAAGAAGCAGGACTTCGCCTGAATCCGGAAAAGTGCGAATTCGGTGCAGAGAAGTTCGATATCTCGGCTACTTAGTAAACGTGCAGGGTATATGCGTTGATCCAGAAAAGGTCGAAGCGGTGACATCATATCCAACTCCAAAACCTTACAGAGCTTCGTCGTTTCTTGGGTATGTCAGGCTGGCATCGACGATTTATTCCTGGTTTTTCAACTATTGTCGCCCCTTTGTCATCCCTGTTAGGCAAAAGGAAAGCTTGGTGGTGCGCCACACAACAGTCCAAAGCTTTGATTCTCTCAAGTCTGCTCTTACTTCAGCTCCTATCCTAGCAAGGCCAAATTTCGATTTGCCTTTCATCTTGCAAACAGATGCCAGTCAATATGGGCTGGTGCAGCACTTGTACAGTTGCAAGATGGTAACGAGCGAGTTATTAGTTACAGTTCGCGTTCCCTGTCGTCTGCAGAACGTAACTATAGTGTTACAGAGAAAGAGTGTCTTGCAGTGATTTATGGAATTGAGAAACACCGTCAGTATTTGGAAGGAAATGAGTTCACAGTGATTACCGACCACTCCTGTCTCAAATGGCTAATTGAGTTGAAGAGCCCTACAGGTCGGTTGGCTAGGTGGACCTTGCGACTCCAGCCGTACAAATTCAAAGTGGAGTATCGAAAGGGAATGTTAAACTGCGTAGCTGATGCACTGTCAAGGCTACCACCTCAAGTCAACATTAATGCAATTTCCACTGCACCCAGGGACTCAGAATCAACTACCCCTGATACCAATGTTCATCCGGTGAAGGATGCATGGTATGAACAAAAATTCTACAGGGTACAGGCCAATCCAGACCACCACCCAGAATGGAAAGTAGAAGGTAACCATCTTTACTATTTACGGAAATCATTCCTGAAGGGGGAGATTGAAACACCCAGTGAAGATTGAAATTGGTTATCCCCTGGCCTTTGCGGTCCAGAATCCTGTCAGAATCCCACAATGTCCCTCAATCTGGTCATCTGGGAGTAGCTAAGACGCACTGGCGAGTAGGCAGGCAGTACTACTGGCCAGGATTGTACCATGATGTAGTTCGGTATGTCCGGGGATGACGTGTGCCAACGAGTGAAACCTTCTAATACTACCCCCCAGGGGGTTGATGTACCCACGTTACAATGCCACCCTTGGCATATTGTGTCTGCAGATATCATGGGTCCCCTCCCACGTAGCAGATCAGGGAATAAGTATCTACTGGTGTTTCAAGACCTTTTACCAAATGGGTTGAACTAATACCTATTCGCAGTGCTAATTCCCCTACCATACTGGCTAGATTCCGTGCAAACATTTTAAACCACTTTGGGACTCCGGCTGTCCTAATTACAGATAATGCTACTAACTTTGTTAGCTCAGCTGTACGTTCCTTGGCGCACGCATGTAAAATTGAACATCGTACCACCATTGTACCACTGCCAAGCCAATCCAACGGAACGGGTGAATCGTAACGTACGCCAACTACTACGTGCATATGTTGACCAATCACGGCACACTGAATGGGATATATACATGGGAGAATTCCAATTTGCTCTAAATAGCGTAGTACATAGCACAACAAAGTACTCTCCTGCTTTTCTTAACTTTGGCCGCGAACTAAACCCAATTAGTTCTTTCTATTCTCGCATCTCTCCAGACCAGTCAAACTCTGTAGTCTTCAACACAGATGAATGGGGAACTCGAATGAAAAAGCTGCAGGAGATTCACCATTTAGTTGAGAAGCATATCCTCAAAGCCAGCACAGAACAAAGCCGTCGTTACAACTTGCGCCACACACCAATGAAATTCCAGGTCGGGAATTTAGTGCTACGTACATCCTTCAACCTCTCATCAGCTCAAGATCGGTCAGCAGCCAAGCTTTGTCACAAGTATGAGGGCCCATACACCGTGGTGACAGTTAGCCCCGGAGGCACTTGCAAGCTCCAGGACTCTTGTGGTAAGGATGCAGGGACTTGGCACCCATCTGCTTAAACCATACCAACCACCTCAACCGCATGAGGGGGATGTGTAACGGGTTACTTTACAAATGCGGTTGGGCGCCTGGAACAGACCAGGGTGGAGGCTAGGAACAGCGCCTTCCCAGGTGATAACCGGATGGGAGGTTTATGAGAGGCGGAGGAGGGTGTTGTTTCTTTCTCTCGCAGGGTTGTTGTTGTTTTGGTTTTGTCTTTCCGCGTGTTCCCGTTCCCCGAAAAAGGACGTTTTTACTCGTTCCGACTCCCGTTTTCAAGTCGTTTTCCCGTTTTCGGTTCCAATTCCTGATTGGGTTCTTCTGGAGAGCTTCAGGTTCGAACGAAGAAAGAAGATCCCTGGCAGCAAGTCGCGTTCATTTTTTTTGTTTTTTCTTTGTTTTTTTTTTCATGCCAGAAGTAGGGTAGAAAGACGTTTTAATTTAATTCTTATTTTCTTAAATATCTTTTGGGTTCAGATTTTGGATAGGAAGGAGAAGTCTGTTATTTTATTTTAATACATCTATATTTCAATTATTTTTAGTTATTTTCCTTCTGTTTGGTTTGTATTTCTGTAAAGAAATATCTCTCCGTTGTGGGCTTCATCCCCACGTGAAATTGTATACGAATCTTTAATTTTGTCAAACATTGTATGAGCAATATAAAACGCTCATCGCATAACTACTTGATTGGACTACCATCTGATATTTTCTGAAGATAATTTGGAGCGGAGTTCATAAGAGCGAAACTGCGCCATAATAGATTTTCGCCGAAATGTTCGGTAATTTATTGCGCTGCTCTCGTCATTTTCCCACAGATGGGAATTTGGTGGTATTCTTGTGTCATCTGGAGCTGCCCATACAAAAAATTTAATCAAAATCGTTCGAGCAGTCTTTGAGAAAAAAAATTTAGTGTTTTGATCACTATGATAACTATAGTTAGTTCTGTACGAATTTCGGTCACACCCTAACTTTGGTGTTCCATGGTAACAAGCAGCTTCTCAAATCATCCCCTAACACTTGGTACAGACATACCAACTAATCTTCCGATGAAGAGATGGATTCTCCCAATCATCTCGACACAGTTTCAGTTTTTTCTCGTCTGATTTCATCTCGCCTGCCTATCATCTTTTCTCGCCTCAACTCTCTCGTCACTTCTCTCGCCTCCTTCGCCCTAAACGCCATTCCGAGATTTCGGGACAATTCCTTCGGCCATCAGAGAGCTTCCTAACTGACTTCAAAAACAGCCATCCTCATCGGCCAGACACCGAATCATCTTCCCGCAAGTTATTTGAAAACTTTGAATCGCCTTTTTTTTCCTCATTTATATTTCAGGAAGAGCCCTAATTGATTTTGTTCAGTTTTATTTCATGTACGTACATCTCTTTTTTTTACGGCTGGCAACCAAAGTTGAATCTTTCTTATTTCTTTTGTACGCAAATTAGGGCACCTCACTTGTGTGCAAACAATCAAGTTTGAGCTTATTTGGTTCAGCCGTTTTCACTTAATCGCGTTCACAGGCACACAGACCTTTTTCCTCTGAAGAGGCCTGCTCCAAATAATTTTTCATCCAAAGAAAGTAAAAATCTAGTGGCTAGTCCTATGGAGTAGTCCTATGTACGATGGGAGTTTGGGGTGAAACAAAGAATATGGACCGACCGCTTGATAACGCTACGACTGCATGTATCGATATCAACCCGTTAGTTATCTCATATTTATTTCATATACCCATTCTGAATTTCATTGAATTATCTCCTTTTCATAGTCTTTGTACATTTAAAATAACTATATAACGGGGTATTGCATAATGAACATTAAATAATTGGCATAATCGTACAGCTGTCGTTATTTCTAATTTCAAACATGGCGAGTCAAGCTACGATGTCGGGCATATCGATAACCTGACCTCGGTCGTGATATATCGATATATTGCCTTATGCGAGGGAGCGGTCCATATTCTTTGCTTTTACCGGAGTTTGATATTGGTCATTAAATAATTAGGAGCAACACGAAACATTCACTGATTAACTTTTCCAGGATAGTCATTCCAAAATAGACCGTCCTCAAGTTATAGTAACTCAGGTAAAGTCATGACATCTGTAGGGGCAATTCAATAAATTGCCGAACCTTTACCGCTTTAAATATTGGCGGTCAAAGGGTCAGCTTTCACTCATCAATAAATAATCATTTCTTGTCGATCGTCAACAAGATTAAAATGAGACGAATAATAACTCTTTCCCAGATTTCAGCGTAGTACCTTATTACCAGTTAAGCCGACTGAGCTATACCGTTGTGTTCCATAAGAGGAAAAAAGTCGACTGAGGATAAAAACGGCCTCAAGTCCACACTCACTTGAGCTGGCCCCATGAATATAAACTGGATCACTTCATTAAACCTTTCCTTCGAGTAGCTGTAAATAAAATAAATGTTTAGCTTGAGTGGGGATCATAAATATTAACCTAGGTTTCAAAATGCAATGGCCAATACGCTCTCTAAGTCTCACTCGAAGCGTCAATTTCATCCTTAGAAGGACGTCCTTAGGTTCGTTAGGACTCGAAATCGGAGGGCGCGTGCCGCAAATAAAACCGGTCGGTTGTGGGGGCCTCCCCCACGGCCGCCGGAGAACCTCCTGGAGGGCCTGCTGGATGGAGAAGGAGTAGCCGCTAAGGGGCTCCGCGTAAACCCAAGCGCGGTGGAGTAGGTTAGTTGACACCAAGCCGACTTGGAGGGATGTTGATATGAGCGACCGATGGTGACGTGAGTGAGGGTGTTATTTCGTTAGTCGGTTATTGTGATTTGTGTTACAACGGGCCGCAGCGATGAAGTTGAAGGTGAGTTTCACCCGTTGAATCATATTGATCCCCGATTTTTTTCGATCGCGTTATCCTGATCAATTTAGCCCTAGAAAATTCCGAATACATTAAATATATTGAACATATTCTCTCGCAGACAACTGAAACCTCCTCCTCACCCACAGAAATAACGCCCCACCAACCACCAACCATAAATTTCACCGACAAAATATACGAACTCCACAATAAAACCCCAATGAAGCTCCACCAATTTCGAATGAAAAAATATCGCCCAAAATATCAATTTTGGAAGACGTGAGAAAGTCGACAAAGTAAAATTTATCGATTTTCCCGGCACTTTGTCAATTTCTCGCGCCTTCATTGTTTTTCTCCGATTTAAAACAGCGAGTGAGCGGTGGAAATGTGTAATGTAGTTTAATCGTTGCCCTATACGAGGGGCGCAGATAAATGTGGTGAACCGATGTTAAACGAGCGAGTTTAAACGTTGACGTACCGAAATTGATGCGACTACCACTATTTTGTTATTAATTATCGAAGTTATACGGATTAGCGATTTAAACTTCATCCTTCGGAGTGCTCATGACACTCACACTTCTCTCTATTTTCCATCACTCTTCACAACTAGCTTAAATAAATATTAAGTTCCCGGAAAACTAGAATATAAATTTCAAATTATTCAGCTTTATAATATTCACGTGTTAACTTTTAGCGATTCGTTTTAACATTCAATGAATTTTCCCAGCAACTTGTGTCTTTTCAAGTCTCACTTTTCGAGTGTGAGAAGGAGTAGGAGAAATGTAAGAACAGACTGTAAACATAAGTTAAGGACGACACAAATTATTGGACTACGTAACGTGTAAATTCTATAGTTCGTTTCTATTATAAACGCTCACATGTGCAGTTCCATTCAAAACAATTTAGAACTGTAATCCCTTCCATTTCGATCTGGGTTGGTTTTAGGTACTTTCACGTTCTTCTCGTTGAAGGGCATGGTCTATAAGGGAATTATTGGATTCTGGACAAATTGTTTACTCCTGTTAGTAATTCAACTGAATGGATAACCATTCCACGTTTATTTTCATTTATTTCGTTTACAAAAATATCCGGAGAAACACTCTCCGTATCCTCCGTAAATTTCTAGGAAACATTAATAAAGAACGAGATGTAGCTACTAGTTTGCTGAAAGTACCCCGTAACGTCGATTTTAAATCGTAAGTTAATGATAAAATTGACAAAATTAATTATGTTCGTCAAATCACTTTTTTTCGTAAATCTCTGTTCGACGTTTGGTTAAGGGAACTTGGAATTATTCGGTGGTTTGATCACTATGATAACTATAGATAGTTTTCCGATATGTTTTCACACTTTTATTTTGGCTTCTCATGTTTATGTGCGCAATTCGCTACCGAATTCCGTTACTTTCCTCCATCTTTCGTTGGTTCACGGGAAGTAAGCCAAAATTGTAGAGGAATAGAGTTGGGAAACTGTTGAGATATGAAGTACACAATTTTTGGATATCCAGTAGACACTTGGATGCTTAAAATGTTGATAATTTCCGTGATGAAAAATCAACACGGAAAACAAGTATGGCCTGAGGAAACGTTGTGTGTCCGTGAAGGCAGTTGCGAGAAAGCGGCCGGACCAAACCCACTCAAACCTCGTATTTATCCTGCAGATCAACATTTGACGCCAAAATGACGATATGAGCGATACCTGGGCAAAACTAACTATAGTTATCATAGTGATCAAAACACTGAATTTGTTTTCTCCTCAAAAATGGCTCTAGCGATTTTGAATACGTTTTTTAATGAAGAGGTCCAAACAGGTCAACTGTACCGAAAAATGTTTATTCGAAGTAAACTAACCCAATAAATTATTATAAATTTAGACGAAATGCGATTTTAGATCAGTTTTTCTCTATGATTCTCGCACAAATGAGACTAGCATTCTCAGAAAAATCATTTGGTTTTCCAATAAGCCGCCTTATACGATGACGGATTCATAAGATAATTCAGAGCAACTCTAGAAATTCGGAAATCAAACCACCGCCGTTTCACGTACTACCATTTCTCTTTTTACCCAATGTTTTCAAAACTGAAACCCCGATCTATTATAGTAAATTCCAGTCGACGGACGAATCACCTGTGAACTGATTAGTCGTGGCATGAGTAAGAATAACTGAATAAAGTCAGGAATTAGACCACAGTCCACCTTCATTGTTTAAGCAGAGCTAAGTTCTCCAACGTTCATATAAAGTGAACTTTAATTAGTGGCTAGAGTGATAAAAATCGCTGAATCCACGTGGGACTGAGGAAAGTTGTGTGATGCATTGCTCCAGATACTTTCAGGTAATTTTCGAATCATGTTAGTCCTTAGCGGATGACATTACGAGATGACAGTCTTTCGTCGATTTAAACAAATCACCTCCACCGTTCGGTCTCGTTTCGTCACATGTTCGTTCGCGTGACAACATGTGGACGCATTAGAATCGCGTTGGAATCCACCGTTGCAGCCGAGCCTGCACTCGAATCGATTACGGACCACCATATGAACGGCTAATTACACAATTGAGGTTTAGCTCATCGACGACTCTCTCATTATTCTATTCTTCGCGGATATTAACCGTTCGTTCCTGCGCAAGTAAAATGCGACTTTAACTACGTTCTATGCGTCTTTCAACATTGTCTACACTAAATCGCGAATCAAAAACATTTCGTGTTCAATTTGCTCGCATAAGACCCCACGAAATTAGTCGATTTTGAAACGTTTCTCTATGAATGGTTCAAAATTTCAAGTTGTACAATGTGCAGCCATGAGAACCCGGCAAAGCACATCCAACAATTTGACAAAAATATTTCTTATTTGAAAACCACTTTGAGCTGCATCGTCTCTACTGCAGACTGCTCAGCTGTATGCCTTTTCCCCCCAACAGTTCTTTGTGCGGGCAGTCCAAACTACTAAACGGCAATATAAAACTTTAATGTGTGGAATAATGGCAAAATCAGGTTGGGAAACATTTTTCACAAAAACGGATTTTAGAAATTCTTTCCTCGTAATCCAGTTCAAATAACAATAAATAGCCTTCTCATTATTGGCGATTTTCGGCCATTGTGCGATGTACAAGAAAAGTTGTAATAACTCTTATAAAATAATTAGAACCGACAAACGAAATTGTGGAATTCAAACGTTCGCCGTCTCTTAGATTGACTTTTTTCACGCTGTTCCCCCATAATTCTAACGGTGTAGACAAACGTTACTTGAAAATGCAAGTTGACACTTCTATAAAATACCTGAGTGCTGCTTATTCTATATAGGTAGGAGCAAACAAATAAATTTGTGAACGTTAAGTTGGTAGAGCGATCAAAACCGCAGACGTGCGCGGGGAAAGTTTCAACATCTCTTGAACGTCTCTCTGGTCGCAGTTTATTATTTATATCATTAGCATAAATAGTGATGTGTTCCAAGTATCCTACTCTCCTGAACCATATTCACTCCTGCCTTTCAAAGTAGCTCCCTTTGATGAGCTAGTGTGAGTGGAGGCAGCAGCAGATTCCGAATAACGCCTTTTCTTTCGTTTGATGTTTTGTGGCAGAATTCTTCATTTCAACTTAACACGAGTGATCGCTCAAATATTTCATTTTTCATCTCCAACATATTCAATTAGCCACTCTCTTCTGATGGAGCTCGTCAATATGGCTTTGCGAAACTGTAAACAGTCGAGCATTGTGTACTTTTAAACCAACTTCTCCAAATGTTTCGTTTTAACACGAATGAGAACGTCGTCCTATTCCTGTGAACGGTAAATGCAGTTGTCTACTTAGGCGGCATCTCATTTTGAGTTTGCTACTTTCCTTGGCTCTACGAAGTAGAAAGGAAAGTTATATAATCGGCTGAAAAATTTCTTTTGAGTTTTCTTCAGATCTTTACGTTTCAGAACCTCCTGAGTCCGAAAAACACTATTTGGGAAAATGGTCTGTGTGTGTATATGTGTCTGTGAACGATTTTTAGTAAAAACCACCGTACCAAATCAGCTCAAACTTGATATCTCGCCCGCATGTCTCCATGGGACGCAAAAATAAGGGTTTGGACAAAATCCACCGAAAGTTAACTATAGTTATCATAGTGATCAAAACACCAAATTTTTTTTTTCTCGAAACCTGCTCTAACGATTTTGATTAAAGTTTTTATATTGATAGCTCCCAATATAAGTACTATACCATAAAATTCCCATCTCTGGAAAAATGACGAGAGCAGCACAATAAATTACCAAAACTTTCGACGAATTCGATTTTAGCGCCGTTTTTATATAAAACAGCCGTATCAAATCAACTGAAACTTGATGTCTAGCCTACAGGTTACCATGGGACGCCACAATAAGGATATGGGCAAAATCCACCGAAAGTTAACTATAGTTATCATAGTGATCAAAACATCAAATTTTTTTTCTCAAAAACGGCTTCACCGATTTTGATTAAATTTTTTATATAGATAGCTCTTGATAAGATAATTATACCATAAAATTCCCATTTGTGAGAAAATGACGAGAGCAGCACAATAAATTATCAAAATATTCGACGAAAAGCGTTGTTAGCGCAGTTTTTTCCTTATAAACTCCGCTGGAATTCTTGTAGAATGTTAAAAAAAATTGGTATTGTTGTCCAATCTAATACCTAAAGGGTCAGTGTTAGAAAACGCTCATGAGATGCATGGGGCTCACTCCAGAAATTCCTGAATTTCAACTACTGTCGTTTCGCTTACTACCAGTTCTAACAGTTATTTTCCAATAACCCTGCAAAAGTGATTACTATCCTTTTTTTTTTAAAATCGTGTTTACAGCCTCATCAATTATCTGTGTACCAATTGCTCAATAATAGTCCTGCAAAGAGTACGAGCAGCACAATAAATTCCGGAACTTTAAGCGCTACCGCTTTCTGCTGCCGTAAAGCGTTGTTTGACCAAGTTCAAATTAACTGAGTGATAAATGAATTGATTAAATAGAATTAGCCAAGTACAGCGTGAATTAAAGTAGAGCTAAGGAAAGTTGTGTGTTGCAACGCACCAGATATTTTCATAAAAAGCTCTTCGGTCGAGGTCGGCCCTGGTGTTCGATTTCTGGCACCCGATTCTTCTGAAACAGTTTTGATCTTCTGTAGGGGCTTCTCGTTTTTGGGTTTTGGGTGGTGGATTCCCAGCGCCGCCCCTTCTCTCGTCCACTTTTTCTGAGATTTTGAAAATTTATTTCGCTTTCAATACATTCTCTGAAATAATTGAATGGACTTTGCGCAATTTCACGAGAAAACTCAAAAGGAATCCACCAACGGTGGTGCTTCCATGCAGTGTGTCTCGCAGTGGGGTAAATTCCCCAACCCTGGAACAGATCTGTAAGGTATAACTCGAAGGGAGTAGTTTTCGATGTCATAAGCACTCTTGGATTTACCAAAACAGCAGGTTTGTCAGGAACTCCTCCCAACGTCGCGCTACTCACCTGCCCAACCGGTCGTGCATGTCGACCTGAAATAAACGTGCCGTTGTTGCGCCCAAGTTAAGTGAAAATACGGACATAGTAATTGTTTGTGATTGCTGTTCATTTCACTTTAAGCCATTATACTTGAAAGTGCACTTCGTGAAAAGAATCGTCGACCCATTGCACTAGAGTTAGTTTATGAAGTGGCTAATTGCTAGTTTTAAGGAAGTGGTTGTAAATGACGTAATTTGGTGGGGAAATGGTCATCATTGGGAGTTATGTAGGTAGTTACAGTTGGAACGTGTTCTGACCAGTAGTAAATTGCCCATTTCGAGGAAAGAGAATTGAGCAAATGAAGGCAGAAGCACACATTCAATACGAAGGCGATAGGTGACAGCTGCCGAGTACGTGATGGCAACAATGACATCAAAGAGCTCATTCTCAAGTGCCTCATTTGTTTGAAGGGCGCACCTCGTGAACGTGAGGTCATGTCTTTTGGCGCAAGTTCAAGCAGAAGAAGATTTGTTTGCCGCCCGACCTGTCGGCCCACGTCCAGAGAAGAACCTGTCTGTTTCTTCACAGTTTTGGCAGCCAACGGATTGAGGCCGACGCTCTGAGGTTACTTGAAGCAGTTAAAAGACTATAAATTGGAGAAAAAAAAAGGCGCCCCGCAATTTCTCCTTTGTGACCGACGACTGCCCTTCGGACTCAAAAAAAGGCCCGAGCCGACCCGAACAATGAGAAGTCACAATTCGGCAATTCGCTCAACTAATGGGATTTTCAGGGTTTTAAAAGGCAATCACGTTGCGTGATCACATTCGTGCAACGTGTCTCAAAAGCTGACTGCGTTTTGACTGAGTCTTAAAAAGGGCCGTCCGCTAGGAGGACGCTATTGTACGCGACGTGTTGCTTGCTAGTTGCTATTCTCCTCGTTTTGTACCCCAATTAATGCGAATTGTGTTTCTGCGTCGTAATCTTCAACTCTTTCAGATCACTTAGTTCTTTTCACAAGAGTGGTTGTGACAAGGTGGTGGTCTGAGGGATGACAGTCGCCCCATTCTTCACCCGTGTTACTTTAGATTTCTAATGCTTCATTGCAGAAGAAACAAGCCCTGAGAGTAGGCAGGTCTATTTCATCTTCTTGACACCCTAACAGGAATCGTATGGTCCATTCCGCGGTTATATCAGTCAATATTTATGAGGTAAATTATACGGTTGCAGTTTTTGCTTCCTGCAACCCAAACAATAAGAAAAGTATTTCAAGCGGTAAAGTTCGAGTTTTCATAACACTCCATTGTGAGACCTCCTGAGTCGATGCAAACCCAAACGCCGACACTTGGCCTGTGTGTGAGAATCCTCGCCGTCGTGCCTGTAGTAGCCACTTTGAGTCGCTGATTCGTGCAAGCGCTGGCGTATTTTTATCGGAATACGAGGGCTGAGAAATAAGTAAAGAGCGGCACTACCGCATTGTCCCTGGAATAGGACTGAAGCTTGAAATCGCCGTTGGTTCTCACCAGTCTGCAGTGATCCTGGATGTCTAGGTAGTACCCACGGTAAAACATGATTGCACGGGTCTTCGCAGGGCGGTGTCGGAAGCTCTGGGAGTGGAGGAAGATGACATCAATCAGGGTTTCATCAGTGGTCGTGTCCTGACGCTGCGTGTGGTGCTAGAAAACGGTAGAGGGATGCATTCTTTGAGTGCATCAGTAGGCGCTCTTTCAGTTAAGCCCAGTAAACTCGTGGGCTTTGTATTATCCTGACCTTCTTTCCTTCCCCGCCCCAACCATTCTATCCCTAGAGCACGCTCAAGGTAGTCAGAGCGGCCCCCCCTGCTTCATTAATATTAATTTATCCCACTTACAGTGAATTTCGTTAGAAAAAAGTGCTTTGTTGTTTTTTGTTATTCGTAGAGGTGTAGAAGGGGGCCAAAATGTGCCAACAAACCTATGTTTGAAGTTTCCCAAATTTCCGTCGTAAGTGCCACACTGAATTTGATCAACCTAACAAGAGTGCCATTTAATAACTGATAAAAACCTGTTCTAACGGAGGTATTAGGCAAAGGAAGAGCTCTTCATTGGAGTCTTTGGTCGAAACTATTCAAGAATGTATTTTGCATCAGGGGATCAAAACCTATCATAGTTTCGACGTTTCTGCTGACTATTAAGTTTCCACAAACAACCGAAATATGGAGTAAACCGTTTTGGTGCTTAACGCCCAGCACAGAATACTACGACTTACGAACTACCGCTATGGGCTGTTTCATTCTATCCGAAATCACGCGAAAACGACAACTATTCACGTAGCTTTCCAGTCATTTTCACTCAAATTTTGTGCAGTATCAACGAAATTTCCATGTCTACTCTCTTCAGCACTGTGAACTAGGAAGAGAAGTTACGTCATCGGTTTAAAATTATTATTTGAACTTTCATCGCATCTTTACGTTACGTTTCGGGGGGTACTCGGACCGGACAATACCATATGAGCAAAAGTCGTGGAGAGAAAGCGGTGGCGCCGAAACGGCTAAAATTGTAGTATTCAGCCTGAAGATCAACATAGGACGACAAAATAGATAGAACCCACGGATCATTTTTCACAGTTTTTCTCCGTTTGCAAAAAAAATCCCGATAGTCCCAGAGTTTACTATACGCAGTGATTATTTAACAAATTCGTGGCTATCAACTCAATTCTACCTTAAGCACTGCCAGTTTCTGTACGCAACGTACGAGTTAAGTTCTACGAAGTTCGCGTGAACTGGATGGTCGCATTAGTTGTCAGGGTGATATAAACTGCCGAATGAACGTGAGGCTGAGGAAATTTGAGCGATACGTCGCACCAGATATTTTTACTTAATTTCCAAACTTCCTTTTTAACGGTTACTCCTTCCACAGGAAATTGCATCCGGGTTCAAATGATTCCTCAACTCCCTAAAATATTTCGCCTAAAACTTGGTTAAAACGTCAACTTTTCCACTACTTACGTTCGTAAATCGGCCAATTGTTTCATCACATTACTTTACAAGACTGAGATATAAACATACGATTTTAATTGTATATTTCGAACATATTGTCGTAGAACTTTCCAGTTCCCAACGAACTTGACTGCTTTTATTATTGAACTCTGACTGTCCGTTTTCGTGATACGCGCCGTGGCCCAAAGTCGTATTACGGGTATTTTCGTCAATAGTCTTTTTTGATGTTTACCCTAGGGGACCGAAAATCGCTCCTTATCAAGTCTCTGGCACTGAGCCAGGACATTGCAGGGAGTTTCCTCATTTGTTTGTTAATTTTGCAGTGTCCCTTGGTGATGAATGCAGTGTCCCGCTCTGTGCGTTATTTCGTTCCTTTCCATTCCATTTCTGAGCAGTATTTTTCTCCAACTTTTATTCTTTTCGAACATTTTAGTTCGTTGCTCAACTACTTTCTTACTCAGTTCCCCAAAAGTTTTAAAGAAATTTTCCAACGAGTTTAGGAGTATCCTCCCGATGGTTCTTGCACATTCTCTGCCTTCTTACTCGTTATAACACAAATTTGTGCAGCCTCACGTGCATTCGGCGATTTTTATCACTCTACGTTGTACCAAGTACATATAAACCTAATGCAAAACAGACTTGGTTAGTTGCTACGGTGATGAAACTCTCTGGGTGCATGTGGGATTCAGTGAATTTGTGTGATGCGTCGCACAGCTGATCGACCTTTGTCGAGCCCATTTAATGTTTGTTTCTCTCACTTTTTGTTTTTGACGAGTTGCTGCAGGGACAAATAGAAAACATTTGTTACAGACCGCAATAAACATTTCGAACGCGTGACAAAAAGCTTTTGTTGCCGATTTTGTGTGTTTTCTGCGAAAATGATTGAGAACCGATTTTCGTTTTCCAAACATGTCGAGGGATGAGAAACAATACGCTCGTCGAAGCGTCAACGTTAATCTCGTTGCTTATCTGTAAACAATTGAGCGATGATTTGTTGCCTTCATTATCCCTTTTCGTTTTCAACGGTTTATCCATCGACCAAACGGTACGTTTGAGAAACGAATGTGGAAAGGGAGAGATACTTTACAAGAGCGTGTATCCCAATCGTTACTGCAACGATGATACTACGACCATGCCATACTGAACAGGGGAAGAGTGCCTCTGATCTTCTGAACTTTGGACTTGTGGGGGAGAAAGTGTAGAAAATAACTCTCCCCATCAAGCTTAGCTGTGGTAAATTGAAGGGCTGCCAGGCTATACAGCACATCCAAGGGACGCTTCAGACTATTTCACAGCATACATCCTTTTAACATAACTGGGCCACTGTATAGTATGGCCCTGCAGTACACCACTTTGAACAGCCGACTGCTTAAGGAGACTTCAAGCATGCGAGCAATAGAAAGTAACAAGGCAACAAAAAAGAGGAAACTACGAGAGCACAGAGATGAAACCAGCTGTCATTTAACCACTACTCATTGTTCCCACACCACGCTCGTGGCTGTACCATAAAATACTGCAGCTAGAAACCACCCCGCCATTTCCGAATCTTTCTCTAGGCCTGCACAAACAACGGGAGCACCTCTTCACTTTGCTCTGGGCATCAATAAGTAGCAGAATAAGGATTGGACCGACGTGAACCCCTACAGAACTCTACGGTCTGAAATGTTTGGAGGCAGTAGTTCCTGACCCGCGAGCTCATCCAAGCGTAGTCAGTTTTTGAGAGTCTCAACAGAAAGCAATGGGAATCAAAAGTTTGTAGAGACGGAGAAAGTATAATACGGAAGGTCGATTGAGCAAATTGAGAAGGTCGTCTTCCACTCAAGAAGCATGTTGGCTTTGCCGTGGAACCAGGATACAGCTATTTCAGATTACTCTATCCACTACTTGTATCCTTACTCCTCATTCCTACAACAATGAGAGAAACATTTCAGTTTGTGTAGGCCCGTCGTACCAAAATATAGCTAAAAACCCAACAAACCGTTGGTATTCGTTTTTCTTTCTTATTTCATACAGCTATTTTTGGTTCTTGATGACGCCTCACTTGACATTATTTGGACTAGCACAAATGTTCATGATTTTAGGATTCAAAATCAAATTTTGAGTACTTCCTCTTAATTTATTGTTGTTATAGACGAACTTTGCTCGCAGGAAAACCCAAAGAATAATTCTTGTGGGGGTTCAGGAGTGGGAGGCTCATGTCCTTGTCCAAAAAGGGCATCTGTAAATGCGATCTTTGATCCTCCTCAGGTAGTTTTGAGGCAAGTAAAAGGCGGCTCTCAGCAAACCCCAACAAAACCTCACTCTCTCCATCCACCGAGAAAAAGGATTCATTCGATCGCTATGTAGTACAACTGCATCTCAGGTGAACACATTAATACGAACGCGTATACACATGAATTGTTTGATTGAAAGACCAGTTTTGACTCAAAACTCGATTTTTCATGAGTCGTTCTACAACGTATATGATGATGCAATGGGTTTTAGGTGTGATTAGGTAGCACGAGTACTGATTATGAATTAGATAAAGTCAGATTGTGCAGAGGTACATATCGAAATATTGTAGGATTCGAAATCGACTATAGAACACTGCCTGGAATTCCTTTTCATCACTGGCGTCGTCTTCATTCTTACAGGCGACCAAAGGGCGAATTAAGGGCTCATCTCCACTTAGGAAAAGCTATAAGTTAGAGTGGTAGTCCTGGCTATACTCTTCTGACTGACTCAACTGTCCGAGGCTTCGATGGTCGGCATCTCCAAATCGTTCTTAAGAGAAACTTGAGCTGAGCCTAGCTTGGGGATGGTTGATGGTTCTGCTATGGTTTCGTTGTAAAGTCCGCATAGCAGTAACAGGCCTTGGGGTGGGCCTCCTGTCATTTAATTTCTGGTGACTAGCTTCTCAGGCATTTCTCAAGCCTTCCATGCCCTATGTTGAAGAATGAATTCCTCTATCCGATTGATACTCTTTCTTATCGCCACCATACCTGATCCGAACAGATTGTAAAGTTGCGTTCTTTTTCCTTGTGGTGCGAAACATTCTTCCAAACCTTATTTCATGTTTGGTGGCCACCGCAATACTTTTCGAGCTTACTTCTCAGGTTTTACTTCCCAGCCACAATTCACAAATTAGACGACTTGATACTGAAGTGTCTAGAACTCAACGCTTGATGATAATATTCACATAAATTATGGGGGTTGGTTACTAAACCCCTTTTGGCCTTTTAGATTATCCCTCACGAGATCCTTCGTGATGTCAATGAATCAGTTGACCTGCAGTACAATGTTGGTTGGTTTCTCGAGGCAAATCAGCTCTCCTTGCCGTCATGTGATAATTACGAGGTAGCTATAAACCACACCCTTTCCTCAAAGGCTTTTCTTCTTCTAACGATGACAAACGATCGACTTTGATAGCACACTTCATCAAGAAGAAGCCGCAATTATGTGTGAGGGGGGGGGGCTTCACGCTTTTCACCTGTTAACGAATACTAATGACATGTCTAGTTTCATGTCGATAATCAAATCAACTAGTGTGAAGTTCACGTGGACATCACCGTCGAAGGCTGAACAAGCTCTTGAACTAACGGGATCCGGAACTCTCTCTTCCCATACCCCTTAACTATAACACCGCCGATAATTTGAAGATATTAGATGCTTGGGGAGTTGCTTGTATTCTTTGGGTGTCATTTATTTCACAATCAAGTAAAAGTCATTGGAAGAGAAAGAAAATTATAAGAAACCGGATGAAAACGATGCGGTGGTCCAAGCTTAGCTTCCCAAGGAACGTAAGGGATTTTGTGAAAGACTCCGTTGATGTTTGCCCTTAGAGAAGTTGTACCACACACAATCGCTCCCTCTGACACTGGTTAGGGACATAGTAGGGAGTTTCCTCACCTCACACCACGTGCACGGAAGGGTGTCGCTTATACTCATAACGTACATGTGTTTGTTTATTTTGCCGTGTCGTGATGATCCCCATTACCTGCGGTAACCCCTTCCTTAACACCATGAGAAGGCTAGACCTTATCTCGTGTGTTGGCCAGATGATTAGCCCCTTCATTCCTTCCATTAGAGTTGAGAAAATTCCTGCCATCCCTCACTAGTTTTGACGTTGTGCTGTAGTTCTTCAGCGCCTTGCAGGACGCTGGACTGTCAGTCATTATGATAATAGTTTTATCACTACATTCTTTTTCATGCATCATGGCGGCTCCAGCGATGACAGCATAAATCTCTGCTTGTGGGGCCCTGGACAATGCACGTTTCATTCCTTATCAATACCACGAAGCATGTACCTTCCAGCGTTTTAGATCCATTCGTATAGATTTTGATACCATACTGTTCGATAAGCGTCCTCTTAGTGCGCTTGTATTTCCTGTGCATACGATGTCAGGCGTTTTTCCGTGAGAACGTCAACGAACCGGTCCACATAAAAATGAATGACCTGTAGACACTCCTCATCGTGTTTTTCAAACTGTCTGTAAAATTTGGTCAAATTCACTCAATAACTAGCCAACTAGATTCGTCGTGATTTCTTCATTCTGTAGAAATACGTGTACCGTGATTGTAGCCGGCCATAGAACGTACAGAAAGGCGAGGAAACTTGTGAGATGCGTCGAGCCAAATATTTTTGCCTCTCAAACCCCCAAATTGAATGAAAAGTCGAAGGATTTTTTTTTTCGATTAAATCTCTTTCCTTTTTTTCAAACGCGTGAATGAAGAAAGTAGAAAACGAAAAGAAGACGCGCGAAGGCTTGAAATTAAGTTGTTAGCGGTGTCTGGATGTTATTTGTGGCGGTAACTCGACTGTGGGGACCGACTTGAGGGAGATTCAGACGGCCGGGTTGAATTCCCACGACTCGGCTTCACAGACAACTTCAAATCGGAGTTGCGAGCTCTTCGGTTTTGAAACCGCAGTGAAGTGAAAAAGAAGGAAAAATAAGAGCCGGGCGCAGGATGGGAAACAAGAGAGACGCTGGCCGTGAAAATCGACTGATGAACGCGGGATTTGTGAAATTTTGGAAAGACGATGAGTGTCTGAGCAACGACCGGTGAAGTTGTCCAAAGCGCCCAGGGGTCCAGAGGTTCTATCACGAACGTGTTCACAAACATCTGAACTTTAGCAATGCTAATAAATACTCTTCAACTTAATAACAAGTTTTTAGCCAGCTATGACAAACTTTGAGAACAGGCTGGCCTTTTTATTAACCAAAGTTTTGCTTACGTGGAACCCTAAAACCCGATAATAGTCTTCGCTACAATCACCCCATCCCCCCCCCACCCACCGGTTAACAATAAAGGACATAAATCATGTAGGAACAGCCTCCTTAAATCGTGTAGGGAACAGCATTGCTCGTCCAGATCGAGTGCGATGAACAGGCGAACGTTATAGATTCTCAACGCACCACTGTTGGAAGTTCAAGGGTAAGAACTTCGGGGAATCAGTTTTGAGGGTGTTGGGGGTAATGTTTCATGTGTTGAGGAGTCTGCGTGGGGTATTACGAACGTTCGGTGATTTGGAACTGTTGACTATAAATCAGAGAAAGGAGGCGTCATCAAGTTTGTCTTCGTAAGGATTAAGTGAAGAATTACCTAGTTCTTCCTGAACGAGAAAATTAGGTTTCAGGATATACTTCGCTCATTCCCTTTGACGAGCAGGACAAAAGTTTTATCGAATCGCACCTTCTCTTGAAATGGCCAGTCGTAGATAGGTTGTAACGACGATCAAACATCGAAACCTTGGAAATTATCAACTATTTTGGTTGAATTTCTCAACTATCGTGGCGTGGGGTAATTAAAGGTTCCTGACAAGTTTTAAACGACGCTTCGCCAAAACAATCAACGAAAAATGAGACGAGGCAAACTACACAAACACACTCAAAGAAAAAATAAAAACAGTCAATTTACAACTTTTTTTGACACCACTTTCATACACATTTTTGTATTTACCACAACCCACCGGGCCAGAATAGTAATGTAATTGCTCAACAAAACTAATTGAGTTTTTATCAGATCTTCTTATTTTGAACCTTCCTAAATCGACAAAATTCAATGTTGGCACGTGGTGTGAGGGTGTATTCAGATGTGCGGGGGACCAGTGAACCGATTGAGCTCGCTCTTTTCTTGTATTGTTCTTCGTTTACTGCAAGCACCAAAAGGTAGGAGCTTCGTAGGTAAAGCAGCTATATTTATTAATGAGGAGCATTTCGAATTGTCAGATGAAATTTCCAAAAATTCGCAAAATTACTAGGCCTCATTTTACGTATTTTTTATGTCTTGTGTTATTTGTGTATTTTGTAAGTCCTGAAATCTATTCTTCGATGATCCATGAAAATTTGGCCATCGGGAAAGCAACGTGCTCGAAACTGCTTAGTCACGCGTTGATTTTATCAGTTTTAACATTTTCAAATTTGAATTCCGTTCAGCGCGGAGAACGTATTTTTCTTTCGTCGGTCTTTTCGACTTAGGGACTCTTCAAGTTCTGACAACAACTTTTGATACATTATTGGAGACCTGGTTTTGAATATCTCCCATCAAAAGTATAACCTTCACCTGAGCCAAGTCAAAAACACCGACGTGGCTACGAACTAAATCACTCGCGTCAAAATTGGGGAAACCCATTTCATAATAAAACGGAAAAAGAACGGCTGTCTATTTCCTCTAAACTTGAGTTACAATGTTAGATCTATTTCGATGGTTGCATCATCGTAAGTAACAAGAACGTAACTGAATAGGACACACAGCGAGAACATCTTATATACCAAAACTGCCAACCTATAAATCTTATAACAATGCCAACCTTATATACCTAAATTGCCAAATTGTATAAATACCAAGTTTACTATCTATAGAAAGGATACTAACAATGATTTTACTATTCACAACTAGTTCACAAACACGCCGCTTGCCGCTTCATAGTGGGCGCATTATGGGGCAATTCGGAAATTTTTTTAGAGAAAACGACCGTACCAAATCAGCTCAAACTTGATATCTAGCCCGCAGGTAACCATAGAACCTCAAAATAAGTGTACGAGCGAAATCCACCGAAAGTTAACTATAGTTATCATAGTGATCAAAACACCGAATATTATTTTTTCTCAAAAACGGCTCTAACGATTTTGATTAAATTTATATTGGTAGCTCCCAATATGGCAACTATACCATAAAATTCTCATAAGTGGGAAAATGACGAGAGCGGCACAATAAACTACCAAAACTTTCGACGAATTCAATTTTAGCGCGGTTTTTAGAAAAAACAACAGTACCAAATCAGCTGAAACTTGATGTCTAGCCTACAGGTTACCATGGGACGCCACAATAAGGATATGGGTAAAATCCATCGAAAGTTGACTATAATTATCATAGTGATCAAAACACCAATTTTTTTTTCTCAAAAACAGCTCTAACGATTTTGATTAAATTTTTTATATTGATAGCTCCCGATAAGGCAATTATACCATAAAATTCCCTTTTGTAGGAAAATGACGGAAGCAGTACAATAAATTATCAATATTTTCGACGAAAAGCGTTTTTAGCGCGGTGTTTTCCTTATAAACTCCGCTGGAATGTTGGTAGAATGTTAAAACAAATTGGCGTTCTAGTCCAATCTAATACCTACAGGGTGAGTGTTTAAAAACGCTCATGAGATGCATGGGGCTCACTCCAGAAATTCCGGAATCTCAACTACCGCCTTTTCGCTTACTTCCAGTTCTAAACGTTTTTACTCAATAACTCGGCAAAAGTAACTACTATCCTTCTTCAAAAAATTTGTGTTTACAGCATCATTAATTATCTGTGTACCAATTGCTCAATAATGGTCCTAGATCGAGTACGAGCAGCACAATAAATTCCGGAACTGTAAACGCTACCACTTCCTGCTGCTGTTGTTGTTTCAAATGAACTGAGTGGTAAACGAATTTATTAAGTAGACAGAGTTATATAGAAAGTGAATTTACATAGAGCTAAGTTGGTATATAAGATGTTCTCACTGTGTGTCCTATTCAGTTGCGTTCTTGTTACTGACGATGACTTAACCGTCGAAATCGATTTAATATTTAACTCAAATATGGCGGAAATAGACAATCGTTCTTTCTCCGTTTTATTATTAACCTTGGTTGCTATTTATTCACACCAGAAGATTTGAACAAACATGTCGTAAAATCAGACTACAAATATCTGCAGGTGACTGAAAGCGCGGTGTACTCTTCAGTTGCTAGTAACCAAATTCGTATCTGAAATATTTGATATATATATTCACATCCAAATATCGATCCTGGATCCATGAGCTTCACCTTTATAGCTTACGCCACGGCGCAGACTCAATCTCGATCCGGCTCTTACTAATGAACGAGTAGCTACTTGGTGCCCCAGTTGCACCGGTCGGACAGATCTAGGAATAACTCGAGTTTTAATGGTCTAATCGCCAGCCAAATAATTAGCCGACCTGATGAGTAGTCCGTAGATGCCGCACCGCGGGAAATAGCAGTAAATGCTACCTTCCGAATTCACTGGTAATATGCGGAGCCCCCCCAACTACAACCTTCGTTCTGCCCGAGGACAGAATACGTGCGCCCATTTAACTGGAACGCGGCTCGTACGTAATGACGCAGCTGAGTCCTAATAACCTCGGCGTTAGCTGCTTCGTTGCTACCGGTATAAACTGTAATTGTCGAATCCCAATGGCCGATAACCTCCGCGCAAAGAGTTTGATCTCTTCGTATTAACAGCTCGGGTTGGTTACGTTTCCGCGTTTCGTTCATTAGACCCAGAAACTGGCCCTCAAAACGTATTTCAAAAATGGAGAAATTGAAACACTCAACAATTTCCTTCTCCTTCGCCTCTCGTTGGAATTGTGTCTGTTTCCTGAACACAGACGCTCTAATTACTGAAGATTACGTTCTGTTACAGTAATTACTAACATGAAGGTATGTCGGACAGTCAGGCTGCACTTAAGGCCCTGGCATCCTATACCATCACGTCAGGGCTGGTTTGGGAATGCCTGACTGGCCTGAAGACCCTGGCAAAGGAAAACACATTAACACTGTGTTGGGTACCAGGTCATGCAGGAATAGAAAGGAGGCTGGTAAACTGGCGAGAAAGGAATCTGCGCTTCCCCCAGTGGGCCCTTCGTAGGGACAACCAAGGAGGTTGATAAGTGGGAGGAGAAGTACAGGGCTGCCTATTGGCGGGATGTACCTCGCCAATGGCAGTCAAGGTTGTTAGTCAGATTCTCCAGGCAGCAAACGAGAGAAATCCTCAGCCTGTAGAGAGATAGTATACGGATGGTATGCAGCCTTTTTACAGGTCACTGTCCACTAAGGTACCACCTGGCCAAGATTGGCAAGTCAGAGGTACAGAATTGCAGACCCTGCGAGGTGGAGCTGGAGAGAGCGGAGCATGTACTGTGAACGTGTGAGGGGTTGGCTGCGTCACGCCTCAGAATGCTTGGGGTTCAACAGCTGTGGGCGGAGGAGGTTGCTGGAATGGACCTCAAGATTGTCTTGCGTTTTGTGCGAGAATGGTGGGAATGTATTGTGGACGTCGCATCAGAGAACGCCTGCTCCATAGGAGCTGGGGGTGGCACTGGGAGAACATGAGGGGGCTCATGCTCACCCACACAATAGTCCCAGTTGTGGCCACCGTGGAGGCTTCCTCAGTGCCACCAATCAAATTTTTTTTAAAACATGAAGGGTTGAACTAGAGACCTACGAGAAGCACGTTGGCCATAATATCATGATGCCGCAGGTAGTTCATGCACAGTCTCAAGGAGAGCAGTACAGACGCCTCAACAACGACCTCGAACCACTCGTGGAAATTGAACAACATACTCTAGACTATCCCCTCAACAGATTTATTCTCATATCATCTTTATCGTCGAAGCTAGATGCTCCGAAGTGCGCAGAAATCCCCATTTAGTGTGGAGTCATAGCTGAGAGTTGAACCGTCATGCACGATTTACGTTCCTCGTTCGGTAGTTGACGGAAGCAGTCCCGGACCTTTCAACTTTATACAACCTCCGCCCCACCAGAGAGGACAAAAGATGGATTGGTAAAATTCTACTTCCAATGACCCCCTCAACCACCAGGCTGCAAGAACCCTGTGGAAACGTTTCCCTTGCGCACTGTAGAGCGTGGTAAGCATGGGCTCGTGCAAGCCTCATTGCATTCCTGTAACAAGATCTTCAGTCGTCTGCACGATTTACGTTCATGGCTCTGTAACTGACGAAAGCAGTTTCGACCTTTCAACCCGAACCTACCCGCGGACCACCAGGGAGAGAAAATAGTGACAGCATCTGGTAGAACCTTATTTCCAACGATCCCTTTAAGCCCCCCGGGATATTCCTGGGCGAAACACTAGGATCAGACGGCGCCTTTACCTTTACGGTCCTACTGTAGAGCATTAGCACGAAGCTATGCCCTGCTTACTCCTATGATGCCATTTTCGGAAAATTACCTCTTAAGGCCTGCCACGTCACGCGATAGGGGAAACAAGTATTTTCTGGCTGCTCAGTAGGCGTTTGATTCTACATCACTCCAAGCAACACCACTGTGGCCTTCACATTTCGAGCCATCCTTTTCTGATCCAACTTGAACAGGCTGGTCATTTATTCGTATTATGATGCCGTACTAACGGTTCGTGCGTATCTCAGGGCTGAATATGGACGTGTGTTTGGTGGGAAACTTAATCAGAAAACGTAATTACGATCGAAACAAGAGTATTACAAAAACTGTATTACCAATCGTCGTTCATTACTTAGTCAATCGAATCTTGGATTTTAAAGATACAGATATATAAATATATATGTGTGTTTATTTGACTTGCGGCAAGCGATTGTGGAAAGTTCAGTAAGTAAAAAGGAAATGTGGTGAAGGGTCACACAGCAATTCGACTGTTATAACCCACTTGATAGTACACAAGACACCTGTTTGACGGTTAAGGTAGTCACTGTGTTGGGAAACAGACTGGTCACGAGGGTATTATTCCGATAGATGTTCTCGCTCCGTTCCGTTGTCAACACAGATTCCAACTGGGCCCGTAACATTTTCCTTGGAATCCTTTGATGTCAGACAGCGGTTTTTTGTTCTCCTGCGTGTACTAGCTTTTCGAAGTAAAATAAATAAGTAGACGTGCGAATTCGCAGTTTGCACATTTTTGTATATTCACACATTTGTATGTTTTATGAATAGGAGACATTCGAACGGGGCAGAGTCAATGCACCTTCAACTGATCGTTATAAGCTTTCAGCAATGGCTTCTTGGACAGCGTAGGAGTAACTCATGTCACAAACTTGCCCAGACATTTCGCCAAGCTCCGTTACTCCGAAGTGCGTTTACTGGCTTGGACTACAGTTCGAGCAAAGGTCCACTTTACTTAACACACAGCTAAGAAGGGAAACGAACTTCGTTAGTGATAGACGGAGTCTCCTTAATCGGTTCTAACGCTGTTGTTTGAGCTCTCAGGTTGGAGGTTTTTCAGTTGTCCACGACCCAAGTCAATGAGGCGTTTCAGAGCTGTCAAGACAGAGTCAGAACCGATGAATAAGAGCGTTGCGGTTGATCGAGGCTCAGCTCGTTGCTTCCTGGCAATTGAAGACTGAATTGAAACAATCAGCTCCACCTTCAGGTCAAGGTTGTCCTAACTCAAACCGTCGACAACTTGAACTTTTGTTAATTCGAAGAGTTCCTTTCACTTAATATCATCAAAATAAAATGGCTAATCTTGTGTGTAAATATGGGGGGGGGGGGATTGTACACATGCATTTCTGCGTGCGCATTCTATTTCTTCCTGCAATCGATTTCGTGCTGTCTAGAATCTTGTTTTATTTTTAAGCTAGAGCTAACGTATGCTAAAAGAGAGGAATGAGAGTGTTGCGCGTGAATTGTTCTGGAAGAAGATGGGGTATAAAGCCCTGAACAAGGCTTAGTAACGAGAGAAGTGATTTAAGGAAAAGCATAAAGTTGGCTTCAAAAAATGAACTGATAGAGAGAATCCTGTGAACTCGCGTTACTTACTGAATTTAGTAACACGGGGGGTGAGGTTTTGTGCAAAATTCATTATAATTGTTGAGGGGTGGAAGGGAGGAGGGAGTCCTCCCTAGCTTTTAAAACGCAATATCTGTCCAGGTGACTCGAGTAGAGACGTCGCTCTAAAAGCAGGCGTGTCTCAGGGTAATTCTCCCTTCTCTCAGCCCTATGAAATAATAAAGAAAGTTAAGTAATAGGATGTTTTTTAAAATAGTTTTCTACAAACTAGTTTTATCGTTTTTAATGGAGCCTAAAAACACTATTTGAGGAAATGGTTTGTGTGTTTGTTTTTTGTTTTTGTTCAGTAAAACCAGTAACCCTCTGGGTTTTTAAATCCTTGGCTTACTTCCGAAGTGTCCTAATTAGTAACAATCGTGTTAAATTCAAAGATCACGTTAGCACTATACGCTCAACTTAAACTCCGCTTCCCTTCTTTATGAAATCAATCTTTTAGCCTAGTATTTATTGACAAATTTCTACCCAGGTCAGACTTCACCCTCCTATCACCCTGCACTCATCAGCTACTCTCCCGCTAAGCAATCTCCCAATGACAGCCTCTGAAGCTTCACCTTGCAACTTCCCTTCTGTGAATCATTTTTTTCCCCCTTCCGACCTATCCCTGCAGTTCGACCCCAATCTTTGTATGTTTGACTTCTGAATCCGCTCCAGTCTGCTCAGTAAGTCTCATCCGTTGATCAGCTGTCCAGAGGCTTAAAGAGGCTTAAACCAACACGTCCTTCTATCATCACCAGTTCCATCGCCTGTATTTACTTTACGTCTCTCTCTCTCTCTCTCTCTCTCTCTCTCTCTCTCTCTCTCTCTCTCTCTCTCTCTCTCTCTCTCTCTCTCTCTCTCTCTCTCTCTCTCTCTCTCTCTCTCTCTCTCTCTCCCCCCCCCCCAATGGCACAAAGGTACTGCATTTTTTCATGCGTAGTAAAATTAGGGAGGTTCGAACAAAATTAATTTAAGTGCAACTTTTTACTTTCCTTGCTCTACGAAGTAGAAAGGAAAGTTATGTAATCGGCTGAAAAAAAAATTTTGAGTTCTCTTCAGATCTTTACGTTTCAGACCCCCCTGAGTCCGAAAAACTCTATTTGGGAAAATGGTCTGTGTATATGTGTGTCTGTGAACGATTTTTAGTCTGTGAACCACCGTACCAAATCAGCTCAAACTTGATATCTAGCCCGAAAGTCACAATGGGACGCCAAAATAAGGGTATGGACAAAATCCACCGAAATTAACCTATAGTTATCATAGTGATTAAAACACCAAATATTTTTTTTCTCAAAAACGACTCTAACGATTTTGATTAAATTTTTTATATTGGTAGCTCCAAATATGGCAATTATACCATAAAATTCCCATCTATGGGAAAATGACGAGAGCAGCACAATAAATTACCAAAACTTTCGACGAAATCGATTTTAGCGCGGTTTTTAGAGAAAACAACCGTACCAAATCAGCTGAAACTTGATGTCTAGCCTACGAGTTACCATGGGACGCAATACTGAGGGTATGGGCAAAATCCACCGAAAGTTAACAATAGTCATCATAGTGATCAAAATACCAAATTTTTTTTCTCAAAAACGGCTCTAACGATTTTAATTACATTTTTTATATTGATAGCTCTCAATGAGGCAATGATACTATAACATTCTCATTCGTGGAAAAATGACGAGAGCAGCACAATAAATTATCAAAATTTTCGACGAAAAGCGTTTTTAGCGCAGATTTTTCCTTATAAACTCCGCTGAAATTTTTGTAGAATGTTAATAAAAATTGGTATTGCAGTCCAATCCAATACCTAACAGGTGGGTGTTTAAAAACACTCATGAGATACATGGTGCTCACTCCAGAAATTCCTGAATTTCAACTACCGCCGATTCGCTTACTACCAGCTCTAAACGTTTTTACCCAATAACTCTGCAAAAGTAATTACTATCCTTTTTTTTAAAAATCGTGTTTACAGCCTCATTGATTATCTGTGTACCAATCGCTCAATAAAGGTCCTGCAATGAGTACGAGCCGAGCAGCACAATAAAATCTGGAACTGTAAGCGCTACCTCTTCCTGTTGCCGTACAGCGTTGTTTGACCAAGTTCAAATTAACTGAGTGATAAATGAATTGATTAAATGGAATTAGCCATGTACAAAGTGAATTGTTGTAGAGCTAAAGAAAGTTGTGTGTTGCAACGCACCAGATATTTTTTCCTACAACTCCTGTATTAGCATCCCAAGAAATTCCGGAATTCAATGCATCGTCATCTCTTCACAAACTGCATTTCAACAACTTTTGGAATCTTGTGTGATACCAGTTTCTAAATAGAACGTTGATTAATGAACTAATTGAGATACAATTTCAGTTCGTAGAGTGATGGGAATCGCTGAATGCACGTAGAGCAGAAGAAAAATTGTGTTGGTTTTATTTGGTTATGTTATCACTTATTCAATAAACTTACTTCCTAATTCACGGGGCAATTGTAGGAGGAACAACTCAAAAGCTGTTCTGGCGTATGATAATTGTATGATGCCCGCGTGTTTCAAGTAGAGTAATGAATGATACGGACAATACGCCGATTATTGAATAAATCGCGACGAAAATACACTAATTGTCGAATAAAACTAATTTCCTCGAGAAATGCTAATATGAGGTGGAAAATGTTCCAGACGCTCCTTCCCCTTCTCACGAAATTGATCTGTTAACGTTTTAAACTACCCCCTCCCACATTTCCGAAGGTGAAGAAATTCGAAAACGTTGGCAGAGTTTAAGGTTTCGGTTATTCAGTCTAGCGGCCCTTGTCAGTTGTGTGTCATAAAGTTTGTTTCTGTTCGGTTGTGCTGTATTGTCATAATATATCGTTGTTATTTTGTTACAAACTGTCAGTTTCTCCGAAATTGGGCTCGTTTGCGTTAACTAAATATCAATAAAGAACTATTTGTGATATTTCTACGTACTCACGAATTGTTGCTAAAACATTAAGCTTATGCAATAAAATGTTTTTCTTCTTCTACACTTTCAAAATACTGCCGACGACCCTTGGAAAGCGAGATAATCCGATATCAGTTTGTATTGCTCTTCATCTTTAGCACAGTTTATATAATTTTACAGGGTGAAACACATTGAAAAGATAATATAAAAATAACTAAACTTCACTGAAATTCACAATAAATATCCGATTCCCCTAATGCATGACTACCTTTTCCGGGTTAACATTGCCCTGGGTCTAGAGGATGGATGTCAGATTGAGTGGGACAGAAATCTTGTTGTATAACGAGGTGAAGAGTAAAGATAGTCATGATGTAAACGGTCGGCATTTAAGACGAATGTGGTCTACTGTTTGCGGATCTCCAGTGTTCTATATTGAATTGAGGGAGGTAACCTTTGTAGAGTTCTTTGTAACCAAATGGGGGAAATAGGTCAGGTCGTTTTGCAGCTCATAGGCTCATTGGCGGTTGCACTCCTTTCCCGGACGTGGCCCGAAGGATTATGCCCAGGTGGATGGTCCCCTATTGATGCCAAGAGGAGACTGGGTTGTCTGTTGGGCGAGGCTTCCATGTCTCCAGCCTCTAACTCTGATTCGTCTACTCCTGAGGAAAGACAGATAGGCGCCAGATGGAAGGTTTGGTGGCCGGGAGGGGCCAAGCTCCTCTTTGTGGAAGACGAATGCGCCTGCGCACGTCTCCATATAAGGAAGTATCATCCAAGGCACAGGCGTTGTATGGGCAGTCCCCGAACGTGAAGAGCTTCTCAACCGTGTCATTCTCACTATCAAATTCTAGTTTTTTGTAGATTTGTGATTTGTTTAGTGGTTTTCTACTATAGTAGTTCGTGTCTGGGTCCAATATACCTAATCAGACAAGAACTCATTAAACTCGCCGTAGATATCAGATAAATAAATAACTCTTCTTGAGGAGAAAATAAGGAAATGAAATTCAGAACGTAATAAGACCCACTTTGAATTCAATTGAATAAATAGAAAAGAAATAAATTCATTGAACTTAATCAAAGTAACCACATTTGCTCGGGACAAGGGATTTGCTCATCTTTATCCGACAATATTCAACCATGGGAGGAAAAAAACTGAACTTAAAATCTCTGGCTAATAAGGGAGGGGCTCCTAATATGTCGCAGGGTTTGTGAAGAACCAGAATGAAAAATGGGGCTCAACGCCTTGCGGATAAGCCTCTCACCCCTGCCCTTGGTTTCCTGCCGAATGACAGAAAGGGCAAGGAATCTCAGGCTGTATCCTTCACAGGGTAAAGCTGCAAACTTAGGAGTGAGATAGAATATCGTTTTACACCACCCTCAACCCTCCAGTGAGGTAAGCTCAGAACAGGGCTTGCCAACTTCTCCTCATCGTTTCTGGCATTCAGAATGTTGTTTCGCACATTCATCATTAGTTCATTCAGCTTACTTGAGCCAGGGATATCCTGCACTGGGTTCCTCCCTAGTTCAATACTAATTTTGGAGTATTCTTCATTCAGTAGAAACTAACCCTCAACTCTCAACCCTTTGCCAATTCACATTAGTTCACAAGCATGAACCCGTTAAAGTATCGTTCCGTGGATATTCATACTACATTCAATTTCAATTCAACCCTCGTGCTAAAATCAGTTCATTTATTCTCGGAAAGTAATCAGGAAAGACTGTTCAGTTGAACGTAAATATTTCGATTTGCCGTTGCGGTAAAGAAAACAGGCAAAGAACCGGCTGTCAGTTTGTGAATTCAGACCATCAAATACGTTGGTGTTATTCGCCAGCTACTCGTTTCCTTCTCGTCCCTCGCGTTCCTTCTGTTTGACCTCAGTGACCCCGAGGCTCGTTCAATACATAAATATCTTATCCTTCTTGTCATCACTCGTGTTCTTCGCGGCTCCCTAAAATCCTCACAGCAAATCAATCTACCGGCCCAGTCAACTGAAGACACTTACGAATCTATTTGAGCGTCAGAACCGGTTCAGCGAATAACGAAGATGAAGTCGGCCAGTGAGTCGATAGAACTTTAAGGATGGCTGTTATTAAAAGCGGGACCGAACTAAAATCCCAATCCTCAAAAGCTGAGTACATTTCTAATCCCCGTGGCCCAGTTAACTGAGAAACGAGATGTTGCAAGAGGGCGAAAAATTTGACATGCTTTCATCGAGTCTCAAATCATTTCTCGACAGACTTGTCTCGTTTCTGACTGGTTTATATGATTTACTTAACACAGACAAGAGGCCGCAACTGAGGTGTTTAGAACTATTGAACTTGGGCCAGTATGTGTTTGATTAAAATCGATGAACCAGTTGAGTAACCCGGGCATCTCATACTGAAGGTCTACTGCAGGCGAGTGATTTATAGAAGCAATCTTTATCATAAGCAGAACTGGAGGGTTTGTCATTAGTTTCTCCCGCTTTATAAACACATGCCCACTAATAAGCACGTATGCAACAGTCACCTAGCTATCATAGGTACGTTGAAGCACAGTGCAGCCATTATTTCCGCTCGTTCTTTTCATCAAGCGAAAGAACGTAAAAACGAATTCTTCGAGAGCCGAAACCAGGTGGACGACAATTCTTCCTGAGTGGTCGAGCGAGAGCAGGAAAAAGCTGAAACCTGCTCTACGTCACTGGAGCTCGACTCTTTCGTTACGCGAGATCGGAAATTTTGCAACCGCTAGAATCAAGTGCAGCTCGATAACGAAACGCGTATTAAAAATACGAGCATTTCTTCTCCTTGCGATGCAGGAAGCTATGAAATTCCGTCGGAAAATGAAGGCCGAACTAAAAAGGCAGGATGCCTCCGCAGTATTCTAAAATAGTTCAATCGAATTCAATATTGGGGCGTGCAAGAAGAAGTAACGTAATAAAGTGCAAGAAATAACAATAACTGCATTGCAAGAAGGATCAATGTATTAAAGTAGAGGAAGCAACAATACATTCAAGTGTGTTACGGACAGTGGCGCTTTAATAGAGCGAGATGGGTTCTCAATACGGAGAGAGAACGCGTTTAAGTGGTATGTGGCATGTCCACAAGCTACCCCCTGAGCAAAAGTGGCAAGTCGGAGGTACAGAGCTGCTGATGAAGTCAGCAAAGCGACTGCTTTGTACTTCCGAGGGCTTTCTGCGACATCTCTTAGGCACTACAACAAGGAAGAACAAAATGAAACGGTAGAAGGAACAAATAACAAATTGAAGTATAGAGAGAACGATATAGTGCATTGCAAGATGGAACAATTTATTGAACTACGGGCAAATCCAATGCGATTAAATTCTCTTGTACTGAAGAGCCCATACACCTTCCTACGAAGAATGGAAAGTCGTGTATACATAACTTGGGAAAATGGTTATTCGATAGACTGTGTGGACTGAAATCCATTGGCGGTTGAAGAGGGTACTTACCTGGTCGGCCTTTACCTCTCTCGTGTCAACAACGTTACTAAATGTAAAAAAAAAATCCCCACGATTCCGACTCGTCGGCGGAACTATGCCCGAAAGTGGTGTGGCTGTGGCAGCGAAAAAAGAAGTCTCCCTCGGTGCCATTTTAGTTGGCTGCGACTCGAGTACCCTAAAGACTTGAATGGGTGGTCCAGAAGGCGCTCTGCCTTCACTTCCGGTTCTTTCCTTCGTGAATCTCGACGCTTACGCTGGCCTTCGTCCTCCACATGGAATATAGAGGTCAGACCACCAGCGATTCCTTTAAGAACCATGGATTTTCCCTGTGAGTTCTACCGCACACCTGGTTTGGACTCCTGTAAACACAGTTTCCCTGACCGACCAGCCCTTGTCAGTGACTTGCCCCGCTATGTCTCCAGCAGAGAACTCGTGGAGGTGAAGTTGCCCTGACAAGTAGAAGCTAAATCCCCCGCAGTCCTCTATATATTCGTGTAGTTGGTCCTTCATCTGTCTGGGAAAATGGTCAGCGGGCCTGTAAACCAATTCAATTCAAATTTCGTATTTAGCCAGTTGATGACCATGAGACTACAAAATACAAGTATTAACAAATTTAGTTCAAACTAACTACAGTTATAGTGATCCAAACACCACTTTTCTCTGAACAACTGCCTATTTTCAATAATTTTTTAAAATATCTGGTGCGTAGCAACACACAACTTTCCGCCACCCCCGTAATTTCGAACACCACCTACATAGGCGGGCGCTATATCTTCGTTCAACGCATTTTTACAGGAACATTTATGAAGAACAAAATGTACGTACTTGTTAGCTGAGAGTACTCCGAAAGTTTGATCGAAATCGTTAGAGCCGTTTCTGAGAAAATTGGAATTCCGATAAATTAATATTAGAAAAATCTCCTTTTCTGTGTTAACTTGGCTTATATCTCCGTTCAACGTATGAATGCAGAAATGATTACGGAGAACGAAATGTTGGTAAGGGTAAATAAAAGCACTCCATTAGAGTTTATCACATTTGGTGAAGAAGTTACCCTGGAATTTACGGAAATGTTCAAAAAAACGTTATTTTCGACACATTTTGATTTTTATCTCTGTTCAATGTACTGTAAGAGGAACATTTATTGTGAGAAATATGTAGGTATTAACTATTTGACAACATCTTGAAAGTTTGGTGATAATCGTTGAAGCCGTTTTGCCAAAAAGCGTAAAAAACCTATTTTTGCTTCATAGGCCTATATCTCCGTTCACCGTATTTTCATGGAGATATGTATGGAAAAGAAAAGTTAGGTATGGATTAGTAGGAGATAATTTGAAAGTTTAATCAAAATCGTTAGAGCTGTTTTCGAGAAAAATGCGATAAACCCTAGTTTTTGGTACATTTTCGTCCCCCTCTCCATCGACCGAAATCGTCCATAACCTTATTTTGGTGTCTACAAAAAATAACGAACAAAACCAAAAAAGAACCAGCTCAATCGGATCAGCCGTTCTCCCGGAATTAGGTTTTTTAGACTCAGTAGGCCTCAAAACGTAAAGATCTGAAGAAAACCCACTTTTTTTTTTTGGGCCGATTACTATATTTTCCTTCCCTTCGGGTAGCGGAAAGTAAAAATTCACACATCCAAATGACACAATGCTACCAAGAAATTCTCATTTGTGGAAAATTTATAAGAGTAGCACAATAAATTTCCAAACATTCCGAAGAATTTTTGTTTTAGCACAGTTTTTTTCTTATTAATCCCGCTAGCATGATGCCAGTACGGTGAAGGTTTAATAACGTCCATCAGATGATTAAGAGCAACTTCAGAAATTCTTAGATTCAGACCACTGCCGTTTTCCCTTCTCTCATTTTTCACATTTTGTACCAAATGCTTCCAAGATACTAAATATGATCCTTCTCAGAAAAATTGAGCCGCACAGTGCCATAACTCACGTATGCACTGACTACTCAATAATCGTCGTAGCATAAGTAAGGGGCAACTCAATAAATTCCGGATCTCTAAGTGCGACTAGTTTAAAGTATAAATCCATGTCAACTAATGAAAAACAGATTTTATTAGTTGTTAACCGTTATTTCACTTACCCACGGTACTTCCTATTGTTGATTTGCTCGCTACGCATGCTGACATTGTCACCAAATGGCGCTTAAAGCCATCCGGCGTACTGCTCTCAATTTAGGAATCTCAACCTTCGATGTGGATAAAGGGGATTTACTGGACGGACCGCAGTTGTTGCTAGTGGAAACAACTACGACTAATGCCAACCTGATGTGCCGTATGAATTGTTGCTTGCTCACCTCAGTTTTACTGCCCATTCTTCGCCACAAATTATCGGCAAGGTCTCCAACTCAACGGAATTTCTCAATCGGCACCACTTTTTCAATTCTAGTCCCGCGAACGATTTTCTATTACTATTTTACCGTAATTTGCTTCGTACACCGGGCACTATCTCTCATTTCTTTTCAATATAATTGTACTTCATCCTCGTCTTGACGATCAATGTTTTTCGTAATATCTCATTAATAATCGTTATCTTACAGTGAACTTCATGATGATGAAGGGGGGGGGGGGGTTAAGGAAGGCCTTTTCTTTTGCTTGGTTTCAGATTTTGTGGAATTCCTCCCGTCCTGTATTAGGTCGTCTACGAGCTTACGAGTCAACCAAAACGTCAAAATCTGATGAAAAATGTCACTTTCTGCAACCAATCGCACTACCTTTTACTGTTTGGGTTGTGGAGAGTGATACACAATCAACCACTCAATCCAACGTCGAAAAATACTAGTAAACGATACGAAATATGAACTGATTTCTACGGAACGACAAAAATTTCTTGGCGACGCTAGGGAGTTGGCACCACGTGACGGATGGAACTGACGGGTGGTTGGTGTGAGGCGGGAAGAAGTGCGGGGAATGAGCGCAGGCCAGGGCGAAACGATAACTTTCTCTATATACGCCTCGCGAGTTCCCTCCATAGAAATTGAATGAAAAACAGATTCAGTCACTATAGTTATAAATATCTGGTGCGTTGCAACACACAACTTTCCTTGGCTCTACGTCAATTCACTTTGTACATGGCTAATTCTATCTAATCAATTCATTTATCACTCAGTTAATTTGAACTTGGTCAAACAACGCTTTACGGCAGCAGGAAGCGGTAGCGCTTACAGTTCCAGATTTTATTGTGCTGATTGTACTCATTGCAGGACCATTATTGAGCTATTGGTACACAGATAATTAATGAAACTGTAAACACAAATTTTTTGAAGAAGGATAGTAATTACTTTTGCAGAGTTATTGGGTAAAAACGTTTAGAACTGGTACTAAGCGAAACAGCTGTAGTTGCAATTCAGGAATTTGTGGAGTAATCCCCATGTATCTCATGAGCGTTTTTAAACACTCACCCTTCAGGTTTTGAATTGGGCTACAGTACCAATGTTTTTTAACATTCTACAAAAATTCCAGCGGAGTTTATAAGGAAAAAACTGCGCTAAAAACGCTTTTCGTCGAAACTTTTGATAATTTATTGTGCTGCTCTCGTCATTTTCCCACGAATGGGCATTTTATGGTATAATTGCCTTATTGAGACCTATCAATATAAAAAATGTAATCAAAATCGTTAGAGCCGTTTTTGAGAAAAAAAATCTGGTGTTTTGAAAACTATGATAACTATGATTAACTTTTGGTGGATTTTGTCCATACCCTTATTTTTGCGTTTCATGGTAACCTGCGGGCTAGACGTCAAGTTTCAGCTGATTTGGTGCGGTTGTTTTCTCTAAAAACCGCGCTAAAACCGATTTCGTCGAAAGGTTTGGTAATTTATTGTGCTGCTCTCGTCATTTTCCCATGAATGGGAATTTTATGGTATAGTTGCCGTATTGGGAGCTACTAATGTACAAAATTTAATCAAAATTGTTAGAGCTGTTTTTGAGAAAAAAAATATTTGGTGTTTTGATCACTATGATAACTATAGTTAGATTTCGATGGATTTTGTTCATACCCTTATTTTGGCGTCTCATGGTAACCTGCCGGCGAGATATGAAGTTTGAGTTGATTTGGTACGGTGATTTTCTCTAAAAATCGTTCACAGACACACATACACACAGACCATTTTCCCAAATAGCGTTTTTCGGACTCAGGAGGGTCTGAAACGTAAAGATCTGAAGAAAACTCAAAATTTTTTTGTTCAGCCGATTACATAACTTTCCTTTCTACTACGTAGAGCCAAGAAAAGTAAAAAATCGCCGAATGCACACGGAGCAGAGGACAGCAGTGGAAAAGACATTTTTAGTATAAGAAAAAAGCAGTTTTAGGAATTTTGATGGGATGCAAATGTTCTAGCACTTTCAAAGTTTTATGACTGCCTCTAGATTGTTAGGTGAAAATTTTCGCCGAGAGAAGGCCATATCTTCCTCAGATCTACGGGGTTGTGTGAATAAATTCGTTTAACAATCTCTCTTTTTCTCATCCTCAAAAGTGTGAATGTCATCAGATAATTCATATAATGTGGAACTGTGGTTAGAACTGCCGCAAGTGTGAAACTAGTAAAGCACTCTCCAGTCTAAAAATTTGATGTTAAGTCGTGATAGTGTTAACCGGCAGAGCTATGGACGAAATTGCAACAATTGAAACGATGTCGTGACTTGCAAAAACGCGTCGTCGTGTTTTCTCTCAACAGCCGCCAAAACATTTTGCTCGTTAAGTATTCACTAGAAAACTCAATGAAATTGCGAAACTCTCAAATGGTTTTCCGCAAATAGGCTCCGCAATTAACGCTTATTGCGACGTCGCTACTTTTCCGCCATTAAGCGTTTGATTTCATTAACCAGTTGCGTCGCGTTTATGGAACTAACGGCTACCGCCGAGGTAACTGTCTAGTGACTTAATCGAGCTAGTCCTTGATTTAAAAACAATAACACATCACCTAAGTTGTCGGAGTTCTTCACGCCGAAATTAGTTAGTTTCTGGAAACATTAATTTACTAAATGACGTGCTGGCAACACCCGCATTGGGCGTTCTTTCTCGTTGCAGCCGCAAATCGGGCCTCAAATTGACCAACAAGGTCTTTTAAATTAAACGGGGATTTAAATACCAGTTACTTTCGTGCCCCACACATTTTAAAGACAACCGATTTTTAACCGCATGATGATTGAATGAGGGTGGGTCGGGTTGCTGAAAAAGGTGGTCGAAAGCTTCCCTGGGATAGAGTGAGCTGACTGGAGTGACGGAGGTAGCAGTCCAAACTGCATGACCACATTGATACGTCGACAGAAATGTTGTCAACAGTTGGGTTTTTACATTTCTTCCTGAACGCGAAGCATAGGGCAACTATATAAATATATTCGATTGGTTCCCAAGTTTTCGCAAGGCGGTCTTGAATTAAAATGACCAAAAACATGGGGTTATTATTCAGAATGAATAATAAATCAAAAATCACGCTTTTCCTGGCTATAATTAATCGCTGTAAGCCAGATTCGACTTTTTGGTACATTCAGCCTTTTCTAGGCAGGATTGAACCTTTTGTTTCAGGGCAGCCCTCACTGGTACAGGGTGCGGTGGCTAAGCGGGTTGGGGCGTGAGGCTTTCTGAGCCAGGCAGGGGTAGAACCAGCGAACTCTGGTTCGATCCCCGACCGGGCAACCCCCCCCCCTCTTTCAAACCCAGGGGGGTGAGGCAATGGACACCAGGGGCTGCAGGGGCTCATAGGGGAGTTGGGACATGGGCCCGTTTGTGACCACGGCGAAATGCCATTGGTCCAAGCAGCTCTGGCGAGTCCTTTGGTCTGCAGCTGCCTCCTTGATATCTTCTCTTCTAGCCTCACGTGTCGATACACATCACATTTGTACGCCTTTACGTTAGCACATTTGCCAATGTCAGTTGCAATTATCGACAGCTAAGAACTTCATGGCAGATTGAGTGCGGGCGGACCCGTCAAACTTCCAAAAATAGCGACCCCCGGGGGTGGCAGTTCCTCGAGTGAGTGTGGCCACAGGAACACTGCCCGATGTCCAGATGGTTGGTTCGCCCACAGGGTAGGTGGAGAAGTGGTATACGGTGGGAATTCATCATGCCAGGATGTTCATGATTATTGTGTAACCGTCAATAAATAACCATTGCACTGATAACATTTTGTTTATAACGTTATAATCATGTATAATCACGAAACCTTCCTTAGATCAATGAGCACTGAGCAATTTTGATCAATCAAGTTACGCCGTTTCGGTTCAATACTAATTCTAAACTATACGCCTATGTTTTCGCTTAGGAATTTTTTTACATGATACCTAGTAGCTTGATCGGCAATTGGACGAAACCCATCGTTTTTATGGGCAAAAAATGGTTTTAAAAGTTTTTAAAAACGCGATCTCGCCAGTGAAATCACAATAATTATAGTGAACCAAAGTTTACTAATTGAAAGAACTCGCGAGACAATATAGCGAAAATAAACGCTTTGTCATTTGCACTCTCTCACTTCGACTCGTCGGGTCGTGCCAATTGCCCAGCGTCGCCTAGAAAAAGTCCATTTTCGTTGTACCGTTGTATCCACGTGATTCGTGTCGTTTACTAGTACTTTTCGACGATTAACGAATAGGATGGATCTCGGAGGTGTGAGACTGCATCATCGCATATACCTAATGAACTTATAGAAGTTGTTTATTATTTTATAAACATAGTTACACACAGTTTCCCAGATTGCGGATATAGCCGTTAGTGAAATGGTTTGAATTCCGGAATTTATTACTTACTCTCGCCGTATAGTTACTTCATTGGTCTACTAACCTTTTTTTCTGAAAACTCCAATGAAATGTGCGCGGGATTTATAAGTAGAAAACTGAGGGTCTATTTTCTTCGACATTCTTGACAATTTATTGTGCCGAGGATGAACATTTCGTGGTACTGTTTTGCCATTTGGAACGGCCTACACAAATGTAGTCGAAATCGTTGAAGCTGTTTTTGAAGAAAAACCTGTTTTGATTACAATGATCACTATAGTCAATATTAATATCCAACATGTAAGTAATTCAGCTGTTATGTCGAAAGCTATACGTTTCAAGTTCTGAAAGTAACGGGGAAACGATGAGGGAGAAGTTAATTGCAAAAATGAAACAATCAACTTTTGCCGAGATAAGTTGCGCTGCTTGCGTTTTTTTCTCATTAATAAAAATCTCGTCTTCTTAATATTATTTTAAACTATTCACACGCAAAATTAAATCGAAATCCTTATAGTTGTTTTTGAGAAAAAAAAGGTGTTTTGGTCACTATATCTATAGTTAGTTTTGTACTGATTTGGCCCAAATTCTTATTTTGGAGTTTCACGTTGTTGCGGTCACAGTCGCACAGTCGTTGCGTTTTCTCAAATAGCGTTTGTCGGTCTCGCATTGCTTGACGTTCTTTCGTACTTGGTTGCGCTAAGGAATGTGTAGAAGGAACGAGCTCGGTACGTTCAACCGTTCTTCTGCCAACTTGTCAGCACACACCGATGATGGTTGCGGATGGATGGAATAAATTAGGCTATTTTGTTTCCAGAGGTTTGAAAATGACAACGTCCGATGGAAAGAGCACTTTTGGTGACGGATTACTGTACTTTTTTCTTTCTTCAGGGCGATGTAAAGGATAAAGCCTCATCTTCAAATATCCTTCTTCTGAAGTCAATCCATCTCAAGAAGGAACGCGTTGAGATGGGTAATTGAAGGGATTACTTACGGCAATTGGTCGAGTTATTAAACCAATTAAGGGGACGGCTGGATGCGTCACAACAAAGTCAACACGTCGACCGGGCATTTCCGTCGCTGTAACTCGCTCGAGCCCGGGGTTTATTGCTCGATGAGCTGCCGCCTTTCTTTTCCTGTCCTCTTCCGGAGCATTTTAATGAGAGAGCGGAGCCGAATGGCGAATGAAGTCACCATCAGGATGCAACGGAATCACCTCTCATCGCCTTCGTCGAATAATAATCCATCGAAACGGAGCAGCGAAGCGCGGGCATCACGCTACTTTCTTCTTCATTTCGCTACGCACAAGAACGTCGCGGTGGGCAGTGGATTGCCGCGGAGGGATCTCGGGGGCCACATTTTGGGGAATCGGCCCAATACGTACCCCGTACAACCTGTTAGAAAACGCACTTATTTAGTTTTGAACATGTCTTGCTAAAAAGTTCTATTCGTAATAGCACAATGACGACGAAGATGTACATTTTCAGAAATGGTTGCTGAATGTTTCGAAACATAAATAGACGTATAACAGTGCTAGAGATCATAATGGGTAAAAACCGTGCAAATTGGTGCACCCCCGTTTATTATTCTCTGGCATAGCATGATTGCCCCGCTTGACTCAGTCTCACACCTCTGAGTTCAATCCCATTAGATTCAGCATCGAAAAATACTATCGTATGATGCAAAACACATCCTGATTACAACGGTACTACGAGCAGTGACGTCTTCTAGGCGGCACTAGGTCAATATAACGATGTGGCGAGTCGAACTGAAGGAGGGTTGTGATGGGAGGCATTGCAGAAAATGATCGCAGGCCGGGGAGAAACAATAACCCGAGTTCCTTCAATTTGCCTCACTATATTTACTGCGATTTTACTGTTTTTCGTGCAGGCGCAGCCCTACACTTCTGAAGCCCGTTCTATTCGATTCAGCCTCGATATATGCCTTGGAAACGACACCATTACAATAAAACTGCCAAAATTTCGTTTTTGGCTAATGTTTGTAACCAAAAACAACGAAAAATATGACAAGCACGTAACCATAATCTCGTATGAGATAATTTTATCGTACTTTCGTCGCATGTTTGATCCTTTCTGTGGTAATAATACTGCTTTTAACATTTCCATTAGTAACAACGTGTTGTATTTTCTGACGTCGATAAGACACTCCTTTCTCTCAACTTCAAAAGGGGAGTGTCAAGTCGTGAGCGCTCCGACGAAATTTCACACTTCGAACTGCCGGACGGGCCGAAATAGTTTCCACATTCTGTAAGTAGGTGAAACTAAAAAAAAAAAAAAAAAAGTGATGGGGTGGGGGAAATATTAAATGAGAAGCTCATCAATTCAACGAGGCGATTTGTCTTCGTAGGTGGCGACCATCTGGATGTCGAGGCAGTAAATCTGCTTAGGCAGGCGTGTCAGTGGGAGTCGTCCTTGTCGTTGAGCGTAGTTATCGAACTTCAAACGCCCTCTGCTTCACGAATTGACGAGAATACATTTTGTAAATATCTGGTGCGACGGTGCATCACACAACTTTCCTTAGCCTCGCGTTCATTCGGCGATTTTCAAGGATTCAGCTGCTAATCAATTTATTTTTCAGCGAGTTCATCGTCGGCAAAACATCACGTAGAACGTAGTGGCGCTTAGAGTTCCGGAATTTATTGCGTTGCTCCTACTCACGCCACGTCCATTATTGAGCAGTCAGCCGGTGTACCAGAAACTCGTGAAACTAAGAAACAGTGAACCATTCCATTCGACTTAGCATCGAAAAATACCAGTAAACCAAGCATGATCCAGCTACTAGGGAACGACGAAAATGACAAATTCCAGACGTCTGTAGGCAATTGGCACGACGGGCGGTTGGTGTGAGACGCTGAAATGATTATTTCCGCTGGATTGTCCTGCGAGTTATTTTAATTAGCAGACTTCGGCTCACTACAATTACTGTTATTGCACTGTTTTCGATTTATACACAGTTGTCCACCTCTGATACTCATTTCAACCCAGCATCCAAAAACACCTTGGAAGCGATTCCAAACACGGCGTATTTGCGTTGAAACTGCCAAACTAGCGTTTTTGTTAATTTTTTTAAACCATTTTTTGCCCATGATAACCATGAAGTTCCTCCGATCGGATTGCCGAGCAGGGGGTCACAACGTAAAGTGCGAAATTTTTAAAGGGGGGGTTTATTATTCAAAATGAAACCACAACTGCGCTAAAATAGATTTTCTTCTAAATGTTTGATAATTTATTGTGCTGCTCCCGTCATTTTCCCAGTCGAGAATTTTTCAGTATTCAAAACCGTTGGAGCGTTTTTTTAGGAAAAACGAAAAACGTTCCGCAAACACGAGTGAGAGAAAACCAAACCGACTCAGATTTGACATCTAGCGTGCAGATCACCATGGGCTGCAAAAATAAAGTGGGCTCAGCAAATAAGCAAACCCGTCGACACTGACGAGGGCCATTTACACAGTCTTCCTTTCCTCAAGGAAAGTCCCCACTCTCTGAAGTTCCTTTCTGTTTCCAAACTAGCACTGTTCTCAACCTTTAACACTCCTCGCTTATCCCTATTGTTGCAAACCAATTTACTCTAGTTCAGAGACCAATACCAGCTCAATGCCACTATTTATACGGTTGAACGTTGACCGCCTACTATTTATGTATAGTTATAACAGTAATCTAAACACTAAACGTTTTTTCTCAAAGGCGGCTCTAGCGATTGATTACTTTTTACTTTCCTTGGCTCTACAAAGTAGGAAGGAAGTTATGTAATCGGCTGAAAAAAAAATTTTGAGTTTTCTTCAGATCTTCACGTTTCAGACCCTCCCGAGTCCGAAAAACACTATTTGGGAAAATGGTCTGCGTGTGTGTATGTGTATCTGTGAACGATTCTTAGAGAAAACCATCGTACCAAATCAGCTCAAACTTCATATCTCGCCCACAGGTTACCATGGGACGCGAAAATAAGGGTATGAACAAAATCCACCGAAAGTTAACTATAGTTATCATAGTGATCAAAACACCAAATATTTTTTTAATCAAAACCGGCTCTAACGATTTTGATTAAATTTTTTATATTGATAGCTCTCAATAAGGCAATTACACAGTAAAATTACCATTCCTGGGAAAATGACGAGAGCAGCACAATAAATTATCAAAATGTTTGACGAAAAGCGTTTTTAGCGCAGTTTTTTCCTTATAAACTTCGCTGAAATTTTTGTAGAATGTTAAAAAAAATTGGTATTGTAGTCCAATCCAATACCTAACGGGTGACTGTTTAAAAACACTCATCAGATACATGGTGCTCACTCCAGAAATTCCTGAATTTCAACTACTGCCGTTTCGCTTACTACCAGTTTTAAACGTTTTTACCCAATAACTCTGCAAAAATAATTACTATCCTTCTTCAAAAAATTTGTGTTTACAGCCTCATTAATTATCTGTGTACCAATTGCTCAATAATGGTCCTGCAATGAATACGAGCAGCACAATGAAATCTGGAACTGTAAGCGCTACCGCTACCTGATGCCGTAAAGCGTTGTTTGACCAAGTTCAAATTAACTGATTGATAATTGAATTGATTAAATAGAATTAGCCATGTACAAAGTGAATAGTTGTAGAGCTAAAGAAAGTTGTGTGTTGCGACGCACCAGATATTTTTTATTGATTTTTATTGACCCCTTTAATAATTCAAAACGCGCTAGTATCACAAAATTCTCATCCGCCGGAAAAAAGACGAGAGCAGTACTTGAAATTATCGTATTTGCGCGCAGTTCTTTTCTAGGTAACTGAATAATCAGGGTATTAGTCCAATAAAAGGAATTCTAACCACCGAAATTCCAATTATTCGTACACTTACCATTGCATTGCTTTTACCAGATAGTTCTACAACACTGAACACGATTCTTCTCGGAAAAATCTGGTTGACAGTCGCATAAATCACTTATGCTCTGACTACTCAATAATGATGGTAGCATACGTAGGAGCAACTCAATAAGCTCCGATACCTCAAGCGCCACCAGTTCTAAGAAGAACGTTTGGCTACCTCTGCCGAGTTGTTATAAACTACATGAAAAACAGATTTTATCTATTGTTATAGTCGCACCAGCTATGTCCTACTCTTCAGTTTGAGTCGCACCTGATTGCCTAGCTAATAATTAACCGAGTAATTTTCTAAGCAGATCTTGTCATTTTCCAGCTAGTATTGTGCAATTATCCACCAACAGCATGGATTAGTATTTAGGGGACTGGGGAATCCCTGGTTCTCGCCATTTTCCAATATAAATAACGTTAAAGTCGAAGAAACGTTGGGAAGTTTCATACAAATTCTCAATAATATGGCAATAGCCTCGTTTTCAATTAAAATGTGCAAAAAGGGGTTTGAGTGAACAGAGAAGACGTCCTTCTAGTCAGCCCTAATGATGAATTAACCGTCGAAGCTCCGATGTCCTTCTTACAGCGCAAAATGGACATGCAATCGTTACGCCAGAAATGAAAAGACGAGCGAAGGCTAATCGCGAATAATTCAATTTTAAGATTTTTGACGTAAATAAAGTAGAGGGTCGTGACAGGACGCAGTTCCCGTTGAGCGGACCGGGGAAAATGGAACATCCGATCGCAAGTTGAAACTGCTCTCTTACATTTCGACATCGAAGAGTCGCAGAAGTCTTTTTCTTTCTTTCGGCGTCCCACCGACGACCTCCGGCTTCTGACGAGCGATTCCCACAATTGCAAAACGTGATTTATCACCAACGAAGAAGAGAGGTGAAGGATGCCAAGCAACAATTAAGCCCTTTCTTCATAATCCCAGGAAAGTGAGTTGGGAAAATCGTTGGTGTGGGTGTGTGATTTTTTGTAAGCTTTTGAGATCTTGCGGCCGATTGAGGATCTTCGAGGTCGATCGTCGAGTCTAAGAAAAGACATGAGTTACGTTTGACCATCCGGAACGAGTTTTTGACTACTATTGATAAGTATCTTGCAAACTCGTGGTTTGAATTTCGGCAACATTTGCTTCCCTAATCTTTACATTATGTGTATACAATATCTGAAACAACACATTTACGTTTAACTGGTGATACAGAACATTTTATGGTGGGGGGGGGGGGGGTTACAGAAAATGAGGTTACAAGTTGAGGGCTTGGGAAAACAATTTTTTTCAATGGTTGCTATTTGGGACAAAGGTAGACAGATTAAAGATGTAAAGGGGTACTCCAATAGATAGATTGGAACTAAATTGAATACATAAGAGTTTGGTGTCACACTTTGACTGAGGGTTTATTCCATAATTATATAAACTAGGCTAAGGGTCGTCGAGGGTTGCAAGCTGGACGTTTCACTTCGTGCAATACGAAGGGCTGCTGTGCTCCCTAGTTCCACAACTATTCCTGTTCTAGTGCGCCTCCTCATTGGGAGTTGGGGTTGAAATGATTTGTTTAGGAGGTATTGAAATAAAAATCAAAAACATTTTTCGGGGTGGGGAGTGCAAAGGAATCCTACCGCCCTCCAAAACTAAAACACCAGGTAGAGATACTGCGTGCGAGCGCTTTCGATGTAAAGACATCATCGTCTGGCCGTCGAAATAATTTAACTACTGGCGGAATTAACCCAATCACTTTATTATCAAACACCAGATACTTCCTCAAGCCCCAAGCCAAGAAGCGAAAAGGCACAGAAGTACTGCCGAGTAAGACACCAGTTGGAAACCCATGTAGTACCATACGGAGAAACGGGAAACATAAGTTTTCTAAACTGCAAGCCCTTATGTAGCCTTTGAGTGGCGCAGTGTGTTTTGGTTTATTGGGGGTGATCTTGAAGCCGTCGAGATCCTAGGTCAGGCCCAAAAGCGCAAAGGTCTTACGAGCGAGCTTTTCGTTTCCTGAAGGTTATAACAAAAAGGAACGGTTTGCCAGTTGTTGGCGTTTTCTCGTTTAATTTAGATCAGTCAACCTTCCGCTATATTATTATTATTGAAACTTGAGTTTTCCTGGCATCCATGTAATTCTAATTCGTTTATCTGCAAAAGATCAGATAAATTGTCCCTGAAAGAACCTCTCAAATGATGTTGAGTTGATCTTGTAGAGCCATGTGCTTCGTTGGATCTTTGATCCGAAAAACTAATAAAATAACCTGCGAGGAAGGTTACCTATCAACCAACAAATCAAGTTTTTAATCTAGGACCCTGTTTTCACGCTATAATTCATTCGCCTTCATGTTGATATAGCTCCAGCACCGTCGAAGCAATTGTTTTGGAACCAGAGTCGACGTCGAGTTTTCGTCTGAATGATCCAACGTAACGACTCCGATTGCGAGGATCTGCGCTTCTTCGGCCGAAACAGAAGACAAGGCGGAAGGAAAGGTAACAATAAAGAGGCTGGGAACTAACTCAGCGATTCCCCGCTCCCGCCATCAATTTCGCCTTCGTTTCCTGTCATGCACTAATTATCGCTCGACGCACCGTCATGTGCTTCTACCCGTTCCCCGTTCAGAAGAGTTGAACTTGACGAATTTTCCCGCAGGCGGAGTCTGGGAAGAAAGTGAAACTGGATCACCTTGTAACACAGCTCCTCGTTTACCTTCCGCCTTGCAGAACTACTAGATCGCAATTTTACGAATTTCCTACGAATAGAGAATAAATAAAGTTCCTCCATTTACTATCCTTGAGCATTCTATCACATTCCCCTCGGGAAACAATAAGTTGCGACAGGTTCCCTAAAGTGAGGAAGGTGCTTCAATATTCGTCCAAAAACAAAACCTGATGGGAATAAAATACGAGTCCCTCGAGAGTGTGCAGTTTTACTTATAACGTCTAGAATTGTCGTGAGAAACCCACGGTTACTCCTGTTAACCTCCGCTTGAGAATTTGCCATATCTGTCACACAGCTTTGTCGTCTGGGTTAGTGGCGCAGTCACCAATAGAGAGGCAATGAAGTTGCATGAATTAACAAACATTCGAGGATCTACCGCTGAGGTTGTCCCTCAGGGGACGAAGTGGCCGAGTGAAAGTCATCAAATTCAATTTCACATTTTGATTGATGTTATCTCGAGTCGGTTGATTTTGATCCCACGTTTTGGAACCAGTTCTTGAGCTGGCTCAAGTTACAAATGACAAACGGCGCGACGGATCTATACCGACGCAGAGCCTAAAGTTTGAAAGTTACTTCGCACACTGACGTAACGCGGCGGTGGTTTTAGAGCCCGCTACTTAACGCAAATGTTGGCCCAAAGTTTTGAATGCGAGTCGACAGGGATCTTTGAAAAGCGAAAGAAACGAGGAGCGGCTTCCGTTCGAAAAGATGCCATCGCATTTGAATGTGAAATCCCCAGATGAGTTGCCAAGTCGAGTTGCTGTGCATTATTTCCATTGGGACCACGTCACCGCCTCAACTCCTCGCGTAAGACCAGTCTCGCCGAGAGGTTACTATCAATTGTCGTACAACCTACTGGGATATTTAGAATGGATGCAATCAACGATCAAGAACAGCACAGGAACTCGATTTGTTCTACGGAACTCAAAACAATAAGGACTAAACAATGACATTAACATTGAACCCAAAACTTGTCAATCACACTGCAGAAAAAAACAGTGCATTTCCCTCATCTCCACGTAACGTAACAATTTTTTCACTCTCTTCATATAAACCTGGCAGAACTTAACACGTTCTCCTTATGAGCTTTTAATTCCCAACGGTCCATACTTTATTGAGTACCGCTTATTTATATCACAACCTTCATTCTGTTCCCAGAGTACAGGTAATTCATGGAACTAACAACGAAATTGTTTTGAGAAGGTTCGCGTCTACTTTGACGATAAATTGAAAGCCGGAATTTCCTTGGTTGCTCCTCATCCATTTAAAACCATCACCTTATTAAAATACTAACATGATTTTTCTAAGAGAGTAACCGTGAGATGGGTTTATAAGGGAAAAGCTGACTAAAATCGTGTTCTGTCAAAATTTTCGATGATTTATTGTGCTGCTCTGGTCATTTTCTCAAGGTCATTAGGGACTAGTATCACACAAAAAAGTTACTCAAAATCCTTACAGCCGTTGTTGAGAAAAAAATTTGGGGTTTCCATCACATTGATAAAACCCGTTCTCCCTCAGTTGTGTTCACGGAAGCACAGACTATTTTCGCAGATGATGTTTTTCGGTTACAGTACCCTACGAAAACGTGAAGAAATGAAGAAAACACGGAACTAAAAACGTTTCAGCCGATTACGTGATTTTACTTCGTGGTGCTAAGGAGAGTAAAAGTGAGGGTGGCACACACCCAAAAAAAACCAACACTAAGAAAAGAACGGAATGATATACCTAAATTGAAACCCCCATAACTCACACCACTTCATACCTTCTTTACAGCCGGTCAAGTCAGAAACGTGATGAGCAGATCGCCAAATAAAAAATTCGTCGTCCTATCGTATATGCGGGCTCTATATCTTCGTTCTACGCATTTTTACAGGAACGTTTACTAAGAACTAAATGTAGGTACTAGTTAGTTGAGAGAATTTCGCCAGTTTTATCGAACTCATTATAGTTGTTTTTGAGAAAATTGGAAAACCGATATTCGACAAATCTCGTGTTTTGAGCTACCACGGCGTATATCTCCGTTCAACAAATAGATGCAGAAATAATCACGCGGAACAAAATGTGGGTATAGGTCGCTAGAAGATGGTCCGTAAGATTGATTAAATCCAGCAACGCAGTTACTCAGGAAATTACAATCATCATTACAATCATGAAAAAAACACAGTATTTTCGACACATTTCCATTTTTATTTCCGTTCAATGGAATGTCAGAGGAACATTTATGAGAACAGTATACAGGTATTAACTACCTAAAAACATTCTGTGAGTTTGGTGAAAATAGATGAGGCTGTTTTGCCAAAAAGCTTAAAACCCTAAGGCCTATCTTTCCGTTGCTCTTTTGGGTAGCGGAAAGTAAAATTTGCCAGGGAAAGATATTTTCACCAACAACTTGTGAATGAAGAATCTTTCAAGAAAAGGCATGATATTACTAACACATATATTCAACGCAATGTTAATAACTACCTATTTACAACGGAAATGGAAGCACGCAGAGAGTGTGATGATTAAGAAACCCCAACAAGAGACGATGACCCCATCAGCTACTCAGCTACCGACCGATCCTTACATTTTTCTCTGCGGTTCGAGAGACTCTCGCTGCTTAACCTGCAAAAACCTCTTACAACCCTAATTTCGAGTAACTAGTTTGGATTTCCCCCAGCACGCTCCTATCCCATGCAGTTACACGAAGCAATCGAGCAAATCCTTGAGACGTACCAAAGCAAGACAGTGCCTCTAGGAGTTATCCTGATTCGGGGAAATGTTTTGACAAGGTACTAAATGAAGGAAGGGCTACTGTGCAAGATCAAACCTCACATATGCGATACGTACTAATGACTGGTACAATCATACCTAAAAGGTGTAATCTGTTAGGAGTCTAACCCTACCTCGTAGTGGATGTTTGTGTCTGGGCCCAATATAATAAATCAGACCAAAACCTCACCTTAAATCATAAATAAACAAAATAACACTTCTTGGAGAGAAAATAAGGAAATGAAATTGAGAACGTAATGAGACCCACCTTGAATTTAATCGAAAATATAGAAATCAAATGAATGAATCGAACTCCTTTTCAGTATCAGATCAAAGCTCAGATCGTGACTAAAAGACAATAAGATTAATACACCCGGGATTTGCTCACCTTTATCCAACAATATTTAAGCGGGGACAAAAGCACTGAAACTATAATCTGGCTGATAACGGGAGAGATTCGATTAGAACAGAAGGGCTCGTTAAGATCGGAATGAAAGATGCTTGCCGCAATTCGTGTCTCAGAAACCCGAGCTCTCAGACGCACGACGAACCCGCCGAACAAACTCGGTATCTTGGAGTTCACCTAGACAGCAGGATGGCATGGGAGGTACACATACGTAGGCGCAAAAATAATGCAAAGGATCTGACAACTTGAACCTCTTCTGGGTATTCCATCAGCCCTCAGTTCGTCGACGAGACAACTTTCTCACTAGACCTACCTGCATTTACTACACATGGCCATGGGGATCTAAGGTAAGGCCAACGTAACCCTAAACTGTCAGAAACAGGAGCCCCCTGGTTCGTTAATAGCGCTGCCCTTCAACCCAACCTGAGTATAAAAATCAACGCAATGATCGCTAAATCCCCTTGGGAGGCTGCAAGACTTCCCGATCGACTAACCTACAAAGTAAAATCATACTACATCCTTCAGCCACCCCACCTTGTGCACCCGTTAATAGTTTATTCAACACTATCACTATTCGGCCATATCTGTGAATTATCGTAAATTATTTACTAGTTTTGTATCTTCCTGACGACAACTAATAGGCTGCACTTAGAAACCAGCTCCACATAAAGCAGGCCTTTCAATAAACACTCTTGTTCTTGATATTTATGAGGGAGAGTATTCAGAATCTTACGTTATTTAATCGGGAAACTGCTATATTTGGAGCACCAATTATTCAGGAAATTAGTTAATTCCAGCGATAACTACGAATAAACATATCTGGCGTAACGCATTACACCACTTCCCTCGGCTTTCGTGCATTCAACGATTTCTAATTAAATTAATGTATTTTTTACACAATTCATTTGAACTTGCTTGAACTTGACACGACGTTCTATTTAGAAAATGCTTGTGCAACCCAATAAATGGTTCCCCCTTTACTTTCTTCTCGACTTTTATTGAGTAACCATTGTACAAGTGAAGTATGAAAAGAAAAGATTTTTTTGGAATTGGCATGTTTGTAGTTTACAGATCAAACGCTGTAAAAAGTGTTAGTCAAAGAAACGACAATAGTTTGAATTCCGGAACATTGTACAATGTCCCTAATTTTTTAAAGGTGATTAAACTACCATTTTGTAGTAAATTTTGTACTCATTGCTACTGTTTACATTTATACTAAAAGCCAGGAAAGACGGAGTAACACAACAGGTACGTGGAGTATGACAGCACTCCTACTGGCAGTCCTTACACAGGGTCCTTTAAATTATCCAGGACGTAGACGTTGTTTTCCGGAAATGTAGAAATGCATCGAGCAAAGATATAGCGCCTGTAATATGGTGGTGGTGAGGAGGAGGGAAGTTTTGTGACGAGCTGTACTAGTTATCCCTGTTTGACGTTCAACGCCCGGATGGAAACGTGAAGATGGCTGCGATTATTTCCCACGAAGGTTTCATGTGACGTTGACATTTGATCTGATTCACTTCTTTTTGGCTGAGAGCTCGTTAACTATTGTTTCGAGCGATAAACCGTCGGTGTTGATCTCCCGCAGGTGGTTTCGCGGAATGCGTTATCGCAGAGATCAGGTACATCTCTTACGGAAACATGGGGCTCAACAGCTCACTCTCACGAACTTTCTTTCCTCTTTTCCATTTACTTCCTCATGAATCTTCTAAGCTTCGGAAGAATCCCTGAGAGCCTGGTAACCAAACTTCGCCAAAACTGCGCCCACACACGCTGTCGAGTGACGTAAGGCATCTCCTGTTGTTCGTCAACGAGGCGTTAATCTCCTCCTGACTTACTTTCAGCAAGCCGGCGAAATGAGACGGGAAATGTTTCATCGAATCTGCAGGAAAATTTTGACTTCTTAGTGAATGTGAAAGTCAAAGAACATCGGGCTTTTCCCAACACGGAACAAAAAACCATATGCACGGCAGACGAGTCCCTGAGTAGTGAGTGGAAGTTGGGGTGATCTTTGCCGAGGCTTACTGGGGTCCTTCCGAACCTCAGGGAAGGTGGACAGTCCAAACTGTCTTGATCTGTGGTGAGGAAAAGCCGTAAGTGTCCATTCTGGCCTTAAGGCTTGATTGACCCAATCATGGTCATCGGAGCAATCCAATTCCTGCCCTGGGCAAGGTCGGAAAAAGCTGGAAAATGCGCTTGCCCTGCGGACTTCGTGGAATTCGTGGGGTCCATACCAATTTATTTCTAACCTGCGGGGTCTGAGGGAGGTGGGGGCAGTAGGAGTAATATAAGGCATTCAGGACAATGGGCCATTAATCATAGACGAGGGGGGGTGTGTTATCGCGGGGCGATATAGGAAAGGTCAGCGAGTTGATCTTTGAAGATTGCACGTGGTATTTTGTGAGGAGGTCGAGGAATGCGTAGCTTAGCTCGCGCCGTTTCTCTCCACGTGTCATGTGGGGAGCGTAAGTGCTTAGAGACGAGGCAATCGCGGAACTTACTTCACGTTCGTCACTTCCGCCTCCTTCTCCGCTTCACGTATGAGCCTAAGCGCTTAGAGACGAGGCAATCGCGGAGCTTACTTCACGCTCGTCACTTCGGCCTCCTTCTCCGCTTGACGTATGAGCCTAAGTGCTTAGAGACGAGGCAATCGCGGAGCTTACTTCACGCTCGTCACTTCCGACTCCTTCTCCGCTTGTCGTATGAACCTAAGTGCTTAGAGACGAGGCAATCGCGGAGCTTACTTCACGCTCGTCACTTCGGCCTCCTTCTCCGCTTGACGTATGAGCCTAAGTGCTTAGAGACGAGGCAATCGCGGAGCTTACTTCACGTTCGTCACTTCGGCCTCCTTCTCCGCTTGACGTATGAGCCTAAGTGCTTAGAGACGAGGCAATCGCGGAGCTTACTTCACGCTCGTCACTTCCGACTCCTTCTCCGCTTGTCGTATGAGCCTGTGCTTAGAGACGAGGCAATCGCGGAGCTTATTTCACGTTCGTCACTTCCGCCTCCTTCTCCGCTTGTCGTATGAGCCTGCGTTTAGAGACGAGGCAATCGCGGAGCTTATTTCACGTTCGTCACTTCCGCCTCCTTCTCCGCTTGTCGTATGAGCCTAATGCTTAGAGACGAGGCAATCGCGGAGCTTACTCACGCTCGTCACTTCCGCCTCCTTCTCCGCTTGTCGTATGAGCCTAAGTGCTTAGAGACGAGGCAATCGCGGAACTTACTTCACAGTCTCGTCACTTCCGCCTCCTTCTTCGCTTGTCGTATGAGCCTGGCGTTTAGAGACGAGACAATCGGATAGCTTAGCCTGCAAGGTTGATGGTTCTCATTTGAAAACTGCAAACCGTATAGTGACATCACGATCCCACCATCATCAATCACCATCAATTTTTCTATTCTCCTCAACAAACTAACACTGACCACAGCAACCACCTTCAGTTTACCCTGGACACTAAACCCAACCACAACATGCCGATGTTTCCGCAGGATTTACGCTACAGACATCACAAGGAGGAGATGGAGGAGGAGGATGAGGATGATATGTCTGTAGAGGAGGAAATGGAGCAAAGCGACGAAAACGACAAAGATCAAGCACTGTACTACTGCTGCAGCAAATTATGTGAACGAGCGCCGGACAACCCAAGTCGATGGACTAGCCTGTATAACGTGCGGATATTATGGCTGGTGCCACTGCGCAAGTGCGCAAATCATATACCACATCCGGCAGAAGAGCAGGAGATGCGATGTTCAAGTGAAATAACTACGTCAAAACATTTTGACAAACCCGATGGTTTGTGTCAGTGCAAACGCGCATCGCGTTTTACTGCAAATCTTGTTCGGGTGAAGATCGTAGACGATGAAATGGAAGTGCTGCAACTTAACCAGAATAATAAAGTCTCTCGCAGAAGACTCTATGCAACAGCGGAAGAGGAGAACGAGGAGGAGGAGGAGGAGAAGGAGGAGGTGGAGAAGGAGAAGGAGGAGGAAATGATGGTGGATATCGTTATCTCCCCACCATCTTTGGTCGTTGACCTACGACTTAACCCGTTTTTCCTCAATATCCAAGCAGTACAGATAGCGAGGCTACATAGTGCTATTCAGTTTAGTACTCCGTAGCAAATCCCTGCAGATCCACAACTGACTGCTAGGCCATCCCTACAAATCATGATCCCGATCGCGGTTGTTCCATTTTCAAGTAGGAAAGGTGTTCAAGTTTTAGTTAACGTCTTTGATACAGACAATTCAAAACGCAGCTTGCTACGTGAAGAGGAAATTACCCCCGACAGCGAAGATGACGGTGTGAGTAAGTGTAAGAAAATTAAGAAAAACGAGAACGAATACGAAGGACGCTCCATTTTTACAAATAAGGAAAGAAGCGCACCTTACCTCACAACCTGTATAAGGTTTTACGTCTCTAATACTACTGCTACGTACCGGCGAACTAGCCGCAGCGACGATATCGTAATACCTGGAGATGAGTGGGTGAAAAGGCGGATACTTTAGCTGCAAATCTTGACATTATCCTAAGAAGTGGAAAGAGTAAGATCGAATTAACTTATCCTTTCGTCTTATGCAGCGGATTTAATTTTTGTATTTGCGCATACAAACCAACTCCACAATCTCAGTCTACGTTGAAGACCAGACCGAGAATATCGATCCACGAAAATTCGCTTTGGACTACTCCCCATGGAAGCGATGGAGGATGGTCGCATGCAGTAGCTAAGGAAATCACGTTCCGTTTAGGGGATCTAGAAATACTACGTAACCATATAAAGTACATTTCGGCAATAGTACGGAAAATAGATTACAAAGAAAAAGTCGAGCAGGAAGCGGATTCACCAGTATCACCGCAGCATTCGGTACCTCTCCTCCGCATCATCAACAAACGGCGCAACTAGCTGCGGAAAAGAATCCGGATCTACAAAGCCTGTACGAGTTATATACCGAATATGACCGGTACGGTCTTTCACCTCTAACCCAGCTACTTACTTCACCAGAGTTAAACAACGAGTGATACATTGATTCAACCACTTACTGTATACTACTCAAGTAAAGCCAATTGTGTATAAAGTCTGTATAACCGAAGTTGTCATGAAAAACTAAATATACCTCATTAAATTACGATTACGGAAATGTCGCTCTTTCCTTTTCATCTCTCCCCTCCATTCTCACTGTATAAAACTAGCGTCTCTGAGAAGAGCTGACTTAGTCGATACGACAAAATGAGTTTGAAAAGGGATTGGTAGAAGAAATTCATAAACCTTCTCGTAGATCGTTTCCAACATCCCGAGTTATTGTGAAAGGAGTACTAGATGATTTGTGGCAGGCCGATTTGGTTGATTTAACCATGTTTCCCTGATAGAGGATTCAAATACCTGCTGACTGTAATCGATGTAGGTAGCAAAAAAGCGTGGATACGTCCGTTAAAACAAAAGACTGGCATCGACGTAACCAAAGCGTTAGAAGCAATCTTCAAATCGAGCGGTTATACTCCCTCGTTATCTTCAAACTGATAAAGGTCGAGAGTTTTTCAACGCAACTGTTAAACAACTATTGAAGGATTTCAACGTAACGCTATACAGTACACACAGCGATTTGAAAGCCTCAGTCGTTAGGCTCATACGACAAGCGGAGAAGGAGGCGGAAGTGACGAGCGTGAAGTAAGCTCCGCGATTGCCTCGTCTCTAAGCACTTAGGCTCATACGTCAAGCGGAGAAGGAGGCGGAAGTGACGAACGTGAAGTAAGCTCCGCTATTGCCTCGTCTCTAAGCACTTAGGCTCATACGACAAGCGGAGAAGGAGGCGGAAGTGACGAACGTGAAATAAGCTCCGCGATTGCCTCGTCTCTAAGCACTTAGGCTCATACGACAAGCGAAGAAGGAGGCGGAAGTGACGAACGTGAAGTAAGTTCCGCGATTGCCTCGTCTCTAAGCACTTAGGCTCATACGACAAGCGGAGAAGGAGGCGGAAGTGACGAACGTGAAATAAGCTCCGCGATTGCCTCGTCTCTAAGCACTTAGGCTCCTACGACATATGGAGAAGGAACGGAAGTGACGAGCGTTAACTAAGCTCCGTGATTGCCTCGTCTCTAAGCAGTTAGGCTCCTACGACAAACGGAGAAGGGACGGAAGTAACGAGCGTGAAGTAAGCTCCGCGATTGCCTCGTCTCTAAGCACTTAGGCTCATACGACAAGCGGAGAAGGAGGCGGAAGTGACGAACGTGAAATAAGCTCCGCGATTGCCTCGTCTCTAAGCACTTAGGCTCATACGACAAGCGGAGAAGGAGGCGGAAGTGACGAGCGTGAAGTAAGCTCCGCGATTGCCTCGTCTCTAAGCACTTAGGCTCATACGTCAAGCGGAGAAGGAGGCGGAAGTGACGAACGTGAAGTAAGCTCCGCTATTGCCTCGTCTCTAAGCACTTAGGCTCATACGACAAGCGGAGAAGGAGGCGGAAGTGACGAACGTGAAGTAAGTTCCGCGATTGCCTCGTCTCTAAGCTCTTACGCTCCCACATGACACGTGTAGAAGGAAACGGTGCAAGCTAAGCTACGCGATTCCCTCGACCTCCTCACAAAATACCACGTGCAATCTTCAAAGATCAACTCGCTGACCTTTCCTATATCGCCCCGCGATAACACACCCCCCTCGTCTATGATTAATGGCCCATTGTCCTGAATGCCTTATATTACTCCTACTGGGGGCCACACGGAAGTTATGTAACAGTCCCAACAAACCATGACATGGTAATGGAGCAATTTATGTGGATGGTACAGCGGTTGACATGGGCAAGAACAATAGGATATTCACAAAACAAACGTTGTGGTAGCAAACTGTATAAATACATTGTGCTAAGTCCGAGGGAAAACCAGAAAATAACGACATGACTGGATTGCTCACAAAACCGAATTTACATATCGGAGTACTTACATTGACGTCAGAGCACGCTCTTTTTATTAATATAAAGATACAAGTGACCCCGGCTTCTTGCCTCTTATGGGAAGCGAGTAGTTTTAGCGCTTGATGATATTCCCGTGTCAACCTGGATCTGAAGGTGTAGGCCGCAATGAATGGCCTTTACAATCTATTGGCGACAAAACTTTATACGCTTCAATCTATGTTTCAACAGAAAGCAAAATCAAAATTGAGCCACTTCTAGTTATTGACATGAAGATGGATAACGGAAATTTAGCAGTTTGGGGAGGTATTTTTTTTGCAATTATCACACACTGGCCCGTTCCCGCTTCGCACGGGTGGTAATTTAAAAAAAATTGGGATAAATAAAGATAATAAAGATATTAGAGTGGAAGAACGTCATATCTGATCTACGTCGTTACGCATTTACGTCTCCAGATACGCGACATCAATTGATGATTCATTGTTCAGATTTATTTAAAATTTCTCCGCCCTATTTTATTACACATTGGGTTCACTGTACTACAGCCTAAATTCACGTAAAAACGACGACGTCTTCCAGACATGATTATAATTTCTGTAAAAAAATGTAATACTCATAAATACACCTTGAAACTATTCGTATGATTATGAATAAATTGCACAAATTATCAGTAAGTGCTGCAGTCAAAAATATTTCACTTGCTATTCTTTCGACTAAAAATAAAGGGTAATCAACAATTATATTATCAACAACAACAAAAAATATCTGGTGCGTAGCAACACACAACTTTCCGCCACCCATTTAAGTTCGAACACCACCTACATAGGTGGGCGCTATATCTTCGTTCAACGCATTTTTACAGGAACATTTATGGGGAACAAAATGTAGGGGCTGGTTAGCTGAGAGTACTTCGTTAGTTCGATCAAAATCGTTAGAGCCGTTTTTGAGAAAATTGGAATACCGATAAATTAATATTCGACAAATCTCCTTTTCTGAGTTAACTTGGCTTATATCTCCGTTCAACATATATATACAGAAATAATTATGGAGAACAAAATGTTGGTATGGGTAACTGAAAGACACTCCATTAAGATTTATCACATCTGGTGAAGGAGTTACCCTGGAATTTACGGAAATGTTCGAAAAAACGTTACTTTTGACACATTTTGATGTTTTTCTCTGTTCAATGGACCGTCACAGGAACATTTATCGAGAACAATATGTAGGTATTAACTATTTGAAAACATCCTGTGAGTTTGGTGAAAATCGCTGAAGCCGTTTTGCCAAAAAGCGTTAAAAACCTATTTTTGCTCCATGGGCTTCATGGATGTCCATATCTCCGTTCACCGTATTTTCATGGAGATATTTATGGAGAAGAAAAGTTAGGTATTGATTAGTAGAAGATAATTTGAAAGTTTGATCAAAATCGTTCGAGCCGTTTTTGAGAAAAATGCGAAAAACCCTAGTTTTTGGTACATTTTCGTCCCCCACCCCCCTTTCCATCGGCCGAAATCCTCCATAACCTTATTCTGGTGTCTACAAAAAATAACGAACAAAACAAAAAAAGAACCAGGTCAATCGGATCAGCCGTTCTCCCGCAAATCGAACTACAGACACACACACATACATACACACATACACACAAACGGACCACGCGCCGAAATTAGGTTTTTTAGACTCAGTAGGCCTCAAAACTTGAAGATCTGAAGAAAACCCAATTTTTTTTGTTGACCCGATTACTATACTTTCCTTCCCTTCGGGTAGCGGAAAGTAATAATCCCTATTCTATTCAGTTATTTTTTAACTTAATTATCCGATTAATTAATGGGTGCTAATCATAAAGTAGTATATGGCGAAGCGCCGCACCGCTATGTCCCTGCATTTTAAATCTGTAATATCTTCGACAATATTAATTTAAATTACATGCTGTACAGGGCCATATTTATTTAGGTTAAATGAACAACGTATTTAAGGTGCTTAATTGGATAAGGATTAATGCTGTATTCCTTTAAAAGCCTTCCTTCGTAAATAAGCTATTTTTCCCCCTAAAATGTAAAGAATAAAAAATTGTTATTAAGGGTTATCCTTGCGAGGTCGACATACACCATCGCGGACTGTTCAAGGTTTACAGTACTGTAGTACATCATTTTGATTATCTCGTGGGGTTTGCAATCTAAGCGCAAAAAAAGTATATATTTACGACATCAAATTAGAAACCTCTTCATTTATCAGTATTTCTCCACAATATTGTGCATGTATTATACATGTAAACCATGTATTATACGTGTAAACCTTCCTCTTGAATCAATCTATTTTTTTAAAAACCGCTTCAAAATCCGTTGCGCAGTTTTAAAGACTTAAGCACGCATAGGGACAGACAGCGACAGCGACTTTGTTTTATAATATGTTGTGATTCGTTAAAAAACGCTGACCATTCATTTTTATAGATACGAAATGTTCATGTAATTCTTACGGAACGCAGCGATTGTGTTTATTACGTAACAACCACCGCATACTGCAAACCGTTCATGAGGTTCAAAGTTCCTACCCACACAAAACATCTACCTCCGAGTTGAAAAGATTGATCTGAAGCATCTCCGAGATCAATGATGAATGTTCCGCGTTTAACAATGCAACTGTTAGGCCCAAGATGATTATAAGCATCGCGCGTCTCTTCTCAAAAAAGGATTGAGCGACCATTGAATCGTTGGCTTCCGGCCGTTTGACTGGCGATAACGAGGGAGCCTTCCGCGTGAGAAGACGGTCGACGATCTTTCATAAATGAAATCGCCGCTTCCTTCTGCTACTGAGCCGCGTAATATCATCAAATAGATCTGTGCTAATGTACATTTTACTTTTTGGATTTTGCTGGCTTTTGTTTGCTTCAGCCCGATATTTATGCTGAGAAGATGGTGTTTTTGTTGGCCAAACCTGCCTTCCTGTAACGCAGTTGCACCAAACGTATTTAAATTTCGAGTAAACTTGAAAGGCGTGATACTTGTGCAGAATAAGCCAATGATCTTGTGTGAAGCATCGTAGAGCTTCCCTCAAACGACTCACGGAAGAACAATATCGTAGCGATTATATTCGTACACTCAACCGCAGTAGCTTTCGATCATAAAACAGTGAATTTGTCCATAAATGCCTTCCCACTCAGTATTGCGTGTAACTTCGGTTTTCCGCTTTTGTGTGTTGTCGTTTGGCCTGAAAATGGAGAAATAGAGTCTCGAAACGTTCATAAGGCAGTCGTATCTCTCCAACTGAACCTCAATAATGTACGAGAAGCTTGATCCTCTCGGTCACTTTATACACATATAATATGGTTGGCTCAGCTTCAGAAGTTTCCGAGGGCTAGCTGGATTTTTCACGAGTCGTTTGACTTTAAGCCGCCAGAACCAACCACGTCATTCCAATGTTTTCCAATCATTTCCATACCCGACAAAGTACTTTTCCGCTTTCTCAATCATTCAGTGGGTTTTCCCGTAGAGCCTCTCCCCTTATCACGTTGAGCATTATCATTTAGCACACCCCCCCCCCCCACAACGCCGCCTCCACTCATCATTCAGATATCGCCATCAAACGCATCACTCCTGAAGAATACACTTAATTCAGGATCATTCGCTGTACAAATCAAATGATCGGAAATTTCAGAACACCTGACGAAACACCACTATCTTCGTTCAACACATATCTACGAAAACTGCTATTGAGAACAAAATTTAGGTATTAGTTAGTTGAAAACATCGAACTATAGTTTGGTCGAAATCGTAAGAGCCGTCTTTGAGACATTCAGAAAACAATCGTTTTCTGTTAAGAAAATCCAATTTTCCCATCAAAAATAGATGTCGAGAACAATGAGAACGCTGTCAAATTTGCACAAGAACAGCTGACGCTAACGTCCTCGTTCTTTTTCGTTTTGTTCATTGTTTTTTGACGTGAAAATAAAGTTACGAACGATTCTTGTTGACACGAAGGGGAGTAGGGGATCAAAATAGTCAATCATCTATACTCATCAATACTTACATATCAATCTCCGTACATGTTCCTCTGACAGTTGATTGAACAGAGATAACAACCAAAATGTGTCAAAAACCGTGTTTTTTTTTGTAATTTTCAAAATTTCACCACTAACTGCGAAACAGATTTTGATTAACTTGACTGAGTGCCTCTAACAATTTATACCCACATTTTGTTCTATCTGTTAAACGGAGCTATACGCCGAAATAGATGGGAAAGTGGGCATCAAACGATTCTTTTATGATTTTCGGAAAAATGACTCTACGGCGCTCCAAAATCAGGGTTTGTCAATTCTGTAGGCCTCAAAACGTGAAGATGTGAAGGAAACTCCGTTGCAGGCAGAGCGCATTGAAAAATTGAGAAGAGTAACATGAAAAAAAAGGAAGGATATTGCCGCGGCCGTGTGTATCTCACACTAGGAGTCCGAGCACCAATCGAGCCTCTTGGAACATGTTGTTTTCGTCTGGCACATGTTCCAATTTTTCCGATCTGCAGTATCTTCCGCTCCCTTTCGCCTGGGGTATTGGGCCCCATTGCGATTTGTTCCAACGCAGAGAGAAAACTCAAACATCGCTCGGTGGGGTTCTTTTGGCATTTAGTATAAATTTCAGTTCCTTTTCTATGACATAAATTTATTTTAAATGAGTAACGTCAGCTTAATTTTCTAAAATATAAATTTCCTTTTTTTATTTGTCCTATCCCCCCCCCCTCCATTCATGGGTTCAACCTCACGGTTCATCTGTTTTCTTATTTTTTTCGTTCACGTTAATTTCACAGTAAAAACAAAAAGTAAATAAAATGAAGGGTTTTCGCTGAAATAAAGTTTAATCTTCAAGATTTTTCGGCACAGAAAAAGGTACAGCGGTATGCCAGGAAACAGTCGAATTTTCCAAACTGTTCAATCGGGTCGGCGATATGCTCGCGAAAAGAGGAATTTGTGGTTCAGTTACCGGGTGACCTACGAAGCCGGATCGCGTTCCTCGCGTTGGGTAATTTTAGATGACATTCTCAACCCGTTTGACAGGGCCACTGTCCTTTCCCCCCAACAAGTTCTCGACGCAACCTCAGATTCACCAGGTTTGAATAAAAAGGCAACGGAAGCGTTTATGAGGCAGAATCCACCGACGAGGCAGTAAATCGTGCGGGTTTACGAAGTCCAGACCGGAGATTTACAAAACGGAGACTCTCGACGTTTGGCAACTCTTCGGCAGATTGACCGACTAACCTGTTCTGGAGTTAAGTCGGGTGAGGCGATTTGACAAGAGACTTCGAGGAGCGTGGGAAGACACAGCTGGGCGAACTCATGTACATTTGAGCTCAACGTTCGCCAGGGTTTCTAGAGCTACACGTCGGTGTGCGGACGGAAACAAAGGGAGGGCTGCATTGCACCCCATGAAAAACAAGTTAACCGACCGAGTGGTTCATATTTCCCAAGTAGCCTCGACGGAAGTGAGTAAGTGGGGTGGGGGAAGGTGAAATATGACTGATTTTTCAATCCAAATTAAACTAACGATTTCTGAGGGATGCTAACACTCTGAACACTGTGGTTCAAGAAGAAACTCAACCGAGTCTTCGTTCTTTTTGTACCGAAACTGCCACAGCTCGATAACACCTCCAACTCTTCCATACGCACCAGTACTTTTACAATCCTGGATAACAATTACCTCCAGTGCGTTCCTACATCACCTACTCCTCTTTTTTGGCTCAGTACAACCACCCACTCTCCGGGCCACTCTCTTTCTCGTACAAGTCAAATGCCGCGATCACGCTCCAACCTCTACTATACTGTTGACGCTGTTTTTTAGGGCCTGGACCTTGCCTGTGCCACCTTCTTCTGAGCAGGCAGCAGCTGCCTGGGATATGTTTCCACCAACGCGCACCCCCGTGGTCCAGCCGCATGAATTACGCTGAATCAGGAACCGTTCCCCAGATGCTCACAGGCACGAAACTCAATCTAGCAGACGCAAATAAAATAATGTAGTTTTGTAATGCCTGGCACCCTACGCAACGTTAATCATGAAGCTGCACCAATGACGCCGAGTGATGCAGTAATAAAGACCTGGCCATCAAGTAGGAAAGCAGAGCACCATTCACGGATTAGTGACAGTAGCAACCTGTCATGCCCGTCTTATTGAATATCCTGATGTTGAAGTTGCGATTCAAAAATGCATACACTAAACTTTTTTCTTTGTATATTTGCCTTGATCATTCTGTTCTTCATTTGTTTCAGATGCTGCACTTCCAACTGATTGGGGCATCGCTTTTGGCCATCGCGTTGTCTCAAAGTTCTTCGGCGAATTCCGACCTGGAATTCGAGAGCAACAACAACAGAAGAATAGTCGACAGCACAGATGACGTGAGAGCGGAAAATAGGACGAAAAGGTTAAGACAAATTGTTATCGAGAAAGCGAGCAGTACAACAAATTCTGACGACGACGAAGATCGGAAGACATTGGCTCAACAAGTTGCTGATGGAAAGTATGGTCTCATACAAAAAGAACTTTTTGCTAGTCCCGTCGCGCGCCCTGGTATAATTAGCTATGAAGTGAACCCGGAGGTTCCCAAAGACAACGTCAACAATCTTGGTGGTCTTCAGCCCGAAGAAATTTGGCTCGCCGAAAACCATCTGCTGGTTCTTAGAGGAGGCGTGTACACTGGCAAAGACCAGAACGGAAATGCAGCTTGGCCGCCAATAGACAATTACATTGCTCCACAAAGGCAAGTGAAAATCCCTCCAAACCCTAAAGTACCACCACCATTTCCAATACAACTTAAAGACGGCGGACCGATCGAGTACGTCAAAGGGGTAAATGGAACAGGGGGCCCGATCGTTCCTTTTTTCGATCCACGTTTCAGCCCTCCAGGTTTATTCCCTTTTCCTCCATTTCCACACCCCGGGGAAAACAAAAGTACTCCTGGAAACCCGGGAAACTCCACAGAGGGGAACGGGTTCAACCCTCCGTTCCCCTTCCCCCCGTTGCCCGGGATAGGGTTATTTCCGCCCGCCGCCGCGTTCTTACCACCCCCAGGAAACCTCACAGAGTTGGACGAAGACGACCCAAGTATTTACTATCCTCCTCCATATGACTTCATTTACCATAAAGACAACTCCTCTTTTGTGCCTCCAGGACCCCTCGTGCCTGGAATCATCCTCCCTCCGCCGCCAAACTTCTTTGCTGCCTTCGAAAATAAAACCAAAACCCCCACAGTCAAACAACAGCCAACTAGAAAGCTCACGAAACCCAAGCCCCGGCCAAGTCAGTTTGCTCACGACTTGGGACACAAAGGAACTCGCCCTACAAAACCTCCGAAGAAGACGTTCACAGTGAGCATCGTTCCTATCATCACTCCGTCAACCACCACAACCATCTCTCCACTCGTGATTTCCACCAGCGATGGCAGCCAGAACGAAATAGATCCACCCGTGACCCTCCCACCAGACACACCAGTTGGTGAATGGGTCCCGATTCCAGCCCCCAGACCATTTTTCATTTCAGAGATTAACGGCTTGAGAAGCGGCTCCAAAATGAAATTCCAATCCCGAAACAAAACCAACTTTCCATCCATTCCGCTGCTCGACAACTTCGTCAACGGTTACGACTACACTCCCCCACAAAAGAAAGGAAGGCAGTTCCCTACGCCTACGCCTCCGTCCAGAGGCTTCAAGCCAATATACGTCCCACCAATTGTCCCTACTACGATCGAGCCTCCAAGTATATTTACAACTACGTACGGTGCTGTGGAAAATCCTGAAAATGAATACGTTTATCAAGGGCCACAGCTGCACGATTACCGAATCAAAAACAGGCCCTCAAGTGGTTATTACGACTACAACGTGAAGGCCAACGAGGGTGTCAATCCTGCACCAAATACCGAACTGTATAACGACGTTTCCCTCACTGATCCGAGTTACCAACAGTCGCATTTCGATTATTTCAGGCAAAAATTGGAATCATCCACAACTTCTTCGACTCCTATTAATTTCTTTTACTACGACCAAAACAGGGACAACCTCCAAAGTTCAAACTACCAATTCTCACCAACAAGGCACAACTCCAATAAGAACCTGAACCCCTACAGAGGTGCCATTCAACAGCCACAGTCTCTCGTTGAGCAAACCACAGAAAAACCGCCTGTTTTCGAATACAGCTATTCCGCTCCAGGGTATGGGACAGTCGAAAGCCCAAAAGTGGGGACGAATTTTGTCACTACGCAAAAACCCAAGTCGCATAACATCAATTTCCCCTCAGAGAATGAACAGCAGTACTCTTATTTCCAGTACACAGATTCCCGAAAGCCAATTTACTTGTATCATGAAACGACACCAGCGTACTACGACAGCCGCCAGTCATTCGAAGGACAGCGGGAGCGACCTAAACGCCCAAGTTCCAGCCAACAGCAACTCGGATTGGACGAGATAACCCAGAAATATTTCACTATGTTTGGTGAGAAGTTGAACGATCAAAGTCCGCGACAGTCGACGGCTGCCCCGCCAATAGCCGACTTCTACTACAATTACGAAGGTGAGAGGTTAACCCGTCCCAAAGCTGCCAAAGAGCAAAAAGTCAAATTCCCCCAAGAAGAATTTGTGCCGGCTCCAGTCGAACAGCCTTACTACGTCAAGCCTGTGCAAAGCTTCGTGCCTCGCCCATCTTCTTCTTCCAACAGGCCGAACTACCCGAATCAACCGCAGTACCCTAATTACTACGGCGTATCTAGTCCCCAAAGCGGCGTCTACGCGGACTACGGCAACGAAGAAGGGCTAGTCGCTCCTGGCCATTCGCTGCACGCTGATGTCAACGTCAACTACAAGCGGCCATCCCCGGCTCTGGAGCCGGACGCCGAGCTCATCGACCCGGCTTTCGTCAGGCCGTCGAACAACGCCTTCATTTCTTACCAGTTGCCAGGTTCGGGTGGCCATTTCTATTTTTTGACTCCCCAAACTCTTAAAAACCCCTATGCTCCCCAACAATACCCTCAAGTGCCGGAGTATTACAAAAGAAACACTCCCCCAAAGTCCCAACGGCAAGTGAGGTCAAGGCAGCCTGTGAGCTGAAAAAGTGTGTGATAAACTTAATGGATTGTGAGACTTTTTCCTATTATTTGGCTTACGATGCATTTTTTTCTGTGATCTAGACTCTAGGCTTTTAATTTCGTATTTATGAACGCTGTATCTAGAAATTTTAGCGATCTTGTAGTATTTTTCAAAGACTTTACCAAATTCGACGAGTGCGAATGACATTTGGTACCAGGAATTGAATTCGAGTTATTTCCTTTTTTTCTTGTCGTTTGCATCGAAAAAGTGAAATGTTTGTAATCTTCTATAAACTGTTGTGTTTTATTATTTGGAAATAACCAGGATATTAGAGAACTGTTGCATCCAAAAACAGAGAGTTTGCGTTCATTGCATGAGCTGAGCAAGAACTTCTAATTCTCCGCAGTTAATCCTGAAGTTCATCTTGACCTACTGCTTAATCCAGCTGTGGGGTTGGTCCCTCATATGTACTAATACAGCTCAGTTAAACAGAGCGAACGTGAGACATAAGAAGCTTCGTGTATTCCAGCCAGCAGCCCATTGCCAGTGCTAATGAAAGCTAGTGAAGAGAATAAAACTGTAGGCACGTCCTCATTCATTTTCACTGTCAAGCAACATCAAGGCCACATCAACTTCTGTACTACTACTATTCAGCCAATGAGACATAAAATTGTGGGGGACTGGAGAAGAGGCACGCTCAAATCTAATGCCTGGTAGCTCAATCTGAAGAACCTCGAAGTAGTGACTAGCAATGTGAAGGAAGTGGTGATCTTAGCCCTCTGCACTCAAACCTCCACAGCGTCTATGTGACTCAAGATTCAAACCATTCGGGGCTGCGTAAGGCGGAAGTGGAAAATACCAATCGCCATTAGCACGCGCATCGCAGCTCGTTGGAGCGCCTGAGGTACGATGCTCAAACCTAGTCGCTGAAGGGTGACTTTCACAATACACTCAAGACGCTGCAGGGAGGACAATGCACCTACAGGCTTCAGCATTTGTGGCCTCCACCGCACTACAGTCCCTCTTATCATTTACAGCTCACAATGGCGTTCGTCGAAGCGTACTGCTCCATGCCTGAGCGTGCGAAAAATTGTTTTTCCCCTAATCTCGTTCACAACGTTTTGGAGGCTGCAAAACTGAATGGAGTTTGGTAATTTAGTAACATGCCACTTTTTCTTTTTTTCTAATAGAAAAGTTACCGTGAGTTAAGTGTCATGTAGCCACGTTCTCGAGCGAATGCGTAGTGACGCAGAAGATCTCTTGGATTTGAGTCGTGATTTTAATGACGTCGAATCTGCCAACAACACAAAATACCAGAGTCGATCAATGATTTCACGAGGTTGACCAAGTGAGAAAATTGTAGGTTACGCTTCATTCTGTTGTCGATCTTGGGACATAACAAGGAATCCAATTGAGTGGTTTATTGGTGGGATTAAGGAACCGCTTGCGAAACAACTACTACGAACACGATAGGATCCCTCTTAATTGAACAATGTAGGTATTTCTGCGATGTTTACTTCTGACAAGATCTTGACGAGTAACATTAATTTCCTAATGCGAATACTCGAATTCATTGAATAAAAAGGAATGCGGCGCCGCGACCACGCGGGCCAATTTTCTTCAGTCGCCTCATACGACTCGCTCACTTGTTCAGGAGACTTCAAAATTGACCGCACCCCCTTTGATGCATTCGTTCGGGCGCAAAACTCAACCTGCGCAGGCAGTCCGCTGTTTGTTTAAGAGTCTGGAACTCTCTACTAACAGCTTTGCCAGTTCTGAAACTTTCTTCGGAGCTCAAGAACAATTATTAGGGTCCTTGGCCGAACGAACTTTGTAAAATCCATCAGTTAAGTGGCGAAAATCGCTATTACCCTAATTTAGACAGTACTACGCTTTAGGAATTGAGCCCAGGAAACTGCTCATGTTAAGGGTTCCGGATGTTTGTGAAACAAATTAAAGTTGGTACGTGGCCTTCCTTGGAGCATTTATCGCATCATGTCTTGAAACGCTCCACCTGCCTCCTTAAATGCTCCCAATGTAGAGCGTATTACTGAAATCAACAACAAAACAGAAAACAGACTGACTAGTTCGCGATTCCTGATTGCCAAGGATGAGAAATAGGGAAGGAGACTGATGACTTTTATCGAAGTGTATTCCAGGGAAGACTAAATGTATAAAACTGCGCAGGTTGGTCTTGTGAATTACACTCTATCGCCTGAATGAGAGGCCACACGATTTTTCCTGACGTTTTGGAGCAAGAAACTCACGGCTAAAACGTGTTCCCAAATGAAAATACACAGCACAGGTATATGTGAGAGGTCGCCTACGCCCTCTATGGGTACGGCACTTCGAGAAGAAGAAGAAATGAAAATTGTGTTGGTTGACTTATCGTCAGCAAATATTTTCAGGGGAACAACAACCTCTGTTATAATAAAATACGCATCGCGCGTTTTCGTGCCGAAGCCACTCAATTCGCAGGAAGAAGTCAATTTCTCCAATTCAATTCCTGGTTTGTAGAATAGTTTTGTGGTTAACTTCAAACAGCCAAATTTGTATGACGGTTGATATAAATGTTACCAACCCACTTTCGTTGGTTGCGATGAGCCGCTCCCTCATTTTGATTACCAGACCAAGTGCTATTGTCACGTGCTCTACCCACTAAAGCGTGGAAATCGTACGAGGGTCTAAAGGATTCGTTCTGTGGTATGTTTCCGAAAGGAAACCTTTTGGCCATGGAAGTTGTAACTTCACTTAAAAATGTTCGTTTAGATTTGACTGTATGATATTAGTTCTGTATGTACAATTTCACCTTGAATTTTGAAACGAAGTGGCTCATTGAATATAAATATGTTACCTATGAGCTCTTCGAAAAGATTGTTTATTGTCAGTTATGAATGATGATTGTCAGTTATGAATGGTGATTTACTTGTCTGAAATGGTATTTTCTAAAGTACTGCTGCCTGAGTCGTGGCTTTTATGTGAAGATATCTATAATCAAATTAAGAACGATTAATGTGTTGAGTGACCAATTTTTGAATTAAACACTTGATTTCGTGACCTTCGCGGTAACGTTGGGTTATTTAACAACTCAAAATTTGATGTTAATAAAGATTTGAGCCTTTCTGTAAAGAGAATGTCACCTTGTAAATGTGGAACTCCCTCAACCCTCGAACTCTACCTATTTTTACTTTCCTTGGCTCTACAAAGTAAAATAGAAAGTTATGTAATCGGCTGGAAAAAAAAATTTTGAGTTTTCTTCAGATCTTTACGTTTCAGATCCTCCTGAGTCCGAAAAACACTATTTGGGAAAATGGCCTGTGTGTCTGTGAACGATTTTTAGAGAAAACGGCCGTACCAAATCCCCTCAAACTTGATATCTAGCCCGCAGGTTACAATGGGACGCCAAAATAAGGGTTTGAACAAAATCCACCGAAAGTTAACTATGGTTATCATAGTTATCAAAACACCAAATTTTTTTTTCTCAAAAACGGCTCTAACGGTTTTGATTAAATTTTTTATATTGATAGATCCCAATATGGCAACTATACCATAAAATTCCCATTTATGGGAAAATCACGAGAGCAGCACAATAAATTGCCAAAACTTTCGACGCAATCGATTTTAGCGCGGTTTTTAGAGAAAACGACCGTACCAAATCAGCTCAAACTTGATATCTAGCCTACAGGTTACTATGGGACGCCAAAATAAGGGTATGAGCAAAATCCACCGAAAGTTAACTATAGTCATCATAGTGATCAAAACACAAAATTTTTTTCTCAAAAACGGCTCTAACGATTTTGATTAAATTTTTTATATTGATAGCTCCCAATATGGCAATCACACCATAAAATTCCCGTTCGTGGGAAAATGACGAGAGCAGCACAATAAACTACCAAAACTTCCAATATTTCGACGAAAAGCGTTTTTAGCGCAGTTTTTCCTTATAAACTCCGCTGGAATGTTACTAGAATGTTTAAAAAATTATTATTGTAGTCCAATCCAAAACCTAAAGGGTGAGTGTTTAAAAACGCTCATGAGATACATGGGGATTACTCCACAAATTCCTGAATTGCAACTACAGCTGTTTCGCTTAGTACCAGTTCTAAACGTTTTTACCCAATAACTCTGCAAAAGTAATTACTATCCTTCTTCAAAAAATTTGTGTTTACAGTTTCATTAATTATCTGTGTACCAATAGCTCAATAATGGTCCTGCAATGAGTACAATCAGCACAATAAAATCTGGAACTGTAAGCGCTACCGCTTCCTGCTGCCGTAAAGCGTTGTTTGACCAAGTTCAAATTAACTGAGTGATAAATGAATTAATTAAATAGAATTAGCCATGTACAAAGTGAATTGACGTAGAGCTAAGGAAAGTTGTGTGTTGCAACGCACCAGATATTTCCGCTTAAATTGCGGCAGAGTTTTCGAAAAGGCAGGGTTGCCGATTAGCGTTAAGGCTGCCTAATGCGTTAAATGTACTGTCTCACGCAATGCCTAATGCTTGGAGGTTAATAATGCACGTGAAGTAATCGAAAGTAACCTCATAAATTCCAGAATTCCCCCTAGCATTGTGTTTTACGTTCTTTAGCCCAATCTAAAGGAAAGAAAGTTAGGTAATGGACTGAAGAAAAGAAAAATCTCGAGTTCGAGTTCTCCTGTTCAGATCTCTACGCGTTAAGGGCATCTGAGTCCAAAATGTTTTTCATAATAATTGTTTCTGCAATTGAAAGAAAAGCCTGAACCAAATCCTCTCAAATGTTAACCTGTAGATCTGTATGGAATGTCCAAACCATTTTACGAGCGAAATCAATCTAACATTGGGTATAGTTATCACAGCGATCAAAACAAGTAATATTTTAGTTCTAAACAACACAAGACTACTGTAAAATTCTCATCAGGGGAAAAATGGCGAGAGTAGCACAATAAATTATCTTTAACTTAAGTGCAGTTTTTTCTTTATAATTGTTCATAAAATATCAGCGTTCTTAGAAAGTCAGGGTGATACTCCAATAAGCACCTTATACGATATGAGTTGAATTATGGTCATTAGATAACTTGAAGCAACCACAATAATTTCAGAGTTCAAACTAACGCCGTTTTCCTCAATGATTCCACAACGGTGGGCACAAAAACATCATGTTGACAGTCCCATTCAATTATCATTTCAATGAAAATCGTGGGATAAGGAGCAGCAGCTCAATAAATACCGGACCTTTAACCTGTTTTACCGAGTTTATGTAAACTAAATGAAATAAGTGCTGCAAATTATTACCCAGTGGTTTATTATTTTTTGCACGAAGTGATTGGGTTTTATCCCATTCAGCATCCCTTGTTTCAATCAATATTGTTGGCTTTGAGCACCTGATGTTTCAATCAATATTTACGATAATTTCCTGACTATCCAACTTGACGCATTAACCATACAAAACATGGCAATAGCTTGACTAGTCGTACTTACGAATGGTTGAAGTGAGGGAGGTGGCAGTGCGAGAAATGACTGCAGGCTAGATAAAACGATAATTTACACAATATTTTCCCACGAGTTCCTTGCAGTAGAAGAATTTACCGCACTATATTTACTACGATTTCACTGTTTCCCGTCTAGAGGCTGTAGACTTCAGCTGAAACCCATCCCATTCAATTCAGCACCGATAGATACCTAGCAAACGATACCAAACACGACGTAATATCAATAAAACTGCCAAAATTTCGATTTTTGCTGATTTATGAACATACGTATTGCTCATAATAACAGTGGGTTGGTCCGATAGAACGGCCGAGTAGGCTGACACAATTAAATCCCCGACGGATGTTTTTTTTCTTTTTTTTTTGCGAAAAAACAGATTTATGAGACCACTTTAAAGACAAAATATGGCCCTGATGGCGGGAAGACATTGTCACCATAAAAACATAGATGTGAAAATGAATATTAAACAAAAACTGGTGCAACACGTCACACCGCTTTTTTCAGCTCCTCGTACCAATACAAACTAATTGCTGAGTTCATATGCACTTGGTAAAACGTAATTCAATGTACAAACTGACAGCGCTTAAAATTCTGTAATTTATCGCGCTCCTGCTACTCATGCCTCGATCTTCTCTAAAAATTGGTTGGTAATTTTAATGGGCCTGTGATTTTATAGAGAAGGTTCATGTCTACAGTTGCGGAATATGTGTAATGTGTATCATAATCGTTGTGAAATTGATTAAAAGTTGATGGGAAATTCAGTGAAGTTTGTCGACATATCGAACGATGAATGGGGGGAAAATTAAGAAGATTTAGAGTTGAGTGAAAAATCGTAACAAAATTGGAGTGTTGGGGAAAATGTTTGGATCTCTAAAAATGTTTAAAACATTCGTAGCAAATCTTCGGGAAATATACTGAAAAATATCTGGTGCGTTGCAACACACAACCTTCCTTAGCTCTACAACAATTCACTTTGTACATGGCTAATTCTATTTAATCAATTCATTTATCATTCAGTTAATTTGAACATGGTCAAACAACACTTTGCGGCTGCAGGAAGCGGTAGCGCTTACAGTTCCAGATTTTATTAAGCTGCTCGTACTCATTGCAGGACCTTTATTGAGCAATTGGTACACAGAAAATTAATGAGGCTGTAAACACGAATTTTTTGAAGAAGGATAATAATCACTTTTGCAGAGTTATTGGGTAATAACTGTTGGAACTGCTAGTAAGCGAAACGGCGGTAGTTGAAATTCAGGAATTTCTGAAGTGAGCCCCATGTACCTCATGAGCGTTTTTAAACACTCACCCTTTAGGTTTTGGATTGGACTACAATACCAATTTTCTTTAACTTTCTACTAACATTCCAGCGGAGTTTATAAGGAAAAAACTGCGCTAAAAACGCTTTTCTTCGAAAATTTTGATTATTTAATGTGCTGCTCTCGTCATTTTCCCACGAATGGGAATTTTATGGTGTCATTGCCATATTGGGAGCTATTAATATAAAAAATTTAATCAAAATGTTGTGTTTTGATCACCATGATGACTATAGTTAACTTTCGGTGGATTTTGCTCATACCCTTATTTTGGCGTCCCATGGTAACCTGCGGTCTAGATATCAAGTTTGAGGGGGTTTGATACGGTCGTTTTCGCTAAAAACCACTCTAAAATCGATTACGTCGAAAGTTTTGGCAATTTATTGTGCTGCTCTCGTAATTTTCCTGTTAATGGGAATTTTATTGTGTAGTTGCCATATTGAGAGCTATCAACATAAAAACTTTAATCAAAACCGTTAGAGCCGTTTTTGAGAAAAAAAATATTTGGTGTTTTGATCACTATGATAACTATAGTTAAATTTCGGTGGATTTTGTTCATACTCTCATTTTGGCGTCCCATGATGACCTGCAGGCGAGATATGAAGTTTGAGCTGATTTGGTACGGTGGTTTTCTCTAAAAATCGTTCACAGACACACATACACACACACAGACCATTTCCCCAAATAGTGTTTTTCGGACTCAGGAGGGTCTGAAACGTAAAGATCTGAAGAAAACTCAAAATTTTTCTTTCAGCCGATTACAAAACTTTCCTTTCTACTTCGTAGAGCCAAGGAAAGTAAAAAGGTGAGAAATCAAATGAATATTCGCAAAATCATCGAAATACTGCGAGGAAATTGAGTGAGAATTATTGAGTTATCAAGATGTGTTGTCCTGTTGGAAAATGTAGAATGTAACGGTTGCTTAAACTGAATGAAACTCACCCAGAGAATGTAACGGCACACGAAACATCAGAAAGACATGCGTGTTTCATGAATGCACTGCCTGTCAGCAACGGAAAGCAAGACGTTGTACGCTCAACATTTTCACAAAAGTATAGTTTTTTTATTATTGCCAACTACTCGAGAAAGCAAACGTAGCACGCAGTAACCCACATGTCTGCGTCAATACCTATAGCTATTGGAAAACACTGTCTACAAACTAATAGTTACGAGTTTTGTTTTGGAGAGACGACGTTTTTCGGAACCAGGAACCGAACCGCTTTGCTTCCAGCTCAAGTCCTATTTGTTTCCTTTAATGCGAATTGATAGCCAATGTTTGGAATTGAAATGCGATTTAAACTATAAGGAAAAACCCTGCAAATTATTACACAATGGTTTATTATTCTCATGAACAGCTTGACCAAGTATTACTGCTCCCCCATCCCGTTGGATTCAGCATCGAATACTAGTAAACCATACGAAACATGACCTGACTACAATGGAACTACGGAAACAAAATGATGATTTTGCCCCGTTGGGTCGGAGAAATTGGAACGGGGGCGCTTCGAGTGAACCTGTTGTGAGTCAAAAGGGGAGTTGAGTGGCGGCGTCGTTGGGAGGCGAGCGAGCGCTTGGTTTTTTAATGAGACGGGCGGGGAGGGAGGGAGTACAAACGACGAAACGTTGACTTCCGCTGTAGTTCCCGTGTTGTACTGCGTTTCGTTAATTTTTTTAACCGTTTTTTGCCCATAACAATGGTTGGCTTCGTCCGATCGGATTGCCGAGATGGCGGGCACAACTAGATACCAAATGGGATTTTTGTGCGAAAGAACGAATTTTTTATACCATGTTAAAGGCACAAAACGGCCTGGATGGCGGATGGGGGACGGAGGATGGCGGACGGACATGACAAATTTGGAATCTCCATGTCTTGAAACGTAAAGTATCAAATTTTGAGGGGGGGTTGTAAAAAATTTTTCGTGACCGAAAACATAGGGTTATTATTCAGAATGAATAATAAACCAAAACCAATTCAACTCAAACGAAAAGATATATTTAAAAGAAAATTTGCTTCGATTGTAAATAAAATTGATGACATATAGATCGTGATGGTTGTATGAACTTGGGTTGGTCTGACCGGAAATTGAATAGTCCTAGAAGACTAGAGGATCTTGCAGATGATGAGGTGAATGGCGGTATCGGCGGTGGGGGTTGGCTATATGCTCGGTGATGAATCAAGGGATGAGGTTGTTGGCCGTAAATTTGGGTGAAGTCAGGATACTGATGACCTGACTTCGAGCACGTGCACGCGCGAAAAAGACGAAAATTGGATGCTAATTAGAGGCCTCGTTTGGATAGCGCCGACAACGGTACTGCTTGGTTTGCGGAACGAGGAAGCTCCCGTCACTTCCTTATCGCTAAATGTTCAGCGAGACTTTGAAGCATGTTAAAGTGAGTCGTCCTAATCTCATTTTTCGATTAACGAGACCCCCCCACCCGCGATGGCCTCGTTTCCAAATAGTAAGCATGCTCCAAAAAAAAAAAAAATGTGGATGCAAATTTTAAATACATAGAATGCGGCTCGGAGGACCAAAACAAAAGAGACCGAAAACGCGAAGCAAGTTAGAAATAATACAAAAAAAAGAAAAGGTTCAGCTAGTAAATCTTGTAAGGTGTTTGGATAATGAATTATTGCATTTTTAAGATTCGTAGGGTGAGAATTCCAGAGGAAGTAAAGGTACAACGGTGGCTACTGAGCGTTTGCAGATTCTCTTAGTGGTTTTCAATGACACTACTCGCACGACTCCATCGGAACCAGGGTTTACTTGTTGGATCATTGCAGTAGGCCATTCGAGAAATGAAGCATCTTGATCATTGAGCAGGACGAGATAGCCAATTGCCAGGGGTGGAGATGATTTTTGCCACTTGGACCTGGCTTGAAGTGTGGTCACGTACTCGAGATGCCATCTTCTCCATATGTGCTCGGGAAAAACGCTTCACAATTTGCCAACGACTAAACGGTTCTCCCGAGTGTCCAGCAGAGTAGGTTTTTGGGTTCGTAATCAGATGACTGCCAATTAAGAAATGCCCCGGATTCAGGTAATCTGACTAACTTGTCACATTCTGGGTCTGATGAGAGTGGGCATAGAGGCCTACTATTAAGAATGGCTTCTATCTTGCAGAAGAGAGTAGCTAGTTCTTCATGTGTGAACACTGCTGCCTGTGTAGCCTTGTGAAGATACCCTTTCACGGCTTTCACTCCAGCCTCTCATAATCCTCCAAAGTGAGGGGAGTAAGGAGGGTTAAAATACCACGAAATTTCTGGCTAATTCAGTGCGTTATGCGTAAGAATTGGAACTGTCTTCACGTTAAGAATATAAAGGTGGAGTAAGGAAGGTATGAACGTGTACCCAATCCAGGCCACAGCTCAACAGATAAGACCCAACAGGTGAGGGTTGAGACTGCCAACTTCTGATTGCAAAAGTTGAAGGTTTGCTTGATAAATAGGAACAATGTTAAGGAAGCGATGGGAAGATTAGTTTTGTCTTTAAACAGCATCGTTAAGAACTGCGATGTGCACAGTCTCCACAGCGAACTATTTCCACAATTTATTCACACTTAGGTGGTCGCATTTCGAGATGAGTAAACACTAATTCCAACATGGAGATCCAGCTACAACGTGTATACATTATTTGGTCATTAAGAAGAAGGGGGGGGGGCAAGTACAAGCAACCGCTCAAGTTCATAATCTTCAGGATCCTCAGACAGATCAGGAGTAAAGTTAATATAGGCGTCGTCAAGGGACTACTCGGCTACAAAAGAATGTTCGTTTTGATGAAAATTGCTCGCACACCTGACCGTGTCTATTTCTCCAATGAAGATATAATAAGTGTGTACAACTGCGATTGATGCGATCAAAAAAACAATGAAATTTCTCTTCACTTCGGGAACGTTCTCGTAATACCAACTCGCGCGTTCCAGCCTCGGATTTTTCTGACCCCTTTGAGAGGGCAGCAACGCACAAATGTAATGCGGGATTGATGTTTTCAAGAGCTCAAGGGGTTTTCATGTTTTCAGTCAAAAATCACTAATCTTTCGAAACTGGTCAGTTAGACTCTATTCGATAGTGGCGATGACACCAGTTTTTGCTACGTTTATTAGGTTATAAACTAAATACTATTAATTTAATTACTTTAGCACTAAAGATAGTAAATCTCTAATTGCATTTTGTCCACCTCTGTGATGGAATTGGCAGAAACACTCCTGTTATGACTTTTCTGAAGTTCATACATTTTTTGGTTGGATTTGGCATGTCCAACTTTCATATTTAGTTTTTGTAAAATGTGACTCCACCTTGTCCACCCCTGAATGAGGTGTCCCTAGTTTGAGGAAGCAAGTACCCTCGTTATGAGGAACAGCCACACCTCGTGTGGGAGCAAGTACACCTCTGAAGGAGGTAACAGCTACACCACAGGAAAATAAGAGCATGTATGATCAATCAACAGCTACACCAATTTCCCAAAACTATGGGAGCAAGTATGATCCTCTGTAGGAAGGGCCTCATCCACCAATTGGATTGTATGTGGGAGCAAGTACGAACCACTGAAGGAGGATCAATAGCTCGTCCGTATACTAAATTGGGAGCAAGTACAGCCTTTGAAGAGAGCCAACATCTGCACCAATTTAATGTAGGAGCAAGTACAATTTTACTGGGAGCAAGTACACTTCCTGAAGGGAAGTAACAGTCACACCAGTTTATTGAGGAGACAAGTACCCTCTACAGGGTAGAGTAACAGCTACACTCAATAAGCAAAGAGTCGTTTTCTTTTGGTTTATTATTCATTCTGAATAATAACCCTATGTTTTTGGTCACGAAAAATTTTTTACAACCCCCCCTCAAAATTTGATACTTTACGTTTCAAGACATGGAGATTCCAAATTTGCAATGTCCGTCCGCCATCCTCCGTCCCCCGTACGCTGTCCTGGCCGTTTTGTGCCTTTACTGTGGTCTAAAAAATTCGTTCTTTCGCACAAAAATCCCATTTGGTATCTAGTTGTGCCCGCCATCTCGACAATCCGATCGGACAAAGCCCACGGTTGTTATGGGCAAAAAATGGTTAAAAAAATTAACGAAACGCAGTATAACGCGGGAACTACAGCGGAAGTCAACGTTTCGTCGTTAGTACTACCTCCCTCCCTCCCGTCTCAATAAAAAACCACCCGCCTCGTCACCGCCTCACCTCGCAACGCCACCCGCTCGACTCTCGACTCGCAACACCCCCCTCAATTGGGCGTCAAGGCCACTTCCTCTGGCTACTGACGTTTACAGGCGCCGGGGGAATATTTAGTTTTCGTATTTCCATTGTAGCCAGGTCATGTTTCATATAGTTTACTAGTATTTGATGCTGAATTGAATGGGATGGGTCTCGGAGCATTAACACTAGGTCAAGCTGTTCATGAGAATAATAAACCATTTGCAGGGTTTTTTAGGTTGAAGAAATGAAAAGAGGTTTCTTGAGAGTAGTCACTGTCAGGAGGTCGGAATGGGACTACCTGAAGTGGCTAGAGGCCCTTCCAATATTTATACAGGTCAAGGTACCCCCTTCTTCACGCGCTGGGGAATCCCTCAGTGTTCTCAGGGGGTTGACCTGGGCACAGGGGAAACCCAGGTGGATGACCTTCTGTCAGTGGTTTATTTCCAATGTATTTCCATAATTTGATATAAAATATTATAAAAACATATCGTTTGTTGGTTGTGTAGCTAAGTTGATTACAATGATTATCTTAAAGCTAAGTTCACTACAACTCCGTTAGAAAATTTGGCGAATAACGTAGGCATTAATTTAAAAAAACAAAAATCTTGAAAAGATTACTTTAATTTGCCATTTAGGTCTTTGGTGCCTGATATATACAAGAAAAGTAATAACATAACATGCATGTTACAGTTGTTGGACTGTAGAATGGTGGATGGTGGTGGACTGTTACCTGGTAGGAATAAACGACTGGATGAAGAAGCATTTCATGAGATGTCTATGGTTGAAGTTTAGTGAATGAGTGCGTCATACAGAACAATTTGAATTGGAGTTTGGATTTTACTACAGGCGGTGGTTATGAGGAATTATATCATCCAATCAATGGTGTTGACAATAAAGTCACTTCCCTAATTAATAATCGAATATCAACCAGAAATTTTGGAAAAATGCCAAGTTTGCAGACATACCTCAATATAACCGAATACCTATTGAATATTGTGTGGTGCTATAGAACTTTTCTTTTTCTGTATCTTGTTGGGGTTTGGTAATTGTACTCTTTGAACTGGCGTAGACCTATCAGGAAAGAACGCTTGCAAACTTGTTTTTTCCCTTCATCTACTTATCACTGAACAGTTTTGATTTGACAGCTGCAGAACTCAATAAACACCACTTCAAACGATCTGTGTGTTAGTCATCCTCGTGTGGTCTTAGTGGTGCTCGTAGCACTAAAGTCAGCCTGTGTCCCTTATTCATTTCCTTCATCCCATAACATTCCTTTATCCCTGTGTACCATAGAACGTGGCTCTAAATCGTTCTGCAGATCGAAAAAAATCGTCGAATTTATGAGGGGTCACAGAAACTCGCCTGCTTTAAATTAGTTTAGTTTCAAATATCAATCACCCTTTGTTTACAATTCATGGATACTCGATTTTTTTGGTATGCAAAATGAATAGTGGTTGTAAATCGTATACGATAACAGTTTGTTTTTTCAATTTTACTGGGAGCCAGAGACAAGGAATTCCAGGTAGATGTTTACTCACATTCTCTCCGTTGTGGGGCATTGTACCAATTACCTCATCCCCTGGGTTTGGAGGAGTGTGAATGCCAGGACTGTGTTTGACCACAGTCTGCTGGTCTGATTGGCAAACAGCCTTACACTCCAAGCACTTGTCTGCCAAACTCCCCAAAATAACAGTTACAACAACTACACTGGAAACAAACTCTCTTAGGTAACTGTATTTTCCCAAATAAAGAGATTACTTTGATTGACTTTGATTTTTGGCCATTGACCAATCACAGAACGATTCCATTGTAGAATAGAAAGTTAACCGTGTGGATAATGAATAGACCTTAGACAGTTAACATAAAGTGCTGCCATTTGTTCTCCCCCACATTTCAAGAGATTGCTGTGCATGAATGGATGGTTTGAGTGGGGTAAGGGTTTGAGTTGTTTGATGGGGTAAGGTCTCAAGTTTTTAGTCCACACAATGGTTTGGTCGCACAAATGTCTTCTGCACACTGTCATAGTGTTCATAAAAAACGGTGAATTCGTTCGGGGGGTGTTTTGCACGAGGTATGGTTTGCAGTTCACAAATTCAGTCTCTGATCAAAACGAGTTTGCATTTGGTTTCTCCCTTTAGGGCACCATCAGTTATTGGTGAGAAACGACCAGGCTCGTCCACATTGCCGAGGACCCACCTCTTCGAATTTCAGAAATAGCTGTGAGACGAATTTTAAGCTGTGGTCTCAAGTTAGACCCATACAAGATTGCTGTGGTCCACGAATAGTCTCCAGCTGCCGTGATGTCTACAGGAGAACATTTCATGGGCCATGAGGCAAGAGGGGCCTTGCTTACTGGATTTGAGTAAGAGACGATTGGGGTTTGTCCAAATTGATACCAGTTTCTATACTCCCAACGAACCATCACTTTGAGTCGTCACATCATGTTAATTGTGTAGCGGGATCATGTTTCGTATCGTTTACTAGTATTTTTCAATGCTGAATCGATTGGGATGGGTCTCAAAGGTGTGAGATTTCATCAAGCCGGATAATTATGCGGTGCATGAGAATAATAAACCAATAATAATAATAATAATAATATGTGCAGTGTTTTAAAAGCTCTCTTGATTGTGAACGAAATAGTTACTGCATCCAATAGTTAACCAGTGATTGTTGGGAGCCTTCACCTGAGTTCCAACATTCTACTACTGCTTGTCTTTTCCGACCAGTTCATTTTTACTTTCCGCTACCCGAAGGGAAGGAAAGTATAGTAATCGGCCAAAAAAAAAAATTGGGGTTTTCTTCAGATCTTTACGTTTCAGACCCTACTGAGTCTAAAAAACCTAATTTCGGCGCATGGTCCGTGTGTATGTGTGTGTGTGTGTGTCTGTAGTTCGATTTGCGGGAGAACGGCTGATCCGATTGAGCTGGTTCTTTTTTGTTTTGTTCGTTATTTTTTGTAGTCACCAAAATAAGATTATGGACGATTTCGGCCGATGGGAAGGGGGGGTGGGGGGACGAAAATGTACCAAAAACTAGGGTTTTTCGCATTTTTCTCGAAAACGGCTTTAACGATTTTGATTAAACTTTCAAATTATCTTTTACTAATCAATACCTAACTTTTCTTCTCCATACATATCTCCATGAAAATACGGTGGACGGAGATATAGGCCTATGAACCAAAAATAGGTTTTTTACACTTTTTGGCAAAACGGCTTCAACGATTATCACCAAATTTTCAAGATGTATCCAAATAGTTAATATCTACATATTGGTCAGGATAAATGCTCCTCTGACAGTCCATTGAACAGAGATAAAAATCAAAATGTTTCGAAAATAACGTTTTTTCGATTATTTCCGTAAATTTCAGGGTAACTTCTTCACCTGATGTGATAAATCCTACTGGAGGGTCTTCTAATCACCCATACCCACATCTCGTTATCCATAATTATTTCTGTATATATATGTTGAACGGAGATATAAGCCAAGTTAACTCAGAAAAGGAGATTTGTCGAACATTAATTTATCGGTATTCCAATTTTCTCAAAAACGGCTCTAACGATTTCGATCAAACTTTCGGAGTACTCTCACCTAACTGGTCCCTACATTTTGTTCTTCATAAATGTTCCTGTAAAAATGCGTTGAACGAAGATATAGCGCCCGCCTATGTAGGTGGTGTTCGAACTTATAGGGGTGGCGGAAAGTTGTATGTGCTACGCACCAGATATTTTTGCTTCACTAATAATATCGTGAAGATTATATTTATGTGTTTTTTTTACTTTCCTTGGCTCTACGAAGGACAAAGGAAAGTTATGTAATCGGCTGAAAAAAAATTTTGAGTTTTCTTCAGATCTTTACGTTTCAGACCCTCCTGAGTCCGAAAAACACTATTTGGCAAACTGGTCTGTGTGTGTGTCTGTGTGTCTGTGAACGATTTTTAGAGAAAACCACCGTACCAAATCAACTTAAACTTGATACCTCGCCCGCAGGTTACCATGGGACGCCAAAATAAGGGTATGAGCAAAATCCACCGAAATTTAAGTATAGTTATCATAGTGATCAAAACACAAAATATTTTTTTTCTCAATAACGACTCTAACGATTTTGATTAAATTTTTTATATTGATAGCTCTCAATAAGGCAACTATACCATGAAATTCCCATCCGTGGAAAAATGACGAGAGCAGCACAATAAATTATCAAAAATTTCGACGAAAAGCGTTTTTCCCGTGGTTTTTTCCTTTTAAACTCCGCTGGAATGTTACTAGAATGTTAAAAAAAAGTCGTGTTGTAGTCCAATCCAATACCTATAGGGTGAGGGTTTAAAAACGCTCATGAGATACATCGGGCTCACTTCAGAAATTCCTGAATTTCAACTACCGCCGTTTCGCTTACTACCAGTTCTAACAGTTATTTTCCAATCCAAGTGATTACTATCCTTTTTTTTAATCGTGTTTACAGCCTCATTAGTTATCTGTGTACCAATTGCTCAGTAATGGTCCTGCAGTGAGTACGAGCAGCACAATAAATTCCGGAACTGTAAGCGCTACCGCTTTCTGCTGCCATAAAGCGTTGTTTGACCAAGTTCAAATTAACTGAGTGATAAATGAATCGATTAAATAGAATGAGCCATTTACAAAGTGAATTGACGTAAAGCTAAGGAAAGTTGTGTGTTGCAACGCACCAGATATTTTTAGAACAAAAAAGTGGTGAGTATGACGTACTTTTGGCAACACTGAGTCAATGTCGAGACGTTGATAACCCGTGAAGATAACTGAAATCATTCAGTGATATCATTGAATGGCAGCGGTGGATGTTTACGATTGCTCCACTGCCGTCATGCCAATACATTTCTGTCGCCCCTGTCGAGGGCTGCTAATCAATTTCAACAGGAGGCCGACTCCGTCTTGTTGATTGCCCGTCAAGTCAAATTTTTGCGCTGAAATCCCGGTTGGATCTTTTCCGTTCATCATGGCTTCTCTGATCAAAAATCAGATTTTGAAACACCTTTCCAGGTCGGTCCGATCGTCATTGCAACAACTTTCAGGTGATATCGTTCGATACGTTTATTCCGTTGGCTTGGCTTCCGAAACTCTTGCAGGCGTTGGTTTTGAAATGACAGTTCGGCATGAACAGTTTGAATTAAAGATACTGTCAAGCTGACACAATAGTTCATACGTGGTCGACAAATGTAGTGTAGGCACCACTAACATCATGATTCATCCTAATTCTCTTTCGTTGATCGGCATTCTTATCTATAGCCGGAGATTAATAATTATTAATTCCTCATTCCGTCGCCAGTAATATAATGCGGTAAGATAGACGAAAAGGGCACAAAGCAACACCAGCGACCCCGTTTCTCGCTGTCGTTAACTTTTCAAATCGATACTCCGCGTATTGATGTACTCGTTCAACAGTCTCCTTACACCGTGTCGTCGCTTTAAAACGTATTTTGCGTTTCAATTGTATTACCAACGTTTTAAAGGTTTGGTGATTGGTTTGCCTCTAATTACAATTCAATGATTCAAAGCTTAGTATCTAATTTTCCCCCTTTCACATTTACTTATGCTAATTGTACGTTGAAACGATTTTACGTGCTCGTACCTCTAAATTTTGAAAGTAGTACCTTTCACATTCAATAGTCGTACCTTTCAAAATTGACCCTCTGCAACATGTTTCGATTTTGGTGTCACGAAACCTAAATGACTGTATAAAAGTTCTAACGAACATCTAAATACGCTGCCGATTGTTGCACAACGGTTTATTATGCTCTAACACAGAAGCCACGCACCCCCAAAACCCATCCTATTCGAATCAGCATCGAAAAATACTTGTAAACTATTCGAAATATTACCTTTGTACGAAGTAACAACGAAAACTGACATTTTCTAATTCTATACTGTCCCGCGAGTTCCTTCAAGTCGTAGAATTCGCCTCTATATATACAGTGATTTCACTGTAATCTAGACACAGTTGTACACATCTGGCACTCCCCCTGTTTGACTCATCATCGAAAAATATGTAGGAAATGATATTAAACACGACGTAATTGCAGTAAAACGGCCAAAATGTCGTTTTTGTTTTTTTATGCGGTACAATGCACAACAGTTTGAAGCTATCTATATGTAAAGTTTAATAAAAGTGGTTAAAGACATCTTTTAAAAATAATTTGGGGTTTAGATTACCATTTTCACAATAACATCACTTCTCTTCCCACTATGTATTTTATTGAAAAATGAAAATATCTGGTGCGTAGCAACACACAACTTTCCGCTACCCCTTTAAGTTCGAACACCACCTACATATGCGGGCGCTATATCTTCGTTCAACGCATTTCTACGGAAACATTTATGGAGAACAAAATGTAGGGACTAGTTAGCTGAGACTACTCCGTAAGTTTGATTGAAATCGTTAGAGCCTTTTCTGAGAAAATTGGAATTCCGATAAATAATTATTCGACAAATCTCCTTTTCTGAGTTAACTTGTCTTATATCTCCGTTCAACATATATATATATATATATACAGAAATAATTATGGAGAACAAAATGTTGGTATGTGTGACTGAAAGACACTCCATTAAGATTTATCACATCTGATGAAGAAGTTACCCTGGAATTTACGGAAAAGTTCGAAAAAACGTTATTTTCGACACATTTTGATGTTCATCTCTGTTCAATGGACTGTCAGAGGAACATTTATTGAGAACAATATGTAGATATTAACTATTTGAAAACATCTTGAAAATTTGGTGATAATCGTTGAAGCCGTTTTGCCAAAAAGTGTAAAAAACCTATTTTTGGTTCATAGGCCTATATCTCCGTTTACCGTATTTTCATGGAGATATGTATGGAGAAGAAAAGTTAGGTATTGATTAGTAGAAGATAATTTGAAACTTTAATCAAAATCGTTGGAGCCGTTTTCGAGAAAATTGCGAAAAACCCTAGTTTTTGGTACATTTTCGTCCCCCACGCCCCCTTCCCATCGGCCGAAATCATCCATAACCTTATTTTGGTGTCTAAAAAAAATAATGAACAAAACAAAAAAAGAACCAGCTCAATCGGATCAGCTGTTCTCCCGCAAATCGAACAACAGGCACACAGACCACGCGCCGAAATTAGGTTTTTTAGACTCAGTAGGCCTCAAAACGTAAAGATCTGAAGAAAACCCAATTTTTTTTTTGAGCCGATTAGTATACTTTCCTTCCCTTCGGGTAGCGGAAAGTAAAAATTCAGTCTTGTAAGGGACCTTCATACTCTTTTCTGTTAGGATCAAATTTTTATGGACTATTGCAAGACCAGCCACAGAACTTGACTCGAAGTTGGTCATTTTCGCTGTAGTGGATTTTATGGCTGACTTAGTAAAAATTCCTTAAATGCTTCAAGAATATTATCTCACAAAACTCACGTTGACGATTTCCAAAATTGGTTTGCTCACTTTTTTCTCTTGGCTCCTATGACTTCTTTATTTGCCAAAATATGCTGAAAGAAGTCGAACGTGTTCAAGTAACAACAAGCTGTATTTTATTGTTGTCAACTTCTGTTTTATCAATTTCAATTAGAACCAAGATAATTTTGAATGGTTAAATTTTTCAGATTTACCAAGAATCTCTCCCCTGATAAAGTTAATGTCAGTGCATTTAAGGGAGAAGGAGAGCTGACAGGGCTTGAACTTGACGAGATTGCCCTCACTGACATACTTGAACTTCCATCTTGGCTACGACTTACGAGTGCCTGGTGCAATAAAGTAGCATTTCGAATCCAATGGACTAAACTGAAAAATGTTCCTATATATATTGTAAGACTTATTTGGATTTAGTTATTATTACTGTTTATACTTTCCACCTTTAGATTGCTGGTTGTTCCTCTTATTTTTGCAGTCACTTGATGAGGTCAAGGTACAAATAGAAACGTGTGAAGAACTGCGGTCATTATCAGCTCAGCAAGGTCTTTCATCTTATGGAGCTCCGACCAAATATAATTTTATTAGTAAAGTCATTGATGGGATGACAATATTTGTCAATGTTGTCTCAATCACCTTTAAAACTCCTGCGTTTACAGCATCTGTTCAGGTATTTAGAACATGACTTGGAAAACAGTTCCGCATTCTCTCTTTTCATCAACTATGTAAAGTTATGTATGTTAGTACACAATTATGAGAGTATCTGATTAACACATTCAGCCTGGGGGGCTGCCAATCAGTGGCTTGCCCCATTAATATTTATTTGCCACCTTGCTTAGGCCCATCTCCCGGCCCTGTCTCGCCTCTTAGTACCCTTCGAAGCACCTCTGAGCACTATTAGTGGGTATACTTCCATTGAGGAACTGGACTGGACTTCTTAATTATTGAGTTTTCTTTACTTTCTTTAGTTCTATGATATTTTAAGTAATTTTTAATAAATTTACTAATACTATTGCACATTACTATACAAGCAGAATGTATTTTAATTGTGTTTTAAATTTTTAGACTAAATGGATCTGCCAGTATTGCAGGTTTTGTCTTACTGGAAGTACCTTAGGACCTTAGGTTCAAAGCCTGGAGGCTGCCGATTGGCATCAAATTAAATATATCCCTTCTAACAAGAATTTATAGTAAACAAATCATTTTAGCAACATTCAATGCAATATTTTGTGGTATTAAAGCGATGAAATGGAATTTTCCACTTCAGGTCCTTCGGACCTGACTGATAAGATTAAGACTGGGTTGAATGTGTAAACATACAAGTAGCCCAAATGGTTAATTTTAAGGTATGGCTGACTGTCAAAGCGATGAAGGCTTTGGTTATACAAATGCGTTTTATAGTCATGCTTCATACATTTGTGATTCATTGGGGTCAAAACATTGTTACATGATGGAAATTATTACTTTCGTGTTGGTTGCTGAGTGTAGGCACTATGTTTTTTGGGACGTACAGCTCCTAATATAGTTGCACACCTATGGTCTTGTGATTGTGATGTAATCAACATTCAAAATCTTTTGTGACAAAAATGTCTCGCTATTCTTCATTGCCTTTATTGAGTAGCCAGCTTTGGGGTTATGAGAATTAATGATGAATGTGACAGTAGAGGAAACGAGATAAATCTGTCCACGCATTCCTTCGTTCGGATTTTTGATCCGTGTTTCATCGGTTTTAATTCTGTTAGTGTTGTCAAAAGCTGTTGACTTTGAAACATTCTTCCACTGCGTAGATTATGTGATAATATCTACAAATATTTGACAATTAAGTCAGGATCACCATCAGAATGAAGGAAATCTCTCAACCTTTCACCACTTATTTCGAATAGAGATATTTCTACTGCATTGGTTTTTATTATATCTGTGTTTAACTTTCAGATAATGCAGATCTTAGTTGAATCCAAATCACCAGAATGGAGGCGAGCTGAACTACCTCAAACTAGGATTAAAGACAAGGTTAAAGAACAGGTCCTAATTTTCAAAGAGCTAAAATGGGAAACACTGAGGTTGGAAGCTGGTTCTTTGAAAGACCATGAGCTACCTCCTCTTCGTTTGTTAACGAATAAGTCTAAGTGTCGATTAACGATCAAGAAACGGATGTCAGGTAAATAATTTTAGCCTTCTCATTACGCATTAATACTCTTCAACAGTATTGGTTCTTAGGTATTTCAGAATCAACCATTTTTTCAAAACTCGCACTAATCAAATATGGACTTTCTTGTTTGAGTGACAGGTTATTGCAATAAAATTACTTATTTCAAACTAATCAAGTGAAACATCATAAAAATTTTGTGTACCTCACACTCGCTTCTCTTTTGGGTGTTCACAAATACTCAAAATTCACAAAAAGGTAGAAGACAAAATCCACTGTTGAACTTGTCTTCAAACTATCTTCAGTAGACGTATGGATGCCTTTAGGATACTGTTAAATTAATGATTTAATGCTAAATCACTGTTTTATGAAGTGCATGTTTTGTAATGAAGTATAAAATCAATTATTAATTACATTGATAAAGCTCATTTTTGATCTCCAAGGCTGTAAATTGGATAAAACTGTAATTAGAATGGTTGGGTGAAATCACTACGAAGTAATAAAATAATAAACAGTCTGACTTTCAAAAGCGTCTCATTTCAATCAAAAAAAGTTATGCAATTTTTCCATTTATTGAAGGGACATTCAATATTTCCTCCTTACGCTTAAAAATGCGTTCCAAGCTGCTTTACATATACTTTTGCTGTTGCTTGGGCTCACCAATGTCAGCTTTGGACAGGTACTCCAAGGCAAACTGCAGAACTAGATGATGATAGCAGTCAGCAGGAAGATGAAAGAACTTATAGTGAGGCCGTTAGTTGAAAAGACGTCTGTAAGAACTTTCATGGAAGTATCTCCCCATGATGGTACACAGGAGTGTGGTAGGACAGCAGAATGGCATCGGCCAACTCTCTTCATTTCAGGATGTAGAGGAAGCAAATCTCGCCTGTCCAGTGTCAGAGTGTACATGGGGTTAATTTTGTGTACCGTACTGTTTGCTGTCCTGCACTAGAGATGATTGCTGGCACCACACCCGAGACAGTTGAAAAAAGAAACATATTTCAGCAAGAAGGTAAGATCTCTTTGCACCGAGCTACTGTCTATGCATGGCTTGTTGAGAGATTATCTTCTCGTATTTGAACCTTCTGCATTATAATGGTGGGGAAGATTGGCTCACATTTTGCATCCACAATGATTGGTTGGATTGAACAAACTCTAACAGAAGATGTAGCAGACCTAAGCTCATACAACATTGTGAAGGCCATGCTCTTGGTAATTGCCTTATAGAACGGGGTGTTACAGTTTGCAGAGCACACCACGAGAAGAAAGAAAGCAGAGGATGAACTTTGGCAAATGGTGCATCCAAACACCATCATCATAGTGCATTGAAGGTGATTTGGGGAAAGGATTGAGAGGGGGGCCAATGAACGGTTGTTTCTAACCCAACCTGAAGTACCTGTATGTTTTCCTTTTAAAAGATAGAGAAAACACTTACTTTTAGCATTATAAGGGTGTTGCTTGTTACAGCTGTGGATTTAACTGAAAGTTTATGTGGAAATCTTTATATGGAGTATACTCCACCACCCAGTCCAATGTACTACTAATAGCTCACCTAGGACCATTGGCTTAGTGTATTCTAAGCACTCAACAAGTTTTTGTGACTCAGCTTTTTGGGTATCAGCGTTGTTTGTTAATACTAAATGACTTGAAATTATGCTTGAGCGCGACTTATCAATTCTGTTTAATGCCTTACAGACTGCTTTGTTATGGGTTGTAAATTACTTCTCATTTTGGAGAATCTTCTTTGGGTATTAACGGATTCACAGTTGAAAGCAGTTCTTCATTTTGCTGAATCACTCTCAGGCTTAATTCAGAAAGCCAATGAAACTACCCGGATAAAGAAGGCAGCTAGAAAATTAGAGGTATTGACCCTAAAACAACACACATTTAATTTTATTACAACATTGTTCTTTATTTTTCCTACTTGCTGTCAAATATGTAGGTAGCTAATTGGCTGCTAATATATTGATTATAAATGTTACACTGCTGCATAAATTATGCTGTTATACCAGTGTTCCATTTAATACAGTTTTTATCATTTCTGTACTTGAGTACTAATTAAGAAAGTGGCCAATTAGGTTTTACAATTTACTGACAAAAGAAATAACTTGAAACGAAAACTACACTAGACTACAAACTAAACTACTACTGACTTAAACCTGCACAAGAATAAATTATGAAATAAAAGCCATAAATCTACAACATCAACTTGAAAAACTCATAACTATCAACTGACTAAATACTGAACTTAGAAAAGGTTAAGCAAATAAGAAGTATCCGATGCAAAAGTATTGTAACATCCCTCAGCATCAAGTATATTAAATGATTTTTATTGTTTCCCAAACTAATTTAATCTGTATTTGCATCATATGTTTCTTTAATTTGTATGTGAGTATTGGGTGTATATGTTTTGCCTTATAGATGTAGTGTCCCAATGACCCAGCTTTGGTTCCCTCTCTTTACAAAGGGTAAAGGTCGATAACAAGTTCGTTTAGAAAGTTAGGAGTTCTAAGCTGAAAAAACAGTATTGAGTGGTCTCACCTTTTTAAAATAGTCATCTGGTAAATAAATGTTTGGACAGGCAATGTGGTTTTTGTACATAGGATCGAGTTTACTTCCCTAGAACTATAGAGTTGAGGCTGTGACATAATTCAATTGACGAGGCAACAGTTGTGGGAACTCCACTTTTTTATAATTTACTTCCAATTATTTTATGACTTATATAAAACTTCCATCATATTATTATTGTACTATCAAGTGTTGTCAAGTTTTATGAGGATAGTATGCTTGGTGGGGTGTAAAAGGAAGTGCTGTAAAATTGCTTTTTATTGAGAACTATCGTGAGTTGTATTGTGGTGCTCTCGTCATCTTCCCATGAACGTGTTATACATCCCTCAATTGTGTTGACCTATCCATGCAAAAAATTTTAACAAATTAGTTTGAGCCATTTTCGCGGGAAAAAGTATTTGATATTTTATTACTTATAACTGCAAGTAGTTTTGAACTGATTTGACTCAGGACCTTACTGTGGTATATCAAGTTAATGTGAATGCTCAATACCAATTTTGAATTGATTTGGCTCATCCCTACTCTCTCAATCACGTTCAGACGCTCACAGACTATTATGAAAAATTATATATTTTTCACTCAAGGTTTTGAATCATACATATCTTAAGTAAAAATTTCCTCCCATTACGCTGTGTCCGAATAATGAGTCTGAAGTTTCCTCCTTTGGGAAATTTTTATTTTTGGGTGTGCTCAGTTCGATTCCAAGTTCAAAAAATGTTATTCTTCCACAAACAATTTCCATTCTACCAGAACAAAGATTGTATGTGAAAATCAGAACAAAAAACAAATAGCATGATTATTTACACATATTGATTAAAAAGGTTTTAAATCACATGAAGGCTACTTCGCTTGTTTCTGGTTCCAGTAAGACACGATAAAAATCTGCCTCTTTCTTATTGCTGAACAAATAAGTATAGGGTTTCAGTCGGAGCATCATAGACTCACAATGCCTAGCTGGCTGCTCTCATGGCTGATGAAAGGTTCAGATACTCTATTTTCCTTAATATTTCTGCTGATGTGAAACCTTTAGTGACAGCTACACAAAATGAACAATCATTTTGAATGATTCTTCAATCTTTGCTAAAGAAATTGATTTAAGTGTTCCATGTATCCAAACACTGACAACAGAGGAGCAGCATTACTTACTTACTTAGTCAGGGATTCTCGATTACTCTTACTAGTGATCACCAAAAATGTATCAAAAACTCTTTGGATTGGTTTTATACGCATTGTTGCTACATATTAGATTAACAACATGAAACTTATTTGTGGTGATGTCAAAATGAGACTGAAGAGTCAAAACTTGATGAGTGATCATTTTCTCAAGTATTCCAACTTTAGAAAGATAGATAGAAGGGGGGGGGGGGAGAGAAGGGTTCTTTCATTCATGCGCACTGGTTTCCTTTGCACCTGAACTGTCTGATAGCCCGAGGTGGCTTACAAATACCTGAAGGAACTGATTATGTCTTGGCGTAGGAAGATAACTTATGTTATTTATATTCTGCTAACAGGATAATTTGTGTTGACTGCCATTGGTTAGTCCCAGTTAAACTTTAGAAACTGATTAAAGTGTATGAGCTCTATGGAAGTTGTGTTTGTGAATTCTGTTAGTTTCATAAAAGTCACAGTGACTCAAGCTTTCCATGGTATTTGAAACTTGTATTTCAGCTGGGGAACTGATTAGCATGTTGCTTTTGACCAGTTAACAAATGTCATTAATAAAGTATTTACCATAGTTCTAATCTTTTCAGATGTTACCGGAATACCAGGCCCAAGTATCTCAGCAAGCTCGTGTTGGTGAATCTAGTAACAAGGAACAACTATTCGCTAGTTGTGATGTGATTGAAACCTCATATCACTTCTTAGCTCATAGTATTAATCTTCACCTAAGCGACGATCCTGGAGGTATAAATTCCATAACTTTGGCTCCTCAGAATTAAGATATCAAATATTGAATTGGTCGAGTTTCGATTATGTTTACACATAAGTTACAAAACGCATTTGTCCTATTCAGGAACAGCAAAACAAAAGTAGAACCTTAATTCTGTAGTAACCCACGGAAAATGCCTTTTTTTTTCATTTAGTTTATCTCAACTTTTGTATCAGACTTGTAATCTCATGGTGTATCTAGTAGCATGCTTATTATCTGAAATGAGGTACGAGCTTTCTTATAATGCGAAAATTAACATAGAAGGGTGTTTGGAATTACCAGAGGTGGGCTTTCAAACTTTGAACAAAGAATAAAGTAAACCAGACATAAACTATATTTTGAGAAGTGAATACTATGAATAATAAATATTTGGTGTGTTGCAACACACAACTTTCCTTAGCTCTACAACAATTCACTTTGTACATGGCTAATTCTACTTAATCAATTCATTTATCACCCAGTTCCTTTGAACTTGGTCATACAACACGTCACAGCAGCAGGAAGCGGTAGCGTTCACAGTTCCGGAATTTATTGTGCTGCTCATACTCATTATAGGACCATTATTGAGCAATTGGTACACAGAAAATTAATGAGGCTGTACACGAATTTTTTGAAGAGCACTTTTGCCGAGTTAATGGGTAATAACTGTTAGAACTGGCAGTAAGTGAAACAGCTGTAGTTGCAATTTGTGGATAATGTACTTCACGTGCATTATTAACCTCCAAGCATTAGGCATTGCGTGAGACAGTACATTTAACGCATTAGGCAGCCTTAACGCTAATCGGCAACGCTGCCTTTTTGAAAACTCTGCCGCAATTTAAGTGGAAATATCTGGTGCGTTGCAACACACAACTTTCCTTAGCTGTACGTCAATTCACTTTGTACATGGCTAATGCTATTTAATCAATTCATTTATCACTCAGTTAATTTGAACTTGGTCAAACAACGCTTTACGGCAGCAGGAAGCGGTAGCGCTTACAGTTCCAGATTTTATTGTGCTGATTGTACTCATTGCAGGACCATTATTGAGCAATTGGTACACAGGTAATTAATGAGGCTGTAAACACAAATTTTTTGAAGAAGGATAATAATTACTTTTGTAGAGTTATTGGGTAAAAATGTTTAGAACTGGTAGTAAGCGAAACGGCGGTAGTTGAAATTCACGAATTTCTTGAGTGACCCCCACGTATCTAATGAGCGTTCTTAAACCCTCACCCTTTAGGTATTGGGTTGGACTACAATACCAATTTTTTTTTTAAACATTCTACTAACATTCCAGCGGAGTTTATAAGGGCAAAACTGCGGTAAAAACGCTTTTCGTCGAAAATTTTGATAATTTATTGTGCTGCTCTCGTCATTTTCCTACGAATGGGAATTGTATGGTATAATTGCCTTATCGGGAGCTATCAATATAAAAAATTTAATCAAAATCGTTAGAGCCGTTTTTGAGAAAAAAAAAAATTGGTGTTTTGATCACTATGATAATTATAGTCAACTTTCGATGGATTTTACCCATATCCTTATTGTGGCGTCCCATGGTAACCTGTAGGCTAGACATCAAGTTTCAGCTGATTTGGTCCTGTTGTTTTTTCTAAAAACCGTGCTAAAATTGAATTCGTCGAAAGTTTTGGTAGTTTATTGTGCCGCTCTCGTCATTTTCCCACTCATGAGAATTTTATGGTATAGTTGCCATATTGGGATCTATCAATATAAAAAATTTAATCAAAATCGTTAGAGCCGTTTTTGAGAAAAAAAAAATTTGGTGTTTTGATCACTATGATAACCATAGTTAACTTTCGGTGAATTTTGTTCAAACCCTTATTTTCGCGCCCCATGATGACCTGCGGGCGAGATATGAAGTTTGAGCTGATTTGGTACGGTGGTTTTCTCTAAAAATCGTTCACAGATGCACATACACACAGACCATTTTCCCAAATAGTGTTTTTCGGACTCAGGAGGGTCTGCAACGTAAAGATCTAAAGAAAACTCAAAATTTTTTTTTCAGCCGATTACATAACTTTTCTTTCTACTTTGTAAAGCCAAGGAAAGTAAAAAAAGAAGAAGTAATGCAGCAAAAGAAAAAAAACAAACATCTAAACTTCTAAAGTTAACGTATCTGTTTGGTGAATCCACCTCCTCTGGCTGATGTGATACTGTGGGCAAGCGCTTTTGATGTATGTAACTTGCGCGTGTAAAAACTCATGCATAGGACAGACAGGATGAAAAGTATGGAGCAGATATTCAGAACACATTAAATCTCTTAGTTGGAACAAAGACGATTCAGTGATTTACAGTGGCCGTACTGGCCACGTTTTGGTAATTCTTGATGAGAATTTGTTTTTTTTTTTTGGATGGGGCGGATACTGCTGATCACTGATGGGTGTTTAAAAAGAGAAAATAAGGCAAGATAACGTGATGAAGAATGAGAATGATGGCGGAGATGGACAACGAAAAATGGTGGAGGTGGTTAAGGTGATGGAGGGAGGGACAGGCAACAATAATAGTGATCTAACTCCTGAGGTGAAGCTCAAGGCTCACCAGCAACCAAAAAAAAAAACGATCTTGGGCGTAAACAAAGGGTAGTCCAAGACAAAAGGTTCTCTCACAGTTATTGAAGGTGATGAAACTGGAGGACATTTCAGCCACCTTGCATCAGTAAAATGTTAGGTAATCTACCAATCACAAAAATCTATAACCAATCAATAATTGAGAATAAAGTGAAACCAAAGGAACTGAGAGTGGCCACCTGAAAATTGAAGGCTGAATGTGGATGTCATGAAAACATTTAAGAAAGATGCCGGCTGAAAGCTGAGACATAGGCTGTATGAGAAAGACATAGACTCCCAGTAGAAGGTGGAAGATCATTTAGTATTGATACTGTAATTATATGTAGTTCATGTTAATAACAGTCCTGAAATTCCATGTATTTTCTGTTCATACAGTTTGTGTATGTGTTCATCAACATTCTGGTTTCAACCAAATAAATCTATATATTATTTTATAAAGTTCGAAAATAAACACCCCTATATTTATGAACTCTTGCAATTTCCTGCTAGCTTTCTAGCTTTGTGTTCTTCTTTATTGATTTCAGCTGGACGGTCACTACATCCCCTTCTTGGTACAGGTAGTAGTGTTCATCTTCAAGTACTGTGCCTTCAGATAGATTACTACCCTTACCATCTTGCAGCTCCTTGTGATCGAAGGCACTGGGCCAGGTGATTAATTTTATTCATAATTCCTCGATCTTTATATTCCAGAATATTTATACTGAAATACTATTGAGCAATTAATGGATTTAATTGGTATCCTAACAAGGTAAAACTTAATAGTCCCTAATAACATTGTGATCAATGGGTTTAAAGTCCATCCGAAAAACCTTCCTTGTCAGTCCCAAGATCGTACTTCCATCATCTGGATGTAGTGTGTTGCAGTCCTACGTCGCAACCACTTTATTGTCAGTGAGGTGTGTGGGGAGAATTCTTCTCCATAAAGCAATGCAATCCTTGTGTTGTATATCGCAGGTTACATCTTATCCTCCATGCGACCCTGACAAGGATTCAGCTCCTGAGGCTTAGCTGTGTTCCCATTAGTACCTGCAGAAAGGATGGACGAATATCTATTGATTGTTGATCCCTAAGAAAGGCGGGCTATTTTACCTGCCTATTGGGGACCTTCTTTTAATGCTTTTGGCAATGGCTCATTCTTCCTGCTTCATTCCAAGCTACCATGAACACTAGTCCATTCTTCTGCATCTGTCTAGTAGGGTCCCACCAGTACCATAGCATCCAAGCTCACGATTGTTCTCATTATTTTTAACTTTATCAGAGCCTCACACACCGTGTATAAATGTTATATTTCGATTTAGGTTCTTAAAATGTGAAAGTGCTAGCAGTACACACTTTACCATGGGAAATGGAAAACGAGTGATTTCAATTATGTTTTATGTTTATATCATGTTAAAATACTGCTCGTTTTTATTGCCAGATACAATGAAGCTGATGTGCCCCATGTTCAGTGGCTGAATACTGCACAAAGCGTTTTTAAGAATTCTCTCCTAGGATTGATTCAGCGAAGTAATCGAACCACTCCAGTAAACAAACAAGATGTAAGTTTTTTTCTTCACGTTGACTTGTGTTCTGTAGTTGACTCTCAACATATAGTTGTAAGCACTTTTTAACCATTCAACCACTTCACTTAAAAAAAAAAAAAAAAAAAAAAAAAAAGTAACAAGTAATCAGCTAAAACGCCTTCAGTTCTTTTCACTCTCAGCAGATTATTATAATTCCAAACTCAACCCTCCCTAATCATCTGGCTTCCTCCTACCCTCGCCTCCCCTTAACCCTTTTCATCCAATAAAAGCTCATGGCAGATGGATTGGTCAGTAATCATTTAAAAACCCCACTTGATGTTAACCGTAGGCCCAAAAATTTAGTTTTTTCTCTACGTATCAAATGTTATGCAGAAAGCATCCTAAACTATCTACAATATTGAAGAGAAGTTCATTTATGTACATTCTAGTTCAGATTTAGGAAATTTATCAATTATGATTTCAGAAAACTGAGGTTGGAGGCGATGATCAAACCAGTCAGAACACAGATTCAGTGAAGTCCTACGTTGTATCTAATTTAGCCAAAGTTATGACTTCATGCCTGATACTTCGCATTGACGACTTCACTGTTTATCGAGTAACTACTGGAAACTCTCAAGTCCCGAAAGAGTTTATCAAAGGTAAATTATAAATGCCCACTTTTTTGCATTAAGGTTATCTCAATTCATATTCTCCAAGTGGTGAGAGAGTTCTTGCTTAACTTATGCAGCTATTGGAATTGAAGGAAAACCATACTAGTAAGGAAGATCTTATGAACTGTGAATGCACTATCCATGCATGTTTCCAGTCAATATTTTCAAACTGTTTACTTTTATGACAAAAAAAAAATTGACAGCTATTCGTTAATGGTCATTTCATTTATTTTTGGTTTAAGTACATAGAAAAAGCCCGTACACCCCCAGAGTATTTGATGTAGCTGCTTCCAAGTTAGTTGACCCTATGATTTTGAACAATGCTTCCGGATGTAAGTCCTTGTGCTCTTAATAATAGTTGTGTTCAACACTATGAGTGTGGTACTGAATGGAAACTAAACGTTGGTACACGTTTGTTGGTTGTTTAATTGTGTGTAGCTGGTGTGAGGCCACAGGAATGACCTATACTGCAGTGATGTAGTGTGTTGTGTTCGTATACAGAATATATAAATAATGCAGGAAAATTAAAAAAATAGCACTATACATTTTCACAAATCTCTATTATGATGATATGGACCAAAAGGCTCAACAAAACTGGTGTGTAAAACCATATTAAGCGGAACATAGTGATTGGAACTTGTGGTGGGGGGGAATGGGAAAAATCTCAGCTGTGTTGGGTTCACAGGCCTTGCAAGCCAAGTCCATTAAGGGCTACGACAGTGGCCCACTCGCAATATTTTAAATAACAAACACTGATGATAAATTTCTATATATATGTAAGAAGCATGCCTACATGTAAATAAAAATTACGTTGGTCCACCCTACAACGTACTAGTTCTATATTAGAGCTACGTTGCTATTTATATTGGAGTGTATAAATTGATAATTTTCTTTTGGTAGTGCACATTATTTAGCACCTGCTTATTATCTTGGTAATGTTGTGTTCTTTGAGGGAGGGATAAGTTTTGGAACTTTTTAGACGCTTACCAAAAACATCATTCACTAAATGATATTAGCAAAGCAAATTCAAACTCACCCTTACTTGGATCTTATCTCATTATTGCTCTCTCCTTCTCCCTCCCTTTGTTATTTTGCTTCATTTCTTTCTTTTTCACTCATGTTCTTACTTCAGCCACCTTCGCATCCATTTTAGCTCATTAGCAATTGACAGAATGTTATTTCGTCTTTTCATATTTTTCTTCTTCTTTCTTTCTCTATTTTTCTGAGGTCAATTCCGAAATTCATGTGTCGCAATTATCATTCATATTATCATGTATCGTCATTTTTATTGTTCTCATTGTGTTCTCTGTTTCTACTTCCATAAGTCGATACTTCTTATCCCCTTCTGACCATGAGGCAATAAGGTAATATCAAAAGTAGTGAACTAGAAGATAAATGGAAAGTAGGGGAAGTAGGAGAAATATCGCAAAAGGTATGAGAAAGCATGTACATAACTTACAGGTGGCTTAGAGGGCAAGTAAAGACAAATCCTTCTCTCCAAGTAGAGACCCTAACAGCTACGGAGCAGTCCATCTTTATGATAGTGTCTCATTATTTTTCTCTCTTTGATTTAGGATTTTGTGTGTGAGAGCTGTTAATTGGATTTCAACATCAGTATACAGTATTTTAGACATATCAACGTAGCATTTTTATTTCTTGGACAAGTACTGCGTGAAACACACAAATGATGCATTCGCAAGCTGACATTCCATTCTCTTCTCTTTGAATCATAAAACCCTTAGGGTGGTTGCTCACGCAGTTCAGAAAGAATTGCACATTATGCCCTAGGGGTTGGCTTCGATTGAAAAGAAATACCCCGCCATTACATTATTGTGTATACATTTATAACAAAAATATTGAGAAGAAAGAAACAAAGAACATGTCTGGACAAAGACTTCCAGAACAATTGATGAAGCTTTCAAAGCTGCTGTCTCCGTGGTTGCAAAATTGGTTGATGGTCTCCACATGCGAAATATTACTCCCAGCCCAGTTGGTGATTTATGTTAATCTCTGCATTTTGTTTCTTTTTAATTTTTCCATCCCTCAGAGTTCTTTTTATTCTGTGTATAACGAACGATTTTATGAACACCCACACACACTTTTATATACTTGTTGATAATTTGTATATAGTTCTTGAATCCTTCCCTAGAATAAGTATCAGAACCAGCAGAATTGTGTAATGGAGAGAGAAATTCCTAATTTGGTTATTAAAAATCCGAATGCAAGTAAACTTTCGGTCTTGGTTTGAAACTTGGAATGAGAACAACGGTGCATCAATAGAATCTTTTCTGAAGTGGGTCAGCAAAGTAGAGTGAGGAGTGGGCTTCTAAGGGCATCCATGAAAGGAATGACTGGCCCTTTCACACCTACAACGATTGGTGTTCAAAATGCCAGGATTGTGGGTGCTCACTGTTGTAACCTGTGGTAACCACTTTGAGTTGCTGAATCATGTGGTGCAGGTATGTTTGCCAACGCATAGGGGCTGGGTCAAGTGTCATGTCGCAATCGGCTGGTGCATTGTCATCTGAGGCCTAGGAAGTGGAGAGAGAGCTGCACCACTGGGTTGTCTCTAGAGGACTGAAGCCAGACATCGTCACTATTAGTCCCCCCCCCCCAGTCTGTAGTGATGTACAGGTATCATTTGGCAGCTGACATCTTGCACTAACTTGGCAAGCCAAGAGTCGCAAACATGACGCAATGGATCTTTGTATGGCCATGTCAGAAGCTTATGGAGTGGATGGAGGTAACATCACTGTTGCTGCTTTAACTGTCCTGGCTCGGCCAAGGAAATGTGTCAGCAGGTATTCTTCAAGGTATCACTCTCTTACACCATTCTAAGAGAAGACATCCTCATATCCTTTGTACCCCCCCCCCCTCCCTGTAAATTATAAAACATATAGCAGAAAATCAATTTTAGGGCAGTTTTTAAAAAATATACGCTGAAACATTACTAGAATCTTCAGAAAAATTGAAATGGCAGTCCAATAAAGTGCCTAAACAGTGATAGTTTGGTAATGCTCATGAAATATATAGGATAATTTTGGAACAGTGATTATGATCCTTCTAACAAAATTGCGTAATAATGATTGCTCAGTAATGATAGTAGCACATGTACCAGCAACAAAATAAAGTATAGAACCATAGCACTATCACTTTCTACCTCCTAGTAATGGAGATCAAGTTCAAATGAACTGACTGAAAAATTAATTGAGTTAGTAGCAAAAACAATGAATACCAGCGACTTTGTGTAGAGCTAAGGAAAGTTGTGTGATGCGTTGCACCTGACGTTTTATCAATGAAGTGTGTGTTAGTAGGTTGAATTGTTTTGGAGGTATCATAACTTTCTTCTTTTTACTTTCTTTTGGTTTACAGTTTTGATAGGAAATTAAAATAATATTTTTCGTTGGAAAAAAAAATACACTTTTGTTCAGATTTTCATATTTTCAGTCTTGCGATTGAAAAAAACGCCCTTTAAGCAAGTAATCTAAGTGTGTGTCCATGAACACGACAGGAAGAGAATGACTGTAATAAATCAATCCAAATTTGGTATGCAACCTGGAGCACTAATATAATGGTTATGGGCAGAATAGATTCAAAACTAACTGTAGTTACCACAGTATTGAGATCAAAACACCAAATTTCGTTTCCCAAAAATGGCTGCAATGATTTTGATAATTCGTTTTGAGCGGGTAGATAGTTCTCGCCAACTGGATGGTATCGTGAAATGTTCATGCATGGAAAAATGACAAGAGATGCGCAACGAGTTAGCAAAAGGTTTGTAAAAGTAGTAAAATAATTAGGAACGTTTCAGAATTCAAATTAATGCGGTCTCTCTCTGACCAACTTTAGCCCTGTGTCTCTTCTATAATCTAGGGACTGTAAACATGAATGTTCCCAAAAAAGTCATGTTGACCGTCTCATTAATCACAGCTACTGGATAAAGGCCATGATAGTATGCACAACCCAATAAATTCATCATTTAAACTTAAAATTAAAACAGGTAGACTATTTGGTGGGGTTATAAAATTGCAGATAGTGTTGATGTGTTCCATTAAATATTTTACCTTTACCTCGTCCAATTTTTAATGCCATGATGAGCCGGCTTTTCCGTGCGGCATTTGATGGAATCATTGCTTAGTTTTTCTACTAACAATAATATAGAAATTCTAATTTTTTCGCTAGCCATGAGGTGCAAGGAAAGATTTGTGCTGAAGTATTGATACTATCATAGACTGGGGTTTGTGTGGTATCATTCAACACAACTGCCATCTGCTTTTCTTCCATTTTTACGGGAACCTACCATATTTTTTTCAATAGACCACATCAGGCAAAATGATGAGTTTCAATTCTAGTTCCAAGGCTGATTCCAAGTGGTCCATAAAAAATTGCTAACGTAGAATTAGATGGTATTAAAGAAATTGGGTTGTGTCCGCCAGTAGGCAAATTACTAAAGTTAACGTACCTGTTAGGTGAGTCCGTCTCCTCTGGCTGGTGAGTTACTGTGGGCAAGCGCTTTCGATGTAAAGACATCATCGTCTGGCCGTTAAGTCAGTACTGGAGTCAGTCGGTTAGTCGTGGTCTTTATATACAAAGAAAAAAGTGAAAGGTGTGATGGAGCGTCGGTGAAGGGACGGGGAAGGAGGTCATGTACCTCAGGGTGAATACCCCCTAGAGATAAATGAATCCACCAAAATACAGGACTGCACCATCTTACTACACAAACAATACAAAGGACGAAAACTGAACATATTAGAAAACATGGAAATTTATAAACAAAAAAACTTCAATGGACAAATCATAAATGAACAAATCAACACAAAATGCGACACCATATTCACACCACTCAAAACACTACACAAACGAAAACAACCAACTGACGGATTTACAGACCACCCTACACAAAAAAGACGTAAATTCCACAATTGACAGACCATCCATCCAACACGTCCCATTTATCTCTAGGGGGTATTCACCCTGAGGTACATGACCTCCTTCCCCGTCCCTTCACCGACGCTCCATCACACCTTTCACTTTTTTCTTTGTATATAAAGACCACGACTAACCGACTGACTCCAGTACTGACTTAACGGCCAGACGATGATGTCTTTACATCGAAAGCGCTTGCCCACAGTAACTCACCAGCCAGAGGAGACGGACTCACCTAACAGGTACGTTAACTTTAGAATTAGATGTGTGCCTATTTTATTAAAATCACCATTATAAATGACGAAATTGGAAATTGAATGAAAAATTAGTGTAATAAATATTGATATCGGGGATTAATCCTTTGATGGGTTGTGTAGTTACTGAGTACAAGCTATACCATATTGTGGTGTTTGTTTGCACGGCTTTAGGTGGTTTGTCTCTTGTGTATGTCATTTGACCTTTCCCCAATGAAGCTTTTTGAGAAATATTACCCTATTAGTTGTTCTACCATGTGATTGATAATAAATGGTATAGCTTACCTACCCAACAGTTCTTCCTGAACCTGATAACATGTGGATGTTACATCTTTGTTCGTGAGCTCCACTTGCAATTATTGATGACCTGCCTGCAGCATTGATGTGTTATTTTAATGAGATGATTAATTTAAATAGGTTACAATAATTGAAGAGTGTGGTTTTGAAGCTACTCCATCAACTGCTTTGTTTGAATATTCAAGTTAGTTTGCTCGTCTTATTTCTGTTTGCTTACTTTAAATAGCTCAGCACAAAAGGAAGGAGTGTTTCGTTCAAGGTATCACTGTTACAACGTGTTTATTTGCCTTGCTACGTCCAATAGCGCAGTTTTGCATGTTGCAAACATTTTAATTAGTTGTTGAAGTAGTGATTTATTTCCCAAAATTAATGAAGCCTGAGAAGAATTTGCCATGACTTATTTGAAACATGTTCAATTGAATTCGCCATGACGGATTGAAACATGTTCAAGGTATTTTAAAAATGGTGTTTGCCAGCTATAAATAGTAATCAACACTGTACATAGTCTTCAAGATGATGATGTAGAATTAGACAGTGGAAAGGGAGTTGGGAAAACAGAAAACTCACCCGTGGGTTATCCCAAGTTTCCTGGTTTTTGAATATCACCACATCCTGACATGTCTCAGAGAAACCATTTATTTGTAGATTAACGCAAACATCAGGAAGCTCAAGATTCGCCAGTCAGCCAGCCTCTTTCCGATTCTGTAACAAATCACTGTTTTGATGAATCAGTACCATAACTTATGATGGATTCTGCATATATTAAGAAGTTGTGTACAGAGTAATTTCAACTCTTTAGATTTAAGGTTATGTACTTATGTTTTGATGGGGCGTGGGTTGTGATTTGGCCTGGTCTTTTAACCAACCAACATGCAATCTAAAGTTACGCCCCTATGTTCACAACTCACGTTTTGCAATGCATGCTATCTTAAAGTTGTGAATGCATGCATATAGGACTTGTTTCATCAGCAAGGTGTTGAACCTGAAAGCGAAGAAAAATGATTAAATTCCCACATTTTACTGCATGATTCAGTCTACATTTAGGCATACTATCTTCATTGGATCTACTTTAATAGTTTCTGAAGATCAATATCAAATATCCATCTTCCTTATCAAATATCCACCCTCGTGAGTTGAAATATCCAAATTTCATGAGAGAAGAATAGTAAAGGAAGCATTGTACGTATTTATGTGGCATTGGGGGTAATGGGTGGTGGTTAGATCAGGAGTAGAGGTTTTTTCATTATTAATCAATTAGATTGTGAGGCATACACCTCATCTGATATCCTTTGCAGTGATTCTTGCGAGAGCTGGAAATGGTATTATACATAGTACTTTATGTTTTTTAGGTAATTTGCGTATGTGAAACCAATTTGGAAACATTATCACTATTTTATCATGCGAATGGTCAAAATCTTTCATTGAAATCTGTGAAGCTACACTTACTTGCACTGTTGTTCATTTGGTGTGGTGTGTGACTTGAACATTGTTCATTTCATGTGGGAATGAAATCAACATGAAAAACGATTTTAATGCCAACATCTTCCAACTTACGTGAATTCTGAGAGTTGTCTTTATCATGTTGTGACTGTTGCTGTAACAGTTAAGGGAACACCCAAAGAGAAAAACCATGTATTTGAGCACACTCTTTAAATCAACATAATATGTTGATGTACGAAAGCATAGTTTTAGATTCAAATTTCAATTAAACTCGTGAGTTCTAGAATCAAATATCCTGGATCAAGTCCACTATTAGCCTTGGCTCGATAGGCAATCTGGTTTGAACTAGTTCAGATATTTTTTACTTTCCACAACGAAAGAGGTAATGAAAGTATGGTAATTGTACAAAAAAGTTTCATTTTCTTTATATTTTCATGTATTGATGTTTCCTTTATCCGAAAAACGTAATTTCGGTGTGTGTGTTCAGCGTATGTGTCTGCAGTAAGATTTTCTGGAGACTAAACCAAGTGAGATCCAATTTCTCTTCCTTTTCTTGTTCATCATGTTAAAGTAAGGTTATGAATCGTTTGCATTTATTGGAAGTGGAGAAAGATACCAAAATGTATAACAATTTTGTTCAAATGTGCAAAATATCTTCTATTAGTTAATAACTATCTTTTGTTCCATAAACATCTTCTTGGCAATACTGTGAGAAATTATAAAGGCCAAAGAAGCACAAAGGTTTTTTTCTTTTTGTAATAACTGCTTTAATTATTTGTCGTTATCTAATCAACATCATGCTCCACAACTGATTCCATGATAGTCTATTGAACGAATTTGAAACCTAAACCGTTCAATTGCCCACAGTAACGTCTAAACTAAGTTTAATCAATCTGAGAGAGTGTCTTCTACAACATATACCCACATGTTGTTCCCCTCAGGTACTTATGGTGCGCATATTTTGTTACCCATAAACGTTTCCTTACAAATGGATTGGCCAAAAACAGAGCATCTGTATATGTAGGAAAGTTGATGCGTTCCAGCAGATATTTAATTTTCCAGCCCTAATTTTCTGGTATATCCCCTCTGTCTTCAATAAAATGTCAATACTAGTGTAAGTGTCACCAGAAAGGGTGTATTTAATTGGGCGAAACACACCCTTTAAACATGAGTATAAAACCAGGAAAGTCCTACAAAAAACGCATATATTTCAGTAGTATTTGTTGATAGAGCAACAAAGTATAATTCAGTCAATGAAAATACATTGGGGCATCAATGAGTTCTAACAAAACTTGTGTTTCAAGACTCGAGATACTAAATAATATATCAAGCGATATAATGAGGTGATTTGAAAAAAAATTATGTTATGCCGTAGAAGTATGGCTTATATTTGCAAGAAAACCAGAGGAGTGCTATGTGAACAACAATTGATATCCAGATATCAACCTGCAAGTATAGCAATAATTACAGCCACTCTCCTTCAATCATATTTACTTACTATTATTACAGTCAAAGAGAGTTGAACTATTACATTAGATGGCACTGAACTTGATTCAGAAATAATGATTAACAAAGTAATGAATAGAAAGGAGGAAATCAGTACTTACTGGGTTCTTTAGAAAACTACTCCTTCACCCATTTCCAGGCTGTTTAAGATCAGAACTCTGCACATAACAAATAACTTGGAATACAAATGAAAATTATGTATAAAAAAGCAATTTAGGGAATATTTCATACAGCAAATTTAAAGACTAAATTTCCTATGCCAACTTTCATCAGGAAATAAAAATGTTGAACTTTCAATTATTGTTGTGATGGGTGATCAAAGGGGGGAAAAGTAAATTTCTCGAAAATAAAAATAACAGATAACAATCAAGACAATCATACATGATGAAATCATCAAGGTGCTGCTAAACAGAAGTGATAAAATTAGAAACAGGATTCAATATCTAAGTAGTCAAACCTGTAAGAAAGAAGTTGTGAAACCAATCAGTCCATGAAAAGTTCAAGTTGAGTTTGAAGGTGAATTGTTGGAGTCTACGTGTTGACTAAACTATCTGGGGTGCCTCACTTGTTCCATTTTCCCTCGTAATATGTTGAAGTGAGTATCATCTGTCTGATCAAGTGGAAAAGGGAGTGAATTCCAGGACCTAGAAACTCAGTTTATTCTTTATTCCATTATTAAGTTTGCCTTTATTGAAACAAAGATGTTCATCCTATATAGGGACTAAGCATGATATTTCTTGAAGAAAATTCATAGTATGTTCTGTAATTTTAAGTAACCAGTATGACTTCGCTGCATTATGATGCTGACCTGTGTGGAGTGGCTATCTGAGCTGCTGCACTGACTGACGTTAGGTGTGACTTGACATCCATATTACCATACCAACTACCATATTGTCTAGAATGGATTATGCTATTTGAACATTCCTTGGCTGATTCAGAATTGTCTTCATGGACCTAGACACTTAGGGTATCAAACAATCGAGTGACCCCTCCCCCCCTAATCAATAGTATTTATTTGAAGACGAGTGAAGAATTTTAGTTAATCTTCATTTGTGATCTGTTTCATATCTCAATGAATTTACTTTTCGAGTGGTCAGATCACCCCAAATCAAATCCAACATAAGACATCCCTGTCATGGTTTAATGAACATCAGGAAATTCAGTGGTACTGGTGTGGAATGATTAATTGATCCTTTCCAATATCATAGTCCTTGGAAAAATGATGTGTTTGTAAATGTTTTCTAATCTAAACAAATATCTAGATAGAGATAACAACACCAATCTCTTGATAGTAGGGAGTCTCAAAATAATATCACTATGTATAGGCAAACATCAAAGCAATTTTTAAGTTAACCTCAGAACTCTTCTGATCTCAGCGTCTTCAAACCTAAGAGCGCCCCTTAAGACAAAGTCATTGGAGTTTCAGACAGGTAATAACACAGAAACGGAAAGTTGGATTGACACAGCTCCAGTCATGTGGGTGTCCTCTCCTAACTGAAATTTACCAACCATTAGCCAACTGTTTGGTCTTGCGACAGCTAATTACTGGTCTCACTTTGCTTCTTCGCTGGCTTAACAGTAAGGAATTGTGAGCTAAAGCTTGAGTATTATTGAACTTGAGTAGCCGTTAACACAGAAATGTTATACCTTTTCCTTACTGCTACGAGTAGAGTACAGCACTCTTCTTGCTGCTATCTTCCTTCACGTTTCTGCTGGGACTCTTCTAGGATAATAATGCATGCTTCTCTAAATACTTCATGTTACAAATATACGGCATGCTGGCTTGAAGTAAGCCAATACTCATTGTTACCTGATTCCTACTACTGTTGGATAGGATGCGAGCCTTTAACTATATTGCCTATACAATAAACCTGATAAACGTTAATTGCTTTAAAATTTCAAACATTCCTCATTATTCATGACGGTAATGTTTTTCAGGTGATAAGGATAGACATGCTATCTTGGCTGAATCTGCTCTACATGCTGAATTCACTTATTACTACTATCCTGGAGATGTTGCCTTTCCACGTATGTATTGATATTTACTATTTTCCAAAGTTTAATTTTTCAGCTCTGCAACGTTAGTAGTGGGCCTGAAAACCCCAGAACAATTAGTTGGCCTGAATATAACAATAATTGTGGTCCTCATAGTTCTTCAGTGTCATGACAGCTTCGTGTTTTGTTTTGTGTTTTTGTGAGTTAATTAATATCGCTGCCAAATAATCATTTGATTTTGAGTATGTGAATGAAGTACTGAAATTGCGTTTAATGAAAATTCGTTCAAATGTGATCAATGACATTTTGCCATTTTTTCAGTGCCATCTCCCAAGTTTTATGTGCTGATAAATCCCATACTCGTGAATTTCGATTCATACACATTGCTGTGGTTGAATGCTTTCGCTTTAAACTTACACCATTCCTTGAAGAAGTCTAAAGAAGAGGAAGAAGAGCTACCAACTCCTTTAAATTATGTTGATGTTAGAGTGGAGGCGATTAAGCTTTGTGTAAGTGGAATTTTACTAAATTTTCAGTTCATGAAGATCAGGAGGTTGTGGACGTGTTCTCTTCATTAAAGTTAACATACCTGTTTGGTGAGTCGATCTTCTCTGGCTGGTAGAATGCGGTAGAGCACTTTCAAGTTCTGACTTCACCCACAGCATTCTACCAGCCAGAGAAGATCGACTCACCATAGAGGTACGTTAACTTTAATTACTTACTTACTGGCGGAACTAACCCAATCACCATGTTTTCTTCAGTTCAAGTATTTCAGTTATTCGTGGTTCTGTGTTTATGTTTATGAAGAGAGGTGATATGAGGTTTTCATTTATTCTTAAAGCCTGAATTATTGTTGTGAAGCATCGATCATGTTTATTGTTTTGCAATTTGTGGTAGTTGTGGACTGAGATGGAAATGTTCATCGTAAGAGTCCATGTTATACCTACAAATCGAATCAAAATTGCCAGCTTGAACGAAAGGAGGAAAACAAAACAGGAAACTAGTAGGTTATTAATGGTTAGCAAGTAGGATAATATTGAAGATGGAAAGTTGCCGACTGTTGAGGAGGAAATCACAAAACAAGGGCGGCTCGTTAATGAATGGTATACACTTAATGGTGAGTAGACACTGATGGGCTGACAATCTTGGAGTGAATCAAAGTGGACATGTTGGTATGGGACAGTGCAAAACAGGCTCTGAAGGAGGCTCAATTGCTCAATGCCGATGGGTCCTTAGTTTTATTTCTGTAATAAAATATGATTTCAGGACCCAAATCAACACATGTTTTACAATCAATAAATGAACAGGTAGCTAAGATACACAACTAGACTGAAAGCTAAATTATTATAATGAACATAGTGGTGCAGTAACAAACAGCCAAATGAATACAAAAGTGTGTGCTACATGACGACATAAGCATCATGAAGTAAGGAGGGAACAGTTGAGAAGGCGGGCAGAGGGAGGCCAGAGTTGAGAAGGGTGTTGTCTTGCATAACTACTGCATTACTGTTTATTAAAGGAAATGTATCAGTAGACCATTATCTCTACTCCATATTGTGTTCTTGCACAGTTTTGCTCCGGCTGCATAACCATAGTTCTAGCAAATAGCAGCCAATATTTCAACAAGTTAAGAAGACAGGAGGACTTGAATGCAGGTTGTCAACATGATAATGATCCTCAAGAAGTTCAACTTTCAAACACATTGTTCGAGTCATAGTATAATGCTACGTGCAATGGAGTATGAAATTATTGTGAAGAAGAAATGTTGCCTAATCTGAAGAACATATTATTCAGTGATTTATGTGGAATATAAAATAGGGACACTTCAATGTACCAACTGACTCCCATTGTAGGCATCCTAGCGATTGAAGTCTAGCGGGGATAGACAAAGGTTCATAATTCGACAAAAGTTGGGCTATTGATCGTAGTTCGTAGTCGCTGTAATTTTTGTTTGAGAACATCACACCTACCTCCAACCATTCCCAAACCCCTCTCGTAACATCACATCTGACAATCTTAGAGAGAATGAATGGTAGGAGGCTGAAGGAGAGATGAGGATAGCGCAAAGTAGGCTTCATAAATTGTTTATCACCTGATACCAAATGGGTACCAATGGTCATCAAAGCAAGTCAGAAAGTCAGAAAGTTCTAGGTTGCCTATTCTAAATTTTCTGTGTTTTCAGAAAATAATGTACCTACTCGTTCAGAAATAATCATTGGTCATTATGATTCCTCTTTTTTAGGATTTATTTATGTTCTCTCTCTCTCTCTCTCTCTCTCTCTCTCTCTCTCTCTCTCTCTCTCTCTCTCTCTCACTCACTCTCTCTCTCTCTCTCTCTCTCTCTCTCTCTCTCTCTCTCTCTCTCTCTCTCTCTCTCTCTCTCGCTCTCTCTCTCTCTCTCTCTCTCTCTCTCTCTCTCTCTCTCTCTCTCTCTCTCTCTCTCTCTCTCTCTCTCTCTCTCTCTCTCTCTCTCTCTCTCTCTCTCTCTCTCTCTCTCTCTCTCTCTCTCTCTCTCTCTCTCTCTCTCTCTCTCTCTCTCTCTCTCTCTCTCTCTCTCTCTCTCTCTCTCTCTCTCTCTCTCTCTCTCTCTCTCTCTCTCTCTCTCTCGCTCTCTCTCTCTCTCTCGCTCTCTCTCTCTCTCTCGCTCTCTCTCTCTCTCTCTCTCTCTCTCTCTGTCTCTCTCGGGTGTTTGAAAAAGTATCTCTCTCTCTCGGGTGTTTGAAAAAGTATACCGGAAACTAGAGCATGAGTTTGAAAGATTGGTAAAGAACTATTGATATTATGCCAACCCATTTTCTAAGTGAATTGAGCACTTGGATTAACGTCTCCGTAGTTCCTTTTTTTTGTCTTCTCCAAGTTGGATGATGTTCTCTCAATGTTTGACAACATGTTGTGTTGGAGAGTAGCTTTGAAGCTCAGATTCGTTGGAATTTCCCAAGGCAAATTGAGGGTTAATCAAGAGATAACAGTTCCTCTCTATCTCATGTGTGAGATTTGTCGTTACTGGATTGGCACAAAACCCAATTCGTGTATACTCAGACTAGTGTACTTATGAGAAACACTCCTGCTTCCGCAAAAATTAATAACTACAAACTAGGATGAATTCTGGGTTTTCCAAAAGATTCTGAGATTACAAGTGTCGTACCTCTCACCATATAAGGTCAAGCAACTTTCTCGTACCTCTCAGTATTGGCTACCTAAACATCCTATTGTGGGAACTAACCATGGGAAAACTCAAGAAGCACGAATTCACCTCATCCTTGAATACCGAAGATGGGTTGACATAACCTTTGGTTTATTATTCCTTCAATAATACATTTAGAATAATACATTTATGTTTTGGTCGGGAAAATTTTGTCACATCCCCCTCCTCCTCTCAAAATTTGATACTTAACTTTTCAAAACATCAAGATTCCAAATCTGCAATGTCCGTCCACTGTCTAGGCTGTTTTGTGCCTTTAGTGTGATTTCAAAAATCCATTATTTCGCACAAAAATCCTATTTGGTATCGAATTGTGCCTGCCTGCTCGACAATCCGATCAGATGAAGCACATGGTTGTTATAGGCAAAAAATGGTTTAACAAAATCAAGAAAAACGCAATTTTGGCAGTTTTATTGCATATACGCCGTGTTCGGTATCCATCGTTTCCTCGGTAATTTTAGATGCTGGGTCAAATGGAACGATTCTCAGAGGTGTAAAACTGCGTCTAGACCAAAAATAGTGGAATCAAAGTAATTATAGTAAGCCAAAGTATACTAATTGAAAAAACTCTCAGGAGAATACAGCGAAAGTAATCATTTCATCGTTTGTACTCCCACCCTCCCGTCTCATTAAAACCACCTGACAGCTCGATTCGTCACATCGTGCCAATTGCCTCCAGGCATCTACGGACACCTGGACTCTTATTCTGTTGTAGTCATGTCATGTTTCTAATATTTTACTGGTATTTTTCGATGCTGAATCAAAAGGAATGGGTCTCGGAGGTGTGGGACTATGTCAAGCTGTGCAAGAGAATAATAAACTGTTGTGTAATAATTTGCAGCGTTACATTAACATTGTAGCTATTCAAGATCTGAATTATTTTGTCTTTGCAAATTATTGTTCCCAAATACTGAATGTATACCTAGTAACATTGAACAATACAATCCTTAAGTTATTGAAATTTACTTTATAAATCATTTGTTGAAATTTATTCAATTTATTGACGACTTACTTCTGTGTAGGTTGTGTTCGAAAGTACCATTGATACTCAATGTGGACAACGGGACAGACCTAAAGCCCTTCATATTCAAACAGAGCGTGCTGTGATCAGTAATGTCCGGAACAGTGATGGCTGTAGTCGCACTGAACTAGCCCGATGCATCAATGTCTGTCAAATGGGTTCTTTGTTTTTTGAGACTGAATTTCCTTGCAAGACTGATGATCCAACTGTCATCACTGATAGATTTATTAGTCATGTACAAGGTAACTAAAAAACTTCCAATTTTTTGTATCACTCATTCTTCTGCTCCTCGCTCCTCACCTCTCTCTCTCTCTCTCTCTCTCTCTCTCTCTCTCTCTCTCTCTCTCTCTCTCTCTCTCTCTCTCTCTGTCTCTCTCTCTCTCTCTCTCTCTCTCTCTCTCTCTCTCTCTCTCTCTCTCTCTCTCTCTCTCTCTCTCTCTCCTCTCTCTCTCTCTCTCTCCCTCTCTCTCTCTCCCTCTCTCTCTCCCCCCCTCTCTCTCTCTCTCTCTCTCTCTCTCTCTCTCTCTCTCTCTCTCTCTCTCTCTCTCTCTCTCTCTCTCTCTCTCTCTCTCTCTCTTGAGAAGAATGAGCGTTGGTTGTCAAAACTCCAGGGTTGAGGGAGAGGTAATTTGCAGTTTATGAGGGGCTCGTCTCTCTCACCACCTACCATGAAAAAGGGGGAATGTGCCCCTACCCACAGGGAATATGTACAAGTCATTGTACATATCTATAACAATATAGCATAAGCAAGTGCAGTACAGTGTGGTATGAATCCATTGTGTACACTGTATTGTACTTTGTTTATGCTATAGTGTTATAGATGTGTACTGATTGATATGAGAAGAAACAATGAATAAATATCTACAAACCCATAAGGTAGCGAAGGTACACCCCAAGTAATTTAGGATGTTTGTTTTGCTTATATAGTTTTAGATACCCCTACCTCAGAGAGGGTATGACAAGTGTTTTAACTGAACTATGTCAATGCCCAGGTCAATATGTAACTAGTGTTAGCTGACAGTTACAGGCCTGTTTGATGTCATTCCAGTAATAATGATAACTCATATTTGCAAGGTGTGTGGAAGAGTGCTTCAGCCCCTACCACTTCTGCCCAGAGATATTTTCCATGGTTTCTTTCCCATCAATTATCCATAAACATTGCATTTGGTAACTATTGTTAGGAGTTTTGTTGATTAGTTATTACTGTGGTTTGTTTCGCAGGTAGTGACAACGTTCGAGAAGTGGTTGAATCTTTACCGACAGGAAGTGTAGCTGAGCTAGTAAATAAATTAAATAAAACACTACTCTGGACTGAAGCTCGTGATGTCTGGTAAACCAATAATATCACTGTAGATTATCGTTCACTTATCATTCCACAACATCTTATAAAGAAACATGTTCTAAGATTCGTTTAGGTATCCAGTGTGCTGAATATTCACTTAATTGTGTTCACGTGGGATGCAGTATTTGTACACACTAACCTACTAGCCACATTCCAACCGAGTAGGCATGTGGCACCTACAAATTGAAAAATGGAATTTGCTGACCCTTAAGGCGTGATGTTTCTGTGTTACGTGATTGTTTCAATGAGAAACGTAACTTAATCAGAAATAATAACTACTTACTTCAACATCATCAATTTGTCATAATCGGTACGAAAATGTCAACTAAACATCAATCATTCTAAAACATAATAATGTCAGAAAGATGCCTCATACCAATGTTGTGATGAGGCCTTTCTGTGGGAGTTCAGAAAAAATATTGTAAACTAGGATTACCTACTAGGCCTAAAACTCGCCCTCTACTCCTTTCCTCTGAACTTGAACCCTTCTAGTGTTACTGCACACTCGTCAGTAGGTTGAACACATCTTTCCCCAAATATGCGTGTTTCACTACCATTTTTAAGGCCTATAGACGAACAAACGTACAATAGAGTTCGGTTGAAATGACTGATTCGTATCACTATGATCATAGTGTTTTGAGTATGAATGCCATCCTGGACTGAGAGTACAGCATCAATGGAATCGATCTATCCCCGACTATTGTGGCACTGGATTGTAGGCTAATGACGTATCTGGCATCTCCTCCCATCTTTCAGTTTTTCCCTTTCCTGCCCTCCCTCGTTTTTGTGTCGCACTCCTCTTTTGTAAATCGAAACATTGTTGCTATACACACTCTCTTACTACTCATAGGGTGCTGTGGTAGGTAATGTTCTATGGGTCAGAGGTATGAACTGTTGCGGGCAATTGTACACTGAGCGATATCAAATAACACTAGACATCTGTGTATAACATTAAGATTCAATGTATGTGAAAAGATTGCAACACAGTAATATCATTGTGGAAGGAGGGTGAGGAGTGAGAGTAACTTATCTGAATAAGTGGAAAAGTGGATATACACAATCATCGATTAAAGTAAACATCAGTTACGACACATCAAACCACTTTCCATAGCTCTATGTAAATTCACTGGTTTTCATGACTTTTGCCTTTAATTGGATTCATTTTTACTCAATACATTTGAACTTGGTCAAGCATAACTTCGCAGTAGTGTAAAGTGATACTGCTTATAGAACTGGAATTTACTGTGGTACTCCTGCTTGTACCAAGACCATTATTGAGCAACCAGTATACGGAGAATTAAGGAGACTGCGAGCATGATTTTTTTGAGAATGGTAGTAGGTAAAACAGCGAGGGTTGAAATTCCAGATCGTGTTCACAGACACGCAAATACACCGTTTTCCCAAATAGCATTTTTCGAACACAGTAGGCCTTAAAACGTGAAGATCTGAAGAGAACTCAAAATTTTGTTTTCAACTGATTACATAACTTTCCTTTCTACTGCGTAGGGCCAAGGAAAGTTAAAAAACTTGGCAGACCTTCATCAACAATTCTAGTAGGAACGCAATGTTGGGTTACTTAACCAACAGCTTTGTTGTGTTATTACTATAATTATTTTTTTAATATTCTTGCCACGTTTGTTTAGCCTTGCAATGACCTACCAAGAATTGATGGGTAAGTGACGGTAGAGCCATGAAATATTACAATGAATATAGGACCAAGAATAAAGCCCTCCACATCAACTAACTGTGTCTCACAACATCCGAGGATCCTTGAGGGCTTACATACTAGTTGACCTGGACTGCTTATTTCAAGCCCATTTAAATTCAATTACCTCTTGTTTTCCAAGGTGTGGCTCCATCTATGATGGGAGGAGCCTAGACTTCCAGCCCTGGTCCTGGTGTGTGGTCCTTGAACCACATGATCAAAAATAGGTTGATGTGAAAAGAAGTGTCTGTCATCCAGCTGTTTAGTAGATTAAAATTATCATTTATTTATTAGCTTTTCTCTCATCATATCTCACCCCTAGCCAACATTGCAAAGAATTTGTGAGGGGGTAACGCAAATATTTCTTTAATTTGCAGGTGTGTTAGCTTGGAACCAATTTGGGGAGATTTTTATGGTGCTAGAGGAGTTGCACACAATCGACCTGTGCCTTTTCTTGAAGCATTTCCGTTAAAGATATGGCTTTATTTGGACGATGAAAACCCGTCGAACCCTGAACCTATTCCACGAGCTCCTCAACTCCATGGTCTAGCGTACATTTCAAATCTAGTTTCCCTTCAGCTGAACCATTATCAACTTCTTTTTCTTCTGCGTTTGGCTGATGATTTAACTGAGGTACATGATAAATATAAATTTGCTTTAGCCTCTTAGTTTTTCTTACTGTATTGTAATAACAAGTTACACTTGTGCACAAAGTAACTTTCTCGTGGTATTTCAAGTATGTTGTTTTACTTTGAAGCCTAATAACCACGAGCTGGATTCCCTCTTCACAAAATGTGGATTTTGGATCAAATTGTCGGGTGCTCAAATGAAGTTAATGTTGTAGGTTCTGGCACATTGCCTCTTCACTAACCAAGTATCTTGTATGAGCAATGTAAATTTAATTCAATTCTTACAAAATATAGAAGTTACTCAATTAGTTTCAGCTCAATTTGGCTACTTCTAGATTGTAGCTTTGGAAAATATCCTTTTTTTAAAATTATTTGTATATGCATATTAACTTTCTTTCTTGTGTGATTCAATATTGTTCACTTTTCTCTGTGTATTTGGCAATTAATCTGAAAGAAAGTTAATTGAAGTTAATATCCATGAGTTCTGTTTCCATGTGCTCCATTTGTGTGTCTAGATGGTGGTTTCATTTGTTGTTATTAATATAATTGTATCCTCAAGTTACCTACAATTGTTTGCTAATTCAAATTTGTGTTCCCTCGGGTTTAGGTTGTCACTGTTCTTGAGATTGACTCTCAGAGAATTACCAACAACGAGAGTGGCCTAGTTGTGGTAGGAGCTGTGATACCTCAATTGGAAATAACCCTCGTTATGCCTTCCTTAACTCCAGGAAAAGAATCTTCCGGGGCAGACATTGAATCTGTCATTCCAGATACGTCTAGTTTGGCTGATGATACAGTTACAAACCCTAGCATTCAATGGAACACTGTCATCTCTACAAACTTGCAGGTACTCCATGCATCGTCTTTCTATAACATTACAATCAAGACATTGATAATGTCATTAAATATTTCATAGGTAGTATAAAGATTTTCCAGTTTGAAACAAAAACCAAGTCAAGTTTATCAAATGAACTACCCACCAAAGTTCTCAAATTTGAAGGGAATGAGAATGAAACCGGGGTACAAGAACAATAAAATATTCTGTTGCAAAGTGTTGACAACTGAAACTAAACTACTTTGTTTAGAATGGAGGCTTTGTATAATGCCTCGAAATGAGGAATCCCTTGTTTGCTAGGCTTAGGTAAAATGAATGAGAGGAAAAGTTGTTGGTCCCCACTTCACTCGGGCGCCTTTTTAACTACTACTGTACTGGACCAGGATCTTGTTGTGTTTTAGGAAGGCCTACCTATTACTACCAATGAAGTGGATTGACAAAATTCAAGCAGAAATGAGAACTATAATCACACAAGTTCAAGCTCCAATTAGGATGACGGTAGTAAACAAATCAGTTAAATGTACTATGGCAAAAGCAAACTAAAATCTAAATTTGAAATAAAGGTCTACCTTTGAGTTCACGTATATAAGAAAGTGGTAAATGTCTTCAAATGAAACCTAAGACTAAATGTGGAGGGAAAAAGATTAATATCGGTTGTGGGTTACTTGGGCGGACCTGTGGCAGTGAGGGGTGCTTTGGAGTCAAAACTTAGGGTGTCATATATTATTTTCCATGAATAAAACATGGTGAATAGTTTTAAGCATCACTTACTAACAGGGAGTTGTCTTACAACATTTGTCTGTTATGTTATGTTTCAATTGAGCTTGATTTGTTTTAGGATGGCAGTGCATACAGAAGAGATAATGCTAATTACAACACCACACCTTCAATTGATCAACTATCATTTACAAATGTATCACCTTCAAAGCTTGAATCCCCTAAAGCGCTAAATACATTAATGGGATTGTCTTCAGTCAAAAAAGGATTGTCCAATTTATCCAATCTATTCGATGGAAGCCCATTTAAGAGTGATGATGGAAGTGATTCTGGATCTGTGAGGTAACTGACTGCCTTCAACATCTGATAGGCTCAAAGGGATCATTTACTTGTTAATGAGTGAGCAATAAAAATGTGTTTTTTCTGTCTTGGAAAGTGGATGGTATCCGTCAAACTTGAAACACGAATTTCATTGAAAATAGCATTTGTACCAAACTATATCAAATAATGAGTAATGATTTTCGGCAAACTACATACTGTTTTAAATTGTCATTGCACGGGTCATTCAGATGTGACGTCTATTTTTTTCAACCTTTGCACACGTGATTTATGTAGGAGGGGTTCCTTACAGTCAAAATGAGCTATCTAGCACCTCAGTAACATCGTAATTAGCCTAACTCATTGACTAGTGTATTCTCGGGTTTTTTCCAGTTCTTGTAAGTGGGATAATAACTCAGCCATTCACTTCTTCATTCTGCAAATATGCAGCTTGCATCCATTACTAGCTCGTAGAAACCTGAAGGTTCTAGATAATGAAGCTTGAGTTGGATAATTCAAGCAAGGCCTCATTGACAAGCAGAACAAAAAAGAAGATGGAATCAGTTTGGCATTTTTCTGGAGTTTGAGCCGCAAGTTGAAAAATAGCTGCTGATTCTCATCATGCAACTCCAAGCACAGCTCTCAAAGTCTGCTTGGTGCAATCATACCAGGAAGATTTCGATTTAGGTGATGTCTGGGTAGTAAATTCCGAAAAAGTTAAATTCATATTTTTTGTAATTTTTTTGTTTCTGTGCAAATTTCTTGGACGTTTTGAATGTAAGGGTAAAGTTTCCTCTACCTAATAATGATTAGGAATGAAACATACTGTTGAGTCGAAAACGCAATCTGAGCAAATGGTGTCATACATATTTGCCCTTATGACAGATGTCTTAGTTGGTAGATTTGAAAGAAAAAATGACATCCTTCTCTTCGGTCAACTATCAATGCTGTCACACACTTGAAAGTACAAAGAGGTAGAAAAAACTATCCTTTTATTAGAGCTGGTTGAACAACAACACTCTTACTCCTCTTTCAAAGTGTTATGCCATTGTCTGGTGCTTTGCAAGACATTTGACCAGCTGTCATAATGTTGAGTTGTTTTGTTTCAGTTGTTTTTAATGCCGTGAGAGCCCCAGTAGCAATAATAGCTTGGTTCTCAGACTGAAACACCATTAAAGTAGGGCAAGTTGAGTGCAACTCTGTGTATATTGTTCCCACCAAATCCCCTGTACCTTGGGCTGCTGTTTTACTCCAACTTCATGAGTTACACCTTGTATTATTTATTTATCCCTCGTGTTCATGTCATCATGACGGCAATCATAAAGAGCACAGTAATACATGCACATGATACCGTTGATGGGTTCTTCTGAGAAAAAGAGCTCAATATTTCTTGAAAAGTAATTTTGATAGTCATTCAACGTTAGCCATTTTCTCTGGTGAGCTCTTTTAACTAATGTAAACATTATGTTTGCCACAGTCACTGCTTCAGTTAGATTGACTGAAGCGAATTCCATACAAGGTATGAAGTGAATTCGGCAAATTGTTACTGAGTTCTAATTGCCTAATGCTATAGGCTCAAAAGTCCTAACCAATGAAAGTATTCACAAAATAAAGTATATCCTTCAACTCTAGCCTTCTATACTTATCGCATTTGAAATGAGAGAAGCAAATATCTTCTCTGACTCACCTTAGGAAACCTGTGATACGCATGGCCTACAGTAGGAGCAGTATGTTAAGAACAGTCAAGTATCCCTCAATCTTCCAACAAATACAAATAAAATAGAAACCTCCCTAGGCGATCTCTCCTTTCCATGCATACTATTTTGTAAATACAAAGTAATTACAACAATTATCAGGTAAAAATAAAAAAAGAAAATACGTTGATTGGTATATGGATGAAGCGAAGAAGAATAGGCGTAGTAAAATGGAAAACGGGAATAATACAAACACAGGAAATCCCCTTGAAACATTATAACATCAAAGATCTGATTAGAAAGTCATATGATGAGCCAGGAAGAGTATAGGGTAAGTATTAGCTGGTAAAATTGCTCCTCGGTAAAAACGAGGTGGAGGATTGCAATGATATTTCTTTGCAGCAAAGAGGGAACAATAAAAGAGGGACAAGCATCAATAGCATTGGGTTACATTGTTAGAGAGATGATTCATTAAACGTGAGCAGTTAACCTGGTAGTTTAGAATCTTATGAAAGAAGCTGAGGTCAACAACTATACAGCATTTCCCAAGGTGGGCATGTGAGAGATATGTAGATAGGAATAGTCCTTCGAGTAGACATGAAGAAGCTTCAATTTTGTGGTGTATTAGGAAACACAATCGCAGTGACTGTATTCTCTACAATGAGTGTATAATCTAAACACTAAATGCTACAAAGGACCATGCCATACCCAAAAGATCATAGAACAGTTACAACAGAATATCACTACAAATATATTAGGTAATGGAAACATCCTTCTAATGTTCCATACTAATACAAACTACAATGGAAGCACTGTTGCTTATATAAACAGCAGACAACTCCTAGCAATTTAATCCATGAGAAATCACGATAATTTGGGAATAGTCAAGTGGATCTCCATTAATACTCGTATATTGCTCTTCTGAGAAATCCGTTTCAATGTTTGTTTCAATATTTTAGGCCAGACAGTTCTGATAGTGACTATTGTCTAGGATTGAAGTTAACTCAAGGAGACTTAATGTTTCGATCAGAAAGTATTGAAGGTATTAATGAAGGCATAGACTTTGGAAGTGAAGCACTTGAAGAAGATGAACACTCATTAGCTACCATGAGCGTGACTACTCCTAGTGAAAATCCATCCAATGTCAGCTGCTACAAACGAAAGGATTTGGTTAGTAGCTGTTTAAAAGTTAATCTGCCTCTTACTGAATTTTGGAATAAGAGAAAATGTTTACTGAGAAGATGTGGAAACAAAAAAAAACACTTCAAACGTGAACATTACAGATAAGATTTATGCATGATCCCGTCATTAGATATTAAATCTCATATATTTATACTGTGTAGCTTCCAGTTCAATGAAGGATGGCAGGATATTGTCAACATTTTCAGTTTCGTTATTTGTATTTTGTGTCATCTTTTTATGTATCTTTCTTTTTATCTACCTTTTCCAATTCAAATCAGTATGTAAACATAACCATACAGTTTATATATACAAGGTCTGCCCTAAGTTATCCGACCTAACTCGATTTCCTTGTCATCTGAGGAGTGGGATCCATCAAAGTAGTATCCAATTGATTGAACGAGATACTCATATCGATATTTCCACTTATTAAAACACTCTTGAAAGTCACACTTTGGAATTGCCTTTGGTGCATTCGTCTCATTTGTTTGAACAGTCTCATTATTGTCGAATTAATGTCTCAATGCTGTGTTTTAATTAATACTGCTGCACAAGGTTCGATGTGTGTGCTGGAGCATTGTCTTGATGAAAACCCTGCAAATTATTACACAACGGCTTATTATTCGGATAAACAGCTTGATCTAGCATTAATGCTCCGAGACCCATCACGTTCGATTCAGCATCGAAAAATATCAAAATGAAACCCAAAAAAAGGTCGAAAAGAACTGAATCGTAATATTAAAATAAACAAAAAAAAACGAAAGTATCTAGAAAAAACGTAATTTTAATATGAAAACATGCACGCTAAATATGTTCAAACGACTTCTGTTGTGTTCCCGCATTGTACTGGGTTTCGTTAATTTTTTTAACCGTTTTTTGCCCACAACAACCATGGGCTTCGTCCGATCGGATTGCCGAGATGGCGGGCACAACTAGATACCAAATTGGATTTTTGTGCGAAAGAACGAATTTTTTGGACCACGTTAAAGGCACTAAACGGCCCGGACGGCGGACGGACATTGCAAATTTGGAATCTCCATGTCTTGAAACGTAAAGTATCAAATTTTGAGGGGGTGTTGTAAAAAATTTTTCGTGACCAAAAACATAGGGTTATTATTCAGAATGAATAATAAACCAAAAGCCAATCATGGCTTTCCCAAAATTGCGATTGTTTTCTCTTGATTGCATCACGTAATCTTTTCAAAATGTTAACGTAGTATTCTTTGTTGATTGTCTCTTAGGAGCATATTTGAGGAACACAACGCCCTCACAATAAAAAAATCAATATTGACTGATATTAATTCAACTTCGATGTGCTTTTTCCGGTCAAGGCACGAATGAAGGTTTCCATTGCAAAGATTGTTGTTTTTTTCAGGATTCATCACCAGTAATACCCTTTTGTAGTAATAAACCTTTTGCAGAAAGTTTCAATCACTATTGATCGTTTCCAGATTGTCCTGAGCGATTTCTTATCGGTTTTTTTGCTAGTCTGAGCAGTTTCGCGATGAATTTTGCACACACATGAGTCTTTCCCAAATTCTTGGGGTAAAGTTCGACAAACAGTAATTTTTGGTATATCAAGCTCATCTTCCAAGGCTCTCACAGTCGAACGACGAACTTGTTCAATTGTGCCACGCACACGCCCAACATTATTCGATGATTTTCACTTTCACGGTCGACCATAATAAGGATCACTCAACAGATGTGCGGCCTTTTTTGAACTGCCCATACCACAGTTACATTCATATTTGCCAGTACAATCGTCTTTTAAGACCTTCTTCGCCGTTTCAATAGTTTCTACACAGCTTTTACCGAGACCAAAGCAAAATTTTATGCAAATTCACTGTTAAATTCGGCCATTTTTAGCAATAAACAAATTGCAATGAGTGCAGAAAAGGTGTTGTAAGAAAATACACACTGTGCGGGAACTAGGCGTTTTATTGGTATCGCGGGCTACTAACGAGAAGGTTAGGAGTTTCTTGTGATGTCTGTATCCTGCATAGTTCACCTGAGTCTCTCTGCACTAGAATACGAATGAAGGTCGGACACTGTAATTTATTTCATATCCCCTAACATATAGTCCAGTAAAACGGATGGAACGAAATACCTACATTGAAAAAATGGACTATGTAAAACATGAATTTCAAACTACATTCAAGAAAAGTTGGGAGAATATATTCACTCCACTTGGAGTAAATTTCTGCCCATCCTAATACGAAAGGGCTCTACATTTGATTGTTTTATTTATCTGGAGGTGATTTGGCCTCTTCGTAGTTCACAAACTAACAATAGTAATGTGTACTTTTAATCCTCTAAACTTGCATCATACGGATTTGCTTTTAATAATTTTGTAGCATTGTTGACTCCCTTATTTTATTACATATAAAGCTTATTAAATTTTTTATGATCCAGTATTTTTACCAAGATTTTTTTCTTCAGATATCTATTGCTACTTTGAAATTGGCACAAGTTGAGTTTTCCCAGTATTCTCAAGGTTTGGCATCAACTATCAAAGCCCATGTGTCAAACGTAGCAATTGATGAGTGTCCAGCTATACCTTGGGACGAATTTCAAGTAAGTAATGCAGTCTTCATAATACTTAAATTTATTTCTGGCTTGCACTCCTTCCTTAACCAAGTACATATTATGATCTTTTCCAAAGTTGTGCCAATTTGGTATTTGTGTATTAATAGTTATATTGTATACTTGGCAATTGGTATATAAGGTACACATTTGAATAAAATTACAAAAAAAATTAAAATTACAATTAATGACATGTTTGGTGACAGCTTTGTTTTGCATCTAAGTGCAAAGGGAAGTTGGTAGTTGTTGCCTCTCAGTGTTTTTCCCTCCCTCTTTATTTGTGAGGAGCCTTTACTCCTGAAATTTAGTTTCTAAGCCAAAGTTTACTAATGCCTGACCATGACGTAGCCCAACTGTGGAACAACAAATGTCTCCTTAGGATTAGAAAAAGTTGTACTCCTTATTCATTTTTAATACACTTGTGGATCCCAACCCAAACAAGTGCAGCAAATTAATCCAAGTAATGGATCATATCTGAATAGTTTATGTTTCATTGATGTGCTTTTTGCAGAAATATTCCACAATGACGAAATGCATTGCGTGAATTAACTTGGTGAATTAAACCAAACAAAGGATTGTTTGTAGGTGTAAAATTCATTTCCTTCGTCCCTTTCTGAATTCTTTCACTCGCCCCATTGTTCATATCAGCTCTTTTAGGTGGATCTGTAGCAAAACTGTCCTGAAAGCTTTCTTAGTTAAAAGCTGTAACTGAAATATTGTTGACTGTAATCCCTGTACACTTTCTTTGTTTTATTTATTATCAATTTCCAAGGCCCCAGCATAGTCATTCTAGGCTCAAAGCCTCTAATTTATGCAGGTTGAGATACAGTTCCTGTTCAATTGGAATGGGAATGTAGTTATATTTTAAAAATCCACTTGAAAAAGTAGATGATTAAAACATACAGAGCTTTGTGATTGTGACCATTGAATGTTTGTTGAGCAAAGTTTTCAACAGAAGCTTTACCAACTAATTTCTCATAACGATTGATGAGCCGCCACCTTCTCTCCACCAAAACAATATTTATAATTCATTGATTGCTCACCTCATCCTTTTACTTGCCACACCCCGTGAGAGAGTTCGTTGAGATTGTTGTTTGAAATATCCTTCTTTTTTTCTTTTACTAGACAATTTCATAGTTTCAATTCAAATCATTTCAGTAAGTAACTCGATGAAAATTGTGTGCTGGTTCAATAAGCTACCTGATAGATGAACAACAAATTGGGGAAATTCCAAACTTCAAATTGCACACTACTGGTACCTTAGTAGCCTTCGTATCCCTTCTGTTTTCCGTCATTTCAGGGCACCAAATATAAACTTTTTCTTTGAAAAATCGTGTCGATAGGTCATTAAATTACCTACATGCTGGCTAGTTAATGAAGTTAGTTATTCGGAGCAGTAGAAGGAGAATAATATGAGAGATATAGAGTGATGGGGGGGGGGGGGGCTAGAGAGAAACATTGTTTGAATTACCTATTCAAATAACCACCAAGGGGAATTTGGGCCACGAGGCTCTCTCTTCCATTCTCCCAGGATATAGGTTTCACAATAATCCTGTACAATTTGCATTCACAATGTACAACCATTATGTATACAAAAACATTTGGCATTGGGTTTCCACTATGTTCTCCTTCACCTTTGTATACTATTGGCTAACATGCTGTAAGAATTGAAAAGAAGAAAACACTGCAGCAAATAACACATCCTTACTGAATAATTTACATTTAACCAAACATTTAATTTACCTTTTGCGTACCTTTTATGCAAGCTGGGTGGGGTGGGTGAAAAACCCTAGTCAGCCCCAAGCCCTACCCTCCAACGGATCTCCCTCTGACCCGAGCTTCAGAGCTTTTCTCTGAGAGAAGTCCTAAGATGTCTCAACAAAAATTAACAGATAGGTAAACAAACTCATTATAAAAATCTACAAACTGTGAAATCAAACGAATGCAGAAATGACGTAAAAACTCAAATTGACAGCCACAATCTAATCCTGTCTAAGAAAAAGAGAGAGGTGCGAGCACAGATGAGAGTATAGTGTCCGAGGTGGTTAGAGATCGATGGATGAGGTTAAGGGGAGCGGGAATGGCGTAGAGCAATGGAAACGAAATGAAATAGGAGCAGTTCAGCCAGGATGCTGTTGTCCAGAAGGGCAACATTTTTCAAAGTATGGAAGGTCAGTAGGGAAACCACAGGAGACCAGAAGTTCCTCTATCTCAGTTGATTTATGGACCGCAGGTACCTCACCATGGAAACTCTGAGGACCAGAGCTTTCAAAAATGATTTCTTTCTTATCATTTCCCGAACCGTAGTGAAATATTTTGGGCCTAACCAATAAATTCTGGAATGTTATGTCCCACTGGATTTTACAACAAAGTATCCCAAATATTGACAAAACTTATTTCTTCAGGTTTTTGCCTGGTTGAACAAGCTCAATTCACGCAGACATTCTTACAATCATCTAACTGGTAGTCCAATGAGATGGAACCCTAAATGAGGGAACTTGATAATGATTAAACAATTATTGTCAGTGACACAAACAAGTCTATAATGATCATAGCTGTCAGCACCATTTGTTTCAAGAGTGTTTCCCCTATAAATCAGAAACATAGAAATTCCCAATAGAAGCATTCCCAATCAACTACCAACACATCGGTTTCTTAATAAACATTGTGAGATAAATGAGAGCAACCTAATAAAGCTCGAGATTATTTCCGTTTCAAAATAATAATGTAACAAAATTTTATACAAAATAATTTGACATCATTCTATATTAAACTTTTGTGTGATTGTGCAGTTTGAGTTCTAAGATACCCCTCGACTCCATGCTGGCCCAGTCTGTGGTAAATATCTACTGATCATTGTTGAAATCACTTCTACTCCTGGAGCAACTTGCAGATATCTTTTATGACATCCCCTTCTCATCACTAGCTGTTTCGGATAATGACCCACAATTCTAATCCTCCCAGTTCAAATCGCATCTCGAATGTCACAAGAAAACTGCTCTGTATCATCCCTTAACCAATGGGCAGGTAAAGAGCATCGACCAAACTACCGAAAAAGCATTAGTGAAATATGGGGCAACTCCTTAGTGATGCTGACTGCGATCAACAAGACCTTTAAACAGCAGTAGAAACCCTCACACCACAACAGAAGACCACCATCTCTGCTCTTCTTGGGTAGAACATTCCACTCCCCCTAGCGTGGCTGAAAGAATGCATTGCAAGATGTAACTAACAACATTAAAAAAATCAAGGTCTTTCGAAATGAATCAGTCAATGATGTTTTGTACCCGTTAATCACTCTTTGGATTGAAAGCAAGACAACTAAGAGATAAGCCCTATATGTGAAACCTACAATTGATATGTGGACCAACAACATTCTTTTGGGAGCTCATTAACTGACGCTCATCAGACCATCCTATCATCCCTTTTTCCAATCAAGAATGTTTGCTTCAGTGACCACTTAGTGCAGAGACTGCCACTGATTCCTCCTCGTGCAACTTTGGTTAGAAGATTAACTAGAGACCACCATGTACTGCTCAAGTTGTACGTGCTATCAAGCAAATCGCTGCACTGTTTGTTTCATGGTTAATAATTCACTGCATCCCACATTTTCAATATGAGTTGAGAGAATTGCTGTATATCTTCTGTGCCCACTTACGTCACATGCTCGAGGTGAAATTAATTTGTCAGTGAGTTATCAATTTATGCATTACTGTGACTAAAGTTCTTGATACTAATCCTGCCTTAATATTTATTTCTATTTAATTTCAATAATATAATGTAATCAGTAGTAATTATCATTTCTTGAAAACCTCAACCACCAACTGTTATTAAATTGTTCTAATGGTGTCTTTAAATGTGCTACGTAGTTTTCACATTGTAGATGCTTACAACAGCCAAGAAGAATGTTGTATATTTTACCATATTTAAGAAAATGAGCAATCATTGTGATAGTTACATCCCTATTGAGTTTCTATTCATCATACACTCTGATCCAGAATTGGGCTATATAGTGTATTTTGCGTGTGTTAATGTGAATCACCAATGCCAAATCATATTGACTTGTACTTTTATTCTTCTCTTATTCCCAATGTCACTAGCCTTCTCTACTCAGTTCAGGGAATCTGGCTGTACTGTTACCGTTTTTCATCGAACATTTTGGGTGGAATTATTTCACTAACGTCCTGTAATATATTTAAGAGACACATGCGTGTTTTGTATTGCAATTTTACCTGCATTCATCATTAGTTTTACAAAATTACTTATTCATTGAGAAAATTCCTACATAAAGCCAAACACAAATACTCCTACCCTTGCCAATTTTTGCTTACTCCAATTTTATGTATTTTCCTATTCAATCTGTTATGGGCTTTTTTCTCCCATCTCTTGCAACTCATGATGCTTGATTCGCTGCTCGGTCAACAACTTGTTACATAACCCTATAACTCGTTTATAACTAATTTATTCATGATGCTGTTTGCATGGAATGTTCTTGTGACGAAATTTCCTTCTGTATGTGTTTTGCATGACAGGTAATAACGCTCTTCTTTTTTTTCCTTCCATTTCTCCTTTGTGGCATCAATCAATGGTGGTTGTTTTATTCAGATCGAAGAGGTACATACATTTTATCTCACTTAATGCTGCTCCTTACGCTAACCTGTTTTAGAATAGTCATCCATAGTAATGCACTCAAATCATTTATTTTGTCTCTGACTATTTGTGAGTTGGAAAAGTAGGGTAGACCTTTAGAGGTATATAATTCCTCATGCAACTGTGTGATATTTGATATTCATGATCCTGAATTGGCTGGAAACCCAATTATTTGCAACGTATCTGGTGAGCTTCAATCACACCTATCACAATCACTAGTGGCGCTAATTCACTTATTTTTGACGTAATGTTAAATTCGATTCGTAGTATAGGAATGAATAGTTTCAAGACTGTAGACATTTTAGCTAATATAACGTGGATGGCAAGCTTATTTGATTCAATACACGATGGTAAAATTTGTCTTATCATAATTTAAAATTGATATTTTGTGGTGCATAGCAGTATTAAATTGGTGGTGAAGAGGGTTTTGGGGTTGGGGGGATGAAACATATTCTGCCGGAACTATTTACTCCTTACAACTGTTGATGTAGGCATCTAATGAAAACTAACTCAAATTTCAACACTAAGAATCTCGAATCTCCATTTTCAACTTTCTGAAAGGGAAAGTAGTTTTGAGCACGCCTAATTTTACAAGAAGAGTGCTTCCAGGATGGGATATATTCTGAAAATACTTGTGAGTTAGTTTAATCATTCACAAATGCATCCTAGTATCAGCAAACTAGTGGTATCTCTCTGTATCTTGCAACTTGGCCCTCACATCCCATGTTAAAACATCCATCAGGGGGGGGGGGGGGAGGTTCATTATCTTGCATTGGTGGAAGCTGGCAGGCTGTATTTCAGACGGCAATGTTTTCAGTATAAATACCACAGCCTAGAGTTAATTTTTCATTGACATGGTGGGAAAAGTTTCCTAAACATTTCCAATAAGAAACCAACAAAACTCACGCCGGAAAAATTGAAAATAAGGGAACATTGAAAAAGTCTCTTTTAGCCACAAGGGGTGTGGGCCAAAAGAATAGAGAAAGAGGAGATAAGAAAGGGAAGAGAGAAAAAGTTGATTCCTTACCGAATCCTTTTATTCTATCCTATCCTTAGGAGTCATTGTGAGCCCTCTAAAAATCTATCAAAATCAAACATTTTTCAGTCAGTAACTGGATTGTGTTGCTTGATGACCAAGTTGGTTAATCTCCTCAATTTTTCAAATGGTAATATTTAACACATTTTGGTTGCCTTTACAATTGTGTTGTGAGTACAGGGAAGCAATACACCTCACCAATTTTTATTGAAGTTTTTACATGTATCCTAAGTTGTAAGTTGCAATGTTTATTATAATAGTATTTTGCTACATATTCATTGCCACTTTCTCAGTGCGCCACTCTCTGCATGATAATGTCTCGCCTGAACTAAAGTAATTCATACGCTTTCCATGAGTGGTACTCCTTCACATGGTTGAACATCAATTGTTTCATTTTTGAATGAAGTAATGCGATATGTCTTGAGGCTCATGTTTTGGAGACACCCTTTGAATTGGAGTAACTAGCAAAGAGAAAGTTTTTCACTAAACTATTGGAATGGCTCAACCAATCTCTCCTCTCCCCTCAGCCACCATCTTCATAGTATTTACACTTCCTCGCAGTATTGCCGGCTTTGTTAACTCAGTTGAATGGTGAACAACCTTTAAAAACTGGTGAAGGGTGTTTTGGTTTCTACTCAATCACTATTTGCAGGATTTGAGTTGCAAAAATAGTTCAGAATGTTAATTGTAATGAGTACCTTCAATATTTTGATACAGAGGGAGTATATACTTTTGATCTTTCCTGCACCATCATATATGTTGTGCGCATGTTTTTCATCTCGTGTGGATGTTAGTTTTTTCACCATGAGAGAAGATTAGCATCAATTTTCAGTCAGACATCTTTATCACTTTCAATTCTGAAGGCTGGGGGGCAAGTGTTCATTCCAAACCTTATTGGTGAATTTTTCTTGTGACACCCCTTTTTGAGCAGTTCAGTCAGAGGTAACAATTGAAATATAAGCGCCCAGTCTCTCAATGTAGCTGAGACAGTTGTTTCAAATCACCCTTCACTATGAGAAAAGCGGACTTAGTATCATGAGATCTAACAGCCTTTCCTAATATATTTTATCATCAATGACTTCTATATTGAATGCACAGCCTCACACCACATCTACCGGTTGAAATTTTAGGTGTAGCAAATTGAACACCAATTTTAAATATTAAGAAATCATACTTTTCAACACAAATTGAAAGAAAGATATGAGAAAAGCCACAAGATTCAAGTGTAGAAAGATTGTACAACAGTGAAATACTTGGAAAAGGAGAACTACGAATCATTCTGCTCTTTCCTAAATTCCAGATCAAAAAATGTGTCCTACCATTCTTCAAGTTTTCATCGAGAAAACTTGGCACTAACTAGGAACTATTCAACGAAATGGGGGCTAAACTTTAGCAAATCATAACTTATTTGGTCTCGACATTTATCATGACCAATCAAATATCTCATTCAAAAAATGTGTTGCTTATTTTTCTCTATTATAATTACTATTTTAAGGATGATAATAAAAAGCACTTAAAACTAATAATAAAAGAGAAATGATGCTTATTGTAAGCATGGTACAATGTAGGGGAGAAAGCTGGAAATTATATGAAGAATACAGTGTGAAAGATCAAAATAATGTACACTCTTCTTTATGTGACACCTTCAAGGAGGAATTCAGTCAGGGATGATGCACTGTCACCTCTCTATGGAGATTTTCCGTATTGAAATTGCATATTACATAAATTCTTGCCATTTTATCAAGTTCAACTCACCAGTATCACTCCATGTTCTTTCACCTCTCCCTCCTTTAGTATCAATTTCTTCTCGTATTTTGGCATCATAAAGTACTCTTCTTGACAAGTACTTCCATTCTTATTTTTCCATTTTGTAGGTAACGTAGCTGTTAATTATATATTTTAAATATGGACTACACTCCTAACTTTGAGATATTCATTATGTCATTGCACCCCACCAGTTCAGACTCAAGGAGCCTTGCCTGAATCAATTAATCAATCAGTTTGGATTGATCGGAAACTTGTACCCTTAATGGTTTGTAGTGACAATAGAGGTCTGAGCAGAATCATGAATAAGCCGGTAGTGTAATAATAATAACAACTGGCAACAAAAAGGAAGGAAACAGTGAAATCCACTATGGCATGAATATTTGGAAGCCTACTCAATCAAGGCCTGAATTAATGGGTCCTGACTGTTGTATATTTATTATACATCTTTGTAGACAATGAGAGGGTTGAGATGAAGTTCCAAGCAGTTAATTCATCTCATGTTTGATTTGCTTATTCGTCCTAATTTGCTAGACTGAATTTATTTGCATTATTCGGAATTTTCTTTTTCTCTTTTAATTAAATTTTTGAAGGGAAAAAGGTTGTAGAAGCTTGAATATTTTACTCACACACATCATACTACTAATATATTTCTAACCCCTATCTAGAACTAACCTCTTTGTGGATTTATATAAGTATTGTTGACGCTTATGTTTTCATTGCATTCATCACTCTGAAATCAAAACCGTTATGTGCATTTTTGGGTTGAGCATGTTGCACTGCACCTTCATTTAAAGAGTACTCATTGGAGCTATTAGTCTATCCTGACATCATTATTAGCTCAAATATGACATTTTAAGTCTATAAACTTTCATTATGCACAATAGTTATTAAATTCCCACGCGTTTAAAACCCTTTTAAATATAAGTTTCTGGTATTCTTTGGCAGTTGAAAAATAATGACGAGGTGGCTGATTTGATTTTAAACAATTGTTTTTCAAGAGGTATGCAAGGCAATTTAATAATTTCCCCACACTGAATACCGTTTTCAGCAACCTTGGCTATTAATAATATTCCACATTCCATTTACTTGGTCAAACAAAAACCATGACTTGAAACTGATAGCATACTTAGGACAACCAGGGAACCTCCTGGGGGAAGTTTGCTAACAAAGAAAGAACTCATCGGACTCATTATTTGCAATTCCTGCTGTTTTGCAACAGAATGGAAGAGATTATAATTTATATGGCTGATAGGGTCGAAGAGTAAGAGAAAATGGAGGGTTTGTACCACAAAAGCATTGACAAAATGACCCCGAGCTTCCAAAATATGTAGTAATTCGCTTTGGTATTTCAAAAAGTTGGAGTGTGAAGAAAAACATTAGATATGGACCTTGCAAATGGTGTTCAAGGTAGTTTATTAAAAAATTAGTTAAGCGTAAGAAAATGTAGGCAGGTTGTAACTACTAGCGCTGAGTGCCTCTTTCTGAGGTAAAAGAGGGTTCTAGCACTGTAACTGATTGTAATTACTGCTACTACAGTCCAAGCTATTCTCTAGGAAAAGTTCAAATGAGATCTTTAAATTAGGGAGTGTTGGACAGGAAGTAGACGTTGCCTATTTACCCAGCATGTTCCTCTAGGGACACTGCAATGATTCTGCGAGGCTGTGAGCACAGTATTCGCTGTGTGATGCGATTGTCCCACGTGACATGAGGACGCCTGATGGTTTCTACCGAGCTCTTCTCATGGGAAGAGAAGGTAGTACCTAAAAATGTGATGAATATACTCTGCAGCAGCATCGGAGATGTATTAAGGATGTCCCACTGTAGGCAAATTAAACCGTGAGATCTAGGGGTGGAGCAGAGAGGACTTGAGAACATTTGTGTTTTCAGTGCACTTAGGGGATTCAGAACTTGAAAAAAAGTCTTCAACAAACTCAGATCGATATTATTCTAATGTAAGTGCAACTGAATACTTGACCAGTGTTCCAGTATTGTATGGCTTTGTGACACTTTGAAGTTCTATTCCTTGTTGTGCAGGCTAGTTATCTTATATTGTTTTCAAAACAATGTGCAAACTTGTAATTCAAGCGTAATTAGTTGTTCTTGGACAATTTTAAATACAACATAAATATACATTGGTCAGGCAAATTAAGGATGAAAAGTAATTCTTTACTTTATTAGCATATCTGAAACTATAATTAGTGCAACCATCACGTCATATGATAAACCTGCCTCATAAACTTGAGGTAGCCCATATTCATAAAGCTTTGATTAAGTGAGTATGTTTTCTTGCTCATTTAGTAACTGGATTTCTGTAATTTTATTTTATACACTTTTAAGGGCAATTAATTTCAATTCCATAATTATGTATGCATGTATAAACAAAGATTCTTCATACTGTAAAGTCAGAGTGAACGGTTCAAGGACCAGTGAAAGGAAACCCTTACTGTACTGGCTGAACCCTCATCATCCTCAACTTTGAGAATTTCCCTTCTGTTCAAATTTGATGTATGAAACCTGAAAAATTGCATCAACTCGAGGACAACAATTGTTGTTATCCTTCTCAGTGAAAATACCTCTGTTCCGACTGCTCCTCCTAATTAGTGATAGCCCACAAGCTAAAGTATGCATTACATAAAACGTTGACATCCTTAATACTCCAAAGGCACACTTCACAAATTGTGCGGTATTAATTAATTTATTCAATTTGTTAACCGATGAAGCATGATACCTGGACTATATATAAAAGCTGTTCATTGGCACTTCCTGAAATGTTCCCAAATAATGCAATTGGTGTCGTTGATGTACTCTTTAATTTTTTATTAATTATCGTGTTCACCTGCTGTATTAATTCCTTTTTTCCTAGATTAAATTCAAAACTCGATGTCGTGGGTGGACTGAAATGAGCGATCAAACAACTCTTAAACCAAGAATAAAACTTCGCAAAGAGCATCAAGTTCAAGAGCTGGATGCTGATGTGTGGTCAAATATCAGAAGTCGTACGCTGTTTAATGATGAATTGATGGCATCGCTTTCTAATGTTGATGTCTCATTGAATGTTTCGACCATGTCATCTATGGCAGAATTCTTTGCAGATGATATAGTATCTCCTCCATTGCCCATGAAGGTTAGCATGAATTTCAGCCAACTCTACTTATGATGCGAATAAAGGAACCATTCGCCGTTTTAAGATTGAATTTTTCTGAGCACAAACATATCATCTCCATTCTCCAAACAATGCATTTAATCGAGAGACTGGTTTTGAATCTGAATTCAATTCATCATTGGTCATTATTCTACAACGTGCATAATAATATAATGGAGGTTATGTACCTTAATTGGATATCTTGAATCCTACAAGATTCATATGTACCCCTGCGGTGGGTTCAGGCTTTATCCAATTCATATTCAGTGAAACCTACTTGTATCTAACCCATGTTGTGAAACTAATGATGAATCGAGTTTAGATTCAAAACTGGTCTTTCGATTGAACAGATTGTCTTCTTTAAGGATCCTTAGATCCACAATTCTGCTCCTCATACAAAAAAATACCTTTTTCTCACTGGTAAGTTCTCCCAATCTATTCTCAAGCATATTCTCAGCCAAGAATTGTGAAGGGTTAAACCTCTAATGAAACCAATTTTAAGCCTAATAATGTTGCGCGACTACTAAAATTTGCATGAATTAAATGTTTGAATTCAAAATATTTGAACTTGAAAAATATCTTATCTGTGGAACGTGTTTTCATTTTTGCAGGTGGACCTGGAAAAGATATCAATAAATTTAATCGATGATAAGACTGAGCCAATTGGGACCAATCCACCAGTTAATGTAAATATTTCTCGATTGCATATTTCACGTGGAAAAGATGGAGTAATCATAATTGAGCCTACAAACTTACCAACTATTTCGCCAATCTCCCAAGAAACAAATGATTTGAAGCAGGAAAATGAGCAACTCAGACGTAGATTAGCTGCATTGGAGAGACTTTCTGAAGAGAATCATCACCTCAGAAAATGTGAAGAAGAAGCACATGAATTGAGGTAGGTTTATTTCTTTTTGAGATAACCGCACAACTATTTATCATACTCCTTACTTATCAACTGCATAACTGAGAAAATCGTTGGCATAAACGTAATATATCCAAAGGGAACTGCTCCGAAGGGCCCTAAATAGATATTAATGAATAATTAAATACTTTTCTGAAAAACACAAAATTTGCCATACTTTTCAAGCAGACCTCATCTATTGTTGGTTTGGCTGAACTGTAGTCAGATGTGGAGCTCAAATACATAATAAATGGCACAATCATGCTCACATTCGCAATAAAAGGTTGCTTTCTACATAAAATGTTGAGCGCTAAGAAAGTTGTGTGAAACTATTTATAATTTTAGAATGTTGTGTTTGCCACGAACGCATTTGCAGTCCTATTCTCTCCCAGACGTGAAATGTGTATGAAAATATTTCATGTATTATTGATGATTTGTATTTTTGCAGATTGTGTCTGAATAATGCACAAGAAACGCTTAACAATTATCTTCGTGAAAAAGAAAGCTTGCTGGAGATAATTGGAAACTTATCGAGCAATAAAAGTGACAAAAAAGTGCTCTCTTCCAGTAAAAGATAGCAGCAGTGCTGCTGCTTCAAGTGCCCTTGTTCCCACAAAAATTAAATGAGGTAAACTAAATTGTTTTTGTTAATAGCGTTTTTGAGTGGCAGGCTCTCTGTATGCTAGTTGTAGGCTGTGCCTTCTGCTGTTGCTTGTGAAACCACTTATGCTCAATAGTTGTAATAATTGCTCAGGCGCATCATATCGGTGGTATGCATTGGATCCATAACTGATATACGAATTATTTTCATCAAATTCATTAGTAACAACTTTAGGCTATTATTCCTAGTGGCGTGCTCTTTTACTTCATCAACTTCACATTCAAGTATTAATGTAATTGAGTTCGTTCCGCCAGTAGGTAAATTATTACAGTTAACGTACCTGTTTGGTGAGTCCATCTTCTCTGGATGGTGAGATACTGTGGGAGAGCGCCTTCAATATAAAGACATTATCGTCTGGTCGTTAAGTCAGTACTAAAGTCATTTAGTTGGTCGTGGTCTTTATATAGGAAGAAAAAATTGGACGGGATGGTGTTGCATCAGGGAATGGAGGGGAGGAGGTCATATACCTCCTGTGAAATCCATTGGAAGTGAAGGGAAAGGAGTGTAAGGACAGTTTTGTAGGCTTAAATAGTCTGTTGATTCTCAATTCTAAGTCTTTTTTGCAGTTGGTTGTTTTCGATTGTGTAGCGCCTTGAGTGGTGTAAATATGGTGTCGCATTTTGTGTTGATTTGTTCATTTATGATCTGCCCATTGAAGTTTTTTTATTTATAGACAATCAAGTACGTTAACTTTACTAACTTTAAATTCTTCCAAGAACAACCTATTTGATTCTACAAAATACCTCGTAGATGATTGATTAGTTTATGGTAGGGCCTTGCTGTTTGGTTATTCTCAACTCGTTACTAGAGAGCTGCTTTTGACGATTCTTTTGGTTGCGCAACCAATTAACAAATTCAATACGGACTACCCAGAAAGTACCAGGAAACCGTAATTGACTTTTTTCTATTTTCTTTGAAGGGAAGGTGTTCTGATTCATAGAAAGTTAATTGTATCTCAATTAATAAATGACGCACATTCGAGTCATGCTGTTGTTTTGGCATGTAATTACGCAGATCAGCAGCGTGCGGTTTTTTTTTGTTTTTTTTTGCAAGTCCTTGTAAGCAAAACATAGGACAAGCAAGTAATTTATTCGACAACATTTGATAAAGGTAAATGCTTCCTAACAGTGTAAGAACTACGAAGAAATTACAAAGTTGAAGGAAAAAATTATTACAAAGTAAGACAAATATACGAGCAAGAATCAAATACGTTATTTATACAACTGATTTAGAACCTGAAGTATCAGTTAGTATGAATGGTACAACCTGAAGCACTCTAGACGTATAGCAGGTTGCTCAGTTTATTCTATTCAGGGCAATAATAATTTGTACTCCAGAAATATCCACCACATATACAATAGTGTCCTCATTGTCTGAACACAAATCATCCAGAAGAGAACGAATCTCTTCGTCTGTGAAGACCTGCAAGTACTAAATGATGCAAGAAACATTGCATGAATGACGACAACAACAAGTTGTAAGGAAAATAATCCAAAAAAATAATTGAGTACAAAGTCAAACTTACCCTCCTAGATGGTTCTATTTCTGGAAGAAGAAAACAAACTAACAAAGAAAAAACACTGCATACAACGAAGAATACTCGCTTAGAATGTTTGAAGGAGGTTTGAAAGCAGACTGACGTTCAGGTAACAATCACTCGAAAACTTGTGAGGGACAACTCAAAAACGAACTTTGCCTTCTGGAAGCTACCCATCTGAGTTCGAAGATCTGGCCACCCATGAGTTTTCAGTGCTGCATTTAAAAGAGAGAGAATGATGACTCAAATATGCGTCATGCCATTATTTTGGAAAAGACATGATGACACAAATTCACGTCATGCCGAACTGAATGTGTTAATGATGTCACTATGGTAATAGGAAAAGGACTGAGGAACCACATTAGTATCGGTTAGGTCCCCCATACACGCCTCTCTTATTCACCAGTGAATGGTAGGGATTTTGTTGTACGATTCAAAAGGGTTTATCGCAATATTCCATTTGGCTGCCCTCAGATCATTTGAGTATGCGTTCTTTTATGTATGTATTGAGGTCTAAGTAAAATCAGAAAGCGCCATGTGTAAGTGTGGCTTTGACTAGTTAGACTGTATAGCAGTGTGTGCTCACACTCATTAAAAATCATGAACTCTCATGTACACAGTAGAATCCCAGTCCTGCACCACTTTTCTCAATGCTTTTGGGGCGTGTTTCCACTCCATTTCGAGCAGTAGTTCACAACTATTTCTCTTCTCAGGTAGAATATTCAGCCCTTCATTGCCAGCAGGTCAAATAAAACCATTCCTCAGACTGTAGGATATGCAAACCCTCTTCTCAGGGCCACTTATCTCTGCTCTGCTGCCATATTCTACGATACTGCTGTTGCTCGGGAAAGTATCGATTCGTACTTCATACAATCAAGCACATCATGAAGAGGGCTAGTTAATGGGTACTCTCGATTCTCACATGTTAAATAAGAGTAAACAATAATCAATATTAAGGTACCAGTCAGCTGCTATGGTGGTGACATCAGAATTAAGCACAGTTACTGGTGAGATCGCCAATACCTTGGCCTTTAGCATTACAGGTCTATTTCATCTCATAGCAGTACCGTAACTCTCTGACAGGTATGTCACGTGCAAAGCCAACCTGAATGAGCACAATAACGCATCATAGTTTCAGGGCATAGCATATTCCAAGTATCAGGTTTATGAGAGGATTCACTGGTGAGAACCATGGTGAACTACTTTTCCCAATTCCTATTTGAGTCTCCTGTTAGGGTAATAACTTCTTAGCATCCTCCATAAATATTTCAGCTCTAAAAATACTTAGTGGAGAATGTTGGCATTTCTAGATGTATTTCAGTAGCACCAGGTCTTAATACCAATGACTCATTCCATCCATTCTTCACAACCGTATGAAGCTCTCTTGAAAGCCATAATAGAGTAGTGACAGCCCCAGGAGGGGTAGCAGTATCGCTGAAACAGTTACTCAAGCAGCTGTCCTCCTGCTTCTATTATATGTGCCAGTGGTAACTCCTTCTCCCCTCACACTCTTACAAGGCAAAGGCTCCTTTTCACTATCCCCTCGGCTACAAAAAAGTCCCACGAAATCATCACACGAATAAGGCACATACTCCATCACCAGCTCCCTTACAGGGCAGTACCCAGTGAATAGTTTTTTTGCCAGTCTGGTGCAGTGGGCTTAAATATTAAACTATCCTAACTCTTATGCACAATTTCTCAATTAATTAGTGTTTAAATGTGAAACCATGAAAATGATAGTGACATTTCTCTAGTTTTTCTCATATACTTTATCATCATAACTTGTTTACTTTGCGCATTATTTATTGCGCGTTGTCTTCATAAAACATATGACTTGTTTCTACCATTTGGATTTATTTCCAGCTTCCTTGTTTTGAAGCTAAGAGTGAAGGGAAGGAACTCATCATACTACGTTTCTTTTCGAAGCATTTCTTTTAACATTTCATCAGGTTTTATCTTCGTCTGTGATAATTGTTTTGGTAAGAACTGGCTTATTTACTCCTGCTAGATCTTCCACAGCATATTTTGTGTGCAGTGGCTCTTCCAATTAGTCACTGTTTAATTCATATCCCTGGATCTAAGTAATTTATCGCAACTGTGGACATTGTATCCATGTACATTTTTGATTTGTGTATTTGACCTACTGCTGCATAAGTAACATTGACTAACTCTGTGTTGAAAATGGGGCAAAAAAGTTTGGGTTTATCAACAGTTGATGGAATAAAGATTTTCTACTTTTCACATTACTCTTGCACACTGTAATTGGATCCCTATGCTCCCAGTTTTAAACGTTGAATCAATGTTGAAGAAAGCAGTATTTTCATTTAATTTCTCAAAAACTTGTGAGGATGTTTATGCTACCAATTATCAATCCCAACAAACAGCTATTAAAAATTAGCTGAGTCATATGTTCAAGAAAATGGCTCCAGATTTTCGTTACATCCATTCATTATTGGACTTTCAGAAATTGCATGCACGAGTAACACGTTGGTTTGTTGGTCCGGTTGTTGAAAGTTGGAAAACTGAATCAGTTAAAAATGACACCCTAGAAATGTAAATAAATGAATTTGGTATTAGTCGATTGGAATTATATATATCTATAATAACCATTATAAATTGCTGGTGGATGATAATCATTAGTGTGAAAGCACTTCTTGAATAGCATGTTTGAAAGTATTTACTATGTGTAGAAGTGTAGCCTGAATTATGAGATTGTTCAATGACCCTGTGAATTCTTGTTGGAATACTCCATCCATCAAACAAGTTAAATGTTAGTATTAAGTTTCTTTTTGAGAGGAATGTGAATATCCCCCCCCCCTGCCCAAGTATTTACAGATGCCTAGATGAGACCTTAGAGGAGTATTCATTGAAAATTGTATTTGTTACTTGTTTATGTCCTTTTTCTTCAGGATAGGTGGTGAATAGAGTTTTTGTATTAAGTAAAAGGTTTAATATGTTGAGAACATAGTTTCCATCCTGTTTGTCCTATGTAAGTCTTTCTGTACGAGTATGTAGTCTGTAGGCACAATTTCTGTTGTGCGAATCAGTTTTCTCAGTTACGTGGAACATTTGGAATTTACACAGAACGGACTATTTTAGGACAATACAAGTACAACAAAAACTATGGAATATTAACATTTAACATGCCAACCCATGGTGTATCTCCAGTTAGGGACAGAAGGCTAACCCAACATGTATGTTGACATAGCTCAGAAGTGTGGTTTTACAAATGTGGACAACAGTAAATAATGAGCGCTTTGGTTCATCTTCATTAAGTTGTCAGGTAATCAAATAATTTTTTTCAATCTCTGCCAGTCCAAACCTTAAAATAAAAGCTATATTAATTTATGGATATTCTGTAGATTTACATGATGTCATGAGAGAACAAGACACTTAAATATTAACAGATGCAGCAAGATAGTGTAATGCTCCAACATCGCCAAAACTCTGGGGTCAGAGGATTAACGATGAAAAATAATTAGGAAAGGTGCGAAGGAGATTAAGTATTACAGAAGGGAGAAAAGGTGTTGAGGACTAGGAAATAAGAACTGTGGAGACTAGAAAAATATTTGTATATTGCGGAGTTACTGAAGGACAAATTGCTTCCTTGTGGGATGGAAATAGAGAGAGACCTCAAGTTTTGGTAGAAAGCTCAGTAGTTGTCCTCTGCTCACTCTCGTTTCGGCTTACTCCGTGTTTGGGCTACTCGCCAGCTCGAATTCGGTTCTCGAGCCGGCACCATATGTAACTGTCACACCTTGTGCCGGTGATATGCTTAATGGCAAGGAGGAGAAACAATAGCAAAGCCTTCTCTCTAGGGGGAGAATGTTGATGCTCAGGAACAGTCCTTCCTCTCGATAGCGCCATTCCTTGGGTGGTACAATAATAGTGAATAGTTTGCCACCAAACGCACGAGGGAAAACATTTCTGGTAAAGTGGGTGGACAAGAAGAAAAATATCAGTTCCTATTGATGTATGAGACCCAAGAACACTTGGTGGTAAAGTGACTGACCTGGATCAGGTGTTGATATTGCCTTAGAAGCAATGAGCTTCCAACAAAATCCAGTTTTGCACATAATAAAATAATCTGGACTGCAACTTCAATGTAATGGTCAAAGAAGTATCTCCAACAGCGCATCATTGGAAAATCAGACTGAAAAACTGAGTTAGTTTCTAGTATTATTCCTTGAAAAACGCTTAGGTAAAAATAATCTATATCCTTCCTAAACTTGATTGACTCCATAAAAATTGTTCAACTCCTCATGTCATTAAAACTGATTGTGTTCTATTAAAACTGCCAGAAATTTGTTCATGTCAAAAACATCTACCACAAAGCACCTAAAGGAGGAATATGACAATGGAATGTGCTCGAAACATGTAAAATACTCTCTGTATGCTGACAACTGAAGGTGCTGAAAATGCTGAAGGTTTATGTTCAAAGTCATGTGGATCGAACCAACAGGCGTCTATGGTTCAGGTCATATTTGGGGGTGTTTAAGGAAAGGAAAGAAACATCCTTCATGCGGCATCGAAATGTTAACAGAGGGCCCCCAGACTGATGTTTTCCTTTTCAGAGGCACCTTCTATGCGGAGACAGGCAGAAATAGTCAATTAGAACACTGAGTGAGAATGATGTTTTTCCGATCGGAAATCAGAGTATTTATCCAAACACGGGAAAGGAGAGAGCACACAAAATTGGCAATGATGAAATTGGTGGAGGGGAGGCAAACAGGAGAGGAGGATGTGAACAGACATAGACCAAAACAAAACTGAAACACGAACGATCCAACGTTGAACAGCTTATGATGAAGCAAACAATTATCACACCACCCACCTCCCAAGGGCCGAAAGTCAAATTCAATGAGGATGCATGCATGAACTTGAACCTGAAACTTCATACGTTCACAGAAAACTGATAAACAATGAAATTCATGTCTTGAATACCAATCACTAAAACTGTAAGCAAAGAAATTCTTAATAATCCTAGATATTAACAAATTATGCATTGGTTTGATTGGTCAACACACTTAACAAAGTATTCTTCAATACGAAGGAATACAGATAGTGTCCATAGCAATCATGTGAAAGGGGGGAGGGGGTTGTATTACTTTAGAAAAATGAAGATTGTTGAGTTTTGGGACAGCAATACCAATCAACTTGTCGCAAATAGCTACCATTGTGAATGCCAAAAATACTATTTAGGCACTCTAATAGGAGACCCCCTCCATCATGTAATAAGACTTTCATACCACCGAATCATATGGTTCGAGAAGAAATTCGAAATGAAATCGCAATGCCCATTCCTCTGGAGAACTATTCCAGATACGAGTACTACACAGTTGACAATGATCTCATCAAACAACTGGTTCTGACCCTACAACACTAAACGTCCCAGCGATCTATGTTTTGAATACAGGAAATTCCTGTTCATTTGCCAGTTCAGATGATGATCCAGATCCGTTCAGGAGTTTCACAACTTAGTGCCCCTTAAATAATGAAACAGGATGGGCGTGATTTACAACACCTCAGCTCAGAACTCATGAGGTAGAACAATTCAACTGGTCTAAACTGCTTCAAAAACGCATCAAAGACATTTTTTTCATCAAAAGCTGATTCTAGTACACTTGTTCAATTTCCATCACCAGCATTTTGACATGAATAAGTTCCACTAACCTGTCAGTATTATATTAGAAGAGCTTGAAATAAAAGGTCTCCCTTACCATGTTCCTGGGTACGACCGATGCTAAGATCTGGTAAAGAAGATGATTACCCTTTCTTCTTACATCACATTAAATAGATTGATGTTTCACATGAGTGTTCATGAAAGCACTTGCGGGGTATGAAGAAGCACACTAGCTTCTGTTCATGAAAGACGTTGACACACTGAGCGCTCAACACCGCATGGACTGGTCAGGAAGTGAATTCACTAAGTTAAACAGTGTATATCCTAAGTATTGAAGAATGTGTCATACGATTGATCAAGTAAATTTTGTGCCAATGAGTTTACTCGGTGTAATTGAAACTTCGTCTAGAACAAAGAAACTTAGCAGTATGATGTTTTTTTTCACAGATTGTACTATTTTCATTCTCTCCAGAGTTTCATGGTAATTTTATAATTAAGACAATCAAATGACTGGGTGGTACTGAGTTTACATTTCTACTTATTCCGCATTTCTCATTTTAATTCAGAGCAGGATAGTTGTGGAAGAGTACAAAATAAATGGCCAAGCATATGCTGAGGTGCCTAGCAAACTCGAACTCAGCGCAATCCAGTGTCAAGATGCTTTATACTTTCAATAATCTTCAAAAAAATATTCTTTTGCTGCCAGTCACAGGCCACTGATATTTTGCTTCCATCTCCTCCCCAACAGTCATAAAGGCCTTTCACCCAAAGACGAGTCGTACTTCAAACCTGAGTGTAGCACTGAGTCCAATAACTATAACTCCTTTGAAAAGTGCTAGAGAAACATATTTCTTTATTTGTATTTTTTGCGCATGTCACATCCCTTGCGTCTATTGTAAGATTAATTAACAATAACACCAATGTAAAAAAGTGGACTGGCCCATAAAAAACTAGATCCCCGAATGTGGGCCTTAATCGCTATTGCTGTTGTTCGGTGGGGCACACTCTATATTTTTGTGACACTATAACATACTACAAGAGCAATTCGAAAATTCATATTAAGTTTCAATTGAGGCCTGTTGCATGAATGTAAAGCTGAGCTCCACCGTTGGTTGGTCCCTCAATGTTAACTAAAATAATGAGGAATAGACAATTTGATACATTTGACAGCAATCGATTCAACGAATTTTAAATTTAAGACTTTGTTAAGTTTGAAATGATGTTAAAAAGTCATATAAAGTGTTGAAATTTATTATTTAGTTTTGTTATTGCAAATTGCGAATGTTAATTGTGAACTTTTCTTTTTAAATACCTGCGATGTGAAAAGGTGACCAGTTCCGATCAAATAAATAACAAAATTGCTTTTTCACCGCTCACTTTCCTTCTCCTGATTTACATTCAGTTTCCAATTATTTTGACACCAAAATCTTGATTCATAAATTCGTTATTCTGAGTCAGCAAGATCTAAGATTTGCGTGCCTCTAATCAACGTTTTAGGGAAAACAATTGACCCATTTGAGCTTGTAATTGGAAAGGAGGTGTGGTATCAAAGTGTTCCAATAATTGAGGTTTTTCTAACGTTTCTTGAAAACGAACCAAGGATTTTGAATTAAACTTATGTGTTTTCTATCTACCACACACATACTCTATTCTCGGCGAACATTTTAATAAAGAACTTCTGGGAACCCTCATTGCACAATGTTCCTCACTCCCAAATGAATTCAAAAATATGCTGTAAAGGCATTATGCCTAGTTCCAACCTATTCTGACAAAAATGTGTTTAGGTAACAAAATGTACCACCACCTGTGTATGGACTTGAAATGGAAAAGAAGATACTTGGCCCTGGCGTCCTATACCATCATGAAGGGGCTGGTTTGCGAAAGCCTGACTGGCCTGAAGACCTTGGTGAAGGAAAACACATTAACACTGGGTTGGGTGCCAGGTCATACAGGAATAGAAGGGAACGAGGAGGCTGGCGAACCGGCTTCTCCTCTCCGGTCCTGGACCTGAGCCCTTCGTAGGGACCATCAAAAGCCACTTGACCAAAGAGGTTGGAAGTGCAGGGCTGCCTATTGTGGCGGGATGTGCTTGCTCAAAGGCAGTCAAGTCAAGGCTGTTTATCAGACTCCCCAGGGAGCGAACAAGAGAGACTCTCAGTCCGGGATCACTGTAATTTTGCCTCAGTCAGCGGCATCATTTCATATTTTCATACTTCCTGACACTGATGAACCCAGATTAGACCCATACAAGCACCCTTTACAGAACAATCTCCATTCAATGACGAAAATCAATATAGTTCAACTAATTTCATTGTGTACTCCCAGATAACTACCAGTACTACTCAAAGAAATGATTTACAAGGTAAAGGATAACCCATTAAAGTCTCTCAGGGATGATAAAAGCGTATTCAGACCCTCGAATTCTCTACAAGTAAGCGTGCCAAGAAGAAAGAGGGCTGCTTGTTAAAGAATTCTTTCAGGCACACTCCATCGTACGCAGGGTACATCTTCAACTTACCTGAACTATAGTCGTCAGGAGAGGGGCTTTCTTCTTGCGACATTTCACAAGCTCCCAGTAGCAGACAGCAACGGTGAGCCATGACATATTTTTCGTTTGCTTTCATACAATACACTGAGAAGCTTTTGGGCTCTACGAGACTTTGCGAGATCCATGAACTGTCTTTTTTAACGAGCTCTCTTTGCCCCCTCAACCAATCCTTCGTCAAAACTCTGCAGTCTTTCTATAAACTTACTGTTAACCTTTCCACCCATCTCAATCTTCATCACTCATAACCTATTCACCAGACATTTTGTCTTGAAGAGGTACATCAATGAAAGGGTTTGAAAAAACAACAGACTTTTGACCACTTGAAGGAAGTAATCATATCTTAACCAACACATGAAATTATGATTCTACCTAACTCATCACAAAATGTAATTGCATGGACCCAAATCACGGAGGAATAATTACAACTCACCAATTGGTGGCAGCCAGTGTACAACAGGAACAGAAATTCGTTTGCAAAGCACACAATGTAGATTCAATGAATGCAAAGAGAAGAGTGAGTTTTTGAAACACACCCTTCTCTGTATATATATATCCCAGTTAAACTCAAACACCACTAGGTCAAGTTTTGGTAATGATAAAAACCACTTAGGGAAATTATAAGTAAAATACACAAAGATGAATAACCATTTATTTATACATTTATGATCATGAACAGCCATATTAGACAAAAAACTAAATCACTTGGAAGGAAATTGCTGGAACCCATGATAAATAACTAAACGGAGTAATTAAAATGTTATATATTTACACAATCTGAGTTGGAATTTTACCTCGATTTTGATATACTCGTAATTAGTATAAAAAGTATCAGGTGCGCCGCATCACACGACTTCTCTTAGCTCTATGCCAATTAATTTGTGTTCATGGCTTTTTCTACTAACTCAATGTATTTGTCATTCAGTTCATTTGACCTTGGTCAAACATCACTTCACGATAGCAGGAAGCGATAGCACTTACAGTTCCAGAATTTATTATGCTGCTCATACTCATGCCCTGACCAATGATGAGAAATCAGTACACAGAGAATTAATGAGGCAGTTACCCTGATTTAACACATTCAACGCTAGCCAGATTCTTGGGTCTGTCACCCCAGACGGCATATTTAATTACTTGAAAGAAATCATTAATTACCTCAATCTTCATTAGGGGAAGTATTTTGAAACATATTAGATGGAAAACCAGAAATTCTAGTCGTTTTTTTTGAAATGTGACCAATAGGTCACGTCAGTCTGGGGTAATGGCTCAGTTATGCTAACCCACAACAACCCTCCCACGCTTCACACAAATGCCTATTACTTTCCGCTACCCGAAGGGAAGGAAAGTATAGTAATCGGATTAAAAAAAAAAAAATTGGGTTTTCTTCAGATCTTTATGTTTTGAGGCCTACTGAGTCTAAAAAACCTAATTTCGGCGCGTGGTCTGTGTGTATGTGTGTGTGTGTCTATAGTTCGATTTGCGGGAGAAGGGCTGATCCGATTGAGCTGGTTCTATTTTTGTTTTGTTCGTTATTTTTTGTAGACACCAAACTAAGGTTATGGACGATTTCGGCCGATGGGAAAGGGGGGGGGGGAATGTACCAAAAACTAGGGTTTTTCTCATTTTTCTCGAAAACGGCTCTAACAATTTTTATTCAACTTTCGAATTATCTTTTACTAATTAATACCTAACTTTACTTCTCTATACATATCTCCATGAAAATACGGTGAACGGAGATATAGGCCCACGAAGCAAAAATAGGGTTTTTACGCTTTTTGGCAAAACGGCTTCAGCGGATTTCAACAAACTGTTTTCAAATAGTTAATACCTACATATTGTTCTCCATAAATGTTAGATTTGTCGAATATTAATTTATCCATTGAACGGAGATAAAAATCAAAATGTGTCGAAAATAACGTTTTTTCTAACATTTCCGTAAATTCCAGGGTAACTTCTTCACCAGATGTGATAAAGCCTACTGGAGTGTCTTTTAGTCACCCATACCAACATTTCGTTCTCCATAAATGTTCCTGTAAAAATGCGTTGAACGAAGATATAGCGCCCGCCTATGTAGGTGGTGTTTGAAATTACGGGGGTGGCAGAAAGTTGTGTATTGCTACGCACCAGATATTTTTTTATTCAAAATGTTGCTCTGGGATATCGTTAAAAAAATCAAACAGAAACTCTGTCACCCATCATTATGATTATTTTTATATTGAAGGGAAAAAATGGAAACATCTAGAAAGTACGACTAAGAACATTTTATATTTATTTCAAAAACAAGTTTCATATTATTTAGTTAGCAAAATTGATCTTTTATATCATTATAATTAATTTGAATACAGGTATTGAGACAATTAGGCAGTCAGAGACAATGACGCGGGGAAGTCCGAGGTCAAAGACTCTAACTACTTCGATGCTTTGCGTCGAACAAGGTTTTTCCCCCAAAAAATAAGGTTTTTTCGAGATTTTCAGAATAGAAGTGAAGATATCAATACCATAAATAATTTTAAACTTCACGGAGATAGTACCAATAAAATAAAATGAAACTTAACGACAACAATCGTCCCTCAAGGTAAAAAATTGAGGGTGTCAGAAATACGTCTGTCCAACTGGTCTGGAGAGGGCTACGTAGAAACGGAAAAATTCCTCAAGCAACTGAGACATTACTAAAGTCACTTTTACCTGCTACGGACCCTCGAGTGGCTTGAGTCCCCCTCAACTAATTTGGGAAAACTCCGAGTGGTGCCTGGCCAGCGCGTGTCTCTGAGGACACGGCAGTCAGGATGAATGGGAAGGTACGTGACCTATCGGTCACTGCCGCGCTGAATGTGTTTAAAAAAAAGAATAATAACACCTCCAGAGTTATCGGGTAAAAACATTTAGAAATGGTAAGGGAAAAGAAAGTACGAAATTTGAGGTGGTTTGATTCAGCCCCCCCCCCCCCTGGCGTTCACAGACTATTTCCCCAAATGGTGTTTTTCGAACTCAATAGGGTCTGAAACATAGAGATCTGAAAAGTGCTCAACTTTTCTTTCAGCCAATTAAATAACTTTCCTTTCTACTTCGTAGAGCAAAAGGAAGTAATGAAAATGACTTCAACTAGAACAGGTTCGAGACAAAATCTCCAGGAATTGAGTTCCATTCGATTACTTCCCTTAGGAGAAATGCGGGTGATATCAAACCCATTAATCATGCATAAATTAAGCAAATGGACCGTGTATAGGAACCATCAGTTATGGACGCTATCGAAGTTTATTTTCCATTATTAAGGGTACTGCTTGAAAGTTGTAGTCCTAACACTTAACTTGCGGAAACCCTGTGTTGCAAAAAATAATAGGTTATGGTTTTTTACTAATATTAACTTAAATATGCTACTCAACACAAGGTAATAACTAGACAAGAGGAAATAAAAAACACTTTTAAAACTCCGTTTTGTTATTTGTCATTAGACAATTCTTAGAAGATAAAAATTTGGCCTCAGTGTCCACACTGTAATCCAGAGCTGCAACCAGAGCACTCCAGAAATACAAAGATGTTCACAATTAGAAAGATATACATATTGACGTTCATAATTACAGGTTTTTCATAGTGTAGTAGTAAACCCGAGCCATGGTTTCTTCTTACATGGTATTACGTACAATTAGCTAGTATGAACATGCTACGTTCCACCTCCCGCTACTAATAGGGTATTTCAAGTCTGTGGCAGTTATGGTCGTACATTGATCAGAATAACAAGTGGTGCTGAATTCAGTTTTACAGCCCATATGTTAATTGCTAGCTGCAGTGGACAGATCAAAGGAAATTAAATTGAATCATAGTCGTCATAAGTAAGAAGTGATGGGCAAAATGAGTTTGAGTGACAGTCACATTCTGCTTGCTAACTCTTGTAGCCAATGCCAATATTATAACTGAACATGAACAATGATAGTATTAGGGGAATTACCATCAAGCCCTCTTATTTGATTTACAGAGAGATGGTTTTTCTTTTCCTCCAAGGAATGTTTCTTTTGTGCTGTTTTCAATAAGCAAGAGCAAGGCAGTGATACAATTTGTTTTGATACTTGTATTTACCCTCTTGTCCATTAATACCATGAATATGGGCTGAAAACCTGCCCCACCACATCTAACAGGAGCACTCAATGTCCAAAATTTGACATTGGCACTTTAATTTTGGGCATTTAGGGATTAGACACATCGAGTGGAAAATGGTGCATTCTGTTGAGTGCTTGGAGAACTAATGAAGACAAATAGAACCTCACGAGTTTTATATATCAATTCTGTGTTGCAACGAGTGATTTCACTACTTGGAAAACACATAATACGATATGACTTCACTCGTGAGAGGTGAAAACACACGTGATGACATATAACAACATCCCCCTTGAAAGCACTGATTGGTGCTGGTAATTGGACGAGCTGGGGATGATCACTCCCCCCCCCCCTTCTTCGATGGAAGACATTGGCTTTCACTCAATGTTCATCTGGAACCTTGGACAGTCTAGGGAAACTTGTCTTTTTGATATTTCTTACATTTAATTCATACCTGAAGGGTTCAAGAATGGTTGAGCACATTACAACCCCCATAAATACTGGAGTGGAGGTTATTTGAGCCCCTAATTGGGAGTCAGTACCGACTTAACAGCCAGACAATGATGTCTTAACATCGAAAGCGCTCACTCACGGTATCTCACCAGCCAGAGGAGCCAGCCTCACCTAACAGGTACGTTAACTTTAGTGCTTGGATCAGCTTCCATGATGATCAGTTGCAAGTAGCAGTGCACATTTAGAGGTAACAATTCAGCAGGACAACTTTAAAAAGGTTGACAGTTAAAAGAGCTGCATGATTATATTTTATTTTTGTTTCTTTGGTGGGTAACTGCTTGCTAGTAGGCCTGCCTAAAGTACTTTGTGTAGTTCACCGTTTTTATCATAACAAAATAATCAACAACAGTATGTGAATTTAAGCATCAGTAATGTACAACAGAAAAAATAATAACAACTTAACGGGTAAAAAGTAAGGAGGCTCCTAAAGACAGGCAGGCACATTTTCAGGGATAAAAAACTTCTCAGAGTGTCCTAGTGTCACTCCCATTTCAGCTCCAATATCATGGAACTCGTACGAATGAAACAGGTAATTTGGAGCATCCAAGTTATCCAAGAAGTGTGGGAACGGGGGTGTACGGAAGAAAGTTAGTCACAAGTGAACTAGACAACAGAGCTAGTAAGGAAGTTAGTATAGAGATTCATTCACAGTATAGGTACTACAACATTTTAATAGACTCGTCAAGTTTTAAATGTATTCATATATACCAGCTCGACAGGTTTTTAGTAGGTATTGAGGTTCAGAACTCTACTCCACGTCTAGAAAACTTATAGTTGGAGCTAGCTCATCAATACAAGATTGTGTAGTTTGTTTTGTTAAGGCAATGAAAAAAGAAGTCATTACAGCAGCTAATATTTGGAACATGACATTCAATATTGCCTAAACTGTGATAACAATGACTTAATGGCTCTCTCCCTCATTACCTTGATGCGAACAAAACAAAACTAGATGTACTGTGAAAAATTTTATAAGCTCCAGCTCAGCCAACTGTATGTAGTATCTATACACAGCCTTTCCTAGTACGCAACATGGATGATATGGCTGCTCTAGATATAGCCTGGATGACAGATGTGGCCAATTACAAGCTCACATGAATGACATTAGGTGGGAAGGCCCAGGTGGAAGCAATGATGCTGGTGATATCAATAACAGTAGAAATTGTTCAGGTCCATAGAGTGGACAGCTAATTATGTTGAACTCATTCAGCATTGGATTGTGGAATGGCCAAGAGAGAGAGAGAGAGGAACATCCTACAAAGCATGGAAAGTTACTTTTCGCTGAGGAAACGTGACACACACCCTCACATGATATGTGGCACACTATTCTTTCCCATGTATATTCGACGTTTTTCAGTGTCCTGCACAAAATATAATCTATTTCTCACTCAGCTCATTTAAAGGATCCATCCAATGACCCCAAATTGTTTTTCGGACTCGCAGGGTCTCAAGTGAAGGCTGATGAAAAACCTCTTTGTTAACTGGTGGTAATTAACATTTTGGAATGTATTACCTTGCTCCTATCTTTCCCACAACCTTCATCAAGTGACCAGCACGTAAGCAATTATTGTAATGTCGACATGACTGTGTTTAAATTAAGGGTTTCAGTTCACTTTAGTGGAATTACATGGAAAAGACCGTGAAACAAGTTGGTCAGTATTCGTTCCAGAATTTGTTTGGTTTATTATTCCTAATTAATTCATGATCTCAATTAAGCATTTATCATCTGTACAATCCTTATTGCACTACCAACACAATTTTGACGAGAAAATTCATATTAATTGAGCAGGGCTTATAGCAGTAGCTATTTGAACAATGTACTTTTGTCAACATTTTTGAAAATGCACAGTGCTATTTTCATCATTTTTCAGAGATGAAATTTCATCTCACTGCACACGTCGCATGATCCACATTAAGAAATTTGATTGAAATCTTATTTTACAAATTGCCAGCGTTAACTCTCAATGTTCGTACAAACAGATAATTTGTCGTAAATTCTAACTGAATACGACTTAAAGTGGGAATATAATATCGATTCCCATTTTAAGAAATGCACTCGTTACAGTCGACAATATTGTAATCTACAACACAGATCAGGCACAACGAAATACTGATGTATTAGAACAACAGGTGTTACTTGCTACTTCAGAGAGAGTGGGGAGTGGGGGATGTAAGGGAGGATTAAGGATGCACAGTCTCTGCTAATACAACATAGTAATACCACCAAAGCTAGAATCCTAGTGGACACTGATGAACACACAGCAACCCAACTTACTGTACTGCAGAAACATCACAGCTAGCGAGCCATCCTTTGTTTGTATGGGACATCACCAAGGAGTTAACATTGATCTTGCCCTACAAACAAGAAATCATAGTTAAGAGAAATTTAATATTTGTTCATAAACCAATTATCTTTTTTACTCAGCACACAATTCGCTTACCATGAATGAATCAAAATAAGATCAAGTCACGTTTTTTCTGAGTAACCAAAATGTTTTGGGTAACTTATGTAGATTCACAGAGCAAAGATAGTGACACACAGTTAGGAAGAAGACTCCAAGAGCTGAAGCTTGTAGGCTTACTGAGCTTCCTGCAACACCCCATACCCCTGTACCTTCACCACACTTCGCGTTCGACAGTAGAGCTATTGTACTAGCAAAGACGCCTTGGTACTTCAAGTCAGGGTATTGGGTGAGGTGTAAGCGAGGAAATATAATGGAGGTTGCAAGGAACAGGTTTCTTTATTAGCTCTAAAGTGAAGTGCAGCATTCTCACGTTTGGAGCCTTCAATATAAAGCTCCCATTGATCGCTACGTAAGCTGGAGTAAGGGAATTTTTGAAACTTTTCCTTGGTCTGTGGATAGGCATCTAAAGGCATATCAACCAATGAAAATACTAGTTCAGATACCTATCAGGCACATCAACCAACGAAAATACTAGTTCAGATACCTATCTGGTACGATGATGCTTTCTAACCATAAAGTCCTTACATCCTTAGCTTACATTTTCTTGAAAGGGTTGCTGTTATATTCTTCTTTTTGTTCAGCTTTTTCTTGCTTTGTTTACACTAAAATTCTTTATTCCCACTAGTAGTTACTCGAACGTCAATATGACAAGATAAATGAAGGTAATATGAAGGCACTCTGATAAGCACTTGGCCTTACAGCTCAATGTTGCCACTATCGCAAGAGTAATTAACTATTGTGTAGTACACTTTCCTAGAAAACTACATGGCAAGACGATCACAGGGCTGTGCCCAAATTATTGGGCCAATTTGACCCTGAATTGCAGAAAAAAGGCTCATTTGGCTCACACCTCCTCCCTCATCATGACCAAATTGGTTGAATTGAGCAATGAACTGCTGCCTCATCCACCTTATTCTCTAGACTTAGCCCCATGCAACTTCTTTACACTCTCCGGGCAGAAATTTCAGTCAAATGAGGGGGTCATTGCCACCATGAGGGCCTACTTTGCAGACCTCGAGAAAACTATTCAGACTGGTTAAAGAAGTTGGAGCATAGAAGAATCAAATGTATCGGATTACAAGGAGATCATACTGAAAACTAAGGAGATCGCTTACAGACTGACTAGGCTTGGAATAGCCAAGCTGCCACAGACTAGTAATAGGCATCTGGCTATTTTCAGGAACTTGGAAACCTTTACAGAGGTCAGCATGGTTACTAACATAATAGAGACTAGATACGAGTTCAACAGGAAATAGTGTAAGCTGATAGAACAGTGAAAGTCGTTGATTTTGACCTCCAATGGTATCAACATCTACACAGATGGATCCAAGACCCTGTGGAGTACTGGCTCTGGGAGGAGTGGGCCCCACTCACTCCAACAGATTTTCGAGCAGAGATTTATGCTATCATCCCTAGGGCCGTCATATGTAAAGGGTATAGCAATAAAACTATCAACATAATGACCAATAGCCAAGTGTCTGGCAAGGTGCTGCAGTACTACTGCACAATGTCAAAACTGGAGAGAGAGGGTAGGATGCATCTGAACTCTTTAGCAAACTCTAACAGAGTCAACATTGATGGGCACAAAGGGATTACTGGAAATGAGAGTGTGGAGTATCTGCCCAAACTCAGTCCATCTACCATAACAATAAGGCCACTTCCCTATTGAGGAGCATCTCCGTCACTAGTCAAGACAACTGTGAGAGAATATGCCAGGGGAATGCATCACACTGTCTGGAATTCAGAAGAAGTGACACACCCGTAAAACTTCATCTAAAGACTAACACAAATGAGATCAGCCTTGGCCTTCTGATTATGAGAGGAAGGACTCAATGCAGATAATTGGAATCATCATAGAACACTGCGAAATGAACAAACATATGAGGAAACTCCCTATCATGTCCTGGCCGAGGGAGCGATTTTTCGTGTTTGATACAGCTTGTCAAAGGATGGACATCAGAGAAGACCATTGTAGGAAATACCTGGCACTTCTTAGGAAGCTTGAAATGGACTTGACAGACAGTAGGACTAGCACGATATGACTTTAGGGAATGATGTTCATCCCAAACAGGGACAGTCAGAGTTATATACACGACAACTCTATTTGCTGAAATGAAAAACTGAAGATAGGGATAATGCAGCTCAACAGGCCAAAAGTCAAAAATTGATGTTTTCTAGGCGTCACTGGTCAATTGGCATGATGCCACAGGTCGAACTGACAGGTAGTTGGAGTGAGGTGGGTGGCAGTGAGAGGAAATGATGCAGGCTAAGGACTACATTCCCTGTGAGTTCCTTCAACTACCAGAATTCACCTCACTACATTTACTGGGAGTTCATCATTGTCCATACTACGCCTCTGAAGCCCATCCTATTCTACTCAGCATCAATAAATATCCAGGAAACGATATACAAAACACCACATAAATGCGACAAAACTGGCAAAATTTCGTGTTTGGCTAATGTTTTAAACCATTTTTTGCTCATAACAGCCATAAGCTTTGTCCAATCAGATTTTGAACAGTCGGGCAACTAGGTGCCAGATGGAATTTTTGGGCTAAAGAACAGTTTTTTAAGACCACGTTAAACATAAAATGTGGCCTGGACGAACACTGCAAAGTAAGAATCTCCATGCCTTGAAACATTCAAGTCAAATTTTGAGGGTAGGTTATAAAAACATTTTTCCTGGCCAAACACCAATGTGTATTATTCAGAATGAACAGGGAACAGTTACTATCATGCACAAGGAAGAAGATAAAATGGCTGTAAAATTGTCTCCATCAGCTCAACCCCCTCTACTACCCCCCCCCCCCCCAACAAGGAGAGGATGTCACCCATTCTAGGGGCTGCAGTCCCGCCATTCCATAGCTCTCACCTAACAGTGAATAGGAGTAAAAGACTATACATTAAACCTTGTTTTTTTTTTCAGTGGCACGTTACCCAACATCATTCACTATAATCATGCAGCAGCTATTTGGTGATAAATCATCTCACCATTGGATTCCAACATACGTATAGTGCTATTTTAACAAAAAACCAAATAACTTACGTGGCTGCATATATCCTCGATTTCCTGCAGGTGAAGCTTGGCTGTAGACTAGCCTGCTGTTTGACCCTGTTTGACTTCCATACATGCCCTTGAAAAACAATTATTCTTAATTTAAAAAAAACAAAAAACAGTTAATCCTATATCCCTTTTCCTCAATCAACACATTACTATTGCACAGCCACGCACAAACAGCACAGTTACAGCACTCATAATGATGGAAGGAAATGTACAGTATACATCCTACAGTTAGCCGTGGTTGTAAGAATACGGCAACCAATTCAATCCTTAATGTTCCAGAGGTCATGCAACCCCAAAAAACCAAACCAGGAACCACCAAGAACAGCTATGAACCAAGTGCTCTCAGGACATAGGTACTCACATAATTAATTCCCTTTTATTTTTATTTGCCGTGCCCAATAAGTAAGAATAGTAACATACAGTAATCTACCAATAAGCTCAGCAAACATTTTTACATTTGTAGGCCTCCTGAGTCAAAAAACACCAATTTTGGAGCATGTTCATTTATCATCAATCCCGTTACGATTTTCATCACAGTACTAACCATATTTTTTGCAAACTAATTGTTATCCTTTGCACCCCACAAGCATTTCCAACTAAGGAGTTTCAAATAGTTTTTGCGAAAATGGCTTCAATGATTTCTACAGAACTTACTTTCTGTCTTTCACTAGCCAATGAATTCATTGTTCCCCAAGAGTACTTTTCCAACAGTTCAATGAAAGCGAAAATGTATTAGATGCCAAGTGAGCACATCATCAATCATCTTGACTCCGGGCAATCTCTCCAGTGTACTGAATTGCACCAGTTACTTGCATCAATAGACGACCGACTGCCAGCAATACGTGAGCCAGTCTAGACAATACCACAGGTAAAACTATCTCAACTGCAACCCCCTAAGCCACCTAAATTCTTGCCTACCTACTGCATCAAACCATTAGTGGTGTATATGTTTCTGATTTCTCTAGCTTCAGTCTCTACAGGGAATTCATGTGCCAGCCCTTTGGAGGGTTCCAGAAACTTGGAGAAATGCCCTATCACCCCTTCATTTGTTGATTTCCCTATAAGTGGACTTCATTCCTATTCCTGTCAATAGGCTATTGGAGTACTATAATACATTCAATCCCTTGACTACTCAATATAAGCCACTGCCTAGGAGCAGATCAGTCTGCATACTGTACACTGTACTGTTATCGTACTGTTTGTAAATCCATCAATAAACATGGTGTCAACTGTTCTGTGGTTCTCAATTTATTATATCCAAGACACTACAAAAGGTCCTCAGAAAATATCAAAAGGACATTTATTGCTAGAGTAGAGACCAGAGAACATTACAGGGAAATAAACAGGAAGCTATTTCAATAAAGCTTCAATTTAGCTTTCAAGCCGCTAAAGCCATAGTTTTCTGAATTGCTGACCTATTCTACAGACACTACTTGTCCCTAAAAAAGAATGGAAAACAAAGCTATTTTGATTCTTGTCCAGAAATGAGAAGAAATTTAAAAAATGACAATAATAATAACACATTCATAGTTTACATTCATATTACTGCTAACTTGATCATTTATGTGAATACATATTAGCAATATGTGTACTAATAGTTGACTATCAACACTTACAATTGACGTATTGGACACTGGAGCGATATGAGGAGGACCAGAAGATGGGGGACGAATGGGATAACCTGATGTGATTCCTCCAGTCTTCGATCCCTGTAATAAGATAAGTTAACTAATATCTGGCATACAACAAATGAACTAATGAACTGTTACTTTGTGAGGAAACATTTCATTGGATAGACGGAGAGACAGATTATGAACAATGTGAATTTAAGGTTGGCCAATCGTTGGTAAGGCTTCTTCCCTTCCACCTTCCTGCGCCACTCCAGGGGTTGGAGTGCAAAGGGCAACAACACCAGGTACTCACACCTCTGGAGGTAGAGTTGCCGACCCTCCTAACATTATTTCTGGGCAGAACCTAGAATAGAACTGCTGACTCCCCATGAAATTCCGACAACCAGCAAACAAATCGTCATTCTTACAAATCCTTTGGGCCTAAAATTTGTTAAAGCCTAGCAACCTGGCTCCACATGCCTTCAATAATATCTTAGAAGTTACTACACACAATTATCATTTTGCCCTACCCTTCCCCCTGGTTGATTCTAAGAGAACATCATCCAGATTTCTGTTTTGTTGAAAGCCACCTAGCTAGATGTCAGGGATTCGGTTCCTGAGAACTGTAGCCATTGAAGAGTTGGGTAGCCTGAAAAATCACTCCCCACATATTCCAGATACACCACTCCGACAATTGTGCACTGCATTGGGCAACTTCAACTCATGCTATTGCCACACACTAAAGGTTAAACTAGCAGCACTACACTAAGTGCACTTCTGCGCAGTCCACTAGACATCCAAACTAAAAAAAAAAAAGCTTTGAAAGGGGCAATGAAAAAATGGTTGTCTGTCAATCCCCACCCTCTCAGATGATGATGACAATGACCAGTATCCAAGCAAATCTTAGTAGAAACCAGCATAACAAACCCTGCCTCTCCCACTTAAGTAGTTGCAACCATTCAGCTACTACAAGTATACAGAGCCCACGTCAAGACAACCAAAACCTATGTGGGTCCAAAGGCACCCTTACTCAACAGCAGTTGGCCTGTATAAGGGACAAGGTCACAAACTGCATTAACCCCTTCAATGCGGATGAAGTCATATGACATCATGCTTACTTTTGCTGCTCATCAATGCTGTTATTTGACATCATGGGGTTTCCAAGCAGTCAAATCACCAATTTCAACACAGAATCGATCTATGGGGCTAATGAGGTTTTATTTGTCTTCATTAATTGCACAGATACTCAACAAATAGCACCATTTTCTGCTCAACGCATCCTATCACAAAATTGAAGTGCCAATGTCAAATTTTCGACATTGACTGCTCCCGTTAGAAACATCCAAATGGGCTTCTGGCATGCCTTGAAAGTGTTAGGAAACAAAGTAATGGTTGGCCAGGGCGAAGAAAGGTACAACCTCACCAACAGCAGCCTTGCTAAGGGGAACAGTCATTCTGTGCAGTGGGGTGTGAGACATAACCTGACACATTAATGCATGACGTTCCTCCTAACCCATGATAGGTTGCCTCAGTTGTAGGGTCGTAATTATCAAGCTACAAACAAATTCCACTCAGTGAGCGGCTCAATGAGCACATAGCTCGAGGCAGCCAGCTTTAATGTTCGCAGTAGCTAAGCGTGAGCATATCAAGGGATGGGTCAATATAAGAAACTGCTAAATTCTCTCTAGGTCTCACTCCAGCCTAGTGACCATGGCAAAAAAAGGGGAGGTCGTTGATGTATGCCCACATCCCATGTACAGTTCTTGTATGGCGTGTATGCTGCAGCATAATTTGTGTGTCACAACCGGGAAGGTCTTATTCTGCAGCATGGAAAAGATCTGTTGACTAGCCATACCCCACTCAAGCCTCCTGTAGGATGAGCACTTCCTGCCTAACAGTGTAGTGAGCATCGTAAATTGAATGTGAAGAATCCTCTACGTTGTGACAAATACAGATGATACATGTAAAAGGAGTCCCCCTTTTACAGGTTGTAATGGTTTTTGCGGCGGACTGCGCGAAGTGGCAACACTGACCGCCACCCGTGCAGGCCGCCGCTGTTTATATCAGCGTCAGAGCCACATTTCGGGATCAGAACGGCCATCGGCTCGTCAGCGAATAATATTCCTGTTATAAGTCAGTGTTTACATTCCCCTTTTGATTGTGTGAAGTAAGGTAAGCGAACAGAGCTTTGTGTTTCATTTTCCCCATTGTCCCTTTATTGTCATTTAATACAATCCGAGCATAGGTTATTTATTTCATTCTAAAAGGAGTTCGTTTCATTTCATTCATTTCGAGTTTTGCCGATTAAATTCAAGTGGGTCTTAATTGCTTTATAATTTCATTTCCCATTACCTTCTGGAGAGTTATTATTTTTTTTATTTGATCGACTGAGTATTATTGAGCGTATTTGATTTATTCTTTTCTTTTGGGCCCAGACACGACTTTCACGAGTGTTCTGTACGCGGGAATTGTGAGACAATTCCCCAAGTACGTCACAAGGTTCAAGATAATAAGAGGCAAGCACACTAGGCACAGTATTTTTGGTACAAGTTACAACCAAACACCCGTCATGTTGGCATTTCTAGTAATCTGTGGTTGCCTGATGTTTCCTGATTACCATCGCTGATAAGCTATTTAGAGGAGCATGTCCCAGTTTCTTTGAAAAAAAAAAACCAAAAAACCAAAAACCGACGACTCTTCAATCACACTCTTTCATATGAAAAGCCAGAAGGTAATTTGAAGGAATTCTTTGCATGAGGACCTCCATCACCATTTTAATCATTGCCATTGCTAAGGCACCAGCTTCTGTTCCTTGCTAGTGGGTCTGACAACAACCACGTTTTGGGTCGAGTGTGAGGGGGGTAGTTTACATTCAGAGGTTGGTGGAGCCATGTTTTGGTGTTTCAGTCAGCATTGTAGGAAGATGAATTTATGGGGAATTGCTCTCACCACGAATTCTTCATTTCCACCATTTTCCCAACATTCATACTTCGCCCAACATATTGGTGCAAGCTACAAGAAAATTATAGAGGGCATGTTTCGTCAAAAAGATTTGATTCCTGAAAATGCGTCATTCCTGGTATACCAATTATATAACAAGCTTTGACATTAGCCTCTCCCTGCACAAAATTATGTCTCACCAAAATGTTGACTGTACTGAAATTGCTGGAGAGAAAACCCTAGCAACATATATCAACTAATAGCCTGAAAACTAAATGAAACACATCTCCTACCTGAGACGGTTGCTGGATTGGTATAGCTCCACCATGCAGAGGCACATGAGTTGCTGGCCTAATTGGTGGCACAGGATAGTATTTGTCATCAGGATACGAAATCTTAGTGTGGTCCATCGAACTATGCATGTAGGCTGAAAAATGGTGAACAATTTAAATGAGAACCAAACCTTCCCATTCTTTAAAATACATGTACTCTCTCTAACTAAGTAAAATTGTGTAAATATCAAAAATATATATACGAGGGTAATCCAAAAACTAGGTTCTCCAACACTGTATTATCGTGAGGACAAATTTTTGAGAGGAAGTTGGTACCATTTCTTGTAATATTATCCCCCTCCTCAATCAAATCAATTGTTTCACATGCAATCTCTCTGCCAGGTTTAGTTGAACATGTACCACCCTCCAAAACGAATTTGCCACTTGTCACTATACCCAAAAGTGAATTGTGCGCAATTAAAATTTATCACAGCGAAAGACACTGAACCTAATGAAATTCATAAAACAGTGGCGCGAGGATCTAAGAACAGGTCAGTCAATAATGCTTATAAATGGTGCAATGAGTTAAAAGAACGTTAAGAGAAAAACTTGTAGGCCTTAGCTTTTAGATGAGGTTGTGTCAAAGATTGAAGAAGTGGTACGCCTCAAATCATTGAGGTCTCAAGATCGATCATCAATACACAATATTGTGATGGAAAAATTAGGAGTTTCATGAAAAATAGGACCCTATCATGTTGACTGAAAACCACAAATGTCAGTGTGTTGAGACTAAACGTGTATTGTTCAGTCATTTTGCTAAATAGAGGGATGAGCTATTTGATTCAATTGCTACTGGTAATAAAACGTGAGTCTATGGCTTCACCCAGCAGTAAGGAAAAAATCCCTTGAGTCGCAATTCCACTTTCTCACAATGTCAACAAATCCTCACTCTCCAACACCTTGCTGATGATCTCTATTCATCACCACAGGCATCCCCATGGTTCAGCCCTCCCGTGGCAAGGAGGATTCACTACCTCTCTACCCTGGAGTGAACCTGAGTGGTAGTCCATTTCCCCCTCGACTACTATAGTTGGCATCACTGTTTTTCTGCCAGTCAGCAGCTTTCAAACAATTCAATTCTCCAAACCAGGACTCACATTCCTTCGGAAATTTCTCGGTTTTCTTTCTTTGGGATGACTCTTCATTCTTAACCTGTGGACCTCTCCTCCACAGTACTAGAAAGTTCTACCACTAGATGTTGTTTACACACACTTCAAATTACCAATATGAGTAATTTGGAAACCACGATAAGCAGTTAAAACATATATTAATTTAATTTATACCATTATATAGTAATAATTTATTTATTACATTTAAAATAATGCAGTATTTGGTTACTACCTGGGTTCATATTGGGACGAGCAATATTTTGTGACAGGAATATTGGGTGTTTTTTAGAGTTAACCTGGGGATCTGGATGAGGTAACTCAGCTCTGCTGCTGGGGGGAACATATGCCTGTGTTGGGTACCCATAAGTGCTTGGCTGAGCTGAAGGTACTGATGATGGAAGGCTTGCTGCACTGTGGTGATAGTAATTATAGTTGCCGCTTTCTGAAACATTAAAAATAGAATAACAGAGATTCATTCATTAACAAACGTATTTGTTGAAATGCTATTTGATAGATAGAAATGAGAGAGCGATTAGTATAATTTGAAGCAGCAATAACTTATAAATCTTACATGTGTATGAAGTAATATCAAACAAGATGTTACTGACATCCAAAAGAAATTAATTTGTATCTGCAGTCATATTATTAATTACTCACTTGGGTATGTTACCCGAGGCTGAGGCGGAGCAGGCTTCTGGCTATAGTTTTGATGAAATGTGGGGAGTTGAGGTGGAGGTGGTGAAGGAGATCGTGGCCTCTTCATGGCTCCCTGAAGTGGAAATCAAAATGGAACATTAAAAAAATGCTACGCCAGCTCATGCTATCATCATCGAAAAACTACATGACAAAGTTAGTTACAAGCTGTCTAGAATACGTCAGTAAGAGTTTGTTGCCAAAGGTGAAGACCATTTTGATTAAGTACTGCAAGAAGCAGTTCAGTAAAGAGATAAGGGTAAATGTCCACCATCTACACTAAGTATAAACAATCTTCGGTAGCGAAGTTACGAGTCCTGGTTGTGAGACAACTGCGGGGTTGCCAATGTTTTGCTCAAGTTTCCACATTGATCCCACCCGTCATATTATCAGACTAATTATACTTTTTAATTCAGATGTGGAGTTTGAACTAGCCAAAAGTCCTTGCTATCGTTTACTTGACCAGGAGTGAGCTCAGAGAAAAGGCAAATTGCCAGTCTATCAACGCTCCCACTCCCGGCATTTTCAGTCTGTGCTAATACCTCATACCGGCAACTCTTTACCATGCTCAACAAGAAAATTACTGCCCTGTGTCCGTTAACTTCTTCAAATCATTTCTATTCTTCCTCTTCTCAACCCTTCCATTTAATTATTTTGGCACGAATTTGCTCCTGTGTACCTCTCAAAATAAATATCCGCAACTGCCACATTTTGTCCTCTCTGAAGCAAGAAAACATCAATGTCCATAGTTCCATGATGCATCTAACATGCAAAGCACTTGAATGAGTATACACTCATTCCTCTTTACCGAAATTACCTATTTCTTCCTACATAGAGTCCACTTCCAGCACATTAGCCAGTGCCTATGCACTTGTTGCTACTACTGTACTCCAAATATTGTACGATTTCGGTCCTTCGGCTAGATCTGTAAAGGCAGCAGTTCCAAGGCAGACACCCTCTTGTTGTCTTCAGTCTCGCATCTCGGTCGCATGCACAAATTGACGAAAATACAAACTCAAATGACAATAGATGCTAGCGGCTGCCATGACAAAATGCATGGTTGTTACGGGCAAAAAATGGTTTAACAAATTAGTCAAATTACATAGTGTCGCCTTGAAATTGTCAATTCTCATGTTCCATTGTAATCGGGTAATAGTTCATACCATTTACTAGTAATTTTTTATGCTGAATCGAACGGGATGGGTTTTGGAGGTGTGAAACTGCGTCATGCTGAGCAAACATGCAGTGCAAGAGAACAATAATCAGTTGTATAATAACTTTCAGGGTTTCTTTTTTGAAAGCAGTAACAATTAAACAACAAAAAACTCACTGGAGGAATCAAAGAATGCGGAGGCGGGGGGATTTTGTATAGCGGCTCTCGATTAGCCATAGGGTGAGGATACGTAGGCGGCATCACCAAATGGGACATGTGGCCACTCATGGGAGGCACTCCTGGGTACATTCCATATATATCCACAACCTCGCTACTGGAACTGGTGCTGAAGAAGGAATGTGAATTATAGCATTTATACACAGCTTTGAAGCAAAATAACACCTCAAAATGTTTGAAACGAAATAATACAACAAATACATCAGTAAAAGTACAAACAAATCTTGATGTTCAATTTCCTAACCCCAAAATGTGAATAGAGAAAAGATTATAGTCAACTGGAGAAAGTTCCCACAAGGTTTGGGATTTTCTGAACTAGAAACCCCATTTTCAGCGCATAGCATGATTGGAGTAATGTCTGCAGTCAACATTATAGGAGAATAGCTGACCTATTGATTTATTATATCATAATGGTGGGGGGGGGGAGGAAGTATGTAATTTGTACTTTTCCAATACAGTCCCAAGAATCTTGATTTAACTCACAAACCCATACCTATCATTCGTTTCCCATAAACATCACTGCAAACATCAAGTGCAAAACATCACACAACTGCCCTTAGCACCGCAAATTAAATGGTTTTCTTGGCGTTTGCAACAAATTCAATTAATTTTTCATTCAGTTCATTTGAACTGTCAAACATAACTCCACGTTGGTAGAAAGTGATAGTTTTTATAGTTCCGGTATTTATTATGGTGCTCCAACTTGAGCCACGACCATTATTGAACAATCAGTACACAGAAAATTAATGAGACTGCAAACACGATTTTTAAAGAATGATAATAATCACTGTCTTAGAATTATTGAGTACAACTTTGACAAATGGCAGTAAGTGAAACAGCGGGGATTCAAATTCCAAAATTTTGGGAGTATCTCCTCTATATCTTCTGGGTGTTATCGAACAATGATCATATGGATATTTGATTGGTCTACCACATCAATTTTTATGAAGATTCTACCAATATTTGAGCGAAGTTCAAAAGTAAAAAAACTGTGCTGAAATTGATTCTCTTCCAGATGTTTCATAATTTATTTTTCTGTTCTTTTAATTTTTCCGTGGATGGAAATGGTGTTGTGTTATTTAGAACTGTCCATACAACACAAATTTAATCAAAATCCCGGGGAGAAAGAAATTCATGGGGGGGGGGGGGGATTTTGCTCACACGAATTTTGGCGTCCCATGGTCCTACAGGCTACACATAAAAGTTTGAGCTGATTCAGTTTAGCCAATTTTTCTCAATCACATTCACAGACACACACAGGTTTGTTTCCATATCAAACATTATGAACAAAGATAAAAGCCAAAATATACAAAACAATTTTACTAAAGCAGAGTCTTTTACCAAATATATACCTACATTTCATAGCCCACAACAATATCTTTTGTCATTCTATAAACGGAGCTATACTAAGATGCTGCATAGCAGAATGAGATTCATCAGATAACAAGAATTCGTTTCTTGAAATTCCTCAAAAAAACGACTAAAACGATATTAATTAAGCTATCTTAATTAAGACTCAGAGCACTCATCAAAAGCAACAATTTCTTCTCAACAAACTTTTATGTAGAACCTTTAACAACAGTCAATGTTTATTGACTTTACATAGTGTCTCATTAAATTTATGTACTGAATGAGTGAAGTTGAAAGACCCCTTGCACCTAATATTTTAGTACGAAATGATATTACTGTATGTAATTCCACATCAAGTTCTTGTCTATGTGCATATGGGCTTAGAATCTTTATGAACTCGAGCAATAAATTTTGGGTTCATTGAAAAAATATGGCTTCGTTCAAAGCTCACAAAATTTGATCAGTAAGCAGAATAAAATTGCTCCATTCTGAAAGTAGAGAGAGTGTGCTGCATCTGATGTTTGACACTCAATAGATATGGATGAGAAGAAGTCACTTCCCTACACCACAGTATACATCTACATCTCCCCTCCAGGCTGTGATAGATTTGCTGCTTTATGGATGACCACAAGTTTGTAAAGCAAGGAGATATGATCGGTATCACTTCCATTGTCATTGGATTCGATCGATGTTTCTCACATTGAGCTGTTAATGTTTCAAGTTCAAGTGCTAAACATTGATTTTGAATCACATCACCTCATGCTCCCAGTTTCTCTGCAATAGGTTACTATTCGGTTGAAGTGCAGATAAGATTGAATTGTTGGGTTTCCTTTAAATTATTCATTTACTTCTAGTTTTATGCACATAAGGTGAATCCTCACGTCACAAGTTAGCAACACAAAATGTTTAGGACTGTTTAAACTAATTTGGTGTACCAGTGTACTTGATGCAGGTTTGAGTGGAGTCCAAGAAATGTGTGAGTATATTCTCAGGGTTCAGTATAGGCCAGCACATTCAATGTTAAAACAATATCGTCGCAGCAGGCCAGCCAGGGAAAATTTAGTCCCTCAGTAAATAAGAACGAACTGCACTGAAGAATGTGTCAGCTTTCTAATGAAATGTGTTAAATTTGGAGAACGAAGATCTGAAAATGCATCTGGACCTTCATTCATTTCCACTACATGAAATCGATCAAGCCACAATTGTTGAGTACTCACGTTGTGGTTGTTGTTGTAGCTGCGGGTGTTGACATGGGCATTTCATTGTGCTGCCTCATTAATTGGCGTCGCCTATTGTCATCTTCATTCAGGACTTTTTTAAGTTGAAGGAATAATTGATGTTTCTCATCTTTCAACTGAGCCAAAGTTGTTTCCAACTTTGATATCTGTTCACGGTTTTCTTCTAGGGTCATAACATCTTGCTTCTGTTGAAGCTCTCTTTCTTTTCGTTGCCGCTCAACTTCAGCATCTGCCTCTTGTTCTGTAACAGAAAAGCGACAATTCGTCAAGCAAGAAATTCAATTTCATACACAGGATCTTAAACCAAACGAATTAATTACAAACTGCGCGTTTTTGTCAACAATAACGGATTAATCTATAGAATGCCAGAATATGACAGGCATGAAGGATCAAATTATTAGATGGTAGCATGAATGTAAGACCTTCCTTCTTCTTCTGCCTCTCCCGTTTGATATGCTTCTTGAGGGCATCAAACATTTGCTCAGTGCACTGAGTGCGGCTTGCCACAACTGCAGGCATGGCAGGGGCTTCTGAAAAACGTAAAACAAGTAATTAATTAATCAACAGAATGAAAATCAACAGCAATCCCTCACCATTATCAGCTGCTCAAAAATTAGTGCCAACATCGTAGCAAAGTACTCATGCACTGTTCTATATCGTCAAGATTGAACACCACATTAATCCTAATAATCCAATCTGTACTAAGGATCTTTAAATAAAATTACTTCTCTGTTGTAACTTTTTTGTTTCTTGAAGGTTTGTTTTTGACTTGATGCACATCTAGTTCTTCTACAACATTTGTTACAGTTGGAATTAAAGAAGCAGTGAATGCGATGTCTACTTGGTTTCTTAGTTTTGTCGTGTTTTTCCCTTTCCTTTCTTTTCTCTTCACACTGTTTTGTTTGACTCAGCCACAACAATCTTGCATAAAGTTTATATTAACAATCAGTCTGTCAACAGACTGCCAATGTAAACTTTATGCAACTTGCTAAGAAAGTACCTACTAGAGTGTAATGGTTTTTGACATCATTTATTTTTACTGTTATTATTGAGAATATCGCATGTCCAAAGAGCTTCAATTTCGGCCCAATTGACACAAACTGATTGACCAACTTTTCAAAATAAACCCCTCACCCATAGGAGATAATTCAAATTATCCTGAATCAATCAGTACGCACCCCAATTATGAAATTAGATGTGACAAATTAATTAAACTTAAGAATACAAGGAAATATTAGTCAACCAAAGAACCAATGTTCATAATCTCAACGAAAAATCTGCAACTGCCTCTAAAAAACCACAATTTCCTGTACCTATCAGCCTCAACTGAGTTAAACCTTCGTGAGTCAGTTTTATTTTTCAGAAGAGGTCATCTCAGATCATCGTGTCTGACATTTAGCTTGGAATACCAGTCACTAAGCACTTCCTTTGCACCGTTACCGTTAAAAAGGGCTATCAAAAATCTACAGCCACTTTGAAACCTCATGGTCCTCAGTGCACAACAACTTTTCATTAAGTTGTGTACATGCAATCTTCAGTGTTATTACGTACCTTCACATATACATGTACACTAATAACTGGACATTATTATTCCAGAATGAATAGTTTAGACCGTACATAAAGTAAAGGTGATCTGAAGGTCTAAGAGGTCCTTCTCGATCAAGCAAAATTCGTCATTGGCGCCTAGAACTATTGTTCACAAAATCCCTCACCTTTCTGTTGAAAATTCCAACCGGATCGTCTGCCCTTATTTCCATTCTCCACATCCATATCGACATTCTCCACATCCAGGACTCTCTACAGAAGTCTATGCATGATGTACACTAGAGCCAATCTCGTGATATGGTTTAATGGAGAAAATCTCATTTCGAATTAAGTGCAGCTGTAGGAGAGTGTCAACTCCAGCTTCTTGCTGTCTTCAAGTTGCTAGACATAAATGGGTAAGGCTGGAATTATATGTATGGTATGCATGCCTGCTCACTTTTCCTTACTGTTTATTCATAATCCATCATCGATGGACACACTCTTGTATATTGAAGACAGAACTATCCACAGAAGGGCATCAGGCACCATCAGAACCAAGTTCACAACTCTCTCAAACATTTTGGTAAAATTGTTATAGCGATATCCAAGAACTGTGCCAGGTTTTAGCTGACCACAGAAAGCTCACTTGAAATCTGACCATGAACATTCATTACAATTTCCTTTCCTGAACTCGTATTGGCCAAGGTGGCCTTAAATTGGTAGGTGAATACAAGTTCACTCAACACAATTCAATTTTTTAAAGAAAAGCTTTCTTTTCCCAATAAAGCATTGAGGCACACCATTATTATGAGTCCCCAACCGTTGGCTAAAGGCAACGACCTTGATAATAGACAGTAGGCATTGGCTACCCAAAACTCCATTCATTACACTGACGAGAAGGAATTTAATTGTAGCCCATTTGTTTCTAGCTGACAGGCCTTTCATACGGCTTTCATATGTGTGGTCCATTTTAAAAACATTTTAGAGCTAGGGTTGATAAATGATCGCAGCAAACACACTTCAACCACCAGGTACAGTGCAACACGCAACATTCGTCAGAAAACATTTCACAATATTGCATGCATGCTAAAATTAAATGAATACATGCTGCTAAGAAGTAACCTTAACATTGAGTATGATCTACATAACTATCGGTTTTGCAAAGGACACACAGGATAGAGAGAAGTGTACAGGAGGGGTGTGAACACCAGTAATTTCAACAAAATTTGTGAAAATTGATGATCACTTTTGAGGTTCCAAGTGTGGGGGAAAATAATATTAAGGCAACAGAACAACATTGAATGTAAATTGATACATCTAGTGAACCATTTAGGGCCCAATCAGAATTTATCTTAGGAAACTACGTCAAAATCTGATGAGCACTGAAGAAAGTATACATTTACACACAAAGATACATTTGTACTGGCCGAGAAGGTGGCCAGTATAACTGGAATGAATGTGATGAGAGAGCACAACGACAGAAAATATTTTTTAACCCTAATGAAAATAGAGAAAGCTGTGTGGGGCATGGACTTCCCACTCCCACTGCCAAAGAAGCCCATTCGAGTAAAATTGGACTCGATAACAAAGAGCACCATCTAGAGCACAACCTGTATAACTGAAGTTGAATATAATTGGGTGATATTTGGGCATTCTATGATGGAGGCAATCATTACAGAAAGCAGACTAAAATGCTGCGATGTGAATCCAACAACACATAGATAGATACCTTCAGTACGCTGAGAAGGAATAAAATGTACTGGATGTTCATTTTTTATTAAACAATGAATTGAAAATGAAACAAGCTCTAAATGTGTATACTTAACGAAAGTGTTCTTTTTAAATAGTTTGATGAGGTAACATGACAATGTAAGAGTATAACCGTTGCACTGGTCTAAAAACATTTGGCAGAAATAGTTGGTAGTATTTCACAGTAAACAATATGTTCAACTACAATGTACTACCCAATATTAATTTGTGACTTACTTTAAATACTGGTGTACAGGGCAACGTGGCGAAAGTGTTTACTATGTCTGCTGTTGATGAAATAAAATTGCAGCTATTTACAATGGATCTGTTACTCTTATTAGTTATCTCTTTTCATGCAGAGTGCAATGTCTTTTTACTGTTATTTTATTATGAAAACAAGGATCATATGATAACTACAAGGCATTCTCATAAACCTATAGATCAATGGGTAAATACACTATTTTCAACCTTTAATATAATTCCTAGAGCTTGGTTGAAACGAAATTTCTCAAAATTTTTAAATGAGCTCTATTTAGATCAAAATACGTGTATGTCATCCTTCATGTACTTTTTTGGGTGAGGTGAAGTATCCGGACCAGAGTGTTCACTTGTCAAGAACCCCCCCCCCCACCCATTGCCTAGCGTAATGTACTGTTTTTTCTCAAGTCGAAATGAATGACACAACTGTTGAACTTTTGCACAATGGAATCAAACAGTTCAAACGTTGAATCATACCCTCACTTCATCAATTACGCATTGTAATCATCAGTTCTCAAGTTGCCGTCAACCTGTTTGCCTACCTTAGTAGTCTTATAGCCCTTCACTGTGACAGAAAGCAGTATTGCTTACAGTGTTGGAACTTATTGTGCTACTTAGACTCATGCCCTGACCATTATTGTGCAATTGGTACACAGAGTATTGACGATACTGTAGACACGTTTCTTCAGTAGGATAATAATCACTTTTCCAGAGTTACCAGATAAAAACTGTGAGAACAGTTTGTGAGACGACGGACATTGAAATTCTGGAGTCACTCCTATGTATACCTTACGATCATTATCAAGCACTCTTCAGCACATTAGGAAAAAAAACTGCTCTATAATCGTCGTGTATTTAGTGTTTTTGTGTGCTGTATACACAATAAATTTTATCATAATTGTTATAGACGGTTTTGAGGGGGAAAGTGAGTGTTTTAATAACTATACTTAGTTTTGGAAGAATCTTGATCACACCCTTATTTTGACGTCCCATGGTAACCTGCTGGATAGATAACAAGTTTGAGCTGATTTGAGTCAGCCGTTTCCTCTCAATCGTCATCACACACACTCACACACTGATTTCCCGGATAGTATTTTACGGACTCAGCAAAGTCTGAAACGTAAAGATCTGAAGGGAACTCAAGATATTGTTCTCAGCCGATTACATAACACTCATTGCTGCTTCGTAGGGCCAAGGAAAGTAAAAACTACCAAACGTAGATGACTGAAAACGAGCTCTTCAGTGGAGGATTCCATAATTGCAAATAGTCCTCACGTTACTGCATATTGTCAATGGGAAAACATTGAATACACTAAAACAAAGTTGATATATTGTGCGCTACCGGCCGTGGGTCCTGCTGTCATCGAACCTTTCAACTCTCATGCCAAGTGTCATCGAATCTTTTTGCTGTATTTCTCCATCACACGCTGGTTACAACAGTTATTTATGAAGTGGGGTTCAACTAGCTTGACGTAAGAAATGGTGGCACGTACTCATGTTGAGCCGACATAACGACAAGCTGTGTTGCCCCAGCCGACGCCGCATTGGTAATTGACTAGACCACTTTCTGACTCAGTTGCTCACTCAAAGAATGCACGTTGTGACAGACACTGTGTCGAATTAGGGCCAGGATATTTATTGCGTCACTTGACGTATAGCTTATCGCATTTCTCCAGACGGCACCGAGCCTGAAAGGGAACGAACTAGTTCGAGTCTCAGGTAGGAAGGTAAAAGATCCGCAGCAGAAGCTATCAACAATTTAAGTTGTACTAGCAGATGTTCAGACTTTTTTCATAATGTCAAACCGAAAACCCCAATAATAATAAGTTGATGGACTTTGTACGACAAACTCGACAGGCATTTGACAACACATTTAAGAATATGAGTAACTCACCTTTATTTTGCCGCTCTATTTTTGCTGAATTCCCGGCCTTAGTAAATGAACCAGATCAATCGCGTACTACCGAAATAACAATCGAACCACCCGACACTAAAACATGACAAGTGGCGCGACTTACGATTCAGAAAGTTAACGTCTCGTAAGATATTTAATTATTAAATAAATGAAGTTTTAACAGGTAGTTTAAAAGTACTGTTGTTTTCAGGCTAACGATTGTTTGACTTCTTCCGGAAGTAAACAATCAAGTTTCCGTTGTTTTTACCGTTCCGATTGTCAGCCTTCTTCTTCCTCGTTATAAGATCGAGCGAGGTTGTAAAAATTGAACATGGAGGAGAAATATTATTGAAGGGGGGTTTGAACGCGCAAACCTCCTTCTCACCATCGTAGTTACCAACAATAATTCTAAAATTTATCAAAAGGCATACTGCATTTTGATCTGTTACTACAGAATTTCGCGCATTTGGAACAAATTTTCATGAAAAAATAACTTCAAGAAGTTACAATGTAACCTTTTGTTCCATACGCTTCATATCGATCTGTACTCAATTTTTAATATCGACATAATTGAAATTTTCCACTGAAACAAAGGACCACGGATGTTTCGTTCAATTTATACCTTCATAATAAGGGTTGCAGGCTATTTATGATCAGTGTACGATAATGAGAGCACATTAGGAGGGAATATATATTTCCTGTTAACAATTAATTTAGTCTGTGTACACCTCTTCTCGGCAAATCTTAACCCACTTGAGTACTGGCTAACATTTTTGACGTGGACTGTATGAATGAGACGAAACAGGTAACAACAGCATAAAGAAATTTCCTCGCGATAATAAAGCAAAGAGGTGTGTTTGTAGAGCTCGAAACATGAGTAAAATAAAATGAAATTGTCATGCTCAGAAACTTTGCAATTTCTAAACGTTAATACGGTGGTTATGAACATCTCCAAATACGTTTGTAGTTCAGCTTGAAGCCAAAGTTTGAATCTTTCAAAATCCAACATTTTACCAACATCAGCATAATATGACTATATGAGATTATGCACGATTTCAAATTATTCGTGCCCCTGAGTTCCAAATGTTGGATCAATTTAAGCGGTGGCCTCGGCAAATACCTCCCAAGGTAGACTAACTTCCTAATCTTAGCTGAAATCTATTGTTCGGGCCGTGATGTCAGAGGCTTCAGTTACAAGTAATTGACAAAGTGAGGGAATGGGCAGTTTAATTCCATACTTCAATAATGACTTTATTCGGCATTTGTGTGAAAACGATTGCGACTCCAGTCATACACGAGGCATTGATAATTCGAAACAAAACCTCTAATGTCATTGACCTGACAATGCAGGTTTACCCTCCGCTTTACTGTAATTTCCTTTATGTGCAAGAGTATCGCACTTTGAGTGTTAGCCCTTTTTACTTTCCGAAAGTATAGTAAACGGCCCAAAAAAAAAAATTTGGGTTTTCTTCAGATCTTTACGTTTCAGACCCTACTGAGTCTAAATAACCTAATTTCGGCGCGTGGTCCGTGTGTGTGTGTGTCTGTAGTTCGATTTGCGGGAGAATGGCTGATCCGATTAAGCTGGTTCTTTTTTTGTTTTGTTCGTTATTTTTTGTAGACACCAAAATAAGGTTATGGACGATTTCGGTTGATGGAAGGGGGGGGGGACGAAAATGTACCAAAAACTAGGGTTTTTCGCATTTTTCTCGAAAACGGCTCTAACGATTTTGATTAAACTTTCAAATTATCTTTTCCTAATCAATACCTAACTTTTCTTCTCCATACATATCTCCATGAAAATACGGTGAACGGAGATATGGGCCCCTGAAGCAAAAATAGGTTTTTTACGCTTTTTGGCGAAACGGCTCAAGCGATTTCCACCAAACTCACAGGGTGTTTTCAAATAGTTAATACCTACATATACTTTTCAATAAATGTTCCTGTGGTGGTCCATTAAACAGAGATAAAAATCAAAATGTGTCGAAAATAACGTTTTTTCTAACATTGCCGTAAATTCCAGGGTAACTTCTTCACCAGATGTGAAAAATCCTAATGGAGTGTCTTTTAGTCATCCATACCCACATTTCGTTCTGCATAAATATTTCTGTATATATATGTTGAACGGAGATATAAGCCAAGTTAACTCAAAAAAGGAGATTTGTCGAATATTAATTTATCGGTATTCCAATTTTCTCAAAAACGGCTCTAACGATTTTGATCAAACTTACGGAGTACTCTCAGCTAACTAGTCCCCACATTTTGTTCTCTATAAATGTTCCTGTAAAAATGCGTTGGACGATGATATAGCGCCCGCCAATGTAGGTGGTGTTCGAAATTACAGGGGTGGCGGAAAGTTGTGTGTTGCTACGCACCAGATATTTCACAGGGGAGCTTCATGTCTCTCACTCCTGAAATGCTAAATGAAGAGGAATAATTCCACTCGAGGACTGGAAACGGTTCTCCTGTTGACACTATAAACATGGCAGATTATAATGTGGAGTTGTTAATCACTACTGTCTGCAACTACCCTGTTCTTTGGGGTAAAAGGCCTGATATATACAAGGACCTAATTCAAGTGTGAACGGTTGGATGAATGCCATCAAGGTGCTTAACATAGGTTTGGCACTACTCTCCAACAGAAAAACTGTGGTAAATGGACTTCTATCATATATGTTATGTTTAACTTTTATTTTCGTCTTTCAATAAAAGTTTCGGGAATTTTGCTGTAAGTATAGGCGATCGAAAAATCAGGTCAACTTGTATACGGAAAAATTTATTACTTTGTAAAAGCACTGACAATTAATGTCTAATATTTGAATTTTTCCATCTGTGAAGGAATGGCAGGCTGATTGGATGCTCTCAAAACGTTAATTGGCGTTTCTGTGGTCAAAGTTTATGTTGATGTAGAGAAGCAATAAGGTAACTGCTCAGGTGGGATCCATTCTCTGACTGAATTCAAGGAGCCAGGAACTAAAATGGCTCTGTGTGTCGATGGGCAGGTGATAGGAACCATAAATGCTCCTGTATAGGAGTGAGAGATGCGACGTTCCCCGTGTGAAAAGGCCAAAGTATACAGTGTATGAGTATGCCTCCATACAGTTTCAGACGTTGATTTTCCCTGGGACAGAGAGAAGACAAAGTTTGACAGTGGAGGTTAAGATCGTTTAACCTAATGGGGGCAACAACGACGCACGCATGAAAAATCAAAAATATAAACGCAACCAAACATCAAACAGAACTCCAAAAAATTAACAAGATTTACAGAGCTAATGTTGATGGTCTAATAGACTACCTAGACTGTGGTCATTCAGTGAGACTTTTAATAAACAGGGCCCTAACTAATTCTGAAAGATTAGCCATCAACTATATATTATTCAAAGTGAGTAGTTTCATCAACCTACCCTTTGTTAGGGGTTTTGTGCCAGTGGCATTTAACACATTCAACCTGAACATAATTTTACTTGTTCTATCCCAGGATCTGAAATGAAAAATTCCATTTCATCGTTTTAATACAATAAAATGTATTGAATGCTGCTGAAAGGATTTATTTATCATAAATTCTTGTTAAAATTGATATTTTCAGGTTCTGATCATAGACATTCACACTCGGTTAGGGAAAACCTTCAAAACCGAAATTTCTTGAGTTTTTATTTGATTTTTTTAGCTTACCTACATAATAAGAGAAGAAGGGGCTTAAAAAACGTTAGTGTTAATAAATTTTCTTAAAATTACTTTAAATATATCATAAAACCAAAGAAAGTAAGGAAAACTCAATGATTACTTACCTTAACCGTAGTTGGTGCACTAATAGCTAAATCTAGAAGCGACTGTTCCTGAACCTGTCTGAAACAGTACACTTGTCTGGAAGGGTACTGAGAAACGAAATTCAGGTCTTAAGTCAGGACTAGGAGACGGGATATGGTAGAGTCCCATGCCAGGTTGTAAACAAATACAATACGACAGGACTGCCAGCCGCCTGTGTGCCCTGCCAGATGCGAGGACACCAATCAGGCTGATTTGGTTGTAGGACTGCATTAAAATTCTTTTGAATGTGGTCTCATCCAAGAAATTACCAAATTTCAAATCAAGTTCAGTTGACAGTTCCTAGATAATGCACGAAAAGTGGCCCTAGATAAGGTCTATACAAACGGAACTCTAGTAAATTTTCAAAGAAAATTAAGCTTTCAAACAAAACCTCTTTGTTCTTCGCCTTCTAAACGTCATTTTCCAATGGCACTTAGATTTTGAGATGTCATGGTTTTGCAAGTATCAGATGGTGAGAGACCCACAATACCCAAGTATGGAAATCTAATTCTACTGACACAGAGATGGAACCCATTCAACCAGATACTGAAGAAGGAATACAATGTTCTGCGACTGTCATGAGTGCACTGTATGGTAGAGTCCCATGGTAATAGGGCAGCACCCTAAAATCTCAGTCTCAGAGGTGACCTTGGGATGAAGGGACCAGGGAAGTTGGCTTTATCTACCATAGCGCACAAGCAGAGTATTGTGGTTTGGCCAGCCTCAACTACATCTTCTCCCACACTAAGGGAAAGGGGTCACTTAGAGCATCTAGGGAACATTTATCTCTACTTTGGTTTAGTTATGAATCAAACAAGACCACAACACTCCATTGATATCTTGGAAAATCCTAACAACATTTTTATTTTCACGTGTTCGCATATATTGCTGACAATTTTGAAATGCTATAATGGGGTATACCTATGTTATCTGAGGCTGATTTTATATTGATACTTCAAATTCACTTACCAGGAGGTTTGCAGACATGTTACTTCTTGTATTGTTTTGAACAATTTTTAATTTGTTTTGTAGGAAAATTCTCATTTATGTTTAAAATATTACACTGAGGATACGAGACAGCATGTTTAGAACTAAATTTGGTATTACGATAAGAACTAGAAGACAACTCTGTACAGATACTTCACCAATTACACTGAAACGAAAAGCCTGAGGTGTTAAAGACAAGCTCTATTAACTTAGGGGTCAAAATCCAGTGTATTTCATTGTGCTAACCCGTAGTTAACCAATTGTAGCATGAAGAGTGCCCCATATTTTGTTACCAACGCCGAGAATTATTATGTTGACTATAGGTGAAATGGGAAGGAATACAAAAAACCCACTGAGATTATAGGTGTAATTATATCACATGGGTTGTACTCAGAATTATGATTAGTAAGGGCATTGCCAAACTTGGCATTATTGATGAGCCCAGAATTACAAAATACCACCACTCAAATTAGTGTGATTGCATTGGTGTTAAAACTCACGTTCTTGAAAAATGGAATAAGTCTGGCTCGTAACTATATATACAGGAACGTAAGATGAACCGAAGTAAGACATTTTGTAAAAAAAGGTTTGATGTCGAATAATATTAATAACACAAACAATACATCTGACAAAGAGCTAAATAGTGGAGGACCGGTGTATCTTCTATACACGAGGGGAGGCAAAGCTAACTAGTATAAGAGGAGAGACGTATAAAAAAACATTTTGAGAGATCAATTTAGGTTTAACCGCCTCTTACTAGTTTCCAAATTATGTTCAGACTGATCACGTCAGAGCACTGGTCGACATAGCTACTAACACATTTCAACTTTTCAATTTGGGAATAAAGAACAACCATCTTTTTTGAACGAAATTTGGCCTGCTTGGCCATCGAGACGACTCCATTGAAAGGAAAGTTAACAGGCTATGTTTAACAAAGAATAAAAAATTAAGTAACGTACAAATTGAATTGGATCTGAGGAAAAGGGGGTTAACCTGCCATTCAACAGCTCATTTTGGACATGAGATGCTCAGTTCTGTAGTTAAATAATTAAGATATTCACAAACTTCACTACATTCAGTACGTTTCGCCTTGTCTCGTAAAGATACATTGTGCTGTTTGATTGATAATGAACATTCACTAGAAAAATAGGGCAATGATGAGTCAGATCTATTGAGCTTGGCCAAGTAACCCTATCATATTTTCCTCTACATTAAACAACTATATGCACAAAGCTGAATATGGAGTTTACAAGTTGTGAGGGGTGTATAGTTCTCTGAATGTTGCATACAATTTTGGCAAAGTGAATTCTATTTTGTCTTTTTATCATCATGTTGATATCCTTTCTCCTGAAAACAGCAATCTACTAATAATGAACGAAGGAAAACAAAGTTACACACGATCCTCCACCTCAAGGTAGCTATAACTTGCAAAAGCTGAGAACATGCAGTAGCCAGTTCAACACTACTGGCAATAAATTTTACATTCCAACAAATATGTGGTCACACATTCCTCTTCTACATAAGTTGTAGTTCTTTCGGCGCTGAACAAATATGAATTGCGTATTTGCACATTGCAAACAGAGAATTCAATTAGAATACATTTTCTTTCTGCAAACACACCATAAATCAATTGTAACCAGAAGTCCAAACTCACATAAACCTCTAGCACTCATGCTCGGTTTCACTTACGTGGGTGTACCACAGGCTAATGCAATCCCTACAGTCTCTCCCGAGAAGTTGTTTTACCATTAGCCTATGGAAACAATCTGCTATAGGAACGTTGGTCAATAGAAGGAATTTTTACTAGCCATCCAAACAATATGATTTGGCGTCTAGAATTCACAAGAAAAGTACTGTGAGGCATTAGTTAAGAGTTCACGAATTGTTTGTGGTTAGAGCTTCAATCATAAAAAGAAGTAACTTCTGTCAATAAATTCTCCGTATAAGTTGTACTGACAATTGTGCAATACCTTCTATACTTTGTTATTATGTAAGTACTACAGTAGTTCTGCTAGGATTGAAACAAAACAATCTAATTAGACAAATCTAACATGATTCTTGGAGTACTGGGTACCCAATTTGATGTTCTGCCTCATCATTATTAATCCTCACTGTCAAGCAAAGGCGTGGAAATCATACCTCTCTAATAAGATTGCTCTTGTCTAGAATACCATTAATACAGAAGACAACTTCTTCATTGCATGCACTCATATGATACTGGAAGAATTTCAAGAAAAAGGACACAAAACCAATAACAAACCACTGGACTCTGGAAAGAAATCATCAGGTATTGTAGTATGACAAGTTCAATAGCCAACACACTAAGTACCAACAGACTTTGAACCCTCCTTTAAATTAAAGGAGCACTAGGTTCTTTACATTAACCCACTACAATGTCCACCATCACTTAAACAGTGCTGGTCGACAGAAGTTTATCATAACACCTATCAGTCTGAGATACATAGCACGTTTTTGAGAGCAGTCTGGTGAGGACTTTCACACTTTCCTATGATGATATTTTTATGTAACAAAAGGAAAGTGCAAACAATGAAAGCGGGGTTGAAAGATATGACACCAAATTTTGATGCAACTGAGAAAGCAAAGCCATACTTGAAGAAAAAGATCGACTGCCCCAGGTAGATAGGAAGCAAAATAACCAGTGCTAAGCTTAGAAGCCTGTTCAAGCTGAAGAAAAGAACAGCATTCTTCATTCTATTCCACCATGCCATGAACACCAGTAAATAATAAAACAAAGTAACAACAAAAAGAGTATTTTTCCACTGAGTCAAGTTAGAAAGTTGAACCAATTTCTGATGATGACGTAAGCGTTGAAATTATTTAATCTTCTAACTAATCTTAGTAGGATTATACCGTTTTCTTATAATTTTGTTTATACTTAGACTGATTTCCAGTTTTTTGGCAAGCAATTTAGTTTACTTAAGCACCACTGAAGAGATCAACTGGTACCGCAATACAACAAAACGTGAATTTGTTCATTCTAGTCATTGCTTAATTCATTAATTTAAATGTTACTGATTGCACAACAAAAAGAAGCTAAACTACATGGTGGGAGATATTTGTGCATTTTATCAAATGACAAACTTACACTCTCAAACAGTGCCTAATCAATAGGGAGTAAAGCACTGGTTTTCTAGTACCAAACCTCATAAGAATTGAAAGAAAACAGGGGAAGTGTTCCAAAGAATTTAGAAGCATAGACACCTATTTATAGGTACTGAGAAAACGAATCTTCATACAGAAGTCAGTAGCCAATGATCTCAGCATAGTTTACAGACAAGATACCAGCACATTAATGTTGGTAAAAATATCTGAAGATTGTAGTTGTGCTGGAACATTCCCAACCTTTTTCATTATTGTACTGTCATTTTCCAACATTCATACACTTGAGAATGATCCTCCCTAGTATATTAACTGCAACGATTTAGCTTTTTTATGTATATAACTGTTCGAGAAGAATTTGATATTTGTTGAAAGAATAGTACCCAAATTGTGTGTATACTGAACCACAATTTGTTTACAATCTCACCTATGAGCATCCGAAAGCCAAATGATCAAAGTCGGTACTGGGTTTCAATAAATTTTAGTGGTCTGCATTTATGAGCATATAATAGATAAGATTGCACCTCGTTGTAATTAGAAGTCAAAAGGCTCCTCATAGAAGGAGCGATGGAGAGGCAGTTCTTTGACCTGGGAACCCAGGACACTGAATATACAAATAACTAGCTCAATAATTGACGTTTACAGTAATGAGTTAAACGATATCATTTGTACACTAAGAAGACTGACAAGTGGAATTAACAAGTACCCAAGGAAATGAACATCAAAACTTACAGGAAGTCTTGAATGTTGGCAGTTAATAGAGAAGGATCAGATGTTGGAAAGTGGAAGATGACGGTAAAACTAAGAAAATATGCTATAAAAACAAGTGTATTGATTGCACTATATTTGTAGTAAAAAGTAGCTATAAATGTACAGCCTCGAGAAAATACGTATTGAGTAAATAGGACTTGAAATTTAAACCAAACTCCATTCATTCATCTTCAATGAAACAAGCGATAAGTCCTGAGGGAGAAATTTGTAAAATTGGAAGAGGTTTATGCCAAATGGTCTAAATTTGTTACAGCCACACTAATTTGTAGCAAAACTACATGTGCCTTGAAAGCGATGTACCTTTGAATGTCGGTTGATCACATCGTAGAATGCTTACACATTCCGGTGATCATGATTATTCGATTCTGACCAACTTTTAATACTCATAGATTGTATTAATAAGGTAACATGAAAAACTACTGAGTGATGCTATCTGATTGAGTAAAAATCTTTTTTTTTGTGAAGTGGCTTACTCTACAAATTATCTGCACAATAAGCAAGTTATAGCACCAAGTTTCATGAGCTCTTTGTCACAAGGTTATTCAATAAAACTCTCAGTAAATCACTTACAATAACAGAATTGAGCTGATACTCTAAGGCGCAAACTTTTTCTATCAAATTGATTTGGGTAAGGCTTATTAAGGCCCGCAGAAATAAACTAATAAATACTGCTGGAAATCATAACAAACAAGTCAGATTTTAAAAGGCGAATTTTCTCTAGAGATTCAATTAAAAATCCATCGATGATTCTTACTCAAAGCTCACACGTTCCACAAAAGTTAATGACGTTTATGGCCATTAATGGGCTATATCAACCATTTTCGACCTGCAAATCAATCAACAAATCTTTTCAGTTATGTAAGTTTATACAATAAGTAATGCACTTACATGAAATTACGATTCAGGTGTTCTAGAACATAGTTCCATCAAAGTTCGTTTAATCCTCACTTGTGTTGGTTACAGGAACACTATTTTTTCACTACTAGCCAAACAATGAACAACAAATTAAACCAGCAGTAACACTAAGATAAGTAATTGAATTGTGAAATGCATATAAAACAGGAACCATGATAATCATTCTGAAATGAATTCATTCCACATAAAGGCTATGGCGGTGAAATGCATATCTGAGAACTGAAATGAACTGAACTACAAAACATTCTATAAGTTTTATATGACAGCAATTCATAAAGAAAGCAGGTACTGAGAACAATCACAAATACTTCGGTGATGATAAACTGAGTACACAAACAAGAACAATAATCATTTCCATTGACAAATAAATTAAATGATTAGGTCCTTTCTCACCACCAGAGAATACTGGAACTAAATTAAATGTTTTTAACGAACTAGGGGTTCCTTGCCTTTCTCCACATTGTTCCTACTCCATTCAAGGCATATAATAGAACAAAACAGTTTCTATCATACTTCACTGGTAAATAGGCACACAAACTCAGTTTCACTAGATGAAAACTGCAGGTGACGTCCACCAAATTTAAAGTGGAAGTTGTAAAAAAAAAAAAAAAAAATTTGAACAATTTGAGTTATCAAAAAATAAAATAAAATAAAATAAATACACTTCTCTTCGGTTGCAGCCAGAATCCCGTGATAAATTCAATAATTATTTTCTTGGGAATGAGTGGGCTGGAAGCTGATCACAAACCTCATGTAAGAGGGCCACCAGTATTACCTGTAACATCAAGTATTGTATTCAAGACAATGGAGTAATTTGTATTTGACAAACAACGTCCAAGTTTAGCATCAAACAATTTCAAATTGAAAAAGAGGGGAATAATGACGGTGGTGGTAGTAAGAGCTCTCTTTAAGTGAGTATATGTACCTAAATTCCTTAGCAATAACTACATGTCATGACAATATTATGATCAAACTGACTGGTCATTCACTTCCTGGAAAACTCATTCGAAGTGAAAGGAAAAGAGTGTAGGAGCATTTTTGTTTAGCTTTAATAAGTCTGTTCATAGTTGATTATGTCCTGTTGATAGGTGATGATGTCTTTACATCAAAAGCTCTCGCCCACACCAGCCAGAGAAGACCCAACAAACAGGTTCTCCTTCTTCCAATAGTAACTCTAATTGGCTTGCCATTACTGTGTTAACTCATTCCATGTGGAGGTGGTAATATTACCATCAGCTATCCCTTCCCCCTCACGGGAGTGGTAATATTACCACCAGGCCCGTTTCTGCCATAGCTTCAGTTTCTGGGGTTGTAGGAAGGGATAGATTCGATGGAAGGTAGAATTGAGTTCAGTACGAATACACTGTTATACCTGTGAAAACCGTTTCCGAATCAGACAATTACAGTGCCTGCAGCTCGTTCGAGACTTGGGCGTCCAAATAATTGGATTTCCAGCATAAGTTATTTTAATTTTGTTTTTTATATTCAATATTTTTATTATTGATATTTTGCGATACATCGTAATAACGTTCACTTCATTGTGTTGTTTTGTGGGTACAGGACGGATTCAACAAATGAAGGGAGAGAAGCAAAGAGAAAACTGGAGTTTGTAGCGCCTTCCCCGTCTAATAATTCAAGTAAGTGGGTGATCTATGATTTTTTTTTTTTCAAATCATCATCCATTTTAGCTGGATACAAATTCGAATTATAAAATAACTGGAGAGCAGATTGTCAGAGAAAGATAACCTATGGGTGGGGCGAGGGAAGGGGTTGTTGGTGCTGGTCACGAACTTCGGGTTGAATGTTATTCCTGTACAAAATTCGTTACTTTCGGAAAGAAAGAATTTTGTGCTGTCTACAACAAATTACGAAAACAATTTATTTTTCTAGTTGCAGGCATTCGCGATAGTGGGCTAGCATCTTTGCCACTCTTGGTAACACGCCCGTTGAAAGCAACTTTGAATTGCCCTCAGGTAAGAGTGCTATGGCTTCTTTTGTTGGTACCTAACGGAATTTCCGTATTGACTTGTTGGCCAACTTAGGTATAAGATTAATGGGTTCCCACTTTTACAGATTCAAATGTTTTGGGAACGCCGGATTATGAGGATGAGGTCCTGGTTACTCCTGAGAAAAAACCTAGGAAACCATCGGAACCAAGGTATTTTCTTTTCGACCTCGATGAAAAAAATCATACGAGAGATGTTAAACGAAACTCAAGACGACTTCGAAAGTTGCCCCATCGTTGAGGAAGCCGAAAAGGTTCCCATCATTGACGTCACAGTCCATCCTCAATTGACTGACCCCATTGGTTTAAATTTTCCGAGTGATATTGTTGAAGCCCAGTCTGTATTACCACCTAAGATTTCTCCACCCGCGGTTTCTCCGTCCCATCATTCTCCATCGGAGTCCCTCTAAATTTTTCTCCCTCTCTTTCACCTACCCATCTTATTCCCATTCCTATGTTATCCCAGGTGTCACAACTGATGACAATTCACAGAACATGATTTCATCAAATTTGCCATCATCCGATCTCCTGCAGCCCTGTACCTCTACATCTCTTCCTCAGATTTGGGACCCACCAACTGCTCCTCACCATACTTCTGCAATCCCCTCTCCTTCACTCTTCCACCCCCTGCGGGAAATTATGTATGGTCCAAACACCCTCCTCCTCAGCTTCCTTACTTTCCGTTCACCGGCAGTAGCACCTTGAAGATTCTCCCAGATGGAAATGAGCCCCACACATTTTTTTTATTTGGTATTCACTGAAGAGTTCTTCCAGTTGGTGGTTCAGCAGACGAATCTCTTTGCCGAAGAGGCGTTTCTTCGGCAAGGAGGATCTGAAAGAGTAAGGATCGCCGCCGATTGGAATGACACTTCAACTGAAGAATTCAAAACATTTTTGAGGAAGAATTTCCATATGGGAATGGTGAAATTAAACCATCAAGTTGACTATTGGAATACTAACAAGAAATTCAACTTGCCATTTTTTCACTCCCATATGTCTCGAGACAGCTGGTTCTCAATAGAACAATGTTTTCATTTGGCTCCCAACTAGAACTCTCAGGAGGAGGGTGTCCACATAGAAACAGAACCCAGAGATCCCCTCCACAAAATTAGGCCACTTATTGTATTTTTTCATGAAAGAATGGATCAACTCATTGCTCCTGGGAAAGTTGTTAGTGGTGATGAATCGATGGCCCCATGGCGTGGGCGTATTTCTTTTCGTCAGTATATGCCTCTGAAAAGCCATCAATATGGTTTCAAATTATACATGTTGGCCGAACCTGATGGTTTAGTCCATCGGTTTCTGGTATATGCAGGTGCTGTGGATCAGGAGGTTGGTGGACAAGGCCACACCTCCAAAGTTGTTCAGAAGCTGATGGATGGCTTTCTAGGAGAAGGGAGGGCCATATATTTAGACAATTTCACAATAGCGTTGACCTGACTGCCAACCTTCTGAACCAGAGAACCTATGTAACTAGGACGCTAAGGGCTAATTGGAAGAACAACCCGAAGGAGGTGATTGAGAAGAAGTTGCGCAAGGGGGAAATGATCCAGAGGTGGTCCTCTGAAGGTATCAATGTGGCCAAGTGGAGAGATAAAAGAGATGACTGACCATATCAACAGAATTTTCAGGGGATATGGTCAATGTACGTTCCCAGGAAACCACACACCAAAAACCTCAGGCGGTGGTGACGCACAATAAAGGTATGGGAGGTGTTGACCTTGTAGATCAACACCTTGCATACTATTTTCAACCATGAAAGTCGCTGCGGTGGTACAAAAAATTAAGCTTCAATATTTTAGAGCTCATGCTGCTGAATTCATATTTTTTGTACCGCCGTTTCTCCATCGACACCCGCAAGAAGGACTTGTATGCATACTGCTTGGCCATAATTGATTATCTCTGTGCCTCCTCTCGATCCTCCTCTTTGCCAAAACATTCTTTAGGCATAAAAAATATCAATGAAAAACACTTTCCCAGGGTCATGGAGCCAGAGCAGAGTGGGACAAAGAAAAAGTACAAAACCCTGCAAATTATTACACAATGGTTTATTATTCTCATGAACAGCTTGACCTAGTATTACTGCTCCCCCATCCCATTCCATTCAGCATCGAATACTAACTAGTAAACCATACGAAACATGACCTGACTACAATGGAACTACGGAAATTAAAAATATTCCCCCGGCGCCAGGCGCCCATAAACATCTGATCTGATGGAGGGGTGGGACGAGGGCTTCGAGTGAACAGCAATTGGCAGGACGTTGCGAGTCCAAAGGGCATTGAAAACGAAACGAAACACGGCTTATTTGCGATTATACTGCGTTTCGTTAATTTTCTAAAGCATTTTTGCCCATAACAACCATGGGCTTCATCTGATCGAATTGGGCGGGCACAACTAGATACCAAATGGGAGTTTTGTGCGAAAGAACGAATTTTTTAGACCACATTAAAGGCACAAAACAGCCAGGACGGTGGACGGGGGACGGACATTGCAGATTTGGAATCCCCATGTCTTGAAACGTAAAGTATCAAATTTTGAAGGGGGGTTGTAAAAAATTTTTCGTGACCGAAAACATAGGGTTATTATTCAGAATGAATAATAAACCAATACAAAAAAAATGTAGGGGTTTGTGCTGCAAAAAAATGTCGAAATATGTACAAACATTTTGTGATAACTGTGAGGGTAAACCGGCGTTGTTGCCTTCAGAATTGTTTTTTACAATATCATAAAAATAATGGATTTACTTTGTTTTGAGTAAAGGTTGTTTTGAGGATATTTATAATGTATTTTTTATTTAGTATGTAAGTTTGAATCGCATATTTTTAAGCACTTTTTACTATTACTATGTGATATATATAATAATAGTTATTTTAATAATAGTTATCAAGTTCTCGTGTTGATTGATTGGTCGATTGTTTTGGTAAATACACGAAACGCATGAAACTAAACTTTTCTTAATTTCTTCCTCCATAAAACCTACCTACTTTTTTCGAGATTATGAAAATTCAATTCATTACTTTTCTGAAATGAACTATATTTTCAGGGAGATAATACGTAATTAAACAACATATTCCTGGTCCCCGAATTTTATTTATTATTTTATTACAATTTTCTAAGATGTGGACTCATCCGTAGGGGAGGATGAACAGGTTATGCAAGCCTGCAATGCTCCCTTTGTTATGAAGGTTCGCATAACCAGTTCATTCTCTCTTACGAGCGTGGTAATATTAACACATGTTTGAGAATGGAAAATAACAAGGCCCGCAAGGCCAGTAAGAGCGTGGGGAGTGAGTAGAAGGCCCCGCACTGAATGGGTTAATCAATGACGCAGTGAACACAATTACACAACTGACTTTCTCAACAGACTAGGATACTCAATGCATCATAGTTTTAGGGGTGGTCTCAACCTGCAGTCAATGAAGAAGCGGCTGAGACACTGACAGAGCTTTCCCACACTCTAAGAGGTACCGTATGAGTTAGTAACTACTGGAAACAGCTAGCAGCAGTTTTCTTCTTTCTTCTTCATCAAGAAATGATACCATAGCAATCGGTTCCTTTCCCATGAACTGTATTGAGCAACTATCAGTGAGATAATACAGTTCACTCGTAAAATAAGTATGGGCATACTAACTCAAGGAATGCTAAAAGTTTTCAATTTCATTAAGGTAGTCTGGAAAAGTGAAATGAGGTGCTAGTGATGGAAAACAATGTGGCCCTGGTTGGGGCCAAATGGATAATGGCCTTAATTGAATGAATAAAGAGAACATACACATACATGAATGTTTAAGAGAACCCTACTAATGATAGAGATTTCATAAAGATGTATGCTAAACTGAACGTTTTCAACGGCAACACACAATACTGTACTGTCACATGGCTGAGAGAGTGCACTGAACTCTACTTCAACTCCGAGGGAATATGGGATGAATGTTAAGTGTAAGGGGGTATTATATACTTTCTCTGCACAAATTAGCACAATGAAATTTCATAGAACACCTAGCCACAACAATCAAGATAGGGAAACGTCATTTAATACTAATTCGATCAAAAGTAAAATTACCTAATGTGGAATTGCTAGATGTAGTTGTCAAACCATGTTGTCTATCTCCTCGTACAGCATCTGAATAAAGGAAAAGACACCTGTTGAACCACTACATCTACAGATAGTACATCACTACAAATATGACTCACACCATTTTGATTGCAACAGAGAAAAGCCAAAGCAAACCTCAGTTTGATCGTTTTTGTATTGAGTAGCTTTCAATGATTCAGAAAACGACCTCTGTAAAATCATTCTCCCCCCCCCCTCAATCAATGTAATCACCTACAGTAAGACAGTTACACTAGGGTCAAGCAAATTACTATCCGAGGTTAGAACTGATAACAAGGAGGGAGTGGCTGTTCACTGGCAACAGAGTCACTGTTTACTGGATTCCCAGACAATTAAATTACTGGAGTGAGAACCAAATCACCTGTGTAGAGTGTTTTTTTGAACTACACTCTCTTCATAGCTTGAAGAGAAGATGGTGAGGGAATGTGCTCAAAGAAAAGGACGGACTTTTTAGAACACAGCAGGAGTAAGACAACACTTTTAATATCAGAACCAATAAGTAACGTAACTTAGGCTACTGGTGATAACCATGGTAGACCTAAGGCAGGTGGTGATAATAATCGCAAACTCCTGCAAACTGAACACACACATATGTACGATGGGAATAATTGATAGCACTTCACGTACGTAGCAGGGCAACTTCTTACCACATCCTGAAGGAGTGCTCCTGAGGAGGGTTCCTGACCTTTGGTGCAACCACTCTAGGAATAAACTTCTAACATGGTTTTTGGGGGGATGATATTATGGCTGGCAAGATACGACTTGAGGTCACACTGCTTACCACCAATTTACTTCCAACGACTAAAATATTATTGTAAAAGTATATGGCCTGAATGAATGGACTAGTTTTGCCCATGATAAGGCCTCCTATGTGTTACAAGGCATTGAATACTTAATACGAAATCGATTTTGTATAGCGTAAAAGCACTGCCAAGAGAAAGCCTAGTTCCTAGGAAAATGATCAGCCTTGCACATTGTGGTGTTGAATCTTAAGACTAATTGTTTGCTTTAGTAGACTAGTTGTTGACGTGCTTTTTAAGAAGCCTGTAACCACTAAAGTGTATAGAGAGTTGACTATTTACTTTCCTTTTCAAGAGGATAAGCTGGGTTTTATGCTCAACCACCTGCATCTTGAAATGCTACCACCAGACTTCCACTGAGTAGGGGAAATGTCTGATCAGCAGACAGCCATTAAATAAGTTAGGGACAACAACAAACTTCACTATTTGTCCCCAGCTCACTAGGAAAATTGATAGTCAGACAACTGAAACATTGATTGAATCATGACACAATGACTAGTAAAAATCTGCATCGTTGATGCATGCTAATTTCAGAGCACTAGGATAAAACATGGCGAATAAAATTGGTAAACATTGGAAGATGGGGATAAAACATCACTATGACAGAAATGTGTGAGTAAACAATACTGAGGCTTTCAATGTAGCTCAAAAATAATGTTTTTCTCAATGGACTGAGTCTATCGAGTTCGCACATTCTGAAAATGCTGGCTCACCAATTGCCACATCCATTAGCATTCTAGTAAAGGAGACTATTCAGATAGGCATTTTGTACAAAAATAAACAGAACAAAGTTGGACCTAAGAACAAGAATGAGGCAGTAGTAGTAAGTGGTACGCACACTGTGTAGATAAATTGGATGCTGCAGGGAGGAAATCATCAGGGGCCCAGCTGCACTGGGGCTGGATGCATTAGGGTTTCAGAGGCTTTCTCAGGCTTCTGAAGAACAGGCAAGTGAGTGTTCAGTCTCCCAGCACAGTCTAGAGGGACTGAAGTAAATCGTTCAAAAACTACAGCTCAAAGGCAGGGGAACGGATTGAAGCTATACTCTTTTCAATGGAAGGGAGATATGAAGGGAGGCCAAAAGCGAGGAAATTGCCCAACAAGCCGCTTGGAGCTCCATTAATGCCAAGAAAATATACTAACCAAAGTAAGGATGGTCCATCGCTTCTTTAGCTGTAAGCCTTTCATAGTGGTCATATCTCAATAACTTATCAAGAAAATCAAGCGCCTCGGGGGAAACAAGATGTTGGTTTTCACTGTGTACAAATCTTTCCCACCTCTTCTTTGAGTGTCTACAAAGTAACAATATTTTCGGATAATTGAGATTAATTATCACAAAATACAATCAATGACAAACCATTTTTATTGAATTTAGTATTACCTCCCCAATATATCAGCTAGCCTTTCATCCAAATCTATGTGATACTTATCAAGATACTCAAACAGTTCCTCTGTTCCTAGAACTTTAGCTATTCTTACGAGTTGGTCGTAGTTATCATGCCCATGAAAAAATGGTTCCTTTCTGAATATCATACTGGCAAGCATGCAGCCAAGTGACCACATGTCAAGGGAATAGTCATACATCTGAAATTAAACAGTCATGAGAACATAACATGGTATTACAATCCTTTGAAAAGAGATTGAGGCGTGTGATGGCGTTATTATCAATATAAAAAATTCTAGTACGTTCCACTAAAGCAATCTTGAAATCTATAAGCGCCATATGTTGGCACATGAGTGTTCAGAAAAACGCACAATGTTCAATCAAGGAAGAGATAACACATTGACATTTCATTGATACTATAATGCTCCCCACCCCTCTTCCAGTGATTATCCTCTAATTTCCAATTACACACCCTTGCTAAGTAATGCAACTGGTCTCAAGAAGACAAATTACTAACCTAACCAACTATTAAGTCTGTGTTGGAATTTGGGCTGGTTATTTTGTAAAAGTGGATGAAGATATGAAACTTACAAGATGGTGCATCTTCAGTAATTTAAAAAAATTTCTTGTGACCTAGAAGTGCTAATGAAGTCTGTAGTGTAGTGCAATAGAAACTGAGTTGAATGCTACCAAGTAAACAGGGGTTTTCTTGAGTTTCACAACCCAGAATAGCATTTTGTGTGCGGCTTGATGGGAAAACTGATTGAAATTCACGTTCCACAAAGACCTAACTGCTTCTTTATAGTATTATAGAGCTATCTATAGTATAATGATGGTTTTGAATCTCTCCCTTTCCCAATTGCTTATTTCAGGGAGAAATTGGGGGGGGGGGGGTTGAAAAATTGTAGCCTTTTATATGAGAGCAGTTTGTATCTTGGTCATCATGCGAAAATGTACCAAAAACTAGGGTTTTTCGCATTTTTCTTGAAAACGGCTATAACGATTTTGATTAAACTTTCAAATTATCTTCTACTAATCAATACATAACTTTTCTTCTCTATATATATGTTGAATGGAGATATAGGCCTATAAAGAAAAAATAGGTTTCTTTAAGCTTTTTGCCAAAATGGCTTCAACGATTTTCACCAAACTCTCAGGATATTATTCTCAATAAATGTTCCTCCGACAATCCACTGAACAGAGATGATAAATATGAAAATGTATGGAAAATAACGTTTTTTTTCACATTTCCGTAAATTCCAGGGTAACTGCTTCACCAGATGTGATCAATCTTACAGAGCGTCTTTTAGTCACCCATACCCACATTTCGTTCTCCATAATTATTTCTGTATATATATGTTGAATGGAGGTATAAGCCAAGTTAACTCAGAAAAGGAGATTTGTCGAATATTAATTTATTGGTTTTCCAATTTTCTCAAAAACGGCTCTGAAGATTTCGATCAAACTAACGGAGTACTCTCAGCTAACTAGTCCCCACATTTTGTTCTCTACAAATGTTCCTGTAGAAATGTGCTGAACGAAGATATAACGCTCGCATATGTAGCTGGTGTTCGAACCTAAAGGGATAGCGGAAAGTTGCGTGTTTCGCTTGTTTTCTTCAGAATTGGAAAAAATGTAGATGACACATTTACAATGTACTTTTCTCATCTAGATTTACTCTTCTATCGGGCTGAACTAAAGCATCAATCTACTGAGTAGATGCTTGATGTGGTTCGTCTACAAGAAAACTCCCTCTTTTGTAAAACAGTGCATGGGGTCACACCATACAGAAGTCCAATGCTTATAAACAAGTAATGAGCCTATCCACTGTTGAGGAAAAATTGAGAATTTTCCAGAAAAGCTGATAACAAATGAACAGAAAAGTCAAACGCTGTTTCTCAAATATAAAAGAGGAATCAGGTCAATCAAACATGTACTGATAACTTGCAACAGAACTTACGAGAACTATTCATCTCTTATAGCATCAATAGGCAAATGAACCGCACAGGTTAAATTTGCTAATACTTGGAAAAATGAAATGTACCTGATAATCCACGAGAAGCTCAGGACCTTTAAAGTAACGTGATGCTACCCTCACATTATACTCTTGTCCAGGGTGGTAGAATTCAGCTAAACCCCAGTCTATCAGCCTCAACTTCTTATTTTCATGATCTATCATGACATTGTGGGGCTTAACGTCTCGATGCATTATCCCCATGCTGTGACAGTAATCTAAGGCCTAGAACATTTACAAACCAACATGAGCATAGGATATTATGCAAAATCAGTTTAATGAAATGCTGTGAACGAGAAGGCAGCAGTGCATGTAATAAAATGTGTAACTTCGAACAAGCAATTGTTTAATTATATTTGTGATTAAATTCCTCCTTAATAGTTCTAGCATCAATGCGTGACAGCAAAAACTGTGTACAGTTGAATGAAAACTGTGAAGCACTACTGATCGAGTTTCTACTTATAATCACTAACACCTTAATGAGCCCAAACCTATTACGTTCCAAATATTAAGCTCTTGCTAATGGAAAGACTACAATAAACTACCAAGAGAACCTTCAACAACCTAGTTTAGATAGGAGATCCTCCTCGAAGACGTTGTAACCTGAACTATAAATTTTGACCAAAAATGTACACAAAATTGAAGATAATCGAGCCAAGCTCGAGGAAACAAACTGATTTGCGCCAAACCAAACAAATTCAGAAGGCATATACCTATCAAGTTGGCGCAAAACATTTATGAATAATGCACTCAAGCAAGGATTCCAAACTAACACGAAAGTGGTGTACTTTAAAACGTAACACATCAAGGGCATCTCAGATGCTATTCAGTATGTCTGGTTTGATTTGGTGAAAGAAGAGGGGAGGTTGACTGGGAAATGGCAAAATTGCTACTCAAACTGACACGAGAGAGCAACATCCAAATTATAACAGGCGTCAAGTGAACATGCTAGATAGCTTCCTCACATCCATAAATTACATTTTATAAGATGAGGACTTAACTCTTACTGTGACTGTAGCCCCTAAAGTGCTCATTGATTCCAGTTTATGATCTTCCTTTCCAAGTCTCAATCTAAGAGAAATTGTAGATTGCAAAGATAGTTGAGCTGAGAGTGGTCTGTTTTGTGAGCAATTTACTTAGCTTGTGATAGATAGTGACAGTCTCATTTTTCACACACCATCTTTACCACGTTAGTTCTGTCTTGTCCCATTATTCCTATCTTCTATTTTTCAATCAACTCAATCCAAGCAGCTAGGTTTATACATATGAGAACAGGCAGTCATTTTCTTTCTTTAATTGAACTCAAGAGAACCTAGATTTGCCTAGATGTTCAACCACCAGGCTCTCCAGCAGATATAAATTATTCTGTTTTCTTTCGAGGTATCATTGTGTTAGTTTATTCAATTCTATTTTTACTAAGACTTCCACTTGTACATTACTGAGTAAACAAACTTTAATGCGGGGAACCACACCTATGATGCAATTCGAAATCCAAATGCACATAACACAACTACTAGGATTGAGCAGAGATGGAAGATTACCAAAACTAACCCCCATAACCCCCACAACCGCCGAGAAATTTATTTGAATCACCTGGAAAGACAAAATTACACGTGTAGAGTTCACGATCAAAATGCTTCAAGAGAGAGAGAGAGCGAGAGTGAGAGAGAGAGAGAGAGAGAGAGAGAGAGAGAGAGAGAGAGAGAGAGAGAGAGAGAGAGAGAGAGAGAGAGAGAGAGAGAGAGAGAGAGAGAGAGAGAGAGAATTGACGGTTGACTGAAATTTAAAAAAAATTCAAGAGCTAATTTCAATAATAACAAAGAATAATTGAACACGAGTCAGACGATACGCAGAGTCATCCAATACGAAGTCAGGTACACCAAAATGTGCAGCTAAGACAGTAGTTTATGTAGCACACTATTAACTCGTAGACGCTAATGAGAAAAATCTTCTACATAGTCACTGTGAAGTTTATCTGATGTAACCCAATATCTTCGATAAAGGTACATTGACATGTGAGCAAAGTACTCAGCTCTCTGAAATCAATCAATACATATTCAAGGACTAATCCTACTAAACCTGCACAAAATTTCAATTTGACGAGAAGCCTTCCACTGTGCACACCATCAGATTACTATCTATACTCATCTATTACGAAACCTCATTTGTTCAGAACACCTTCAGCAAGAAATATTTACTCAGAACCATAGGTTTTTAAAACTACAAAATTAGTAGGTACTTGTTCATAGCATGTACATAACTACCCTAGTTTCCATTCATCAGGGAAAACAGTATGAGTATTGAATTCAGAGAAAAGGATGGACCGGGACACTGCAATAACAAGCACATCGCAATTGATACAATAGTGGGCATACAATAACCTTTACTTCAAATATCTAATAAACTTTAATGACAACCCTCAAACAATAAACTATAATTTAAATATCTAATACATTTCAAAGAGCGATCTCTCACTTGGCTCCGAATATGACTACAAAGCATCAGCATAGCAACTTTCAAGGTTTTCAATACGTTCTGAAGAGGATTATTTCTATGACATTTGACTTCCCTGTAGCAACTCAACTTATCCGGTGGTGACAATTTGTATAGTTGACTATATCTAGGGGAAGCTTCCAATGATAACAGTGAACGACTTCTTCAAACAAATTTAAGTCGGCACCAACATGAAATGCTGCAAATGATTACACAATGGTTTAGTAGTCTCTTGCACAGCATGATTGCAAAGCTTGACACTGTTTCACGCCTTCGAGACTCATCCCATCCAGACCCAAAAATACTAGTAAATATATGAAACATGACCTGACCATAATGGAGCAATGAAAATAGACATTTTCTAGGCATCGCTAGGCAATGTGCATGACCTGACAAACCAAACTGACGGGTGGTTGGAGTGAGACGAGAGGCAATGATCGCAGGATGAAGAGAAACAATAATTTTCGCTATATTGCCTGTGATTTGACTGTTTTCTATATAGATACAGTCCTACACCTCTGAGACCCATCCTATTCGACTCAGCATGATAAATACCTCGGAAACAACACCAAACACGAAGTAATTGCGATAAAACAGCCAAAATTTCGTTTTCAGCTAATATTTTAGACCATTTTATGCTCCCAAGAACCATGGGTTTCATCAATGTGATTGCAGAGTAGCAGGCACAACTTGATCCCAAACGAAATTTTTGTGGAAAAGAACGAACTCTTAGACCACCTTATAAGCAATACAGTCTAGACAGCTGATGAGCGTTGTACATTTGGAATCCCTATGCCTTGAACTGTTAAGCATCACATATTAAGGGGGGTGTAAAAAAAGGTCCTGACTGAAAACATAGATGTATTATACAGAATGAATAATAAACCAAAAACTCATCATCCAATGTCACATATACCAACTAAACTATTTTTTTCTGCTCTTCAGAGACCCCCCCCCTCCCCTCTCATACATACTCTCTCCCACATCCTTGGGAAGCAGAGAATGAACGTAAAGGAAACTTGTTTGGCAAAAACTCTGTAGTACTAAAGTGTTTACGAGCTAAACCACCTGCAAAGTCAGTGAATTCACCTGAAAGCAATAATCATACATAGATTTGTGATCAAATTAAGAGAAATGTCACAATAGAAATTGAATGGAATAAAAGCAGGAGAAATATTTTTGAGATCACTCACTTTTAACAATTCAAACAGATAAAATCGAATATCAACATCCGTTAAGGTCTGATAAAGTTGCTTAAAATCGGTATTGTTCACATGTTCAAAAATAAGTGCAGGAGTTCTGGAGACAGGATCCTTAACAACTGCCTTAAGTGTAATGATATTTCGTCCTCCTCTCAAATTCTCCAGTATTTTGATTTCCCTCTTAATTTTCTTCTTCTTAACAGGCTGAAGAACAAATTAGTTAAAAATTCAATACAATTAGTCATTGAGGAATAACAAAATGTCCAAACATTTGAGTACAATTAACAAAATGTAATTCTGAAACTTGGGAGATACTCTTACAATTGTGTGCCGTAACCAGAATACCACTATCTATCACAAGATATTACTGTCTTATTTAGCAAAATAATGTTATTTGATTATATGATGTTATTATAATTTGAGGAAATCATAGAAGCAATACAAGAACTCCCTATTTGGCAAATTAATGTTATTTGATTTTATACAAGATTATTTCAGACCATAGAAGTTATGCAAGAACAGTATAAGGACAAACCCAACTTTATGAGGATTAGGATTAAATACAATGTAAACCAACCAAGGGTTAAATACAATTTGGATGGAGAATGTTCATCTCGATATAAACTTCAATTATTCTCTTCATAACTTGTTTATAAACACATATCAGATAAATGGAGTTTTTTCAGCACAGCCTGTTGCCATTTTGAACTCATAATTTCCTTCAATTCTTAGCAAAGGCAGAGATGAAAAATGAGGAGAGGCAGTTAAAATAGATAGACAGAATACTTGCATTTTTATGATGAAGCGAGCAGAATTTACTAGTTGAAAAGCAAAGAAACATGAAATGCCCCAGATTTGGTGGGTATCCATTTTACACAACAATGGAAAACGGAAGACACATATTTTATGGAAAAATCGAAAAACTGTCCACTTGTTAGGGTTTTTACACCATCATCAGAATCAGGGAAATACAGGGCAAATTGTCCTTGCATAAGAGTGAAAAAAGTGAAAGTAAAAAATTGACAATTTACATCTAACATCTGATTATTACTTTCCTTGGCTCTAAGAAGTAGAAAAGAAATCAGCTGAATTTTGTTTTCTAGTTCTCTTCAGACCTTTATGTACGAGCCTACTGACTCTGAAAGCACTATTCGAGAAAATGGTCTGTGTGTGACTTGTTTTGCTGTCTGTGAAGAAAACGGCTCAACCAAATCACATCACACCTGACATCTAGCATGCAGGTCACCATGGGACATCAAAATAAGGGTATGAGCCAAATCTGTCCAAAACTAACTATAGTTATTATCAGTGATAACTCCAAATATTTGTTTTCTCACAAACAGATCAAAAGATTTTGATTAAATGTCTAGTATAGACAGTTCCAAATGAAATACCAAACAATACTATTAAAATTCTCATTGGTGGGAAAACAAAGCGAGCAGCACAATAAATTACCAAACATTTCGACAAGTCAATTTTAGCATGGTTTTTTTTTCTTTATAAACTTCACTCAAATATTAGTAGAATCTTCACAAAAATTGAGGTGTTAGTTCAATCAATTACCTATATGATGAGTCTTTCATAGCGTGCATACAATATATAGGGGCTACTACAGAAATTCCGGAATTTCAACCACTGCTGTTCAACTTACAACCATTTCTCAAAGTTTTACCCAAAAACTTTGGAAAAGGGTTCACTATCATTCTCAACAACAAAATCCTGTTTAAAGCCTCATACCAATTGCTCCATAATGATCAGGGCCTGAGTACTAGCAGCACAATAAATTACTGAACTGTGAAAAATGAATTGAATTAGTAGCAAAAGCCATGAAACCCAGTGTGATATGCAGAGCTACGGAAAGTTGTGTGATGTGGCACACCTGGTATTTCTTTCTTTTTTTGGCATTCATGAGTGTTTATGCATGAGCATATGAATCCATTTATTTTAATTTTTTGTTATTACCGGGTATTTACTTATATTCCAACAACCCCAAACATAGCAACAACAACCACAGCGAATGACTTCCACACTGGGGGGTTACTAACACTTCTCACCTTTTCAAACACAATTTGCTTCAACTATACCATTCAGTCCCAATTTGACAATACATTACTAGCTATCTACTTTCTATTTTGTTGAGGCTTTTCTACTGACTGATCAGTCAGTCGATCTGTCTATGAACTCCACCAAAATCAGTTTTTCGTTTTACGCCAATTTCACTGCCATTTTTGTAATTGAAACCCCACTCTGGTGACATCAGTCAGATTAAACTCAACAAAGCGTTCTTACAATTAACCAAGATTCCAAAAAACAAAATTGTAACATAGAGATTTCCCAAGACAGATTGAGAACTTTCCTAATCAAATTGAGAACTCAAAAATTTTTTTTGACGCAGGTATATTTGTAGAAGAGAAGAAAAAGATGAGTAACGCAAGATGGAAAAGGATTTATCCATTGTTTGAAGTTCATATTAAAATTATGAAAAAAAACCGAAACGCATAAATTAAATCATACCTTTAAAAACATTGAAAATTAAATTAAAAAATAAAACCACTTCACTTTTAGTGAAGTGGAATTCCAGCAGCTGCCTTGGGGAGTTGTACCATCATGTCCATGACCCAATTTGAGCAGTCAGTGGTCCTAATAGTTTTGATCCTTTCAGATATGACATCTTCTGACAGGATGTGTTGTTGCCCTTCAGATTTACTCAGTACATTTTGGTTTTTGAAAAAGCCTTTTTGGCTGGGATGAGTTTGGGCGGATAATGTGGTATATACTTGACTAAGAAGCCCAATTCTTCTATTTTTGCTATAACGATAGCTGCATGGAGAATCCTGGCGTTACCCATAATTGTGTTACTAATTCAGGATTCACCGGCAGATTCTCGCGTAATTCAATTAATAATTCCTCAAATCGATGTGTACGTGTTTCCACAAGTGATTATTTTATTATAAACAATCTCTTCATTATTTATAGCAGGCAAGGCCTGACTGTGGGTACAATCAAAACAGCAGGGTGGTTCTGGCCTTGAGTGAGCTTTATACCTTCTCACGTGCAGGCTGAATTCTGCCTCATCAATAAAAATCATGTTTTCCCGATCTGTGGGGGGATTGTTGAATTCAATGGCGTACTCTCTCCTAGTAAGAAGATTAGCAGGAAAGTTCATTCAGCTCCTTAGTTGCTTTCTCAAGAGTTATTTTAAGCTTTGCTAAGCCATTGTCAATAGTTGATTACCTAAAGTTGTGTGGAACCTGGAAAAGAGTCAATAAATGTCTCCAGCACCCACCCCTCCTCAATGCCACATTTTCACTCCCCTAAATTATTTATTGGTTATCCGGTAAACTGGTTCCATGATTATACCTGAACCCTCCTTCAACCCAGTGCCTTCATCTATTAATCTTATAAAAGTTGGTTTTTGATCTTCAGTGTACCCTACATATTTGACCCTTCTCCCACATCTCTGCTGTTATTTTCAAGGTTTTCAACGACGTTCTGTGATTCTTGTGTATTAGTTCTCTGACTGGATGAAGTTATAGGATGATTAATACCTCGCATGCGGGTTTCTCAAACAAGCTCACTGCCACTCACACTCCCAGGATCGTTCATCATTGAAAAACAGATCGAAACTAATAAATGGTCAACCATCAAAGATAAAGAGATCTGAACGAAGGTAGGTAGCAATAATCTGAGGGAAGGAGCTGCAGACAGGCAAAGTGCAATAGGATAGATAAGTAGGCAATTCGATTGATGTGATACCTACCAAGGCACCTATCTTCCAATTTCTTTGATAAATATCAACCGATAATCACTGTTTGTAGTTTCATCATAAGAAATGGAAAGTTTCTTACATTTACGATTAATGTAGAAGTTTCCTGTCTCCAAAATCATCTTTATTTTACTGGAGAACACTTCTGTGATACCATTAAACTAACTTTTTAAAACTACATCACCGTTTAATTAAATCAACATTATTGAAAAGGTTTTAATCGTTGATTAAATTGCAGAAATCCATTTGAGCTAATCAACAATCTCTCATTTTTCCAAACGTTTGTCTAAATATGGACAAGTCTGATTGGTGGAGCTAGTTCCAAGAAGTAATATATAATAAATACTTCAGCACTAATGACCAGGTTAACAATCAACATAAAAGTTCTTACCTTTAATATCTTGACGACACACTTTTCATTGGACTTAACATTATAACCTTCGAAAACTTCGCTATATTTCCCTCGACCTAATTTTCGAGCAATCTGATAATCATCTTGTTGTCTGCGAACAATGAATGTAATTTAGATAAGTAAAACGGGAAAATATTTTGTTATTTAATTACTGCTTTAAACATGAACAATGATTTGAGCATAAACTCAGGAAGTTTTTATGAAGCACACTGATATATTATGCTTTTCATTTTGATCAACCTAAGTGAGCATTCATCACAATGTTCCGGGTTGATGAAGAAATGAGATTGTTTATTGAAGTAATCAAGAAACATTTGAAGTTGGAGAGAAATAAAGAATGAATAACTATCGATGTCCTACCAAAATAAGCTTATGAGTATTATCTGTGGAAGAGGAGTAGGGTACCAAAATGTACCAAAAATGTTGGCACTTTTCTCAAAAATGGCAATAACTATTTGTATAATACTTGGAGCCCATTGTTCACAATTCTAATACCTTATCCTTTACTAAAATCTGTGTATAAACAATCTGAAAAGAGACAGACATAGACGTACAAATGTACTAAAAACCCTGTTTTTGTCGACCTTTACACCTCATCTGTATAACTGACGATCAAAGTAGTGAGGGTCCCTTAATAATTCACAGCTACATTTTCTTGTTCTTCAAAATTAATTACAATTCTAGAAATGTAAGCAACCCTTAAGAAAATAAGATTTTAGAATTTTCAACATTTCTTATTGAATTAATAACTGCTAAAATGATATTGATGAAATTCACAGGGTATTATTCAACTAATGACAATCTACAATTCGTTCTTCATGAATATTCCTATAGAAAACCAATGAATAAAGACGGGGGCACTGCCCCCACAGCATAACTTGAATTTGAAAGAATGGGAAAAGTTGATCAACGTCACTCAAGATATTTTTGAACGACTTTACATGTGAAAATCCATTTCTATATCAAGTAAAATGATTGAAGTATAAAGCTGCAAGTTACTTGATTAACGAATGTTGCTTTCTGAAACGCTGTTTATTTCAAGTGCAAGTATTTAGGGGCTGCAAGTTCTCTCATATTTGTCATAATTCAAAAAGCGTAGAGTAGAAATTAAGACTCAAAAAGAGTAGAGTGTCTAAGAAACGTGTTCCTACTGTCTTGGAAAGGTTGAATGCAGAAGACACAAATTTATTGAGGAATAAAATGAGGTAAAAAACGATGGAAGGTCGCTTGGTTTTTGGTGAAGCTACGCTCAATAACTTCCGAAAGCCATGGTGGGTGTTCCAGTGGCCATGCCCTCAAAATTTCAAGTTGTTTTCACATCCAGCAATTCTTTATCAAACCCAAAGAGGTCTTCAAGCCTTTATTTAAAAACACAGCACCGAGTCACACATACACACCTTGTATTCCTTTATCAATACAAAAATGCAGATGTATGGTGGACCACATCCATCTCCCCTCGTGAATTCATCACAGCCTTGGTTACACAGCCATAATGTATATTTGATATATATTTTTATTTGTTTCATCTTCTACTAGTATGGTTTTGTGTGACTTTTAGTGAATGTTTCTCTCTTCTCTGATGGCACGGGTACTGACTGAGTGTGAGACTAATACACTTTCTTACCATCAATGCTTATAGCCTGGTTTGCAGTAATATGTACAGACAGGAGAACAAGAGATTGATTATAAAGCAAAACGCTTGAGTAATGGAGCAGAGTAGCTGGTTGTAGATTGAGTAAAAGAGTAAGTGAATGCTTTTCTAATTAGCAACTCTGCATGGCTGGTTTCTCTACAGCTCGGCAACAATATGGTACAGCCCTTTAATGTCCAACCAAGTTGTTAACAACGAGTTAGTCATTTGTGTTATGTTCATAATTCTATTAGGCAGTCAACACAGTATAGGATTGTGAAAACTTGAAGAATTGTTAAGCTTCAAATTTAACTGGTTAATTTTCAGCCATATCTTACCCCCAGTCTACAGCATAAGACTCATAATCCCAGTACTCTCGAGGCTTAAGGGAGTTTACGTCAGCGTAAACACGGGCTTTGCTGGAGAAAGCCATAACTAATTCTTCATTAGCTGTACCGGCACATTATTGCAATTTATCAGCAATTTGCTGGATGGAATCCCTGAAAAAAAGGCATTATTAGCTCTACAAGAACAGGCTTACGCTACATATAACAAATAATTAATACAATGATAAAGCATTGAGTTCAGCAACACTAGTACTTTAACCAACAAAAATGGAACAAGTTAGTAGGTTACACAAATAATCCAAAAACTAAAGCCTTGAATTGATTGAGAAAGTGGATAACAAATTACTAACATCTGAGGTTGGAGCAAAATAAGTATGTAAAAAAATTGTCTGAAATCAGTACCCATCTCCAGTACATGATACTCACATTTAAGGAAAGAAATTGAATGAGAATTCCTGTGCTCAATCCAGTAATTCTTGCAGGTTGTAGTGGGGTAATCTAGTCATTAGGTAAGACGCTGGAGAGTGGATTCTAACCCTCAGACAAGAATCTTTCGAACCTTCAAGAGGGATACACATTGCACAACTGCAATGACATTTAACCCATTCAGCGCGGGCCACAAAAGGGGGAACAACCTCCCATTCTGAAGTAGAGTTTTTGTGACATGTCTCATAGCACTTTTTAAAAATTGTTGTAATGGTGGTTATGAATGAAAACTGATACCTGCTACCTGACTCATACTGAAGGTAAACACCACCGTACGGGACAGCCCCCTTCTTCCTAGCGATGAATAGGGCTCAGGTCTCAAAGAGAGGGACGTGGTAATATTACTACACCCGCACAGCACGCAACCCCCGCTGTAGTAATATTACCACACCCGCACTGGATGGGATAAGGCAACAGAATACCTTCAGAGTGCTATTCAGAACATGCATGTGCGAACGTTCCTGCTTTATGACCATGAACACGTTAGAAAGAGCTCTTCAACACCCTTCACAACGTGACACAGTGGCAGCTAGTACTCCTGAGTACCTTCAGATGTCATCTAGAGCATGTATGTCAAAAACACAATCATACATGTACTTCACAATGTGTGACCCTTAGCTCCATAAAAATAATTGGGTAATGCCCTACACATCAAATGCAGGGACAGCTAAGACTTTTCAGAACCTTCAGAGCACCAAGAGGAGCGATAATATGCCAAAAGGCACTTGGCTTGATCTAAGAAATGTCTGATATACTTTTGCCACTAACCCTTAGGTAATATGGGCAATCTGGCTACTACAAGGTCGCAAACCCCCTGCAAGAACCTACACAGAATTCTGTTAGAACAGATTTGTATCCACTGTAGGCTGCAACAATAAAAAGAGGGCTCTGCACAAAGAAGTTAACCCAACCACTTGTAGACAGTGAATTTTTACCGAAACCTGTACAGAGAGACTTGCTCAATTGACAAAAGCTTACTGCTCCATCACAGGCCTGGGTGCCCCCACGATAACAAAACCTGCACCTGCACGGTCAACTCATTAATACGACTGATATAAACTTCTGTGAGATTACTGTCAGATGGTTTATCTAGTCACCATAAGGTGAAACAGACCTGCCATCAAGAATATTACTATCATCCAACAATCAAGAACTGTGCTCAACAAACAGACCTAACGTGCGAGATCAGCATCATGGAATGTAATTTTTAGGGCCATAGAAAACAATTACAGTGACACCTGCAATACCATCTCAGTACCTCCTAGGGTATTCATGTCTAACACACTCTGTATTCAATGATGCGACCTTCAGCGTTACGGAAAGAAATGTGTGGGGCCGTACACAACAATCGCTGTCACAGCTAAAACACTTCAGTACCTTGGGACGCAGCTAAAACACTTCAGTACCTTGGGACGATTGCTATCCAGGATCTTATACAACTCATGTGTAGATGCTACAGTTGGTAAGTACGTGATTGTTCGATGCACCTTCTAATATCCTCAGTTGAATTGAGTTTGTTATGGCGCCAACTGGTAACTGACAGTCGAGACACGCAATCAGGGACAGGAGATGAGAAGAGGTGACAATAATTGGGGATGGACGGAAGCAACTGACAAATTGATTGGCGCTGATTAAACTGGTGCCATCTCATTCAAAATAGTATCACTTACCGCTTTCGATTGTCAACTCGGGCGCTTCACTCAACAACAAACGAAAACCTGTACACTTGGCGTTCGGCAGAGTAACGTCAAATAATTGCACCAATCGGGGAGTTTGTTGTGAGAGGGGGCCCCGCAGGGAAATATCAGGGCCTAACAGGCACGAGGCGGAAGGAGGTTTCTCGCTTATCGAAGTGCCGACTGAGGACGGCCAGAGGGAGAACAAGCTGTCTTATCGTCAAGAACTAACGCCCGTTCAACACTCGAACCTCGCGATTAATCAATTCACCAACTCGTCAAATCCTAGTATTCGAAATGGGCCGAAGTTATCGCCGGTCCCGCGAAATCTCCGAATTCGAGCAAAACAATCGAAAATACGTAAAGCGGAGGCGCAGGAATTTCATCGACCGTGAAGTGGAGAACATGAAGGCGGACCAACGACTAGCCCGCAATACGCAACGGAACTTTCTCTCGGAGTAGCCAAAACAGCTAACTGCGCCAAAACCATCTCAATTTATTTCGTTTGTTACCCTACGAATGTGGTTCTGATTCAAAGCCATAACTCCCAATCTGAACTGCCCAATACACAGGCAGCAGAACACGTTACGGAGAAAAAGGGAGAGAAGCTTTGCATCGAAATCACCATGTCCCATGCAGAACTGGCTTGTCCTATAGACGGGCTTCTTCCACTGTTCTGATCCATTCTCAGGTGTTGCGAAAGAACCTCATTCCGTGACAACCTTTTCATCGAGATTCCAAATAGTTGTCATAATGATCCAAACACCTCAGTTCTGTCCCTCAAAAACAGCGTTAACAATTGAAATTCAATAGCTCCAATCGACATAACAGAAATGCGAAATTTTTATCTGTTAAAAAATACGCAATAAATGACCATAATTTGGAATTTTGTGAATCCAGCTCATATGAAACTATGGTTCTCTCAAAAATCAGGTTGGTAGTCCAATGACCATCATTACCATTAATCATTGTCTGAACAATTCTGGAATTCAATCAACTGCCATTTCATTGACTAAATTTTTTTTGCTGAGTTTACCTTGTAATTCTAGAACAGTTAACACTAGCCTTCCTCAATGAAATTATGTTGATCATCCCATGTTGGTTACTAAGTAACGGTTGTGACATAAGTAACCCAATTAAATCTCAATGTGGAGTACCGTTTGTTTCTTTACACAATGTTAAGTTCTCCCAGGTTCATATTAACTGAGTGAAAAACTGATTGGCTGAATTCATTCATAGAGTAACCAAACTCACTGGATGCAGATGTGACTGGAAGAAGCTGTGTGATGCCTCATACCATATACTGTTATCATGGGAACTGGCTAAAGCAATTATTATCTACTTCTCCACCAGTTAGTTTGGTATATGCTTTGAGCCTTAACATTGATAGCAAAAATATCTGCCACCATGGTTTAGCTCTCAAGTCTCAATTAATACAATCTGAGGGTTGTATAATTCGTGTTAGAGTTTTTGGGAACTGCAGCAAGAAAAAACATAGCTGTCAGGTTCGCGATGAGTGGACGCAGATGAAATCATAGTTGCAGCATTGATAACACTTTGTCAAGGAAATGCTGCGGAGATACACTGGCTCAGTGCCAGTAGCATTCTCCACTGTATCTTCATTACGAGTGTGCTCAGTTCAAATCTTAACAAATTCCCATCTACTTCCCTTCTGTTCCCATCTTCTTGAGAGAATTGTAGTTTTTAAGAAAAATCAGTCGGCCTTGAAACATAAAGATCTGAAGAGATCCCTACTTTTTGTTCAGTTAATTACATAACTTTCCTTTCTACTTCTTAGAAGTAAAGGTTGGTGATGTGATCTAGTGATCGATAGAAGTTAACTACAGAAAGTAATTAACTATATGTTCAACGACTAATTACGAGTTAAGTGGCTGCACCGAGTTACTATAACTATTAGTTAACTCCTCTGGTACTAGCTGTAACTACGTTTTCCAGAAAATTGTGTGGGAAATGAAAATCTAAAATCTGAAGTAAACCGTAAAACCTCTTAAACCATATATAATTGCATGGTACCTACCTTGGTTAGTGCTCACTGTTCAGCCCTCTTTATAAATCATCATATTTGTAGATAATCTTGGAAAATAATCACAAACCACGGAAATGTATTAAAAACAGAGTACTGAAATTTTTAATAGGAAAAACATTTTAAATTCTACACATGGGTTTATTATTCCAGCATCTGCATCTGCATCAGGATCAAGCGAACGAATGTGCCTCTGTAATCAGCACCACTGCCCACAGGCAAATCTTACCTCTTTTAGTATGGGGGTTTTTAAACCGTGTTTTTGACATGTTCCGACAACACTCTGAAGCGATTGAATTAATTTGAATACACTCCGCATCCAAAATTCAGGAGTGCCAAAAAAGGGACGGGGAAAGAAAATTTGTTTCAGTAATCAGAGACCACAACTCTAGAATTCCGCAGTATTGCAGTTAATAGGCGCATAATCATAACTGCACACTAAAAATGTGGTTAAATACATTGCAACGAATTGTAATTGATGAAAAATAATTAGTAGATACGAAAAGTAGTTACCTATTTCTAACTACTCACAACATTTTTAGTTGTAGGGCGGTGTCCACTTTCCTTCCTAAACCGTCGAGCTAGGGAAGTAAAAGGTTTTGTAAATTGTAAATACGTTCCAAATGGAGGTGCTCTGTTCTTGTTGTTAGTTGTGGCGGCGGCCGTGAATCTGAGCGAGGAGACAACTCAAAGTCGCTTGTTCCAAGTCTCCTGTACAAGTGGAAGCTTCCATGTTGTGCTATTCGCTTTCTCTCGCTCGATTCGAATATTGTGTACGCGTTATCGATGTTCAGTGCAAATCGTATTTCTGATTGAGCTTTTCGTGGGAATATACTTTCCCCCCTCTGAATATGTTGTCATTTGACTCATATTTGGTTGTTGACGATCAATTTGTAGGTAGCAGCTTTTGTTGATTTTGTGTGAGAGTCAATCGATTGTCTCGATCACAATAAATATATCGATAACTCAAAGCTCAGGTTAACATTCTGTGCTCAACGCCTTTCAGAATTTAGATTGATACTTTCTTTCGAGGGGATTTATCGGCCGAGCTAGTAGTTGATATTTGAGGCTTTTCTACGGCGATCCTCGTTATTTTTGTACTTGGTGAGGAAAGCGGCGGGTAGTGAGAGCGATGAGGTAGTTCCAGTCGTTGGTTTACTTCAGTCTTATCAGTGACTTTGCTCGTGTGTGCTGTTCTGTTCGCGCTGTTCTAATGTTTGGCTGAGGATTTCTCCGGCAACTTGTCGTCTCTCCATTGGACATCGGCTTAAACTCAAGATACTCTAAAACCCGTCATTTTGGAGGATGTCGTTGCCGTTTGTTGGGCGTCGGCTCGAATAAATCGGCCCCTTTCGAACAGGTGGCGGTCTCCATTTGCCACTTGAAAAGGGCGATGCTCTGAAGTTTGAATTAAACCGTGAGATCGTCAGTGTAGACACTCTGAAGATTTCTGGTCTCGAGTCGGTTCCTCAGAGTTGATCGCGAGAGATGGATAGTCCGCCTCCAGCAGCGGAGACCGACATTTCCTGTCCATTACGAGGGGAGACCGACGGATGACACTCAAATGAGAATCAGGAACAAGACACAATGTGGCAATATGTCAGATGAACCGACTGGGGAATCCAAGAGACCGGAAAACAATCATCGGCCGCCCAATAACAGAACAACGCCAGCTTCCAATTCGTCGAGCGAACCTGAAATCGCCCCTTCGCTCAGCGCCAAGTTCAGAGTCGTCCGAGGTAATTCCTTCCATTTCCGTTAGTCTACAGTTAGCATTAGTTAGAGTAGGGTTGTATGTTGAAGTAACCAGGCGTCAGTTGGTGACATGCCACACAACGCTAGTAACAACATGATAGCAGCCTACATATGTCACCTAGTGGTTGGCCAGAAACTACAGCACTTTGGCATAATAGCTGCTACATCACTTTGCGACGGCAATCTGCCACATCACCAAAACCCTTTGGCAATCGGCTATGATGGGTTAGAAAATGCACAGTCACCCTATGTCACTTAGAATTCGTCATAGCGCAAGTTTATTTCAGTAGTGAGATAAGCGAACACGTTTGTCAGCTTGAGTTGCTATGCTGATTACGGTCATATAGGATCTTGAGGTCTTGCTGCAGTTTCTGTAATAATGTCAAATGGCTTGTTAGCTGCTGCGTGTCTGTTAGTGATAAGAATGCTTACTGCTCTGCCAGTCCATGAGTGAGTACAGTAGGGTTGCTGTGTCAGTTACTGTGGTATGAAAGCAACCTATACCCGCCACTAAGTGATTTGCCAAGTAGTGCAGCATTATAGTTAGATGCTGCTACTTCAGTGCGTGTGATGATAATCTGCCTCAAGATTGCTATGTGGTAGGAAATGTGTGCCCCATGATGCTTCCATGCGATTTAGAACGTTACCAGGGCACACATTTTGACTAGTAAATGAAGCACAAGAAAACGCCACCACCAGCCTGTGAGTTTGATGGGAGGCTGTTTCACTATCAGGTGCCTTGTAGGAGCAAGATGGTCTCAAATAACGCTTGCTGTGTGATGAATAGTAATGAATAATGACTTGATTGATGGTTGTAAAGTTATGAATCATAATTTAGTGGTGGGAATGCTTACTGATTTGTCTGCTACATCCGTTACTATGTTATGAGTGACCTACATCTGCCAGTAATCGATTTGCCAGCTACTGCAGCATTGTGGTGGGATAGTGCTAGGCCAGCTCATGTGATGGCAATCTGTCTCACCACCCCAATAGCTTGGAAAAAGGCTACTATACACAGTACATGTCGCTGTTAGCACTGTCACCTATCAGCCCTTCCTACGTGATAGATAGCAGTGTCAAGAGGGAGGATTGATCAGTGCTGCTACCTTTCTATTCTATTCTTGTCTTGTTTTCGAGGGTTTGTTTACCATTTGGAGCTCTGTAATATCCCAATTTTGTCCAAAAGTAAAGCTAAAGGAAACTGCTTTATTTGCTTGGAAATTTGAGGGAAGGTTGCAACTTTATTTGGTGTGATTTGTTATTTACTCAACGTAATAGCAAGCTTCTTGCAACGGTTTCTCGTTAGATGGTCTATAGTAGTCTCAAAAATGACTCAATAGCCTACGTCTACCAGTCTGTGCATTGGTTTGCCTCACTGCGTGCAATAAATGAGGCCACTTCATGTGTGTATTACCATGACACTATCCTCATGTACAAGGCTATGTATCTAGATGTGATTGGCAGCCCCCATCGTCACCCCCGTTGTCTGTGGTAGCCAACTAACAGTCAATTAAAAGTGAGTATTGGCCCAATCTCAGAGAGCTGTGATCCTGTGGTTCACCAAGGCCCATATGACTATCCACAGAAGCACTCTGGGTAATCACTGGTCAGTTACCAGTTGACTTGGCCATTAAGTGCATGGTTGACAAGTGGAGCGTGGAGCTTCCCCTGCTTTGGGCTGAAATCCACTCTGATATCATCACAGAATGGAAACTTGCCGCCTTCGATGAATGGGCGTTACAGAAATGGCAAGTGAGATGGGAATCCTCCTCAAAGGGACATGACACGTATGAGTTCTTCCCCAACATCCGTGAACGTTTTTCAAGGAAATGGGTTGAGCTAGACCACTGGGAAAGCTAGTTCCTCACTAGACATGGCAACTTCAATGCGTGGCTCCGCTTCTTTTCTCTTAACACGTTCACTGCGTATCAACCATCATTGGGTTGACCCCCCGTGCTGATTTTTTTTTTCTTTGCATACAACTCCTTAGATAGGTATTGATTAATGTTACTCAACATTTTTGCCGATATTCCTTGACAAATGCATATTTATGGCGATTATGTCGGTCACGCGGGAGCCGCGTGACCAGCCTGGAAGTTGAGATCGAGGTGTTTTTCTATTGGCATGCTGGTCACACGCCTCCCGCGTGACTGTATTCATGTCAGCTGTTATTCATGTTTTTATTGCCAAAAATCAATTCAAACCATTGCATCGGGATTATATTCAATAGAAAGTGAGAATTAAAGTTTTTCAAAAATATAATTTGATTGCAATTACAAAAAAATGAGTTGTACAACCAACGAGTAGGTAAATGGTTCCCCCCCCAAACTCACTAGAAATTGACAATACCTCCCTCTTATCTTTCCACTTACAACAGCATATCCCATCTTTTGTATACATGCAGAAAGCTTCCCCCTTAGCCACATTTTTTCGAATCACTTCTGAAGGATTACCCCTTAGTTCATCGACTCCGCCAATTCGACGCTTTGCGTCGAACAGATATGAAGAAGCACTCAGTAAAAATCAGAAAACGAGTGGAAAAACTGTAGAAGTTGTAAACAGTGCTCGGTTTTACCTGTGAAAATAAACAATGATAATAAAATTAATTGGCGGAACGATGGATATTAATCGCAATAAATGTGAAAAAAGTAGTAAAAACTAAAAAGTAGTAAATATAATGTGTAATTCTAGATGATCATACTTACATTTTCAAGTCGATTTGGTCAAAATATGATGGAGCACACACGCCAACTTCCAAACCCCGAATTTGGTTAAATACTTCGTCAAACTTCCTACGGCCTGTCCAGAGTGGAGAGTGGATACAAACTGAGTGCGTCGTTACCAGAAAGTGTTTCTACCTGCAGGCTGACGATGGATACAACCAAAACTATTGAAGGGAGCCCCTGACGCGGGAGCCGCGTGACCCGCCTGGGAGACCCACACCCCCTCACGCGGGAGCCGCGTGATACGCAGTGAACGTGTTAAATACATCTTGGGCCCCTAGGGCAGAGGAAAAAGAAACCACATGCTGCTCCACTGTAGCTCGTGTAATAGTGAATAACGGTTGTTGGATGAGCAGCCAAGCCTTCCAGCTTTGACGGCCACTAAGCAAGCTTATAACTGGTTTTCCCAATTCGCGAAGACATGACCACAGTTCATCCATCTCTTTGAAACTGCAGTGCTGCTCTACTGTAGTTTCTACAATTTTGAGCGGCAGTTGTTGGGAGGGCAGATGAAATTAGCAGCATTGACTGCTACAAAACAAGCAGCGACGAGTTCACGAAGAAGGTGATGGTTAAGTAACGTGGTCACAGTTGATCTGTCCCTTTGAAACTTGCCACCCTAGTAAATAGTTATATCAGTCTGCCCTAGCTGCTCTTGAAGGATGAAACAGTGATTCGTCTGTTACTATGGTACAACAGTAATCAACATCAGTATGATTTTTCAGTAAATGCAGCATTGCTGGGGAAATATGCTGCGTAACTGTATTTTATGTAATCTGCTCGATACGCTTGTTACTTTGATGAAAGGCTGCAGTGATGTGGACAACTATTGCGAAATTTTTGGACATCTGTTCTAATGATCCCCATACAATATTTTGAATGCCTTATTAGTTGATTGCTGATGCTTGTCAGGTTGTTCATTATAATGTGAATGCCCTGTCTGCTGGTGAGTGTTGGAGTGTCGCTATGTCTATTACTTCACTCATACCACAATTCCAAAGAAGGGGATGTAGTTTTTACGTTCCATACTAATTGTTCAATTGATGATGGAGATTACTTATGGAACTACTTGAGCTTGCATTCCTTGAAATTAATTGAATTGAATATTTTTCCCCAAAACACTGGGTCGACAGTCCCTGTCTAATAAGTGTCAATGGTACATTCAAAGCTAATACAGATTACCCACCTTAATTCTTCGTCACATTTCATTTATCCTTCCTTGTTTTAACACACATAAATAAATAAATGTTTGACGTTTTTCAGGACTGAAAAATGACCATTCTCTTGATGGAGAAAAGGATGGCATTTCTGCACCTGTTAGTCCTAACTTCTGTTCTGAAGATCCCCATACTAGTGGAGGTGGTCGCCTAAAATTTTTTAAAGGTAATAGATCTCAGCGTAGCTGTTTCATCTTTCAAGTGTTCTCTGTAAATCTGCCCTTAATACGAGGGACGTCCCAAAAGTAAGTTCCGAAGTGCTGGGAACAATCGAAAACTCAAGCAATTTGAAAAAAAAAAATTATTCTTAAAGGTACGGATCTACTTTATTTTTCGACGTAGTCGCCATTCCGATCGATGCATTTTTGGTATCGTGGTGCCAGTTTACGTAACCCCTTGTCGTACCATTCTGGGTCATTTTGTTTGAAGAATTCCGAGACCGCGGCTTTGACTTCGGCATTTGTACGGAACTTTCTTCCGCCTAGGTGGACTTTGAGGAGGGGGAAAAGGAAAAAGTCACTCGGTGCAAGGTCTGGTGAGTATGGGGGGTGGGGGAAAACATCCCAATCGAATGTTCCAAGCAAATGTTGGGTGATTTTTGCTGAATGGGGTTGCGCATTGTCGTGGAACAGCAACACTTTTTTCCGCAACATGCCCGGACTTTTGCGCCTTATGGCATTTTTCAGGTCTCTGAGCACCTGGCAATACCTTTCGGCATTTATGGTCGTGCCTCTTTCCAGGTAATCGACCAAAAGAACACCTCGGGAATCCCAAAAGACAGTTGCCATCACCTTTCCAGCCGAATGTTCCACCTTCGCTTTTTTGGGGGCACTTTGGTCAGGAGCTTTCCACACCATACTCTGTTTTTTTGTTTCGGGGGTTGAGTGGTGGACCCAGGACTCATCACCAGTAACAATTCGAGAGTAAAGAGACTCACTTTCATCTTCCAACATTTCAAAAAACCTGTGTGCTGCATCCAACCTGTTTTCCTTGTGCTCGTCGGTCAAGAGGCAAGGCACCCACCTTGCACACACATTCGAGAACTTGAGATCTTCCCTAATGATTCGGTGTACTGAAGAACAAGTCAATTGATGTTTGTTGTGCACTTTCTCGACAATATCACTTAGAGTAAAGCACGCATCTTCCTCCAAAAGCTTGCGAACTGCAGAAACTGCGTCCTCTCCACGAGAAGTGGAAGGGCGCCCACTTCGCTGTTCATCGTGCACACTTTCCCGCCCTTCCAGGAAACTTCTCTTCCACTTACAGACCATTTCGATGCTCATGACCCCTTCTCCATACGCTGAAGAGAGTCTGCGGTGAATTTCGGGCACAGAAACATTCTCAAAAACTAAAAAACGGATCACCGAATGGATTTCACAATTTGACGGGGTTTTCAATGTAGCAGCCATGTTTACACTGGTGCTGATAAGCCGCAACAAGTGATAGCAACATAAGAAAGCCACCAGATGTAACACGAAGTATCCCCGTTGGAATTTTTTCCCTATGGCATTTTCCCACGGATTTACAAATGATCGGAACTTACTTCGGAACTTACGTCCCTCGTATAATGTGGAGACAATTCTTATGAAACATAGGAGGAGACATTCTTCATAATGATTGACAATTAATAGTAGACCACAGTGTAGACATTCAGGGTAAATAGTATTTGGCAGCTTCTTAGGTTACTTGAGATATTGTTTTCCACCACAGCAAAAGCTATCACTAATAATAACCTAATAATAATAGGTTATAAATAACCTTTATCCCACTTTGGTTGCATAGGCAGCGTATCAGACTGCCAACATCATTTATGAGGAAATCTTGAGTTGAATTTACAAGGAGTAAAACTAAACTTGAACTTCTTTATTGAAATGTTCAATAATGTATTATGCTACCCTCATAGTTTTCCTTAGATGGAAACTAGGTATCTTGGCACAAAACAATGAGAAGAATTACTGTGATAGAATGGTCACTCAATATGGTGGTGGCAAGGAACAAACAAGTTAGAAGAATTGCGCCCTTAACAAGTTAGACAGAACTATAATGATGACTATATCAGGAGCCTTTGCACAGCACACCTACTATCATCTTAGCGGCAATACTGGGAGTATTGCCCCTCAGATGGGAGATATAACAAGAAGCTATGAGGGGTACTTTCAGACTGAAGAAAAACGGCGAGTGGAAACAGGTCACTGGGAAGGGACATGGATCCATTGGGATAGATTTGCACGACATCGTTGAGGTAGCAAACTACCCAATGGATGACAGGAAGGCAATACACAAATTCCAGACGTACATCAATACAAAAATATGTCCCAAAGAAACATGGGAGAATAAAACTTTGTAGAGGACGACTCTGACATAATATGTTACATGGATGGGTCGAAGGACCAAATACGTGGAAATGCAAGAATGGGGATATTCATCCCTGCAATGGATTAGGAGGAATCTACGCCACTAGGAATTGACACGACAGTCTTTCAGAGTGAATTGTTAGCAATTATCCATTGTGTAGACAAACTGACGAAGGAAAACACCAATAATAATACAATTACAACATTCACAGACAACCAATCATCGATGAAAACACTGGCCATCCAACTATTAGGATCCTACTAGTTGAGTACACCATAAACAAAGGGAAGGAACTTGCACTGAGAGGTTGTTACCTCCTTCCCTTACAATGAAATGGATTCCAGGACAGAGGGGCTACAGCAGGAGCAACAAAAGATAGAGGTACAACTAACAAAAGACGGAATGGGCGCTAAAACTAAAGAGGAATCAATTAAGAAGACTAATAGGCATGCTAACGGGACATTACGCAGTTAGAAACACACCACATAGATTCAACTCAACCATCAGGGCTGGTTCTGGGGAAATAGGAATGATAGAGCATTTCATATGTGAATGCCCAATATGATTCAAAATCAGACTAGAATGACTAGGAGGATGTAATACGAAATAACGAATGGAGAAAAATCCTCAAATTTGTAGAAGATTCCAGTACCCATTCTACGATCCAAAGCCGCATCCCTTTTTCATTTTGGTGATGGGAAATGGGCCCCATTTGTGGCCACGACTCAGGTCATTATTCCCTCGGCTTTGGCTGATGCCCTACAGTCTTCTTCTCCTTCCTCAAGACCAAAACGTATCTACTACCTCCCATGAGTCTTAGGACCCACCCACCAAGCTTGGTGACTATAATTGGTTACTACAGGCTCAATGGAAAGCGCTGCAGCAGTGAGACCTTTTGAACAGTGTGGAAGTGCCAGAACTCTCTTACATGTACAATACCTTCCCACTGCAGAAAAAATTGTTCTTGAGCTCATAATGCAAGTTTCCCCTTCTAATTTGTTCTAGGAAGATCATTGTAAACAATTTATGTTAGATTCAATTGATTAACAGTTTATACATTCATGATATTTTTTTAATTAATGGTCAAACCATACCTGTATAGCATCCCCTCGATGACGCTCATTATTTGTTTGCAGACGGAAAATTTATTTTAGAACTTAGCCATCGTAAAGATGGTGAAAAGACATGTTGGATTCCTGTTCCAAAGAAAACGTTTTGGCCTGTGATTGGTTCGCCTAAGCAAGAAAGTTCAGCCTCCCTCAGTGGTAAATATCATTTTGTATTTGTATGTCCATAAACGAAGTGAAACTTACGTAAATATTCTTATAAGTAGGGGAAGGGCCCATAATGAATGATGGACCATTCAATGATGGGTCACTGTAGACAAACTTTGTTGCAAAAGTAGTGTCATGTTCATTGTATCATCTGTAGTTTCAGATGACAATTCATCCATCCAGTCTTCTCCTTGGCAAAGAGATCATTGTTGGAAGCAATCTACCCCTAGGCATAATATTGGTAAACAAAAGGAGTTTTTCTACGTTAGTCATAAAGGAAGCAACAATATTTCTTTGCGGTCAAAATGCTTGAGGAGAAAACCTTTCATCAGTTCCCCATCTAAGGAGGCAACCAATGTGAGTTATCACTGAGTTCAAATTACTTACCTAGAGATTTTTTTGTATGAATTGTTTGCAAATCCTGTGCTGCCCATGTGTATTAACTTCTCTCTTTACAAACTAATTTGAAATTTATAGTTCTGCTTTGCTAAGTGGTACATCGTAATGTTAGTTTAGAGAAAGGAATTTGGAACCATGTAATATGTAGGAATACTCATTTCTAAGGTAACAGGCAAATTAATATTGGCGTGATACTGGAAAAACACTACTCTGGTGACTGAAATCAGTCTCAGTGCTCACTAAGGTCTAGGAGATCTTCATTCCAGAGTTGAGTATTTTATTTCGGAAATAATGATGCTGGTGTCAAGAACTGCAAAGATGTTGATGGGGCATAGGGGAGATGTTGCAACAAAAACTTCAGGCACACGTATTTCAATCATAATGACAAATAGAGAGTGTGAATCGCCAAAAACAGCGGTAGGGTTAAGAATGGAGGTAGTGAACACTGATACTTTGTGAGTGGCTTGGTTACACCTGAGTGATTTTATATGGATCACCATCATCTAGAAGCCAACAAGACAACTGTCTGCTAAACCAGGGTATTGTGTTTGCCGTGGTGTATTGCTCCACCCTTCACACGGCTTCCTCATGTACTCTTGACTATCAAATTGCACCGTTGAAAATAGTGAGTTTGTATACTAGTTCCTCGAAGAGAAGAAAATTATGACGATTCTAATTAAAGGTACAAAAAGATGTGTGTTTGTGGTTAAAAGTCAACACCAAATAAACCGCAAAAAAACTAATAATTGAGTTTCTGAAGCACATCATATGCAACTCTTCTTCCAGGCCAATTACTGCACTGTGTGTATGGTAATATCATTTTCTGCAACACCCTCAGCTAGCTGGAACATTAATGTGGTGCAATAGGATCACCAACACCAGAAACAGCCCTTTTTGCAAGTTCTCAAAATGTTTACAGTAAACGCCCAACTAACATTTGTCCGAATAACAGTTCATTTACATCTATTTATCTAAATGTTGTTCACCATCAATATTTCTGTAACCATCTGTGAAACTGTGGTCACCAGAAACAGTTTCTTTGTGCCAGAAATAGGCTTTCTTATTAACAGTTTGGTACAAATACTCAAACTGGTTCTGTAACAAAAATGAAAGCTCTGATTAGCTCCTCAAAGAGCTCTGTAGTTGTGAATGTGGCTTTAACGGTGTTTAAAAGTAGAGACTGTTATGAGATCTAGCAGTATAAATCAACGTTATTATACATAATTTTCTTAGGGCTGCTGTGGTTAGTATAATTGTTCCTCTACCTCTTAGTACTGTAGTTGATGAGTTGCACAGATTAAAAATGTGCTGTTATACTCCACCAAATTTTTCATCATATGATCTCATGATAAGAGTTATCTGGATCAAGTTTCGATTGAATCATATAGGGCCTTGTTGCAGAGAAGTTTAGGTGTGTAGATGTTGTTGAATGCCTTATAAAGTGAAAGTCTCTAACCATCCTACACTTGTTGAAGTTCGAAGTGATCAAGAACGCTCGTTATTTCTAAGTATATTGGGTGTTACCCAGGGTTCACATTTACGTTGTCATATGTTCCTAGATTTTGGAATCTCTCCTTGTGCTAGTGAAGTTTCATTTACGCAAACTACTACTTGAATGTGAAATCATTTGCGGGGTTGGCAGAAGATACTGGTGACCTACAGACCATAATGATGCTTGTCTCTGCAAGAGTAAGGAAGTTCTGCATTACATCACAAACTGGGTCAATGCATTAACTCCTCACCCTCAATCCAAAGGAATGCAAGGTTACTTCCTGCCAAGATGCTGATCAGCATTCCCTTGTTTTTGTGATGGAGGGACATTGGACAGAATTATAGTTTTAGTGCAATGTCTCACAAACCAGAAAGCGAGATTTATTGTATGTAAGAGTCTTACCTCGTTCAAGATGAATGTGTTCAGTGTATTGTCGTAAAAGTAGTTTAACGCCAGCGTTTTTATGTGTGCTGACTGACTCCTATCAAAGGCAAGCGGTTCATCGTGGTCTTGCGGTAAGACGGTCGATTCATAATTCTCGACGTAAGTTGAGGGTTGTGGATCGAATCTCCGGCGCGATTGCCGTAATTTTTGCCTTAGTCAGCAGCTCTTCAAAAGCATCTCCAAATTTCCTTCCCCCCCGTAACAATGGCGCCCAACTAGTGGTCGAATTTCTTCTTTCCAAGAAAAAGAAGAGGCCCCGAGAGAAAAATTAAGAGAGAAAAATAATGAGACGAGTTCTCGGGTCCGGAATTCGCTGACGCTGTGAAAGTTCCAGCGCGAAGGTAAAATGGGCGACGCGCCTACTACAATGCGAAAGAACGAAGACTTTCCTTGTAGCCCTCTCGTTTCTCGAATCAAAGATCGGATTTTCTGGGGATTCGCTCAACTCTCGTAAATTCATTCCTTAAAGGAGTCCGCTCCAGGAGTAGCGGTTAATAGACGAGGGGGGAGATGTGCTGACTGACTCCTATCAAAGGCAAGCGGTTCATCGTGGTCTTGCGGTAAGACGGTCGATTCATAATTCTCGACGTAAGTTGAGGGTTGTGGATCGAATCTCCGGCGCGATTGCCGTAATTTTTGCCTTAGTCAGCAGCTCTTCAAAAGCATCTCCAAATCTCCTTCCCCCCGTAACATATGTATCTTTTTTGTTGTTGTTGTGGAGCACAACTCTATTTTAAGATAATATCTTTTGATTTTATATTTTACTTCTAAATAGTAAAATAAGAACGTATTTCCATAAATATAGGCGGAAAAAGGCATACTTAGCTCTTCAGTTTAATGTTTCAGGAGATGATCTCTGTCAAGTCACGCAGCAGGTTGCCACTAGGTCGGATACTGCAGTCATTGTGGGAGCGCGTTATGACAACTTCAGTGAAACCAGATTTTGGTATAGTGTCCCCGCGCAAAAGGATACTAAGAGAACTCGAAAGATTCACACTTGAAGAAGCAACCAAGAGGCAAAGAGCAAGAGCCCCTTTGCGAAGTAGTCATACTATATCTTCCATCCTAGCGAAAGAAGGAGAATCTGTCCTGAGAACGCTCTTGAGGTCCCCTTCCCCTGAAAGTGCCCGTCCTCCTTTGGTAGTAACCACTTCATCATCAAGTTCTTCTACATCCACTTACCATCCCCCAACCTCCCATAGTATCCACTCAACTAATACCTTGTTAGGAAATTCCAATAGTTATTATTCCCCTGTGACCACTTATCCACCTAACTTGTGGCCTGTTCACGATCCATTTTCTAGTCCCCCTCTTCCTCTTCCTTTGTATTATATTCCCTCTTACACTCAGTCATGGCCTCAGGTTCATCGTTCTGTTCCTTCTGAATCCTCATCAGGTGAGTAATATCTATTTAAATGGTTGTTTTATCCAAAATTTTTAATAGATTGCAATGTTTATTCTTATGTAGTGATTCAACATTTATTATGAAAGTACTTTTTTTTCACTAATTTCGTGGATCTAGCAGCGTGCAAGGGTAAAAAATGAGATGTTATGAGAAATATGAGATTAAACCTAAAATTGAAGGTATGGGATTCCCAAGGTATCTATATGTCTTCAAGGGTATCCCACTCCTCTTCCTCCTAGTTCTGAAGAAGGCATGGTACCAGCATGTGGGGTTGTTCTTGTTACAATAGTGAGGTGAAGTACTGAGCATATATTGACATGCTGTGGCATACCAGTTGAGGTTGGGCTTAATCTAAGAGTTCATGCACTCTAGAAGCTCTGCAAGTTGCGCTTTTATTGCTCCTCCCCACTCAATGCAAGCGATGAGATGATGATATTTTATTTCCTATTGGCCTACTCATCCTTCTTTTGTGACAGCATGGGCAAACTTGTGATCTGCTGGGTTATGCCGGTGTGGTTGAGCTGTTGGCTTCAGGAGATGTATTGAGAGTCACTGCACACATTGCCTTCCACAATGAGAGTAAAATCGCACTTATGCAGCTCCATGATAGGCAGTGTCTTTGGGTACTGCTGCTAGCTGATGCTGTAGATTGACAGAGGTGAGGTACTTTAGCTTATTGATAGAAGAGAAGGCTTCTATAACAAACATGATCCGAAATTATATGAAGTTGCATAAAAGAGGAATGCGTGCACTAGAAACTGTTACACACCCAGTTATTCCTGTTCAAATAGTAATCATCACTATAGAATGTTAGGTATTGTAGATAGAGATGTATGGAAAGTCAAGTATGCAATAAGTTTATTGACAGACTGACATCTAGTATGAGATCATCTACAAAAATGGTCTAGAAATGAAGCAGCAAGGAGCACAACAGCCTCCAGTCAATATGAGAATCACAACCGTCTCAAGGAGGTTGGGTGGGTGGCTTTAAACAGGATCATTGATACATCTTGGAAGACCTTCCAAGGTCCAAAAGCTTCTTCACTGGTTGGACCACCCCCTTGAACCTCTATGATTTACTGGAACAGAAATGAGCGCAGTGAAAGGACCACACATCATGTTTCTGTGTGCTACTGGGTGATTCTAGAAATATCAAGAATGTCTCTACACCTTCACATCAACCTTAGCATCTGCCTAGTAAGTGAATAATTCTGACTCCACTGATTTGCCTCTAGTCCCTTTATTGCTGGGTGTGTCTGGTTAGTCCAGGTATTAGACTCTGACGGCCAGTGGTACCCTGTCTTTAGCGACTAGTGGTGATGCTTCATATCTGATGATGCTAATGACCCAATCACACCTCCATCCAGTCTCCATGTAGCCAAGTAAAATCTGATGTAATCAGCTCATACAGTACTCAGCCTAGTGGTGGCAAGTGATTTCCGGAGTGCTAGAAGGAACAATCTTCTATTGTCTCTTCCGAGTTGGGGGACCCCCCCCCAATCACTTATTTGCTCAAATAATATCCTGTAATCAACCAAACTAATGGAATGCCAGAAGATTATTTTAAGGCATCTGAGCATATCTGCAGCATTATTCAAAGAATGAGCTCTCTTAGCCCAGAAAGCCTATCTACAATATTTTGTTGGGTTACAGGATTGTGGATATACGGTAAAGTAAAAAAGGGGCTTCCTTACCCTGGAGTGCCCACAGTACTACGGAGTCCCACAATCACTTCCACAGTTACCCCCCAGTGCCGACGAATGATTCAGATACCTTTTTTGTTCATTTTCTTCTACTTAGTGGTTCTACAATAGTGTGGAATACTCTATAAGACTGACTCGTCTCTGCTCGGCACAAATATAATCACTTTTTTGCTCCATAGAAGTAGCACCTGTAACTTGTGGGCAGGTTAGGGCTGTACAACGCAAGCATAAAAGCGACACCCATTTACTTTCTTATTTTCTTCCCATGACAGTGTTAACTTGGGAACTCATAGTGATGCACATGGTCTAGATTTCTTCAAGGAATGATTAAACCTGAATACATTTGTCACTCTCATCATGATTTCACTGTATGTTGCAAGTTTACTTTCTGCAATTCGTCTATTTTGCAAGCGTATTCATTTCTGATGTTTCGTCTTTCAGATGTTCCATTGAATCTTTCGAAAAATCCTGGATAACTGTTAGCGCCTACTACTTTCCCTAGTATCAGACAGAGGAATCCTTTCCTTGAATTTACTGTATGAGACTGGATTTTTAAGTGAAGTTTTGTATGTAAATTTATATCAATATCGTGCCTTCTAAATTCTAATGGAGGAGTTAAAAAATGTACAGCAAGTTTACCTAATTACACTTAATTTATTATTATTATTTATACAGTTTGATGTAAATTTATTAATGGTATTATCTCTATTTAATCCTAAAAGGTTGTAATATCACTATTTATTTATTGAATTTCATTGACAAGAAGCATTAAATGTAAATGCTTCAGATGCAACTGCTGCTATTTCTAAATCTGCAATCGTTTTTAATCAAACCAGTAAGATCTAGTACAAATAATTCACAAGTTTACTTTTCAAGCTTGGTTTTGGAACTTACTTTTGTACAGCTGAAAGAAAGAGTTAAGAGTTTTAATAAGATAATTACTAAATAAATGAGTTGAATGTTGAACTTGTGAAATTCATCAGTTTGACCCTTATTATTCAGTTTCTAAATTGGTTTCAATGGTACAATCAACCTAACCTTGGTTGGTTATAGATGAGCAATGACTTTACCCATTTTTATAGCTTTTTTGATACATGAAAATTTTTTTATGTGACAGTATAACTGTAATTATTACTGTCTTCCGTTATATTTGGAAATAAAAATATAAATGATAAATGACTGGATTTATTGTTGGTTTTGTGCCTCCAATAATCGCTGCATCATGAATCACATCAGGAAGAGATACTGTTGACTAGTTAACTTGACGAGAGTTGCATAGTTGACTAGGGATACTGTTGACTATTTGACTACAGTACAATTTATATGGTAGAGGAGGTGACTTAGGAAACGAAGAGGAAGTGCCGGGGTAATTCGTACCAAAATATCAGTAGTGTAGCTCAGATCGAGTCTAAGTGATTTGGCTTATCTCGTTGCGAAGGGTAACCAAACTGTTGTTGAAAAAATAGTTTTCATGAGAGATTTTCTTTTGGAGGCCTCCTGATTTTGAAAAATTGAATTTCAAGCATGGCACCTGTCTGTGTTTGTATTCAACATTGTTTGTAAACTGCTGAACATGGTCCTTTTTTTTTGAAGTGCGATAATAAGGTTAGGGATTATTTAGCATTTTTCTCAACATCCTCAGGAAAACATGGTGAGTGATGTAGAAAGAATGTAGAAGCAAATTGAGATATTTATATCTTTTTGCAGAAGTGTTTGAATGGTATAGATGTAACAACTTGTTTTAACCACTCACAGTATATGTATTCAACTAGTCAATACCTGTATATTGCTCCTTTTACAGTTCGTTGAAGAGATGTAACACTGTGACAAACTTACTCATTTTAACAGATTTTCCTCAGTATTTAAAACCAAATTTAATAAACTGACCACCAAAAAGGCTGCAAATTATTATGTTTTATTCTCTCGCACAGGATGATTGGTACCTATTCCATTCAATCCAACGCTGAAAATATTAATAATATAACATGGCTATACTAACAATTAGGAAAATTACAACTCACATGCAAACTACAATGTTTGTAGGACACTTCTGAGACACGTCCCATTTGATTCAGCACTGAAAAATAATAGTAAGCAAAATGAAACATGGCCACTACAACAGAGCTATGAAAATTGACCTCGACAACCTAAGACAATCGGCACAACACAATTGGACCACACTGATGGGTGGTTGGAGCGGAGCAGGAGGCATGAGATGAAATGAGTGTAGTCCAGGGAGAAAAAAACTTTTACAACATTGTCCATGTACAACAAGTTCCTCTAACTAATAGAATTCTCCTCACTATATTTGATGTGATTTCACTATTGTCCATTTATACACAGTCCCAGACATATGATACCTGTACTATTCGACTCAGTAGCAAAGGTACCTAGGAAACAATACCAAACAGGACGTATATGTACTGAAACTCCCAAACTACTATCCACATTTGGTCATACATAAAGTTTCCATTGAAGTGTGCGGAACGAAGACAGGATGTGTTTGTTGGTAGGGCATCAAGCATCTGAGTCAGAAAATCAAATACCTACACGTGGTCTGTATGCGTGTGTCAGTAATCTACGGTCCCTTGGCATGCCAAGAAGCATAATTACTGCAAATGGGTTTTCGAAATGGTGGTGCTCGTACAGTGTAAGTGTAGGAAAAGGCAACTAAGATGTGTTGTCAGGGTGTGTCAGCAGGCGAGCTCCCTCGTGGGTTTTATACCCTCTCCCATCATCTGGACATGCTGTATACTTTCCTTAATACAACGAGTTTTCTTCAGATCTTCAGGTTTCAAAGGCTTCCAGATGCAAAAAACATGATTTGAGGAAATGGTTCAAGCTCATGCGAATCTATAAATACAATTGAGAGTGAAAAGCTGAACCAAAGCAGTTCAAATTTGATATTCAGTGTGTAGATAAATGTGAGAGCCAAAATGAGGTTATGTGCAAAATCTGGTTCAAACTCAACTTTAGTTGCCATAATGTTCACATCAAATACTTTTTACTTTGAAGTAGAAAGGAAGGTTATGTAATCAGTTGAAAAAAAAAGTTGATTTCTCTTCAGATCTTTACATTTCAGATCCTACTGAGTCCGAAAAACGCCATTTGGGAAATTGGTCTGTGAGTGCCCAGTAAGCCTTCAGAGTTTGTGGTGGCTTAGTGTCCCGGCTCCTCCTTCTCTTCTGCGTAGGTGGAATGGGCTTCAGAGGGCATTCATGAAAGAATCACTTCCATGCTTCACTTTCATGCTGTTCGTCACTGCGTAATGTGATGAGGTGTACAAGAAGTTGCGATTGTAACATTGTGAATGCTCACTGTCATGCCTGTGGTCACCGGTTGGAGTCGCTGAATCATGTGGTGAAGACATGTGTGTGTCAAGCGTCATGACGTGGTCTGCAAGCAGGTTGTCATCTGAGGGCTGGAAAATGGAGAGAGAGCTGCACTACCAGGTTGTCTCTGGAGAAGGACTGAGGCCTGATATCGCTGCCGTTAGTCGTGACTAGTCTGCAGTGGTCCTGGATGTTTAGGGAGGATCAGGCAGCCAGGATCTTGTGCTAACTTGGCACACCAAGAGGCGCAAATATGACAGGACAGATCTTAATATAGCAGTGCCGGATGATTGTGGAGTGGAGGCAGGTAACATCAGGGTTGCAGTATTGGCCATGTCTTGGCATGGTGTGTGGTGTAAGAAAATTGCTGAGGCAAATGTGTTGGCTGGTTGTGTTAGTAGGCATTCTCTGAGGTATCATCACCCGTGTGTTGCTCGGGTCGTATCTAAACTGGTGGTCATTGTATATGGTGGAGTTTCCCCTTTTTGGGCGCCACCGTCCCATTTACGGTGAGCCTGGGGGGGGGAGGGGGGAGTGTGTGTCTATGAATGCGATTTAGTGAAAACTACTGAACCAAATTAGCACAAACTTGATATGTAGCCCCCAGTTCACTGAGGGACACCAAAATAAGGGTATGAGCTAAATCTGACAAAACTAACAATAGTTTTAGTGATGAAAACATGAAATTTTTTTTCTCAAAAACTGCTTCAAGGATTTTGATTAAACTTTCATATAGACAGCTCTCAATGCGGCAAGTATACTATACAATTTCCATTCGTGGGAAAATGACGAGAGCATCATAATAAATTACCACACTTTTCGATGATAATCGATTTTAGTAGTTTTTGGTTTATTATTCATTCTGAATAATAACCCTATGTTTTCGGTCACGAAAAATTTTTTACAACCCCCCCTCAAAATTTGATACTTTACGTTTCACGACATGGAGATTCCAAATTTGCAATGTCCGTCCGCCGTCCCCCGTCCGCCGTCCCCCGTCCGGGCCGTTTTGTGCCTTTAACGTGGTCTAAAAAATTCGTTCTTTCGCCCAAAAATCCGATTTGGTATCTAGTTGTGCCCGCCATCTCGGCAATCCGATCGGACGAAGCCCGTGGTTGTAATGGGCAAAAACGTTTAAAAATTAACGAAACGCAGTACAACGGGGAGCTAGAGAAGCGTTTCGTCGTTTGAATTCCACTCGAACGCAAATCCCAGGTCGTGACCGTCTCTTTAAAAAACCCTGCAAATTATTACACAACGGTTTATTATTCGGATAATCAGCTTAACCTAGCATTAATGCTCCGAGACCCATCCAGTTCGATTCAGCATCGAAAAATATCATAATGAAACCCAAAACAGGTCGAAAAGAACTGAATCGTAATAAGTGCAAATAAACAGAAGGATGTACCAAAACACTCGTGACCCTGATGCCAGAGCAACACTCCGAACTGCCTTCATCCAAGAGAAGAAGGCCTTCAAACGAGCCAAACGGCAAGGCTGGCGAAATTTTGTGGAAGCGGAGAGCTCTGAGAACCCCTGGGGAAGACATTACAAGTCCTCCATAGGTAAAGCAAATGTAGAGCAGGTCTTGCGATGCAAAATGAGTCAGGCTGGGCCTGCAGCATCGAAAGTGCACTGAAACCCTCCTTGAGAAGGCGTTCCCACATGACCAACTAGCTCGAGACACTGAAGCCCAGAGGGCAGCAAGGAGCTGATCTTGGACCCTCCGAATGAGCCAGACATCCCATTGTGGACAACAAGCGACCTCGGCAGGGCCCTTGCGACCTTAAAGCCCAACAAATCCCTGGGCCAGATAAAAAGAAAGCAATATGCTAAGGAAGGCTGGCGGACAATCTCCAGCGGTCTCCTTAATTTATTTAATGACTGTCTGCAGGTCGGACAGTTCCCACTCAGTGGAAGTCTGCGCGCGTTGTCACTCTTCAAAAAGGAGGCGACCGCAATCAGTCGGACCAGCGATCATGGAGACCACTCAGCCTTCTTTCCATATTAGGCAAAACACTAGAAATCTTGATGATGCAGTCCCTCGAAGGAGTCTTTGGCCGCAACGTCACAGGCAGGCAATACGGGTGTACCAAAGGAAGGTCCATGCAAGATGTCATTGTCGAGATTCGGCGTGTTTCCTGCTGGCACCGGCTAAGTCACGTCGTAGCAGTTCTGATTGACATCAAGGGACCGTTTGACAACCTTTGGTGGCCAGCGCTCCTTTAATGAGTTTATACTTAGGGGAATCTCCTGCAACCTGTACTCGCTCGTCAGAAGTTACTTGACTGACAGAACTGCTACGATTGAATGCAGGCATGTCTCCGCCTAGAGATAGATTGAGAAGGGGTGCCGATAGGGCTCAGTCCTTGGACCAGCACTCTGGAATGGCTTCTTCAAAGATCTTCTCAGGAAACTCATGGAGACTGACTGCGAGCCGTACGCCTATGTGGATGACTTGACTGTGCTGATCTTTGCAGAGTCAGTCCGCCAAATTGAAGAAAAAACCCACCACGTGCTCCGCACTGTCAACCAATGGTGCGAGCACGTCAAGATGCAGGTGGCTGAGGAAAAAACCCAGCTAATCCTCTTGAAGGGGAGAGTGAATAATCCACCCACAATACGCTTTGGCGGCCACAGGCTCCTTCTTGAAAAGCACGTCAAGTATTTAGGAGTGAATATAGGTGAGAGGTGGGGTTTCAACCAACACCTCCAGTCCCTTAAAGGCACTACCATTGCAAGGTTTGCCTCACTGCGTGCCATAACTAAGGCCACTTGGGGTGTGTGTTACCATGACACCATCCTCATGTATAAGGCCATCTATTTAGGTGTGATTGGCTACTGCCCCGTTGTCTGGGGTAGCAAACTAACAGTCAATCAAAAGAGAGTATTGGCCCAATCCCAGAGAGCTGCGCTCCTGTGGATCACCAAGGCCTACAAGACTGTATCAACGGAAGCACTCCAGGTGATCACTGGTCAGTTACCAGTTGATTTGGCTGTTGAGTGCATGATTGACAAGTGGAGAGTGAAACGGGAGCTTCCCCCGCTTTGGGCTGAACTCCGTGCGGATCTCACCACAGAACAGAAACTTGCCGCCATCGATGAATGGGCTCTAGAGAAATGGCAAGCGAGATGGGAATCCTCGTCAAAGGGACGTGATACGTATGAGTTCTTCCCCAACATCCGTGAACGTCTTTCTAGAAAATGGGTTGAGCCAAACCACTGGACGAGCCAGTTCCTCACGGGACATGGTGACTTCAATGCGCGGCTCCACTTCTTTTCTCTGAAAGACTCTCCATTATGCACGTCTTGTGCCTCCAGTGCGGAGGAAACAAGAAACCATGTGCTGCTCCACTGTAGTTTCTACAACAGTAAGCGACGGTTGTTGGGAGGGCAAACGAACTTAGCAGCTTTGACTGCTACAAAGGAAGCCTATAATCATTTTGCAAAGTTCGCAAAGAAGGTAATGGCTAAGAAACGTGGTTATAGTTGATCAGTCCTTTTGAAACTTGCCACCCAAGTAAACAGTAAGATCAGGTAGGGAACCAGATTAAGAACTACTCCCAGATGGTACGGGATTCCTCAGGTGGTCACCTCGGCGCGGTAACACACGGGCAACAGCTCTCTACGGTGAGACTGGCTAACGACCAAATACCTGCCGTACCTCCACAGGTCTGAGTTCGGTAGATGCTGCAGGGGCCGGCCTCTTGCATATTAGCGAAACCGCAACTTCTATGACTGATATAACCCTCGTCGAGGGTTTAGGTACAGTCATCAAATAAAGAAACAGACCTGTGTATGTATGTGTGTGTGTGTGTCTGTAGTTCGATTTGCGGGAGAACGGCTGATCCGATTGAGCTGGTTCTTTTTTTGTATTGTTCGTTATTTTTTGTAGACACCAAAATAAGGTTATGGACGATTTCGGCCGACGGGAAGGGGGAGTGGGGACAAAAATGTACCAAAAACTAGTGTTTTTTGAATTTTTCTCGAAAACGGCTCTAACGATTTTGATTAAACTTTCAAATTATCTTCTACTGATCAATACCCAACTTTTTTTCTCTATACATATCTCCATGAAAATACGGTGAACGGAGATATAGGCCCATGAAGCTAAAATCGGTTTTTTACGCTTTTTGGCAAAACGGCTTCAGCGATTTTCACTAAACTCACAGGATGTTTTCAAATAGTTAATACCTACATATTATTTTTAATAAATGTTCCTGTGACGGTCCATTGAACAGAGATAAAAATCAAAATGTGTCGAAAATAACGTTTTTTCGAACATTTCCGTAAATTCCAGGGTAACTTTTTCACCAGATGTGATAAATCCTAATGTAGTGTCTTTTATTCTCCCAAACCAACATTTCGTTTTCCATAATTATTTCTGTATATATATGTTGAACGGAGATATAAGCCAAGTTAACTCAGAAAAGGAGATTTGTCGAATATTAATTTATCGGTATTCCAATTTTCTCAAAAACGGCCCTAACGATTTCGATCAAACTTTCGGAGTACTCTCAGCTAACTAGTCCCTACGTTTTGTTCTCCATAAATGTTCCTGTAAAAATGCGTTGAACGAAGATATAGCGCCCGCCTATGTAGCTGGTGTTCTAACTTAAAGGGGTGGCGGAAAGTTGTGTGTTGCTACGCACCAGATATTTTCCTTTTGTTACTAGAATCTTGAAAAATGGGTGCAGTAGTCCACCTATACGGTGAACGTTTAAAAACGCTCATGATATATGTAGGGGCCACTCCAGAAATTCTAGAATTTCAACTACCGCCGTTTTGTTTACTACCATTTCTAAACGTTTTTACCCAAACACTCTGGAAAAGTGGTTATTATCCTCTTCAAAAAAATCGTGTTCACAACTGCATTCCCCCGCCGCATTTCCTCTGTGTACCAATTGCTCAACAGTGGTTTGGAAATGAGTACGAGCAGCACAATAAATTCAAGAACTGTGAGTGTACCGCTTGTATGTTTGACCAAGTTTGAATGAACTGAGTGATAAATACATTGAGTAATTTCTAAAAGCCGTGAACACTAGTGAATTGACGTAGAGGAAGGAAGGTTGTGTGATGCAGTACAGCTGATTTCTTCTTTTTTCACAAAACTGCTGCAACGATTTTGATTAAACTCCATCTGTCGTCAGTGCCAAACAACATAAAGATAAAATAGAATGACGAGAAGTACAATAAATTATCAAATATGTTAACAATCGATTTTAGTGCAGTTCCTTATTTCTTAATCCCGCTTGTGTGTTACTACAGTTCTAAAGAAAATCGTGTGGGTGATGCACTACATTTTAACGGCGCTAATAAAATAATTAGGTGCATCCCACAAATTGCGAATTCAAAGAACTGTCGCTCCTGACTGACTTTTTTCTCTGCGTTACCCTAATAATTACAGATTATTAAACACTATCCTTCTCGAAAAAATTATGACAGTGGCATAGATTAACTATGCACTGGTTACTGACAGAAAGTGTGCGTATTCCAGTCACCCTAAGAACCCTAAGCAACTCCAGTTGTAGAACATTAGAACGCTAACTTACCAGGTTCATATGAACTGAGTAAAAACTGATTTTGTAGGTCGTTAGAACGATTAAAAAAAACCGCCAAAAGTGCGTGAGGCTTAGGAATGTTGTGTGATGCATCTCACCTGATTTTTTAATTTTCATCTGTTTAGCTTCTTCATTTTTAGCCGCTGGTCGCTTAACGGTAAGTTTTGAGGAGTGACACAAAACATATTCGTCGTAACAAGAATTCCATTAAACGGATGAGTGGATAGGAGAGGGATTTTCACACTTTTCTCATCGCCTGTAATATTTTCTACTTATCGATATCAACCTTTTGTGTCCCATAAACGTGCCAATGAAACACTGAATGAGCCATGGGGTTTCAACCTTTTTGCGGAAACGCCTGGAACAATTTTGGTAAAATTCACAAGGTAGATTGAACTAGTCAATTCCTTATGTTGCTTACTCGTAAATATTTCTCTGATAATTTGTTGAATGGAGCCCAAAATGTACCTCGAACCGTGTACATCCGAAGGTTTAATTACCGTGAAAACTTTTCACTGTAATTACCAATATAGCTTGAATTACACAGAATTTTCGCGATTACTTTTCGTTCTCCATATCTATTTCCTAAGTAACAGATGAGTGGAGGGGTAAGCTTAAATCATCAGGAACTAGTATTTGTTGACGAAAATTTAGTTTTTCTCTCGAATATTCTCAAAAAGGACTACAATGATTTTGAAGTAATTCGTAGTGAACGTTCAATAAACTTAGGCCTAGTAACTACATTTCGTTCCTCCATGACCTTCATTAAAGAAACACGTTGAACGACATTACAATATTTACGTAGAGGGTGAGGAAAGTCGAGTGATGTCTAAGGCTTGACATCTCTTCCTCCCCCTCTCACCCCTCTACGCGTTGGGTTGTCAGTTGGGCCTCACGATTGCGGTTGTTCTCCGAGGCCGTTGTCGTCTTTTACGTACGTGTAAACACTTTCCTTTTCCAGCCTAACGAGGCGAGGAAAGTAAAAATGGTCCTCGATCGGATCAGATTGCAATGCGGCGGATTCGCGGGGGCCGAGGGAGAAGGAAATCGGACGGTGAAAGCGAGTCGCCTTTCTTCTTTCTTCGTCTTTGCCGCCTGTACCTTCCGAAATATTTCGACTCGCCACAACAAAATGACGAGAAATGTTTTCCCCTATTAACTCGATTTTTTTTTTGTTCTCGACTCAATTCGAATACTTTCTGACATGTAGCCCACCGTCTCCTCCCAAATGCTACAGCTGTAAAAGAATAAGGTTTTGTGGACTACGTCAGCGACGCGGTATCAAACGAAGATGAAAAATCGAGGAGAAATAGTTGGTGATTGGTAATAATTGACAAATCAAGAATAAAACGAAATTAGGACGAAGGTTTATTTCCATTTAACCAAAGTTACAACGTTATGTCAATTTCGACGGTTGAGTCTGTTATATAAGAGAAATGAAGAGTAGTCCGTTTGAAAGTAAGAAGCAGAATGAGAATTTATTCAAACGCAACGCTTCTCATTACAAGTATAATCAACCGTGTAGGCAACGTTAAGTTTGGACTTGATTACGTTCTTCTCAACACGCCCCCTCAAGACAAAACTTAACTCACCCCAGACTGCTGAGAACAGTACAAAAACTTTCCTTTGTTAAGAGGTTTGGCGAATAAATAAGCAGGCATCTGGGCCCCCTGGCTATCATTGTACAAAGACGTTTGGCCACAATTAGAGGAAATCACGTATCACTCGACAATCTCCTCAAGTATACAGCTTCTTTTACAGCATCTCACATACTTAGGTACTCAGTTTCCACACGCGATAAAGCCACCGTTTTATGCTTTTTCGACGACCACGTCGCAGCTGCTCCTGACAGTTTAAAAATGAAACCACTGAATGATTTTCGATCGACGGTACAATTCCCCCAACCTGCGTCTACGAATTCTGAGAGTGAGTGAGTTGATCTTCTTATATGTCAACTTGTAATCAAGTGTGCGTTGAAGATAGCGCAGGAGCCTTTTCCAAAGTACTTCGGAAAAATTCGCGTTAAACTTGTTGAGAAAATTAACAGCGTACTTTAAATCAACGCGTGTTCCTATAGTAAGGCACATCAGTGAGCCTATCAAACGTCTGCACGTTTTTCTTAACAGAGTCATTATCAGTAACAAAAACGTAAATCCAAATTATTTCGACTACTGAATTAAAGCGGAAATAAACAATCGTCCTGACTCCGTATTCTTCTTGACACGGAGCCCCACCACGTCGCGAGTGATTCACCTCGTGGCAAGTCACGGGAGCGTATTTTGGAAATCAAATGGTAGCAGCAGAATAAATCAAGGAAAAAGCCGCTGGGAATAAGAACCGCTGGCGAATAAACCGAACTAGTTTCGACACAGAACGGAATACTTGGGAATAACATTTGAAAGTCAGGTAAAATTCGTTGGGAGGTCGAGGAAAGTAATTAAAAAATCGATTGAAACGAGGTGGGACATCCATCAAAAATAGTCGGGGAATTGAATAAACCGAGTTGAAGATCAGACTAAAACATCAGCAATGTCCTCAATTTTTATCGAGTTTATATCGAAATTATATTCGATCTAATTCAAAATCTATTGCTCTTTGCAACCCCCGTAAATTCGACGATCTGCTGCTGTATGTGCGAGGCGTTCTGCTGTACGTATCTTCGTTCAATGCATTTCATTTCTAGGAAAAAATTCATGCCGAACAATATGAAGATTGTTCAAAGTATCCCGTAAGCTGAATTGAAGTCGTTAGAGCCGTTTCAAGGAAATTCAGATAAACGATAATTTTATGTTCGACAAATCTCACTTTCCGAGGTATCGTGGCTTAAATTTTTGTTCAAGGAACAGAAAACTGGAACGATATGTCGATATAGATTGCTAGAACACGCTCTCTCAAGTGGTTAAAATTCTATTTTCTAAATAAATTAAATTCTACTTAACGTTGAAAAAATCGATTTTTGACGCATTTTGGTTGTTATCTATGTTCATTGGACTATTGAAAGAACAGTTGTGGAGAGCAATATATAGCTATTGTTTAATTGAAAACGTCCTGTGTGGTCAAAATCGTTAAAGCCCTATTACCAAAAAGTTAAAAAAAAAAAACCTTCATCTCTCCGCTCACCAAGTTCTCACCTAGATATTTATGGAGGAGAACAATTAGGTACCGATTAATAAAAAAATAGCTTAGTCACAACTGTTAGAGCCGTTTGAAGTTCATCTGAAGACAATTCAACGATCGCAATATTTTCCTTGACCTCGGGTTAGCGGAAAGTAAAATAGTTTGGAAATCGAGTAAACTTGGTTGAAAAATATAGCAAAAATCGTCATAAAACCGTGTAAACCTATTTGTTCAATTGAAGTAAAATTATTGGATAGTCATCTGATTGTTGGTTCTATACCCTTGTCATGTTGTAATCTTGTACAGGTTTAATTTTGTTTAGTGAGCTGCCTCTTGACTATCTTGCATTATTGAATCAAACACTATTTATTATTTACCATTTCACCATGAACCATTTTTTTGCTCATATTTATTTAGTGAATACCTACACCTCCCAAGAAGGGGGAAACGAGTTTTTTTTGGCGTTCATTGGCTTTACGATATAGAAAGGAAAGTTACGTACGCGGCTGAAAAATAGAAATTTTGAGTCCTCTTCAGATCATTACGTTTTAAGGCCTACTGAGTTTGTAAAACACTATTTGGGAAAATGGTCAATGTGTGTGACTGACTGTGAGCCAGACGCCTATGTGGACAAGCTCACTATGCTGATCCGTCCACAGCCGATCCACCAAATCAAGGCGGAAACCCATCAAGTCCTCCGAACTGTCACCCCAGGGTGTGAGCACGTCAAGCAGCGGGTGGCTGAGGAAAAAACCCAGCTAATCCTCTTGAAAGGAAAAGGAAAAGTGAATAGTCAACCCTCAATACGCTGTGGTGGCCACATGCTGCTTCTTGAGAAGCAAGTCAAGTACTTTTTTTTTTTCCCGAGGTGGGACAAGTCCCTTTGTCACTGCGGCCGCATATGGGCCTATTGTGACGGCCCTTTCTTAGTAGAAGGCGTCGTACATACCCGCCCCCCTTAGGAAGCTGAGTATGTCCTTCACCGCAGATTCCTCCATGATTTAGGGTTCAGTGGTCCCCTGACCGAAGTATTCAAAGCGTTTTGCTGCCAAGGCAGGGCATTCACATAGGATATGCTCTGCTGTCTCGTCCTCCTCACTACAGAGTCTGCATTCCACTGCCTCTGAGATGCCCATCTTGTTGAGGTGATATCTGAGTGGGCAGTGCCCGGTGAGGAAGCTTATCAGTACTCTCAGATCTTGTCTAGAGAGTGTCAGCATCGCCTTCGCCCTTTGACAGGAAGGCGTGACAAGCCTTTTCGCCTGTCTTAGTTGTGGCTGGCAAGGCCAATGGGCGCCATTTTCCTGTATCTCCCATCGAGCAACCAGACGGTTCAGGTGACTTTTCGTCATACCTACGTATGGTTCAGGCCCGATGGGTAGGGATTCTGTACCCCTTTTCGCAAGGCGGTCAGCCTTTTCATTGTCCTCATTCCCCCTGTGAGCCGGCACCCAAATGGGGGAGAGCCTGTTACAGGCGCCGAGCTGCTTGAGCGCATGGAGGCATTCCCATGCCAGCTTAGACCTAAAACTATAGGCTGCGATGGCCTTTAAGGCGGACTGGCTGTCTGAGAAAATGTAGATCCGCTTGCCCTTGAGTCCTTTGTTCAGGATCTCTTATGCGATCTCTTGGGTTTTGCCCATTGTTCGCGGCTGCTTATTCAGTCAGCATGCTGTCCTTATTCACAGCTGACCGCAGACATGCCCCTGGGGACAATGCCGTGGCCGTTCCACTATCCACAACCCATGGTCGCGCCTGGTAGCATGGGCATGCTCCTGGGAGGATAACCCAGAACCAGGAAGTCAAGTACTTAAGAGTCGATACAGATGAGAGTTGGCGTTTCAGCCAACACCTCCAGCTCCTCAAAGGCACTACCCTCGAAAGATTTGCCTCAAACGAACTATCAGTAAGTATTTCAATAAAGGACATTTGTTTCTGTTATTACATTTGTCATGCGATGTGTCTTCCTCTAGTTGCAACTTTGGTTTATGTTACAACCTATGTTTTTGGCAAGGACTTTTTTTTTAACTCCCCCTTTGTCGATTTATGTTTTAAGGCATGGCGATTCCAAGCCTGCAATGTTCCTTCCGCCGTTATTTCGCTTTTAGAATTTAGAATTTTAGTATTCGGTTGTGCCCCCTCATCAGGCGAAACCCATGGTTGTTATGGGCGAAAAACGGTTTGAAAAATTAGCCGAAAGACCATTTTGGAAGACATATTGCATTTACGTCGTGTTTGGTATCGATTCCCAGGTGTTTTTCGATGCCGAGTAAAATAGGGTGGGTCTCATACATCTAAGACTGAATCTAGATGGAATACAGTGAAATCACAGTAAAAATAATGAGGCGAATTCTACTAGTTTGAAGGAAGTCGATGGACGATGTAGCGAAATTTATCGTTTTCCTCTTGTAATTGGAATTTTGTCAATTTGGCTTTCAAGATCAGTATGCCCAGAGAAGACCACCTCTGCCCCTGTGGACCTTTCTTTTCGCCTTTCCAGAAGATCTACACAACAGCAAAGTTCGGATGTCCATGACTGCGACTTCTAAGCCCAGAAACGACAGCACATTTCCTTTGACTAACTGCTAGCCTTTCCTAGACCTAGAGGGTAATCTTCCGGAAACATCTCCACAGCTCCCACACCATCCTCAAGACACTATCACTCGCTCTTGTCGCCGAGTCAGGTTCCTAGCCAAATATCTCTCTGTGAGGGTACTATTGGTGGTACCTATACTTTCCAAGCATAGATTATGTCTACGCAGGAAAGGAGTTCTTGTTTATGTAGTACAAAGATAGATTGTGAAACCTACTTCAAAATTTACTTTTCTGATATGAGTCTTCCTCTAGTTTCAATTTTATTCTAATTACGAGCACTTCATTGAGTGAACTATCAACTCGTAAATTTCACCGCGTTAGAATCTCACAAGGCCATGCCCTATTCGGAGTTTGGTCAACAGCTTAAGTACAACGCAATCACCACAATGCTTCAAACTAAGCTGCAGTAAGTAACAAGACGTTCACATAATTCGTAAATGCCTTTTTGTATTTCCTTAGAAATAATTTATGAGTTTCCCAAATTTTCCTGCTCTCCTTAAATAATTATTCAGGCCACCTAACACATTCGATGAGCAGCTCGATCAATTCACTTCTGAATAATGTGTTCTCGGAAAAATAATTGAGCCTCCACACGAAGAGAACTGGTGCAAACAACCAGCAAATGTTTAGCATCCTCGAGGACTTTCAAATTGTTCTTTGAACTGTTAAGATGCCGGCTCGACACATCTCGCTTCACTCTACAGGTTTTCCCCACAGATGAGGCATCATACACCTCCAGTAGGGCACATACAGCGATAAGCGGATTTCTCCTTCATCAATTCAGTGAAAACAGTTAGTAAATGTAATAAACGTAGCTCGTATATCGAATAAACACAGTTGGAGAGCGGAATAAGAATAGTTTGAAAATTGTTGCAAACAAAGATAAATCTTTACTAGCCTTTTTACGGGCGTTTACTGCTTCTTCTCCATCACTGAAGGAACAAATGCGTGACTGAACATCCCAGGTCAATTCAAATAGAAGAACACTTTCATAAACCGGCTTTTTATAGCCAAATTTCCTCGATAGCTCGTTGGGCCCACCACGCTTTGGAGAGGGTGTGAGAGGAGAGGGGTATCTTAATTTTTTCCGGAGATTTATTTTTCTTTTTGTGTTCATGTCGGAAGTCTTGAACATGAAACGTTACATGTATGGCGTTATCTTACCCTGATATCTTACCTCCAACTTGCCTGGCCGCCATGCCCCCGTAGTACCTTGTACTAGTCGACTAGTCGATCAGGTGCTCCCACGCTACGAAGGCAATCGTCCACGTCCTGGAGGATAATTGTATCGAAAGCCTCGGCAACGTCCAAGACGACCGCATGCAACTGCTTCTTGTTCTTCCGGGCCAGGGACAGCACTGCTTGTGGAATCGTAAGATTCTTAGGAGTACCATCCACTACTAAGGACATAGCTAATAACCGCCACCTGCAGGAAGCACTGGGAGACCGTAGGCCATAAAAGTTGAACATTTTGTTTTTTAAATTTTATAAAATACGGCTCTAACGGGTTTCATCAAACTCACCGAGGACTTTTAGCTTACTAGTAGCCACAATTTATTCTCTGCACGTGTTTTCGTAGGAATGACAAGATGATATAAACGCCTTCATAACGGCATATCATCGAACTTACTTGAGGGAATGCTTCGTAGATTATATTTAAATCCCAGGGTGAGGTCATGTGGAACGTTGGGGCTCCGCACGTTTTATTCCATTCCTCAAAGCCTTGCGCAAAATTTCACTACTATTTGTACACATTTCCAACATATTTTGTTCCAATTCGCAACGATATTTACTTAATTTCAAAGCGTTTATGCAGGATACCACAACAACCCTTAGCCGGATTTTTATAGTTTTCCTCGACGTGGCTTCTTTTTACTTTCCTTGCTCGACGAAGTAGAAAGGAAAGTTATGTAATCGGCTGAAAAAAAAATTTTGAGTTTTCTTCAGATCTTTACGTTTCAGACCCTCCTGAGTCCGAAAAACACTATTTGGGAAAATGGTCTGTGGGTCTGTGTGTGTAGGTGTGTGTGTGTGTGTATGTGTGTCTGTGAAGGATTTTTAGAGAAAACCACCTTACCAAATCAACTCAAACTTGATACCTCGCCCGCAGGTCACAATGGGACGCCAAAATAAGGGTTTGAACAAAATCCACCGAAAGTTAACTATAGTTATCATTGTGATCAAAACATCAAATTTTTTTTTTCTCAAAAATGGCTCTAACGATTTTGATTAAATTTTTTTTGTTGATAGCTTTCAATAAGGCAATTATACCCCGGAATTCCCATCTGTGGGAAAATGACGAGAGCAGCACAATAAATTACCAAAACGTTCAACGAAATCGATTTTAGCGCGGTTTTTAGAGAAAACCACCGTACCAAATCAGTTGAAACTTGATGTCTAGCCTACAGTTTACCATGGGACGCCAAAATAAGGATATCAGCAAAATCCACCAAAAGTTAACAATAGTTATCATTGTGATCAAAAATTCCTTATAAACTTTCCTTATAAACTCCCCTGGAATGTTAGAAAGTGAATTGACGTAGAGCTAAGGAAAGTTGTGTGTTGCAACGCACCAGATATTTTACTTTCCGCTACCCGAAGGGAAGGAAAGTATAGTAATCGGCCCAAAAAAAAAATTTGGGTTTTCTTCAGATCTTTACGTTTTGAGGCCTACTGAGTCTAAAAAACCTAATTTCGGCGCGTGGTCCGTGTATATGTGTGTGTGTGTGTCTGTAGTTCGATTTGCGGGAGAACGGCTCATCCGATTGAGCTGGTTCTTTTTTTGTTTTGTTCGTTATTTTTTGTGGACACCAAAATAAGGTTATGGACGATTTCGCATTTTTCTCAAAAACGGCTCCAACGATTTTGATTAAACTTTCAAATTATCTTTTACTGATCAATACCTAACTTTTCTTTTCTATACATATCTCCATGAAAATACGGTGAACGGAGATATAGGCCCATGAAGCAAAAATTGGTTTTTTACGCTTTTTGGCAAAACGGCTTCAGCGATTTTCACCAAACTCACAGGATGTTTTCAAATAGTTAATACCTACATATTATTTCCAATAAATGGTCCTGTGGTGGTCCATTAAACAGAGATAAAAATCAAAATGTGTCTAAAATAACGTTTTTTCTAACATTTCCGTAAATTCCAGGGTAACTTTTTCACCAGATGTGATAAATCCTAATGGAGTGTCTTTCAGTTACCCATACCAACATTTCGTTCTCCATAATTATTTCTGTATATATATGTTGAAGGGCCAAGTTAACTCAGAAAAGCAGATTTGTCGAATATTAATTTATCGGTATTCCAATTTTCTCAAAAACGGCTCTAACGATTTCGATCAAACTTTCGGAGTATCCTCAGCTAACTAGTCCCTACATTTTGTTCTCCATAAATGTTCCTGTAAAAATGCGGTGAACGAAGATATAGCGCCCGCCTATGTAGGTGGTGTTTGAACTTAAAGGGGTGGCGGAAAGTCGTGTGTTGCTACGCACCAGATATTTTGCCTCGATTGCCCAACGTGTAATTAATTCCTCGAATGTAATTCCGTGAAATTTAAATTCAACTGGCACTACGAGAACAGCCCTTCTGTTCGGTCTTGTGTAGAATGTGTCTTGACTCACCTTTGTTTCAACGCATTCACGCCACCTAAACCTACTTGCTGCCGGAGAATTCGCTCGATTCCTCACTTCCAGACTGAAACGTCCTCGGCACATTTCGCAATTCATCCCTCCAGAAATAGACTGATCCACTAGTATCTCAGTGTCAAAACAGTTTAACACAATTACGCAGTGTTTTCAATTCATTCTTTCCCGTAGCAATAAGGAAAGTTACTGTTATTATCTTACGCCAGTAAAGTTTTCTTGAGAGTTGAAAAAACAAAACAAACAAAACAACTGTAAAAGTCATTCGCTAATCAGAATTGTGCGCTTTCAATAAAACGTTTTCTGTTCAACTTACCAGAAGATAGAGTTTCATTGAATTCACAGGAGAGTGAGGCACATCAAATATTTAGTGGAGATTTGAGCCAGGAAAGTTATGTTGAGTGTGAATGTCAATGCGAACGTTGACCAGCAGAAGAATATTTGGAGAGACCGAATAAAGGGGTTGCTGATGATGAAAATGTATCTACTTTGTGACTACGTCTCTGGCTTAGATGATCGGATGACTGACTCCTCATCAAAGAGTTGGTCCCCCTGAATGCGGCCCACACTTGGTGATATACATTTTTAGCCGTAGCTCCCGTCTATGAATCGGCATGAAATAAACCTACTTCCATTGCAGCTGGCAAAAGTGGAATGTTCAAGTGGCTCGCGCTCTTGGGAAGAAGAAAGTCGGTTGTATTTATGTTAGCTGACGTCGGGGCTCTGAAAAAGTGCTGCCTCACCGGCATGATCACGAATGAGCCGAACCGTTTCTTTTCGTCAAATGACCGTAGATTTCAAAGAAGACTCCTCTTAATTTGCAAGTGGATGGAGGAGGTGGCCCTTAACTTGCTAATACGTGGCTGACAAACCTAGGTGCCTCTCTCAACCTTCCACCTCGCTTCTCCTCACATCTCAGCCCTCCTTAAACTTCGTCTGGCCTTCACTTTCGTTGGCCCTTAAAAACCTGTCTTACCCACGTAACGTTATTTTAATTCAACGGGGTCGTCGTTTGAGTCAAAAGGCACCAACGTGAAATGTCATTGGGACCTGCTGTCAACTGCGAAACTGAATCGTGCGTCTTGTGCACAAATTCACGGCGAGCTTCGAGGGGGGAAAACACTGTTCTGACGCACCAACTTACTTCATCCTCTCCACCACTCTCGCAACTAATAAAACCTGTATTTCATTCCGTTTATATGAACTTGGTAGAGCGTTCTACAAACCTTCTACAAACAACTACCGTTTTCTATGCGCAAGGTTCCGGAATATATTGAGTATATACTTAATCGAGGTATACCATTATTGAGCGACTGTTAACTTGATTTTTCTGAGAAGGAATTTGTGTTATTCATTCCCTCACTGCTTTCCCACGGCACTCCAGAGAGAGAGAGAAAGAGAGAGAGAAAGAGAGAGAGAGAGAGAGAGAGAGAGAGAGAGAGAGAGAGAGAGAGAGAGAGAGAGAGAGTGAGAGAGAGAGAGAGAGAGGGGGGGAGATTGACATGAAGTGCCAAATGTTATGTAGGGAAATGTCTGAAAAGGGATATTTACGTTAGAATTTTTGCGAGAAATGCGCAAGTCGTAGAGCAACGAAAGTTGAAAATGAAACGAACAAAATAGCGTGCGTGTTGCACTTGACATAACAAGCTGTCATATTTTAATACTCGGGCGAGGGAAAGTTGTGTGATGCGTTTTCGAAGTGTTTACATTTGATTCTTCACCTACTGACCTAATTCCCCCTCCTTCTCAACATATTTGCCATCTCCTTCTAACTACATATACCTACTTGCTTCGCACTCAGTTTATCTTAGAGCAATTCATCGAGAAAAACATATGGTAGACGTTGGTATCCGAGTCGTGTACTCAAGTGGAGTTTAATGGCAGCTCCGAACGAACTCCGGAAGACGTTTCAATCGATTTTGTCTGTGTAAGGCCGATGTCCCCTTTACTTACTCTCGATCTTGAGGAGGTCGTTTTTTCGATCGTCCTGCGAAGGCATCGGAATCTGGTTGGATTGGTGCAGGCAGTTGAGCGGTCAGGCCGACAATGCTGTCAGGCGGTCACTCTCGTACCATTTCATTGTACTTCACGCACACACATGAAAAAAAAAACTGTCTTGGCTCACTCCGATAATTGTTTCTCTATTTAGCTCGGTGAAAACTAAAGGAAGAGCTCGAAGCCGGACGTGCCTTGTGGTGCGTTCTTTTCTCTCCAGTAGCGAATATCGTTCTAAAATAATAGTAATTAATTTCAATACGCTATTTATGGACTACAGATCTCTCGATAGTTGAAAAGTCACACATCTTTAAACTATCTCGTTATGAATGCATTACGAGGACATCCCCATAGCAAGTGTAAAGATAACTACAGTTATACCTAAGTGAATATGAGGGATTACTCTGCTTGTAAGAACATTCCTGTACGTTCTGTCTGATTTATATTTCACTAGACCCCCCCCCCCCCTCCGATCATTCGCTATTTATATTCTATTCAACTCTGAATAGCACCACCACTAAAACGGATTCTATTGCGTATTTTCGTTAGGTTTGTTCAATAACAACAAAAGAATCATCGAAATCGATCGACAGTAGCAAAAATGTAGTAATTACTTATTATTTACTCCTCACCCCGTCGCCTCCCTTTATGCACTTTGGCGTAGCCAAGGTAAGTTGTACAACTTAAAAGAAACTGATTTGAATGAAAAAACGCCTCAAATTATTAAGCAACGGTTTATTATTCTTTTGAATAGCATGATTGTGATCCATCAAAAATATTAAGAATATAAAACGGCCATAACAAAAGCCCCATCCCGAGACATTTATTATCGAAAAATACTACTAAACGATACCATGACATGACTGAGACGGAAGAACACAAATTGTTGTTTTCTAGGCGATCTGCAATTGGTACGACGAGACCAGTTAAACTGACGGGCATGATGGGTGCCAGTGCGGGGAATTAGTCTACCCAGGCCGGGGAGAATCGATAACTTCCACTATCAGAGTTCCTTCAAGTGGTAGAGTTTGCTTCATTATATTTACTGTGATTTCACTGTTTTCCATCTACACACACTCCCAAACCTCTGAGACTCATCCTGCTCGATCTAGCATCGAAAACTACCGGAAACCGATATCCAACACGACGTAATTGCAATAAAACTGCCCAAATTTAGGCGTTGACTACTTTTGTACACCATTTTTTGATCAAAACAACCATGAATTTAGCCCAATGGGATTGTCGAGTATGCGGGCACAGCTAGATCCCAAATCTAATTTTTGTTAACAACGTTAAACGCAAAGTATGGCCTGGACAGCGGACGGACATTGCAAATTTGGAATTCCCAAGCCTTGACACGTTAAATCCCGTGAGGGGAGGGGGGAAGGGGTCGAAAACACAGGCGTATTGTTCAGAATGAACAATAATCAGAAATGAGAGAGTTGAGTGAAAAACGGATCGAAAGAAATGAGAAAAGACGAAATTGAGGGGTGAAAAGAAAACTAGGAATATTAGGAAACGAAAAATGAGAACAACAAAAAACATTTAAACCGTAAGAAGAAAATATCAAAATATTAAAAATTAGAAAAATGAAAATAGAATGAATGAACTAAAAATAAAATGACATAAAGTGGAAATAAAAGATAAAAGCGAAATACAAATATAAGTAAATATCGAAATGAAGGGACAACAGTAAATATGTGGCATATATAAATAGTAACATATGACTTTTCGCAATCACCGTTAATTCGACCACCTGCTGTATTTTCATTCAAGCCATTTCCACGGAAACATTCATGGAGAACGAAATGTAGGTACTAGTGAGTTGAGAGTACCCCGTAAGTTTGATCGAAGTCGTAAGAGCCATTTTTGAGTCAACCAGAAAAACGATGAATTGATGTTTGACAAATCTCATTTTCCGAGCAAACGTGGCTTATAGCTTCGTTCAACAGATGGATACAGAAGTAGATGTGGAGTATACCGTGTCGGTAGAAACCTTGCTAGAAGATCACATCCAGTAACGCAGTTACTCTGGAAATTACGAAAGTGTTCGAAAAGACGTTATTTTCGACACATTGCGATTTTGATGCAACACTAATGTTCCCTGTCTCTAAAGTTAACGTACCTGTTAGATGAGTCCGTCTCCTCTGGCTGGTGAGTGCCTGGGGGCAAGCGCTTCCGATGTAAAGACATCATCGTCTGGGCGTTAAGTCAGTACTGGAGTCAGTCAGTTGGTCGTGGTCTTTATATACGAAGAGAGAGGTAAACGGGATGATGATGGAGTAACTCAACAGCCAGAGGAGACGGACTCACCTAACAGGGACGTTAACTTTAGTAATTCGCCTACGGGCAGACATAACCCAATTGCTTTAATTCCCCGTGTCCACTCTACAAGCTTTCAACACCCCCATTTGAAGATCTATCGAGTCATATTTGAGCCTCTTGGCTTGCCGGATTAGCACAAGATCACGGCTGCCAGATACTACCTGGACATAAAGGAGCCCTGCAGACTGGTTCGGGCCAACAGGGACGATGTCAGGCCTCTATCCTTCTCTAGAGACAACCCGGTAGTGCCAGAGCTCCCTCTTCTCTTCCCAGCGTGATGGCAACGCACCAGCAACCTGCTTGCAGACGCCGTCGTGACGCTTGACACAGCTGCAACGAGCACGTAGGCAAACCTGCACCACACTATTCAGTGACTCAAAATGGTTACCACAGGCACAGCGCTACGATCTCGACTTCTTGTACACCCGTATGCTGTGGGCAGTGATGCCACACAAAGTGCCAGCGTGCCCTGTAGGGGAAGTCGGCACACTACCTGAGTTCCCATCTGCCAATTGAATCATGCATGGCAGCTGCAAACTCTGAAGGCTTACGGGGCTTAGGGGCAGATGGAGTCGCCAAATCACACCACCATCCCTGCCAGATGTCTGCAAAGCAAGCACACACGGCCTACACGCCAAAATGAGGTTTTTTGGATTCAGTAGACCTCAAAACGTTAAGATCTGAAGGAAACTCAGCTATTTTTAGATACGATCACAATAGTTTGAGAAGCGGAAAGTAAAAATGTGTGGTGGTGGTGGTGGGTGGGGGGGGGTTAATACGAAATAGTTATCTGATGGATATCCTAAACGTGAAGGACCTACTCGTCACGAGTATTTCAACTAAGGCAACGCCCGTACGTCTTCATTTTACGGCGATGAGTTGTTTGTTGCGTTTGTTACTTTTCCGTCTGCTGGCGTATTTTGAACGGCACGAGTTCTTTCAAGTCATTCGGAGTTCAGCATGAACAGCGATTTTTAATAGGATTGATAATCCGATTCAGGGCATCGTTTTCAATTAAGTCAATTGTGCAGCGCGCTCAGTGAGCTAAGTAATAGCCACCCTGGAATCGGGGATGCCTAGCCGACAATAGTGAAAGTGTGAGTCGCTCAGACGCTGAGTCTAGCGATTCGTGAGGCAAGCAAGTGAATCGGACTAACGATCTGGTGCACGCCGATCTTATCAGTATCCCATTTTCTCCGAGTCCGTCGGTCGACTGCATTGCAACTGGATCTACTCCTTGGATTTCCCCCAATTCGCCTGTGCATAAGATAAACGTTTTGCTTTATCGTTATTATTTCACTATTAGAAAGTTAAGTCACTGGCCAAAAGCAATTTCAAGATCTTTTTAAAACTTCACGCTTCACAATTCGTCTAGTAAAAAAAAAAAAGAAGAAATTCAACCCGTCTGAGCCCGTGTACACGATTGAAGAAGACAGCTCCGAATCTGCTCAAACTTCATGTTCAGCCTTCACGTTTATTTATTATAAAAAACAGGCGAACCAAATTGAAACGAAAGTAAGTAATGAGAAGGGTTTCACATATTTTTGACAAATTTTGCGTAGTCACGTTAACGTTAAATACCACGAGAGCGTTTTGCGCAAAATGAACCACAATTCGGCTGTAATTATCTTGATAACGATCGACATCGAGAAACTACTCCAACGATTGTCATTCAACTGTGAATTGCCATGAAATGTGCTTCTGTATATAAAATAACGAGAGCAGCACGTTGATGAAACCTGCTCAGTAAACACGAACATGTTCAAAAATATCGTGGTACGATAAAATACCTCCCCGATGGGAATTGAATAAAAGTTAACCAGAAGCGAGCTAAAAATGACGACAAAACGTTACTGTAGCGCAGGTTTTGCTGGATAAAACCCTCTCACTTGGCACTGGCGTTCTCCAAAAACTTGTGTTGGTAGTTCACGACGGAATTTTAATAATCTTTATTAAATTATTAGTGTTTGCGCGATTATGTACCCTTCTGTTTATAAACAGTGGATTGTGTTTGGGACAGCTGTACCTGTGTTCATCAATACATGACTCACCAGCCTTATCTTCTTGAGGAATCGCTTCAGAACTTCAAGATTCCTACTCTTCAAATTACCCTTGTAAGTATTTCTCCTCCACCCTACCACTGATGCAAACCTTACGCGTCTTATTCAATTCTCGGATATCTTCTGAATTGCCTGAGATGTTCAGTTCAGTTTGTGACATTTTACGCTCAATTGCTTCTGCCTTCTTCTATCGTCCAAGACGCTTTTATTTCCCACGATGAAGTCCACTTTGTTCGTGGGTAACAAAGACAATAAGTGCTCCTAAGGGGGGGTCTATACGCATTTCCAAACGCTCTCATCATTCAACTGATGGTCATCTCTCCATCTTTTGCACCGTCGTCCATCCGCAGTTTAAACGAACCATTCAGGTTTAGTTTTCATTTTTACTTTCCTTGGCTCTACAAAGTAGAAAGGAAAGTTATGTAATCGGCTGGAAAAAAAATTTGAGTTTTCTTCAGATCTTTACGTTTCAGACCCTCCTGAGTCCGAAAAACACTATTTGGGAAAATGGTCTGTGTGTCTGTGAACGATTTTTAGAGAAAACCACCGTACCAAATCAGCTCAAACTTCATATCTCGCCCGCATATCATCATGGGACGCCAAAATAAGGGTATGAACAAAATCCACCGAAATTTAACTATAGTTATCATAGTAATCAAAACACCAAATATTTTTTTAATATAAAACGGCTCTAACGATTTTGATTGAATTTTTTATATTGATAGCTCCCAATATGGCAACTATACCATAAAATTCCCATTTATGGGAAAATGACGAGAGCAGCACAATAAATTTCCAAAACTTTCGACGTAATCGATTTTAGAGTGGCTTTTAGAGAAAACGACCGTATCAAATCCCCTCAAACTGGATATCTAGCCCGCAGGTTACAATGGGACGCCAAAATAAGGGTATGAGCAAAATCCACCGAAAGTTAACTATAGTCATCATAGTGATCAAAACACAAAATTTTTTCTCAAAAACGGCTCTAACGATTTTGATTAAATTTTTTATATTGATAGCTCTCAATATGGCATTCACACCATAAAATTCCCATTCGTGGGAAAATGACGAGAGCAGCACAATAAATAATCAAAATTTTCGACGAAAAGCGTTTTTAGCGCAGTTTTTTCCTTATAAACTCCGCTCGGATGTTAGTAGAAAGTTAAAGAAAATTGGTATTGTAGTCCAATCCAATACCTAAAGTGTGAGTGTTTAAAAACGCTCATGAGGTACATGGGGCTCACTTCCGAAATTACTGAATTTCAACTACCGCCGTTTCGCTTAATACCAGTTCATTACACATTAACTCTGCAAAAGTGAGTATTATCCCTCTTCAAAAAATTCGTGTACAGCCTCATTAATTTTCTGTGTACCAATTGCTCAATAATGGTCCTATAATGAGTATGAGCAGCACAATAAATTCCGGAACTGTACGCGCTACCGCTTCCTGCTGCTGTGACGTGTTGTTTGACCAAGTTCAAAGGAACTGAGTGATAAATGAATTGAGTAAGTAGAATTAGCCATGTACAAAGTGAATTGTTGTAGAGCTAAGGAAAGTTGTGTGTTGCAACGCACCAGATATTTAATAAGCTAATGATATTATCTGCTTACGATCTTTCTAATATCGACTCAACTTAATATTCTGACGTTAATTCCTGTTCTATTGAGGCGAAGAATTCTTTGATTCCACTCTGTCCATAACTTTTACAAACAGCTGGTGAAATTCTGGGATTCAAACTACTGCGTCTGTTGGACGAAGGAATCAAATTAAAGGCGAATCGGGATAAAGAAGTTCTAAATCATTCAGAGCTTCGACCGGTGACAGATATAAAATATCTCGGATGCAAGGATCAAAGGAGTGGCCGATCTGGAAGTTTCATGAATAACTAAATGCACGCATATATTTTACTACTAATCTTCAATCCAGCCCCTTTTACTCAATATTTGGGAATAACGAGAGTTCATATGATGTTCAGCCATGCACGAACGTAATAGATTTTGTAGTGAGCACAATTTTTCTGAGCCTCGACAAGTATGTGAAGACTATGCGATGATGGGGTGCGCTCGCTCCATCCCACAAACTCGATTTCTATAAACAAAAGTGTATCTTGGACTACGTGTGTTGTCCGCAGACCTGAAGCAAAATCTATGGCCAATTTAACCGGTCCATTCGCTTACAATTCTACCGACGATGAGGCAAAACGAAGCCACGCACGGGTGAATAACGGTCAAAACGTGTTTTATTGATCATTACGAAGATTAGTTATTAACCGCAAGAGGTTCGAAGCACTTGAAAACCCCTCGGAACGTTCCTGAATACATTTAGAATTTTTAAAATGAAAAGTTATCCAGACAGGCAGCTTTGCTTTACCTCACCGCTAATGAACAAATTCGTCGTCCCATTCGTCAAATTGTCGTCCCATCGGCCTCTAAACGTTGCTGTAGTTGGCCGTTTTGTGCTTTGCATTCTACTACTCAGGGGGTCCCTTCGAACTCTACGTGATACTGAGATAACATAATTGCATTGTGAACGTGGATTGAATCTACGAAAGTGAAAAACTTCAAGAGCCTCTGAACGGTTTGAGTTATCGATGCGCATTTTGTTTTATTCGAATTAAAACGATAAACGAAACTACTCACTTGAGGATTTCGGAGAAACAAAATGTTCTGCGACAGCAATTTTTACTTTCCGCTACCCGAAGGGAAGGAAAGTATACTAATCGGCCTAAAAAAAAAATTTGGGTTTTCTTCAGATCTTTACGTTTCAGACCCTACTGAGTCTAAAAAACCTAATTTCGGAGCGAGGTCCGTGTGTATGTGTGTCTGTAGTTCGATGGGTTTGCCTCACTGCGTGCCATTACTAAGGCCACTTGGGGTGTGTGTTACCATGACACCATCCTCATGTATAAGGCCATCTATCTAGGTGTGATTGGCTACTGCCCCGTTGTCTGGGGTAGCAAACTAACAGTCAATCAAAAGAGAGTATTGGCCCAATCCCAGAGAGCTGCGCTCCTGTGGATCACCAAGGCCTACAAGACTGTATCAACGGAAGCACTCCAGGTGATCACTGGTCAGTTACCAGTTGATTTGGCTGTTGAGTGCATGATTGACAAGTGGAGAGTGAAACGGGAGCTTCCCCTGCTTTGGGCTGAACTCCGTGCGGATCTCACCACAGAACAGAAACTTGCCGCCATCGATGAATGGGCTCTAGAGAAATGGCAAGCGAGATGGGAATCCTCGTCAAAGGGACGTGATACGTATGAGTTCTTCCCCAACATCCGTGAACGTCTTTCTAGAAAATGGGTTGAGCCAGACCACTGGACGAGCCAGTTCCTCACGGGACATGGTGACTTCAATGCGCGGCTCCACTTCTTTCTCTGAAAGACTCTCCATTATGCACGTCTTGTGCCTCCAGTGCGGAGGAAACAAGAAACCATGTGCTGCTCCACTGTAGTTTCTACAACAGTGAGCGACGGTTGTTGGGAGGGCAAACGAACTTAGCAGCTTTGACTGCTACAAAGGAAGCCTATAACCATTTTGCAAAGTTCGCAAAGAAGGTAATGGCTAAGAAACGTGGTTATAGTTGATCAGTCCTTTTGAAACTTGCCACCCAAGTAAACAGTAAGATCAGGTAGGGAACCAGATTAAGAACTACTCCCAGATGGTACGGGATTCCTCAGGTGGTCACCTCCGGGCGGTAACACACGGGCAACAGCTCTCTACGGTGAGACTGGCTAACGACCAAATACCTGCCGTACCTCCACAGGTCTGAGTTCGGTGGATGCTGCAGGGGCCGGCCTCTTGCATATTAGCGAAACCGCAACTTCTATGACTGATATAACCCTCGTCGAGGGTTTAGGTACAGTCATCAAATAAAGAAACAGACCTGTCTGTAGTTCGATTTGCGGGAGAACGGCTGATCCGATTGAGCTGGTTCTTTTTTTGTTTTGTTCGTTATTTTTTGTAGACACCAAAATAAGGTTATGGACGATTTCGGCCGATGGGAAGGGGGGTGGGGGGACGAAAATGTACCAAAAACTAGGGTTTTTTGAATTTTTCTCGAAAACGGCTCTAACGATTTTGATTAAACTTTCAAATTATCTTCTACTGATCAATACCCAACTTTTCTTCTCTATACATATCTCCATGAAAATACGGTGAACGGAGATATAGGCCCATGAAGCTAAAATAGGTTTTTTACGCTTTTTGGCAAAACGGCTTCAGCGATTTTCACTAAACTCACAGGATGTTTTCAAATAGTTAATACCTACATATTATTTCCAATAAATGTTCCTGTGACGGTCCATTGAACAGAGATAAAAATCAAAATGTGTCGAAAATAACGTTTTTTCGAACATTTCCGTAAATTCCAGGGTAACTTTTTCACCAGATGTAATAAATCCTAATGTAGTGTCTTTTATTCTCCCAAACCAACATTTCGTTTTCCATAAATATTTCTGTATATATATGTTGAACGGAGATATAAGCCAAGTTAACACAGAAAAGGAGATTTGTCGAATATTAATTTATCGGTATTCCAATTTTCTCAAAAACGGCCCTAACGATTTCGATCAAACTTTCGGAGTACTCTCAGCTAACTAGTCCCTACATTTTGGTCTCCATAAATGTTCCTGTAAAAATGCGTTGAACGAAGATATAGCGCCCGCCTATGTAGGTGGTGTTAGAACATAAAGGGGTGGCGGAAAGTTGTGTGTTGCTACGCACCAGATATTTATTTTCCTTGTCCCTACGTAGAAGGAGGGAAATATCTTACCGTTTCAAGGGCTACTGAGTCCGAAACACATCATTTGGAAAAACGTTCTGTATGGATGTGCGTCTGTGAGTGCGATTGAGATAAAAGGTTGAAACAACCGACTCAAATTTGATGCTTAGCATAAGTTTATGGGCAAAATCGGCACTAAACTAACTATAGTTATATTAGTGATCAAACAACCCAATTGTTTTTCTTAAAGGGAAATTTTTCGTAGCGACAAGTCCAAGTAACATACCGTGAAATTCTCATCTGTTGGAAAATGACCAGAGCAGCGCGTTAAATTGCTAAACATTTCGAAGGGAATCCATTTTAGCGTTCTTTCGTACAAATCTCGCTCATACTATACTAGCATTATCAGGTTAAGTAGGTTAAGGCAGTAGTCCAATAAATTATCCATGGGATGAACGTTTAATAACACTCTTAAGTTAACGATCCCAGGAATTGCGGAATTCAAACCATCACCGTTTCACTTTCTACCATTTCTCATAGTTTCTACCTTTCAATTTTACTTTCTACGGAGAGCTTCATAATTCTCGCGGCATAAGCCACTTCAGTACATTACGAAATCTAATCCGTCTAATCTTCGCTGAATGTGCTGAGGAAAGTTCCATGGTGCTTTGCGCCAGATTCTATCTTGTTTTAAATCTTTATCTTTATGGATTCTGTATCTTTTTCTGTAACGGAAAAACTATTTATGTGCCGAATTTGATTTTACTTGCAAGGTTATCAAGTGGGCAGGGGTATATGTACAGAGTGATGGTTTTCGGTTCTCATGCATTCAATCATCGACGTTAGAACTATTATACATAAAAACCTCGACCATAGCCCTAATAACAATTTTCGTAGGTGTCCCACAGCTAGGAATCTCGGGATTCAGTCAAAAATGGAACTTACTTAGTGGCGACGTTTCGACGGTTATTTCAATCCCTAGCAATACACAAAAACAATAAATTGTTCAAGTCGCATTCCTCAAAATGTGTCGGGCGAAAAAAAACCACCAAAAATTCACAAAATTATGAAGTGTAGTGAAGAAACGTAATACCATTACTATAGTATTGCATGAACAAGACCACACTGTGAAACGCAAAAACTAGATACTGATTAAGGAGGCGTCGTAATTTCTTGAATTAATTTGAATAAAATATGTGGCTGGTTAAATTTCGAATTTCGAAGGAGGGGCCGTGAAGAGGAGGAACAGGAATCAACTTTCTTACGGGTTTTTGGAGGACGCATCTCCAGTTTTAATAGCCGCAACACGAGTTCTTCCGTCTGAGCCGGAGTGAAATTGAGCGACTCGGCCTATAGGCCAATTCCAGGGGCATTTCAAAACAATATGAGAAACAACCAACCGAACGGGATTTATATAAATGTCTCTCTCTCTCTCTCTCTCGTTCCGAAACGTTAACGTGGGATTTTAATTTGCGGAGATGTTTAGACATTTTTGCTTACTGGCTATTCGAATTTACAGACTTCTGCTGGCTTTTCTTTTCCCTTTTTACTTTCCGCTACCCGAAGGGAAGGAAAGTATAGTAATCGGCCCAAAAAAAAAAGTTGGGTTTTCTTCAGATCTTTACGTTTCAGACCCTACTGACTCTAAAAAACCTAATTTCGGAGAGAGGTCCGTGTGTATGTCTGTGTGTATGTCTGTGTGTATGTCTGTGTGTATGTCTGTGTGTGTGTGTGTCTGTAGTTCGATTTGCGGGCGAACGGCTGATCCGATTGAGTTGGTCCTTTTTTGTTTTGTTCGTTATTTTTTGTAGACACCAAAATAAGGTTACGGACGATTTCGGCCGATGGGAAGGGGGGGGGGGGGGCAAAAATGTACCAAAAACCAGTGTTTTTCGGATTTTTCTCGAAAACGGCTCTAACGATTTTGATTAAACTTTCAAATTATCTTCTACTAATCAATACCTAACTTTTCCTCTCTATACATATCTCCATGAAAATACGGTGGACGGAGATATTGGCCTATGAAGCAAAAAGAGGTTTTTTACGCTTTTTGGCAAAACGGCTCCAGTGATTTTCACCAAACTCACAGGATGTTTTCAAATAGTTAATACCTACATATTGTTATCAATAAATGTTCCTGTGACGGTCCATTGAACAGAGATAAAAATCAAAATGTGTCGAAAATAACGTTTTCGAACGTTTCCGTAAATTCCAGAGTAACTTCTTCACCAGATGTGATAAATACTAATGGAGTGTCTTCTAGTCACCCATACCAACATTTTGTTCTCCATAAATATTTCTGTATATATATGTTGAACGGAGATATAAGCCAAGTTAACACAAAAAAGGAGATTCGTCGAACATTAATTGATCGGTATTCCAATTTTCTCAAAAACGGCTCTAACGATTTCGATCAAACATTCGGAGTACTCTCAGCTAACTAGTCCCTACATTTTGTTCTCCATAAATGTTCCTGTAAAAATGCGTTGAACGAAGATATAGCACCCGCCTATGAAGGTGGTGTTCGAACTTAAAGGGGTGGCGGAAAGTTGTGTGTTGCTACGCACCAGATATTTCTCAATCTCTTCTACATCCCAGTTCACTTCGTCAAATTTTGTTTTTCGAGTTCCGTAGCCCTTGAAACGGTAAGATCAGAAGAAAACTCTTCTTTTTTTTCTTTAGCCGGTAACATAGCTTTCCCTCGTTCAACGTAGTGCTAAGGAAAGGAAATATCTGGTGCGTAACTTTCAGCAATCCCCGTGCTATGTGTACGGGTGCTGTGTCTTCGTTCAACGCATTTCTACGGAAAAATGTACGCAGAACAAAATGTTGGTCCTAGTTAGTTGAGAGTACCACGTAAGTGTGTTTGAAATTTTTAGGACCGTTTTTAAGAAAATCTGGAAAAAAACGATAAATGAATATTCGACAGGCCTCGTTTTTCGAGCTATCATGGTTTATACATGACCATGTATGACCATTCAACAGATGGAGACAGAAATGATTGTGTATATGTAAGATTGATCAAATCCATTCAAGCAGTTACTATGGAAATGATGAAAATATTCTAAAACCATTATTTTCCACACATTTCGGTTTCTATCATCGTACAACGGACAGTCAGAAGAACATTTATTGAGTACAATGTATAGGTGTTCATTATTTTAAGACATACTGTTAGTTAAGTGAAAATCGTTGAAGCCGTTTTGCTAAAAAGTGAAAAATCCTATTTTGGCTTCATTGGCCTATATTTCCATTCACCGAATTTGCACGGAGATATTTATGGAAACGGAAAGTTGGGTACAGATAGTAGAAGATAATTTGAAAGTTTAATCAAAATCTTCTTTACGAGGAAAATGCAAAAAACCTTAGTTTCACATCGAAAAAATCACGAAAAAAAAGCACCAGCTCAATCGGTTCAGCCGTTCTTCCACAAATTGAACTATACACGCTTCTCTTTACTTTTTTTACTTTCCTTGGCTCTACGAAGTAGAAAGGAAAGTTATGTAATCGGCTGAAAAAAAATTTTGAGTTTTCTTCAGATCTTTACGTTTCAGACCCTCCTGAGTCCGAAAAACACTATTTGGGAAAATGGTCTGTGTGTGTGTGTGTGTGTGTGTGTATGTGTGTATGTGTGTCTGTGAACGATTTTTAGAGAAAACCACCGTATCAAATCAGCTCAAACTTCATATCTCGCCCGCAAGTTACCATGGGACGCAAAAATAAGGGTATGAGCAAAATCCACCGAAAGTTAACTATAGTTATCAAAGTAATCAAAACACCAATTTTTTTTTTCAAAAACGGCTCTAACGATTTTGATTACATTTTTCATATTGATAGCTCTCAATACGGCAATTATACCTTAAAATTCACATATGTGGGAAAATGACGAGAGTAGCACAATAAATTTTCAAAATTTTCGACCAAAAGCGTTTTTAGCGCAGTTTTTTTCTTATAAACTCCGCTGAAATTTTCGTAGAATGTTAAAAAAAATTGGTGTGGTAGTCCAACCCAATACCTAAAGGGTGAGTGTTTAAAAACGCTCATGAGATACATGGGGTCACTCCAGAAATTCCTGAATTTCAACTACTGCCGTTTCGCTTACTACCAGTTTTAGAAGTTTTTACCAAATAACTCTGCAAAAGTAATTACTATCCTTCTTCAAAAAATTTGTGTTCACAGCCTCATTAATTATCTGTGTACCAGTTGCTCAATAATGGTCCTGGGATGAGTACGAGCAGCACAATAAATTCTGGAACTGTAAGCGCTACCGCTTCCTGCTGCTATAAAGTGTTGTTTGACCAAGTTCAAATGAACTGAGTGGTAAATGAATTGATTAAGTAGACAAAGCCATGTACTCGAGTGAATTGACGTAGAGCTAAGGAAAGTTGTGTATTGCAACGCAGATATTTTTGCTCCACAATACCTCGGAGAACGCCTGCTGACTTACCTAGCCCACGCATCTTCTCATCACTTTTCTTACACCACACGCCGCGCTAGGACACAGTCAACGCTGCAACCCTTATGTTACCTGCCTTCTACGAAGGGACAGGGAAAATAAAAATCGATATCACTGAATATTACGTTTCTCCGAAATCGTCAAGCGATTAGTTTCGTTTATCGTTTTCAGTCGAATAAGACAAACTGCGCTGTTTGATTAACTTTTCATTTTAAAAATTGTAAATGTATTCAGGAACGTTCCGAGGGGTTTTCAAGTGCTTCGAACCTCTTGCGGTTAATAACTAATCTTCGTAATGATCAATGAAACACGTTTTGACCGTTATTCACCCGTGCGTGGCTTCGTTTTGCCTCTTCGTCGGTAGAATTGTAAGCGAATGGACCGGTTAAATTGGCCATTAAAATGGTGCTCACACAGCTGTACATGGCTGAACATCATATGAATTCTCATTATTTTTAGATTATCGATCAAAGAGCGCTGGATTGAAAATTTGAGGTTAAATTGTCCGTATGGTTAGCAATATAAAAATATCTGGTGCGTAGCAACACACAACTTTCCGCCCCCCCCCCCTCCCGTCGTTTCGAACACCACCTACATTTGGAGGCGCTATATCTTCGTTCAACGCACTTTTACTGGAACATTTACGGAGAACAAAGTGTAGGGACTAGTTAGCTGAGAGTACTCCGAAAGTTTGATCAAAATCGTTGGAGCCGTTTTTGAGAAAATTGGAATACCGATAAATTAATATTCGACAAATCTCCTTTTCTGAGTTAACTTGGATTATATCTCCGTTCAACATATATATACAGAAATAATTATGGAAAACGAAATGTTGGTTAGGGAGACTAAAAGACACTACATTAGTATTTATTACATCTGCTGAAAAAGTTGCCCTGGAATTTACGGAAATCTTCGAAAAAACGTTATTTTCGACACATTTTGATTTTTATCTCTGTTCAATGGACCGTCACAGGAACATTTATTGAGAACAATATGTAGGTATTAACTATTTGAAAACATCGTGTGAGTTTGGTGAAAATCGCTGAAGCCGTTTTGCCAAAAAGCGTAAAAAACCTATTTTTGCTTCATGGGCCTATATCTCCGTTCACCGTATTTTCATGGAGATATGTATGGAGAAGAAAAGTTGGGTTTCAATTAGTAAAAGATAATGTGAAAGTTTAATCAAAATCGTTAGAGCCGTTTCCGAGAAAAATGCGAAAAACCCTAGTTTTTGGTACATTTTCGTCCCCCACCCCCTCTTCCCATCGGCCGAAATCGTCCATAACCTTATTTTGGTGTCTACAAAAACTAACGAACAAAACAAACAAAGAACCAGCTCAATCGGATGAGCCGTTCTCCCGCAAATCGAACTACAGACACACACTCACACACACACATACACACGGACCACGCGCCGAAGTTAGGTTTTTTAGACTCAGTAGGGTCTGAAACGTAAAGATCTGAAGAAAACCCAAATTTTTTTTTGGGCCGATTACTATACTTTCCTTCCCTTCGGGTAGCGGAAAGCAAAATGTGCAGGTCGGCGTTTCCTTTGACGGTAGTATTTTGGGGTCAACGTGGAATAAGCCTCCAAGCTTGATCATTGCTGAGCTACACTCTGCCGACAAAGTTGATGTAACTTCTTGTAGAAACGTGGTTTGAAATACGATACCTGAAACTGAAGTGCTGCCAAGGCAAAGTCTCACCTACCAATACTTGACCGTTCCCAGTAGCTCTTGCCGTACGAAAATGTAAGTCGACCATTCTGCGAATTGTCCTGGTCGCAGGAAATCCGCTGGCCATCGCATTCTATTCGGGGAAGGACGCAGATAGCACTCATAATGACTTTCAAGAACCGTTGTTCAGAAAGTACGACAATACGAAACTCAAAACACCTTCAGAAAGGTTTCAGCAATTTAACCTCGGTCGGTTTTATTCGACTTGAATTGATCTTCAAGTATCTGGCGCGCCTAACATTTCGCGACTCCTGTATATCCAACGATCTGCTGTACATACGATGCCTCTGTCTCCGTTCAACGCATTCCTGCGGAAACATTTATTAAGACCGAAGTGTCGCTACGATTCAGATAATAATATGCAGCAAGCTTTATCAAAATCGATAATTTAATGTTTGGCAAATCTCATTTTCCAATGTAGTATAGCTTATATCTCCGTTCAACGAATGGTTACAGAAATCGTTCGGTAACAGAGGGGGGGGGGTAACGGGTATCCAAAAAGAATCAACAGTTTTTGTATTTTGCTTGAAAACGGCCTTACGTATTCAGAGCAACTTACAGCGTGCCTTCAACTAATCAGTATATGTACATCGTTTTCACTTTCCTTGGCTCTACGAAGTAGAAGGTAAAGTTATGTAATCGGTTGAAAAAAAAATTTTTTTTTTGAGTTATCTTCAGGTCTTTTACGTTTCAAGGTCTACTGAGTCTGAGAAACACTATTTGGCCAAATGTGTGTGTACAAATATTCGAGTACCTACGAGAAAATTAACAAAGGGGTTCTCAATTTTCTTGTGTTTGCCGTCGTAACGGGATGGTTCAGATTGACGATTTCAACAGGGCAAAATGAAATCCTCTTTGTAAGCTCAGATGTACTGAATTTCAGCCATACATACAAATTACATCACTACTCCCCGCACCTGATCACTATGCCTGATTAAGTCATGCCGACAAGAAGAAGAAGAAGAAGAAATCTACATGTCATCGTGAGTAAAATTCTATCGACTTTAACGATAGTGGGATTTTATTTATCAACAAGGACCTATGAGACGTTTACATGAGAAATCACGACAAGACAAGGTTCGAGACATCGTATTTTTGTAAGTGCCTACTGTTTTTTCGCATTCAAACTTGCATTTCTTCGTGAAATCGATAAGTACTCACAAAGTTGACCTTACCATTAGACAACTGATCAAATTTGCAAGTTTTCCTGGAATTTAACGGCTTCCAGTTAGTTTTTACTTTCCTTAGCTCTACAAAGTAGAAAGGAAAGTTATGTAATCGGCTGAAAAAAAAATTTTGAGTTTTCTTCAGATCTTTACGTTTCAGACCCCCCCCCCCCCCCGAGTCTGAAAAACACTATTTGGGAAAATGGTCTGTGTGTGTGTGTGTGTCTGTGAACGATTTTTAGAGAAAACCACCGTACCAAATCAGCTGGAACTTGATGTCCATCCTACAGGTTACCATGGGACGCAAAAATAAGGGTATGGGCAAAATCCACCGAAAGTTAACTATAGCTATCATAGTGATCAAAACACCAAATTTTGTTTTTCAAAAACGGCTCTAACGATTTTGATTAAATTTTTTATATAGATAGCTCTCAATAAGATGATTATACCATAAAATCCCCATTTGTGGGAAAATGACGAGAGCAGCACAATAAATTATCAAAATTTTCGACGAAAAGCCTTTTTGGCGCAGGTTTTTCCTTATAAACTCCGCTGGAATTTTTGTAGAATGTTTTAAAAAATTGATATTGTAGCCCAATCCAATACCTAAAGGGTGAGTGTTTAAATACGCTCATGAATTGCATGGGGCTCACTCCAGAAATTCCTGAATTTCAACTACTGCCGTTTCGCTTACTACCAGTTGTAAACGTTTTTACCCAATAACTCTGCAAAAGTAATTACTATCGTTGTTCAAAAAATTCGTGTTTACAGCCGCAATAATGATCTGTGTACCAATTGCTCAATAATGGTCCTTCAATGAGTACGAGCAGCACAATCAAATGTGGGACTGTAAGCGCTACCGCTTCCTGCTGCCGTAAAGCGTTGTTTGACAAAGTTCAAATTAACTGAGAGATAAATGTATTAATTAAATAGAATTTGCACGTTTTCCTGGAATTTAACGGCTTCCAGTAAGTTTTTTGGAAAAGCAGTTAACGTACAATATTGTCAGAAACTTTTTTTTTCTGCGATTTTCAATGTGCTAACGGCAATGGCGGCCCTTGGTAGTTCGTTTTTGGTTATGAATGTGCACTAGGTTTTCTAAGAAAGAATGTCATAAAGAAAATCATATCTTGACCACAGATTTAGATAAAAAGGTGCTGTTGGAGGCATTGTACTCCATTTTCAGTATAGTTTTACCCAATTGTTTTAGTTACATCAAACGCGAAGCACTCGTAAATCTTTCAGCGATCAGTTTCTCGCCACAAATGAATTGAAGTTCTTGCGAGTGAGTGAGCCGTAGGAACTAACTCTTCTCGCGCGTAACTTGAAGGGGCTGGAGAGACTCAGAGCCCCCGGAGCCCCACTGTTCGGCCCGAGGTTTTCCCGTTGCCGAAAGGGAGGCGGACGTGGATCCGCGGCGATGATGTGGAAGGAGCCCCAGGTGCCGGATGGAGGGTAGTGGGTCACCACCGGGGGTCCTCCTGTTGACGGGGGAGGGGGCCCACGAGGGCTTCAGAGCCACCCTGACGAACATCCAGTCTTCGCTCAGCCATGGATCAGGGATTTTTGGGACCCCTGAGGAACTCGGGGCAGCATATCTATGACTACTACCTTTGGACTCTATCCCTCTCCGGTGAGTACGCGCCTCTCGCTCAACAAGTTCTCCGAAACTCTCATATAAACCGTTTATTTTCAATTCAACGATAAATTCACTATATTTCGCTCATTTGAAAGCTAAAATTATTTTATTTTTGACATTAAAAATTGTCACAAAAACGCCATTGTTAAAATGAAGACTCGTTATTTTTTATTTGAACGGCGAATTCATCAAAATCGGAAATTAATTTCTCTAGAAATATTATTTTCTAGTGGGTCCGATTGTTGCCATCGTTTCAAATAAGTCAGCTGTTTCAACGAGCGTCTCGAACGTATATCGAAGTTTCGTCTTTGGCACCAAGTTTTTTGTCTTTTCAACCTGTGAACGCTTTCATTTTGACTCGATTGCAAATCCCAAGTGCCTAAATTGTTGGAAACGACTTAAAAAAACTAATTTTGGGCGAAACTTGAAATTTAAGTAATTCCTATGCTGGTTTCCTTCCATTTTTTCTTCATCGCGTTTCCTTAACTGCCGGGTTAAATACAATTTAAAAAAGGCGCTTCACGCGACTTTTCTTAACCTCTCCTAATATTTGTGATCAACAAATTTTAGTAGTATGATTCGTAGAGGGCGAAATGTCGTTATTAGTTTTGCGCAAGTTAAATCCTAATATTGTGAGTCACTTTCCACTTTGGAGAATACTGGAACAAATTAAATGAAAAACAATCGAATGATCTGCGTTATAGCGTTGAGCCATGGAAGTTATAATACGAATTTTAACAAAACGTGGACGTCAAAATTCGCCTCAAAGATATTCTCAAACGACTTTGTCATTTTATCGTTATCGCAACGCGCATATTTATATATTTATGCACTTACAATAACGTTCAATTCTATCGTTTTAATCAGTATATCTACACATATACATTAAATCGGTATATTTTATGTGTTGATTTATATTATGAAGGACGAAGCTGGTTTCTCTCGCCCTCGCGCGTGGCGTTTCACTGTGCGATTCGCACTTTGAATCGGTATTTTACGGACACACGCATTTCGTCGCTAACAAGATATCGATTCAAATTGGAGACTCAAAATACAAGAGACGAAACCGTGTTTCCACATTGTGCTACCCGTTTAGGTTTTCTCTGTTTAGACCCATTTCTCAATTAAAACAAAAAAAAAAAGAAAGAATTATGAATGTAAACAGGAAGATAGAAATACGAGGGAATTAACTAGTTATATTCAGCGTCCTTCCACCCGATTACTTTCGAACTCTAAAAGACCTAAGTGTCTGTAGTGACCTAAAAGATTCAAATTCAGCACCGAAATAGTTTGCCAAAGTCCCGTAGAGAAATTTCGTTTGTTAGCGATCAAAGCCAGATACCGGCGAGTTGATTTTGAAAATTGACAACAACCAAAAAGCCTTGTCTGTGTGAGGGAGTATTCCGGTGCATTCCGGTTTTCCCCGACCCACGACGGCACATAAAATAGTCATCTTTCGAGTCCTCAAAGCCTCCCAGAGGTTAGGAGAATGCTGTGCGCTTGAAGTACACGGACACATCACCAAATATGCAATTCCATCTGATCGAGGTTTTATATCGTGTCTTATGTTCGCAGTTGATGTAATTTTTACATTTTTCGGCATAGGACATCAGACTACTTCTGAGGAAGGATCGCTTTTTACTGATCTTTCTTTTTTTCTTTTTGGTGAGAAGCGCTACAGAAATGTGTTGAGCGCCATCTTGAGCCCGACTCTCGACGAGGAGTGGAAATCAGCTAAGAAACAGACGAAAAAAGTTCTAGGCGAATTTTTACAGATACTAATAGAATCAAACTCAGAACTTTTCTATTCACGCGAAAGTACCCTTATAAAAATATACGATAAATACTTGGAAGGATTATACAAAAAATGCTGTTGGAATTACGAGGTCAAGAAAAATCCTGACCTCTTAATGTCAAGAGTCCAGTTTCTAGAGCTCTTGTCGCTTTGAACGAACTTGGAAACGGGACGGCTGCTGCGTTGGCGTGAGTCGGCAAATCCCCGCAGGGGTTCCATGGGATCCTACCGGAGAAAAAGCAAATATGACACTCATTTTGGAAAGTTCTAAGGAAAATACGGAAATGCGAAACTCGTGAAACTGAATTCGCAGTCGGTTTCACTTGATTTGATTTAACTCGATTTTGCCGAATGAGGAAAGCTAAGGGAATTACATAGCGTGTTCTAGCTAAATTATTTCGAAAGCTTTCGACTGTAATGTATGTAACCTAAAAGCATCATAACGTAGAATTCTGACACCCTATTGTCGTCCATTGGGTTTCGCCAATTGTCCCTCGTATTTTTCTACTTTCCGCTGCTCAGAGGCAAACGTGAAGAAAAAAAATTGAGTTTTCTTCAGTTTCCTACGTTGTGAGAACGTTGAGTCTGTAGTTCTTCTTTCGACATGTTCTCGATTTTTTCCAAGCGCGAAAATGGGATCATACTCAATTTACACAGAAGACCAAACCGTACCAAAAACGATAGGGTTCGGCATTTCCACGAAAACAGCTGTAACGATTTTGAATGTCTTCGACTAATCGAGCCCTAGCTGCTGATCTCTTTAAATAACTCCAAAAATTGGAAGATATAGGTTTAGGTCCAAACGAGGTCATTATTTGGAAAAACGGATCTAAAGATTTTCATCTAACTCACAAGGTGTTTTCAATAGTAGTCAATATCCATAAATTGTTTTACGTAAACGCTCCTCTTACAGTTTACTGGATAAATACAGAAATGTGCCAAATCCTTCTTCTTTCATTTTTCAACATTTCCATAACTACGTCAGTCAATTTAATGAACCTGACGGTTTCCAGCAACATTAAATCATCGTTTTTCTTATTTGCTCGAAAACGGTTTTAACTATTCCAAATTTGACTTACTGGGAGCTTTCAGATAACCAATACTTACGTTTTGTACTCCATAAATGTTTCCTTATTAATGCACCGAACGAAGTTTTATTAGAAATATTTATTGCTCCGATTGTAATAGCGTGCTTTCTATATAAATTCGTTAAAAATTGAGAAATGAAATTGAAATTGAGAATTACGTGAGCGGGAAGGTTCGCGCACGCTCATAAGCTGTTTTCAAGTGATAGCGTTTTCAAATTGAAAGGTTGCTATCTGTGTGTTGTCAATGTTGACATAGCCAGGTGGAAATGGCGAGTTTCAAGTGTTTCTAGGGGGTCTAGACAGCGCTTGTGAGTCCAATTCGACGGAGGTTCGCCCTTCACACCCAAATTGTTCAGGAAGGAATCATCAGTCGCGAGTGGAATACGGAATCCCATGTTTAACAAAAATGCTGTTTTGAACGTTTAACGTAACACACTCGACGGTTTCAAAAATGCGGAAGAGTGGGTGGACAAAGCGAAACAAAATTGAAGATGCGGTCGACCTAAGGTGACTTAGTTATTAGCCAACGTGCGTCTAACTTTCGATATAATAAAACGTGTCCCTGATGTTTCAAGTAAATATCATTCTTGCCCGACCAAAAACTAAACAATTTCTGAGCTCGGATTAAAAACGTTCGCTTCCACGCCGTCGTTTAGACCTCGGTTTTCACACAAAATACGCAACGAGGTTTTAAGCGAAATTAAACGACAGTTGACTTCAGTTACGTGATCAAACACTCACATATTACTTTTACTCAAAACGGTTGTAACGACATTTATTAAATTCTTGCGGACCAAAAAACATAAAACACGACTTAAGAAAATTTGTTTCATTAGCGTACTGCACGAAATCTGTTTCCGAAAATCACGACGAACAGTACAACAAATAAGTGTGCGCGCAAATGCACGCGCTTGTTACATTAAAAGTTTGAGTCGTAGTAAACAGCGCAATGATTCTCGGGTTTATAATTTGGAAACCTTTTCGTCTTGTAACAGAACATGATAAATGAAATTCGCTTACGTTGTATTGAGCTAGCGTGTCCATGTATGATAAGAAAAATTTCAAGAGAAAACTTATTACGTTATTTTCACTCAGTGTTTTGTGGTAACGTCACAGAATTGCGAATAAACTTCAGCGGCCGGTTCCGCAGTGCTTTGCTATATTTTTTCATGTAAGATCCTCAAATTGGGATTATCAAAATGAAATGAAGTGAAAGTAATTAAATATAACCATATGAATAATGAAAGTGAAAGATTATGAAACATCTAATTCTAATCACGCTTAAATATAGTTCACGAATGAGCGAAATTCCATTATTACATTCTCCCATAATACATCGGCAATACACCCAGCGACGAAAAAAAATATCACGCAACAAAAGTACAGTTCTCCAACTGACGGAACTTTCGGGAACTGTCCTCGTCGGCCGGAAACAAGGAATCCGAGCGACCGAAAATGGGAAGATCTACGATTTTCCGGTCTGTTCTTTTGCTTTTCTGAAAATGTGGGATACCCTCACGGCGGCACTTGTCCTCATTTTGTTTCTGGACCGAAAATCTCCACTTTCGACTCCCGTTTCGCGGTTTTCCCGTCTTTCACCTGTAGTCACCGATTGAGCGTCACGGTTATTTTTTTATTTGGTATTAATTTTGAACCGATTAGTCCTTCTTGTTTAAGTAGTCGATGAAAATGCGATCACAATTTTCTAATTATTTATACTCTAACGACGAATGTTGCAACCAATTTTTTCGACTGTTTTTATACTAAAACATAATTGATTGCAAAGAACGAAGTCAAATGCCTGGTGCGTCGTATCACAACGAACTCCCTCAGTTAAATACAAAGGCGCAAATAAAATAGTGGGCATACCGAGAAGTCTCCAGAGTTGATTTACGGATTTGGTTGGACTTCCCTCTTACACGATCGAATGAACGAAACCCCCCCGTCAGGGTTTTTGGCGAGAAAGCCTGAGGTAAAACCGGAAATTCAAACATTCGTAAAACGTATTAGTGGCCACGTTTGTGCTCATTTCTAACTCACGTTCGTCATTTTCCAGACATAGGACGGTTTAAAATAATCGAGCCGCTCGATTAGTCTCAACTCTAATGGAGATACCTTGTAATGCTTGATATCACTTAGCCCATGAGGGCGTTAAGGACGTCAGCTCATGTGACAAATAAGCCCTTGCATGGTTCAGTCATCGTACTAGCGGGTTTTGGTAGGTTCGTTCGATGAAAGTCAGCTGAGCACGTGGCACGTTCGTTTCTAGCTCTGAGCTGAAGGTAGCTAGATGAACTCCCCATTTTTAAAAAATACAGGGAGCGACACACCACTCAATTTTCCTTTCCATCACTCTCTATCACGCGCGCGCACGATGTGCACTGCGAGTTCGAGATCTAACACAACTAAAATTTATCGAAAGACGAATAAAGTTAACACTAAAAAAAGCTGTAAATTATTACACAACGGTTTATTATTCTCTTGCACAGCTTGACACTGTCCTACACTTCCGAGACACATTTCATCAGTTTCAGCATCAATAAATATTAGTAAACGATACAAGACACGACCCGATTATAACGAAGCGACGAAAATGACATAGTCTAGGCGTCTGAAGGCAATTGGCACGACGTGACGAGTCGAACTGAATGGTGGTTGGAGTGAGACCGGAGGCAATGTGGAAAATGAGCGCAGGCTGGGGAGAAACGAAACGTTATATTGTTCCTCTAGCTCCTTCGAGTAGTAGAATTTGTCTCACTATACTGTGATTTCAATACCTACGTAGTTCTACACCTCTTAGACCCTTTTTGTTCGACTCTGCATCGAAAAATGCCTAGGAAACGATACCAAACACAGCGTAATCGCAATGCAACAATTTCGTTTTCGGTTAATTTAATAAATAATTTCTTTGCCTCTAGCATCCAGGGTTTGCATAATAATATATTCGATTGAAAGTGTGTTCAGCTCAAGCTGAATTGGTACAAAGGATCAGTGTCCTCAACTCGATCGGACTTTGCAACTCCACGGGCGAGTTTTGTGACCTGAGGCCGATTGAACTTGGAGCCTCAGGAAACTTCAAACCACCACTGTCAATAACCTTTCTTCTTTCAGTATTTTGAGCGCTATCAGACTTGAGGATTGGTATGTGTATTGAGTGGTTTTCCCCCATATCACCCCTCCCTTCTCTCCTATTTTGCCTGGTCCTAACAGTCAGTCAGCCCCAGACGGTTACATTCTCATTCAGCTCTCGTTCGCACTCACACCAGTTCAACTAATAAGAGATCTCTCGTGTCGTGTGAGCTCTGTCTCCTAGTTACTTTACTCTCAGCTCTATCGTGTATTTCAAGTGAAAGTTCAACTAACCAGTGCACCACCCTATCAATACAGTTTCGTCTTATTCATCAACTAATTTTTCGCCTCAGTAAGGTTTATCTTTCCCTCTCTTGCACCCAAAGAAAGGGCTGATAGAGGAACATTTATTTATTTATACATTTAGATTAGTACATTGATCAAGTGCTGCGAGTTAGATATAAATTGTTTAAGATTTTTTGCAAAATGTAAAAAAAAGTGTTTTTACTGCTCCGGTTTTGTAGTTTCGTTCACCGTACTTTCACGGAGATATTTATTGACACAAAAAAAATCAAGCGTTGAATAATAGAAAATACGTAATAAGCCGTTTTCGAGAAAAATGAGAAAGACCGTCATTTTTGGTACATTTTGGACTGGCTGAGTCGGTTCTGCCGTTCTCCTGCAAGTTGCAAACAGATTCATCTTGTTTTGTGGTCGATTACAGTACGTGAGGGAGTTGAGGAAAGCGCTGCTCACCGGGTTTATGTGGATCAAGTCGCAAACGACATTGCACTGTGCCCAAGATATTCTCTTGACTTAGACTCGGTCAACCTCTTCTTCTTTCATTACGACTAAACCGTGCGACATCTTGTCCTGAAAGAAATGAGGTTTTCGTGAAATCTCCTTCGAAACAATTTAGAGAGCAGTTTTAGTTGAGAACCCGCGTTTTGCATAACAGGAAAAACTGACTCCAATGATGTCACGTGCGCTGACTCCATTCGCCGACCACTCGCTACTCACCGCCTACACGTTTAGAACGAACGAGGAATCGCGCAACTTTCCTTGCCTTCTGCCGTATTACCGCCTTTTTTCAGTTTTTCGGTTCCTGGAACACCTTCCGAACGCCGTTTTGAATGATTTTTGAGTTACTTAAACGGAGGCTACGTAAACCAGGAAATGATTGTCGTTTCCCGGATTGGTGTTATGGCCATTTTATATTCTTCACATTTTTCGACGGCGGATTGTATAAGATAGGTTTCAATCATGCTGTGCGAGAGAATAATAGACCGTTGTGCAATAATTTGCAGCGGTTTTTGTTGTGGTGACAACCGAATTCTGTCCATTTACAAGGCATTCGTGGGAAGAAACTGAGAACACTCTTCAAGGGGAAAATTTCCAACTTGAATTTTGGCTAGGAGCGCAACAGAAGTTAGGTAAAATTAGGTTCAACTGGACCTGATGCTATTGCCAATCAACAAAAGTTCATATAATAAGAAAGAAAACATTGCGTTATAAGGAGCTAAACTTTTTCGTAATCAAGTGCGCTCAAAGTTCCGCCAGAGATGCTAATCGAAAGTACCTGATAAATTTTACAACTTTCCTAGCTTTCATGTAAATTCGGTGATTTGTTTAGTTCGACTGTGTGATTACATTTGACTCCTTGTTGGGCTGAGCTCGACGTCGAACGTTGTTCCTCAGTCAGCTCACGTGAAGAATTCAACCTCCTAGTGACCCAAATTGTTTCCCAAAGGTGGCTTTTCCATCTTTCAGTGTAATACCTATAAACGTACACTAATAAAAAGAAGATACACGTAGGAAGGAAACAAAAAATATGAAGTACCAAATCAACGGCCCAACAATCACCCTTGCGAGCCTTTCGTTCTTCTTCGCTTTGTGTTCACTCCCAATTATTCTATAATTGATCGTCTTAGGAAAATCTCAACATATGTATATGTAATCATACATTAGAACAGGGGAGAAAGTTAAAAAGACACTTAACGTGAACAAAATAGTTTTCGGCTTGACGCCATTGTCAGAACTGTTCTGGATCTTCAACTTCACGTTTCCTGGCATCTACTGAAAGATGCCATGCTTACGGAGAAACATGGAATGTACAACTAATTTCAATCAAATGGTTTTTGCGAGACACTTTTTGAAGGCACCCAATTTTTATAATTTTTATCACTTTCTAGAATTTATGGACAACACGGTGATAATTATTTCAATTGGACTAAGTCACTCCGAAATTATCGATATAGTAGGAGAGTTTGTACGCTTTTAGAACTAAAGCCAACAGTTTAGCGCTGGTTGAAAGAGATAAAACGCCGCAAATTATTACAAAACGGTTTATTATTCTCTTGCACAGCGCTGATTGGGCACATCCTATTCAGCACCCCCCTTTCTCAATCAATATTATCGCCTATGAGCGCCGGATGTTTCAATCAATATTTCCGATAATTTCCTAGTTATCAAGTTTGACGCAGTTTCCCACCTGCATGACCCATCTCATTGACAATGTAACCGCCTAACCGCTGAAATCGATCAAACATTGTAACTCAATTTTAGTGGAAATACACAACTGTGTTAACTCCGTTTTATTATTGTAACTCAATTTTAGTGGAAATACACAACTGTGTTAACTCCGTTTTATTATTGAAACGGGTTTCTACAACGTCGCGAGTGATTTAGTTCGTATGTTCATATTTTCGAACTGTCGAAAGCTCGGATGATTTACAAAGTCCTGAAATAGGTCGGTGTTTTGTGCAATCTTAGTCCGACGGAAATCAATTTATTTTTGCTCAGATTGCCCCGAGAAAGTACCGACATTCTTGTGGGCTGACAACATCAGAGAAAATTGCTAATGTCGGATCAAGTTCCGAAGCTGGTTCCGCGATGGTCAATGAAAATTTTGCTCGTTAGAGAGGCTCCGCGACTGGATCTTTTTTTCATTCAAACATCGTTTAATCCTCTAATTACTTGCAAAAAGTGAAAGCGACGCCGGCGAAAAGCTGGAACCTTGCGGCCGGTCTTTGATTTGAAGTGCACGGGAAACGCGGAAGAGTTGCCGGTCTTCCGACAGTTTGAAAAAAAAAAAGTGTAAATATTTAAAATTCGACCACTTTCCCTTCGCAGGTTTACTTTATCTCTTTAAATCGAACCAATATAGTTTATTTCGATGTTGACGACTCAAAAACTTCTCACCGACTTCGAATTGGTGTCGCCAGTTAACGGAATGCCGCTTCCTTTATACGCATAGCCGTTCGTTAAATACCGATGAAACTTTAGTCGGAACTTAGTGGTAAAAAACGATCCTCAAGTTTATTGCGGGACATTCCGAAAAGTCGTGTAATAGAAACGAAGAAAGCTACCAACATGGCAAAGGTTTATTTCTTTAAATTCAAGTTTGCGCTTAAAAAAGCGAATTTCATTCAGCGCGTGAGCTGAGCAGTAATCGTCAACATATTTACTGACAATCACGAGACTACTTTTTGAAAATGTTTCTAAAATTCTATTCGCTTTTTATACTCATTGATTCAACAAAGTATTCGACTGTGCTGGGTTGATTTCAAATTATACTTCACAAATTCAAATTGAGGAGACCAAAAGTGGGCCAAGCGTAGATTTGAACCACGCAAACAGAACAGATCTTCCGTTAAAATGGAATCACTCTTGGCACTGCAAGCATAAATATAATCAACCTTGGTACTTTAGGAATTCACGTTAAAAAATGCAGTATTTTATGTGAACGTTATTACACTCCAGCCTTAGATGAATAAAAAGTGTGTACTGCCAGAAAAGAATTTCATTGGTTGGCAAAAATCCAGCTAATTGAACTGATGCTTCAGTTAAATACAAGTTGTCGATACTGTTGTTACTGACAACACTGACTCTATCTAATTAGGTTGTAATTGGGAAGGTTGATAATCGAAAAGGTTGGTGAACTGGAGATACGAGGCCTGACTAACTTGTAACGAGGAGCCTAGTCAGGAACAATGTAAAAGGCAAAGCAAGCTGGAATCTATAGCTCTTTTCATGTCGTGCTTAACTGGAACGAGGAGCTCTGTCAGGAGAGATGGGTTGGAAATATATGAGAAGAAAGGAAGGTAGCCTCTATAATTGAGACAATGCAATACAAGGGTTACTAGGCCCAGAGAAGATTCAACGAGGGCTTCAGTGAACTGAGATGAGTAAGAGAAAGGAGGAGATGGCAATGGTGAGCAATAAAAAAAAAAACTGTTGGCTCCTCACATTTCTTCTGCTCCATTCTCGTCGCCGTCTTTATTTATTTGGGGGGTCTAGAGAGTAGAGAAGACTCCACGTGAACGTCTCAGAAGTGCACTAGAAACACATTTGAGTAATGCCGCTCTAGAGTTCGAGGCTTCCACAAACTGACAAGTTAGCTGTGTACTATCAGCGACATAGACTCATATTAGTCGATCTATGACCTTTGGGGGAGAATTATTTACGCGTGTACCTCAACGTGCAGTACAGTGAACAACACCTCATTCCCTTGAAGAACTGTGCACCGTTTTTTGGTCACTATACAGCCAGAGGAGAGGCACAATGTGGGTTGGAAGCAGTCAGAATGCAAAAAAAAAAAAAAATAAAACCCCAGCAGGAAACTGACTGTGGGGAGGCTGTAGAGAGTTCAGTGAAGAGACCTTGCCGAAATTCGATTCAAAGTAGGGTTGAGTTATTTTACTCGTTACTGGCCCAGTGCACTGTGCTGAGCCAACTGGTTTGGTTGGGCCATTTGGAGTGAGTGGATAAAGGCCTTGGTGATCAAGAGGAGCTCTTCTTGCCACTATTAACCCATCAATGCTCACAGTACTTGGTAGTAGGCCAACACATGACTTTACACATCCAGCCAGGCTTTGCTTATAGTAATCAAGAAGACGATCCGGGTGAGAGCCACTTCAGGATGTGATCCTCTAAAATGAATTGATAACTGACTGATCAATCCTCCTATCAAGAGATTAGTTTGGAGGCTTTCCTCAACTAGTAGCATCATCGTGCGGCGTAATTTTGCGAGCTCTTCGCAGATTTGACATACGCACAATTGAACCTCGTTCACACGGAAATGTGTTTTCCATTTGTGGGGTTCTCGAGGAAAGTAAAAGTAACCGAGACGTTGCACCATTTCCAACGGAACGCACCGACGTCATCTTTTTTCCAGCGGCCACGTTTCTATTTTTCACACCAGCTCGTTTGGAAAAAGAAAGTGCCAGAATTTCCACCTTCGGCCCGTTGTCCTTGAACTAAGGGGATTCGCCTCCTTTCACCGCCGATTGGCAATGGTTATTAGACGAAAGCCGACTTAACGGTTTCCTAGTCGGTGTTGCGACAAATGCCCATTACGTTAGCCCATGACATTAGTTTTGATGCCCACACGCTCTCACGTCCCTAGTCCCGCAATCTGCTGTTTATTGTGCAAATCCGAGAAGTTCAGAACAGGAAGGGAAGACGTTATATGGCAAATCTTCACGGTCGCTTGTCGGTTTCATGTCCATAAGCCGGTGAATCACGGCCGGCAAACGGTTCTTCCAATTCGGGCGGAGCTGAGCCGGCGAAACATGATGAGCGAAGGGAGGAAAAAGTCTGGAGCTCGGCATCACGCAAATTTCCTTACCTCCCCGTCGAGATTTGTTCTCATTATACAGCTCATTGAATGCACACCTTAAACTAAACGCCACGCTGGAATAAGAAGTAGTTTGAAATTAGAAAGTTCCCGTCGCGCTCCCCCCCCCCCCCTCACCCATGACGATAGAATTTTCACGGAGCTTCTTTTCGCAAAAGAGGCTTCATAAGTTACAAAATGCGCAGACCCCCCTCATCATGGCATTTAAATATCTGGTGCGTAACAACACAACTTACCGCAACCCCAGTAAACTCAACGACCTGCCGTATATACGGGCGCTGTATCTTCGTTCAACGGATTTCTACGGAAACTTTTATGGAGAACGGTATGTAGGTTATAGTTAGTTGAGAGCACTCCGTAAGTTTGATTGAAGTCTTCAAAGCCGTTTCCGAGAAAATTGGAAAAACGGTAAATGAATATTCGACAAATCTCTTTTTCCGAGCTTTCATGGCTTATATCTCTGTTCAACAGACGGATACAGAAGTAGATGCGGAGGACAAAATGTGGGTATAAGTTGTTAAAAGACCCTCTGTACGATTGATCAAATCCAGTGAAGTAATTTACTCAGAAAACTACGAAAGTGCTTCAAAAAAACATTATTTTCGACACATTTTTATTTTTATCTCTGTTCAATGGACTGTCAGAGGAACATTTAATGAGAACAGTATATAGGCAATGTTTATTTGAAAGCTTCATGTGAGTTTGGTGAAAATCGTTTCAGCCGTTTGGCTAGAAATCGTGAAAACCCTATTTTTGCTTCATAGGCCTATATCTCCGTTCACCGAATTTTCATGGAGATATTTATGGAAACGAACAGTAAGGTATAATTTGAAAGTTTCGTCAAAATCGTTATCGCCGGTATTGAGAAAAATGCGAAAACCCTTGATTGGGGACGCAACCTGTTGATGAATGACCATCGTCGCAGCGTTCATCTTGTTCCAATCGATGGAATTGTCGCAAGAGATGGCTTTCTGTTGATTCTTTGATAGTTATTGGCTACAGGGTAGTCCAGAGTGAGGAATCAACTGGCCGATTGTTATTAAAATGCGTCAGGAATTTGTCAGGATCAAATTTACTTTGTGGGCGATACGTAGTTGGTTTGAGAAACAGACAAAGTATTCGCTTATGGAAAACAAAATCAGGAGTGAAGGGACGTTTTATAAAACAGAGATGCACAGTAACGCTTGTAGGGAGTCTGTGAATAGGTCATAAGAACCTCCCGGAGGAGTGGGCATTAACTCCATTAGCTCGACGTAATTGCGGATGATGAGTTGACGAGGAAACAAGCACATAAATAAAACTGTGTCCGACCTAACGACTCTTATACGTGTTTTACTGCTCACGGAATGTGTGTGCTCGCGGTTGGTACTCCACTTCTCGCACGACACTCGCCCTCATGACTTGATCGTCTCAAAAGAAGGAATGCCCAGAGAGATTGATCTGGCGGGTCAAAAGTGCGGCAAAAACCAAAGAGACGAGAAGAGGCGAGTTTTCTTTTTGTCATCGTTAGAGCAAGAACTGTTGCTAACATCGGTTCTTTGTCGGGAATTTTCTCTGTGACCTGCCTGAAAATTGTCAAGAATGTAACTCTCTCTTCTTTGAACCTTTCTACATCCTGAATTCCAAGTTATTTCCGAGATGTTCGAACGAACATCTGAGAACAAAGAATGTTACACACATCACATTCGCGTCACACGGACCATGATGAACTATGGCTTGACTCACTCACATGAGGAAAATCTTGATTTATAGCAGCCTGCTTTTATTTGTAGATTGGTTGGTATCAGAAACCCCTTCACCCCTGGACCCATTCATCAACGAAACCAACGCGCTCACTCTATTCTATAACTTTCTGTTATATAAATATAAAAACCAATCGCTTTTTCGTTTGAAGAGTGCAAGGGGAAGGCTACACAGTGTTGTGGTTTTGCAGCCGCTTTTGAGGTCTGCAAAAATTCCCGAGACGATTCTCTCGCCGGTCTGCCTCCGAAAAATTACCTCATCCTCGAGATTGTGTGGGACGGCAGACGCAGTAATTCATTCGATCGGCTGCCGTGTTTGATGAGGCACTCGCCTTCCGTTTCTTGAAAATTGTGCCCTGAAGCCAATCGCCCAGAGCTATTTGTCCCGTTTTCCGACTGTTGAAAGAATAAAGCCAGCTGTCAACGACGTTTCTTTGATTGACTGTTAATTGTCTCCGTGTCCAATCGTTCCTGTCTCTTTCGTTTTCATTTCATGTCAATTACGTAGTAGCTTTTTCTAATGAACGAGGAATCATTTAATATAGTTCTTTCCGGATACTTTTAATCGTCAAAATTTTCAAAGAATTTATTTATTTACTTCTCCAAGTTAAGATTGTGCTCATACATTTAATTCGTTCCCCCCCCCCCCTCACGGGAAGAGCTTACATAAATGATCTCCTTTTACAACCGATAACGAGTGGAGTAGGTTTCTTGAAGTGTAGTGAGTAGTTTACCAACTACGCTTAAACGAACGTATTGTGGTTGACTGAAACCTGGTCGAATTTGAGAGGTTTTGTAGCGGGTCCGTTTATACTTCTGGTCTCTTCGCGTCATTCAGCATTTGAATCGTCCTTTTCAAAAGGGGGGCTTTTGTCTATTCCGCACGCTTCTGCTTTTCACGGTGTCAACCAATTAACCCACGCAGGGCTCCCTGGGCCTTAAAACCTACTCGTTTCGTCGTCGATCACAATAGTGCCTATTCTGCCATCGCTGTGGTCACAATAAAGTTGGCGGGACAATTGTGTGAGTGTCCACGAACATTCTTCCGTCAGATCTTGAAGCCAAGATTCCTCAGGCTTTCAACCACTCACGAAACGCAGGGCTCAACGAAAATGTAAAAAAGAACCTACATCATCTCTAGGCAACCCCTCTCATGTACGTTGGCTAACTGGTGGCTAAACGAATGATGTCCAGCAAACATACCTCATACAATTTGAAGATTCTCCCTCTCCAGAAGGAGGATCTTCTTCTCTTGCTCCTTGTGGAGCTTTGACTGCCTTTCTACTTTTGGTGAGGTACATCCCGCCCTGCTAACCCTGATTAGCTAAGTTCATGTGAACTGGTATTTGACCTTTTCAGAAATCACTGGACTGCCTGGTCTGAAAGATGCCTTGGCACATTCAGCTCCCACATTACCCTCAGTGCAGCACGATGTTTAGTTGATAGAACTAAGTCTTGGCCACACAGCTTGTCATACTGAGCGCGTACGTTGGGGTTTGCTTTCGATTTTCTTGATATGATGAAGTTCATGGAATCTGATCTCAGGAGGCACATCCAACGACGTGCAGTAATTTTTTATTGTTATAACTCAACATGACGGTGAAGCGAAGCGAGTAAGCGGCGAAAGTTAAGCGTTTGCTTGGCGAGTCCCACCAACCGCAGCTTCTTCACATCTGAATCCACTTCTTCTTTAGACCGCTCGGTTCACGCTCTCGCTAAGCAGGTAGGTTAATTATTGCTGTCTTACCGAGAAATGCTTCGATTAGTTCGGTTAATTAGTAACGGGCTGTCGAATTCAGCGACGAGTGAGTTAAAGAGATGAAGAAAATGAAACAAGAACTTGCATTTTAACCCGTTCGCCGGTTCTTCAGAGGCTGCTGGCAACGCTTTCTTGTTGCGTGTGTGCAAATGAAGCCCAGTCGGTGGCCATTCCTCTCAGCAAAAACTGGTCGCAGTTAACGTCTATTGCTCTCTCTTCTCCAGTCCGTCGTGACCCCGTCACGACTCGTACACCAACGATCTGACCTGTTCTACGCTAGACCTTGCACTTCATCCAAATCGTGAACTGAGTCAAGAAAGAGATAAACGCGAGAGCTTAGAACTGGTTGCTTGTGCAGAGTAAATAACGCCCTAGTACCACTTTTCTTGTAGATTGTTCCCCATAGTACGTTTAAATAGGCGAATACGCGAATACAAATACCTAGTGCGTCGCATGACACAGCTTTCCTCAGCGCTACGTACTTTCAGCAATTTTTTTCACTCTAGCGATCAATTTTCATTCAGTTTTCGTTTCTTATTCGTTCTGAATAGTAACCCTATGTTTTTGGTCAGGAAAGTATTCGTACATCCCCCTCGAAATTTGATACTTTACGGTTCAAGACATCGAGATTCTAAATCTGCCATGTCCATCCGCCATCCGGGCCATTTTGTGCCTTGAATATGCTCAACAAAATTCCGTTCTTTCGCCCAAAAATCCCATTTGGTATCTAGTTGTGCCCACCTGGTTGGCAATCTGATCGAACGAAGTCCATGGTTGTCAATGGGCAAAGAATGGTTTAACAAATGAACAACAACCAAATTTTGGCAGTTTTATCGCAAATACGCTGTGTTCGGTATCGTTTTCTGGGTATTATTACATGCTGGGTCGAAAGGAACAATTCTCAGGGGTGTACGACTGCGTCTAGACGGAAAATAGTGAAAACACAGTAATTATATTGAGCCACAGTCTACTAATTGAAAGAGCTCACGGGACAATAACTACAGTGAAAGTAATCGTTTGTACTCCCTCCCTCCTGTCTCATTAAAACCACCCGCCGAGCCGTGCTTATTGCTCACATGCGCCTACGGGCTCCTGGAATATTAGTTTTAGTCAGATCATGTTTTGTATGGTGTACAGGTATTTTCCGATGCTGCATTGAATGGTATGGGTCTCGGAGGTGTGAGACTACGCCAAGCTGTGCAAGAGAATAATAAACCGTTGTCTAATTATTTTCAGCATTTTATAAACACGATAGAACGTATCTTAACGTTCTACACAGTACCTGGTGGTGCTTAAGGTTCCTGAATTTATTGGTTACTGCTTAAGCCTCGACCATTTTCAATTAATCAGTGCATAGGAGATTCATAAAACTGTTAATATGGTTTTTGTGGAAAGGTTCTTGTCTGTTCTGGGGAAAAAACTGTGAATGTGGAATGGCTGGGCTGTGGTTTGTATTGCAGTATTTCTGGAGTTGCTTCTAGATACTCTGTTCGAGGCAAGCCAAATCAGTCTGGGGTTTTTTGACCTCGGAATGTCCACACCTCCCCCAACGGCAAAGTCAATGTCTCCACTTGTTACCTGTGGGAATTCTACTGGATTTCCCTGCAGTGGTTTTCCCATCTTCTCAATTTCAAAATCCTCTCCACAACAGACAGCTCCACCCAAATTCATTCACCTACGAACTTTCGCGAAAGTCACTCTCTTCTCTCATTTCCTTCCGGTACACTTTCCCGTGCCAGTTCACGCATATTACGAGTCGTCCCCAGCTAGTTTATTTCGACCTTCAACTCGCAACATACTCTATGAACGTTAACAAATTCTCCCTCTATGTGTAGTTTATTGTAATACCACACAGATTTCTCTAGTTACGCTAGTTACGTAACTCCGACATAAATCTTTTCCAAAATTCAGATTTATTTTCCAGCAATCTCACTAGTTTCCCTAAGACCATTTCTCGTACTCTCAACTAGTTTCTAGCTCTTTTTCTCTTCGTTTTGAAAAACGTTTGGTGGGAATCGTGATTTTGAACCTCTCCTCTTCACCAAGTAATGTAATTGAGTTAAAATAGTCGTCCCTCCACTCACCACGTCTTCTAAAGAGCCACCTTTGAGAGAATTGTATAAAAAATTACCAGCTTTTGTTGTGACAGCTCGAACGTTTTGTGTGAATCACACGGACGGGTTTTGGAAAGGGATTCGGAGAAAATTGAATTTCACGCGGCGAACACGAAAGCTTCGCTAACTCAAGGCTGAAAAATGTGGAGACCGATTGACTCGTGCGACAAGTCCGGGGGCTGGACTAGACATCCAACTGCACTCTGACCCTCCGTTAATTAAGAGACCATCAGCCGGTTCCGTATTCACGATTTATCACGATACTCTCGACAGCCCATTAATTGCCGGTTATCTCGGCTGCTATAAATTATTACGAAGTGACGTCGACGCGTCGTCCTGAGGCCTCATTTGTCGCCTTCGGATGCCGAAAAAAAAAGATTAGTGAGTATTCGAGGGACCGCCCAAAAGCGCTAGTTGGAGAAAGTTGGTTGTCGAGCCCCGCCCAACGGATTCACGCAGATTTTGTTAACGAGAAAATCCCCCGTTTTCGTTCGAATTACAAGAGATTCCGCTCCTGAAACTGATTCACACTTGAGTTCATAGCATCACGTATTTTTCAAAATAGAACCTCGTTATACACCCGATAACTGGGCTTGTAAACGACGAACGCGAACAACCGGAATTATGGACAATAATTTCTTCGCCCATATTTCCAGCTCTCTTACTAATTGCTTCTTCTTCTCATACTTTACCGGCGTTCTCGCATGCAGAACGATATTAAAATTATATTCGCGTGAACGATAAGCACGAATCTGCGTGTTGTTAGATGACAACACAAGAACGTCTAATCATTATTTGCGAGGTCTGCATCAACTTGCGAATTTCCTTTGAAAATGAAGCTATTGGGATTTTGTCAAAAAACGTGAAGTGCGAATTTCATCCGCTCCATCCAATTCATAGCTCAACGAACTCGGGATTTTAACGATTTCATAGCACTAAGTAGATTTGAATAGGTGTCAAACAGGAAATTAAAAGTTGACACCATAATAGCTTTAGTTATTCTCCAGCGTACGTTCATTAACCAGCTCGTCTTAGAGACGGAAAGTACTTCCAATAAGCTGTTGCACATAAAACCCTGGGCGTTGCCAAAGTTGTCGAGTTCCAACGTATTTCTTATTCCAGATCAAATCAGTCCAACAGCTAGGGATATCATCGATTTGGAGTTTTTTTGTTTATTCTCTGGTAGAATTATATGGCACACCTGCAGAGTTGATTCAACTCATTCTTTCACCCAAAATAACTTACTTTTGTACACAACGACCTACGATGTTCATTTTGTACACGGTTTTGTTCCTTTTTATGAACGTATAGATGAACAATGTTGTAGCGCTACAGGCAAAGCTGGTCATTGAGCTGTTGAGAAAGTAAAATGTTGATTGTGATGTGCTTCCAGTGGCGCTGAATTTGTCTTCTTCCTAGTTTTTATACGAATACGCTGAGCTTTATTATGAGACCACATTGGAGGAAACAATTGATTGAATACCAAAGTTCTGAAACTGATCGTGCGATGGTCCACGACTGAACAGCGTGCATACAAATCATTATGGCGATCATGAAACTAAACTGAATTCCCCGTAGATGCCCTTCTTCGTTTTAATGCTCAAATTGCAGAAGTGTAATCTGGTTTTCATTACAAAGCTCCATCATTTCGAAAATACACGATAACGTTTTTATTAAATATTAGTAATTGTTGCACTGGTTTGTGTCGTATTTGAGAACTCCTAGTGGCGGTAGTATAGTGGATTAGGAAGAGTTACGTTCTGCAGAAACACGGGGTATTGGTTCAGAGCTCGGAGTCATTCTAATTTTTACTTTCCTTGGCTCTACGAAGTAGAAAGGAAAGTTATGTAATCGGCTGAAAAAAGAATTTTGAGTTTTCTTCAGATCTCTACGTTTCAGAACCTCCTGAATCCGAAAAACACTATTTGGGAAAATGGTCTGTGTGTCTGTGAACGATTTTTAGAGAAAACCACCGTACCAAATCAGCTCAAACTTCATGTCGCCCGCAGGTTACCATGAAACGCCAAAATAAGGGTATTAATACCAAATTTTTTTTCTCAAAACGGCTCTAATGATTTTGATTAAATTTTTTATGTTGGTAGCTCTTAATAAGACCATATTTCATAGTCAGCCACTCAACCATTGGGTTTTTATCACGTTCTAATATCGACATCCGAAGGCAGAGCGCGGTAGGGACCACTTTTCTTTTATATGAGAAAAATTTTCAAGTTGTACGTACGTGCTAAGAATAAATATTTCACTCGCCATTGGTTAAACACAAGGAGGCCAAAGACGCGTTTTTTTCTAACTTTTTAACAATGAACGCCGAGCTGACTGAGAAAATGAGAGATTGCCGTAGCCAATAGGTTGTACATTTTGTTACTGTCAATAATCTCTCTAAGCATACGTTTCCCTAAACAACTTGGTCAAAGTACACACGAAAATTATGATTTTGATTCCACTCACTGGGTAGTTTTCCACATTTGGTTTTGTGTAAACATTTCTATTGAAATCCATTGGTTCAAGTACACGATGCGAATCGTCGCACTTGTGTAATGGCAAGGCGAGTTGAATGATGCGATGCTCTTGATATCGCCGATAATTGCTAATGACGTGTCGGGAAGGAACTCAATTCAATTAAACATCCAGGAAATTCAACCTCGTAGAGGAAAGGTTGATCTCGATACATATAATTTAAACGGAGACAATTACTGCTAGGGTTTATAGCGATTGATACGCACTCTCCACTGATGTAGTATTGAATACTGATACGGAAATTACGGTACGTTGAGGCTGATTTAGAAGGTGCTTAAAATGTTAATCCGCTAAGTGGCAAAAACCTCGGCCAAGAACTCGTACTAAACTAACCGGTTCAGAACATTAGCGATCCCAGCTTTGATTTTGAACCAGTCAAAGCAACAATTGCCAACCAAACGGAACAAATTTCTCCTTTCCTCGGGTTAGCATATTTATAGACCAAATCGCCTCCTCTGATGTTTTGACCACCTGCTGTCGCCGGAGCTGGGAAAGCCTACGGCCAACACTTCAAAGAACTTCTCGTCAAACGAACACCTGACGCGTTAGTCTCTCGAGGGTTTACGACGGAAAGACCGCATCGAGGGAGACGGCGGAGATAATTATTTTTACTTCGGCTATTTGCGAGTAAATGAATGAGAATGCGACAGTTTCGAGGGCATCGAAGGACACAGTGTCAACTTTGTTTTTCGTCTCAGGAATTTGACTACGAGCCGACGGAGGCATCAGCCTAACGCTTCGGGGTTGTGGCGAAACCGGCTGAGCTCGCTACAGAGTAAACAGAATTAATGCGAAAATGTGGTTTGAAGTAGAACGACTAGTCTTTTGCTATTGATTTCATAAATTCGTAGGAATTAATCAGTTCGCCTACATAATTATCTGGTGCGTTGCAACACACAACTTTCCTTAGCTCTACGTCAATTCACTTGTGTACGTGGCTTTTTTTCTACTTACCGAATTCATTCATCACTCAGTTCATTTGAACTTGTTCAAACAACATTTCACGGTAGCAAAAAGCGGTAGCGCTTACAGTTCAGGAATTTATTGTGCTACTCGTACTCATTCCAGGATCATTATTGAGCAATTGGTACACAGATAATTAATGAGGCTGTAAACACTAATTTTTTGATCAAGGATAGTAATTACTTTTGCAGAGTCATTGGGTAAAAACTTTTAGGACTGGTAGTAAGCGAAACGGCAGTAGTTGAAATTCAGGAATTTCTGGAGTGAGCCCCAGGTATCTCATGAGCGTTTTTAATCACTCACCCTTTAGGTATTGGGTTGGACTACAATACCAATTTTTTTTAACATTCTACAAAAATTCCAGCGGAGTTTATATGGAAAAACCTGGGCTAAAAACGCTTTTCGTCGAAAATTTTGATAATTTATTGTGCTGCTCTCGTCATTTTCCCCCGAATGGGAATTTTATAGTATCATTGCCTTATTGCCTTAAATTTAATCAAAATCGTTAGAGCCGTTTCTGAAAAAAAATTAGGTGTTTTGATCACTATGATAACTATAGTCAACTTTCGGTGGATTTTGCCCATACCTTTATTTCTGCGTCCCATGGTAACCCGTAGGCTAGACATCAAGTTTCGGCTGATTTGATACGGTTGTTTTCTCTAAAAACCGCGCTAAAATCGATTTCGTCGAAAATGTTTATAATTTATTGTGCTGCTCTCGTCATTTTCCCACAAATGGTAATTTCATGCCTTAATGAGAGCTACCAATATATAACATTTCATCAAAATCGTTAGAGCCGTTTTTGAGAAAAAAATTATTTGGTGTTTTGATCACTATGATAACTATAGTTATATTTCAGTGGATTTTGTTCATACCCTTATTTTGGCGTCCCATGGAGGCCTGCGGGCGAGATATCAAGTTTGAGCTGATTTGGTACGGTGGTTTTCTCTAAAAATCGTTCACAAACACACATACACACACACAGACTGACTGACACACAAACCATTTTCCCAAATAGTGTTTTTCGGGCTCAGGAGGGTCTGAAACGTAAAGATCTGAAGAAAACTCAAAATTTTTTTTCAGCCGATTACATAACTTTCCTTACTACTTCGTAGAGCCAAGGAAAGCAAAAAAGTTTAACAGTTGACTCCGTGGCCCAGTACCTCGAATACGAGTTGTCCAAAATTTTGGATGTGAGGACGAAAAGTCGAGCAACTCAAATTAAAGGTACACAGTTTTATAACTGATACTCAAGTCCTAAGAGAGGGGAACGGGAAGCGGTCAACGTTTAACAATTATTTGGAAGCTTCTCATCTCAAATTAGTGCTTTGTGGAGAATGCTATTCAATTCAATCAGAATACGAATAAATCGTATTTTTATAAACTTATAATAACCATGGATGTATTACTGAATTACGAAGGATACGAAAAGGGTTGATTTCGTCGAATCTTTTTGCATTGTGGCCTTCTGAATCGGAAACTTAATTTCGACGAGCAGCGTGTGCGTGACTTGTCTCTCGTTCTTTATTGTTAAGTTCGTTACTTTCGTAATGCGAAAATGAGATAAATAAGGGGGTGAGGCAGAGGCTCAAAAGGTACCAGAAATGAGGGGTATCTCATTTTTAAGGGCACTGACGATTTTGGTTGAAAAATACAACGTATTTTCTACGAAAAACTACCTAAAATTTGTTTTAAACCGAACAGGCTTTTTTAAAACAACCTTTTTTGAAACTTTCGCAAAAAGGGCTTTGACGATTCGGATCGCGTTTCTTCGACAAATCAATCCAGTGGACTCTTAACAAGCCACTTTGAGACCGGAGTCTCACTGGTTAAACTCGTGTGCGACCATTTTTATAGGAGTATTTATTCAGTTAGATCGTTTTCCTGAAAGAATAGATTAGAATATCACTGTTCCAATTTTGTGAGCTCTTGGAGAATTTCTGAATGCAAAACGTCTAATGAAGACAATGGGAAATTAGAATGTTCGCTAAGCGGATCCATTAAAACCTCATAGTCGTCGGCAACTAGCTAAAGTTTGAAGTGTAGCTGGAAACCCATTGAGCTTTTAATGGTGAAAGGAAGCATAACTTCTGTAATAGAACTTACTGCAACTTTTACAAAAATATTTGGATAAAAAATAATTTTCGTTTTGCGTTCGGCTTTGTCACAAGAGAAAAATCGCCTGCACACTATTACCCAACGGTTTATTATTGTCTTGCACAGCATGACATGGTCTCACACCTCCGAGACCCATACCATTCGATTCAGCATCGAAAAATGCCAGAGAACGATACGAAACAAGACCTGACTACAAGGGAACGACGAAATCTACGTATACCAGGCGCCTGTAGGCAATTGGTACGACGTGTTGAATCAAGCACGGTTGGTTGGATTGTGACGGGAAGGAGGGAGTACAAACGATGAAACGATTACTTTTTCTGTAGTTGTCGTCCTGCGAGTGCTTTCAATTAGTTATTATTGCTGCGATTTCACTATCTTCGTTCTAGACCCAGTCGTGAACTTCTGAGACTAGTCCCATTCGACCCAGCACTCATAAATGCCTTTAACGATACCAATTACGACGTAGTTGCGATTAAACTGTCAAAATGTATTTTGTGTTAATTTCGTTAAAATGTTATGCCCATAACAGGTTTCGTCCTATCGGATTGTCGAGCAGGCGGGCACCACTAGAAAAAATTTTTCAGACCACATTAAAGGCAAAGTATAGCCTTCCTGACCGAAAACATAAGTGTATTATTCAGAATGAATAAAAACTTCCAAAGGGGCAGTCGCGCTATCAATTCACGAGGTCTGAATTTGTCTCTGCGGCAAGCAGAGCTGGGGACTCCCGAGCTAACGCCGACTCTTGTGTCATTGGCAAAGGATTGTAGTTACGAGCCCAAAAGTCTCTGGGGCGGTAGAACAAAACAGTCCTGAGAAACAAAGAGGTCCTGTGCAAGTGTGTGTTTCTCTGCGCCACTTCACGTTTTTGGAAGCGGCGGCCTCAAGAATATAGTAATTGCCGCTGGAGTGACGTGACTGGGCAAAACTTCAACTCGCGGATTTTCCAGTAGCTCTTGACTCACACTGACAGTTTTGTCGTTTGGTGAGTGCGAAAAAGTGATTGGTTATTGTGGTTAACTGGATAACCCACACCGCGACATTCAGTAATTCTGTGGAGTAAACAACACATTTTAAATGGTAGAAATATGCGTGGTTGGTTTCTATTGATTTGGAAAAAAAATTATACAACAAACATTATACGAAATGAACTCGAGTTTAAGGTGACGTAACCCAGTTTTCATACAGTACCGTTAAACCAACAAATTCGTGAAACTTAAAAATTGAATGAAGGGCTGTAGACGAATTTAGAGTCGAGGAACTCTTCAGTTCTTGAGTGATCGGAATGGCGACCTTGAGCTGAAAATTGCCTGTGGCACCGGTTGATGAACTGCCCGTTTCCTCTGTCCGTTTGAGGAACGCTTGAACGGATTGTGCTAACAACGTCAAAACCTACTACGTCAACGATCAAGTAAATTGGAAAATCAGAGGGCGCGGAATCCGTTTTGCGGGAAAATCAAAAATGTGTGGCGAACCGAAGAATTTCGGGAATTAAGCTCGAGGTGGATGAAATTGAAAAATGGTCTTTGATGTTTTCTTTTCATTGCGTCGGTGATTGTTGAACGTTTTATTTAGAGATGTGTTTAGGAAAACCGAAGCATGAGCTTCCGGGAGTGAATGTTCCATGTTACCGATGAGTAAGGATAGTCCACAGGATTCTCGAGCTTATGCAAGAAGCGGAGCTGTGGCACGGCAAGAGATCGATTGTGAAGGTGAGGAAAATGGGAGGAAAAAGCGAGGTTTCGAAAGAAAAACTCTGCAAATTATTACACAACGGTTTATTATTCTCATGAACAGCTTGACCTAGTATTACTGCTCCGAGACCCATCCCATTCGATTCAGCATCGAAAAATACTAGTGAACCATACGAAACATGACCTGACTACAATGGAACTTTTTATGAGACGGGAGGGAGGGAGTGCAAACAACGAAACGTTGACTTCCGCTATAGTTCCCGCGAGTTCTTTCAGTTAGTGGACTTTGGCTCACTATAATGACTGTAATTTCGCTATACGCAGTTGTACACGTCTGATACTCATTCCATTCGACCCAGGATGTAGAAATACCTTGAAAACGATACCAAACACGGCGTATTTGCAATTAAACTGCGTTTTGTTAAATTTTTTAACCACTTTTTGCCCGTAAAAACCACGAGCTTCGTCCGATCGGATTGCCGAGATGGCGGGCACAACTAGATACCAAATTGGATTTTTGTGCGCAAGAACGGATTTTTTAGAGCACGTTAAAAGGCACAAAACGGCCTGGACTGCGGAATCCCCATGTCTTGAAACGTAAAGAATCAAATTTTAAGGGAGGGTTGTAGAAAATGTTTTCTTACCCACAACAGAATGAAAAATAAACCAAAAGTGCCCACGCGCTAGAGTCTCCAATTTTCTTCAAACTTCCACATCAGCAGAAAATCGGCCACTTTTACTTAGCGTTTATATGTGTAAATGTTAATAAGACGGGGTTCATGTGTTTCGCAGTAAAAATGCGACGCGGCAGCAGCCAGCTTGTCTCCCACCCTTTTCGGTTTATTCCTAGGAAATTTGGACTGGTGCGTTATTTGGAAGTCTCTTGATTTCCGGAAAAAATGGACCAGCCGACTTGTCTCTCTTCCCCCCTCCCTTTCTGTCTCGCACGGCCAGTGAATACTAATATCAAAATGAAACCCAAAAAAATATCGAAAAGAACTGAATCGTAATATTAAAATAAACAAAAAAAACGAAAGCAACAAAGTACAAACGACGAAACGTTGACTTCCGCTGTAGTTCCCGCGTTGTACCGCGTTTCGTTAATTTTTTTAACCGTTTTTGCCCATATCAATCATGGGCTTCGTCCGATCGAATGAATAATAAACCAAAAAGCGCGTGGTAGATGCGAAGAACGTGCTCGTGAGCCAATGTCAGAAGCAGAGTATGGAAGTGAATGAGTCTGGTGTGAAGTGTCCCTGTTCTTATGCCAACCCTTTTCTAGTTCCGCATAGGTTTGAGGAAGTAACTGAAGAGAGCGTTGAGCGAGACCGTGAACATTCTCTCCACCAACATTTAAACTTAAAATGAGAGGTTCATGACTCAGGATGCCTCCAAACCGATGATTCAATTTTTTTCTTTTTGGCCTTCCTTTCAGACTCAAATATTCCCAGGGGTACCCATACAAGCATTGTTTCTAGAATAGTATGCGCAACAACAAAACAAATAGAGTTCAGATAGAAAGGATGTGGGTACAGCTGACATTTTAGAAGTTCAGCTGCAGCTTCTGCAACTACGTATATTTTTCCATAGTTCTATGGGGCTTCACTCGCTGGCGCTTACATTTAATTTTAGTGCAGGCAAACATGGAAATTGTGGAAGTGTTATGTACAAATGGCATTGAATTCTTGCGATTTAGTTTCCCCAATGGAAAGAAAAGGGTTTCACAGGACCTAGAAGCGAGTGCGGTAGCCTAATTTCAAGTAAATTCCAGTTAGAAACTTAGTGGTGATCCTGATGTAATAGGCCAAACACAGCTTCTGTCATCCGGGGCTAATAAAATCATACTCTGGGAAAGTGTAATGAATGTTACGTTGGGTAATATTCCCATGGGTGCCCATACAAGCATTGTTTCTAGAATATTATGCGCAACAACAAAACAGATAGAGATTAGATTGGAAAGAAATCTTAGGAAATAATCAACGAGAGAAGACTCGATTGTGCCTGTTTGCCCACCAAGGGATTGGATGAGCTTGCTGAATCTCTTCGTGCTTACACGAGGGAATCAGAAAACGGCGAAGTTTCTGAGTTCCCTCAACAAAACGAAAGAAGCTTGAAGGCGAGCGCTCTCAAGATCTGCTGAAAACGGAGAGGTTGGAGAGTGCGATTTTATTCATCCCTTGGAACTCGTCGTTTCTATTCATCTGATTCTGCGCATTCTGTGGAAGGACATACCACAATGATTCTCCTGAGCGCTCATTGCTTTAAAATGAGTCAATTTAGTTCTACATTGTCACGTACACTTGAAGTACTTCGCGCGTGGTTCAAAGGAGCTGTCTGGTAGACACGGTGTAAACAACAGTGGCGGGTAAGTATTTACATATTCACGGGTGGCAATGACTACGTAAGTTCGTAATTTGGTTGAAAGAACTTATCGACTTCATCTGTCAATCTCCAACCGTCAAACATTTTTCAAGCGTTTCGTGATGTTTTCTTCTCGCTGCACCTCCATTTAGATTCAGCGAGCAAACGTTTATTGGCCTCTGGAGCTTGAACTGGCTATTTCCTGAGTTCGATTTCGATCTGAGCCGAGAGAAATCTGAGGCACTCGTTCCGGCAGTTGAGTTTTACGAGGAGCACCCGCGGTCCAGCGACAGGCTGGAAAGCGAAAATGAAATGACGGCCGCTCTGTTATCCGCCGCGAAACGGAAAGATCTCGTCAACTCCCTGTTTTCTATTCGAATTGTTTATGTCAATGATTGGCTACCGAGGGAACCGCAAATCTGTCCCGCTTCCGTCGAAGAACCGGCAGTTGAGGGACCAAAAACTTGTTTTCTCTACGTCGGCACTGAACCACACGTGCAGTCTGAGAGGTAGACTGATTAGGTCACTGATGAACCAGAGAAAGGGAGCGTTACATCCGCCTCTGTCATTATATCGCTCCTAAGGAGTTGTGCGAATAGATGCTGGCATGAGGAGCCGCGACGAGGAAGTTAGATCACTAAGGGTGCGTTCATGTCGGAGCTGCGATAAACGATCCTAGCAACGATGAGAGCAGCGATGCTAGCAGGGAGTAGCGCTCTGCTTCTATCGGCTGTTCATGTCTGAGTCGCGACACCCGCGCTGATAGGTTTATTCGTGAGTTCTTGTTTTGTTAAAAACGAGTTTGTGATGAGTGATTCTGAAGAAGAAGATTTAATTTTAGCATCAAGTGCAGTAAAAAACTATGTACTAGGATGTAAAAAACGTGAATATAGTGCACATCCTATCAATGTGGAGAGGAATGTATTTGGGGAGTACCATCATCTGTATAACGACTTAAGACGGCATCCCATCAAATTTTTCAACTACATGAGGATGAAAATAGAAACTTTCGACTACATATTGTCGAGAATTTCCAATAGCCTCCAGAAGGACTGGAATAATTATCACTTGAGACCTATAATGACAGAGGAACGATTAATGCTAACATCAAGGTAAGTCGGTTTTATTATTGTCATGTACAAAAGTATAAATTTGCAATAAAATAAAAATTCATCAAATAAAGAAAAAAACTAAACATTGTAAAAATACTTTTTCAAACAAAAAAACACATTGTTGAAAGTTGTGTATTGAATTTATAATGTATACAATAATTTTAATAGTAACACTGTATTTACAAAACTTGCAAATTATATAACGTGTCTCCATCTTCAGTTAGTTCTATATTACAGTTAACATTTTCATAAAAACTTTTTGTAGCACTTGACTGGCTGCCAGTGTATTGTGTGGTCGGGTCATTGGATTGTGAAGAACTCGTGGAGGTTGCAGATCGGACGAAATCTTGTGTTATTTGCATAATGTTATAATAGACAGGGAGGGAATAGAACATAACCTACAGAAAGTAAAACACTTGGCACCAATACCTGTCTCAAACTGTAGGCCAACTGGTAGGCCAGATAACAGAGCAAAAACAGTTCGAAACATGTTTAAAGTCTACTTTTGTAAAAATCCATTGTAATGTACTCATGTAAATGTAATAAATTATACTTACGTTTTGTGTTCATCTCTTGAGCAATTTCACTCCACAACTTGTCTAACACAAATCTATTGTGGTGATTTTTATCACATTTATCCCATAACGCTGTTCTTGTAAAAACTTGTGCAATTAAATTGTCAACATCCATGTTCGGACCCTCGATACTAGCTGAGAAAAAGGACTGAGCTATTATCGCTGCTCTCATCGATGGTCGGGACCAAAGAGCGATTATCAGCGCAGCTCCGACGTGAACAGGCCCATTAGAAAGCAAGTCGGTATTATCTACGCGCTGCTAGGATCGCAGCTAGTATCGCTAATCGCAGCTCCGACATGAACGCACCCTAACACTTTATAAGGCCTGATGTTTTGGAAATGCTTCTAGTTATGACTCTGAGCGCATTCACCACCGAGCAAAAGAAGTAGCGAAGTCTCTGGAAAGTGTCTACTAGCCTAAGAAGTAGGGAAGTTTCTGATTGGACATCCTGGCGCGTGTTCTTTGCTGGGCCATATGTCCCGTGCCTTGTTACTTTCCGTACAACTATGAAATAGGGAGATGAGTTATGTAATCCGTCGAAAACACTTTTTTGTTCAGTTTTCTTCAGTTTCAAATTATCAATACTTTTGATGAAAACCGAGCTGTGCGAAGTTGTTTCCTTATAAATCCCGCGGAGATGCCACTAGCGTTCTAAAAAAATCATAATAGTGTTCGGGAGCAGCCTCAGAAATTCGGAAATTCAAACCACCGCAGTTTCCCTTTATAGCATTTCTCAAGCAATAATTTCAAAACAGAAAACATGATCCTTCTGAAAAAAAAAATCTCATAAGTCGTCTAATAAATCGCCTATGCAGCGACCAATCAAAATTGGTCGTGCCACAAGCTCCACCAGTTTTTATGTAGAAAGTTGGGCTGTGTTTTACAGAACTCATACAATGTGAATACAATACAGATTTCATTTCTTGCTAAAGCGGTAGAAATCGCTGAATACGCGTCGAGCTGTGTGTGATGTGCTTCTCTTCGTGCTTATCCCGCACATGATCGGTAAAGGACAGAATAGTTCATCTCTCGCCGTTAATTTGGGAGTGACGACTTAACTTTCCTGCGTCGGGTTAATTTTAGCGAGAGCTGCTGCCCGAATAGGGTTTATACTGTGCTGTGAATGCAGATAAATTTAAGGGGATGAACCCACGATAAAATAAAATTTCTATTGAATATAAAAAAAGTTATAATAAATAAATAAACGAATCTCAGGGCTACAGCACAAATAAATAACTAAAAATTAACTAATTCTTCTCCTAACTGAGCTCATTACAAACAAAAAAAAAGGAAGAAAACTTCTCTGAATGGACGAGATGGGCGAGATTAAGAGAACCCTTCTGGAGGTTGGGGTTGACCTGGCACAGTTTCTGCTTCTGATCTCGATGCAGTTTTGGGTCCGGTACGAGAACGGTACGTTAATTGCTTCAAAAAAACTTCAAACAAAAATTCTTGACTCTGTAGTGGTGCGGGAATCAGGACGAAAGTCGTTCATGCAAACTAAACGCAGACTGCCGGACGAAACAAGAAGAACCTCACGACTCGAGACGGAGCCGAGCAGGGGATCCCGATGTGAGGCGGCGATAAGCGCAAACGGTAGAGCGATAAGCAACAACGGTAAGAATAAGGTCCAGTTTTGCCCATCCGAAACCGCGACTCAAAGATTCTTCAATAACGTCGCTAATTTTTTTTTGTTTACGCCACAAACCCCTCTCCAGCGGTTGAGGTGGGGGAAATATATCGTTTCAGTTTGGAGGGATGCCATAATCCAGCATTTTTCCCATCCTTATCCTGAAGTTCACATGTCCCACCGGCACTTACTGAAGATACGGTGAAGGGTCCCTCAAACTTAGGGTTGAGTTTGGCTGCCACTCTATCGGCAGCAGATGAGAGTGAGAATGTCTTCCGAAGTACTTGATCTCCAACTCTAAAGCGATCTGAGCAACGCCGCAGATTGTAGCGCTGACTCTGACTGGTACTCGCCTTCAGAAGATGCAGCTCAACCAGATGATTCAGCTCTTTGAGCTTCATCATCCTCTCAGCCCAAGCTCCTGCTGCGTCAGCAAGGTCAGTTTGAACGAGACCATTTGAGGAGGAGGTACATGAGTCTCTCTGGGATAAGGAGTGGACTGGAGTTAGCTCTCTTCCAAAATTCAAAAATGCAGGCGAGTATTTGGTAGCACCGTGGACTACACCGTTAAGAGCGAATTGCAGTTCACCAATGTAGTTATCCCACTTGGTATGTTTTCTTTGTCCAAATATGTAGTCATGAGGTTGCCTGATGTTTCTGTTTGCCCTTTCAGTTGGGTTAGCTTGACAGTGATACAATGGGGTAGTACGATGCTGGATACCATTTGCTTCTGCCAGGGCTTGAACTGAAGAGCTTACAGAAGTTGAAGCGTTATCTGAAATGAGCATGAATGGGGTGCCAAACGATTTAGGATGACTGATCTAAATTTATTCAAAAATAGTGGAAGAGGTAGCATTCCGTATGGGTACTAATTCCACCCACTTAGTAAAAATATCCTCGAAGACAAGGAGATACTTGTTTCCTGCAGAACTTGGAGGGAATGGACCCATAATGTCCGTCGACACTGTGTGCCGAGGAGGTGGTTAGATAGCGTGGAAACATTAGGCCCCGAGGTGGCGAGTTGGATGGCTTCACACGCTGACAAAGATCACAACGCTGTACATAACGGACAATATCTTGGTACATTCCAGGCCAATAATACTGACGTCCTATGCGCCAATCGAAGTTTTCAATCCCAAGATGACCTGCTTGGGGATTGTCGTGACACTCGCCGGAGAATGGCGGCTCTCAAAACCCAAGGTACCACGAGCTTCCAGTCCCTCACTAGGATTTTCAATTTCTTCCTTCAAAACGATTTGCGAAAATAGAACAAATTGTGTCCCTCTACTTCCATTCTGGTGCAGTTCCGGGAACTTTGGACTTTATAAAACTTCCTATTATACCAATCATCTTGGTTTTTAGAGGTAGGATTTTCAGCGATGGAGATTGCAGTGTAAAGCTTCAACGCGGGATAAAGGCATCATCCACGCAATTCAGCTTGCCCTTTCGGTACTCAATACGAAATGAATATGGTTGAATACGAAGAATCCAACGCGCTAGACGACCATTGGGATTTTTTAAACTGAGCAACCATTTCAAGGAAGAATGATCAGTAATCACAGTGAAGTCCCCACCTTCTAAGTATTGTCGATTTTTTCAATTCCCCAAATTATGGCCAAGCATTCTAATTCTGTGACAGAGTAATTCCTCTCCGCCGAAGATAACGTTCGTGAGCAATAGGTGATTACCCTCTCGCACCCTTCATGGATCTGGGTGAGTGCTGCTGCAATAGCACAATGACTTGCATCAGTGGAGCAGTTTTTAGAGTTTCAAAGGCACGCATCTGCTTTTCAGACCAGATCCATTTTGTTTTCTTACTCAAAAGAGCACTGAGAGGCGATACGATAGAGGAAAAATCAGGGATAAAACGTCGGTACCAGCCTGCCATTCCCAGGAAGCGGCGCAGTTCCGTGACATTAGTTGGAGCAGGAAATGAAGTAACAGCTTGTGTCTTTCCTGGATCAACACTGATGCCATCAGCGTTCACACGATACCCAAGATATCGCACCTCCCTGCATCCGAATTCACATTTCTCCACATTGATTTGGAGACCGGTATCCTTCAGCCTGCGAAAGACTTCCTTCAATACATCACAGTGTGTCTCGAAATCGGCGGTACAAACTAGTATGTCATCAAGAAAAACGACAACCTTTGGATAAAGGTCCAGGAAAATGGAGTCAGCTAGCCTTTGGAAGGTAGCAGGACTAATTGGTGAGACCAAAACTCATAGTGCGAAAGCGAAAGAGTCCTCTGCCAGGTACTATGAATGAGGTTATGTCGCAGCTCTCCTCGTCCGCTAAAGGTACTTGAAGAAACGCTTGCCGGAGGTCTAAGCTTCGATAAGTAGGCAGCATGTCGCAGGAATCCAGTAGCGTATTTATGTTCGGCATAGATACGAATCTTTCTTCGTACAGGCGTTGACCCGGCGAAAATCAATGCAAAACCGGTAAGTGTCTCCCTTTGCGGACCATCACCACTGAGTGAAGCCAAGGGGACTTACTAGGTTCGACGACTGTAGACTTTAACATTTCATCTAACTGAGCGTGCATAGCTTCCAGAACCTTTGGAGAATAATTATACGCACGTTGTTTGATCGGTGTAGAAGATCCAACATCAATTTTGGTAGTGATGACAGTCGTTAACCCGGGAGAATCCTTCAAGGACTCGAGACCAAGTGTGACCACTTCATTCAAGGTTTCACGTTCTGAATTTCCTAAATCTTTGATGCCGCAAGAAACTGCACTCTGTGGATCAGAATTCCCTGTTAGACTGAGGCCCTAAGGGACAGTTCAAACGAAAACTGAATTTTTGGTTCGGGTTCTCTGAATACCACCAGACTCTGTTGCCGACATCGGTAACAACACGGTTACTCGTCAGGAAATCCAAACCAATCACTACTGAAATGATAGCGAGCACAAATAGTACAAAGACAGGGTATAGTTCGATTACCAATTAGAAAAATTAAAGCGGAAACAACTGGAGACAGTAACGTGAGCTCCATTTGCCATTTGGACGATGAATGGGTCGGTCTTCTCACTTGAAGGAGGCTTTGTCCAATACCCAATAGCTGTAAACCTATATCTCCAATGAATGAGAGGCGTGAGCCAGTGTCACACAGAGCAGGAACGTTAATATGATTCCTCGGTACAGGAAACTGACCCGAAGTTCGACAACTCCATTGGTTGATAAAGCAGCGGTAAAATCAGCAGATCTGAAGACACACATCAAGATTTAAGCCAGAGTTGATTGTATGAAGAGACGGTAATTTCGGTGAGCTTGCCTCCAGGAGAGCCGATGGCACTTCTGAACCAGGATGTGAGGCGATAGGTAACGACAGCGGAACGATGCAGGGTAGTAATGGAATGGCAGAAGACAATAACGATGAGTCTGGTTCTGATGTGTAGGGATCTACAAACGGCAAGGGAAGTTGAGAGACCCCTAAGACTGGTTCCCTTGCTCGTTTTTTTTCCTTCAAGCTACAGTTGGGACACGAGAATATATTCACCTCTTTGTACCCACAGCGATAGCAGAACTTCTTTCGGGGCAAGGTGCAAGCAGAAAACACATGTGAACCTTCGCAATTCCAACAAACCACTGGAGTGACAGCGTATGAAGAAGAGTCTGTTTGAGAAGTGACAGGAACAGGTGTACTCTTCCCAGACTGGTGTGGATCATTAGCGATCTCCATCGGCAGGGTCTTCTTTAACGAACTCACATTATACAGTTCGACTTTATTTGGATTCTTAGAAACGGTTGAACTGCCTTTCTGCTGATCCCGGGAATTAGATTTATTCCCTGAAGGACCTTTACTTTTATTTTCAGAGGAAATAAGCTCTTCCCTACGTAAACAGTTGGTGACATGCGTAATGAGCTGATCGTATGAGGGAATCTTGTCACTAGAGTGTCTATCTTCGAAGTCTCTACGAGTGGCTGGATCTAGGTGACTGAGAGAGATTTGGAGTTTGAGAAAATCATAGGCATCTACAAGATTCAGAGAAGTGAGGCAGTCAAACTTATATTGGTGTACACTCACGAATCTCTGAAGTTCAAGTAATGACTGTTCCGAATAGGCCTGAAGTCAAGAATGCTCGTGACTAGGTGACTAGCTAACCAGCGCTTATTGTCATATCGAGCTTTGAGGGCGTCGAGAGCCAGTTGGTAACTAGGGCCCGTTAAGGAAAACTAGCAACAACAGCTAGTGCATCTCCTCTGAGGCTGGACCTAAGGTACTGAAGTTTTTGACAGGAGGGATACTATGGTCAGAGATGTACGAGTGACTCAAAGAGTGCGTAGTAGCTAACCACTCATCGATCCTACCTGAAAAGGTGTTCAGGTTTATACGGGGTAACTGTGAAGAATGGGAGGTACTGGGTTCAGAATTGATGTTTGGATTAGAAGACATATAGCTTACACTAGCAACTTTGAGATAATTTGCTGACTGTATCAATAAGATCGATAAAACTTATATTTGCTTGAGAAATTCCGATTTTCGACTTATCAGACGAAACAGAGGCATTAAAAGATCTAATTCTGGCGTTTAAACCATCTGGATTTATCTTCAATTTTTCTGTAAGCGTTCATACTTAGGAAGAAATGAACGAATATTATCACTGGTAACCTTTTGACTAACATCATGAATGTGCTGAACGGTACTGTACAATTCCTCACGTTCCGCTATCAGTTCTTTACGAACAGATTCCTCCTCAATAGCGACTGACATAATATTTTAGTACTTATAGCAGCGAATTACTTCGCAAACTAAACAGTTAAAATTGTCTTCTAACTTACGAACAAACAAAACAACTCAAAATCGGGACGTTACGCTTCACTTTACGTTGGGCGCCATTTATTTATACTGTGCTGTGAATGCAGATAAATTTAAGGATGAACCCACGATAAAAATAAAATTTCTATTGAATATAAAAAAAGTTATAATAAATAAATAAACGAATCTCAGGGCTACAGCACAAATAAATAACTAAAAATTAACTAATTCTTCTCCTAACTGAGCTCATTACAAACAAAAAAAAAGGAAGAAAACTTCTCTGAATGGACGAGATGGGCGAGATTAAGAGAACCCTTCTGGAGGTTGGGGTTGACCTGGCACAGTTTCTGCTTCTGATCTCGATGCAGTTTTGGGTCCGGTACGAGAACGGTACGTTAAGTGCTTCAAAAACTTCAAACAAAATTCTTGACTCTGTAGTGGTGCGGGAATCAGGACGAAAGTCGTTCATGCAAACTAAACGCAGACTGCCGGACGAAACAAGAAGAACCTCACGACTCGAGACGGAGCCGAGCAGGGGATCCCGATGTGAGGCGGCGATAAGCGCAAACGGTAGAGCGATAAGCAACAACGGTAAGAATAAGGTCCAGTTTTGCCCATCCGAAACCGCGACTCAAAGATTCTTCAATAACGTCGCTAATTTTTTTTTGTTTACGCCACAGGTTTGACCTCCCAGTGCATACTGCGACTAATTCCTTTTAGACCTTCGTTTTAGTGAAAATGTAGTGCGAAGCATCACGCAACTTTCTAGAACCCCTGTAAATTCAACGGTACCCTTCACCTGTAGACCGTTTTTGATTAACGGATTTCGATAAGGACTTGAATTCAGGGCGCAATGTAGATACTGAATTCCTTTTAGACGGCACCTTCATTATAGTCGTTATTGTCGATCCCAATAGAAATGGAAACCCTCCCATTTCTTGTACACTTCGGGCCCCTCTCTTAGGCTCCAATGCCATTGATGAAAACTGCCTATACCCTCATTTTAGCATTTCGAAAAAGCGAAGAACTGTACGAAAATAAACGAGCTCAATCGCTTCTGCGGTTCTCCGTCGAAGACCCGCATACACAAGCCTAAATGGTTCCGATTCAGAAGGCGACACAAAAAGTACCTTTCCTAACCCTTTGAGCTGACAAAAGAGAAGCTGGTTATTACCATTCACGAAAACACGATAATTTGAGTACCGCGTGTAGGGGAAGGACGACATACACATAGACATAGTGTGTGAATAATTTGTGTTTTAGAGTGGGCTTACTATTTTGACTTCTCTTATTTAAGCGACGCTTTCCTTTTTCTATGCATCGGAACTACGCCGCGTCGAATAATAAATAAATAAACGAAGGTTGCCGCGACATGCACTTAGTGTCTAGTTATGCCATAATTATTTTTCCAGTGAAACGACAATTTTTGCCAACTAGCAGAAGCGGGGCGGTCGTCGTCAAGGCTTCGGTCCATTGAGAGCAGAGAGCTGGTTATCCTAAGCTGGTCATCCTCTTGGAAGACACTCAGATGCGCCGCCGTGGGGGAAGGGGGTTGCAGGGCGAGGGTAACAGTAGATTCCTCGGGCGGAAGACAGGCGAGCGGGTAGGAAAGAAAGCCGACATCCTTGACCCAGCGGGGCGAAGGGAATCAGGATGACACCGGCTCTCGAGATTGTAGGTGTAGGAAGAGGAGCTAAGTGGAACGGGCTCTCGTGCCCAGAGGAGGAGCCAAAGGAACAAGAGCTTGGGAATTACCCCTCGTCTGGTATCGACTTAAGACGCTCGTGGTTCTTCGATTCCTCCCAGTAATTTTTTTCTCCCTTTGTTTCCTCCCGTGTGACTCCAATTGACCCACATCCCTGTCGCCATGGAGCTGAGCTTTTGAAGCGCAGGTGTCGCAGGTCAGGACGGCGATACCGTACGATGCAACGAGTCACGTTTTATCGTCATGATGCCGCTGCTACCAACGTCACCGGAAGAAATTGAATCAAGTCGCTAGAACATTTTATAAGTTTGTACCACTTTCCCCTTTGAGGAAACTGGCGTTACCCGAGCTACAACAAATGTGACCTTCAAACCGTTTGCGTTCTGAATTTTCAGAACAGTTTCGGCTGTGCTTCTCGACAAACTCTTAACATCGAGCATGCTCTCGACAAACTCTTAACATCGAACTTCTTCAATTGTCGTCCAACCAGTGGTTCCAGAGGTTACACTTGGGATTGTCTTATACAAATTTCATGAGTGAGCTCACATAACAGTTGTGGAACCTCCCCCCCCCTCATAGTATACGTCCTGTATATTTAAATTAAACGTGTTATACATGAAATATCAAGCAACTTTATTCTTTTTTTTGTATTTACGCAGTCCCGAATTGCTCGAAATGGTAGTCTACACAGGACCAATTCTCAAGATCGCTGTATATATGTGTGTATTGTAGATGATATTCATAGAGAGACTACATAATTGATGTTTGAGGCAATTAAACACCAAAGAGGCAGTCGTAAGGAGAAATACCGTCACCAGAAACGTTTTCGGGTTCCGGTATTTTCGTCCGGTCTATGCGTTGAAAGTGGTTTCCAAGTTGAAAACGGCCGAGTTAAAGACGTTAATTAAAAAAAAAAATAAACTTACCTTAAAAATGTAAATTCTGACACATATTTATACATACAAATTTACGTGGCACGTGGCGTAACTGAACCACCCAGTAATGGCTAATTACAAACAATTAACTACCATAGCTGGGGGTGGTGGAAGTCCACTGATGATACATACGAAAGAGTGAGGTATCACTTGGAGTAGAAACATAGAGCAAGAGTTCTGGGAGTATGTAGATCGGATGTCATTAACGTTTTAATCGCTGATCGTCTCTTGAAGGCCTGGGGGTTGCCAGAATAGAGCTGACCGAGCTGTTTTGGTGATACTGGGAACCAGGGTGTCGTAGGATAGTTTGATGGGCTCTTGTGCTGAAGAAATATCAAGTCGTTATGCGGAGGAGTTGCGAGCGTTCCAGTGAAGAGCAGTAGGGTTCTATTTGTGCAGCGGTAGTACGTTTGATATGAGACACACGGGAGAAGAAAGGGGGAAAAACCGCCCAAATCACCTATGAAATATAAATAAGCAGTAAAAATCTCATGGAGTCTTGTGGAGGAAGTTCAATCAAGAAGGGAACTTGAAAACATTACGGTGCAAGCATCAAAGCATTACCTCTGGGCTGTCTATAATGTGAGGTATAACATTCAAAAGCGCCTGAACTAGGATACGTTATGACGCGTATTCTGGAGCAAATGTGGTCCAAAATTATGATTATGACGGGCAAGGGAGGGAGAGATATGAAATTCAGCACGGGCGAAGTTAATGAATGAGAAGAGCGAGTAATTGAACGTTGTTCGCCATGTTTAACAGCTGAATGACTTCGGATCATCTATCCTCTAATTTTTTCAAGTTCATTTTCATCATTCAAGCATCATGACGCTGTTTGTAGTCACCACCACTGCGTCTCCCCATTGCCGAATCTCATCTGTTTCAATTTTTTCCCGTCATTCGCCTTTTCCTGTTCGTACTATTATCGTGTTACCTTGACCACCTCGCTCTTCCCCGCGTTATTATTACCCCCCAGGAGGCGACGCTCGTGAAGTTCCAGAAAGTACCGTTGGCGCATTGTCTGGTACCAGCGGCGCAAGGTACTGTGCTAAACATTTAATTTATTTTCTTCACGTCCTCCCTTCAAGGCCTCAGCCGTCTTAATCCACCTATCTTAATCTTAATCCACCGTTAATTTCAGAGTGCACTGTTTTATTTATATTTAGAAGACTTATTTTAGTTTGTTTAACCATCGCCTTAATTTATTTTTCGGTGGGTCCACAGGATATTATTCGTTTTTTAATATTTAGGTTAATATATGAATATAGTCCGCATATTACCCGTTGAGAAGTTTTCCTTGGGCGTATCGCTCGTCCAAAACCTTGGGGACTTGAGTTGCGAGTTCAGAGTAGAGTAACTGATAGTTGAGCTGAAAGAAAGTTTTCAACTGTTAGAGCTTTGAGGCAGACCCGCCGTAAGGAGGAGGAAAAAGTAAAGTGTGATAAGTGAGACGAGGGAAGGAAGTCAAAGGAAACCCTCACTATGCATTGGGGAAGCCGAAAATGAAAAAAATATGATGTTCGCTTCGGAAAAAACTGTGCCGACAGCAGGGATTGAAATATGGAAAGAAATAGAAAGATAGGTGGCTCCAGGATTCCAGGATAGTTAGGGAGTGATGACACTGAACCCCCGCACCAACTTGACATGAGCTAAGCCGAACAATTTTAATACGTCCAAGTTCTACGAACGTTCACTAAAGAAGATAACGGACGTCGATTTCAGTACAATGAACCAAGAGCAACACGGAACGCTGATTTTTGAGTAGCTGAGTACATAGAAGTTCGTGTGTTGGAGATTCGCGTGGTATCTTTACAGCAGCATTCAACTCGCGTTTCGACTTAGATTGATGTGTAAATGTACGACCAATTTTACTGTTGGGCCACATCGACAGTTCAAATCTGTACCAGAAATGTAGTTTGCGCTACTGGAATTTCAGCTTTCCGCGAAGAGGTCGGGCGTGAGTTTGCTCCCCTCCCAACTCGAGTGGAATGCACGTGGAAGTTCGAGCACTTGTAGCCGACAATTCCGGTTGTGAGCTCAAACAGGATATTCACTTACTATTTCTCGACAAAATAATTAAACGGCAGCAGTAAATCAGTTTGTTCTTCACGCACTCGTATTATAAGCGCCAGACACCGGCAAGAACGTCCCCAGAGTCCTCTCCAGCGCTAACTCATAACTCACGGCCTCTTATAACGCCCTAATCTACAGCTTCATGCGAATTTCCCTGCGGGCAAATAAATAATTTTCTTCCGCCGAAACATCTCGAAGAATCCGAATTTCTCTCCGACGCTATTCATTTGCTTCCGTCCTCCTTGAAGATTTATGACCCGTTGTGTCTAGAGACGTCACGTTCCAGCGAGAGTTGCTTTCAGGTCTCACGACGTTCGGGAGCTCAGCAACTATAAATTGCGGCCTCCGCAGTCAATCTACAGATGTACGGTCCGCGTGGGATGTTCAAAGGGAGAGTGTGACTAACATCGAGGCATCAACGTGACGAACGTGTATGACTTCAATTCAATTATCATTGCCTCTTCTCGTTCGACCTTTAACAGATTTGGTTAACTAGACGTCAATACAATGCACCTGCAACACAGATGTTTTCCAGACCCAAACGAAAACTGTTCATTTTGAGTTATTCCGGGTTTACTGTACTTTTGTTATCAATCATTGCTCAACTTCTCCCGGGCAAGTTTCCATCAAGTTAGATCAAGGGAATGATTCATACCAGGAATGACGAATTACACAGTTCTCCTGAAATTCGCTCATTTTCGTTCAACGTATTTGTGCAACGGAAGGTAATTTAGTAGGTATCTGTTGGAGAACCTCGTGATTTCGACCGAATTTGAAAGCCTTTGAAGAATTTCATTTTCTCGTGCATTTTGGGCAATCAACGGAAGATTAGAGAAATAGTGGATGTAACAAAATGTACGTACGAAAAAAATAAGCTGTCAGTTCGATCAAAATCGGTGCAGAAATTTCAATAAAAATCAGGAAACGTAGAAAAAACGAATTTTTAAGAAGGCGTTTCGGACCAACATTTTCACGCCAGATTTGTATACACTGGCATATATTCTTACGTAATACCGAATTGAGAGCTACATCATATTGCCGACACGTTTACCGATATTACGATGTCAGTGATTACAGCTACGATAGTTTGTACGTTTCTCTTCGAATTTCCTTTCCCTTCTTATGTATACGCGTAAAAGAATAATTACAGGAAGACTTACAAAAAAGAACGAACGACAAACTTACTTGCCAACACCATGTTTCATTTAACTGGTCTCATATTGGCGCTACTGATGAGCCGAACTTACACAAGGAAAGGAGGGAGAAGTGTTTGCCTGTAGTGATGATTTATTTGCCTGTACTATACGATTTACTTTATTTTACTATATTTACCTGTACTTTATTCTCTATATCGCTTTTCAAATAGTCTCGGAGAGTTCTACGGATTAAAAATATCTCTTTGAGTGTTATACGCTCACGTAGCCAGTGCGTGAAAGGATTTCTAGGCTCGGGGGCCTTCATTGCCTGCCTCGTACTAAAAGAATGAATACGGGAGATATTTCTTAAATTGATAGACCTACCCTGCTTCAATCGTAAGTTCTCCATTTCTTCATCTTTAGTCACCCAGCCCGTTGATAATACGAAATTACGTGTTCATACAACGGGAAGTTGAACTTAAGCGAGAGGGAGAGAAAGAGAGGGAGAGAGAGAGAGAGAGTTGGGTAGAATCCGTACGATTGAGTTACCGATAGGGCAACGCACAGGTGGCTACGGTGTGGCATCTTCGTGGTGGAGCCATCCTTTCGTATCGAGTCCAGAGTAAAAGGCGAGTCGTTAAGAGATATATGTAAAGGAACGATCTAAAGAAGTGGTGGGGGTGAACGGTAATAAAGAACGGACGGTAAACGACTCTCCACACCTTGTAAGGCAAAGGCACCCGAGGAGAAGCCATTACGAAAAGAGTTATCATTGATGAACGTACCTGTCCTCACACTTGGGAAAACTCGCTGTTTATCTGAAGCATCCAGTTTGCGCCTTTGACAGTCTCTCGTGGGCTCAAAAGACCCTCGTCCCTTACTTTTCTCTCTCACTTTGAACGCTCTACTGTGTTTCCTAATCACCTCCTACTTTTCCCTCCAGTTTGCCCTCTGTATTGAATCTAACTCGCAGGTTGCCGCGGGAAATATCTTTTGCCACTCAACAGAGTTTCGGAATATAATGAGATGGAGATGCTGCTACTTACGCGACTACCTTCAGTTAACAACCAACGTATAGGCAATTGATGGAACTGTCCACATGATCTTTCCGGTAGGAAGGGAGGGGGGGATGATTGTGTTTAGTGTACTAGAACTATAGGGGAAAGACGACGTAAAAAGTTAGTAAACAAAACGACACTAGTTTGAGTTCTCGAATTTCTGTGGTTGATTCTAGTTACTGAATCAACTTTCATCGTATAAGCAGTTTATTGGACTTAGATTTTTTTAAGAACGCCTGAGTCATACGGGCTATAAGGAAAAGCCTACACAATTTTCCTGCCTTTGGCGACTTGAGGGGTGAACATTTTCCTCAAACATGACATTTGAGAAACTATAACGTGGGAATAGTTTTGATGGATTATTCAACGTTTTTCACTCGGTTTAAAAACTAAATGATGAGAAAGACTTCTTCCAATTTTGACACGTTTTTCTCAACGATATAAGTCAACGCATCATATACCTCTGTTGATCGGTGTGAGTGCGTTGTGAACGAAAAGAAAAAAGAAACAAAAAAAATAAAAAGTGGAACATCCGAGCCGAGGGCAGTGCCCAGCATGCACTCTCACCCTAGAATGGCCAAAACAAAAAAAAAGGCTCCTCTTAAATCCCCCACCCTCCACCACACCGTTCAGAGAGGCTGGTCCTCCCAAAAATCTCCTAAGGAGGTTTTGATGCGAGGTGTCGCTGCAAAGGACCTCCAGTCTTTTAGTGTCCGGGTGCTGGACATTTGTGCAGTAAGTGGGGGGGGGGGCGTCATTGTGACGGAAAACCAGAAATGGCCTATGGTTAGTCTTCATGAGATGTTGGGGAGTGCTAAGCACTTACAAATAGCCTGGCAAGCGTCATATTTATGCTCCTAATGTCTGCCGGATGCGTGTACTGTGCGCAATGCCACATCTCGGTAAATAGTAAATCAGGTGGGGAACCAGATTAAAAACACCTCCTTCATGGTACGGCTTCCCCAGGGTCATATCTCCGCGTGGTAACACATGAGCAACAATTCTCCAAGAGCTATTCGTTTGTGAACAAGGTCGAAACAAGGCGACTGTACCAAAATTACTTTTGACTAACACGTGTATCTAACGTTAAAATGATGTGACGAAAATCTATTGGAAAAATTGCTATAATCATCATAACATTAATTTTTTTTTAGAGAATCGCGGTTTTGATTAACGTTCCTTGTAAAAAGTAACAGACAATAGTGCGACGATATAAAATTTTCATCGATGCAACGACAATCGGTGCTTGGGCCAACTTATTACAGAATTCTTTCTATTTTCGGACGCAACATGGACGTTCCTAACATAAAATCGAGTTCACAGCACAATAACGATCTACGTCCCCTTCAGTGAGGATTATGAGATTACTAGGAGCAACCCAATAAATTCTGGAATGTTAAGAGCTGCTGGTGTCGCGATCAGTAGTTTTCCAAACCGATTAGGCAAAATAAAGCCTTTTATGAATCAAAAACAGGCATCACACTCAACGGGGGGTTTTTAGTTTCTTTAATTTTTGGTTTCACTGTACTGAGGTAGTTTGGAGATGCTTTTGAAGAGCTACTGACTCAGGCAAAAATTAACAGCAATCATATTGAGCTCCGATCCACAATTCTCGACTTTCGTCGAGAATTATGAAGCAATGTCTTAACCATTAGACCACGATCGCCCGGTGCCTTTAATAGGAGTCAGTCAGCACATTACTTCAGATTTTTCCGTTTCAAAGTTTTGTACGTGAAAAAACGCCATTTGAAACGACAGCCTTTTCACAAAAAAATACTTTGTAGAGCAAAGGAAAGTAAAAACCCTGCAAATTATTACACAACGGTTTATTATTCGGATAAACAGTTTGACCTAGCATTAATGCTCCGAGACCCATCCCGTTCGATTCAGCATCTAAAAATATGAAAATGAAACCCAAAAAAAGGTCGAAAAGAACTGAATCGTAATATTAAAATAAACAAAAAAATAATGAAAGTACCTAGAAAAAACTGATTTTAATATGAAAACATGCACGCTAAATACTAATATCAAAATGTAACCAAAAATCTATTAAAAAACAAAAAACAACAAAATGAGAATGAAACGAAAGAATCTAAAAAAATTGAATCGTATTAAAACCAAAAAAAAATGAAACGAACAAACTATTAAATAAATAAACCAAAAATAAGCGAATAATCGAAGATAACAGATATTTTGCTAACGGAAATAGTTGAGACAGACCGAAACAGTCATTCGTGGAGGGGAAGACGAGAACAATGCAATCGGACGATAAAGAGACAAATCGTAGTGCCAAAGGTTATATACGAAACACGAGCGCTTCCTTGAGGAAGCAAAAAAAAAAAAAGGGGGGCGGCGGCGTTGCCAGTCCAGCAGGCGAGAGGTTTCGTTGAGACGGGCGGGAGGAAGGGAGTACAAACGACGAAACGTTGACTTCCGCTGTAGTTCCCGCGTTGTACTACGTTTCACGTTGCACTTCGTCCGATCGGATTGCCGAGATGGCGGGCACAACTAGATACCAAATTGGATTTTTGTGCGAAAGAACGAATTTTTTGGACCACGTTAAAGGCACAAAACCGCCCGGACGGCGGACGGACATGGCAAATTTGGAATCTCCATGTCTTGAAACGTAAAGTATCAAATTTTGAGGGGGGGTTGTAAAAAATTGTTCGTGACCGCAAACATAGGGTTATTATTCGGAATGAATAATAAACCAAAGTAAGCTAAGCGGAAGCTGAATAATTTCCGTAACATGAAGTTATGCCAGATTTATATAAACCGAGTATACGTGGGGCAAAGAGAAGTTTGTGGTGCGGCGTACCAGAGTTTGAGAACTTCCTACAACAAAACTTTCGTCTTAGCCGATTGAAATAGAATTTTGAACGATAGCGATAGGCGCAGACAGCGATTAGACGAGGAAAGTCTCGACAAGGAAAGTTGATGCTTCGCACTGCGAAGTTTTTTCGCGGGTGTCCCGAACGTATTTTGGGTAGCGCTGCTGCTCGATAGTTTCTTACTGTGGTGTAAATGTTGAGCAGCTTGAAGTATCCTGAGGAGGGGTTAAGGAACCGAGCCATCAAACACTCCGCAGGGTAATAAAACGTTGCAAAGGAAAAGTATAAATGTGTTGCCGGAGATAGTGCGACCTAGTGAGAACCCCGTCCCCTGTTCCGCTCATCAACGCTATAACTGACGCGAACACAATGAACCATAAGAGGCCGAGGATGAGGACTTTCCCTCGACAATTTCTCTAGAGTACTTCACAAGTGTCACGATGATGATCACGCAAACTGAGATCGGTAATTAACTAATAAATTACGAAAACCGTCACATACACACGCGCAACTCGATCGTTGGGGCCAGAGGCATCGGTTGAGCTGCGAGTCGGCGCGTTAACAAGACGAAGGCTGAAGTCATAGCTGGCTCATTAGGCTCCCGAGTCGGAATGAGTCAGCCTTTGAGAGGCACCAAATAGACGCGGTTCTATCCTCTCAAGTCTTCCTCGCTCAAACGAGATGTTTTTGTCTTCTGTCAGTTCGAAAAATTCAATGCCTCCTGGCGTTGACGTCCTGAATGGAATTGAAACGGACGATTCAAACGCGGCGCAGTCAAAAGCTGTCGGCCCTCGAGGAGTTTGAAACGTCTGGGCACAAAACGCAATGAAACACAAAAAGCATCGCGCTACATCTTTGAAATCTGTTTCTATTCGTGATGCCTTCCTCAGCCTTTAACGCAGAGCTGCTCCACTTCAGCATTTGTTAAATGAGCTAATATTTTTAATAAAGGTAACTAATAAAGTAGGATCAAATAACGTAGTAATAGTATTTTAATTCTATTCAAATTAATTCGTCAATTTTGATGTTATGGTGAGTTTCGACAAAAACGGAATAAATCCAACAACTTTAAACAAATCGATGAACATTCGTTATTCGTATATTAGATATACTTGCAGTACCTAAGAATGTACCACCATACAGAGCTTAGAAAATAGAGTTAAATTATAAATACAGAATTTGGATCGGAAGCTAAAGGACGCAGTATAAGTGTGGACGTACGAGCTCGAAACAATATTTAAGTTGATGACTAATTCATCATGAAACAAATTCCTGAGTTTGAGGATTCCGTCTATGAATTGGTACAGGTATATATCGTAAAGTAAACGATACGGATTACATGTTCAAGATTGAATAGGGAGGGGCATACTTGTCTTGACGGGAATATCCCAATAGGATATGGATCAAAGTTTGCTTAGCTCCTAACCCAGTCCGCACGCACTTCCTTTGCCTTTCCTTACGATTTCGACGAACCTTAAAGCTTTATTCTCAACTGAGTCTAAAGTCATTTATTGTCAAAAGTTCATCATGATTCGGGAGGAGTTCGTGTGGTAGACGAAAGAATCGTTGAACCTCGTAGGTAATCCCAGCCAGAGCTGCTACCTCTGGCTCAATCAGCGTCTACAACAGTCTTTATAACTAACTAGTCTTTTAATTTGGAAATCCAGTTGAATTTTGGATCGTTTTGAGGGTTTCAGTTCACAATTCAATTCTGTTAGGTACAGGCAACGGGCAGATTTTTGGCTTAAGCAATTCTCAGAAGGAAGCTCAGACAATTCTTCAGGAGCTTCATTCTGGTTTCAAGTCACCGTAATTATGTGTGTGCAACGGTGCAGATCGAAGATAATATTATATTAATGAACCTGAATTCATTTAATTTTCCCCCACATGCTGCAGCTCCCTTGAGCATCGGTTGTCACTCCCGATTCAACCACGGCAATGTAAATGTGAAACTGACATTACAGTACAGCGTGTGTTGAACACCTGAGAAAAAGAGATGCAATTAAAGACGAGCACAAAATTAAGTGCCGAATGCGACAACCGAGAGAGGATCGTATTGTACAGAAAAATATCTGGTGCGTTGCAACACACAACTTTCCTTAGCTCTACGTCAATTCACTTTGTATATGGCCAATTCGATTTAATCAATTCATTTATCACTCAGTTAATTTGAACTTGGTTAAATAACGCTTTACGGCAGCAGGAAGCGGTAGCGCTTACAGTTCCAGATTTTATTCTGCAGCTCGCACTCATTGCAGGACCAATATTGAGCAATCGGTACACAGATAACTAATGAGGCTGTAAACACGAATTTTTTGAAGTGGATAGTGATCACTTTTGTAGAGTTATTGGGTAATAACTGTTAGAACTGGTAGTAAGCGAAACGGGCGTAGTTGAAATTCAGGAATTTCTGGAGTGAGCCCCATGTATCTCATGAGCGTATTTAAACACCCACCCTTCAGGTATTGGATTGGACTACGATACCAATTTTTTTTAGCATTCTACTAACATTCCAGCGGACTTTATAAGGAAAAAACTGCGCTAAAAACGCTTTTGGTCGAAAATTTTGATAATTTATTGTGCTGCTCTCCTCATTTTCCCACGAATGGGAATTTTATGATATCATTGTCTTATTGAGAACTATCAATATAAAAATTTAATCAAAATCGTTAGATCCATTTTTGAGAAACAAAATTTGGTGTTTTGATCACTATGATAACTATAGTTAACTTTCGGTGGATTTTGTTCAAACCCTTATTTTGGCGTCCCATGGTGACCTGCGGGCGAGATATGAAGTTTGAGCTGATTTGGTACGGTGGTTTTCTCTAAAAATCGTTCACAGACACACAGACCATTTTTCCAAATATTGTTTTTCGGACTCAGGAGGGTCTGAAACGTAATGATCTGAAGAAAACTCAAAATTTTTTTTTCAGCCGATTACATAACTTTCCTTTCTACTTCGTAGAGCAAGGAATGTAAAAACCATCGGTTGGTCGGTTGGATTATAAGATATTCGCTAGAGAATTCCGAATAAACAGTAACAGAGAGAAGGTGAGTCCTTGCGACACTTACAGCTTTATGTCTCAAGATATTAGAACTGGTGGTGAACACTGATGAGTGGAAAGAGCTGAAGGAATGTTTACTGGTGCAGACTTAACAACACTAAGGTGCTTGTAACAACAAATTGAGAGGGGAGAAGAGACATCAGGGGAAGGGGTTACAGGGCAACCCAACGAGAAAGTTCTTCATTCGCCGTGGAAATACTAATTCTTGTGTTCATGGGGGCTTTGGAGCATCGGAAGAAATCAGTTTATCGGTAGTTTTTTGCGGCTGTCATATCAAATGGCTGGTCAGAAGCCAGAGCAGCTCGACCTTGAAAACTCCGTTTAGGTTGAGGACCGAAACCTCCTTTGCATCAATTTGGCACGAGCTGACCCAAACTGCGATTAATGTTCAAATACGGGTGGAGGAAGAGAGAGCGAGAGTGAGAGTGAGAGGGAGGGAGAGAGAGAGCAAGTGAGAGAGAGAGAGAGAGAGAGAGAGAGAGAGAGAGAGAGAGAGAGAGAGAGAGAGAGAGTGAGAGAGAGAGAGAGAGATGAACTTACCCTTGGCGAAATATTTAAGGAGATATTTCAGTGTGTCTCACATTGCCCTTTAGGTCTGTATGTGTCTCTCAACGGACTTTCAGAATCTAGTTAAAGTAATTGTGAAGGTAAAAAGTAGCCACACAGCGTATTTATAATAATGTAGTAATTATTATGCGTTGATGGTGTATACTAGCAGGTAGAATAATGTATAAAAGAAACTACTAAACAAGTAGCAATAATGAAATTAGTTTTTAGCAAATGTGGCTAATTACGCAACTAAAAACTAGTAACAGTACATTCGAATGTGTATAATAATGTACACGGCTACTTTAACGATATAAAGTAACTGCTGCAGGATTGAAGGTTGTTAGAATAGAATTAGGTACAATATGCTGCAGTAGAGGTATTTAAAATAAATACAACCAATATCCACCTCTTAACTCTCGAGAAATTAAAAAAACGCAGATAATTTAAAAAAATTTGTTTCAGTCTATTACACAACTTTCTCAGTTCCACATCGCAGAGCTAAGGAAAGTGAAAACTCGATTAGTAGAAACTCGACTGGTATCGAAACTTTGAACAGACGGAGGGGGATACAACCGACAGGTTGAAAGGTAGTCAGAACAAACAACAAGAAACTAACATAGGGAAACCAGAGAACCTGACTAGCAGCATATAAAAAAAATATGCCAGGAAACCTGAGCAGACGAACCTAACAGAGAAATCGAAGAGCCGACTAATTGGGTTCTCTTAGTGGTATTTGCCTCTAGTCTCAGTCACGTTCCTCAGCAGCCTCCTTTTATATTTGTCCGGTCAACTTCTCTGGGCTACTCCTCAACGTTTCCGTCCGAGTTGTGGCTTCCCTTTTGAGCGCTTTTGGTCGTGTTCTCTGTCACCATTTTACGTGCGTCTGGTCCGGTTGCTGCTCTTCCATTTCCTTTTATGCTTATTTTCGCAGAAAGTGAAGTAGTCGCTACCGAATCAGAAGAGATAAAATGCGAATATGTTGGTCGCGATCCGGTAAGTGACTTTCTGTGAGGAATCCAAGGTTTCGACGTTGTTAGAAACGTACTTAACTGAAGTAAAGTCTGTAGAATGATGCAGAAGAGGTGCTCACAGGGCTCAGTCATAGTGGAAGGTCTTTTCAAGAGACGTGGACGGCCTGATGGCTATAGTTCCATATACCAAGTGCCTGTAGGCAACCTGAAGGAGTTCAAACGATGAAACAATTACTTTCGCTATATTGTATCGCGAGTTCTTTCAGTTAGTAGACTTTGGCTCACTATAATTACTGTGATTTCATTATTTTCATTATAGACGCAATCGTACACCGCTGAGACTCGTCCCATTCGACCCAGCAACGGAAAATACCTTTAAAACGATACCGAACGCGACGTAATTGCAATAAAACTGCCAAAATTGCGTTTTTGTTAGTTTTCTAACCATTGTTTGCCCATAACAACCGTGGGCTTCGTACCATCGGATTGCGGAGATTGCGGGCACAACTAGATTCCAAATGGTATTTTTTAAACAACGTTAATGCCCCGGACGGCGAACGGACGTTGTATATTTGGAATCGCTTCCAAACGTAGTGGAAAAGGGTCACAGGACATGAATGGTCCGGTGTGTGGTGTGAGCGCAATTCCCATCAGTCCTACAGAATCCTGTAAGGTCCACAGATGGACGCTTAGTGCGAGAAGAGATTGGTTAAGCAAAAACGGAGCGGCATGCAGTGTGAAATTGTAAGGCATTCGTTCAGTATATGCCGTGTCCTGATCGTCATTACACGATCTTGCTATCAAATGTTGCGCCGATTAGTTTCGGCAGAGAATCGCTGAATACTCTTGAGGCCGAGGAAAGTTGTGTGATGCGTCACACCAGATATTTTAAAATCTTCTTCAAATTTAGTTTAGGTTTAAAGGCTTAGCTTATAGCATTGATGACGATGTAGCTCTGAATAGGTCGAATCTCTACTTGAAAAGATTCGTCTTGTCAAGAACTTCGACGCACCAATTCAACTGAGGAGTGTTCCTGACACGTGCCACACGCACGCTCAAGTGGAAAACTAGCCCGATTCCGACACCGATCAATAACTGAGTTCGCAGTTTGACATTGAAAGCGTCTCAGCCGTCGGGGGATTCTCAAGATCGTGAAGCTTGTAACCAAGTATCCTTCGTTGGTAACTGCGTGGTTCGAGATCATGTAAATTGAGGCTCCAGTTGAAAATGATAGCTCTGGACGGAGCTCACTCATCTTGCCGATGAAAGATCGGAGGGTTGAACGACTCTTCGGACGACTCTCTTTTGTTTCGGTCAATAATTTGTGGTAACGCGATATTGAGGCTGAACGGTGAAACTCGGCTCTTCTTCCAGAGCCCTTCAAACTTTTGAAGCGGTCTTGCGATAGTGGAACAGTCGAAAAGCGGTCCCTGCCTTAGAGATGTGTCGATGGCACCGAGTACAGGGTCTTGAGGCGAGAAGGTGCTGAGAATGAAAGGAAATGACAACAGCAATTTACGTACTTCAACTCATTGGAATAACGAAAGTTCGATTTGATCCGTCTCAAAGTGATTTGTTGCGAAATAATTTCCATCGATTATGAAATGAAAAATTGAATAAGGAACCAAATCGGAGCATCGCAATACATTTAATTATCCCCTCATTATGGCAATCACAACAGGTCTAATTGAAATGTCAATCGAAATACAAAGCCGCCCAGAAGGAGCCGTCAAGCGACCGCATTGTTAATAATTTTGCCATTATGAATTCAATGATTGCGTCAATGTGAGAGCGAAGCAATAAGTGCGCGCCCAGAGACATCTGTGAACTATGAGAAGGTCCCCCTGGTTAGTTAAATTCATCATTGCAGTGACTGCGGGCCTTTTTGAAACTCTTAAAAAACCCGATGTTTGGCTCGTTGAAGACGTCCTGAGAGTTGCATGAAAATCGTTTGGAGGTGTTTTTCCAAAAACCTGAAACCCCCTCATCCCGCGTTATAGGCCTGTACTTCATTTGTCGAATTTTCAGAGATATTCACGCAAAAAATGTAAGGTACTAATTACGGATAATTCTAAAGTTCGACCAAAATCCTTAGCTTCGGTTTCCGAACACGCACACAAAAAAAGGAAAAGAACACCAGCGCAATCGCAGGCATTCCATCTACAGACCGCGAACCGAAATTACATTTTTTTTACTTTTCATGGCTCTACGAAGTGAAAAGGAAAATTACGCAATCGGGTAAAACAAACAAAAAATTGAGTTTTCTTCACGTTGCAGACCCTACTGAGTCCGAAAAACGCTAATTGGGGAAATAGTCGGTTTGTGTGTGAACGCGATCGAGGGAAAACGAGTGAACCAAATCTCCTCAAACATGATATCTAGCCTGCAGGTTACCATGAAACGCCAAAATATGGGTATCAGCAAAATCCGCCCAAAACTAACGAGTTATCATTGTGATCAAAACCAATTTTTTTCCTCGAAAACGGATGTAACTATAATGATTAAATTTCTTGTATTCTATAGACCGCTTCTAATGACCCGATAATATCGAAAAATTTTCATTCGTAGAAAAATGACGAGGGCAGCACAATAAATTACCGAAAATTTCGATGAAAATCAATTGTAGCGCAGTTTTCTTATTAACTCCTCTCAGAAATTCAATCTTAATAACGCTCAAAAGACAAGTAGGGGGTAGTACGGAAATTCCGAAATTTCGACCACAGCCTTTTTTCACTCACCGCCCATTTCTTAAAGTTTTTACCCGATAATTCTGGAGAAGCGATTATTATTCTTCTCAAAAATCCTGTTTACAGCCTCGTCAATCCTCTGTGTACCAATTGTTCAATACTGGTCAGGACCTGAGTGCGTGTTTTGTACCAAGTTCATATGAACTGAGTGAAGGGTACATCGAATTACTAGCAAAAGCCTTGAAAACCAGCTAATTTATGTAGAGCTGAAGAAAGTTGATGCGGCGCGCTTGATTTTTTTTCGATTCAGTAGGTTTCAAAACGCCGGTCTGAAGAAATCTCATTTTTGGACGATTGAAATACTTTCGTTACTCTTTCTGTAGTGGAAAGTAAAAGTTAGTGTTCTTGCCTCCGTGGAGTGGTATTATGCGTAGTTAGACGCCTCTGACTTATTACTTCTCAGTGGAATAGTTTTTAGTTCCCCATGTTACTGTTGCCCCCTCCGGATTGACATCAGCTAAATATTAAATATTAGTCTTGGTTTATTATTCATTCTGAATAATAACCCAATGTTTTCGGTCACGAAAAATTTTTTACAACCCCCCCTCAAAATTTGATACTTTACGTTTCAAGACATGGAGATTCCAAATTTGCAATGTCTGTCCGCCATCCGCCGTCCGGGCCGTTTTGTGCCTTTAACGTGGTCTAAAAAATTCGTTCTTTCGCACAAAAATCCGATTTGGTATCTAGTTGTGCCCGCCATCTCGGCAATCCGATCGGACGAAGCCCCTGGTTGTAATGGGCAAAAAATGGTTTAAAAAATTAACGAAACGCAGTACAACGCGGGAACTACAGCGGAAGTCAACGCATCGTCGTTTGAACTCCCTCCCTCCCACCCGTCTCAATAAAAAAACTACCCGCCTCGTCCTCGCCTCGCAACGCAATGCTCACCCACCCGCTCTACTCGTTGGAAGCCCCCCGACTCTTTTTTTTTTTTTTGCTTCCTCTAGGAAGTGCTCGTGTTTCGTATATAACCTTTGGCACTACGATTTGTCTCTTTATCATCCGATTGCCTTGTTCTCGTCTTCACCTCCCCGAATGACTGTTTCACTCCTTCTCAACTATTTCCGTTAGCAAAATATCTGTTATCTTCGATTGAACTTTTCATTATTCGTTTATTTTTGGTTTATTTATTTAATAGTTTGTTCGTTTCATTTTTTTTTGGTTTTAATACGATTCAATTTTTTTAGATTCTTTCGTTTCATTCTCATTTTGTTTTTTTTTTCATAGAGTTTTGGTTACATTTTGATATTAGTATTTAGCGTGCATGTTTTCATATTAAAATTCAGTTTTTTCTAGATACTTTCGTTTTTTTGTTTATTTTAATATTACGATTCAGTTCTTTTCGACCTTTTTTTGGGTTTCATTTTGATATTTTTCGATGCTGAATCGAACGGGATGGGTCTCGGAGCATTAATGCTAGGTCAAACTGTTTATCCGAATAATAAACCGTTGTGTAATAATTTGCAGGGTTTTTTGTTTTTTAAAGTTTCAGTTAGTGAATCGTGTTTCTTTTTAATAAACACACTTTTTTTATTCATTTTGCAGCGTATCATTTTAAAGCTAAAAAAACGCGTTTCCACGGCTCGCATCAATTTTTATCGACCAGCGTAACTTTTGCTATACACGAACACTCCGGTAAAGCGTGGTGCAAGTAGGCCTGAAAGTTAGCAAAGGTCGTTTTAACTGTTAACGGAATTGTTCTTCTGACCGTCCGTTTGAGATAAGCCCCAAGCTGTGCCCAATGGTGTTTTATTTTTAACGCTTTCAAATCGTCCACAGAAAATTCCCACTGTGTATAGGTATCGTCTTCCAGAACTGTTTCTCCAACCAGGTGTTCATCGGATTTATAGCTGTTGAGGTTCATCGACTCGTATTACTTTGTTTGGAATATTCATTGAGAATAATTGATCGTTCGATCAAACTAGGAATAATTTACGTATGGAATGTTTAGTGGTGTTCCTCACTCTACCTGTTCCTCTTGAATCCCTCGGGAGTTTCAAATCCCCGAACATCAAGTTAAGCGCAGCTTAGTTTCTCGATTTGCAGAAGAGACCCCGATTTCCTTTTACCGTCCGTCGAAATGCGAGAAAAGGTCTAATTGTCGGTAATAAACCTTGGGTTTACGAGTGCTTCAGCGAAACCAGGATTTTGAGCTCAGGAGCCGTTTCATAAACCGATTGAGCGGCGAAGGATTTGACCAACTTCACCGGCGCAACGCTCGTGTTTTGCGGATCGGGCATCGCAGTCCCCAGAATTGCTCTCGCGCGGGCTGTTTTGATTCCGAGTATCGCGTCTGTGCCGGTGCTTCAAGTCGTGAGATTCAGTCAGGGCTTCTTGAGACTGGTTTTCATTGGAGGGCAACGCCTCAACACTTTCCCATCGGCGTGAAGAGAATACGTGATATTATTACGACGGCCCTTAAAAGACGAATGAAAAGAAAAGTGTATATTTTATTTGATCCGTCGTGTTTTGACGATTTTTAAGCTCTTCGCTTGTAGCGCCACACCCCTCTTCACGAGCTCGTACTGGACGCTGAAAAGGTGTTTGGCAGTCTTTCACTGTACGAAGGGATCCGAATCTCATCAGCTCTGCGATCTACGAAAGATAAATGTTGGCTGAAAATCCTCTTCAGATCTTAAAGTTTCTTTGCTTGTGGTCGCGGTTTGGAAAGAACGGCTGAATTAAATCAACTCAAATTTGATGTACAATCTGCAGATCAGCACAAGACACCAAAATAAGGGTATCGGCAAAATTCTCAAAACGGCTCTAACGAGTTAGATTATATTTTTTATGTCCGAATGACGACGATAGCGAAATTCTCGTCCTTGTAAAAATTACGGGTGCAGCACGGTTAATGCCTTTCCCCTCATAAAGCCTGCTCACACGACTAAAACATTATGTTGGTAATTCAATAAGTTACTCTTGAACGAGTAGTATATTAATGGTAAGAAAAAAAACATTAAGAGCGTCCCACGGGTTGTGGAATTCAAAATTGGGCTAACTTTTAACGTACCGATTTCCTGTCTACTCTAAATCTAACGAAGGTGGTGACATAATCACGGGAAACGCGTTTAATCCCGGAATGTTGAGGTCTAACAGTTTTTATGAAGAAAGTTGGGCTACGATCGTATCAATAGAATGACAAAACAGCGGATTGGTCGCACAAACGATAAAAATTCATGTTTTAACGCCAGAAACATTTTTTCTGAACAATGCTGTTTTCGGTAAGGATATATGGCCGTTCTATCCATTTTTGATCCAATGGTTCCCGCGGAACGATACGAGTACAACAAAACTTATCGTTTCTTCTTGGCTTGTGCATTTTTCGTTCTGCCTTCCGACTCACGCCAACCACCCGCCAGTTCGCGCCTGGAAAACGTCAATCTTCGTTGTTCCGTTGTAGTCGGGTTATATTTCGTATCGTTTACTGCTATTTTTGAACCTTGGATTGAATAGGATAGGTTGCTCAATCATGCTGTGCGAGTAATAATTTGCGACATTTTTTTAACTTATGTTTTACCGCTCACGTATCTTCCCCGTCTGACATCAATCCAGCAAATGATACATTTGTTCTATGTTCGGACTTTGGAGAAACTTGTACCCTAAGCTATCGAAATAATGATTTTTAAGGTGTTCAATGTGGTATTCTTTGACTCACATTTCGTGAGAGTGTTTTGTTGACTGTCCGCGAATTCCAGTCAACGGATGCTAATACTACTTTGATTCGTTACAATTCATTACACAGAGAGATCATGCGATAGACTCAGGGTTGGGCGGTTGTAGTGGTGTACGTCCGCCAGGTTCAGAAGGTTTTCCGGCGTGTCTATAGTCGCTTTTAGTGGTACGCTAAACTAAACCACAATTTCTTTCGAATAACACGAGGAATGTTTGTTTTACAGACAGGAGGACCCAGGGATGGCTTCTGGTGGACTCACCGCTTCCAACGCTCCTTTATACCGTTCTCTACCTCCTCATTGTTGGCATCGGACCACGGTTTATGGAGAAGCGGAAGCCTTTACAACTCAATTGGATACTCGTACCTTATAACCTCGCAATGAGCGCCCTCAACTTGTACATTGCCATTGAGGTCAGTATTGATGTTGTAGTCGAGAAAACCTTAAATTAAATGTATAACCAAACGGATTATCCCTTTTCAAAACTTCCCAATTCGACGGCTCGGAGCATTTTTTGTTAGCATTTATTTTTGTTAATCGGTTAAGTAGTCACTTGTTAACAAATACACAAGCAAATTGTTACACTTCGTGATCACTACTATGTTACTGTGTACTATTTTCTTTGACCTCAGTACACCTCTAAGACCGTTGCCACAAGGGTCAGAACTTACTGACACGTGAAACGGTTATTTTCTGTCAAGTAGCCCAACTAAGGGTCCAGAGTGAACGAAGTCCATTACCGCATTATCTGTAGTGCGCCAGAGCCAGTAGTCTGCTCAGATTGCTCTTAAGCCATACCGTTCTACAGGTGCAGCTTTGTACACAGTGCGGCACGATTCACAGAGCGAGCGAGAGAGAGAGAGAGAGAGAGAGAGAGAGAGAGAGAGAGAGAGAGAGAGAGAGAGAGAGAGAAAGAAAGAGGTATTACTAAGGTTACTGGCTCACTTGACATCTTCAAAGAAGAGTTGATAGGACCTAGTCTCATTTCGCTCCTTGAAGGGCCCTGTGACGCTGGACTATCATCGCTGGAAAGTCCCCAGGCCCTGGAACTGACTTTCTTTGTCATATTTCACGAAATAGCATCCACCACACTCTCTCTTGAACCCATGCGCCCACCAATCAGCCAATAAATCGCTTCCATGCTCTTCTTTGCTCCCTACACTCAGACAATATGTACTCGCCCACTTACCAACAAGCCATTCACGCTTTCGGGTAGGAGTGCAAACCCCAACCTGCCTACACCCTGAGAAATGAGACATTTCAGTATAGCTCCTGAATAGCATTCGAGTGGCCGATTAAATCCACGAAACCCAAACTCGATAAAACGGGGGTCATTGGAGACGCACATACAAAATATAATATTGGCGCCCCCGAGTCCTAGATGGAGATTGATCAATTCTAAGGCTGATCAGGCTACTGCTCACGTTTTCTTGCAATCCCAGCCCAGTGGCTTATCCTTTTTCCCCACCTCGTTCGTTTCGAGATTTCATCAGATACTGTCGAAAACCTTTTAAAAACTATTACGCGTCATCCAGAATCCTACGGAAATCTGCTCAAAAAGAACATAAAACCAAACTAGTATTTATGTAACAAATCAAGAAGATTGTGAAACGGAAGAAAAAGAAATTGAACAAGAGCGTAGGAAGAGCTAGAGTTCAGACCGGAATTGGCCACCCAACGCTCGTCTGAGAACTAAAAGGGCGGCACTGTAAAGGACGGCTCTTAATGGCCTGGGGCTCGTTCCAGCCGACGTTCGGAAGGGTTAATTGATCAGCTTTGACTTTAAATTCAATACATCGTTTCATTTGAGAAACGAGCGTTTCTGGAGTGAGATATTTCAACAAATGTGCTCCCAGGAAACGTTTTTCTGCAAATGTCCCTCAGAATCCTGGAGCCAATTAGAAAAACTACTTCTCAGTCTATTTTTTACTAATGATGTTGATTTATTTTACAGTTGTTGATAGCCTCAACCAAATTAAAGTACAGCTACGTGTGTCAACCAGTGAAGCACTCGAACCATGAAGAAGAAATGAGGGTAAACACTGGGTATTTAAAGTTGTGAGTTCACGCACCAGTTGATAACTCTTAATAAATGTTTTCGTCTGGCTTTAGATAGTGAACGCCGTCTGGTGGTACTACTTCTCCAAGCTCCTCGAGTTTTGCGACACTTTCTTCTTCATCCTCCGGAAGAAAGATCAGCAACTGACCTTCCTCCACGTCTATCATCACTCGACCATGTTTTCGTTGTGGTGGATCGGCGTCAAATGGGTTCCCAGTGGATCGACGTTCCTTCCAGCGATGGTTAACTCCTTCATTCACGTCCTTATGTACGCCTACTACGGGCTGTCAGCTCTTGGGCCGGGAATTGCCAAGTTCTTGTGGTGGAAGAAGTACCTCACCATCCTTCAACTGGTAAGTGGTATTTGACTCATTCGTGAAGACAGGGTTTCGTCCAGCTCAAATAGTTTTAAAAACAATTGACCTAGTTGCTAGTTTTCTGACGTGGACAGTTCCCCGGTAGATAGGGCCTTCATAATATGCTACAATGATGGATCTAAGGGTCAAATACGTGGAATTGTAGGTATGGGAATATTATCCCAACACTAGAGTGGGATGAATATTCCCATTACGAAGACATACAACGGTCTTCCTGAGGGAACTCCCGGTAATAAATTGTTGCATCAACAAATCAACACAAATAAAATGGACACACCAAAAATAAAACAATAGCATTATTCATTGAAATTAAGCAGTAATAAAAACAGTAGCCAGTTCAATAGTTAGGAGTACGCACCCAAAGTAAAGCAAAATAACTAGTAACTAGTAGGAAACAGCATGACGCAACATGAAATGGATACTGGGCCACAAGGGATATTGTGAGAACGAGAGATCGGACGATCTCGTCAAAGATAAATCGGCTCCACCCACGGGCCAGAATCTTACACGCAAGTCGCCATGGTGACTGTCAAGAAGCATATAAACCAAAACCTATGGAACAGAGTCAATGATGAGATCAACAATCGCGGGGGTACGACGAGCGAAATACGGAATGGGCGTTTAACCTGTACAAAATTCAAATAAGAAGGAATCACTTATCAAAGTATGCCAACCGGCATTACGAGGGTAAGAAAGTATGCAACAGAATCCACCATAAAAGCACAAATACCCAAATGTCCACATTGTTTCAGAACCAGAACAGATTAACTGGGCGGGTGAACAGTGGATCGGGACGACATGCAAAACAAAGAATGGAGGGCAATCCTCAAATACGTGGAGGGGACCGGAAGATTCAGGAACCCTTTCTGGGAGTCAAAGCTGAGTCCTTATAACTCTGGGGTGATGGGAAATAGGCCACTCTGTGGCCATGTCCTTGGTCGTTGTTCCCTCAGCTTTCAGATGTCTTCTTCTTCTGAGTGAAAGGGATTGGTACTCAGCCGTTGAGTCGTTTTGGGGATTTGGGGAAGAATAGCACAATGACAGCGGACTTCCACAAAACCAAATTGTTCTGTTCTGTGGCTCGAGTGAACCGTGATTCGAATTGATCAAGCAATAGTATTTGTAAAGGGGCGTTATTTAAATCCAGGGCGTTCCAGGGGGGCTATGAGGGACATCCACTTGAAGTTATTTACACCCTCACCCCTCCCCCCTCGACAACCCCTAATATGCAATGACTGTCCGCCATCCACACAATATTTTGCCTTTAACGGGGTCTAACAAAACCGTTCGTTCCCACAAAAATTCCGTTTTTTCATTCTCAGCATTCCGATCGAAAACTCATGGTTGTTACGGGCAAAACATGGTTTAAAAAATTAGCAAACTTTCTTTGACAACGAGATTTTGTCAGTTTTATTGCAGACGTCGAGTATCATTTCCTAGGTACTTTTTGGTGTCTAGCCATAGGTGTGGGGCTGCATCAAGTTGGAAAATAGAGAAATTGCGGTAAATATATGAGGCAAATTATGTTACTTAGAGAAACTCACGGGACTATATAACCTAAGTTATCGTTTCACCTCGGCGTGTATTCAGTTTCCGCACTGCTACCCATTTCACTCCTACTACTGTCAGTTCGACTCGTCACGTCGTGCCAATTGCCAAGCGTCGCCCAGAAAACGTCACTTTTTGTTATTTCGTTGTAGTCAGGATATGTTTCGAGTCATTCACTAGTACTTTTCCCCGCTGAATCGAACGAGATGGGTCTCAGAGGTGCTCTACAATGCCGTTTGAATATAAGTTGTCGTTTCCCGGATTTTTGATATAACCATGGAATATTATTATTTTTGTCGACGATGGATTCAGTAAGATAGGTCTGAATCATGCTGTACAAAAAAATAATAAACCCGTGTTTATAATTTGCAGCGCTTTTGTACTAATCGCAGTAGTTTCCTTTTTACTTTCCGCTACCCGAAGGGAAGGAAAGTATAGTAATCGGCCCAAAAAAAAAAGTTGGGTTTTCTTCAGATCTTTACGTTTCAGACCCTACTGAGTCTAAAAAACCTAATTTCGGAGAGAGGTCCGTGTGTATGTCTGTGTGTATGTCTGTGTGTATGTCTGTGTGTGTGTGTGTCTGTAGTTCGATTTGCGGGCGAACGGCTGATCCGATTGAGTTGGTCCTTTTTTGTTTTGTTCGTTATTTTTTGTAGACACCAAAATAAGGTTATGGACGATTTCGGCCGATGGGAAGGGGGTGGGGACGAAAATGTACCAAAAACTAGGGTTTTTCGCATTTTTCTCAAAAACGGCTCTAACGATTTTGATTAAACTTTCAGATTATCTTCTCTTAATCAATACCTAACTTTTCTTCTCCATACATATCTCCATGAAAATACGGTGAACGGAGGTATGGGCCCCTGAAGCAAAATAGGTTTTTACGCTTTTGGCAAGACGGCTTCAGCGATTTCCACCAAACTCACAGGATGTTTTCAAATAGGTGGTACCTACATATTCTTCTCAATTAATGTTCCTGTGACGGTCCATTGAACAGAGATAAAAATCAAAATGTGTCGAAAATAACGTTTTTCTAACATTTCCGTAAATTCCAGGGTAACTTCGTTACCAGATGTGATAAATCCTAATGGAGTGTCTTTTAGTCACCCATACCAACATTTCGTTCTCCATAATTATTTCTGTATATATATGTTGAACGGAGATATAAGCCAAGTTAACACAAAAAAGGAGATTTGTCGAATATTATTTTATCGGTATTCCAATTTTCTCAAAAACGGCTCTAACGATTTCGATCAAACATTCGGAGTACTCTCAAATAACTAGTCCCTACATTTTGTTCTCCATAAATGTTCCTGTAAAAATGCGTTGAACGAAGATATAGCGCCCGCCTATGAAGGTGGTGTTCGAACTTAAAGGGGTGGCGGAAAGTTGTGTGTTGCTACGCACCAGATATTTTTACTTTCCTTGGCTCTACAAAGTAGAAAGGAAAGTTATGTAATCGGCTGAAAAAAAAATTTTGAGTTCTCTTCAGATCTTTACGTTTCAGACCCCCCTGAGTCCGAAAAACACTATTTGGGAAAATGGTCTGTGTGTGTGTGTGTGTGTGTGTGTGTGTGTGTGTGTGTGTGTGTGTGTGTGTCTGTGAACGATTTTTAGAGAGAACCACCGTACCAAATCCTTCAAACTTGATATCTCGCCCACAAGTTACTATGGGACGCCAAAATGGGCGTATGGGCAAAATCCATCGAAATTTAACTATAGTTATCATAGTGATCAAAACACCAAATTTTTTTTTTCTCAAAAACGGCTCTAACGATTTTGATTAAATTTTTTATATTGATGGCTCCCAATATGGCAACTATACCACAAAATTCCCATTGGGGGGGGGGGGATGACGAGAGCAGCACAATAAATTACCAAAACTTTCGACCAAAAGCGTTTTTAGCGCAGTTTATTCCTTATAAACTCCGCTGGAATTCTTGTAGGATGTGAAAGAAAATTGGTATTGTAGTCCGATTCAATACCTAAAGGGTGAGTGTTTAAAATCGCTCATGAGGTACATAGGGGGTCACTCCAGAAATTCCTGAATTTCGACTACTGCCGTTTCGCTTCCTACCAGTTCTAAAAGTGTTTACGCAATAACTCTGCAAAAGTAATTACTATCCTTCTTCAAAAAATTTTTGTTTACAGCCTCATTAATTCTCTGTGTACCGATTGCTCAATAAAGGTGCTGCAGTGAGTACGAGCATCACAATAAAATCTGGAACTGTAAGCGCTACCGCTTCCTGCAGCCGCAATGTGTTGCTTGACCAAGTTCAAAGGAACAGAGTGATAAATGAATTGATTAAATAGAATTAGCCATGTACAAAGTGAATTGACGTAGAGCTAAGGAAAGTTGTGTGTTGCAACGCACCAGACATTTAAAACAAAAATTCATTATAATTGATTTGTGAAAAAGACGAACGGGTTTCTTGAATTTGATTTGCCATTTCTGTAACATGTCCCAAACCAAATTTTGTTATCACATATCAAATTTCCAGTAGATTCGTAATAATATGCATTGAACAAAAAAAGAAGGTTTCCCTGAGCGACGTCATGAATCGCATCGTTCAAAGGTGGCAGGGTTTTAACGTATAAACCTGCGCAATTATTAACTGTCTCAAGCATAAACCTAGTTTCGCGGTGACGTGTTGCTATCACGATGTTTTCGTCTATTGAACGCCAAGTACCACGTTCCGCGCCATCGTCAGCAACGATCCTGCTTTCTCTGTCATTCCACAGCATGTGGAATTGTGAAGCGACACGTTGAGCGTTGAAGTTATTTTGCGGCTCCGAACCCGTCGATATCCAGCTCAACATAGTCACAACTCCGTTCGAAAGGTTCATAAACGATTCCGCGAGTTTCTGAGTTGTGGGCGGATCTCAATTTCCGATCGCCGGAGCGCGGAGGTCATCGGATGCATCAGCAAATCAAATGCCCTGCCGCTCACCCAAAGAAAAAGAGGTTGTACCCGTTGCCATTTGCCTCGTCCGGAAAAAGGTATCCTCCACTTACCGGGTCAAATAACTGTGAGTTCGCGAGAAGAATATAAACCCTCGACGCGAGAATCTGTTAGGATGTGCCGCTTCGAGGAGGCGAATTTTTGAATTGTAATTATCTTTCTCACCGCTATTATTCATTTTTTCCCAGTCTGAGTCAGTCGGCGTTTTAATATTTTCACCCTCGAGGTCATAGTTAACGAGAACCTGTACCGTCAACCCGACCCAATCATACATGCGGGAAAACAGGCTTTTGGCCGGATGGAGCGTCCTTCATTTTAGTTTGTGTGATTCAACAGCTGCACCGCCCAAATCCTAAGAAAGTGCGACGGAGTTTTGAACTTTCGAGAGAAAACGGAGTTGCAACAGCATTCAACTCACGCGATCACAAAGAACGTTCACTGCCCGCGATTGAAACGGGTTGAGATTGTAAATCACGGAAACCGTTGTTCTTCATCACGAACTTGCAATCAGGATGAACGCGAGGTTTACATGGAGCTTTATACAAAAGTCATCTTCTAGAAATACAATTCGCTCAATTAACCCTTGTTCACGAAATGGAACGGGGGCCGAGAATATTGAGGAGCGGAAAGGAAGTTCTTGGCCATTTTCCGAGTTCGGGTTACGTGGAAGGGGAGAGGAGACGATCCGAATTTACTTCCACGGAAGTGATAGCCTGTTGGAAAATTAAACTATTAAAACTGAGGAGTTAATGAGTATGTAGGTGATCGTGTATCTTCAAAACAGTTGAAGCTGTTGACGCATACATTCATTTTGAAGTTGATAATACTCACAAGCATACACCTCGCCCCTCCATTTTTGGACTTGTGATTAATTTTTGGGATTTTCCAAATCAAATTCCAAACTTCCTCGTTTCGATTTTCCCGGCCTATGAACTAGAGAGTTTGTGCTTTTTTGTTTTGCTCAAAACCCGCTTGATTAAATTTACAGTATGAACAGCTTCACATGATAAAACGGTACTATGAGATAGGAAAATGTCGAGAGCAGCACAATAAATTATCAAACATTTCGTAGAAAAACGGTTTTAGCCCAGTTTTGATCCTATAAATCCCACTTTTATGATACGAACATTCTCGGAAAAGTCAAGATGTTAAGTTATCTATAGGTTGACGGTTTAATACCGTTCATAAAATAATTAGGAGCAGCCCCCGAAATTCCGGAATTTTAACTACCGCCGTTTCACTTACTACCGTTTCTCACAGTTTTTAATCGATAATACTCGAAAAGTTAGGCGTCTCATGAATCACATATGCGCTCGAGAAACTCGATAAATTCTGAAGCTTCACCAGTCTGTACGTACAACGTTGAGCACTTGCATGGAAACCCGAATGTATTAGTTGCTAAAATGATAAGGATCGCTGAATGCATGTAGCGTTGAGGAAAGGTGGTACGGTAGTGGATACATTGACGGTAACTTAATTTGTTTACGAATTGATTAAATAAATATGAACATACATGCGTGTATATTCGTGTTTACAGTTGCATACACATGTCATACAAAAACTTGGTTATTAGGCAAATTATTTAATGCAATAAAATAATAATTATTACGATCTTGAAAATACAGTTGTGAAAGATACCTCAGTTCAAGGAATTATTATTATTATTATCGTAGTATTCTTAATTATCGCAGGAAGAACACATTTTTGACTGATTCACGTTGTGATATCTAGATCTCGAATTGGTTGGAACTGCTATTGTTTCGAAGGAAGTTCTCTAAATGCACAAACGTATAAGTCGATCAGTGAGTGAAAGCGCATTCGCACGCGCACAATAGAAAATATTTGGTAGACCTTTTGAATTTTGAAGGTAAGATTTTCAGCGAAACGCTTAAACCGATCATCTCTAAAATTTATTGGGAGCTCCTGGCGTTCCACAGCTAAACGAGGCGATCGAGGATTCAAATTGATTATAATTTAGAAGCTTTCTCTCGAGTTCGAGCGAATTCAATTCTAGCATAATCGCGCCCAGTTAGCGATTAGCGTAAATAAAGTGGCGGTCGATTCGGGAATTGTGCCGAATTTCGTAAACCGGTTTCGCCTGTCCGGTCATCGTCAAGGCCCTGTGTTTTTGGAAACAAGGTGTACTCGTTTATGGGCAAGCGGGTCGACAGTTTTCCCACGGCTGAACCAAAATCTCAAAACGTCGTCGAATTATGGGGGGGGGGTTGATGCGATGGCTTTCTCTGTGAATCGGCGTCTAGCTACTGAATCGATAGACGCTCGTCTTCGTATTTAAATAAAAAAGTTGATAGGAAACGAACTGTAGGCGTTGATTCGTTATACATTGCAAAGATAGGCGGAGGGCAAGTATCTCAGCAAGTCGCTTCCTTGAAATCGCGAGAAAAACCTGACTCAAAATAAGGGAACCCCAATTCCCCCAACCGATTTGTTAATATGTGAACATTGCTGATCATACCACTCCATTAAAATATGGTCTGAGGAATTCCCATATATTGATGATTTCTTCTCTTCCGATGTGATTGCCGGAAGCTGGCTTCCTCGTTAGACCTCGCTGTAAATGCATTCATCTATTTTTAACCGGCTCACGTTTAGATGAGTTGTGTGGTTATGAAACAACATACTCAGTCGAGTTCGAAATAGACGCGTACTAGCCACCAGGTTATTCCTAGTTATTTTATAACCTTCATTCAACAACCAACTCGTGGTTAGTTTATTTGTATACAGGAGGAAATCTGTGAACAATAATTTTTTCGGGCAATCGCATGTTATTGCACCCATTAATAACTCATGAACATGTTATTTCGCTGTACGAAATTCATGAACTACGATCAATTTAGAGCTGTTTTGACGAAAAAAAATGCTGTAAATCATTACACAACGGGTTATTATTTTCCTGGACAGCAGGATTGCACCGCTTGACGCAGTCCCACGCTCTGAGAATATAACATGGAAAATCTGGTACGATCACTCGTTCAGCGTCTACAATTACTAATAAAGGATACGAAATATGACCTGATTACAACGGAAAAACGAACATCGGCATTATCTAGGCGACCCTAGGCAATTCCCACGACGAGGGGAGTTGAACGGACGGCAGAGAGACGGGTGGTAACGCGGAAAGTGAGCGCAGACCAGGGAGAAACGATAATTTTTGCTATATTGTCCCGCGAGTGCCTTCAAGTGGTAGAACTCACCTCACTATATTTACTGCGACTTCACGGTTTTTTCATCTTGACGCAGTCCTTCACTTTTGAGACCCATCCAGTCTGACTCAGAATCGAAAAATACCCCGAAAACTATTCCAAACACGACATAATTGCAATAAAGCTGCCAAAATGTTGTTTTTGGCGAATTTTTACAATTATTTGCCCAGAACAACTATGGATTCCGTTCTATCGGATCTCCGAGCAGGCGGACACCACTGGATCCCAAATGGAATTTGCGTGCGAACGAACAGGGTTTTTTTAAATGAAATGTGTCAAAAACAAAAGTATTTAATTTTGAGGCTGGAGTTGTATGAAAAAATTTCCAAAAGTAGTTTTGGCCGGTATGATGACTATAACTGAATTACGATCAATGTCTTAGATGGCGTCTTGTGCTCGCGTAGAGGACGAATGTGACATTTTAGCTCGAATGTTTTTGTTTTGCCCCACTTTTTTGCAGTAATGTGCGAAAATTGACACTCACTCACTTAAAGTGCCTCAAGGGTTGCATGTAGGGCCTGATTTTGTATCTAAATCTCGTATCCGACATCCCAACAACCCAAAATACAGTAGGCAGTACGCTGCCGTGGCGGCACATCAGGCGTAACTGCATCGCAAACCCAGCAGCACCCCCTTGGCGACATTGTGCAATGAACCAGTCAATGTTGGATGGTAATGCACTCCAGAAAATCATATAACCCCGCATTAACTCCTGAAACCGGCTATAAATCGAACGCCGCTAATATCTAAGTAGAACGTTCCGTAGCATGTTACCTGCACCAGCGCCTCACCTACGACTTCCATATCACTGAGCTCGTTAAGCTACTCCGCACCAGGGTTAAGCACGTACAAACCATTACTCTCCCGGACTATCATTCGGGCTATGTGGCAATATGGTTGTTCAGTATGTGGCCTGCCCAGCAAAACGGGTTATGCCTATTGGTATACCGGAAACGAGACTATCCAGCGTGACTTAGACGTACCTGAAAGGTTAGATGTCATCAATTCGACAGTGACTGCACCAACCTTGGGTATTTGTTTAATTAAAGTCGTCGTGAGAAAGAACACGGCTCCCAGGGCGTCTCAAAAGAATCCCGCTGATATAATGCACGGTATCCAGCCATTATACGAACTGTATATGAAATAGCACTAGAAATATCATAATAGTGTCATATACTCATTGTTGTATTATTAAAGAGGACTGCGGCTCGACAACAACCCTTACACATGCTTCACTGTACTTGTGTACACGTAAAATTATTATTCATCAAGTTAACACAACACCGCAGTATTGTAATATATCTATAAGTACAAAGTCATTATTTCTGAGAAAAAAAACCACAAAGACTATCACGAACATCTTCGCTCAAGTGGCCCATACAGAAATACTCATGGAAAACAAAAAGTACGTATCGGTTAGTTAAAGGTACCCTCTGAACTTTATATAACTCAGTAGAGCCGGTTTTGAGAAAATTTGGGTAATAACGTTTTTGCTCGTTCGAAGAATTTTTCGATGTGGTTTTTGGCTCAACCAGTGAAAAGAAATATCGTGGTAGAGTACACAGTGTAGGTATAACTTGATGAAACACGCTCCGTCAGTTTGATCAATATGAGACTGGCGCGGACGTAGAATTTGACTGGAGATTTACATGGAGACCAGTCGAAAATGAATTTGAGCGTTCTATAATTAGAATTCGGCGCACGCAACCTAAGTTTTGGTAAATTATAGTAATTAATTTTCGAGTTTCACAGTTTCAGTAGTGAAAGCTCAACCACCGTTTTGTAAGTCTTTCGGTCTTATAGGCTTCCGGTTCTCTTTCAGCATTCTCATAATCACAACACGAATCAAAAATATCTAATAAGACGCGATCTGTTCTTACGAACCTGTTACATTTGACGTTCTACGTCGGAACTGGTACTTAACTTTCCAGCATTCAGGACTAGCGAACAGATAACTTGAGGGACTGTAAACACAATTTTCTGTTGTTGGAAGGATTGCATCGGCTGTCGATATTACAGGGCAAATACTACGGCAGGAGTAAAACTAGACGACAGTGGTTCAAATCTTGGAATTAGTGGGTGGTTCCTAATTAATTTGAAGAGGTTATGATTCTTCCATTGTACAGGTAGTTTATAGAACCACCAAATTGTATTTTGGCAGCCCGTGTTATCTGTCCGTTGAATATCTAGTTTAGTTCGACCGTTCTCTTTCAACTGTCGTCACAGACATATATCACTTTCTCAAATGGAGTTTGTACCGTATACGACTTTCCTCATCCTTCGTACATTCTGATGGCTTCAACTACTATTGTTCGTTTTACATTGAAACCGGTAAAGGTTCAAGTTCCGAAAATGTATTGAGATGCTACTACTCAACCTACGACCCTTGAGTTCCTTCTGAGAAGAAACTCAAAAAGAAATGGTAATTAGTGAAACGGCTGCGGTTTGAACTGTGGAATTCCTGGTTGCTCCTAATTATCTCATGGACATCAATAAAAGCTCATCGTATAGGTGTTTAGTTTAGTTCAGTTTACTCCCCCTCCCCCTTTTCCGAGAGTCATGTGAGAAAGATCATATGAGCGAAATTTATGAGGAAAAACTGCGCTGATAATTTACTGTGCTACTCTCGTCATTATTCCACGGATGATAATTATGCAGTTCTGTTGCGTTATTTGGAGCTGCCCATACAAAAAATTTAATCGAAATCGTTGCTGAGGGTTTTAAGGAAAAGAATATTTGGTGTTTTTGATCTGCGGTACAGTTAGTTTGGTCCTGAGTTCACACATACTCTCATTTTGACGTCGCACCGTGATCTGCAGGGTAGATACGAAATTTGTGCCGTTTTCTCTCAACCACGTTCACAGATACAGACCGTTAACCCAAATGGTATTTTTGAACTCAAAAGCCCCTAAAATTTTAAGTTATGAAGAAAACTAAAAAAATTTTGCCCATTAACATAACTTGTCTTCCTACTACGTAGGGCTGAAGAAAATCAAAATTCAGTCAATTGCGTTAACGTCGCACTCCTTCCTCCTTCGTTGGAATAAGAACGGCGTAAAGAATTTGAATGGCATTGAACTTTCCTTGTACAGATCTGCTCTTCAGTTTTGAAATTGAACCCATCGTGACTGTTTTAATTGACGAAATAATAATTTAAACTCCATGGACATCTCTCAAGTGTCCTTCTTACGCTCAAAGACGCAAAGCCCTTGGGGATAACTTTCGAACGGAGGACAGGATTTCCGTTTCGTGATTCTGATATCTGGTCAGAAATGAGAAGCAGGAGGATCTCGTTTTTCATCCTGTTTGCAATTCAAAGTGGAGAAAGGAGTCTTCAAGGACAGCTATTATATAAATGTATGAGTCAAAATATACTCATAAAACGAATTCTTGCACAAAAACGCCCAAATTTCTTCACTCTATTTTACGCGATTATTTTATCTATCTATCTCGATGGAAGTCTATCTCCTTCGTAAACTGCTCTCTCCGCTACTGCTCCCCCTTGAGAAGAATACTGCAGTCCTAATAACCCCCTAGAATACCCCACGGGGCGTTGATTCCGATTCGAGTTCAATTCAATTTATTTCAAAAATCAATAACGACACTCAACTTAATTAGTACATGGGACCGACCATAATGTTGCTAAAAACTGTTAATCAACGTCGGTGACCTTTCACTACAATAGGTAACATGTGACGCATTTTCTTCTAGTTGTGTTCGCTGTGGGCCCATTTAAATGCCACCAATTCTTCATTCTCCCCGCGTGCAGTATTTGCGTGGGCCAGCTCCCTAGTCAGTTATGTTACGTTTACAGCTACAGCATCTGCAAAATAATCTAAAAAAAATGTTTGTTGATCTGCAACAGAAACGAAACTGGCTTTGGTGTTGAGGTATGATTAAAGAAGGGGGAAAATTATAATTGGGAAACGCAGAAATTTACGTACGACTCTACTTATGAGCTTTTCGACCGAGGGCTTCATTACAACTGCAGTCTTCTTCTTTTAGGATGTGCAGATGTGCAGTAGTGGAGGGATTAGTTTGTGAAGGAGGTAGAAGGGGATAAAGTGTACTAGGTTGAATGTACTGAACATGATTGAGATAACTAAATCGGCTCACGTTTGATATTTAGCCAGCAGGTCTCCATGGGACGCCAAAATAAGGGTATTAGATAAATAACATAACAAATTAATTATAAATATCATAGTGATCACTTGTTTTCTCAACTGTTCTTGATTTTGATTCTTTTGCGTAGTCAGTTTCAAATTAACACAACAGTACTATTAAATTCTCATTTGTGGGAAAATGACGAAAGCAGCACAACAGATGATCAAATATTTCGAAGAAAGAAAGATTTTAACGCAGTTTTATTCTTATCAATTCCGCTAAAACCGTAGCAGAACTCTTAGACACATAGGGGTGGTAGTCCGATAAATTACCTTCACGATGAAAGTTTAATAGCGTTCATAAATAATTAGGAGAAACCCCCCAAATTCCGTAATTCGAATTACCAATTAACTTACAAACATTTTGTGTGAGCGATGAAGGTGGCCTACAGACTCACCAAGCTCGGTATAGCTAAGGTGCCACAGGCGATGACGTGACGCGATGAGACTAATGGAACCTTTAAGGAGCTCAGCATGATCACGGACGCAATTGTGCCCATGTATGAGCTCGAGAGGAAATATAATGTTCAGCCATTAGGAGGGTCCATGGAACAGCGAGAGCCGCCAGTTTCGGCCTCCCAATGGCATCAACATCTTCACAGAAGGATCGAAAACTCCGGAGGGAACAGGATCCGGGGTGTGGATAAGTGGCTCTGGAAGGAGTGGGACGTATGCTTCCCTAGGCCCCACTCCATCGGTTTTTCTAGCAGAGATTTATGCTATTATCGCTAATGCGAAAGGCTTTAGTAACAGAACTATCAATATATTGACCGATAGTCAAGTGCCGTGCAAGGCGCTAATGAACTATTGCACTACGTCAAAACTGGTGCGAGAGTGCAGGATGTGGCTTAACTCCCTAGCAAGTGCGAATGGAGTTAATTGTGGGATTTCTCTGTCACTAGTAAAAAGGACTGTGAGAGAACACGCCAGAAGACTGCATCAGACAATCTGGAACGCTGCAGGAGTAAGACACTCCAAACGCTTTGTCTCAGAGCAATCAAGTGAGGTAAGACACACCCTTCTGAGGATGGAGGGGAAGGACTTGAGGCAGATTGTTGGGATCATTACTGGGCACTGCAGAATGAACAAACACATGTATATTATGGATATAGTCGTCACCCCTCGATGCAGGTGGTGTGGCACGGATGAGGAGATTCCCTACCATGTCCTGGCCCAGTGCCGGAGACTTGAGAGGGAGCGGCTTTTGGTCTTTGGCACCACTTCTCCCAGGATGGATACCAGCGAGAACTCTTTCAGGAACTACCTGTCTTTCCTCAGAAAGCTAGGCATTGACCTGTAAGACATTAGGACTGGCACAATAGGCCATCTGGCCGCGGCGCACATCCCACCACTGGGACAGTCTAGAAGACTATATATGTACAACCATTTTCCCCAGTTTTTACTAGATCATTTCAAAACCATTAACGCGGTCCTTTTCACACAAATCGAGTTGACAGTCTTATAAATCATCCGTGCTCTGTTCGCTCAATCATGCACTTGGCACAAGTAGGAGCAACTCCATAATATTGAGTTATGCTCCACTTTATTGAACGTTATTGTAAAATCGATGAAAATAATTTTTATTGGTTGCTAAAGTGACTAAAATCGTTGAATGCACGTTGGGCCGAGTAACGCACGTTGTGTGATGAGACGCACTAGGTATCTCACCAGTTGTGTGCGGATGTTTCAACCCCTCTTTCTCACTTCTAATTTCATTTCATCGTTTTCTCTACAAGCGCTGCTAACGATGGTGTGTAGCCGAAACCTAAAGCTCATATAAGACCACCCCGGTGAATATCGATTGGAGGATTTTTTGTTGTTCAAAAACTAGTATCGCGAATGGAGGATTTTTTTCTTTTTGGGGTGATCAACGCGACAAGTGATGATAGCACTGAACAAATGACTCCGAACGAAACCCGCTAGAGACCCCACCAAGTGACTTGTGAAACGAGTTGAGCGAGAAGATTTGGAGGGACGAACAACGGGCACATCTATTAACAGTTCGGCACAAACCCACGTTCAGCTTTCTAAGCGGCATTATCTACAATCGGGGCTCATAATGACTGACTCCGTTCCCTTTGAGAGAGTGAATGAGGGTGAGGGACGCCCCGTGCAGACCAACCGGCAGACCTGACGCCAACCAATCAATTTCCCCGATCCTCTCGAAGAATCGCGATTGTGAAGAACGTAAAACTTTGCTGTTTCGATTTCTGCTGATATTTCCGGTTAGGAGTATAAATGTAGCTCAATTGTAGGTTTAGAACCAACTCCATCCGATCTTTTTGCTTACAGAAATTATGAAGTCATCGAATTGTATTTGTGCCGGGGGAAAACGGTCCGCGATCCGATTTAGAAACCTCTGCTTGTATTTTACGTTGTTTTTGTGTTTGACAAAAGTAGAGAATATAGGCAACTAGGTTGTAGCTGAGGCAACTTATAACAGTCCCTAAGGCGCTCCTCAGAGACTTTCCTGAGGTTCGATAAGGTACCTTATTGTTTGTTGTAGTAAGTAAATCACCAAGGCTTACAACCCTATATCCACAACCTGGTAGGTAAACTAGCTAAATGTTTAATGAGAGGGCGCTAGACAGACGGCAAGACGTGAGCGTCCTCGTCAAGGAGTGACACGCAAGAATTTAATCCCGACGTAGAATAACATAATGGATATAGCCGGTCCATTGAAGCACTAGCCTTATACGAACTACCGGAACATCACTCTACCGCCACTACCAACTACTCAGTGGCTTCACGGTCCTTTAAAAGCCTCTCTTGCGTTAGCGTGCTGGTCGTATTCTTGCAGTCGCGAGGGAACTGCTCCAGTAACAGCCTCTCCAGCAACATATCGCAGGCAAACAGATAAATCGGCTCTTTTTCGACAACTCGTTTCCCTATCTTCGTAGGCACTTACACGTCGGATCAATACAGATCAAGAAAAAATTTGAAAAAGAATCGTGGTGCCTCAATCCGGTCAGTAAATGTAGTAGGTCCATAGGAAAACAACAGTTGCTCTCGTATTATTGTTTTATTTGGAGCTGTCCGTTAAAAAAAAATTTAATAAAAACCGATATATTTCAGAACAAAAATGTTCTCATTAACCTATTTTGATGTTCCAAAGTGTGATCTGCAAACCATTTTGAGTCGATTTGATTGAGCCATTTCTGTCACTGAGACACAGACCATTCTCTCAAGATATATGTTTTGACCTCAGATGCCCTTGAAGCCTACACCACAACAGTATGATGGGTCCAGGCTCTCCATCCGAAAGTTGCCCCGCTTCACATTCGAAATCCAAACAATTACTAAGTGAATGAACACTTCACTAATTTATCACCTTCACATTTAGTTGGTAATTAATGCGCTTGAAATATACTCGAAAACGCGTACTCTCCCTAGACAACGCGTAACGAATAGTATTTTGTAACAGAAAGGCGGTTGACAAAAAGAGTACGTGACTGGTCGATGAGAGCTTCTTTCCCGTACAGGCACCTTTCCTCGTTCCTCTAACCTGGGGGTTTTCACGAGCAGCGAAGGGCGACACGTCACATTTTTCGAGTAAGAAAGTTGGTTTTGGTTGACTCATTGGTCCTGGCTCATCGCAAGTAAAAACGCTGCAAATTATTACACAGCGGTCTATTATTCTCTTGCACAGCATGAATGGGACCTGTCTTAGTCGATATAACGCTAAAAAATATTAAGAATATACCACAGTGTAGGGCGTACGAGAGGGCGAGAGTTGATCGAAATAAAAGAAACTCGGTGAGCGTGAGTTGGACTGTGTTATGTGCAATGAAGTGAATAGAGTTTGTGTACAAAAGGGCGTAAGCAGGGGACGACTCGTAATATGCTTGAGCTGATGCGGGAAACTGTATTTGAAGGAGATGAGTGAGCACAGGGAGCCGAGTCTCTTTCGCGAGAGTTCGTAGATGAATCAATTTGGGAGGAGCTGTATATTGTGGAGAGAAATGTGAAGAAGAGGGGAGGAAATAATATTTTGGAAATAACTGCGGAGGTGAAATTCCCGCATGTAGGAAGGTTTTTGGGGAAACAAAGACTTTGCCGTTAGGGGCCAGGGAGTCCCGTTAGGGTAGGTGCGGGAACTCCAAGGTCAAAAACTGATATTTACTGATTCGGTGTTTTGCGTCGAACACATGGCTATATCAACAATTTCGGGAACGACCACCGTTTCTTGGTTATTCAGCTTGACACAGCCTCGCACCCCTGAGATCCATCTCATTCGAGTCAGCATCGAAAAATACTAGTGAACGACGCAAAACCTGACCTGGCGACTGAGGAACAAACATCGTCATTTAGCAATTGGCATGAAGTGACGAATCGAACTGTCGGAAGGTTGCAGTGAAACGGGGAGCAGTGCGGGTAACGAGCGCAGACCGAGGAAAAATGACAACTTTCACTGCTTTGTCCAGTGAGTTCCTTCGACTAATAGAATTTGTTTCTGAATGAACGGATTTTTTAGACCCCGTTAATGGGAAAATGTGGCGTAACGACGGACAAACATTGCAGATTTGGAACCCTTAAAACCCAAGTGGAAGGTGGGGAGGGGAGAGGGGGAATGTGCCAAGCAATACTTTCCCAACGAGTTGAGCAAACTTCGAAGTAACCCTTTTCACCCTTCGATCTGATTTCCAAAACCACTCGACGAACCGCTTGTTGGGCCTTCATTCCCAAAAATCACCCCCGTATCGATGTCCCAAACTGTTCTGAAGGCGATTTCCACGTTTTTTAGTTCACAATTTTTTAACGCCGCTATGGGTGAGTCTTATCCTTTTATTTATAGGGTTGGATGTGTATTCTGTATGTACTAAGGCTGAACCTGTGATATTGTAAGAATATTCGCTCATGAGGAGGATCGCCCGCCTGAAACTTGTTGACCTTAAGTTTCGTCTTTATCTCTGATCTAACCAAACCTCCACCCCCCCCTCCACCCACGACAGAACTCCCTCGTTTCAATGGGCTGCCTCTGACCCTCCTCCGCGAAAGTGGCACTCGTTCAAATAAAAATATACCGCGGAAAAGTCGTCATAAAAAACCTGACGGCGCGGGAGGACTCTTTCGAGAGGCCAACTCGTGAGATGAACGATGCGAGAAGAAGAGAGAGAGAGTGAGAGAGAGAGAGAGAAAAAAAAGGCTCTCGCAGCATTTCGAACTATTCAAGACGACCTCCGATTTGTGTTGTCATCGCAGCTGTCGTCGCTGAATGAACGGCACAAAAGCCCAGTTCTTTTCCTCTTTCAAACCCCTCGACAGGTTCTCAACTTTCCCCACTTTCTCTCGCAATGATCGAGCAGTCGTTTTGGGGAAAACCGCAAACCCCCAAAATGTTTGGAGGAACGGCTTTTGGGTGGCTGTTCAAGGAATTTCGACGATTTGACCATATTTAACGATTTGACCGATTTCGCCGAAGTGGAGAATCGAAACCCGCGTAGGAAGCTTTTTACGAACCATTTCCAAGACGCAATATTGGTCTCTAAAAAGCGTGACTTTATAGAACTTACCCTGGATGGTGGTGACAACCCACAGGTCAATTGAAACAAACAAATACAAATCCGTGTCTAACCGAATCCATGAGAAACCCCATGATGCTTTTGCCTCAATCATGAGGGGTGATGGATGCCCTGGCCGCATTTCTCAACCGGGTTAGATCATCGTTCTTATTCGATTCAGTTTTCTGACTGATCGTGCAGCTCATAGCTTTCTGAATTCACCATTGAAAGTAGAAAATGGAGGAAGTCGACTCGGTAAATCCGCACCGATTTGTTCAATTCCTGTTTTGTCGTATTCAAATTGTTCGAATAACCTCCTGATTGTTGTCTTCCATTACGGGAGGGAGGTTAATCGCGCAACATAATGGAATCTTTGCTATTTTCGACCCGTTTTGATAATTATTTTTACGGCAAAACGAACTAGGAAAGGAAGTTATGTAATCGGCTGGCCAGTTTTCTTTTTCTCCTCAGATCTCTACGTTTCAAAGGTTTTTAAGAGCGAAAAGCACCGTTTAAGAAAATAGTCTGTGTGTGAGAGTTAGTTACCATTGAAAGGGCACGGCTCAACTACATCACCGAATTTCATATTCAACCTGTAGATTAACACGGCACCTCAGAAAGAGGTCCTGACCAAAATCCAGTCTAACCTAAATACAATTATCGTAGCAACCCGAGACCGAAATCATTTTCTCGGCAATCGATTACATGTTTTCTGTGAGCAGCTCCGAACAGTTGACCGCGCAAAATTTTCATTCGAGAGTAGATGGCAAGAGCAGCGCATTGAATCACGGAAAAATCTTCCGTTTTTTGAGCTTGCGTAAGGACGTCGACGCTTTTCCGGTTCTTCAATTTTTATTTGTTTATTTCCTGTTTGGGCACCTCCGCTGTTCCCTTGACATCAAAAGCATCGTAAAACATCTGGCGATTGAAAGACCCGGGAAACGAAAACAAAACGAAGTTGACATTTAAGGAGTAAATATAAGAGATTGTGAGACTTTGAGCCAAATATAGTTGCTTTACTACGACGCACTAGATGTAACTTACTGTTATTGTTACGATTTGGGCGGTAGAATAGAAAAATATCATAATAAACATTTCCAACGTTTTTCGTTTCGTTATTTATTTTTCTGAAACGTAAAAATGAAGCGATGCGCCATTTCTTCGGCACGAGACTAAATCGTAACAGCAATTTAGGATTTTCGTACTTTCGTTAAAAACGGGTATGCAATCTTAGATCAAAATATCTGGTGCGTAGCAACACACATCTTTCCGCAACCCCCGAACTTTCGACGACTTGCTGTATATATGGGCGCTACCATCTTCGTTCAACGCATTTCTACAGGAACATTCATAGAGAAATACAGGGTGAGCCATAACAAACGGTGCAGTTTCAAAGGGCGATTTAAAAAAAAAAAGATGCAACTTAGAAGATTACGGTTTGTTTTATTGAACGCCATACATCACCCCATTTCGGTAGATTAAGTCCTGAAAATTACATCAGGAAGGTGGGCGCCCTCAGCAGCGACGCACTGATGTAGGCGATTCCTGAAATTTTCAGCCGCCCTCTGGCACATTTCGATGGGAATCGCGGCGATTTCTTCCCTGATTCGAATCTTGAGGTCTTCCAGAGTGTGAGATCGATGTTTGAACACCTTTTCCTTCAAGTAGCCCCACAGGAAAAAATCACACGCACTCAAATCTGGCGATCTTGCCGGCCACCCCAAGTCACCCCTGAGAGAGACGAGGCGTGCGGGGAACATCTGCCGCAGTTCCACCATTGAGATTTGCGCTGTGTGGGCCGTAGCCCCATCTTGCTGAAACCAAATATCCCCCAGATCCTCTTCTTCAGCTAACTGGTTCAATTCGGGTTCAAAAAATCTTTCCAGCATGAAAAGATAACGGTGGGCATTGGCGGTAACAGTCCTTCCATCCTCCTCGCAAGAATAAGGCCCAATCACCCCAAATTTTGAAATGGCACACCAGACAGTGACTTTCGGGGAGTGGAGAGGTCTCTCGTGAATTTGTCTTGGGTTGCGGTCACACCAATAGTGGAAATTTTGTTTATTAACCGCTCCAGAGAGATGGAAGTGGGCTTCGTCCGAACTGAAAAAAGTGGACGTTGGTGGGATGCGGTTTATCATCTCTTGGCATCGATTCAGGCGGTTTTGGTAGTCTGAAGGTGACAATTCCTGAACAATCATAATCTTGTACGGATGGAATGACAAGCCCAGATGCAAAATCCTCCTTAGTGAGGTGTTAGAGATGTTCAGTGCTACTGCGTGCCTCCGAGCAGAGCGCCGAGGCGACTGTTCCACTGCTGCTCTCACTCGAGCCAAATTTTCAGGTTTTCTTGCGTTTCTTGGTCTTCCTGCACCTCTACGCCTTACTGTGGAACCAGTTCCTTCCAATGCTTGAACCCAACGTGCGATAACATTGCGGTGAGGGACGGGATCACGACGTGGGATGTTGTAACGCAGTCGGAATGCCCGCTGGGTGGCGATGAACGTACGGCCACTTTCAAAAAACGTGCGAATGACGAAACCTCGTTGCTCTCCGCTCCAAACCATTGTAACGACTGAAAACGGTACCACTGCCCGGGCACAATGAGACCCCTCCCAGGTCGTTAACCCCACTACAAGGCATGCAGCACCCCTTCGAAACTGCATCATTTGTTATGGCTCACCCTGTAAAATGAAGGGACTAGTTGGATGAGAGTACTCTGCGAATTCGATTGAAATTGTTATGGCCGTTTTTCAAAAAATTGGGAAACCGGTGAATTCGACAAATCTCCTTTTCCGAGCTATCATGGTTTATATCTGCGTTCAACGCACAGATATAGAAACAATCACGGGAAGCAAAATGTGGGTTTGATTAAGATTAAAGAAATCCAGTGGCGCAGGTACTCGGCACACTACAAAATTTGTTCGAATAAACATTATTTTCGACACATTATCATTTTTATCTCTGTTCAATGGAACGTCAGAGGATTCTTATTGAGAACAATATATATGTATCGGTGTAGCCATTTTGCCAAAAAGTGTAAAAACCTTATTTTTGCTATATACTTCGTTCACCCTATTTTCATGGTGATATTTATAGAGAAGAAAGGTTTTGTACTAACTAATAGAAAATAATTTGAAAGTTTAATCAAATTCGTTAAAGCAATTTTCAAGATAAGTGCAAAAAACCCTGGTTTTGGGTACATTTTTGATTCGCATCGATGGAAATCGTTTTGGCTATTGAAGACTCATCGCATAGGCCCTTCATTGGTCTACCACCCGAGATGTTCTAAGATTCTAGTGACGTTTGAGATGAGTTTTTGAGGAAACTGGCAGAGTTGATTACCGTACTGCTAACGGATAGCAAAATGTCCTGCTATGCCAGAATCCCTTGCTCACAAATAAAGGGATAATGTGGAGGGATCAGGTGTTTGGCGGTAATGTACAACACAACTGACGTGGAAGAGCTGGGGTCGTTAGCGAACGAGGGAAGGGAGCGTGTGATTGCTTGCCATTCATGTATAACGTTATCGATACAGGTTTTTAAGAAAGTTGGCAAAACGTTAACAGTAACGGCCCAGAAACTGACTTAACGCGCTCGACTCTGGAGAAGTACCGGGGTACTAAAGTAATATACTCCACGTTAGGGGTAAAATACCAGACTTGAAACCAAAGACTAGCGCACCTGATCGAAGCGGTATGTTCTTCCTTAAATGCGTCAGGAGTGAACCCCTCCAAAGTCTGGAGGGGATCATTTTTGATCACTTAGAAAACGGTCGAGGTTTCATAATTCGTTACACAAAATCCAATATTATTAAAAGTGATATATTTATTTCGAGTAAATTATTATTCGTATCAATCTCATCGTTCTGTGCGAAGTTCAAAACGAGGAGATCAGCTTAATCTGAAGTTACGAACATCCCTGAAGATTTCACGGGGCGATATCGGCTGTCGGTTATTATGTTAAGACTTTTATTCGGAAAACTGTAAAATCGGAGTAAATATAGTTAGGTAAGTTCTACTAGTCGAAGGAACTTGCTGGGCTATACAGGGAAACTTATCGTTTCTCGAGGCCACTTTTCGTTGTTCCTCTGCAATCATATTCGTATCATTTACCAAGACTTTTTCGACGCTGAATCGAATGGGATTGTGAGACTGCGTTAGCTGGATAACAAGGTAATGGTTGTCGTTTCCCGGTTTGTTACAACCATGTTTTCATGTTGCGCTAGAGAACAATTACCGTTACGTAATAACTTGCAGGGGTTTTTGTTTATCTTCACGCGGTAGCGGAAAGTAAAAACTGCGGGCAGTTCGCATTTTTCCCGAAACAAATCTACAACGAGAACTCTCCGAGCACTTTCAACTAACTAGCGCCAGCGTTTCGTCTCCTGTAATTCGTAGAAATGCGTCGAATGATACGAAACTGTGCACAGCAATTCATTCAATTTACGAGGGTTGAGGAAATTGCATGACGCGACGATAGTTATCTTCCTAAATCCTCGGCGCTGTTCTAGTAGTTGTGTAGTTGGCTGATTTTTTTTCTCGAGTTTCCATCAGAGCATTACGTTTAAGGGGCCACTGCATCCAAAAAACGGCATTTAAGAAAATGGTGTGCGTGTCTGTGAACGCGATAGAGAGAAAACGGTAGAAAAAAAACCAACTAGGATTTCATATTTGGCCTGTGCATCAATTTAGGATGTCCAAAGAAGAGTCCGAGCAAAATTGGTTGAACACTAATTACAATTACCATAGTTATCAAAACAACAAATTTTTTTTTTTAATGTCTAATAATTTTGTTTACATTTTTTGAGTAGGCAGTTAAAAATAACATAACAGTACTTGACTGTTTTTTGCGAGACTATGAGGAGAGGCGTTCAATAAATTGTCAAACATTTCGAAGAACAGCGATATTTGCGCATCTCGCTCTTAAAAAAATGAGGGCGGTAGCCAAAAGTATATATATATATACGGTAATAGTTAATTATCGCTCATAAGATATTAACGAGCAAGTTCCGGAATTCAAACTACCTGAGCACTCCATAACACCACATATGATTCTCTTCCGAGAAATCACGTTGACATCCTCATAAATCAACGGTTGGTCAATAATGGTGGTGGCGTAAGTAGGAGCCCCTCAATAAATTCTGAAACTGCCCCTCTCTGCGTAAGACGTGAAGTTTTGTTTCACCAAGATCACATAAAATAACTGAATGCTCGTAGGTTTGAGGAAGGTTGCGTAATGCGTTTCTAATTTCTAAATCGCAGTGACAGAAAATCGCCATTCTTATTTTAATATAAGCCGCCAAGGAGCCAAGGGAAAGCTGTGAGCTGAGCTCAAGGGAAATCGGAATGCCGGGATTTTGTATGATATCTTTTCAGAGGCGTTTTTTTTTGACTAAGATTTTTTTTATGGGACCGCAGCCAAATCCTTCTCGCTCGACGACATCAGTGGGAGAAGCAGTTCTCAGACGCTTCGAAGAGTTCCGATGCTGGTTTCGTTCAGTAGGGTTGCAGGACAGGAACTTTCACTTTCAATTTCAAGTTCCACCCTTCTCGAATTCCTCCTTCCAACTTTCCTAGCAATAAATCGTGGAGAAGATTAGCAGAGGAAAAGACATTAAAACCCGTTAGGCCGTCCAGGTCGAATTTAACCAGTCTGGTTAGGGATTGGCAACTCTCTTCTTTCTTCTTTCTCATTTCCTTCGCTCCACGCACCCTTTTTTTTTTGTCTGAATCGACCGTTTGTTTCACCAACCTTGAACTCACATTCTCTTCAGTGTTTCGAATGCCGGATCTGGCTTCGAACTTTAGGTATCCACGTTCTGACACGAGCGGTCAGGTTACCTTTCCCTCAGCCCCAGCACAGATCTTTTGCGATAGAACAACAAAAACAGCGTTAGATCAAAGCAACCAACGACTGCATCTAACAATTGTACCTATGGGATGCGTTTGTGCACCTCTGTGTCTCTGAGGCTAGATGAAATACAACCCCGACGTCGCCTCTGTCCTCCACTTACCTCTGTCACCATCCGAATACTCACTTGATACTCCTAAGGACGGAGACAACAGTCGAAATGCGCTATAATAAAGTGCATTTTCAATGGTTCTCAATTTTTCCACAGAAAATGTAAAGCTGATTTTGACGTGATCCGATAAAACGTATTTTACCGATCTATGTCAATAATTTGTTCTTCATAGATGTTTCTCTGGAAAGCGTTAAACGAAAACGAAGCCCCTATATTGCGTATCATCAGAGGTACATGGGAACGTGTCCCTCGCAAAACCTCAAAACAAGATGCTGCTATTTTGAGAAAAGTATTCACACGACGATTCATCACTACACATTTTCCTAGAAGTACCAGGAACCCAAGTAGGACATTTCGATACAAAAGTAGTTTGGCGAAAGTTGTAAAAAGAAGCGATGCATCAATTACACCTACGTCGTATGGACTAGCAACAGTGTTTTTCTGAGCCAGTATCATGTGAATGAGATTTACACGGAAACTTCTGGTGCGACGCATCAACAAGTTCAGTCATTCAGTTTACAACATTCTACATAAAAACTACATGGAGAGCTCAAAATGATGTGAAAGTACCATACGATTCTCATTCGTGGAAAAATGACGAGAGCAGCGCAATAAATTGTCAAAACGTTCGACGAATGGCGATTTTAGACTAGTTTTTCGTCATAAATCGAGTACTTTTTTCAATAACAACCATAAAATGACATTATAATAAGCCGATCGAGAGCAACCTCAGAAATAGCGGAATTCCAGCCGGCCTAGTTTTTTTGGTTAACTCGCATTGTTTCCCTTAAAAGCTCAGAAGTCCTTGCCAGAACCTTCTCAAAAAATCACGTTGACAGCCATGTCAATTAACAGCAGCCTTATCAGTTCTGGAACTTTGACTGTGGCGTAACGGATATCTCATCATGAACTGTGATGTATCGAAAATTGATGAGGCGCGTGGGGCTGAGGATTGCTGTGTGATGCATAGTCCTGCAGAACAGGTCTATTCAGTGGAATCAAAAATTGGAATTTTTGGCCAACCTCGCGGATTTCAGCCGTTTCGCCCCACGTTGTGCCGTCGTTCTCATTGTACGGATTCTCGATATTCCCATTGAAAATATTTCTGGTAGATTTTACCGATCTACTTGTCTCGTAACGATACAAAAATGACATAAATCGCAAGTAGAGTGGCGTAAAATGCTATGTCTATCTCTACGTATTTTGGGCTATGCTTTATGCGACTTCGAGGCGTAGTTAGCAAGACAGATACGAAGAGCTTCAAGTCCGTTTTGTTCGCCGTGCTCGACTCGACGCGACAACGCCTTATCTGAATTGCGACTCGTCCTGAGCGAAGTAGATCCTGGTTCTGGTTATTTGGAACTTAACGCAGTGAAAGCCAACCGTAAGAAATCTAACGGAGTTTCCCGACGATCGGAACGTGGGATTTCCAGTTCTTACTTCCGCTCGTTGCAAATGACAAATTTTTCCATAGTATTTACCCTCCCTGTCGCTTCACAATAACACGGAGAGGCCTCGGTACACCGGAAATGCGAAAAAAATACAGTTTCGCTACATTTGAGCCAAATCAAATCAGGAAAAATTAATATTAGCATTTTGAATTCGATAGCGGGTCGATGTTTTTTGTTTTGTTTGTCTAGTACTCACCGCGATGTGTAGAAGTTAAAATATGTTGTCCTTGCGGGTTCTCTGAAGGCTGGCCATATCGAAAACCTGCTTAGTCGTCGGCTACTGACAGCCCTTACGGATATATGGGATTCCTATCGTGCGAGTCAGTAGGCAACAAGCAAGAACATTTTAAGACAAATGAGACGTGTGGCTTTCTCTCGTAAAATTAACTCATCGATCAGACGAAAATGAATTATTCATGCTAATTAATTATCGTCAACTCCCGTCCGCTCCAGAGCGAGAACTGATTGGTGGGAGAATGAGAGCGCGTAAGTGATTTATAACTTAGTTCGGCGAATTGTCTCGTTCAACTCGCGGTCAATTCGTCGAGCAGAAAACAGCCCCCGTCTTCTCGAAAGTTTGCGCAGCTCACGCGCGTTTTGCGGGTTGACGTTTCCTTTATCAGGCGGAGGAGCGTCCAGAAATTACGTGGGGCAGGATTAAAACACGTCGTTAGCTAACAATGCTGGTCACCGCTTCGAGTGAATTAAGTAATTCTTCGACTCACCGGCAACTAATCTAATTTGTTCGCAACTCATGCGAAGAACATAGCATCCTGATGCCGCGATTTTTACTTTCTGATCCTCAAAATGTAAGGCAAGTATTGTAATCGTGTCAAAAAAAGTTGGGTTTTCTTCAAATCTTTGCGTTTTGAGGTCTACTGAGTCCGAAAAACCTAACTTCGGCGCGTGGTCCGCGTGTCTGTCTGTAGTTTGATTTGCGGGAGAACGGCTGGACCGATCGAGCCGCTTCTTTTCTAGTTTAGTGTTTTTTTTTTTGTAGACGCGAAAGTGAGGTTATGAGCAATTTTCATCGATAGGAAAAGGGGGTGGGGGATGACAATATACCAAAAACTGCGGTTTTTCGCATTTTTCTCGGAAACGGCTTTAACAATTTTGATTACGCTTTCAGATTATTTTCTACTAGTGCGTATCTAACTTTTCTTCTCTACAAATATCTCCATGAGAAAATAGTAAACTGAGATTTCGTCAGTGTTTAGTTAGTACTTAGCTTTTTGTCAAAATGGCTTCACCGACTGTCACCAAACTCACGGAATGTTTTTAAATAGTTGATACCTACATACTGTTCTCAATAAATGTACCTCTGAAAGTCCATTGAGCAGAGATGAAAATGATAATGTGTCGAAAATAATGTACCGTGTACCTGCGCCATTGGATTTCTTCAATCTTATGGTCTTTTAGCAACCCATACCCCCATTTTGTTTTCCGTGATTATTTCTGTATCTATCTGTTGAACGCAGATATAAACCATGATAGCTCGGAAAAGGACATTTGTCGAATATTAATTTACCGGTTTTCCAATTTTTACTTTCCGCTACCCGAAGGGAAGGAAAGTATAGTAATCGGCCCAAAAAAAAAAGTTGGGTTTTCTTCAGATCTTTACGTTTCAGACCCTACTGAGTCTAAAAAACCTAATTTCGGCGCGTGGTCCGTGTGTGTGTGTGTGTGTGAGTGTGTCTGTAGTTCAATTTGCGGGAGAACGGCTGATCCGATTGAGCTGGTTCTTTTTTTGTTTTGTTCGTTATTTTTTGTAGACACCAAAATAAGGTTATGGACGATTTCGGCCGATGGGAAGGGGGGGCGGGGGACGAAAATGTACCAAAAACTAGGGTTTTTCGCATTTTTCTCGAAAACGGCTCTAACGATTTTGATCAAACTTTCAAATTATCTTCTCCTAATCAATACCTAACTTTTACTCTCCATACATATCTCCATGAAAATACGGTGAACGGAGATATGGGCTCCTGAAGCAAAAATAGGTTTTTAACGCTTTTTTTCAAAACGGCTTCAGCGATTTTCACCAAACTCACAGGATGTTTTCAAATAGGTAATACCTACATATTGTTCTCAATAAATGTTCCTGTGACGGTCCATTGAACAGAGATAAAAATTAAAATGTGTCAAAAATAACGTTTTTTCGATAATTTCCGTAAATTCCAGGGTAACTTTTTCAGCAGATGTAATAAATACTAATGGAGTGTCTTTTAGTCACCCATATCAACATTTCGTTCTCTATAATTATTTCTGTATATATATGTTGAACGGAGATATAAGCCAAGTTAACACAGAAAAGGAGATTTGTCGAATATTGATTTATCGGAATTCTAATTTTCTCAAAAACGGCTCTAACGATTTCGATCAAACTTTCGGAGTACTCTCAGCTAACTAGTACGTACATTTTGTTCTACATAAATGTTCCTGTAAAAATGCGTTGAACGAAGATATAGCGCCCGCCTATGTAGGTGGTGTTTGAACTTAAAGGGGTGGCGGAAAGTTGTGTGTTGCTACGCACCAGATATTTTGAAAAACGGCTATAACGATTTCAATCGAATTCGCGGAGTACTCTCGTCCAACTAATGCCTACCTTTTTTTTCTCTCAAAATGTTCCCCGTAGAAATGCGTTGAACAAAGATATAGCGCTCGTATATGTAGCAGGTCGTCGAATTTTTATTTTTGTGAACTTGAAGGTCCCCGCGTGAACATTGAACTCGTTGCACAATGAAATGTACTAATTCCACTGCCCGTACGCGGCCGTTGTGACTTCCTAAGTTCCATTCGTCATGAAGCTCGACCACCGGCCCCTTAGGTACTTAAATAATAAATTCCTGGGTCGCCAAGCAACAGAGCAAGGCATCAGCTTGATGATAGTCAGTGTCAGAGATAATTCTGGTAACCAGCACTTATGGGACAAGCAAAAACGAGTGTTTTTTCGTGCATTTTTCTCAGAAACGGCACTAATTATTTTGATTTAACTTTCGAATTATCTTTCACCACTCAGTATGTAACGTTTGCTCTTTATATAAACTCTAATAATTTGGTGAACGAAGATTTAAGCCTATGCTCCGAAATGAGAGTTTTAAATGTTTCGGAAACACGGCTACAGCCGAACTATCAACATTGTCACGTCCGAAAACGCCGTTTTGCCTCCTAAATTGCCAATCCGACAGCCATTCAACGAAAGTCATGATATGAATAAGACTAACTCAATAAAGTTTTATGATTCGCCCCACCAGATATCTTTACAGTTTTCCCCGCAATTCGAGAATTGTTCACAACACGGGTCCAAAAGAAATCATGTTGACACTCTCATAAACTACTTACGCACTGGTTTCTCAACAATGGTCGTGACATAAGTATGAGCAACCAAAGAAATTCAAGATTTTAGTACAGTTTTTTCGTATAAAGTTAGGTTTATTTAAAAAATTGAAATGGTTTTCCAACAGTAAATATTATAAAAGCCTAATAATGGTCTTAAGGTTATTAGAAGCTACCCAATCAGTTCTAGGATTCAAACTATTGTCGCTTCATAGATCGATTTTTTTCGCAGTGTTTAGAAATTACTCAATAACTATTAACCTTTACAACAAAAAAAATCTCGTTACAGTTTTACGCATTACCGCTGGTAGTGGCGTATTATTATTATTATGGACATCCGTCCATTCTGGGATATACACCGTGGCTCGATGTTATATTGTGCCAGTCCTAACGTCTTACTGGACCACATCTACCCTCCTAGGGAAATCCAGGTACCTCCTGCAAAAATCTTCTTTGAAGTCTGTCGTAGAAGCAGTTATAACAAAGAACGAAAATCGCTCTCTATCAAGTCCCTGGCACTGGGCCACGACATGGTTGGGGGATCCCCTCATATAATATATATCATATACCACAGCACTAACTACGAGGGGTGTCGCTTATACCCGTAACATACACATGTTTGTTTCAAAGTGCTCCGTAACGATTCTCACTGCTTGTATTAGGTCTTTCGTTGTCAACATCAAAAGGCCGCGTTTCATCTCGCGCGTTGACCCTGAAATAAAGCGATCATTCCCGCCGAGTTTCAAACACCTCTTGGCATATTCTCCAGCCGTCTTTTTGACTAGTGACGCAGATGCTTCACAATGTGGCGGTGCTCCTCTAGGTACAGTAGACAAACGAGGTCGTGACGCAAGTAAGGACAACCCAATAAATTCCGGAACCTTGAGGACTGCTATTTTCTACAAAGAACGTTGAGTTACATTCTACCGGGCTCGTGTGAACTGATGTGCAAAACGATTATAAACATGCCTGAATGTTGGTTGATGAACTCCCTCCAGATATTCTGTATGGTATAACTTATCTCTCATTTTCTCACTTTTCAATCTAGTTCTTAACTCACATCAGTGCATAAATCAGATACCATAATATCATATCGTTGAGTCGTGTTGCGTATAAGCTGTATGTTTGTGGATGAATATATATCCGTACAAAATGTTGTGATCTGGAGTTCGTTAAGGGGCGTCATAAAATGGACATTGGTGGTCGGGTTTGTCGGAACTGCGACTGGTTCAGTGTGAGGTCATCGTAACTGGCTGCCAAATCGCTAGGACGCTGCACCATGTCAGAAGTTGTTCAGAGCTCAGGAGAACTGCAGCCCATGATGGTGGTAGTTGGTGATTTTAGAGGCGACAAGAAGGCGACGTGAGCATGTTTGGCAGGCAGTTGTCAGTGTTTCAGTGCCCTACAGGCCAATGTGGGTTGGGTGACTAGCACAAAGACCTAGCAGCAAGGGAAGGGTGGTATGGAGTTTGTCTCGAAAACTTTCACTTCAACCTCCTCCGAATCTTTTACAATCTCATTGGTGTTTTCTTATTTGTTACTCGCAGATCCAGTTCACCACCGCCCTGATCCTCGGCATCAACGGAATACGTTCAGGTTGCGACTTCCCGATGTGGATGCAGTACGGTCTTGTCTTGTACATGGTCTCGTTCATCGTTCTTTTTGGAAATTTCTACGCCAAGGCCTACATCGAAAAGGTAATATCGATTGAATTAGCCTAATTACATGTAATTATTCACTCCCGCTCGTCGTCGGGTGCTTCTTGTTCGTCTTAATAGCCTGAAACGGTGGGAACGGAAGGCATGAAGATGGTGTGCTAAAGCGAGGCAATTTGAAGAACGGATTTCCTGGATTTAATTACGTACTTATCTATGCTCCGATGAAAGCCAATCGCTCGACTGAATGACCCAACTTGGCCAACTAGTTCGTCTTTTCCATCGAAATTGTTACTATGTAATTATGTTGCTTAATTGCCTCGAGTGGAGAACGCCTTCGTGTCCACCCGGAATTTATATTACAACTTTAACGTTTTAACTAAAATTTTAAATGGCGTTAAATGCGACCAAAATGAAATAGCTACAACAAACCGGCCTCTGAATTATCGAAAACTATGAACTAATTTTTGTTTAAATCTCCTTTATTTTCTAAATGCACTGCCAGCGAAGCAGGTTTTATTTGTCGTTCAATCTCCTCGTGAAGCTGTTGAACAATACAGGAAGAAAACATATCTAGTGCAGCCCGTCATACAAGCGTCGTTCACTGTTGTAGAAAATACAGTAGAGCAGCACGTGGTTTCTTGTTTCCACCGCACTGGAGGCGCAAGAGCAGCGTGATGGAGAGTCTTCGAGAGAAAAGAAGTGGGGCCACTAATGTCCCGTGAGGAACTGGCTCGTCCAGTGGTCTGGCTCAACTCTTCTTCTCTTAAGACACCTGACCTCCTAGTACATGAGGAGAGGGTCATGGTAACACACACCCCAAGTGACCTTATTAATTGCATGCAGTGAAGCAATCCTGGCAATGGTGATTCTTAAGGAACTAGAGGCGTTGGCTGAATCCCCACCCCTCACCAATATTCACCAACATACTTGACGTGCTATAGGATTAGCAAACTGAATCAAACCTTTAGCAAACTGAATTAAACTTTTAGCAAACTGAATTAAACTTTTCGCAAACTGAATTAACCTTTTAGCAAACTGAATTAACCTTTTCACAATTAGAATTAACCCTTTCGCAATTAGAATTAACCCTTTCGCAATTAGAATTAAACTTTTCGCAAACTGAATTAAACCTTTAACAAATACAAGTGAACCTTTCATTAAATTAATTCTCTGCACTAAACATGATCAGAGGACATGAGTCGAGTCCCCAAAACAATACCTTGTCTGTGGACGGTCAATAACTTCCCCGTGGGCTGCCAAACTTTCTTTGACCTTCCCCGAGTAGCGTCACCCTTCTCTACCCGTCAATTATAGTCATACCAGTGTTCGTAGGTTTTTTTTTTTGGTTTTGTGAGGAACGTGATTGTGAAGTGAAGGTTTAATTGTAATTGCGAAAGGTTTAATTCTAATTGCGAAAGGTTTAATTCTAATTGCGAAAGGTTTAATTCTAATTGCGAAAGGTTTAATTCAGTTTGCTAAAGGTTTAATTCAGTTTGCTAATGCTATATTTAAGAAGGAGACTATAGCCACCAAAGCGTACTGATGGTTGGCTATTTACTTTTCCTTTCCAGAGGACTAGCTGGGTTTTCTTGTAGGTGTGTCAGCGTACTCATGGGGGCCGTGTCAAGCGTCATGACACAGTCTGCAAGCAGGTTTCTGGTGCATTGTCATCTGGGGCCTGACATCGTTGCTGTTGGCCCCGACTAGCCTGCAGTGATCCTGGATATACAGGTAGTATCTGGCAGCCAGGATCTTGCACTTACTACGCAAGCCAAGAAGCGCAAATACGACAGGATGGTGGAGTCGGAAACTCGTGGGGTGGAGCAGGTAACATCAGGGTTGCAGCATTGACTGTGTCCTGGAATGGTGTGTGGGGCATGAAAAGTGCTGAGGAGATGCGTCGGCTGGGTGTGTCAGCAGGCGTTCTCTGAACTATCACCACCCGTGTGTTGCTTGGGTCGTATCGAAACTGGTGGTTGTTCTATCATGGAACATCCTAGTAGCATATGGTAGTCTGGGCGCCCTCCCCATTTCTTTACTTATTATTATTTAGTTTGTGGCGAGCTTCGAAAAAAATAAAATAAAATGGACATGAAGTTCCACGATAGAACATGCACCAGTTGAGATAGCACTTTTGTTGTACCTGACCAGGACATAGTGAATGCTGCTATCCTGATGTTATCTACTTCCACTTCTCGAGTCTCTGACACTGCCCTGTGGAGACCCTATGTGTCACATTTGCTCTTCTTGTCAAGTGCCCGCAAGCTCCCCAGAAACAACCCAGACATTCAGTTTCACTGCGGGCTGGTCGAAACCAACGACGATAATGCCAGACCTCAGTTCGTTTCCAGAGGCAGCTCGGTAGTTGCTGTTCTCTCTCCACTTTCCAGCTATCGGATGACAAAGCGCCAGCAACCCGTTTGCAGACAGCGCTTTTGTCGCAGCCCTCATGAGTACGCTGACACAGGTGCTCCACATGATTCAGTGACTCGAGGTGCTTGCCACGGACACGACAGGGCGTATCCACAACGGTAGGTGTAGGCAGTGGCGCCTTTTGAGCGGCGTGAAAGTGCCGGTAATCTCTTCCCACATTCTCGAACCACACTGCAAAATTAGGTTTTTTTCGACTTAGTAATCCTCATAACCAATTGTCATGATCTGTTTCACTCCTGATGCTGTAACAACAATCCCTCTCTGAATATTAATAAATGTAGCCTGATAACCTTTATCTCTAATAATTTTTAATTATTTGTTAAATGGCTCTGCTCTGTCTCGCACTGAAATTTTCCGCGACCTTGGTGTAATTATTGACACCCGGCTATTCTTTAATTCCCATGTTGGTGAGTTGTGAAGGCTATAGGGAATCTCTGCTTTATCATGAGCCAAACCAGGGAGTTCTACGTTCGTTCTATTCATCAATGCCCTGGCCTAATCTCGAAGTATGGATGTATTATTTGGTCACCTTTCTAGTCTGGTCGGATTGAGCGTATGCTGTGTAAGTTCGTTTGGTACCTCTCCTTCTAGGAACGAATGGCACTTACTATTTTTTGCTTAGGTTTGACTGAAAGACAGAGTGAATTAGTGGGGCTGAGAGAAAATTGGTCACAATTTACTAAAAAAACACGGATAGCAACATTCAACGTTTTACTGAAAAACGTTCCACTTTATTCATCCTAATTTTTTGCGTCCTTCCACTTATTGGACTTTGTGACATTTTTATTCACGGAGACGTAACTTCCCTTTTGAATCTTAAAAATCAAATCTTCGGTGACTTACGCGGCGATGTACGCGATTTTACGAAAAATTCCGTTGTAAATTGAACTGCGAGAAAAGTTCCCTACCAAGTTTTTTTTTTGTGGCACACGTTAAACAGGTTCTTTCGAGAAGATTGAGTGCCCCAGCGGTGTAGAAGGCATTCATCAAAGACCTATTTTAGAGTCGTTAGTGGAGACATTGAGTGAGTACGAAAACGATCTGAGGGAATCGTGACACGCTCCCCAACTCTCGGAGTATCTATTTGCCTTCATTCGCCTCACTATCTAAAATTTCTATCGTAGAAATCGTTCTCGCAGTTCGTGCGGGGCCAGAACTGTGAACTAGAAAATAACGGCGTCGCGTAATCATTTATTTTTTCGTTCGTCCAATTATATGCACAACACTTTTGTACATAAATGTTTATTTGATGTGACTAACCGAACACCCAACAAACTCACCCCCCCCCCCGCTTATAACGGCCATCTTTATCAAAATTACTCCCAAGTTATTGAGAATTCAAAAATCAGGACAAGGAGCAACATCAAAAATTCCGTAATAAAAACCAACTTAGTTTTTTTTTACACACTTTTTTCGCAGTTTTTCACTATTATTCTTAGGGTCAACCTTCCCTGAAAATTCTTATTAAGATTCCTATCAATTATTTTCTATTTGGATCGTGGCACGAGTAGAAGCTACAAATTTCTATGAAGAGCTTGCGAGTTTTTCACCTAGTTACCGCCGATAGATAAATTACTAAAGTTAACGTACTGTGGGCCCACAGTATCTCACCAGCCAGAGGAGACGGACTCACCTAACGGGTACGTTAACTTTAGTAAAAATAGATTGGATTAATTGCCGTGAAAATGAGAGCACGCGAGGCTGAGGAAAGTGGTATAATGCGTCGCACCAGATATTTAAATTTAGAAAATCATCAACAATTCTTCAAGCAATGAGTTGTTACTGAAATACTGTTGAGCACTATTATTTAAACAGTTGCCCTCTTATTAGTTTACATCCTACAATCTGACATCCACAATAATCGGCACTCATCGCCAACAAAATCAATAATTATCGTCATATGTTTTCAGGGAAAACGAGCCGTTGGATACGGAAGAGTCGACCACTGCAAACCATCCACAAGCAAAGTGGACTGATCGTCGTTGACGAGAACGTTGTACGAGTTAGAAGGAAAAATGTCAGCGCCAAATACACGATGAGTTGAAGAAATGAGATCCTAGAGAAGCGCTGACTGCAGAAGAGACCGATTTCAGCCAATTAATGCGCGTTTTATTATTTAATTACATTTTGCTTCAACCGTTGGAATCAAAGCATAAAAGAATTGTTGTTCTGTTCTCAAGAACTGTCAACGAGACCGATAACTTGATTTCAGCGTTTCGTTCAATTTACCTCTCGCTGATTTAATACTTTCTACGTAATTGTTATTGTCATATATATTTCGTGCAAACTGTGACTCAGCATTTGTCGCCAATAGTTGTAATTAGTGCAGTATGTGTTTTTCACCTGCCACTAGAGCTCTTAATAGATTTAGCGTTAAAGAAGGCGCACTAGTTAATTGAGAACGTATAATTTAAATGATACTTCCATAAACAAAACTTGCTCTCAAAAACCCTCCAATAAAGGAATTTGACAATTTTATCGATGTACGAGTATTTTAGTGGACGAGACTTGCTCTATTTACAGTCGATCCAACAGCTAGTGATACATGTCTACCTACTTTTTTATGCAATTCCAATTTTTATGGCATTCCCGTTAAGGTATTTGAAGTATGTGCAATTAAAATAATTTATCTATGTGTAAGCAATGCGCAGTATTAATTAAGATCACTTTGGTTTAAGGTTTTATAATTCGAGTTCTTTATTTATTGTATACGTTTTTATAATCTGTTTTACAAATAAATGTTATTTTTATTCTTGTTACGTTATGCAGTTGTTTTTCAAAGGCCTGAGTTTGCTAGAGAAATCGTGTGTCAGGTATCAAAGGATACTGCAGTTTATTCCTCCTCCTAAAAGTAAACCAATGCAACATCCCAGACAAGAAGGAGCATGTGTTGGTTACCAGTATCGAAATATAACGTAGTGAGAAACATATCACAACCAAAATGTGCTAGCCTTGAAAGAAGCATTGTGGGAAGACGTAGTAGCGACTGATTCTTGCGTGTTGACAAGGTGAACATCTGAACAATGAGTGACTTCATGATCAAGGTTGCATTTGAGCGAGGAAAATAGGTGTGTTGAGGATGTAGTGTACAGGACAGGGGACTGAACAGCTGGATCCCAACCACTATGTACTACCATGCTCCAGTTTGTGATTGTAGTGTAGTAGATTATCATTCAGAAGGTTAGAGCGAGTACTGGTTAAGAGCTCACAGATGCAGTGATATACAAACACAATGTTTGGGCCTCGTTGCGAGACGGCCACATCGACATCCAGCGCTCTGTTACTTCTTAACCATCGTCTTCCCTTGTTATATCTAGCCTTTTTGTCGAGCTGTCAGAGACTGATGCTAGTGCTTTCCGTGACTTCCTTCATCCTAGACCTATGCTAGTTTTCCTATTTTTGTCGGCTTTCGCACTTTTCTCACAATGCTCCACGAGACCAAACCTCAGGCCCTTTCTAGTTGGCTGACTGTGAATAATGCCCTGTGGAGGAAAGGTAGGCAACTCCTCATCAATAAACATGATTATTTCTGATTATTATCTCACCTGATTATCACTCCCCTCGACCAAACACACACACTTGTTCAAAACACGGTTAGCGAACAATAAAAACATGGACATCACTGTAAAAAGAGATTAGGTAGTTACCAGCACACAGGGGCAATGAGGAGCAGGGTGTCACCAATGTTCTTTCACAAAGATTCCCTTTAACTAGTCTTTTACGTTTCACACTTTCTACTCAGAATAATTAACAGATTTTCCAGAAGCCCTCAAGCTCCAAATAAATCTATTCATTAAGCCATTGACTCAGCAGGAGCAGCAGGTAATGAATAACAAAGATATTAGTACTTAAGCCCCCTTGTGGCAGTACATTAGTCGACTAGAACAAAAGATATTTACAACACAGCATACAATGCGTTCAGGTTCAGAGCATGGTGGGACTAGTTTTTCAGATGTAGGCAGCTATAAAACAATCTACTTCTATCAGGCAAAAAGGTTCAAGAGGATCTCATCAGTAGAGTAGAGAGGTGAGGTGTAAACATGGAAAAGAAAGACAGAGTTTTACCAAAAAGAGTGGTCATCAGTAGAGCAGTGGAGCCTACAAAGAACGAAGCTGTTGTGCCATAAAACGCTCCTGGTTCATTTTACAGATCTCAGAAGGAGAAAATGTAGAGAAAAGGGTTTCATGGAATTGAGAGCAAAACGAGTTAGTAGGTAAGGATGACCTGTAGCACCTTGTAACCTCTTCTGCAAGGAAATTCAGACTTCGTGACAGAAGCTCAGGTTTGTCGACAATGTACCACTACGGGCCACAGAATATTTCCAGGCTACTCCATTTTGTCAATATAAACAAGACATAACTTTTCTCGACCACATTACACTATACACTAGGTATCTCTATTAAACAAATTCTTGATGAAGTTTATGAAGAACAGCATTAACCTATTAGTTAGTGGGAGGCTCGCTGCATGTTTAACGTTCTCAAAAATGTTGTGGAAAATCAAACAGTAATTTGACTTCTCTTGAATCATTTCATTACTCTATCCAAAATGATCCATCGCTGTTTGTGGAAACAGTTAAAATAATAAAAAAACTATTTTTTGGGACACTTCAGCTGGAACTGCTTGCATCCTCCCATGAGAATCATTGTTCAACGGAGATATCAGCCCTCTGTGTCACATTAGTTTAGACTGGAGCTCAGTTAGATTCCCACACGCTAGGCGAACTGAGAAATTGGAAAAAAGGACAGAGTGTTCATTTATATAGCCGCATCACAAGTTAGTTTGGAGATGATGAATGGGGGTAGTGTTGCAGCGCTGACCGTGTAATCGTGAAAGGTGTGATTTAAGAAAGTGGGAGGACAAATGAGAAAATGTTCATTATGAATGTTGCTGGAATTACATCTTAATTCAATTGTGGTACGCAACTACTATTACCCTTCTCTCCTTCCTATTCCCTGAAAATTGCTTACTAAGAGTATGCCATGAGAAAACAGTGTTTCAATGACTACGTGCTGACATGTCGCATAGGTTTAGTTCCTGCCTCAATGGAGGCAAAGCCTGTTACCATACACAAGCCTTTTGAACAGAAGAATGCAGCCTAATCGAAAGGATAAAAATATTTATAAATTCAAACTGTTCCCTCTACATATATATCACAAACAATAGAAAGTACTTGTACTCCTTATACCCAATTGATATGCCCTTAGATGTTCCAGAGGGATTCTCAATTTGGTGCAGCATCACGTAAAAATTCTGAAATCAATCCCACAGCAAAATCTTCAATAATTCCAAGATGTATTGGGGCAATGTTACAGAAAATCAAGAGTAAAAGTAAATAGTGAAATGTCTCCACTATCTATTACAGATACAAAACAACACCCCCACAAATTCTTTGTCGTCGTTATGGACAAAAGATTAACCTTCCACGATCATATTAGCGAACTTGTAAAAGAAAGTTAAGAACAGGGTTGCCTAACTGAAGGCTTCTCATGACAGCCTACATTTCTCGATACATAACAAGCTGGTATGCGTTAGGACCTTAATCAAACACATTTGGGCAAACGCCTTACCTGTTTAGGGAGCCTGGTCTACATCAGAGATTTTAAGAATAGAGCAGTAGCAGCAAAATAAAATATTATGTATAACGCCGAATAGTGCACCCTCCACTGTCATGAATGAAACACGGTTTTGTCACCTACAGCTGTAGCATTCCATGGAGATTTAGACCAAAGACTGCCACTCATTCATTTATTCATCGACTACTACAAGCCCTTAGTTGACGAGAAATTACCAGCTCTGGAAACTTCCGAACCACAATATGCCACAGATATCATTGAATGATGAACTACACCATTGGAGAGAACAACTACAATGTGCAACCATTGTTTGAGGATATATCATTGCTTTGAGAATGAAAGTTTGACTAGTTATTTCTAACATTAAGATATGTAATGCATTCAGTTGTCTTAAACAGTGGACATATTTAAAAAAAATTATGGAGTCAGTGTGGATATGCAAACAAATGATAATATTCACCCAATGCAGCTAGAATAAAATTAAGCCAAGCAAATATGTACTCCACTCCCCATTTTCTGAAAATACAGCTCACTTGAAAGTAGTGAGCTTTTTGGGACCAACAAATTGAAAATGTCGTTGTTTTAAAAACTTTTCTCTGAAGTGTTGTCAACAAGATGAAGGAAATGACTGCAACAAACTTTTAATTACGAAATGGGACAGAACAACCTGTACTCTCTCCAAATCAGTTCTTAAGAACTGTTACTCATTCAAACATTTTTTATTCTACCAACGTCACAGGAATTGAAAGAATGTATCGGGCATTTGTTCGTCATTCAGCTTGGATTTGGCCTATATTTGTTAGTTATGGAATCCATTACAAAACTACAGTACAGATATTTTAAGGGACTCACTGCGATAATATTCGATCTGGGGTTCACTCATAGATGGTGGATCACTGGTTGATAGCAGAGTGAAGTGCATTTATATTAAAGTAGAGTAGCAAGGTTTTTGGATACTTAAAATGGGAGCGAAGCTTAACAGAAACTTGGCTGACAAACAGCTCAACAGTTACAGCAAAACTCTCACAAAATATTATCTTTCAGCTCCAGCTTGGCACATGGATCACAAGCCAAAGTAAAGCTTGGTACTTGAATCACTCATAACATTTTCACGGCAACCTGCATCAGTGACAAATTGAATGAGAAACTAGATACGGAATCTTTCGACAATGACAGGCACCTTTTGAACTTCCTGAAAGGATATGCGATTTTAGGGCGTTTGTAACTGTGATGAGGGTCCCTTAAGTTATGGAAATTCAAGATGAGGTAAGTATCCTGATTCTTTTCTATCCACAACACTGAAAATAAATTAGAGGTAATAAAAGGTGGTGGAGCAGAACATACAAAACGAGATGAGACAAGACATTCATCCTCCTTCCTCGCCAGAATTCCTTTCTCAAGTCAATACTCTCTTGCAGTAGCGTACCATCAACTTTTCTCTTCTTGCTTCTCAACCTCATCTGCCCACTGTTTCGCACTGAGATTTTTATTTGGGTTAACTTGAAGGAACGCAGGATACTCATGTTCAATTACTCAGTCTGTAACTATCGGCAACCTACAGTATGATTCAGCCACATCCTGTGTAAAACTCCTTCCATTCCTCTATGATTTGTGGAACTCACTCTCTTAGCAGGAAGAGCAGTAAGCACTAGCCTCACCAAGAGATTTGTCCGCTTTGTGAATTACTCAGTTGTCCTTGACTTCAATGCCACTGTTTGTCAAACCTTCGCCAAAAAATGGTTGGTTTCTCTTCACACTTTATAATTCCACAGTCAATGGTTCCTAGTTTCACAAAACTTAAAGGCCATCAGCTATACAAGGAAACCTTGGCTTCCTAAAGCTCTCCCACAGACTAAATACAAAGTTCGTAATTTGTCAATTCTGCAGTCTACTGCATACTTAATACGGTGGTTCCCACTAGTTGCAATTGTTACCTAGGTCAACGGGTCTATAACTGATCCTTTAATCACCTCTTCTCATATTCACGTCTCCAGACAAAGCTCCTTGTTTCAAGTTAGCACGAAAGACAACAATGAACTCAGCAGAACTCAGGATACTCAGCAGGCCAAATAACATCTTAACTATTCCCTGAAGTTTGACCACTTACAGGACGGGATAGGCAATAGGAACCAATCACCAACTCCCAACGTTCAGAGCAAAGGAAGTCACTACGATAAAGACTCCTAATTATATATATTGTTTTGTACATTTATTAGAGTCTGTTACAAATAAACATCCCTCTTTGAACAAAAAATGTGCTCAATTGTGGCTACAAAAGAGAGTACATTGGCAAACCATAATTTTAAAGTTGCTTTTAGCGTGGTGAGGTATAACGAATGAAACTAGAAATTTATTAGAGGAACTCCGAAAGAGCCACTAGATCACTTGCTGTAGTTCAGGTCGGAGATCCTGCACCTTCCGAGGACGAGCAAATCTCAGCATCATCATATATAGTTTTCATTGCGATTCTGTTGTCCTTCCAATCTCTGAAATTGGGAACAAGAGCCCCCCAGAGGTACCCCAGATTGGGGAACTATAGGTCCAGATGGGACGCACTGAAACCTTGTAGATAAGGATTTTAGTCATGAGGCGTCTGTCTATGATAATTCCTAGTTAACGATAGGAATTGATGTTCGGGATCTAATTCTGGAGAAACAAGAATGATGATTCAGAGTATCTTATTTTATACATGTAACTGACTACTTGTTTGGGTTAATTTTCATCCTCCACCCGTCAAACCATTTGCCCAGTTCCTCCACTAGCAGCTGTATACAGGGGTAGTTGTATGCGGGCGGGCTTGCTCTCCATCCTTGTGACACCCAGGATAAACAAAGTCGTTGGAGTAGAGAGCAGAGAAATGAGGTTCGATGGTAGTGGCAGTAAAATATGTCCAGTATGCTTCCTTGTGGCAAGTATTCATTTATCTTTCTATGGAACAGTATCCATTCTGTACTCCAATGGCAAAGTTTCTCTGACTGAGATAGCTTTTTATAAACCAATACAGGTTGTTTGGAAGGTGAAGACGAAGTTTACTCAGCAAGCCCTTGTGCCAGACCCTGTCGAATGCCTACTCTGCATCTAATTATACAGTACAGCAAATTTCCCCTCTGTGGAAGGCATCATTGATATACTTTATGAAGCGTTGGAGTTTGAGAGGAAAATGATTTTCTGAACCCAAACTGCTGATTTGGTAGAAGGTGTTCAGTGTAGGTAGTAAGTGCAGGAGAATCAGTCATTCCAGAATTTTACAAAGAAGTGACAGCAAACAGATAGGGCGATATGGGGAGGCTCGATCTTCTGGTTTATCTAACTTGAATAACATACAAATGGAGGCGTGCCTTCATTGTTTGAGAAAATACCCTGGTCAGATACAAGCATTGTACAGGTTGGTTAGGTTGCCAAGTAGTTTTCTAGGGCTATTTTTCAAGGAAGGCTGAACTATCAGGTCGACTCCTGGTGCTTTTCTCTTTGGTGACGATGTGATGGCTATTCAGACCTGGTCGGGCGAGAAGTACAAACCTGTGGATGGATAACAGCTCATTTCATCAGGTTCAAAATTGCTCGATGTAGAACTGGTGTGTGGTTGAAATCGTTCCTCGACCATGTGTTGCTTTAGAATCCGTTTGCGGAGATAATCCTCTCTTAAATTTCTAATTTTAGCTTTGAGAGCATTCCCCAGTTGATTGAACAACACCTTATGTTGAGAGTTTCTGTTACGCTACAATAGTCTATGAGCCGCCTTCTTATCTCTCCAGAGATTGGGATATGAGGTATTATGATAAGCTCCAGTGTGTGTGTGGGGCTGCTACTACATTCTGTATTCCCTGCCTAATACCTCCCCCCTTCCCCCTACCTATCCCTTGAAGGGGTACTGTGGCACATGAGCGTTGTTGGTAACTAAATATTTAAAGGGACCTTTTTTGTTACCTCACTCTCGTGAGTTTGAGGAATCCTTAACCTACAAAACACACTTCTAATTCATGCCAGACTGCTGCTTTCCACTGATTTCAAGATGAACCTCTTTCGACCTTAGTGACTTGAATAGACTCACAGGGAATGAAATGGAGTTGAACAGTGGTAAAAGGAGGTGGGTCGAGGCTTGTTATTTATTCTACATTTCTGACTCAACCTATCAATACTTTCACCCAACTTGCCATGTTTTTCTGTTAGTTCCACTGATTTTCCTTCCTCCCCCCCTCACTCGGTACTCCACTTAGCTCAGCAAATCTCAGCTCTATCTTTTTCCCTGATCTTCTTTCCTCCCTCCCTCACTCAGTATTCCACTTGGCCCAGCAAATCTCAGCTCTATCTTTCTCCCTTTTCAGTACTTTTATTCTCCCGTTTACAGTTTGATCTTCTACTTCTCCCATCCTAACCTATTCTATTCTGTTGCAAACATTACTTACAGCCTAGAGTTACCACGAGCGAAAAGTGGACTGGAAATTTCGTCATTTTTACTCTCGTTTTTATGGGGAGCCCTGTTTCAAATGAAGCGCCTCATTCTGGTACACAGGAAGGTAGGAACGTTCTCACATTCTCTAACCTCAAGTAGATGCTACCATTTAGCCACAATCATCACACCCCAAACGATTTTTATTTCTCGCTGGTCAGTTTAATTCAAACACAACGAACTACAAAAAGTAATATTGTGTGGGTCAAAGTTATGTTGTGAAAAATGGATCGTTATGCCAATATGACGCCTGCGACGGCTTGTAAACAACATGACTCATAGAAAACTATACAGACGCATCTGTACAGCCGTTGAGTTGGCTATACACCCCTTCTAGGACTCAGCTCAGTGTGTTCTCATTGTGTTGTCTTGCTAACCACATCTATCATCGTTAAATCACTGCCACTTTCAATTTTAATTTCTATTCGACATAAACCAGTGTTTTTAAAAGAATTTCTTCGTACTTAAGGAGAAATCAACTTCCATGTACAGAAAGGTTTGGGAATCACTCGACTCTGACATTCTCAGCCTATTGGATACGTTTGGTGAGCATTGTTAGGAATTTTCTTTCTTCTAGCGTCTGTTTCTCCTTCTTATTAGTGGCGATAGAAACGAAAGCACAACGTCAATTACGTAACTAGCAGTACATTGTTGCATATACCACACGTCTAGTACCATACGATTCATTTTAAAGGCACGAACCCCCCTTGTGACGCAAATTGGCAGCTAATGGGCTAAGCAAGTAAGTAAATGGTGTGACGCATTATATCAACTTTCTTCACGTGAAATCGAAGATACGCTACCTCAAAATCGCGTAGTTCAATGATGTCCAATGAACCAATTCATGGAGAACAAAACATGGGTATTAACTAAATGGACGTTTGTTGAGTTAAATCAAAATCTTCAAGCCGTTTCCGCGAAAAATAAATGACGCGACCTATCACACAGCTTTCCTCAGCCCCACCTATTTCTACAATACAGCTCAAGCTACTAATTCAATGTTGTTATTCACTCGATTCGTATAAACTTGGTGGGGCGTAGCGCAACTCTCCACATGGAAACTAGTAGCACCTAAAGTTCTGAAATTTATTGGATTACTCTAACTTCATTGAGAAACCAGTGTGTATGTAATGTATGGGAGCATCAAACGAGTTTTTACTTTCCTTAGGCCTACTTAGAAAGAAAACAATTTACGCATTTTTTTGGTTTTCTTTAGATCTTGTGGCTTTTTAAGTGCCACCGAGTCCAAAAAAATACTATTTAAGAAAACTCTGCCTGTGTCTGTGTAAAGGATTGAGAGAAAACGGATCTATGAGTGCAAACCTCATCAACTGCAATCGACCTTAATTGAACTGCCTAACTGCAAAGGTCCTCGCGTTCCTCCGCCATAATTTAAATAATGGCTGGAGACTAATGTAACTGCAGAAGTCCGCCGACAACACGATAACCGCAACCTCTTCAACAGCAATCAACACAAATTGAGCTGCACAACTGCTAAGGGTTTCCTGTAAATCCACCATCATTTGGGTTACTGAAACTGACTGTAGCTTCCTCAGTCCGCCCTTTCCTCCACCATAATGTAGATAACAGTCGCAACAGTCTGCGCTAAGTGAACGCGATTGAGAGAAAGCGAACTGCACCAAGCGGAGTCAAACGCAGCTCAGCTTATATATAAACATAGGACGCCAAAATGAGGGCTAGAGTTAAATATATTCAAAACAAACTATATTTATCCAAGTGATCAAAACACCAAATTAATTTTTTGTTAGAAAAACAGCTACAACGATTTTGATTGCGGTTTTTTGTACGGAAACTTCTAAATAACACAGACATAAACTTCTTATTTGTGAGAAAATGGCGAGAGGAGCACGATAAATAATGTTAGATTTCAAAGAAAAGAATTCAGCGAAGGTTTCCCTTATAAATCCATGTCAGCATACCAGCAGGATCCTAGCGTTCTCAGACAAATCAGGACGGTAGTCCAATAAACTACCTCTACTATGGAAGTTTAGTAACGTTAGATAAAAACCCCTTACTACCATTTCTCACAGTTTTGATCAAATAATTCCAAAATTGTCAACAGGACCTGTTTGGCAGGCCGAATTAGTTGGGTCTTTTACCTCTCAAATGTCCGTACTTGCCCTAATGGGATTCACCCGACCTCCGGAAAGTCATTGTTTCCTCAAACACGTGTCTATCTCAACCCTTTTGTTTGTACCAGTGGAAGTCCCACTCCTCAGTTATTTCCAATTGACAACGGATTTCTCCCTGTCATGGACTTTCCCAATATCTTTCCCCATCCCTCAATTTTAAATTCCTCTTCTCAATAGACAGCTGCTTCCAAGTCTGTCATCCTTCAGCTCTTACGATACAGCCATTTCCCAGTTCTCCCATTGATTCGTCTCTCAGCTCGTGCTACTCCCAACTCAACTCCATCTATTTCTCACTGTCTCTGTTCTTCGTAGTATCTCACAACCAGTTCACATGCATTGAGAGTCCCTTGTGCGTGTTTATATACTCATACTCTACCAGATATCGCTATTCTGTCAAGTGTAATACAGTCCTCACTCTTGCTCACCACGTTAATTTATTTATCAGTTTCAAGCTCCCCCATTCGTGCGCCCAACAGTACCCTTCTTCTCTTAAAAACCCGTAATGACTGTCCGATTAATCACCTGACTGGTCGTTGCACGACTAGGAGGACTTAATAAATTCGGTAATTCTAAGCAACTTAAAACGTCGAAGTATGTTTTATTTGCGGTATGTTTATCCTGTAACTCCAGAGGAATAAACCTACATTACCAACAAAATTATGTTTACCCATTCGATGTTTACTCAAGACAGGTCGACGCTTAAGTCGGAACACTAAATTCCAGAACGTTCATCACAACCAGTTTCTTGTTACAGGAGGTTAGATTCTTACAGACTCACATAACTACGTGATAAACTCATTTTATGAGTTACTGGAGCGGTTAAAATCGCCCAATTTATATGGGGCTGCGGAACGTTGTGTCCCACACCTGGTATTTTTGGGACGGTCGGTGTTAATTGTTGTGGAGTAATTCGTAAATGTAGAAAAAAGTTGATCAATGAAACGGATGTAGTAATGTTGTTCTTCGGACTCAATAACATTTGAAATGTACAGATCTGGGGAGAACTCAAAAAATAAAAAGTAAACTTTGGCCGATTAAGTGACATTTCTTTGTACTTGTAGAGCTGAGGAAAGTAGAATGGTTGACAGGCTCAGGAATAGTTCGGTAAATGGAAAGGTGCTGTAAATAGAAGTCTAAATGGGGGTTGTGTGTTGGGATGGACTATCTTACGTTCGACCCGATCTTTCCACGTTACTTGCACCTCGACTCTGTCACTCCTTGACTCAGTTTCGCTCTAAATAAAAATCCGATGTTAAATATAGAATTCTTCTCTTCAAGGTAAAATTTACCGAAAAAACGTTTTATTCAATTAATATTTTCTTATGGTTATTATGAATTCAGAAATTCTTCAATACGATTATAAACATAATTTTAATAACTTGTTAAATATACATTGTAAGTAATCAAGTGTAAATTACCTAATTGTAAGTCTACTTATAACTAATATGATTATGCTATTATGGTATTTAGAATTCAATGAAGTTTGGGAGGCTTTGTCACGGCCCATGCCACAGTCTCATCTCATACTTCTTGTATTGACGTGCTACATATATTCCTCTTTGTGATATTCAACGCGTTCGTTATTATACCCATGCATGATTTCGACAAAAATCGTATGATCGAAATATAAATTTATTTAAAAAACGGAGAAGAGAAATCCTATTTTGAAATAATGCTAATTCGAATCTTCGTTGGTGACAAAGGTGTTGGTCGGTGAGACCAAACGCCGTGTGTTACGAGGTGTTGAGAAGAGTTGTGTGATTCGTTACACGGAATATTTAGTTTGAAGACGGGTTAAATTGTAAACAAGAGAGTATTTTTGCTCCACCTCAAGTTGTCAATAAGAGGTTCGCTTGATATTTCTCACGCATTACGTGACTCTTCAAGACCAGCGGAAACGTTTCTATTTTTCTCGACTCAAACCGCAACGAAAGTATTTTGATCGGCCGAGAAAAAAATCAAGATCTCAACGCTTTGGGCTTTCAGGAGTCCGAAAAACCAGATTTCGGCTCCCGGTTTATCTGCCCGTAGCCCACATTGCGACAGAACGGCTAAACCGGTCAGTCTCGTTCTTTTTTGTGTGTTTTTTTTTTTCATTGTTATCTTCCAACTCTTGGGAGACGCAAAAAATGAGGGTATGGGCTATTTTCATCGATGGGAACGGATGAAACATGGTTGACGGTGGAGCTCTCCTTTTTTCTGTCGTATTCTCGGAATTTTGATTAAAATTAAAACGGTTCCTGTAGTAATCGATTAAATCGTCTTTAAATATTTCAGCCGAAGAAGTAAAGAAATGGCTTTAACGGTTTGGATTGAACCTACAGAGTGATGCAGCATTGACCATGCCCGGGTGTGGTGTGATGCAATGTTCTGCTTAGAAGATGAGTCGGTTGGGTGTGTCGGCAGGCGTTCTCCGAGGTATCGTGAGTCATATCCGAAGTCATATCTAAACTGGTGGTCGTTCTATCGTGGAACATCCTCTTATCCTTCTATCCTTCCCTGACCCAACCTTTCTATCCCTAAAGCCGGCGTAGGGTAGTCTGTGTGTCCTCCCCATTTCCTTAATTTTATTTATTTAGTTTCTCCTTCGTGGATGCCCCCTCATCCCATTTACTGTCAGCTTCGGGGAAAAAAAATGTGTTCAGTTCATTTTGCGGGAGAACTGCTGAACCGAATGAGTCGGTTCTTTTGGTTTATTCCGACATATGTTATCGGCGGTGAAAATATTTTTACAACACCCCCTCATTTGACACTTTGGGTTTCGAGGTGTTGGGATTCCAAATCGGCAGCGCCCATCCGCCGTCCGGACCCTATCTTGCCTTCAACTAGCTCTAAAAAACCATTTTTTTCGCACAAAAATCCTATTTGGTATCTATTAGTGTCCGCTTGCTCGGCCATCCGATCGGACGAAATCCAGGATCGTTATGGATAAAATTGTTCAGGAGAAAAATTTTGGCCGTTTTATCGCAATAGTGTTTTGTATCGTTTATGAGATATTTTTCGATGCTTGGATGGAACGAGTCTTAGAGATGTACGACTGCGTCTGTACCAAAAACAATAAAATCACAGTAATTACATTGAGCCAAAGTCTACTAATTGAAAGAACTCGCCGGGGAATACAGCGAGAGTAGTCGTCTCATAATTTACACAGCCTCCAGTCACGTCGTGCAAATTCCTACATGAGCTTAAAATGGGTCATTTTCGTCGTTCCGTGTATTTTTTGATGCTGAGTCGAATGGGATGGTTCTCAGACGTGTGAGACTACATCAGGCAGTGGAAGAGAATAATAAACCATCATGTAATAATTTGCAGCACCTTTTTGTTTTGTTCGTGGTTTTGCGTAAGTGCAAAAATAACGTTACGAACGATTACCAGCGATTAGAAAGGGGGCGGGGTACCGAAGTGTACCTGTTCTCAATTGGAGGATCATTTTATGTTAGTTCTTTGTTTCATATCCTTACGTCCATATCATGATTCATCGTCTCATCTGCTGCCTTCAACCTTTGACTACAGACGACAAATCAGAGATCATTCACCAGCCCAGACCAAGCTCACTGGTGCTGGCCAAGGACGCCGAAAAGGCAAACGACGACTCGCCAAGACCAAGTAAGCAGGTGAACTAGGAGAAGCGAGGTGGGAGGATAATTTCTTTCTTCGCCTCTCCACCTAAAATCTTCACTGCATCTATAGCTGTGGTTTTCTTCTCTTCTTGTCTCTCGGGTCATCAGTATCCCGTTTGCTAAAACTGACTTTTTCCCCCGTCTTTTACCGTAGCGTCGTGTTTCGTGGATCCTACAATCCCGACACCAAATCGCGGCAGGAACAATTGGACATTTCCAAATTAGTTATTTAACCTGAGTGAAAAGGTTTATTTCCGTTAGGATCCCCCCTTTGCGTTAACAGTACCAAAAACTAGGGGTTTTTGCATTTTATGTGCGCAACTAATGGGTACCTACGTTTTGTTCTGTATAAATGCGTTCAACGATGATACACGGTAGGTCGACGAATTTACGGGAGTTTCGGAAAGTTGTCAGTTGCACCGCATATTTCACTTTTCCAAGATCTTGAGGCCGGGTAGAATATTACCGATATTCTTCGAAAACTGTCCCCGGAGAAGTCGAATTTGTGCGCGCAAAGTAGTTCTTCGAGCATTGAAACGAACCTGAACCAAACAGAACGTAAATCAGTCATTGGGGGCTATTGTGGGAGGTCAAAAGGTCCGCAGAATAACCATTTACCCGAATTCCGAATTTCAAAACCCAAACAGCCGGTGACGAAATTCCACGAGTTCAAAATAAAAATTTGTAACCTTCAGATTAACATATTGTCGACCAGCTAACCTCCCCCCCCCCGACCATTATTTCGGCCGCGAGCGTTGAACACGTAACTGACGTCGAAAAGGTCGATGGCGTGAAAAGCAAAATAATGCGATTCACCGCCGGAAGCATCGAAAGTGATCTTACGCGTGCATGATTTATAATATTTGCTTCTCACGCTTCGTTGAGAAGCTATAGTTTAGAAAAAGAATTAATATGAACCTGAAAGTGTTATATTATAAATAAACATTGAACGAAACTCAAAACACCTTCGGCGACTGAATTCAGATCATCCTCGTGACCACAACGAAGTTGCACGCAAAACAAAAATATCCGGTACGCCCCGTCACGATACTTTCCTCTGCTCCAAGATCGACTTTAGCGCATAATCCAGTCTATTTTCACTCAGTTCATTTGACCTTGATAAAACATAACTTCACATTTTATTTATTTAATATTTTCATATCAGATGCGCCGCATCACACAAATATCGTTAGCTTCACATAAACTCACTGGTTTCCATGGCTTTTGTTACTAATTGCGATGGGGGGGGGGGGGGTCGTTCTTGACTGTAGAAGTTAACTCTGGTGTGGATTCTTGAAAGCCAGTCAGGATGAATGAAAACCTTTCTCAAGGCTGACGTTTCGCTTAATTTATTAAGCATCATCAGGGCTATAGGATAAAGGACAGCAGGCAAATAAGTTACAATAAATTGAAAGGAACTTATAAAGACAAATTGAACTGAATTAATGTTGAAAAGCTTACCTCGGGAAATTGCTGAAATAGTTTCTTAGAATAATAACTTCGGGGAAAGGAAGAAAGCAAACAAAACAAACAAACCTTAGTAGTAAGTAAATAACAGGTTGGACTAGTAGGGAAGGTGTTAACGAGGTTATGAGTAAATATCTGGTGCGTTGCAACGCACAACTTTCCTTAGCTCTATCAATTCACTTTGTACATGGCTAATTCTATTAAATCAATTCATTTATCACTCAGTTAATTTGAACTTGGTCAAACAACGCTTTACAGCAGCAGGAAGCGGTAGCGCTTAAGGTTCCAGATTTTATTGTGCTGCTCGTACTCATTTCAGGACCATTATTGAGAAATTGGTACACAGATAATTAATGATGCTGTAAACACAAATTTTTTGAAGAAGGACAGTAATTACTGTTGCAGAGCTATTGGGTAATAACTGTTAGAACTGGTATTAAGCGAAACGACAGTAGTTGAAATTCAGGAATCTCTGGAGTGAGCCCCATGTACCTCATGAGCGTTTTAAAACACTCACCCTCTAGATATTGGACTGGACTACAATACCAATTTTTTTAACATTCTACAAAAACTCCAGCGGAGTTTATAAGGAAAAAACTGCGCTAAAAACGCTTTTCGTCGAAAATTTTGATAATTTATTGTGCTGCTCTCGTCATCTTCCCACGAATGGGAATTATATGGTATTGTTACCTTATAAAGAGCTATCAATATAAAAAATTTAATCAAAATCGTTAGAGCTGCTTTTGAGTAAAAAATTTGGTGTTTTGATCACTATGATAACTATAGTTAACTTTCGGTGGATTTTGCTCATACCCTTCTTTTTGCGTCCCATGGTAACCTGTAGGCTAGACATCAAGTTTCAGCTGATTTGGTACGGTTGTTTTCTCTAAAAACCGCGCTAAAATCGATTTCGTCGAAAGGTTTGGTAATTCATTGTGCTGCTCTCGTCATTTTCCCACAAATGGGAATTTCATGGTATAGTTGCCATATTGGGAGCTATCAATAAAAAAAATTTAATCAAAATCGTTAGAGCCGTTTTTGAGAAAAAAAATATTTGGTGTTTTGATCACTATGATAACTATAGTTAAATTTCGATGGATTTTGTTCATACCCTTATTTTGGCGTCCCATGGTAATCTGCGGGCGAGATATCAAGTTTGAGCTGATTTGGTACGGTGGTTTTCTCTAAAAATCGTTCACAGACACACAGACCATTTTCCCAAATAGTGTTTTTCGGACTCAGGGGGGTCTGAAACGTAAAAAGCTCAGAAGAAAACTCAAAAAACTTTTTCAGCCGATTACATAACTTTCCTTTCTACATTGTAGACCCAAGGAAAGTAAAAAGGAACATAGCGAAGAGCTCAGAAAAACTTAAAGTATGACAAAACATGGCATTATTCTTATTTTCTAGAAGGAAATGGAAGAAACAACTTAGGTGTACATGAAAGTTAGGTGTATTCGTTTATTAGGTTTGAATAAATTCTAAGATTGGCAGTGTCTGTCCTTTTATTGCACGCTACTGGGGAGCAAAATCAGAAACTATTAGCAATTTCTCGAAGTAGAAAAACATACTACAAACCAGTGAGTTTATGTGAAGCTAAAATATTTGTGTGATACGTTCCCTTTAATTTATTGTAACTTATTTGCCTGCTGTCCTATATCCTATAGCCCTGATGATGCTTAATAAATTGAGCGAAACGCCAGCCTAGAGAAAGGTTTTCATTCATCCTGACTGGCTTTCAAGAATCCACACCAGAGTTAACTTCTACAGTCAAGAACGACCCCTCATCGCAATTAGTAGCAAAAGCCATGGAAACCAGTGAGTTTATGTGAAGCTAACGATATTTGTGTGATGCGGCGCATCTGATATGAAAATATTTAATAAATAAAATGTGAAGTTATGTTTTATCAAGGTCAAATGAACTGAGTGAAAATAGACTGGATTATGTGCTAAAGTCGATCATGGAGCTGAGGAAAGTATGAACTAAATCATTCGCGAGGACATTGTGGAAACCCATTTCATTAGTTCCCGTTTCCATTCAGTCAGTTCATGTTTGTTACTGATGATGACCTTACCGTCGAAATCGATTTATCAATTGTGCTCATTATTTCTGTGGAAATATAGACAATTTATTGTTTATTCTGTTTTTCTGAGGAAAGTGTTGTGACGGGGCGTACCGGATATTTTTGTTTTGCGTGCAACTTCGTTGTGGTCACGAGGATGACCTGAATTCAGTCGCCGAAGATGTTTTGAGTTTCGTTCAATGATTATTTATAATATAACACTTTCAGGTTCGTATTAATGTTTTTTCACGCATGTGAGGGGGGGGGGTTGAAGAACGGAATAAAAAGAAACTCGGTGGGTGTGAGGAGAACTGTATTATGCGTGCAGTTAGTAGGGGAGAGGTGGTATACTTGATCCCCGAGGATACATGATCCCCCATCTAAAACTACCGCCAAAACGTGTTTAAAGTTGTTCTGTTGGCTACATTGGGACGCCGCCATGATGGCTAGTACAAAGTGTAAACATCATGCAGAAACAATAGCTTGTTGCAAAAATAATTGGTAATTTATGTTTTTCATCGCATCCTACTTGTTTTGTTAAGTGTAAGGCAAATAGAAAAACTTCTGGTAAGTGTGCTTTATAATATTTTGTTAGCGTTTATGAAATATTGTGTCTATTTCGCTGTATAAATTCAGTTATTTCCGATTCAAACGTGTTTATCTTGTTGATGTTTTTTCTTCATTTAAAAAAAGTTGCTGGTTCGGGATAGTTGATCCCTTCTGCTAGGGGGATGCTTGATCCCGGAATCAATAAAGAATTTGTTTGTTTTCACCTACAATACGAAGTATTTCTTCCGTTCTTTTACATGCCATGGAAGTATGTATCGAAGCTAGGGGCCATGAAACGGGTACCGTACGATCCGGAGGCCTTAAAAATGGGGTCCAAGCAGTTAAAGATGGAGCTGGTTCAACCTAGTTTCACCAATCGACAAATTTTCTCCAAACGTGACGAGGATGAACTGGGAGCATATCTTGTTCATATGGGCTTTTGAGCCCAGCAGAAAAGAAGTAGGGGAATTCGTAGCTGCAATTTACTATGGTTTGTCATACCCAGGAAAAATTACAAAAATACATGCAAACGGGGCGACAATATAAGCAATGGAAACAAGTGGACGGCTTTGGAAGTGGCCAGCAAGGGAAGACGAAATATTTTATGTATGGGGTGACATTTTGGGACACTTACCGGAGCCGACGAAATTCTCAAAAACACGTGAGATTTATTCCGTGATACCGCTCGAATAATTTTCATTTGTGTCTGTGTTTTCAATTTTGGTTTATTATTCATTCTGAATAATAACCCTATGTTATCGGTCACGAAAAATTTTTTACAACCCCCCCTCAAAATTTGATACTTTACGTTTCAAGACATGGAGATTCCAAATTTGCAATGTCCCTCCGCCGTCCACCGTCCCCCGTCCCCCGTCCACCGTCCCCCGTCCCCCGTCCGGGCCGTTTTGTGCCTTTAACGTGGTGTAAAAAATTCGTTCTTTCGCCCAAAAATCCGATTTGGTATCTAGTTGTGCCCGCCATCTCGGCAATCCGATCGGACGAAGCCCGTGGTTGTAATGGGCAAAAAACGGTTAAAAAAATTAACGAAACGCAGTACAACGCGGAGCTACAAGCGTTTCGTCGTTTGAATTCCCTCCGCCCCGCCCGTCATTTAAAAAACCAACCGCTCTCGCCTTGTAGCTCAGCGTTGTACTACGTTCGTTAATTTTTTAACCGTTTTTGCCCATTACAACCACGGGGCTTCGTCCGATCGGATTGCCGAGATAGCGGGCACAGCTAGAATACCAAATCGAGATTTTTGGGCAAGAACAGAATTTTTAGAGCCACGTTAAAGGCACAAAACGGCCCGGACGGGGGACGATCGAACGGCAGCCGGTGACCATTCTAAGTGCCAGAATCTCCATATCTCTGCATCAAACGTAAAGTATCAGAATTTTGAAGGGGTGCTCAAGAAGATTTTCGTGATGACCAGCTGCTTTATAGGGTTGTATTGTTCAGAATGAATAATTAAACAAGTGAAACGCACAAACACAATCGTGTAGAACAGTATTCGGACCGAATAAATCTCCGCGTGTTTGAATTTCGTCGGCTCGACCGAGTGATTCACGAAGTGTGCTATGCGCCCATAAGGAAGACAGGTGGCTTCCCTTGCTGGCCACTTCAAAGCCCGTCCGCTTGTTTCCATTGTAGCAATGATCTGGTAGGCTGTTTGCATGTTATTGTGATTTTCGCTGGGTAATGACAAACCATGGTAAGTACTGACTACGAATTTTTATGCTGGCACTGCTAGCTGGCTCAGAAGCCCTTATGAGCTGGATATGCTCCAGACCCAAATATAGATGCGTTTGGAGAAAGGTTTATTAGATTGAGTGAAAGGCTAGGTTGAACATAAAGTCGACAGAGCTGGCCTTTGACAGTGTGTGACATTATTTTGGAATTCTTCTTGCGTTTATCTTAATCCATCTTTGGCACCAGTCTCGACCGTGGTACAGATCAGATCAATGTGAACTCTTGTTCGCCAAACTCTTCGATTATGCGCCATGATATAAGAACAGGAGAGTAACATAGTTGTAGTGAAAACAACTAAAATCTATTAGTTCACGAGTCAAGCATCTGTCTGGCCAGAGGAGTCAATATAAGACCAGCAGCTTACAGATGAAGAAAACATCAGCAAAGACAAACGCGTTTGAATCGGAAATAACTGAGTTTATACGGCTGAATAGTACGCAATGATTCATAAGCGCTAACAAGATATTATAAGCTTTTGCGCTTGCAGAGAGTTTTTCTGTTGCCTATATACTAGAGTAAGAAGACAGAGTAAGGTCTTGATGAAGTATAATTACAGTATTTGCGGCACGACAGCTCATTGATTTCTGCATGATATTGCTATACTGGCCGTGATGTGTAATCATAAGCCCAGATAAACGGCTTCAACGGTGGTTACAGCAGTGATTTGATGAGTCAATATATGCATACTGCTGTAGCCATGTACAGTTCCTGCACGCGCAGTTGCGAACACTGTTGATCTGTATTTGTCACGCTCAGCGTGAAAATATTAATACGAACCTGAAGTGTTCCTTTATTATAGATGATGTCATTGAACGAGGCTCAAGGCAATAACCTGTGACGACTGAATTCAGGTCATCACCGTGACCACAGCGAGTTGCACTGCGCTGGAAACACAAAGGAAGAAAATATCCGGTACGCTGCATCGTCACCTTTTCACTCCGGAAAGAAAACAGAGATAAATAATAAGGTAATCTGTCATGTTTACGGAGAATAATGAGCGCGATGATAATTGATTTCGACTTGTAGATATCATCAGTAGCTAAAGCATGGAGCTGACTGGAATGAGCAGGAACTAATAGATAGACAACAATCTTTCGCCAGGCTTATTTAATTCGCCATACTCCTCAATACTCCAACTGATCGACTTTGTACTGCCAATCAGTCTATTTTTCGCTCAGTTCATTTGACCTTGATAAAACGCCAACCGCATTTATTTATTAAAATATTTTCCGCTATCAGTGCGCCCGCATCGCATCAAATATCATTAGCTCGCATCAAACTCGCTGAACCATGTATAGCTTTGCTTTACTGCGATGAATCGTTTAACTTTATTTGTAGGGTTAATACAGTGTGTGAACAACTGAAGCCCGTCAGAGATATAGTGAGAAACCTTTAATACAGGCTGGCGTTTCGCTCAGTTTGTGGCCAAGCTGTCATCAGGGCTATGAGATATCAGGACGGCAGTAGTAAGTTGCAATAAATTGAGGGAACGTATCGCGCAAACTAACTGGCTGCATAAACTCTGGCATATGTAGTATGACTTCGCCAGAAGTACTGATTAGCAATGGTCGATTTTTCACAGCCATTGTGCATTGATGAGAAGGACGAACACTGCTAATCTTGGAGCTATTCAAATACAATAAACAATTACGCTAACTTTCATGTAACACTAAAGTTGTTTCTTCCATTTCAGCTTCTAGAGAAATAAGGCAAATGCCATGTTTACTGTAAATGCTTTAAGTTTTCTGAAACTAATAAACTATGTTCCTTTTTACTAAAGCCGGGTCTACAAATAATGAAGAGGAAGTTATATGATCGGCTGAAAGAAGTTTTTGAGATTTTCTTCTGGGCTGCTTTACGCGTTTCCAGACTATCACAGATAAAGAAACTGCTATTTGGAGAAGATGCGATCCTCTGTAATGTGTCTATTGAACGATTTTGGGAAAAGGCCGCAATGCCCGTCAAGCTCAGCGATATCAGCGATAGATTACCATGGACATATTACCGTAGATCAGTACAACAGATCCATCGCAGTGCTATGGTGTTGGTCAGAAGGCACCCAGATATTTTTGTAGGCACGCGTAACACAATCTGTATTTGATGAAATTTTATATGTTGATAGCTCCCAATGTAACGCTATACCATGAAATTGTTTGTGAAGGAGAAATGACGAGAATAGCAATCAATTGCCGGCTTTAGACGAGTGTTGCCACCTGAAGTATCGCCGTGGTTTCAGAAGACAACGCAAATACCGTCAGCTGAGAGCTTGACATCTTCTGGCCTACGAACCCTGCGTATCAGGACAGCATAGAGGGTATGAGCAAGATCCGCCAGAAGTCGGCTATGAGTTATCGCTGGTGGTCAGCAAATTTTTGCTCAAGAAACGGCATCTGGCTGGTACAGTTGGAGATTTTCATGTTGAGTAAATATTTATGGAAGATTGTACGTACCGTATAATTCATTCGTGGGGAGGCGAGCGAGCAGCACGCCTCCCGCCGCTTCCTCCCAACACTCGACTCCCCTGGGTTCGCTTCTGAGCGCCCCGTTCCAATTTCCTCGACGTTTTGGTTTTAATACGATTCAATTTTTTTAGATTCTTTCGTTTCATTCTCATTTTGGTTTTTTTCATTGATTTTTGGTTAAATTTTGATATTAGTATTTAGCGTGCATGTTTTCATATTAAAATTCAGTTTTTTCTAGATACTTTCGTTTTTTTGTTTATTTTAATATTACGATTCAGTTGTTTTCGACCTTTTTTTGGGTTTCATTATGATATTTTTCGATGCTGAATCGAACAGGATGGATCTCGGAGCATTAATGCTAGGTCAAGCTGATTATCCGAATAATAAACCGTTGTGTAATAATTTGCAGGGTTTTTATGTTCTTTTCGTTTTGTACCTACTCTACCTTTCGAATAGTTAATTACAACTTATTAATTGTATGCCTCAGTTAATTTAATTTCCATATTTAGGAAGGCCTACGACTGAAACTTTGGCGGGTGGGATGGTTGATTCTCTGGGATCATACAACCCACTCACCGGGATCAAGTATCCCCATAGGGAGGGTTAGTTGATCCTTGTGTCGGACTTAAAAAAAAACCCTTTTTGTCGTTTTTGTTCAATAAATAGGAAGGTCTGTATTGGTGCATAATCGGTAGTATGGAACGGGGATACATGTGTAATTTTAAAAAAATCAGATTTATTAAAATGTCTCGAATTACTAAAAGAAAACCAAAGCTGGGATCAAGTATACCACCTCTCCCCTATAGAATTGAGTGTGAGTGTAAAAGGGTGACACAAGGGTACGACTCTGAACACGGGTGAACTGGCACGGGGAACTATATATCGGAAGGAGAGTGCGAGCTGTGACTGAGCCGAGAGATGATGGAGGAAAAAGTGCCTGTGTGAGCACTGGGGGGCTAGTGACTTTCGCGAGAATTCGTAGGTGAATGAGTTTGGGAGGAGAGGTCTGCTGTGGAGAGGAATGTGAAAAGAGAGAGAGAGAGAAATGATATTTCGGAATGATCAGATGAAAGGGAAATCCGTCCTCAATTGGAATTAACAACAATAGAAGTGGAATTTCCATAGGAAACAAAAACGGGTTGAGGACGAAGGTATTTGGGGAAACAATGACTTCGCCCTTAAGGGCCAGGGGGTCCTGTTAGGGCAGGTGCGGGAATTCCGAGGTCAAACACCCATACTGATTCGGCGTTTTGCGCCAAACACCTACATACCCCACGACCATTATCAATCCACCAATGCATAGGTGATTCATGAAGCTGTTAACGCGATATATTTGAAATGTATCCAGTTCATCGTATTTGGATCATTGGGTGAAAACTGTGAGAAATGGTTGGAAATGAAGCAGGGGTGGTTTGAATTCCGGAATTCCTAGGGTTGCTCATAATTACCTGATGAACGTTATTCAACTTTTATCGTGTAGATCGTACTAAACTGCTTCACGAATTTTTATTTAAAGCATGCTATTGTGGCATCATGTGAGGGAGATTTATGCGAGAAAAACAATGCTAAAATCGACTTTCTTCGAAATGTTAGTTATTGTGCTTCTTTCGTCATTTTCTCACAGAGAATCCGGTATTATTGAATTGTTTGTACCTGTCCACACTGAAGGTGTTTTCCTTGTGATAACTGTAGTTAAGTTTTAGGCGACTTTGCAGTAATTCAAATGACATTCGAGGAATGGGAGTTTCGCTATTCAAATGAGGTCGGTGGCAGTTGATGAGGTTTGTACAGGTGTATCTTGGCAGCTAGAGCAGTTGAATTGATCTCAGATGCAGTTATCCAAATTATATTAGAGGGCCTTAAAGACCCTTGCAGTTTCGCAGTTCAAGTGGGGTCGGTGGCAGTTGATGAGGTTTTAGCTGGAGCACCTTAGCAGACACAGCAGTAGGATTGATGGCAGTTGCAGTTATCTGAATTGAGAAAGAGGAAAGTGGGGACATTGGCAGTTACAGCCATGAAGTTTGCGATGCATTAACAATTTTCTTCCAGATCAGCTACTTCTGTTACACCAGTGAAATTGGAGTCATTAGCAGCTACGCGGGTGTTACGCATCACAATCTGCGCAGTTATCCAGGTTTTGTATCATCACACGGACCAGGACACTATTGTTGTCACAATTGGCAGTAATTCGTTAACTATGGGTGCTGTATTGTGCGTGGGGCGTTGGTGTCTTTCAACTCAACTGGTTTGGGACGACCGCAGATTTGGTGTTACATCCAGCACGTGTTTCTTCACAGTTAGTGGTTGCCTTTGCCCCTGACGGCATTGGCCGTTGACACGATCCCGGCAGACGTAACGCGAGCCTCGACCAGGGTTCTAGGAGGGTTCCGGGGAAAGGAGAGAGTCAGCCGCGTGAAAAGTGCCCTTTGCGGGAGGAGGGTAACTTTCTCTCGCCTGTCAAAAGCTCCCTGCCCCACCACTCCCTTCGCTAGTCCTACGTCCCCTGCACTCCCTTCCCCACCGCCCAACCACGACATGCCGCCGGTCGATAGCCGCTCGCTCCTTTCCTCGTCGCAGGCCGCCGTCCGACCGCCAGTCGAGTGTCGACGTTCTGCCGCAACTCGACTCTCCGTTTTCCGCTGCCAAAATGTCGAGCTTCCTCGAAAAAATCGGAATCGCCTGCGTCGTCGTTTTCACGCTCAAAGTCGTCCGCTCCATCGCCGTCATCGTCTATCATTTCGGAGCTCCGATCCTCCGCCTAAATGACGACCTCAAGTCCAGCGGCTCGTGGGCCGGTGAGTTCGATTCCCTCAAATCTTTCGCTAAATCTCGACCAGTTTCCTCAGAAATGTGCGGGATTTTCCTGTCCTGAGAAAAGGACAACCCAACGCTGAGGGAATAAGCGATACACTGAACCTAAATTGCGAATGCGCGATAAGTTTTGTGGGGGAATAGCACCACACAAATCTTCCGTTTCGACCCCCCAGTGTCCTGCAAACTTCCAGTGTTCACTTAAAGTAACTGCGTCACACATGCATAGTGTATTACAACGCTATGCCAATAAACGATACCCAAAACCTTCATAAGTAGAAGTGAGCTCATTTCGCTCACCTAAAAGCCGTCCTCACTGATGATTGATCTCTTTCGCAATAAATCATTCTCTGCCATCATCTCATGTTCACGTATTATCGTCCACAACCACGATCATGAGTAGGTTGCAAACACTAATGAACAAGCATACCCCCCCCCCCCACAACCACCACAGCTTCCTAGACCCTTTCACGAAATCATTGCCACTAGAAGCTATTTAGATTTCTCCATACTAATTATTATTTTAATCAGAAAATCAAGTGAGCCGTAGTGTCTATTGACATCCTACGCATCTTATTATCATCATGAGAGTAGAAATCACGCTAGTTGAATTGGTAATGCGCACGAGTAGGGCACACTCATTAGTTATGAAGATAATTTATTATTATAGGGGTTTGCACTGTCTAATATAGTCACACGTACAAATACAGCTCTCGTATTCATAAACCGTTGGGTGCGATTGTGCATTGTATTGCAAAACGTGATCACGATCATGAATAAGGCACGCTCACTAGTGAAAGAGATAATTCATTATTTGCCCTTCACTAATGATTATCGATACCGCTCGCGTCGTAATTCTCGTCGTGCACATTCCGTGTACATGGACAATGTTCATGATCTCATGATGATGAGCACAGGTGAGTTGGCTTTCTGTAATCCCATTTGCGGGCGTGTCGTTCGCATTTATAATACTTGTTGATGAACGTGAGTGATACTCAATAATCGTTGACGTACTTCATATAATAACGATGATCACGAGTAAGCCATGCTCACTATTACCCTGTATACTACCTACTGTGAAAGCGGGTTTAGTGATTGTGCCCCCCATATTATTATTAATGAACACTTTGTCGTCAACTGTGTTTTGGTCATGATCTTGATCATTAGTAGTGCTTGTTCACCAGTTATTGATATAATCATCTAGTGATAATGGACTCACAAGGGTGAAATAAGGACAAACATGATTTATGAGTAATCCTTTGATAGTGGTACTTTTTCTTCAACCGAAACGGCTTGAATTTGATATTAAGCCTGCAGATTAGCATGGGACGTCATAACAGTGGTATAAGTGAGTTGAGTCTAACACAATAGTTATCATACAGATCAAAACACTAAATGTCTTCTCTACAAAGAAGAGAGAAAAGTAATATAATCGGACGAAAAAAAAGCTGAGGCAAAATGGCTGAACTAGATCGACTCAAATTTTTACTTTCCTTGGCTCTACAAAGTAGAAAAGAATGTTATGTAATCGGCTGAAAAAAAAACTTTGAGTTTTCTTCAGATCTTTACGTTTCAGACCCTCCTGAGTCGGAAAAACACTATTTGGTAAATGGTCTGTGTGTCTGTGAACGATTTTTAGAGAAAACCACCGTATCAAATCAGCTCAAACTTCATATCTCGCCCGCAGGTTACCATGAGAGGCCAAAATAAGGGTATGAACAAAATCCACCGAAATTTAACTATAGTTATCATAGTGATCAAAACACCAAATATTTTTTTTCTCAAAAATGGCGCTAATAATTTTTAATAAATTATTTACATTGATAGCTCTTAATAAGGCCACTATACCATAAAATTCCCATTCGTGGGAAAATGACGAGAGCAGCACAATAAATTACCAAAGCTTTCGACGAAACCGAATTTAGCGCGGTTTTTAAAGAAAACAACCGTACCAAATCAGCTGGAACTTGATGTCTAGCCTACAGGTTACCATGGGACGCAAAAATAAGGGTATGGGCAAAATCCACCGAAAGTTAACTATAGTTATCAAAACACCCAATGTTTTTCTCAAAAATGGCTCTAACGGTTTAGATTAAATTTTTTATATTGATAGCTCTCAATAAGGCAATTATACCATAAAATTCTCATTCGCGGAAAAATGACGAGAGCAGCACAATAAATTATCAACATTTTCGACGAAAAGCGTTTTTAGTGCAGTTTTTTTCCTTATAAACTCCGCTGTAATTTTTTTAGAATGTTAAATAAATTGGTATTGTAGTCCAATCCAATACCTAAAGGGTGAGTGTTTAAAAACGCTCATGAGATACGTGGGGGTTACTCCAGAAATTCCTGAATTTCAACTACTGCCGTTTCGCTTACTACCAGTTCTAAAGGTGTTTACCCAATAACTCTGCAAAAGTAATTACTATCCTTCTTCAACAATTTTGTGTTTACAGCCTCATTAATTCTCTGTGTTCCAATTGCTCAATAATGGTCCTGCAATGAGTACGAGCAGCACGATAAATTACGGAAATGTAAGCGCTACCGCTTCCTGCTGCCGTAAAGCGTTGTTTGACCCAGTTCAAATTAACTGAGTGATAAATGAATTGATTAAATAGAATTATCCATGTGCAAAGTGAGTTGTTGTAGAGCTAAGGAAAGTTGTGTGTTGCAACGCACCAGATATTTGTATTTAGCGTGCAAATCACTACGGCGCGTCAAAATAAGTTAACGAACAAACTCTGCGCATAGTTACCGTGGTGATCAAGGTACTATTTTTTTCTCCTAAACTGGCTCAACGATTTGATTTATTTATTGTATTATCAAGTCAACGTGACCGCACTATAAAATTCTCATTCGAGAGAAATTACGGGAGAACCCCGAAAAATTATCATACACTACGAAAAACGTTGCTAATGCTCATAAAATATTTAGGAAATTTCCAGAAGTGCCGGAGTTCCAACCACCAAAACAGTAACGACGATTGTACTAGGAAAATCGTGTTGACGGCTCTATAAATCTATTGTTCACTGATGGCCCAATAATGGTCGGAGCATTAGTACGGGCTACACAATAAATTCTGGAATCCTTAGGCCCACCCGTTTCTACGTAAAACGTTATGTTTTACAAGTTCTTATGAACTAAAAGAGGAATAGATTGGGCTGTTACCTAGAACGTAATTCGGGCTGAGTAAGGTTGTACGATGCGAAGCGTCAGATATTTTTATGCCGTAGCACGAGAACGTCACACTCAATTATAAATGGACCTGACCGAGTATCGTTCCAGTTTTCCCGTTTGCCATATTAGAAAGCCATGTACTCGCTTTCATTTCAGGGGTTGGCTCCAAATTGTATGAGTACGCTCGTCGAAAGTAACTACAATAGTTTGCTACTGCCGCGAAAAAGAAGTTTCTCTGCGCATTCGTTTGTCCCTCCTCACTACTCATTCGATTCTCCAGGGCCGTGTCTGCTCATCAGAATGTTCTGAACTATCCGCTGTTGCTCTAGACGAATCTAACGCTGCCCTCGCGTTTTGAGGCGCCGTTGAAGAGTAAAACTCGAGCGGAGAAAGTAACGGGAGTAGGACTTACGCCTTAGGAAGAAAGAAGTGAGGTGTTGTGAAGAGAAGGTGCCAAAACGAGGCGTCTTAACGGTCCTTCGCCAGGGCTTTTGAGCTGCGAATAGTCAGGCTCCTCAAAAGTCAACCAGCGGCTGCTTGTACGAGTACAGCCGCTGACAACAGGGCACGAGGGCGAAATCAAAAGGAACGGCGCAGTTTGGCCCTTGGGGGGGGGGGGGATTCCTGATTGGGGGAAATAGGCTGCAATCTCAAAGGTTCACAAGGAATAACGATGTGTGAGGGGAAACGAAAGAAACTCTGGTTCATAGTGTTTAAGGCTGAAGAATTTACACTTTGTAGTCATAAGGGATGAATGTCAACCAATAAAGTGTATTGATGATAGTTAAAATATTTTTAATTAGACATTATTCCGTAAAAGCGTTCAATATATAAAAATTCTAATTATCGATTTTCCACCTCTACTGAGTCAACGTACAAGGCCAGTTCCAAAAGTACTGCGAGGCTACGTGTATTCGATTTTTTTGTGTCCAGTTCCCACAAGTTCGGCCGTTTTGAATTTTTAGTTAATCGCTGACAGTTATTTTGGTTGGACGTGTTTCGGTTTGGCTTCAATTCCAATAAGTAGATCAAAGAATCTGCATCAAGCATCACGCTGGCGTATTCTGAATGTTGAATGTGACATGCGGTGAAGCTACTACGGACCGAAACAACGTTTATCAGTGGTACGTATTATTCTCGAACGAGATGATGGGAACTACGAAGAGCGTGCCGGACTCCTAAGCGGATCAACAACCACAAATGTCGGCCAATCGTCAAATTCGTCGTTCGAATACGGCCGGTTTTTTGGTGAACTGGTTTCTGAATGGATCACTCCACGTTGGCTTTTCATTGACATTGCTACAAGTACACAGGCGGATTGAGGAATGACGGGAGATATTTGATGTTTTGGTCATTGAGAGAGAATGGTTTCTGAGTCTCCGTGGAGCCTCCAGGATATAATCGCCTACATCGAGCTCTGAGAAAAACTTGTCAGAAGATTATTTGCCACCGCGAGGAAAATCCAGATTGGGGTACATCACAGTTTTGTGAGAATCGCTCTAGTCTTGGTTTCCTCGAGAACCACTTGTTTGTTGTTGTTCAGGACAACGCATTGAACTAACGCCGTTTTTGGGTTTAAAATGTTTCAAAATCGACATGAAGTGAATTGGGTTTCGGTCATCGCCGACTCCAAAAGACTTCAGAATGTTCCAAAACTCCCAAGGTTGCTCAGTCGATTCGATGTGGATTGACCGTAGAAACGCCGGATTCTCGTTCCTCGCCTCTTGTTTGACCTTGTGACGCAATAACCGGTATTTTGTGTTTATTATGTCCACATTTATCTCTAAAGAAGTTTTAAATGTCAAATCCTTCTCGTTCATCACCGCTCTTATTAGATCATCGCCGTTTCAATTGAATTTTCGTTAGTGAGCACTGACTACCTACACTAATTGACTGTGTACAATTCAACTTCCACCTTTGCCTTTCTCCAACCTGAAAAGTAAGGCGAGTGTTGTTATCGACTGAAAAAAATGTAGTTCTGAACAGATCTGAGGTCTTTCGAAAACAGAGTGTCTGTGAAAGTAGAGCATGATCTGACTCCATACGTGTGAGAAAGTGCATATGCCCTTGCCTTCATAGGTACAGAGCAGGAATTATTGCATATCGCGTGTATCACGTTTGAGTTGGTGGTTTATCCTGAGAAATATGTCTCTTTGGTGCTGTGGTTCGAGTGATTGAGGTGGAAGCTGGTTCTACCATCGGCAATTTGTGGGTTCCGGTTATGGGCGATCCAGAAATAAGGAGCTATTTTTGGGTCAAGTTTCTGAAGGCGGTATCATTCCACCAGAAGCCATAGACATTGTAGATTTCCTGCTAACGTAGTTGCTTCCGAACTTGATCTATGAGCTGGTAAGGTCCACTGTGCCTGTCTGGCTTACCCTTCCACACATCGTCCGTCGTGCGTATGCCCACGTTCTGCTTGGATCTGGAACGCTAAGTGTTCTCTTCGTTTCTTCCAGTACTCCACTGTAAGCCTTTGCTAGGTGTATGTCACATCAGATTCTGTTTTATATCGCTTCAAGTAATGCAACTGTTCTACGCAGGGCCAAAGCCCATCGGTAAAACCCACAAAACATTGCGTCTTCAATGCCAACTCTTCAGAAATCCCTCCAACACCACTTTTGAACAGAACCATTTCTCAGCCAGTTATCGCTTTTAAATGGTTAATTTCAACAGCAACGTCCTCATTCAGGCAGCAGCCTCATCGTTTTCCTCAAATGGCCTTTTCCAGAATCTTCAATCTTCATAAAAATTCCCCTCTCTCTCGCGCTTTGACTTCGTATCATTCTTTCGCACTGAGTTCGCAGGCCCCTCAGGCAAGGTGTAGGCGGGCGGGCGATAATGACCTCTTATTCTCGTGTCTACCTCTCTTGTGCGCTTGTTACCTTTCCACTGATCTGCCATGTCAATCTTTGTCGCATTTATTTTAGTTTTGAGACTGAGAACAGACAGACCTAGCCTTGCAGGACTGCGTGGCCATCTCTCCTTTTCCTAGCCTGCTTACCTATCGGTCAAGTCAAGGGTGACCAGAGAACGACCTGAGAGGATAGTTTTGAGTAAAAAATATCAGGTGCGTTCCAACACACAACTTTCCTTAGCTCTACGTCAATTCCCTTTGTACATGGCTAATTCGATTTAATCAATTCATTTATCACTCAGTTCCTTTGAAATTGGTCAAACAGCAGCAGGAAGCGGTAGCGCCTACAGTTCTGGAATTTAATGTGCTGCTCGTATTCATTGCAGGACCATTATTGAGCAATTGGTACACAGATAATTAATGAGGCTGTAAACACGAATTTTTTGAAGAGGATAGTAATCACTTTTGTAGAGTTATTGGGTAAAAACGTTTAGAACTGGTAGTAAGCGAAACGGCGGTAGTTGAAATTCAGAAATTTCTGGAGTGAGCCCCATGTATCTCATGAGCGTTTTTAAACATTAACCCTTTAGGTATTGGATTGGACTACAATACTAATTTTTTTCAACGTTCAACAAAAATTTCAGCGGAGTTTATAAGGAAAAAAAACTGCGCTAAAAACGCTTTTCGTCGAAAATTTTGGTAATTTATTGTGCTGCTCTAGTCATTTTCCCACAAATGGGAATTTTATGGTATCATTGCCTTATTAAGAGCTATCAATATATAAAATTTAATCAAAATCGTTAGAGCCGTTTTTGAGAAAAAAAATTTGGTGTTTTGATCACTGTGATAACTATAGTTAACTTTCGGTGGATTCTGCCCATACCCTCATTTTTGTGTCCCATGGTAACCTGTAGGCTAGACATCAAGTTTCAGCTGATTTGGTACGGTGGTTTTCTCTAAAAACTGCGCTAAAATAGATTTGGTCGAACGTTTTGGTAATTTATTGTGCTGCTCTCGTCATTTTCCCACAAATGGGAATTTCATGGTATACTTGCCATATTGAGAGCTATCAATATAAAAAATTTAATCAAAATCGTTAGAGCCGTGGTCACTTGATATCGGTCCAGTCCACCCAGTAAAGTTGCGTAACCCAATAGTTGGTGTTTGGGAAGTTGTTAGCCAGTTTCGCCCGTCCATTGTCCCTTACCGGATCGAATGCATTATCAGTATTGAGTAGAACTCCACTGTACACGTCTTTGGTTTCGTAGGGTATCACCTTCCGATCGGCTACACTACGGCGTCTAGATGGCCGTGCGGTATTTAGTAACCACTAACAGCGCGACGTAGGATTGAGAAAGTTGACGTGATCCGAGTCACCGTAATTTGTAAATATTTCTCCCTTCTCCAGGAATTTTGCGAAGAATTTGTCGCGGAGTTGCATGACCCGAAAAACAGCGTGGCGCAGCTAATTGGCGAACGTAAGACTCAACTTGTAATTGAAGTCTTCCGATTGCACGTTTCGCCGCAAGATCGACTTCAGGCTTGACGCTCGTATGTATTTTGACGTCGGTCGTTGGAGCAGTCAACTGTCCAAAGGACGCAATTGCTGGCGAGAATGACAGCCTAAAACGTTTCATTAGCGGCCGACGTCGTTACGCGATGTCCACCAACTGAAGAACCGCTGACAATCTTGCCTTCAGGATTTTGAAAAGGGTTTCCCTGGAGTGTGTTTCTAAGCTCTTCGTTGGCGCAACAGTTGACAGCCATTGAAGGTCGTTATCGCCGCGAAGAGCTAGAGTTTTTACTAACTTTGTAACTCAATATTTGAGGTTCTTTGAAACATCCGTTTTAGTGGGATACACTTGTAGCACAACGGTTTTGTTGGGCTCGACTCCAAGAGGTTAGCGAGCGGTTCGACAGTAAGAATATGATGAACCACTGGCGAAATCAAGTGTCATCATTAAATTCCATTGGGCACATAGCATAATGAAGGGGGATCACGTGGCCGGACTCAGTTCTGAACGGTAGTTAGGCTTGCGTCCTGGGTGGACGACTGCAAATGCAATGAACATTTTTGTAACTAATTCCCTGCGCAATGACGTTATTGGGTGTTTCCTTAACATCGGTGGTACCTTAGGGCTGGATAAGAAAGTTAGCAAGAAGGAGAGGCTGCTGGTTAGATGACGAAGGGTTGTTGGACGATGTGGGAGTTCCTTAAATTCGTAAACACAAAAAATAACATTTACGGGCGCTATATCTTCGTTCAGTGCATTTCTACAGGAACATTTACATAGAACAAAATGTAGGGGCTAGTTAGTTGAGAGTCATTCGTAAGTTTGATCGAAATCGTTCGAGCTGTTTTTGAGAAAATTTGAATACCGATAAATTAATATACGACAAATCTCCTTTTCTGAGTTAACATGGCTTATTCCTCCTTTCAACATACATATACAGAACATTATTTTCGACACATTTCGATTTTTATCTCTGTTCAATGGACTGTCAGAGGAACATTTATTTAGAACAATATATACGTATTAACTATTCACAACATCCTGTGAGTTTGGTGAATATCGTTAAAGCCGATTAAGCGAAAAAACGTGAAAAACCTATTTTTGCTTGATATAGATCTCCGTTCACCGTATTTTCATGAAGATATGTATAGAGAAGAAAAGTTTTGTACTAACTTGTAGAAGATAATTTGAAAGTTTATTCAAAATCGTTACGGCAGTTTTTGAGAAAAATGCAAAAAACCTCAGTTTTTGGTACATTTTCGTCTCCCACCCCACTTTCCCATCGACTGAAATCGCCCATAACCTTATTTTGATGTCTACAAAACATAACGAATAAAATAAAAAAAGAACCAACTCAATCGGTTCATCCGTTCTCCCATAAATCGAACTAAAGACACGGACCACGCGCCGAAATTAGGTTTTTTAGAATCAGTAGGCCTCAAAACGTAATAGTCTGAAAAAAACTCTACTTTTTTAAACACAATTACAATACTTCCCTTTCCCTTTGGGTTCCGGAAAGTAAAAGAACGCCGAAATAACTCCCTCCCTTAAAAAGTGGAATCCAATTGCCGGTTACGGGGTTTAGCCGAGAGAATTACAAGAACTATATTTTGCCAATTATTAACCCAGTTGCTGATTCTTCCCAGAATTCATCGAACATTATAACGAAAAAAAAAATGCATAAAACATTTTTATGTATTCAAAAATGCACATACAAATAATTAAATACATACAAAACTTCGGAACCTAGAATCCGTTGAAACGGATTATGGTGCAAACATGTTTTTCAAAACTCGCCCTCTAACTCTCTTATGCAATTGCGATTGAATTCATTTTCAATAAAAATTTGGCGACGATACCCAATTCCCACGTTGTCAGTGATCATCGAGAGCTACACAAGCCATACCCTGAACTTGAGGAAAGATTTTGATGTGACTTTTATTTTTTAAGGTGAGAATAGAGCGAAATATGAGCTTGAATAACAATTGCCTAATTCATGAGACGAGCGATAGAGATAATAAATGTGCTTGTTAGTTGTACGCGTATCCTCCGATAAATACCAGGGCTCCGAATATTGAAAGAAAGAAGTTGACGGACGGGGGTAGTTCGGAGTTTCCCGCGGCATCACCTTTCGCACAAAGTGGAAACTTGGGAACGTTGTCGTCTGTCGAATGCTTTGGGAAGAGTTGTGATGAGCGTTCGGTTAGTTTGATCGGATCGCATTCATTCTCCAAATACAGTTCCGTTCGCGTAGCAAGTTTGCAGTTAGTTCCTTCCATTCATTATACCACTTTTTAGGACTCACAAAAGTAATTTCTAGTTATCAATCTTGAATTTAAACTCAATTAAGTCCTCTTCTTGCTTAGGTTTAGTTGTATTATTATCTACATTGTGAAAACTAAGTTGGAGTGGAGTGATGAGTGTTAGAAGAACTGTCTTTAGTCTGAGAGGTCAGTCTTGAACAACCGGGCGGATTCTAGGTGTTTTTCTATGTGGAGCAGGTGGGATTGTTTGTGTTCAGACCACTACAGCAATCCAACCGGCCGTACAGTAAATAATATTCTGTGTTGTCGAAACTGTTATACTAAAGGACAATTAGACTTCCGTGTGTGACAATGCGTTCTACAACAAGGAAAGACGTAATTGATACTAACGTGACTGGCGTTGAAATGTATTCCTGTCAAACCTACACCTGAGCGGTTGGATGGCGGCAACGCCCCAAAAACCTCGAGTTAACAAACCAGTTCACGGGCTGAAAAAGAAATTCACTTTCATATCTTCTCTTCTTTTTCTGAGAGACCTCTTCTCGAATCCTTCTCCGAGAGGCGCCCAACCTTCACGTTCTTCTTCCCCGGTCGGAGTTCAAGTCCATAGTCAGTGTCTCCGACTTTCTCTCACGGCCAGTCATCAATCCTACGAATATTTGGGAGGCTCCTTTTTGCTTTTCACAGAACGAAGATTGTGATCTGCCTAACAAGTTATTTTTAATCGCGTCTATCCGCTTTGTGCCCACATGTGTTAGAATAGCGAGTATAACGGTGGCCTGCGTGTGCGTCGACCGACATAACAGTTTGGTAACACGCAGGTAAAATGCCATCTTCTAATCGCACGTTATTCGAGCAGGCGCCCGCCAAAGGAGCGTTCTAGGGCCTATCCTCTTCACTCTCCACACTGGCCCAGAACAAACGTTAAATCCTTTACAATATTTCGTATTCGGTTGTGGAATTGCTCATATTATTCTCATCTAACAGGTGGTATTTCGCTTGGAAAACTAGTTGGTTTGAAGTTATTTCAAAGGATGGCTGAGGAGAAAAACAGAGTAAACGATCTCGTTCAGACTGTAGCATTTTGTTAGGGTTGTCGGTTTGTTATTTGTTGAAAGAACACCCTAATAACTCAAAGCACTTCTTCACCTTCAACAAACACACTATTTCACTCCTTTTCTTTGCCAATATACTGATATTGGCAATCGCCAGCTCTCTCAGCATTGCCTTCTTCTCCTTGATAAACAACAGGTGCAATACATCTCATAACTTTCCTGAACGCTACGGGAAATCAGCTATTTTTATGCGCTATCACTCTACGCACTAGTGAGAGATGTGTACCATTGACTCATTCGAGATCACGGCAAAGGTTGGTGAATACTCGAGGTTCACGATAAGAGAGATAAGTTGAGTGACTGGAAAAGTAGATTAGAACGTGCAATAGAGCAAAATGTTACCAGAGCAGAGGTAACGTACTGTGCACAAAAGATATAGAAATGAGAACAGGAGTTCGATGTCGCTGAGGGCATCGTCTTCGAAATTAGTGTTGTGGCGTAAACAAAAAAAAAATTAGCGACGTTATTGAAGAATCTTTGAGTCGCGGTTTCGGATGGGGAAGACTGGGGCTTATTCTTAGCGTTGTTTCTTATCGCTCTACCGTTTGCGCTTATCGCCGCCTCACATCGGGATCCCCTGCTCGGCTCCGTCTCGAGTCGTGAGGTTCTTCTTGTTTCGTCCGGCAGTCTGCGTTTAGTTTGCATGAACGACTTTCGTCCTGGATTCCCCGCACCACTACAGAGTCAAGAATTTTTGTTTGAAGTTTTTGAAGCAATTAACGTGCCGGTAATGCTGGCCCTCCATACTAGTAGTCCTAAACAATCAATCTACATTTTCCAGTCTGAAAAGAAATGTGTTTTCAGTTCTCATTACGGACCCAAAACTGCATCGAGATCAGAAGCAGAAACTGTAGGTCAACCCCAACCTCCAGAAGGGTTCTCTTAATCTCGCCCATCTCGTCCATTCAGAGAAGTCTTCTTCCTTTTTTTTTGTTTGTAATGAGCTCAGTTAGGAGAAGAATTAGTTAATTTTTAGTTATTTATTTGTGCTGTAGCCCTGAGATTCGTTTATTTATTTATTATAACTTTTTTTATATTCAATAGAAATTTTATTTTATCGTGGGTTCATCCCTCTTAAATTTATCTGCATTCACAGCACAGTATAAATAAATGGCGCCAACGTAAAGTGAAGCGTAATGTCCCGATTTTGAGTTGTTTTGTTTGTTCGTAAGTTAGAAGACAATTTTAACTGTTTAGTTTGCGAAGTAATTCGCTGCTATAAGTACTAAAATATTATGTCAGTCGCTATTGAGGAGGAATCTGTTCGTAAGAACTGATAGCGGAACGTGAGGAATTGTACAGTACCGTTCAGCACATTCATGATGTTAGTCAAAAGGTTACCAGTGATAATATTCGTTCATTTCTTCCTAAGTATGAACGCTTACAGAAAATTGAAGATAAACTAGATGGTTTAAACGCCAGAATTAGATCTTTTAATGCCTCTGTTTCGTCTGATAAGTCGAAAATCGGAATTTCTCAAGCAAATATAAGTTTTATCGATCTTATTGATACAGTCAGGCAAATTATCTCAAAGTTGCTAAGTGTAAGCTATATGTCTTCTAATCCAAACATCAATTCTGAACCCAGTACCTCCCATTCTTCACAGTTACCCGTATAAACCTGAACACCTTTTCAGGTAGGATCGATGAGTGGTTAGCTACTCGCACTCTTTGAGTCACTCGTACATCTCGACCATAAGTATCCCTCCTGTCAAAAACTTCAGTACCTTAGGTCCAGCCTCAGAGGAGATGCACTAGCTGTTGTTGCTAGTTTTCCCTTTAACGGGCCCTAGTTGCCAACTGGCTCTCGACGCCCTCAAAGCTCGATATGACAATAAGCGCCGGTTAGCTAGTCACCTAGTCACGAGCATTCTTGACTTCCCAGGCCTATTCCGGGAACAGTCATTACTTGAACTTCAGAGATTCGTGAGTGTACACCAATATAATTTTGACTGCCTCACTTCTCTGAATCTTGTAGATGCCTATGATTTTCTCAAACTCCAAATCTCTCTTAGTCACCTAGATCCAGCCACTCGTAGAGACTTGAAGATAGACACTCTAGTGACAAGATTCCCTCATACGATCAGCTCATTACATGTCACCAACTGTTTACATAGGGAAGAGCTTATTTCCTCTGAAAATAAAAGTAAAGGTCCTTCAGGGAATAAATCTAATTCCGGGATCAGCAGAAAGGCAGTTCAACCGTTTCTAAGAATCCAAATAAAAGTCGAACTGTATAATGTGAGTTCGTTAAAGAAGACCCTGCCGATGGAGATCGCTAATGATCCACACCAGTCTGGGAAGGGTACACCTGTTCCTGTCACTTCTCAAACAGACTCTTCTTCATTCGCTGTCACTCCAGTGGTTTGTTGGAATTGAAGGTTCATGTGTTTTCTGCTTGCACCTTGCCCGAAAGAAGTTCTGCTATCGCTGTGGGTACAAAGAGGTGAATATATTCTCGTGTCCCAACTGTAGCTTGAAGGAAAAAAACGAGCAAGGAGAACCAGTCTTAGGGGTCTCTCAACTTCCTTGCCGTTTGTAGATCCCTACACATCAGAACCAGACTCATCGCTATTGTTGCTTCTGCCATTCCATTACCCTGCATCGTTCGCTGTCGTTACCTATCGCCTCACATCCTGGTTCAAGTGCCATCGGCCCTCCTGGAGGCAAGCTCACCGAAATTTCCGTCTCTTCATCCAATCAACTCTGGCTTGAATCTTGATGTGTCTTCAGATCTGCTGATTTTACCGCTGCTTTATCAACCAATGGAGTTGTCGAACTCCGGCCGTCAGTTTCCTGTACGAGGAATCATATTAACGTTCCTGCTCTGTGTGACACTGGCTCACGCCTCTCATTCATTGGAGATATAGGTTTACAGCTGGGTATTGGACCAAAGCCTCCCTTCAAGTGAGAAGACCGACCCATTCATCGTCCAAATGGCAAATGGAGCTCACGTTACTGTCTCCAGTTGTTTCCGCTTTAATTTTCTAATTGGTAATCGAACTATACCCTGTCTTTTGTACTATTTTGTGCTCGCTATCATTTCCAGTAGTGATTGGTTTGGATTTCCTGACGAGTAACGATGTTGTTACCGATGTCGGCAACAGAGTCTGGTGGTATTCAGAGAACCCCAACCAAAAATTCAGTTTTCTGTTTGAACTGTCCTTAGGGCCTCAGTCTAACAGGAATTCTGATCCACAGAGTGCAGTTTCTTGCGGCATCAAAGATTTAGAAATTCAGAACGTGAAACCTTGAATGAAGTGGTCACTTGGTCTCGAGTCATGAAGGATTCTCCCGGGTTAACGACTGTCATCACTACAAAATTGATGTTGGATCTTCTACACCGATCAAACAACGTGCGTATAATTATTCTCAGGTTCTGGAAGCTATGCACGCTCAGTTAGATGAAATGTTAAAGTCTACAGTCGTCGAACCTAGTAAGTCCCCCTTGGGCTTCACCAGTGGTGATGGTCCGCAAAGGAGACACTTACCGGTTTTGCATTGATTTTCGCCGGGTCAACGCCTGTACGAAGAAAGATTCGTATCCTATGCGCCGAACATAAATACGCTACTGGATTCCCTGCGACATGCTGCCTACCTTATCGAAGCTAGACCTCCGGCAAGCGTTTCTTCAAGTACCTTTAGCGGACGAGAGAGCCGCGACATAACCTCATTCATAGTACCTGGCAGAGGACTCTTTCGCTTTCGCTGCACTATGAGTTTTGGTCTCACCAATAGTCCTGCTACCTTCCCAAAGGCTAGCTGACTCCATTTTCCTGGACCTTTATCCAAAGGTTGTCGTTTTTCTTGATGACATACTAGTTTGTACCGCCGATTTCGAGACACACTGTGATGTATTGAAGGAAGTCTTTCGCAGGCTGAAGGATGTACCGGTCTCCAAATCAATGTGGAGAAATGTGAATTCGGATGCGAGGGAGGGTGCGATATCTTGGGTATCGTGTGAACGCTGATGGCATCAGTGTTGATCCAGGAAAGACACAAGCTGTTACTTCATTTCCTGCTCCAACTAATGTCACGGAACTGCGCCGCTTCCTGGGAATGGCAGGCTGGTACCGACGTTTTATCCTGATTTTTCCTCTATCATGTATCGCCTCTCAGTGCTCTTTTGAGTAAGAAAACAAAATGGATCTGGTCTGAAAAGCAGATGCGTGCCTTTGAAACTCTAAAACTGCTCACTTCACTCCAGTTCTAGCCCGCCCCTTTAATTTCGATCTTCCATTTACACTGTCCACTGATGCAAGTCATTGTGCTATTGCAGCAGCACTCACCCAGATCCATGAAGGGTGCGAGAGGGTAATCACCTGTTGCTCACGAACGTTGCTATCTTCGGCGGAGAGGAATTACTCTGTCACAGAATTAGAATGCTTGGCCATAATTTGGGGAATTGAAAAAAATCGACAATACTTAGAAGGTGGGGACTTCACTGTGATTACTGATCATTCTTCCTTGAAATGGTTGCTCAGTTTAAAAAATCCCAATGGTCGTCTAGCGCGTTGGATTCTTCTTCGTATTCAACCATATTCATTTCGTATTGAGTACCGAAAGGGCAAGCTGAATTGCGTGGCGGATGCCTTATCCCAGCGTTGAGCTTTAACTGCAATCTCCATCGCTGAAAATCCCTACCTCTAAAAACCAAGATGATTGGTATAATAGGAAGTTTATAAAGTCCAAAGTTCCCCGGAACTGCCCAGAATGGAAAAGTAGAGGACACAATTTGTTCTATTTTTCGCAAATCGTTTTGAAGGAAGAAATTGAAAATCCTAGTGAGGACTGGAAGCTCGTGGTACCTTGGGTTTTGAGAGCCGCCATTCTCCATGAGTGTCCACGACAATCCCAAGCAGGTCATCTTGGGATTGCGAAAACTCATTGGCGCATAGGACGTCAGTATTATTGGCCTGGAATGTACCAAGATATTGTCCGTTATGTACAGCGTTGTGATCTTTGTCAGCGTGTGAAGCCATCCAACTCCGCCATACGAGGCCCTAATGTTTCCACGCTATCTAACAACTCCTTGGCACACAGTGTCGACGGACATTATGGGTCCATTCCTCCAAGTTCTGCAGGAAACAAGTATCTCCTTGTCTTCGAGGATATTTTTACTAAGTGGGTGGAATTAGTACCCATACGGAATGCTACCTCTTCCACTATTTTGAATAAAATTTAGATCAGTCATCCTAAATCGTTTCGCACCCCATTCATGCTCATTTCAGATAACGCTTCCAACTTTGTAAGCTCTTCAGTTCAAGCCCTGGCAGAAGCAAATGGTATCCAGCATCGTACTACCCCATTGTATCACTGTCAATAACCAACTGAAGGGCAAACAGAAACATCAGGCAACTCCATGACTACATATTTGGACAAAGAAAAAACATACCAAGTGGGATAACTACATTGGTGAACTTTGCAATTCGCTTCTTAACAGTGTAGTCCACACGGGTGCTACCAAATACTCGCCTGCATTTTTGAATTTTGGAAGAGCTAACTCCAGTCCACTCCTTATATCGCAGAAAGTCTCATGTACCTCCTCAAATGGTCTCGTTCAAACTGACCTTGCTGACGCAGCAGGAGCTTGGGCTGAGAGGATGATGAAGCTCAAAGAGCTGAATCATCTGGATTGAGCTGCATCTTCTGAGAGGCGAGTACCAGTCAGAGTCAAGCGCTACAATCTGCGGCGTTGCTCAGATCGCTTTAGAGTTGGAGATCAAGTACTTAGGAAGACATTCTCACTCATCTGCTGCCGATAGGTAGCAGCCAAACTCAACCCTAAGTTTGAGGGACCCTTCACCGTATCTTCAGTAAGTGCGGTGGGACATGTGAACTTCAGGATAAGGATGGGAAAAATGCTGGATTATGGCATCCTCAAACTGAAACGATATATTTCCCCACCTCAACCGCTGGAGAGGGTTTGTGGCGTAAACAAAAAAATTAGCGACGTTATTGAAGAATCTTTGAGTCACGGTTTTCGGATGGGCAAAACTGGACCTTATTCTTACCGTTGTTGCTTATCGCTCTACCGTTTGCGCTTATCGCCGCCTCACATCGGGATCCCCGCTCGGCTCCGTCTCGAGTCGTGAGGTTCTTCTTGTTTCGTCCGGCAGTCTGCGTTTGGTTGCATGAACGACTTTCGTCCTGATTCCCGCACCACTACAGAGTCAAGAATTTTTGTTTGAAGTTTTTTGAAGCAATTAACGTACCGGTATGCTGGCCCTCCATACTAGTAGTCCTAAACAATCAATCTACATTTTCCAGTCTGAAAAGAAATGTGTTTTCAGTTCTCGTACCGGACCCAAAACTGCATCGAGATCAGAAGCAGAAACTGTGCCAGGTCAACCCCAACCTCCAGAAGGGTTCTCTTAATCTCGCCCATCTCGTCCATTCAGAGAAGTTTTCTTCCTTTTTTTGTTTGTAATGAGCTCAGTTAGGAGAAGAATTAGTTAATTTTTAGTTATTTATTTGTGCTGTAGCCCTGAGATTCGTTTATTTATTTATTATAACTTTTTTTATATTCAATAGAAATTTTATTTTATCGTGGGTTCATCCCCTTAAATTTATCTGCATTCACAGCACAGTATAGTGTGAATCGGGCAGAGGCGTCAGCGATGTGGTCTTACTAGTTAAATGAGAGAGAGAGAGAGAGAGAGAGAGAGAGAGAGAGAGAGAGAGAGAGAGAGAGAGAGAGAGAGAGAGAGAGAGAGAGAGAGAGAGAGAGAGAGAGAGAGAGAGAGAGAGAGAGAGAGAGAGAGAGAGAGAGAGAGAGAGAGAGAGAGAGATTGATTGATAACGTCTTTATTATTGAATCTGGCGAGGTTTGGCCATACATGGCCATTCTTCCACCTAACCAGAACTTTTCAGTCAACAAGTTACGAGCACAGATTGGCACAAGGCGACATTACATGGCAATCAATTTTGTGTTACAAAATTCTCCAGCTTTGTGTTTAAGAAAAAAACTACTACTACTAATAAAAAAAAAAGATAAATAAAAGTAAATAAATGTCTTCTTTACTGCATTCCACATAGGTAATTACGTCCTTCATTTTTCATTCAGTATAAAAAAGTATTCCTTCAGATGTTTCTTGAAAGCAGGATAACTGGTCAATTTCTTGAGGTCAGATGAAAGTCCGTTGTAATATGAAGTGCTCTGAATAAGGAATGACTGGCGATAGGCTGTAGTGCGGCACGGCGGCAGCCAGTAACATATATCCTTATTCCGGGTTTCAAGGGTGTGAATTTGGGAAAACATCTGATATCTGTCAGCGAGGTACCTGGGCCTTCTTGATGAGGTTATTCTAAACATCGTGATTAGAACCATGTACTGGATAAGCTCATCAACTTTCAGGATTTGGAGATGTCGATATTTGTCGTACACCCTGTCGTCGTATTTAAGATTTAAAATGTACCTAATACAAGTATTTAAAGCTCTCTGCATTTTGAGCCGACATACAGAGTCCAGATCGCAGGCGACTGCAGCACCATACATGAAGTAAGAGAGAGAGAGAGAGAGAGAGAGAGAGAGAGAGAGAGAGTGAGTGAGAGAGAGAGAGAGAGAGAGAGAGAGAGAGAGAGAGAGAGAGAGAGAGAGAGAGAAAGAGATTGATTGAGGTTTTATTTATCCACCTGGGGGAGTTAGGGTCATGCAGCCCTCTCTTCCACTCCCCCAGGATACAATTCCAATCCAAGAAAATTTGCCACATCCTCGGCATAATTAAACACTACATATTTTGAAATTGAACATCAGATATTCTCCAATTTACAACCTCTTAAACCTCCTTCTTCCTGTATTCGTTAATTTAATTGTTTGTCTTATAGTTACAAGTAGATGCACATGACACAAATGTTAGACACAAAAAGAAAATAAACAACGTTCACTCCGTAATAAGTTACAATCATTCATCTTATACACACGCATGCACATTTGAGAAGGGCGAGTACTAGGATATTCCTCCCCTTCTCATATTGGACACAGTAAAACTAAATTAAAACTAAAACATACAACACACACATTATTACGTTACTGATGCAGTCCCATGTCCCCATACAGTTCCAGCAACTTTTTCTAATATTTTACTTTGAAAGCGCTCAGCATCAACTTCAGGTCAAATAGATCCACCTCTTCGTTGTACAATTTAGTACCTTGCACCCTAGAACGACCCCGCGTATACTGCGGTCCTATGAGATGGAAGCTGCATCAAAGTTCTGGCGTGCCTCGTGTCCCTATTATGCACCTGCGACATAAATTTAAATTTATTGTACAGATACTCGGGACTCCTGTATTTCAGCACTTTAAATATCATCGCAGCCAGTGCTAGCTTTTTTCTTTCTGCTATCTTCAGCCATCCTAGCAATCTGTACGCAGGCGTGACATGCTCAGTGGGCCGTACCCTGGCAACATAGCGCACTGCCGCATTCTGGGCTTTTTGTAGTCTAAGCATGTCCTCACCTCTTAGGTCTTACGCAACGGCAGCATAATCAAAAAACGGAAATATGAGGGACTCGACCAAATGCTTCCTCACTTTTCTTGGAAAATCCCCAGCCACCCTCCTCAACTGATATAAGCTTCTGAAAACAGCATTGCAAACTTTCGTCACTTGGCTTTCCCAACGCAGAGTGTTTTGTATAATTACTCCCAAATTGGTTGTCTCATTGACCATTTCTAATCGTACTTCGCACAACATCAAGGGCGGTATGATCTTGTCTTTCAATTTCTTCAGCAGTTTCGTGTACCCTAGTATTATAACTTTAGTCTTCGTCTTATTGACAGCCATTCCATACGCACATACCCATTTATCCAGTTTCTCTAAATCTTTATTCAGTACTTCAACGGTTTCGGATATCTCTTCAATTCTGCACGATCTGTACAACTGCAAGTCATCCGCGTACACCCCATACTTCGTACCCGGCGAAAAAATTCTCGGCAACGAATCAAGGTACAACGAGAAAAACTTAGCTGGCAGTACAGAGCCTTGTGGGGTTCCCACTTTCGTCTCGGACCACTGAGAGAGCTTTCCTTCTGGGCCTTTCACACATTGTTTCCGTCCAGTCAAGTATGATGTAAACCACTCCATCAGAACGCTGTCCACGGCCAAGGAATGTAGTTTTGCAATTAAAATCTCCCTGCTAACCATATCAAATGCTGCTGAAAAATCCACCATAATGAGAAACGTCATCTTCCCCTCATCCATAGCGGCCCGAACATCGTCTAGAACATTTACTAGTGCGGTTTCCGTGCTGTGGTTCTTCCTATAAGCCGATTGTTTCGGGTCGGAAATGCAATTTTTCTCCATCCAGCTGGTAAGTTCCTCATAAAAAATTTTATCCAGCACCTTCCCCATTGCACACAGCAGTGAAATTCCTCTGTAATCCTTGACTGACTGAGGATTTTTATTTTTTTCAAGGGGTTTTATTATGGCTTGCTTCCATACTTCGGGGTACACTCCCACTGCTAGAGAGTAGTTGCAAATATGGGTTAAGACTGGCAATATCACTTCAACTAATATATGAAGTACTTCGACAGAGATACCATCCGCTTCTATCGACTTCGATTTGACGGCCAATAGGTTCTTTCTCACCGTATCCTCACTTATTTCAGTAACTCTAAAAGTTTCCCAGTTCCTCGTCACCAATTCATACCCCTTAACAATTTCCTTGGGATCAAACCCAATGTTTGTTTTGCAGAAGTATTCGTTAAGACTGTCAAGCGGTACTGGTAGTTTAGTACATTCTTTCGACTTCTTCACCCCACTTCTCGTAATAATTCTCCCAAAATCGGCCGGTTGTTTATTTTCTTTGAACGGCTCTCGATAAAACCGCACCTTACCATTGCGTATTTCCTGCTGCACCTTATTCCTAAGTTTCCTGTACTGGTTCTTCACTTCACTGTCTCTATTTTTTATGTAGGCCCTGTACGACTTGTCCCTTTCTTTCATTAGGCTCCTAATCGTATCTGATATCCACGGAGCTGGGAGATGCTTTGGCTTTATTTTTACATACGGACAGTGCCTATTGTATATTGTAGCAATCGTATCATTTACCAATTCCACCTTCTTATTAATGTTGGTTCCCTTGCAGACAGCGCTCCAGTCGACTAGTTTTGCCTCGTCCAAAAATCGCTGTTTATCGAAATGTTTCTTATCGCGAACCATGATATACTTCTTTTCCATACGAGGCGACTTAAAATTCAGTGAACAAAAAACCAAGTCATGCTAAGATAGTGAGAGAGAAAGAGAGAGAGAGAGAGAGAGAGAGAGAGAGAGAGAGAGAGAGAGAGAGAGATTGGGGGAAAGCATTTATTTAACAATCGGGGATGATCAGGGCCACTGGGCTGTCTCTTCCATCATCCCTGAACAATTTCACAAATATTAACCTGTTGCAGTCATTTACAAATTAAATTAAAATAATTTTCTTCTACGTACTTCAATACTCCTTAATTAACATTTCTTTACATTTTTCTTTGAAACTGTCCACTTTTTTACTCACGCCAAACATATCGATGTGATCGTTGTACAATTTGGATTCCTGTACCACAAAAGATCTTGAATATGTCGAGGAACGGTGCCCAGGGATTTTTAAAAGTTGGTTTTATGATCGGTTGATTGAAAAACTAAACTTTTTTATACACGTATAGTGTTTTTTTTTTTTAACAGCGTTTCAGCTATTTGAAGCAATTTTCTCTCCCTAATTTCTAGCCAACCAAGGCGTCAGTAATGTAGGGTTACATGCTCGTTGGGTTACCGTCTCAAAGAGAGTTGGAGAGTCGCATTTTGTGCTTTCTTTAGGCGACTGATTTCGCACCTCTTAAGATCACATAGCGCCAAGGTAGCGTAATCAAAGTAGGGAGCATTATTAGGGTTTGCACTAATTGCTCGCGTACGTGTGTGGGAAACCCCCATGACAATTCGCTGTAGTTGGTAAATGCTGCGAAGGTACAGATCGACGTGGTTTGAAGATTGAGATTCCCAAGATACTTGCAGGCTCGACGCATTCAAGAGGGGTATCGCTGTGGATAATTTTTGGGATTCTTAAATTCTTTGCCTAATTGAGCCAGATTGATTTAGATAGTAAAAATCTGCAATTTATAAACGAATTTTGATAATTTGCTAACAAATAGTTGCGTGTATTTTGTCGTCGAAGTCAAATATTTCAATCGTGGAGAGCCTGAAAACTTGTTTGCGGAAGCTCTCTCCACTTTTTTCGCACGCCATTCTTCTTATTATATTTTGTAAGGTTTGTTTTCCAATTATTAGCGGTCTGTTGATTTTTTGGGTAACAACTTATTATGAAGTAACAATTTCTTTTACGTGGAATCAATTATCGTTGCAGCAGATAAAATATTTAGGTAAGCGGAAAAGTTGAATAAGTTAACTTAATCAACGACGTTCTGCACTGGTGAACTGTGTAGACCTTGGTCAGGGATAAAGCCGATCGTAAAACTCCACGCTCGGAGATGAAAGGATGAATGAAGGTGTAGTGAGATTCAAGTGACGCTCCGCTAACCAGAAGCTTAGTCCCGTTCACTGGCTGAGAGGAAAAGAGATAATTGTGGCGTTTCACGTTCATATGCCGGCTAAACATCACACTTCAGTTGCTTACACGTAAACCATTTCTACAAGCATCACTCAACCATTTTAGAAAATTGAGGATGTGAAAATGCATAAAAAACGTTTTTCAGACAGAAGCGATTTTTTTCTATTAACAAATGCAACAGCAATATGCACATGGAACGGACGTCCAGGATGAAAAACTGCTGGGGTACTGCAGCACTTAAGAGGCTCAAAAGCCCACCATACTGACGAAAGTATAATAAAGAGAATTTCACAGGCATGCTGCTGTGGACGTGGGATTCGCCTGCAGCGATTGAGGCGCAGGCTGAGGAAAGGTTTATAACGTCATATCACCAAGCAAAGCGATTCCCCTCCTAGAACACAAAAGCCGTTGAATGCCTGCGTCAGATGCCCTTCGAAAGAAACCGTACTTCAGATCCAGTGAGGTTCTCAAATTTCCTGAGCAAGAGAATGGAAGATTACGCAAACGTTTATGTGCAGAGTCAGTACAGGAGAGGTTTGCAGGTGTTCGCTAGCCTGGGTTTTCCAAATGTGCCTCTTGCTTCAAGTCGAGGAGCAGCCAGAAGTATGAGCTGAGTGTATGAATGCAATAACAGCGTGTCCAATGATAGTAAATTCCGGTGAGTTGAATCTATGCTTTTCGTGGTGTGTGTGGTTTTTGAGGATCTCCCATGATTGAGTAAATTCCATTAGGGGAATTTCGCTGCATGCTACATATAGTTGTTGTTTGCTACTGACTATGAAGTTCAACTGCTTCAGGTGGACCAGCATCCTCATGGCTATTGCCTCTCATTCTTGCTTATAAGAACTAGTCGCAGCAGTTGTTTCCTCTCCCAATCTTCTCAGTGTTGAATTGTTACGAAATCAAGCGTATTAATTAATTATAATCAAACTAGCAATGAAATTAGTTTCCGATTTGGATTCAAACTAATTTGTTTGTTTGTTCTAGTTGTCACTGGAGGAACAGATGGTTTGGGCAAAGCCTTCGTGGAACAAGTGAGTGTTCAAATTTCATGTATATCTCAATTTATTAATCAATATTGACGCTACATTGACTGAAAAAAGGAAAAAACCGAAAGGAAGTAATAATATTCAAGCTCGATGCCCAGTCACTTAATTTGTTTGTGCAAACTTATGCAGTTTGCTCTGTTTATTTATTTACAGTAGCACAATCCTTCATTGTGAAGGGTTCTCAAAGGTCTATGACACACAGCGAATAACAGGTAGCTTGGCAACGTGGATGATGGAAAAACAAAAAAAAACGAAAAATGATTTTCGGATATCTTGCACACACTTGTCAAAGGAGACGAGCAACCATGACTATTCAGGAGGTGCTGTTTTTACCAACTGCATTGTGTCGCGCCAGATAAGGGCTGAGTTATTACGCGGCATGCCTGGAAACAACAGTTTCCAGGCATGCCGCGTAACCTATACTAATCGCTTTGCCAGGGTCTGCCATAGCAGAGGCTCTTCTATCATTTGCTTCGGGTAGCTGAATTGTCATGGCTCCACCGTCACTCCGCCACCCCTTGCTCCAACGATAAAATCCCGGTCTATGGCGGACTTCAGATGAAGCGTTGTCGGCACTCAAGCAACTGTCTCCATTTTTCTGTTCTGGAAACTTTGGTGTTTTCACTCGGACGATTTGTACTGTTTGCTTAATGAATCTTTGAGCTCTAACTAGCCCTAACCCAAAATTCATCGATGTTTCTGTAAAAGTCATTCTAGCACAGATCTGTGGGATGACTGCGTACAGCTCAATGTCGTCCATGCACATGTAACGGACACAGTGCTGAAGTGCACTCGTTGTGATTCATTTTGGGTGGTAACCTAAAAACCGAGTCCCCCTGAAAGATGCCTCTGCTAACTAGGACTCGCCTCATTCCCAAATGTTTGCCATAACCAAGGCGTTATTTTGTACAGTTGGAGAGCTTGCAGTTGCCTTGCATTAGAAACATAATCATTATCATAGAATTTCCCAAAATTCATAAAGACGTCGGAATTCGTGATTTATACTCTGACGGGGAAAACGTTGCCGTCTGGTGAGTTCGCAGTAGAAATTCCTGCGACTCCTTCGCCTGTTTCTTATTCTAGTAGTTAGTTCGTGCAAGTCGATCGCCCTGCCGTTCCATTCGTACCGGTAGTTATTCATCCCACGTTCTTTTCTGCGGTTTCCTCAGGCCTCCACACGTCAATCGATATGAGTGAGCGATCGCTTTCTCTTCGTCGTTAGTTGGTCTCAATTTTCTTCTTTTTTTAATCTCTACCGTTCTGTTTTCTTTCCGCGTATGAAATACCAGTCATTCCTGAGTAGAAATATAACCCTTCAATTTAGGTAATTGTTTTGGTGGCTCGGAAAGGAGTGATTGGCTATAGCTCGACCGGAGACGTTAAAATTATGATTGGCTACAGATTTGTTTCATTCTTGAAACGTCTGTGCCTCTACGCTCATACAGAAATATACCATTATAGGCTTATAAGTTTACATCATGCTAGTAGCGGCTTTCGCCGTTGTTTGTGAGGGTCAAGGCTCACTCTCAGAGGCCACTGCTCGAAGACCTGCGGGAAGTACAGCACGTTATTGTTGCTTTAGCCAGTTCTGTTCCCATAGCTGCACGACAGAAGTGTGGGGGTAGACTGGCTGTGCGGAGGATGCTGCTCTACATTGTGCAGTTCTTGAGGTGTGACGACCTATAGAAACCTCCGTCCCCAAATCTAAACTTTGTCACTGGTTTTCCACCTGATCTTATCGCACAACAGCAAGTATTGGCAACGGTGATCACATTTTTTAGCCACAACCTTCTTCGCAAAGTAGACGAAATGGTTAAAGGCTAGTTTGGGAGCATGTAGCGCTGACAACTTTTCATTATCGGAGATGCAGAATCTTCTGATGATTTCTTGTTTCCTCTGGAAAGATCACCACGTGCTGGCTGCAGAAGGTTCAGAGAAAAGAAATGACGCCACACATTAAAGTGACCTTATTCCACCTGAAATTGGCTCGTCCAATGGCATGGACTAGCCCCCATGGCCTAGACCCCAAAGACGCTCTTAGATATTCAGAACCAATTCTCAATGTCAATCTTAAGTCCACTCATTCACTGCTGCTAATTTACTTTCTTAAATCTGTGAGACCATCAGTAAATTTTTGAGGGCGTCACTAAGCGCAGTTTGTAGTGCGAGAAGTTCCTTTTTGACTAACCACTTATCTACCTAACACTCAAAAGCCAAGTCTACAGCTAGCTAGCAAATGATTACTTATACCGCCTCCGTGGAATTAAGATTGGGGAGGGGAGGGGGAGTATAGCTTGCTGGGACTAGACCATCAATGGTGACTCGATAGCGTACACCTCAAGCGAGCTTACTAATAATGGCACTCAAGAAAAGAAACCCGGCGAGCGCAGTGCTTTGAACTGCAAATGAAGAGTGAATTTGTGGCGCTGGGCGTGCTCGTCCTTTCGACTGATCATTTGGAGCATGTGATCGACGATCCGTGTGTTAGACCGACTCACCCACTGGTGGTGCTCACAGTCTGTCTCGGCAAGGGTTTTTAGAATTTCCTTGAGCTCGTAAAGGACCAAGATCCGATGAGACGAGTCTTCATTCTATTGTGGCGGAGAAAGCTGGTAGCAGGTAATTATTTAGTATTTTAAATTGTTGAGGAGCGCTGGTCCCCGTAGGCTGGCGAACGGATGGGTGCTGTATTCAGCGTGATGTCAGACTCGTTCATCACTCTACGTCTTCTGCTGTTTGGTCGTCAGGGAACTCCTTACTGAGGAGAGTTCACATGGAATCTTCGACACCACGGAGCCAGCTTGTGTCCAATGACATGCCATGAAAAACCTGCTCTCCATGTGCTTGGTTCGTAGCTCACAATAACCGCTTCCTGCTTCTTTTGTGAGAAACGTAACTGCAACTGTGGCTCAGTACGTTTCAACGTTTTTCCCGAGTAGACAATCCGCTTTGAGTTTTGGCCAGTTGAAGGAACTCAGCTTTCGGAATCTACTTTTCTCGTTCCGTTCTTGAAAACAGTGAACCTACTGGAAGTACGAACTTTCCCTTGAAGACAGTGATAGTGTAACATTAAAAAAATGTTGCATTAGTTTCAGGTTTTTTTTTGACAACTCCGTCGTTGGTTTTTGCCGTCGGAGTTTTCAATATGCAATAGATACTCACATTACTCTAAGGGGTTTCATCGCCACACGGTTCCGTCCCGTACGAGATTATCATTTCTATTGTAGGCACTGCCTGCCAAAGCGGCTAATTAAAAAGTCATTTTTGCACCAGCGAGTCGAGTAACTAGTGGGGCTCTTGTCTGCGTTTACTACTTTTCCTCCCGATAGCTATCTGATGCCCCTATTTCTTTCAACCAGCTGGGCGCCTTGCTTTCTCTCCTGTTCTTCCTTTTGAAGTTCGAACCCAACAAGTTTGCGAACTGATTTCAATGAAATTTGCCCGTTTGGTAGTTGACGTGCTTCGGTATAGTGTTATCCTTCCCCAAACTTTACGGTTTTGGCGTTTATGTTTTACTCGATTTCCTGGCGTTTTTCACTCCTCTTCCGACAGTTTTTACTCAATTCACCGGTTCAAGTTCAATTTTTTATTCTTTTTAAAAGTCTTCCGCTTGTGTTCCCAACGATTTTCGCAAGATTTCGTTCTTTTCCGGAGTTTTCAGTAATCTTAAACACATTTCTTTTGACTTCTCAACGGCTTTCTCTCAATTTTCAGTCATCTTTCACCGAGATTTCACTTAATTTCCACACATAGGAATGTTTTTAGCTCCAGATGTAAATCTCTTCAATTGAAGTATCGTTTTCGACGAAATGCTCTTTTGAAACTGGAGTCAAGAGAAAATGAACGCTTGACAATCTTTTCCAACTTCTAAAATAGGAAGCTAATGAGACCTTCGAGAGTACTGATACCCAAAATGAATGCTAATACCTATCGCTTAGAGGTCTAACAAATCCTGGTGGTAAATTTTCTGTGAATAAAGTCACACTTGAGTAAAGAGGGGAACAAGATGGCCAAAAGTGGAGCAATTCCCTGGGAAAATAGCTTAGTGCTTCAGCCATACTAGACGTGAAAGTCGTATTCAGGGGAGAAGTGGTGAAAATTTGGCAATAATGCCAAGAAAACTACTCGTCCACGAACAGTCATAGATTTATTTTCCCTGGGGTTCCAAAGGCGAGGTTGTGTCTAGGAATGAGGCAAGAACTAAGAAACAAGGGATATTTGTACAAAATTACAACTCACGAGTGAGTGATACTGCGTGTGAATCTTTTAGTATATATGGAACAAATAACTGTTCATTGCCCCAATATAGTACCCAACCAACTTGTGTTGTTGATGCGGTCACCAAATCAGTAAATTGCCCATTTAATGTTATTGAATTACCAATAACGAGGAAAGAAGGAGCTTACGTCATTACGTATTCGCTTTGTACATACTGAAATAATAGAACTTGACACTGTATATAACGGTAACCTAGATACCAATAAAAAAAAGTTTTTTTCAAGTCCAAATCCAATTTTTTATTGGACTTTTCACTAATCTTTTCCACTTCCCAGCTTTTATTCGATTTTCCAACGGATCGGGGTGATTGCCCAACAATCAATTCCTGTTTTTTTGTTTTTTTTTTTGCAATTTTGAAAACTTTATTTGTACCTTCCGATACACCATAGTTGTGTTTACAATGGTACGCTGTAGTACATGTTATGCACTAATTAACATGTAACTTGTGCAGGATTGCTGCCCATTAGCAGTACCTGTTTTAAGTTGGTGGTAACAATTAATTAGAATAACAAACAAACAATGAAACGAAACTATAACGATAATACAGATCATAACAAAAGAATAATTTAATTGTCAACATTGGTCGTTGGTCACTGTTGTAGAAGATCTGCGTGGTGTTTGCGTTTCAGTCTTCTTCTGGGACGGGGCTGTGGGGGGTTGTTTAATATGGCTCTTGCGGTTTGATTAGGGTGATTGGTGAGAGCAGTATGCAGTTGGCGGTAGCACGATTTAAGTATTTCATCCACCGTCTGAAGCTTGTAACGTACTTGGGGAATTGTCTCACAATTCAACCGTGCACAAAACACGCGTGAAAGTTGTGTCTGGGCCCAAAAGAAAAGAACGAATTAAATACACTCAATTATACTCATTTGAAGAAATAAATAAAATAATGCCTCTCAAGAAGGTAACGGGAAATGAAATTATAAACCGATTAAGACCCACTTGAATTTAATCAGGAAAAACTCGAAATGAATGAAATGAAATGAACTCCTTTTAGAATGAAATAAATAACCTATGCGCGGATTGTATTAATAACAATATAGAGACAGTGGGGAAAATGAAACACCAAGCTCTGATCGCTTACCTTACTTCACAGAATATAAGGGGACGTTTAAGAACTGATTCACTGGCTTAGGAAAAGGGGACGATTCGTCTGCGAAGTCGGTAGCCGTTCTGATGAAGAAACGTCGCTCCACCGCTAATATAAACAGCAGCGAACTGCACGGGTGGCGGTCAGTGTTGCCACTTCCGGTAGTCCGCTGCAAACCATTACAAGCTCCAGGTCATTGTGCAGGGCGGCGTTCCGGACATACCACATTAAGCGTAGGAATCTGTTTTGAATGGTTTGAATCCTGTTGATTTGCGATCTCGATGCTGAACCCCACAACCCACTGCCATAGAGCCAAATTGGCCGAACAAGTGATATGCAGACTAGTCTCTTAAGTTTGAGGAGAAGGCAAGACGCAGAAGAGACGCGATGTCGCAGTTTTTTGATTTGGAGGGAAATATGTGAGGACCATGTTAGCCATTTATCCAAGACTAACCCAAGGTATTTCACTTCGTCTGCCTGCGCTACTAACTCTCAGTCTAGAGCAATAGGGAGGTGTGCAACTCGTCTTTTGTAAGTGAGCTTGACGACTCTCAATTTATGTGCACACTTAACTCTCCATCTTTTGCACCATGCTTCAACGAGACTGACGTACTCCTGTATTTGTTTGCTGGTTTCTGCGCATGTTCCCTTGCACAGTACAGCAACATCATCTGCAAATAGCGCAACCTCAACTTGAGATGACAACGGGAAATCTGAAGTATATATAAGGTAGAGGTATAGCCCTAGCACGGTCCCTTGAGGAACTCCAGAGCATATGAGTGATGCTGCTGAGGTTGCGTTTCCGCATTTAACTGCGTACGTACGGGATCTCAAATAAGACTACACAATCCTGAAGTAGATGTCAGGCAAATGACGTTTCACTTTAATTAGGAGGCCTTCGTGCCAAACTTTATCAAAGGCTTGGTAGGTGTCTAGGAAAAGCGCGCTCATTATCAATTCCTGTTGAAATTTTTTTTTTTTTACTGACGTCCCATTTAGTTTTAACATTTGTTACTTGATTAATAAGCGGTTCTCACTGAATTTCCAAGCAGTTTTCAGTCAACGCTCACTGCCGGTTTAGGACTAGTGCCGCCTGAGAATTGAACCACAATGAAAATCTTGAATTTTCTCCTTGGGTTTAGCAGCAGTGTGGGGACATGCGTTTCCGTGTAGGACGATTATGCCAGATGACTGTTTCCCGTGGCGGTTGTTTTGGATGGCGTGTGTCTTGATGTGTTGAGCGTTTCGCAGTACACATCACATGTAACTTAGCACGTTCAACGAAATCAATCAAAAGTACACCGTTTTTGTCTCAAAAAACGGTAGCCATCAATTTTCGACTTGTGTACGGAATTTGCTTAAACTTTTTCGGTTTTGGTGAAGTTGAGTGTCGCCCCTGCATCGATCGCAGTTTTCTTTCTGGGTTGCCGTAGGGTACCCACGTCTCATCCCTGGTAAACATTCGAGAAAACAAATCATCTCCATCTTGTTGATAACTGGCCGAAAACATTCGCCCACTACCCATTCTTTGCTCTTTGTGGCGGCCGGTGAGCATTTTTGGTACCCACCTTGCACACAATTGGTAGTACGGGAGGTTTTCCGTGACAGTAGTGTAAACAGTAGTAACGATTAGCGGCAAGTTTCTATGCGGAGGAGTTTGCTTAGAAGTGAACGGCGATTATTTAGAGAAGTAAAGTAAGTTTATACCTAACTAAATATGACAATAAAATTTGTTTCTTATGAGTATATTTTTTCTGTGACAAAACGGCCCTTACTTAATGAGCACGCCTTGTAGAAATTCACACTGGACGGTTTGTATGGGTCTCTCAGGCTCTGAGCAAGAGAAGAGGTTGGTATCGATTGGAAGGACGTATGCTTAGCGTTATGTATGCGAAGCCTTAGCGCTCGCCATCCTGTACGTTGCACGAGAGTCGAAAAATTCCTCCATAACTTAACTTTTTCTTTAAAATCTTCTTTTTTTTAAAATTCAAACCGGACGTTGTTTTAGCTTGAGCTAGGTTTGTTTATGAACCAAGAGTCACAAACCCCTCGTTTAGCTTTAACCCTTACAATCCGAAGTTAATTAATTATTCTTACCGGTTGACATGAAATCGCCAATTTTGTTTTCTTGGTCCGTTTACGGAAAACGTATGTCGTTTTGGCGAATAAATCAAAATCTTGAAGCTTGTTAACACTTTTCGGCAGTCTTCGTATAAAACAAAGAGATATGCGCATGAGAGTGCATTTAATTTAATTTCTAACTTGCCTTGATCATGAAATTATTTACTCGTGCCTGTCGATGCAGACAATAATATTTATGTAAAAATGTTGTTTTTTACCTGCTCTCTCTCTCTCTCTCTCTCTCTCTCTCTCTCTCTCTCTCTCTCTTTTTGGAGAGTATACTTGTTGAGAACGTTTTTGCCCAAAGTTAGTTCTAGATAGTATGTGTTCTCTGTACACTTTGAAATGTTCAGTATTTATTTGCCTTAGGGAGTTCCACTCCTTCGTGAATATCGCCGTTTTTTATTTAGTCGGGCCTAATTGTGCTTTCCATTCATCAAACCATACCCTTATTTCGAAAGGAACCATCTGGAGTTCTTCTGGCTGAAGGAGAGGCTTCCGCTTAATTTGCATTAATCGAAGAGGCCACGTCATCAGTAAAATGTGCCAAGTGGAGAAGGAAAGGACCAGATCAAATATAAGAAGAGTTCCAGGGTCCTTGTGGTACCTTTGCTGGTATCTCATTAGTAAGTAGTGATGAGATATTATGGGCCAATTTACGGAGAGCTTGATGTTTGAAAATTCATCGACGGACATAACTCTCTCATGAGGGTTCAGGAACCGTCACATTGATAAAGAAACAGACCTGTTTGCAAATTCACCGTGCTACAACATTGAATATAATGCCTTCTACAAACAAGCTATAGTGGACAATGTCGTTTTCAAATGCGTCCGAGACGTAATTAAAGACACGGAGAAGTGGTGAGTCCCAGATCGGGTATATCATGCTGACAAAGTGAGTCCAGAAGATGAGGGACTAGATGATGTAGGACGTTTGAAAAGAGAGACATACAGGACGGCAATTACGCCGACTTCGTATTATTTTCAAAGCGTATGGATCGCCGTAACAACAACGGACTCATAGCCGGAACGTGAACATCTGATGCTGAAAGCGGATATTTTTACGGATCGCACAACATTCCTTCTTACAACGTAAGAGGAAAGTTAAAATTTCGTGACGAGGCCGTTTTGCCGCTTCTCGCGTTTACAAATGTGGACTTGCATTAATTAATGCGTAATTAACGAAAACTCTGAAAACACGCGAGCTACCGGTCCCATTTCGATTGACTCATCAAAAGCGCGTTCCCGCTAATTTCACTGTTGCCATTGTGCGACCTGGGCAGTTCTGCTTTCGTAATAATTCTCTTACATTTTAGTTGAAGGACTACCGGAAAACCAAATGTACTGTCTTTTCTGATTTGGTTGTAACAATATTTTGTCACAGTTGGCACGTTCCATAGGGAGACACCTACATTAGTCATAGTATGATAGACCTCGTGAAAAATCGAAATAATTATTTTGCTATCATTATTTGTTTTTATTTTATTAATTGCTCGCCCTCTAAACCAAATTTAGTATGTTTTAAGTATTCAAAATCGTTTGTATAAGGCCCTAGGGATGGATTTCGTCCGTCAGTGAGATTGTGGTAGATTTGAGAATACAAGCAGTGCTCTAGTCGCGATAATTAGAAGGCTGACAACCCTGACTGCAACCCATTGGACGGTGAACAGGTTTGGACGCGTAATGGAAGCTACTGGCCCAAAGCCCTAATTAATGCTCCTCTGGCCTCTAACTAATCGTCAATTGAATGCTACGTCTGCTCAAGGTCTGATAGCCTATGATAGACGTAACCTGTCCCCTATATTTCGCAATGTTGGGGCGTCCTTGTGTTACCATCAGCCTCGCTGCCTTCAGACACTATCGAAAAAAATTCCTCGCCAGTCTTGGTATTGAAGGGGGACTCTAAATGGTGGTATCGACTAAACCGCATTTTTGGGAAAAGAGGGGTTGAGTAGTTAAACATTAAAGACGAACGTATTAGTTAATATTGGCGATACAATATGAGTTGGTTCAGTGCAGCCATAGTCTAATAAACAATCACCCTTATGTCCCCAACTCAGAATCTAAGAAGCCGTGGCCCGCATGGAAGGCTATAAAAGCTGAAATTGGAAAATCATTTCGTGACAAAATAGTGCTACGGAACAGACAAAGTTAGCCCTGAAACCAATAGCTGTGAACACTTAGTTACTTATTCTGAAACTGTCTGTGAGCTTCACGTTCATCGAACTGTCAGCATTATTTTTTGTGTGTTAGCGCACACTGAGCTCGAGAAACAAGTTTTTGTTAAAACCATTGAAGATGTTTTTATCAACGCTCAACATTACCCATCAGGCGTGTTATTATGGTGCTCAATGGTTTGGATTAATCCATTAAAAAAAAATCACGGGATCGTCGTAGCTGTTTTGAAGAATTTATTTGGAGAGTTGGCTACCATGATAGCTATCGCCAACATCGATATCGCATCTCATATGAAAACATGGTCAAATACGAAATTTGAGCTGATTAAGGCCAAAATATGTTGTTTAGGCTCAGAGAGTTTAAAACACTAGGGAACATCAAAGTCTAATTTTGGTAAGCATTCACATTACTTGTTCGAATAAAGTTACGTTTTTAAAAATATTTCGTACACATTTTGCTGCGCAATATTAATGAATGGTAGATAATGATCAAAAGGGATACGAAAATAAGAAACCATCAATGATAAGTAATAATAAGTCGCTCAAGGTAGAAAAATGAACACAGTACCTTTAAAACAGAATAATAATATAATAAATTCGTGCAAGTAAAAGTTGAAAATGTGAGTGTTCATTGGCTCAATGCCGAAAGAATGCAAATGTGCAATGAAAGCTAAGTTCCAGTGAAAGTTGACTCGTGTGAGCGGCCAATGCCAATTAGAGCCTTTTATATTACATTTTGTCAACTTGTTAATATGAGAATGCGAATGAGTGAGTCTATAGGTTGCAAGCAGTTTGCATTCATTTAGTACAAATTTGAACATCTTGACACTCACCTGTTTAACTTGCGAAATCAAAAAGTTGCATTATTTGAAAGAGGCGTTAAGGTTGTTAAATTGAACTTGGTTCAAAAATAGTTTGTGGTTTGAATCGAATAAATAAATTAAGGTAGTATCGAACTACAGCTCATTATGTCCAGTAGATTGGTGCATTATCTAGTTCTGTAAACTGTTAATCATTAATAAACTACTGTTGAGTGGATGTAAGAGAGAAACAAATTAATGGCAAAAGAATTAAAGATGAATAAATCGTGTTGGTCACAACTCTCTAGTTTAACGTCAGCAATACTGATTTTTACTTTCCGCTACCCGAAGGGAAGGAAAGTATAGTAATCGGCCCAAAAAAAAAATTTGGGTTTTCTTCAGATCTTTACGTATCAGACCCTACTGAGTCTAAAAAACCTAATTTCGGCGCGTGGTCCGTGTGTATGTGTGTGTGTATGTGTGTGTGTGTGTGTGTATGTGTGTGTGTGTGTCTGTAGTTCGATTTGCGGGAGAACGGCTGATCCGATTGAGCTAGTTCTTTTTTTGTTTTGTTCGTTATTTTTTGTAGACACCAAAATAAGGTTATGGACGATTTCGGCCGGTGGGAAGGGGGGTGGGGGGACGAAAATGTACATGAATTTCAGAACTATATCGTTTTGTTCAACTAGGTATATAACCTAGTACATTTGACAATTGTAGGTAATGAAATAAAAAGATCAATCGTCCTCACGAAAATCCCTAAATAATGTCAAAGGAGCCCAAAAGATAATGATAAGTAATAGAAGTCTTCCCATATGATAAAATTGTAAAAAGTGATTGCAATACGAGCATGACAGTGAGATAAAGTGACATTTGGTCGGTATAGAGAGTTGGTAGAGATTAGAATAATTTAAACTAGATTTCTTCATCAGCTACATAGTAGACTGAATTGGTGGTCATGTGATGACCTTTATGTTAAAAGTAATAATATACCTTTCAAGGTCAAGCTGTAAATGTTAAGTTGTTTCACGCAGAGCGACTTCAACACATTAACAATTAGAGAGGCAAACTATTAGTTTTGAAAAATAAAAAAAATATTATTTAGATATCCTTTACATGGATGATGTGAAATGAAAAATACTACACCTTGGAGCGAATTGATTTCCAACGAGCCTCTCGCAATGTAATGTCAAATACGTTACTCCACCAACTCTTTGGTCTAACTCTTAATTTTCACTTCATTCCTCGATTTTTGTCTCATTTTTTCAAATTTTATTTTGCAGTTGGCTGCAAAGGGCCTCAACATTGTGATAATAAGCAGAAATAAGGAGAAACTACAAAATGTTGCAAAACAAATTGGTGAGTTAATTATTGATTCCATAGTAAGTTACTTTTTACTTTCCTTGCTCTAGGAAGTAGAAAGGAAAGTTATGTAATCGGCTGAAAAAAAAATTTTGAGTTCTCTTCAGATCTTTACGTTTCAGACCCCCTTGAGTCCGAAAAACACTATTTGGGAAAATGATCTGTGTGTCTGTGTGTGTGTGTGTGTGTCACTAAAGTTTGTCTGTGAACGATTTTTAGAGAAAACCATCGTATCAAATCAGCTCAAACTTCATATTTCGCCCGGAAGTCACTATGGGACGCCAAAATAAGGGTATGGGCAAAATCCACCGAAATTTAACTATAGTTATCATAGTGATCAAAACACCAAATTTTTTTTTTCTCAAAAACGGCTCTAACGATTTAGATTAAATTTTTTATATAGATAGCTCTCAATAAGAAAATTATACCATAAAATTTCCATTTGTGGGAAAATGACGAGAGCAGCACGATAAATTGCCAAAACTTTAAACGAAATCGGTTTTAGCGTGGTTTTTAGAGAAAACAACCGTACCAAATCAGCTGAAACAGGATGTCTAGCCTACAGGTTACCATGGGACGCAAAAATAAGGGTATGGGCAAAATCCATCGAAAGTTAACTATAGTTATCATAGTGATCAAAACACCAAACTTTTTTTTCTCAAAAACGGCTCTAACGATTTTGATTAAATTTTTTATATAGATAGGTCTCAATAAAACAATTATACCATAAAATTCCCATTCTTGAGAAAATGACGAGAGCAGCACAATAAATTATCAAAATTTTCGACGAAAAGCGTTTTTAGCGCAGTTTTTTTCTTATAAACTCCGCTGGTTCCTTATAAACTCCGTTGGAATGTCAGTAGAATGTTTTCAAAAAATTGGTATTGTAGTCCAATCCAATACCTATAGGGTGAGTGTTTAAAAACGCTCATGAGGTACATGGGGCTCACTCCAAAAATGCCTGAATTTCACCTACCGTCGTTTCGCTTACTACCAGTTCTAAACGTTTTTACCCAATAATTCTGTAAAAGTAATTACTATCCTTCTTCAAAAAATTCATGTTTACAGCCTCATTAATTATCTGCGTACCAATTGCTCAATAATGGTCCTGTAATGAGTACGAGCAGCACAATAAAATCTGGAACTGCAAGCGCTACCGCTTCCTGCTGCCGTAAAGCGTTGCTTGACCAAGTTCAAATTAACTGAGTGATAAATGAATCGATTAAATAGAATTATCCATGTGCAAAGTGAATTGTTGTAGAGCTAAGGAAAGTTGTGTGTTGCAACGCACCAGATATTTTGGTTGGTTGTTGCTGATACTATAGTCATTAACAATTTAATTGAAACGAGCTGAATTGTTTGTGTGTGCGTTTGGTTGTTATACCAATTCTGACTGGAGATAGTTGGCCAGAAGAACGTGCAGGGAGAGGTATCATCCTTTGTGGCAGCCCTTTCCATGTTTGTTACTTTTATCTCTATAAATGAAGCTACCAATGGGAAGAGTTGTAGGAACGTACTGTAGCCCTTTTGCAGATAACAGTTGTGACAATCTTTAAAGGGCCAATTTACTTGGCTCAAGAGAGTTTCAAGTGAGTAAGCTTTCTAAATCACTTTTCATGTCACACTTAGCGTTTTTTGCATTGCCTCAACTACCAATAATCCCGAAATAACTCACAAAATGTCTTCATTTGGGACAATGGAATTAAATTCAGCAGAACAAATGTTCATTACAAGTGATGAGTTCAGGGACAATTAACAGTTTGCCGGTACACACAAAATGTTATTCGCAATACAATAGATTCCCATCTAAGTGCGTCATTGTTACCTCCTTTTCTAGGCTTGAGAATTCAAACTGGTGGTTACTAGCTGAACCTAATGTTTAGAAATCTTAGACATACAGCAAAAATATCTGGTGTGAAGCAACACCCAACTTTCCTCCCCGTAGGTTTGAACACCAGCTACATATGCGGGAGCTATATCTTCGATCAACGCATTCCTACAGGAACATTTATACAGAACAAAATGTAGGGACTAGCTAGTTGAGAGTTCTTCGTTAGTTTGATCGAAATCTTTGAGCCGTTTTTGAGAAAATTGGAATACCGATAAGTTATTATTAGACAAATCTCTTTTTCTGAGTTAACATGGCTTATATCTCCGTTCAACAGATATATACAGAAATGATTATACACAACGAAATGTGGATATGACTGACTAGAAGACACTCAGTAAGATTAATCAAATTGGGTGAATCAATTACTGCAGAATTTACGGAAATGTTCGAAAAAACGTTATTTTTGACACATTTTAATTTTAATTTCTGTTCAATGGACCGTCAGAAGAATATTTATTGAAAACAATATATAGGTATTACGTATCCGAAAACATCCTGTGAGTTTGGTGAAAATCGTCGAAGCCGTTTAGCCAAAAAGCATAAAAAACCTGTAAAAAAACGTATTTTCACGGAGATATGTATGGAGAAGAACTAGTAGAAGATAATCTGAAAGTTTAATCAAAATCGTTATGGTAATTTTTAGGGAAAAATGCGAAAAATACCAGTTTTTGGTACTTTTTCGTCACCCACGCTCAATCGGTTCAGCCATTCTGCTGCAAATCGAACTACAGACACACACTTTTTGCTCTTTTTTTTTTCCAAAGCTCATCGTAAATGGGAAGATGGCACCCAAAAAGGAGAAACTAAATAAATAATAAGAAAGGAAATGAGGAGGGCGCCCACGCTGGCTCTAGGGACACACACACACACGGACCACGCATCGAAATTAGGTTTTTGGTTTATTATTCATTCTGAATAATAACCCTATGTTTTCAGTGACGAAAAAGTGTTTACAACCCCCCGTCAAAATTTGATACTTTACGTTTCAAGACTTGGAGATTCCAAATTTGCAATGTCCGTTCACCGTCCCCTGTCCCCCGTCCGCGCCGTTTTGTGCCTTTAACATGGTCTAAAAAATTCGTTCTTTCGCACAAAAATCCCATTTGGTATCTAGTTGTGCCCGCCATCTCGGCAATCCGATCGGACGAAGCCCGTGGTTGTAATGGGCAAAAACGGGTTAAAAAAATTAACGAAATGCAGTACAACGCGGGAACTACAGCAGAAGTCAATGTTTCGTCGTTTGAACTCCCTCCCTCCCGCCCGTCTCAATAAAAAACAACCCGCCACGTCCTCGCCTCGCGTCGCGTTGCCGGGCAGGCGGCTCAACTCCCCTTTCGCCTCGAAGCGCCCCCGTTCCAATTTCCCCGACGGCGGGGCAAAATCATCAGACGTTTTGTTTCCGTAGTTCCATTGTAGCCAGGACATGTTTCGTATGGTTTACTAGTATTCGATGCTGAATCGAATGGGATGGGGGAGCACTAATACTAGGTCAAGCTGTTCATGAGAATAATAAACCATTGTGTAATAATTTGCAGGGTTTTTAGGTTCAGTAGACCTCGAAAGGTAAAGATCTGAAGAAAACTCAACTTTTTTTTCTTTGACACGATTCATTACTTTCCTTTACCTTCGGGTAGTGGAAAGTGATATGAGGACAATTATAACGTGTTGTTCAGGATGTGGCCTGAGTAAAAACATACAGCACGTTAATTTTACGAAGTAAAATCCAAGTAATTCTTGATTTCAAGTACGACTTAGTAATTAGGAGTTCTCATAGTCTTCCCAGGGATAGAGGTTGTTCCAAAACAAATTTGTATCGCATTTATTCAACATGATGTTGTAGTTACTTTCTACTGGTTTTTTAATTCAAGCCTTTTTTGTTGAACTTGTTGTATGAGTAACAACCATAAATCATGTATAATACATATTGTAGTGCTTTGAGTTTTATGAGAATAACTATAAGTGTTGAAGTTTGAGGTCCTAAACTATTCCATTAGTTTTACATCACTCCAATCACACGATTGTTAACATTTAATTGATTCAGAAACTGATGGATTTTTTTTATTGAGAACCATTACGAAATGTTTTTTACATTCTCATTTTATTTACAGAAGAAACATACAGTGTGCAAACAAAAATCATTGCAGCGGACTTCACCCAAGGACAGTCAATCTACGGCCTAATTGAAAAAGAACTGTTTGGACTGGAGATTGGAGTACTCGTAAACAATATTGGCATCAGTTATCCCCATCCTCAATACTTCCTTGATCTGGATAAGAAAGCGAAAGTCTACCACGACATTGTACAGTGCAATATTCACAGCATGTTGGGTATGTGTCAAATAGTTATGCCTGGCATGGTACAGCGACGGCGAGGTGTGGTGATCAACATTTCCTCAACTGCTGCTGACATCCCTAGTCCACTTCTGTCAGTGTATGGAGCATCCAAAGTATGTTTACCAATTGTAGCGTCCACCTCTAATTATAGGAGGAAATATGTTTCAAACAATCCATTATGAGCTTCGTATTTAACACATTATTTATGAAAGTATTCATAGACATCAGGATTGTTTATAAACGGTTAGATGGCAAACGAAAATGATCGCTTTTGTGCTAACCACCAGCAGTTTTCATTACCATTCTCCGATACACCTCAACACGTTAATAAAATTATGAACATCAAGCAATCCTGTAATCGCATTCTGCAGCAGTGCAACATCAAATGGTCACAAATGTACAGCTACGTTCTTTGAAGTAACAAGGGAGGAGTTCTCTCACAGGTCTGTTTCCTTATTTGATGACTGTTCCTAAACGAGGGTTATATCAGTCATGGAAGTTGCAGTTCCTGCGGAGGTACGGCAGGTATTTGGTATAAGAAGTGGAGCTGCTCATTGAAGTCACAATGTCTCGTGAGGAACTGGCTTGCCCAGGGTCTGGCTCAACCCATTTTCTTGAAAGACGTTCATGGATGTAGGGGAATAACTCATACATGACACGACCCTTTGACGAGGATTTCCATCTCGCTTGCCATGTCTCTAATGCCCATTCGTCGATAGCGGCAAGTTTTCGTTCTGTGGTGAGATCTGCACGGATTTCAGCCACAATAAACCACCCTCACACTTGATAAACAAAATGAAAAAAAGTGGATGCCTTTCAAGCGTCAACTACACATTAGCCAATGCTAACAACAGTGGTGTTGGCGAGAATAAACAAATGGTTGATTGATTTGCATGGACTTCAAAATGCTAGACTCTCCATTCAACCACAACCTCTACTCGCTCTTTCTCTCTCTCTCCCTCTCTCTCACTCACTTTCAAGGTTTTGAAGTTCCGTAAACCAGATTATTTGTGGAGGCAATTTGTGTATATGTCAGCGGTGCAGGACAGGAGCACACACAATACGGGAAGAGTGTTGAAGGTGCCTGCCCAACGCACAATAGCATACAAAAGATCATTTCTCTGGCAGGCAATCAAGGTCCACAATGAAAATGTGAACCTGTTTGATTTTTCTTTGAAGACAGAACATTTTAGAAATATTTTCAGAGACAAGTTGTTGGCGGGATATGATTAGTGAATGTTCAGTTTGTTTTTGTTTTTTGTGTAATTATTGTGTATAGACTCTTCTTCGCTTATTCTAAAAAGATTTCTGTTGAAAACCGGATTGTTAACTAAAGTAAAGTGAACACTACCGAGGATTATATAATATTGATTGATTGTGACGTTGTTCGGTACATCTCAAAAGAATGTAATGGCAAATTTCTCGATCCCCAGTGTATAATGTGTTGATGTAAGGTGATTTTTTCGTTGTGTTTGTGTATGTTAGTTAGTTTAGTTTTTGGGAAGAGAAATTTGTCGCTGTAGCCGAAAATTATATGAAACAGTGGGGCAATGCAATTTTGTAGCACAAGAGGATGATGTATATAGATTCCAGGGGGAATGGTAGAGAGGGCCTTATGGCCCTAATTTCCCCTGGTGGATAAATAAAGAAATCTCTCTCTCTCTCTCTCTCTCTCTCTCTCTCTCTCTCTCTCTCTCTCTCTCTCTCTCTCTCTCTCTCTCTATCTCTATCTCTCTCTCTCTCTCCCTCCCTCTCTCTCTCTCTCTCTCTCTCTCTCTCTCTCTCTCTCTCTCTCTCTCTCTCTCTCTCTCTCTCACTAAGCAGCCACCTATTGTAACACACAGTGCCCAGCAAACAAAGCTTCATCTACGTTTGTACTGAGTCTTAATGGGTTCCCACTATTTGGTCTTACACACGGGGATGCAGTTGTACTAAAGATACATTTCGGGACTCCTTTGATAGTGCCTCAGCAACTTAGTCCAGAACATCAATACAAAATTTGTTTTGAAATTTTAGATAATATTAATTTTACAATAATTGCAACATTAATGTGTATGTACCAGAACAAACTAAACTCTTCAGTTTAGCGACAGTTCATCCAGGGCATTTATGCTGACTATGCACCTCGAAACGACGGTGCTAGCAGTTGTAACCGAGCAGTTGTCTCATCGAGGCATCACCCATGCTCGCGTTTGCTCCCACCCAGTTCCATGTTTGTGGTGGTAAAAATTCTCCTCATGTAATTGCGAATAAAACTATTCCAATTACTATTCGGACAATATCTTACTTACTCCCTGAGAGCGATATCTCTCACTGTAACAACTATATACAGCATATAAGTGTATGTCCTGAGTACTCATTGCTAGAATGTGCGTTCTTCAATACTGTACTTGTACTGTCTTTTGGTAACCAGTACTCATACTATGGTACAGGTGGTTTTATAGCATGGCCTTATAGGCATTATAGTCAGATAGTCTGCGATCATAAAACATCTGAAATTCCCCACTTGTCACTAATTGTGTAAGAAACTCGATACTTGGAACTCTACTTGCTTTCTGTTGTCAGATGCATTCACAGTTTTTTATTCATTCCTTTTTTGTTTCAGATTTTTGTTTCCAAATTTTCCAAGGACTTGGCGAGTGAATACAAAAACTCTGGGATTACTGTACAATGTCTCGTTCCCGGATACGTGGCTACAAAAATGAGCAAAATAAAGAAACCAACTTGGATGGCACCTTCTCCAAGTGTTTATGTTAAAAAGGCTTTAGAGACAGTTGGCGTTCGAACTCATACGACTGGCTACTATCCACATTCTTTACTGGTATGTTTGGTTCTGAGAGATAGCATTTACTTGGTAACCTGGAAGTAACTAAGGCCATGGAATTGGCTGCTCTTTTTTTCAAACAGTGACATTGATGTGGCTGGCAACAGCTTTTTCAATGTTTGAGAATGAGATGAATTAAATAATTAACATAAAAAATATTATAGCCACAAATTCAGTGCTGTGAAATAATGTGATTTCTTCTTCCACACAACATAAATGCTAAATACTATAATATATGTAATAATAGTTTATGAATTGCTAGAATGCAAATATTAGCCAACAGCCTTAACGAGCTGATGATGGTAGTAAAAAAGGTTTTGTGGTAACCATACCAGTGGTTTTCCTTGGCTGTGGTATAGCATTGATTAAATCGGCTGAGAACTCAAATCCCACGAAATGCGGCCAAAATATAGTGTGATGAAATAAAAACGTCATTAAAGTTGATTCCTGCAACGAAATGAAAACGAAATTAGTGTCGAGCTTTCTTTTAAACCAATTTCAAGCAGTGTATCAATGAAGTGAGGCATTCCACCCGTGTAAATGGATGTATAATGTGGAAGACGGGTTTGAGTTAATTATAAGGGTTGCCCAGTCACTTTCAGGAGCTGGTATGTGGATGAGAATTGAAAATCGCTAGCCCCAAGGGTATCATCATACTCCTTTGTTGTACTAAAGAAAACCCAGAAACTATAGTCTAAGGGGTGAACTTAGGTCACGTACTACAGAGATAAAAGCAATATCAAGATAAAAAGAATTACATTCCCTAGAACTGGGTTTACTCTAGCTCATGAATCTATACTGGTAAACATGATGGTGTTTAGCTAATAGGCGATAATGAAATTACCATAAAAAACTTGCTCTACTCATGTATATAGGCATGAGAAGTTAACAGGAAATAAAACGTGCAACGGTGCATTGCACTGGGTCCTACGTCACAGCTGTTAATGTTCATAAAGATCTACATTTTTGTACAGATATACTTCTTCAGCCTCCTGTGGCAGTTGAATGGTCGTCCAATGACCTATTTCTTTCATCTCATGAAAGGGTAATTTTGGAAAACACGTCACGAAAACACTTGACACTGCATATCATTTGCAGTCACTTATGCCTATAGGATAACACCGAATTCTATGAAGGCCAGTAATGTTCAGAACATTTTCTGACTGAAATATCCATGTTGAACAATCCTCACGGCCTTCTACGCATTTATTACAAATGGGGTGTTAGTTGGCGACTTGAGAATATCTAACACAAAAGTGACAAGTACAAAACTTCGCAAGCACTTACCCCAAAATGTTGTAGGTAGAGCACTTCTTTTGAAAGGAGAATCGAGTGCTTTAATGAAATGTGTATCATATAAATTAAATAACATTAATGACACAAAACGCTATTCCATTTACAAGGTGGAGAGGAGCATAGGCTGTATATGCATACAATTTAATCTCTCTTACAGATGGGGTAGGGATATAGGAGCTTCAGTAGATATGATTTACATATATTTATTCATTGGATATAACTACAATTACGACTTTACTATACACCTTTACCCAATAACACACCACTTTGTTATGTTGGTTATGATAGCTATAATTGTGTGGTTAATGAGATGAGCAACACATTGAAGGAGTTTATTATGTCATTCCATTCATATCACTCTGGTGAACTTGAGATCAATCAGCACTCATAAATGGCAGTAATCGAGGAACTCAATTGTTTGTAAGAGGGGGGATTTTAAGGTGTGGCCATGCAGTGAATATCTGGTGCGTTGCAACACACAACTTTCATTAGCTCTTCGTCAATTCACTTTGTACACGGCCTTTGAACTTGGTCAAACAACACGTCACAGCAGCAGGAAACGGTAGCGCCTACAACTCTGGAATTTATTGTGCTGCTCGTACTCATTCCAGGACCATTAGTGAGCAATTGGTACACAGATGATTAATGAGGCTGTAAACACGAATTTTTTGAAGAAGGATAGTAATTACTTTTGCAGAGTTATTGGGTAAACAATTTTAGAACTGGAAGTAAGCGTAAAGACAGTAGTTGAAATTCAGGAATTTCTGGAGTGAGCCCCATGTATCTCATGAGCGTTTTTAAACACTTACCTTTAGGTATTGGATTGGACTACAATAACAATTTTTTTTTAAACATTCTACCAACATTCCAGCGGAGGTTACAAGAAAAAAAAATAGCGCTAAAAACGCTTTTCGTCGAAAATTTTGATAATTTATTGTGCTGCTCTCGTTATTTTCCCACGGATGGGAATTCTATGGTATAATTATCTTATTGAGAGCGATCTATATACAAAATTTACTCAAAATCGTTACAGCCGTTTTTGAGAAAAAAAAGTTGGTGTTTTGATCACTATGATAACTATAGTTAACTTTCGATGGATTTTGCCCACACCCTTACTTTTGCGTCCCATGGTAACCTGTAGGCTAGACATCAAGTTTCAGCAGATTTGGTACGGTTGTTTTCTCTAAAAACTGCGCTAAAATCCATTTCGTCGAAAGTTTTGGTAATTTATTGTGCTGCTTTCGTCATTTTCCCACTAATGGGAATTTTATGCTATAATTGCCTTATTAAGAGCTATCAATATAAAAAATTTAATCAAAATCGTTAGAGCCGTTATTGAGAAAAAAATATTTGGTGTTTTGATCACTATGATAACTATAGTTAAATTTCAGTGGATTTTGTTCATACCCTTATTTTGGCGTCCCATGGTTACCTACCGGCGAGATATGAAGTTTGAGCTGATTTGGTACGGTGGTTTTCTCTAAAAATCGTTCACAGACACACACACACACACACACACACACACACACACACACACACACAGACCATTTTTCCAAATAGTGGTTTTCGGACTCAGGATGGTCTGAAACGTAAAGATCTGAAGAAAACTCAAAATTTTTTTTTCAGCCGATTACATAACTTTCCTTTCTACTTTGTAGAGCAAGGAAAGTAAAAAAGTACCATCAACTGATACTTTAAGCGGTATAGTTTGTACCACGCAGTAACCATGGGAGTTTTCTTTATTTTCATGACCATAAGGGCTTACATACTCGTACGTTGAGAGGTTTTATTTTGATCTAAACGAATCTGTACTTGCCTAACATTAACATTAATATTTTGTGTGAGCATAGTAATAACTGTATCATTGTTCATTCTACAGCTTAAATGCATTCAATTGGTTGAAGCAATTTCTCCCAGCCTTGCTGAGTGGATGATAATTCGAACTATGGAGAATATCAGATCGAGAGCTCTCAAGAAGTTACCTCCCACGATAACGTCTTGATACAAAGACTCCAAAGAACTTGAAGAAGATTCAGAGAATAATTCTCACACACATGACAATGTGTCCCAGAGATATAATTTATCCATGAAAAAACACCTCTGATGAACTGAACTGAATTTCTAGTGTGAAAAATGAATGAAAAAAAAGAAATGATTTCTACTTGAGAGATGCGACTTTTTTGTGTTTATTAAGACACTTTGGTTTTCTATTTATGTGTCTCATGGACCATGCGTCAGGATTCTCATTTCGAATCTGTTGCTGTGTGTATTAAATAGGCGGTATAAATATATATATCTTTGTAGATTGTGTTTATTTCCTTGCTTCCCCTCTGCATATCTAAATTTACTAAGGTAAATGCAACTTTAACAAAGTGTAAAAGCCCTCTTTCACATGGCTGAGGACTCCCAGGAGGAGAGTATGGCGCACCACACTGCCCCGTGATCATCTTCTCATTGCAATGGCTCAGCTGCAGCCATATCAATAATGACAGGTTTCATATTCGCTGAGTAGCTGGTCAGTGCTCTAACCTAGACTGAGTTGGGTATGGCAAGCAAGTGTCGAACAATGAAAACCGAGTTATTATGAAGTACTCACCATTTTCTTGAAATTAACGTATTCTAGGGTTGTATTAGTCATGACCATTTGTCATGCATTTGTGTGGAAGCTCGGCAGCTGGACGTCATCTGAGAGCTAATTGGTGATCAATAGGTATCATGCTTGTCATACCTGACTGAGTCTTTGAGGGTGTATACAATAATTTGGATTTTAAAGAACTCGTCCAGTGTTGTCATTATAAATCCATTTGACTCAAAGAAGAATTTCTTAATGCATCTGAGAGATATATTCGAATCTAACCTTGCTTGGGAATTCATGATCAAATATATTGTGCGCAGACTAATACTGTATTGAGGTTATGCTTACAGGAGTGCATTTAACCCCCTCACATCACAGCCACTGATTCACATCCCAATCAAGACACTCATGCTATGTAAACTCATAAGAAGTAGTGCTAAAAGGTTGTACTTGTGTGGTTCTGAAAGTGTAGGTGAACATAGTATGAACACACCTAATTAGCAGGCATAAGGTCAACTCTTGATCCAGAGTTAATCCGTCAGTATCTGTGCTGTTTACTTATGTAAACAGGGAATGAGTTGTATAAAAACATTGAGCACAAGTGTGTGGGTACAGTTTAAGATTCTGTTGGTTAAAGCAACATTCCATCATTTTGGCACTTTTTCATATTCAGGATGAAGCAGTTTTCATGGCACCATTTAGTGACTGAAATGAGATTATGATTTTATGGAAATCATTTGTCATGTGCTACTATCTTCCAAAAGGATTTTTTGTCTCCTGCACATCTTGATGTTGCCAAGGCTGGTACTTGGATGGTTACTTTAAATCGTAAACCAATAAACGCCTTAAGTACTTGTATTACGCCAAGATCATGAACTACACCTGAAATATGCAGCTAAATAAACTGCAGCGTAGGGCGTGTCTGGCCATTACAGGCTGTATGACAACATGCCCTACGGCTGCACTGGAGGTCTTGCTAGATTTAGCTCCACTCCACATACATGTTAAAAGGATGGCGTTCCTCCAGGCTGTGCGTATGTTGGAGTTGGGTCTGATCATGCGGGGGAGGAGGAGATCCTGCCACTTGATCCTTGACAAGGTGAAGTGGGGGGGGGGGGGGGGGGAGGACTGCATGTGGTAGGCTCAATGCCCGCGAGGTTCAACTTCGCGCTACCCTTTCGGATACTCATTCATGAGCGATCCAGGTGGGTAGGGGGAGCTCCCGCTTTCGAAGCTGGGGCCCTGACATACTACACTGATGGCTCGGTGCAGGGTGGCCTTGCAGGGGCAGGCATCTTTGGGCCGAGAATCAGAGCAGCGACCCCCTTGGCCACGGTGTTCCAGGCAGAGGTGGCTGCGGTGACAGTCTGTGTGCAGTGGCTGCTGCAGAGGGGACTGAAGGGACAGAGAATCTACATAATGGTGGACAGTCAGGCCACTCTCAAGGCCTTAGCCTCATACTGTCTCACATCACAGCAGGTGTGGGAGTGTCTGACTGGACTGAAGGCCCTGGCAGAGGACAACAGTGTAACACTGTGTTGGGTGCCAGGGCATCAGGGTATAGAGGGAAACGTACGGGCTGATAGGTTGGCTAAGAAGGGATCAGAGCAGATCCCTATTGGCCCTGAGCCCTTTGTTGGGACTACCAGGAGCCACCTACGTAGAGAGGTTGGAAATGGGAACAGGTGCAGGGCTGCTCATGGTAGAGGCTGCCCGGCCTTAGACAGTCAAGACTCTTCATCCGGCTCTCCAGAGAGAGGTCCAAGGAGGTGCTTGCACAGGGGAGGAAAGATATGAGGATCATATGTGGTCTGTTCACAGGACACTGTCCACAGAGGTACCACCTTGCAAATATTGGCTAGTGCGAGGTACAGGTATGCAGGTTCTGCGGGATAGGCTAGAGAAGGCAGAGCATGTGCTGTGCATATGCAATGGACTTGCGGCATTGCGCCATTCTCTGTTTGGGAGGCCCTTTCTTCAGCCCGAAGAGGTGGCAAATGCAGAACTTGCGGATATCCTCCGTTTTGTACAGGGGTGGTGGGGGCACATAGGTGACGTCACACCAAGTGAGACCAGTGCCGTGGGGCCTGGGGGTGGTGCTGGTGGGCCATGATCCGAGTATCATGGACGCCCTTACAATAGGCCCGTTTGTGGCTGCAGTGAGGGTATTGCCTGCATCCACCGTTTCAAAAAAAAAAAAAAAAATGAAGAGAGTCACTTACGTTATGTTGTTGGAAGTTCTACAAGTCTCTTAAATGTAAGCAGTAGAGGCTGGTGGATGAGAGATTTGAGCAAACAAGGAACTTACTGAATGAAGTGGCAACATGGTGAGTCATTTCCATAGGCTATCAGGGGAAGTTTCGAGAGACTACACTACCAAGCTCCACGCTAGGGAGCCTTCCTTCTGAAGCAGTGTTGTGATTCTGTAATGCTAAACTATAACGAAACCACTTTGCAATTATTTGTTCTCATTATTGCAACAGGGACAACAAGGCTATGGTTGTGTTAATCAATGTGTCACATTCCTTCCAAACCTTTCTTAAGGGTGTGGGAAACATAGCTTTACATTATGAAGGTGTGTTTGGGAGTGAAAAGAAGCTCATATGGCCACAGCAAAGGAGTGCCTTCGAAGATCTTCTGGGGTATGAAAATAGCTCAGAACTGTTAGCACACAACCATTGGTTCATAAATTTACACGAAGACGACCAAGGCTAATTCGTATTTGTCTTGCGTCTATGGGCTCAAGAGCCTACCAACCCCAGCCCAACCAATCCCTCTCCAGGACTTCTCTATTTCTCTCAACATGCATGCGTTCTGAACAACTGTATCTTCAAAAGCTGATGTACTTACTTTCACGTGTGGGGCGAAGTAAGACCCTACTTCTCTTGGCAGCTAGAGAAGCTGGCGAAACTTGAAGCAGCCTAGAGAGGGAACTCCTGCAGAATACCACACCCTATTTCAACATTCGCTAGTACCTGCACCATGGAAGGAACATCAGCCAACTTGGGATGTTTCTTAATCTATATTTTTAATGGAAATGTACAGATTATGTTGGTGCTTGTCTTTTCCCATTTCATCAATATTTATGAATTCATTGTAGTCGGAATCGGAGTGTTTCATGCATCTGAGGGGGGGTCCAGGTACAAAACCTTCATGGATCTTTGACTTGTTCTGGCCCTCTGGCTGAGAAAGTCGTTCCATCACATAGATTTGAATGAATGTTAGGCACGTTCATCCTGAATCTCAAAACCCCTGAAAGTTCCTCAAGAGCAGATGACTGTTAAGGATAGTATGCAAACACACATTGACACACATGAAACCAAGTTTAATTGAGAAGCTCCAAAATGCAGTCACTTCACATTTGAAGGCGAAAGTTACCAGCGACTCCTAAAAATATGAAGCACTTTCCAGTAGTGAAGGAGTGAAAAGTTAGCACCCTAACCTACTTCCACCGCCATGCACCATGGGAGGGGAACATTATTATTCATACTTATGCCCAAAAGTATTATGTACGTTTGAGATTTGCACTTGGACTTTAGGCTGAGGTCCATCCTTTAGACCTTCCATGCTGCAAGATTGAATCATCCATGACTGTGGTTAGCTAAGTCCAACACACTGTACCACTCACATGCACTATACCTATTCCCACATAACTGCACTGAGTAAAACACCACTTCTAGAACACACAACCCTGACTGCATTTGAAGAAGCAGGGCAGATCAACAGAGTGTATATACCATGGTTTGTCCTCCCCAGTCAGTCAAGTTCAGCATGACTACTTTACATGACATCACTTACAGTACAAACCCTATGGCTACGGCTCCAAGGGAGAAAAGAATTGTAAATGTCTAACAGACTACCTCTACCTCCCTCAACTGCCCCTTCAACATCGAACCACAAAGACTGGGAAGGATCTGATGTGTACCAAGCAGTCCATTGCCCTACACATTCCTAATCGTCTCCTATCCCTCCGATAGTTGACCAAATTGTGTGACTTTAGTTATCTTTTGGATGGCGTTCTGGTTGATGAATAGAACAAGAAGTGACTGTCACTATGCCAAAACATTGGCTGTTCTTTCTAATCCTATACTTCCTGTTTTATCATTCCTCCTTCCCCTGTAGCCCCTCTGTTTTCTCTTCTCCCTGTCTTCCAGGTGATGTTGTGAGCACTATACAGCTTGTGTCTTATTAGGTTCCCAGTCTCGACTTCTTGCAACATGTACTGTTTTCATTCACTTCGGATGTTTTTTCTTGTCTGTGGGATTTGGTGCTAGAAGTTTCGGAACTCTTCACGACGGTGTACACACGCCCAAATATGATACTAAATTTTTTAAGGAAATAAGAATCACTCACTCAGATTGGTCTCTTCTCTCAAGTGGCAGAACCAGCTGTTTTACTTTCAATTTTAAACACCTTCTTGATTTATCTCCTTCTAATTGTTATTGTGGCAGCATTCTCACTTTTTCTCTACTTTCATTGATGTACATACATTCCCCACAAATATTTCTCTTTAAACCAGCTACTTCCAAGGGCTCTAGTTCTAAATCACTCATCTGGAAAGTAATGAATATTCTTTCCACCAAATTTGTTTTTTCTCTTTTTTTTTCATACATATTGTATGGTTACTTTGCAGTACCCTGTTTTTTATACATCATGGAGGCTAATAAATGGGACAAACAAGTTCAAGTAGAGCTAAATGAACGGCTAAGAGACGTCAAACTACTCTTTTCTTCTACTCACAACCATAAGAAATGTGGAAAACAATTTCCCCGCTTACTGCTAGGTCTTGCTTCTTACTTAGCAGGTCTGTTTGAAAGCTGTTCACTGAATGCTTAATAGGTCTGCAATTATTCTTTTACCATCATCATAGTTTAGTTGTCAACGGTTTAGTCCCAAAAAGTCTTCCTTTTTTCACAGCGAGGAATAATTTTCCGACTTCTGCCTACTGTTGAGGAAATTTAAATTCCTAAAATCCAATCAGTCTCACCTTGATGATCAAAAATACATTTACTTTCATGCTTTTCACCACTTCATCATTTTCAGTTATAAATATTTGGTTATTAAAGAAATTGGGTTGTGTCCGCCAGTAGGCAAATACTAAAGTTAACGTACCTGTTAGGTGAGTCCGTCTCCTCTGGCTTGTGAGTTACTGTGGGCAAGCGCTTTCGATGTAAAGACATCATCGTCTGGCCGTTTAGTCAGTACTGGAGTCAGTCAGTTGGTCGTGGTCTTTATATACAAAGAGAAAGGTGAAGGGAGTGATGGAGCGTTGGGGAAGGGGCGGGGAGAGGTCTTGTTGGTCAGTCTTGTTAGTAGTACCTTAGCCGGACTGGCTGTGTTAGGTATTAAAGAAATTGGGTTGTGTCCGCCAGTAGGCAAATACTAAAGTTAACGTACCTGTTAGGTGAGTCCGTCTCCTCTGGCTTGTGAGTTACTGTGGGCAAGCGCTTTCGATGTAAAGACATCATCGTCTGGCCGTTTAGTCAGTACTGGAGTCAGTCAGTTGGTCGTGGTCTTTATATACAAAGAGAAAGGTGAAGGGAGTGATGGAGCGTTGGGAAGGGGCGGGGAGAGGTCTTGTTGGTCAGTCTTGTTAGTAGTACCTTAGCCGGACTGGCTGTGTTAGGTATTAAAGAAATTGGGTTGTGTCCGCCAGTAGGCAAATACTAAAGTTAACGTACCTGTTAGGTGAGTCCGTCTCCTCTGGCTTGTGAGTTACTGTGGGCATCGAAAGCGCTTTCGATGTAAAGACATTATCGTCTGGCCGTTTAGTCAGTACTGGAGTCAGTCAGTTGGTCGTGGTCTTTATATACAAAGAGAAAGGTGAAGGGAGTGATGGAGCGTTGGGGAAGGGGCGGGGAGAGGTCTTGTTGGTCAGTCTTGTTAGTAGTACCTTAGCCGGACTGGCTGTGTTAGGTATTAAAGAAATTGGGTTGTGTCCGCCAGTAGGCAAATACTAAAGTTACCAGTCCGGCTAAGGTACTACTAACAAGACTGACCAACAAGACCTCTCCCCGCCCCTTCCCCAACGCTCCATCACTCCCTTCACCTTTCTCTTTGTATATAAAGACCACGACCAACTGACTGACTCCAGTACTGACTAAACGGCCAGACGATGATGTCTTTACATCGAAAGCGCTTGCCCACAGTAACTCACAAGCCAGAGGAGACGGACTCACCTAACAGGTACGTTAACTTTAGTATTTGCCTACTGGCGGACACAACCCAATTTCTTTAATACCTAACACAGCCAGTCCGGCTAAGGTACTACTAACAAGACTGACCAACAAGACCTCCCCGCCCTTCCCAACGCTCCATCACTCCCTTCACCTTTCTCTTTGTATATAAAGACCACGACCAACTGACTGACTCCAGTACTGACTAAACGGCCAGACGATGATGTCTTTACATCGAAAGCGCTTGCCCACAGTAACTCACAAGCCAGAGGAGACGGACTCACCTAACAGGTACGTTAACTTTAAATATTTGGTTCTCAAATTTCTCCTGCCTTTTTGTGCGATAAATCATGGATGGCCGCAAAGCATACACCGTGAGTATTCGAGTTCTGACTGACTTCATTCAGTCGGGTTGAGCTACAGCAACTCTTTTTCACTTTTGCTCGCCGTGTATCTTTTCTCTAACTGTATGTTTTTGTTTTCCAAACAACTACTTTGAACTTTGCAGGGCGTCTTTAAAAAATGTACGATGCGCTACAGCGTATACAGTAGCTTCCATTTCGTCGAGCCTACAACCAGTGTAAGTAGATAAGTGGTGATTCCAAAATGGTGTGACAGAAATTGTTGACATTTTAGCTCATGGAGAGGAATCGTACGCAGCACTTAGGTTAAACCCTTCCCTCTACGCCACGTCTGTTTGAAGCTGAATTCCATGAAAAACAGCGCAAAGCACTGCATGATTCTAACACCTCGTGCCGTAAAACAAAAATAATTGCGTGAAGAGGTGTTATTTTATTTTCATGTATTTTTTCTCTTCGTCCAATTGAATATATAATCTATAGCTCTATTTAAAGGTTTTGAGAGTTTAATTTAGAGCTGTGATGCTGGCATTTAACCCAGAAAGCCTCCTTCAGTTTTCAGGATTAAGGACGGTTAACAGCTAGTGCTGAGATTGTCACACTTAACAATGGTCACAGATTTTACAAAACACGTTCTGTCATATTCGAAGAAAGGGAAACTAGAGCGCAATGAGACATGACGCAACTCCCAATTATCTATCGAGACATTGCAAACCCTCTCTGCTTTCTGTTAAACTTTACCTCCAACTACCTTTAAAATGTTTAACGAACTAAGTCTATTACGAAGACAACGTGGAAACCCATTTCCTGCGGCGAAACGGATCTATTAGGAAATTGTATATTTTCGGTAAGTTGAATTACGTCAGATCGATTAAGACGGAAAGGTCGTGGTAACTTACAATATTATCAGGTACAACTTGTTACTGGCAATGACCTAACGGACAGACTTGGCCTAACATTGTAACTATATTTTACGATAATTGATTATTGTGTAATAACTGTACACTGTCTTTGTTAAACCTGAATCCACATTGTTAACCGGAGACCAGAGTCAGTTCCATTGGTGATTTGTTTATGTAGATCGCCCATGTGACTATAAGCGAGGATGCTATACGACCCACTCAGCTTGGCAGATGCTATTTTTTACTCAGACGGGGACTAAGAGGAATGAAAGCGTAACTCCGTTCTACAATTCCGAGTCTCCGGTTTCGTTCGGTACGATTCAATTACATTTAAGTCGAGCGGACAGATACAATAAATTATAAAGCGAATATGAATTATACGGGAACAAGGGGGAAGACGGCTTTGCATACAGCGGGGATGCGAGGAATTAGGGGTGAAATGAGTTATTGCTGAAGGAGTTCCATAAATTTGTCAGCATCGCGTAGGCTCCGTTGTATTAATTTACCGCTTTTATCTTCGTTTCCTCCCGACCTTCGTCTTATTTGTATTGTAAAACCCTAAACTCGGCTTAGCGAGTTCGAAGGCGTTTAAATAATTAAAAGGAGAGGGGCCTCCGCCTCGTTAGCCCAACGTTCCGTGCATTTCGTCCCCTTTAATCTTTTGCTGGAGAAATACTTCATCTCGTATTATTTATACCCATTTCTTTTCCTCTTATCATTTATTCAAATACTTTTGTTTCATCGGAACTTCCGCTGAGTCCCCACCGATTAGATGAGGTAATTATTCATTCACGAATTAATCAGCTTTCGTATCTCCCCTCCTCTCTCAGCTCCTTTCTCCAGCAGCCACATAAAACCGGAATGAAGAAGTGGATTTCTTTAGTCCGATGCCCTGGAAATAAAAGCTCCCGCAACAATTCGTTTAATTGTAGCCATAAACACGACAATCACGTTGCATTCCTGCCGGTGAGACATGCCGCGCAAGATTTGTTCAGCACATTCGAGTAAGTGAAAGAAACCGAATCAAAAGCTTTCACACAGATAGCGTAAACTTATTCAACATAAACCGTGTGCCCGGTGCATCTTACTTTGAACTTTCCGCGCAAATTTTTTTACGATGAGGCAGTACAGAGAGTTTTAATGGCACGTAGAATTCTTGATTTTAGTTAACGTTTTTCAGATTTCAAGTTAGAAGGTTTTAATTTAATGTCGTTCGGTTTGACTGAAGATGGTTTGACAGTTGAATTTAATACAGTAGCTCTACATAAATTCACTGGTTTTCATGGCTTTTGCTAATAATTCGACGAATTTTCCACTCGGTTCGTTTAAACTTGGTAAAACACCACTTCACGACGACAGAAAGCGGCAGAGCTTAGAGTTCCGGAATTTATTGTGCTGCTCGTACTCATATCCTGACCATTGTTGAGCTATTGATACACAGAGAATAGATGATGCTGTACACACGATTTTTTTTGAGATTGATATTAATTACTTTTCCATAGTTATCGGGTAAAAACTTTTAGAAATGGTAGTGAGTGAAACGGCAATTAAGCGTATTTCTGGGGTAGCCCCTATATATCTTATGACCGTTATTGAAGGCTCATCGATTGAACTACCCCCTGAATTTGTATGAAGATTCTGATAACATTTGAGCGGGGTTTGTAATGAAAGGACTGCGCTAAAATCGTCGAAACGTTTGGTAATTTATTGAGCTGCTTTCGCAATTTTACCACAGATGAGAATTTAATGGTACAGTGGCCTCATTGTGAGCTGTCCGTATAACAATTTTTATCAAAGTCGTTAGAGCCATTTTTGAGAAAAAAATATTTAGTGTTTTGATCACTATGGCAACTTTTTGTTTTGCTTGGACAGATTTTGCTCATACCCTTATTTTGGCATCGCACCTGTCGGCTAGGTTTCAAGTTTGAGATGATTTGTTTCATCTGTCTTTTATTGATCGCGTTCACAGACACGCATAGACCATTTTCTCAGACTCAGTATTGTCTGAAACATTAAGATATCAAGGGAAAATACGTTTCTTCCCCTTCGGGTAGCGGAAAGTAAAAATTGTGCCAGCCACACACAACATAACTTTCCTTTCTACTTCGCCGGGCCAAGGAAACTAAAATGTGAGGACGGAAATGGTGGATTTAACGCCGAACCATTTGACACAAGTCGCTCCTAGCTCTGCTCCCTGTGAAATCATCCGATGAGTGAAAGATGTGTGAGCCACTTCCTCTGCTTTCGTCCAATCCTCGAAGGGTTTCGAACGCCCATCTTCAGAAGATCGCTCGTGAGCATTTGGCCTGGAGTATTATAGGCGCGTCAGTACAAAACTGCAAATTATTACACAACGGTTTATTATTCTCATGAACAGCTTGACGTAGTATTACTGCTCCGAGACCCATTCCATTCAATTCAGCGTCGAAAAATACCAGTAAACCATACGAAACATGACCTGACTATAATGGAACGACGACGACCAAATAGTCTAGGCGCCCGTTAGCGCCTGTGGGCAACTGGCACGACGTTGCGAGTCGAGCGGGTGGGTGGTTTTAATTTGACGGGAGGGAGGGAGTTCAAACGACAAAACGTTTACTTCCGCTGTAGTTCCCGCGAGTTCTTTCAATTAGTGGACTTTGGCTCACTATAATTACTGTCATTTCACTATACGCAGTTGTACACGTGTGATACTCATTCCATTGATTTTCAGAAAAAGAAATAAACCGATAGCAGCCGACTGTTGCAGCGCTAGGCTTTGATTAGTAGCTGGCGAGTCATTTTACGCCCCTTCATCTCATTACATTATCTCTCTCCTGCAGATGAATCTTCTTTGCCCTGCCAGTTACTCGTCTTGTAGATTTGAGGTCTGGTACCTACTTGGATGTAAGAAATGCGTTCGATTTGCTCATCGTTTGCGTAATTTTCAATATTATGTGACGTTCTAGCGCTTTTGGCAACCATCATATTAGCAGTCTTTGCTATTAATCAACTTTACCTGAAGGCTGCTCTTTGTTTTTTCTTCTTTCAATTTTTTCCGTGCCTCCAAATATTCTGCTCGTCCTCCGAATCAAGCAGTCTCTCCTCCTCCACATCGCCAGGTGTTGGTCTACCTCCCGCCTTACCTTTGTCAGTTTCCCTTTGGTATCAAGACCCCCACCGCCTAACCTCTAATCCCTCATGGAGTTTTATCGCTCTGCATTTGAACAGAGGATCAAGAGGCCATTTGGCAATGAGAAGCATTTATGTTTAGAAGCGCGTCGTTAATTAATTTGTTAAAAGGGTAAATTTTTGTATGTTTGCTTATCAATTGGAAACTTGAGTCACGACAAATTGACATTGGGGAATCGCCATTTGTGATTAAACGCATTCACATAAAAGGTTTACTGCGTCATGAGAAGTTTGATAAGGCTTTGACCATTGTCCAGACTGCACAAAGCGTTTAATTTCAAAAAGTCGGCTAGATTTATACGCAAATATAAATATTCCCTTGCTAATATATCAGAGCACCCCTGCTACAAACTGCTCGGCAAAGAGATCATTCTCTCTCTCAAGGGTTACAAACTATTCACGTTCAACTACAACGCAAAAGCGGCTGAATTTCCATGCAGTTTTAGCTTTTGAAAAAGATTCAAGTACTGATTAGATTTTGAAGATGTAATTTCCGAATTGGCAAACAAAGACGCTAGGCGTGTAAAGTTTCTGTAGTCAGCCAATGTAAACTAATGTATGCCAGTAGAGCCTCGTTATTAACTTAAACATGTTTCTTTGAATTGTACTTTTCAATTTTTACGAATAAAACCAAGTTTTCTGTAAATTGTAATCCTGTTTCGTTAAAAATACCCAAGCGCCTAGACAATTACATTAACGCTAATAATTAATTATAGTTATGAAACTTAAACTATACCTAATTAAGCAAAGGTGTGTGGTTTAACATTATGCTCATTTTAAAAATGTGTTAAGAAACAAAATCAACGCTATTCTTTTTACTTTCCTTGGCTCTACGAAGTAGAAAGGAAAGTTATGTAATCGGCTGAAAAAAAAATTTTGAGTTTTCTTCAGATCTTTACGTTTCCGTGAGTCCGAAAAACACTGTTTGGGAAAATGGTCAGTGTGTGTGTGTGTGTGCGTGCGTGCGTGTGTGTGTGTCACTAAAGTGTAAAATTTTTAGAGAAAACCACCGTATCAAATCAGCTCAAACTTCATATCTCGCCCGCTGGTCACAATGGGACGCGAAAATAAGGGTGTGAGCAAAATCCACCGAAAGTTAACTATAGTTATCATAGTGATCAAAACACCAAATTTTTTTTTTTTTTCTCAAAAACGGCTACAACGATTTTGATTAAATTTTTTATATTCATAGCTCTCAATAAGGCAACTATACCATAAAATTCCCATTTATGGGAAAATGACGAGAGTAGCACAATAAATGATCAAAATTTTCGACGAAAAGCGTTTTTAGCGCGGTTTTTTCCTTATAAACTCCGCTGGAATTTTTGTAGAATGTTAAAAAACATAACTTTCCTTTCTACCTCGTAGAGCCAAGGAAAGTAAAAATTGGTATTGTAGTCCAATCCAATACCTAAAGGGTGAGTGTTTAAAAACGCTCATGAGATACATGGGGGTCACTCCAGAAATTCCTGAATTTCAACTACTGCCGTTTCGCTTACTACCAGTTCTAAAAGTTTTTACCCAATAACCCTTCAAAAGTAATTGCTATCCTTCTTCAAAAAATTTGTGTTCACAGCCTCATTAAATATCTGTGTACCAATTGCTCAATAATGGACCTGAAATGAGTAGGAGCAGCAGAATTAAATCTGGAACTGTAAGCGCTACCGCTTCCTATTGCCGTAAAGCGTTGTTTGACCAAGTTCAAATTAACTGAGTGATAAATGAATTGATTAAATAGAATTAGCCATGTACAAAGTGAATTGTTGTAGAGCTAAGGAAAGTTATGTGTTGCAACGCACCAGATATTTATGGGCGGCAAAATCGTAAATCTAGGCCTCTTAATACATATTGCAATATTTTATCTGAACTTTATACCCCACCACACTGCTCAGGATTTGCACCCTTGGCACTTGGGTATTTCCTGCAACTTAATTACTAACCACGGCCAACAGTAAGAAGTATTACGTTTTTTGTTTTTTTTTGTATAGCGTATGCCATCATTGTACAATGGGTAGCAGATAGCCCCCCACACACAGACCGTGTTCCACATTCCAGTTTGTTGAATCACGAAGAAATCGTGCAGATCTAAGAAAAACTCAACTTTCCATCGACTGATAATAACAAACATGTCCTTCCCAATTCGTTAACTAAAGAAATGACAAAAGCTTCGTACACATCCGGTAGTTGCTCCAGAGGTGCCACAATCCCTTGACCTTCGACTGAAAACGCAAAAAAAGACGATTTTGAGGACCTCACATTTGCTGGTCAAGGTACAGTCGTAAAAGAAACGGAACTGCATGGAGCTATTCAACGTGAAAAGAAGCACTTGGAAGGCACTTAATGACGAAGAGGGCTCGAGGCCGTTATATTCTCAGTCACGAACTCACGAGAATTCGCTCAAGTAGTTAGTCGAGGTGTAGGACGAAAAAAAAAGACCTTTTGTCGTGAACTACCAACGAGCTCTTCTTGTTCCCCTTCCGAGTTTGATACTTAAGATGTGATGCGCTCCTGCCAGTTGGGAAGATATTACGGAACAAGGAATACAGTCGTTTGACAGTTTAAGTACCGACCAATCACAAAAATAAGTATAAGAAGCCTTTTTTAGCGAGCTCAACAAAAATCTGGAGTGACAATGAATGCCATACTTGATATAGTGAATTGGTTAATATTTATTCTGCTAGTGTGAGACAGAATAGTATCATTATTTATCAACACTCTTGTAGAAGCTGGATTTATTTTTGTTTAATATTCATTCTGAATAACACACCTATGTTTTTGGGCAGGAAAAGCTTTTTACAACCCCTTCTCAAAATTTAACACTACTGCATGGAATTACAAATCTGCGATGTCCGTCACCCAAACGCCGTCCAGGCGACGTTTTGCCTTTAACGTGGTCCATTTGGGATGTAGTTAGGCCCGCCTAAAAATATGGTTCCAAAAATAAGCTCAAAACGGAATTTTTTATCGTTTCCTAGGTATTTTTCGATGCCGAGTCAAATAGGACGGGTCTCAGAAGTGTGGGACTGGGTTTAGATGGGAAACAGCGAAACCACAGTAAATATAGTGAGGCAAATTCAACCAGTTGAAGGAACTCGCGGGGTAATACAGCGGAACTTATCGTTTTTCCCTTGCCTGCGCTCATCTCTCGCACCGCCTTCCGTCTCGCTCCAACGCCCGTCAGTTTGACTCGTCGCTTCGAGCCAGATGCCTAGGGTCGCCAAGAAAATGGCAATCGGGTCAATCGTCGTGTTTCATATCGTTAACTAGTAGTTTTCGATGCTGAATCGATTGGGATGTGTCTCGGTGGCATGAGACTGCGTTCTCAAGCTGGATAACCATGCCTGAGAATAATAAGCCGCTGTGTAATAATTGGAAGCGTTTTTTACTTTCATTAGCGCTACACAGTAAATTCGAAAGTTATGCGAACAGCTGAAATTGTTTTTGTTTATTTTTTTTGTTTTTTCTCTCTGTGAGCTCTTTTTTCGTTCTCTTAGTGTCTGTGAACGCGATTGAAAGAAAACGGCTGAATCAAATCTTTCTTTGAACTGATCACTGGCACGCCCTAGTTACAGAACAGTCGCATTTTGAAACAAAAAACCCTGCAAATTATTACACAATGGTTTATTATTCTCATGAACAGCTTGACCAAGTATTACTGCTCCCCCATCCCATTCGATTCAGCATCGAATACTAGTAAACCATACGAAACATCCTGACTACAATGGAACTACGGAAACAAAACGTCTGATGATTTTACCCTGTCAGGTCGGGGAAATTGGAACGGGGGCGTTTCGAGCGAACCTGTTGTGAGTCGAAAGGGGAGTTGAGCAGCGGCGTTGTTGGGAGGCAAGCGAGCTCGGGTGGTTTTTTAAGGACACGGGCAGGGAGGGAGGGAGTACAAACGACGAAACGTTGACTCCCGCTGTAGTTCCCGCGTTGTACTGCGTTTCGTTAATTTTTTTAACCGTTTTTTGCCCATAACAATCATGGGCTTCGTCCGATCGGATTGTCGAGATGGCGGGCACAACTAGATACCAAATGGGATTTTTGTGCGAAAGAACGAATTTTTCAGACCACGTTAGAGGCACAAAACGGCTCGGACAGCGGACGGCGGACGGCGGACGGACATTGCAAATTTGGAATCTCCATGTCTTGAAACGTAAAGTATCAAATTTTGAGGGGGAGTTGTAAAAAATTTGTTGTGACCGAAAACATAGGGTTATTATTCAGAATGAATGATAAACCAAAAACAGATCTGTGCTGGTCTCATCCTTTTTATGGTAAAATGTATATCACGTTCGTTTCAAATCACTTTCAGCTCTTTTTTTATTAACTTTCCACATACAAATTTGAATGAAGTTCCCGAAAAAAAGGTTAATTTATTAGTTTCAGCCGTTCTCTCTCAATCGTGTTATGAGACCAATTTCTAAATGGTGTTTTTGCACTGGAGAGCAATTTGAAATGGGAATATCTGGAAGAAACTCAACATCTTTCCACGTCGTTAGAACTGTTGGCCAATTTAAGGCGAATTTGACTTTCCCTTTTTTGGCAAATCTTCGGGAATGTACTGTAGAACCTAATTCTCAGCCTAATTCGAAACTTTCGATGAGCTTTACCGAGGTGAAGAGCCCGCGCTATGGATGTTGAAAGCTCTTGGTAACTCCTGTTCCCCTAATCGATTTCTCGAATCTCATGGACGCTCCGCAGAGCAAGCGAAGTTGGCGCCTTCATTAATAACAACCTGGGACTGTTGTTCGCTTACAATTTGTGGATTGAGGAAAACGGGGGGGTTTACCAGTTGGTCTTTCTGTTTTTCTCCTACATTCTCCACTGCACTGTCGGCGCATAAAAAATTGAGAGGGTTCGCTATTTTTATAAACGAATAATAACGAACGAATAAAATTAACCATAAATATTCATGATGTAACCGATTTTTACTTTCCACTGCCCCAAAGGGAAAGGAAAGTATAGTAATCCTGTCAAAAAAAAATTTTGGGTTTTCTTCAGATCTTCACGTTTTGAGGCCTACGGGTCCAAAAAACCTAATTTCGGCGTGTGGTACGTGTGTTTGTGTGTGAGTGTGTGTCTGTTAGTTTGATTTGCGGGAGAACGGCTGATCCGATTGAGCAGGTTTTCGTTGTTTTGTTTGTTATTTTTTGTAGACGCCAAAATGAGGTTATGGACGATTCCAACCGATGGGAAGGGGGGGGGGGAGCGAAAATGTACCAACAACTAGGGTTTTTCGCATTTTTATCGAAAATTAGCATAACGATTTTGATTAAACTTTCAGATTATCTTCTACTAGTTCTTCTCCATACATATCTCCGTGAAAATACGTCTTTTCACAGGTTTTTTATGCTTTTTGGCAAAACGGCATCGATGATTTTCACCAAACTCACAGGGTGTTTTCAAATACGTAATACCTATATATTGTTCCCAATAAATATTCTTCTGACAGTCCATTGAACAGAGATAAAAATGAAAATGTGTCGAAAATAACGTTTTTTCGAACATTTTCGTAAATTCTGGAGTAACTGCTTCACCAAATTTTATCAATCGTTCAGATTGTCTTCAAGTCACCCATACCCACATTTCGTTCCGTATAATTATTTCTGTATATATAAGTTATGGATGGGAGCTTGAGAAGTCCGTTTTTAAAAAGCACAATTTATTCAATCCACAATTAACTGATTTCGAAATTAATGGTTTGTAACTTGTGATTTACGGAACGGAGAAGGGATCGACTTTAGCACGCAACTCAATCAAGACTGCCTCTTCTCGGTCGAGTCTCGCGGATCGTGAGACGAGACCGGGAGGGGTTTTTTAAGCATTAAGCATTTTTATTATTGTGACTACGTATTTTTTGGTCACTTAACTTATATGTTGAACGGAGATATAAACTATGTTAACTCAGAAAAGGAGATCGGTCGAATATTAATTTATCGGTATTCCAATTTTCTCAAAAAACGGCTGAGACGATTTCGATCAAACGTATGGAGTACTCTCAGCTAACTAGTCCCTACATTTTGTTCTCTATAAATGTTCCTATAAAAATGCGTTGAACGGAAATATAGCACCTGTACATGTAGGTGGCATTCGAACTTGGAGGGATTGCGGAAAGTTGTGTGTTGCTACGCACCGCTCGTTACGTTCCTCGGACCTGCCAATTAGAAAGGAAAGCTTTGTAATCGGGCCAAAAAAACAGTTGAGTCTCCTTCAAACTTTACCGTGAAATATTTAAAAATGTTCTAACAACACGACATTGGGCACGGTTTGGTTATCTTCGTTCAACGGACTTAAAACGCGATTAAGAGAAAACCGAATCAACTCAATATCAAGTTGGATATTTAGCCTACAGATCACCATAAAACGGTGGCACGAGCATAATCGGTTCAAAACTCACTAAAGTAATAATAGTGATCAAAACTACAAATTTTGTTTTTTTCAAAAAAGACTGTAACGATTATAGTTTCTTATTGGGCAGTTCCAAATAACACATTACCCGTAAACTCTCATTGGTGGAAAAATGAGGAAAGCGGCACAATAAATTATCAAAGATTTCGATAAAACTCGATTTTTGCTCAGTTATCTTCGTATATGTCCCGTTAATACGACACTGGTATACTTAGAGTAGTAGTAATAAACTACCTATACGATGAGAGTTTACCAACTCTCATAAGATAATTAAGAGCAACCCTAGTAATTCCAGAATCCAAAGCACTACCGTTGTATTTACTACCATTTCTCACAGTTTTTACGTAAAGCCGTGCGAACATCCAGAAATATTCCCAATAAAACAATATCTGGTGCGTAGTAACACACAACTTTCGGCAACCCCCGCAAATTCCACAATATATACGGGCGCTATATATTCGTTCAACGCATTTCAACGGAAACTATTATGGGGGACAAAATGCAGGTAGCAGTAAATTTTATTGAAATCATTAGAGCTGTTTATGAGAAAATTGGAAAAACGGTAAATTAATATTCGACAAATCTCGTTTTCCGAGCTATCATGGCTTATATTACCGTTCAACAGATTGGTGCAGAAATAGTTGCGAAGAACGAAATACGGGTATAGATTGCTAGAAGACATTCCGCAAGATTCATGAAATCCAACGACCCGGTTAGTCGGGAAATTACACAAATGTCCAAAAAAACATTATTTTCTACACGTTTTCCTTTTTATTTCTGTTTAGTGGACTGTAAGAGGAACATTTATTGAGAACAATATATAAGTATTAACTCTTTAAAAGCATTCTGAGTTAAGAGAAAATAGTTGTAAGCCGTTTAGCCGAAAAACGTACAAAACCTATTTTTGCTTTTTTGGCCTATTTATATCTCCGTTCACCGTATTTTCATGGAGATATTTATAAAGAAGAAACGTTATATACTAACTAGTAACAGATAATTTGAAAGTTTAATCCTTAGGGCCGTTTGCGAGGAAAATGCGTAAGCCGTGGTTTTTGGTACATTTTTGTCCCCATCCCCTTTCCCAACAATGGAAATCGCCCATATCGTCATTTTAGTCTGAAAAAATCATGAAGAGAACGAAAAAGAACAAGCTCAATCGGTTCTCTCGCTAATTGAACTACAGACACACACGCGGACCACGGTTTTTGGAAAGATCTGAAGAAAAGTCAACTTTTTTGGCACGACTAGCAGAAAGTAAAATCCCTCATTGCGTTTTTGAGAAAACGATTTATACATATCAAATAATGAGTGTTCAGCACATAACCCTTTATAGAATCCAAATTGCCCAACAGACATAATTCTGTTTGCCTCGAAGAAGGACACGAGTCTAGTCTTATTGCATCTCTCGAGACTTTTTGATAGTGATAACGTTAGGGCGATAGGTTTGTACGTTAATATTGAAATCTGCCTGAGCGCAACTGTCGAATGTGATTCGCAATAAGCTGGCACTTGGTCAGATTCCATCTTCAGGATTGATGTCGTCAACGTTGTATTGTTTCGAGGCTGAAGAGGTTTCCGAAATGTTTGCCTTCAAAAGCGAAACGAGAGGAATCAATGTTAACGAAATGGAACGATGAATAAGCGCCGGAGGTACTGAGTGAGCTGAGGTGGAAACGTGGAAGCTCCGAACATTTGTCATGATTTGTGAAGGGGAGAGTGGAACTGAGCTTGGGATTCGGGTTGGGACATCAAACGAGGGTGCCCTGTTAGGAAGTACAAAAGGTCAGTCGACTAAGGTGCCCTTAGCTTCGCCTCAATTTAGATTGTTAGGAGAATAGGACTCTGTCCCTGATTCTGGCAGGAGGAAGAGGTTCGTTGGCGGCTGGAAGTCGGGGGCGGCCGTTATCTTATCAGGACCTCTAACTACAGCTAAGGGCATAGGGGACTAGAGTTTGAAAGAAGAAGCACAAAGTCAGATGTCCAAAAAGGGTGGGGAAGGGTGAGTGGACTTGCTGACTTGTCAAGGGAGGGATATTCATTGCTGTATCGGATTTTGTGAATGGAACAGAGCCAGCCGTTGGGGGGATATCGATCAAGCGATTAGCGAGATCAAAGGAAAGGAATTGTGGTGGTCCAATGGCCCTTCCTCAGTTAATGGGGCTCTAACATGAGCAGTCAGGCTGAAAAAATCAGAGGCGCATCAACAGGGCGAGGGAGAAAACTCTAGCGACGGCTTAACAATTGAAGAGAACCCCCTGGAGCGGTGGTGGATTTCCTGTCCATCCTCTCACAGCACTAACAAACGGGATAACGTGACTTTTGCTTTGAGATTTAGGATCTCAAGTACAAGTTTCACTATACTACTTTCACAGCTACAACGCTGCAAATTCGAGTCTTACGTTGATGCTTAAATTACGCTTATGTAGTCACTAACTGACCTGGCAAACCTTGTTTTACCATGTAAAACTCGTTTAAAGTAAATATTTTGGTGGTCAAATAAAAAATAAGTAACTTATTGTAGGTGATGTGGTATATGATTGAAAGCGGAATGGCGGGCTGAACGATAACGGCCTGTACAAATCATAACATACCAAACATTCATGTATTGAATTCATTAACTTCTAATATCTGAACTAATAAAGTAGAAATTATATCTTCATCATAAATTATGACAATTGTGACAAAAAGAACAACGTCATTCTCTTATTGCAATGGAGTGTACGATATACGAGTACAGGTAGGGGGCACTTCCTTGGCTGCAGCTTAAGGGTTTGAAGTTTGAATCCTCGAGCACAACTTTCACGAGTATTTACCGTAATTATACAATCTCCCCAAGGGATATGGTAAGTTAGCGTGGGCTGAGGCCTTTGGCTATTGGAGAGCGAACAAGCTTTTCAGCACACTAGCACTGCGAATGTATGGAAACTTACCATCGAAACCTTAACCACAAATCCCACTCTTGGCTTCTAGGCCAGTGACACTTCGCCCAAGGAAGCTGTGTTTGTGGCAGTTTGTAGTGTGAGCAGCCTAAGGATTTGAATTGGAGACAATTGCCATGAAGCATTCAGCCAGCACCTACGCGTCTTTCCCAAAAGGGTGTCGGGGAATGGACTGGCCCCTCCCCCCGACCTGAGCTGCGATCCCTTTGAGAACTGGGGATTCATGTCCTATGGGTGTGCGATCACAACTGGGTAGCAAGGCCTACTGCAGGGTTCTACTGTAGGGCCCTTCAGCAGGGACCCGCGCTTAGCAAAGGCTAAGTCGGGAAAGAGATTTCTCCCCTGGTCGTGGATATACTTGCCATCTAGTCCTTCCCCCTCCCACCCCACAGAACACCCTGTTCTCACAAGTAGCGACCTGAACTGCGATCTCATCCTGTTCCATGACCGCGTTCATAGTCTTCATTTTAATCTATGGCGTTGGCGTTTTAACATTTTTACTTTCCTTGCTCTACAAAGTAGAAAGGAAAGTTATGTAATCGGCTGAAAAAAAAATTTTGAGTTCTCTTCAGATCTTTACGTTTCAGACCCCCCTGAGTCCGAAAAACACTATTTGGGAAAATGGTCTGTGTGTGTGTCACTAAAGTTTGTCTGTGAACGATTTTTAGAGAAAACCATCGTATCAAATCAGCTCAAACTTCATATTTCGCCTGGAAGTCACTATGGGACGCCAAAATAAGGGTATGGGCAAAATCCACCGAAATTTAACTATAGTTATCATAGTGATCAAAACACCAAATATTTTTTTTCTCAAAAGCAGCTCTAACGATTTTGATTAAATTTTTTATATTGGTAGCTCCAAATATGGCAACTATACCATAAAATTCCCATCTATGGGAAAATGACGAGAGCAGCACAATAAATTACCAAAACTTTAGACGAAATCTGTTTTAGCGCGGTTTTTAGAGAAAAGAACCGTACCAAATCAACTGAAACTTGATGTCTAGCCTACAGGTTATCATGGGACGCAAAAATAAGGGTATGGGCAAAATTCACCGAAAGTTAACTATAGTTATCATAGTGATCAAAACACCAAATTTTTTTGATCAAAAACGGCTCTAACGATTTTAATTACATTTTTTATGTTGATAGCTCTCAATAAGGCAATGATTCTATAAAATTCTCGTTCGTGGGAAAATGACGAGAGCAGCACAATAAATTATCAAAATTTTCGACCAAAAGCGTTTCTCGCGCAGTTTTTTCCTTATAAACTCCACTGGAATTATTGTAGAATGTTTTTAAAAGATTGGTATTGTAGTCCAATCCAATACCTAGAGGGTGAGTGTTTAAAAACGCCCATGAGATACATGGGGCTCACTCCAGAAATTCCTGAATTTCAACTACCGCCGTTTCGCTTACTGCCAGTTCTAAACGTTTTTACCCAATAACTCTGCAAAAGTAATTACTATCCTTCTTCAAAAAATTTGTGTTTACAGCCTCATTAATTATCTGTGTACCGATTGCTCAATAATGGTCCTGCAATGAGTACGAGCAGCACAATAAAATCTGGAACTGTAAGCGCTACCGCTTCCTGCTGCCGTAAAGCGTTGTTTGACCCAGTTCAAATTAACTGAGTGATAAATGAATTGATTAAATAGAATTAGCCATGTACAAAGTGAATTGACGTAGAGCTAAGGAAAGTTGTGTGTTGCAACGCACCAGATATTTATCAGTGAAAATGTTAGCACAATCCATAGAGTCTTAAGAGTTATTCCAGCTTTCCATATGCTCTCACCTACTTCATCTGTCTGCCTCAGGTATTGGTGTATTTCGTTAGGGATGAACCGTTGAATCTTGTGGCTCACATGCACATATATCAATAAATAAATATACATACATGAATTCTTTCAGTCAACAATGACATTTTCAGAGTAGCTTTTGAGGTTTACATTTCCTTCATATTCATGCCAATGGCACGGTGTTGCGTCATACTCTATAGGGAAAGGGGATATGGCCGGCAAGTCACTTGCAACGCAGAACTCAATCAATGGGTGTCAATTAGCTTTGGTTCAATCCATGTATGGGTCGATCATGTTTCCCGGACGGCGACTCCCATCGAGCCAGCTCGTTCATTCTGAGTCGAGCAATAAATTCTTCGTAGTGCTGTCAGTACTCCTAAAATACCAATATCTACTCAGCCTGCTGGTATGTGGTTAAGGAGCTGAGGAAGTTCTCCAACCAGGTGTGGTTGCCTCAAGGTGACTTGATTCCAGAATTCAGCGAGATGACACAACGACATGATCGTGATCCAAGGCGCCAGAGCTGGATGGAGGATGTGCGGGTAAGCCCCCGAGCGTCCCGTTATTCCTTTGTAGTGTGGGACCGGCGAAGCTGACAACAGACAGTGCGCGTCCTTAATGGGTTCGTCATGAGGCTAAGGGTTGCTCCGCTCGGCCTGAATGACGGTACATACATGATGAGATTAGACAGCCAAAGAAGTCTTTGCTCAACGTGGAACAGGAAGGAGAACGAAAATATCATTAATCTTCTTTTCGTGCGCCCTGCGCTAGGTTTCGAACGTTTTCTCTGAGGGGTAGCTTCTTGAGCACTGAAAAGGTTGACGGATGATCAGAAAACCAGGAGGCAGGTGGTACTACTCGCGCATGGAAGTACCAAGGGTGTCTAACCGCAAAATTCAATTGGCAAATCCCCGACGGAAACATGATGTTACACCCCCCTCCCACACCCTTCGGGTTTCATCCGCTATCATGCTTTTGTTATTAAAACTATGGCAAACAGCAACCGTCACACTGCTGATATGTCCTGATATGAGCTGTTTGCAATACAATTAAGTCTTATTATTTGCTCAGAGTTATTATTCGTAGAATAAACAGTCTTAGCTTTCTTCTTCAACAGTAGAACTCAGACATTTGTATTATGGAAGTGGCGAGCCATCGTTTCACCTATTGGGTTGAACATGCAAACGCAACAATTTATTTCTCTGAAAATGTTGTTTTTTAATATTAAGAAGTGTACACATGTTGTGATGTACATTTGTGCTGACTGACTCCTATTAAAGGCACCGGGCGATCGTGGTCTAGTGGTTAAGACATTGGTTCATAATTCTCGACGTTAGTCGGGAATTGTGGATCGGAGCTCCGCGCGATTAGCCGCAATTTTTTCCCGAGTCAGCAGCTCTTCAAAAGCATCTCCAAACTACCATAGTACACATCACTGCACCCCCACAATTATTGCTGATATTGGTAATCCATGTTATGTCGTTTAAATAATGTGGCGCTCTCTTCTTGGAATTATTAAAACTGTTTCTCAATCAATAACTAAACAGTCGGTTCCTTCTTCTCGAAAATGCTTTTCACTTTCTGCTCCACGAAATAAACATAACTTTTTCGAGCTGCCAAACCCACAAAATTAATAAGAGACATTTAATTACTGCACGTGAAGCTCTGAAAGTGAGCACCGTATTATCATTATTTATTTTCCTTTATGAGCCGTCTTTTATTTGGGTTGCTCTTAGAGGCAGCGGGTTCCTTTGATAGCAGGTTTCCCCTTAAGATATTTTCTTTCATTCGGTTGATGATGAAGGGTGGAAGGGGTGGCGATGAAGTGGGTTTGGAAAAAATGCTCCATAATAATAGGAAGGTACATTTCTTTGTTTGAAGGAAGATGAGAAGAGGAGAAAGAGAGGGGGAGAGAGCTCTGAGTGTAGTTTTTGTTTGTTTGTTGTAGTAGTATAATAATCCTCCTCTCCAAGGCTCTTCTCTCCTGTTGAGCGGGTTGAGTCCCCTACCTCTCGAGTCCGCACCATCCACCGGCTCCCAAAACAATGGCTCGACGGGCCTGTTGTGGGCGGAGAGAGAAGTTCGGAGTTATTATTTTTGCCATTCATTATATTCGCCCTTCCCAACGACGCCCTTTTAGGAGAGAAAACCGTTAATGAAGATGAAACGCGAGGCAACGGCATCATTTACTTCGACCGAGCCTCGAACCTTTTTTTGCGGCGGTAAGTCCGTCATTCGGCGAAAGTCCTGCAGGAGGGTTGCAACAGTGTCACACATTGACGAGAAGTTAGGGTTCGTAAGATCATTTAATGGCTATCCTTGCTGTTCCTCCGGAGCTGCGCTTCTCGAATCTCTTTCTCGAGCAGATTGGCAGAATAGAGACCTTCCTTGGGCAAAAAGTGGCGGAGTCAGGGAGACGTGTTGAGTTCTTCAAGAGCACTGGGACAACGCGGGGTAACAGACCAAACTCGAAAGGCTCTAAACCAGAACCAACCCAATGAAGAAGGCTGATAGCTATGCTAACTGATCATTATGTAGTTAGGAAAAAATTGCGCAGGATCAATCCCACCATAGGAGCACAATGCTCCTGTTGGGAGGCAGACGCAGTTAAACACTTCTTATGTGAATACCCAACATGGCTCAGACCCAGATTAGAAACACTACGGGAACAGTTTACCATAATGATGAACGGAACAGGTAATGGAGGGCAATGCTCAAATATACGGAGGGGACTGGAACATTCTGGCACCCTTTCTAGGGGCCAAAGACGGATCCTTACAACCTTGGAGTGATGAGAAATGCGACCGCCATAGCTACGACCTTGGCGTTGGCCGGTACCCTGCAGTCTTCTTCTTCTGGGAAAATTGGCAAACGCCTTGGGTTCATAACCCATTCAATTTATTTGTATTTGCTGGTTTTGGTTGAACCTTTACAGCATGTACGTTCTTCAAATATCAAAATCGTAATGAATGAACGAAAAATATACATTACATCATCAAATGTTGATGCATAACTGTAGCATCCTCAAATTTCACGTGACTTGGCACTTGAAAACCTCATCTAGGATGTTCGTCTCACGCATCATTCAATTCTCCAACTCATAACTTGGCAACCCTTTTCCCAATTCAAACTAATTTGCCCGTTTCAGAGACTATACCCTCAGCTGCCGTTGCTGAGCCGTATGCGCTTATTTATGTTCGTTTCTACATGATGGTACATATTTGTACAATTAGAGATACTTCATCATACGTATGTATTGTATAAATATAACTATCTACCGATATATCCCTGTACAACAAGTAAATCTTTTTTAACCTTTCAGTTTCAGTTCTTCTATTTTTTATTTACTCCAGAGAAAGCAGAGCAAAGCAGTCGTGGGCTGTCATACTGAGAGTAAGAAATGAGAACATGGTGAAACATGGTGACGTCCTCAATACGTCCACACTATTCTAGCACGAAACGTTAGACCCATCAACCTTAACTGACAGAAGACTGATGGAGGGCCAAGGGCACCAAGTTTGTACACACACGCACACAGCTTGAGATGCTTTTATAACGATATAAAGAAAGACCTCGTAATTCTTGTCTTGAAAAGATTTCTCCTTATTTCCAGCATTGAGAATTAATGGTGTATTTCACAGTGGTATGGTTGGGTTCTAAGTGTCAAGTAGGTGAACCGATCTGCTAGCTTAAAAGTATGACAGGTACTCGTTCATCCCTCAAATAGTATGAGGGTAACGTTTGATCTGTCATTCAAACGCAACACGTCACCCTGGCTTTGGCTCACAGTACTCAGCAGCCTGAAGCTGGGCTACCGTGTGACGTACTTGGGGAATTCCTTTACAGAATTACCCGCGGACAGGACACGAGTGAAAGTCGCGTCAGGGCCCCAAAAACGAACAAGTTAAATACATTCGAATATACTCACTTGATGTAAAGTAAACAAAATACTGCCTCTCAGGAATGTACTGGGAAATGAAATTATAAACCAACTAGGACCCACTTGAATTTAATCAAGAAATACCTGGTGCGTTGCAACACACAACTTTCCTTAGCTCTACAACAATTCACTTTGTACATGGCTAATTCTATTTAATCAATTCATTTCCAGTTCCAGATTTTATTGTGCTGTCCATACTCATTGCAACACCAGTATTGAGCAATTCGTACACAGATAATCAATGAGGCTGTAAACACACATTTTTTTGAGAAGTATAGTAATTACTTTTGCAGAGTTATTGGGTAAAACGTCTAGAACTGGTAGTAAGCGAAACGGCAAAAGTTGAAATTCAGGAATTTCTGGAGTGAGCCCCATGTATCTCATGAGCGTTTTCAAACACTCGCCCTTTAGGTATTGGATTGGACTACAATACTAATTTATTATAACATTCTACACAAATTCCAGCGGAGTTTATAAGAAAAAAACTGCGCTAAAAACGCTTTTTGTCGAAAATTTTGATAATTTATTGTGCTGCTCTCGTCATTTTCCCACAAATGGAAATTTTATGGTATAATTGTCTTATTGAGAGCTATCTATATAAAAAATTTAATCAAAATCGTTAGAGCCGTTTTTGAGAAAAAAAATTTGGTGTTTTGATCACTATGATAACTATAGTTAACTTTCGGTGGATTTTGTTCATACCCTTATTTTGGCGAGGTATCAAGTTTGAGTGGATTTGATACGATGGTTCTCTCTAAAAATCGTTCACAGACTCACAGACCATTTATCAAATAGTGTTTTTCGGACTCAGGGGGGTCTGAAACGTAAAGATCTGAAGAGAACTCAAAATTTTTATTTCAGCCGATTACATAACTTTCCTTTCTACTTCGTAGAGCCAAGGAAAGTAAAAAATAGGAATGAAATGAAATGAACTCCTTTTATAATGAAACAAATAACCTATGCTTGGATTGTAGTAAATGATAATAAAGGAGAAATTGAAACACCAAGCTCTGATTGCTTACCTTACTTCACACAATATAAAGGGACTTTAAGTACTTTTTCACTGGCTTAAAAATGGGAAAGATTCGTGAGCAATGCCAGTAGCCGTTCTGCCGAACATGTGGCTCTTCCGCTTTTATAAACAGCTGCGAACTGCACGGGTGGCGGCAACAGGGTTGCCACCATCGGCAGCCTGCCGGAAACCATTACAAGTACGAGGCACATATCCTGGAAAGGAAATGGAAGGAGAGTATACTTGCATCCGAGCCTGCAACTTGGAAAAGCCCAAGCCTGAGCAAAGGTAGTGAAACGCTGAATACCTGTCCTGGTCGCCAGTAGCAATTTGGCAGCATCCCTCGGGTGGAGACGAGCCCAAACACGTACTTCATCTCACAGAGGATAGTTGCAGCGCAAGTGGAGAGCACCTTCATCCGCTCTCCCCCCACAGGGATATATGCTGAAGGTGAGACGTTTGAAAAATTGCAGGCAGGCATTGAATGCCTCATGGGTCGAAGGTCGTGGGTGGTTGTGAGTGTGGAGTACTACCACCCATGGATATGCAATCGTACATTGAGGGCAGTAGTGTACACAGGTGGTGTGCCATGTGTCCAGTACCACACCTCGCCCGCCACTGGGCAAACATTCATTCATGAGTCTTAGGTGGGTCGTTTCAAGTTGAACGAGCTCATGGATTTGGGCACACACGGTTTCGTCATACCCTGTTAGTGACCACTTCTTAATGTCTAATGTAGGAGTCCCTGCAGGTCTGTGTTGGAGGGGGATGAAGTGGCATACGAGTCCTGGCAGCTGGCTGAGCACCTGTTGTCTCTTTCGACAAAGAGAGCTGACTAATTTGCTCACAACATGGTCCATGTTCGACGCAATGCATCGAAGTTGTCAGAGTCTTTGACCTCGGACTTCCCCGCGTCATTGTCTCCGATCGCCTAATTGTTTCCAACTATTTCAATACCTGCCCCTCACCTGCGGGAATCCCTCAGCTGTGAGCCCCCAGCTCCCTTTTCTAGGTTTTCCCCTTTCTTTATTTCTTTCTCCCAATTTCATTTTCCTATCGATGACAGAGCTCTTCTAAAATCAATCTGCTTCCAACAACCACCCCAGTAACTTCTTACTCTCTGACACGGTTGCCCGCGCCAGTTCACGCGTTCCGAGTACTGCCCTTGTGTCGCCCAGTTGTACTCCATCTCACCTCAATTTAAATTCTACTCAATTCCGTACGCACGTATAATACAGTCCTCCTCACGCTCACCGAGTTTCAGTTTCATTGCGATCCTCAGCTCCCCCATTCTTGCTCACAACATGGTCCATTATGAACTGTACTGGTCTGAAGCGACCTACTATCACTCATATAACATACACTAGCGACTGCCTGGCCATACGCTCCATACCAAAATACAATAACGCCCAAAAGAAATGGAGTTATTGATATGACACTTACAGGTCTCGTCAGCTGTGAGGACTGGGAATGACAGTAGGCTGGCAGCTCTAAACATTTCCCTGCGATGTAGCACCAATGAAGAGTAGGCTCAAGTTCACTTTCCTCTGGACCCTCCAGCCCATCAGCCACAACTCGATTTGGAAACCTCCACTAAGCTGTCCTACGAAAACCTGTAGAGGGGTGATTCAAGAACGTATTCTGCACCAGTTGGTTCCACAACACTTGGAAAAGACGGAGAAGATGCTCTGCGGCGTAATCCACTAAAACGCTGGCGCCAAAGGCAACCAACCCTATTTCCTAGACTCTCTGCGAGGATTTTTATAGCCGCTTAGACGACTCACATCATCAACAAGCCTCAGAATCTCATTCCTCTTAGGGTCGACGAGTTTTCTGCGTTTTCTAGGTTTTCTGAGAGCTGCTGACCCACGTCTGCAACTAGACCTTTTGCCTCGAGGATTGAACTAAGACACCTACAAAATGGACAATTTTCTTCACGTCACTGCTTTTCGTTGTTCCTCCAGAAGGTTTTAGTCCTCTGCAAGCTGAATTGCTTGCTCTCCTACAGCATACACCATGCAACAATGTGAAATCGCTACTCTTGTGTCAACTCGTTCTCATAAAAACGAACATACTCAATCGCAGGGATTGGCCACGTAAGCGAGGAACTTCTTCTTGAGCTATTACTGATTCCGTCAGATGGAGCACGAGTTTATTTCTTGAGGAGCTTCCTCCATCGTCCTGGCAACTCGGCCATAAATGCATGACTTTACGTTTTCTCGGCCTCGCTGCAGCTCTTTCTCTACTCGTCCCTTTTTGACAAGAAACGTCTCTCTCTGAGGCTCTGTAACGCGCGTTAACCCACAATCGGGTATCTTCTGATAATCCACCTCCTTATCAATATGTAATTCCCCAGCATACCCGTTCAGAGTAACTTCCAAATTATCTGCATTTGCGCTTTGTGCTTCTCTCTTTTGCCAGCCTTATAAGCACCATTGATTCAAGGGCACTTGGTCAGCAGGGCTTGATGATGTGATCCATGCATGTTTCGTAGAGCTTCGGCGATCAGGACAACGTACGTCTCACTCGTTCGTACTCTTCTTGATTCTGCCACTCAGATCTGGAGTTCTCGGTACGGGATGCACTCCAACTTGATGGAACGGGTACAGCGGGAGTTCTAGGGTTCCTGCGCTACAAGATGGTTTCCTCGCTCCCGGTATTTAACGAGGCCTCCTGAGGATTTCCATAGCTGTTAACAGGAAAGCCATAGTCATAGGGTAAACCTAGGTAGCCTCTGACGTGTGCTTCCTCGTGAGGCTTAGACACGAGAGATAGGACTGCCCTTCACTTTTCGAGCTAGCATCTGTTAGGGTGCCGTCGTATCCAACGAGCAGTTTGGTTTCAGAAAGGTACACTCCTGTCCTCTTCAGCTGCAACGCTTCACTACCCACGTCAAAAATACCTTTCACAGAAAAGAGTTTTGTCGCACTGCTTTTTTCGACAGCATTTAGCACGTGGGTCTCCTACAGAAAATTCAGCCACCCTTGCCCAACAACCTTTACTCACTCCTGACCTCTTATCTGTGTGGCCACACATTTGTTGTGACATTACTAGGAGAATCATCAACAACGAGGATCATTCGAGCCGGAGTCCCCCAGGGCAGTGTATGGGCCCCATATATTTACTGCTACGGCCAACCACTACCCTCCCCTCCTCATTTCTCAGCACTATACGTTGATGATTTACTTTACACTGTCCGGGCGCCAGACCTGCAGGCAAGAACAGACATGCTGTAGCCAATTCTGACAGCATTCGGACATTTGTATCAGTGCTGGGGATACGTCCATAGTTCTGGAGAGGGTGCCTAGCCTCGTGGCCTAAACTCCTCTCCAGCCAGCACCAGACAGCTCTCCAGGGGGATTTCCAGCAGAACCACGGTCCCCACGAGGCCAAACCCTAAGCTTCATGAACGACAGTGCCACGCCCTAAAGGCTCCACACTGCCGGCCACAGGCATAAGCCCTGTGCTACCCATTCTATATGGTTGCACCTTGAGCCGCCTACGGACCTGAATGGGTAGCAGGCCCCGGTGCCGGAATTGCCAAAAGGCGTTCTACCGGCACCTACTCTTTATCTCCGGGGATTGGGCTTGCCGCCGTGCGCCCCATGGAGAAGGGTGTCAGGCCGTCTCCTTTCCAACGTGACGAGGGTGGACTACTTGATATTTGGCCGCTCTCAGCCACGACCCACCCCACTCACTCTAACCTAACAACACGCTCACACAATAAATACATTCAACCCTTAAATACATTCACACTAGCCGTCCAGGGATGGGCTACTTGATATTCGACCATCCCTAGCACCCCCCATACACGACCACACAATAACACAAACACACTAAGCCCTTTCTCCCAAGGCCCTGCGCACGTTTCCCCACAATCTATCCTCTTCCCTATTCCTTAACACCTTTTCCCCAAACCGTTTCCACCATACAAAACTCCCCTGTTTCCTAACCCTAGCCACATCACACTGCCTTCCCATTCCTAATACCTCATTCCTTGCCCTATCCCTTTCCTGCTGGTAGTTTACGCGTGGTGTTCCACTGTGTCCAGCTCACCACACTCAAACAGCCCGTCCATCACCAATCCAATCCCACGGAGCTTCTCTCTGAAGTCTCCATGGCCGGTGACGAGCTGTGTGGTGTAGTATCCAAATCCCATCCAGCAGGCCTCTATCCTTTCCCTGACCTGTGGCAGCCATGTGTACGTTCATCTTCCTTCATCACCATTATCCCACCTTTCCTGCCACTCATCGATTAATAACTTGTCGATGAGGGCCTTACTTTTCCTTCCTACCACTTCCCTGTCATTCCACATCACTCGTTCCTGTGCACTCAGCTTAAGCCCGCCCACCTCCTCTTCACTACAGCATTCGGACAATGGTGCAATAAGTGGCGGATAAAAGTTAATCCATCCAAATCATGTACCGTTACCTACACCTATAATAGACCAACATATAATCCGCCATTACATAATCAGACACGTATCATCCCTACTATGCAAACCTACAAATATCTGGGTGTCATATGGGAACGATATTGGTCTAACTTTCAACGCTCACATAACTCTCTGGCTCAACCGCCTACGCAGCAAAACTAATCAGCTAAAATCGTTGCTAAATGATGGATATACATCACTCCAAAATAGACAGCTTACACATAAAACCCTCATCCGCCCTATTTGGACATTTGCCTTGGAAATCTGGGGCACCTGTTCCCGATCACAGTTCCGTCGCGTAGAACAGCAGCAAAACGACACCACCACGCTCCACCGCTGGTACGCAACGAGACCTTTTACAATGATCTACATATTGGCCCACCATACATATTCCTGCGTAGTCACGGCGTCGACTCACTCGCCCGAGGCATATCACCGACCTGCTGATCCCTTGAACAAAGAGTCAACCGCGTTCTGCGTTGAACTCACCCAACTCTTGTCTCGCATCCTAGCTAAGCTCGGTTATCTGTCAATTCCGCTTAAAAATCTACAGATTACGTGCCGAGTATGTGTACAGCAACCATGTTTGGATGTACACCTAAAGTGTTAATTTACGAGCGAAAAATATCTGTTCAATACAGGAACATTACAAATGTAATGGTCTCTTAAAAAAATTAAAAAAAGGCAATCAGCTCTTGGCATTATACTGTGAAATTCCGATGGGAGTTTTCTGCCCATCCCGCGTACTGAGGATGGGACTTGGGTTCTGAGACCAGCCCAGCATAGCATAGTTCCTCCAGAAGGTTTTAGTCCTCTGCAAGCTGAATTGCTTGCTCTCCTACAGCATACACCATGCAACAATGTGAAATCGCTACTCTTGTGTCAACTCGTTCTCATAAAAACGAACATACTCAATCGCAGGGATTGGCCACGTAAGCTAGGAACTTCTTCTTGAGCTATTACTGATTCCGTCAGATGGAGCACGAGTTTATTTCTTGAGGAACTTCCTCCATCGTTCTGGCAACTCGGCCATAAATGCATGACTTTACGTTGTCTCGGGCTCGCTGCAGCTCTTTTTCTACTCGTTCCTTTTTGACAAGAAACGTCTCTCTCTGAGGCTCTGTAACGCGCGTTAACCCACAATCGGGTATCTTCTGATCATCCACCTCCTTATCAATATGTAATTCCCCAGCATACCCGTTCAGAGTAACTTCCACATTATCTGCATTTGCGCTACGATATGCGTCTCTCTTTTGCCAGCCTTATAAGCACCATTGATTCAAGGGCACTTGGTCAGCTGGGCTTGATGATGCGATCCATGCATGTTTCGTAGAGCTTCGGCGATCAGGACAACGTACGTCTCACTCGTTCGTACTCTTCTTGATTCTGCCACTCAGATCTGGAGTTCTCGGTACGGGATGCACTCCTACTTGATGGCACGGGTACAGCGGGAGTTCTAGGGTTCCTGCGCTACAAGATGGTTTCCCCGCTCCCGGTATTTAACGAGGCCTCGCTGAGGATTTCCTTAGCTGTTATGAGGATAGGATAGTAGCCTCTGACGTGTGCTTCCTCGTGAGGCTTAGACACGAGAGATAGGACAGCCAACGAGACGCTATCAGCTCTTGGCGTTATACTGTGTAATTCTGATGGAAGTTTTCTGACCATTCCCCGCACTTAGGGGGACTTGGGTTCTGAGAGCAGCCCTGCAGCCCCTAACCGGTGGGGCAGCTCACCCTCACGCATTCGTTCAGGAAGAAATAGTTGTGGCGCGGGACGAGGTGCAGAACGAAGCGCTGGCCGAGTGAGTGGTGTTGGCGGTGGTGGTTGTGGCGGGGAGGGGGGGGAGTTCCACAGTTGTCAGTGGTGGGGCTGGCCTGAGGGGGTTGAGGGGTTGCAATTCCAAGCAGCGGGGGAGAGGGCCGGCGTGCGTGGCGGGGAAGGACGACGAGCGGCGGGCGGCGGAGGGAGGAAAGACGCGGTGCATCTTTTCACAAGAGCCGCGGAGCCCGTTTTCGAGTTTAGTTGTAGTCAAAACTCAACTGAGCTCTTTTCGGCTCGCGACGGAAACCAGTTGGACCGCCTCGCCGGCCGCTCGACGCAACGAACGCGAATCATCGCCAATCGCGGAACGACCGAAACCCAACGACCAGTCGACGGTCAGAGTTCGACAATCGCTCGCCGGCTCTTCGTCAGATGTTGTCACGCGTCGTTTAGATGTTGACATTTTTGCTCGCTGTCGTCGTCGTCGTCATCAACGTCGTCCACGCCTCCTCGCCCTCCTGGCTGTGAGTCCACTACCACTTCAGTACTTTTCAATCATTTCCACACTTTTCAAACCTTCGAAAATCCGTCGATTAACAAACTTAACGCGCCAAATCGTCAAAAACAACCTCATCCCATTAGTTAGTTATTGTACTTCCACAACCCGAAACACCACAACAAATGCAATTTAGATCATTCGCGGGGAGATTGTGCAAAGTCATCTGGTGCGTAGCAACACACAACTTTCCACCACCCCCGTAATTTCGAACACCACCTACATAGGCGGGCACTACATCTTCGTTCATCGCATTTTTACAGGAACATTTATGGAGAACAAAATGTAGGGACTAGTTAGCTGGGAGTACTCCGTAAGTTTGATCGTAATCGTTAGAGCCGTTTTTGAGAAAATTGGAATTCCGATAAATTAATCTTCGACAAATCTCATTTTCTGAGTTAACTTGGCTTATATCTCCATTCAACATATATATACAGAAATAATTATAAAGAACGAAATGTTGGTATTGGTGACTAGAAGACACTCCATTATGATTTATCACATCTGGCGAAGCAGTTACCCTGAAATTTACGGAAATGTTCGAAAAAACGTTATTTTCGACACATTTTCATTTTTATCTCTGTTCAATGGACTGTCAGAGGAACATTTATTGAGAACAATATGTAGGTATTAACTATTTGAAAACATCCTGTGAGTTTGGTGATAATCGTTGTAGCCGTTTAGCCAAAAAGCGTAAAAAAACCTATTTTTGCTTCATAGACCTATATCGCCGTTCACCGTATTTTCATGGAGATATGTATGAAGAAATAAAGTTAGGTATTAATTAGTAGAAGATAATTTGAAAGTTTAATCAAAATCGTTAGAGCCGTTTCCGAGAAAAATGCGAAAAACCTTAGTTTTTGGTACATTTTCGTCTCCCCACCCCCCTTCCCACCGGCCGAAATCGTCTATAACCTTATTTTGGTGTCTACAAAAAATAACGAACAAAACCAAAAAAGAACCAGCTCAATCGGATCAGCCGTTCTCCCGCAAATCGAACTACACACACACACATACACGGACCACGCGCCGAAATTAGGTGTTTTAGACTCAGTAGGCCTTAAAACGTAAAGATCTGAAGAAAACCCAAATTTTTTTTTTTTTTACCCGATTACTATACTTTCCTTCCCTTCGGGTAGCGGAAAGTAAAAAAGAAGTAGTGCATGAATTGCCGAAGAATAATTTTGTGTACATTTTGGATAAAAATTATTACATAGAAGACAAGGATATCGAAAATTATAGTGTAGATTGCTAAGAGACACTAACGAATGATATAAGGTACATGTACAGGTATTGTTATAGAAAGTTGCGTGTACAATTATTGTTAATGCATAATATTTAATTCTTTGTAGAGCGTGGATAAGATAGGCGATGAACGAAAAATGACATTTAATAATATACAACTTATATGTATGTACTAAAGGTTGTTTTTCATAGGGGGGGGGGGGGCATTTTAATAAGCTTTCGTTTCACTTTTACAAAGCTCTTTTTATAAAAACTTGATAGAAGAAAAGAAATGACAGAGTAGGACTAAATAGAAATGGTAGCACGTTTGACATCGAAAATTATAGTATAGATTGCTAAGAGACACTAACAAATCAAATAACATCAATGATATAAGGTACATGTACAGTTATTGTTATAGAAAGTTGCGCGTACAACTATTGTTAGTACCGACTATTTATTTTGCCGTATAGTGGTTGAGATTAACGATCAACAAGGCGACCAATTTCTGGGTTAATTACTCAATGAATGATGTGTGAAACACAGTCAACATTTAGCGGGAACTACTAAGCCAACTCAAAGGAACAACAATAAAACACAAGAGACATCAAACATTATTGTGGAATAGATTGCCAGAAAATCTAAACCCCGTATAAGTCGTTAGAACCTCAGAAAAATTAAAAAAGAAAGCAATCCTACTGTTTTTTGTTAGGTTTACGTTTAGAATAGCCTAAATAATAATAAGATAATGTAGCATTAGCTATGTATCTGTTTAGCTGGAAACATAGCAAGTTGTTTCTGTCCAAAAATCCTGTTGACTAGATATGCTCTCATTAGTAACTCATTAAAAACGTATTTCGTGGGATCTTTATTTAGGCATATGCATACCGCAAACGCCATTGCAAAAATACCACAGTCTATACTGTTGTACTCGATGAAAAATAGTATTGATACCCGGATAAAGTTTTCCTAAGTAAATACGGCAGTCGTCGTTTAGGTTGTTCCCATTCAAACTGTCATACACATGTACGTTCTGTTCATCATAGTATGTACATATCCAGTGGCCAACGCCTGCAAGTAAGTCATCAGTCCTCTGCTCCAATCGATGAAACAAAACATGTACATTTTTTTGGCCGATTCTTGTCTCAATATATTGTGGCATTTGTATTAAAAGTGTTGATTGGGGCTTATACGAAGTATTTCGAAGCAGAATCTTATGAAAATATTCGATATCCTTGTATTCTATGTAAAAACGAGAGACTCAGTTTGACAATTTGTACTTTGGATGGCTTAATCGTCGAAACCGGTCCGCATTTTATTAAACTGGGTTCAAGATCACGCTTCTCTCGTTACTTTCCTTGCTCTACGAAGTAAAAAAAAAAAAAAAGTAAAAAATTTTGAGTTCTCTTCAGATCTTTACGTTTCAGACCCCCCTGAGTCCGAAAAACGCTATTTGAGAAAATGGTCCGTGTGTGTGTGAATGTGTGTCTGTGAACGATTTTTAGAGAAAACCACCGTACCAAATCAGCTCAAACTTGATATAAAGCCCGGAAGTCACTATGGGACGCCAAAATAAGGGTATGAACAAAATCCACCGAAAGTTAACTATAGTTATCATAGTGATCAAAACACCAAATTTTTTTTTCTCAACAACGGCTCTAACGATTTTCATTAAATTGTTTATATTGGTAGCTCCAAATATGGCAACTATACCATAAAATTCCCATCTATGGGAAAATGACGAGAGCAGCACAATAAATTACCAAAATTTTCGACGAAAAGCGTTTTTTTCTTATAAACTCCGCTGGAATTTTTGTAGAATGTTAAAATAAATTAGTATTGTAGTCCAATCCAATACCTAAAGATTGAGTGTTTAAAAACGCTCATGAGATACATGGGGCTCACTCCAGAAATTCCTGAATTTCAACTTTTGCCGTTTCGCTTACTACCAGTTCTAAACTTTTTACCCAATAACTCTGCAAAAGTAATCACTATTTTTCTTCAAAAAATTTGTGTTTACAGCCTCATTAATTATCTGTGTACCAATTGCTCAATAATGATCCTGCAAAGAGTACGAACAGCACAAAAAAAAAAAAAAGGAACTGTAAGCGCTACCGCTTCCTGCTGCCGTAAAGCGTTGTTTGACCAAGTTCAAATGAACTGAGTGATGAATGAATTGATTAAATAGAATTAACCATGTACAAAGTGAATTGACGTAAAGCTAAGGAAAGTTGTGTGTTGCAACGCACCAGATATTTTTTCTATCGGACGACAAATATGTTCGAACAAAACGAGGAGGTCGAGGAATATTGTGTGACGGCCTCCCATCGTTACCACTCATTATCGACTCGTTAACAAATCGAATCTAATAACTTCCCTCATTCGCTACTAAACTCATCTTTCAAATGGCCCAAAATCCGCTGATGTCAGGTGCAACAAAGTCACACAATTTTCCAGTCTACTAGAATGTACTCTGCGTACATTCGAGCCACGTAAAGGCCTAGGTGAATTGTGTGTGTGTGTGTGTGTGTTGTGGAGGGGGGTTACTATTATTTTTGTTATTATATTTATTGCAACCGGGAAAGATCGAAGGGGAAATCGAAAAAAAGGTCAACACTCAACAAATTTGCGTCCAATTTATTGCAAATCAGAGGCGAACGATTTTTGTGCACATTTGACAAATTCAAATGTGTAATGTGATATTTCACACTTCTTTCATGTTCTACAGTATAATATGTGTTTGTTAACTCGGAATAATGTTATTGACAAAATTGGTTGGTCATCGTATTACAGTTTTTATGCAACAAAGTCAACCCGTCGCGAAAGTCAAGGGTCGATCATTTTTGCTGCGTCGAATGCTATTTCGCGGTGAATATGTAATAATCAATCTTTTATATATAAGAAAAGATAATTAAAAACGTTAAAACTAAACTTTTGTTATTCGTAATGTCGGGCTGATGTTGTGAAGGATAAAACGTCGGTTGTTGAAAGACACTACAGACACATATTTAAAATCCGTCAAGTCTATGAGACTGCACTCTGCGTACACTGGGGCAGTATCGTCATGCGTTCTCACATGAAAGTACACGGAGAACAAATTGCAGTCACATTATCCTGTGAATTAAATCGAAATCGCTGCCACGGTTTTTCACATGATTGGAATAAATTTTTACCGCATTTTCGCGAGAATATTACGGAAAAAAAAAATTTGTCCGTAGCAACACACAACTTTCTTCAACTATCGTGCAGTCGACGACCTGCTAAATATACGGACGCTGCGTTTGCGTTCAACGCATTTTTACGGAAACATTTATGGAGAACGATACGCAGGTATTAACTACTTGAAGACTTCCTGCGAGTTTGGTGAAAACCGTCGGAAGTGTTTTGCCCAAAAGTGAAAAAAACCCTAGTTTGACTCCAGTGGCATGTTCTCCGTTCGCCGAATTTTCGTGGAGATATTTAGGGAGATTTTCGGCAGAAAATAGTTTGAAAGTTTAATCAAAATTGTTGGCGCCGTTTTCGAGAAAACGGCGAAAATCCCTAGTTTTTGGTACATTTAGGTCTCCCACCCCCCTTTTCAATCGATGGGAATCGCTCATAACCTTCATGTCGTCAAGAAATAACGAACGAAACTACAAAAAAATATCTGGTGCGTTGCAACACACAACATTCCTTAGGTCTACAACAATTCACTTTGTACACGGCTAATTCTATTTAATCAATTCATTCATCACTCAGTTCATTTGAACTTGGTTAAATAACGCTTTACGGCAGCAGGAAGCGGTAGCGCTTACAGTTCCATATTTTATTGTGCAGCTCGTACTCATTGCAGAACCTTTATTGAGCAATTGGTACACACATAATTAATGAGGCTGTAAACACAAATTTTTTGAAGGAGGATGGTAATTACTTTTGCAGAGTTATTGGGGAAAAACGTTTAGAACTGGCATTGAGCGAAACGGCAGTAGTTGAAATTCAGGAATTTCTGGAGTTAGCCCCATGTATCTCATGAGCGTTTTCAAACACTCACCCTTAAGGTATTGGATTGGAATACGATACCAATTTTTTTAACATTCTACGAAAATTCCAGCGGAGTTTATAAGGAAAATATCTGGTGCGTAGCAACACACAACTTTCCGCCACCCCTTTAAGTTCGGACACCACCTACATAGGCGGGCGCTATATCTTCGTTCAACGCATTTTTACAGGAACATTTATGGAGAACAAAATGTAGGGACTAGTTAGCTGAGAGTACTCCGTAAGTTTGATCGTAATCGTTAGAGCCGTTTTTGAGAAAATTGGAATTCCGATAAATTAATTTTCGACAAATCTCCTTTTCTGAGTTAACTTGGCTTATATCTCCGTTCAACATATATATACAGAAATAATTATAGAGAACGAAATGTTGGTATGGATGACTGAAAGACACTCCATTAGGATTTATCACATCCGGTGAAAAAGTTACCCTGGAATTTACGGAAATGTTAGAAAAAACGTTATTTTCGACACATTTTGATTTTTATCTCTGTTCAATGGACCGTCACAGGAACATTTATTGAAAAGAATATGTAGGTATTAAATATTTGAAAACATCCTGTGAGTTTGGTGAAAATCGCTGAAGCCGTTTTGCCAAAAAGTGTAAAAAACCTATTTTTGCTTCAGGGGCCCATATCTCCGTTCACCGTATTTTCATGGAGATAGGTATAGAGAAGAAAATTTAGGTATTAATTAGTAGAAGATAATGTGAAAGTTTATTCAAAATCGTTAGAGCCGTTTTCGAGAAAAATGCGAAAACCCCGGCCTCACGTTACTTTCCTTGCTCTACGAAGTAGAAAGGAAATTTATCTAATCGACTGAAAACAGACTTATGAGTTCTGTCCACATCTTCACGTTCCAGACCCTACTGAGCCCGAATAACACTATTTAGGAAAATGGTCTGTGTCTGCGTCTGTGTGTCTGTGAACGCGATCGAGAGAAAACGGTTGAACCAATTCTGCTCAAACTTGATAATCCCACGGTTTACCATGAGACGCCAAAATTAGGGCATGAGCAAAGTCCGCTCAAAACTATAGTTATCATAGTGATCAAAACATTAATTTTTTTTTCTCAAAAATGTCTCCATCGATTTTGAATACATTTTTTATATGAACAGCTCTTGACGAGACAACTATACCGTAAAATTCTCATCTGTGGGAGACGAGAAGCACATTAAATGGCCGTTGCATAGATCATTTAGGAGGCTCAAGAAGTTCATGTGGGTGTGTGTGTGTGTGTGCTGAGGAAAACTGTGAAAAAAATTAGTTATATACACCCTCATATTGTTAATACGGCTCATACATTGTTCGGTGGATGCTGCAGAGACCGGCCTCTTGCATATTAGCGAAACCGCAACTTCCATGACTGATATAACCCCGTCGAGGGTTTAGGTAGTCGTCAAATAAGGAAACAGACCTGTGTGTGTCTGTAGTTCGATTTGCGGTAGAACGGCTGATCCGATTGAGCTGGTTCTTTTTTTTGGTTTGTTCGTTATTTTTTGTAGACACCAAAATAAGGTTATGGACGATTTCGGCCTTTGGGATGGGAGGGGGGGGGGGAAATGTACCGAAAACTAGGGCTTGGCGCATTTTTCTCAAAAACGGCTCTAACGAGCTGATTAAACTTTCAAATTATCTTCTACTAATCAATACCTAACTTTTCTTCTCTATACGAACGGAGATATGGGCCCCTGAAGCAAAAATAGGTTTTTTACGCTTTTTGGCAAAACGGCTGCAACGATTTTCACCAAACTCACAGGATGTTTTCAAATATTTAATACCTACATATTCTTTTCAATAAATGTTCCTGTGACGGTCCATTGAACAGAGATAAAAATCAAAATGTGTCGATAAAACTTTTTTTTTCGAACATTTCAGTAAATTCTGGGGTAACTGCTTCACCAAATTTGATCAATCGTTCAGAGTGTCTTTAAGCCACCTATACTCACATTTCGTTCCCCATAACTATTTCCGTATATATCAGTTGAACGGAGGTATAAGCCAAGTTAACTCAGAAAAGGAGATTTGTCGAATATTAATTTATCGGTATTCCAATTTTCTCAACCACGGCTCTAAACGATTTCGATCAAACTTACGGAGTACTCTCAGCTAAAGTAGTCCCTACATTTTGTTCTACATAAATGTTTCTGTGGAAGTGCGTTGAATGAAGATATAGCGCCCGCATACGTAGCTGGTTTTTTTTAAAGAATCGTGTTAAATATCTGAAGAAAATTCGATGTTTTTTACTTTCCATGGCTCTAAGAAGTTGAAAGGAAAGTTATGTAATCGGCTGGAAAATTTTTTTTTTAGGTTTCTTCAGATCTTCACGTTTCAAACCCTACTGAGTCCGAAAAAACTATTTGGGAAATGTGTGTCTGTGAACGTGATTGTGAAGAAATGGCTGAACCAAATCAGCTGAAACTTGATATCAGCGTAATTTTTTTCTTCTAAACTCCGCTCAATTGTTACTGGGTTCTTTAGAAAAATTCAAAAGGTACTCCAACCAAGTACCTATACGTTGAGTCTCCAACCAAGTCCTATACGCGTTTCACTTAGTGCCATTTCTACAAGTTTTTACCCGATAACACTGGAAAAGTGGTTATTATCCTTTTCAAAAAACTCGGGTTTACACCCTCATTAATTCTCTGTGCACCAATTGCTCAATAATGGTCGGGAAATGAGTACGAGCAGCAGAATACATTCCGGATCTGTAAGGGCTACCGCTTTCTGCCGCCGTGAAGTGATGTTTCAGATGAACTGAGTGAGAAATAAGTTGAGTTAGTAGAATAAGCCATGAACACAAGTGAATTGCTAAGGAAAGTTGTGTGATGCAGGGTACCTAATGTTTTTTGTTGTGTTTGCTATTGTCAGGAGAAGGTTCTTATGAAAGAAAAAATTGAGCGGAAAATGAGCAAATTCAAGAATACTTACGAATCATATAAAATGATTTCTAATCTAACCATAGCGGTGGGGACCTCATGACGTTTTACGTAGAATTGACAGAATGCGTGCTGCAAATATAACCTATCTAAATGTCAGCGTCTCTTTCACCAATACGCTGTGGATATGTACGTCGAAGATGAAAGTGAGCCATTAACATTTATTAGGTTGAACCAGGCCAAACTGTGTTCTGATGAATACCTTTATCAACGGGATTCCATCAATGCTGATGGAAATGCACAGAATTTAGGTAGAATTACTATTCTCCCAGCAACATACGTCGCAATTCCTTACGCATGAATGCGCTCAGGATGCTACGTCGTATGTAAGTCATTATGGCACACTAGATTTGTTTATGACGTTCACAAGCAATCCACAAAGGACGGAAATTTCGACAAGAATTACTTGTAGGTCAATCACCGATTGATTGCCGCAAGGGTCATGGGAAGGTCTGAATCATGTTCGACCTACAACAACGAGCCAGTCTCATCAAATCTCAACTTCACGATAAAAACCCTCGAATGTTGGGCTTTCCTTTAAGAAACGCGAAAATAGAAAAAGAAGAAGATTCTGTTTTCGTAGAACATAATCATCAAAATGAGCTCCAATGTACTGAAAGTTGTACGCTTCTCTAATTTTCTTCCAACCTCGTTCTTTAAATGCTTCCCTCATCTTCAATTCCGGATCATCCGTTCTTGGGATCAGCTTTTGTAAAACATCTAATATTGCCGCAGTCGTAGCGTCTGATGTGGATGGAGACGGAGGGAACGTATCAGATTTCCAAGTTTGGCAGTCTTTCTCTTGTAGGAAATATTCCTCGAAAACGACGTTTCCGTCCCCATCAAAATATATAGGGACAATTTCAGCCGGTAAAGTCACCGAAATTATCCGATATGAGCCGCGTTTGCATAATGACTTCTGGACATTCCTTACTCCTTACTGTGGGTTCTTGAAGTAAATACTTGTGTTTTGTTGATATTGAAACGGAAATTCGTAAATTACCGTACCATCCTCTTGTGATTGGATCCATTTCAGACAGTGTAGTGATGTCTTGGGTTCATTTGGATTTCGCTCTGCTGTTATGCAAAATCTTACTTTTTTAGGTCCAACAGCAAGTCCAGGTTCTTCCGTTGTAGCGAATTGTTTCGATTTATAAGCGTGCAAACCCAAGAAGGCAACTGCGATGCGTTCTGAAAACGTTTTATTAATTAATATCATAATAGTAACATAAATAAAGTTCATTATTCGTGAAGTTTGATAGGTTACCATAAAACGAATCGAAACAAACAAGCCTTCTTTCAGCGAATGAATTGATGAAATTGACGAAACGAGCGAACAAATGAATTCTCGGAGTAGAAATTAAGTGATGACGCGTATCCTTGGTGACGAAGCGATCACATGTGTTGCTTTTATAAAACTGGAGTTTTACAGAAAGATAAAATTACTCACGGAATTTATTGTTGTACATCGCGTATTCGGTGAGACGCGTTGTTGGATGTATTCAGTCGAATGAAAAAAAAAAACGCGGTATAGGCGCCAATTCGAATTCAATATTCACGTTTAGGGCAGGAAAACGTCTGTTGGGTGGGCTAGTTATTTAATGATCGGTATAGTTAAATACGACAATGAACAAAAAATATCACGTCTGACGCAACGCACTGGGCTTTATAAACTAATCCAATTTATTCTTGTGGACCAGCCAGCGTATAAATCTATTAGTTTCACGTTTTTACACATACCGCGAGAGCGTTCGTATATTTTTACTTTCCTTGGATCTACGAAGTAGAAAGGAAAGTTATGTAATCGGCTGAAAACAAAATTTTGAGTTTTCTTCAGATCTTTACGTTTCAGAACCTCCTGAATCCGAAAAACACTATTTGGGAAAATGGTCTGTGTGTCTGTGAACGATTTTTAGAGAAAACCGTCGTACGAAATCAGCTCAAACTTGATATCTCGCCCGCAGGTTGCCATGGGACGCCAAAATAAGGGTATGAATAAAATCTATCGAAAGTTAACTATAGTCATCATAGTGATCAAAACACTAAATATTTTTTTTCTCGAAAACGGCTCTAACGATTTTGATTAAATTTCCTATATTGGTAGCTCTTAATAAGGCAATTATACCATGAAATTCCCATTCGTGGGAAAATGACGAGAGCAGCACAATATATTATCAAAATTTTCGACGAAATCGATTTTAGCGCGGTTTTTAGAGAAAACAACCGTACCAAATCAGCTGAAACTTGATGTCTAGCGTACAGGTTACCATGGGACGCAAAAATAAGGGTATGGGAAAAATCCACCGAAAGTTAACTATAGTTATCATAGTGATCAAAACACCAAATTTTTTTGTTCAAAAATAGCTCTAACGATTTTGATTAAATTTTTTATATTGGTAGCTCTTAATAAGATAATTATACCGTAAAATTCCCATTTGAGGGAAAATGACGAGAGCAGCACAATAAATTATCAAAATTTTCGACCAAAAGCGTTTTTAGCGCAGTTTTTTCCTTATAAACTCCGCTGGAATTCTTGTAGAATGTAAAAAAAAATTGGTATTGTAGTCCAATCCAATACCTAAAGGGTGAGTGTTTGAAAACCTTCATGAGATACATGGGGGTCACTCCAGAAATTCCTGAATCTTACTGAATTTCAACTACTGCCGTTTCGCTTACTACCAGTTCTAAACGATTTTACCCAACAACTCTACTAAAGTAATTACTATCCTTCTTCAAAAAATTTATGTTTACAGCCTCATTAATTCTCTGTGTACCAATAGCTCAATGAAGGTCCTGCAATGAGTACGAGCAGCATAATAAAATCTGGAACTGTAAGCGCTACCGCTTCCTGTAGCCGCAAAGTGATGTTTGACCAACTTCAAATTAACTGAGTGATAAATGAATTGATTAAATAGAATTAGCCATGTACAAAGTGAATTGAAGTAGAGCTAAGGAAAGTTGTGTGTTGCAACGCACCAGATGTTTTTGCGTAGGATTCGATAGAGCCCCCGGAGACTTTCCAGCCCACGAAACAGACGATGGCCATGATATGAACTCATCCAGCTCAACCAAGCGGGGTTTAATGGATTTTTAATCAATATTTTTTTTTTTTTTTAGAAAGAGAGAAGGAATATCGGAAAATATGACTACCGTCAGAACGAGTTCTGAGGCTAGTTCTTCGACGATCCATGAAAATTTGCTCATAGAACGACGGCACTCTTCGTTAGTCTCGCAAAGAGGATTAAAGTCGGTCGGCTTCGTTAAAAAAGACCCTTTCGCGGTGAATATAATTGGATTTCAACTCCGATTCCTAATCGAAGATTCAAGTGAGGGAAGTTGGAAGACATCTTGTGCTAAGCATCAGACAACTGTCCTCAACTCCATGTAAATTCGACGTTACGAGACTTCGAGATGAATTTTCGTGCAACTTCCAAGAAAACGCTTACTGTAAACCTATTGTTTATTCAAGTTAACTGAAAGTACTCAGCGAAGTACTGTGAAAAACGATTCACTTTTAAGTTTGGAGGATCCGTTTTTTTAAAAAACTTTTGCCTTACGTCTCGGCTCAACGGATGGTTGCATAAATCCTTGCTGGAAAAGGAAATCGTACTGTTCAGCTCAAGCGGAATTGGTACGAAACATATCGACCTAATCGAGCTTTCTGACCATAGGCCCTTTAAACTGGACCGAGGGGGGGGGGGGATTCATGATTACCTCCGTCAATTAAGTTCTGTTTTTAAATATTCTCAGCCGGGCCAAGGATTAATATTTCCAGAGCCAACCACGAATTTTCCCGCTTACAGTTTCTTCAACGTTCATAAAGGTTTCCTGGGACTGCCTTCCAGTCAGCCCTTACACAATTAGTTCTCTAATAGTCGATGCTCACACTATCTCACTATTCAGAGATCCACTCGGCTGAACTGTTTTTCCCGGTTAATTTATTTTTTTGAAACGGTGGATGCAGGCAATACTCTCACTGCAGCCACGAACGGGCCTATTGTAAGGGCGTCCTGGCCTACCTGCACCACCTCCAGGCCCCACGGCGCAGAAGAAAGGGCCTCCCAAACCCAGAATGGCGCGATGTCGCGAGTCCATCGCATACACACAACACATGCTCTGCCCTCCCTCGCAGAACCTGCATACCTGTACCTCGCACTTGCCAATATTTGCAAGGTGGTACCTCAGCGGACAGTGTCCTGTAAACAGGCCACATATGATCCTCATATACTTCCTCCCCAGTGCAAGCACCTCCTTGGAGCTCTCTCTGGAGAGCCGGATGAAGAGTTTTGACTGTCTAAGGCCGGGCGGTCTCTACCATGAGCAGCCCTGCACCTGTCCTCCCATTTGCCAACCTCTCTACGTAGGTGGCTCCTGGTAGTCCCAACAAAGGGCTCAGGGCCAATAGGGATCTGCTGTGATCCCTTCTTAGCCAATTTATCAGCCGTTCGTTTCCCTCTATACCCTGATGCCCTGGCACCCAACACAGTGTTACATTGTTGTCCTCTGCCAGGGCCTTCAGTCCAGTCAGACACGCCCACACCTGCTGTGATGTGAGACGGTATGAGGCTAAAGCCTTGAGAGTGGCCTGACTGTCCACCATTATATAGATTCTCTGCCGCTTCAGTCTCCTCTGCAGCAGCCACTGCACACAGACTGTCACCACAGCCACCTCTGCCTGGAACGCCGTGGCCAGCGACCCCAAGGGGATCGCTGCTCTGATTCTCGGCCCAAAGATGCCTGCCCCTGCAAGGCCACCCTGCACCGAGCCATCAGTGTAGTATACCAGGGCCCCAGCTTCGAAAGCGGGAGCTCCCGGTTAATTTACTCTGAAGTGTCTAAAGCTATCGAGTATCTCAAGTGAACATTTTATTATCAGTGCATCACCCTATCACTACAGTCTCGTCTCATTCGTCAAATAATTCTTCGCCTAACTCAAGTCAATCTCTTTCTTTCTTACTCCTAACTGAAATGTTGCATGGATTTCCAGTAGACACTCCGTAAGGTTGATCAAATTCAGTCCGGCGTTTACTCTGAAAATTTTGAAAATGTCGCGAAACTCGTGTTTTTGTCACATTTTTGTTTACATCTCAGTTCAACGAGCGTAGTAACTTCCAGGATGTCTTCAACTAATCAATTCCTCCGTATATTTTTTTTCATTAATGTTCCCGTGGCGAAAACAACAACCAAAGTGTGCCAGAAACGTGATTTCCACAGTTTTCGAATTTCCCACACCGATCGCCGCACATGTTATCATCTATCCTGACGAAGTGTTTTTCTAGTAACGCTCACCCACATTTTGTTCTCCGCAAGTATTTATGTATCCAATTGAACCGTGATTCGTCGTAAAATGAGATTTGCCTCAACATTCTCGTTTTTCAAATGTTTTCGCGAATAGTTCTATCGATTTTGATCATACTCACGGGCACTGTCAGATAATTAGTATCTGCATTTTGTTCTGTATAACGTTTTCCAAGGAAAACCGTACGAAAATACATAGCTTTGATCGAATTTAGGATTTTACGATCTGCCGCAGTAACGGAGTAATTTTGTACCTAATCAAGATTGTATTTATTCTTGTGCTGTTTGAGTGTGCGAAGTAATGCTAACTAATCAAAGGAAACCTAAAACAAATACGTATAACCAAAAAAAAGGTCAAGTTTTAATCGTTTTGAACTAATTTTTAATCGTTCTTCATGATTCTGAATTCACGCACATAAACAGAAGATGCGGAGAAAGATAACTCTCAGATGTCTGAGGGAGAGGCGGCAGGTGGGCAAAAGAAAGAGGGCCTGGCGAAGGGCAATTGGAAGAAGCGTGAAGTTCATAGCATCACTCACTTACCTGACCAGCGTTGGCCCCGTTGGCCCCCCGGTAAAAAGGTTCGTATTGTTTGAGTCTCTGCAGGTTGGTCTGGAACGGTGCGGCTGGAAAGAAACGAGCCTGAGGTGATATGTGGAAGGAGTGGAAGTAGAGGTGTGAGGAGGACGTTCGGTTGAGGGCTGGCAAAGGGTTAAACCTGTTGATTTGGGAACAGCAGGTGATGCAGGAAGAGATGAAAAAGAGGAAGAGATTGAGAGGAGCGACCAACAGAGCAGCTTTCGAGGGGTCCATTATTCCCAGCCTCCGACATGCACTTGAAGATGAGCCGATGCGGCGGCTGCAAGGGATGGCGGGAGGAGTGGGAGGGGGGGGTTATTTTCAATTTTTGTTTTCTCGTTTTTCTGAACTCCTCTTCTTTTCTCACAATCACGCGCCGACAACGAGTCCAGTTAAAGCGCTTTTGACGGCACCGCACGGCCCTGTCTTACAAACGCCTCGGTAAACACTAGTGTCTGGAACATCTTAGGGCCAATGTTCTTGTTTTTCGCATCTGTAAAACGGTGGTAAAACATCTTTTGAAATGTCTGATGCATCGCATCACACAACTTGCCTCAATCTCAGTAAATTCCATGATACGCTGTGTATACAAGCGCTATACTTTCATTCAACGCCTTCCTACGCCAAAAAAAAAAAACGCTGCAAATAGAAACACTACGGTTTATTATTCTCTTGCACAGCATCGTTGTGACCTGTCCTATTCAATCCAACGTCGAAACGTGTTGGGAATACAACATGGCTATAACAACAATCCGGGAAATGACAGCTCATATGTAAACGGCCATGTTTGTTGAGCACCTTGGAGACCCACCCCATTCTATTTAGTGTGGAAAAATACTAGTCAACTATATGAAACATGACCTACGCTTGGCAATGGGTAAGACGTTTCGAGGCGAACTGACGCGTGGTTGCAGTGAGATAGAGGACAGTGTAGGAAATGAGATCAAGCCGGGGAGAAATGGTAACTTTCGCTGTATTGTCCCACAAATTTCTTCAAGTAATATAAGTTGTGTGTGGTGATATCACTCTATTCCATTCAGTCCTTTGAAATACATCCTATTCGTCTCGGCATTGAAAAACATCTCAGACACATTCACAGCTGCCTTTTGGTGACGCTACCTATGAACAGCTCGTTTTGTTCCGGTTTTTATTATTGAGCAGATTAGTCGACAAGAACTGGCCGCACTTCACAAAATACAACAGCAGAAGCTATCAATGCTACTGTTTTCCTGATTTCCATTGCAGTTTGTTCATATGCGCTCGCCAGTTGTGCATCCACAGTTACTCAGTCTAAATAGGGAGGCAAGTGCGTATTGAAAAATGATCAATATTTTGAGCGCTTCTCTTCAGCCTTTTATCTATTTCGTCAATTGAAATGTTTCAACAATTTTCCTGACACATATGGTATTTATACTATAACTCTATCTGCTCCATAGTTGTACCATTTTTAGAAAGGTTGGGTTTCTTTTCTTGTTTTTTTTCCTTCCGGTCGTAATTTTGCTAGAATTGCTATTTGTTAGAGTTTTGTCGATTGCTTGGCTACTTTTCATCAAAGGTGTCGGATTTTCTTAATTTTTAAATTATTCATGCTTTACCTTGTTTGTTTGCATTTTCTAATGAGTGCATTTTTCTTTTGCACGTTGCATGCATTTTTAACAATATCAAGAAAATGGTACGGAACTACAAAAGAAAAAGCGACTGTGCAACTGCATATTCGCCCGACGATTTGAAGAAAGCTCTCGCCTCCATCAAGAGGGGTGAAATGAACGTGAAGGTTGCTTCGTCTACCTATCACATTTCGAAAACAACTTTATGGGACCACATCAAAGGTCGGCGGGGGCAGTTGAGCACTTCCCAAGGTAGGTCCATCACAATCCCGATTGAGAAAGAAAAAGAGCTGGCAAATTGCCTAAAAATTATGGAGAAATGGGGGCTGGGCCTAACGATTTTAGAGACCAGACTCGCCGTAAAAGAATGGGTTGAGGCCAACTCTATTCACACAGGATTCACTAACAACATGCCAGGGAAGACGTGGATCCATAACTTCAGAGCGAGACATGACTTGTCATTAAAAAAACCGCAAAGTGTGGAATTTGCGAGAAAGAAAGCAATTGATCCCTTCGTCATAAAGGAGTTTTTCAATCTTTTGCAAAACACGTTGAACGAGTTGAGGCTGGAAGCCAGGCCAGGCTGGGGCCCCAGCAAGTTCAAAATATTAGGGGGAAAAGGGCTTCCATCAACAAGGACAACAAGTGGGCAGGGAAGGACGAATATCACCGTTTGTTTTTGCGGGAATGCAGCTGGGCAAAAACTACCCCCTCTCTTCATTTTCAAGGGTAAAAATCTTTGGGACCAGTGGTTGATGGGGGACGTCTTCCCTGGCTCTACATTCGCCGCATCCACCAATGGATGGATGAAAGGGGACATTTTCCTTAATTGGTTTTCCTACTGTTTTCTAAAGAACATAGGACCGGACCGCCCAGTTCTTCTGATATTCGATGGACACTCAACGCACATCACCATTCCATTAATAGAGTTGGCAATGGCAAACCAAATTGTGCTTCTAAAATTACCCCCTCACGCAAGCCACATGTTACAGCACCTCGACTTATCCGTCTTCAAGCCTCTTAAGTCCCTATGGGATAAAGAACTTGTGGCGTGGCAGAGGAAGAATATTGGGAAGCACTTGCCCAAAAAAATGTTGGCTTTGATAATTGGTCGGATTTGGTGTGGATTGAATCCTGAAATCTTAAAAAATGGTTTCGGAAAAGCGGGAATCTACTCCTTCAACAGCGGAGTTGTTGATGAAGATGGTTTCGATCCAGAAGCTCTTGAGAGGTGGAGAAATACACAAGCGCCACGCGCGGCTAAGGGTCTTCCAGCGGACGTGTCATCTACATCACCCAAGTTTCTGCCGCACATCCATCCCTATTCTCTTTGATCGGGTCTACACCTGTGAGGCCATCCACATCCACTTCTTTCGAGGAAAACTTTCTCAGTTTCTTGAGAGGAGGACAAACATCAACGAAACAAAAGAAAAACCGTGTAGGAATCGGATCGGAAGTACTCACCACCCAGGATGTTGTGGCACGCCTTGAACTAAAACTGAAAGACAAATCCAAAAAAAGATGCCCACGTAAATCACAGAGAAAAGACCCACCGAAAAGAGCTAGAAAAAGAGTGGGAAAGAAGAACGCGACTCCAGAAACCACCGATGAGGATGAGGTCCCTCCAATAGTGGAGGTGGTTGCTCACCATTCCAAGGACAGTAATGACGATCGAACGTCGTCCTCTGGAGTCCTTTTGGGCGAACCCGAAGGCAATCCATCCAGACCTTCGCCAGATTGGCACTTGGATAGAAGTGATGATTTAGAATCTGATATCGACACTTTCTTGGACTATCTTCGGGATTGTGGAGTAGAGGGGACTACCAAAATGAGGGTTTTATCATTTTCAATTTTTGTTCTATTAATCAAAATTTTCACTTTCTTTAAATAAAAAATATTTTTTTATTAAATTGTGAGCTTTAACTCATTTATTAGGTATGAATCGAAATGAAGTTATAAGAATACGCACTTGCCCCACCATGGTGAGGCAAGTGCGCACCCGTTTGCTCTTCTGAAAAACCCCTTTTTTATTGCTTCAAATGTGTTTATCCGAAAAATTGAAGCTACGATTCGGTTCTCAGAAAGATTATGCAGCCATTGCAAACGAAGACAACTGTAAATTAAAAACAAATGATACCATAACTACCGAACAAAGTCTAGACTATCGTTTTTATCGTACGCACTTACCCCACCTTACTATAGTTATTACGAGTATAATGATCGACAGTTCAAAGTGACTCGACGGTAACGTAAAAATCTCATCCACTCCCACGAGAGCAGCACAATTATCAACATTTCGAAGAAACTCGAATGTACCTCAGTTCTCAAAAAACAACCAGCGTGGTAGTCCAATAAACTCGTTTTATGATGACAGTTTAGTAACGCTCATAAGTTAAAAAGAAGCCAGCCCAGAAATTTCGGAATTCAAACCACCGCCGTTTCAGTTACTACCATTCCTCACTCACACTTATGCACTTATGGTCGTAGTTTAAATTGGAGCGGCTCAATCAAATCTGGAACCTTTAACGCCACCAGTTTGTATGTAAAACGTTTAGCTACCAATTTTACGTAAACTGAATGAATTAGTAGTTAGGGTGATAAAAATTGCTGAATGCACGTGGGGCTGATGGAAAGTTGTGCGATGCGTTGAACTAGATGTTGCGGGCTACAAATCAAAGTGGTTCAAGTTATGGGAATACCTAGGCTGGTAAGGCCTGGTTGGACACTGTTCTAAGAAAACTCGTCAAGACTCATTCTCGATCAGCTGCCTTCACCCCTGCTTCATATCCTTCGCTTTGAAGTAGGCGAATCACCTTTGTTTGCAAGACGGTGTATATTTTCGGACATGTATCCGCTCTCGCTGTATGCAAGACACACGACCATATTCTCGAAAGTCGCTCGACTATCGATCGATCGTGCACGAGCTACTGGAAAAAGGAAAGGGCGCCGTCAATTTGCGACAGCTCCGTTTAAACACACGAATTGAGGATCTAAGCCGACGCAATATATAATGTCCTACCCAGATGCTACGCGAGCTCCACGAGTGGCGATTCCCACTTGAACATCCAGTGTAGTGTGTGTGGGGTCTAAGAGGATATTCCGAAGCGTCTTGTACAGTGTAGAACATCAATTTACACGGCTAACGCCGTTGCTATAATAGAGACGCAGTCTCGCTACTTATACTCCAATGCTTCCAGGTGCTATCATTCTGGTGTGTGACTCCGAAGGCGTCGTGCATCGATTAAAAATTGTGGTCTGACATCTAGAATGTCACCGCATTCTGTCCCACATATCGCAACTAGAATGCTGGAGTACATATTCGATATTCGTATGAGCGAAATCCACTTGTTTTCGGTCTGGAAAAATGTTTTACAACCCCCCCCCCCCCGTAAAATTAGATACTTTACGTTTCAAGACATCGAGATTCCAAATCTGCAATGTACATCCGCCGTCCAGGCCGTTTTGTGTCTTTAACGTGGTCTAAAAAATCCGTTCTTTCGCACAAAAATCTAATTTGGTACCTAGTTGTGCCCGCCACCTCGGTAATCCGATCGGACGAAGCCTATGGTTTTTAGGAGAAAAAAATGAACAAACCGCAGTTTAATCGCAAATACGCCGTGTTTGGTATCATTTTCAAGGTATTTTCAGATCCTGAGTCGGATGGAACGAGTATCAGACGTGTACAACTGCGTATAGTGAAATTACAGTAATTATAGTGAGCCAAAGTCTACTAATTGGAAGAACTCGCGGGAACTACAGCGGAAGTCAACGTTTCGTCGTTTGTACTCCCTTCCTCCCGTCTCGTCAAAACCACCCGCCCGCTCGACTCGCAACGTCGTGCCAATTGCCTACAGGCGCTTACAGCGCCTGGGGTCCTTTTAGTCTTTGTCGTTCCATTGTAGTCAGGTCATGTTTCGTATGGTTTACTGGTATTTTCTGATGCTGAATCGAATGGGATGGGCCTCGGAGAAGTAATACTAGGTCAAGGTGTTCATGAGAATAATAAACCATTGTGTAATAATTTGCAGAGTTTTTTTTATTAATGGGAAGTAGAGTGGTTAGGGCAGGCTCCAAGTAACCCCACGAAATTACTCCTGCGTGTTGAGTTCCAATCCGGGACCGTTTAGCGCGTTGCTTCAGGTTGGTCCTCACGCCTCTCTGCGACTGCATTTCTTCTTTCTTGACTTCTTCGCCCTCGCGAGAATCTCGCAGCGTGCCGCCATTCCCATACCGCTCAGCAAACAGCAAGAAAATCTTCACTCGTTTACGTTGGAGTCCAAGATAATGTGATTACTGGCGTGTGTGGTTTAGCTGGCGATGGTGCGATTTCTGGAAAGGCCACTACGATCGATTGACCGTACACTAAAGCCTGTGTTCAACGAACTGAGTGTCTATGTACGAACGTTGGCAACAATATCATGGCCCGTACCCATCAAAAAAATATACATGGACACGGATTTCCCGTTTGTTCCTTCTAGTGCTTCTACATAGCCCAAGTTAGTGACGGCGCATGCAAATCGTATTAACAGAACTATATCGGGCAAAAATTGTTCAAACACATTGGAACATGATCCAAAACCCATTTAACTCGGACAGTTCATTAGGAACATGGCCTGAAGAACTGTACGTCGTTACTTTCGTTTTTCTCTAAGAATTTAGTCGCAATATTAAATAGCGTGCAGATGTAAACGATGGCTGTACGATTTATGCTGATGCCAATAAAAGTTCTTAAAAAACAGTTGCAGAAGCAACAATCACACAACACAAATGGAATGATCGTTTCGAGTGCTTTGGACAAACAAGCCATCGGGAATATTTATCGACCGAAGGAACAGGGCTTGACGTCTTCTTCGAAGCTAAAGGATGAAAGAGGTTTCCACTATAGCTGTAAGGGTCTTCCTTCTTTTCTCTCGTCCGTGAAGTTCCTCCAACCCATTTCCCAATGTCATTATCGAAAAGATTTACCTCTTGCTCTGTCGTAGACGAAGGTCATTCTGCTCTTAAATCAAAAGGTAGAATCTATCTCAAGTATCTCCAGAGCTTTTTCTTCTACAACCATTTAATTGAGACAATGAGCAATCATGAGAAAATACTCATTTAATTCAGCGACTAAAAACAATCCACGTGAACTCTTCAAGAACAAATCACATACATGCGCGATTCATCAATACTTTCAAACAATTTTTAAATGTTAGCAAGTTGGAGAATTGAATACCCGGACAAATGTTAATTTCTAAGAAAATGCGTAAATTGTGACAATATTTTGTCAAGCGCTCGGCAGATAAGGAATTCACAGCCAAATCCAAATAAATTGCTATCTCGCAATTTGTTTTAATACCGCAACATTCAATTAACTCTTCGTTGAGCCATGCCACAGTGCGTGTGAGAAGAGGCCTTGAAGTAGCGAGTGAACTTACCTTTCCCCCCAACAAATTTCACGATGTTCATCACGATCAACTCTTGATGAATGACGGTGAAATGCGTGTGACAACCCCTTCTCTCCTCGGGTATAAGAGATAATTGTCCAACAGCGTAACATTTTCGATGAATTGGGCAGCAAACGGGATCTGTCACTTTTCACGAACTAATTTTCAAAACGAAAACCGCTTCCGTGAGCAATTTTAGAACCAACCTCGTACGCATTCTGAAATAGCCTTTTAGTGGGGAAAAATTTAAACCATTCTGACTATTCATTGATCACAAATGCACTGAAATACCTTTCTTCTTGTAAATTTCCTGTTAAGTGTCGCTGCATCATTATAAAAAATTCTGTAATATTTTGGCTAAACCCATCTCCTTTACCGAGCCAAAACCTTTATTTTTATTGCATTTTTCAGTTATGTATTTATTTTTCGTTCGTAATATTCCGATGATGGGAGAAGAGGTGTATTTTGGGAACCAATGCGTTGAAAAATGAGGGCTTCTCGCGTTTTTCTCAACAGCTTTTTTAACGGTTTTCATTAAACTTACAGCATTCTTCTACCAATCATTAACCAACTTTTGAACGACGTAAATATCACAATATGCTTAAGATATACCGTGAAAACCCCCACTGTGGCCTTGGATAGGCCCGTTGTATCGCGTACTGGAGCTGCCTCCCTCTTGGAGCTGATGCGACGCGCAATCCATCAACCTCATTCGGCCACTGCTGAGCTACCCAAAACACTCTGAGCAGCACCACAGCAAGCCTTGTCTCGCGCAATCTGCAACTCTGTACCTCTGACTTACCGATTTTGGCCAGGTGGTACTTAAGTGAACAGTGTCTTGTCAACAGGCAGCATACCATCCGTATACTTTCTCTATTCATACGGAGGACCTCTCTTGATCGCTGCCTGGAGAGTTTAATAAATAAACTTGACTGCTTTTGGCCAGACACATCTTGCCAATAGACAGCTCTGAACCTCTACGAAGAGACTCTGGTCCCATACGGAGAAGTGCAGATTCGTTCGTCTCTTGCCAGTTTATCGGCCTCCTCATTCCCTTGTATTCCTCTATGACCTGGCACCCAACACAGTGTTAATATATTTTCTTTTGCCAAGGTCTTCAGAGCAGTCAGGTATTTCCGATCCAGCTCCAATGAAGTAGTCTCTGAAGAATAGCTACTTGCGGTGCAAATATGTATCTCGTGGCAGGATGAAGCCTACCCATTACAACTGTGTTTCACAGGCAGTAATTTCAGGCAGTTGCTTGCTTATCTTCACTTCCTTCTTGTGCCCAATGGATTGAACTAACCATTCTGTTCCTCCTAAAACTGTTATTACCTGTTATGTTTGACTCATTGAATCTCCTCTCTGGGTTTGGAGGAGGGATGATGCAAGGTTGGGGATTAAACGAGAGTGTGTTGGCCTTATCACTCATTGGTGTGGATTGCTGCTGCAAACCCCACACTGAAGGGGAAGTTCGTTATGATTGAACCAACTAATAACACGAAAAGCACACTAATGAAAGACTACGGACAAAAATACCTTCTAAAAGAGAGACTCTTATAGTCTTAAATTTATTATCACAGCGAACTTCACTTTTCACACTACGCGTTGAGAATTTCAAAGTAAAGTCCAAAACTACTGAGGTCTCCCTGGACTGAATTTGGAATCGCTGAATGTTCTAGAAATTAAAATAAAGCTAAAAGAAATTGCTTTTGACATCTCTAAACCAACAATCTCCATGTGTACATACAGTCAGTTGAAATAAAATGGATTGCAACGATGTTCGTTGTAACTGGTATAGTTTTGTGTTCAATGATAAATGTACTTGGCAACAAATGTAACATTACAATGTTACAGAATAATTGCAAAACGAATTAATTAAATTGGAAAAGTTAAATGACAGTATTTGCACGGTGGGTACTTTCTAAGCTGAATAGTCGCTTGTCTTGATGACGCAATCCATGCTCTTCATCTCACTGAGTGAAGTCTTTACCACTTTGCTAGTATTGAAACTTCGTTTTTGTACCAGATGTCCCAAACGAAGTATCCATAGTTAACTTATAGATTTTGAAAGTTTCTTTAACTTACAACTTGCTGGTTTCCATCTTGGTAAATGTAAATTGTATATACATATATATGCGTGTGGGTTTTTATATGTTTCTTAATTCTATAAAATAAGGCGGGAAAGAGCGATGTTTTGGTCAGACTGTCGAAGTATCGCCATCATCTAACTGAAATAATACAATTTGTTGCTGTTTATGTTTCTTTCCACCTTGTCTTTTGCATCCATCTTTTTCATTTGCCCTGTAATATTAACAGAAAAGAATGAGGAAAGGTAACTTTAAGAAAGAGAATACATATTTCTTTATCCTTGTTTTTTGCGGAAACATATTTATAGTTAATGCTAGCTATTGGTGTATGGGTTTTCATTCTCTGTCTTTTGTTTAAGGAAAAATAACATTTAATTTGTACTTTGTCTGCAGGAGCATCGGAAGTAGTGAGTTTGATGGTTGCAAGTCAGCTAGGGGATTCTCAGTTGGACAGGTTCGTTTGTGCCAAGTATACAATGATCATATGGAAGGAGTAGCAGTAGGAACTAGTAATGGAATTCTCGAGTGTCAACACCAGTTCAAAACAAGGCGGTGGAACTGTTCCACAGTGAATGATTCATCAGTATTTGGACCTCTCAATGCTATCGGTAAGCCACAAATCAGTTATCTCAATTTTGCTAGGGTCCGAAATATCAGAGGAAAATAAAGAACCCTGAATGTATACTTTTGAAAGCCATCAGGGAAACAAACAAATAATATAATTCAAGTTTGACGAGAGTTTTAGGGCACCATCTCCCAGCCATCAGCCACAGTTTTAGTAATAATACTAAGTTGAACATTTACTCATTCATATTTCAGAGGCTCACAGTTTTGGCTCTTACGTTTGATAACTTTGAAGGTAGAAAGAAACTTCAGGTTTTTAAATCAACATTTGTAGTTACGAGTTTTTTCGTGATGTTCAGGAGTTAACACTTGCTTGAAAAATGGTCATTGGCAGTTATCTCTCCCTTCATCGTAAGGCTGAGAATAAGAGGGCACTTTTTCATTCTTTCGTAGAATGGAAGGCATTATCACCAACAATCAAGACGATTTAGTTGAGTGTGGATTAGGCTCACTGTAAACAATGGGTACTTGTTCATCGAATCGAAGCTTCCTACCTTAGCCCAAGGGATATATCTGTTTAGTTTTGGGAAATATCTTAAGGGACATCTGGCTTAGGTTCAGGCCTACTGTAGAACATGTTATTTCTCCCAATTCAATGTGGTCTGAAAATTCATGGTACAATATCTCTAATCAAGTTTTCTATCCACGTTGGGCGTCTCATGTTTCTTTTGCTGAGCTTCCAATTCTGTGACGAAGTTTTTGCAATGGTGTAACTGGAACTGTTCAAGGATCTTTTTGTTTTCGAAAAACAATATCTCATTTTGAAAGCACTAGGATTGTTGTTGTTTGTTCTACGTTCATACAATATCCGCACCTTCAAGGAATTCCATCGTTCACACCCATTTCTTTTAAAACTTTCAAGGTTCATTGATTCTTTAGTATACTTCATCGTTTTTAGACAGGTTTGTTTTGTTTGCAGGTAGTAAAGAAACTGCATTTATTCATGCAATCATGGCAGCTGGGATCACACATGCTATTGGAAGGCGGTGTAGGGATGGTCAGTTATCATCTTGCAGTTGCTCGAGAGCTGGGCGGCCAAAAGATCTCCATCATCAGTGGATTTGGGGTGGATGTGGAGACAACTTGGAATATGGCTATAAGTATGTTATCTACCTTATATTTCACGATAAAGCTTTCTAGAAAGAAATATTGTGGTATAGAGAGAATGAGAGAATTATTACTATTATTCTTAGAGCCACATCCCTTAGATTTTGAGCTGGGATTAGAACAGACTATGCAGTATTATTGCCATAAAGATAAAGGTCACAAATTCTGACAAACAGTTTTTTGTTTTTAAATCTGAATGAATTATTTACAAGCAATGTAACTATTTTTATATCTATTTGCACGTAACATAGTGTATAAAATCAAATTGAAACTTTGCTCTTCATTATATTAAAACATGTTTGGTGGTTGATTGTATTGGCTGTTACTGTTTACTTACTGGAAAAGTTTCATTTAAATCTGTGCGGTGATTGCATTTTCCTTATGCTTTCACTCAAATTTGCTGAACAATTATATTAATTTCACGCCTATGATTAGCCACAGTTACTTGCTTCAACATACATGATAAAAATAATGCAGTTTAAAAGCTTCAATTAAATGTTGAGTGGATTGCTTGGTGTATAATTCACAGTAAAGGATGCAGTATTTCATAGCCAGTAGCATTTGACGTTTGAAAATGTGATGGAAGGTAAACAGGCAAACAATGAGTAACTTGACCATAACTACTTGGGTTGTTGTACATTTGAAAAATGTAACAAAAGTCAAGGAAGAAGTCTGTAAGTACTTCTTATAAATTCTTGATGAATGCGCTTCTGTTATCTCCTATGTGAATGCCTAATAGTTATTGAACATCTTTAAACCGAAATGTTTCAAGTAAAAATATTCATTACTAAGTATAGCGCTTTTGACCTCAGATTTGTGAAACACTACTTGAATTCTTTTAAAACGTTTGCAGGTTCACACAAAGTTTTGTTGATGTGAGAGAACGGGAAAGGCGCTACAGAAGAGGGAGTCCTGAGCATGGGCGAGCACTCATGAATCTTCATAATAACGAAGCTGGAAGGCGGGTAATTATATGATATTTTTGTGAGTGGATATAATACCCAGTCTATAAGGTTCTACGCTTTTTCCATTCCAGAAACAGAATGAGTGTTTTCTCCTATATGAAGGGTGACCCTTCAAACAACCATAAAAAATCTAGCAGTTAACTGAAGAATTATCAGCAAATAGTTATTATGCAAGCATGTTTCAAAGGTTTCCATCCTGATGATAATTGATATCATTTTTGAACTCACTCAGAGATGTTGAGAAGTAATATGATAAGTATCAGGCTGATGTTTTGTGGTTGAAGGATGGGTATTTGTCCTGGACTTTGGCCAGAGAAACCCTAAGCATAAAGATGTGAGAACCAAATGTGACCTATTTTCGAAGCCCTGTTCACTAAATATAGCCAATATTGGCCTCATCATGTAGGGGTTATGAGTAGGAACTTCTATCAGTAGCCCATGTGCTTTTTAGACACACTGAGTATCGTTTGATTTTGAGTAGACTCTCCCTTCAACTACAGGGGAGGGTGTAACTGAAGAATAATTGTAGCCTGATAACTCACAAGGCATGTGGCCATGAGTCTGATCAAGGCCTGGTCTGGGATAGGGATGATCTTAGGTTTGGAATACAGTCCCCCTCCCCAAATAGACCCATTTATAGCTGGATTGACACTATTTTGTTGAGTACTGTTGGTGATGCTCTTCATACGAACTTTTTTTTTTAAATCGTCAATATACTATATCCTTAACTATATCTATCAGGATTTTGTTGACTGACAGAACCAGGACACACGCTTGGACTGCCTATCAGTATCAATCCTGTAATGTTTATAACGTACCATTAATCTTGTTTGGTTTTATGGCAACTTTACACAGAACTTTTTGTTTGAAACTGCTTCTACACTCTTAATTATATAAATATTCCGTTTTTATTATTTCAGGCTGTAATAAAATCGTCCAAAGTCACGTGCAAGTGCCATGGTGTTTCTGGATCTTGCAGTCTAATTACATGTTGGCAGCAACTTTCAACCTTCCGTGAAATTGGTGAGCTAATAAAATTCAACTTTTGGTCAAAAAAGTGAGCTCTGTACCGATATTTTAATTGCCTTCCACTATCACCAACGTTAACTATACATTATGTGAATTAGGAGGCGCTATACTCCACTAAAGAACTGATCAAGACAAGCTTTTCTTTTATTTAAAATAACTCATTTACAGTGAATGTATTTCATTTCCACAAAAATACCAATGCTACTAAATAACTTAGCCAGTTTTGCGACCACATTTCTGTTAACTGTTATTTACAAAATATGTGGCATTGTAGGGGACTACATCATGGACAAATATGATGGGGCAACTGAAGTAAAAGTTAATGCTCGAGGAAAGCTGCAAATAAAGGATCCAAGATTTGGTTTGCCTACTCCCCATGATCTCATATATCTGGATGAATCACCAAACTACTGCATCTCCAATCAGAGCCTTGGATCACTCGGTGAGTATTCATGCCCAGTATGTTAGGTTTAGAGGTAACAGCTAGTACTTACTGAGCATCAACGATATTCACACAATGAGAAGTCGGGACCTGCCATTTCTGAATAGGCAACATTAGAAGTGCAAAAAGTTCATTATTATATGGATTATTCATTTTGAAAAAAAAAGTATTTTACTTGTGCAATTTTTCTTGGAAGTGAGTGTATTGTGTTCTTGTTATGTTGGTGTGTCTGTGCTTTTTCAAATTTGTTTAAAAAACAGCTTACGTTTTCGCATAGGATGGTTTATTTTATTATTTCATCCTGCATACAATACATAACAGTATATCTGATAGTATGATGCTTTCCAGGTACTCATGGAAGAACTTGTAACAGAACATCACAAGGTATGGATGGTTGTAACTTGCTGTGCTGTGGAAGGGGGTACAATACTCGCAAAGTTAGTGTTGGTGAAAGGTGTGACTGCACGTTCCATTGGTGTTGCTATGTCAAGTGCAATCAGTGTCATAAAACTGTTGATATTCACAGTTGTAAATAAGCATAAAGTTATCATTAGGGTGCAACAAGTATTTATTTCTGTCAGTGTACGTTTGTTTTATCTGTATTTATGTAAATAATTACGCCATGTACATTAAACGTGACTAAAGTGAGATTTTCTTGTCCATCGATAGCCACCCAGTACACCTTTTTCTTTATCTTTGACTTTCTACTTTCATTTGTGAGTTTCAATTCAGTTCTCTAACTAGCTGAAACTAAAATGCAGTTGATGGAAATAATTTCACACTCTGCGTACTTCCCTTCTAACACACTCATCAAAGCCTGTATGAACACGATGTGTTTTTTCATTTTAAAGTTTGTCTTTAGCGTTTATCATCCCTTTAAACGTACAGTGTAATCTCTTTTCTCCACTGGAAGAACACTAATGAAGCCTACGACAAGCGTGCCTATTCAAAGATAAGGTGCCAACAGAACCTTCCCCGTTTGCCAATGACAAAAAAGATTCTATTTATCACGTTCCTTTCTAACTTCATACTTATGAGTAATAAGGATATAATATCTACAAGAATCACACTCATCTTTCAAAATGAATACTTTTTACAAGCAAGTATATGCTACTTTTTTTTTAGATTGACACATATTGTCATATTCGCGTGGTGTGATACAGCTCATCATTGTCTATGCTCTTATCAGACGTCCCATATTATGCGACAAATGCGATATTTTAATATTGATTTTGAGTTAATTTAGTATAGTTGTAGTCTGTCTAATTGTATATTGTGTTCATTGAACAACCAATGTGAATACTTTGGTGATGTTCGTAGGCACAGAAAAATAGGTTACAAAGTAGCTAGTTCAGGCTCAAGAGCATGCTGTGCTAACATGCACATTCGACTAGGTGTAACAATCTTATGATGTTTTCAAATACAGCACTGTGCAAGTGGACTCATAAATTCATAATAAATCATGTGAGTGTATGAAATAATAAAAGAGAAAGCCAGAGGAAAATTTGTGGTGAATGGTGATGGACATTGCACTGTAAATTAGACTCAGATGGAAAACTTTCTTCTCATGACTTACACTAGAAGGTTCTGAGGTGCAGCAGATCTGAACTGAGGTGTGGAATAAAATTTTCAGGGAGGTCCCTCTCTGAAGAAGCCTAGATGGGGCTTCTCAACTCACCGCCGGCTAAGTACCCAATAACTTTCCACATAAATATATGCTCTTAACGACAGTGCTCGTAAAAATACTTGCAGAGAGATCATAGCTACATGGATATCCGCAATCTCTTCGGGTGCTATCAAGACCTAATATGCTCTTCTATTCTCTGTAATAAGGTATCCCTTAAGTGGGTAGGAAGGAACAGGCTTCAGAGCAAGGAGCCTTCTCCCCAATTCTGAGCCACCAGCTACACACCATCTACGGGCATTAGGAAAGAAGCTGAGATACGTTCAGGAAAAATATATATTTTATGTATAACTGGTAACTTATACCTTATTTCCATTAAAATAATAATTCAACAATCATTTAAGAAGTTTCACAAAAATATAATGAATTGAGCTTCGTAAATGGTAAGACTTAAGAAAACATCATGATTCACCACATAATAACTTAGAACAATATAGTGTAGAAATGGTCTTCTAATCAATGAATAATACTGAAAACACCAGTAAGGCACAATGTTACAGTAATGTGAACTATTTAAAATGATGGCCAAGATTACTTTAAAAATAAATAGCATACAATATACCATATAAGGATTGAGGATGGGTATCATGTATAACCATAATGGAATTAATACACGTCAATACTCCTGTTTTTGATAAATTTAGATAGATAAAATGTTACAAATGATTGAAGGCAAACTAGATGCCAAGCAACAGACCATTGGAAACAACAGACCTTACATAATTTTGATAATAAAGTAGCCATATATGTTTCTTTAGTACAACTTCTTTGCAAGCAAACAGATTTTTATTTACACACGTCAAAAGTAAATCCAGAAATTTTGATCTGAGCATTTCATTTCATAGTAGTATTAGGAAGACAAATTGTACATTTGAATTCAAATGAGACATGAAACCAATACTTCTCAAAGAAACATAGGTGGCCTCCCTCTTGATAAAATAGGAGTAACTCTTAATCTCAAAAAATAGAAGTAACAGATGGCTGCCGGTACATGGAATTCACAAACGATTTTGCAAATGAAACACATTAGACAAGACAAAGTCCTCAGTCGCAGTGTCCTAACATGTAATGTAATTAATAAATAATCTACATCCCGTTCATCATGATAGAGGAACGAATTATATGTCCTCAAAATGGTTCACTGGGTTAAATTACAAATGATGTATGTTCTAACATGCTGAAAAAATGAATTGAGAAAGCTGTAGCCAATTTGAAAGTTGTAAGGCACTCATGGAGTAAAACAGTACTTTCTAAAGCTCGATAAAAAATTTTGGGGTATTCAACAGCTCTCTAACTGTTAAAAGTAGCTGATGGTTTTAGGTGATTTTAGCTGGAATTAAACTCAAGTCTTTTCCCATTTCTAAATAGTTATGAATAACTTCCACCAGTAGAAGAGGAAAAAGTTGTCATGAACTTATCCTCATAAACAATCAACGTGTATGGTTGGAGTATATCTGCTTCATGTAGAATATTAGGTTCGCTCAAATTGAATGTGAGCAGTGTTAAGGTACATAGAAATGAAAATTTTGTGTTTTCAGTATCACTTAACACTTTGTTGGAGGACCGAGATGAAAATACCAACAAACGAAAACAAAAAACAAAAGGAAAAAAGGGGCAGTAGAATGAAAGAAGTAATTCGGAATAACAAAGGGAAAAATAGGTTTTTATTAAAATAAAGGGCTCTCTCGAGAAAATATATATACAATGAAAGCTCGAGCAAATGAAATAACTGAAATTCCATTCAAATGAATTTAACTTTCGTTAGTACCCTTGACGAGAGATGCATTTTTGGTGGAAAATGCGGTAAATGTGGCGGCATGATGTGTAGAAGAAATTTGGAGTCGTCTTACCAGTGTAAAGTTGTTGGAAGTAGAAGATATAGTGATGGAGCAGAATTAACGAGTAAGTGGCGATGCATGGTAAAGTTTGGTGGATCGTGTATTGTATGAAATTGAATCAAATGTAACTACTGGGGATGAGCAATGGTGTTAAATCGAAAACAAGGAAGTGCAAATTAAAAGGAGGACTGTATTTAAATGGGCAAATGGAAAATTAATTTAATAATAAAGGGAAAATAACTGAAACATAGGCTACATCGAACAATGAAGAAAAACTAAATGAAAATTCTCCTGGTCAGTTGAAAATCAATGGCAAGTGAGGCGATGTTCGCAGATGAATGGTGACAAAAAAATTCGACAAAATAGTTTAAAAAAACTTGAAGTTTCGGGTTCACAATGCCCCACACGTCATTCACAATGACGAGTCGGTAAAGCTCGGGAATAGTGACGCCGGCAATCACAAACGTCAACTGGTCCTGATCAGTAAGGCTGAGCCCAAAGAAGATTCGAATTGCAGGAGTAGTAGATAAGGCTGGTTGGCCAAAGGTTACTGGAGATTGTGGAGGAATGAGTTAATCTATTTGAAGTGCATGAACAAATGGCACTAATTGCATGAACTGCTTAACTGAAGGAGGAAATGTTGGTGGGGGTGATACTTATTTTGATGTGTACTGATAGGTATTAGGTGAGCCAAGTTTCAGGGTCGCGTAACTGTTTGTTTGCTGCCCCTTTCAGTTCTGGGATGAATATTTCGTCTGACTGCCTGGCAGAGAGGCCCATGATAAGTGTTGAGTGGGCCTCAGATCGAGAAATTTTCAATTCAGTTTAACTGAAGAAACCTGTGCAACCCCTTTAATGGTATCACAAATTTGGCCTTGGCACTTTAATTTTGGGCATTTTGGAATCAAACACATTGAGCACAAAATGTTTCAAACTGTTACTAATGAAAACAAAAAGAATCTCACAAATCTCATAGATTGATTCTGTGTTGCAATCGGTGATATGAAATCGTTTATGAACAATGAAAGTAAGGATGATGTCATATGACATCATGAGCAATGAAAGGATTAAAGTAACTTATGATTCTAATGCAGCTTCAAATTATTCTATATACACACTAACAATTGGCATGAAACACCATTTTGTTTTGGATTCACAACAAAAGGTAACTTGAAAAATTTGAACAGGTGCACCCATGTCCATGATTGTAAAATAGAGACGATGATGAGGCATAGGAATGTTGGTAAGGTCGTCTTTGTAGACAGTCATTAATGACTTAGACGTACAATTGGAATCAATACTGACGAAAATTCTCTCTCTCCCTCAGCTCTCTCATGTTATGCATTATTATATTATTTATTAACCAAATTGGGTTTTATGGATCTCGTTTCATCAAATCTATTAACTGGGCATGTTTCATATAATGTATTTTGTTGACTTTCTTCCAATAAGGCGAATATACTAAAAATATTACCTACCACACATTTTGCAAAGAAGAACAGCCGAACAACCTCATCCAGATCATGAATACAGAGCTTACGTAGTACCTTTGTCAATCGCACACACAACTTTTTCAGATTACAAGTAAATTACACCGAGAGGATTGGTTACAGAACGACGATAAATTTAAAAGAACAAATTACTGTGAACAAACACACATCACTACACATATTTAAAGGCCACTGGAATGCCTTGATGGGGTCATTTTGAACAGTACCCATTAGAAATTTAAGCAATATGAATGAAGAATCTGAGGATTCTTAACAACAAAACACTCAATGTTTAATTAAGAAGTAACCACAAGATCTTACAAGGGAAACGCTAAACCTGAAAGTTCAGGAAATCAATAAATAAAAATCACATTTATGATTTAGCACACAGAAGTTGGGCAGGTAGGTTCATATAAATGTACTTGTATGATAGAAGGAAGTTGAGCAATTCAAGTCAACAGTCTCTGAAGATTAAAAACATTAAAAAATAATTGTATCCATTATGACATGCAATGAGGTAGTAGTAACATGTTTGTTGAGATCAATTATCCAAATGCTCATTAGATAAACATCACCTTATCGATCAAATAGTATTTCAAAGGGATTATATATTTACTCAGTGCACTGAATGTATGGGATCAACGTTACTTGAGCTCATGCAACGCATTCAAAACCAATTTTTCGCTTCATAAAAAAGGAATTCATCCAGGACATACGAATTGTAAATAAGCTTTTAATCTACCTGAATTTCTTCCCTAATCTTCAGTCCTATCTTCCATCAAGTGCTGTTTGTTGAGAGTAGCAGCATAGTCACATTCTGGAGAATGTGTCAAATTATCAATCCCGTTATTTTCCAGCACTCTGACCAAACCTTTCAGTAATATAAGAGGTATCAACTCTTTTTAGTTAATATCATTGGTTAATCAGCTCTCAGTCATTTAAAGTTAAAAAAATAGGTGTGACAACTTGCATTCAATTTATTCAGAGAATTATTGAGCATTTGAATACCAAAACGAAGAAAGTTTAACTTCCCTTGTTGCCGGTCACAACAGGATATCGTAAGCTAGGAACTATTCTTCGCCATTCATTTTATTTGACTATTTAGCCATTCTATAATTCGTTTTTCAAAACGGCTGATTTTATGAACAGGTGTTATTAGCAGGAAGTGAATAGGAAACCAATTATCAGTAGTCACTTTTAGAAAAGATCAGAACGTGGAAGTTCACCTTCTACCACCAGAAAAACGACACTCCATACTGAATTCATGAAATTGCTTCCCAACTGCAGAACAAATAACTTGCTATAAAATCAACAGTACCCTGGGAATCTTAACCTAAACAACAAAACTAAAACTCAACCATTAGTCTTTTAAGCAGTCTTTTTTTGCAAGAAGCAATATTTTATTCCGGCCATAACAATCATGGATATATGAGAAATACCTCGAATTCTCATTTAATCAAATTCTAATTAGACTCTCAGAATTACAGGGTTACAATATCAGAAAACTCCTCGTTCTGAAGTGCTAACAGATCACAATCCCATGATAGGATGTTATAGAAACAAATAATCTCAAGAATATCACAAAAGCCCCAAAGAAACAAAGCACTTAAAACAAAAACAGTGCGACAGACACACGAGGTATCAATACCCAACTGAAAATCTCTATTCCCAAACATCTCTCACGCGGCAACTACATTTGGATTGTAGAATACAACTTAGTACCAATCTAATCAATACACTCCCAGCCTTCACTAGAATCTACAACCCCTGTGGGTTTCCACCACGCTATTCTTGGTGATTAAGGTAGAACTAAACGTTTTTGAATTTGTTTACTGTACCATTGGGAAAAACTTATCTGGATTTGAACTGTCCTTGCAAAAACGAGAAGTAATTATAGTACCAAATCCTAGACAGTCAATTGTTTGTGGTTGTTGGCCTTAAAAAAGAAACTGCTTACACTTTTTATAAAACTTAAATTAATAATCGGAGTACAATTGTTCAGACATGTTTTTGAGTTTATCTCTGAAGAATGGTTTAAAGTTAGAACATTGTTGAAAATACATTCCTTCTGAAAAATTATTTTAATTTTTTGATTGAGGTACTTCCGTACATTGGCATTTATCATTTTATGAAACAAGTATTATAAATTTGCTCTTAGAGCTTACAATTCTGTATTTTGTAATCTATTCAGTTGAATCAAATCGTTTACATAACACCAAAATATTACACTAATACTTTGTAAGAATGATTAGAAATATTACTAGCAGTGACTAGCTGGAGGTAAATATGGGTAAATTGTTAAAATACAAATCTGATATGACTGGTCAAGAAGAATCAGTCAGTCGATAATTTAACAAAAAACGAGGTTGTGGTATATTAATACAAGATTATCTCACAGCAATACGTTGAAATGTAACTAATTTATCATCTTCTCAACTTAGTTACCTTGATGTTCAACTTGTCTTGTGCATTTGCTCCTCCTTAAAAAGCACTCTCATTTGTACTAAATCTTTGCTAAGTAGCCTATCATTTTAGAAGTGCTAAATAGTAATAACAAACCGCGTAACAATTGAATAATGTAAAACATTACATGATACATATGACGATGAGTCATTGAGAATTCAGTTATGGTAACACCAATGTAAGCAATTAGTGAGCACAACAAATCTGATTTCTTAAGAGAGATAGATTGACTATACTTATACCTAATTTTAAATTAAGGCCTAGCTTAATATGGCACACAAAGTGCAATGTTACACTAGAACTTTCTTTCAATTTAACAGACACAGAAGCAGAAGGGGAGATGATACAGTCAATTTTGCAATGAGCAAGAATGGTATGGCTTTGGTTGTTATAAACCTATCAGCAGAGCAATTATGTGTCAACTATAAAGTAGGCCATTTTGTTCTCTTTCCTCCCCCTCCTCCCCCCCTCATTCACAGTTCTAATAGAAGATAAAGGTTTCCAACTTCGCCACAAATAATTTAGGTTGACAAATTATCACCATACAGGCAGTGTCTAATGAGAGTTAACAGTGAGGATAATCTCAGAATGACATCCTTCTTCATGTTTTTTTTTTCCTAACAGTAGCGAGCAAAAATGGTATGTGATTTATGAAAATATATTCTCTATATTTAGTTCACAAAGGCATAAGTTATAGAACGACTTGGGCTGTTGACCCATGACAATCCTATATCTTAATTCAGTGCATATAAGGGTTTTTATTGATTATGCTATAGTTACGAATAGTACGCGGACGTATAAATAGAAACAGTGTTGCAGTGAACATGAAACTCCTCCACTTACGATAATCCCCAGCCAAACTATATTTCCGATTGAATCAACGCAGAATACATGAGAGTTGTGTTATTTAGTACTACGCCTGAGTGAAATTTTTCAGTTAGCCAATTACAAGAAGAGAAAACGCGAAAAAACTCAATTCAAAAGTTGTAGAACAACTATGCTAATAGATCAGTTATATGCCAACTTGACGGTCTACAATTGTAAGCAGCTTCCGCTATATGTGTCTTAGAGAAAAAGTGCGAGAGGGGGGGGGGGGGAGTGAGAGAGAAACGAGAGAAAGAGAGAGAGAGAGACTTTCCACATTCAATTGGTCCCAAGAGTTGTATTGTAAAAAAGAGATGCTCTCAACACTCAACCACTCATAATCTAATGTCAAATGCCCTGGAGCAGTCTTCTCTAAATATCAGCAACTTTTTTCCAGTTTGAAGCGAATACAATATGAGATCCACGACACAGCAAAGTTTAACGACTCCTGTAGCTTATCAAGAACATTACTAAAAATTTGTATTAAAGAGTTACTCTCACAATCTATCCAACTAAAAACTACGAAACTTGAACCACAAGTTTTCAACTACATTCTGAATTCAATACTCATTCATTTTCAATAAAAAAATAATTGAATGAATATATTTTTAAAATTCACAAAGGAGCTATAAGATAAAACTTTCATATTATTCCATAAACAATGGTTTGAACAATCACATCGATCTGCCCCCAAAAAAAAGGAGCGCTGTGATGTGATGGACCTTTAATAATTGCACATGTCTTAATAAAATAGGTAAACGACACAAACATAACATTTGAAGAAAATAATCAACAAAACATTTAACAAACGGGGTGCCAACAATAAACAAAATAAAATATTTTCAGATTAAAATGCATCAAATAATTACGAAAAAACATCCAACTCGTAAGAAGTTCACTTCTCAGAATAAGAAAAATTGTTTTAAGTTGGTTAGGTGTGAAATTGTGCAGTACTGTTAAGGAGAATTTTCACCTCGTCAGTAGAAATGGAAAGACATACTTGATAAAACTGTTGAAATTCATAGGAGGTAGCTAACATTCACAGCCTTGTTCAATTATGTGATCAACCGCTTCACAATTTATATGATCAGCCACTTCAAAATCTCAGTGCGTAATTCAGTTGAACAACATTGACACCCACAGATGAAAGCAACAAGCATTGACAATACCCTCAAATAAATTATAAATATTTTCATTTTTCTCTTCTCTTTTCTGGTCATCAGTTTGCCTAAAAATGATGCTCAACTCCTGAAATGAATAATGGAAATTAACAGGATTCAATTTTGTACATAAATATTAATGGAAACAAAAAAAATTACTCAAGACAGTGATGTGAAAAGAGGGTCGACACATTTTGTGCCAAGTCAATAGCAATCCAACCATCAAGTCATACTGTTTCAAAATATAACGCTGAAGCTATTTATTCTTCTACAGAAAGTCGTCTTTAGAGTCTAATAGTCTAGTTGCATTTACTTGTTGAAATGTTCATCACTGAGTAGAGGTATTTTCTCCTTATGATTCTTAATGTGGTGCTAAGCCTCTACTCAAAACAAAAAATATTGTTTGGCCTCCATATCCAACTTAATATGTTGCACTTACGCATTATTAGTATTCATCCCCCAACATGAGGCGTTGACTCAAATTAGATATACCGTTATAATTTTATTTTATTGGTCTAAACTAATCTCTGCGTGTTGTTTTCTTCTCATCAATAAAAATATAGTTTTTCTTCGTTACAGTGAACACATCACTACAATAAAAAAAAGTATGTGATGCAAAGGGCAACTTTACTAACACCAATATAAGTTTTGTCACTTGGGTACCTACGAAACAGCTCAACGAATTTCTTACTACATTCAGACATTGATTAGGTAATTATTTAAATAAATCAACAACATTACAGCCAGTTTTGATGAAATATGAAAAAAAGTTCAAACATTAGAAAAGTTCAATTTTTCTATGATTGAACCTTTGTATTGATTTAACACATTCAGCCATAGGGACTGCCAATTAGCGTCCTCCCTGCAGGGACACAGGCTGATGGGCGGCCAATTGGCCCTCAGTACCCTTCTAGACGCCTTCAGGAGCAGTCACCTCCGGTTTTAGCAATTAGTGCGTATTGAGTTTTTCTTACTTTCTTTGGTTTTCAAATATATTTTAAGTAATTTTAAAAAACGTATTATTACTCTTCAGCACAGAATTGACCGAACAAGGTCGCGGCGTTTAGCTCTACCGGGAAAGCATGGATTTTTTCTTCCCTCCTTGGACTTCAATTACCCTCCTGCTAACAAAATGAATAATGGATTATTTCCGGATTTGCTGCGATATTTCCAATTTCCAATGCCAAAACGGATTTTCACCACATTGGACTTCCCAAAATATCCACTTCCCATCACCTCTCAAATCTTTTCCTTAGATGCCAACTCTCAGTGCTTCCCCGTTATAAATAAATGATTATTTTATGTATTTATTAGAGCTATAAGTATTATAATGCAGATAATTGTAAAAGTCTATAGTATGTGAACCAGTGTGTGTACTTTTCCAAAGTTTAATTTTGTGTGTACTTCTCAGCTTACAATATTTCTTGTACATATTATCAACTATTCTTGGTACATTCTCCCATTTGCAATTTCAGCTCTATGTTAGTCTTAGTCTTACTTGAATTCTGCATTCTGGCGAAGAATAGAACAATATGCTCAACCTCAACTTGAAAGAACAAAGTCTATCATGATGAATGCTTCAAATTATTCAATAATTGAATTCCAGAGATTGAAAATATTATCCATGTTTTGGCATCTTTTGGAATGGTTTCCATTGCTGCAACCCTTCGATGCGTACTTTGTTCAAGAAATAATCCGTATTTGATTTGCTCATGGAAAGCTAGATAATAGACAATTTTGACTAACCTCACATTTCTCCTTGATTTAACTTTTTATGCAAGTGGATTGATAGAGCGACAAGATTTACTGAGATTATTAAATGTCTTGTTTAAATCCATGGACTTACATCAAGTTTGATCATTTTGATAAACAACCCTGGATATTCGAATTGATGCGTTTAACTCTAGATTCCCAATGACACCTTTATCTACTAAATTGTGAAGACATAATTCAAGTAATGCCATCTGAGAGGTTTCTTTACTAAATAAAGGCTCATGCGCAATCCTGGCTATTAACTATTATTACATTTTCAACCAGCTATCGAACGATTCCAACAGCCAGAATACAAAACATCAACAAAAAAGTACGGCTACTTACCCCTTGGTTCACAGAAATGTCAAGAGTCAGCATTACAAAGCCATCCAGAAATCGAGGATGTATTATCAAAATATGATGCAGCGTGTTATCTGGAGACGTGAAAATTTTACATTTATCCACGGAATATTTGTTGTTCAACACTTTGACTAGACCCTGGTACCAAAGAAATGGTTGAAGGAGAACTTTTTCCAGGCTTTTGTCTATTTCAGTGAATGCCTCAATGTGCGCCAGGCGTTTCAGTTCAAAAAGTCCAGAATATGACAATGCATTCTAAAAACAAGAAAAATACATCAACAATTATCGAATAAGGAATTATATTACTAAACACCAATAAACAAACATGGCTAAATTGAATACATCTACTTTTTAAGGCAATTTTCGAACATTCGAACAAGTTTCAGGTTGCATTATTTATAGTTAAAAAAGATTAGGGTGAAACAAAGAATATGGACCGACCGCTTGATAACGCTACGACTGCATGTATTGATATCAATCTGTTAGTTATCTCATATTTATTTCATATACCCATTATTAATTTCATTAGTCTTTGTACATTTAAAATGATTATATAATGGGGTATTACATAATGAACATTAAGTAATTGGCATAATCGTACAGCTGTCGTTATTTCTAATTTCAAACATAGCGAGTCAAGCCTACGATGTCGAGCATATCGATAACCTGAACCCGGGTCGTGATATATCGATATATTGCCTTATCAGAGGGAGCGGTCCCTATTCTTTGCTTTTACCAAAGATTGATGCTCAACACTATGCCAACTGTGGTTATCCATTTCCATATTGTTGAATGGTTTAGGCAAGTAGAATCTCTCAAATTTATGTATGTTTTCTTTGTATATTACTTTTTTTTTATTTTGCTAGTTGTTGATGCGAGATGACATTCTCTGAATATCATTTGTACATGAAAGGCACATTTAATATTTTTAAATTGTTAATGTTTTTCTAAATTAGGAATTTTAAAATGAAAATAATTGGAATGTTCTTGTTTTTTTCTTGTAATTTACCACTTTTCTATTATAAATAATTTTTTCTTCCTGATTACTTCACGTAAAAAAAAACTTGATAATGGTATATTGAACAAAAAATGAAACCACATTATAAATTATTAATTGAAGTGCTAGAGAATAATGTGCTGTAGTATTAATAAAAAAAAGTTTTAACTAACGCTACACTAACAGTTAAGTAAGTGCAACTGATAAAAGTGGGTACCACTAATAGTCTCAAAACTGTATGATAACTATCTTTACCAACCTTTACCTACAGGTCAGATCAGCAGCAAGAATGTTTTTGCTTCTTTTATGTCGATCAAACTGAAAGGAAATTGTGACAGACTTTTGGAAAACTGTGCAATCCCATCCATGTCCATTTGGAGAAGAGCTGAGTATTTCCCATCGAAAGATGTAACACATTATTCATTTCCCAAGAACTTCTTCATTTCATTTGATTCAATGCTTTAGATTCACTCAATTTTATTGCATGCCATCGAAAATGTAAACAGCAATTGATTTACTTCTAAACAATTTCTTTCTATTGTTTGAGTACTTCTCCCAAAATTGCAAAATAATCGTCATCTTATTGTAATGTTTACTGCTCCCAATGATTGATACCATGTTCATACCTTCCTCCTCTCCACCCGTTTTAAAACTGCGATATACAGAATTCTGAAGGGAATGAACATAGGTCTTATTTTCTTCTTCACTAATGCTAGCTACTCTCCAGTTTTCAAAACAATTCAAACTACAATTGACATTGTTCAGTGGCTAATGCTGCTCTTCAGATAGAACGTGATGAACATCTCTGTTTTTTGCAATCATGAGAAGAGAAAGCGTTTTAAAGACCAGCAAATACGTATAAATGTACAACTGACATTGAAATGCTATAGTTATTATTGTTATTGGCAGGCTTATCAGTAAAGCTTAAAAAACGGAGCCTCAAAAAAGTTGATTTAAAACCAAGATGAGCAGGAAGTTCCCCTCTATTACACTGACAAGTAGATAACACCTTCAAAATAATAACAAAAACGATTAAGTATCCAATGGTCAAATTTTGGTGTTGGTAATAACTCTTCCCCTAAATTGAGAGCCCTCAGCAAGTACTCTAAGTTAGACCACAAGCCCCAATATTCTCACTTTTAGTAAAGTTTTTTTAATTTTCAGCGATAAAAACTAACAAAAGCAAAAAGCGAAAAAAAAACAAAAAAAAAAAAAGAAAAAAGCAAGCAGGAAAACTCAGAGCTGACTGATTTGGTTTTCATTGAGATGGAAGCCTTCTGCTGCTGATCCACTTGCCAAAACCAGAAAGGATTAATTGATTCGATATTACATTTTAGATCGGTGCACCTACTATGAGATTTGTACATAGAAACTTACTGCAGGGGTATTTGAGAGCAGCCTATTCCAGAGCAGGTGGATTCTACAATCCATAGAGCCCTTGCTGATTATTTTTTCCACTAAGGTTTTCACCTCTGTGGCCTGTCCCATCATAAGTTCTTGTAAAATCTCACTTGGGGTTTTGGTATATTCTACTTGAGATAATGGTTCTATTCTGTAACAGAGATATACATATTTATGTATTCTAAATATATATAAATATAGCCAGGCGACGTTAGTGGCTCACCCGTTCGCCGGCGCTCGTTAGTGGCTCACCCTCATTCACGTTAGTGGCTCACCTCGTCAATGGGATATAAGGTACTAACTATCTCACAAAAACCCTCGCCAACGACGTTTGAAACCGAAGTTTTTACGCCGCTACGGCGGTCGACGATTTAAGAATGAACTGAGGGAATATTTCTCGAGTTAATTTCCACTATTAATACGACTTATGTTCGTACATTTTCTAGCGTGGCAATAACCGTTCTTTCCTATCAGGAGCGTCAAGTACTGAAATCAACAGGTCTGCTTTTAAAAAATCGTACGATAAATTCCTTTACTCTGATCAACTTTCGCCTTCGTCCTCACTGAGTGGCAATCGCCACACTTTCCTAACATCTTAGAAGGAGCCTAAAGTACACAAATTTGAAAATCTTTTTTTTTTAAATCGTACGTTCAACTCCTTTACTCTGATCAACCTTCGCCTTTCGTCCTCAGTGGGTGGCAATCGCCACACTTTCCTAACATCTTAGTAGGAGCCTAAAGTACACAAATTTGAAAATCTTTTTTTTTAAATCGTACGTTCAACTCCTTTACTCTGATCAACTTTCGCCTTCGTCCTCACTGAGTGGCAATCGCCACACTTTCCTAACATCTTAGTAGGAGCAAAGTACACAAATTTGAAAATCTTTAAATCGTACGCTCAACTCTCCTTTACTCTGATCAACTTTCGCCTTCGTCCTTCTGAGTGGCAATCGCCACACTTTCCTAACATCTTAGTAGGAGCCTAAAGTACACAAATTTGAAAATCTTTTTTAAATCGTGACGCTCAACTCCCTTTACTCTGATCAACTTTCGCCTTCGTCCTCAGTGAGTGGCAATTGTCACACTTTCCTAACATCTTAGTAGGAGCCTTAAGTACCTGGCTGCCACAGAGTGGCAAACACAACTCTTTCCTAACATCTTATTAGTACCCAAATCGAAATGTGTGTATAAAATCGTATGGACAATTCTCTCCTTTAGTCATTAACCGCATTTGTTCCCAGATAGGTAATCACCAAGGAGCCAAGAGTACTCAATTGTCTGTTTGTAAAAATCGTGCGGTTAGTTCCTTGCCTCGTCGTCATCCACCTTTTTCCTCAGAGAGGACACTTATTACACTTTCGTAACGTTATGACCATAAATGCGACCATGATCATAAATGAACTAATCAACACAAAATGCGACACCATATTCACACCACTCAAAACACTACACAAACGAAAACAACCAACTGACGGATTTACAGACCACCCTATACAAAATATCTGGTGCGCTGGTAACTCACAACTTTCCTCAGCTCCACATCAATTCACTTTTTACATAGCTAATTCAGTTTAATCAATTCATTTTTCACTCAGTTAATTTGAACTTAGACAAACAACGCTTTACAGCAGCAGGAAGCGGTAGCGCTTACAGTTCGAATTTATTGTGCTGCTCAGACGCATTCCAGAACAACTACTGAGCCATTGGTACACTGATAAATAATGAGGCTGTAAACACGAATTTTTTGAAGGAGGATACTGATCACTTTGGCAGAGTCATTGTGTAAAAAATTTTTGAACTGGTAGTAAGCGGATGGTGGTAGTTGATATTCAGGAATTTTCGGAGTGAGCCCTGGGTATCTCATGAGCGTTTTAAAACACTCACCCTATAGTTATTGGATTGGATTACAATACTAAATTTTTTCAACATTCTACAAAAATTCCAGTGGAGTTTATGAGAAAAAAACTGCGCTAAAAACGCTTTTGGTCGAAAATTTTGATAATCTATTGTGCTGCTCTCGTCATTTTCCCCCTAATGGGAATATCATGGTATCATTGCCTCATTGAGAGCTATCAATATAAAAATTTAATCAAAATCGTTAGAGCTGCTTTTTGAGAAAAAATTTGGTGTTTTGATCACTATGATAACTATAGTTAACTTTCGTGGATTTTGCCCATACCCTAATTTTGCGTTTCATGGTGACTCATGAGCGAGATATCAAGTTTGAGCTGATTTGGTACCGTGGCTGTCTCTAAAAATCGTTCACAGACACACAGACCATTTTCCTAAACAGTGTTTTTCGGACTCAGGGGGGTCGGAAACGTAAAGATCTGAAGAGAACTCAAAAATTTTTTTTCAGCCGATTACATAACTTTCCTTTCTACTTTGTAGAGCCAAGGAAAGTAAAATGACATTCCACGATTAACAGATCATTCAAGACTTTTCATTCACCTCTAGGGGGTTTTCCCCCATGAGTTACATGACTTCCTTCCCTGACATTCACTGATGCTCCATCACCATCCTGTTTACCTTTTCTTCAGATATAAAAACCACGACCAACTGATTGACTCCAGCACTAACTCAACGGCCAGACGATGATGGCTTTACATCGAAAGCGCTTGCCACAGTAACTTACCAGCCAGAGGAGACGGACTCACCTAACAGGAGCCAAGAGTACTCAAATGTATGTTTGGAAAATCGTACGATTAGTTCCTTGCCTCTTGTCGACATCCACCTTTTTCCTCCGCCTTTTCGTCTGTGAGAGGCAATCACCACTTGTGTCTCCAGTAGGAGCGGTGTTTTAATGTTTCGTTGGCTAGCTGGCGTATCGCTTAAATGACATGTGAGAAACACAAATAATCGAAAAATATTCAGAAAATCGGAAATATCACCTCAGTTACGAGATAAAATATTAATTGGTTGCTGCTGTGTTATATCAGATGCTGATGACCGAATGGAACATCAGTTTCCCAACCAGAGAAAATTAGAAAGAGAATAGCCGGTAAATCTAAAGCGAAAAACTCCAAAGCGCATCTTAAAACACCGATGAGAGGCAAAAATGGACGAACAAACCTCTACCAAGCCTCTACGGTCGACTGAAAAGGGGTTGACGAGAGGCGGCAACGACGCCCCAGTGGAAGAACGCGTCATCAGAAGAGTCACGAATTGTTACTCAAATACCACAATTTCTTGAGATACAATTATCTATTAGGTACTATTACACACACAACGCGAAATACCTAAATACAAGTCGTAAGTTTAATTCCTCACGGTCATCCTCCAACTTCTTCTCTATAAAGATACGCAGTGTAACTCTACAAAGTTACTAAAATTCAATCTTCGTCAGTATTCAATGGTATTACATGTAATTTGAGGGATGTAATTTGTAGGCATTCAAAATAGGCTATCAAATTTTTCTTTCATTGGCCCCGCTGCTGTGGATGGTCACAGACATGGATATAAGACCTACTTGACAACCATGCTATTTGCCCGAATTTGAACTAGGCAAAATTTTGAAAACCTGAAAAATTCCCACCTAGATTTTCTCTCCCTGACTTCAAATATCTTTCATATTCGGGGCCCCGAGCACCCGTGACTTCTTGGCAAACGTTCAAACTTATTGTGAAAGTGCCAATTTTAAAAGAGCCAAATTTCGAAAAACTGAAAAACGTCCCTACCAGATATCCTTCGACTGATTTCAAATATGTGTTATATCAATCACTGCTACCTTCCATGACGTATGGGCGAACTAGGTGGCCAATTCAAACTGGGTAAATTACGGAAAATTGAAAAAGTCCATCCTCGATATTCCTTCTGCGATTCCCAATTTGTTTCATATTTTTGTTTTGGATCATTCACGACTTTTTGGCAAACGGTCAAAGTTTTTTTGTTGGCCAATCATGAGCGTGGCCAAGTTTTGTAAAATGACCCCAGATAGAAAAAACTCCACCTGGATGTTCTTCCAGTGATTTACAATTTGTTTCATGTGTATGTCTGGGACCATCCACGCTTCTTGGCCAATGGCCAAAATCTAGTGGCTAATTTTGAACGAGCCCAAATTTCGAAGAAACAATGAAAGAGGCTCTCCCATTCTAATTTCGGCTTATGGGTGCCTTTGTCTGGCATGCTTTTGCTACTCCCTTTTATTTATGTGCTTCTTGCCCTACCAGGCTGGCATTCAGCCTCTGACACCTTTGGAGTGGATGGAGACTCGGTAGCAGCTACTGATGGATATAGGGGTGCTGGGTTTGGGGGTCTTTAATGTGCACATGGGGCTCTTCCAATTTGGTAGGACAGGGCTGTACCTGAGTGGGCTGCAGGACAAGGTGCTGCTCAGCTCCTCCCACAAAGGTACTGTTGCTCCGAGTGCAGTTGCCTGGCAGCTACCTGCGTTTGTAGCCAGCCGGGTAATGTTCGCCAGGTAGCTGGTCACCAGGTCTCGCAACAGAATCGTAAGTTTGACTATTTGTCGAGAGTTCCTGGATGGCTGCAGTGATGATTATCAAACTGATTTGCCATCAGGGGAAGAATATCTTGGTTGGACATTTGGCAACCTAATTTGGCCAGGCGGCATGGATGGTATGTTCACAGACATAAATATGAAACAAATTAGAAATCTCTAGAAGAATATCCAGGTGGAACTTTGTCCATGTTTCAAACTTTTGCCTCGTTCAATATTGGCCACCTAACCCACTAGATTTTGACCATTCGCCAAGAAGTCGTGAATGTTACCATGGAAGGACGCGACCATTGACATGAAACAGTATAAATTTGAAATCGGGATAAAACATATAAGTGGGAACTTTTCCAGTTATTCAGAATTTAACACCTTTCAAAGTTGGCTACTTGATATTAACCATTTGCCAAGAAGTGAATGGTTGCAGGCATGAATATGAGACCAAGTAGAAAACAGGAAAGAATTTCTACGTGCGACTTTTTCCAGTTTTTCAAAATTCGCACTGATCAAAATCGGCCCCCAGCATGGTATTTCGAGAAGGTTTTGTATCCATGACCAGATTTCATATGTAAGGCGGATGATCGCCAGAGGAGAGTAATTTATCGTACAATTTTTCAAAACAGACATTTAGATTTCAGTACTTTAGTCTGCTAGCAAGATGTTAGGTAAGTGTGGTGATTGCCACTCAGTGAGGACGAAGGCGAAAGTTTATCCGAGTAAAGGAATTGACTGTACGATTTAAAAAAAAGATATTTAAATTTGTGTACTTTAGGCTCCTACTAAGATGTTAGGAAAGTGTGGCGATTGCCACTCAGTGACGACGAAGGCGAAAGTTTATCAGAGTAAAAGAATTGAACGTACGATACAAAAAAAAAAGATTTTCAAATTTGTGTACTTAAGGCTCCTACCAAGATGTTAGGAAAGTGTGGCGATTGCCACTCAGTGAGGACGAAGGCGAAAGTTTATCCGAGTAAAGGAATTGACTGTACGATTTAAAAAAAAGATATTTAAATTTGTGTACTTTAGGCTCCTACTAAGATGTTAGGAAAGTGTGGCGATTGCCACTCACTGAGGACGAAGGCGAAAGTTTATCAGAGTAAAAGAATTGAACGTACGATTTAAAAAAAAAGATTTTCAAATTTGTGTACTTAAGGCTCCTACTAAGATGTTAGGAAAGTGTGATGATTGCCTCTCAGTGACGATTTAAGGCTAAAGTTTATCCGAGTAAAGGAATTGAACGATGATTTAAAAAAAAAAAGATTTTCAAATTTGTGTACTTTAGGCTCCTACTAAGATAAAGTTAGGAAAGTGTGGCGATTGCCACTCACTGAGGACTAAGGCGAAAGTTTATCAGAGTAAAAGAATTGAACGTACGATTTAAAAAAAAAGATATTTAAATTTGTGTACTTTAGGCTCCTACTAAGATGTTAGGAAAGTGTGGCGATTGCCACTCAGTGAGGACGAAGGCGAAAGTTTATCAGAGTAAAGGAATTAAACGTACCATTTTAAAAAAAAAGATTTTCAAATTTGTGTACTTTAGGCTCCTACTAAGATGTTAGGAAAGTGTGGCGATTGCCACTCACTGAGGACGAAGGCGAAAGTTTATCAGAGTAAAAGAATTGAACGTACGATTTAAAAAAAAAGATTTTCAAATTTGTGTACTTAATGCTCCTACTAAGATGTTAGGAAAGTGTGATGATTGCCACTCAGAAGGACGAAGGCGAAAGTTGATCGAATTAAGTTATCACGCATCTTAGTTTTCCCACCATTTATTTTCGACGGAGTTTAGTCTTGAGAAATTAGAGGAACCAATGTCAGTTGAATAGTTAGTATTTTTCGAAGGTGAGCCACTAACGTGCTGTAGAATCTTCACGTTAGTGGCTCACCAAGTGAGCCACTTTTGAGCCACTAACGTTCTCTCGAAGAAAAAATGAGCCACTAACGTCGCCTGGCGATACCTATATATATTCATAACTGTAATCATATTCGATCAACTACATCACAGTTGGTGTTAATGTCATCACACAGACATTTATTGTGTGATATAAATCACTTCATAATAGATGAGGTTGACCGATATATCAACACGAGCATGATAGGCATATAACAAGATTGGATCCTCTTCAAGAAATGTTTTCATCTACAACTAAATCCATTCCAATTCCCTATTCTACATACTCATAACACACAAACTTTGGCATGAACACTGATACTCCTGAAATATAAGCCATTGTATAATAATATCCTCCAAAAGTCCTAACAGTGACACCTATGACCTACTATGTGACTGATTTACATATCTAACTACACTGTTATTCATGAGATCATATCAGTCAGAAGAATAATATTTGATTTTATGTGCTGAGTTGAATAGATTAAAAGATGGTATGATAAATATACATGCAGTTGAGCTTTCAGCTTGTTGCTATCCATTGAGTTCTGATGGTAGTGCCAATACGGTATTCATGTCCATCTGTTATACGGTTTTCGCCCTTTAGGGTAGTGATCATCGCTAAGCATAGAAGATTCACATTCGATTTCGTCTTAATAAACCCTAACATTCAGTCAAACCGATTTTAAACATGAAATTACCATTGAAACACTCCTGAAACTTTGAATTATGCGCCTATTTTAGATTTGAGATAGACCTCACTCATTCTTTCAGTTTACAATTGGTCAAATATCCAACATCATTTGCTCTTCACACAAAAGCCAATTTAATTTCAGCCAAATTGTAACTCCTCAGCTCTATCTTATCCTAAATGATGATCTCTCTAGCTTGAGTTGAACTAACACCTGAGTATATCCATCAGTTTTGCTAAGAGCAGATCACTGGCACCTAGGGAAGATTCATAGTTCTTCAGGTTGACCTTTTTCGTTGATTATACAGAAACTTCGTTGGTTGTTACAAAGTTATCCACATGCAGTTGACCCACGCAATCATTCATATGAATATGTTCAATTCTCAAACTATTGTTCCAGAAATACTAAACGTAGCGAGATAACACTACACTGTACACATATTATGTAGGATGTTGGCATATTCTGCCAATAATTTTGTATCAATAACTCAAAAATGGTGATGTATCTCGTCCCAAAGGTACAACCAACCAGAATGAATGAATTACACAAGCACTATAAAAATAGGGTTCATTTACTTGGTTGACTATAGGCAGGGCCTGTAATATTGAGCTTAAACAAACTCCAAGTGAGTCTCACAGAAAACTTGAGCTTCTCTATAAATATTTATCAAACCCTAATTCAATATTCTCTAACCCCGCCTTCCCCGCACCATTTGAAATCCTAGCTCCACCTTTCAGGTTTTAATAATTATAAATTCTCACGCTCATTAATTAATACCCACCTAACTGACTATTGATAAACTGAACAATTAACGGCCGTATTAGATTGAAAATAACAATGTACCTGGAGCACATCAGCATGACAAAGTACTTCAGTTTGATTGCATTACCAGTTGAACTCTTATCATATGTTATGATGAGTGAAAGTTTGGAGTCATTGAATAATTCATAAAAATTCTCTGGTGTTGACATCTTAAAAATATCAAATTTGTACTTGGCAAGAACATATTCGTTTTCCTGAAAAAAAAAGAAACACGAAAAATAAGGTCATCAAGCATCACTCTACGTGACAACCAAAAATATTTCTACAAATGCTCATGTTAGGAAGGTTTCACTGATTTCTTAACTCTGTCCACTGAATAAGTTCTTAGATTGATAGGAAGAGTGTAAGACACGTATTTTATGAAATTACCACACAGTTTTGTCGCATTACTTGAAGATAATCAGACAACTAAACAACTGAAGAAAAAAAGAAAAGCAACTGTGTCCAGTTAGAAATCTAGCCAGTAACTGAATTATGGCTTTGATTATAGAACAGCGTATGATCCAAGCAAACGGTTATAGCTTTAGCAAAAGCTTGTAAACTACATGGGCTCATATGAGTTGGCAAAAGTTCATTAGCTCTACTAACCAACCAGTACCCGCTGCATGAGATATTCTCTCACGTGTCTGGATAAAACAGCATTGCGTGATATACACGAAGACTAGAATCATGAACTCTTGAGTAGCTGGTGAGGAAGGAGACCATAGGGCACCAAATAGTCAAAGTAAGTTACTTTCGGGTGTCAGAACAAAATATTTGTTTTTTGTACAACCCGAGTTGTGAGAAAAACTCCCACAAACGAATGTTCAAGTTTCCATTTTTTTCAGTGCCCGTGAAACTTTCTCTCACGCGCGAGTGCTGCCGTACATTTAAATGATAAAATCATGCCAATGCAGTTATTTCTGAAGTTATTTTCCGCAATTTGTTCATCATTAATATTTAAGAATACACGCTTTCTCAATTAGGGAGGGCAACTGTTTCGAAGCAACTGGTATGGTGATCCTCTGCTTTCAGCTAATAACTTTTTCCCATCATTATTTTGTTACAGTTTGTTTTTCTCTATGGGTACATTAGCAGTGACACCAAAACGTTGTGCAATTAGTTGTTATGTGTACTTATTTATTTTTGCAAATTTCTCCAACATACAACTTCACCTTGCCTGACTCTTTTATTTGTTTTATTTTATGAGATTTCCAATTCAATCGGTTCGACTGGTTTCATTTTATTTGCAAAAATACCAAGTTTCTGGTGGAGTGTTGTAAACCTTTTTTTCTCTTTAACTTTTTTATCTAAAGAATCTTTTCTACATCACCCAGAACTTAAGCCATAGGCACAGGAAAAAAAGTTTGCCTCCCTACCTGCATTGTTTTGTAGATGCCATACGAAGCTGCATCTACTGGTACCATATGAAGCACATCCAAACCATAATCTTTTGCATGCCCCAACAAAAAATCGAATAATTGCACGGCTGGAGTTGAGAGATTTGATGCCACCAAATGATCTGTAGTAATACGTAATATAAAAAAGTTAATTAATAATCTGCATTTCTCAAAATATTTACTGATGACCACAAAAATACTTTACGAGTTGTACCAACCAATGCAGAGAAAAGTGCATGCTGAATCAGGGGCAGCGGGGTAAGCCAACACAAACTCGTCTAAAAAGCCAATCACATGGTATCCTTGTGGCAAGGGGGTTGGGTCACCAGTGATGTATGCTTCGAGGGTTTTCAGGTGAAAGTCATAAGTGAATGATTGGAGATGCACAGAAGAAGCCATATTGTTACATTCGTCCAAAAAATTGAGCACAGCCTGTAGAACATTAGACAAGTTTATAGAAAATAATAGTATTCGTGGGGGAAAAGTTCCTTCTTGCAATCATAACACTTTCTTCGACGTGAAAGAGATTCCTATGAATTGGATGGAGATTGCTGCACACAATAAACAGACATCCTGAGATTTCATATTGATTTTCTTACAAATGATACGCGAAATATTAAATAAATTGAAGAAGATTTAATCACAATTATGAGGTGTAAGCATTCTTTTCAAAACTCAACTGTTGAAAAAATGAAGTAAGTATTCAACACAAAATAACAGTAATAAGCTATGTTGTTGAATGAAGAAACTAGATGATAGAATAAAACTGTTTCAATAGGAAAGCTCACCAACTGCAGACCACACAACTGATACTAGAAATATATAGCAATGACATGCACAAAGTTAAAACCCATGTATTCGTAACTGCTACAGTAATGTTTTAACCTTTCTAGTCAGCTCAACCGGGTTTACATTAGTTTATTTACTATTTCATAATTGGGAGAGAATTCACTTTTTCATAAAGTAAATCCATGTATCCTAATATGGCAAATTGGGATCCAGTAATTAAGAAATTCTTCCACTAATTGACTTGAAACATAGAATTAGGCAAGTAGCATTTCAAGACTAATATTTCAACGTCTTTCATTCAAAGTCAAGGTAAAAAGTGTTTTGTAAGCAATTAGATTTGATACAATCCAAACTGTGTTGTAACTTAGTTGCATAGAAACCCATGGACGGGTTACTAGTACAAAAGTTAACATACCTGTTAACTGGGCCATCTCCCCTGGCCGTCAAGTCAGTACTAGAGTCAGTTAGTTGGTCGTGGTCTTTGTATATGAAGAGAAAGGTAAATGGGATGGTGGAGCATTAGGGAAGGGGAGGGGCAAGAGAAAGGAAGGAGGTTACTGGTACACATAAGAGTTTTCAAGAATAGCCTTCACCTAAACAACAACGATTGTCAGAATTCCAACTGTTTTGGTGCGTAATAGAAAGCTTACTCACTTGTAACATGATGTTCCCATGAGGTTTTGGTTGAAGTCGAGTACATTCAATTCCGTGCACTTTAACTTGAACAAAGGGTTCTGCGAAATTGATTTCAATCATTATTATTCCCCCAATTATTGATTTCATCATGTAAGCATTAAGACCTTCGCCAGTTTTAATCAACTTTTCAGACTTCCGCCTGAAAAAATCAGTAGAAATCGTTATTTCGTACATGCGAATATAGTATTCATGTAATAAAACTCAGCTTTCATTCCTCTTCACGAACTCACAGAGCTAGACAGACAAACAGTTGTCCTCCTCATTACAGAAGATAGTAAATGCTAAAACATTGAGGCTAATCGGAAAAATGTTCTCCAGCTCCAGCCTTGACCTGCCACTTCATCAAATAGATAGTCAAAATACCAGCTAATTAATAGGGCAATGATACTTTATAATGATTTTAATTATTTTTGTATTCAGCTAAATTCAATAAATGTTGACTTGATGTTACTATGGAGAAAAAAAATTTAAAAAACAGTTAAAATGAGTTTTAGATGAAGTATCCTCCTTCAGGTCGAATAAAAAAGAGGAATACCTCAGGGGTCTTCAAGTTACCAGTGCATGAAAAGCGTGGTAATAGCACTGTCACAGAGGGTCAATCATTGTTAGGGGAATCATATTATGTTGGAAGAAGAAACTATCTACTGCACAGTAGAGAATTAAGAAGAGTTCCCACACATACCACAAAATCAATTAAATGTGCCATGAAATTGAATAATGATACCATAAGTGACAAGCATACTAACAATAATGAAGACTAGCCAGCTTTGTAAGACAAATATGTCAGGATGGTTCATTCAATGCAGATACATAAAAATTATGGCCAGATTGTGCCAGATCAAGAGGAACTATGCACATCGACTCCAACAAAATTGAATAGGGAATACAGTTTCCTCATAATAAAACTAAAACATGGCAGCTCTGTTGCAATTTAAACTTCGAGAACACTACAAGAAACTCACAATTTTCGATGGGTTAATGAAGAAGGCAACATCAAACAATACTCCATTGTTAGTAGATATTGTTTATAGTCCTTGACGAACTGGTTAGAAACGTGCTGAAGCCAATTATGTTCATCAGTCTTCGATTCAGAAAGCTAAAAATATTTCAAAACACCATTACTTAATGTTGACTGCAACAAAGTTATTAGAGACCTAAGTGGCTTATTAAAAAAGCACGGAAAAACAGGAAATTGGTCAACTTCAAAATACTGACAGAAGGAAAGCATATAGCTGTGAGCCGTAGAGATGGAAACTTGGGAAACGCAAATGCTAGCCTCAAACTAGATAGACAGAGTTTATACTCGATTTCCAGTGTGTCACGACAATAAGAAGGATCATGTGAATATCTCAACTGAATGAATACCAGTATATGTTCTTTATGAAGGTACACTTTTCTCTCTGTTGGTCTGATCAAGACATTTACAGAACTGGTTTTATCTTTAAATTTCATAACTATGTTTCGTACTTTTCAAATAAGATTCATATTATGGAATTAGACAGCAGTTATTTTCTTTTTCACATCAAGTACTATAAGACACATTCAAAAACTTACATTCATAGAAACCAGAGACTTGTTATCACCAGATACGATACCTTTACACCGCCACCTGGAAAAAAGAAAAGTATAATCTGGTTAGATAAAACTGAAAATACTTCAAATCAAAATTTTATCAAGCAATTTAGTTTTAAATAATGACTGTTATGGTATTAATGTGTTTGATGGCAAGTATTTTGTCTTCTCACATTGACCATTCCTGAAAACTCAGACAGGAATCTTGCAATCAATTTTTCAAAGACCCAACACAGGTAGCCCCTCAAAGGCATGAACCTTGCTATAGCCGTCTTGCGAGCAATTAGTAAGAATGCTGGGGATGTATGCTACCTAACACCATCCTCATGAACAAGGCCATTTACTTAGAAATGATTGCTACTGCCCTATTACAAATGTCAAGTTTAGTTTAACGAGCTTCCTTCAATCATGAAATGAACTTTGTGATGACTTTTCCACCAAATGTGAATTAACAGAGCTATGCAACCCATTGGAGAGAAAAGGGTCAAATTGGTCATGACACTTGAGTTTTTATACCAATGCCTGCAATATTTGCTTTCTTACGATTGATGGGGTACCCGTTTTTTTGGTGTGAGATGCTCGATTGCCCCATATAGTCAATACAGACAGAAGAAGGTAGAAGAATCTACCAGTCAGTCAATAGATTATAATTTAATTCAAAGGGCTCATCGCACGCCTGGTAAATGTGATCCAGCTTGGTGAGCGTGTAAAATAATCCTCAATCTGGAGGAATTGGACTTTCAGGCTGGAGGAAACAAGAAATCGCATTATGCTCCACGGTAGTTCCAACAGTAGTGAGTGATGATTGTTGGATAGAGAACAGTTGGGCCAGTCAAACCTACCAGACTACGAGATAATTTAAATTCAAACAATTGAATGTATTCAAGCAAATATAATGGTCAAGTATCAATGCACTAACCGAGGGTGAAAGAGGAAAGGGATCAGGCAGAAGTGAAAAACCCGGGAGTTTTTAACGAAAAGTTCAAAAATATCATCTGAAGAGGGGGGAGTATACTGAGTAATACCTCGACTCTGCCATATAATGTAGAGCTTCTCTTGTTGTTCTAAACATAAAACAAGCATAGATTATTTTCGAATTATTTTAGTTTCGAATTCTCGCGTGTTTGTTAAATAATGTAAGAGTTACCATACCTTTTCTATCAGCTGCCCTGATTTCTAAAATTAGTTCAATATTTGCTGTAACAGGATCGATTGTCAAGTTTTTATTTGAAGTGAATGTCGTGGTTCCTGAATCTTTTATTATCAGTGATGTGGCGCCAACAGTGCTCAAGAACGTCTTTCTTGGAGTGGAATTGGGAGAAAAAGTTATTAAACTATCAAGATCTGTATTATTAGTGATTGAATTCTGAAAAAAAAACAAAAAAACAAAATCACAAAAGTTTTGCATTCCAAAACAGAAATAAATTGCTTTTGTCTCTTTCCACAATTTGGTAAGACTCATTTACTTTTTACTCACTAGTTTTAAAATGAAAATATGCTAAAAACCAACATGAGTCAAACCATTACATTCTCTCAGATCATGGTACACAGATGCATAGGGAGCCCAGTGTGACCTGAGTTTATTACAGAAATGGCACAAAACCATTAAATAACTTATAAGCATAGTATGAAATGAGAAACATCTCAATTGCTCACGGACTTGTCATTGGGCATCATAGCCACGAAGTTGGAGGACTACAGTATTCTACAACATTGTGAACCATAGATATAGCAGCAAGTTCGACAGGCCAAACGGGCTTCTGACGTATAGGGGCTACTTTGAGGGATGTATGGTCAATACTGAACAAAATATCTGGTGCGTAGCAACACACAACTTTCCGCCACCCCTTTAAATTCGAACACCACCTACATATGCGGGCGCTATATCTTCGTTCAACGCATTTCTACGGAAACATTTATGGAGTACAAAATGTAGGGACTAGTTAGCTGAGAGTACTCCGTAAGTTTGGATCGAAATCATTAGATCCGTTTTTGAGAAAATTGGAAGTCCGATAAATAATTATTCGACAAATCTCCTTTTCTGAGTTAACTTGGCTTATATCTCTGTTCAACATATATATACAGAAATAATTATGCAGAACAAAATGTTGGTATGGGTGACTGAAAGACACTCCATTAAGATTTATCACATCTGATGAAGAAGTTACCCTGGAATTTACGGAAAAGTTCGAAAAAATGTTATTTTCGACACATTTTGATGTTTATCTCTGTTCAATGAACTGCCCGAGGAACATTTATCCAGAACAATATGTAGGTATTAACTATCTGAAAACATCCTGTGAGTTTGGTGAAAATCGTTTAAGCCGTTTTGCCAACAAGTGTAAAAAACCTATTTTTGGTTCATAGGCCTATATCCCCGTTCACCGTATTTTCATGGAGATATGTATTGATTAGAAAAGTTAGGTATTGATTATTAGAAGATAATTTGAAAGTTTAATCAAAATTGTTAGAGCCGTTTTCGAGAAAAATTCGAAAAACCCTAGTTTTTGGTACATTTTCGTCCCCCACCCCCCCTTTCCATCGACCGAAATCGTCCATAACCTTATTTTGGTGTCTACAAAAAATAACGAACAAAACAAAAAAAGAACCAGCTCAATCGGATCAGCCGTTCTCGCGCAAATCGAACTACAGACACGCACGCACGCACGCACACACATACATACACACACCGACCATGCGCCGAAATTAGGTTTTTTAGACTCAGTACGGTCTGAAACGTAAAGATCTGAAGAAAACCCAAATTTTTTTTTTGGGCTGATTACTATACCTTCCTTCCCTTCGGGTAGCGGAAAGTAAAAATCAGCAATACACAAGATAGCTAAAGGCTTCACAGGTCTCGTAGAACATTTTCTGTTCAGAAACCAAAGGAATAGTTGGTAACTGGCCTTCGAGCATGGGAAACGTTAAAGTGAGAAACATAGTAAGTTGTACGTATAAATCAACCACTGCTTAGCATATTTGACACACTGGGTACTTGCGTGATCTTGTAAAACCAGTAGTAACCCCAAGCTTTCACAACTAAATACAAAATATTGGGCATGGTACACAATTTGCTTCGCCCTTAAAAACACTGGAACATGGTCAATTCTGAAACCCTGTTGTTATCTGCCCTTATACGAGCATCTGACACTGCTATACTATGATCGGTTTAATCATATTTCTGCTTCTTGACTGGCCAACAGAGTGGAAGATCAGAATTTCTGGGTTCCAGAGATTACCTGGAGACCCAGTATTGTTGATGACTGGTGGAAATGTCTTCCTCTAGAAATAACCAACTCGCTTTTTCTCAACGTCCCAGCCCTCGAATGACTGGACACCTGCAACCTGCTCACAAACCACATCATGATGCTTGGCACTATTCCCTTCAGTTTTCACAATTTTCCTTTCTTCTAATCATTTTATTTATTTGAATTGAACACTGTAATGCGAACATGAAGATGATGTAAAGAAATTCAGCTACCCAGCAGTCAATCCACTTCTTTCATAGAATGAAGTCTGGCCAAGCTCATGACGACACTAAGAGAATGAGAACATTTATCTCACTCAATACTTAGCAAGAACACTTTCAGATCCTACTGAACAAAAGTTACTGATGCACAGTATTTTAAGATACCTGAATTCTCCTTCACAAATTCAAGTTCCTTCTAAAATTATAAGACTTCTTAAGGACAAAATCTGGATGGGCCACTGAATGAATCAGAGGACTAAACACTTTTCCAATAGTACCCTCGAACTTATTAACTGACTATACTATAGATGGTTTATTAATTACACTCATCATACATCAACCCAATTTAGCAACCCAACAGTTAAATTATAATTTTCTAAAAGAGTAGGTTGGCTGCCAACTTGTATTATTTGACAATAACCAGCCACAAATAACGTTTAAAAAGATAGGGAAGAATTCTAAGATGATTCTACAAACCTGTGCCAGAGATTTACTAGAAAATGATGGGATGTGAAAAAGCCCCATTTTTTGAGTCAAAATCCCAATCAAAAAGTTAGATCTCAAAGTAAGCCAGTTGCCTAGGTGGGACATCATTTTCGTTAGGTCTTCGACTCTGTCTTTTGACCAATTGTATACATAGACAAGGACCTGAAAATGGAGATATAAACTAATTAATGACAATAATAGTAATTAATATTATTACTATTATATCGTATCAACATGAATACATTTTGCAAACGAAATTAACAAATGACTGGGAGTGTATAGCTATACATATCAGATCCATATTGAGCAGAAACTAGCTGAAAACTGCCTTAACATGCTTCCGAGTGCTGAATTGTGGTTCAGTTGGCCATCAACACATTCGCTGCTCAAAATGCACCCAGCGCCTCAATCCTTGCCATACTCATAACACGCTAGGCTCTATGCCCCTGAGCCAAAGTTGGAGTCTACTTGAGATTTCCTAAGGTATAAACATGGCTATTCAAAGTTCACTCATTAGATATTCATTTCTATGTGTTTTGCACCAGTTCTTTTATTTCGTCTTTCTCAAAGTTTGTTAAGGTTATTTTTTAAAACATCGTCGCTGTAAGTCCTAACTTCTGAATCTCTTCATAATACAATTTTGCTACATGTATTGTAAATTTTTTACAATTGATAGAATGCACATTTTCCCACCTCGTCATCAAAGACCTAAATACTGAGCAGCTAATGTGTTGAAATATTTTGTTTTTGACTTTTCTGGAAATATGTTTACTGATATTCAGAGCAGGATAGTAGAATTGCTTATTTCTTTGAAGTATGGATTTATTTACTGTTGGACAAAAGAAAGTGAATAGGCAGCATAGCAAATCATGAGCTCCTCAAATCATAAGGTGAAGGACACAAAAGTCTGTAATATGTAGGTACTCGTAATTTAGGTATGTTGTATGTTTAAGAAGCAAACTCGAGAAGAGGGAGTTCAAATAAAGTAACAATGTATCTATTTACCTTGTGGCAAGTGATATTTGCCATCAAAAACCGTTGACGAGGAATAAAATGAACTCGACCAGCTTTTTGGAAGTTGTCTGAAAGTACGATAGGTAAAACATTAACAAATATTGATATTTTGATGTCAATGTGTGTGCATGCACTGTGCTATCACCCCTGGCCCTTGAACCATACTAGATAATATGGCTACATAGAGGTACAGGTCAAAGATTCCAGTGAAGAAGGAATATCACTTAAATGCATGTAAATAGGTTAAAGCTTATACATAACATTGAAAAATAGTTTGTAGTGAATAAGATACCAATTTAAATTTGGAAAGAAAGAGGAAACATATAGAAAGCTAATTAACAAAAACATTTTAACATTATTCCTTCAGTTGAGAAATGAAAGGTTTTGCATCCATTTGGCTTAAACAGACGAAATGAAATGTATGTAGAATTTATACATAACATACATATAATTCATCATTCTTGGGATTTTTTCAATTCAACTTGAACTTTAAATGTCAAGAGAGAGGGAATGCATAAAAAGCATAGTAAAGGAGGACAGCTGCTGTCTATTTAAGAGGACCTTACAAACTACCTAAGTACATTAACGTGCCTTTCTTGATGGCAATGTGAGGTCAGCTCAAATAATACATTTGAAGACAGACATGACCGTTTAGGATTCCTTCACATTCATGAATCTTCAACACTTAATCAAAATTTCAATAGCTAAATCAAATCGAAGAATGAAAGAACAGGGTTCTTAACGTGACGTTTCATCAATACAACTTTTATTTCTCAAACTAAACAAAATATTGAACTTGAATCACTATTATTGTAACTATTCTCAATCATGTGTATTAGTTCGGTTCAATTACCTTTTCAATCTCTAGAATTTGTGGCAAGTAATTCATTTTTAGAACAGAGGTACTTGATAACCTGTTCCTGTTAAAGGTAGTGTTGTTTGTACAATGCTGGTTCCTCTATCTTCACAGCATTAATGAATTGTGACGTGTTATGGCCTGAGTTGTGTTTCAGTAAATATCAATTCAGGTATTTTAATAAACAAATGCATTCCCTGTTTTTTTATCATGACAAATATGAAATGGAATAGAGTAAAAAAGATGTCACCTTCTTCAATGTTTTCAATTGTCTCTACTGCACATTGGCTGGCATTGCTGGATATAATATAGCACTTGGCAGCTGAAGACGCTTCAAAATCGTCAATTGGCTTATAAACAACATTCTGTCCTGCTTCCTCCATGAAAACGTATAAACAAGATTCGTGCATTGAGATGATCTGTTTCATTTCTCTCACAGTGATACCAATCGCATGTCTGTAATATGATACGTAAGGTTACATACTGTAACAACATTATATCACACATCAGAATTAAACAATGTGATATTTGCAAGGAATAAAACATTGTATGAAAAATTATGAGAACCAAAACATTAAGAGAACCATCAAGAATCATACCTGGTTGATAATTCAATTGAATAAATTTTTACAGCTGGAACACTCAATTCATAACCATGCTGAAACCAAGCTGGAACAACTTCACAGAATTCATGGTTCATTTCAACAGTTTCATCTGACCCTTCTAGAGAAAAAAACCCTGCAAATTATTACACAACGGTTTATTATTCGGATAAACAGCTTGACCTAGCATTAATGCTCCGAGACCCATCCCGTTCGATTCAGCATCGAAAAATATCATAATGAAACCCCAAAAAAGAACTAAATCGTAATATTAAAATAAACAAAAAAACGAAAGTATCTAAAAAAAACTGAATTTTAATATGAAAACATGCACGCTACATATTAATATCAAAATGTAACCAAAAATCGATGAAAAAACCAAAATGAGAATGAAACGAAGGAATCTAAAAAAATTGAATCGTATTAAAACCGAAACGTCGGGTGAATCGAAAGGTGAAAAAGGGAGTTGAGCGGCGAGCGGCGGGAGGCGGAGTCGTTGGGGGGGAAGCGAGAGCCGCCTCGAGAGCGGTTGGTTTTTTTTTAAAGAGACGGGCGGGGCGGAGGGAATTCAAACGACGAAACGCTTGTAGCTCCGCGTTGTACTGCGTTTCGTTAATTTTTTAACCGTTTTTGCCCATTACAACCGCGGGCTTCGTCCGATCGGATTGCCGAGATGGCGGGCACAACTAGATACCAAATCGGATTTTTGGGCGAAAGAACGAATTTTTTAGACCACGTTAAAGGCACAAAACGGCCCGGACGGCGGACGGCGGACGGGGGACGGGGGACGGGGGACGGGGGACGGCGGACGGACATTGCAAATTTGGAATCTCCATGCCTTGAAACGTAAAGTATCAAATTTTGAGGGGGGGTTGTAAAAAATATTTCGTGACCGAAAACATAGGGTTATTATTCAGAATGAATAATAAACCAAAAGAAAAAATTAAAATAGGGAAGCAAACAAACACAGTATTCTAGTATTAATACAGTTGGAAATATTCTCCAACTTCTATGTGAAGAAGAAAACAACGGTATACCTCCCTAAATAAACGTTGGTTGTAAAAATTTATTTAAATAGACAATATGAACAAACTTTTGATACCTGACGAATTTTCCTTAATTGGAGTATTGACAATGTTGTATTCTGTTATCAAGTCCCATAGCGAAAACTGAAGAATGTTTTTTAATTTTTGTATAAGAAGATCCATGTTTACTCTGCCTTGCTTCCACAGACGGACTTCCATGACAATATCAGACTCAACCATTGCTGAAGACCACCAATGCAAACCACATACAATGGATAAATATATGTACACAGCATTGAAAACCAGCAATAGATTAATATTAGACACAGTTCGAGAATAGGTTTTCCACCGATGACTTGGTTCCAATAGCTCGTGTGAACATTTCTTGCAACATATTATGTGAAGTTCTCAATACTGGCTTGTTCAACTGATGTTAGAGTGAGACACAATCACAAAATGTAAAACTTTAACTTAGAGTAATACAAGACCTAATATGACATTAAAAAGTATGGAATAATATTTAATCTGAAGGTATAAAAAATACCTGTATCGAAGTAATCTTCTTTAATTTCCTTCACTTGAATATCATGAAAAATTGATGAATTTAAAATTTGTTTGTCACATGAAATATAAGTCAAGCCTGTTTCTTTATTGCTGACAATACTGCCATCAATATCAACAATGGCCACACCAAGACACACTATTCCCTTGTGGCCAGACACTGGGCTCTGATTATAAAGGTAAATGTTGGATTCACTTATTCTTTTGGGAGAACCTTCAGGTTGTGAATAGTCCTAGAATAAAAAATTGTCATCAACTCAACCTATCACGAACAAAAAATAAATTTGGACAAGAAATCAAAGGAACTAACCTGAAATGTATGTCTAGTATCGGTGTACTTAGGATAAAAGAAAAAGTGAGGTAGATTTTGTTTCAAGTAATACGCTAGAGCTTCAAGTGAGCTGTGAGCAGTTGCAGGTATTGTGAGCTGCAAAGAACAATAAGGAAGATATAGTAGAACACTAAGTATAAAAATAACCCAGTGCAGATTTCACAAACAACGCCAAAATGCAGAGAATTCACAACATTATCATTTCATATCACCGCCTTAGTTGAAACAATTTACCTGAATAATATGTGCAGCTTGAAGGTGGGGTTTTTGAATAAAATGGACATCATCAGGAGTAAGCTTGCACATGGGATTCCTAGCAAGCATGACAGAAACCACGTCAAGTACAGCATCATCAAGCCTGTTTTGGAGAACTTGAACAAGCTCATGTGTAATTTCTCCGCCTGAAATGTAAGTCCAAAGTAAACGTATGTTAATGTTGTTCTACGGAAAATGTACACAGGATAAACAATTAACCTTCAACGTTAATTACTCTAGTCAGGTTAAGTAGATTGATAATGCTGTCTTCCTCTGAGGATATTTTCGAAAAATCGACTCGGTCGTACAGCTGAGACTTTGTTGATGAAAGTGTAGAGTTTTTGGATTTACAGTTGTTTCACATAGTTGAAGTGTAATTGATTTAATGATGTAAGATCAAGCACACAAAACAATTTTGGAGGTAAAAAGTGGATAAATACAAATGGAGGAAGAATTGTAATGAGGGACCTTTTGTTAGAAATAACTAGTAAAATCTAAATCCAAGAAAACTCCACAGTAGAACAGATTGAAACATTATTTGTCATTACATTTACAGATAAACTCTTTCAATTGAAAGACGAATAAAATGGATGTGGTTCTTTTAACACAGAGATCAGCAGGACATCCCCACTCTATCTCTGATTGGGAAACTAACAACAGATGAGTTGAAGAAGTTTTCTGGGTGTGTGTTCCTTTCATAGGTTATCAAAATCTCATGACGGTTGGAGTACTAGAGCTGAGATAAGTTACTTAGTCCCATTATTTTCTAGTACTGTGGGAAGAGATCAATTACTGCCAATACTCGCAGCGTTGCATTTAGTGAGAAACTCAAATCTCAACTATGTACCATTGACTGATCTGAGCTCAATCTACAAATTGTTGATCTTAACGTGAAAAGTGTTCGTGAAGTAGGCAGAATTTTGTGCATTGATGAGCGAATGGTGCCTTAATGTGATCAGCTACATCACACTATCGGGTAGTACGTGCCTGAAAAATCCCATAAATATAGCAAATATAGGACACTCGGTGGTTTCCCCAAGTACCGATCATGAATTTGCTTCACTGAATCATGTTACCTCTATTATGGGTCATTGATTGGTATGACCATGGGTGGGCTTAATATCCAAATGAAGGTTACATTGAAGGCAAGTAGCAAACCAATAAGGCGTTTAGATGTGTGGCCTCAATTAAGCATCCATAGATTATAGGTTTCAATGACAATAAATCCCTTTGAGAATGACACAATCAGTTCGAAGCAAATACCAATAAAATGGGTAATTTATTTATTCCCAACAGGAATTAAGATTCCAAGGTTATTTATACTTTCCTTAGAGAGCTAAGTAGAAAGGAAAGTTATGCAATTGACTGAAATGTATTTTCTTCATTAAGGTTCTGTTAGCTGATCTATAACATTCTTACCTGCATCAGATATTCCATGAACTTTGAGAGTGAGAATATCCTCTTGATGATACAAAGAGTCCATGTTTTCCCCAATAGACTTCAATCGTGGCCTTACCTCCTTCTAGAAGTAAGCAACAAGATATCATGAATAGGTAAGAAGGAAGACTTGCTTGGTCCAGATAAAATCACCATGACTTACATTGCAACTTTCATCTAGTGACTTTTTATAAGTGAGGGAATTTACAGAAGAACTTCTCGATACAGACCCTGGTGAATTATCATCATCTACATTACCGCTTCTGTTTAAATACCGGATGTTCTCGTGTAATCTGGAATACAAATATTAAATATTTGTGAAGGGAACTTTTCATGATATGGAGTTAGCATCAGTTGTAGTGGTCACCCACTTTACTATGTCAAGAACAAAATTGAAATAGACCATGAAAAAACTACCACACTTCAATTTCTTTAATTAATTGAGAAATAAGACTCGAGTAATGGCCTTCAGCTCGCAAGCACCTGAACAAGGGATATAAGGGGAAAAATGAACAGTGTTTAGGCACTCATGGTAGGTCAGGGCCTCCACAATAGGTTCCTGCTCCTGCCTATATAAACTAGGAATATTTATTTATTTTGTTGAAATATATTTTCTTTTTTTTTGTATAAAGTAAATGTGGCCAAGTTACTGTGAAAGTGAAGTGATTTAAAAACTAGTCAGCCGCGACCACAAGTCAACCACAGCCGCCATTCTTCCATTTTCATCTGCCCATGCGACACGATTTGAACTTTTACTAAAGTCTTTTACTAAAGCTTCAAATTCTCCTAGCAGGTTGTTACTATACATTCCTTGCTGGAGCTCTCAAGCGAAGACAATTCCGAAGAATCAAGTTCTACAAGATCTACGCATTTTATCTCCAACAAAAAGGGGCCCCACATACGCTGACGCCACAATTCATCTATCAGAAGGTCGAACAATTATATTCATTTCCTTTCCTTTTATTTGCAATTTTATTTTACAAGAAAGCGAATTTATTTTATTTTAATTTTTTGTAAATATAGTTAGGAGCAAAGCAGGTTGGAGGTTTTTTAATTTTACTGTCCTCTCAAAGGCCTATTGCCCCTAACAAACATTGGTAGCAGAGCGTGGTTTCGCTTTCAAATATACCTGAGTTTGCCCTGAATATTAGGTGTAATTCATTTAAAAGCTACAACAAAGGATTTGGTTGGATTGTCCCGGTCAAATCCAGTTTTCATTGCGATCGTTCAAATCTCAGGTTCAATCTTTGCAATAAGGAGCGTCTTAACGATAAGGAGTCAGTTTGATCTTGCCGGTTTCAATAAGACGCTATGACCGATAAACAGTCTTCTACATCGTCAGCTTCTCCGAAAGTTCAGTCGCTTTTGCGGAAGCTCGAATCGTCTGGTCTCGGTAAAGTTGATTGTCGAACAAGGCCGCAAAATGAAATCTGGGGATGTGAAACAGATCTCTCTATTTCAAAGTATGTACATCACTTTAGATCGTTATTTCCTTAAATTTGAAAACGTTTGGGAGGATCTAGTCGATGAGTACGATATATTGGGTAGGAGCTCTGATTTTCCGTCCGATGCTCAGAATGTGTTGCGACAGCAGACCAAAAGATATTATTACGAATCAGTTGGATATGCGCGGTCATTGGACAAACCCGGTCCAGAAGTGGCGAGTCAACATAACGTTACATTAGCTGAGTGTACGCCCCACACCACTCTTCCTAAAATAAACCTTCCCGAATTCAATGGGAATTGTTGGCATGGCCTAAATGGAGGGACACCTATTTGTCCCTTATACATAAAAATGAAAAGTTACCGTTAGTTCATAAATTTCATTATTTGGCCACATCATTGAAAGGTGCTGCTTCCTTCGTTATTAGTCATTTTACCAATCGAGGAAAACAATTATGAACTAGCCTGGACTTCGGTTGTCGAGTCATTCGACAAAAAGAGAATGTTGGCAAATGCGTACTTGAGTCAAATTTTGGCTTTCAAACCTTTATCCGGAAAGCCTACGGTCAGTGCGCTCAAATCTTTTGTCTCTCATATTTCTGATAGCGTCGCTACTTTCAAGCTATTAAACATACCTAATGAAGGCGACTTTATTTTATTCCATTTAGCGGAACGGTGTTTGGATTCTGGGACTAGGGAACAATTTGAAGTAGCTAATCGACATATTGAGTTCCCAACGTTTGAGGTTTTGGATAAATTTATCAAAGAGCGATGTTTAGCATTGCAGCTGTCTAACAGTTTTACTCCTAATCAATATGAGGGTTCTTTGCTTAACAAATCGGATAAAGGCAATAAAACTTCTCCCAGAGCCTTTTTTGCTCAGGCGAAGCAACGAAGTAGTAATAAAAGTATTAACTCGTGTTTTATTTGTCATGATGGCTATCACTCTTTGGAAAAATGTAATAAATTCAGATTGGCTACGGTTGAAGAACGTCACGAGTTACTTAAAAACTGGAAGGGATGCCGCAATTGCTTAAACAATGACCATTTAACATATTTCTGTAGGTCAGGGGCACGCTGCAATTTGTGTAATCGAAAACACAACTCAACTTTGCACAAAATTCAGCCGACGAGTTCTAATGAGTCAAATAACACAAGGGATTCCGATTTACACCAACCTTCCACTTCTAGCAGAAGCCAAGGCCGACATGATGAATCAGATAGAGTCTTAGCTGCTGTGAACAGCAAGTCCCATACCAACTCAAATGTACTTCTAGGTACCTTAGCTGCCGAATTCAAAGACGCGAGAGGCCAGTATCAAACATTTAGAGGATTAATAGATTGTGGGTCTCAACATTCATTCATATCCCAAAAATGCGTCAACTCCTTGGGTATATCTTATAAACCTCTCACTCGGCACATATCTGGTATAGGTCAAACGGTGTTTGAGGAAGTCAAAGGACAGGTCTATTGCACTATGCGACCGAGAGGCAATACTACTTGTGACTTTGAAATAAGTCCACTGATGGTAAGGTGTATAACTGGAAATTTGCCCACTATTCCACTATCACGATCTTGCTTTTCTCACTTTTTCGAATTATAAGTTGGCAGATCCCAATTTCTGGAAACCAGCGTCAATAGATTTTTGTTGGGCGCCGATATATACAGTGATATTGTTTTGGGTGGTCCAATCAATTTAGATGCCAGTTTACCGAAAATGTTGCCCTCTATTTTTGGTAATATTATTATAGGACTGGTACCGTACAACTGACCATTCTAATAATGTAATTTCCTTTCTAGTATCAGAAAAGCCGGAATATTGTGATAATGGTTTGAACCTAGAACTCGAAAAATTTTGGGCTCTCGAGGAATTACCGAATGTTCCCATTTTACCTTGTCCTGACAGTGATTGGTGTGAGCGACATTTTTGTGAAACTCACCGTCGATTACCTCAAGGTCAGTATGTGGTTGAATTGCCTTTCAAGCCTGATATACCACCATTTCATGATTCCGAACGTAGAGCTATACAGAGATTTCAAAATTTAGAGGGTAAGTTCCAACGCAATGAAGCTCTGTCAAAACAGTATAGGGACTTTATGACCGAATATGAGCAGTTAGGACATATGTATCCCACGGAGAATCAATCAAAGTTTGTAATTCCTCACCACGCAGTATCGAAGGAGGATAGAAATCAAGTCAAATTGAGAGTAGTATTTGATGCTTCAGCGAAAACTCGCAACGGGTCACTTAACGAATTTCTATTTGTAGGGCCTAAATTACAAAATGACGTAGGCGAGATACTTTTAAACTGGAGAATCCATCCAGTAGTTATCGTGGCGGACATAGTCAAAATGTAACCGACAAATTCTTGTAGCTCAAAAACATAGACCTTTTCAACATATATTTTGGAGAAATGAACCTCATGAAGCTTTGAAAAATATGAACTAGCTACTCTCACTTATGGCATGACATGTGCACCGTGGTTGGCCTTGAGAGTATTGAAACAGTTAGTAGCTGACCAAGGAGCAAGTTATCCTAGAGCCGCAGAAGTAATTTTAAAGGACATATTCATTGACGACATCGTTTCAGGAGCACCTGATATTGAAACTGCCCAAATATTAAAAGACGAATTAATTGGATTATTAAATAAAGGTGGGTTTGAATTAAAAAAGTGGGCTACGAATAGGAAAGAGCTTTTGGCAGGGATCGAGGAAACCTCTAATGAATCGGTGTCTTTTATACCTGAAAACGAATCAAGTGTGAAAATCCTAGGTTTGGTTTGGTCTTCCGAAACTGATTGTTTTTCTTACAGAGTAAAGAAACCAGACAACCCAATATTCACGAAAAGAGCTATTCTTTCAGTGGTCGCAAGTTTATACGATCCACCCTGTTTTTGGCTCCGTCCACTGTTTTGATGAAACAGTTCATTCAAAAACTGTGGAAAGCTGGTGTAGGTTGGGATGAAAAATACCCCACGATGTAGAACGATCATGGAAAGAATTACTTACTGAACTCCCGATCTTGTCTGGTATCAAAATTCCTAGACATATCTGTGATGACGAAGCACATCACTACCAAATTATTGGTTTTTGCGGATGCGTCAAACAGCATACTGTGCTGCCTTGTACTTGAGATGTGTGAAGTATCACTCCATATCTGTTTATCTTATTACTGCTAGAACGAAACTTGCCCCATTAAAAACTATAAGTATACCTAGGCTAGAGTTATGTGCTGCGGAATTACTCGCCAGACTTTACGGTAAAATAGGTTCATTTATTTCCCGCCTCAGTAAACCCTTGTTGGCTCCAATATTTTTTACAGACTCTTCTGTTGTATTAGGCTGGCTGAATACTCTGCCATGTCACTTAAAGGTGTTTGTAGCCAACCGGGTTACTAGAGTGACTATGAAAACTCCCATATCGTCTTGGAGGCATGTAACGACAAACGATAATCCCAGTGATTTAGGTTCCAGGGCATTTTACCTAGTAAATTGTTGGAAAACTCATTATGGTGGCGTGGTCCATTATGGCTCAGTTCGCCAGAGAATGACTGGCCTAAGTCACATATTGTATTTCCAAAACCACTGCGAAACGAAGGACCTACCATTAGTATTGACATCTTTGGAGAGTCCCATAACTAAAGCACAGTGGGTAGAAAGGTTTTCTTCTTATTTCACCCTGATACGAGTAACTGCCAGAATTCTTAGGATGTTTCATAATTACAAACATAAACATTTACTCAATACTGGTCCATTGTCCCTTGAAGAACTCAATCAAAGCTTGCATGCACTTATTAAATTGGCTCAACGAGAACATTATTTCCACCCCACTCGTAGCTATGAAGAAACTATTTCTCAGTATAGGACATTGGATATTTTTTCTGACGAGAAGGGTGTTCTCAGGGTGGGCGGACGACTTCGACATTCAATCTTCCTTTGCAACAAAAACATCCAATTTTGATACACAGAAAAAGCCATCTTGCTAAACTTATCGTAGATATGTATCATCGTACCTATTTGCATCCGGTAACCACGTCCCTCCAAGGAATTATTCAGTTAAAGTATTGGATTCCTGGACTTCGTTTGTTAATTCAACAACGAAGATTTCAATGTTTAACGTGTTTTAAATTCAAAGGCAAAGTTCAACAAGTGAAAATGGGCGATTTGCCGTCCTATAGATTCTATGAAGGGCACGCCTTTGCCCACGTAGGGACTGATTTTGCCGGCCCGTTCATGCTAAGGGAGACACTGAGACGCAAAGCACCATTGAGTAAAGCTTATCTATGCATTTTTGTTTGCTTCTCAACTAAGGCCCTTCACTTAGAGTTGGTCACTAGTCTGACTACAGAATGCTTTATGGCAGCGCTAGATAGATTCGTTTCTCGTCGCGGGTTACCCGTCGCCTTTTACTCAGATAATGGTAAGACTTACGTGGGAGCAGCAAACCAGTTGAAAGAGCTGTGGTCATGGTTTCATACTCAGAGCAACAAGAACGCCCTTGTGGCATACTCAACTAAAGCGGGTGTACAGTGGCATTTCATGCCTCCATATTCCCCTAACTTTTGTGGACTAGCTGAAGCAGCAGTGAAGTCCGTGAAAACTATGCTTCGAAAAGTAGTAGGGAACGCTTGCTTAACATATGAAGAAGCATTTACTCTTTTCCATAAAATAGAAGCAATACTTAATTCAAGACCGTTGGGACCATTATCCACCCATCCTTGAAAAACTCTCCTACCTATCCCTGGGCATTTTTGGTGGGTAGACCATTGCTAACTATCCCTGAACCGTCACTGGAGAATTTGAAGGAAAATACGTTGAGTCGATGGCAGCTGGTTAAGAGGATGAATGAACACTTTTGGGAAAAATGGAGAAAGCAATACCTATCGACTCTACAAAATAGAGTGAAATGGAACCAGCTCCGTCCAGAACATCCCAATGTGAAACCAGATGATTTGGTTTTGATATCGGAAGAAAATCAGCCTCTTTTAAGTTGGCCTTTAGGCAGAATTACCAGAAAGTTCATCCAGGCCCAGATGGGAGGGTTCGGGTTGCGACTGTGAAAACCGGAGATGCATACGTTCGGAGACCGGTAAGAAAACTGATTCCCCTCCTTCCTCTTCAAAGTCCGTCTTTTTGAATGAAAATGTTATTCAATAAACTGAGACAGAGCTATTTTTTTATTTTTATTAGAAGGAAAATTATTTTATAATTTTGGTGGGCGGTATGTTTAGGCACTCATGGTAGGTCAGGGCCTCCACAATAGGTTCCTGCTCCTGCCTATATAAACTAGGAATATTTATTTATTTTGTTGAAATATATTTTCTTTTTTTTTGTATAAAGTAAATGTGGCCAAGTTACTGTGAAAGTGAAGTGATTTAAAAACTAGTCAGCCGCGACCACAAGTCAACCACAGCCGCCATTCTTCCATTTTCATCTGCCCATGCGACACGATTTGAACTTTTACTAAAGTCTTTTACTAAAGCTTCAAATTCTCCTAGCAGGTTGTTACTATACATTCCTTGCTGGAGCTCTCAAGCGAAGACAATTCCGAAGAATCAAGTTCTACAAGATCTACGCATTTATCTCCAACAAAAAGGGGCCCCACATACGCTGACGCCACAATTCATCTATCAGAAGGTCGAACAATTATATTCATTTCCTTTCCTTTTATTTGCAATTTTATTTTACAAGAAAGCGAATTTATTTTATTTTAATTTTTTGTAAATATAGTTAGGAGCAAAGCAGGTTGGAGGTTTTTTTAAATTTTACTGTCCTCTCAAAGGCCTATTGCCCCTAACAAACAAACAGAATGAGGATATTGTAGGACCATCCCAAACTTCATAAGTTTTCCTATTAGTGCATACGTTTTTGGAAAATCTAATAAATTCCCAAAACAAAACCATACAATAATTCTATAGAAAAAAAGTGGAAAATAATGGCGCTTCAAGCCAGGGAAATTGAATCACAATAACTGAACCCCCCCCCCCCCCAAGGAGAGGTGAGAAGGAGAGCGATGGGGGGGGGGTACATTGAAAGGGAAGGTGAAGTGAGAATCCTTCCATGCACCATACTTTAGTGATCTTCAAGGCCTTCAGTAAAAATAAACATCGATTGGTGCAAAAACTAAAAAAAAAGAACATGTTTGGTGGCACTGAAATACACCATGCAATTTAAAGAACCTATTCTACGATTCTTACAACCTTTCCAAACGTTTGCCTTCACTTTTTTGCTTTTGACTTAGCCTTAAGAATAATTCTCAAGTAACTACTATAATACTGCATTCATTATTTGTTTGATATTTAATACCTCAGGTAAAACACGTTACATCCAGAACTGTCCTGATAAACAAACATGTTGGTGCGATTGTTCACTGAAAATCTATTCAATATTGTACGAAGTGCTTGAATAGCCCTAGACAACCCTGGTTTGCCAGGCCCAGTTTTCAATCGAGGATGTAGCACAAAATGAGCTTGCCAGACAACATTACATGAAAACCAGCCAGGGTGGAAATTGTTTACTAGCTCAGAAGAACTTTTCCCCTCAGAATTGAGATCACCATTATCTGGAAATGAGATTTATTCTAATAATGACAATTGACACAAGAGGAAACCATACAAGTAAATAATATCGCATTCAAATAGCCACAGATAAATAACAGACATTATGGAGAAACTAACATATAATGTCCAAGTATAGAGAAGATAATGAATAACAATAATATTAACTGGTGCAGAGTCAACAATGTGCCCCTTCTACTCCTAAAAACTCGCCAACAGCTCCATCTCTCAGGGCAACCTTGTGGACTGAGACTATAACTTTTCCCTCCACAATGAATGAATAATTACGCAATGTATGTTTGTGATGAGACAAGTTCTGTTTAGAATAATTACTCTGTATGTACTATGTGCTTATAGTACCATTGATACTGAAAAGATACGTCTGTTATATATTCAACTTACCTTCATTGAATTTCATGTAAGGGTCAGGCTTCCAAACTACCTCAGGTTCCTCAGGCTCCAACAAAGGATCACACGTTCGAGTTTCATGCAAATTGTTCAGCAGAAGCGTTTGATTAACAGTCTTGCAAACAGCCTCAACATTGTGGAGGACTTGGAGGTGGATATCCTTATAGTGTTGAACCTCATCGGCAAGAAGCTCAACAAACCTGTGAAAGAAAAGATCTGGGCAACGTTTAAACAAAATAAAAAGGGCAAAGGCTGGAAGTAGAGTAACATCTTACTTGCAATGGAAAAATACGTTGACCTTTGATTCTTCAATTTTCATAATAAGCCAAAAGTTAGGATTTGTTTTTCGATATTTTTCTAGTTCCTTTATCCATTTAAATTTTTGAAAAGCTAAGACAAAAAATAAGCAGTTATGTGTGAATCAAAATTAGAAGTTTTACACAAATGGTGCAACATGCATAATCACGAAGAATATGTGGCCACACTGCCTTCTACAAAAGTTAGTCGTTTCTGAGCATTAAATTTTACAGGACTTTGGAGTTTCAGTATAAAGATTTTCTGAAAAATGGTCTAACCCATACCACATATTTAGGTGTATTCAGACCTTGAGTAAACGAGATACACTGAACAGATTTGTCCAGCCAACTATACCTGCAGCTACCTCCAGTCAATCCCAAGGGTTAGCAAAATGTTTTTGCAGGATCGATTTTCCAAGCAACTATGTAAGTCACTTTTTACTTTCTTTAGCCTTAAAAAGCAGGACGGAAAATTTTGTAATTGACTTACAGTTTCCATTCAGTGCTTTACCTTTCATAGACTTCTAAGTCTGAAAAATACCATTTGATAAAATGGTGTGTATCTGTAATGCAACTTAAATGAGAATGACTAAACAGCTTGAATTTGCTATTCATCCAGCAGACTAATGGAGCACAATAACCTAATGGGAGAAATCAGCCCAAAACTAACAGTGGTCATCATAGCCAATAGAGTATAGCTTACTTTCTCCAATCTGCTCTTCGTAATGCTCTTGAAATTGAGAAACGTGCGTATCAACGCCTCCATTTCAAGTTGGACTATTTCAAGGGGGGGATTGCAAAATCAGTAGACCCAGTAACTCACGAGGTCTCAGGTGACTGCCTTCATGCTCTGATGGACTAACTCCTTATGTGTACTCTCTGTACCTCTCCACGGCATAGAAGTACAATGTTCCTACATGTAGTGGGAGATCAGGGGATATGACAAATAAGTATTTTCCCGGGGGAACCTCCTTTACTTCCTTTTCTGCCCCATCTTGTGATTGATACAGCTCTGGGTATGCAGTGAAGAAAGGTAGCAGCTGACTCACTCTAGACACAATGGCCTTTGCAGATATTGTCCTACTACTACATACCCACCAGGGCTTGCACATTGCTGAAGCTCATATTTACTCTCAACCAAAAGAAATGTACCAAAGTATCTACAAATGACTCGTATAATGTGTGTTAATCGCTGCAACAATTTGTTAGATTTGTTACCCCTAACCTGACAAGACAAAAAACGAATTCAGACACTTAGGTGTAATGTGAATTAAGTGATAATGATCACTTTACCTTTTTCTGATGAGCCACCAGCATTTGCCTTGCACGATAAAGGACTAAAAAATAAAAATAAATTAAATTAGAAAATACCTTACAGTGAGTCCTAAAATGAGATTATGTACTCTATGAATAATAGGTAACTAGACAAAGTGTTTCATTCAACAAATTATAACAATAATTATGATAATTAGTTGCACCTAAATGGTATCTCTCTTCTCAGTTAATGGCCATCACACCAAAATATTTCACTTTGTTGTGTGAATTATTTGCGTTGTTTCTTCTTGGAGTTGTAAATAGTGGATGATGGAATAAAACAAAATGAAAAAGGAACAAATAGAAATAGAGGAGTATAAACAGAAAAAAGAAATGAAAATGAAAACAATGAAGAGAAAACACGTTAACAAAAAAAGAAAAAACAGTATCAGTTTGTGTTTTTAATTTTATTTATTTAGTCCCTGGTAGTTCTCAGCTACCATAACCCTGATTTGGGCCTCTCCATTATAGACATTTCAGCCCTCTCAACCGAAAACTGTACTTGATGAACTTCAAATGATCTAATGTGAGCCTTCCAACAGCTTGCAGTGTCCCAAATTGGACTGATACCCAGTGGCTACTAAAATGCACGATGAGGCTCGTGAAGGCTTTCCCAACACAGAAGGACTCATAAAGCTGGCCAACGATCTCCCATAAACATGTGGTTGACTCATTTGTGGCTGATTGCTCCATTCTATAAGTGTTAGTAATGGCATAGTCACAGGCCTGACACCACTTTCCTTACCCATGTGCTTCGCAGGAGAACACAGTTGAGAATAACAAAAACATCAATGACAATCTAAGATTTGTCTTTGGCAATGGAACAACCTCAGTGTTCAGTATTTTATGTACTACATAAGCATTTAGAATAGACCAGACGAGTCATCTCCCATATTTATAGGATCAGAGTAGGGCATTTCTTGTAATTAAACTATGAGATGGTAAATACGACCCTGATGACAATTTTCAAATATTCACTCACTTGGCACAGTTTGCTGGACATTTGCCGGTGAAAGTGGAATCGTCATCCCCTGTATTAATCACAAATTGTATCATATTCAAAAATTGACAATTATTTAAGTAAGAAGAGAAAAAAGTAAAAGGAAAATGACCAATACAGATCTATTCTTAGGAAGATTAGAAAGATACGAGAGCTATATATAACAAAAAGGAGAGATGAAATTAAGAATGGTCTGAATCCAAGATTAGATGAACTAATTGGCATGATTTGAGAAACAAATGAAGAGTGTTATAAAATGAACACTGCTTTGCTTTCCAGATAGGAACAAAATAATGCATAGCAAAATAACATAGATGGTACCTGAATGATTAGACAGCTTTCCTTTACAGTGCAAAAGCCTGGGCCCCTTAGCCACACTACTTTTTGTCATGTAGTAATAATCTCCAACTTTTGATAGATGATACTCGTACACCTTCATGCTAGAGAATTCCTGAAACCAAACACGAGAATAAGTACGCAAAGTGTAAAATAATAAATGAGAAGAATACAGACAATTTGAGCTCAACATAAAAAAATGTACTTTGTATTGTGGTGTTTTAAAGTTATTTCAAATAAATCAGAGCTCAAGATTCATGAGTAGTAGTAGACCCCAAAGAACAACACAGAATATTATCAATGTTGTACGATTTTGAGAAAAATTAACGGGAGGGGACGAATCCAACGAGAAGAAAAAAATAAACTAAAAGGAAACTCAAAGGAAACCAATAGGGTTATGTCCGCCAGAAGGCAAATTATTAAAGTTTACGTATCTGTTAGGTGAGTACTGAGCAGTACTGACTTAACGGCCAGACGATGATGTCTTTACATCGAAAGCGCTTGCCACCAGCAACACACCAGCCAGAGGAGACGGACTCACCTAACAGATACGTAAACTTTAATCAAAGGAAACCCTTCCCCTTCATTGCTTTCAAAAAGGAAACTTGTACTAGAACTCAAAACTAGCCACCTTCTCAGGGCAACCATACAAATAAACTGTTCTTCTTTATTTTTTTTTAATAGATGCATTAGGGAGTAGGCTAATATAATACTAAAGTTAACGTACCTGTAACTCACAAGCCAGAGGAGACGGACTCACCTAACAGGTACGTTAACTTTAGTAATTTGCCTACTGGCGGACATAACCCAATTTCTTTAATACCTAATATAATAAATTAAAAAACTTCTCTCTAAATAAATTGAGGGTGGGTCGGGAGGCGGAACTGGGCGAATGGCAAATCTTTGAGGGGACTTCTCAAACTGTAAAATAAATTAACTTCATATATCCTCCTGCATCGTTGCTCATATACCCTCAGAGCAGAAATCAATGGACTACATACCGGTACGACAAAAGTAGGTTCTTCACGAGTTTTTTTTTTTTCTCTCTACAATTCCTCATACGGTAGCGACGAAATGAACAAAGAAAAGAAGGCATTTGAGACAACAAAAGGAGAGCATGTCTGTACTTAAGTCGCTCGCTCCTACACAGACTGCTGCCGGAATGCTGGCGCTTTCTTTTTTTAGTTTTCTTTTCTCTACTCCTTTTTTTTGTTTTAAATAAAATAATAAAATTCTTATTTATTTTTTTTTGGAAAGGAGATTTTTTTATTTCCTGAGGGCATGCAGGACAAGCCCCTTTCTCACTATGGCCACATATAGGCCTATTGTGACACTGGCCCTTTCTTAGTAGAAGGCTTTGAACATACCCATCCCCCTCAGGAAGCCGAGTATGTCCTTCACCGCAGATTCCACTATGATGTGGGGTTCAATGGTCCCCTGGGTGAAATATTCAAAGCGTTTGACTGCCAAAGCAGGGCATTCACATAGGATATGCTCTGCCGTACCGTCCTCCTCGCTGCAAAGTCTGCATTCCACCACCTCTGAGATGCTCATCTTGTTGAGGTGATATCTAAGTGGGCAGTGTCCGGTGAGGAAGCTTGTCAGAACTCTCAGATCCTGCCTAGAGAGTGTCAGCATCGCCTTTGCCCTTTGACAGGAAGGCATAACGAGCCTTTTCGCTTGTCTTGATCGTGGCTGGCGATGCCAATGGGCGCTGTTTTCCTGTATCTCCCATCAAGCCACTAGACGATTCAGGAAAGGAAATAGATAAATTAGCGAGTTATAGGGAAATGTGGTTGAGCTGAGCCACCTGTAGTAGGAACATGGCCCGCTAGATTGCAGGAGCTCCTCCCAGAAACCGCTCCCTCCTAGTCAATTTCAAACTTTCACGCCACAATGTTGGATTAATAAATTTGAATGTAATTAAATCATTCTACTATAATTCGATTTTGATTTTAATTCACAAATTGGTGGCCCCTGGCTTACTGACAATCAAATATTACTCTACAGATCGTTTGCCAATATTGCTGAACAAATCATTAATTGTATACTACTACAAAACAACAATTAATGAATGGAACATTGCATTATTTTTTAAACCTTTCATTCATTTAAGAGTTTGTAGTTAGTTCAGCCGTGAAAACAACACTCAGAAAAAATGATTAGGATGTTGAGAAGACCATTTTGTTCGACGAGCCAATAGAACAACAAACGTTCCCAACCATTTTTTTGTTGGTAAATAAATGGGAAGGTTGTTCACAAGCAAAAAACAAAACATCAATGTGGTTTTGTCAATCACTAAGTAGAAGGTAACACTTTCAACTGTCACCTCATTTCTGACAATTTCATCTAAGTTCTTTTTTTTTATAAGCTCTAAGACAAACATAAATTGAAGTTGTTCAAAACATGGTTCATGGGTTCTGACAAGTAATATTTCAACACTCAAATGATTCAGTTTGGAATACTTGTGGCCAAATTATACTGAGATTAATCTGAGCAACATACCTCAACAAATTTTTCCAAACTGTTTTCCTGTCCATAAACAAAATCCAAGAGCACAGAGCTAGTCAAGCACGTAGGTCTGCTTTCAGAATTAGAAATATGATTTACGACAAATTTCAAAGCAGATTCATCCACAGGCTCAGTATCGAGTAGAAAAAGTGCGATTTCATCTTGAAGGAACCATTCAATCTGTAAAGCCAATGAAAAATATCTGGTGCGTAGCAACACACAACTTTCCGCCACCCCTTTAAGTTAGAACACCAGCTACACAGGCGGGCGCTATATCTTCGTTCGACGCATTTCTACAGTAACATTTATAGAAAACAAAATGTAGGGACTAGTTAGCTGAGAGTACTCCGTAAGTTTGATCGAAATCGTTAGAGCCGTTTTTGAGAAAATTGGAATACCGATAAATTAATATTCGACAAATCTCCTTTTCTGAGTTAACTTGGCTTATGTCTCCGTTCAACATATATATACAGAAATAATTATGGAGAACGAAATGTTGGTATGGAAGACTAAAAGACACTCCATTGGGATTTATCACATCTGGTGAAGCAGTTACCCTGGAATTTATGGAAGTGTTCGAAAAAACGTTATTTTTGACACATTTTGATTTTTATCTCTGCTCAATGGACTGTCAGAGGAACATTTATTCAGAACAATATGTAGGTATTAACTATTTGAAAACATCCTGTGAGTTTGGTGAAAATCGCCGAAGCCGTTGTAAAAAACCTGTTTTTGCTTCATGGGCCTATATCTCCGTTCACCGTATTTTCATGGAGATATGTATAGAGAAGAAAAGTATTATTGATTAGTAGAAGATAATTTGAAAGTTTAATCAAAATCGTTAGAGCCGTTTTCGAGAAAAATGCGAAATTCCTAGTTTTTGGTACATTTTTGTCCCCCCACCCCCCTTTCCATCGGCCGAAATCGTCCATAACCGTATTTTGGTGTCTACAAAAAATAACGAACAAAACGAAAAAAGAACTAGCTCAATCGGATCAGCCGTTCTCCCGCAAATCGAACTACAGACACACACACACACACATACACACACACACACACACACAACTACACACGGACCACGCGCCGAAATTAGGTTTTTTAGACTCAGTAGGGTCTGAAACGTAAAGATCTGAAGAAAACCCAAATTTTTTTTTTGGGCCGATTACTATACTTTCCTTCCCTTCGGGTAGCGGAAAGTAATATCTGGTGCGTAGCAACACACAACTTTCCACCACCCCTTTAAGTTCGAACACCAACAACATATGCGGGTGCTATATCTTCGTTCAACGCATTTCTACAGAAACATTTATTCAGAACTAAATGTAGGGACTCGTTAGTTGAAAGTACTCCGAAAGTTTGATCAAAAATCGTTAGAGCCGTTTTGAGAAAATTGGAATTCCGATAAATCAATATTACGAAACCAAATCTCCTTTTCTGAGTTAACTTGGCTTATATCTCCGTTCAACATATATATACAGAAATAATTATAGAGAATGAAATGTTGGTATGGGTGACTAAAAGACACTCCATTAGAATTTATCACATCTGGTCAGAAGTTGCCCTGGAATTTCTGGAAATGTTCGAAAAACGTTATTTTCGACACATTTTTATTTTTATCTCTGTTCAATGGAGTGTCAGAGGAACATTTATTGAGAACAATATGTAGGTATAAACTATTTAAAAACATCCTGTGAGTTTGGTGAAAATCGCTTGAGTCGTTTTGCCAAAAAGCGTAAAAACCTATTTTTGCTTCATAGGCCTATATCTCCGTTCACCGTATTTTCATGGAGATATGTATAGAGAAGAAAAAGTTAGATATTGATTGGTAGGAGATAATTTGAAAGTTTAATCAAAATCGTTAGAGCCGTTTTGAGAAAAATGCAGAAAAACCCTAGTTTTGGTACATTTTCGTCCCCACCCCCTTCCCATCGGCCGAAATCGTCCATAACCTTATTTTGGTGTCTACAAAAAATAACGAACAAAACAAAAAAAGAACCAGCTCAATCGGATCAGCCGTTCTCCCGCAAATCGAACTACAGATACACACACACACAGACATACACACAGACATACACACAGACATACACACAGACATACACGGACCTCTCTCCGAAATTAGGTTTTAGACTCAGTAGGGTCTGAAACGTAAAGATCTGAAGAAAACCCAAATTTTTTTTTTGGGCCGATTACTATACTTTCCTTCCCTTCGGGTAGCGGAAAGTAAAAATAGCAAATAGTACAGGGCACAAGTAGCACACCAATACATTTGGATTCTCAAGAGAAAAGGGGAAGAATTAAATCCTTCCCCTTATTATGCTATTTACCACATTCATTGATCCATGTTTTAGAGAGTTGTTTAAGTACACCTGCTGTTGCCTAGAAGTAGGCCACCTTCTAAATGACTGTCTCGTCTCATACCTCCTTGCTTCGTCTTATGCTTCTTTGGTGTAACTATCTCTGGTAACGGTTTTTTAATTGTTCAAAGGCGCTATTTTCTACCTTGGCTCATTTGAATCCAACAGTTTTTTGTTCATTTTCACTGATTTGTGCACCTAACTTCTTGTTTCTTCCAGATTTACTTTTTCAGCCTCCTGGAGTAGCTAAACAAGTTTTTATATAGTGGTTTGATGCAACCTCAATCTCTCTCTCTCTCTCTTTGAAGTTGCAAGTAGCTACTGCAGTTTTCAGTACTGTGGTTTATTTAATCAGGTGTTCACCATTTTGAAGTAGAAACTTGTCGTCTGAAGTATCGATGCAGTGAATGTTTGTAGATGAGTAATGATCTACGAGGGCACCTACTACTTCCTTTATACTTCCCAAACATAGCATTAATACTCTCACCTTTACTCAGAGTTGCTGCTGTTTTATTGCATCCTCTTTCCTCGGGTGATTACTTAGTGCACTTAAGACAGCCACATTTTTGTAGTCAATCCAACAATTATTTAATCAGATCATCAGCTTCAAAGAGGAATTGCAGTGGTAGCTATATATAACCCAATTCTATCTTATCTTATTCAATGGTTCTGTATGGTCAATGGTGGCATAGTGCAAGTTAGGCATCACTGGTTCCCATTACATGACAGTATACTGAGCTGATTTGAAACGAGATTAATGCCAATTTATAACAAGATGTTGTTCACTATGGATTGTTTTCTGACACTATATAACAATAGTTCAATTATGAAAATGAATTGCTAGATGTGTGTGTATGTCATATGAAATCATCTCAACAATATCTGTGTCATCCAAATTAGGTGAAATATTAATAATACTACCTCAGTCATACATTTGAACACAGATTTATGCTGATGCTCGGGCAAATGTTGCAGCTGATCTTGGCTGATGCTTGAAGTACTGCATGTTCTGAAAAAATGAGAAAAAATATCATCTTGAATTAATGCATACAATACTAAACAAAAATCAACCTTAGTTGATAACTTACTCTTCAGTTTGTTTCATATTTAGATGGTGTGAGCCCTCATTATGGACAACATTATTCGGAAGCTCAACAGGTGAAGGTATAGTAAGGCAATGCAAACCAAGAACTACTCTCAGAGTGGATACATCCATACCAACTGTTTCCCCAATGTAGCTGAAAATTTCGCCTAGACATAAACGAAAATCACATAAGCACATATGATCCCAAAAGGAAATGGATTTACATGTTTTAAATGTGAAGAAAGCAGTCAGAACATTCCTTGACAACTGAAAGATTTCCGCTCACTCATGAGTAACATGTATGTTTTGTTATTTACTAATTTTTTACCCATTATGGCTGATTCTACACTGGCATCCCCTTTGCTACATAAGATCAGTTTGGAGCCATATCATGTAGCTCAGATCGCTCTTCTGCACTTTTGATGAGCCAACCACTTTCCAACAACCTCCTGATGAACAGAGCTTTCTTACTACCTCCTGCAGGTACCGGCAGGGTTCAGTCCACCTATAGCAGTCGAAGAATCCATTACAAGCACTGCCCACAGGGCCCAACTCATAGCGACAGCAGAAGGGGTCCTGATTTTCCCCCTAGTTTGTCGGTATCCCTGGAAGTTACCACGCCTTGCCCGGAGCTATGTGAGACAAAACTTCACCACAACATGCAGACTATCTGCCTAGGAGCGAACCTCAATCAATCCTGCCAAGCTTGAAGAGTTTGAAGTTCTCATGTTCTTACCACAAGAGTTAACCCCCTGGCCCTTCTCAGGCACAGCCTTAAATGCTCTGCAAGCATTTGGTAAATGGGCTTACTGCCCACCACCATTGCTGGGCTACTCCCAGATGTATGCTAGGCATAAGTCACTCTTAAGGCTGCTCTACATTGGGATTTGACAGCGGCCAACTCCAGGTAGGATTGTTGCACTGTAAGAACATCAGTCCACACTCCAGCTTTGTACGGCAGTACATCTCTGGCCCTCATAAGCAGCCAAAAAACAGACTGGTTAGGCCTGCCATTGTTGTTCACCCCAGTAAGCACCTTTGCTCCCACTACCTTGATACATTCCTGTTGCTCAACTTAGTATCAATTACTATGATGAGAAACATCACTGATATTATGGTGATCCTAGTTTTTCCTATGCTAATCAAGATACATTAGGGATCCAGTGCTGTAAGACTTTCTCCTGGTCTCCTTCAAGAGTACACTATGACACACTGTGTCAGAACTTTGCAGCAAAAATCACCTCAGTGCCATTGCTGCCCAGACTGGGCAGTTATATAATATATTCCAATGAATTGGTACTAAGACCAATCCCTGCACCGCTCCATTGAGTCTGCCAGTGTTGTGAACTTTCATTATTATTAGAAGAACCACATCATAGTGTCTATGGACTCTTCTACTGCATTTATGGCAAAGCTGCCCCGCCAAGAGCCATATTGGTGTAGTGAGAGCCATTCAGCATTTTTGGCAATGAGTGCAAGCCCCGCTGGAGCAGCTTTCTCATGGCCTGCCCCCTACATCCAACATCTAAAGAAGTCTGTAAGCGAAGGGTGATGCATACTTGATCTTGCTTTCGAGCTTGGGCCTTTATATAGCCTCCTTCTAGACAATACAGAACATGCCAGGCACACATTAAGGCAAGTTTGGGACTTCCAGGAAGCCCACCAGATCCTGGAGCCCTTTCATATCCCTGAATGTGTATGCGTTACATAAATACTTACAATAGTGAAAACTTGAGAAACAGCAAATGTGATGCAGCTCTCTACTTTCTTTACTCCCATGTAAATCATCGATTTTCATTACTCTCCCAAAAAATTTCAGCAGTATTCTATTTAGCATGAAGGACACATATCACCGAACTGACTTATGCAGTAGATTTGTACGATCTCTACAGGGATCATGTAAAGATTGATGAAATCTATGTAAAAGGATATATAACACTACCACACATTCTGTACTGTAGGTAGGTTGACATGAAAAAAGTAGCCCACAAAGTAGCTGGCGATTAACACTCCAGAATAACTTGGGTTGCTCCTACTAATCCCACCACCTTTTCTGAATAATCAGTGGGCAGGCAACCAATTTAACTTCAACATAATCATCTGGTTATAGGAAGGTTGAGTTTACTTTTCAGGAATTATAGGGAAAAGAAGGTGAAACTAGTTAGTGTATTAGCAGTTATAGCAGTGTGGATTTGGCAATTATGTGGATTGCTCCCAACCGTTTTACAACTTTCATTCAACTTCCCTACTGGTAGCTCATTGACAGGAAGAAACAATTTTAAACTCGGTTTTAGTGGAAACTATTGTTCATTTTTCGCAATGCTTTCACTATTTTCGTAAGGATCAAAATCATCATCATGCAAGGTTGTTCAAAAATATTCATTCACAAAATTTAATGAAAGTCTTCAGGCATGTTTATAAGAAAATTAATATAGTAAACATCTGTCGAAAACATGCATTTGTCAGCTGCATCATAATACCATAGAACTGAGAAAAGTATAGTACACACTTACAAAAACAGGTTGGTAGAACTTTCACAGGGCTGGCCACTAGTAGTGCTTCATCAGGACCCAAGATAGTGCAGACCAAATGTAGGAACAATGGTGTTAAATCTTCAGTCATGTCAGTTAATTGATCACTGATACTATCTGAATCAACGTTTGAGACAACAGACAGTTTACTATCATCCAAAGAGCAATTTGCGGTATCTTGAGCCCAATTACCTGCAAAGAGTATATTTGCATTCGCTATTTAAAGCTACTTTGGGTTTTCATGAAACTATAAGTACTAAATTTTCTCCCTTCATTTCTTCCCTTAAGCACGAATTCTTCATTACGCTTTTTTCTTTTTTTTTTTTCGTCATGCACATGTTTTTCGTATCTACTCTAAGTTATAATGGCATAATCCAAATACAATATTTCAATTTCTGTTAAACATTAAATGAGCAAAATACGCAGTGTTGTTTAAAAATGTAAACTCTCCCTTTTATGATGTCACTCAAACTTTTGAATGATCGGGCATGTGTGCAAATAAGGTCAAAACTGGCAATAAATGACATCAAATCAAGAGGTTATGGCAAACTACGGAGATAGTACACAGTTTTAACCCTATGTTGCTTGGTATGATAAATAAAAATCTTGGAGAATGTGAGCGTGACCAGTAAACTTCACTAAATTGACAGCTACATTGATGTTTAGCTATTTTAAAGTACCAATGTCATCCATGTGTATGTATTGAACAAACACTTTTAAATTGTAAACTTTAGAGAACGCAAAATTTGGAAGAAATGGATGCTAAAACTCAAAAATCTACTTTAGAAATGCAACAAACATTTTATTTAGAATCAATGTCAACAGGGTTGAAATAGGTTACAGTTGGTAGATTGAGGATTATTACATCAATGCTTTGTGCATTTTGATCATTTTTGACTATTTTTTGTATCATGTCCCATAACTTCAAATTCATCCATATGAACGATTGAATTTTGAATTCTGTTCATTTCTAGGTCGTGGATTGAGAGACGAAAGTGGCAGTTGTGGAAACAGTCCCAGCCGCCCTCGTGTGTCTAACACGATACAACACGACAGCTCCGATGTATGGCGTTTCCCTCACAAGCGGACAGCCCGTAACGATCATTCAGAAATTCCTCTTGCAACAAGTCGTTTACGAAGGGTGCGAGTAAGTTGACTACCAATTCCCAAGCCTCTTTGCAGCATTCCAACAGTCGTGCCCTATTCTTAGCTAATTTGTTGTTTATTTTTCGCATATCTAAAGAGTGTGATGTAGTGAGAGGTGACTGCACTCAAACTTAGCATGCACTCTTCCTCGTCATTCCTCTCAGCCCCGTCACATTGACTGGTCAAGACTACATCCTCGCCGAAAGCGGCTGCGTCTGCAAACCCAAATTTACGACTACCAACTCGGACTATTACGAGCAAAGGACGGTGCAAAACGTCTAATCAACTCATCAACTCATGATTCCGGTGCTGAGTTTTTTAGAAATGTTTTCAATAGAATTGATCCTAGTGAAATCCCTATGTAGTTGATGTTGGTACTGATCCCTCTATGTTCATTTTTTCAGTCCTATCTTCGTTTTTAATTATATTTAAACTATTTTCCCAACATATTTGCATTTTTAATAGAGCATTAAATAAGCAATAATTAGAAACACTAGTAATATATTTCTTTGATTGAGTGGCTAACCATTCATACTGCTATTGTGATGTTGAAAAGACACATTTTCCAGTTGGGACAAGTTGAACTCAATATCGCTACATCGCTGTGATGGAGACAAAAAGCTGCTGGTATCAATCTAAACAAAAGAAAACATTCTGAGTAATTCAATGAGCGACTCATGTGATATGAAATACGTATAGTTCAGTCTATTGTAGTAAGAACAAAAAAATGTTAAAAGTATTCTCCAATGTTAGACAATAATGCATAACACTGTGAGCATACAAATTCAACTTATTAGTGAGATGGACTCCTCGAGTGGCAAAAATAAATCAAGTAATCTCCGTCACTTTTTCTATCCCTCTCTAATTGTCACTATGACATATATCTGACATACCTTTCCCACTCCAATTTTGCGAGAAGAGCGGCAGCAAAAGAAGAAATCAGATGTTGTGGGTATTGGTTTGAAGCAATATGACAATATGTCCAAAAATTGTTGTTTGATAAGCTTTTGAAGAGGAAGAACTTCTGGAGGCCAACATGGTGTCAAACAAAGCTCATTACTGTCCAACGGAGCATCAACCAATGTCTTATAATGACCGCACACAGTCTGAAAACAACGCAAAGGAATATCACACTTCAGAATCTTTCTGGTTCCATGAAAACGTGAGTCCACGATACAACATAACAGTAATACCAAAACGGAATTGTATAAAAGTGAACCTTGAAGTTGCACATAATTACAATGAATTCGTTGAAGACTGGGAAATCTGTTCTATTGTATGAATTTTACTAATGAACTGAATGAATTATTTATGTAATGGGTGACTTATGAGGGGAGGGGGGGGGGCAATTTTGGCACTTACACAAAAAACAAACGTTTCCTTACATGTGGAGAAGCCAAATAGTCTTATGCGTTACCATTTAAACATGGAAATCCACTACTCATGTAACATGAATGAACTAGTGAAAGCAGTTGGTTATCTTTGGGGCTTCTAAACACTCAAGTGAACATAAAGCAGAGGTAAATCAAATATAGCCATCAATGGTTACACCATTCACTCCTTATTTATTATAGGCTTTTCTTTTCTTTTTTTTTTTATTGAATGGTTTCATGCTTCAACTGCCTAGTCAACACATTTTGGTTTCTCTAGTCTAAGCTGACCTAAGATCCTGTTGAGACATGTATTATTACACATACTGCATAATATAACTCTGCACGAGAGTAAATAATTGTTAATGACAAACGTAACACACCTGTAAGTATTTAGTTATGTCAATTTCAAGCAATGTTTCATTACACTCTTGAATAGCAGTATTGACATCGCTACTGTTGATGCTGTGGCTTAGAATTACTGATTTGAAAAGAGCCACAACAAATGACTTGTTGAATGCTTGATTGATGATGCGACAATGATGCTGAAGATCATGTTCATCTGCAAAATTTGGTGTTATAGCTATTACCCTTGAGATGATCCAACGAAAACAACAAGAAGTAATGAAGTTTCCAAGTAAGAGGACAGTCATACAGTTATCACTAGAAGATACTGATTCTGATTGAGTTGAGCCCACATTGAAGGTGGGCCCTCCTCTCAGTGGTTTCTCTACTTCCTTTCAGGGTTCCCATGTGCAAACTACCTTAAATGAGTGCATGACATATATTTAAACAAAACCATCGTAAAATAGAGGTTCGTATTTAACTTACCTGAAGGGAAAGTTGGTTCCTTTGTATCTGCTTCCTGTGGGGGGAACGATTCTGCTTCATCGTAAATGTCTGGCTTGTGCTCAAAACAAGATTTAAATATCAGGGCTTCTACTAGAGTTGTAAGAGGACAGTCATACACGTATATCGGTAGGGTTATAGATCCATAGAATCCTCCAGTATTTTCATAATTAAATTTTCGTTGCCTTTCATCACTATTTTCACGAACAGTGCTTACAATACTACACGGTTTCATCTTTGAACCAACAGAGCATGTCCTCAATCGGTTAAAATCAAGCCGAGAGTCATCTGCAGTTTTCTTAACTGGGTCCCACGAGCTCGCTCGTTTTCGAAATGGCTGATCATCATGGAAAGCACAATCTGTTTGTAAAAATGATGCATCTGAAAGGACATCATCTTCATCGTAATGAGAGTATATGTCCAGTTTGCTGGAACATTTTGAACCAATCACAGCAGTTTGCCTCGCTGAAAGAGATCCATCATTGTCAGATGAACAAGGAAATTCAGAAAGAAGGAAGCTATCTTTACTATCACTCCGTTGGGAGTCAAATTGTTCAGACTGCTTCATCTCTGATGTGAGCATCAGTAATTTTAGATCATAAAACGAAGCAGGAATGAATGTTAGAACACAATGCGATGATGCCATGCTCTTCACAAAGCATCTCCACTTGGGTATGGGAGGCCTTCGTCTATTAGAAAACTGAGAAAATGTTCGAGACTTGAAATCCTCCCCTGAAACAGAACAAGTAAAAATGTAATAGAGGAAGCCATTAGCCTCCACTGGTAAATGAGTAGTTTTTTATCTATGAATAGGCATCATTCATAATGCTCACAGTATCATTTGCATATCTAAATTATGATTGTTGTGATAAACTCAGCACAAATCAGATGAATACTATTAGAGAATTAAAGTTACACACTAAAGAATTAGTTAATTGAGGCCATCATAGTCTAAGTTTCAGATGACTTGGCACTGTGGGCAGCCACCTCTTATAAAATGATCAGGCCTATTCCGAACCTGAGCAAATGGGAGTGCCTAAATCAATCTCTATAATCAGATGTTACTATAACATCCCCCCCCTACGACAAACCCCAAGGAAAATGGGTAATGAAATGCACTTTAATTTTTAATGTTGCAGGATTGTCTGGCACATGATGACTCCCCTTGACAGGCTGTTTCTCTTGTGAAATGGGGAAGACCAATACACTGATCACAGTGGAGATGGCTTCATTTTTTCAGTCACCCGAAGTGGCTTGACTTTCTCACATGTGGGAATTTATCATTGACTGACTGAGTGCAATGTGCAAATACTTTATAACCAAAAATTTCATAACAGTGAGCAACTGACCTGCAGAAAATGGGATAGGATGTTCAGACAAGTCACGAGATCGACTGGCAATCAATCCAAACAGCTGGGCTGATTCGCACTCATTCAAATGAAGTTCCCGATGATGAAGTTCCTGTAGCTGTGAGAAAAGAATATCCATCAGCAGGATGTTGGGGGAATCGTTTCGAACCGACTCAGGACTCTCATCTGACAGCACTGGAAAATCATAAACTGCTGTACAACTCAATATCCACAACACTTTTATAATAGCAAAATTTACAAACAGAACTTACTTTGAATAAACATTTTATTAAGTAGCTCAGCTTGCTGGCACTTTGGAAGTAGATTCATAAGATTATATGCAAATGGGATTCGGTGGATCCTTTCATCCTGAATCGCAACTGCATGAGGCCAATTTCTGTAAATATACACCACTTTTACTTCTTATTTACTACAGTTACTATTTATAACCAACAGTTCTAAACACTTGAACCTTGAGTGGTAGGCAATAGCACAACCTACAATAACTACAAAATAATAATCCTCCTCTTCAAACTCGAAACAAAAAATTCTATTTAGACGGAAACTTATGTCTAATAACAATCTTGAGAAGCAGTAATTTAATAGGATCAAATGACTAAGGAATGCAATAGGGGAGCGGTAAATATTCTAAGATATTGCCTTAGAAAGTATTACTTTTTTGGAGCTATTCCACATTAGGTACAAAGTTGAATACAGAACTAACTACACTCCGTTCTAAAACCAAACTATCAGTAGGAAGAAATATCACGGCTTCTGAATAATTCAAGCACAGATATTAAGATGTGTGTTAAATAATCTGTATAAGACCTGGTATCCTCCCCTCACCGTCATGGAGGTATGAGGGAAACGTAATACACCTGTTTCACTCATTTTAAGACTTATAGCATCCTCCATAAGTGGCTGGGAAACATCATATGAATTATTTGAAGATAAACAATCTACAGTTCTCAATTAGATAACATTCTAGTGTCACAAACCAATTGAATTTGAATTTTTACGCGGCAGATGACTGAATTAGATAATCAATAGTAAATGAGACATTTTAAAGGGTGAGGGATAAATCACAACATTGAAAGATTGATGTAACACCTCTCTCACTCAATTTTTTCTGGTCTTTGATTACGCCAGTCAATCCAAATAACAAAAGTTCCTCTTCTTCTTTTAAAAGATTCCGGCCCACAGACTGGAATTAACAATTCATTATATTTTCTCTGGAATTCTTACCAAGGGTTTCGATTTTTTATCTTTCAAAATAATTGGCAAGTCACTCAAAAGAGCGCTTATCAGGTGTAGTACCTTGAATCATGAAAGAAAGCTGAACATTTACTATCTTCAACTTTGCAAATTATAGTGGTTACTCACAAGGTGTCTAATTTTGCTCCTCATTCAATCAATAACTCTCAGCAAAGATTTCATTGGATAATCTTACTAATGAATTACAAATTTAAAAAAATTCTTCATAATCAATTGTAGGCACAATTAACAATAGTACTAGTATTAAACCTATTCCCAACATATAAAAAATATTTGCTGAAATGGAGAAGAATACATGCGAAGTGTATACAATCTGATGGTATGTGATATGTATGTATGTATGCAGTCTGGTAGTGTCTAGCGTGATGTTGAATAAGGCTAAAGTATCAATGCAAACCTATACAACAAACAATCGAAACATATACTAAGTTAAAAGTTTCATTAGTATATGATTCCCAGTGCTTCATTACAAACTAAAACCATAAGCATTTCTACTTCATTACTTTCACACGCTATGTTTGTACATCTTCACTTATAAAATAGTGATACGTGCAATAAACAGTTACAAAATGAATCATACTCCAATGGATTATTGTGCAGAGAGTTTGGATCGAGAGCTAAAGGTGGCACTATCTCTTCATTATGACACATGAGCTGAAGGTAATCGAAGGTTAGTAAAGTTGAAATACACTCAGCATCACGCTTCCAAATCTGTGAAAAGAAAAATAACAAATGAAACTTGAGGGCATTCCAAGAACTGAAGAACAGCACAATTACCCAGTCAGAAAAACAACGCCAGAACTAATTTATTTGAAGAGCTGAATAAAACATTGGCATTAATGGGCAAGATTTAAAGATTTTGCGTAATGTATTTCAGGATCTATTGAAAATGAACATGTCAAGAACATGAATAAATAAACTTGGTCAAACAGCAGCAGGAAGCGGTAGTGCCTACAGTTCTGGAATTTATTGTGCTGCTCGTACTCATTGCAGGACCATTATTGAGCAATTGGTACACAGATAATTAATGAGACTGTAAACACGAATTTTTTGAAGAGGATAGTAATCAATTTTGTAGAGTTATTGGGTAATAACTGTTAGAACTGGTATTAAGCGAAACGGCAGTAGTTGAAATTCAGGAATTTCTGGAGTGAGCCCCATGTATCTCATGAGCGTTTTTAAATACTCACCCTATAGGTATTGGATTGGACTACAACACGACTTTTGTTTAAACATTCTAGTAACTAAAGTTAACGTACCTGTTAGGTGAGTCTGTCTCCTCTGGCTTGTGAGTTACTGTGGGCAAGCGCTTTCGATGTAAAGACATCATCGTCTGGCCGTTAAGTCAGTACTGGAGTCAGTCAGTTGGTCGTGGTCTTTATATACAAAGAGAAAGGTGAAAGGGGTGATGGAGCGTCGGGGAAGGGGCGGAGAGAGGAGGTCATGTACCTCAGGGGAAAACCCTAGAGATAAATGGGACGTGTTGGATGGTCTGTCAATTGTGGAATTTACGTCTTTTTTGTGTGGGGTGGTCTATAAATCTTTCAGTTGGTTGTTTTCGTTTGTGTAGTGTTTTGAGTGGTGTGAATATGGTGTCGCATTTTGTGTTGATTTGTTCATTTATGATCTGTCCATTGAAGTTTTTTAGTTTATAAATTTCCATGTTTTCTAATATGTTCAGTTTTCGTCCCGACGCTCCATCACCCCTTTCACCTTTCTCTTTGTATATAGAGACCACGACCAACTGACTGACTCCAGTACTGACTTAACGGCCAGACGATGATGTCTTTACATCGAAAGCGCTTGCCCACAGTAACTCACAAGCCAGAGGAGACGGACTCACCTAACAGGTACGTTAACTTTAGTAATTTGCCTACTGGCGGACATAACCCAATTTCTTTAATTCTAGTAACATTCCAGCTGGGTTTAAAAGGAAACAACCGCGGCAAAAACGCTTTTCGTCGAAAATTTTGATAATTTATTGTGCTGCTCTCGTCATTTTCCCACAAATGGGAATTTTATGGCATAATTATCTTATTAAGACCTATCTATATAAAAAATTTAATCAAAATCGTTACAGCCGTTTAAGGGAAAAAATATTTGGTGTTTTGATCACTATGATAACTATAGTTAAATTTCGGTGGATTTTGCCCATACCCTTATTTTTGCGTCCCATGGTAACCTGTAGGCTAGACATCAAGTTTCAGCAGATTTGGTACGGTTGTTTTCTCTAAAAATCGTTCACAGACACACATACAGACACAGGTCTGTTTCTTTATTTGGTGACTGTACCTAAACCCTCGACGAGGATTATATCAGTCATAGAAGTTGCGGTTTCGCTAATATGCAAGAGGCCGGCCCCTGCAGCATCCACCGAACTCAGACCTGTGGAGGTACGGCAGGTATTTGGTCTTAGCCAGTCTCACCGTAGAGAGCTGTTGCCCGTGTGTTACCGCGCGGAGGTTGACCACCTGAGGAATCCCGTACCATCTGGGAGTATTTCATAATCTGGTTTCCTACCTGATCTTACTTTTTACTTGGGTGGCAAGTTTCAAAAAGACAGATCAACTATAACCACGTTTCTTAGCCATCACCTTCTTTGCGAACTTTGCAAAATGGTTATAGGCTTCCTTTGTAGCAGTCAATGCTGCTAAGTTCGTTTGCCCTACCAACAACCGTCGCTCACTGTTGTAGAAACCACAGTGGAGCAGCACATGGTTTCTTGTTTCCTCCGCACTGGAGGCACAAGACGTGCATAATGGAGAGTCTTTCAGGGAAAAGAAGTGGAGCCGCGCATTGAAGTCACCATGTCCCGTGAGGAACTGACTCGTCCAGTGGTCTGGCTCAACCCATTTTCTAGAAAGACGTTCACGGATGTTGGGGAAGAACTCATACGTATCACGTCCTTTTGACGAGGATTCCCATCTCGCTTGCCATTTCTCTAGAGCCCATTCATCGATGGCGGCAAGTTTCTGTTCTGTGGTGAGATCCGCACGGAGTTCAGCCCAAAGCGGGGAAGCTCTCGTTCCACTCTCCACTTGTCAATCATGCACTCGACAGCCAAATCAACTGGTAACTGACCAGTGATCACCTGGAGTGCTTCCGTTGATACAGTCTTGTAGGCCTTGGTGATCCACAGGAGCGCAGCTCTCTGGGATTGGGCCAATACTCTCTTTGATTGACTGTTAGTTTGCTACCCCAGACAACGGGCAGTAGCCAATCACACCTAAATAGATGGCCTTATACATGAGGATGGTGTCGTGGTAACACACACCCCAAGTGGCCTTGCTAATGGCACGCAGTGAGGCAAACCTTGCAATGGTAGTGCCTTTAAGGGACTGGAGGTGTTGGTTGAAACCCCACCTCTCACCTATATTCACTCCTAAATACTTGACGTGCTTTTCAAGAAGGAGCCTGTGGCCGCCAAAGCGTATTGTGGGTGGATTATTCACTTTCCCCTTCAAGAGGATTAGCTGGGTTTTTTCCTCAGCCACCTGCATCTTGACATGCTCGCACTATTGGTTGACAGTGCGGAGCACATGGTGAGTTTTTCTTCAATTTGGCGGACTGACTCTGCAAAGATCAGCACAGTCAAGTCATCCACATAGGCGTACGGCTCACAGTCAGTCTCCATGAGTTTCTGAGAAGACCTTCGAAGAAGGCATTCCAGAGTGCTGGTCCTAGGACCGAGCCCTGTGGGCACCCCTTCTCAATCTTTCTCCGGACGGAGACATGCCTACTTTCGATCGTAGCAGTTCTGTCTGTCAGGTAACTTCTGACGAGCGAGTACAGGTTGCGGGGGATTCCCCTACCTTTAAGCTCATTAAGGAGCGCTGGCCACCAAAGGTTGTCAAACGCTCCTCTGATGTCAATCAGAACTGCTACGACGTACTTAGCCGGTGCCAGCAGGGAAACACGCCGAATCTCTACAATGACATCCTGCGTGGACCTTCCTTTGGTACACCCGTATTGCCTGCCTGTGAGGTTGCGGCCAAAGACTCCTTCGAGAGACTGCAACATCAAGATTTCTAGTGTCTTGCCTAATATGGAAAGAAGGCTGAGTGGTCTCCATGATCGCGGTCTCGACTGATTGCGGTCGCCTCCTTTTGAAGAGTGACAACACGCCGCAGACTTCCACTGAGTGGGGAACTGTCCGACCTGCAGACAGTCATTAAATAAATTAAGGAGACCGCTGGAGATTGTCCGCTCAGCCTTCCTTAGCATATTGCTTTCTATTTTGTCTGGCCCGGGGGATTTGTTGGGCTTTAAGGTCGCAAGGGCCCTTCCGAGGTCGCCTGTTGTCCACAATGGGATGTCGGGCTCGTTCGGAGGGTCCATGATCAGCTCCCTTGCTGTCCTCTGGGCTTCAGTGTCTCGAGCTACTTGGTCATCTGGGAACGCCTTCTCAAGGAGGGTTTCCAGTGAGCTTTGATGCTGCAGGCCCAGCCTGACTCATTTTGCATCGCAGCTAAGACTTGCTCTACGTTTGCTTTTCCTATGGAGGACTTGTAGTGTCTGCCCCAGGGGTTCTCAGAGCTCTCCGCTTCCACAAAATTTCGCCAGCCTTGCCGTTTGGCTCGTTTGATGGCGCGGTGGAAGGCCTTCTTCTCTTGGATGAAGGCAGTTCGGAGTGTTGCTCTGGCATCAGTGTCACGAGTGTTTTGGTACATCCTTCTGGCTCTATTTGCACTTTGCTTGAGGGGATTAAGTTCCTCAGTCCACCATGGGACTTTGATCGCCCTGTGCTTCTGTTGGCCAAGTACAGAGAGCCCAGCAGAGTGCAGTGCTGTGGTAAATGTGTCCACTTTGCTGTCCACCTACACATACAGACACACACACACACACACACACACACACACACACACAGACCATTTTCCCAAATAGTGTTTTTCGGACTCAGGGGGGTCTGAAACGTAAAGATCTGGAAAGAACTCAAATTTTTTTTTTCAGCCGATTACATAACTTTCCTTTCTACTTTGTAGAGCGAAGGAAAGTAAAAAGAGCGGCGCAAAAAAGTGTGGACATTTCAAGTTCAAAGCAACGAAGAGTACCCATAATGTACTAGGAAAAGAAATAGAGAGCAAAAAACCATTATCATATTCTGTCTTGGTTTTGTAGTGCACACTGAATTAAGTATTTACACGATGTCACATTAATACCACTCGCGCTTAATTAGAGTTTAAATACAATTGTTATTAATGAGTTCACTTAAATAAATGCGAATTGTAATAAACGTTTTTCTGCAAGGGAACAGCCCTGAAAACCCACGGGGAAAGCGTTACATATTTTCAATAAGCAAAGCGTACTTTGAGCAGGTTCTTGCTCAATGTGTCACAATAGGAAGAGGTGAAGTTGTCAAAATTCTCATAGACATTAGAAGAGTGTTTGGCAACCTATGGTAGCTAGAGCTCCTCAATGAGCTATAAGCTCTGGAACTGCTGGGCAACCTGCAGTTGCTCCTCAAAAGTTATATCACAAATAGGACTGCCACAATGAACTGTTGGCACACACAAAAAGAGCTGTGAAGATGGATGCCTGTAGGGCTCAGTCCTTAAACCAGCTCTAGAGATGCCTTCTTCTAGGCACTTCTCAGCACTGGTTTAGAGCATATGGCTCTAAGCATACTAGATTCTGGCTTAGAGCCATATGCCTACGTGGACCGTGCTGATCTGTGTGCAGTAAGTGTTTCAGATTATGAAAACTCATCACACGCTAAAAATTGTCACCTAGTAATGAAAGCACACGAAACTGTTCATGGTAGAAAGGAAGCACACCAAGAATTATCACCTTAAAAAACATATTAAGTAGCTAGCCATCAATTAGTTGTGGCAGCTGCAGGCTACTTCAAGAGGTATAATTTACATTGAGAGGCAGCACTTCATCTTCACCTGAAGTGCCTAAGGGCACAAAACTCACCAGGTTTGCCTCATTGAGAGCTACTACTAATGCCAATGGGATGTATGCTGTTGAAACTTCACAGAGGACTTTAAGGTCATTTACTGACGAGCTATAGGCTGCTGTTCTATCTGTACAGGACTCCTGTGGATCATGACCCCTACAAGACTTGTCCACTGAGGCACTTCAAGTGATCATTGGACCCAATGGTTGAAAAAGGAAGAGCGTAAAAGCAACTTCCCTGATTACAATCTGAACCCTACAGTAGCCTCTCTACTGGTGGTAGCTTAACAGTGCCTGTTCAAACCTGGCAGCTTTGAGTGCTTCCAAGCAAATTTCTAACAATTTCACAAAATTCGCTAAAGAAACGTGGTCCTTCAATCCACTTCAACACTTGCCACAAAAGTATGCAATTAGATCGGGTGGGAAACCAGAGATTAGGCTCAAAATGGAAGATACGAAAATCCTCAGGTGCCTTCTTCTTTGTACCACACACTGTAGCTATCTCCCGAAATGTGGCCGCACTCAAGCTTGTGTTTTGCTAGCAGTAGGGATGTCACTCTTCCATTTAGAATAAACTTTCACAACAGGAAGTTAAATATTGAGAGAACTGCCTACATAATTTCCCACAGGTTTCACTTTTTATGGTCAGTTAACGCCTCCATAAGGCCAGAACATCCCTCAAGGTAAATGTGAAATCTCGACCTGACAATGACGCAGCGTCAGGCTTAATAGGTTCAGGAAACCATCATCTAAATTGTCTCACTAAGCCGATCATCGTCGAAGGTCATATTGATGTCAATAGAGTGCTGTGGACCGATTTCCTTCATACCCTCATTTTGGCGTACCATGTTGATCTATAGGCTGAATGTCAAATTTGTGCTGATTTGGTTAGGGGGCACCGACAGACAATTTTATCAAACAGTGTTTTTCGGTTTTAGGAGTCTTTGAAACGAAAAGATGCAAAGAGAATTTAAAAACTTAATTTTTCAGCCAACTGCATAACTTTCCTTCCTACTTAGAAAGGCTGAGGAAAGTAAAACCCTATTTTATCAGAGGAACATTTATGGAGAACACATTGGTATTAAAGACAGCCAAAAACAAGGAGAATTTTAAAAATCTAAGGGTATAGAGATGTTAATTTAGAAGAAAAGTCAAGTATTGATTGGCAGAAGAAAACTTCCAAGTTTAATTAAAATCTAGAGCCGTATCACCGACAAATACGGCATGAAAAATTAACTCCGGTTTTTGATAAATTTTTACACTTTACCGATTACTGTACACTTTCCTCAGTTCAAAGCATTAAAAACTTTCTACGACGGCTTCCCCTCTATCTTCTATTCTTAACAAGAGCTTCGAAGATTAAAGTAAATTATTGATGGGCTGATTACTAAGATTCGCCGTTTAATAACTGTATTCATTTTAAATTATCGTTGGTCGATTCTTGAACCCGAACATTCTTGGATACCATTTCTCTCGACCTTCTAACGTTCAGATAACAGCGACAAGTACGTTATATTGATCACCGACGGGGTTTCATATCGAACGAGGAAAAAATTCAGCCGCTCCTATAATGAGAAATAAGTTAGAACGTTGCGGGACTACTTTTATTTGGCCCCACTCCGCGTTATCAGCTCTTCACAATTGTTTGATCAGAGATAACTCGGGCTATCTCAGCTCTTTTCTCGAGCTCTGCAACTCCAACGCTGACTATCCCGTGAAAAGAGAAACGAGTTATTTACCCTCTTCTTTGCCCACCTCCTGCTATTTCAATAAACGCGAGGGCCCGTCACTTCGTTTCAAATCATTTCTGGGGCTCCCTTCGATATTTTCTTGGTTGTTCGAGCCTTGAAGAGCCGAGCTACTTAGAGCGGCTCAACTAATCTCTCAACCTGAAATATTACACAATTTGACCTGCGAAAGAGGTGAAAATAAGCATTACCCCTCCCGAGATCCTAAATTGTGATGAACAAATGGGCGGATGGCTGAGCCAAATACGCCCGAAGTTTGAACATCAGTCGAATGTTTCACTCTTGACTACGTAGTACATGCCCTCAGAAGTAGCCGTTACCACCTCTCGACAAATAATTTGGCCTTACCTTTCCTTTTAACGCTAGTTGTAACGGGGAATGGCCTTTTAGAATATCTCATAACTTTCCTCAATCCCGTCTTGTCGCCTTCGAGTTAAGCACAGAATGATATTGCACTAGCGTCAAGTTAAAAAAAGTTCTAATTTTTTCAAAACATTTTCCTACGAATCCAACTTATACACTTTATTATTTTACTCTAAAAAAATGCTACATGCTGAATCGAGTCAAAAATATTCTTGGTAATGTGTTCCCTTCTTCACTAGATTGCCCCCCCCCCCCTTACTAATTATCAAAACTTACGTCGCAAAAGTTACCATGCTGGCAAACTCAAATGACTGAAACAAAACGTACGCCATAGTGCGCAATAAATAGCGAAAGGAGCGGGTCTCAGGGGTTCAAATTCGGCGTCAACATAATTTATCTAAGCTAACATGTTTTCTTACCGTAATGCTGTTAACTAGTAACTCAGTATGCACGACAATGTAACGGGAAAAAGACCGAACGCGATTTTGAAAAATGAAAACTTGGACTGTGCCAAAAATAAAGAAGTAGGGGAGTTACCTATACGCATTTTTACTTTCATCAGCCCAACACGTAGAAAAAGTGTTATCAGACACAAACTGTCGAGTTCTCGATATGATCTGGCACAAACCATACGCTTAAAAATAGAAAACCTTCCCCATTGAAGCCTTCTCATTGTGGTTTGTAATTTTTCTAAGGCGTAAAAATAAGGCAGTGAACCCATTTTTATGGAATGAAGGATGCACAAAGAATTTTCGCTCTTCTCAAAAGCGGATGAAACGATGAAACTTAGAACGTATGTTTTACTAACTCACACCTATTTACCGTATTATTTATATTATACCATACGTACTACATTATAAATAGAATAAATTTTGTACATTGTACAATATTATTAGTTATAACTACTTTCGGCCTAACAAGCAAACTGATCATAGTTTTAAACTGCGTGAAAAACTAATCAGTACTTATACACCGCTTTCCCTGGAGATTTTAATGACAATCCATAGAAACTGTTATACAAGTTTAAATGTACAAAAATGAATAATTATTTTTGAATATGACGTCACTAATTACATCATTTCGTGATGAGAATGTGACGAGCGCTTCTAGGATTCACTGGAGAGTAACATAAAACGCATTTCAGAGCAACCATTTTTGGCGAATTTGCATCCTACTCAAACTTGTTTGAACGAGTAGCATAATTGTTAACGGAATTTTTCTAGCGGGAACTTCTAACGAACAACTAGGTAAATACAGGTTAAATAAAATCACACCAGATGTTATCAGGTTTATGTAGAGAAATGGACTCTTAACTGAGGATAACAAGATAGTAATAATAAATAAACAGAGAAAGGAGAGCTGAGGTTTTGAACGATTACTTTGAGGTAGACTTTTCGTTGAAGATGATCCGAAAGGAGGTGGTGGAGGGGAAGTTTTTGAGAACGGATATTAGTGGTTCTTCAGCTCCGGCCTTTGCACAATCCTGAGTTCCATTTATTATTCCCATTTGTTCGCATTGTTTTCGCATCGTAGTTTTAAAGAGTACATGGAACGACTGCGCACGTTAGTATAAATACTGGCAACCAATTGTAACCCATACACTTGTTGCAACAGAATCGGGTATGTTCTAATCAATAAAAAACATATTTTTAAATTAGTTGTGTTGACGAATGCACGCCTCCTTAGGTACACAGGGTATGATCTAGAATGAACCATTTGAAAGAAAGACAAGGGGTTGACGAGGTGTCTGCTGGCAACGTCCAACCTACTCACTCTCGCTGTTGAGCAATTTGTGCAGGTCTGCGGAGAGTTCCCTCACCGTCACCGCAGTTGTATTTTGTTTGCTCGATTCGACAAATGCCTCACGTAACCCATGATTTGAATGGACGCGGGCAAATTGAGACAGGTTGACTTTCTATCAAGACCCCCCCCCAGATGAAACCATGACCTTACGGAGATTTGAGGATTATGAGGGGTCGTAAAGTACTTGCCAATCATGCTTCAACGTTCTTTGAGCCTGTGTTTAAAGGTCAGTGTATGGAACCGCCACCTCCAACGCATCGCACGACTTCAATGCATCGGCAAATTGAGGACGTGAAGTGGACCATGTTTATCATGTCTCTCAAAATATGGTTGAAGTTGGTGGTGAATTTGTAATTCGATAGTTTTATTACGACACCGCGACTATCACTACCACAATCAAGCGTTGTATCCCAGTCATGGCGTAGCGAGAGCTTCTCTAATTGCTATTGACTCGCATGTGAATACCGATGACTGCTCTGGCAACTTGAAAACACTTGCCAGCCTCGTGTTGTAAGCCCAACCTACGAGTACCTATGTGTCATTTGCTACCTAAGCGATGACACTTTAACAATGTTCGTAAGATAATCAGGAGCAACTTCTTTCGACTGACTTCTTCCGTGTTTACTCGATAATCACAAAGCAATAAATACGAACCTTCCCGCAAAAATTACGTTGACAGCCCCGTGAATTACCTACACGGCAGTCACTCGACACCTGGTCGTGGTGACACGAATACGAGCTACGCAATACATTCCGGAACATTAAGCACTACCAGTTAAGTTTCTCGCTGTGGCACGTTGAGTTCTAATAGGCTCACGTAAACTTTGTGAAACCTGGTTCTGGGTTATCTTCCCGGGAGCATGCCTATGCTACCAGGCGCGACCACGGGTTGTGGATAGTGAAACGGCCACGGCATTTTCCCCACAGGCATGTCTGCGGCCAGCTGTGAATAAGGTCAGCATGCTGACTGAATAAGCAGCCACGAACAATGGGCAAAACCCAAGAGATCGCAGAAGAGATCCAAAGGGCTCCAGGGCAAGCGGATCTACATATTCTCAGACAGCGAGGCCATCACAGCCTATAGTTTTAAGTCTAAGCTGTCATGGGATGCCTTCATGCGCTCAAACAGCTTGGCGCCCGAAACTGGCTCTCCCTCATCTGGGTGCCAGCTCATAGGGGGCATGAGGGCAATGAAAAGGCTGACCGCCTGGGGTACAGAACCCCTACCCATCGGACCTGAACCACACGTGGGTCTGACGAAAAGTCACCTGAACCGTCTGGTTGCTCGATGGAAGATACAGGAAAATGGCGCCCATTGGCATCGCCAGCCATGACTAAGACAGGCGAAAAGGCTTGTCCCGCCTTCCTGTCAAAGGGCGAAGGCGATGCTGACACTCTCTAGACAAGATCTGAGAACACTGATAAGCTTCCTCACCCACTCAGGTATCACCTCAACAAGATGGGCATCTCAGAGGCGGTGGAATGCAGACTCTGCGGTGAGGAGGACGAGACAGCAGAGCATATCCTATGTGAGTGCCCTGCCTTGGCAGCAAAACGCTTTGAATACTTCAGTCAGGGGACCACTGAACCCCAAACCGTAGCGGACTCTGCGGTGAAGGACATACTCGGCTTCCTAAGGGGGGCGGGTATGTACGACGCCTTCTACTAAGAAAGGGCCAGCGTCAGAATAGGCCCATATGCGGCCGCAGTGACAAAGAGACTTGTCCCACACGCCCTCGGGTCAAAAAAAAAAAAAAAAAAAAAAAACTTGGTGAAAATACTGGATTAGTCGCTAGAGCGGTAACAACAAAAATACTTTTTTTTCCTTAGCGCTTTTCTTGAAAGCAACTAACAATAATTTTTGTTTAAACGTCTTGACATTACCGACGCATTGTTTAAATTAATTGTATGCGTCGAATTCGATCAACCTGACTGATTCGATAATTCTGTGCCCACATTTTACACTTAACCTCTTACACATTTTAACTGGTAACTGCATTAATTTCCTCAGCAGCGGGTGTAGACATTGGTCTACATTGGCCTATAGATAATGCGCCCTCGAATTCACAGGAAGGTGAGGACGGTCGTGTGATGCGTCTCATCAGATATTTTCAATGACGAAAACGAATCATTCAAACGGAGATGTTGCATTACAGCGTGTACAGAATCACAGGATTTCTCGCTTAGCCAGACCAATAAACGACTACGTTTCCCATCAATCAAACGGTCGCGTTCGAAAAAATCTTCTTTAAACTGCCGAGTTAAATGAGCGGTTGTGCGACGCAAGGTCCACGTTATTTGCTGTGCGGCAACTCTTCAAACCGCAATCGACATGACCGCTGTTATCTGCTAAATACGTTTAAATAACGAGGCAATAAACCGCAGGTAGGAGGGAAGAAGGGTGGAGTAAGGAGAGAGATATGGCGCCTCGCCTCTTCTGTCTTGTGAAAAAAAAAGATTTCGAGTCTATAACGTAATTCTAACACGTTGTCCAACAGTATTTTTCACAGGAAACACGATTAGTCAGGATGATGAAAATTTGGTGCGACGCATCACATAACTTGCAACAACCCCGCGGGCATTGAGCAATATTTATCGCTTCACGTATCTAACCCAATCGGCTTTTCGCTCACTTTACGCGAACTCGGTAGAACTTAGCTGAACGTTCTAGAAATGTTAAAGGTTGCAGAGATCTTTAATATTTATTGGGTTGGCTTCCATTGAGTAGCTATTGCATAGATAATGTATCAAACTGTATGGACGGTTTTGCTTTAGGGCAAAGTTATATTAACAGTTCTAGAATTATATCGAAACCCTTTTAAAAAAAGTTACTCAACGAGACGGCAGTGGTTGGAATTACACTAAGTAATTATTTTATAATGCTGTATTGAATTTTCATCGTGTAAGCAACTTACGGGACTACTAATTGCTTTTTTTGAAAACGCCACATAAGTGGGATTTATACAGAAAACTTTGTTTTTAATTTTTTTGTCAATTCATTGTGTTGCCCTTACCTATGGATTAAAATAGTACATTACCGTTCAGTCGTTTGCGACTCTGAACGCAACGAATTGAATAAAAATCTCCAGCAGTGAGAAAATAATCGATGTTATTGACAACCTTACGTTGATGGAAGGGCTAGGAGTACGGATATTGAGCTGGTTCGGTTAAGCTACTTTCTTTCAGTCGTGGTCACCGACGCTCATACACGCACACCCACGTACTGGTGGCTTAAATGGCAGTTTGTCTGATTACTTCACATTCGTAACTAATTTCGAAGACTAAGGAGTTTAAAATTGGTGATTACTAACGATAGACTTCTCCGATCAATGTACACAGGAATATGGATAATCTATAAATTTATGAAAGCTGTCATCACATTAGGTTATCAATCTATTTTCGAATTGATGGGTTATGTGCATTCCAGTGTGTCATCTAGTAGGAGAAGAAAAACTAAAATTAAACCCTGCAAATTATTACACAACGGTTTATTATTCGGATAATCAGCTTGACCTAGCATTAATGCTCCGAGATCCATCCTGTTCGATTCAACATCGAAAAATATCATAATGAAACCCAAAAAAAGGTCGAAAAGAACTGAATCGTAATATTAAAATAAACAAAAAAAACGAAAGTATCTAGAAAAAACTGAATTTTAATATGAAAACATGCACGCTAAATACTAATATCAAAATTTAACCAAAAATCTATGAAAAAAACCAAAATGAGAATGAAACGAAAGAATTCAAACGACGAAACGCTTGTAGCTCCCGCGTTGTACTGCGTTTCGTTAATTTTTTTAACCGTTTTTTGCCCATTACAACCACGGGCTTCCGATCGGATTGCTGAGATGGCGGGCACAACTAGATACCAAATCGGATTTTTGGGCGAAAGAACGAATTTTTTAGACCACGTTAAAGGCACAAAACGGCCCGGACCGGGGACGGCGGACGGACATTGCAAATTTGGAATCTCCATGTCTTGAAACGTAAAGTATCAAATTTTGAGGGGGGGTTGTAAAACATTTTTCGTGACCGAAAACATAGGGTTATTATTCAGAATGAATAATAAACCAATATTATTCAGAATGAATAATAAACCAATATACGGCTGAGAGTGAAATTACATTTCAAGGTGCATGGCGAATTCACAGAATACCGCATAACAGTTCAATGTTACAATTATGGAAAAATACATCACATTTTAACTTTTCTCACGAACAAAATTCAATGACGACAGATCTACAAATACTTCAAATTTTACTAGAATAGTGATTAATAAATTTACTGACCCCATAGTACAATCAAATTCTGAGTACTTTGCAGTAATGGGTCGCACATAGTGGCGCAAGTAGACTACAGAAATGAGTAGTATGACCCATCCCTTCGGATTATAAGAGTCATAGAGCACGCTGACATCATAGTTCTTTTAATGGTTATACAGTCATTATTAAAAGGATAATGGAAAGGTCTTTACCGGGGAAATGCGCATTTCAGTGGTATGCCGACTCGGTAACAGAGGTACTTGTCAGAGTGACTGGACATCCCCAACAATCTTTTAAGCAACTAAGATCGGATCTCTTCGGATGTTCACGAGCCAAGAAAAGCCCGTTCCATAGAATTGGGGCACAACAGACAACAAGCATCTCTGACTGTTGGGCAAGGACGAGAGGGAAACCACTTCCATTTTCGTTTTTTGAGCGTTATGTGATGGTGAACCGAAAAACGGGGGAGGGGGGGGGGAGAATGCTTGGATTCGGATTGAAGACTAAAGGTACGTTCTGATCTAGTGGGGACTCGTTAATGAGTTGGATATGGACTTGAGGTGCGTTTTGGTACAGAAAGGACTTGTTAATGAGGTCCCATATGTGGAGCGATAAGAACGCCGTATAAAGTTGTTTCGTATATTGTAGTCACCAGAAACGCAGAAGACGACAAGATGGAGATAATGATTATGATGCAACCATATGATGCAATGACACTGCACGGTTTCGAGAGAATTCTTACCATACTAAATGTGCCCTAACATTTATTTTTCAAAAAACGGCAGGGCTGGTTATGCAAACGAAAACGCGAAAGCGCCGTATGATGTATCCCGTCAACCTTGACAGAATCGATGGAATGTAGATAATTAAACTAAACGGGAGCTTGTAACGTTTTTTATGGTTCAACAAGCTCACGTGTTTGGGAACTTACTATTTTGTAGGCTAATCTAAACAGTGTTATCCTTCTTGTAGCCCCCATAACCCAGACCTTGACAACCACGTGAGCGATCAAAAGAAAATTTCAGGAATTAGCCATGGAAACAAAGACTTAAGTCGTGACCTCTCTTCCTGATTTCCCAAAATATTTTACGATTCCAGTTTTTAACTAGGACCAGCCTCTGATCATCATAAGGGTAATCAGTTCTTTCAACTACACGCTCCTTTAGATTTTCAAGTTATTTCTAACCCTCTTGTTTTCTTTCAGCATTTTTTTCTGTCATTTCTTACTCCTTCGCGGAAGTATACCTGTGAGAGAGATCGGTAGTGTCACATATCGGGTGGTGTTGCGCAATTAGTTGCTTGCTCTGCATCCTGCCAGCACCATCGATCCGGCAAAAAGGTTCCCTTTTTTAAGGCATGCGGTACTAAGTCCTCTTGTCGGGTACACATTGGGCCTACTGTGACGATGTTCCTTACCTCGTCGTACATACCAGCCCCTTTTAGGAAGCTGAATAAACCGCATTCAACTGTCCCTGTTTTGCCCATCTTGTTGAGGTGACATTGTGCCTGGCCACGCCAATGGGCGTGCTTTTCATGTGTCTCCCACTGGGTCGCTTGCCGATTTATGTAATTTTTCGTCGGTCCTATGGGAGGTTCAGGCCCATGGGTAGGGATTCTATGCCACTTCTGCCACGCAATTTGCCTTTTTTATTACCCTCGTGACCTCTATGAGCAGGTATCCAAATAAGGGAAAACCTATTATGGGGATCGAGACGTTTGGGCGCCTAAAGATATTCCCATCTCAGCTTGAATCTGAAGGTATAAGCTGAGATGGTCTTCAAGAATGTCTGACTGTCTGAGAACACACATCTGCTTACTCTCAAGTCCTTTTGCCAGGATCTCTTGGGTGTGGGTATTTTTGGGTAGAATTTCAGCTTGATAAATTGTGGCATACTCTTCCAGTGGCTTGACAAGTCTAAAATTGGGTCCTACAATGCCCAGATCAGCCTTGCCTCCCATCACAGAACCACCGATGTAACATGGGAACGCGCCCACCCTAGTCAGGAATGACCCTCTCTGCTACTGTTCCCGTAAGTGGATAAAGACGCTGGTTGGCAGCTGAAAATTCTTCCACTCTGGCATAACGTCAGTAGCAAGGACTGCTGCCTCTTCTATTTTGAACTGTTTCAAAGGTCCTTGGGGGCTTGCCTTTGCTCTGGTGGAAATAGTACTCTAGCCTGCACTTCCCCCGCTCCCAGGTATGCGGTTCTATGAATGTCTACGTGGAGATGTGGGATATTCAAAACGACTTCCATTCCTAAGAGGTTCGTACAATCAGTGCATCTCTTCTGCTTTCTGCGAGCGGAAGATCTCTTTTTCGTAATTCTGAAGGATCAGCCCAGCTCACAACCGATCATTAAGCTCAATAATTTTCCACATTCAAAGTTTCGGAAAAGCAGTTTTGCGAGTCATCACACTGAAGTAGAATAAAAAGAACTAAGCTAAGATTATTTCCGGGATTCGAGTTCCTTTTGAATAGTCATCAGGAGGACTTCATTTCCGACTGACACTGTGGAGGTCATCAACGAGTTGTGGCCGTGTTACCTGGGAGCCTCCTCCTTTTTAAACTCTCATCATCCACATCCTTCACATCAACGGGAGATATCCATCTTACTAATAGGTCGCAAAAAAAAAACTTACCAACTATTTGTTACAGCAGAACTCTTATATTGATTTCGTCTACCAGCTATCAGAATATATATTGTCAGTCAATAGAAAAGTGTATAGTTCATTCCAAACATGTTGATTTACCAGACTTATTTAGGAATGCGCCCTTTTCTTCTTCTTGTTATTACCAAATTGCAAAATCCTGTAGATGAGCTTATTATAAAAAAAGTAGAATAAATATATAAAATTACACGTATAATAAAAAAAGGGGGAAGCACCAAAAGAATAATTTATGGTGTAAATTATGTGGTGGTGTGGATTGATAAAATGTACATACATTGGTATTTTATCCATGTACATGGTAAATTTAGCACTAGAACCTAAGACTAGCGATCAAAGCAGTAGCTCAACTTCAACAAAATGAGTTTCCATTATGCTTTTGCGAGGAGTTTGATGAACTACATGCAAACGCTCAACATAAACGACGCGAAACACGGTTGGAATAAAACAACACGTTATTTATGATAGGAAATGTTCGCTTAGGCCGGTAGATACAGCAGGGACAACAAGATATGGAAGCAACTACAACAAGCGAGGGTTGTTCGCGTTAGAAACTATTTCAAGTCTTTTACAGCACACAGACCGTTAAGGCATGAAGCTAAGTCAGCTGCAATGCACCACACGTAAAAATATCTAGTTCCAACTTTGAATTGCGTTCATGAGGCGAGTGAGACCTACTCCCCTTCCGGCTAGATAGATGCTGAAATAACCATATCTGGAGACCACAAAAACAAGCCCAAAACCTCGCAAGATCTGACACGTTTCCTTTCCATGTTTTCGGAAAAAGTTTATAATTTAAGTACCACTCTAAGAGTACCAAAATACTCATTTCGATTCTACGCCGTCCAATTCTGCCAGCGAGTATAATGGGTTCAACTGGGCTCGGCGTCCCGGGCTGTCGTACATAGTGACAACCGTTAACGTCAAATCACACCACGTAAGATGCGTCACAGGCTAATACTAGCGAGACATTTACTTTTTACGTTACTAGGCCCGACTTGGCAACACAGTTCTGTCGGGGTGTGCCTCGCGAAACCCAAATGAGGGGTCACATACAACAGAACAGACTTTTCAGTAACCGGATTGTCAGTAACAAAATTTAACGACTGCAGCTTGCATTTCATTTCGGCAAGTTACCACATCAATGGCCGAGCCCTGAAGATAACTAACAAACCTTAAAAGCTCGATAGTTGCCAGTTACGGGAAAGATGAAAGAACGCACGGATAAAAAAATATCTGGTGCGTTGCAACACACAACTTTCCTTAGCTCTACAACAATCCACTTTGTACATGGCTAATCCTATTTAATCGATTAATTTGAACTTGGTCAAACAACGCTTTACGGCAACGAGAACTGGTAGCGCTTACAGTTCCAGATTTTATTGTGCTTCTCGTACTCATTGCAGGACCATTATTGAGCAATTGGTACACAGAGAATTAATGAGGCAGTAAACACAATTTTTTTGAAGAAGGACAGTAATTACTTTTGCAGAGTTATTGGGTAAAAACGTTTAGAACTGGTAGTAAGCGAAACAGCGGTAGTTGAAATTCAGGAATTTATAGAGTAACCCCCATGTATCTCATGAGCGTTTTTAAACACTCACCCTTCAGGTATTGGATTGGACTACAATACCAATGTTTATTAACATTCTGCAAAAATTCCAGCGGAGTTTATAAGGAAAAACTGCGCTAAAAACGCTTTTCGTCGAAAATTTTGATAATTTATTGTGCTGCTATCGTAATTTTCCCACAAATGGGAATTTTATGGTTGAATTGACTTATCAAGGGCTATCAATATAAAAAATCTAATCAAAATCGTTAGAGCTGTTTTTGAGCAAAAAATGTGGTGTTTTGATCACTATGATAACTATGGTTAACTTTCGGTGGATTTTACCCATACGCTTATTTTGGCGTCCCATGGTAACCTGCTGGCTAGGCATCAAGTTTCAGCTGATTTGGTAAGGTTGTTTTCTCTAAAAGCCGCGCTAAAATCGATTTCGTCGATAGTTTTGGTAATTTATTGTGCTGCTCTCGTCATTTTTCCACGAATGGTAATTTTATGGTACAGTTACCATATTAGGAGCTATCAATATAAACATTTTTTATCAAAATCGTTAGAGCCGTTTTTGAGAAAAAAAATATTTAGTGTTTTGATCACTATGATAACTATAGTTAACTTTCGGTGGATTTTGTTCAAACCCTTATTTTGGCGTCCCATGGTAACCTGCGGGCGAGATATCAAGTTTGTGTGGAGTTGGTACGATGGTTCTCTCTAAAAATCGTTCACAGACACACATACACACAGACCATTTTCCCAAATAGTGTTTTTCAGACTCAGGAGGGTCTGAAACGTAAAGATCTGAAGAGAACTCAAAATTTTTTTTCAGCCGATTACATAACTTTCCTTTCTACTTCGTAGAGCCAAGGAAAGTAAAAATTCAATTAAAACCACCATACTTCTTCACGACGAACTGCCATTATTAACGATGCGTAAATACTAACGAAAACCTTTCGATATTACACTACTGTTCTTAGTTTGGAACTTCCGAACAAACTTGCAACTCTGAACAGAAAAACGCAAAATCGTTTTTTTCTGTGTTGTATTTGTGTCTTCATTCATATTACTCTCCGCCTCTCGACCTAATGAAGTTCCAAGTAAAACCATCATCTAATTAGCTATGAATCCGCTTTTCCTATATAAAATATATAACCACTTCGAAGCGCATATCGAGGAATCATGAACTCACCACTCAACAAGAGGGAAATTAGAGTATGGAAAGAAGAGGAAAACACTTAAAAATACTCATCACGAAATGAGCTGACGACAGCTAATAAGAAAGTAGGTCCCTTCGAGTGTCTTCTGTCTTTCCCTATTCGTTTTCCTTTCAGTAATAATTTTATAATTGTTCAATGTAGATACACTTAAAGGAAAGCATGTAGTATGTAATACCGAAGGTTTAATAAAACTGGAAGAAACGCTGCTTATTGTGAAACCAAGCAGGTACGTGATTGACTGAGAAGTTAAAAGCGAGTTTCAGGGATACAATACATATTTTCGGAAAATATAAATATCCAAGGCGCAAGTTAGGAAATTTTGATGTATTTCATTTTTTCCTACATTTTACTGTACAAAATGAAGATAGGATGTTACATCGGTATGCAGGGCAAACGAGGAGGAAACACGATGACGAAAGAAAAGTTGATTCTCTTTATCTGTCACGTTGGTTGTGAGCTTCTATTGAAACTTGAAAATAAATTTGTGATCTATGATTTTCTGGAAGACCATAAGATGGGACGAACTCCTGAATCGAATTTCATTAACTTTCGTTCGTAGAAACGTCTCCGCAAAACGGAGGCCACTTTTCCTCATCTTTCAAAATAATATGAATGAAGCCCTAATCGGTTCAGGAATTCACGTGGAGGAACCAAAAACACAATTATCATCAATCGCGTTAGGTTAAAACTTGGAAGTGATCACTTACAGACGTTAAATTTGCCCGATCACTCAAATCGAAATCAATGTGGAATTTGATCGTAACTAACATCATGACTTATCAAATGAAGTTACACAACATAGTGAAAAAGAAAGAAAATGGCCGACAAATGGGGCTTATTGCAATTCCGTTGGAAGAAGATAGTGGCAATTTTTTAATGAATATAATGGTGGCGGGGATTGGCAAAGTGAAAGAAGGAAAACCACTAACTGCGCACATCAGCCACAAAAATAGGCAGTTGTGGCGTGCTCACAGAAACTTATTAGATTGGACGAGGACAAAGACTGGCATTGTAGTCAATGGAGAAGCGTGCAATATATAAATCGAAGACGTACGCTCTCACTTTGAAATGAACAAATTCAAAAATAAATGTACCTTTTACGTTATGGAATAAACTGGATGAGTCAACCAAATGGCGGAAGGTAAACAAATACGTAACGAGGGAAGGGCGGCTGAAATGAGTAGGAGGAGTTGAATCTCACTTGTTTCTCACCAAAGTGCAGAAACCACTTCTCCACTTATCTCGAGGCCCCCTGAACGTCGGAACGAATCAACCGACACAACATGAAGTTTACGAAAAAGCAAAGTCGGGAGCAAAACGCAATTTCGGAAGAAAATTCGACGACAAAGCCGCTTCTCCGTCGGCTGGAAGAGTTAGATCTGGCAGAGGCAACTGTCAAGATCTCCACTTCCAACTGGCAGAGTCAAGCGCAAAACGGAAGCGTAGAGGAGTTTCATCGAAGACGTGGTCACCGAAGAGCCGAAATGGTCGAGAAGCGGAAGAGGACTTGATCCCCGACGCGGAAAAAAAAGGAGTGAAATTCAAAGTGAAACAGCAAAAAAAATGATTCCACGGGCACTGGAGGGGAGAAAAACGGTAAAAAATGTCGTATGCACTGGAAGTCGTTGCCTGAACGGGGGACATATATAGCAGGGCTCCGTATCTTGACGCCCCTCTCCCCACACCCTCTTCACCGTGTCGTATTACCTGATAATAAAAATCAAACATTTGCCCACCACCACCTTCTTCCAAATGCGTCAGGTGTGCCACTTCACTCCTACACTCAAACGGCTGTTCAACACACCACAACCACGTCACCACAACTCTAAGACCACAAATTATCGTGATCCTGTCAGGGAGACGTTCAACCCAAACGAAAGTTTCATTCATTTACTTTATCTCAAGCAGAACTTGCAGAAACTGCATTTCACCAGCCGAAACTCAACTTTTCAACAAATTCATTAGTCGCCATTGACTGCGCGCCTATAAAAAACAATCGAAGTCAGCATCACAGAAACGCACGTCAAGATACCACTTAAAAACCAGAATAGTTTCTACGTTTTCGATTTATAATTCACATGTCTCCACACTCCGAGAAGATCTATTTTCCTTCTGAATTCCAGGAGCACACAACGAAACGATCATCATAACTCCGACCTGCCAGACAATCGGCCAGGTCTAGGTAAGCGCACTTGGTCGTCATTACACTGCGCAGCTTAACATGCAGACTCGCTATTTTTCGTTGTTGGCAACTAATAAACAATAATAATAATAGTTAAAGGATATCCCCAAAACCGGTATTACAAACAATAATTAAAACGCGCCCTTTTTCAACTGGATTTTTTTCTTCAGTTTTGCTGAAAAAGCGTCACGTCATTGCATTGACAGCGAGCCTACTTCTTTTCGTACCCATACAAATTTCTCACTTCGGGCTCTCTTTCTCTCTGCTCATATTCGGGAGGGTCGCAATATTTGAAAAACGACAGCAGTAGCAGAATATGTTTGAGACAACACAGGTTAGTCGAACAATGAGTGCTCCTAAACACTTCACTAAAAGATGAAGTTCTGTTTAGTTATCGGGGGAATGTTTTATTGTTTGTTTCTTTGTTTCAATTCAAGCCGATTTTCTTACGCGTTTTCGACAGAATACACATTTCACAAACACAGATATTTTTGACGACGCTTCTCACCACTTTCCTCGCCCAAATAATTATGCACCTGCAGGGATTGCCGCTTTGTAAAATACAAACTGGCTAACGCTCGCGCCAGTTGCCACAACACCATTTTTACTGTCGTCAAACCAAAAGAGTAAACACTGAGTTGTAAAAGGGTACGAAAGGCTGAATAGGATGTCAACAATATGTCTGGTGCGTCGCACAGCTATTGGGTAAATTAGATGACACGCTACACACGGGGGCTGTATCTTCGTTCGACGCGCTTGTACATAAAGTAAATTCGGAACGAAAGGTGCATTTGGGTCAATTAGGATCACCCTGTGAATTTAGTCAAATTCGTTAAAACCAACTTTGAGAACAATTGAAAAACAAATTTTTGATGTTGAGGGAATCTAATTTTTTCTGTTTTCAGTTCAACGGCTGGCTTGAAAAATAGATGCGTAAAACAAAATATGGGTATGGACTGGTAAATGTGATTGTGACAGTTTAATTTGTCAGTTCGATAATTAGAGAGGGAATTTTGAAATTTTTCAAAAACGAATCTTTTCACTAGGCTTGTACTTTCGATTTTAGTATTTTCTGAGAAATTTGTATGGAGAACAAAATTTAGGTATTGATCAGTAGAAGATTCGCTGTCATAAGCATCAAAATTAGAATTCGAAAACATCTTTTCAGCCACCGCAATCTATTCAATGCCTGCTAATTGCACATTTTGCCACCTGATGGAGAAGGAAGAGCTTAATTTAAATTTGTCGTAAGACGTTCTTGTCCACAATGTGACTCGAGGAACGGGGGAAGTACCGAACTCGAGGCGACGACAATGTCGAAATGTTTTCATCAATTTATACGTCGTGCCTTCTGTCCACGTGTTCCTCTTCATTTTCCTCATCAATAGAAGTAGTAAAGGTATGTGTACATTCTTCCGATGTTGCCCCCAACCTTCCGTTTAATGCGAAAACGGCATGTAATGAATCATCACAGGACTGTACGTATACATGTTCGTACCCAATGAACATCAAGTTCGAGGGTTCGTTTCAGTCAAAACTTAGAACAGACTTTGATGTAAAAGCGTTTCGAAACAATTGTTTGATGAGATCTCAATAGCTTCAAACTCTACCAAAATTTCGAAATTGCCGATAATAACTAATTAATAATTGGCCAACCGAAATGTCGTCGAACATTAGTGCAGAACTTACGTCTGATTCGTCTTACTTCCTCAAGTTGTGTCCTTCCCCCTCCCCACCCACCAACTTGAAACTTGATGCATGTTCATTTGACCGCATACGTGGGATTTATCACTTGAAGCAAATCCCTTTCGTGTCACTACATATCACCAAGTTTTCGTATTGTCGATAAAGCGATAAAGAAAACCACCAGAAAAAGAAGTGATAATGACTCGAATAATCTGTCACACCCACTCGAGACGGTTGGAAGGAGTTCACGAACACGTGCTCAGAGCATTGTTTTGAGATGCGCATTAAAACAAGAAAACGAGAACAGTCGATTCAAGAGACGATATGTATTTCTTCTCTTTCTAACTGTCGACAAACAAAAACATACTAGCGTTCATAACGAACGAAGAAACCACTTTTGATTACAAAACAGCCAATTCAACAAAGGATTAGTTATGTTGTTACTGTTTCTCGCCTTTCGAGGAAAGTGCAGTCTATTGCACAACTAGACCTAACAAAGAACACGGAAATTCGTTTCCAAAGTTTGTAATTCCGAGGCAATCAGACAGTACGTAATTTTTAAGTGATGAGACATTTTGGCTTTCCAAGGCGATGACGGGGTAATTCGGCATAATGAAGGGTGGCACCAATAGTAAAGTGATAGGTAAGTATGAAGCAATGACACAGTTTGTTCGGAAATAACTGGGGAAAGCAGTGGCCAAACGCATAAGAACGTTTTGATTCGGAGGAGAATCGAGTGAGCACACGATGGTCCAATTTCTCATCGTAACCTATCCCTCCTTGCCAACGTTGTTTGTCTGTTTAACGAAATGGGCGGAATTGGCTTTGATTCTTGCTATTCTTCTCATTTTTGTCGACGACGTTCAAAACAGACGGACGGTGAGTCCCAACCCATAAATAGAACTGGAATTACCTAGCCAGATGACACATCTAATCGTAGATGACCCAAACACACGCCAATAGCTACGTAAGTGGCGAGCAATGTGGATCCTCAAGAGACAATTTGATCTCAGAAGTAATAAAAGGAGAAAAGTGAGGAGGATTTCGGTCTTCCCCTCGAAATACTCCAAACAGGAAAAGGGATTACCATTGTGCACATCGTGACTGGTTGCACAATCGCTCGACAGGTTGGGGCAGTAATTTATAAGGAATTATTTGCGGGCTCCTAAAAATGTAAAATTAATGAGCCTGAGGATTCAAGAATTTTGTAACAATATTGATGAGCCGCAGGGAGTTGTTCGGTATCTGAGTAAATAAGTACTTTTAAGATATCTGGAATACGAGTTCTGAGCAAACATTCGGTCGCTCTCAGCGCATTACTTCTTGCACACAAATCAACTCTCTACTTTTTAAAATAATTCGAAAAGTTAGGAACTTTGGGAATCGCGTTATAGCGGAAACAATGAAGTCAAACAGAACAGTCTTTTGGAAATGCTAATAGTACAAATGAGGATATAACACTAATCTATAGACGAATATTAATATAATTAGATGATTGAACCCCTAAAACATAACTACAGCTACAGTTCTATTTTCTGCCAAATTTTAATTATGGTAGGTATCTGGTGCGTTGCAACACACAACTTTCCTTAGTTCTACGTCAATTCTCTCAGGTACATGGCTTTTTTTCTACTTACTCAATTCATTTATCACTCAGTTAATTTGAACTTGGCCAAACAACGCTTTATGGCAGCAGGAAGCGGTAGCGCTTACAGTTCCGGAATTTATTGTGCTGTTCGTGCTCATTCCAGGACCATTATTGAGCAATTGGTACACAGAGAATTAATGAGGCTGTAAACACAATTTTTTTGAAGAAGGATAGTAATTACTTTTGCAGAGTTATTGGGTAAAAACTTTTAGAACTGGTAGTAAGCCAAACGGCGGTAGTTGAAACTCAGGAATTTCTGGAGTGAGCCCCATGTATCTCATGAGCGTTTTAAGCACTTACCCTATAGGTATTATATTGGACTACAATACCAATTTTTGCAACATTCTACAAACATTCCAGCGGAGTTTATAAGGAAAAAGCCGCGCTAAAAACGCTTTTCGTCGAAAATTTTGATAATTTATTGTGCTGCTCTCGTCATTTTCTCACGAATTGGCATTTTATGGTATAATTGCCGTATTGAGAGCTATCAATATAAAAAATGTAAAAATCGCTAGAGCCATTTTTGAGAAAAAAATTTGGTGTTTTGATCACTATGATAACTATAGTTAACTTTCGGTGGATTTTGTCCATACCCTTATTTTGGCGTCCCATGATAACATGCGGGCTAGATATGAAGTTAACGCTGATTTGATACGGTCGTTTTCTCTAAAAATCGTTCACAGACACACAGACCATTTTCCCAACTAGTGTTTTTCGGACTCAGGAGGGTCTGAAACGTAAAGATCTGAAGAGAACTCAAAAACATTTTTTTCAGCCGATTACATAACTTTCCTTTCTACTTTGTAGAGCCAAGGAAAGTAAAAAAAGCACAGCTATAACTTCTTCCCATCATTAGTTATGGTAAATAGGGCACATTTAACATGGTAAATAAGAGTAGGTTTACTACCCCCTTATTTATTATATCATAGATTGGAAATATAAATACTCTGCAGGTCTTGTACGTACGAACGAGAAAAATTGTCACTTCTCGAGTCTTTGAGTGGCGGGAAAACTTTGTAGGATTATACACATACGGGGGATCCTCATCATAGCATTTAAATATTGTGTGTAATATACACAACACGTAGAACTCACGATATGTCTGGAATGGCTCAAGCAATCGATGGGGAAATTTGGTCTCATTCAATTTGGAATAGAAAAACACGACAACGATGACCAGATTTGGCCGAGCTACGGACAAAGGATTTTTCAAGTCGAATATGAACTCCTTTTTGATACTTGAGTTTCGAGTAGTTCGGCGGTCCACAAACTTGGTCGAGAAACGATAAGACCTGTTTTTGGGCCAAACATAGGCCCCCCAGCATACTCCTTTGGAAAAATTATCGAGCGCCTCGACGGAAATAGCCTTTTCTACTTTCCGCTACCCGAAGGAAAGGAAAGTATAGTAATCGGCCCAAAAAAAAAATTTGGGTTTTCTTCAGATCTTTACGTTTCAGACCCTACTGAGTCTAAAAAACCTAATTTCGGCGCGTGGTCCGTGTGTATGTGTGTGTGTGTGTGTGTGTCTGTAGTTCGATTTGCGGGAGAACGGCTGATCCGATTGAGCTGGTTCTTTTTTTGTTTTGTTCGTTTTTTTTTTGTAGACACCAAAATAAGGTTATGGACGATTTCGGCCGATGGGAAGGGGGAGTGGGGGACGAAAATGTACCAAAAACTAGGGTTTTTCGCATTTTTCTCAAAAACGGCTCTAACGATTTTGATTAAACTTTCAAATTATCTTCTTCCAATCAATACCTAACTTTTCTTCTCCGTACATATCTCCATGAAAATACGGTGAACGGAGATATGGGCCCATGAAGCAAAAATAGGTTTTTTACGCTTTTTGGCAAAACGGCTTCAGCGATTTTCCCCAAACTCACAGCATGTTTTCAAATAGTTAATATGTACATATTGTTCTCAATAAATGTTCCTGTGACGGTCCATTGAACGGAGATAAAAATCAAAATGTGTCGAAAATAACGTTTTTTCGAACATTTCCGTAAATTCTAGGGTAATTTTTTCACCAGATGTGATAAATTCTAATGGAGTGTCTTTTGGTCACCCATACCAACATTTTGTTTTCCATAATTATTTCTGTATATATATGTTGAACGGAGATATAAGCCACGTTCACTCAGAAAAGGAGATTTGTCGAATATTAATTTATCGGTATTCCAATTTTCTCAAAAACGGCTCTAACGATTTCGATCAAACTTTCGGAGTACTCTCAGCTAACTAGTCCCTACATTTTGTTATCTATAAATGTTCCTGTAAAAATGCGTTGAACGAAGATATAGCGCCCGCCTATGTAGATGGTGTTCGAACTTAAAGGGGTGGCGGAAAGTAGTGTGTTGCTACGCACCAGATATTTTCTCCAAGTAACAGACACGAGTGCTGCACTACCATGTACATGGGGGATGCACATCACACACAAATACAAACGAAACAGCCCGTTTTATTCCAGCCCGGAAGGAAAACAAATTAGTGGCACCACACGTTTCGCCCTGATCGATGCTTTTGCGTGATGCACCATTCTCCTATATTTTTTAGAAGAAATTTTGGATTGAATAAATGCCTGCGGCGGAGAGCCTGTCTAAAACTGCTAGATAAGTTGCTTTTTCTAAAAATCATTTGGAAAAGTACATTTAAAATGAATTTCCAATCGAAACGCTCGAGCGTTCAAGAAAAACAATCGAAGAAGCACTTACTTACGTTTTCTCTAAATACTTGAAAGATGCGTACCATAGAGGATATATCTGCCGTGCATTTTACTTCGACGCAGAGCAAGCGTTCGGCAGGGTTTGGTATAAGAGTCTGCTGTGCAAAATCCGCCCACACCTCCCTAACAATCTCTATAGGATCGCACAAAGTCATGTTAATGACAGGATGTCGTGCAGAAAAATTACAGCAGTCTGTTGTGTTAACCTCTATAATATTCTATCGCCACGACCTACCTCTCCCACCCGAACCTCACATCTCAGCTCTATATACTGATGACCTGATTTACACCGCCTGTCTGTAAGGACGCTGAGCAAGCATACGCACAACTACAAGCGCACAATCGGGTAAGTGGTTCAACACATGGAGGTTGAAAATGAACCCAAAGCAACAACTGTCAATTGTACCTATAAAACTACATTTATAGAGCCCACTCGGCACGTACAACACCCAATTCCTTATTAATAATCCCATTAATCCCAGGTACCTGGAAGTTATTCTGGACCGTCGTCTCATGTTTCCAGTCACATAACTTATTTTCTTCGGTGCCTAACACATTTCTTGCCAACTAAAGCCCCTTTTCAATAACCCAAACATTAGCTGGTACAATAAGGTGCAGATATATGAACGTATGGGGACTAATACGTCCCATCTGGATCTACTACTTTCCGATCTGGGTCCCAATTTCGAAGAACAACCAAACCAAATGCTTCAGCGAACTGTTCTGCAAACACCTCCTTTGCAGGTTACAGAACAATACTAGAATCGTCTGTGGTCTTCTGGCACTTCCAGAAGGTGCTACTACCTCGCCCCTGGGTGGCTGGTGTCATTGACGCAGTGTGGCAGTTCTTGTCATCACCCTTACCAAGATTATCCCAACTTGTTGATCGGCCCTGGCAACGCTTTTCCTAACTCCACCAGCAACGGCCTCTCATTCATCAGATATTCTCATAGCTATTACAGACATCAACAAACGCTACAACCGCAAAGAGTATGTTGTAACCAGACAAATCACAAAACAACTGAAGTGTCGGTAGGGAATTTTTGAATACGCGTACTAGCCGACTTCACTGGAACCTATTTAAAAAGTTGAAAAGAATCGGCATAATGCGAAGTAAAAAAAAACGCTGCAAATTATTACACAACGGTTTATTATTCGGATAATCAGCTTGACCTAGCATTAATGCTCCGAGACCCATCCTGTTCGATTCAGCATCGAAAAATATCATAATGAAACCCAAAAAAAGGCCGAAAAGAACTGAATCGTAATATTAAAATAAACAAAAAAAAACACGAAAGTATCTAGAAAAAACTGAATTTTAATATGAAAACATGCACGCTAAATACTAATATCAAAATTTAACCAAAAATCTATGAAAAAAACATAATGAGAATGAAACGAAAGAATCTAAAAAATTGAATCGTATTAAAACGAAAACGTCGGGAAATTGGAAGAGTAAGGCGAATGGGGAGAGACCGGTCGTTGGGAGGAAGCGAGCGGAGGCCGCACTCGCTCGCCTCGAGAGCGGTTGGTTTTTAATGAGACGGGCGGGGCGGAGGAATTCAAACGACGAAACGCTTGTAGCTCCCGCGTTGTACTGCGTTTCGTTAATTTTTTTAACCGTTTTTTGCCCATTACAACCACGGGCTTCGTCCGATCGGATTGCCGAGATGGCGGGCACAACTAGATACCAAATCGGATTTTTGGGCGAAAGAACGAATTTTTTAGACCACGTTAAAGGCACAAAACGGCCCGGACGGCGGACGGGGGACGGGGGACGGCGGGCGGACATTGCAAATTTGGAATCTCCATGTCTTGAAACGTAAAGTATCAAATTTTGAGGGGGGGTTGTAAAAAATTTTTCGTGACCGAAAACATAGGGTTATTATTCAGAATGAATAATAAACCAAAACGTGAATCGAATGGAGGATTCTTGCGGGATACGAGTTTAATCTCGCAGGATTTGGCGACACGGTAAAAGGTGCAGCATCGCACTCCCTACTTACAACCTCATTCCACACACAAGTACAAAGGAATAACTACACAAACGCCGAAAAGTATTAATCTCGAAAAAAAAAAAAAAAAAAATCAAACGGGATCCCACACTTCGTTTCTTGGTATGTCAAACTGTTGATATTTGCGTGGCTTTCCGAGAGGGAGGCGAAACAGGTACTGACGCTACATCTGGGCAGTACCGAACCATCAAGAGAGAGGCATCTTACAACTTTCCTTCGCCCCCCCCCCCCCACGTACATTCAGCGATTCCATTCTGGCGCCTAATTTAATACATTTTTTACTCAGCTCGTCCCAAAACGGGCTTTGGTTTATTATTCATTCTGAATAATACACGTATGTTTTCGGTCGGGAAACATTTTTTACAACCCCCCTCAAAAAGTTGATACTTGACGTTCCAAGATATCGGGATTCTAAATCCGCAACGTCCGTCCGCCGTTCGGGTTTGTGCCTTTAACGTTTTCTGAACAACCTGAATTCTTTCGCACAAAAATCCCATTAGGGATCTAGTTGTGGAAATCCGATCGGACGAAGCCCATGGTTGTTATGGGCAAAAAATGGTTTAAAAAATTAACAAAAACGCAATTTTGGCAGTTTTATCGCGTTTCATTCGGTATCGTTTTTCTAGATTCTGGGTAGAATGAAACAATTTCAGAGGCGTGCGACTGCGTCTAGACGGAAAATAGTCAAATTACAGTAATTATAGTGAGCCAAAGTCTACTAATTTAAAGCACTCACTGGACAATAACTACAGCGAAAGTAATCGTTTCATTGTTTGAACTCCCTTCCTCCCGTCAAATTAAAACCACCCGCCAGCTCGACTCGCAACGCCTACAGGCGCCTAGAATATTTAGTTTTCGTCGTTCCGTTGTAGTCAGGTCATGTTTAGTGCGGTTTACTGGGATTTTTCGATGCTGAATCGAGTGGAATGGGTCTCAGAGGTGTGAGACTAGGTCAAGCTGTTCAAGAGAATAATAAACCGTTGCGTAATGATTTGCAGGGTTTTTTTTCATGGGTGGACCAGGGTAGGAAAAGTGGCGTCGACGCGAACGTGCAGGCAGCGCAAGTTATTCCGGACTGTTAATAATTCTGCAACGAGGATAAGGTCACGAAACCGGTGGTGCTCACCTTTTTGGAATTTTATGGTTTACTCCGATATACGACATGAATAACAATCGTGTAAATACATTTTTTATTTAAGGGGTTGTATTTTATTTTCTGTAATTGCGAGGGAAAACGTCAAACCAACTTAGCGAAGTGCATTCCAGAATATTGTGGCATCCAAAAACATTATTAGTTTCTCATATATTCTCGTGCTTGAAAAATTTAGTTTAGCACACTCATGTCAATTGAGCAGTGTACAGTCCGTCCGCCAAACCGAGGTAAAAGCCCACCAAGTGCTCTAAATCATGAACCAATCGAGCACGTGCAGATGGCTGACGAAAAAACCCAGCTCATCCTCTTAAGGAAGAAATAGAGTAAAACCGTCAGTACACTGAGGCGGCGACAGGCTTCCTCTTGGGCAGCAAGTCGAGTACTCAAACACTAATATAGGTGAGAGGTGGCCTTTCAGCCAACCCCTCCAGTCCTTCAAAGGCACTACCCTCGCAAGGTTTGCCTAATTATGAGTAATTAGCAAGGCCGCTTAGGATGCGTGTTACTGAGACGCTATGGTCATGTACTAGGCCATTTACTTGGGAATGATTGGCTAGTACCCCCCAGTCTGGGTTAGCAATCTCACAGTCAATCAAAAGAAAGTACGGGCCCAATTTCAGAGAGCTGCCTGCAATTCAGCACCCACTTCAAGTGATCGCTGGCTCCGTAGACTTGACTATTGAGTGCGTGGTGGAAAAATGGAGAGTGAATAGGGAGCTTCCCCTGCTATGGGCGGAACTCCACAATACAAACTTCTTCACCTGCCGAACCTGATGAACGGGCGTTAGATAAATGGCAAGCGAGAATCCTTGTCAAAGAAAGTTCGTGAACGACTTACGAGAAAGTGGGTTGAGGTTACGGAACATGGCGACTTCAACGCGTGCCTCCACTTCTTTTCGTTCAAAGTCTCTCCATCCCGGGCGTTTGGCGCATCATGTGCGGAGGAAACGAGAAACCACGTGATGTACTGTACGTCCTGTAGTTCCAACAGCAGTGAGCGACGATTGTTCGAAGAGCAACCAAACCTTCCAATTTTGACGGCTACTAAGCAAGCTTATAACCGTTTTCCCCAGTTTGTGAAGACACGAAAACGAAACTTGCCACGCAAGTAAATAATTCTATCAAATGGGAAACCAGATTAAGAACTCCCACGACTTTCGACTCATATGACTCACTTATGAGCGTTACGGCACTGTCATTTTTATAAGGAAATAGGCCTATCACTTGAACGAAACTTATGGGAAGAAAATTCAAACATCTAGCGCAACGCTTCCTTCACGATAGACATCTGCACAGGAATATTTTCGGAGAACGATGCGCAGTTATTGAATAGCTAAACGTATCCTGTGAGTTCGATTATACCCGTTGAATTCTCTTCTAAAAAAAAATTGCTGATGTTCAAAGAGTTTCATTTTCTGGTGAGTCCGGGCTTATTCCTCCGTTCGACAGCAGGTTAAAAATAGTCGTAAATAGATATATGGTTTTGGTATGAGTCAACATGACCGTTACAAGAGTTTGAGGTACATGTAAGGAGGAAACTGAAGTTCTTCTTTCAATAAAGTAATCTTTCCAGAGTTTCTTAAAGATTTGAGTTTTTGTTGGCTGGTTGGTAAGGGCAGGTGTAGATCGCAGATGATTTGCTATATGTGTCTCAGCATTCGTTATTAGAGAAGTTACGCTAAATTAGCATTCATCGAGCTCAATGGCGCAGGCGCGATAATAAAGAGGAACGGTAGTGAGAAACACAAGGAGGGGGTTTTATAAATTAGTAGAGGAAATGCGTTTGGTTTGAATGAAGTAAGTACGGCACCTACACATTTTTACAGGTGCAGCGTTCATTCTGTTCAACGGATTGTATGAGAAACATTAATGATGAGGCATTAACTAGTCGACTCCTCCTAATTCGAAGGAGACTTAGTTGAAGCCAATTAGCACAAACATAAAACTTCTCCGTCGCTTCTTGCCTCAACATCTCCGCTCACCGCGTTTTCATGAATACGTTTATTCAGAACAAAAGTTGAGGTATTGACAAAATATGCTGTAACTTTAATCAACCCGTTCACATTCCAAGAAAACTGTAAAACACCCAGTCCCGGTACGCAATCTCTTTCCTTCTCCCAACTTCGGAAATGGAACGTTACCTCATTTTTGCGTCTATCTAAAATAACGAACGGAACAGATAAAAGAACTCATTCGGTTGGGCTCCAAAAAGCCGATAACAAAACGCGCGAAGACGATGCTCCAAAATTACGGTTGAAGAAATTGAAAACGGAGCTTTGGTCGCGGTTGTCACTTGCCGTTACTGGCGTGATTCAATTGAACTTTAGGTAATTCTGATCTAACGTAATTTATGTAGCTATTGTTACGAAGAAACGTTAACATATTTCTCTTCTCCGTTGCTGCCGTTGTACAACGAAGAAGAATCACAAATTATTTACGCGGTTGGCTTTCAAAAACAGTTTACTTTCTTGAGCGAGCTCTCATCTCTGATCTCAAATTAATCGAAAGGAAACTATTTAAATGTTTCCGTATCTGAAGTCAAAAGTTTCGCAGTAATTTCGGAGAGATTAACTCAAGAATCGCGTGGACTTTAGTGGTTCGACATCTTCACGCCTTTTGAGTAGAGAAGACGTAATAATCGATGGCCATCCTTTTACTCGGAAAGCAAGTTGTCCAGACAACTACCAGTGTTCAATAACCAGTCTGACTGCCCCAGTCGAAAAATAAAATTCTATGTTCGACAAATATCAGGTGTTTTGTGAAGTCGACGACATTTTTTCTTCGTAATTTATTTCGAATACGAATGCCAGAAATGCGAAGACGGGAGATCCCAAGTTGGCGATGTGTGATAAAAGTTAAGAAGGCGTAAGCGTGTATCTCCTAAGATAAGACGGAATGGTGTCAAGAGGATGGACGACTAATACAGCCCAGATAACAACTGTCGAGTGCTTCTCTAATATTTGATTTCCTTCAAGTAAAATAGTTATCGCCTCTACGTGTTTTCAATTTTCCAATTCGATAAGAAATCCACCTGTAGGCTCGTGATTCGAGAGCGTCGTTCAGGTCGAATAGAAGTCAAAATCTTAACTCGCCAGCCTCGAGATGACTCCATATTTTCCAACGTTCTAACTATCGCACAAGGGTTTGAATTTGAAGTTACCTCAACTGACGATAAAAATGCACGAGACTTCGAAAAAAAGTGTTTTAACTCCATTCCCGGGTCGTCCGGAATTTCGACAAGAAGTTCTATTACAACATACTAAAAAGTTCCCTCCTGGCGAGCGAATTTTCAAAGGTCATCTAAGATAGGCGTCAGAACGAATAAACTAAACAAACTAAACTGACATAGACACATACATCTCATCATGACTTGAAATTCGGGTGTGACTCATCATAGATTTATTCTCACCCCATGATAAAGGTTTGATTTCGTTGAAAATTTCAGTTGTAAAGCGAATTTGGCCTGAGACGAGAGGAACAAATGTTAGTCGACTGGAAGCAGATTGCATCTTTAGCATTTTATCACACGCTCTCCTTCCTCAATTTCCACGTGATTTGGGAATAAATCTCATGAATTAATGCAGATTGATCGCTAAAAAGATCTTCCTCAAGTACCACCTCTTGGTACACGGTTTTCTCTAGCTTTTAGCAACTTTTGTGTTATTAATCCCCACACACTGAACTAACATTAATTTCGATCAAGCATTTTGTAATTTGTGTTGGTGAATATTTCCACGCGAGGGATGGTTAGAGAAATAACTGTGAGGGAAAAACAATTTTTACTATCCACGACCTAAAGGGTAAGAAATGTAGGGCTTTCTTGTGATCTTCGTGTTTTGAAAGCTACAGAGTCCGAAAACCCTAATTTCCACACATGGTCCGTGTGTGTGTGTGCAAGCCAGATGGGAATCCTTGTCTAAGGGACGCGACACATATGAGTTTTTCCCAACATCCACAAACGTCTTGGGAGAGAGTGGGTTGAGCCAGACCACTGGACAAGCCAGTTCCTTGCTCTTTACTTCAATGCACATCTCTACATCTTTTCTCTCAAAGACATTCCCATCTACACATCCATTGTGGAGGAAACAAGAAGCGAAGCGCTGCTCCACTGTAGCTCCCATAGCAGTGAGCAACAGCAGGGTTTGGTGGATGCAAAGTGAGTGGCCGGGCTCTAGTACGATTGGAAAATCACAACCTCCACGACAGTCGACTGTTATAACTCTCTCATGAGGGTGAAGGAAAACAGACCTGTGTACGTGTCTGTAGTTCAATTGGCAGGAGAACAGCTGAACCGATTGATTCTTTTTTTGTTTTGTTCGTGATTTTTCGTAGATGCAAAAGTATTGGGTGGAAAAGGGGAGTGGGGGACAAAAATGTACTAAAAACTAGAAAAACGAGAGTTATCGGATATTAATTTATCGAATCTCCGATCTTAACAAAAATGGCTGTAACTATTTCCATCAAACTCACAGGTTACTCTCAACTAACTTGTGCCTACATTTGTATAGTGCATGCTGTTATATATAAATGTTTCCATAGAAATGAGTTGAACAAAGATACAGTGCCCACATGTACAAGTCGTCGAATTTACAGGGTGCCAGGAAAGTTGTGTGTTGCTATGCACCAGATTTTTTTCCTAAGCCTGTATCACTGTTCACTAGACTTTCCCACGAACATCTATAAAAAAGAGCAAATTTGGTCCAGAAATTTTCTCTCAAATGGGACCACAGGCAAGCACACGCCATTTCTTGAAGGTTTTTTTTTCTCGAAATCTAGGGCCTTTGTGAAATGTTGTACTGAGGTGGATTTGGAGATGCTTTTGAAGAGCTGCTGACTCAGGCAAAAATTACGGCAATCGCGCCGGAGCTTCGATCCACAATCCTCGAATTACGTCGAGAATTATGAATCAACTGTCTTAACCACTAGACCACGATCAACCGCGTGCCTTTAATAGGAGTCAGTCAGTACAATGTGATGATCTGAAGAAAATGAAAAACAAAATTCCAGCCAATTACAAAAATATCTGTCCTACTTCATAGAGCTAAGGAAAGTAATAAGCACTTGAGACTCAGGAAGTGCATAATCTTTTTTTGTTTACTTTCCAACTTCATTGCTTCCACAAAACCTGAGTATGGTACAGTGTGCATCTACTTAGATTTTCCGAAGTTATAGCTTCCCATTTATCAAACAAAGCACTACAGAGTATTTCTAAAACCGCTGATGTTTATTTTCTTTGGGTAACACGATTACATGGATAATTCTTTCTAACTGACTATAACTCCAAGTAAGAAATCTCGGAAGAAATTACCAATAAAGTTGAACAAACGGATAGGTTTAGAATGAAAGCGCGGGATGATGCAGTTAATCATGCAGATTCGACGTTACTTAATTTTCCTCAACCAGCCTAGGCAAATTTGGCAATTTTTCTTACCATTTGAACTGATCCAATTGGTGAACATTGATGCTACCTTAGCTAAGTCTCAACACTGGAAAAATGAAGACGCTGAATATAGTCAACCATGGTCAGATAGTCAACCATGGTCAGATAGCCAACCTTGATATAAAGAAAGTGATGAAAAGAAATATTAACACAGAACTGTTAAAATGTTTCAAATTATAGGGGACTTTCCTTCATTAATTGCCTGGGCAAGCTTCTGACGGGATTGCTAGCGTGCCGTCTGACGTCGTTTCTGGAGGTGTACAGAATCTGCTGACGGAATTTCAATCAGCGTTTCGACGAGATTATTCCACAATAGATTCAATTTTAGCTCTGACTGGCACTGTGAGCTTGAAACTGAGGCAGCCCGTTGGTAAAGTCTATGGATTTTTCGTAGACTTGAAGTCTGCATTTGATACAATTAACAGTGGGTATTTGTTCTACAAGCTGCTTGCTCTGGGAGTTTCCAGTAAGTTCGTATCAGTTCGGAGGAACCTTTATTCGCGAATATCAGCTGCGGTGTGGACTGAAGCTGGTAGAACAGAATTCTTTGATGTTAAGAGCGGAGTGAAGCAGGGCTGTCCTCTCGCCCCCACCTTATTCTCTGTTTTTCTTAACGACTTGGTAGAAGCGCTGCAACGTGGTATAGAGGTTGGCGGACTTGTGATAAAAGTTCTGATGTATGCAGATGATTTGGTGGTGATAGCGGATGACCCTGGTGAGCTGCAGGTGAATATTGATGTTTTGGAGAGTTACTGCAGTAAGTGGGGACTTCAGGTTAATCTAGCAAAGGCGAAGATAATGGTTTTCCAGAATGGTGGGAGAAGAAGGGCGACTGAGCACTGGAACTTTGGTGGTGAATCAATTGAGATCGTGAGTAGCTACCAGTATTTGGGAGTTGAACTCACCCCCTGTCTTTCCTTCACCAAGCACGTAGAGCGGAAGGCCCAATCTGCCAAGTTTGCCTTCAATAATGTTTGGGGAAGATTATTTGCCAATCCTGCTGTACCACTAAAGGCAAAATCGGAGGTGTTCAACGCTACAATCCGGGCTATCCTGTGATACGCTTCACCATGTTGGGGATTTCAGGAGTATGCAAAGGCGGAGGGAGTGCAGCTGATGTATATTCGAAAGCTGTTCCAGTTGCCGAGGTTTTCTCCGAATTACATTTTACATCTGGAGACAGGGGTGGACACCATATCATCGTTTACTCTTGAAGCTCATCTGAAGTACTTGAGGAAGGTATCTTGTCTCCCGGACTCACGTCTCCCTAAAATAATTGCCATGGAAGTGATGAGAAACAGAGTGTCATGGGCTGAGCATCTTGGCTGCCTCGCCACTGGATTGGGTGTCATAGATGAGTTGGATTCCTGGTCCTTTGAATATATCCGGCTTCATGCAGCTGACATCCTTGAGAGGTTTAGGGAGCACAAAAAGTGGTGGTTCTGGCAGAGGGCTATGGACTCGGAGAAATTCACTCTATATAGGGAGCTTGACACCCGCTTCAAGACCGCGAGCTTCGTCAGTGAGCCAGTGATGGATATTTTCTCGGCGAGGTGGATTTTTAAATTGGAGGGAGAACTGCTACATCTCAATGCAAAGCCGTATAACACTAACCATAACGAGGAGTGTGCTCTGTGAAATAGGCATGAGAGGGAAGACTTGCACCACTTTCTCTGTACTTGCCCAGTACTTGGAGAGTTTAGGATTGCAGTTTTTAATAAACCTGTCCATTCACGGAATGAGGCTGTGGCTTTGTTGGATGGCCTCAGCTGGTGGCTTTTAGTAGGATGGCCTGGAGATATCGCTCCGCGTTGGTACATGAATTTAATTTTTAATTTCCTTTTATTTTATTGCATTTTGTTTTCGCGGTAGATTCTTTTTTCTTTTTGTATGTTTCTAGTATAACCTGCTGACGCCCCCGACAGACGGTTTAAAAAACCATGTTGGTATTGTTTATATATCCAGTTCTTCACAGAGCATTTGCATAAAATGTTGCTTCAATCTCGGTAACAGTTGTGCAGGAACAATTGAATTGTTCCAAGCAGCCGTTAAAGGTGATTGTATGGGCAAAACTCAAATAAAAGTGGTATGGGCGGTTCAAAAGTGGCTGCACAACCGTTTTTTTATTTTTATTGTGAGGACATTGTGCACCACTAACATGCTCCTAAAGACTAGACAATCAACCAAGGGTACCAATCAAAGTTTTGGAAAGATTGTGTGATCCAATCAGGAAAAAACGACTCCAATTTTGGGAAACTAGCGACTTACGCCAATGCTCCAACGCACAGGTCGAACCTTGTACAGCAGTATTTATTGAAACACAATGTTGTGCAGCTTCACCAGCCTCCATACAGTCCAGATGTAGGTCCTGAGACTTTTGGCTGTTTCCTCGATTGAAAATGCTGCTCAAAGGATTTGATGATAAAGAGACTGTTGAAACTAATGCCCTATAGGCGTATCCAAAGTCTGACTTTCAATAGTGTTCTAATAAACATATAGATACGAGCGTCTAGCTCAATCAAATGGGTACTACTTCGAAGGATCCCACTCCCCAGATGAAAAAGAATAAATCAAGTGCCAAGAAATCGAGGTAGGTTGGATACTTTAGGGGCAGACCTGGTATAGTAGCTACTAAATACACTCTTTAAAATATGTGGACATATTTTCTTGTTACTAGAAACAGAGTTTTTTCGTTTTTTTTTCAGTACACATCTCTCACCCAGAGGATATTGTATATTCTCCCAGTGATGAAATCTGATGACGATCACATACAACTACGGCAACATGATACAATATACATCACTGTTGACATAGACTCCAAATCGGAAGGCATTGAATTTGATGATTTTACAGTGAGTCTGAAAATGAGTTGAGAGACGCAGACTATTTGTTTACTGATCATTGTCCAATACAGACATATATATATGCAGAATGAAGAATGGCTGACATGAAAAATTGGACTCATATCGTCTTTCAGGAAAGAGATTGCAGAGAAATATTAAAAACGAAATGTTGAAACTGTCGTAGGATTTCCGAGGTTTTTATTAAAAATGGAGGTATGATGAATGCAGGTTTCAGGAGTTGTTGGCATCACCACTCGACAAGACCAATCAGCAGTGGACTAAGTAGCCTCAATATGTGCTTTTTAGCCTGTATTGGTCAATTGGCAGGAGAGTTCTATTTTGAACTAAATCCTCGAACCACACGACAAACATTAAATGTATTTTTTAAAAAAAGGAAATGATTTGCTCATCGAGTAAGTTAAATTACAAAACCCCCATGCACAAAAGAAGAAATGGCCCGTGTGAAGTTCCATGAAAGTGAGTACTGCTTTCTACACATGATCAGGGGTCAATGATGACTTGATAGTGTCTAGGTGATGACACTAGACTCACGAATGTGCAAATAATCCATTTGTGGCGAGGTCGTAATCACCTAAACATCTGACTGGATTCCTAGTCGGGTACTCTGATGAAGCTATGAGCTTGGAATTACCAAATTTAAGAGCTGGGTACTTCAGCGTAACCAATGAGTTGGACTATGGCATAGTGAAGATCAAATAAAAGCAGCAGAATAGCTACTCAGTGTTAGAAAATCAACCATTAGCAGAAGTAGAGTTTGGTGCAATAGCACAATCAGTAATAGTTTACAAAAGCACATCTCACAACAAACTACATTTTAACAAGCATTGGTGCAACCATGTCTACACATGAAGAATTAAGAAAAGTACTACACTTTTCAATATTGAACGATTTTGTTCAACTGATTTATGCCCTGTCATCAAAATGTACTTAGAAAAAATCAACTTCCTTCATTTCTCTCGTTTACAAATGAATATATACTTTGGTTTTACTAACAATACAAATATACAGTCCATGAAAAAGAAGAGGGCTGCATCGACTACCATTGAACTACCGATATTTGTGTTTCCACATCGACAGCTTGATACCCGAGTGTAAGCGATGAGTTGCATGGAGCAATGAAGACAGCATTGCAATGGATCGCCATGAGATTATAGAAGGATTTTGCAGTAACTTCAGATAAATTCAAGAAAAACTGGCATCACATTCTCTCTGATGTCTTCAGCATTTGCAAAAAAAGGAGCTCCACGAAATATTTTCAGCTTTCTTCTAGGCTCTCCACATGTCATTGTCTGTCCTTATAATGATTGATTGGTCATGGGTTTAAATGGTCATCAATTTTCTCTGTTGGGTGTTCACAAAAAGTGCCACTATTTCTTAATAAACCTTTTTCAAGGATATTTTTACCTTTTTAATAATAGTTTGTTCGTAATGTGATAAACATCTCATGGAAAAAATTAGAACACCTTGGTCAGACCTACCACAATAACCTTGTTAACCACTTCTATTACCAAGTCAGAGAGTTTGGATATTCAAATTGTGAGAGGTTCACTAACACTGCCATAGTGATGTTGCAGTACATACTGACTATCTATCGTTAACAATCTTAATGGAGGTCTAACAAAGTATCCCTGGTAAGAGCTATAAATAAGTAATCAGAGACAGCTCATGAAAAAACTACAATGGATTAAAATAAGCCATTTTTACAGTATAACTGTAACTTTGCATATTTCTGGACTACGTATGTTCAGTTGGGCAAATGACGTTCCAATTTCTATTTGTTCTGCTTGACCGTGTTTCCCTTAGAGAGTAGCTGCATCACTTATGTTACCTGCCTTTGGCCACTAATAGTATTTTGAGGTATGCGTGCGGTCGAGGTGTGTTTTGAGTTTGTATGTGTGTGTGAACTGACAATGGACAATGTGAAAACTGAAACTGGTCTACAATTACGAAAATTTCAGTAAAATGGTCTCCTGCTATCAATCTTTGTGCTCCCCTCATTTGTACTCAAGATAGTGGCAATGGATCAGAACTACCGTAACAAAGCAGCCCATTCATCAGATATCAGAAACAAAGAAGGTAAACATTGAAACCAAAATATGCTGAGCTGTCACACTCCCAAGTGTAAAAGCTACCAAAGAGAGCAAAGTAAGCCTACAGGGCTCAGTTCTTAGCGTATCGATCCTAATTTGGCAATACCAGGTGCAATTTATGAATACTTTAATGGTATTTGCCGAAAACTCCAATGGATGATGAGATGCATAGTTTGCGTCACTGGAGTATGAGATAAGAACGAGCATCTGAATGAATTGTGTAATATTTACTATTATTCATTATCATTCACCAGTTTCTATTTATCAGTTATGTTTTAAAATATAATATTGATTCTACTACTGCACATTAATTTAGGTTGGAATACTTTTTATTGGGTCTACGAATTTTCAAACATTGATGATAGTGCAAACAGGGGTATCATGTTAACTGCTCAAGCTAACAACACACGGATCAATACTGTATATTTTACTTTGTAGCATTAGAGAGGAGAGGAAAGTTGTGAGGCTTCTTACTGGACATTCTTGTTCAGTAAATGAAGGTTTATTTGCAGACTTGCCCAAAGCAATTACATCTATAGTGACAATAATGCATTGCCTTACTATGGCGCAAGACATATTGTCCTGAATTAGTTTCAAACTTACCTTTCTGAGAAGCCCCGAACAGTTTCTGTACACTCTGGTGGTCAGAAGTTTTTCAGTCAGAGGCTCTGGGACCACTTCGTGTCTAGCCGCACTGCAAGTATACTCATAAATATTGTAATGCACAATCAGTACTTACGTGATCAGCAATCTGATGATAGTGCAAACTCTCAGTGTAATGATTGTTAGAGGCACAACTGGTCACGATTCCATGTTGAGGTTCAATCCAGCATTCGGTGATTAGTTCAGTCCTCAATTCTGTCTCTGATTCATCTCCAGTATCTTCACCTGAAGCACTGAATAGATCATAGAAGACGAGAAATAGTTTATAGGCAACCAAAAGCAACAATGTGTAGAAATAAGGGTTGGCACAGTTATTCGACACATTAACATACCTGCTTTTCATACTTGATGTGGATACATGAGGAGGGAATAGCACATACTGGATAATGCAAGGCTGGAACTGCCCCACGCATTCTTCTCCAGGAGTATCCTCATCGTAACACTAGATAGAAATGAGAAGACAAACACTTTGCTTATAGACATTATTGATTATAGTGTGGCACCAGATATCTATGCATACACTGGTATATAAATCACAACAACCATGAATAGGTGGTCATTTGAAAAAAGATTGATTAATTGAGTGACAATCAGTAACAACCTGAGGCTTTTCCTCCACAACAAAGAAGTGGGATCTACAATCCTAACTCCAGGTGTAGAATAGCGGAAAATGGATGGGGAGTCGTCTAAGGGGTTCCAGGTAGAATCACAACAAATCAAGTAAAACCCTTTCTACCTCAATCAACATCAGACTCACAACAGGACAATAGTCATCATCACTAGACACTAGCGATCTCTAGAAACTAGGATTCCCAGAAGATATGAGCACTTCAGCAACAGAAGGTATGATTAAATTAACATAGATTGTTACCACTTACGCTTAGATAATTTTCTAGACAATTCCTCAGAGCTGAATTAGGTAAGAGTAAACATATCAATGTCTAAGTATAAAGGGCACATAATAAAGGACTAAGGTAAGGATTTCTTCCATTGTTCTCAGTAATACATCTCCAAAATTCATTGAACCTATTCTTTCCTAAGGACCATTTTTAGCATAATCAGTCACCCTAGGGATAAGACGTGCACTGTCATGCCTTGAAATAACACTAGTTAATCTGCAAGTAAGGTGAAGATCCTCCAGTATGGGGGTCCAGCAAAGAGCAGGAGAAGGAAGTAGGAGCACAAGGACCTGTTGGTTAAGGGATATTGAAAATGGACGCTAACAAAAGAAGAAGTCTATGGAGTAGCCTGAGAACAGTTTAGTTAAATAGTTTGAGACCAATGAACGCTTATTCAGAGTTGAGGCATGTTTCTGATTGGGCTACTTTTATTCTTATAAGATATAGTTCACATTCGGCTCAATTTATCACTACTACAAAAAACGCACAAGCTTGACAACCTCAACTGAAAATGCTCATGCAAAAAAATCCACTACCACCAACCTTCATTTGCAGTTCCATGACCATGTTAATGATTCCAGAGGAGCAATGACCAAGACGGAATCCTTCTTGCAATCGCATTCTGAAAAATACAATATTAATTCATTTCGATTAAACCAACATTAACTAACTTTTCTCTACATTAGAATTCACAAGACAATATTTACCTATACGCACATACAACCACGGTATTACAGTGAGTCTAATTTGGAGTGAAGATAGTGCCATTACAAATGCTATCTAGGTTCATGGCCATTAGGAGTTGGGGCTCTCTGTAACTTACTCAGCAACGCAACCAATCAAAGTGAATGTCAGCAAGGGAATATAAATATATAAAACTGTTACGAGTTTACTGTTCTCCCCAAGTAGAGTTAATCATGAAGCCCCACTCAAAGGTGAATGCATCAGAATTGTCCTGGATACCATCAAAGTTGGTAAATATCAAACATGTATCAAGATAGCTATCCAGATTTGATAGCTATCTGTTACACGCCAGGAGATCAGAGTCCTCCAGAAAAATATCTGAAGGGTACATTTGTAACTAGACAGGCTTGACATACATAGCAACCTAACAGAAATTAAATGCTAAAGCTAGGTAAAGGAAGCTAGATATTAATCATGTCCACTTTTACTTTCCACGACCTAAATGGTAAGGAAAGTATTCAATTGTGTCAAAAAAAACTTCGGATCATTACGTTTTAAGGCCGACCAAGGACGAAAGCCAAATTTCAGCACTTGGGACTCCCCCCCCCCTCCGGTCCATGGGACATGTCAATTTTCTGTAGACATAAAAATAAGTTTATGGGCGATTTCAATCAATGGGAAGGGGGTGGGGGGAAAATGTACCAAAAACTAGGTTTTTTGTATTTTTCAAAGAAATGTCTGTAGTGATGTAGATTAAATTTCTACTAATTAGCAACCTTTCTCCTCTAACAATATTTCCATGAAAATGTGGGGAATGGAGATATAGGTCTACGCAGCAAAATTAGAGTTTTATGCGTTTTGGCAAAATGGCTGGAACAATTTACGAAAGTTGTGTGTTGCCCCGCACCAGATATTTTCCATGTGTTCAGGTACTAACTGAAGCATACATTTTGACTTTACATTTCTTCTTACTCACACTTATATTTTACTTGGGCACAACCCATTAGTTATACTAAAGCACACATAAATACTCTAATAAAAGATCATAGGTTGGGATTACTGCAACAATAGTATTCATAAAACTGTTATAAAGAAAGCTCCAAGTCGAAATGACTAAATAGAAATTCTAAGTATGTAATTGAAAAATGTACTAAGCCTCACAATAATTTGAAAGAGTACCATAAATGCTGAATAATAGTATAATAACCATTGGGAAAGTAAATTGTCTGCACCGTATGTTTTGTTGGAGACGGAAAGAAAAAGTGTATACTCTGGTAACTGTATAGAAGTAAACAAAGATATAAAGCTATCACTTGTCCTGCTTGTATCGCATTCAAAGAGAGAGTGATACTCAATATTTACCAATTGCCAATACTGATAGTTCAGATTTACCTAGTAAGAGTTGAAAGCATAGTAGGCAGCAGATTGTTGTGAGACGTAGATGGAGTATGCGCATCCCAGATTGACCGTTTATGATGTAAATATCTGGATAATGTAGTTATCAATGCACTAGTCGGTTTCAGAGGCTTTGCAGCACTGATCGGTTGGGTGCCATCAGGAAAAACCACGGTTCCAAACTCTCCAGGCATCCTTTCATACCTAAAACAGAAATAATGGCTAATATTTGTGGATTCCCTAGAGATTATTCATACAAATAAAATACCGTTCGTTGAAAAACGAATCTAATCGCTATGAGTGAACTAGCTGAGTTAAAAGGTGTTTGTACTACTAACAAAAATTAAATAAGGAGCACAGTTTTAAAGGTTGGAAATCAAGTATTGTCTGTTGACCCAATCATTAGCCTTAGCCCAACATATATTAGCCTCAATTAGCAGTCAGGTAATCCATGCCTGAATTTGATAATACTCTAAACAATTGCTTCAAGTAAGTTGGCCTTCATTCAAATTAGTCGTTTGGCCATTAAAAATATCTGGTGCGTAGCAACACACAACTTTCCGCCACCCCTTTAAGTTCGAACACCACCTACATAGGCGGGCACTATATCTTCGTTCAACGCATTTTTACAGGAACATTTATGGAGAACAAAATGTAGGGACTAGTTAGCTGAGAGTACTCCTCAAGTTTGATAGAAATCGTTAGAGCCGTTTCTGGGAAAATTGGAATACCGATAAATTAATATTCGACAAATCTCCTTTTCTGAGTTAACTTGGTTTATATCTCCGTTCAACATATATATACAGAAATAATCATAGAGAACGAAATGTGGGTATGGGTGACTAGAAGACACTCTGAACGATTGATCAATTTTGGTGAAGCAGTTACTCCAGAATTTACGGAAATGTTCGAAAAAACGTTATTTTTTACACATTTTGATTTTTATCTCTGTTCAATGGACCGTCACAGGAACATTTATTGGAAAGAATATGTAGGTATTAACTATTCGAAAACATCCTGTGAGTTTGGTGAAAATCGCTGAGGCCGTTTTGCCAAAAAGCGTAAAAAACCTATTTTTGGTTCAGGGGCCCATATCTCCGTTCACCGTATTTTCATGGAGATATGTATAGAGAAGTAAAGTTAGGTATTGATTAGGAGAAGATAATTTGAAAGTTTAATCAAAATCGTTAGAGCCGTTTTCGAGAAAAATGCGAAAAACCCTAGTTTTTGGTACATTTTCGTCCCCCTTCCCCCCTTCCCATCGGTCGAAATCGTCCATAACCTTATTTTGGTGTCTACAAAAAATAACGAACAAAACAAAAAAAGAACCAGCTCAATCGGATCAGCCGTTCTCCCGCAAATCGAACTACAGACACACACACACACACATACACACACACACACACGGACCACGCGCCGAAATTAGGTTTTTTAGACTCAGTAGGGTCTGAAACGTAAAGATCTGAAGAAAACCCAAATTTTTTTTTTGGGTCGATTACTATACTTTCCTTCCCTTCGGGTAGCGGAAAGTAAAATTGCTTTGTTCAGCATGGTTTAATAGCAGGATTCTGGGGAACAGTCAACTGAACCTTGTAGAGCAGCTGCAAACTGAGAAGGGTTACTGGGCTTAGGGGCCGATGGTGTTGCCATGTCACACCACAGCAGCTACTTCTGAACGATTCCAAGTCTAGCCACAGTGCGTGCAACCTCCCTGCCACATGCCTTCAAAAGGTAAACCTAAAGCTTGTAACGTGAAAGAAGAAGGATATGGATGCGGCTGGGTGTCTCCTCTCGCGCTAATTTAAAGCAGCTATCGAATCGCTTGGAATGGCACTCGTCGGAGGAGAAGAAAGGTTCGAGGAAGAAAAAAAGGTTATGTTTTCCCCTGGCGGATTTTGTTTGGAGCACGTTCCCGATTTTCCCGTTCTGCGACATCTCCCGTTCTCTTCCCGAAGAAATCCTTGTACCTTAGAACTTCATTTTCTGTTCGAACGAAGAGAGAAGACTGCCCAGTGTACAAGTCGGTGGACTAGTTTATTTATTTTTGGCTGGCCTTAGGTTAGGTAGGAGAAGACATTATTTTTTTTGTTCTTTCTACCCAAGTCGTCGTTTTAAATTAGTTTCTGACAGTTGAATTTTCTTTTCTTTTCTTTCCTCCTTTTTAAAATATAATTTCCTTTTTCAATATATCTATTTGTTTTATTTCAATTCATGGGTTCATCCCCACAAGCGATTTATTTTCTTTCCCGTTCATTTTAAATTGTACAAGCTAGGTGCTTTAGATTTCCAGAAAAATCGGTGCTCCTTCCATAACCTCAACTAAATTCACAAATATGAAGATAAGTATAAGTATAATAAACTAAGACCAAATTTAATTGTTTTAATAATGTGGTAGTTGAAGATGGAGGTGAGGATTGTTAAGTGGAATGCCAGGGATATGATGACATTGGTTTATCCTTATCTTTTAACCACCAGTTTGGTCGAGACTGTTGATACAATCAGCTTTTAATCTTTCACAATCAAAAATAATAACTGAACCGAATGTGATGGTTAAGATGCCTAGAAAATACACTACTCACCTGACCAATATTTTTTCAAGAGGCTTGTTGATGATAGAGCAGCAGGCATCATCAGCTCCAGCTACAGCAGGTAAACTTTTTCTTCTGGTTATTGAATCTCCTCTTTTGGGAAACTTCAGTTTGCAAATTTCATCCTTCACAGTTTCTACTATCTAGAAAGAAAAAGGAAAACAATTAACACAACTCATGCAATACCCTACGTGCATAAAAAACCCTTAGGATGTGAACAAGCATCCATATTTCAATATTTCCTTGTAAGATTATCTATTAATGAAGTCATCAAGAAACGAGATGTTGTTTTCCAGGGACATATAAACAGGGGTGATCCTTACTGTACATGATCAAATGCAAACAAAAAATGAATCCCGTGCTTTGGTTCAATAAATGATGTGATCACTGTGCTATTATTGTATACCAACAATGCATGTTATGGTGCCCCCACAACACATTATTATAATCAATTTAATAATAAACGCATACGGGTACAGTGGTAGTAGGTTTCAGAAAAGGTGAGGGAACTCTCCTTCACCCCTGAAGCGAAGGATGGAGGGAATGGTCTAGAACCCCTGCTATTCCCTTGGACTGTAGGCGGTTGACATGACTGACTTCATAAAAACGCTGTGGTAGCAAAGAAATCTTCACTTTACCTTTTCCCTATTAGTCTGTTCCACCCGTTTCATCCTTTTAGATACCTTATGACCACTTGCTTTGAAAAATCTCAGTTCTACGCTCCCACACCAGTCGGGTTCTCAAATTTTGGGAAAATGCAGCGCAGATAAACTGCAACCTAGTCCACATAAACACCATGACCAGAAACAGCCCCCTTTGCATTGCTATTTACGGAGGTTTAACCCTCCACTAGCTGCCTATACTCAGGCTTTCGGCGCAGGGCTTTAATGGCTACTGCGAAACGGGAGGTGAATTGCCCTGCCAGATAGTGACACACACACATAGATAATTTTCGATACAGTAGGGTCTGAAATGTGCTATTATTTGAGAGCTCAAATTTTCTTTTGTTAACCATTTACGTAACGCATGAATCATCTTCGTTTCATAGTGAAATAATTAGAGATGGCTTCTTTAAAAATGTTGTGAATGGATATATACCTAAGAAGAAAAGGTTTGTTGAATACATTAGCATCTACAAATGCTACAACTATTAAATGTGTTTTAACATAATCATGGAACCATCTTTAGAACATGCGTATTGAAGGTTATTATTGTTGTGTCAACGTGTTCAAACATAATCCTACATTGGGCTGAAAACTCCCTTGCTTTGCCATGATCTTAGTACTCATTTGTAGATACTGAACAGCTGAAGAACATATAATTTCACAACTATCAGCGTGACTACGAAGTATAATGGCGTGTTTTTCTCTGATAAAGTAAGATCACTATACCTGGTATCTCAAATGGCCGGGTGTTCCTCCAAGAAAAGCAATATGAATAACTGCACATGGGGGCTTAGAAGTGACTCGTACAATGTAAAACCATCTGGGAGTCGTGCTATCATCTTCCCTGAAACAAATTAAAACTTCGTAGGAGTGAACATTGTGGAGAGAAGAATCTTCCCAATAGAGCACTATTCAAACTCAATTAATGTCAACAAACTGTTATTCCAGACTTTATATTTCTACTGTCGAGAAACATTGGTTTCTGTTTTTGTTTAATTGGCCTTCAGACTAGTAAGTAATGTCATTTAGCTTCTATCTCCTGTATTCTAAAAAATAATAGAATTCTTTCAAATACGATTATAGTTCTAAATAACCTACAGAAATAATGAGTCATTCTATTCCATAATAGTATGTAGTGGTTTCTACATGATATAAGCACAACATTCGTCTAACCAATGCAACTGATATTACATTGTGACTAGTACTTCACTTCCTAAGATCAAAGGTTTCTCTCAAGTAAATTATTTAACCTGCGGTTTATTTTCCTTGATATATATACATGAAGTGTATATTGAGCTCAGGTCTATGAAGATTGCATACATTTGCCCTATGGGGTCCATAAAAGCCCAACAATAAAGCAAGCACAACACTGACTTCCACGTCTACATACCTGATGTCTTCCATGGAACCTACATGAATCAATTTGAAAATAATGAAAGTTACGTAATAGGTATCTGCCACACAAGGGAAAGGAATTATTTCATTCTTGGTTTTTAGTACGATTGACTATTGAAGGATTTGAGCACTAGTAGGCCTTTTTTCAGGCATAAAAAGTTGATTTTCAAGTTATATTGAACGGGTCACAAGAACATAGGGGCTGGGGTTTATTGAACCCCAAATAAAAAGTTTTACTTACATCGAAGGAAGTATTTTAATATAAGAATGGTTTTCTATGAGAGTGAACGCTGTCAGTTTCTTGATGCAGTTATGCAAAGCAGTTTCAGCTTGCCTACATTGAAGATACGGTATACGTGAGCTTGTTGCAAGCGAATGCAATAAATGAGGCAGAGGTTGGTCCGGTTTGAGAATTATTCCAAGACGGTGTGTATGAAACCATTTTGGCCAAACGCTGGGTTCAAGCATGACGACTGGCTTCCAGAACTGTACTATAAGTGATGAACTAGAGGCACTGTAACATAATTAGTTGAATGTCATTGAATTACCTATTCCATAGTATACAACACATTGGTTTTGAAACCAATGTAACAATCAACTGAGATTGACGTGAAACAAGTATATATTTACATTAAGTCACCAAAACTGATAAGATGTAATAACTGAAAGGTCAGAGCATGCAAAACTGAAATTTAACGCTGTAAATCATTTTTACCTTGAAGAAAGTTCTCTAAGGGCGCCATTTGAAGGTAAGTAAAAAAGTGGCAGTCCGTTTTTTATATTATCAGGTGTAAAAAAGGCCATATTATTTTCCACAAAGGAGCCCAAGTGGGATAAGAACTTATCAGTATGAGTGAGTGTCTTCAGTGTGCACCAAAATCGTGAGGTCACACCCTGTCGATAGGGCGAAAGAAACTGTTTTGTCACCATATTTGTAATGTCATTCAAAAAATTGTAAGGAGCTGAAACAGAAGTAGGCATAAATTAGTTTTAACGTAAGTATGCAATAGGAGATCACACTACATCTTCGAAAGTTTCAGGCAGACAGCTCTCCAGATGGGTTGATTTTCATGAACCACTGTGGAATCAGCCTCAAAGTTTTGTACAAAATTTGCAGTTTTCTCACGTGTGGTCAATAAAAAAATCTAGTATGCTCACATAGAAATGTGAGTGGACATGCCGCTGCAAAACACTAAAAATGTATACCCCTTGCCACTGCAACCTCTCAGGTCTTTTGTAACATGTTTCCAATGTGCTAGTCTCCATACGGCAAAGAAGAGCTTTTAGGAACTACGCTGTCCCTAGTTACGTTAGCACAGTTGCTCTCAAGTTATTAAGCATTGAAGAAAATAGACAACAAGTTATTAGAACCAGTTATTACTAGTCAGATTGGTTGCTGATTGTTTTATGTAAAGCAGAAAGTAGGGGGAAAAGCGTCCTGCTACAGCTAGGAAGTGATCAGTGAGATGTCCTTCCACACAGTAGCTTGTATATTTTTCAACAATTTAGTTAGGCTTAATTTGATTCGCTCTATTCCATTTTTTAATGATTTTAGTTGAATTTTCTTTGGTACAATCATTAACTTCTAATCTTGTCTAGTGTGAGACCTTATTGGTGAGACTTGATTGATTGGTGCAAGAGAGAATGAAACCTTGGTCAACCTATCAAAACCATATAAAGCCGCCCTTTACACTGGTATAGAAACAGTGATGCAGTTTTTATGAGTGCACCATTCTGTTTCCCAAGCTGAATTAGTCACGAAGCCCCTGCATCGATACCAGGTTTTGTGGTAGAGTAGTCCAACCATAAAATTAGGCCTACTAGCTGCAGGGTTCCCAGTGATATCGAAAACCAGTACCGACCTTACTCATGACGGAATGAAGAGACAGGGAACAAATTAGAGTCATCAGCAATATCTACCACGTTGCCCAAGCACAAATGGAAGGGAGTTGGTACATGGATATCTTCAATCAGAAAATGGTTTAGCCAACCTTCACTTCACTATCTTCAGATTGCAATGCTGAATGTGGTTCATTGCCATACTCTATATCTGAGAAATCAAGCCAATCTGACTGAATACAGAACAATAATGAAGCCAAAACCAAGAGAGCAAGTACGAATAGGAAAAAGTACTAACAATGTCACATCACACAAAAATCGTGGCCATGCCGGCATACAAACCGTCAAAATGTGAAGGAAGTGACAAAAACTCTACTTTTATTCTGGTTCCTCATTCAAAGCATTGAAAATGGCCATAAGTAGACACAAAAGAAGTCATTAAGAAAAATTGTACTGGATTAACTGGTTACCTTTTATGAGAATCATATAATAAATAATGTTTTTAGATCCCTTTTTCTCTGGCCAATCGGTTTTGATGATGTATTCAATACAGATTCGATAAGACCACGGCAAAACCATCACAACTTCCAAGTTAGTTTCACGCAAATTCACGCTCTGAAAAGGAAATAGTATATATGATGCTGACGAACCATCAATCAGTAGATTTAGATATTACTACTAGAACTAGTAGTTTTGATAAGTACAAAACTTTTTTCAAAGAAGTATGTCTAAGGTTGAGTCGCTGAGAATTTGGTAAATTGTCAAAAGCATTAGTACATCCAAATTATGATACAATATCTCTTTGGCCACATGATGATGACAACAGTTTATTTAGGGCAATTTCATTAGTTGATTCTTTGCTTTGCCATGCCTGTCAACCATTAGGATTGATGTAAACAATAAGGCCCCCCAACAAATGGTTATACATGCACACAGAGTATGATGAGGTGTGTAAACCTTTAGACATCATCAAGTGCCCCATCTGAATGAGAAAGAACTTATTTTTCACTCTTTCTTCCTTGGTAATATTTGTGATTTCAATGATTACTGTACATATTCAACGGCATCGTTAATGTATAACAATATGTCTAATTGCATTATATGAGAAAATCAATAGTTCCTGTAAGTATGACAAAATGCAGCTGGTAAATGTGATGAATCATGAGAAATACAAGAGGAAGACAGAAAACTAACTGGATCTAAAGAACCGGTACGTTGCTTAACACCTATTGATATAAAAATATCATCCCAGCCTTCTGACAGTGGTGTTACGAAAGGAAGTTTGGAGATGCTTTTGAAGATCTGACTCAGGCAAAAATTACGGCAATCGCGCCGGAGCTTCGATCCACAATCCTCGACTTACGTCAAGAATTATGAATCAACTGTCTTATCCACTAGACCTGTGATCAACCGGTTGCCTTTAATAGTTGTCAGCCAGCACAGTGGCAGTAAAGTCACAGAGAGAATGTTAGAAATAAAGAAAATTCTTACAGTTTATTCAACCCCCCTCCCACGCAGTGTGTAGAAAAAGTGTTCCTCTAAAAGAATATTCTTCTAGAAAAATAAGACATAACCTAACTGTAAATATTAAATGTGGTCGAGAGATCAAAGATTTGTGTAGGCTGCAATGAAAGTAGGAGCTAACTGAACTGAGCAGTGTTGGTTGTATTTAAAACTGTAACTACCTACCTTAATTAGGTAACCTTCATGAAGACGACAACACAAAACATTTGATAGACTTCCTGACAAGTGCTCTTCACAATGTTTCTTTGAAAGCAGGTGAGGATTGTCATACCCAAGAGAATTATTTTCACTGAAACAAACAAAAAAATAGTAGGAACCTTAATCTGAAATAAATATTGAATGCTTTCGCAACTAATATTGAATTTCTATTGCCTTATTTGTCGGGGTTTGATACCTCACAGAGCGGAGGTAGCTTTAATGTAGATAATCCACGTTAATACACATTAGATTTCCTGTCATTGATTGTTAACACAAGTAAAAAAAAAACTTTCCCCATATCATTCGATATTTCAAGATGTCCCTACTAATATCAACTGAGTTGACAGTAGAGGAATGTGTTTTCAATGTAGTTTAGTTATTGACTGACTGACAAAAACAGAATAAATAAAAGCGCAATCATTCTATATTTGAGCAAGGATTTCATTGGCAGCTGACATCTGCACAGCATGCAATTACTGAAAAATTTGACAAATCAGCTTGTACAGCTAATAGATAATGACAACTACCATCATTTGCCACCCATGCAAAATCACCTCTAAGACTGACCAACCAGTAGTTGCTGCCATGGTCCCAGGGCTTCACTATTCCCCCACCTTGGCATAGTGATGCATTTTCATGACTAAGACAGCTTAGAGAGCAAGGCAGGGTACGTTTATCAGTCACACAAATTTATATTTCTTTGTCAGCATATACTTCATGAAGTTCTGCCCTGCATCAGTGAAATCAGATTCCCACTTCTGATTGTGGCGGGTTCCCTACCACCAGATATGGATGAGGTCTACTTTTATTTTGTCCCACAAAAAAAAAAGAACAAACTAAGGGGTGCAGAAAGTAAAAATAAGTATACTTCTACTGCTTTGTGACCTAAAGTCAGCACTACAAACTCATTTCTCACTCACCAGTCATCTGAATTCTTCATTACAACACTCAGGTCAGGCAAAATTTTTCTTCTTCGGAGGCTCCAGGTAATGAAAGCTTCTTGATAAACATTATAGCCCATTTTCGTTTGCTAGAAAATAACAATAATATAAGACGCAGAAGTGACATTAATAATTACTTCATAATTCTTTACAAGAAAATACTTCAGTGCAGGCCTCATAGTGAGATAAATTCAGTGAGTTCATTAAATGATGGGGTAAAGATGTATCATAATTCAGGAAGAGTTTGATGGGTGGACAACAATAGAAACATTAAATCAAACAATAACAGATTCATTTTCAAAATGGGCCCAGCGTGTCAATCCTATGTATTTGAGTGCCCACTTTGCCATTCTCATCACATACCAGGCGTGTGAGGGGCTCCGTGTTAGTTAACTGAGCTCCCTTATTCACCAGACTGGTCGATTGGCTAAATCCTACTTCTCATTTTTTGAGCAAGGTGGAAGGATTCAAATATCATCGAGCGTGTTGGAGATTGTTTGGAGTCTTCTCAGGTACAAAACCCGATGGGTTTTGTGACAGTTTTTACATTTCCTTTGTGGCAGCGTTTCTCGAAGTTTATCAAGGTTATTTTAAAACACAGCTGCTGTAAATCCCAACTTCTGAATCTCTTCATAATATTATTGTTTTACGTTCATCTCAATCGTCTTCAATCATGTTCTTTTCCCACATATTTCGTCACTTTCTTACGATCAATATGGTGCTTCTTTTTTTGTAAGATATGTGACGATCTCACCTAGTCATCAAAGATACAAGAAGAATCAAACAGTCGGCCAATAAGTTAAAATTTGATCACACAGTGCTCATCACACGCCTACCCCACGTGGACCAGCTTAGTGATAGAGTGGCCATGTCAGTTCATTTGCCTGACCAAAAATTGAACGTGTTAATAGAACAACAACTGCAAACAAAAACAGCAAAACGTAATTTAGTATTCAAGCCAGGATAAAGAAAATAACTGCCATCGAAGAGAAGCTTCAAATATAAGTTAATTTGATCACATGAGAATCAATATTTTAGCACAAAAATAAGAGAATAGTTACCGATTCATGAGGGGAATTGATATATGCTCCAACAGTCGCTGCCGCAATAAATTGTAAAAGATCTGAATATGGGACCAGTCCATGGCAACAATTGGGGTGAAATAAGCTTCCAACGTGCAAAAAAGAAACTGCTACAGCATTACTCCTCAACTGAGATAGGACAGATTCCAAAACTTGAATATCTGGCAAACTGATCATTCCATCAGTCACAACGATCAGATCTAGAGGCAAAATGATCAAATTAGGAATATGATACGCTCATTTAGCATTGGATGATTTCATAAAGTCAATACTCACTCGACAAACTACATTGTGGCAACAGTCTCAGTGCAAGCATGCCATACCGAAGAAGGTTGATAAATCCAGAGTCTGGCCCAACCATTGGTATGCCTCTACCGATAATTTGTTTCTCAGGGATCTCTTCAAATAAACCACCCACCAAGTTCTCAGATTCAGCCTGGAATATAATTTTTCACATTGAAACATTCTACACTCACAACAGCAACACTTCAAGTGGGTAATTTCAAGTCAAAATGTGCATGATGTAATAATAACGGGAATTTTTACAGTTAAAAACATTCATTCTCTCCATAATTTATAAGTAGCTTTTGTGTAAGAATTGTGTCGAAAAGATTCGTTAATTATGTTAGCAGATCCTCAGAATATTATTTATCAAGAATCCTGCTCAAACTAAATATAATGTGAATGCTACACGCATTTGAGCTTATATGCATTTTGTAATCTGTATTCATAAAGAATTCACAACTAGCAGCAGTGGACAATTCTTTTCAGTTTTTTAACATTTTTTTCAAATGTTGACCATTACTTTTGAAGTTTCAATAGACCAGTTGTTAGAGTTGTTTGTGATCACAAAGACTAGTGTGGGTGGAATGGTCTTCCCAATTTATTTCATTAGGGTCAATTATTGTTCTGGAGGTAGCTTGGTTACTCAAAACATGGTATTTTGTCCTGCGCAAAAAATTTAAAATCATCAACGAACTGAATGAAGCGTATCATAGTGCACAAGTTAGGTTTCTATCCTGTACCAGAAAAAACTCTTCCATTTAGTGTGCTCGTCCATAGCATTTGAGCTGACTAGGCACCTGAAGCTTCGTGATTTACTTGTATCTTTGGTGTCATCAGTCTGAATGGAGCTGTTGCCTCATCAAAGTGTTATTTGTTGTTCGCTCTCACTACTATCCAATTTCTTGTTTTTTTGTTTTTAAATATTCTCTAAACTGTAACGCGAATAAAATGCTGGAAGCACAACTTTGATTTCAACCTGAACTACCTAATGCTAACACACGCTCATGTATGTTTATAAAAAAATAATCGAGACCTGAAACTTTCGTATGCCTGATAGCGATACCCCCGAAAATCCTAATTAATTTTTGGCTGACCTCTGTTTATTCTTCAGTTAAGTACTACGTCTACCTCCACAAGGTCAAACTAGATCTCTAATATAAAGGGTTTCCATCATCCCAAATAATGATGATGTACACGGTGCATAGGGTAGGAACCAAATACAAAAGTTATATCATCAAGACTACATCACTAATAGCCTTAGATGGCACAAAACATATTCTACTTTGGCTTAGATAACAGTAGATTAGTTGCTTAGATGACAGCAACATAAGAATCCCAATTACAAGGCCTTGAATAATTGTCTGAAAAATCCTTTTCAGCCCAACTTTTAAAAGGTTGAACAAGGTAGTCATTTCTGATGTTACAGAATCAACTCACTCACTGACTTGCATACAAGAAATATAACTGGATAAGATTACCTGCTGACGCCTGGCTTCATCTATTTCATCATGAACAATTCTTGAAACAGAGGCAATAGTGTCTTCTAAAATTTCTAACTGCTTGAATATAGCAGAGAGAAACTGTTGCGCGTTATGATCAGTAACACGCCAACCTTGGACAAGCACCTGCAATCAAAATGGAAAAGTAAACTGTGGAAGCAACTGGAATCACAGTTTGATAAATTTAATACCACAACTAATCTTGTTACAAAATTTCATAACAATACCACTCCTTCATTGAATTAACAATTCAATTAAATGTGAAGAAATGACATCATGCAATGCAGTTTTATGTAAAGAGTTTTAAAAATGTAAATTTTTAATCGTTAGTTGCAATTGCAATAGCTACACTTTTCACATAAATCAATAAAAACTCTGATTTCAAAATTACTTGTTGGGCTGGAGTGGTGAAAAATGGAGTATGCACAATGACAGTGACAAACACTTTAGGCTCGAACAGACGGCTTGTTCCAGGGATTACGAACTGAAATGAAACACAACGTGAAATACTCCTATAAAAACACTAATCTGAAACTGAAACCCGCAAAGACTAGTTTTATTCTTAATAGACTGCAGTTCATTACTAATGAAATGTCGATTAACACATTTGTACGAGAAAAGGTAAATAAGCACTAACAGGTTTCACAATGCTCTCAATGCTGGTCTTCAGTGCTCCTGTAATTTCATCCAGCATAACTTGCCCCCTATGAACATCCTGTAACGTGAAATGACAATCATTACACCAGTTGCACTAACTACAGCATAACCATCTCAAGACTCGCCATAGCAGGCGAAGAAATATAAGTAAGCCTTCGGGTTGTAATTATCTTACTCAAATTGAGTCAATACCAAAAGCAAATATATGCTATATCAATGATAATATGAGTGCCACTAAGTTTTTGTTAAACATAGGACTTGGGTTGAGGATGACAAGCATACATCCAACCAGCAAAACCAAGTTATCCAACTGTTGTACATCTCGACGCAATGAAATGTACATCAGATAGATTTCAATAGTTTGGGTGTGAGAAACAATCAACAACAGTTGTAAATGTTGGTGATCAATAACTTTACATCTAAATCTATTGAAAATCATAACACATTCAGTAGATACAAACAAAAATATGACAACTACTTGTTATTTGTCAAATGCCACTTCAGTGTGTAGTTGGCTAATAATTTGAATACACAGCACGAAATTTTGGAAGTCAGCGAGGGAAAGAATTATACTAACCACGGCAGACATGGATGGACTCATGTCAATGCAGTACACTGCCTTATTTACAGAAGACAAATATACGACATTGGTCGTTTGAGTTATCAGATATAAGTACTCATGCCTGGTTGATGGACTCCATTGCCTAGGAGGATCATAGGGGTATATTGAGAGAATAGCTATTTCTGCATTAGAATCGATCTGAAATAACAAGAAACATCAGGGTCAGCGCTACATTACATATTCTAAAGGTTAGGATTCATGAAATTTATGAAAAGGACCCACTAGAACATTAAATACACTAACAACAACCACCCCCTTGTTTGTGAAAACGTAAGTTTTACTTTTACACCCACTATACAGTTGTTTTGTTTGTTTATAGCTTTGCCAGATTAAAACTTGTTTTCCTTCCCTCTCCCTTTCTTTTTGCTGCCTCCCATCTCCTTTGAACGTGGTAGTGGTTTTTTGGGAATATGAAAATCACACGCTGGTCTTCGTTTCTATAGCCTGTATCAAATGCTAGTTCATGTAGCCTACTAATGCGGAAAGTGACATGTGACTCAATTTGCATCTTTTAACACATTCAGGTCAAAGTGACGCTAATCAGCCTCCTGGTGGGGGTCCCGAGCCAATGCCCTGTTCCATTATATTTGTATTGGACATTCCAAAGTATTCACTTCCCACCAATTCTCAAACCTCCTTAGATTCCAACTCTCAGTGCTTCCCAGACACATCCTAAAAACAGACTTGTGTATTGATCCATGTTTCACAGTTTCATGGTTATAAATAAATTATTGATTATTTGATGTACTGATTAGAGCTATAAGTATTATAATCCAAACAATGGTAAAGGCATGCAGTATGTAAGCCAATGTATCTACATTTTTTTGTACTTCTTCGCTTACAATATTTCATACTATTAACAATTCTTGGTATATTCTCTCATTTGAAAATATTTTTGGTTCTATGTTAGGTTATACAACAAAAAAGCCCTATATATTTCCTTAGGTATAAGTTTCAATTTTAGTCTTTATAAAAAAATTGTTCTTTTCAATATGTGTTTTAGTTCGTTCTTCTTTCCTTTTTTAAGTAGGTAAGCTGAAAAAAATCAATAAATTTCGGTATTATAGGTTTTGCCTAACTGAACGTCAATATCCTTGGGCCTAGAGCTGAGGAGCTGCGGATCGGCATCAATTTTGAATATCAATATTAGCAAGAATTTATGATAAATACATCATTTTGGAAACATTCTATACATCATTTTGTGGTATTCAAGAAATGAAATAATATTTTTCAGTCATGGGGTAGAACATGTAAATTAAGGTTTGGGTTGAATGTGTTAAGAAATGTTCTATCGCATCTTATAAGATAATGATAATTGTCTTGGAAGAGTTTTCACAGTAGGAATATAGTTTTTGGAGATGAAGTAAAGCGTATACGACACAGAGAAAGAATACCTAATGTTAAACTGCTCTTAACCCCTTTGATGTAAGGCTGCATATACAAGATTTTTGTATTTTTGTTCAACATATTTTATTTCTATAGAAACAATTAATGCAGATTTCATTGGAAAGCTGTCAAGGAACATTAGTTTTCAATATAGTTCGAACATCGCTCCCCAACATAACTACAACTAGTCCTGTAGAGACGACATGAGATGACACTTTCGTTCAGTGATGTGATAAGATAGAATGAAATGATGTGTCTTAGTTGAGATGTCACAGATTCAATGCAGAAGGCATTAATTGCAACTAGTACCTGAGAACAACTAATTAAAACTGTTGTCACGGGCTATTGTGTAGCACTAGAGCTGACTCGAAATTAAAATTCAATTAGTAGTAATTAACTGTTGAATTATTAAAGAACACAGCCAAACTGTTCTTTCTCTACTTCGCCTGTGTCACGTTGTAATAATGCCTTCATCTCGATGTATCAGTTTCCCTTGCTGACTTTAGCCATTTCCATTCTTTTTGTTGAGACTATTTTGGACATTTTCAGACAGCCTCAAGCACTAATGGTAGGGCTTGGTTTGACTGTGTTTTATATGAAACTAGCAACTCAAATAACAGAAAACTCACATTTCATTCAGACAAAATGGTCATGAGAAAGAGGACATTTGGTAGGATCTAATGTGGTTCAAATAACTGCTTTTCAGAGTTATTCAAGATACTGGGAGGAAAATACTGCTAGCCAAAAGGGAAGTATTATTATTGTACAAAACTCATGGCGTCTTCAAGGTTGAGTACCACTTTTTTTTCAAATCAATAAACTCCACAATATCACCTTTTCATGGTTCAAAGTAGATTTCGTTACCATTGTATGGTCTATTTGGATTTCCTCCACCCAACTATCGCTTACAGTTATGTACATCCAGTTTTTCACCCTTACTTTGCCTCAAGTATTGCTGCTACTGTTAACCTAACTTCTATCATGAAAAACAGTATCTTATCAAAGCTTCTGATGTCACTGACTTTTCCACAATTTTTACCTCATGAAATTTCTATGATGTAGGCTGCGGAACAGCCAATGACAGTTGTAGAGTACAGAAACCCAGTAAAAATGCAGCAACAGGGCTGTGACTTCAGAGGCTTCGTTTCGCATTGTCGTAGCCCCATCTACAGAACCCTCCAAAATCTAAAAGAGTACTGTAGCGGTGCCTGTTCACAGATGTGAGGCGTGGCAAAGGGAAAAATACACATCCACACCAGAGTATGCTAGAGGAGGATGTTTGCCAAAATTTGAAGAAGTGACAACACATGAATCCATGCTTTCACGAAGTATCCTGGTAGAGCAAGTATCATCCATTTGTTCCTCGTGATCCTCTGACTTGTAGTACAATAATTGCTCTTGAATGCCTTAAGTGCAGTCGGACAGCGTAGGAAGAGGATGTGCAGAGAGAGTCGAGGAAACTCTCCACATTCTCTCGCCTTGGACGGAGTACCGTGAGAGTCTGCAAAGGCCCAACCAGTCGCATCGTGGCACTGTTTCAACCCAAAATTCGAGTCAAGTCGCTATTGAGTTAAGAAATCAAATTGTTCATTCAGGGCTCCATCAATTACGTGTAGTAGCCGAAGCCGTAACGAAGCCTCTGACATCACAGTCCCGAAACTGCATTTAATTTGTAATATCTTGAAAAAATTAATAATAAGAAAAGTGACAACTGACTATTTTCAACTTACTTCAGCCGTTTCAGGATCGACTTTAATTTGACTATTCAAGTGATGGAAAAACCATTGAGCTCTCTCATTTCTGGATACATGAAATCTGTGATTCATGAGGGCATAGACAGTGTTGGCGACCAACACGCCAGGATTCTACAAAAAGAAAGGTAAGAATTAACTAAAGAACCAGATATTTTAGTGATAAGTTAAATATTGACGCAAAAGGTTTGATGGAATGAAAGGAAACCGTTTCTTACGTGACAAAAGTACATTTAAAAGTTGTCTAGGCAAAGATCTCAATTTTTCATGAGAATGAAAACACAAATCCTGCGAAGATAATGCTATCTCGGGTTACCAGGTTATGAATCGGCGATAATGAAAAGATGGACAGATTTCTTTACCTCATTGGAATGATCCATTTCAGTCTGTTAGGAGTAAAGTATCCGTTGCATCGGCCATCAGTCCTACACGCGCCAATCGGGTCTGAAATAGGCGACATACAATTAGTTGGAAGCCAAATATTGCAGAAAACAAGTTCCGAGTCCGGCGCGACGTCTTATTTGGATGCTAAGAAATGTTGACACTACGACAAATCTGAGATAACAAATCAAAAAACTCAGAGGGAAGTTTCGCCGTCACAACGCACTAGCGTCAAAATAATAACAGAAGGTTATAAATAAAGAGAAATATGAGGTTGCAATCGCACAGAAGGAGGTTGCAACTTCAATTCTTCTTCACTTTCAAAAATACGAGGATTCACGTTCACAGTGGAGAGCGTTGTTCTTAACGGCAGTTCATATTTTCTTATTTTTCCTTCCCCGCCGCTTTTCTGCGGCTAATCTAAATTTTGGACGCAGAGGGGATTAAAAATGGTCCGTTTTATTTATTTTTATTTTTTCGATCGCTTCAGAGTGTTATTGGATATTTGTTATAGATAAGATCATTAACACCTTCCCTGCTACGCGCGGTATTACCGCGCTTTCGTGTTCTTCCCCATGACTAGAGCGGTAAAACCTCGTACAATTCAAGCCCGTATTGAGACGGTAGTAGTTCCATAAGCCCTTTTCAATACAGATAGTAGTGGGACTGACCCTTGTAAATGAGAGGGGAGTACCTGCCGAAGAGTTCAGGTAGCGACGGCTTTCTATTTTCAGTCTGACGAAAGCCTCAACCGAATGCGTTTCTCCTGCGTTTTCGGCAATTTTTTGCAGTAAGTTATATATTTTACTTTACCATTCTTTTTTACTTTCCTTGGCTCTACGAAGTAGAAAGGAAAGTTATGTAATCGGCTGAACATTTTTTTTTTAGTTGTCTTCAGATCTTTACGTTTCAGACCCTCCTGAGTCCGAAAAACATTATTTGGGAAAATGGTCTGTGTGTCTGTGAACGATTTTTAGAGAAAACCACCGTATCGAATCAGCTCAAACTTCATATCTCGCCCGCTGGTCACAATGGGACGCCAAAATAAGGGTATGAACAAAATCCAGCGAAATTTAACTATAGTTATCATAGTGATCAAAACACCAAATTTTTTTTTCTCAAAAACGGCTCCAACGATTTTGATTAAAGTTTTTACATTGATAGCTCCTAATATAATTACTATACCATAAAATTCCCAATCATTTAAAAAATGACGAGAGCAGCACAATAAATTACCAAAACTTTCGACGTAATCGAATTTAGAGTGGTTTTTAGAGAAAACGACCGAGCCAAATCACCTCAAATTTGATCTCCAGCCTACAGGTTACCATGGGACGCAGAAATAAGGGTATGAACAAAATCCACCGAAAGTTAACTATAGTTAGCATAGTGATTAAAACACTAAATTTTTTTCTCCAAAACAGCTCTAACGATTTTGATTAAATTTTTTATATTGATAGCTTTTGATAAGGCAATAATACGATAAAATTCCCATCCGTAGGAAAATGACGAGAGCAGCACAATAAATTACTAAAACTTTCGACGAAATCGATTTTAGCGTGGTTTTTTTCTTATAAACTCCGCTGGAATGTTGATAGAATGCTAAAGAAAATTAGTATTGCAGTCCAATTCATTACCCAGAGGGTGAGGTGTTTAAAACCGCTCATGAGATACATGGGGGTCACTCCAGAAATTCCTGAATTTCAACTACTGCCGTTTCGCTTACTACCAGTTCTAACAGTTATTACCCAATAACTCTGCAAAAGTGATTACAATCCTTCTTCAAAAAATTCGTGTTCTAGGCTCATTAATTATCTGTGTACCAATTGCTCAATAATCGTCCGGGAATGAGTACGAGCAGCACAATAAATTCTAGAACTTCAGGCGCTACCGCTTCCTGCTGCTGTGAAGTGTTGTTTGACCAAGTTCAAAGGACCTGAGTGATAAATGAATTGATTAAATATAATTAGCCATGTACTAAGTGAATTCACGTAGTGCTAAGGAAAGTTGTGTGTTGCATCGCACCAGATATTTACTGTTACTAATGAGCATATATTTATGGAATTTATTGAGAAGAGGATTGAAAACAAGTATTTGGATGTCTAAACCCATCTCACTTGTCTACTGGCCTACTTTTTGTGCTTTCCCCTTAGATGTTATATACGTATGTATGTTTCATTTCTTCGCCCATCATACTATTTATCTATGATATTTTCCAGATTAAACATGGTTAAAACTCGAGGGGGTCTCAAAAGACCCTGTAATTAGGATGAGCCTCAATCCTCCACAAGTTTCTCGACTGCTCCCTCCCAAAAGTTTACTAATATATTATACTATAACTTTTGAATAAGTGTTATATGAAAGCATGTATATGAATGGTTTGTGACAATAAATTTATTATTATTCTTTTGTGATATGGATGTATTTTTCTGTAATATGTATTTCTAGTAGGTACCTGCTGACCTCCCAACCTACTTATTCGTAGGTATAATCGTAAAATAATGTAGTTTTTACAGTACGTTTGAAACAAATCGAAGACAATTAAAATATAGTTTCCTTTTTGGTTCATATATCCAGAATAATAAGGTTATCACATATTATGTCTAGGCCGTTTTCGATACCTAATATCCAGCTAATGCAGGCGCGGTAGTAGTAGGAAAGAAAAATAACGTTTTGTTCCATGAGAGTGACTACGCCCGAAAGCGCGGGTTTACCGCGCGCCGCCATGTTTTGTTTAGCCGTGGTCTTACACAGGGGTTTGGTCGTTAGCAGCGAAAGTGTTAATTTGCACGAGTGATTCATGAATAGTCTCTTCGATTAGGCCAAGTGACATAATGTTGGTTTTTCGTTTATTATTCATTCTGAATAGTACACCTATTTTCGATCAGGAACATTTTCTTACAGCCCCCCCCCCCCCACCATCCTAATAATGTGTCACTGTATGTTTCAAGGCATGGGGATTTCAAATTCCAAGCCTGACCCCTTCAGGTCGTGTTATGCCTTTTATGTGTGCATCCAAAAAATCCGGTCTCGCATGACAATTCCATTTAGAATTTAGTCGTTTCCGCCTACTCATCAATCTGATTAGGGGAAAACCATGGTTGTTATCGGCAAAAAATGATTTACAAAATTATAAAAAACTAAGTTTTGACAGTTTTAATGCAACTAAGTATTGTTTGGTAGCATTTCTTTGGTATTCGATGCTGAATAGAATAGGATGGGTCTCAGATGTGAAGGATCACGTCTAAATGGAAAGTAGGGAAAACATAGTAAATGTAGTGAGGCAAATTCTTCTGCATGCAGGAACTTTGCTGTACAATATAGCGAAAGTTAATTATTAGATGTTACAACAGAATAGCAATATCACACTATGTGAGGAGGGGAGTAAGTACGATATCGTCGTAATAGTAATTGGAAGAAGGAGGTTAATTGGGAATTACTTTCGGAGAAGTTTAACCACCACAAACAGAGAAGTGGGTGGGAGCAAACACAAATGCGGGCAACAGGGGGATGAGAGAACAGCTAGGATACGACTGGGGACAGCAACATTTTGAGTGGATAGGGAATTTGAGGTACTTAGTCAGCACATATGCCCCGGACGAGCCTTAGAAAAATGGAAGATTTATCACAGAGGAGTTATTATTTCATCCCATCCTGCACTTATTTTCTATACTGCCACCCAACTCACTCCAACCACCTGTCAGTTGGTCACTTTTTGTTGTTCCACTGTGGTCGGGTCACATTTGGTATCATTTACGACTATTTCTCAACGTTGTATTTTGAATAGGATAGGTGCGAATCAACTATTGAACAGAGGAAGCAAAAAATATGAGACGTGACATGATAATACCTTGAGCTGCAGCTGGGAGTTTTGTTCATGCCCTTCAGTTTTCAGCCTTTCCCGGTACTCATACTGGCTCAACGTAATTATGACCAGATGTTTTGCCTCGATAGCGCCTGCTCGCAGTACAACACCATCCAGGGGAGACGATAGGCTGCTTTTGACTCCAGAATCTTCAAAATGATGCAAACCTGGAAGCTTCGCTAAAATTATTTAAACTTAAAATAAGTTATTTACCTGGAATGTTCTTCATAATAATAGTTTCAGTTGGCCGTCAGCGATTGAAATACGTTTCTTCGTATTTCGTCAACTCGTTCATCCATTTTAAAATACTGAAACATGGAATCGTGCCGGGAATTGCTTCAATTTTAACCCGCAAAACTGAATAGTATTGCGGGGTTTTCATTCATCGCTGACCTGAACGCCGCACGCTCTCGAGTTCAACTCGACGTAGCTCGTACCACGGGAAAATCTACACGGAGTCTCCTATCATTACACACACACACACACATTACGCTTATCTCTTCACGTTTTTGTTTAACTAGTACGTCACAGTCGTCGAGTGCTCACTCGCAGTCGCTTTAGTTGATACGCTTCATTGATGACGTAGAACCAATATCAACAAACTCGAGGTCCTACAATCACTAAAAAATACAACAAACAAATCTTCCTCGTTTAGTTTCGAATATATTAGAGCTCTTTCAGCGATTAGGTTCAAACCGACAGAATAAACAACTAAACGGAATAGATAAATGTACAGTTACCCATAATTTATATAATTTTTATTGGAATTGGCGTCTGTAATTGACGATAGCGTGTTATAAGTCACTTCAAACTAAGCTTCCCTAAATGTAAATATGAGCTAGCTGAGAAATGATGGGACTCGTATGACTAATTAAGATTTCAAAGCTTGAACAGTATTAACAGCTCAAACTAATATAAGCTAGAGCGACTATTATTCATGCGAGCTGTGTCAGCTGTGTGTGTGACCGATAGCTCACCGCATGAGGAGGCTGTAAATGTCTCTGCAAAAATAACGTTCCTTAATCCTTTTGAGTAAGGGTTCACACAAACTCCCCACACGAATAATTTGTGTTGCCCGAAGTTAACCGTAGTGCTTTCTGAGCTATTCTTTTTGTCACCAATAATCTGCCGATATAATTCGTACGAACTAAATCACTTGCGACGAGGGTTGTGGGCAAACCGGGAGGAATTGATGCATGGGAAGGATTACGGGGATAGCAAAGGGCGTTCCTGCTTTAGCAAATCCCCTGAAGGTATCCCGTCATCCCTTCAATTTTGATGCAGATAGGTAGCACATTGAATTTCTTAATTTTTGTTCCAAGGATGTGCTGGAAAAATTCGAAATGTTCCTCCCTCGATGGTTTCATTTCCGCCCGCCTACCGGAAATCTCTCTCTCTTTCTCTCTCTGGTCTATCAGTAGCGTTCTTTTTACTGATGGTGTCCGCTATCGTCTAAATCGATATAAAAATTTAACCCAAATTTAGTTGACGATCGTCCTAACTCGGTTTTATTATTGTCCTTATTCGTGTTTCATTCTTGTCTAGGGAACGGTACACATTCCTGAACATCCTGCCCAACAATGTCATTCTCAGCTATTAACCTAGGATTTTCCCGTTTAGTTGAATCGCACTAATTTCAGGGGTAGTTTAATCTATTTGTAGTGTTTTCTCGTGCTCAAATCACTATAACTCCACTCAACCGCTATAACGACTAGTCTACATTTCCGCATTCCCCATTGTCCGTCGCTCGACTTTTCTCTCGTGCTTAAAACGTGGAAAAAAGAGGCATGGGGAATAAAGGCGGCATATCATTCCACGAATTGTGTTCATGCCATTTAATGCCAGTTTCTGAATTTCTGAAATTTCTGCCAGCTCTATAGGAACCAACAGAAGCCTTTGTCCCCCACTAGTGCTCTTTTACTTATACACGGCAAATATATTGGCCTTTAATACGCTCCACACTGCTCTGTATGGATTACCGATCAACGGTATTTTTCTATATATACCTCCTTCGTTTCTTACTTGCACCGATGCTTTCGCAGTATTTTCTAACGCCTAAGAAATTCCCCTTTTGCCTGTTGAAGTAAGTCCTACCGTCATAGCTCTGGCAACCGGTTTGCTCCCTGCCGGAGTTTGCTGTTCAGTCAAGATGTAGGTCCCACTGCGATTGCTCACTTCCCAATAAATGTCTCTAACACGACCCTGGAACCATCTTAACACGAACTAAATCACTTTCAACCATAGTGGGAAATATCTCATTGAAAATTAGTACTTTCCAAAGGCAAATCAGATCAGTTTTCCACTTCTTCGTATGACCAGACTGACACATGCGGCCATTTTATTGAGCTCTGTAGTTCTATAGTGATTGTATTGTGGTACTTCCTGTCGTGACTTTCCTTCACTCCGTTCAGAAGGCAGATTCTTTTAAAAGAGCTTTCTTCGAACAAACCACCAGCAACTCGATCACCTCAAACACACAGGAGCAGTTCGTCTACGTTCCACTAGAAACATGGGGACAATCTAACGCACGTTAGTCGGTCTAGTCATCTCAGAAGACGAGCTGTCATTTAGATTGGCGACTCATGAGGATGTTGTGATTCATTGTGTAGCTGGAAGGTGCTTGACTCCGCGGCCAATTGGACGTAATTTACGCTGATCACAAGGCGTCCGTTCTCAACGGCCGCTCAGTAATTCATCAAGACGAGCGCCGAGACGAGATTTCCAGTTATACAAGTGAGTTGGTGTCAATTCATCAAATCGCCTTGGACCAGAAAATTTATGACGATGCATTTGACATAAAGATGCCAAAGTTTAAAAACCCCCGACCCTCGACGGATATCATTCTGGCAACCCTCTGAGTGATCCATTTAGTTAGGGAAATTTAATGAAATGTTGTTTAAACATCATGACGTCAAGAATATCCGTCAAAGGGATTTTCCTAGTGTTAAAAACTTATGCTTCGCCAAAACATAAAAACATACACTTTATTCGCACCTTTTGTCTTGTCTTGTTCCACTAAGCGATTTCAGCACCAGATCCATTGCTTTCTGCGGCTGTAACCCGATCGTGAACGGCAAATGTCATCACAGTGATTGTTTTCCTTAGCCACCGATGAGCACATGATATAAGTGACTGTGACATAAATAGAACCATGTAAGATGATGCCAACACGCCGGGGACATTGGAGGATGGAAGTTTTGTGGCCTGAATCAAACATAAGCACCCTCCACAACAATTACATTCCGGTGGAACAATTACAGAAGGGCACGGATTTAATTTTGCAAACAAATTTTCGACCTCGAAAATCATCAAATCGGAGAAAAAATTGGAGAAGTTATCAAAATGAGTAAATCTCCAACCCCCTGGAACGTGAAAACGAATACTGCCAGTCGCAGTAAAATATACTCATATTTAATAGATCGGTTGCACCATAAATTGCAATATTTCATTTATCAAGAGTTTTTTATGCGGACAAAAGCATAACGTTCTGGTTCGACATATGACAGGTTTACAGAGGAATATGTAAGCATCCACGATAGTGTGTTATTTCCGCTGCCAATGTTTGTTTCTCCTCTAACTTCCAGCATTTGCCAACCCCTGTGTTCCAACTGCTCGTTAGTCTCGCAGGTTTATTCAGTTTTCATAGTTATTGTTTCTTATTATTTAACGAAGATGATATTGCGCTTATTACAGCATACTGAAGAATATTCGCTGTTTTCCAAGGTATGGGACGTTTTCCAAACGTCTTTAAAAGAAACTGTGGTTTATTGTGACTGTCTAGCTCAGATCTCAGCCTCTTTGTACGAAAGAGGTCATTGTTCTCAACAAAAACGGATTTCACGAGGTCGAGTTGCTCTGAACGCTGGGTTTTGACCAGTCGCTTGATCTACAGCCCTGCAGAACACAAGGATTAGTGTTTCCGGAACCTACCAACTTTCCCAATCGCTCAGTGGGTTTTCCTGTAACCTTTCTCCCCCTTATCTTCTCACCCTCATATTGGCCTTCTTGTCGCTATACAATCATTCGTAGGTTATGATTCTTCCCATTACTCGTTACTCTGAACTCTCTCATGAATCTCCAGCGCCAACCAGAGTTTTTTCGTGCTCTCTCGCTCGTTTCATCCATCACTAATTGTTTCACGCGCATTCAATTTCATCTCTCACTCTCTCTCTCTCTCTCTCTCTCTCTCTTTTTTAAATTTTCCCTCTCTCCCTCTCTTTCCATAGTTACATTTTTGATGTGTTAAGTAAAAACTAAACGTTAACGCAAAAACGTGTTTTCGGCAAAATGGAATCTTATCTTCGTTTGAAAGGCTGTAACAGAAACATTATTCAGGATAAACTAGTATTGATTGACCAGTTGAAGTGTACACAGATTCTATACCCTTTGAGTTTGATCCAAAACGTTACAGTATTTTTTTTCCTAAAAACGAACAATATCTCTATTCACTTCTTAGGCTTCTACCTTTGTTTATCGTATTTTTACAGAAATGTTTATCGGGAACGAAAATTGGGTAATTGTTGATGCGTGATACGTTGGTATCTTAATCAAAATCATCCCAGTTGTTGGGGAAAATTCAAGAAGCCTTTCATTGTCGATAATTTTCGGTATCTTCCTCCCAAATGGTGGTAGCTACTCATGATCTTATTTTCGTACCTGGAAAAATAATGAGCAAATGTGCTCCCATGACATGACATTCCATAGCTCTACATAAATTCCCTGGTTTTCATAGTTTTGATAGCAATTCAATTCATTTTTCACTCACTTCATTCAAACATGGTGAAACATGGAAAGCGGTAGCAGTTTCGGAATCTACTGCGCTGCTTGTGCCCATGCCCTGACCATTATTGAGCAACTGGTACAAAGAGATTTAATGAGGCAGCGCATACAACTTTTTTTAAAAGGAGAATAATAATTGTTTCCGAGTTATTGGGTAACAAATTTTAGAAATGGTAGTAAGTGCAATGGAATTTCTGGAGTAGCCTCAGTACATCTCATGAGCGTTATTAAAGCTCATCGTATAGGTACTTGGCTTTTTCCGAACATTCTAATAACATTCGAGTGGAGTTTATAAGGGAAAACTTGTGCTAAAATCGATTTTAGTCGGAACGTTTGGTAATTATTGTGCTGTTTTCGTCATTTTCCCACCTACGAGATTTTTATGGTATTTTTGTGTCATTTGGAGATGTCTATACGAGAAATTTGATCAAAAGGGTTTCTTTTTCCATGTTTATCATTATGGCTGTTCCTGAACCTTAATGAGAGAGTTATGTCAGTCGACTGTCATGGAGTTGCGGTTTCGCTCTCGTGTAAGAGCCCAGCAACTCGCTTAGCATCCGCCAAACCCAGAGCTGCGGAGGTACGGCGGGGTGTCATTTTGTCAGTCTTCCCTGGGGAATCTCGTACCACTTGGAATGATTTTCTAATCTTATTTCCCCCCTGATCCAAATATTTTTTTGGGTAGCAAGTTTCAAAGGAGCAGATATACTGTGATCATGTCCCCCGTTAGACACACACAGACCATCATTTCAAGTATTGTTTTTCTGGCTGAGTAGGGCCTGAAAAATAAAGAACTGAAGACAAACAAGCAAAGTACAAAAAGAAAAGCTCAATCGTCTCAACCGCCTTCCTGTAAACAGACTCACAAATAGAAATGAGTTTTTTTGCTTTGCTTCGCTATACGAAATAGTAAGAAAAGTTATGAGATTGCTGTGGGGAAAAAAGTGTATGTTTACGATTGAGGAAAAACACCTGAACTAAATCGCCTCAAAATTGATGTTTAGCCAACGTATCACCACGGAATGCCGAAATAAGGGCGAGAGCAAAATCAGTTCAGAACTAACTATAGTTATCACAGCGATCAAAAACTTGACTTCAATTAAGTTTTTGGTACGAGCAGTCCCTGGTTACACAACAGCACCGCAAAATGATCCATGAAAATGACAAGAGCAGCACAATAAATTATCAAAGATTTCGAAAGAACACCGATTTCAGTTTTCAAAAAAATAAGGGCGGTGGCACAATAATAAACACTAAATACAGCGTGAGCATATTCGCAACCACTGCCGTTTCACTTCCTATCGCTTCACGCAGCTCTAACTCGATAATTGCAAAACGGTTGACAGAAACCCTTTGTGTCAACAGTCTCATGAATAACCTATGCACCAATTTCCCTATAGTGGTCGTGGCATAAGTAGGAGCAACACGATAAATTCCGGAACCTTAAACGCTACTATGTAGAACTTCGAGTTACTTTCTGCCGAGCCCATATAAATTGAATGAAAAACAGATTGGATTAGTTGCTGAAACAATAAGAATCGCCGAATGTACGTGTGGCTGAAGACAGTTGTGTGGCGCATCACACCACATATGTTTTGTTGGGTGTGTGGAACCCTCAAAATGTGGGGGTTTGATGAAAACTAAACTTTTTTTATTACTTTCCTTGGCTCTACGAAGTAGAAAGGACAGTTATGTAATCGGCTGAACATTTTTTTTTTAGTTTTCTTCAGATCTTTACGTTTCAGACCTTCCTGAGTCCGAAAAACACTATTTGGGAAAATGGTCTGTGTGTGTGAACGATTTTTAGAGAAAACAAAACACACAAAATCCACCGAAAGTTAACTATAGTTATCACAGTGATCAAAACACCAAATATTTTTTTTCTCAAAAACGGCTCTAATGATTTTGATTAAATTTTTTATGTTGATAGCTCTCAATAAGGAAATTATGGCGTAAAATTCCCATTTGTGGGAAAATGACGAGAGCAGCATAATAAATTATCAAAATGTTCGACCAAAAGCGTTTTTAGCATAGGCCTATATCTCCGTTCACCATATTTTCATGGAGATATGTATGGAGAATAAAAGTTAGGTATTGATCAGTAGAAGATAATTTGAAAGCTAAACAGTTTCTGCGATAGGAGACAAATCCCCGAGTTAAATCGCACGGTCCGAGTGTTTCCGACAACTGGAATACAATTTACCGGTATGCGTCATGCAAGGATTAACGGTAGTTCGAGTGGACGCAGCTAAGTGGTTGAGCGCAGATTGAGTTTAATTGGTAAGTGGACACACAAAGACCTATTATGAACACATTGAATCATGGCTTTAGTATTATAATAATATTATCGCAGTAGTGTTACAATTGGTGAATTTTTGTATGAAATGAAGTTATTTAAGTAGTGACAACGAGTGAAAAAGCGAATTTTTTGGAAAAAGCTTACATTTAACTTCACGTATTACATACTACGTTGTTGTGTGTGATGGGAGGATTGAATGATTTGGCATGAGACGTATGAAATCAAATTCTTTTAATGTAAAATTTGGTAACTAAGAGGGAGATCACACCCACAGCACTCCCCTCCCAATATCAACAATATCGAGCCAGGAAATGCACTGTACGACAGATGCGAGTAGGACGTAAAGGTAGCAAGTCTTCGGGAGCCAGTGGTGTTGACAGGCCTAGAGACTAGGCCCTGGCTAGTCGACGCGACTACTTATTTATCAATAGAGAGTGGACAGTGGTGGAATGGGAGGCTGATACCCTGTTGGCTGAAGCAAAAAAGGTGGTTTTAATCTGTCTGTGGAGATCGTCTGTTCTCTGCAGGGAGTCAACATTTTGAACTTTTTTGTTGTGAGGGATAACCAAATATTTCCCATCATACGTGGATTGCAGAGGTCTTCTAACTGCGTCATGTCCGACAAAAACGTGAGGAGGTTGCGACAAGTCTGAGTGAACGCAAAAAGCCTTGTTAGTATTGTGCCGGAAAGAGACAGGTTGTGGGTGTGTTGACGCATATCAAGCGAGTGAGCAGGGTCGCCAAAAAAATCCCCTGGCAGATATATGGGCTCTCTATATAGCATCTCTGCCGGTGAAATGCCTATTTCTTTGGTGAGGTAAAACGCAGCCCCGGGACTCAAATCTTCTTCATTTGTGCTTTGAGAGCAGACGTCAAGCATCGGTGCATTCTTTCAATTGCTCCATTCACAACCGAATGATGGGCGGTGGAGTGAAGATGCCCAGCTCAAAGTATCGAGGTCAGACAGTTGAACAGTCGGTGCGGCAACTTGCAGCATCCGACAAATGTTAGATGAAAAATCTGAGGGCTACACGTGGTGGCTTACAACAGTAATACACACGGTATGTGGTGACTGAAACTCACTCTCCTAGACTTGCCAAATGAGATTTATACTATCGAGGTGCGTCACCAATGTTATTCTGTGTGATGAGTGACGGAGTTTTTGGGAAACCGTAGAGGCCATATTCACAACTACAACCTGCATTCTATAATAATTTCAAGTCGACGTGATGTTAATGTAATGATTCGCGAGTTCACGATGGGCCCCAGAGTAATGAATTAAAAGCCATCAGAAGCAATTGATTAGCTCCGCCCTACCACTGAGCGGCTTCCTCACGAAACTGTCGCTATTCCTTGAATGACCCATCCCAGCAAATTTCATTCCAGTCGTCGGAAACGCTCGAATCGCGTGATTGAACTTTGGGATTTGTCTCCTTTCGCAGAAACCGTTTAGCTGATGGCCGTAATACCGAATGATGAGAAATGTTGTGAAAACCCTCATTTTCAGAAGTGCAAGTCACGGCATTAAAACGGGCGATAGTTAAGTCCTCGCGTGGTCAACTCTTCGACGTCCGTCCAGGGACGTTCCTGATACTCGAAACCTGTTGTGCTACCGGCTGATTCCGTCACTGTTTCGTGTAAATATTTGTAAGCGGCGGTCGATTGAGCGTGAGATTTGGATCAAGAATTATATGATCACAAGGGCCTAGTCGGAAATAGTATATTTGCGCACGGCAAGGAAGTGGAAAATATTAGCTCCAACTTCCTCGTTTCCTGTAAATGTTCAACGGGGCTCTACACTAAATGGGAAAAATGTGAGAATAGATTAGATAAGACTGCTCCAGGGGTTTAATCAACATCGTTAACCATTTCCCCGGTATGGAAAAATTAGGTTGTGCCCATGTCCGCTCCCATCGAGAATTATGACGATGAGGGTGGAGGGGGGTCCTTAGCGAACAAAACCTGTGTTTTTGCATTTTACTTTAACAAACGGCCAACACGATTTTTATTTAACTTTCAGGATGCCCTTCATCAATAGATATCAACGTTTTGTATCTGTAAGCGTCCTTGTAAAAAACATTCAGGAAGTGAAAATAAGATTTATAAAACGGTTTCAGCAATTAATTCAATAGAAAAAAATCCCATTTTTTTTCTGCACATTTAAAAGCATACAATAATTCCTCATCCATGGGGGGAAGCGGGGGAGGAAAAAGTAGCGGAGGCTGGCTACGCCATTTTCTACCTATCAGGAGCTCATGCAAAACGGTAGATGGTGCCAACTGCCCTCATTTGCCTTCTCTATTTAATATGTTGGTTTATTCCAGGTTTCCTTGATCGCCTTTGAGACGTACTACTCTGCCGCTGCTGCCTTGGCCCCCATAGCTAGGACTTCTTCGTAGGAGGTGCTGACCTTGGTGACGGGGTGGAGATTTATTACTCAACGCTTAAGAAGCAAAGTAGTGCACCCCTAACGAGCTTTATCGCCACCAGCTTGAACGGGTTCCATCGATGTTATCAAAGTGATCCAAACACTAAGTGCTTTTATTCCAAAAAAAAAAAAACGGCTTAAACGAAAGCTGTTTGTACTGATAGTCCCAGATATGTTTCTCCATAAACAAAATTTTACAACAAATTTGCGGGGAAGTCACAAGAGTGACATAATAAATTGTCCGTTTGAATAAAGACCAACTTTGTGCAATATGCTGTTCGTCCAATAAGCTACCATGAGAGTTTAATAGAATTTATTCTACCAACACACAAAACTCTACTAATTATCATTCCATTATCTCGTATTCAATGTTTCCCGTATAATTAGAAAAAAACCCTGCAAATTATTACACAACAGTTTATTATTCGGATAAACAGCTTGACTTAGCATTAATGCTCCGAGACCCATCCCGTTCGATTCAGCATCGAAAAATATCAAAATGAAACCCAAAAAAAGGTCGAAAAGAACTGAATCGTAATATTAAAATAAACAAAAAAACGAAACTATCTAGAAAAAACTGAATTTTAATATGAAAACATGCACGCTAAATACTAATATCAGAATGTAACCAAAAATCTATGAAAAAACCATAATGAGAATGAAACGATAACATCTAAAAAAATTGAATCGTATTAAAACCAAAAAAATCAAACGAACAAACTATTAAATAAATAAACCAAAAATAAACGAATAACGAAAAGTTCAATCGAAGATAACAGATATTTTGCTAACGGAAATAGTAAATAGTTGAGACGGAGCGAAACAGTCATTCCTGGAGGTGAAGACGAGAACAAGGCAATCGGACGATAAAGGGACAAATCGTAATGCCAAAGGTTATATACGAAACACGGGCACTTCCTAGAGGAAGCAAAAAAAAGAGTCGGGCGAGCGTTGCGTTGCGAGGCGAGGACGAGGCGGGTGGTTTTTTATTGAGACGGGCGGGAGGGAGGGAGTTCAAACGATGAAACGTTGACTTCCGCTGTAGTTCCCGCGTTGTACTGCGTTTCGTTAATTTTGTTAACCATTTTTTGCCCATTACAACCATGGGCTTCGTCCGATTGGATTGCCGAGATGGCGGGCACAACTAGATACCAAATCGGATTTTTGTGCGAAAGAACGAATTTTTTAGACCACGTTAAAGGCACAAAACGGCCCGGACGGCGGACGTGGGACGGGGGACGGGGGATGGCGGACGGACATTGCAAATTTGGAATCTCCAAGTCTTGAAACGTAAAGTATCAAATTTTGAGGGAGGGTTGTAAAAAACTTTTCGTGACCGAAAACATAGGGTTATTATTCAGAATGAATAATAAACCAAAACATTAAGTTAACAACGCGACACGTCACCTACACGTTAGTTAGTTAATAAGGGGTTTGAGTTAACTAGGGCCAAATTGATAAATTCCGAAATGTTAACAGTAAACCGTTTAGTGGCCAGTTCCTGCGACATAAATATTTTCAATACTACTGCTTGACAGTTGGACCGAGTTTTTATATTTATGCCAGTTAAATTCCGCATAGATTAGTCATTTTGTATTTTATTCACTTGGTAGAATGTATTCAGAGACCTAGTCCATAGTTCAGCAATTGTCGGTCATTGGATCTTTCTTTTGACTAACTGGTTTGAACTGGGCAAAGAATCTAGGCAGTGATACCATTGGGCGTACCTGCCACTGTATTTTAGGAAGAAGTCTTCGCGGTGACAGTATTTCATGACATGCGTTCTGCAGAGAGATCTGAAACGGAATAAAATTGATATTCCGTCGGAGGGCCAGACTGATATCAAAACTGTGGCCCCATGTACCGTTCCGCTGGAGCTCGTCGAGGATCCTTGGCTCGGCTGAAGACAATAACTGAGCAGAACTCAGGTGAGCAGGTCACCAGGTAATTGGGGGGGATTTGCGACAAATTAGCAAAATGTAGGTCTACCCTGACCTCGGATGTATCTGAACCCTTCCTGGGGACCGAGAGTGGAAGAGAAAGTGCTGGACAACCTTTTGATGGGATGTACCAGGCCGATGGCAATCAATGCTTTTAATTAGACTCTTCGAGGAGTGACTGAGGGGAAGTAAAGCATACGAGTTGTATATAGCCTGATCACAGGACGATGCCCGCTAAAGTTTTGCTTAGCCAATATTGGGAGGTGAGAGGTACAGGGCTGCGTGACCTGCGAGGTGGGGATGGAATCATGTACTGCGTGGTATACAGAGCCTGCCTGTGGATGCTTGGTAGACCTCTAGTACAGCCAGAGGAGGTTTCAGGCACTGGTCTGAAGGATGTCTTGTGTTGTGATTGGTGAGTACCTTACCCAAAAGGCTACCATCTCCATGGACTGGAAGGATGTGAGGTTGCTCAAGGACACGCACACAAATAAGCATATGCTTTCGATTGTCATCTGTCATTACCTTTTTGTTTCTAAATGGTTGAAACAAACTTCTGTATTTTCTCCGTTTGGTTTCCCGTGAAACTTGTAGAAAAGGAGAAGAGTTTTCCGAGCAAAACCAACCTTCAGCGGTGTGAAACCAGTGAAGTTCCGAGGAAAAGAGAAGTAGGTCTGTTGCCAAGTAACACAAGTCAGTGGTAAAAGGACGTAAAGAGGGCGTTAGAGAAGGAGCCACTCGTTTGCATAGCGGCGTAACAAAGTTGCCAAAGCCCCTTAAATGCGAGGGAAGTATCGTTTCTTGGAAGGTCCGATTGGGAGTCCAGTGAAAAATGTTGACCCTCGTTGGAAGAAAACTCTGAATACACAACGAAGGAGAGATGAGGGGTTTTGGTTATTTATCTGCCTCCAGAGGCTCCGGACGCCGCTCTGCCCCTCGGGGACACACTTCTTCTTCGCCTCTTCCAAGTCCATTAGCCACCGACCAGTTTCACCTTCGCACTTTCCGATTCTCGGGAAACCATCAGGAGGTGGGCTAATGGTCAGGTGAGTTCCAGGAACGTCCGCTCTGCTCAGCCAGGGGTTAGTCAACTCGCCCAACTAAACTTCCCTTCACTCGTTCGACTTGGGAGCTTCAGAGACAGTCAATTTGCTGCTGCGTCGCAATATACGGCCGTCCCATTTGTTTTAACTTGTCCTTCCATCGATTTTCAGAGGGAAGTACGAAGAAGGAGGCTGCCGAGCAAAGCAACACACAGCTTTTCAATCCCTATCCCTGGAAGAAGGCCATCCCAAAGTTTCCAAATTTGGGTAACAGATCAAAGATACACACGGGTACATCTGTAATGATGAACCTCGCAACCACAAACAATAAAAAACGGCAAACGGAGGGACGAGGTCGCCATGCCGAACCTTGATTAGCGACCTGTAGAGCTGGTTCAATCGAAAAAAATATACAGCGTCAAGGAAATAATGTAAGTTTCGACGTTTTCGGAAACAAGTTCTAAATAAAGTTTTATGCAACTTGAGTTAATAACAAACTATTAAGTCGTAGCTAGGAATACTGAAAATCAACACAGAGGAGACAACAGATAAACGAATGTTTGTTCTGGCCTCACTGAGCCCAAACAAGGATCGACATTACACTTTATACGACGAGAAGAAATTGGTAACTGCGAGATTCATTCGCGAAGGGTACTGCGGTTTTCAGTTTGTTATTGTTTTGTCTGTTCGTTTTTCATTTCTCATTAAATACTGAAACCGTAAACGTGGCTTGAACTGGATTAATTTGGTTTATAAGTGGTTCGAGTAATTTGTGACAGCTCGAGCCGCTTTCGTCAATAACCACTGGTGAGTGAACTAGAATCGAACTGGAGGAGGACGAGGCGATTGCTGGAAATAACTCGCTCTGCTTCCCGAACGAATGGGAGAAAATTCCAGCAAATTAGAATGAGTTCTGCAGTAGATTGATCGGAGTTGATTTGAACGAGGCTTCGCCAGACTCGAACGTTCGTCTTGGAATGTTCAATTCAAGTATTATCCGACGGAAAGTTGTTATTCCAATAATTATTATAACAATTCACATTGGCAAACTGAACACTGAAAGTCTTCTCTCGCGGTAGATATGTTCTGTTGTGTAGGAGTGTCTATTTTGCTGTGAGGTACTTGCTCGTCAGAAGTTGCCCGATAAATAGATCTGTCACTATCGAATGCAGAAATGTCTCACTGACCTCGGCTCTCGGAACTTTAGAACGCCTTCTTCGAAGGTCTTGTCAGGAGCCTTGTGAAGACTTAGTGCAAGCTATACGCCTTAAGAAGCATGTCACGTACAAAGGAGTCAATATAGGTGTGGCTTTTCATCTAGCACCTCCAGTCTCCGAAAGGTATAGTCCTGGAAAGGTTTGCCTCATTACGAACAATTAGCAAGGCCACATGGGGTGCGTGTTATTGCGACATAATCTTCACGTGCACAGGAGGTCTCTGGATAGGTGAACAGGTGTGATCTGGTACGAGAGCTGAGAACGAGTGTAACACTGAGTGCCATGAGGAAGTGGGAAGTAAAGAGGAGACGTGAAATGAGGGGAGGGGGTGAAGAAAACCCCTACTGGGGGAAACCATAACTGGAAATTGAAAGAAAGAGAATGGTTGACGGGGATAGTTCGGAGTTTTCAGCAGCTTCAGAACTAATGCCTCAAGTCACAGAGGTAAAGGTAAAGGGGCTCGGGAGCTTGGAAAGCCCAGTCGGGTTTGAGAACAGTAAACGCCCTGGCCATTCTGCTTGAGCTGAGCCAACAGTTACACAGAACCGAATAAACGCTCCAGAGGCAGACTAAACACTCCACATCTCAAAGCTGGTCCTTAAAGGGGCGTCATTTTTCTAGACGAGAAACCGATGGAGGGATAAAGTGCGATTGCCTCTCAAACGCCCTTCGGAATTTCAGTCACGCGAACGGACTTCCGAAGAAGATAGCGAGAGACGAAACGAAGCAACCGAGCGGCAAATCCCGCTCTCGACGCCCCAGTTTCGGGCTCAGATTCTGGGAACCAGCCGCCACCGCCTCCGACGCCTCTGTAATTGAAAAGTTCGCCGCCCGAGCCGTTTCCAGCGGCTTCTTATCGCAAGTCGCCGGCTCAGCTTCGTCGCGTTGAGTCTGTTTATGGAAACCCCGAGTCGGTTCTCCGAAATCTTGAAGGTTCTGACGAAGTTTTGAGGCGAAGCGAAGACTCGGAGAACCGCCCTCAACAAAAGGATTTGGTTCCAATACGTTCAGAGCGAGGCATCACACGGCTTTTCTGCTGAGTGGAAGTAATTGAAAGCAACAGAGACGTTACATGGACTCCTTATCGTCGTTCTGCTCTCTCCTCACTGTATTGGGAAGGGAAACATTAGATTTGGTCGAGCTCTCGTCGAATTCAACAGATTTAAAAAACACTTCAATTATCACACAACGGTATATTACTCTCTTCCGCAGCATAATTAGTACTTATCTTCCACTAACCCAACATCGAAAAATACTACTAAACGATACGAAATATCACCTGACAACAACGAGACGACGAAAATTGACATTTTCTTAGCGATGCTAGACAATTAGCAGGATGTGACAAGTCGAACTAACTGGTGGTCGAAGTGAAACGGGAGGCAGTGCAAGAAGTGAGCTCATTCTGGGTAGAAATGATACCTTTCGCAATATTGTCCTGCAAGCTCCTTCAAGAAGTAGTTGCCTGACTACATTTACTGTGATATTGCAGTTATCCATCTAGACGCAGTCGTACACCTCTGACACACTGTCCTATTCTATTCACAATCAAAAAATATATATGAAACGATAGCTCACACACTATGTAATTCGTTAAAGATACCTAAAGCCCAGGTGGGAGCCACTTGTAATTGTTTACGATACCTTTAACTTCGGTGGGTGCAACTTGATCCCAAAAAAAGATTCAACAATTTAGCAGAAAACGAAATTTAATTTGGGTACTATCATTGAAATTACGTCGTGCTGTTTGGTATTGTTTCCTGGGAATTTTCCAATGGTGAATCGAATAGGACAGTGTGTCAGAGGTGTAGGACTGTGTCCAGACAGAAAACAGTGAAATAACAGTAAATATTGTGCGGCCAATTCTACTGCTTGAAGGAACAAGAACACAAAAGTTATCGTTTCTCATTAGCCTGCGCCCATGGTTAGCACTGCCTCCCGTATCACTTTAACCACCCCTCAGTTCAACATGCCAACGGCCCAGCGTCGGCTACACAACGTCAATTTTCGTTGTCCCGTTGTAGTCACATCTGTTTCGTATCGTTTACTAGTATTTTTCGAAGCTGAATCGAACGGGATGGGTCTTGGAGGTGTGAGACTGCGTCAAGCTGGATAACCAGGAAATTATAGGAAATATTGCGACTAGTTATAGACAACAATATTGATCGGAAAAAGAGGTGTTGAATAGAGTAGGTTCCAATCACGCTGTGCAAGAAAATAATATACCGTTCCACAATTTGCAGTGTCCCCCCCCCCTTCAACACGTTTATGCACATCCAGAGATCAATCCACTGAAAAACAATTTTTACGCCAACGTTTTTGTTAATTTGTAGCGCTATTCCTACGTTCTATTAGTCACGTTTGTGCCGCAAGCCTTGGGTTATGTGCACCCATCACGGATGTGTGGTAAATGGACCTTGACCGTTGCCAAACATTTTGAGGCGTGACGATAGTTAGTAAATTAACCAAAACGTGCAGTTTTTTAGTTCAAGCTATTCGAGAGGAGTTGGGAAGAAGGATGAAAACAAAACTGAGCGATTCATGTTCCAACTTTCCTCCTCAGTGGTTTCTCATCCATCCCACCCATTCAATTAATTGTTTTTGTCTAACTCACTGAGAACATTTTGAAACAGTTTTTTTGTTGCAACAACCTTTGCGCTCTTGATATTACCACAGCACAGAATACTGCTCGTACGCTTCGTTACTACTAACAAATTTCAAACGATTTGATACACCGATTCAAGAATAATTTAATACGACTCCGGACCCACAAAATCAAATTTTCATGATAGTATGCCAAACGAACAACACAGGCAACAACTTGCAGGCTTCTGGGCTAACTTTTCAAGTCGTCTCTGTGTCATCGTGGCGAGGGAACTGGGGAACCTTCTTCGCTCCCTTTGTGTTGATCCGTTGATCTGTTGATGTGTTGTGATCCCTTTACTCTCATGCAACTTGTGTCCTACCCAATGTGGCTTTGCTCCTCGTATTCCAGACCCCAGGATCTAATACTTGAGCATCATTTCCGGTCCAGATTTTACTTGCCCAACCCTTGCACTAACTTTTTCCCTCCAGTCATTGTAAGAATTCTCGGACATACAACCTCTATTCTTCTTGTTCTACACGCTGTGGGCTGCTTAGACTCTTCACGTTTCCTCTGAAGACTAACTTCTCTGCCCTCATCTAGCTTGGCATGAGCAAACTTTTCTACTTCTTTAGTTTTACCCGACACCGGCAATTCAGGCAACCTCTCTGCATATTTTGCATAAAATTCAGGACAATATTCCCTCTGTTAGTGGGTTGAGTGATACTATACAGGTTTTTACTATTTTCTTGTTCCCAGACTCAGTGAACTCTGATCTAATAACGGCATAGTCCATTTCGCTCAATTCTACATTCGGCTTCTTGCATTACTGTACAGTCTTATTGGAACAAAATGTGTCGTACTGGTAAGGGGACCGCTGCCTCCTCTGGGTAATGTTTGCCAAAATGAGGAGAGGTGTAGATAGTTGCTGAGTACACTTTCTTCTGTTTCGAACCCAGCAGCCCCCCCCCCCCCAACCATCACCCTACTCTGACTCTTGGATGACCACACGCGCTGCAGCGCCTCTCTCAATCATAATGTGAGAGACGCAATTCCAACGCTGTGAGTGGACGCCCCCTGACAGGACTGTCTACATTCGACACATATGAGTCAGTGGGATTCTCCCCGACGTGACAACCTCATCTCCACTCATAAACAAGTACGTGAAGTGCAAAAATTCCAGCATTATTTGAAAACAGTTGGGATTCCTTCTGCGACCTCCTAAATCCATTTTAAGCCATTTTATCTCGTTCGTTTCGAAAACACGTCGATTTCGATACGAACGAGGAAAATATTGATTAATGATCTCTCATGGTTGCGTAAATCACACAATAACGTGTACAAAGAGAATTCCGCCGTGTGTCTCAGGTTCTACCATTTAGCATATTTGCACTTAGTGAGCCCAACGAAGTAGAAAAGAAAGTTAAGTAATCAACCAAAACTAAAATGTTTCGTCTTTTTCTCTACTATTTCCGAGTTACAAAACAATACACAACTTTCCGCCACCCCCATAAGTTCGAACACCAGCTACTTATGCAGGTGCTATATCTTCATTCAACGCATTTCTACAGAAACATGTATACAGAACAAAATGTAGGGACTAGTTAGCTGAGGATAGTCCGTAAGTTTGATCGAAATCCTTTAAAGCCGTTTTTGGTTTATTATTCATTGTGAATAATAACCCTATGTTTTCGGTCACGAAAAATTTGTTACAACCCCCCCTCGACATTTGATACTTTACGTTTCAAGACATGGAGATTCCAAATTTGCAATATCCGCCCGCCGACCGCCGTCCCCCGTCCCCTGTCCGCCGTCCGGGCCGTTTTGTGCCTTTAACGTGGTCTAAAAAATTCGTTCTTTCGCACAAAAATCCGATTTGGTATCTAGTTGTGCCCGCCATCTCGGCAATCCGATCGGACGAACCCCGTGGTTGTAATGGGCAAAAAATGGTTAAAAAAATTAACGAAACGCAGTACAACGCGGGAACTACAGCGTCCCTCTATCCCTTCCGTCTGAATAAAAAACAACCGGACGAGGGCGTCCTCGCCTCGCGGGCGGGCGGCTCAACTCCCCTTTCGCCTCGCAACGGGTTCGCTTTCCCCGACCCGACGCGGCAAAATCATCAGACGTTTTGTTTCCGTAGTTCCATTGTAGCCAGGACATGTTTCGTATGGTTTACTAGTATTCGATGCTGAATCGAATGGGATGGGGGAGCACTGATACTAGGTCAAGCTGTTCATGAGAATAATAAACCATTGTGTAATAGTTTGCAGGGTTTTTCATTGTCAGTTATATAAGACTCGCAGAGGTAGACGTTTTTTGTAATTAGTCTTCAGGGGAAGTGGAAGAGAGGGCTGCATAGCTCTAACTTCCCCTGATGGTAAAATAAACATCTTCAATCGCTCGCTCTCTCTCTCTCTCTCTCTCAGGCTTATAGGAGATATAGGCCTATGGAGATATAACCTATGAAGCAAAAATAGGTTTTTTACGCTTTTTGGCAAAACGGCTTCAGCGATTTTCACCAATCTCACAGGATGTTTCTAAATAGTTAGTACCTACATATTGTTCTCTATAAATGTTCCTTTGACTGTCCATTGAACAGAGATAAAAATCAAAATGTGTCGAAAATAACAGTTTTTCGAACATTTCCGTAAATTCAAGGGTAACTGCTTCACTAGATGTGATAAATCTTATGGAGTGTCTTCTAGCATTCTAAACCCACATTTTGTTCTCCCCAACTATCTCTGTATTCATCTGCTGAACGGAAATATAAGCCAAGTTAACTCAGAAAAAGAGATTTGTCGAATATTAATTTATCGGTATTCCACTTTTCTAAAAAAAAAAACCCTGAAAATTATTACACAATGGTTTATTATTCTCATGAACAGCTTGACCTACTATTACTGCTCTGAGACCCATCCCATTCAATTCAGCATTGAATACTAGTAAACCATATACGAAACATGACCTGGCAAAAAGAGTCAAAAGGGCGTTGCGAGTCGAGCGGGCGGGTGATTGAGTTTGATATGACGGGAGGGAGAGAGTACAAACGACGAAACGTTGACTTCCGCTGTAGTTCCCGCGTTATAGTGCGTTTCGTTAATTGTTTTAACCATTTTTTGTCCATAACAACCACGGGCTTCGTCCGATCGGATTGCCGAGATGGCGGGCACAACTAGATACCAAATCGGATTTTTGTGCGAAAAAACGAATTTTTTAGACCACGTTAAAGGCACAAAACGGCCCGGACGGTGGATGGGGGACGGGTGACGCAGGATGGGGGACGGCGGACGGACATTGCAAATTTGGAATCTCCAAGTCTTGAAAATCTTCGAAAGGCTGCTCTTGCCCTATCTCATGACTCACCTGAGACCTATGATCCCGGACACACAGTTTGGCTTTCGCCATAACCACTCATGTCCTCAACAGCTGCATCGAGTTACAGATATGATCATGGATACATATGAAGAGTGCTCAGTTTGCCTTGGAGTCTTTTTGGATGTGGAAAAAGCTTTTGACCGAGTTTGGCGTCCGGGTTTGCTTGCATAGGTCAGAAATATTTTACTGGATACGCTATACCGCCTTGTACATTCGTACCTGAATGATAGAACTTACTCGGTCGCGCTAGGGAACTCTGTTTCTTCCCCCAGAGGCATGTCTGCAGGAGTTGCTCAGGGGAGCGTGTGGGGGCCGCTGCTTTACCTCGTTTACTCGTCTGACTTCCCCCAACCTACCACAAACTCAATCAAGGTGGCACAATTTGCAGATGACTCGGCCATTCTCAGCAAAGGCACATGTCAAACCACTCAAAATGACCTGCAGTTGATGCTTGATGAAGTTCATGCCTGGTGTAACAAATGGAGAATTAAAATAAATCCAAACAAGTCCAAGGTCGTTCGATTTACCCTAAAATGAAACGTGGAAGATGTGCTTATCACCTTTGGAAGCAACGTAATCCCCTTGACAGATTCAGTTCGCTATTTAGGTTTGGAACTAGATCCAAAGTTGACTTGGAATCTCCATATAAAAGGCCTACAACAGAAGATTCGCAGCAGAATCACATTCCTGGCACGTTTAATGGGAAACAGGTCACACCGCTACGACTTCACACGAAACGTTTACTTTACCAAACCATGATTCGCCCAATCTGGACCTATGCTTGTGGACTCTGGGGTTCGGCATCAGATTCCCAAGTAAAAAAGCTGCAGGTTCAACAAAATAAATGCCTTAGGCGATGACCAATGCGCCATGGTTCGTCAGAAACGAAGCCCTGCACCAAGACCTGGACATCCTGGGAGTACTGGAAACAGTCTCATTGTTCTACAATAAACTCCACCAGTCGCTCATCACACATGAAAATCCAAAACTTAGGACCAGTGCACAAAATCCCCCTCCAGAGCGAAACAGACGGCGTTTGAAAAGGAAAAGATCGAGTGATTTTATTAATAATTAAGAATTCAGAATGAATAATAAACCAAAAATAGCCTTCACGCCACTCTACATTTAAACTAAACTAAACACATAATTCATCAACGTTCATGCCAAATAAATTCCATCCCCAACCAATTATACCACACACACACACACACACATAATGCAGACACACACACCTTTCATACCAGCTGGTTGGGGTGGGTGAAAAAACCTCAGCCAGCCCCTAGCCCAACCCACCAATTGACCTCCCTCGGACCCGACCTTCAGAGCGTTTTCCCGAGGGAGGTCCTGAAACGGCCTTGAAAATCAATAGAGAGGTAAAAAACTTATAATAACACTAAAATCATAAAATACGTTGATTAAGTAAACACGTAAATAAATAAACGAAATAACTTAGCCCCAGCCTAATCCTATCCCGCCTCCTCGGGACTGGCTGAGGCCACCCACTTACTCGCTACCACTCATACACACTATTATACCGACCTACTGCTGAATTTGAGAAGGTTGAGTACTGGTATATTCCTCCCCTTCTCAGCAGTGACATTCCTAACCGAAACTATATACAACACAGATAATAACAATAAAGTACACGTTAAATTTAACTAGAATAACAATGAACAGTAAGTAAGTAACAACATGCAATGAATATATTTTGTATGCACACAATTGTATAAATAAGAGTGAACGCGAAGGACTTACATACATTTCCAGGCAACTAGCTACTACAGGTATCAATTTCCAAAACAAACTTTGTGCACGCTTCGCTATCTTAATTTGCATAAAGTGTTACTATGTTAATACGATTCCAATAATCTTTCTCTAAATTTGTCCTCAAACGTCTCCAATTTCTGGGTTAGATCAAACAGCTCAACGTTATCATTAAATAGTTTAGCTTCCTGCACAACGAAGGATCTTGCAAGCATCGACGTCTTATGTCCGGGTATTCTCAAAATTCTGTTTCTGCTGCGAGTATCCCGCTCCTTCAGAAACTGGAAGCCCTCATACAAGTACGGTGGTCTGCGGGTCTTCAAAACCCGCAGAGAGAGGGAGAGAGAGAGAGAGAGAGAGAGAGAGAGAGAGACTACGGGAATGATCCCACATAGGAAAACACGACAGACGCAGTTAAAATCAGGGTTGCAGTTCTGATCATGTTCCAGCATAAGGTGTAGGCGTCTGGCTGGGCCCACCTACACACTCCTTCTTCAAACCTCAACTTGCTGGCATTTTTTCGTGGAACTGCCGGTGTAGTAGCATGGAAAATGCATTAGCCTTGACCGAACTCGCAAAAAGCGTCACGATGGGAGGGGATGTCACAAGATAAGTATATAAGAACTCGGCCCCTGGGTCTCATGCTCTCTCATACCTCGTTCTCATTCACTTCCACCTCACCTCCCTTTCACGCCCTTCCTTATCGGAGAACTCATACTCAGGTCCTCCTATCTGTTGAAGTGGATATAACCAGTGTTGGGGTGAGAGTCATCCTATTAGAGCGAGATAGCACAATACCTTCCGTTACCCTAGCTCCTCATTAACGTATTCCTTTCAGTGTGTTGGGACCTTGACCCAGAGAAGCTTCCATGTTCCACGTTTCTTAATTCAGCCGGAGCCTCAAGCGGCAGTTCACAGGGCTCGCCCCCTGGCAGGATCAAGGGGCGAGGCTTACAGGTAATATTTCCATCTCACTACGAAAACCTGTATCAGTAGAGCTGCCCGAGGAGTCGAGTTGTTACGGAAATCCTACCCATTTATTTATGACCGTACTGCGTGTCAATGTGACGCAGATTTTCTAAAGCTTCGCAAAAGGCTTTCGAAAAACAGGAATAAAGTTAACACAGGTATTAAAGAAATTGGGTTATATCCGCCAGTAGGCAAATTACTAAAGTTAACGTACCTGTTAGGTGAGTCCGTCTCCTCTGGCTTGTGAGTTACTGTGGGCAAGCGCTTTCGATGTAAAGACATCATCGTCTGGCCGTTAAGTCAGTACTGGAGTCAGTCAGTTGGTCGTGGTCTTTATATACAAAGAGAAAGGTGAAAGGGGTGATGGAGCGTCGGGGAAGGGGCGGGGAGAGGAGGTCATGTAGCTCAGGGGGAAACCCCTAGAGATAAATGGAACGTGTTGGATGGTCTGTCAATTGTGGAATTTAAGTCTTTTTGTGTAGGGTGTTCTGTAAATCGGTCAGTTGGTTGTTTTCGTTTGTGTAGTGTTTTGAGTGGTGTGAATATGGTGTCGCATTTTGTGTTGATTTGTTCATTTATGATCTGTCCATTGAAGTTTTTTGTTTATAAATTTCCATGTTTTCTAATATGTTCAGTTTTCGTCCTTTGTATTGTTTGTGTAGTAAGGTGGTACAGTCCTGTATTTTGGTGGGTTCATGTCCAGTTGTTTTGAGGTGGTTGGCAAAGTTTGAATCGTCTTTGTTCCTACTAAGAGATTTAATGTGTTCTGAGTATCTGGTCCGTATTTTTCGTCCTGTCTGTCCTATGTATGCGTTTTTACAAGTACAAGTTATTTTATACACCCCACTTTGGTCGAGTGGGTCTGTATTTTCAGTCTTTGCAGTTAGTTTGGTTCTAAGTGTGTTGTCCGTACGTAATGCAATTTGTATACCTTCCTTTCGGAGGATATTAGTTATTCCGTATATTTGTGGTCCTGTGTACGTGAATGTGCAGCGTCTTGTTAAAGTCTGTGTATTTTCTGTTTTTGAGTCGTTTGTTTTGGAGTCATATTGTCTTAGTAATTTGTTTATTGTTTTTAGAGTAACCGTTATTTTCTGCGATAGTATTTATAATATCAAGTTCTTTTTTGTAATTTTGTTCGGATAGTGGGATCGTTGTTAGTCTCCGTATCATGTGTCTGAATGCACTTAGTTTATGTTGTTGTGGGTGGTTTGATGTAAAATGTATGGTCGTGTCGGTAGCGGTAGGTTTTCTAAAAATGTCGTATTGTAGTTCGTTGTCCAACCGTGTGATTTTTAGGTCCAAGTAATTAAGAGTTTTATTTTGTTCTTTGTCCATGTCATCACTCCCTTCACCTTTCTCTTTGTATATAAAGACCACGACCAACTGACTGACTCCAGTACTGACTAAACGGCCAGACGATGATGTCTTTACATCGAAAGCGCTTGCCCACAGTAACTCACAAGCCAGAGGAGACGGACTCACCTAACAGGTACGTTAACTTTAGTAAAGTTAACACAACCTAGAGAAAATTGCAAAATGAAATCGGCTCTTCACACCGACGTGAAATGCCGCAGTTCTATTTCGGCGAAACTGGCATAAGCTTGATACCATGATCAAAACGCGATATAATTCTGTCTCCAAAACTACTGGACCAACTCAGATTAATTTTTTCATATATCCGATAGTTCTAATTTCTCGCACATAGCGAATACAATTGTCAACTGTAAAGAAATGACAAAACCAGCATGATGAGCCACCCATGATTTTGACAAAAACGCATTTTTTTCACGGTCTTGTACTCACAAATGGAGCTCAGTAATCACGATAAATTGTCATTTTGACGTTCGAATCACAAATTGGTAGCTGCTTAAGGTCTGAAGTCTGAGAAATATCAAGAGGCAGCCTTGAACATTTTAGAATGGCCGCTACCGAACCTGCTCCACTCTTTCCTAGTTCGAAATAACCCTTTACAATACTACGCGTCATTCTTTCCTGCGGTCCTCGCAGTCCGTGCAACGACTCAAAGCCAAAGAGTCCAAAATATGAATTTGGGTTCATTTGAGCATCATTTCATGTGTCGAAGGAAACCCATGGTTAGCGTGTGTGTCTTTAGAGAGTTGAATTGAACACAAAAATAATGACTGAATTGACGTTGCGGTAGTTGTGATATGTTGTGAAACTACGACGTTGTGGTAATATGGGTTGTGGCAATAGTGGGATTTTGTGAGTTGAGCGTCCGAACATAATGTTCTTTCCCCACAAGTTTTCCATGAGCACAAGTGTGAAGCGTAAGATTGGGAGAGATTAGAAGGATTTGATTATTAGAAGCGTATCATCTTCAAAATATATTGTACGCACACGCACAATATTTTCATCGTCTAATCGTCAACAACGTTTTAGTTTTTTGAACTTCAGTTTTCACGTGCTGACTCGATGAAGGCCAGCGCAGACGCACGTGAACTTTAGGCCGCTCATGGCAGTTCTGTTCGTCTAGGTGGGAGAAAGTGTGTCTCCGTTTGACCGAATCCGATCTCAACGACCATATATGATACTCCCTTATCTATGAAGTATTTTAGGGACCTGTGAGCCCCTCCTCTGTGAAAAGCAAACTCATAAAGCTCCCGAATACCGTTCAATGAATGAAGAGCTGTGACTCACGTCTAAAGAACTCGTGGGGGCGCAAAACGGACGTCACGTTTAATCAAATTTGGCGCACGAACCAATCGCCAAGTGTTTACAGGTATGAGAGCTCAAATAGTCGCATTCCGCCCTCGCGAATACCTTAAATTCTGACTTGTTTAATTGTAGCTCCTTAGTTGGAGCGCAGGGTTAACGGCCCCATCAACTGAACTCTTGCCTCGCTAAAGTCACACATTTATAGTCTTAAGACACATTTAGGTATCTGCGAACTCATCTATTACTTTCGTAATTACATTTATTTGCTTACTCGAAAATCAGTAGATTGAGACCTAACGAGTCAAACAATAATAAATCTCTCGTATCTGCCGCTCCAGTGAATTGATATGCCGAGATTTAAATACGAGGCCGTGTCTTTTATCACTTCTATGAAAAAATTTACTCAGAGTAAAAGCGTAAACTGCCCCGAAAGTATGCTCAAAATCTTCAGAGCCGTTTTTGAAGAAAAATGTCAGGTGCGCCACATCACACAACTTTCCTTAGCTCTACATACATTCACCGGTTTTCATGGTTTTTGTTACTAATTCAAGTTATTTTTAACTCAGTTCTTTTGAACTAGGTAATTTTTTGTGGGATGAAAATAATGTTTTTTTGAATCATTTTTGTAATTTCCTGAGTAACTGCGCCACCGGATTTTGCCAATCTTACGGAATGTCGTTTTGCAACCTGTAGGGCGAACGAAGGGGGGGGGGGGGCTTGAAACTGAGTGAGAATTGTATTACGAGGGATTTGCCGAATATTAGTTTATTTTCCAAAAAACGGCTATAATGATATTTGATCGAACTAGGGAAGTCAAATCAAACAGCGTCTCTTGAATCCTCTCCTCTTAAAAGGAAGCCAATCTGCTTTATTCGGAGGAGGAACTCGATTTCGATTTTGAGCTAATCTTCGCTTAGTCTTAATGTCACGTATTAATGATTAGCGTCATTCGGAGATGGAGGCCGTGGTCGTATTCAGGCTGCGCGATTTCTTATTTATTTGAGCGCCAGCGTGAGAAGTGGACAGAGAAAGCGAGCTGTTTACCGAGAATTACTCCCCGATAACGGAACACTTACCGACTTTGGAATAGTCTGGCTATTGAGCAACACGTCCGGTTTGACATAAATTCTCTGACGTGTGAAGGTTACAATCGACGTTTCGTTCACTCTCCATTTTGAGCTCCATCAGCCCAGTATTTCTGGTGCGACGTGAAATTTTCGTGAGACAGATAAAAGATTGTCTTCTTCAATCCGAAGAAAGGAATGTCGCTACAAAACTGCAAATAGAAGAACAAAAATGTTGCGATGCTTCTCACAACTATACTCCGCCCCACGTGCAATCAGCGATGGTTATCGCACGAGCATGAAGCGTAATGTCGGGATGGCAGATGGACTGGTAGGGCTGGATTCTGGGTTTAGTTCACAATAGTCGGTCACTCCCTTCAATAATCTCGACACAATTCCTGTGCTTCACCTCTCAACTTCAATATTTGCTTTGACGTTCCAGTAGAAGTTGCTATGAGCGAAGCGCTTGATCTCAATCCATTCCATTGTCACCGCTGGTTCCAATCATGCTCGTAGCACATCACACAACCACGCGCAGCACCAGCAATAATGGTAGGTTTATTTTAACTTGGACGTTACGTGTTGAAACCGACAGTGCTTAATGTTCCGAAATTTATTGAGTTTGCCCTACTTACATCACGACCTTCGTTCAGTAGCCAATGCATAGGTGAATCATAAGACCATGAACATGATTTTTTTTGGGAAGGTTCCCGTTCATGGTTCTCGAATTGCGATGAAAACAGTGAAAAACAATCGCTGCGTTTATCAGGACGCATTTTCTCGGTGAGAAACAAAACGCTGTGTCCTCCTCCAAGCCAATACTTGCAGGACTCGCCCAGGGGAGCGTCCTTGCGCCATTTCTCTATCTCATATATGCACATGACCTGCCTCAACCGGTGAGTGAAATGCTAGCACAGTTCGCAGAGGATGTGGCTTTCCTTCAGGTGGACGACTCATTTGAGGAAGCAACCACCAAAACCCAATCCACACTTGATATAACCAGCGAATGGTGCTCTGAGCGAAGAGTCAGGACGAACTCCTCAAAGTCTGCCGTGATCCCATTCGCTAAGCGAAGAGTCAACTTTCAGGGTACACTCCTCATCAATAACAACCCAATACCGCAGGACACGAAAGTTCGATACCTGCGTGTCTTCTTGGACAAGATGCTGACCTGGGAAACCCACATAAAGTAACTAGTCAACAAAATAAGACAGCGAATCCACCAACTGAAGCCCCTTCTACTTGATCGCTGAGTCTGGTAACAAAGCGGCTTCTCTACCTCTCCCTAATCCGGCCTATGTGGGAATACTCCTGTGGACTATGGGGATCCGTTGCTGCAAACCATGTCAAAACAATACAGGTGACCCAAAATCGAGTCCTTCGTATCATTTCTGGAGCACCCTGGTACGTTCGCAATACAACCCTGCATAATGTCCTGGATATATCAGGAAGTGATACAAAGCCAATACAGGAGACTGGAGGTTAACACGGCAGAACATGAAAACTCACTGATTGCGAGCATCCAGCAGAACCCACCTCCACCACCAGAAAGAAGGAGACTCAAGAGGAAAAGGCCTCAGGGCAATTTGATCAGCTAATCCATCTGCCTACATCGATTGTTATCTTGTTTTAGAATTGTCTGTCGTCACACATATTTATTTTTGTTATCATAACTCATTTAATTTAACCTAACTTTTATTTACCTAAATATAAATTTACCAACATAAATAGTACTGATGTAGAACAGCCAATGGGCTGCACCTAGAGCAGGTGTCACGTAAATTAATTATAAATTACTATACACAATTCTTGCTCAACTGTAATGTCAATATTGACAATAAAGCTTTCATTAAAAAAAAAAAAATTAAAAAATCTGCTTTGCCTTTGTTCAATGCATTTCTACGGAAACGTTTAAAAGGGGCAAAACGTAGGTACTAGTTATCTGAGAGTAGCCCATAAGTTTGAAAGAAACCGTTGGCGCAGTTTTTGAGAAAATTAGAAAATCGAGAATTTAATTTTCGAAAAATCAGATTCCGACGTACCTTGGCTTGTACGCTCGTTCAACATGTAGCCACAGAAATATTTGAGAATGAGAACCAAATTGAGGGTATGAATTAGTAAAAAAAGGTCCGTATCCGACCCCGTCAGGTTGATCGAATTCAGTTACGCACTGGAAATGTGTATAGGTATTTATTTGTTACTGGCCATGTGAGTTTGAAGGTCGTTAGAGTCGTTTCCCGCGAAAAGAAAAGAAACTGATTTTGATATTCTACCATCACTCGGCGATGGAAATAGTTGATAACCTCACTTTCCCGCCTCCAAAAAATAACAAATAAAGAAACAATTCAATCGGTTCAGCCGCTCACCCGCAAAACTAACGAATGTCGCACACTCAAGCCACGAGCCGAAATGATGTTCTTTCGATTCAGGAAGCCTCAAAACGCGAAGGTCTGAAAAAAACCGGTTATGCTTTGGGCAGTGAAAAGTAACAAATTAGAACGATTTAGGGGTGTACTAGTTTAAGAAGTAGAAGTTTCCTCCAGTTTGGTAGCATAAAAGGTGCTGTCTGGAGAGTCTTACTGGGGTCGTTCCGAACCTCTGGGAAAGAAGAAAGTCCAAACTGTCTTGATCTGGGATGAGGAAAAGCCGTAATTGCCGTCGAAAGATGGGGCGGGCCTTGACGACCTTGTTTCACCCAGACATGGTACCACGGGAATGCACAGCCCACGGCCTTGCGCCGGTGCATTATGGGTTAGGGCTACAATGCGTGGCTGCCGCCACAAGGAAAGGTAGGTGGAACGGAGCAATCCAATTCCTACCCAAAGCAAGGCCTGAAAAAGCTGGAAAATGCTGGAAGGTAGTTCGTCCATCCCAATTTATTTTTAACCTGTGAGGTCTGATGGAGGGGGGTGGGGAACCCGGTCGGTCGGTATTCCCTCAGAAATCCCCAAAACAGGATCGTAACTGTCTGGAGAGTCTTTCAGCGAAAGAAAGAGCCACCCTTTGAAGTTGATGCGTTGGTTTAGGAACTGGCTCATCTTCTCTCAAGACGTTCTAAGATGGCAGTTCCAAGTTGAGTTGTGAAACGTTTTCGTATGGGGTAGGACGTGGTTTCGTAAGTGACGGGTTCAGAAGGAGGGAGACATCCTGGGAAGCGGTGGGTGGACGTACTCGAGCTTTGGGATACAGTTATCAGTTCAGTCTATAGTCAATAGACAGCGCTGCAACTCGCCTGGAAATTAAGGCTCGTGCGATAGTTACGATGACTTGGCTTCGTGTAATACTAAAGACGACATGCTGAAGTTACGCACGTCATTGAAGCATGATCAGGTGTCAGCAATCACGGCGTCGAAGTTTATTTCTGCCCCTCAGTTAACATTTTTATTTACTTAGCTATCGCGTCAAGAGATGAGTGTCCAGGAAGATACCGCAAAAGCTGGGAGCTTACGGGTTGGCCCATACGACTACCGATCTGACCCGTAGGCTGGAAAAATGTGGAGGCGGACACTGAGTTAAGTCCGACGAAGGCTTCCAGGGAAACATAAGAGTGAGAAGCAAAGCAAGTCACGTGCCATCTCCATCGCCGTTTGCTTTTTCTTCTTCGCCCCCGCTCAATAAAAGAAAGCGATAAAACAGAGCGTCTTATTTTTGGCAGATTTTAACGAGACTCTGGGACGTCTTCCTGCTTTATCTTGTTACAAGCCCTCATCGGCTCCTGAGACCATTGACAAACGTGAGAGGAAAGATGCGTAGGCGGATGAGTTAGTTTCGCCGTGAAATTAATAACACGAGCAGGGAACTGCTTCTCAGCACCCAATTACTGCCGTCTCATGTTCATGTTACAACGAGCGGATTATGTTCTGAATTGCGTGAATCACCTGTAAAGAAACGCCCTCGCTTTACATAATCGTACGGGAGGAGGCGTGTTAATTGAGAATGAAGATCACACTATTCGGACTCCTTTTGTCATTTCATTACTAAACTATGTTTGGTCAACAGAGGAGATATTGAATATTCTAAACGGCAGCAATCTGTGTATTTCATCCGAGCGAGCGCATAGGAATGAGATTTTCGCCAGGCTGTGGGTCAGGAGGCTCTTAAGCTCCGCCGCATCAAAGGGAATGAAGTAATGGGGCTAATTAATGGTGAGGGTCATAGGGATTAAGCCCTCTAGTTCCATATGGAGGGGATGTGAGCATGGATTTCTCTGTGGCATCGGAAAAGTCTCATAGAGAACCCCTTTTCATGCCATCGATTGCAGCCCCAACCCCTGATCTAATTTTGACATCTCTAGCACACTCCCATCATTCCCTTTTTAAGTATAGGATAATCCTTACCTCCAAACTCCCTACCACGATAGACCCTTGCACACACAAAGACGTGTACTGGCGATCTTGCTCTCTGTGGTATGACATTAAGTCACGATAAGAAGCAGAAGAAATTGCCTTTCCGCTCAACGAATAATGTAAGTGGACAACAACAAGGGGTATGACGGGTCGTAATCGGAGGCAGCGGGCATGGTGTCCAGAGAAATTCCAGTCAGGGTTGAAGAATTGGCGGATGATTATTTGGGGAGCCTGATTCTGTTAGGTTTCACACGGTAGTCAGGGTACCTTTGGACGAGCATGATGAAAATGATTCAACGTCCTGCAGCCAAAATGTTACAAATGGCAGAAATGTTAGGCCAACCACCTTGAGTTCTAAAATATATTGCAGGAGCAAAAGAACCAGCTGTTATTCGGAAAGCTAAGCTGTATAAAGACCGTTCCAAGAAGCCCCGAACAATAGTCAGATTAACTTGTTCGCCCTTGTTCTTGTGCGCATTTACGTAGTCGAGTGACGTATGACCATCAACAACGAAAATTCACGTTCATTTGGCGCTCCGTCGTCGACATTCATGATATTACCTTTAATTCCGCCGGCTCTCAGACAACTAACTCTTCAGGCAGCTATCGGTGCCTCAGTTTGACGAGGCTATTGCGGACGTGCTGCCCAACGACCCGCAGGTGCAGGTAGAAGCTGGAGGTGACTCAGCCACATCTTACGGCCAGCAGTTGAACCGGAGACGATGGGAATCTGAGTTGTACGTTCCGCACGACGCGGCTGGGATTTCCCCATCGACAGAGGGATTCCCTCCGCACGTCCGCCAGAACGCCGCCTCAAGGGCCTCAGAGTTAGTCAACTGTGACAGTTCCCCCCGGAACCATAGTTGACTGTCCGCAAATACAACTTTTCCAGCCGCGTTCTGCCCCCTGAATTTGTGTAGTCTTCGCCAGGACGTTTTTTATTCCATTACTTCCATTAGCGAAGCCGTCGCTACTAACGGTAACAATGTGGACAAGGTTAAGATAAAATCAATTTCAGAAACAATTTTCTTTTTAAAAAAAAAAACAGCCGTTAGTTCATCTCCCCAATTTTCCACTTCTTTGCATCCGTATAAAATAATCAATTTTTAGTTCCAAATGGTCAGTAGATATTTAAAGCCCACAGCCGCATTGAGTGTTCCACCTTCGTCACTGAACAGCTGTCTTCCAACGCTGATATTGCTGAAATCCACTGAATGACTTCTTCAGTAATAACCCCGCTGAAGATCAAACGTGAATAGCAGAGCTAGAAGAGCTGAAGAAACTGATCAGAAGTGTTTCTTCACAGCATCAACAACCTTGCATCAATAGGTGCCTGCTAACCAAAGGGTAAGAAAAGTATACCAATCGTGTAAAAATATATCGTGCGACGCACAACACAACTTTCTTCAGCCCCACGTACATTCAGCTATTTTGGTGGCTTTATAGACTAATTCAACGTTTTTACTTTCCTTGGCTCTACAAAGTAGAAAGGAAAGTTATGTAATCAGCTGAAAAAAAAAAAAATTTTGGGTTCTCTTCAGATCTTTACGTTTCAGACCCCCCTGAGTCCGAAAAACACTATTTGGGAAAATGGTCTGTGTGTGTGTGTGTGTGAACGATTTTTAGAGAGAACCATCGTACCAAATCCACTCAAACGTGATACCTCGCCCACAAGTTACCATGGGACGCCAAAATAAGGGTATTAACAAAATCCACCGAAATTTAACTATAGTTATCATAGTGATCAAAACACCAAATTTTTTTTCTCAAAAACAGCTCTAACAATTTTGATTAAATTTTTTATATTGATAGCTCTCAATAAGGCAATCACACCATAAAATTCCCATTTGTGGGAAAATGACTAGAGCAGCACAATAAATTACCAACATTTTCGACGAAAAGCGTTTTTAGCGCAGTTTTTTTCCCTTATAAACTCCGCTGGAATTTTCGTAGAATGTTTAAAAAAAATTGGTATTGTAGTCCAATCCAATACCTAAAGGGTGAGTGTTGCAAAACGCTCATGAGATACATGGGGGTCACTGCAGAAATTCCTGAATTTCAACTACTGCCGTTTCGCTAACTACCAGTTCTAAACGTTTTTACCCAATAACTCTGCAAAAGTAATTACTATCCCTCTTCAAAAAATTTGTGTTTACAGCCTCATTAATTACCTATGTACCAATTGCTCAATAATGATCGTGGAATGAGTAGGAGCAGCACAATAAATTCCGGAACTGTAAGCGCTACCGCTTTTTGCTACAGTGAAATGTTGTTTGACCAAGTTCAAATGAACTGAGCGGGAAATGATTCGGTTAAGTAGACAAAGCCATATAGAAAGTGAATTGACGTAGAGCTAAGGAAAGTTGTGTGTTGCAACGCACCAGATATTTTGTTTTTGTTTTCACTCAGTTCATTGGAACTTCTTGTTTTACGTGGAAATTGGTAGCCCTTGAAGTTCCGGAATTTATTGAGGCGCTCCTATTCGAGCTATTCCTGTTGAGCAATCAGCGCGCAGGCGATTCCAGAGACTTTCAATGTGATTATTTCGAAAAGGAAAGAGTTAACTGTGTTGGAATTATCGGGTGAAAACTGTGATAATGAAACGGCAGTGGTTTCAATTTCGAAACTTTTGGGGTTGTTTCCGATTATTTCACGGCCATTCCTCGTTGACCAGTATCGGAATGGACTTTTGAGGGGAAAACCACGCTAAAATTGATTTTCTTCGACATGTCGACATGTGGTAAAACAGTCAGTCAAAATTGTTAAAGCGTTTTTAGAAACCCTTATTTTGGCATCCCAAATTGATCAGCACACTAACTATGAAATTTAAGTTGGTTTGGTTCATTCAGGGAAATTCAGCGCTTGTACTCGTATATTAGCAGATCCTCGAATTTACGAGATGGAATGCGATGTTTGGCTTCCTCGTCAATCCTACTCGTCGAAAGCTAGCGTTCTCGCAAATGCGGACAGATATCGAATATGCTACCGATACGATGAAAGTTTAACAATGGTCATGATGTAATTAAGAGCAACCCGGTAAATTCCGGAATTCTGTGTACTGACGTTTCACCGGCTAACTTTCACCACAGTTTCTAGCCTATAACTCCAGAACAATAAACAAGAACCTTTTCAAATCAATCTCGTTAATAATCCTACAAATTAACTATACGCGGGCTAATCAATAAAGATGGTCGGCGCAATAAATTCCGGTTAAGCTCTACCACATTCTCGATGTAGAACGTTGAGTTCTTACAGACTCGCGTGAACTGAGAGAAAAAGGTATTCGAATGGGGTAGCGCATCGGATAATTTTTTCGCTTTCCGTCTTAAACCGACAATTTTCAGTAAGAACGCGTCGCATCTGCGTTCGTAACTATTTGAATCTCCAGTCGCATCGAGTACCTCACTTTTAGTTCCGTGACCTGCACCAACTATCGAAGATCCAACAGTGATCGGGACGAACGTGTCCAGCGAGAACAACAACCGCTTGCATCGTGGGAAGTTCGATAACAGCAAATTAGCGTCGCCACCAGAAAAACTGTTTCTGGAAACATCTACGTAAGACGATAATAACTATTGGTTAGGGCTCGTAATAGACGGTAGTGGACCCACGGCTTTCAATAGTGGAGATTTGATTCGACTGACGCAGAGGTGGAACACGTTCTAACGGATACCGTTAAAGAAATAAAGTTCCCCGACTGTACGCGCCTTTTGAAATGAAGCGCTCAAATGCTCTGTCCAGGAGGTGGCGTAACCTGGTGTGCCACATCACAGGCCATGCGGCTCCACCCTGCTTTTTCTTGTCAGTCTCTCGCCGTTATCGGTTTCCCTCAGTTACCTCTTCCGTGCTATCACGCCTTTCTTCGTTATTTTTGCGATATTTATTTATTTATTGGTAATTTAAATTAGTGAGTTGTCGGCTGTCTAAGGGTGTCTAAAATTCCCTCCGTCACTCTGCGCTAAATTCATTTACCCATTCGGCCTGCAACATCGCCCGACTCGTCTCCTCGACTCTCCCGCCGGCCGGTGGTCTGCAACTCCAGCTCCCAGTGTCGTGAGTACTCATAGTGTTGCATTTCATGTAAGCAGAGTTAAATTCCATTCATATTCTTCATACAGTCCACAAACTCTGAGGAAAAAACCAGCGCGATCCGCAACAAGTGGTCCTCCGGGCCGGATCTGAACCAGCGACCTATGGATCTACAGTCCACAAACTCTGAGGAAAAAACCAGCGCGATCCGCAACACCGACTGTTACGGGTGCATTCTGTGACCTTTCTGTATGAGTTGTTTGGTTCACATTTTGTATTACTTTTGGTTGCCAATTCGTTAATTTCTAGGGACTGTGTGGACCCCTGGGCATTAAGAACACCCTGAGGAACTGACCCTGGGGTGTACACTTATCCTCGGGGCCAACTGGGGGTTTCGCCCCCCTCAGCCAGCAAGTATGAATGGGGGATGAAAGGATGGAGTATGAAATTAATTTATTGGGGGAATGGTGTCTAGGTTAGGGAATGCGAGAGGATGTATGTGTGTAATTTATTGGGTGCTAGGCGGGGTGTATGGGACTGGGTGCGTGGATGGGTGGGGGGATAGGAGGGAATCCTAAACTCCACAGACAGTTCCCCCATCCAGCCGCTGGGTGCGACTGGTAGGGAGTGGGTCCCTGCGTACCAGGTACCTGGGGTCTTCCGGCAAAGAGGGGCAAGTCCAAATCCCTCTAAGGTGGAGATCTCCGAAGCCGTAAGTCTGCACGCAGGTCAAAGCGGGCTAGTAATGATTCTAGCCTCAAGGGATATTTTCCCTAAAACGGTACTGCGGGGTGCACAGGCCACGACGAAAGCTGGTGCACCCTGGGTACGGTCCACGTTAGGTGGGTGCCTCTGCAGGACGCTAGGGTAGAGGTGGAGTGATCTGCCGATCCCTAGACACCAGCTATTCTATAGATATTGCAGTTGTCGAGGGTTCGATGGAGGTAGTCCCCGTCCTAGTCCCCCATTTTTCTTTTTGCATGATGGGGTGGAAGCAGGTTAGGGCTGAGAGGCCTCTTGCTTCCGCACACCCCTACATCAGAATGTACATGTTTCGGGTGCACTTTGTTCCTTCCTAAGCAACGTTTGTCATGAAGCTCCACCACCATGCCAAAGTGGTCCCAGTCTTGCCTGGGTAGCAGCTGCAGAGCATCCTTCTCAGAAGTGATCTAGGAAACCAGGACCAACATAATACATTACGGGAGGCGAATTAGGGCAGTCGGCAATATCTGCTCAAATGATAAATCTAGTGATAAGTATGACAAAGGAGGAGCACTCCTAAATGAGTCTGTGGATATTTCAAACCAATCTGATTTGGTGCGGAACATGTTGTTGTGAGTAGATTTAAACCGTTCAGAAAAAAGTTAGTCTAGTAGATTATTGGCGCACTGTTATTAATATTTACAAATGGAAGTGTTGTGAAGTGAATTTATTAGAACTATCATTGAATAACTCGATCCATTTCAATTACAGATAAACGAAGAAACCAGAGGCCAGTAAACCCATTACGGGGTGCACGACATTTGGAAATAACCATTCTTCCTCTAACCTGACTGAGCTGGTACCACCATTGGACGGTCAGCCTCAACGAGTCCAAATTTGAGGCTTCTTATCGCCGTCACATCCTCCCTCACAACATAATTGACAATGAAGCAACCAAGCCAAGTACCTTGGAGTCAACTGGCACGAGCAAATTCACGCCATTCTCAGGAAAGAGAACGGAGCTTTTGTGTGTATCAAACCTTTTTACCTTTACCATCAGGAGCATTAGTACCTACGTCATCTTCGCCTGGGGCACGTTATACTTGTCTAGGTCACAGCCTCCTCCCTGCACAGACATGAGGACTCTTCACCGCGCTCTCAACCCCCTGGTACATCAGTAACTCGCAGCTCTGCGAAACAACCAGCCTCCTGACCATGCCCGAGGCTGACACTATCTTCGCACTCAACTTTCGTAACTCTGTCGCAAGGCACTTCAACCCGTCCATCAACTGCTTCACAGATTACGCCGTCAATCCCACGGAGGTGGTGTTCCCTCGCTTGACACTAAACCCGGTCCGAAACCCGGGCTTCGCATTTGTGCATGAGTCTTCCTGCCGCGTTACAAGCTTGTTTTCTACTTCCTTTTTGACTGGTTCATAACCTCCAGGTTGGCAACCTTGGGAAGCTGTTTTAGTCGGTAAAAATCCGGCACTACCCTTGCAGGTGTCTTTTTGAAAAATCCTCCCCACGCAACACGTCCGAAACAAACGAAAGAAGGAGTTGAAGACGGGCACAGTATACCTAGTTCTAGTTCGTCAAGAACTCAAAAACAAAAACGACGCTCTTCTTATTCTTACCTTCTTCCCATGTACGGTTAGTATGTTAGATCCGTCTCGACCAAAAGCCAAACGTTTTAGCAAACGAGTATGTGTCAGGTTCGCCCCAAGAATAAGACGATATCAGGTATAATTAGAAGAATAAAACTCCCTAGGGTGCGTGTCTCCGCTGGGGCGCACACAGTAACAGTTTGTTGTGGAGCAATGGGAACTGATATCGCTTGCCTTGAGATGATAGCAAAAACCGCGCCACCGTCAATTACCTAACAAACCACATCTGATCTAGCCATTTTATAGATCATATGATTTCCTAAAGGACGTTAAGAAACAGTCACACTCAACGTGCCTAAGTTTGAGTGTTAATGGGCCCATCAAGCTGAGGGTCCTTGTTTTCCTCTAGATTGGCAGATTCCACGAGATTTATTTAGGAAGACTCCCGTCAGCCACTCTGTATTTATGGGCCACTCACGTTATGGGACAATTACCCTCGATTCCTTGGTTTGCATACCCCCCGACTCTGGTTTATTATGAATTGAAAAAACACCTGAAAACTTGAGACTTTTTCATTTTTTCATAAGTCTGACTGTCCCTTATTTAGGGTGAGCAACATGGCCTAAACTCCTGGATATCACGGGTCCATGCCTAAGGAATGAAAGGTATTTCCTGCAAGAGTCTTCTTTCGAATCCATCCTTGGAGAAGTTGTACCAAAGACCAAACAGCGAGCCAGGACATGTTAAGTAGTTTTCTCGTCTGTACTACACCCCTGCATTGAAAGGTTTCGAATACGCCCATAACACATATGCATTTGTTCATTTTGCAGTGTCCGGTAATGATCCCCACTATCTGCCTATCATCAGAAGACTACGTCTTAGTAGTCGGTCCACAGACAAAGCGTTTGAAGTACTTCACTCCCACAGCGTTCCAGAGAGTCTGATTCATTCTCCGGGTCCCCTTGAATAGTGACAGAGATGCTCCACAGTGAGAAAGTAGCCCTATAGGTACACTAGATCTGGCTAGATGGTCCGCTATCATTTCCAGTGATCGCTTTATGCTCAGTAATTCAATAAACGGGAACTCCATTAGAGTTTGAGCCGGATCCTACTCGTCCTCACCAGTTTTGACATTGCGCAGTAGTTCTTCAACGCCTCGCGAGACGCTTGACTACCAGTCATTATGTTCGTAATTTTATTGCTAGACCCCTTTTCTTGCATTATGACGATCCCAGCCCTAATCTCTGCTCGAAAAACCGTTGGATTGGAACACATTACGTTCAAGGCTGGAAGATTCCAAATCTGCAATGTCCGTTCGCCGTCCAGGCCATATTTTGTCATTAACGAGGTCTAAATAATCCGCTCTCGCACGAAAATCTCATTTCCGACCTGTTTGGCGCGTCCGTCTTCTCTGGCAGAACTTCAATATTTACCTACTGGCGGAACTAACCCAATGACTTGAAAAAAAAACGGTTTGATTAATTAGCCAAAAATGGCAGTTTTCTTGCAAATACGTCCTGTTTAGTATAGTTTTCCACGCATTTTTCGACGATGGGTCGAAAAAGACGGATCTCACAGGTGTAACGCTGCTCGAGAACAGTGAAATCACAGTAAATATAGTGAGGGGAAATTCTACTAATTGAAGAAACTCGCGGGACAACATAGCGAAAACTATCACTTCACCCCGACCTGTTATCATATCCCGTATTGCCTCCCGTCTCACTCCAACCAGTTCAAGTATCATCGCCTAGAAAGAGTTAATTTGCGTTGTTCCGTTGTACTCAGAGAAAAACATGCTTTAAAAAATGAAAATTTGGCAGCGTCATTGCAAAAACGTTTAGAACTGGTAGTCAGCGAAACGGCGGTAATTGAAACTCAGGAATTTCTGGAGTGAGCCCCATGTATCTCATGAGCGTTTTTAAACCCTCACCCTATAGGTATTGGATTGGACTACAATAACAATTTTCTTTAACTTTCTACTAATATCCCAGCGGAGTTTATGAGGAAAAAACTGCGCTAAAAACGCTTTTCGTCGAAAGTTTTGATAATTTATTGTGCTGCTCTCGTCATTTTCCCACGAATGTGAATTTTATGGTATAATTTCCTTATTGAGAACTATCAATATATAAAATGTAATTAAAATCGTCAGAGCCGTTTTTGAGAAAAAAATTGGTGTTTTGATCACTATGATAACTATAGTTAACTTTCGGTGGATTTTGCCCACACCCTTATTTTTGCGTCCCATGATAAACCTGTAGGCTAGACATCAAGTTTCAGCTGATTCGGTACGGTTGTTTTCTCTAAAAACCGCGCTAAAATCGATTTCGTCGAAAGTATTGGTAATTTAATGTGCTGCTCTCATCATTTTCCCACAATTGAGAATTTCATGGTATAGTAGTTATATTAGGAGCTATCAATATAGAAAATGTAATCAAAATCGTTCGAGCCATTTTTGAGAAAAAAAATATTTGGTGTTTTGATCACTATGATAACTATGAATAACTTACGGTGGATTTTGCTCATACCCATATTTTGGCGTCCCATGGTAACCCGCGGGCGAGATATCAAATTTAAGTTGATTTAGTACGGTGGTTCTCTCTAAACATTGTTCAGAGACGCACATACACGCAGACACAGACCATTTTCCCAAACATAAAGATCTAAAGAGAACTCAAAATTTTTTTTCAGCCGATTACATGACTTTCCTTTCTACATTGTGGAGCCAAGGAAAGTGAAAAATGTAAATTGACAGCGTCATTGCAATTACATCGTGTTTGGTATTGATCCTTAGGTATTTTTCGATGCTTAGTCGAATAGGACGGTTTGTCAAATGTGTAGGACTGCACATTTCCCGCACTGTTTCCCGTTTTACTCCAACAACCCGTCAGCTAGACTCGTCACTTGGTCTAAAGGTTCCTAGAATATCTCAATTTTCAACGTTCCGTCGTAGTGAGGTTATAAGTTTGGTCAGAATCGTTGTAGCCGTTTGTGAGAAAATAAAATATTTGAAATTTAGTGTTTTGATATCTATAATGCGTTTTACGCAAATGCATCTCTAACCCTTAGTTTGGCGTCTCAGATTATTCTGCGGGCTATATATAAATTTTGAAATCCCAAGTGTCCGGGTACTTTCTAGTTACCCTCTACAAATCAATATCTAACTTTTCCTCTCCATAAACATCTCTGGGGCAATTCAATGAACGGAGCCTATGAGAAAAATATCTGGTACGTTGCAACGAACAACTTTCCGCAACTCCCGTAAAGTCGACGACCTCCTACGTGTCGTTCAACGCATTTCTACAAGAACATTTATGGAGAACAAAATGTAGGGACTGATTAGTTTTGAGTACTCCGAGGGTTTGATTGAAATCTTCACAGCCGTTTGTGAGAAAATTGGAAAACCGTTAAATTATTATTCGACAAATCTCTTTTCCGAGCTATCATGGCTTGTAACTCCGTCCAACAGATAGATACGGGAATAATTGCCGAGAGCAAAATATGTATAGGTGGCTAAAAGACACTCCGTAAGATTGATCAAATCCAGTGAAGCAATTACTACGGAAATTATGAAACTGTTTTAAAAATATCTGGTGCCTTGCAACACAAAACTTTCCTTAGCTCTACGTCGATTCCCTATCTATATGGCTTTATCTACTTAATCAATTCATTTACCGCTCAGTTCATTTGAACTTGGTCAAATAACACTTCACAGCAGCAGGTAGCGGTAGCGCTTACAGTTCCAGAATTTATTGTGCTGCTCGTACTCATTCCAGGACCGTTATTGAGCAATTGGTACACAGATAATTAATGAGGCTGTCAACACAAATTTTTTGAAGAAGGATCGTAATTACTTTTGCAGAGTTATTGGGTAAAGACGTTTAGAACTGGTAGTATGCGAAACGGCAGTAGTTGAAATTCAGGAATTTCTGGAGCGAACCCCATGTATCTCATGAGCGTTTTTCAACACTCACCCTTTACGTATTACATTGGACTACAATACCAATCTTTTTTAACATTCTACAAAAATTCCGCCGGAGTTTATAAGGAAAAAACTGCGCTAAAAACGCTTTTCGTCGAAAATGTTGATAATTTATTGTGCTGCTCTCGTCATCTTCCCACAAATGTGAATTTTATGGTATAATTTCCTTACTGAGAGCTATCAGTATAGAAAATGTAATCAAAATCGTTAGAGCCGTTTTTGAGAAAAAAAATATTTGGTGTTTTGATCACTATGATAACTATAGTTAACTTTCAGTGGATTTCGTTCATACCCTCATTTAGGCGTTTCATGGTAACCTGCGGGCCAGATATCAAGTTTGAGCTGATTTTGTACGGCAGCTTTCTCTAAAAATCGTTCACAGACACACACACAGACCATTTTCCCAAATAGTGTTTTTCGGACTCAGGAGGGTCTGAAACGTAAAGATCTGAAGAAAACTCAAAAAAAAAATTTTTCAGCCGAATACATAACTTTCCTATCTACTTTGTAGAGCCAAGGAATGTAAAAACACTACTTTCGACACAGTTTGTTTTTGTCTCCGTTGACTGTCCGAGGAACATTTAACGAGTATAATATGTATATATTACCTATTTAGAATGATCCCGTGAGTTTGGTCAATATTGTTGAACCCTTTTTGCCAAAAAGTGAGAAAACCCCCATTTAGGCCTATATTTTCAACAAGACAAATTTTCAGGAAGATTGTTTGGAAAAGAAAAGTTGGGCACTAACTAGTAGAAGATACTCGGAAAGTTTAATTAAAATCGATATTGCGGTCTGATATCGACAGGGTAAAAGAGATCAATTAGGATTATCTATTGGGTGAGCTGAAACAGATGTAGAAGTCGAGACTTATATTCATTTGTATAACAATAATTTATACTGAAAACGCTGAAAGTTATTACACAACCGTTTATTATTCTCTTATGCAGCATGATTGTAATCTACCCTACTCTACCGAAAAATGTATAGAATGTATCCAGTAAACTTAGCAAAATATCTGAGCTACCCATCACACAACTCTCCTTGGCCTCACGTGCGTTCGATGCTCTTGACTCAGGCAAGTAATCAAATATGTTTTACGTTCTATTTATAACGACGTTCATCTTGACAGCGGGAGGCGCTTGTGATTCAGGAATTTATTGCGCTGCCGCTACTTGTGCCAGGGCCAATATTGAGCAATCAGTTCACATGTGATTCAAAAGACTGCCTCCGTGAGTCTCACGCGGTATGAGGTAGTAGCAGAGAGCGCCTTGGTCGTCAAGGATTTTTTTCGCTGCTACGGGCATTCCACGAAATTGACACAAAACTTTAAGATGTGATGAAAACCCAAATATTCATTCTTCTGGATGAAGAATGTAAAGACGAATGCATCGTATTTTAGAAAACGTTCTAATTGCTGTTGATTGTGAGTTGTCAAAGGCATTTAGTGTGCACTGGATCGCAACGATTTACTATAAACCCGCTACTTTCGTCTGTGACTAATCGGCCGGTAACTTCTCAAAAGCCTTTTAACGTGTTCTTGAATGAATGACATCACTCGCAACATGTGCGTCGACACGTTGAACCAATTTTGTTTCGATGAATTTTGAGTGCAAATTGCGTGATAGCAAATGATGTCACCTTAAAAGGTCTGACGAATTGCTGGCAATATTGAAGTTTAGTCGTTTGTGTCAGCCCGACGATTTAAAACAGCGATTCGAAGCGTATTTTTCTTTAGAATCATCGAAAGATACAACAAATAGATATGAGTACTGTTGACGTGATGACGAATATTTGTTCATACTTTACAAACTTGCGAGCATTCAAAAATCCGTTCGAAATTTTTTATTTAAACAGTCTCGGAGAACACTGCCCGCGTGTTTGGCGGTAAAACAGCTGTGTACTAAACACCCTAACATGCACCGAAGGTTTCCTTCGCTGTGTCCGATCGGACAGTCACAGTAACCCGCATCTCATTCGTTCGAATGTTGAAATAGCTTGTGATAAATATCTTAATTGTGTAACTAAGTTCCTCATTATTTTCGAGGCGCTTCAAGTTGCAGTAGTATCTGGTGCGACGCGTCATACAACTTTCCTCAGTCCCACGTACATTCAACGATTTTTCTGGCATTAGCTACAGTTGGGTGCACGTGAGGGGGTACTGACGAACGAGTTGAGTGAGAAACAGGACTGTAATTACGCTGCAATATAAAGAAGCGAGGACTAGTTTAAGAGGTGAAGTGAGTGCAAATTTACGCGACACAAGGGGGTCTCTGGACAGGTGCACTGACCGTGGGGATGAGAGTGGGAAAGTAACCAAGAGAGCTGAATGCAGAATGTCAACTGTTTCGGGGAGAGACTGGGAATGAACGTTGAAATGCTGAAGAAGAGGTGATAAGCAAGTAGCGGGAAGTGAACATTTAGGAAACTTGAAAGGGGAAAACCTGTTCTCAGCTTCCGAAATAAACCTTTACCACTTTGTCGGCAAGAGAAGCCGATTGAATGTGCAGTTCAGTTTTTCCAAGTTTCCCATTAGGGTCAAGAGCAACAAACTTATTTGGCCTGAGCAGAGCCGAACAGCTGCTAATCTTGTTTATTTTTCACTCAGCCTGTGTTTTTGGTAGAACATTACTTCACGTTTTGGGTTGCAAGGTGTTTTAGGTGCTCGTGCACATACCACAATCATTGTTGTGTGATCAGTAGACAGATGATATTTCTGTATTCGTTCCACCTGTGTTCATCGTTGCATGTGTTGCCATTTCTTTTTCCTCTAATTCTTGTAATAATTGTGGGGTGGTTACCGTCATTACCAAATGGGTGTAACGAACCAAGCCATTACTGGTCTACTGGCCTATTGGTCTGGGAGTTTGCACCCGTCCCCACAGTCACAACCCTTTAGGGACTACGCTTAGCAGGCGCTAGCACACCCTGGGTGGTTCATAGTAGCTATCCCACGCCACCAATCTCTTATGTCGGTATGTCCAAGCTTGGGCGAGTGTGGTCATGCAACTATTGGTCAATCTGGTGATGAGGAGGGATGTGCAGTCGTCCCTCCCTGGAAGCTGAGCCCAGGCATGAGTGTCGACATAGAGGAGACAAACAAAACGTGAATCCCTCATCGCACAGGCAGTCACCAACTGCTTGGAACCAAAAAACCCATAGCCATGCATTGGACACCCCATGACCACAGAGGAGCTGGGTTAGTGGAAAGGTGGGATGACGCCATTTGAAGTCCAAACAGGCGCCTGCAGATGGTGGTGAGGTGTGAAGGTGGTACACTACCACTGCTCCATCCCATTGGGCCTGTCAAAGGTCAACCATCCAACTCCATGCCGCCTCGAGCCTGCCCAACTGTCTACTCAAGGATGAGTCCATACAGCGTAGTGTCGAGTGCTCCCCTTTTTATGTGTGAGTGTACCACCACCAAGTCCAGCAGCAGGTCCATAGCGGACGTTCCCGTGAGGACGTACAGTGCTTGATGGGAGCATCCCTTTGCAGCTTTGTTGGTGTGACCAACACCGCATCGCAGCGGCATACTGCACCTTCGACAGAAAGACCGCATAATAGTAAAAAATCCGGATGTGGGCCGATGCTCTGATGTGGGTATAGACAGGGAGTGCACGTGTGCCGTAAGGGCTGAACACTTCGCCCTCAGAAGGGTCAAGTGGTTGTGTAGGACGACCATGCTGGCAGAAGGGAACACCCAAATACTTTGTGGTCAGCATTGGTACAACCCTGGCGCGATCTCTGTGTGGCAGAATGAGGGCTTTCAGCAAGTGCAGCACTAGGAGCTGAGTCTTAGAAGCTGCTAGATCCATACACCTGCGGCAGCACCAGCTTGCTTTGAGACGGACGAGAGCTTGGTGGCCCCTGAAGTGTTCACACCAACTGCCACCTCATATCATCAGCATAAGCGGTTGGCCTGTACCCATGTGGAGATGAGAGAAGGACGATGATGAGCGCCGCCCACAAAATGGTGGACAACAATGCCTCCTGCGGACAGCTCGTAGTAATTTCCAACCCCGCTCTCTGGTTACCACGGCACATTGAAGCAGTCCTGTAAAGAAACTGCAGAAGAGGTTGGAGGGATTCAGCAGGAGTGAGAGGGCGCGTAGGAAGGTGAGCACCACTGGCCACCACACAGCGTTAATCATCCTGTCACTGTCAAAATAAATAAATGAATGTTCAGGGTCGAATTCACCAACTTTGCAAACCGCGGTTAGTCTTGGTTAATGCTCACTCTTGTCCTCGAAAATGGATTTCACCATCTTTGGTAAAGCTTTAGCCGCAGCTAAACCTTAACCGCCCAAATTCGGGTAGTTAGCACGGTCACATCAAACTGACATCTTTGTTTATCCGTCTTAGTTCAAGCGGTAGCATCAAGGTATTAAACAGTTTGTTTTTTGGTTGGATACGGAAAAGGTTCGATTTGTCAATGAGGTACCGATCCTCGAAAGAAATTGTCGTCAACGCGCTGGAAAACATACAAGAGCATTGGAATGCCGGACAGAAAGGTAAATTTCCATGCTGTATCAAGTACTGACTGCAGCGAACAAAAACGTTAAACGTGTTGTAGTTGATCATCCTCCATGTTTAGCTCAAGATTGGCGTGACAACCAGGAAGACACAAAAGCCGATCTCTCTGAGACGGCCTTACCTGCGCACTGGACCAAGTGGAGTCATCACTCTCACATCATTTACCTAATTACCGCATAAAACGTTATCGCTTCCCTTCGACACATTTGAAAAGTAATTCGGTCTTAAACTATACCAACTTACTTCTCTTATATTTATTTTTATTCTTATTTCTCAACAATGTGATACAGGAATCATCATTCAGTGTAGATAAACAGTTTATGTAACGAGTAATAAGTTTGTGAAACGATTTTTGGGCGTTCACGCTCCAAATGCGTGGTAAACAATGACTACAGTCATAATTTTATCACGTTAGAAGAAACCCCATTACCTAAAGAGTCTGCACAGCTCATCACGTCAGTTAGTAATGAGTTAATCTCACCCAGGATTTTCAAATAAAATTGTTACGAATTTATGGTGGTACTTTTAAAGTGTGTCCTAGGTGAGTCCAGTTTTTTTGAATCAGGATATGGCGGCTACTTTGTCGTTGAGACGAATCTGACGGGGTTGTTTCGGATAAGGGCATACGTTTATTATGGAGACGGATCTGACGTATTAACCAGGGGAACAGTGAGAATGAAATGTAAGAGTTTTTGGAGTGAACTGAGAACCAAGAGCCAGATATGGCAGGTATGGGAAGTGAGTGGAGACTGAGTGAATGCCTGGGAGTATTTAACAGGCACCCACTCCTCTCCTCGCACTACGAAGAGTGGGAGAGCGTGGGAAGAGTGGGAGAGGGTGGGAAGAGTGGGAGAGCGTGGGAAGAGTGGGAGAGGGTGGGTAGAGTGGGAGAGGGTGGGAAGAGTGGGAGAGCGTGGGAAGAGTGGGAGAGCGTGGGAAGAGTGGGAGAGCGTGGGAAGAGTGGGAGAGCGTGGGAAGAGTGGGAGAGCGTGGGAAGAGTGGGAGAGCGTGGGAAGAGTGGGAGAGCGTGGGAAGAGTGGGAGAGCGTGGGAAGAGTGGGAGAGCGTGAGATGAGTGGGAGAGCGTGGGATGAGTGGGAGAGCGTGGGAAGAGTGGGTTTTCCCAAGTCAGGGCCTCAAATATTTTTTGTTCGTTGAACGACTTGCGTAAATTTGACGAATCTATTGCCCTATTTCGTCGTATAACCAATATAATTGCGTGCAATCGAAACACGTACCTTTAACAATAACATTTTATCTATCGTTCTAAATCTTTTTTCGAAACACGCGTAAATTTAACTGCGACCTATGATTACAAACCCGATCTAGCTTCGGAATAATGAACAATGTAATTTTTTTAAAACTTTATTCTATCTATTGCCCTGATTCCTCGTTATAATTGCGTGCAATCGAAATGCGTAAATTTAACGACTGTGTGTTATCTATCGTCCAATGTCTTTTTAAAAAAATCAAAACGCTTGCCTTTAACGATCACGTTTTATCTATTGTCTTGAATCTTTTTTTCGAAAAACGTGTAAATTTAACGACATCCTACGTCTAAACCGATCTAAATAAATTGTTTAATAAATTTATTTCGCGATAATAACGATACGCGATATTTTTTTAAATTATCAATCTCGTAATTTGCGTAATGTTGGCTAGGAGCGTAGGGCTACCATTTTTTGAGCAATTACGTCTCAGTAACAAATACGTAGCGACGGGGCTCCACGTGTGCTCGGGATTTATTTAGCGTGAACACGTGTGGAGAGAAATTGGGGTAGGAGATAATTAGTAGGGGTATGACGTAGTTCCACTCAGAAGTTGCGCCAATTGTGGGGGTATGACGTCAGGGGGATTCATAGTGGTGGGGGACGTGACGTCACATGGGGGTCCTCTCAGAAGTTACAATGATGCCGACGGGGGATTCAGTCAGGTCAGCTGTAGTTGATAGGAGGGGGAGGATGATGTCAGATCTGCTGTGGCGGTGAGGGAGGGTAACGTCATAGCATATGGGCGGGGGGAAAGGGGTGAGAGGTCATTGACCTATCCCAGCTGTGCCATAGAGGTAACTACTGAACTTGACCGCTTTTGGCTGACCATTGCTTGGTCGTATTTATTAGTAACTTTGTGAAATGCGCCACACAACCTTCTCGTTGTTGTATTGGAACGGGAAGGGTCTTGGAAACACGCACACGCACATTAGTCATATATTAGACATAATCATTCTCCCTTCCTTCGAGCTTGAGCATGTAGAAGCTGCGACCTCACAAGATGTTCTTGTACCGTTCTCCCATTTTTCCGTTCAACTTAAGCATTCTCCTGACTTCACGCTCCTCGCTGGCCACTTCGGCTCCTTATAATCATTAACAATTATGATTTGAACAAATCTGTTGAGGGCTGACTGTTCATTGGGCGGATGTACGGTTACGGGGCTTTTTTGCACAGTTGTTTACCACACGGGACCAAAACAACGTGATGTTGAACATACGCCAAATTACCATACTTTACTGTAATGGTTTGTCTAACCGCATTCTATCGTGAGAGCGGTTAGCATGGCGAAAATGAGAGGAAGCGAACTGCGATTCAATTTTGTAACCTTGGTTAAGTAGACGGCGCTTTTGCTGAAAACGGCCCCTAGTGAACTTCAATTATTGTCTTTAATAGTAGTTGAAGATGTTCATGTTTTGGTAAGGAAACAAAATGAATGAATAAAAATAGTAAATAAGTTCGATCAATTTTCTGGGATCGAAGTAAATTCAAGAGGAAAAAAAAAAAATGAAATTAGCCTTGCAAAATGGACCAGAGTGCAGGATGAATTGATGTGCCACATTCCAAAATGTAGTGCCAGCTTTTATCAACGGCAGTTACAGTTCTGCGGGGTTTCAATACTCTTCCAACGACTTTCAGACATTCAGTGATTCAGGTTAATTGGATGTCGCTAATTACCACACACCTCATATCAAATAATGTTAAACTCACTTGCTTCATAGTACCTAAGTAGTGACAATAATCATTTTCCCAATAGCCTTTTCATGAATAGAGGTTATTTAGCAATTTATTTGTCGATTCCTCTCTCTATGCGCGGTTTTCAACCTTTCACAGTCATTTCTCCAGCCTGTCGTATCACCTTACATTTTTAATTGAACTGCGATTTCGTTCTATTATCGTTCGCATAAATAAAATTTGCGAAGGGTGGAAAGTTGTGTGATGGCACGTACGAGATCGCGGTTGTGGCGTAGCGTTTGGTAACTGGAGGAGTTTATTGTGTGGGGGCGGTGGCGGGTGAGTTGTGGGGGGGGGTTGAGGGGGGGTGGTATCGCGATGGGGGTGAGATTGATTGGCCGAGTAGCGCGAGTTCTCGGTAAGCGCCAGGAGGATCCCACGAAGGGCGGCGCGCGAGGACCCGCCGCTTCTACCACCTCCTACTTCCCCCATTTCTCACGACCCCATCCCTCCAGCCCTTCATTCTCGCGACCGCCTCCCCCTGCGGCCCGACTTTCTCGCGACCTCCCCCTTAAACGTCGTCGCTTCGCCTTCTCAGGACGCTCACCGGCTTCTTAGTAAAGCCCTTCCCTCCTACGCCCCCTCGTACACCCCCCCGCCCGACCAGTCATCCACGTTACAATCCCTTCCCCCTCCACGACGCTGCCGCCCGACCCTCCCCGCCACCCTACCGACGCGCGCTATCTCGCTCCGCGCCGCTCGCTCTCCCTCGTTCTCTCTCCTTCTCGCGTACGCCTCTGTTTACAATATATAAAACGGCTCGCCGCTCTCTGAGGTTTCGTCAGTGTTTCCGCGAGCCGGCCAGAGGGCAGTCATGCGACAGCAGTTCGAATGGATGACATTATCCGGGATATGGGCTTTCGATCTCTGCTCGTGTCGTTCGTGCTCAGTGTCAGCATCGTGTTCTCCGCTCACGGCTCTTACCAGGACCCAGACGCGATTCTCCTCTCGTTAGGTCTCCACAACAAGCCAGACGTTCGCAAGGTACGTCGCCTTCAACCCTTAAATTTTCCCAAATAAACCCCTCCGGTTGAGTAATCGGACGATTTGGAACCTCGATGACGAATTTTGGGCGCATTTCGGGCGACGGGGTGATTTTTTGAAAGTTGCGCCTCGTGACACAAATCAACGGGAAAATATTTCTTCGGCGGGTTTGTTTGGGCTGCACGGCCCGAAGGACTCACCGCTGTCAAAATTAACAGGTTTTTTTTTTCAATTTTGAGCGGAACGACTCGACGCTGTCAAATTTGATAGGATTTTTGGCGCAATTGATTAATTTTGAGCTGCCGCCGAAATTCTTCAATGAGACTTGAGACTCGAACTTGATGACAGATCTCTCTCTCTCTCACTCTCTCTCCCCCCCCCTCCCATCGAACAACCCCACTGCGACGAATGATCGCCCTAGCTGATCACGATCGCCTCCTTTCCGGAGCCGGTGAAAGGTTTCGGAGACGTCTCGCGATGAGTCAGTCGGGGGAAACCCCGAGATCCGCCTTCGGTTGAAGCGTCTCGAAGACGGGAGAAAACGCGGGAGAAGCCCGTTCCCTTGGGAACCCGTACACAACCCCGTCCCGCTCGCCCGCCCCTCATCGCGGGCTACATTCTCCTTCGAGGCGTCGTCTCTCGCTCACTCCGTTCACTCCTCCGCTTACCACCGTCCAGCGTCAAGCTCGTCGCTGGAATTCTCTGGAGGAAGAGCCGAATGTAATGGGGTATGGTTTGTTTGGGGGGCGATGGAAGGGGGGGGGGTGAGGGTAGGAGAGTGCGTTCCCGACCTGCACCAACGCGCCCGACGAAATTTCTACAGCTGATTGTCGTCCTCACTTCGAGCGACGAGTAATCACACTGTTTTCCTCGCAGATCCGCCTCGCAAACCTCTTGCAACACGTTGCAACACATTACAACACAACGCACGACTTTCCTCATTTCTGAATTAACTCATTGTGCCGATACAAATGACAATATTCGCTCGACTCTCGTAAATAATTTTTGACCCAACTTTCTTCCAGATAAATCTTACAATACGATCGTTCGACGCATAACGCAACTTTCCTTAGCTCTACGTAAATTTAATGGTTTTGACAGCTTAACTAATACGACCTTCACTCAGTACGTATTGTGACGTAACGAATGGTAGCCCTCAAAATTTCGGAGTTGTGCCCTCGCTCATACCACGATCAACACAGAGAGGAATTATAAGATTGATGATGTTCTTTGAGAAGGTCAGTATCCACTGTTTGTCGATTATCGGGTACAAACGGTGAGAATAAATTAGTAAGTGGCGGGGGTTGGGCTTCCAGAATTCCTAAGGTCGCTCATCGTGTAAGCGATTCGTAAGACTACCATCCTGATTTTTTTGAAAATACAAGAGTCGTGGGGGCGGGATTTATGAGGAAGAAACTGCGCAAAAATCGAGTTTATTCTACATTTTCCATAATTCGTTGTTCCGCTCTCGTCATTTATTTTATGTTTCTATCCTATTACTTCGAGCTTTCTGTACAAAACGTTTAATCGAAATCATTATAGCCGCGTTTTGATCACTGTGATAACTATTGATAGTTTTGGGTGGATTGTAATTATACCCTTATTGTGGCCTTTCATGGTGATCACCAGGCAAAAAAAGATCCGAATTGGCGCAACAGTTTTCTCTACAAACCATTTTCCCGACTCATGAGGCCTTGAAACGTCAAAATTTGAAGTTAACTCGAAGTGTTCTTCTTTTTTTCACCCGATTACGGAACTTTCTCAAGTCAGAGAACGTAAAAAAATATCTGGTGCGTTGCAACACACAACTTTCCTTAGCTCTACGTCAATTCACTTGTGTACATGGCTAATTCTATTTAATCAATTCATTTATCACACAGTTAATTTGAACTTGGTCAAACAACGCTTAACGACAGCAGAAAGCGGTAGCGCTTACAGTTCCGGAATTTATTGTGCTGCTCGTACTCATTGCAGGACCATTATTGAGCAATTGGTACACAGATAATTAATGAGGCTGTAAACACGATTTTTCAAAAAAAGGATAGTAATCACTTTTGCAGAGTTATTGGAAAATAACTGTTAGAACTGGTAGTAAGCGAAACGGCAGTAGTTGAAATTCAGGAATTTCTTGCGTGAGCCCCATGTATCTCATGAGCGTTTTTAAACACTCACCCTTTAGGTATTGGATTGGACTACAATACCAATTTTTTTTAACATTCTACAAGAATTCCAGCGGAGTTTATAAGGAAAAAACTGCGCTAAAAACGCTTTTGGTCGAAAATTTTGATAATTTATTGTGCTGCTCTCGTCATATTCCCACTAATGGGAATTTTATGGTATGATTATCTTATTATGAGCAATCTATATACAAAAGGTGATTAAAATCGTTAGAGCCGTTTTTGAGAAAAAAAATTTGGTGTTTTGATCGCTTTGACGGCTATGGTTAACTTTCGGTAGATTTTGCCCATACCCTCAGTATTGCGTCCCATGGTAACCTGTAGGGTAGACATCAAGTTTCAGCTGATTTGGTACGGTGGTTTTCTCTAAAAACTGCGCTAAAATCGATTACGTCGAATGTTTTGGTAATTTATTGTGCTGCTCTCGTCATTTTCCCATGAATGGGAATTTTATGGCATAATCGCTTTATTGGGAGCTATCAATATAAAAAATGTCATCAAAATCGTGCGAGCGGTTTTTGAGAAAAAAAATATTTGGTGTTTTGATCACTATGATAACTATAGTTAACTTTCGGTGGATTTTGCTCATACCCTTATTTTGGCGTCTCATTGTGACCAGCGGGTGAGATATGAAGTTCGAGCTGATTTGATACGGTGGTTTTCTCTAAAAATCGTTCACAGACACACTTTAGTGACACACACTCACACACAGACGCACAGACCATTTTCCCAAGTAGTGTTTTTCGGACTCAGGAGGGTCTGAAACCTAAAGATCTGAAGAAAACTGAAAATTTTTTTTCAGCTGATTACATAACTTTCCTTTCTACTTCGTAGAGCCAAGGAAAGTAAATAGAACCGAATTGGCGCAGCAGTTTTCTCTACAAACCATTTTCCCAACTCATGAGGCCTTGAAACGTCAAAATTTGAAGTTAACTCGAAGTTTTCTTTTTTTTTCACCCGATTACGGAACTTCCCAAGTCAGAGAACGTAAAAAAAAAATGTAAAGACCAGTTAGCACGAAGTACGCCTTGAGTTTGACCCGAGTCGATCAAATTATTGAGAAAATGCGTGATTCGCTTCTCGAAGGAATCACAGGAACAGTCATGAGGAACAAAATGCGGGTATAAACTACTTGAAAAAAGTTACGCCAAATTCAGTTCCTCGTTCACAGGCGGCAATTCGAAAACCCTCGAAACCCCGCTTTTCGATTTATTGGGGGCCGTTCGACGGTCAGTCAGCCGGAGGAATATTTATGCGTGTGTATAGACAAATTGAAGGCATCCAGTGAGTTTGATGCAAATCGCTCTTCCCTCTCTTACAGCTCCGCGGTTTTACCGTAACGGATGTTAGTTATCGAGTAGACTACTAAGTTGACGATGTAACCGATTGTACGAGCCATTTCGCGATTTATTGCTTAGCCCCTATTCATCGTTATAAGTTTCATTCAGTGGCCGACAGGTGATTCATGCGACCTTCAATGTGAAGTATTCGCGGATTTGGGACTGCAAGGGAGTCAGTAGAGGGGCCATTTCGATATTTTCACTTTCCTTGGACCTACAAAGTAGAAAGGAAAGTTATGTATTTGTATGTGTTTTGAGTTTTCTTCAGATCTTCACGTGTGTGAGTCTGTGAACGATTTTTAGAGAAAACCACCGTACCAAATCAGCTCAAACTTCATATCTCGCCTGCAGGTTACCATGGGACGCCAAAATAAGAGTATTAACAAAATCCACCGAAATTTAACTATAGTTATCATAGTGATCAAAACACCCTCAAAAACAGCTGTAACGATTATAATTAATTTTTTTATATTGATAGCTCTCAATAAGGCAATTATACCATAAAATTCCCCTTTGTGGGAAAATGACGAGAGCAGCACAATAAATTATCAAAATTTTCGACGAAAAGCGTTTTTAGCGCAGTTTTTTTCTTATAAACTCCGCTGGAATTTTTGTAGAATGTTGAAAAAAATTGGTATTGTATTCCAATCCAATACCTAAAAGGTGAGTGTTTAAAAATGCTCATGAGATACATGGGGGTTACTCCAGAAATTCCTGAATATCAACTACTGCCGTTTCGCTTACTGCCAGTTCTAAACGTTTTTACCCAATAACTCTGCAACAGTAATTACTATCCTTTTTCAAAAAATTTGTGTTTACAGCCTCATTAATTATCTGTGTACCAATTGCTCAATAATGGTCCTGCAATGAGTACGAGCAGCACAATAAATTCCGGAACTGTAGGCGCTACCGCTTCCTGCTGCCGTAAAGCGTTGTTTGACCAACTTCAAATTATTTTGTTCAAATTTGTCAGGGGCCTCAAAACTTTCACACCTTCCGTTCATTACGCAATCGATTGATATACGAGGGTAATTTTTGGAATGGCGTCAGTGTTAACGAGTACGAACAATTATTTACGATATTTTTGAACATTCAATTTACCGCTAAATTGTTTGTGCCAAAAATCGTTCCGAGATTTCTACATGTTAAGGCGTATGCATATACATTTACACACAACGCTCGGTAGCTTTCGATACGAGGTTTTAAAGTGTCACAAAAAAGTTAATCAAAATTGCACCACGGCCGTATATTTTAAACTCGAATTTGTCGTTTGCGAAAATTCGTAAAATTTGCAACTTGGTTCTATTTTCTTGTATTGTACATTCCATTAATTCAAGTTCAATGAAAGCCGTGCAAATAAGACTTTTCGGCAATTATTTATTTATTTATCGATTTCGAAGACGAGGCAATCGCACAAATAAGCAAAGTCCTGCTTGGCCAGACTGTTTCTGATGGCGATTTTTACTTTCGCTCTACGAAGTAGCAAGGAAAGTTATGTGATAAGCGGAGGAAACAAGAAAAGTTGAGTTGTCGTCAGATCTTTGCTTTGAAGGCCGACAGAGTCCGAAAAAAACACTATTTGGGGAAATGGTCTGAGCGCGTGTGATCACGATCGAGCGTAAACGGCCAACTCAGGGCCGAAATAAGGTTATGTGACAAATTCGCTAAAGCGGCTCTAACGATTTAGATTACATTTTTTGAGTGGACACGACGATACTGTGAAATCTTCATTGTAACGAAAATTACGAGAGCTGCACAATAAATTACGAAACGAGCGATTTTAGCGCAGTTTTTTCCTCATAAACTCCGCTCAAATGTTATTGGAATCTTCAGAAAAATTAAAGCGGTTGTTCAATCAATCGCATAAGATTTTGTAAGAGCTACTGTAGAAATTTGAGAATTTCAACCGATCTTGGCACAAGCGGGAGCTCGACAATTGATTTCGAAGCTATAAGCGCTATCAGTTGTTTTACAAAGTTCGAGGGAACAGTGAAAACTGAATAGCATTAGTAGCACATGCCATAAAAATCATTGAATTTACGTAAAGTTACGTGATGCGTCACAACTCCCATCGTTGAGGTTCGATTATTTCTACGATTATCCGTTAAACGGTTATGTAAGCCGCTTCCACGACCAAAGTTCTTTCGATTGCGTTGTCTTATGGTTTTGTAACCCGCTAATTCGCTTTTGTCAACGGACTCTCACGATCTTCTTCGCGTCCACGTCCCGACTCTCGTTGTAGAAGAAATTGAACGCTTTTTCTGCGCGATTTCGATACGCTCCGTCGGACCCATTGAAGTGACACGCAACTCAACGCCGGTTTTTGTAGCGAGGTCCGGGATTTTCCGCGCGACTCCCATTTGATGCGCCAACACGTTCACGTGGAGCGCTAGCCGTCAGAAAACAATTATTCCGCGGTCTGAGGGACAACCGACTTTTACTCTGCGTCATTTTTTGACTTTCTTCAACTCGAAGAGGGAAGAAAGCAGTGTGATAGTAGAAAACGAATTTTGCGTTTTGGTGTGCGGCACATCGCACAATATTCCTCATTCTCAAGCCCGTTCAGATGTTTTTATCGCGCTACGAACTGTTTTTACTTTCCTTGCTCTACGAAGTAGAAAGGAAAGTTATGTAATCGGCTGAAAAAAAAAATTTTGAGTTTTAGTCCGAAAAACACAATTTGGGAAAATGGTCTGTGTGTGTATGTGCCTCTGCCAACGGTTTTTAGAGAAAACTACAGTACCAAATCAGCTCAAACTTGATATCTGGCCCGCAGGTCACCTTGAAACGCCAAAATAAGGGTATGAACAAAATCCACCGAAAGTTAACTATAGTTATCATAGTGATCAAAACACCAAATATTTTTTTCTCAAAAAAGGCTCTAACGACTTTGATTACATTTTTTATATTGGTAGCTCTCAATATCACAATTATACCATAAAATTCCCATTCGTGGGAAAATGACGGGAGCAGCACAATAAATTATCAACATTTTCGACGAAAAGCGTTTTTAGCGCAGATTTTTCTTTATAAACTCCGCCGGAATGTTGGTAGAATGTTAAAAAAAAATTCGTATTGTAGTCCAATCCAATACCTAATGGGTGAGTGTTTAAAAACGCTCATGAGATACATGGGGCTAACTCCAGAAATTCCTGAATTTCAACTACTGCCGTTTCACTTACTACCAGCTCAAAACGTTTTTCCCCAATAACTCGGCAAAAGTAATTACTATCCTCCTTCAAAAACTTCGTGTTTACAGGCTCATTAATTATCTGTGTACCAATTGCTCAATAATGGTCCTGAAATGAGTACGAGCAGCACAATAAAATCTGGAACTGTAAGCCCTACCACTTCATGCTGCCCTAATGCGTTGTTTGACCAAGTGCAAATGAACTGAGTGATAAATGAATCGATTAAATAGAATTAGCCATGTACTACGTGAATTTACGTAGAGCTAAGGAAAGTTGTGTGTTGCAACGCACCAGATATTTTTTAAAGCCGTTTAATGAAATGAATAAAATTGTATTGTCACTACGATAACTATTTCGTTCAGACCTAGTTTTGTCGTCACGCGTTAACCTCCAGTCTGAAAGTAGAACTTGAGCTGATTCGTACAATCGCTGTTTGAAACACGGGGAATATTTTTGAACGGCGTTATTTCGCTCAGAAGACTGAAGACTCAATATGGGGGGTTTTCATCCGATTACGTCAATCTCGTGGAGCTTAGAAAAAGCGAAAATTTTAATTTGCAGCTCGTAGATTAACGAGGAATTGGGCCACGGACGGGTGTGTCAGTAGGTCGAAACGTTGTGAAGCAAGCGGAGGGATTCCTTCAGCGAGGGAGGTGAAAAGGGACCTGTTGCGCTTCAGACGGCAACAACAAGATCGAACGTCTGAGTCGCGTGGAACGGTCGCCCAGGGACCTCGACCCGCCTGACCTGGTTGTGAATGACCGTCATGCAGGTGGATGAGGCGGTCGATTGAGAGAGGTTTAGTGAATCATTCGCTTTGCCTGGAAACATGAATGACACGGGCTTTACTCCCTTCCTGCGCTCTAAGGCCCTTGTGCCACCTCGTAGTACGCCCGCCTTCAACCACCCCCCACCCATAACACGCCCTACCAGACACCTCTACTCACTCGCTTCCATCGAAAGCAACTAATCTCTCAAACCGTCCCCGGAATTGAGAAATGAAGTCGACCTCGTCACGACTCTCTAATTTAATTGCATGTTGACGTCCAGTGAGTCCATCAAATGACAGAGGCTTTCCCACGAGGTCTTCGTGCGATCTTGCTGTGACGCCCACGAAGATAAGCCACATTCCAAAACCTAAGCAAAGAGTATATAGCTCGACGCCAAAGTGAAAAACATCCTCTAGAGCATACCATTGAGTTTAAGTGTATGTTAGTTTTAACGTTGTTCTTAGAAACTATTTCATTGGTGGGCCTGTTGTGATGTGCGTTTTTTGGTATCATTCGTACTTTTCTATTTGATGAAAGCAATTGGGTCTGTGGATCTCTAATCCAGTGGTAACGTGGAGTTTAGTTGTTAAACGGGGGACCTCCAAGACCCAAAGGTTTGCCGAACTTACTATTTGTCGTTTGACAAATGTAAGGATTGTGTTGTAAGGGCTCCACGCACCGACTGCTCCGTTCTCATTCTGTGAGTGCCAGTCGTTTTGCCTGTCGAATCCGTCGTCCCAAACTCCCCCATAATTTCGAATTGTAGTCTGTGGGGATTATTAAGCATTTCTCCAGATTGAATGAGTCCCGTGCAAGGTTCAGTTGTTTCCTGGGTTGGTAGGTATACTCCAATACTGTATCTAATGCCCCTGTTTCCCCTTTTTACTTCCCTTGGCTCTACAAAGTAGAAAGGAAAGTTATGTAATCGGCTGAAAAAAAAAATTTGAGTTCTCTTCAGATCTTTACGTTTCAGACCCCCCTGAGTACGAAAAACACTATTTGGGAAAATGGTGTGTGTGTGTGTGTGTCTGTGAACGATTTTTAGAGAAAACCACCGTACCAAATCAGCTCAAACTTGATATCTAGCCCGGAAGTCACTATGGAACGCCAAAATAAGGGTATGAACAAAATCCACCGAAATTTAACTATAGTTATCATAGTGATCAAAACACCAAATTTTTTTCTCAAAAACAGCTGTAACGATTATAATTAAATTTTTTATATTGATAGCTCTCAATATCACAATTATACCATAAAATTCCCATTCGTGGGAAAATGACGGGAGCAGCACAATAAATTATCAACATTTTCGACGAAAAGCGTTTTTAGCGCAGATTGGCGAAATGGATAAAAACGGATCGGGAACGAAATTATATTAAGAGAACAAACATGAACGACATATTATACACCGGAGGAGAACGAACGAACAAGCGAAGACGCTTAACACATGAACGCCACTAAGTCAGGTGGCGGCTTACTGGAGGAGCAGTTGAAGTCAGCAGAGTGACGCTCCAACACCCCCTCTCAATCGATGACTTCATGATGAGATGAATCCCATACGCAACTTGCAGAAGTTGTGCTTCTCTCTTGCGAGTGGCTTAGTGAGGATATCAGCGGGCATTTCTTCCGTGGGCAAGTATGACAGAGTTACCGTTCCTTCCTCGACTGCTTGCCGAACGAAATGATGGCGCATGTCAAATATTTTTATTGTTTGGAACATTGACATCAGAATTAACATCCTCGTCAATACGTTCGGTTGATGAGGAGTCAGCTGGCACCATATTGTACTGCTTTCTCGGTCTCCTTGGAGCTCCACGTATCTTTTTGGGTCTACCAGGTCCTCTCTTCATTACAGGTCGTGTGGGGGTTTCAACGGTACTACTGCCTGCTTCACGTTCTGAAGTTTCACCTTCATCAACTTCAGTACTGTCGTCGGAGTCGATTGTTTCAGGAGTTTTGTCGATGTTGTCAAGCAGTAAATATTCAATGAATTTCGGTTCGTTTTGTTCGTCAGGCACTAAATTCATGTACTGTCCCTCTAAAAATTTTACGTCTCTCGTTATGCAAACTCGTTTTTCTTCGGTAAGCCAAATCCTATAGGCTTTACTTTCGGTTGAATAACCAAGGAAAATACCAGGCTTTCCCCGAGCTTTGAACTTTCCTTTCCCATGCTGCTTGTTCAAGACAAAAGCTTTGCAACCAAAACATCGGAAATACGACACAGCCGCTCGCTTACCGTACCAAACTGTGTAAGGTACACCGCCATTCAAGGCAACGGTAGGGCACCTATTTCTAATATGGCTTGCAGTAGCCACAGCTTCAGCCCAAAAACCTTCGGACACTTTAGAGTCAATTAACATACACCGTGCCATGTCAAGATAGGTTCTATTGATCCTCTCACTTATCCCGTTTTGTTGAGGAGTATTGGGGCACGTCAATCTTCTTTGAATTCCACAGCTTCTGAGAAAATCAGAAAATTCGTTGGACATGTACTCACCTTCATTATCTGTTTGGAGATATTTAATTTGTTTCCCCGTCAGGTTTTCTGCCCAACTTTTGTAAGCCTTGAAAACACTAAGAGCTTCATTTTTGCGCTTCAAAAATCGAACCTCAGTCCATCGCGATTTTTCATCAGTGAACCCAGTGAATTGTTCCTCATTGGACCGCAAATATCGCTATGAACAATTTCTAGCAGATCGTTTGCGCAATTGGATGATGTGGGGAATGGCAAACGAGACATTTTCCCTTGCAAACGTGTCTCACAAGGAGGCAGAGAACCGTGAAGTTCGCCAATGCCGAATACTCTCTTCTTTTTGGCTAAAAGCATAAGGTCTTTCGAATTCAAATGACCATAGCGTTTGTGCCATTTCTCAATTTTTGACAGTGAGGCTTGCGAAGAGTTAACAACAGCCTCATCTCCCTTCAGGGTTTGACAATTGACAAAATAGAGGTCCCCGACTCTGTCTGCCGTCAGTACAAGATCACCTGAGGCATTTCTCACTTCAGCTCTGTCCCTTTTAAAGGTAACTTGATAGTTGTGATCTGTGATTTTTGAAACACTCATCAAGTTATTCCCTAGTTCAGGAACACACAGAACATTCTTCAGAGTGATGGTTCGATCTGGAGTGTCCAGATTTACCGTGCCTCTGGAAACTACAGGTTTCTGAGACTTGTCAGCTAATCGAACTGTCTCTAATGAAGTTCGGGAAGGATTGACTAATTCGTGTTCGGACGTGTTCATGTGAGTGGTACATCCACTGTCTAAGCACCATCCAGTGCTGGGAAATTTATCATTCGCAGCAGACAACACAACATTAAAGTACATCATTTTTCTTATGCCTACTTGAATTTTCATCATTACTTTTACTGTAACAATCCGCAGCTTTATGACCTACTCTACCACACTTTCCACATTTACCTCCAAATTTCGTGTTCCTCTTAGAAGTAGATTTTTGCACACCCCGTTGGGTAATCAAAACATCATTCGCTGTACCTCTAGAATTTTCGTGTCTGGAGTCACTTTCTTCAATGATTTTCGTGCGAAGGGCGTCTGGGCTAGGCAATTCATCTCTACTCTCTATTGCACATCGGAAATTCTCAAATTCGTCAGGTAAACTGTATAGTAACATAATAGCTAGTAGATCTTCATTTACTATCACGTCAAGATCTTTCAACTTATCAACTACATCAAAAAAGTTGTTAATAAAAATTCGGATGTCGTCATTACTTTTCATTTTGCTAAGAGTAAGGCGCTTCAACAAACTTGCCTTACGGGCAGGACCTTTTGATTGGTAAATCGAATGAAGCTTTTGCCACACTTCGCGAGCAGTAATACAATCTTTTACCTGTTTTCTTTCGCTGGGATTAATTGCTAAAATCAGGTCGGCCTTTGCCTTTCTGTCATCGTTCGTCCACTTGGCGATCTCGGCTGGATCTTCGGGTTTGGTAATGCTCCCATCAACGTATCCCCATAAATCGTTCTTAACCAACAGTGCCTCAACTTGAATCTTCCAGGTATCGAAGTTGTCGCGACCTAAAGCTTCCAAACGCGACGGATAAAGTCCGGACATTTTCCACAGCTTTTAAGAAACGCGCAACACGTATGAAACTAATTCAACACCAACCTGGGCCCATAACCTTTTAAGCAGAAGCTTAAACGCAGTAGGCGAAATGGATAAAAGCGGATCGGGAACGAAATTATATTAAGAGAACAAACATGAACGACATATTATAGAGCGGAGGAGAACGAACGGACAAGCGAAGACGCTTAACACATGAACGCCACTAAGTCAGGTGGCGGCTTATTGGAGGAGCAGTTGAAGTCAGCAGAGTGACGCTCCAACAAAAATGACGAGAGCAGCACAATAAATTACCAAAACTTTAGACGAAATCGGTTTTAGCGCGGTTTTTAGAGGAAACAACCGTACCAAATCAGCTGAAACTTGATGTCTAGCCTACAGGTTACCACAGGACGCAATAATGAGGGTATGGGCAAAATCCACCGAAAGTTAACTATAGTTATCATAGTGATCAAAACACCAAATTTTTTTGATCAAAAACGGCTCTAACGATTTTAATTACATTTTTTATGTTGATAGCTCTCAATAAGGCAATGATTCTATAAAATTCTCGTTCGTGGGAAAATGACGAGAGCAGCACAATAAATTATCAAAATTTTCGACCAAAAGCGTTTCTCGCGCAGTTTTTTCCTTATAAACTCCACTGGAATTATTGTAGAATGTTTTTAAAAGATTGGTATTGTAGTCCAATCCAATACCTAGAGGGTGAGTGTTTAAAAACGCTCATGAGATACATGGGGCTCACTCCAGAAATTCCTGAATTTCAACTACCGCCGTTTCGCTTACTGCCAGTTCTAAACGTTTTTACCCAATAACTCTGCAAAAGTAATTACTATCCTTCTTCAAAAATTTGTGTTTACAGCCTCATTAATTATCTGTGTACCGATTGCTCAATAATGGTCCTGCAATGAGTACGAGCAGCACAATAAAATCTGGAACTGTAAGCGCTACCGCTTCCTGCTGCCGTAAAGCGTTGTTTGACCAAGTTCAAATTAACTGAGTGATAAATGAATTGATTAAATAGAATTAGCCATGTACAAAGTGAATTGACGTAGAGCTAAGGAAAGTTGTGTGTTGCAACGCACCAGATATTTAAAATTGTTTAATATTACAAGTCCAAGAGTAGGTTATTTCAATTTCGTAACGAATCGTTTAATTTCGTTTTATTTTTATCCAATATAAAATGGGGCTAAACGTGGAGTATTTAACCACACTTATCTCTTTTCACAAGTCACGACGTTATCATTCGGCTGCTTACACGTAAGATTGTGCAAACACTTTTGTGTTTCTTACATTAAGTTTTGTGCGCGTATCGGTCAATTGTAAAATTGCAATTCCGAAACAATCGATTGGCCCAATTTGATCTCGATAGGCGACTTGAACCGAACGTTACTTTTGAGAAAATGACTCGTTTGACGCTTATTAATCAGTTTCGACTTGTATCGTTCGGCCGTAATTTAGACGGACGCAAACAATTATGCCGTTGAAGCGCGTGGGACTATTGAGATGAGCTTACTGTCAATGAGGAGATGCACTGCCAACGAACCTACGCCGCGTGTTGGCGTGGATTTTGACTTGAAACGTGAAGGTTGTCGAAGGATTTTAAATCGTAGGTAAAGTCCACGAGGCTGCACGTGGGCTCTCAGCTCAGGTCGAGGCCTTTGATCGCCCGTTTGTTGGAAATAAACTGATACCATGATGTCAAACTGTTGGTGGTGTGGAAGGGAGTGTGTGGAGACTAGGGTTTTATTTGAATCTGGCGCGCCCCAGAGAGCGGTTCTTGGCCACACTTTATTTATAATGCATTTTAATTCGCTCATCATGAACCGTGATGTACTTTCCTGTGAGGGTGATTCGGGTTTGTCCAATTTTACTCTTGCCGCTTCCACACTTCATGCAAACTCAATGAACATCCTGAAACAACTGGACGTGCATCTTGTTATTGGTTCCTGTGCACAAATCAATTTACGCAATGCCGCGACCATGGCCTTCCTGTCAACAGTATGTTCTCAGAGCCAAACCTGTCACACCAAAAGTTGCCACCTTCCTGGTGTCGTCGTGTAAATCTCGATCGTCGATTAACATTTCGACGTCATGCGTCAAACTCTCAAAATAAAGTGCCAGGTGAAATAACTGGGACCTGGTTTTATTCGACCAAACGACTTATTAGACCGATCTGAATCCTGAACCTATACAGGTTCAGTATCCTCATGAAAACTTAGTTCTGCCCCTTCCCAGACGCACTCCACCCATGGCTCAATGTGAAACTAGACTTGGGGGGTACAAGACATCGACTCTCAAGAAGCGTGTCTTTACTCAAAGACTCACTGCTTGAACGTGGAAATAACTGAAGGGCGCAGCCCTCTTTCGGTCAAACACCTACTACTTCTCACCCATATCGAAGACAAAATAGTAATATTCGATCATCTTAGCGACAGCATGTACTGAATGATGGGCAAAGCAGCGAGGAAAATTATAACGTCGCAATTTTTCTACGGGACGCTTTCATTTTGTTCGTTCAATGCGCACTTGCATTTGACGTATATCATTCTAGTTTTTATGTTATTCTGTTTGTTCTTTATTTGTACATTCTGAGTTATTTATTTGTAAGTTATCGTCTTGCACCATCACTTTCAACATTGTCAAAGGAAGTATTGCTGCTTGTGTTCGTGTCTCTCCATCTTCTCTCCTCAACGTATTTTACTGAGATAATTTGCTGTACGTAATTGACCTATCGGAACGTAAATCATGCGACGCATCACACTAGTTTCCTCAGCCGTTATCACCACCACCAACCAACCCAATTTTTTTTTTTTTACTAAATTTCTCAACGTTTCACGAAGTTCCAGAACATATTGTGTCACTCCTAGTTATGCCACGGCCTTTATTGACTAACGGTTGAGGACTGTGATTTGTTTTAAAGGTTCGTAAGAAAAACAGGCGCTACAGTCAGCTTTCGTCGAAATGTTAGATTATTGCGCTGCTCTCATCCGTTTCCCACGAATGGACGTTTTATGTTACCATTATGTCAGCCGTTATCACTCAATTGGATCACTGATACGTAGACTTTTTTCTCAAGTGGTGTTTTCCGGAAACTGAAGCCTTTGAAACGTAAATATCTGAAGAGTACAAAAAAATTAAATGAAAATGTGACGATTCCTGTCTTAATTCGTCGGGTTACGGAAAGTACTAAAAGAATTTTTCAACTACTAGTCAAATGAGATGAAAAACAGCCTGCGTGGTGATGTCCACCATCGATCAAGTTGGCTCAGGGAATAGCAAATCGTTCGCATTAGTCGACACTTCCCTTCAGTGATTGTGAGTGAATGCAAAGTTCGAGTGAGGACTAAGAATACCAGGTTCTGTTGACTTCTCATGTTTGAATACTGCTCAAGTTCCTTTGCCAGACTTGGAGCAGATAGTTCTTTACATTATCAAATAGAGCAAGCGGCACACAAACGCATTGAGAGTTCCAAGAGTACGTACCAATGCAGTAGTTTCTTTAATGCTCACGAAACGTCCAACCAGAATTTTCGTGTACACTTAGAGCTACATGAGGAAGCAGCAGATGACCTAGTTATTGTTTTGGCTGGCCTCCAATTCAATGCGTGTTGAGGTTAATGATCTTAGTGTTAGGTTGGGAAGTTCGTAACAAGAAACGCTATTTCAGGGCTCCAACCTCTGACCTACAAAATCGAAATTCTTCGCTTTAACGACACGCTCAATCAACGAAACGTTGTGTCAACATCCTTCTCATCTCAAGGGCCCTTTATACGTTTCGTTCACAAATATCACGAGCAATAACTGTAGGTTTTCCCGTAATTGGGTTCAGTGCGAACCAGTGACGCTAAGTCCTTTGATAATTTAACAGATCTTGAGTTATTGATTTTTTATGAACAGCTCCGAATAAATCGACATTTATGTGAAAATGACCAGACCAGCACAGTAAATTGTCAAAAATTTCACAATCTGTTTCAGCCGTTTTTTCATTATGAATCCGGTGCTCTCTCGGGATTATCATGGCGGCAGTCCGATAAATTGCCTGTATGATTAACGCTCGATAACATTCATCAAATAATTTGCAGCTAGTAGGAGAAACGGAATACATTTCGGAACCATAATCGCCACGTTGAGCTACGTTGTACCAAGTTCTCATGAACTGAATGAAAAACTGGCTGTATTTCGCACCAAATATTTTAATGAGTGTTTTCCCACCTGATTTATTACTTATAAACTGACTTTACTGTTTGAAGAACAAATGAATCGGTATTCTGTCGTGAATTTCATTGCAAATTATTATATTATATCCTTTTGTAAAACCCCGCAGATAACTCAGGGATAAGCCAAGACACTTTTTGTGTCCATTTCATGGGTTGTTAGATCCCTGAGATAAGACTCTATTTATGTAATAAATCTAACATGTACGCAGTACTCGTGACTGTTAACGAACGGCGGACTCCAGGAATCTTGTTTCATGATCATAGCATTGCTGTCAAGCGTGGAAGCCGATTGAAGTTGATTGATTGAGCAGCACTGAAAAAGTGTTGTGCGAGAAAACTCAATCATAATAATTTGGGGAATCGATCTGTGAAGAGTCTGTCTTGGTACGCTTCCCCCGCCCCATCCGAAATTGTGATGTCTTATTAGAGAATTTGTGGAACTAGTTCATGAATCGGAATGTCCGTTAAGGGCGAAAAGCCTGATCGCTTGAACGTGAATTAGGTCGCCGGAGGTCCTCGGTTTCATCCCGAGGCTGACGAGAAGCTATTCGAAGCGAATCCCATCACCTGAGCCTCTGACGCCAAACTGATTGTCACCCAAAATGTATTTATGTTGGTTATTTTACGGTGGGTTTCCACGCAGAGTTCGATCTCAAGATTGCGGATCGAATCCGAACCCGGTGAGACTAGTGCTTGTGGTATGGGGAGGAACGACAACAGATGCTTAGCGGAGAGCAGTCGAGAATTAATCACGTCTTTTGGAAGTAAACAAATCTGGCCACAATAACAAGATCATTGAGGTTGCAGTCATAGAAGTAAAAGTCTGAAAGTACTGTTATCAGAAGTGCCGAGGAAAATATTCAGAGAAGGATGAGTACATCCAATTAAGTTGTCGGTGGGATTCTCTCGAATGTTTGTCCGTGAACTTTGATTACAACCCCCTTGTTTTGTCATAATATATTTCGATTTCCTTGGAACTTATTTTTGTACTCGTTAGCATCATCCCAGAACCTAATTTGTATATATTTGACATTCGCGCGTTCGGTTTTTGACCAAAACGTTGTCGCTTGTTCACAGATGAACGTGAGCCAAGAAGAGTTCAGTAAAAAGATGAATATGTATCTCAGGCGGACGCGAAGGTCCACGGATTCTAGAAGACTGTTCTCCGTCCGCCCCGAAGGTGAGTCGAATCAACTTTCTCTTCGATCTTTCTATTTCTCAAAAGTTAATGATTCGCCCGAACTCTTGCGATTGGGCAGAAATATTACTTCTGGGCGACAGCTCAAAAAAAGTCGTTGGTGGATGGTGGGAGGGGGGGGGGTCTCGGTGTACGTGCAATACCCACGTCATAGGCTATGACGAGGCTCTTTAACGTTTGGGTTGCTTCAAAGCTCATGAGGTCGATGGCGCAATGGGAATAAAGATCCTCGTATCTTATCTTCCATACTTACCTTAGCACCCCCCCCCCACCATCACACCATCACTACCCTTTTCATTGCTCACCACAATTATTCGAGGTACGTTATGTCCAAATGATGTTGCAACTAATTCCGTCAGTAAGTAAATTGTTAAAGTTAACGTACCTGTTTTGTCCGTCTTCTCTGGCTGGTGAAATGCAGTGGGCGAGCGATTTCGATGTAAAGACGCCATCGTCTGGCGGTTGAGTCATTATCCCTCAGCATCTCCCCAGCCAGAGACCCAAACACGTTAATTTTAATTTCTTCAAAAGCACCTTCGAATAGTTTATTGGATGTAAATTGTGTAAGGCAAGCTGTTGCGCAACAAATGTAAAAAATACAATTCCCGTCTACCGTATTTAATCGCTGAATACAGAATTAGGCGCTAAAGAAAAGTTCAACTGACGGGTTATTGGCAGTACCTCGTTGGCACCTTACATAAACCGTAATGTGGACCATCGCGATATCAGCTGCTGTCTCAAATTAGGTTAGTCAAGAAAACCTAGGGCTCGATATCCAGGGCCACTGGAACGGAGCTCCACGAAAACCCAAGCTACCTAAATCCCTCTTCAACGCACAGCGCTAACTCGCAAATTGTTAATTTCTTTAGTTTTCGAACAGGAACTGTGTGGTAGTTCAGAATGGGAACTGTGGCGAGGTGAAAATACGTAAACTTTTAAAAACTGGAGAAAATGCAAAAACCATGTAACGTTATGTACTACATTCATCTGCCGTTTCGACTGCCGTTTTTTTAGAGAGTTCTGTAATTCCAGAATCAAATTAGGGTTAGTCATTACGGAAGTAACATTGAGGAATTATTCGCGATCCATCTAGATCGCGAGTATTATCTTATACACACGTTGTTTACTTTACTTGGCTCTACGAAGTAGAAAGGAAAGTTACTTAATCGGCCAAAAAACAATATTTGTGAAAATTGGTAAGTGTGTGTGTGTCTGTGAACGCGATTGAAAGAAAGCGGCTCAATCAAATCAGCTCACTTTATACCTATCCCGCAGGTCACCATACAACGCCGAAATAAGGGTATGAGCAATACTCGACCAAAACTAGCTATACTCATCATGGTGATCAAAACACGAAATATTTGTTTCCTCAAAAACGGCTGTAACGATTTTGATTAAATCTTTTACATGGAAAACAATGTGGACAAGACAACAATACCGTGAGGTTCCCGTTCGTGGGAAAATGAGGAGAGAAGCACAATTAATTACCAAACATTTCGACGAAAGCATTATCTTCGCTCAAATGTTACTAGGATCTTCAGGTGGTATTCCAACCAAGTACCTACATGATGAGCGTTTGATAACGCTAATAAGATATACAGGAGCTACTCCAGATATTCCAGATTTCAACCACCGCCGTTTATTTCACCGCTATTCCTGAAAGTTTTTACTCGATAACTCTGGAAGAGTTTAAAAAAAAATCGTGTCTACAGCCTTATAAATTTTCTGTGTACCAATTGCTCAATAACAATCAGAGGATGAGTACGAGCAGCACAATAAATTCCGGAACTGTAAGTGCTACCCGCTTCCCGCCAAATGATGTTTTACTGAGTTCAAATGAAGCGAGTGAAAAATAAATTCAGTTAGTAGAACGCACAACACAAGTGAGTTGTGCGTAGAGCCAAAGAAAGTTGTGTGATGAGGCGCATCTGATACTTCCAACTCGATTAGTTTTGATAGTGCTTGTACGACACTTTTCGTCCACACTTAGTTCTGCGGAAATGTTTCTGTATTCATGAGAGCGAGTCAGTGACAATGCAGTGTTCACCGAATTCCATTTTTACTTTCCGCTACCCGAAGGAAAGGAAAGTATAGTAATCGGGTGAAAAAAAAATAATAAAAAATTGGGTTTTCCTCAGATCTTTACGTTTTGAGGCCTACTGAGTCTAAAAAACCTAATTTTGGCGCGTGGTCCGTGTGTGTGTGTGTCCGTAGTTCGATTTTCGAGAGAACGGCTGATCCGATTGAGCTGGTTCTTTTTTTGTTTTGTTCGTTATTTTTTGTAGACACCAAAATAAGGTTATGGACGATTTCGGCCGATGGGAAGGGGGGGTGGGGGACGAAAATGTACCAAAAACTAGGGTTTTTCGCATTTTTCTCGAAAACGGCTCTAACGATTTTGATTAAACTTTCAAATTATCTTTTACTGATCAATACCTAACTTTTCTTCTCGATACATATCTCCATGAAAATACGGTGAACGGAGATATAGGCCTATGAACCAAAAATAGTTTTTTTACTCTTTTTGGCAAAACGGCTTCAACGATTATCACCAAACTTCCAAGCTGTATCCAAATAGTTAATACCTACGTATTGTTCTCAATACATGTTCCTCTGACAGTCCATTGAACAGAGATAAAAATCAAAATGGGTCGAAAATAACGTTTTTTCGAACATTTCCATAAATTCCAGGGTAGCATATTCACCAGATGTCATAAATCCTAATGTAGTGTCTTTTAGTCACCCATACACACATTTCGTTTGCATAATTATTTCTGTATATTTATGTTGAACGGAGATATAAACCAAGTTAACTCAGAAAAGGAGATTTGTCGCATATTAATTTATCGGTATTCCAATTTTCTCAAAAACGGCTCTAACGATTTCGATCAAACTTAGGGAGTACTCTCAGCTAACTAGTCTCTACATTTTGTTCTCCATAAATGTTCCTGTAAAAATGCGTTGAACGAAGATATAGCGCCCGCATATGTAGCTGGTGTTCGAAATTACGGGGGTGGCGGAAAGTTGTGTGTTGCTATTTTTCAGTTTAATTTCGTTTATTACTCCTAATTATTCGAGTACAGATGAACTGAGAGTAATTCTTTGATTCCGTTGTACGGCGTGGAGCGATGAAATTGAAGATTAATAGACCAAGAAGGAGAGAGGCCGCTGGCTCCGTGCGCTCGAGAGTAATGACGTACACAGTCGGGAAACTTGAAAAATAATTAACTTGAAGTGGGTTCGAGGAATGTATTTACGTTTCAGTCGAAGTTGGATGCTCGAGAAAAATTTGTAAGAAGCTGGGAAAAAACGGCTCAAAATACTCTTGAAATGAAATAAAAACTGTAGGAGAATCGAGTCATTTTGCGGAAAATCCACGAGCCAATGTTTTCACGATGAGATTTTTGTTGTAGATTTTGTTTGATGTTACGTACAAATTCAACTAAATCGTCGATGACCGTTCAAAAACTCGAGGGTTTCGAATAAATCAATAACGCGTGTCGAAATTTGAAGTCAAGTGGTCGCTGGGTCCTCTCAAGACCTGGCGAGCTCTCGTTATTCCCTGAAGATGGATCGGTCCTGTCGAGACAACAAAAACACACACACAAGCAACGAAATCTCTTCCTTTTCAAACAAACTCGGCTCGCCTCTGCGGTAAACTATCGGAGGAGAGCAGACATCGCAAATCTCGGGATCGCGTCAATCGCCGACGGTGATGTGTTGATCACGTTCCTTCGCTCGCTGGCTTTCCCAACTTATTTCCAAGACGGAACTGCAGTCTTAGATCGTGCAAAATTACATCAACACGTATCGGCCTTCCCGCGCTTAATTATTCAGACGACATACGCCAGGCGTTTGTTCGTTGGCGAGTGGGCGTGATTTGCGGTGCGTTTCGCCGAAATTAATAACGATTTTTATTAATTCGCTTAAACGCCTGCGTTCGCTCGAGTTTCGAACGGGTATGATGTGAGTGCGCTAAAGTTTTCACGCACTTTCTTCTGGATTGTTCACGTTTTTCACCACTCGTCACCAGTTATTTTTCCAACGAATTATTCAAACCTCGAAAATACTTGGTTGGATGTTATTAAATCTCGTAATAATTCTCAATCACGATTCACGCCACTCCTAAAATACTTATTTATTCCATTTCAACTCTTTCTCGAATCTGATTCCGTTTCATCGATCATTTTTACGCATTTTTCTCTCGATTCATATTCCGCTTCCTGAGTATTTCACATGTCACATACTCGAACGATCGTTTTTTTAAACGACACAACAATTCTGTAATGGTTTTTCAACAATCGAAAACATGTTTCGTGATTCTTCATGCATATCTCAACAATTTTTACTCATTTTTTTAATTTCTAAGATCTGTTCTTGGATTTTGACGCGAGTTTCATCCCATTTTTCTCGATGGCATCCCCCCACCCCACCCCACCCCTATATACTGGCAACCGAAAAAAAACCCCACTGCGGCATACAATGGCATTTTGTGGCGTGGAGGTGGTGTTTCCTGATCTGACGTCCCCAACGAATCCACAACCTTTTCGCGCACAACACAAGACAGCATTGAGGTCCGCGAGACATCCCAATCCGGCCGCAGCTGAAGCACCCCAAGCACTCCACCTTTGCTTCGCAGAATCTGCAACTCTGTGCCTCTGACTTACCAATCTTGGGTCCACCTTAGTGGACAGTGCCCTGTAATAATTTCTCTCTCCAGGCTGAGGACGTGTGTCGTTCGCTCTGGGGAGTCTATTAAATAACCTTGACTGCCTTTGGTCTGTAACATCCCGCCAATAGGCAGCCCTACACGTCTCTCACTCGCCAACCTCCTTATTTAAGTGGCTCTTCGTGGTCTCTGCAGAGGGCTCAGGTTCCACCGAGAGAAGTGCAGGTCCGTCTCTTGCCAGTTTGTCGGCCTCTTCATTCTCTTTTATACCTCTATGACCTGGCAACCTTAATTTTAACAAGATCTCCAGGCCAGTCAGGCATTCCCAAACCAGCCCCTTGTGAAATACTAAAAGAAGCCTCGAAGTACAGCCAGACTGTCTAACACAACGTATATATATTATTTCGATGCCGTAATAGGGAACTTAATTCTCTTCGTTCACTTCGCTTTGCACGTTTTGTACTCCACTTTCCTACAATTTTAACTTCGTTTGTTCAACCCGATTTCGCCTTCAGATTTCATTAACGAAAACCCTTCACTTTCAATCGAGTCGTCCCTCAATTTTTTAAATTTAATTTTTCAAATCGTCAGCGAATTTCCCCAGTTTTTTTTCGACAATTTCCGCTTTCTTTTATCGCCTCTAAAAATGTCTAAATTACAACAAGGTAAACAGAAGCAACTCGCACGCAAGGTCCCCATTTTCTGGCGGAAATATGAACACTAGTTATGAAACAAAATTGAGCGTCTGACCAGCCCCATTATTCAATAGATCCCACAAAGCCATTTACTAAGTCTGAAAATTAATTATGTAAAGACTCAGAAGTAAGTCTCAGGCGTAGAGACTCAGTCGAAGTTGAAAACACGAGTATAAAACCCTGGAAAACGAAATCGTAGACCTCAGTAAAATTTCAGTCCTTTCAAATACGGTAAAGAATTGTTGAGAAACCTCGTAACTGTGACAGAAACTCTAATAATAGTTGTGGGGAAAAATGAAAGAAAACTGTTAGCTATGCGAGTAAATATTTTTGGGGAATCTAGAGAAATTCGGAGGAAATCGTGGGAATGCAAATTATAAAACATTCAAGCTGTTTGGAAATCGACTAGCTGTGGATGTTTCGACTTGATCGAATGCCTTAAATTGCCTCATGAACGCTCCCTTTGTAAAGTGACGAATAACCTGTCTCGAATTAATTTTTGAATATTGCGCCAACAATCAGAACGGGAATGCCGCGTGATTCCTTCTGTGCTCAACTTTGTTTGCTCGCATATCTCTCACTCACTCACTCACTCACTCTCTCTCTCTCTCTCTCTCTCTCTCTCTCTCTCTCTCTCTCTCTCTCTCTTTCTCGCTCTCTCTCTTTCTCGCTCTCTCTCTTTCTCGCTCTCTCTCGGACCGTAGGATTTTAAACTCTCTAACAGAGTCAAATTTTTCAGAAAATTCCTGAGAAATTTGCCGAAAAATCGATTTTATTGTTGAAGCTGGTAGAACTTTCTGAGGTATTCAATAGGAATTGGGTTGCTAGTGAATAGAATAAAACGCGTTTGGAGAGTGAGATGTGCACAGTGAAAATAAGTAACGTGTCTATTCGAATCAATTTGAGGGAAACTGAGTGACAATCGTTGGAATTTTTGTTTATAAATTCGGATGGAATCTGTTGAAAACTGTTAAGGAAGACGAACGGAAAGTTAATTTTCACACCATCTAATAAAATTGATGGATGAGAAGTTGATTAAAGGAGTGAAAATTCGAGAATATTTCTTCGCGACGCGTCAATTATGAGGTTTTTGTAATGTGACGAATAAGATGCTCCGGAATAAATTGCGCAAAGCGCTCGCTTTATTAGGCATTAGAAAGAATGACGAGTGATTCCCTCGCATGTCCCACTCTAGTTTCGTGTAACCGTCTTCCAAACTTTTGACACCTCCACACGACCCCGCGTCGCCCTGTTTCCCCCTCACCTGATCGAGTGGGCCGGTGAGGGAAGTAATGTAAAAGACGCCCACGCAGATGAAGAGCTAAATATAATGAGCCTACTAATAACAATCAGGCGTAGGACGGGGAGCGACCAAAAATACTGCGCCTGACCTGAGAAAAGATGAGAGTGTCGTCGTACGAGCGAAGTTTATGAGTGTCAGACTCGAGGGGACTCGACGGTGCCACTTGTCACTAGTAGGCGCCTTCCCCCAACAAATCCGCGAATTGAGGAAAGGAACGATTCTGATATTGTCGCAGATATTGATGACTCAGTCAGAAAGAATCCCGTAGCGCTTCAATGCCTTTTTATTGAGCGCACGACAATATAAACACAAACGAACATGTCGTGAATATTTCGCGTTGCTTTTTCTCCCTGAGCTGATTATTTAGTAAGAGAGAGGAGAGAGAGAGAGAGAGAGAGAGAGAGAGAGAGAGAGAGAGAGAGAGAGAGAGAGAGAGAGAAAGAGAGAGAAAGAGAGAGAGAGAGAGAGAGAGAGAGAGAGAGAGAGAGAGAGAGAGAGAGAGAGAGAGAGAGAGAGAGATTTGATTTGATTTGATTTGATTTTTAGTTTATTCAACCACCAGGGAACAAATAGGGCTATAAAGCCCTCTCTCACTTTGACCCTGGAAGAGCCATTACAGGTTTATCTCCTCATATTAATATAAAAAAAACTAACATACTCGTGCATGAACTTCTTAAAGTACTGAGGTTTTACAATATTTACATCTACAAAGTCAAAATAAATAAATAAATTGAAAAAGAACAAATAAATAAAATGAAGACACACCATGGGACTCATTAAAAGAACAAAGTAACGGTGACCTATAGGCATAGAGAGTTCTGTAAATGAATTGTGAAAGGTCCTAAATATCTTCTACATATTTAGTAAGTAAATGGTCTTTGTAATTGGTCTTAAATGCTTTAACTGATAAAGCGTTGTTGACAAATTCGGGGTTCTCGTTATATAATCAGATGCTGTTTGCTGTAAATGATTTATTAAAGATACTTGTTCTGTGAAGAGGGATTTGAAAATGTGTGTGAGAGAGAGAGAGAGAGACAGAGAGAGAGAGAGAGAGAGAGAGAGAGAGAGAGAGAGAGAGAGAGAGAGAGAGAGAGAGAGAGAGAGGAAGAGAGAGAGAGAGAGAGAGAGAGAGAGAGAGAGAGAGAGAGAGAGAGAGAGAGAGAGAGAGAGAGAGAGAGAGAGAGAGAGAGAGAGAGAGAGAGAGAGAGAGAGAGAGAGAGAGAGAGAGAGAGAGAGGAAGAGAGAGATTGATTGATTATCTTTATTTATCCACCAGGGGAAATTAGGGCTATAAAGCCCTCTCTACCATTCCCCCTGGAATCAGTATACAACATCCTCTTGTGCTACAAAATTACATTGCCCCACAGTTTTATATAATTTTACACTAAAGCGACAAATTTCTCTTCCCTAAAAAAGCTCAATCACACCAAAACACCATTCATGCCAAAATAAATTACACTCATACCAACACATAAACACACAACTGCTGCTATTGGCGAGGAGCGAGTACTTGGATATACACTTACTACATTAAGTAACATACACAAACACAACGAACACATCATCTTACATCAACACAATATACACTGGGGATCGAGAAATTTGCCATTACATTCATTTGAAATATACCGAACAACGTCACAATCAATCAATATGATATAGTCCTCGGTAGTGTTCCCTTTACTTTTGTTAACAATCTGGTTTTTAATAGAAATCTATTTAAAATTAGTTAAGAAGAGAGAGAGAGTGAGAGGGAGTGAGGGGGTGAGTTCCAGCATACTCCAATGTCACACTCATGATTGACATAACAATTCCTCTTTGGCAAAATTTCAAGAACTGTGAGGTCTAGGTCAATAACCGTTTCACGTGTTTTGGAACGAAATCTTTCGATTCCAGGGCTCTTTCGCTTCCTGTTCCTTCCCACAACAGTCAATTCATCCAACAGCTCTCTAAACCACCCTTCACCATGAAATGAGCGGCATTTCAGTTTAGAAGACGACACTAGTTAGACAATCGCTCTGCGTTTCAGTAATAGAAGGATGCTCTGGATTGCTGTTTGGAGGACGGTGCTGGGGTTAAGGTAAACTGCCTTTTTCACGAGCTCTAGAAAAACCTGCTGGTCTAGAGAGATCTTCAGTTCCTCTGAACAGCTTTGTTCAGTCGTTTCAAGGAGCTAATCATTTCCATGCGTGCAGCTACTTAATTTTTGTTTTTGGTTTTTTAGAAAATGTGCAAAACGAGGCACATTTTCTAAGCCGATGGGAGAAGACAGCGAACATTGTGCTCGAGGCAATCGGTGTTAGTGATTCAACGATTATATTCTTCCAGGGCGGTGAATCATCGGGTACAAAACAATGTAATGCGCCTCATCACCAGGTATTCAAGGGCCCATTACCGATACGCTCATCTCGAGTATTTTACCTCTTTCAACGAGGCGGCTAATCTCAGCGGAATCGGATTTCGTTGTAACCTCAGGCGAAGTGTCTGGATGGGGAGTCTTGGGGAAGGAGCTAAATGCGAAAAAAACGAAATCCGCCTTCAACTGATTACTAATTGACAGGGGATGGGGATTCGCGATTCAAAAGATCTGATGTCAGACGCGACTCCGCTTTTCCATTTACTCTCTTTTATCTTGCAATATATTTTTGAACCGCACGAATAACCAGTTTCGTTTGGAAATAAAACCCTCGATTCAACCCTCGTCAATAAGTGAACTTCCCGCCCCACAACTGCAAAACCTCAAGTTATTTGGGCAGGAATGTCGTAAATTCTTCCGCAACACGACTCAATGGGCTCCTTCCAGGGACGTCTTGAAAAACAGACACTTGGCCGAGCAGTTTGGGCGCATGTTTTGAACTCACAATGAGCAACAAAACGAAGACGTTGGTCTCACGCGACACTGTAGTCATTGTAATCCACCGAGGAGTGTTGAGTTGGAAAAAAATAGCGACCAATGTGTGTGTCTGAATTGAGATTAGCGGGGGAACGACTTCCCCGATTCGGCTAGTTCTTTTCACTTTTCGCCACTTAAAGCGCGCGAAAAATAACGCCATTGTGTAAAAAAAGGATGATCTCTGAGTCTTAACGTTTTGAGACCTATTGTAACTTTTTTGAGTTTTCGTCACGTTTCCCGTGCGTCTTGAGTTCGAAAAACACAATTTGGGAAAATAATGGCCTACGCAATTGTCATGCAATTATTCCTGCGATGGTTCGAGTAAATCGACTACGATTTTACACTTGGCCTGCAGATCACCATAGAACGCTCAAAACTAATTATAGTTATCATAATGATGAAAATAAATTTTTTTTTTGAAACGGCTCAAAAGATTTTAATTGAACTCATTGTATGTAGAGTTCCAAGCAATCCACTAATACCGTAATATACATTCCCGGGAAAATGACGAGAGCAGGGCGATAAATCGTCAACGATTAAGGAGAAAATCAATTTTAGTCGTTTATTTCTTATAAATCCCTCTAATATGTTACTCGTTGGTTGTATGATGTTACTGGCTCGACGAAAAATCTGAACGGTAGTCCATAAAAGTATCTCTACGATAAAAGTTCATTAACGTTCATCAGATAATTAGGAGCAACTCCAGAAATTCTGGAATTCACGCCCCCGACGTTCCACCTACTTGAATTTTTCACAGTTTTTACTCCATAATTGTATAATAACAAAACTGGTCGTATCATTAGTAGGAGTAAGTAAATAAAATGCAGAATCTCAAGCGCCACTATGTTTTTTTGCTTCTTTCTCGAAAATTCCTTCCACGATTTGGATCAAACTATCTTCTACAAATCAGTATTAACTTTTGTCGTACGTAGGTATTTTGCGTGAAAATGTGTTTAAGAAATGGTATGCTTTTTTGGCTCTTTGAAAAAATGGCCCCTACGATTTTATTGAACTCACAATGTCATCGCCTATACATGGTTCGTCCGGCTGTCCATGTAACAGAGATAGCAAATAAAATATGACAAAAATTGTGTCTTTTAAGCCTTTTCAACGTTTCCATAGTAACTGCGTAATTGAATTTGATTGTTGTGCCAAGGTAGATCGGAAAATGATAATTATACGAATATGGAGCTTCGACGATTTCGACACATTGTAGTTCGTCTCCTGGTTCACAGACCCTAGTTGGTCGAATCCCCATACTCGTCCACATACCCAATATTTCACATTGTGTGTGTGGGGGGGGGGGGGGATGAATAATTGTGAAAACCGCTGGAGTTACCGTTAAAGTTAATCTTTGCTCTCGCGCCCCTTCGAAGGCCGATATGAAACATGTGCACTCGACTATGAAGGCCTTGTAGATTGTGTCACCCAACTATTTCTTCGTTCGCGAAATGAGACTGTCACAAAGCAATTTCTAGTTATTGCCTGAGTTTAGCGTAGGAGGCCCAATGAAATATTGCAGGTTCTCAACGGCGTTTGATGAGGTTGAGAGACTCATTCAAAGAGGTGCCGGTTTCTAACTACTTCCTCAGTATTGTAATTAACTGTCACGTTGGAGGTTGGAGCGCGTTTCAAAAATCACTTAACTCTTGCTGTGTTGATTGCTGCTCTGCGTCAGGCCTATAAAACTTTTGTAAGTACGACTCTATATTTGTCTCTTCCCCTCTTCTCGTTATCACAACGAAAAGACTGTAACACCTGTGCTCACGAAGTCCGGTCGACTGATCTCATTTCACGTTCGACGGTTTTTATTGTAGGCACGAGATCCCCGCGTCTATTAACGGCAAATAAAAATAGGTCGCTCGGATTAGCTTTTACATTTGGGTGGAAGACGGAAATATTTGAAAGACGAGGAGGCCGAGGACGCGGGATCTGATGGATGGGCAGAGGCTGGAACCGATCAGTGAACTCAACACGTGGCGAAGAGGTAGAAAGCCCTCTGTAGCGCTAGGAAATACCTCGATCATTATCTATCTACACCCGTCTGGTCCAACGTCCTCACGGTCCAACGTTACAACACCGTTTGAACAAATAAGGGAATCCCCGTGATTTTTTCGAAGGTGAACGAGCCCGAGCGGCGTTTCCGATTCAATTTATGGCCCCAGCCGAAGTCAGGTTTTCACGTGTCTGGAGGGGCGCCTTCGTCGATCAGCTACCACCAAAACGTAGAGCGTACAGTGGAGTCCAGTCCTCCCATAATAGTTACTAAAATGTTGAGAAAGCGAAAATATTGACGAATCGAGTATAAGCTGTTGGGAAATCACGTCAAGATGTGCTAACTCTTGGGAAAAAGTTGTATTAATCCTGCGAGGAAATGCAACACATCGCTGTAGATGGGTATTCAGACTTTTGAGGAAGCGTTAAAATGAAATGGAGATTCAGAAGATCGAGATAAATCTGTTTAAAAGTTGAATGAAAGTCAGTGGCAGTTTTCAAAAAATGCAGAGGATTGTTTGAAACATACAGAAAATAATGTAGAGATACATGGGAAATTGAGCGTAAAAGCTTGGAGATTCAGTTAACAATTTTGGAAATACATAAAACTTTCTTCGAAAAATGAGTAAAAAAAGTGGTGTAAATAACTATTGGAAAGTCTAGTGAAAATTAATAAATAACCAATTTATTGACGTTAACCTAATCAAAGTGATGATTCTCAGAACGTGAGTAGATTTTAAAAATTATGACGTCACGAATAAGGGAAGCCACGATGGTCTAGTGAGCTTATTATTGTACTACTTGAAAATACTATATTATAACCATTAAGAAACCTTGAAAAAGTCCTTGAATGAGACTGAAACGTCCACCGAATTTTCAATTTGACCTCCGGACGGGAAAAATATGAATATTCACATTTTTGAGGAATTCTGTTGAGATTTATCGAGAACATTCGAAAGATCTAGATAAAGTTGTTGGAAAGTTTCCAGAAATTGGGTAAAATCGCTGGCGAACAAAATAGAAATTATGCGAGGAAATAAAATGAAACTATTTTGGGAGCTGAAGCGAGGATCGATTGAAATTGCTGAGAAAACGAGTGAAAAAAAGGATTTCTTGAAGTTGTTAGTAAATCGTTCTTGGGAAATCTGTTTAACATTTTCGAAAAATTGACTGAAGTTTGAGAAATTAAACAAAACGTTTTGGGAATTTGTAAAAACCTTTGCGCGAACTCAATGAAACATTTAGCGATTATAATTGCAAAAATGTCTAAAATTGTTAGGAAACTCAGACTTTGAAATATGGTGTCGAAGTCGTTGACCAAAATCGACTATAAATATGTGTAATATGTATTAAATTCTGCGATACGACAATTTCTTGATAAGTCGAAATGATTTCTTTAAAAAATGTTGAGAAGCGCAACTAATTTTTGGAATTTGAGCACAAAACTGTCGACATTTTGCTTAAGAATTGTAGGTAAAGTCAATTAAAATTACTGAGAATCGGGTAATTTCTGGGACATTGGTACAGTTTTTGGAAAAATCAAAAGAAGACCAAAAAGGAATGTCCCAAGATTTGGAAGATATAAATAACAACTTGGGAAATGAAGTTAAAAATTTCTCACGCGGCCAGCAGGTTTCGACGACCTGCCGTAAATACAGGCGCTGTATCTTTCAACGCATTTCTACGGAAACATGTATGGAAGACAAAATGGAAAACTAATATGGTTAGTTGTGAGTACTCAGTAAGTTTGATTGAAATCGTTGGAGCCATTTTGAAAAAATCAGAAATACGGTAAATGAATGCTAGACTTAGAGATCTCTTTCGCCGAGCTACTAAATTCCTTCAACAGATAGGTACAGAAATAATTGTTCGGAACAAAATGTGTGTATAGGTTGCTCGAAGACAAGAGTGATCACATCCAGTGAAGCAGTTACTCTGAAAATGTTCAAAACACATTTTGAGTTTCATCTCTGTTCAATGGACTGTCGAGAGGGACATTCACTGAGAACCGTATACAGATATTAACTATTTTAAAACATCCTGCAAGTTTGGTGAAACTCCTTAAATCCGTTTGGCCAAAAAGCATAAAAAACCTATTTTTGCTTCATAGGCCTATATTTCCGCTCAATGAATTTTCATGAAGATATTTATAAAGAAGAAAAGTTGGCTACTGACTAGTGGTAGATAATTTAAAAGTTTAATCAAAACCGTTAGAGCCGCGTTCGATAAAAATGCGAAAGTTTTAGGTGCATTCACGTCCCCTGGCCCTCTTCTCTTTCGATGGAAATCGCTCATAACCTTATTTCCGCGTCTTTAAAAAATCACGAACAAAAAAAAACCAGCTCAATCGGTTCGGCCGTTCTCCCGCAAATTGAACAAAAGAAAAACACACGAAGCATAAGCCGAAATTAGGTGTTTGGGAGATTCAATAGTCCGCTAAACGTAATGATCTGAAGAAAACCAAACTTTTGTTGACACGATTACAATACGTTTCTTGCCCTTCGAGTAGCTTAAAGTAATTGTGGAACAGAAACAGCTTGAGTAGAGTAGAAAATGTTGAAAGCAGTTACGCTAGTGGAAGATTGACTAGAAAACGTTGTAAAATTGATTGAAATTGCTCAGAAACGGTGTAAAAACAGTTGAAATTGAGAAAAAATGGGTATTATGTAGTTAATATCCTCACAATTTGCGAAACTGAACCACCAATCCGTACCGCTTTCTGGTCCAGCCAAACTGGAATACGCCTCAATTGTTTGGTGACGCTATTATGGCTGCAGCATTGACCTGTTGGAACAAGTACACCAAGTACAATTTTACGGTAAATGGCCTTCAGGGTGGGCATTCCCAGGGGTAAGGTTTATTACGAGTACTACTCTCTTCTAGCGCCCTCGATCTGCCACCCGACGAGTTATGGCGGCCCTTCATGGTGTTCTCGCTGGGCGGATGAATGCCTTTTCTGTACTGTCAGTTGTGCCATTCTCACCCATCAATTACACTGTCATCTCAGTCGTCTCCTTAGTACTGCGAATTGGCTGCCAGATGATTTTGGTGTCGACCTCGTTGTCTGTACGCTTCATGCACTTCAACGCCTTCAACTCGTCTCTTTTGTCCCTGCAGGAGAACTTTCGGTGATGTCACTGTGGTGCGTTCGGCATTCATTGGTCGGCTTCTTATTTATTCATCCATATTTGCGATTCTGTTTCTTCATTCTCTCTGTATATTCCCGACTTTGCTCCACCTCTGTCTCACTATTCCACGAATTACCTTTTCTTTTTTCGGTCATTTCTATAATTAGAGCTCGTTCCCGTCGCTATCAAATAAATAAATAAGCACTGTACGAAGCTTACTTACATGACAAGAAATAATCGGAAGCCCGACGGCTTTCAATTCCGAATGATTATTATTTGTGGGGTGTCAAGAGAGAGGCGTGCCGTGCTTCTGACCTTCATTCCGCAGCGTTCCCGAAGGCCTGTCTTAAATGTCTAATTAAGGGGAAAGATTCCTATAATTTTCCCGTCATGTGGAACCGAAGAACCAGCAAAGATTTGAGCCCGAGGCAACATTTGTAGAGTAATTTTTTACGTGCTGAACGTTTTAAAAGTATTTCGATATTTTCGTTTTCGGGTGAGGCGAAGTAAACAGACGCCAACATTTCTATGAAAATGTGAACATTTGTGTTTCAGCGGGTTTTTAATGTTTCTTCAACATTACAGCTGGACACAGATAACATAAATTCACCAAAAATCGTGTTTTTTAACGTTTGTCAATTTTCCACAGTAAACACATAAACTGAGTTTGAACAACCTGACGAAGAGTCCCATAACTTGACCGTTCGTTGGTTATTAAAGAGCCACCGTGCCTCGAGTGGGGGCAACACACGTTTCGTGAAGAGCACTTCTAGCTTGAGTGTAGAACGTCAGGTTGTGCCAGTTCGTACAAAAAAAAAAAAAAAAATGAAAAACTGATTGGATAAGTTGTTGGAGCGATAATCATCAGATATTAATTGGGCTGAGGAAATAAGTTCATTGTGTCATACCAGATATATTTTTAATCGATCCTTAGCTCTACAACAATTCACTATGTACATGGCTAATTCTATTTAATCACTCAGTCCCTTTGAACTTGGTCAAACAACGCTTTACGGCAGCAGGAAGCGGTAGCGATTACAGTTAAAGAATTTATTGTGCTGCTCGTACTCATTCCAGGACCATTATTGAGCAAATGGTACCCAGAAAATTAATGAGGCTGTAAACACGGATTTTTTGAAGGAGGATAGTAATCACTTTTGCAGAGTTATTGGGTAATAATTGTTAGAACTGGTATTAAGCAAAACGGCGGTAGTTGAAATTCAGGCATTTCTGGAGTGAGCCCCATGTATCTCATGAGCGTTTTTAAATACTCACCCTATAGGTATTGGATTGGACTACAGTACCATTTTTCTTTAACATTCTACTAACATTCCAGCAGAGTTTAAAAGGAAAAAACTGCGCTAAAAACGCTTTTCGTCGAAAATTTTGATAATTTATTGTGCTGCTCTCGTCATTTTCCCACAAATGGGAATTTTATGGTATAATAATCTTATTAAGAGCTATCTATATAAAAAATTTAATCAAAATCGTTAGAGCGGTTTTTGAGAAAAGAAATATTTGTTGTTTTGATCACTATGATAGCTATAGTTAACTTTCGGTGAATTTTGTTCATACCCTTATTTTGGCGTCCCATGATGATCTGCGGGCGAGATCTCAAGTTTGAGCTGATTTGGTACGGTGGTTTTCTCTAAAAATCGTATACAGACACACATACACACACATAGACACACACACACACAGACCATTTTCCCAAATAGTGTTTTTCGGACTCAGGAGGGTCTGAAACGTAAAGATCTGAAGAAAACTCAAAATTTTTTTTTCAGCCGATTACATAACTTTCCTTTCTACTTCGTAGAGCCAAGGAAAGTAAAAAAAAAAAATGAAAAACTGATTGGATAAGTTGTTGGAGCGATAATCATCAGATGTTAATTGAGCTGAGGAAATAAGTTCATTGTGTCATACCAGATATTTTTTTAATCGAATATGCTCAATTTAGTCGGGCCACAAATATCTGGAATGTCGAAATTCATCGCTGGAAAGAGGCAACGGGAAAATGTGGGCATTGTAGTTTTGACGATTTGATGATTCTTGCCGCATATTATGTATGATGATTGCGCTAGTAGTAGTCTGGACTCCAGCTAATGAGATGCATCTGTAACGCACGCATTACTTATGTGTGCACTATATAAACTTTTCCATCGACATCTTTGAAACAGAGATGAAGGTGACCGACGACGAACTAAATTTGTGGTGCCAGAAACACCATTTAGTTCAAGTCAAGTGACGGTAAGGTAAGTACCAAGATGTCTCGGCCCTGGTAGTTCTAGTCAAATTTCACCTCTCGTTTCGGCATTGTGCTGGCGACAAATCCTGACAAACGCGTTTAGATTGACAAACGGACTCAAGGTCGAATTCCGTGGAGTTAGAAGAAAAGATTCTTGGAAGCTAAAATCGTACATTTTATCGGACCACCTCAGCATTCTCGTCTGACCGGTAGGAGCCGCGATTTGGAAATGAAGCGGCGGTCTGGCAGGACTGCGCCGGCAAAGAAGTACCACTTCAATCACTCCGAGAGTCTTCCGAAGTGACATTTGTCGTCCTCTTCGCGGCTCCTCGAGATCTCGGCGGGGACTCCTAAACGCGCCAAAGGTCGTCTTCCGTCCTTAGAGGAGCCATAATCCGTCGAAAACATCGAATTCCCTCCTTGTTGTGGCAGCTCTGCCAAATTTAGACGGTTCTTCGGTCTAAATTTAGGTCGGGCGAGTATATTAAGGGATGAGAAGGCGGAATTAGATTCAAAAATATTTTCGAAGGAATTTCTTCAGCCTTCCCTCTAAGGTTTGTCGCTGTGTCCATTGATAAACGCGCTCCTCCTCTCCATCTGCGCACAGTAGCTACGACTAAGACTAAGATAGCTTCATTATTCGACTGAGATGTTTGCTTACCGCTTCCCACGCGGACGAGATCTGAATTCCAAGCATAGTTTCCCTACCTTCGATCTCTGTTATGTATAAACAAGATTCTCTCCTATTTCACTACACTGAATTTCAATCTAAACTTAGCGTCATCTTTCAAAACATTGTGAGTAAACTATCTTTGTTGAACAGTATAACTCTTAACTCATTCAATAACGCAATTAAGATAAACGAGGGGGAAATGCCTTAGTTTTGGCAGATGCGGCTCCTGCGCCAGAAGGTGTAACAGCTTAGTTGTTCGCTCACCACCGAGGTACGGCTTTATTTAACGCCACCCAGCCCTCATACCTGTCCAACATCACGATTTACGAATACGAAAGTTCATGTTCGAATGAATACAGTTTAAATACATAGATTTCAGTGTGCGTCTGTGTGGAAGAACCGTTAAACCGATAGAGACCTTTTCGTTTATTATTCATACTGGAATAAATTCCGACCAATGTTGCCAGGAAAATGTTTTTACAATCCCTCCATCAAAATGCGAAATTTTACGTTTCAAGGCATGGAGATTTCAAATCTGCAACTTCCGCTCGCCGTCCATGCTTTGTCATTAACGTGGCAAAAACGTTAAAAAAATCCATTCTTTCCTGAAAAAAAAAATTCCATTCGGGATCTAGTTGATTTGGCTATCCGATCGGACGAAATCCGCAGTTGTTGTGAACTAAAAGTAGTTCAAATATATGCCAAAAACTGAATTTATGTTGTTTTATCGCAATTACGTTTTGTTTGGTCTTGTTTCCTCGGTATGTTTGGATGCTGAGTCGTGTAGGACGGCCTCTGTCTAATTGGGAAACAGTGAAATCACAGTAAATATAGTGAGGCAAATTCTTCTAGTTTGAGGAACTCGCAGGACAGTGCATCGTAAGTTATCGGATCTTCCTGCGCTAATCCCCCAGTCTGCTGCCCGTCCGACTCCAACCGTTCGAACTGTCGCATTGTGCCGATAGCCTAGCGTTGCCTACAAAATGTCAATTTTCGTTGTTACTTTGTAGACAGGTCTTGTTTCGTATCGTTTACTTGTATTTTTCAATGCTGAATCGAATGAAATGGGTCTCGTCGGTGTGTGACTGCGTCAGGTTAGAAAAAAGAATAATAAATCGTTGTGTAATAATTTGCAGAATGGTTTTCCAAAACGGCATTGACATGTTACGTCGAACTCACAGTGTCAATATCTTTTTTCCTTTTCTTTTTTTTAATCCATTTTATGGAGATGTAACCCAAAATGCGCGTAAAAAAACGTTTCAGGTTCAGACAGAAAATGCTCCGTATAATTCCGTCAGTTTTCGAATACTTACACCCAATTTCCGTCCTCGGCAACTTTTTTTGTAACGTTGAATGAAGATGAAAGGCAAAACACGTCTCGAAATAAGATTCCCCGAACATTGAAAGCTCGTGTTTTAAATACGTGCGTTAAAAAAAAGTTTGTCCTACCCCGCTGAGTACTTCACTTCGTTCTGAATGCACCTACCCGTTGAGTTTGCTGGGGTGTGGGGAAAGTTGGGTGATCTCTACCTAAACAATATCGTCGATTGCTCATTCATTCGTAATGACGCGCATAAATAACCCTGCGTTCTTCCTGGGGAAGAATTACCTACGAGATTAGATTACGCATTATTTACACTTTCTCTCTGATACAAAACCCCTTGCGGCTATCTTTGAACGAAATGAGTGATAATGCGGTGAGGTAATTTTAGTGTATTTATCCTCCGACGTTTGTCACTAATTTCTGTTTTTACTCAACCCATTTCTCGTGAGTGTAACGCCACAATTTAATTGATATCTTCACTTGTAGTGCAGTTTAGTGCACAGTGCTATCGATATTTCTTTTCACACTTGGAAAACACTTACAAGTGCAATCTACGATGCGAACGGAAGATTTTGTGAAATAGTTTAAAATATATTGAAAAATATCTGGTACGCCACATCACGTAACTTTCCTTAGCGCTATGTGCATTAAGCTACTTTCATGGCTACCAAAATCACTCAGGCCATTTGAACTTGATGAAATGTCGAATACACGAACACATACACGTTATATATGGAAAATGGCCGCGCATGAATATCATAATTTATTGAGGAGCTCCCACTCTTGACAGCTCAATCGATCCAGCTGTTCTCCACCCAATCCAACTAACTAAAAAAATTTTTCTCGATTCAGTGGCCAGCGAAACCTTTGGGGAAAAATAAAACTTTTTGTCACGATTGTGATACTTTCGTTGCCATTTGGGTAGCAGAAAGTACGCACAGAGCAGGTTGGCTAAATGTAGGGAGAAATAGAAAGAACAGTCCGCTCAATATTGCGTAGGTGCTGTGTTAGGTTGAGGCGTTTGAGACAGGAGATTGGTAGTAAAAAAAAAAAACCAACTCAAATTCGGTAGAGGAAGATCGTGCCATCCATGACAGCAAGTGTGGACATTGTAGTTTCAGTCATTTTTAGAATAAAGCCCATTCTCTCCCGAAGTTTTCGAGAATCAAATGTAATTGATCTTGTTAGAGAAATTAAACGACCGTCAGCTCTTCGTTGCGGGGAGTGAAGACGTTGAATTACGGAAGCGAAACTTGAATAGCTCATTTTACTCTCCAGCTACAGCTGCAGACGTCTGCCGCTGCGGTGTTCATCTTCTTCTTTTTCCAACTCCTATGTAAATAAACACCGTCTGCTCCGCCGCCCATATGTGAGCTGTAGGAAGAAAAGGACTGCTCGAGTAGTCACCAGAGGTGACATGACGGCTTTCACAACCGCGTGGAGTGGTTCACATATCGATCTTTTTTCAAAAAAGATAACAACTGAGAGAAGTTATCTTTTTCACGCGGAATTCAAAGATAGACCGGTTTCGACGATTAAACCATCACTAGTACCAGTAAAAAATTTATCTCTTTTGATAACGGCTTTCCACAATTTCTCCGTTAGTGATCCGGATGGAGATTGCTATTTCGATTCAGGTCATATTTTAGTCTCAGTTCTACGAGCCGCATCACTCACTAACTCCTCTTTCCTTGTACACGTAGTTTATTGTACTGCCACCCTAAATTCTTCGAGAACGCCATTACTATATCGGCAAGATTTATGAAGAACTAACTGCAAATGAATCAATTATCGTCGAAATTTTTTATGATTCATTGTGCTGCTCTCGTGATTTTACCACAAATACGAGTTTTGAGAATTGCGTTGTTTAGGACCGCCCATAAAACTAATTTAATATGTCGTTAATAATCTTTTGGAGAAAAAAAGGTGTATTTATCACTATGATAACTACCGTTAATTCCGGCCTATTTCGCTCATAACCTTTTTTTGGTATTCCATTCCATGATGATCTGCTGGTTAAATATCAAACCAACTTGGTTCTGCCGTTTTCTCACAATCACGTTCATACACACACAAACACAGACAATATCCCCAGTTGACGTTTTCTGGACTCTGTGGCCGTTGAAACGTAATCTGGAGAAACAATTTCCTTTTTTTTCTCCCTAGGGCTTGGAAAGTAGAAGTGGTAGCTGCTTTAAAAAAGCCGTAAAGCGATCACAGATTTTACAGGATTGAGGAAAGTTTCGTGATGCTTCACATCAAATCGTTTAGTTAAAATCATGAAAGGCACGATGACTCCCAAAAATAAAGTAAGTGAAGAGAGGATCCTGGGCTAGTTCCATGGATAGAAGGGTTAGGAGGGGAAGGGAATGAGAAGAAGAGGAAGTTCCTTGATAGAACGCCCACTCACTGAGGTGGGAACAGAGAAATACGCACAGACAACGTTCAGAAATCAGACTTTTCCGTTCAAGTAGACCTCAAAACGTTGGTCTAAGGAAAATAGTAGGTTTTGTAACATTGGGCAGCTACGATAGTGAAAACAGTGAGGTTGACGACAGTAGGGTAATCGAAAACGCATTTGAAAGGGATTTCTTTCCTTCCTGCAAGAAGCCTCCGAAAAAGATGCGCTTATTGAATTCGGCATTCCGTGAAACTGGACGTATAAAGGATGCCGTCCACATCCGTTACTGAGTGTTACGATGATACCGACTTTAAAACAGAACTGACGCGTCAACAATCCCGAGAAAGATTTACGATAACTCCTAATGCCTTCACATAAAATTAGACCTCATCAAAACAACGTCGGGGAATCACAACTTATGTTAACCGATAATCTGAGCAACCCAGCCGTTATCTAAATCCGATATTTAGCGCTTCGTTGATTTATAGCAGCTTCATTCGAGAATACCGTCTTTCATGAATGTGGAAAACGATCTACCACGAAATCTGTAAAAATCCGCCGAAAATCGAAAATTATTGTAAACTTTATGGTGTATTCCTACTTGTCACAGTCCAATGGCATTTCAATATCTTCTAAAGTTAGACTGATTCTATGATACCTTCAAAATTGCCGAAAATAAACAATAGAAACAACTAAGATCGTGAAAATTAATGTTGAACAACACAATTGATTGGGTCGATACACGTAATAAACTACCGAGTTTTTAACGGGTTTTCTGTTCAACATTTGAAACACAATCTTAATTGAAATTATATAATGGCGAGAGAAAAATGTTTAGCATATGATAGAAACAATTGAAATGTCACTGGATACCAGACCATGTGGTGACGCTACCATTAGTTTCTTTTTTCTTAAAATGCAGCCACGCGAACGGTTCACACTAAAAATCGATGTGACAACTTCAAATTACGAAAAGCTGAACTTGAATAAATTTGGGTTGCTACAGCATGTTGCACTACGGAAATGTATGTAAAGGAGCGGAGAATAGAAACTATCGGAAGAAATACATTTATTATCCTTGGAAAACAAATGGCAATCCATAATTGAGTGTTCTGCATCAGTAAAGGTTTCATCGCTGTCGAACGTTGATTCGGCTGAGATAAGCGGTCCAAGCTAGATATTAATACTCCATGGTTGTAGAGAATGACTTTCATTCCAGGAGATATTGATGTGTTCATTCGGAACGTATATACACTCGAAATGCTGGCGACATCGCAGAGTGCTCGCATTGACGACGGAAGACGATGACAACGTTGCAATAACGTGGTCTTTTATCTCGTCACCGTGACGCGCGGGCTTCTGAAATTCCTCGAATTCAACGTACCGGTTGGCCTAAATCCCTCGAATGTCGTGAGTGCCTCGCGGAACCACAGGATAGTTTCATTTGTGTTTGAGAGCAGTAATTTTCATGTGTCGTTGAATAGCGAGTTAATTTTCCTTTTCAGGGATATCAATCGTATGGAGTGATTTTATGTACTCATAACTTATCGTTTTGGGCGTGTAGAGCGGTGGAGTAAGGTCAGTTTCAATGGGGACCTCTTAAAGAAGACTCTCCCTCTCCGCTCATCGTCGCATCCATAGATTTAAAAATGAATAGGCTGCCCCCTTTTGTGTCCATCGCTCGTCGTAATTGACTGCGGGATCGTGTCAGTTCGACATCAATTACAACAATAATTCATCCAAACGCGCGTGGCAACTTGGACGTCATGTGCGGTCGCCGTAAATTAGTTTTGCCTATTTTATTCCTCGCAGCTCCGCTTTCTTAGAGCCGGCTATTTTTTAATTGTCAACTCCCCAGACGGCTGGCAACCTGCACAGCCAACCAACTAACTTCCCCCACCCCTCAGAAATAATTTAATGCGTCTCGCCAGATTACAAGCTCCGATTGGGATTCCCCACGAACGGCCTAGCGCAACAACTTTCACTACGCAACTCGCTTAATGAACGCGGCTCGTCAAACAACCTTCGATTTGTCAGCCTTTTTCTGAGGAACTGAAACCCTCCAAAGGCTTGTCATTAACGACCTGGGAGGTTAATTTTGAGAATTCTTCGCGAGCTGATTAGTTGGTGAGCGGATCAGGTTTTGTGCCGTTGACGGTTATCGAGCCGAGAAACCTGATTTCGAACCGAACGACTCGCGTGCCTACCCAACCGATTGTCGGTACAGGGCCAGGGTTCTGATGCGTCTCGGCTGCAATTATTTACTGAGTCTGCAGTCACTGATACAGTCGGAGTAACCTTAACCTTCAGGTCCTAAACGCAACGTTATGACGAAACATCGCATGAAGTATTATTGCCTGTTGGCGCTTTTCTCGGCCAATAAATTAAAATAAAAGCCCCTAACATGCGAAGGCGTTGTCCCGATGTCCTGGCGGCCTAAGATCGCCCTCCCATCTGTTCAGCGTCAACACGAAATGGAAAACCGCCAAACGAACCAAATATTTATTATCTTGTTCTCATTCCCCTGCTCGAGTCGCAAAAACGTTCAACGTTCACGAAACTGGCGGTTTAATCTGAATCTCTTTTTTTTTATAACAATTTTTTTCTGTGAAATTTCAAGAAATCGAAAAAATAGAGTTGTATATTGCGGTGCACGTTATTTGCTCAATTCCGAAAACTATGTCCACCTTCAAAAATCGGATGTATTTAGTGGAGGTTGCTGTGTCTGTAATAGTAACTCTTGAAATATCGAAAACGTGTACGGAACAGGCCATCAAAAAATGGCTAAATAATTTTCGTGTATTGGAAAACTTGCGGATTTTTGGTTTTCTGAGTCTTTGGATATATGATCTAACAATTGGAACTACGAAACCACGTCAAAACCGGCCAACGCCTGTTAAACGTGCGTTTGAAAATCACGATATACTGCAAATAGGTCCATACCCTCTTTTCAGTATGATATAGTTTCAGCATTATTTTTTAGACTGGAGAATGGTGATTTAGCCGAAATCATAGCTCTTAGATGAGTGGCTGGTGACAATGATGGCGAAAATAAAAATACAACGATTATGTTCTTGCTATGCAGTGTCAGTTGGCCAAGCCCCCGACAACCTGCAAAACATGAAGGCCCTAGGCATTCATTCACTCCTCCAGATTGTGTCTTCGCACAAATCAAAAAAAAATTCCCTCGTTGAACCATCGGAGTGGATTTCGAAGCGGAGTTCTAGCCGGAAGCAGACTACACCGATCTTGATTGGAAGAAAACCAGTGATGCAGTAATGCCTTTCTCAAACCCCCACACAGATGCAATTTAAATTAGACCCAACGAAGAGATTTTTCATAGTGAAACAGAATAGTAAGGTGCTGGTGCAATATTGTACCGGTCTGAAGTGAGGACCAGGATATCTGTTGTGAAGAGTAACAGGAGCATTACGACCAGGAAGATCACACCCGTGAAGGGTTCTAAAATTTCAAGATGTTCAAAACCTTTTGGTCCGAGTTGTGATAGTTACGAACGGCTGACGTTTCACGAGAAAGTTTTCGCATCAGCTGCTCATGAAAGAAGAACAAGAAGGAATGGGATGCAGAAGAACATCAGGACGAAATTCGTTCGCCCATTGGTGACGATAAAGCTTCAAGAACATGAATTTGCATGCAGAATATTTTTGAGTGCACGTCGAACCGAGGTTTCTAGTTTTTTTATTTCAATGCTAAATAATTCAATACAATATAAAGCGTCAAAATTAGTTGTTTAGTTCATTTGCAATCCCAACAACCCTGTATTCAAATTAATTTCAAAGAAATTTCAGTTTCACTTTTCTGTAAAACCCGCCAACCCCAAAATGAGTATCAAAAACGGCCAAATCTTATATTAAAATGTGAATAACTCCTCAACCACCACCATCATTTACGAATATGTTTTCGAACACTTTGCCTTAATGTCACGTAAAGTAGAAGAGATTTATTTACCAGTTTAATTTGGCTCACCGTGACAAAAATCCGTTATCCTTTGACTTTTTGGGGTTGGCCCGGCGCGCAATTAGATCATCAGCAACGTGGGACTTTCGCGGTTTTTCCTTTCCTTAGTTCTTGCTGGTAGAAATTTTACGTAATCGACTAACATTTATATTTTGATTCAGATCTTTAGGTTTCAAGGGCTACTGAGTCCGAAAAACGTCATTTGGCCAATGAACCCGATTGAGAGGAAACGGCTTGACTAAATCGATTCAAATCGTATGTTTAGCCTGCGTATCAACGTGGAACGCGCGAAATCAGTTTCAAACTCACTACACTTATCGTTGTGATCATGACACCAACTTTTGATTGAATTTTTTGAATGCACAGTCTTAAGCAACGCAATTCTACCTCAAAATTCGCATTTGTGGTAAAATCCTGAGAGCAATGAATTATCAAAAATTTCGACGGAAGAAAAACCGATGGGAGGGGGGACCGGGTTTTCGGGTTTTCGTTTGTTTATTTTTCGGTTTTTTGTAGTTTGTTCCTCATAAGTCTCGCTCAAATGGTGCTGGGGTTCCTAAAGAAATCGGGGTGGTAGTACAATACACGATGAAAGTTTAATAATAATCATTAGATTGTCTGGGGCCAGCGTAAAAATTCCGTAATCCGAACTAACGTTCAGTTTAGTTGGTTTTGCAGAATAACAAAAATGGAATTGACAGTACAATTGATAGCCTGCACGATGGTTTCTCAATGGATGTAGTGGCATGAGAGGGAAGACCTCAATAAATTCCGGAACATGAAGCGCTATCACTCTCTTCGTAAAACGTCGTTATGTTGTCCCATGTTCGTGTGATCTGATGAACGTACGTGACAGGGGACTGAGGAAAGTTGTGTGATGCGTCGCATTAGGTATTTTCAACATTTTTTCAGCGGTATTGTTGAAATTCTACTTATCAATATTCGTTTTGTTCTTCATAAACATCTCCGTGGGCCTAAAATACCAAAGGTACCTGCTTTTCGAAATAATTCCTTCAACTGATTAAGCGAAAGAGCTTGAGCTACTCAATACGTATATATCGTTCTTCATAAACTTATCATTGACGTGGAACGGTGATAAGGGTCTGAAAACGATGGAAAATGAGATACTTTGAACGTTAAATCTGCTTTTTCTGCTTTTATTGATTAAATATTTATTCTGAAGAATTAACAGGGTTTTTTTTGTAATTCGATATATGCGTATTGTCTTACGAAATGTCTGCATAAATGTTTCTAATTGCAGGTGTAAAATGAAAATAACGTTGTGCGTGTGATACATCGAACTAGTTGAATTGCGTGGCGTCCCACAAAACATATCTCTGTACTAACGCCGATCGCCGGGGACAGTTAGAAATTAACAAGCAGAAGTTTTGAAAATGTGAATGCGAAATTTAGCTTTCCTTGAATAAATGTATAGCATTTTCCGCGGTAAAAGGAGTTACTTTTCGAGCACGGACTGCGATTTGTATTGTCTTGTTTGTCAGAGATCCAAAATTTAAATTTAGATGAGAGTCGCCCAAGCAAATAAACCAATCGCGAAACACTCACTAGCGCGGATAGATGATAGATAAATGAGCCATTTTTAAGAGCCAAACACGATTTTGAGAACATTTCTCTGTAGTTCAACTACGGCTATGGTTTATTTTATTCTTTGGTGAAGTGGAATTGCTACGAATATTATATAAATCCCACCCAATGCGATATGAACATCATGTAAGCGTTTTCTCTTTAATCGCTTCACACCGTATGTGTTTCATATTTCATATCACATCATCCCCTCCCATTTCCTGACTCCCTACCCCAGCTCTTTTGCTGCCCTTCCTCAATCCCACACTCTCGCTATAACTAGCCCCGCCCAGTTGAGAATGATTTAGCTCCGCCCCTAGTATCTCATTGGTTTCTTTCCCCCTACTCCTCGAAGACTCCTCTACTCTACTCTTTCCACTACTATCTGCGCTCAAGTATTCCTGTAAGTCTATTCCACTTGATTACACCAGAATGAAGCTAGAACCTCCTTCCATCACATCCCCTCCTTTCCCTTTCACCAGTACCACTGCAACAACAACGAGTTTATCACAACTTTGCGAATTCTGATAACATTGTGTGGATCCGAGAAATGCTGGAAACTTTATCTATTCAGCGGTCTCTCAAATATCACGAGTGACTGCTCATGTATGAATGAGTACCATATGGCTTTGGAGGTTCTGCCTTAGTAGTTTATTGCATAGTTAAGATATCAAGTGACTTACAATTATGAAGGTAATTACACTAAGTACACTGTAACATTCAACGCTAATTATGGCCCCCTTCTTTCACAATTCTTCAACATCTTAAAATAGCCCCAATATAACGCTCTGGTAATACCCCACAATAATCTTGCCGTAACATCCCATCATTATGATATTTTACGCCAACATCTTATAAGAATCCTGTAACACCAAGGGGATATGACGATAAATGGCTGACAATATTCTAAGATAATTGTAAAACTGCACTATGTGATAGTGCTGGCCTCAACATATCCTATTTTAATCTTGATACAACGTCTCAACATTTGAATAATTCAATAACATTCTGCAGGTAAAGATGTTTTTCGGAACGATAACTTTCTGATAATATCTCAATAATTATCACGTAACAACATTGTGGCAACATTCTTTTTCAGAAAGGTCGTATCAAAATCAAATAACAACATTACTCAAATATTCCGTAGTAATTTGCTAGTCTAATTAATAAATTATTGGCAAGATCCTGGGAATATCATATTCAAATAAAGCCTTACAATGATTCTACAAAAATACCTTGTCAATAATTATAATTATTCAATAAAAACACCCCGACAAAGCCTTGACAACACGCTGACATTGTTCTCCATCAATACTGAAACAACACTTCCGTCAAGTTCTCTTTACTGTGAGACAATGTTAAGGCAGTGCCCAGTAATTATCTAGCGTGAGTAGAATATTGCGAGATTATAACATTCTTATCATATATGACATTTTAGCATTACTCTACAATTTTTAAATAACAACACTCTGATAGTTTAATTTCTTAGAGAAGACAGTATAACAATTATATTAAAACACCTTGTACTATCCAACTATACAGCAAGTAGTATAGCAACACCCACATATTATTCCAACATCATCCTACAATAATTCTATAATAACAACCAGACAATATACTAGACAAATTCTATGACATCTTGATCAAACGGTATAATTTTACTGTACCCTGAATAATTCAACAACCCATAGTAAAGTAATTCTGTTGCAATAGCATGAAAAATATAGTATCCGAAAGTGTCCTGTAATAATTATTGGACTACACATTTCAATATTTGTTGATAATTCTAAAACATAATTCTAATCATTTTGTCAAATCCTAACAATATAATAAACCAACAATGTTCCACAATAATTTCATAACAAGACTTTGACCAAACGTTTCAATAACAGCCGTGTCTAGTGGTTCTATACCACAATAGTTCGTGTCTGGGCCCAATATACTTAATCAGACAAGAACTCACTCAACTCACCTCAGGTATCAAATAAATAAATAAGGAAAAAATAAGGAAATGCAACTAAGAACCGAATAAGACCCACTTTGAATTTAATAAAATAAATAGAAATGAAATAAATGAATCGAACTCCGTTCAATATTTAATCAAAGTAACCTAATTTGCTTTGTGAAAGACAATATCGGTGGAATGGGGTTAATGAAGAGAGGTTTGCTCACCTTTATCCAACAATATTCAAGCGAGGGGGGAAAACACCGAACTTGAAAACTCTGGCTGATCAGGAAGAGGCTTGATTGATGCGTCGCAGGGCGCGTGAAGAATCTGAATGAGCAGCTCGAAGCCTCACAAATATAATCGCTCATCCTTCTCGCGGTTTTCCGTTAATGGCGGAGAGCCGAAGGAAACACAGGCAATATCCTTCACACAGCATTCTAACAATGTTCCATAATAAGCCTACGATGTTTTGGAATTGAGACTTGCCGATGGTATCCTGTTATAATCATAATTTAGTTGTCACATAACAACTTCATGACCATGCAATATCCTTACAAGCTTCTGTAAGAATAATTCTTCAACAACACAAAGTTAAAGTGATATCCTGACGATGTCTTTAGTCATTACTCATCAAATCTAGGGGATATCCTAGACTAATTCTATTGCTGCTTCATAACTGAACCGTGTAATAGTTTCATCACATCTTGGCGATATCACACCATTTTGGCACTGAACCACATCAATCCTATCTTGTTAATATTCAATAATATTATCACATCATCCTGTCAATACATCGCCAAAAGTGTCCTGTAATAATTTCGTGACTACTACGTAAAGACCACAATTGTTATATAATCAGTTCATTACACATTTCGTCAACATAATTCTACAAAACGATTCTGGCAGCCTACAAAAACATCCTGGCACTCTGGCAGCCTACGAAAACATACTGTGTCATGTTATAGTCCTGACATTGCTCTGCTAATTCCCGATAATTATTATATAAAACCATTAGGACGTAACCCTGCAATCATTGACAGTATTCTATAATAACGTTTCGAAACTATTCCGTGATCATTTTATAACAACATCTTGGCAACATTCCTTAAGTAAGTATGTTTGTTCTTCACTACTTGACTGGGATCTCAACTCATCTTCAGATTGTTCCCTGGTGTTGTGGATCATTTTTCTGGCCTGACCAGACTTTCTATTACCCTTCCTCCCGTGGGTTGGGAGAACGAACTTTACTGCAGGGATAGACTCGGAAGTAATGGATTCGATCGATTATGGTGCCCGCGTATAGCATACAACAGTCCTCTAACAGTCTTATGACATCCTACTATAATTTTGCTACAGCAAAATCTTCTTCAGTGCATCACGGTAGTATTGATGCACTGAAGAAATTACTGCAGTTCGAAAAATTGGTTTTCTGTGGTGTTCAATGAAGACAATTGAGATAAATCTGATGTGCTAAATCCACTAAAATTTATCGTTCAAATATTTTCTTGTCGTTGTGTATACGAATGGAATAGGAGGTTTGTCTAAGCCTGGGCTGTTGTAATGTATAACTATACTCATAATTAAAAAGCATGGAGATTTTTAATGCAACAAGACGATTCTTCTCCTCGTTCCTTTTATTTTTAAGGCTGCAGTGTTGTACCCCGTGGAAATGAATTTCGCGTTGAGGTGCTCAACAGAATTGAATTAATTGAAAACAGATTGTTGATTGTTGTTACTGCGCAATCAATTTATCACGCTCAGGCCACTCACGAAACCGTTTAATCCTCACTCTGTAGATACATTGTGTTGCACCATATAATTAGTAGCAGTAGTTGTTGCGATGCCGGTTAGTATTCTGTTTGTTTTATTGTTGCAGAGGTGGAAAGGAGAGCGAGCGGCGATGAGTTGCTCAAGTTCCGGCCCGAAGAGTGGGGCGAGGTGGAGGGAGTGACGCTCAAGATGCTGGTCGTCGGAGCCTCCAACGTCAACGTATACCAAAGATACCACGACACCAACGAATTTCTAATCAACGCCAAAGAACTGAGCCCAACGGGCACCCCGATTTGGGTCGACTCACACATAGTTCCTCCAGTTAATGTTAACGAAAATTCCACTCAGCTCGACGTCAGAGTCTCGTGCAGCCCGCCCTGTCAGGTAAGACAATTTAAAACACGTTGATAGCACATTGCATGAATCGTAGGGACGTCCTGAGTAAGTGTGAGTGCCACAGTCGGTACGTCGGAACCTACTTATGCGCTCCCTCTAAATTGTATTATATTGAAATCCCGAGTCATCCTCCATTTCTTTTTTATTCATCTCAGCAGCTTTTTATTTTATCACGATATTATTAAACAATCAAGCCCCCCGCCGTGAGGAAATAACGAAGAAACGTAATAGCTTAAAGTTGTTCTCCTCCTCGCATTCCCTCTCATGTCATGATTATGGATCAATCGCGGTTGGTAGACTGCCAGCTTTTAGTTAAACTATCCACGCTCACTCCGTTTTCTCTTTCTGGAGATAAATTAATCGTTTTCAAAGTTTATTACTCCGTTTGACCTAATCCGAATAGAACACCACGAATCATGCAAATCAGTCGCGACTTGCGAGAGTAGGGTGATTTTAAATCATTTTTGTATTTCTGTTCGTCGCACTATATAACGCTGAAAATTACTACCCAACGGATTAATATTCTCTTGTGCAGCGTGATTGGGGCATTGTTGGCGAGTTTGGGGCATTGCTGAATGCCATACTAGACGTGATGTTGCAATCAATATTTCCGATAATTCACTGGTTATCCAGCTATGTACAGACTCACACAACGGAAACCCATCTCATTCGATTCAGCATCGAAAAATACTAGCGAACGACATGAAACATGACTTGATTACGAGAGATTGACAAACATTTTCTAGGCAATGGTACGCAATTGGCACGACACGACGAGTTGATGGAGTGTGGCGGGTGGCATTGTGGGAAATGAGCGCAGACCGGGGAGAAACGATAACTTTCGCTACATTGTCCTGTGAATTCCTTGAAGTAGTGAAATTTGTCTCATTACGTTTACGCGATTTTACTGTTTTCTATCTAAACGCAGTCGTACACCTCTGAAACCCATCTTATCCGACTCAGCTTCCACAGAATACCTAGGAAATACTACAAAATAATACGACTACCAAACTTAATTTCGTCCAGTCGGGTTGTCGAGTAGGCGGGCACAATTAGATCAAAAATGGAATTTTCGTATATGGTGTAGGTAACTTATTGGACTAACAACACAAATAAAAAATGTTAAGCCGAGTATGTATTTTTCTTTCTTACTTCGAAGGACTAAGGAATGAAAGTAAAAATGTACTACAATAGATTTTGACCGGAATGTTTGATAATATATTGAGCTGCTCTCGTCGTTTTCCCGCGAACTAGATTTGTATGCACCGTTCAGATTTTGCCTATAGCCACCTTTTGGCGTCCTCCTTAGGTATGCAGACAGAATATACACACACACCCCCAAATTGAAACTGAACGATTTGATGAAAATCTAATAAATATCATACTTTCCTACTTCGCAGGGATAAAGAATGCGAAAATGTTAAGAGGAATTTTGAAATGAGCTTGCAAAAGCGACTGGTTTCGCCTTGGCCATACCACGCTGGAGTATCGAAGTAATTAGGAGAATGTTATTGGAGGGCAGTTAAATACAATGAAACCTTCTCCACCACTGAAACAAAACTTCCGTTTCTTGATGGAATCCAACTCAACGGGAAACTTGGTCGAGGAGGCGGGAAAGAACTCACACGACGTGTATCTCTCCTTCAACATTAAAGGAGGGAATGATTGCGCAGTGATCTGCGCCGCGTTGAGAATGAACGTTGACGGAATAGTGAGCTATTTGCGGTGACTTACTCGATTGAGGATTATCAATTGGTTTCACTTCTTCGCGTGGATGGTAGTTGATTGTTAGCTTTCCTTATTTAGTAGAAGAGAAAACGTGGGCGGAGCTAAAGGCGTTGGACAAGACTGCCAACAGGTGCAGACGCTTGTGACGGTTCAATTCTCCATCATTAATGTTAATTTATACGGTTCAACCCAACCCAGAACCCAGTGAAATATGGCTCCATGTAAGCCCATGGGTCTATAGCCTGCATTCTTTACAGTGTGAGTCATGTACTCAACTGCTCCCGTTTCCGTATTCTAGAAGTAAATCGACGAACAAAATTGTATTTTCAGTGGACCTTTACGTCTTGGTGCCTCCTGACTCAATAAATCTCAACTTTGTTTTGTGTGTCTGTCCGCAGTGTGGGGGAACAGCCAGATCGATCTGGGGCGTTTGTTTTCTTTTGGTTTATTATTCATTCTGAACAATAACCCTATGTTCTCGGTCACGAAAAATTGTGTACAACCCCCCCTCAAAATTGGATACTTTCAACTACGTTTCAAGACTTGGAGGTTCCAAATTTGCAATGTTCGTCCGCAGTCCGCCGTCCGGGCCGTTTTGTGCCTATACGTGGTCAAAAAAATTCGTTCTTTCGCACAAAAATCCCATTTGGTATCTAGTTGTGCCCGCCATCTCGGCAATCCGATCGGACGAAGCCCATGGTTGTTATGGGCAAAAAATGGTTAAACAAATTAACGAAACGCAGTACAACGCGGGAACTACAGTGGAAGTCAACGTTTCGTCGTTAGTACTCCCTCCCTCCCGTCACATCAAACTCAATCGCTGCTCGCTCGACTCGCAACGAGTTGGAAGCCCCCCCCCCCCCTGACTGTTTTTTTTTTTTTTTGCTTCCTCTAGGAAGCGCTCGTGTTTCGTATATAAACTTTGGACTACGATTTGTCTCTTTATCGTCCGATTGCCTTGTTCTCGTCTTCACCTCCACGAATGACTGTTTCCCTCCGTCTCAACTATTTCCGTTAGCAAAATATCTGTTATCTTCGATTGAACTTTTCATTATTCGTTTATTTTTGGTTTATTCATTTAATAGTTCGTTCGTTTCATTTTTTTTGGTTTTAATACGATTCAATTTTTTTAGATTCTTTCGTTTCATTCTCATTTTGGTTTTTTTCATAGATTTTTGGTTACATTTTGATATTACTATTTAGCGTGCATGTTTTCATATTAAAATTCAGTTTTTTCTAGATACTTTAGTTTTTTTGTTTATTTTAATTTTACGATTCAGTTCTTTTCGACCTTTTTCTGGGTTTCATTTTGATATTTTTCGATGCTGAATCGAACGGGATGAGTCTCGGAGCATTAATGCTAGGTCAAGCTGTTTATCCGAATAATAAACCGTTGTGTAATAATTTGCAGGGTTTTTTTTGTTCTGTTAGTTATTTGCGTTGCTGCCGGCGGACACCCATGCAAATCTGATTCTTCTTACTAATCCGCGTAAGATAATAAACTTAAAAATAAGTTTATGGGCGGTTTCCATCCTCATGAAAGCGCTGAGGGAAGCTGAAATATACCGACAACATATTAAAGCGGCTTCTATCAATCAATACCTACATTTTGTTATCCATTAACTGTTCAAGTACCATGAACAGAAATGTAAACCAGTAAAGCAAAAATGGTGTTTTGTGGCTGTTCAAGTCTTTCACTTTCTAAACGCTATAAAGCGTTGATATTCGACACTTTCCATTATATTAGGAACCCAATAGCTACGCGAGAAGGTCGTATTAGGTCTGTTAGGATTCGAGCCACTAAGCTACTGAAAGGTATTTTGCGTTACACTCAGATGCTTTAATATCGAAAGTATACTTATTATGTGAAGGATAAGCTCCTTATATTCAAACAATAATTTGGAAATTGAAAAATAAAAATAGAAGAAGAGCGTTAAATAATCGAAGTAGCGCGAAGTGGGGCAAAATATCTGGTGCGAAGCATCTCAGAGCTTTCCTCAAATTCGACGATAAGCTAAAGAAACATACAGCACTCTATCGTCGTTCAAAGTATTTCTACGTTCGATACAAATTTGTGAAAAACGACGTTTTTTGAGGAGAATCTCATTGTGGCGTGCTCCGATCGTACGGTTATCTGAAAAAGTGAGAAGGAGCGGAATGAACAGACAAAATCGCTATCATCGTCAAACACTGAAAGTTTGGAAAATTTGAAGAAAAAAAACGCGTTGTTGTGTTTCGGTTGAATTCTCTGTTCCGTGGAACATTTATGGTCGTTCCAAGGCCCCATGTGAGTGATCATAATCGTTTTTGTTATACCGTTCGTAAGTCATCAAGATAGCGGTATTGCTGGCATGCGAGAGCACAGGCACTCACTCAGCATCCACCTGTGGAGCTGCGGTAGGTTTCAATCTAGCCAGTCTCCGAGCAGAGAACTGTGGCCTGTAACGTCACCACACGGAAGTATGACCCTGGGGAATCTGTACCATCTGAGGGGAGTTCTTAATTTGGTTCCACAGTTGATCTAACTATTAGTTGGGTGGCAAGTTTCAAACAACTACAACTCAACACCATCAAGTGTGTCATAACCTTCGCGCACTGGTCACTGGGCTAGGTGAGCCATAGCTGCCGGTCGGCCACCCACTGGGACTCGGACTCAAGAGGGATAATTCGGCTGGGACTCGGACTCAAGAGGGATAATTCGGCTGCTGCTCAGTGTCAGTCCACAGCCACCGGAGGTGTGGGATATGTTGTGCGGGACGGGATATACGCTGTCAGCCGCTCAGGGAATACCCAAACCTGGGGTTTCTCTGCCTCATTCTGAAGGCCTCACCTGTATAGGGGATCGCTCGTAGGTGTCACTAAGCTACTCCCAGAACTTTCCGCTCATTATGGGTGCGTTTGACTCAACGTGTTCTGCAACACACAATTGATGCAGTGTTTTGTCTGGAATATGTCGGTTATGTCAGTGTCGTGCACATTATGCTTCTATAAGGCTGCTGTGGGTATGTTCTGCAATCCCAAGTTCAAGGTAGAGGGTTGCACAGTATGTTGTGTACGTGAAACTAAGCGTATACTGAGCAGTGAATGTACGCTATCTACATGACCTAGTTATTACATCCGGCAGGAACGGTGTGCAGATGAGGTTGATGTCTTGACCAGTAGGGGCTAATTCGAGATGGGCACGCATACACAAACGATTTTTTTCGGCTTGATAGGAGGCAAAATGTAAGGATCTAAGAAAGACTCAAATTTCTTGCGCGGGACGTAAAACGAGAAACTCACCGAAACAGGCTAGTAAAACCAACATCTTTTATGTCCCGTTTTCAGAACATCGTCTACCAAATTTGATGGTACGTGGGAATGTTTGCTGTGATTTCAACCGCTTTTGTATATCAAACAGTTTGTAGTTAGGTAAAGTAACTAAGAACAGAGAGAACACGATCGTGTTCCTCATTCGAATTCATTTTCATCAGTCTCAAGCTCCGTCTGCACGAAATTTAAATTAGGCCAGGGCTAGAAAATATTTTGTGTAGAGGAACCATTTGTTAGTATGTGTGTTCATCAGTAACTGGTACACTCAAGCGAGCTCAACTCAAACAAATAGCCCCAATGAATATCAGACATCAACACTGAAAGAAATTCCTGTATTCAACTGGATGGATTTTTCAATGTAATGGGCGTGTAGAGGTATGATGTTGGCGTCACCTGCTACTCAAAAGAAGCACTATAGTGATAGGTGTGTGGCGGTTTGACAGGAATCCATAGGCGTTATTTAAATGTGCGTAAGAATCGGAGGGGACATTATTTTCTTCGAAGCATTCGCAATCGACGCGCTGACTCCTTCGATTGCGTCATTTGGACTTTCTTTGTAGCGAGCTCGTTCACGGGATATGAAAGGTCTCAAACTCCAGAAATTCTTGAGGATGATCCGGCGGGCCAAGTAGCTGCCGGACAAGTCTGTTATTTTCCCCCTTTTTCTCGAGGAGATGACTCAAAAAAACTGGACCGGAGCCGTTGGGATCCCTCGAGGCATTTGAGGCCTTCGGGCCTGGACGAAGGCCGAGCGCTCAATTAACCCGGTTGTTACGTCATTTATCCGCACTCTCGGATATTGTAACAGGATGTTGGGCACAAATGGGTTCGAGGGTTTGAAGGGATCCTTCTCCAAACGCGTTGACGGGCGCAAGTGAATCAGTGAAATGTCAGAACTGAGGCGGATCTAGAATGAACGTGCAGGCAGCGTCTGCATAATCTTGATTTGTGCATTTCGAATAACGAAGATCTGAGTGAAGGTCGACGTGTGAATTAATTTTTCTAGAACAAGCGAGTTAAGAATATCTGGCGCGACGCATCAATCAACTCAGCCCCACGTGAATTTTTGTTCAGTTCAGTTTAACGTTCTGCGAAGAAAATGATGATGCTTAATATTCCAGAAGTTATTTACTAGATCTGTTAACATCACAGATATTATTGTGTAATCAGTGCGTAGGTGATTAATGAGACTGTCAACACGATTTTTCAAAGAAGAATCGTGTCTGCTGGAATTATACGATAAATATGACAAATAACATTAATTTAGTGTTATACAACTTAATGGAGATTTTTGTTTGTCTGATTACAGATCCTTGATCCCACTCTTAACGTAGTCGTCAGGACGGGTATGGGAAGGGGCAGGAGCAGACGACAGGCTGGTTTACCAACGCAAGTCGGTTTGTCTGACTGCGTCACCGGCTCTCAAAAAAAAAGGTGCTGCCGCCACAGAATGGACGTGGTATTCAAACAGCTGCCAGGCTACGAGTACATCGTGGCGCCGTTCAGCTTCGACGCTGGCTTCTGCCAAGGCGGCTGCCCATACAGGTTCAACCCGGCCAACCACCACGCGAGCATTCAGTCATTGATGAACAGGCGGCGCCTCGGCGGGGCTCCCAAACCCTGTTGCGCCCCTTCAAAACTGGAGCCCTTGGAAGTCCTCCATCTCGACGAAAATGATCCACAAAATCTCAAACTCACGACGTGGGACAACATGAAAGTTGTCGAGTGCGCCTGCTCTTAAAAGTGTTTTGTTCCTAAAAGACTTGTGGCTCTTCAAACGGCCTCTCGATGTTATTTCCTCGTTAAGTTAGGGCGTTAAAACTAATTTATTTTTTCTTATTTATTATTATTTATCTATTTATTTGTACATATCGTCGAACGAAACTCTCCCGTGTAATTTAATTTGTATATAGTTGCGTCCCATTTACATTTTCGTATAAGATCTACCTCATCGTTGTAAATATCGTTATTAAACGCATTTCCTTCCTTTCGTTTTCAATCTGGCTGTTTTCCTCAGACCTGCTCTTTTAAAGTACAAGTTGCAAATCGTGAACAATTCGGAAGCGCCACGAGAGGACGTTGAAGAATACTCCCCTCACATACGTCCGGACACAATGCACCAGAGCCCTTGGGTTGTAACAATGTCTTCACACAGCTTGTAGTAGTGTGTCTGAGAACATACAAACAAGCCAAGTAGGTGTTTCTAGAATTAATTGTACGTGCGATACAGGATTACACCCAGCACCTTCAGCTACGGCAGTGGTAGTTTCATTTCATAGCTGTGGGCATGCCCACACAATCAATAATATAATGATCCAGTTCCCCACGATCACCCGTTGTCGTTCTTCATTACCGCTGCTTTCATGGTAAAACTGTCAGGAGGCGCGGGTGTTGAGTTATCAAGCGCTTGAAAGCTGGTCCATTCTAGAGAGCCAATGTTTTGATTTTGAGAAGATGAATTAGTCTACGTTTAGGCAGCAGAAAAATAAACCGCTGAGAAAAGATGAGGCAATGGCGAGCTTGTTTTCTCAGTCCTTCTGCTTCCGAAAATCCATGATAAACACTCGTAAGAGGTTTACAGATTGGCAAGGAAGAGTGTGACGTGTTTTGAAACTCTGGGCCCGGAGAGTACATCGTCCTCTACGGCTTCTTCAATACCTGTTATGACCACTCGCTGGTCAGTATGGTCATCGCCTATCAAACCGACATCATTGCACAAAATCGACCTCAAAAAGGAAGGAGACTATTGAATGGAGGCTGTATTTCCTCCTTTCATGAGGGGTTCTCAGAAGACTTCGACGTTGAATTGCTTGGAAAGGATTTTGAACACAACCTCATCCGAGAACAGCCACGAGTAGTTAGTCGTCCATTAAAGTGCGGGGTAAATATATCACGGGAGAATACGACTGTTGAAGGCGAGTTAAGTGGTCTTCAGGCCCAGAGTCTGAGTCATCGAAGCATCACCTGCTCGTACGGGGCTTTTCAAACAAGAGCGATTTTTTCGATGATCCTCTGTACACTGCCACTAGTTACCCAATAAAGCGCTCAGCAAAGTAGCCAGGGCAGTAGACCTGAAGTCACTCCAGTCTGCTGCCCTCCAAGGTGACGGTATTCATGTGACTAAAATGAGCACAACCAGTTTCCATCACTGGGGCTGATGTATTGCAGTCGAAACAGAGGTACATGCCCTGCAAGTGTGCCCCCATAAAAGATTTGAGAGGTTAGTGGCGTAATCTGTACCCACATGAACTCGATAGGTGCTAGAAGGTTTTAAAACGGTCAAATGTGGTGTGGTAATGCTTGCGTGACCAAAGACAGATTCGGTCTCCGACGGAGCTCTTGAAGTGGATCAATCACGCCAAAGTGACCGAGTGGAGCTCTGTGGATCCGGTTTGAGTGGAATTTAAAGGGGGAATCCCTACACTCAAGGGCGGCAAGGTCTCGTGGTTGAACGATATCCTGCTCGATGAAGCCAACCAACCCCCTGCCACATGATTGCAAGTCGCTAATAGTTCAAATGGACACTGCTTAATGAAACCAACCGTCTAAATAGTTGGATGCTGTCATGAACTGAATGATAAACAGATTTGAGATCAGTCGCTGGAGTGAAGAAAATCGCTTAATGCTGATGGGGCCAAGGAAAGTTGTGTGATGCGCCACAGCACATTCCATTAAGAAACCCAAAATGCCCTTCTGTTCACTTTTACATTTTGACGTAGAAAACAATAAAACCAATAATGACAATGGTGTATTATTTACTATTTTATTATATATATTCACAACATTATACACATGTAGGGGAGTTGACAGAGGGAATAACGCTCAATAAGGAAACTTGACTTCATGTACTCACACATACATGACCCCACAGAATGTGGCTCTGGTATAGACATGTCCTCTTTTGCCTATTTTCTGAATGAAGGAGCGATGGCTTCAAGCCGAAAGCTCAACGGTAATCAACAGTAATTTTCCTTCGAATTTTTTTCCTGAGGTTACTGTGATTACGTTTTTCAAAGATGTATTCGACGTTGTTCATGCAAGTCACCTGGAGCAAACCGCAAGGCTATTAGATTCTCTGGATTCTCGTTGCGGGCAGCTTTACCGCGGCAAGCTCGGGCAGGGGTTCATGTTAGCGCCTGGATGTGGTGCTCTGGTGTAGTGCGTGTCTTATTTCAGTTCAGCTCAAATTAATTTCTCTCCCTCGCTCCTGACTACACTAATCTCGTATCTACCTATTCTACGCTTCTACCTATGAATACTAATAACTTTCCTGAGTGCATTACTTTATCCGTATCTGTAATAATTACATACCTACCTACCGATTAAATCCTGGCCCACTGTAACCTCTTCTCAGCGTGTACTAATCTCGCTGTTACACGTTCCAATCCAGTTCTGTAGGCTTCGCTCTCGTCCTTACACTCGACAATTTTGACTCTACTTTTATTTCTGCGCTTACTAATCTCGTACCTACCTACAGCTTGATTCAGTAGGACTCACAACAACAGAAAACTTATTTTTTCCACGATCACGAAACTGTTCTTTCCTTTTGGGCAGGGGAAAGTAAAAGTGGGCTGTGGAGAGACAACGGCAGAATCAAATCAGCCCGATTTTGGTTTATTATTCATTCTAAATAATAACCCTATGTTTTCGGTCAGCAAAAATTTTTTCGGTATCGTTTTCAAGGTATGTTAGATCTTGGGAAGAATGGAATGAGTATCAGACGTGTACAACTGCGTATAGTGAAATTACATAGTGACCACTAATATAATAATAACCACTAATAATAGTCCACTAATTAAAAGAACTCGCGGGACAATGGTTCCAGCGAAAGTAATCGTTTCATCGTTTGTACTTCCACCCTCCCGTCACATCAAAACCAAACGCCCGCTCGACTCGCAACGTCGTGCCAATTGCCTAAGGGCGCCTGGAGTATTTAGTTTCCGACGTTCCGTTGTAGTCAGGCCATTTTTCGTGTGGTTTACTGGTATTTTTCGATGGTGAATCGAACGGGATGGGTTTCGGAGCTGTAAAGACTAGGTCAAGCTGTAATGAGATTAATAAACGTTTGTGTAATAATTTGCGGAGTTTCATTATTCTGCAGCTCAACATCGGGCGTCATAATAAGGTTAAGAGATAAGGTAACTATGGTGGTTAAACGAACTAAACCTTTCACTAAACAGTACCTGACAATCGTTCTCCATGAACATTTTTGTGAAAATTCGGTGAATAAAACAAACCTAGGTACATTCAAATTAGAAGAAAGGCCTACAACTCCACATTGTCTTCAATTAGACAAAATCTGTATTTTGTTTCCGATGAATGTTGTGTACGTTCCGTTGAACACAAAACATCAACCAAAAACTGACAAAAATCATGTTTTTCGACCTATTCGAAGAGTCCACACTAAATGCGAAACTGAACTTGATCGAACAGGCTTGTCTTTTAACAATTGATACTCCAGCCCCCAGATTTTTTATTCCCCTCCTTCGATTTCTGTGACCATCCATTGTTCGGAGATGTGAGTCAAGATAAATCGGAAAATGAGATCCGCCGAAGATTAAATGATCGTTTTTTAAATGTTATCAAAAACGGCTTTAATGATTCTTATTAAGTTTTCTGTGTGGATAAATCCAAACAGCTTTGTAGCGAGACGAACCGAACTCTTAGTACGATTTCGTAACGTTGGCGCCCAACAAGTGGTCGAACACTCACTGAATTTAGAAGTTCGCAATGCCGGCAATTAGACAGACTCATTACTATCATTACTATTCAAGATCGGTAGGTAACTTGAAAACTCTTCAGATGCGATGAGAGTTTTTGATTGATGGGACCTTTAATTTTCCATTCCTTCTGCTGCAACCCATTTCCTCGCCCGTCATTATGTTCAAACGTAGTCAACAGTTGGAAACAGCTTTGTGCTCAATCGACGATGATTGCTTCGAGAGAAATAGATGTTCAGATGTTTCTCGTTTGCCAGTATTACTCACATATGGTCAATGCTCTTTTTGATACGACATCAATGCAGCTTAATAGGAACTTCCCTCAGCACTACTCCAGCAACCTTCCTCAGGATCTAGTTACTTTTCGAAACTCCCTACATCTCGCGTGAAAAAAACGAGTCTGGGGAAATCACGCGGTTTCGGAAATACTTCATGGCAGCACTCGATCGTCTGACTCGCATGCCTGACATATCTGTGACAAACATCGAGTGCCCGCGTTTCATCGAATCCAACTGGGATGCTGGAAGAATTTACGTGGACAAATGCACGATCTATCTACGATTGTCGGGCATCTTCATACACTTTTGAAAGCTGCCGCTCAACATGCACGGTGTGAATATTGTCAACACGCCCATCACAGGGTTCTGCTTGAATTGAGCCAGAAGGCTCCAGTAGTTTCTACTAACGCAGATACACATACGCACGCATGGCAGTCGATGCATCTTTACACAAGTACTGATTCTGTGTCACCTGTGGGCAGGAATCCTCTCAGAAGGAGGGAAGCTTCCACTTCCCGTCCCGGGAAAATCTTCTTTGACCGAGAGATGAACAGATTCTCTGAACCCTGGATGTCGCAACTGTGTGGAACCAAGAAATAAAATCCACAAAGGATATATACGACAGAAACAGTATTGTGAATTGTGTGTTTATTTTTCAATCAATTTTACATTGAGTCCAACCTCGAACATGGACGTCTTTTTGGAACTTTGGTCGAAATTCTCTTACTCTCTCCGCTCAGTTTTGTTGAGTTGACAACAGCACTATGGGTGCAGTACACGGCAAGAGACTGGAATGCTCATGAGCATCTTAGGAAACAGTGGAGTGATGTACCTGGACGAGTCGAACTCTTTGATTTAGCAAAGGCGATTTACTTTTGTAATGGCGATTTACCTCCAATCTTCTGATTTAGACGAAACTTCAGTGTCGGCAGTCTGAGCGGAGCTGCTGTCTCGTTGAGGTGTCGTCTGTCGCCCACGCTCGCATTCGCTCCCATTTAGTTCCCTGTTAGTGGTGGTGAATTTCCGAACTGTAATTGAGAATAAAACTCGGTGTTTCAATTAAATTCTTTCGTTATCGGAGTTTGTTAACATAGAGGCGGGGTTTTCACTAATAAAAAACCCTGCAAATGATTACACGATGTTTTATTATTCTCAAGCACAGCTTGACCTAGTATTACTGCTCCAAGACCCATCCCATTCGATTCAGCATCGAATACTAGTAAACCATACGAAACATGACCTGACTACAATGGAACTACGGAAACTAAATATTCCCCCGGGGCCAGGCGCCTGTAAACGTCTGTAGGCCTTTATGATCCGATGGAGGGGTGTGCAGAGGAAGTGGCATTAACCTTTCCCCGCCTCATCGGGCAAAAAGAGTCGGGGAAATTGGGACGGGTGCTTTCAGCAAACCCTCGCTCAGCAATTGGCAGGACGTTGCGAGTCCAAAGGGCGTTGCGAGTCGAGCGGGCCTTAAAAACGATACGAAACACGCTTATTTGCGATTATACTGCGTTTCGTTAATTTTGTTAACCATTTTTTGTCCATAACAACCATGGGCTTCGTCCAATCGGATTTCTGAGATGGCGGGCACAACTATATTTATTATTATTATTATACCAAATGGGTTTTTTGTGCGAAAGAACGAATTTTTTAGACCTCGTTGAAGGCACAAAACGGCCCAGACGGCGGACGGACATTGCAAATTTGGAATCTCAATGTCTTGAAACGTAAAGTATCAAATTTTGAGGGGGGGTTGTAAAACATTTTTCGGGACGAAAACATAGGGTTATTATTCAGAATGAATAATAAACCAAAACCTATTACCTAAGTGAAAAACGAAAGTCGTATAATATGTACAAAATTTAAATAAAAAAAAGTAAATTAGAAGCTCCTATTAGGTGACGGTAAACAACGAAAAATTGAACGATTAAAAGGGATAATGTTGAAACTAATGTCCTCGAGAAATTAGAACATGAGAGGTCTGACCGTTTAGAGAAGTCGGCGATTGATGTAGCGAAAAGTCGGCAACTGATGCTCGTGTGAAAGCTGGACTTCAGATGGGATGCTGATGACCAGCTAGTGTCGTTTAGGAGGCTGATGACCAGGGAATCGCCTGAAACGGGAGAAGAGAAGAACTGAACAAGGAGTGGGATCGCGCGCAGTCGATCTCTGGAGAGGTGAGAGAAGTGGGGATGGCGCAGACAGAAAGCTTCGTCGCGGTCAAAGATTAATAAACTAAAACTTATCGATAAACACGCGGCGCAAACAATCGGGCATACCGACTGACTGCCTATTGGTAAAATAACATTTTCATTTGCTGTAAAAATGATAAGAGCAGCGCAATAAATAATCAAAAAATGTTGACAAAAGTTAGATTCCAGAACAGTTTTTACTCTCCTTAGGCCTACTTAGTAGAAAGGAAAGTTATGTAATCGGTAGGATGAAAAAATTGATCTTGACGCTTCTGAGTCGAAAAAACACCATTTGCTAAAATGGTCTGCGCGTCTGTGAACACGATTGAGAACCAAATCGGCTCAAATAAACGTCAAGCGTATTAGAAAAACCGATTCAAAATAACCTATAGTTATAGTGATCAAAACCCACACTTTTTTCCCGAAAATGGCTCTAAACGTTGTTTACGGGAATAACATAACACTTCTCCAAAATTTTCGCTTTTAGGAAAATTACGAGAGCAGCCAATAAATGGTCGAAAATTTATACGAAAATTAATTTCAGTGCAGATTTTACAAATAAATCTCGCTAACATGGTAGTTCTCTCTCCCGAAAAAAACTAAGATGGTAGTCCAATACGCTACCTGTACGATAGGGGTTTAATAATGGTCATAAGGTATTTAGGAGCAAACCACAAAATTTTGAAATTGAAGATAACGTTGTTTCGTATTAATTTTTACTTTCCTTGGCTCTACGAAGTAGAAAGGAAAGTTATGTAATCGGCTGAAAATTTTTTTTTGAGTTTTCTTCAGATCTTTACGTTTCAGACCCTCCTGAGTCCGAAAAACACTATTTGGGAAAATGGTCTGTGTGTGTGTCTGTGAACGATTTTTAGAGAAAACCACCGTACCAAATCCGCTCAAACTTGATATCTCGCACACAGGTTACCATGGGACGCCAAAATAAGGGTATGAACAAAATCCATCGAAAGTTAACTATAGTTATCATAGTCATCAAAACAACAAATTTTTTTTTTCTCAAAAACCGCTCTAACGATTTTGATTACATTTTTAATATTGGTATCTCTTAACATGATAATTATACCATAAAATTCCCATTTGTGGGAAAATGACGAGAGCAGCACAATAAATTATCAAAATTTTCGACGAAATTGATTTTAGCGCGGTTTCTAGAGAAAACAACCGTACCAAATCAGTTGAAACTTGATGTCTAGCCTACAGGTTACCATGGGACGCAAAAATAAGGGTATGGGCAAAATCCACCGAAAGTTAACTATAGTTATCATAGTGATATAGTGATCAAAACACCAAATATTTTTTTTCTCAAAAACGGCTCTAACGATTTTGATTACATTTTTTATATTGATAGCTCTCAATAAGACAATTATACCACGAAATTCCCATTCATGGGAAAATGACGACAGCAGCACAATAAATTATCACAATTTTCTACGAAAAGCGTTTTTAGCGCAGTTTTTTCCCTATAAACTCTGCTGGAAATTTTTAGAATGTTAAAAAAAATTGGTATTGCAGTCCAATCTAATACCTAAAGGGTGAGTGTTTAAAAACGCTCATAAGATGCATGGGGCTCGCTCCAGAAATTCCTGAATTTCAACTACCGCCGTTCCGCTTATTGTCAGCTCCAACAGTTATTACCCAATAACTCTGCAAAAGTGATTACAATCCTTCTCCAAAAATTCTTGTTTACAGCCTCATTCATTTTCTGTGTACCAATTGCTCAATAATGGTCCTGCAATGAGTACGGGCAGCACAATATATTCCAGAACTGTAGACGCTTCCGCTTCCTGCTGCCGTAAAGCGTTGTTGGACCAAGTTCTAATGAACTGAGTGGTAAATGAATTGATTAAATATAAAAAGCCATGTAAAAAGTGAATTGACGTAGAGCTAAGGAAAGTTGTGTGTTGCAACGCACCAGTTTTTTGCTGTTTTGTCTATAATTTCGCAACTGTGAATTAGATCCTTTCCAGATCTCGTGTTGACAGTCCAATATATTACTTATTCGATGGTTTTTCAATGAAGGTCGTGGCGTAAGTAGCAGCTTCTCAATAAATTCCAGAACTGTAAGCGCTGCCACTTCCAACGTAGAACGTTAAGTCATGTTTTACCAAGTTCATGCAATCTGAGCGAAAAATAGATGGTAGCTTAAGTGATAAAAATCGCTGAACGTACGCGTGGCGGGGGAACGTTGAGTGATGCATCCCACTATACATTTTCCATATCAATCCTGCTTGTATAACACTAACGTTCCACAAAAACACGTTTGTTGTACTAAAAGTTACTTACACAACAATGGTTTAATGGCGGCGATAATGTAATTAGAAACAACCTTCGAAATTCTGGAACGCTGTCTACGGGCAACTTTTTCAATAGTAATAGGAGTATGGTCAAATCGATCACTCCATCTTCACTGTCAGCCAATAAGACGAATTCGACTTTGGTAAAACAGTGATGCGTCAGCCCTGGTTTTTTTAGGATCTTTGCCTTCCTCTACAAGTTTGAGATCGGGAGCTAATAATCCCTCGGCTTGCATTGAGTGGCACTAATTCGATAGGAGGTGAATAAACATTCGGGAGGTGCAAAGCCAAATTAAAATGGATTAGATGACGTGTGGAGGCTTCACAATTTCTCCAATACATTCACATACGGTGTCGGTAAATCAACAATCATGCTCGGAGAATCAGCCCGTTCTTGTCCGTGTACTCAAGGGATAACATCACTGAATGATGAAAATTCTGTGAATTGGGAATTAATGAAATAGCACTCACTTCAAGACTATGTGGCTCTCGCTATCAAATTTACTGCTGTCAAACTTATTCTCGCGAGCAGAGAGTGCACTATTCCAGCAGGATCTATTGAGGAAATTGTGGTCCTGAAGAAAGAGCCAGACTTCAAACTGTCTTCCTTCACGAAAAGTGTTTTTGTTCGAAAATGCACGGTCTTGACTGCAACGGCAAAAACCGCTGAACGTTTTCTTGATAATTCTAGAGCAGTAAATACGATGCATCGATCCGATACTTCACATTCCGCCTCCAAGTTAAGATCGGATAAGACATTTTCGTGACGTTATTACGTTTTAAGGCTAATGAATCGAAAAAACCATGGTCTGTGAGTGTTATGTTGTGATCTGCAAGCAGTTTGCACCTTCTTATCCAATGACTGGGAAGTGGTGAGAGAATAGCACTACTGGGCTGCCGTAAGATGGTTCTGTGTGCACGGGTTAAGAAGAAATCCAATCGCGGTTCTGGGCAATGTGCTTCCCGAAGATTCCACTGGTCCAGAGCTGGAATTGGAGCGTTGATACGGGAGGGACTTGGTTTTCTAGAGCGTAAGGTAAGGTGAGATTCTTCTAATCACCGGAGGACCTTGGCCTTGCCTTTCCGACTATACCCCGTCGACTTACTTCTTAGTTCCTCATCAAACCTGGGCTTTTGATGAGTTGAAGCGGGATCACGTGAAGGTAGTCAAGTGCTCAGCAACGCTCGTTGACGTTCATGAGAACCGAAGGTATGTGCCTGGTTCCCGATCCTGTTTAGTGAATTTTTCCCAGGTCAGTTGTCATCTTCCTGTCAATGTGTGTGTAAATATGGATCAGCCGGCTCCTAACGAAACATACCCTAAATGCGCCCCAAACATTGGGAGTGCCAGAGAGTACATCACGCTGAAAAAAAAAACACCTGTTGCCGCTATAAACCAAGAGATGGTAACAGACAACAGAATGAATCCGTCTAAAACAACTATGATAGCTTCCAGATACAACCGTATAGCTGAGGGGACTCCAGCATCATTAAAATATTCTGCGTAGCATGCATACCGCATAGCTCACTCATTTCGTTCTCTGGTCGTAATTGTTAAAAAGAAAGAAACCGTTGTATATTAATGAGATTACAGATAACAGATTTTGTTCCTGCGTAGAAATATATGTTTCTTCTGCTATTATGTACCAACGACCCTTGTTTCCTTGCCAAGATTCTTAATCTAAACTGTAATAATTCGGGCGTCTAGGGGTATTTTTGATTTCTGTAAAATTATGCTCTGGGAGGAGGTATTTGGGGCTACTTAGGTCAGTACTGCCTCCATCAAACACAAATTAGAAACGTATTTACTGAAGAATTTTGTTTAACATTACTAATTAAGAGCCGTCGACGTGAGGATCCACTTCTCGTTTTAACGCAAAACCCGTAGCACTGAACTGAAATGCGGGACTGTCGCGAGCGTCGCTAGCTCCCAAACTGCTGCCAACAGAACGGTGAAATAGAATCTTCGGGAGAGGGTAAAAAAAGGAGACAGGCAAAAAGGCTTCCGTAATTGCCGAATATTCCCACAGGAGTTGTATATCGCAAGGTGCAACGAACTTGGGAACGTATCGCTTCCCCTAGAAAAGGTTAATCTTGCAATATTGACAAGTGAGGCACTTATTTCCTCCTTTACAAGAAATGTTGCTTGTGTGGGCGATCCCTGTGTCTCTCTTAAGCACGGACAGTTGATATGATGCTGTGTACTTCACCCGTACTTATATATGATTGACCCCTGGCTCGCAGCTTGGTGATAAGATATCAGACTAAGCGCCACTGAGTACGGACTGACTCATTGGGCCACGTTTACACTACCGCCCAGTGAACACATTTATTTTCATTAGGAAAACTAAATAGTACCTTTTAGCACTTGGTACATCATTTTTTACTCAACTGCAGTGCAAAGTGAAATGGAGTGTGTACTGAGTATTCCCGACACACTGCCATTCGTAAGGAGCGTCCACCACGTAACTGCTCACTTACATTGCTGATTAGGGCTGGTATACTATTTAACGCTTATTCATCTAAAGACCTAGAACCAGCTTTTGATTGAACTATGTTCTGAAAACAGGTGGCACTAGATCCGTTCAGAACCACGTGTAAGGAGCTGATCAAAATGTTCTGTTTGTTACATTTCATAGTAGGTTCAGTAGTTGTACTGTTAGTTCTAAAAGGAGATCTCTCAACTTAATTATGAGAAAGGAAAACTAAGTAGTACCTTTTAGCACTTGGTACATCATTCGATTCCATAAGGATGTGGTTAGCTTCCACCTCCTCAAGCCTTGCGTGTGCAAAAACAACATCCCAAAGCTTCGGCTGGGTGTCTCTACCCACTGAACGGCACACCTGAGCTGTACTTAGTTCCACATGCACCACCCATACGCCAAGATAAGGGATAACGTCGTAGGTACTGGCATCAATTACTACGCCTTTTGTACACCACGAACTGTGTCTGAGACGTAACTTGACACGCGCATCATGAGTTCCTCTGTGCCGGCCCTCGGAAAGGCAACCATTTTACTGCGCGCTATCCTTTCTATGGTGGCATGTGTTTCGCACACAGAACGGCAACCGCGGCACCATGATAATGGCACACGTCTAGCTTTCTAACAGGACAGGACAGATACATAGGACACAGGATGAAAAATACGGACCAGATATTCAGAACACATTACGTCTCCCAGTAGGAACAAGGACAAACACAACCACACAAACACCTCAAGACAACTGGGCATGAACCTACCAAAATACAGGAGTGCACCATCTTACTAGGACGAAAACTGAACATATTAGAAAACATGGAAATCTATGAACAAAAAACTTCAATGAACGGATCATAAACGAACAAATCAACGCAAAATGCGACACCATATTTACGCCAATCAAAACACTACACAAACGAAAACAACCGGAATTACAGACCACCCTACACAAAAAAGACTTAGAATCGACAACCGACAGACTATTTAAGACGTTCCTTTCCCTTCACCTCTAGTGGGTTCCCCCAGAGGGGCATGACCTTCTTCCCCCTTCCCCGACGCTCCACCATCCCGTTCAGCTTTCTCTTCGTATATAAAATAGCACGGCCAACTGACTGACTCTAGTACTCACTTAACGGCTAGACGATGATGTCTTTACATCGAAAGCGCTCGCCCTCAGCATCTCACCAGCCAGAGGAGGCGGACTCACCTAACAGGTACGTTAACTTTAGTCATTTGCCTTCTGGCGGATCTAACCCAATTGCTTAGTCCTAAACCTTCCGAAGCTCTTACCTGTTTAGATAGCTCATCTTATCTTGGCTGTAGCTGGGAATATACATATAAACCGCTCAATAAGATGGCTGTTCGACGCAAAGCGCCGAAGTGGTTGGAGTCTTTGACCTCAGACTTCTCCACATCAGTGTCTCCAACTATTTCAATCCCTCAGCTGTGGTCGGTTGGTTCTAACAGCCCCCTTTCCCAGGTTTTCCCCTTTCTTTATTTCTTCCTCCCAATTTCATTTTCCTATCGACGACAGAGCTCTTCCAAAATGATTCTGCTTCCAACTATCGCCCCAGTAACTTCTCACTCTCTCACGTTTTTTTTAAATTCATACTTATTGCTGGGTTCTTCAAGTGTGCTTGTGGCACATCGCGCCAATCATTTGGCGTTGCTCCACCTTTTGGGTACTAGAGTGTTGCATAATTATACGTTCCCCCCAGGTCATTTCCCCACTTCCCCAATGTTAATCTGCTCAAATCCCCAACTATGTGAGATTCATGATTCCAGTCCTGCCATTAATACCCCAAATTATGGTAGCCCGGCAATACATTTATTTTCAAGTACTAACACCCTGTCAAGCTTCTAATTTTTTGTTTAATTTTCAAACAGAGGCTGAGAAGGGATTACATCCAAGAACGTTTGATCCACAGTACCACAGTACCGTTCCACTTCTCTGCTACTCAGCTTATTACTACGCTCGTTCATTTATGACACTCAGTCAGCTCATGTGGGGTAATGAGGTGGGTGACAGCGTAAAAGGATTGGCCAACTGTTGGGAAATGTGACATCATTCATGGGGTGCGGCGATAAAGTCACAATTATCCAGTGTTTTTACAATAAAGTTGAGGGCGCTTAGTGGAGGAGTGATACGAGCCACCTCAGGTGGCTGACACTACTATTCGGGTGAGGAGGAGTGTAACCAAAACGTTCCTAATACAACTGCTACCACAATTCAAGTTGCTGGATGATGGAGTGAGTGGACAGAACCGCATGCTCCGAAGAAACTTTACTGAAATGAAAAGGAGTTCACAGTTCACAGGAGTTCTGCTACCATTAGCTTAGCAGATCTAATGTGGTAGCTTGATCCTTGTTGGCTGATTATGCTAACGAAAAACTTGTTGGCAATGTTGATCAAACCCGTATCTCCCACCGGATTAACTCGCTGGTATTCATCAATAAAAATTAAAACTGGCTCTTTTCGGTTGATTTCAACGTCTCATTTTATTAAATTTGAAGACTAGGAGTCATGTTACGCAGTTCAGGGATCACACGGATCTCCTCACGCAAAACGTGTCGGCTACGTGAGGTGGCTCGCGTCGCTCCTTCACGAAGTGCACGCAACTTGATCATAAAAACACTGGGTCAGTGTGCCTCAATCGCCGCACCACATGAATGACGTCACGTTTTCCAGCAGTTCGCGTGTTTCCCCGTCACGTCAGCGGAGCAACAAGTTCTCCGAAAACGCATTAATTCAATTAGCGGAGCCGAGTTTTAGTTTTTATCGTTGAATTCTCTCTCATTCATTTGGTGCTCGCGTTTTGTAGAACGACTCATTCGAGGCGCCACTGACGCAGAGGACTTGGGCTCTTGGAAGTGATTGCGATCTGCCGCCCCCTGGAGGCGGTTCAGTTGAACCCGGCCGCTCATCTGATGAGTCACCGGCACACGAACTCGTTAAGACGTCTGTTCAACCTGCCACACCCTCGATACATTGCTTTTCGTTTTGTAGACTGGCGATGGACTGCGATGAGTCACGAGACGTTTAATGTCGTTCTCCTGGTCTAGCGCTGAGGCCGTGGATCGTTTCTGAAGGAACAACAACAAAACGCATAAAATGTGGAATCATGATACTTGCGATCTTCATTCACACTTTCACATATTTCGTATTCATGCCAGTGGCGGCTTCCTTTCTCTCTTTGAGTCTGATCTTTCCAATATGCTGGCTCGTGCGAACGTCTCGAAACAGACAAGCCCTGATGGCATTCCCCACTCCTCCAGTGCTGAACTTCTAGCCGTGCTCGTCCCCTTACCTTCCTCGTTTAGGTGTTCGTTGTTCACTGGAAGTGCTCTTACAGTATCCCGTTCAGAAATGGACAACAGTCAAGTTTTTGAGAGGTAGCTTTCATACAATCTTCTGTCATTCTTTTCCTTTACATCCACGACTTTAATTAGAATGACGATGCCTTCGTCGTCTCTACTAATTTCTCAAAAGGTTCGGCCACGGCTTTTCATGGCAGTCATCTTGAAGGTAGTTGGTATTTGAAGATGTACAGTGAACTTTTCGTCTTTATATGACTATTCATAATGCCCTCACTGCTTCTGTAATTTCTCAGAAGTCTCTCTTTGTTTCCATCCTCTGATTTTCCTGGTACTCAAATTCAGTGTATTTTTGCGGAGTTACCATACTCGTATATTACCTGACGTAACTCCGCAGTCTCGTTTCTAACCCTTCCATTGGGGGTGATCCACTTCATGAAAACTCCTCCCTTCTCAACCCTGGGCAAATGCTGTCTCCTCATGACACTCCCTCCCACTCATTTCTATATTGGCGTACACATGCTTCACACTGATGCCATTTCCGGCCAGTGGACTTTAGTTCGGTTCTCGCCCAGGCATCCTACATCCTCCAAAACCTGGGGTGGATATGAGGCGACGGGAGCTCGAAAACGGGAGCTTCACAAGAAGACCGCTCCAGCGGAAATCAGCTTCTGCTTATTCGCTGTGTTCACGAAGGACACGTCACTTTAAGTTCATCCTGCGGGTCGAGCTAAACGGACTGAATCACTATAGAATGATGATGAACAAATGGATTCAGCCAAAGCGGCGGGAACAGCGACACAAGCTATGGCTGATGAGACCCATTTCTTATTTCCTTTAGAGTGGGCTCGTTGGGAATCTCGCTACGCCCTCCAGCCCGTTGTCTCGCCTCCTCCCCTAGGTTTGTGAGAAAGGGGTATGCCTAGTGGGGATCGAATCCAAAGTTTAATCGCCCAGAGTGGCCGCAGAGTGGTCAGACGCATTTGTTAGTTAATCAGGTTGTGATGGTAGTGGCGAGGGGGCAAGGGGAGGGTACAGACAGTGAGATAGAAGTGCATATGAGGAGGCAGGGAGCTGTTTCATATAGAGACAGATCATTCTCCAGGGTTGAGAAAGGAGGAGAAAGCAAAAGGTGTAGGTAATAAAGTAGGACTTATACAGTACCCACCAACACATGACCCATCCAACGATCTCCATGCCTTGCATAAAATAATAGCACTTTTCAAAATTAAACGTATTTATATACACACGGGTATTAAAGCAATTGGGTTAGATCCGCCAGTAGGCAAATTACTAAAGTTAACGTACCTGTTAGGTGAGTCTGTCTCCTCTGGCTGGTGAGATACTGTGGGAAAGCGCTTGCAATGTAAAGACATCATCGTCTGGCTTTCAAGTGAGTACTAGAGTCAGTCAGTCGGTCGTGGTCTTTATATACGAAGAGAAAGGTAAACGGGATGGTGAAGCGTCAGGGAAGGGGGAGGGAGGAAGGAAGTCATGCTCCTCTGGGGGAACTCGCTAGAGGTAAAGGGAAAGGAACGTTTTAAATAGTCTGTTGGTTGTCGATTCTAAGTCTTTTTTTTTTTAAGGGTGGTCCATAAATCCGTAAGAAACCTGGACGAAAACTGAACATATTAGAAAACATGGAAATCTATGAACAAAAAACTTCAATGGACAGATCATAAACGAACAAATCAACACAAAATGTGACACCATGTTCACACCACTCAAAACACTACACAAACAAAAACAAATAACTGACGGATTTACAGACCACCCTATACAAAAAAGACTTGGAATCGACAACCGACAGACTATTCAAGACGCACAATAATCACCTTCCAATCCCCTTCACCTCTAGTGGGTTTCCCCACGGAAGGGCAGACACTGACCAGGAAGTTTGAATAAACAAAACGCTTGCTCAGTCTGAGTCTAACACCTCCGAGACCAAGTCCTTTTGGTTCAGCATCAAAACTACCGGTAAACGATACGAAACATGACCTGATTACAATGGAACGACGAAAATTGAGTTTGCCTACGCGACGCTAGCTGACGCGTGGTTGCGGGGGGGGGGGGGAGTTGGAGTGGGACGAACCGGTCTGATTTCAGTATTCAATGTAGAAGCAACGCTGCACCTTCGAGACTCATCCCATTCGACTCAGTATCGAAAAATAACAACACAAAACGTTTATATTTAGTGATGAACATTTTCTGACCGAAACCTGATTTCCTGATTGCAGAATGACAATATACCAAAACACATTTTTGCACATTTCGTGCTAGCTTCCTTCAAACGAACTGTCAACGTTTATGGAGAGATATTATGTAATAGTAATTTAAATCGTTAGAGCGGCTGACGTCCAGAGGCCTTAACAAAAACTCCTCTTTCCATTTTACCTATTACAACAATACTATCCTTATTCTTTGGGCCGAGAAGAGAAAAAACTGGACTGAAAGTGCTACGGGTGTTTCAGCCAAAACGCCAATAAATAGCGGAGTATAAAATAATTAATAAACGAATTTATTGTACGAATGCTATGTATACAATTGGATGGTATTACGTACGCATATTATGAGGGAAAAAGTGAATAACAATAATTGCAGCTGAGCGAGAAACATGAAATCGACCGCTGGAAAAGAAATAAGCTCCGTTTCTCTTGCCATAAATTCTGCAGTTGAGAATGTAAAGGCTCATTCAACATTTTATGGTTGTAAAAAGAGAGAACTCTTCAAATTTGTGAATGAAGAGCTCGGGGATATTTGGAAGGTCGTCAGCAATTCGGTAATCGCTGCAGATAGTCGCCATGTGCCGAATTGTGCTGAATGGAGACCGACGCAAACTATAAATTGAGATAACCTTCTCAGCGCTCGACAGTTGACCGCAACTCCGTCTTTCCATCGAGTTCCTCCTTCTTCTCGATGATCTTTGGATTACCTTTTCTGCTGATCCTTCTCGGTGAGTTCCCCGACATTCGTACTTGAGGAGCGTTTTGCAAATGGGGGCGACGTCTTAAAAATGCGTTGAACAAAGACTTAAAGAAACTACTTTCGAAAGTTGGTTCGTCTGGGGGCAACTATGAAAGAGCGATTTGATAACTGTATGAGCCCTTCAGCACTCAGCGCACCAAACGTTATATCAGCTTCATAAATCTACTTTTTCCATGCAACTATAGCACGAAAAATATATTCAAAATATATGTCATTAGGCTCAACTGAAAATGCATCAAGGCCACACAACGTACTCCGAGCCTGAACAATCATTGTAACCGTATTGCAACACGTTTAATCAATTTGCACTTACTCCAATAACGCTCCAAACGCTTAATTTGGCGACGATTAAATAAATTTTTGTGGGGCCTCAAGTTTCACTTGTTGACCTAGACATCGAAACTTTATCCGCGCATCAGCGCGGCGTGGACGTGGCATTAGACTGGATGGTTTCGAGGGTCCGACAAAAAGTCAATTTCAAACTCTATAGTGGCTTTCCGAATTATATGATCATTTGAGGCCATTTCAGATGCGTAACAGTTCGCGCGACAAGCTCCCTTCTGGGACACCCTTCAACCTTCCTCTGTTTTTTTTTTTCTCATTTCATACTTATTTAATTCAAAACTCTACTATTCCAAATGTTACGGAGTTTTAATGAAGTTTATGGCTCATCATGTTTGTGGTACGTAGCGTAAGCTTTAATAAAATATCTCGTGAGCCGCATCACACAACTTTCTTCAGCCTCACATGCAATCAAACATTTTTATCGTTCTAGCAACTAATCTATTTTTCAATTAATGAATTTGGACAAACTTAACGTTTCGTACAGAAACTCGCAGTGCCTATGGGTCCGGAAATATCGCCACATGCCAATAAGATAATGAAACTGAGAGTTCCCCCGGCTTTAAAGCCCCTGCAAATTATTATACGATGGTTTATTATTCTCTTGAACAGCTTGACGGAGTCTCTCAGCTCCGAGACTCGTCTCATTCGATTCAGCATCGAAATGTAATTACGAGTTGCTCAAGGATAGGAAAGATTGTACTGAGCAAAGCGAGAAAGCAAACATGTATGACAAACGCCAAACAACAAACAAAATGGTGTTAACTCCGTAGAAGAACTGGCGATAGCAAAGCAGGTAGGATGTATCGCGATGTGCTGGGTAAAAACTGTGACCGGTCCGAAGGATCACTCAAATTTCCATGATACTAAGTCCTTCATCTTCATTTTACTATTCTCTATGGAAATAACCATTCATAAATAGATGCGTTAATCGGTTAGTTTAAAGTACCCTTTAAGTGTCAGCGACTTAAGAGGTTTTGAGGAAATTCGGAAGAAAATGTTTACTTGTACGAAGAATCCTACTTTGTGGTGTGTTTTGGATTATGTGTATATATATTGCAGATTTAGAATCCCGATGCCTTGAAACGCTTTGAAAAACGCATGTTTCGATAGATTTTAGAGTTTTGACAAAAAAATGAGGCCCATCGTGAAAAAAATGTTGAGTTTGGCCAAGTTGGCGTTCAAATCTGTTTTTCATGGTATGCAACGAATACTACATTTTAATGCCTTTGTATGAACGAATTCGCGTATAATCACGCCTGAGTTTGCGTGTAACCAGTCACGTCAGAAATGTTCCCAGTGCGCCCTTTTGATGAATGCATTTTCGTAGAACAAGCATTAAAATACACTAATAATCCTCTTTATGCCTGAAAAGTGAGAAATACATCTCACGATATCGCTTAAACAGTTGGAGCTATCGATGCAGGGTGCTGTCATTTTATTAATTATTTTAAGAACACACACAAAATTAACCTCTTCATCGAAATTTTCAACTGTGAACTGGTTCAATGCGTTTAACTATATGTATGGAGGAAATGAGCTAAACTAGAGACGACGTTAACTAAAAGTGTGCCGAAAAAATACTTCAAATCCTCTTCTGTGCTTGTCCCTCTTTATTGTATACTTCCTGAGTTTTGCTGTATTTCGTTCGCTAGGGTGCCATAAAACAAATGATGTACTGTGGTGTTGGAATAATACAGTACAGGGCTGCATTTGAATATTATAGTTCGTTGTATTTAGAAGAGTACGCGGGAGCACTATGAGAAATTTCACAGCTGTTTAAGGGAAATCATGACGCGAGCTTATCAAACATTTCTAAAAAGCCAAGGATGGGGAGACGGAAAACGAGGGCTTCACATTTCAGATTTCCTAGTACATGGCGTTTTCGAAACAGCGACGGTTATCGTGTATCTGTTTTCGGAGAGGTTGTACTTGGCTAGTGTAGGGTCAGCTTGAAAGCCAGTCTCTGAGGCTTTCCCACAGCATTGCTGCAGCTCTTCCGTAAAAGAACATCTGCCCTGTGAAGTTTAGAACGATCTGGCGTCGTTGCTATTGGATGGCGCTATTGAATATACCTGATGATCTACAACAGTGAAGAGGGGGAAGGGGAGAGAGAGAGAGTCCTTACCCATTTAAAAATCAAAACAAATTGAATCTTGATCAAGTAAAAAAAAAGTTGTGGTCCTCGTACCCGTTTAAATTTAACACACACAGACAAGTTCAAATAACACAATTGTCATATTCATTTGACATTTTTCTATAGTTTACACATAAATAACGTAAATGACGTACAGACACGTTTTTGTACCTTCCCAAGTACTCAACGATTATTAGTTCTTCTCCCTTGCCCAACTCTACCACAATAAAAACCACATCACACAACCCAAGATAAGGCATGACAGTGGAAGTAGCAAACAACGACCCAGTTTTGTGGCGCACTTTTGATTGTCCCGGCGAAATTTAATTATTTATAAATTTACCGATTGCATTTGAAATAATTATAGACAGAACTGTGACTTCTATCCGCAAAATGACAGACACTTTTTGGTTTCAAATGCCAATTTCTTGAGCAGCCAAGCAACGTGATTCACAGAAAAGAGTATTAACTAACCAATTGAAGCTCGTTGCGAGCAATTAATTTATTAGATCATAACATGATTGCCGTCCTGCCCCTCAGGTAGGCATGCTGTGCCCTCGAGAGGGGCTTAGTTTCAAGAATTTCTTTGAAGACCAGAACCACGATCTTTTCCATTGCCTTCAGGAGAAAGGAGGAAAGGCTTATGGGTCTCTGTGATTTTGCAGTCGAGGAGTCACTGCTTGCCTTAGGCAGAAACACAAGCCTCGTCCCTCTCTATGAATGGGGCACATGGGCCAGTAGAAAACATGGGACGTGATTGCATAACAGAATGTGCTGATTGCGAAGGTTAAAAATAAGAGTTGCTCAATGCGGTTATGGCTTTCTGTCGTACATCTATATAAACATTATATGTTCTATTGCATTACAGGAGGACCAGGAGAAGGCCACAGCCATCACCATGGTAAGTTTCTATTCTTAGCCAAACGTTTATTGGAAGGAGATTGAAATAATAAACGAAAAATTATACTTTTCTTCGTTTCGATCCAACAAGCATTTTGGGAAAATTGTTTATATTCTTGTGTGAACTGCTCTGCTTGGCCGTCGCTGATGGTGGCTTACCATTTGGTGGTGATTCCGGCTGCCCAGGTAGTCTCTTCTGCGTCATACGCAAAGAGAGAACCCACAGTAAAGGAGGGGGGAGGGAGTAGATATGACCTTCGCTAGTTTTAATTTTTGATAACTTCCTGTATAGTGTCCACAAATTATACTCGCTAATCCCAGAGCTGTAGGGAAGGAAGAAATAAACTGCAAAGGTGCGTCAGGAGCCCTTAGCCCTTTTGTTTACGCAGCGCTGGGTAATTCCAATGAGGCGATGATTGTTGGGCGCACGAGAGGGGGAGTTTAAGATAGAAATAAAAGATAACATAGCGAGCGTGACTGGTATTACACGTGCAATGAATAGCGGTTTGAGTATATAAGGGCGATACAAGGGGACGACTCGGAATATGCGTGGACTGGCGAGGGAAATTGTATTGGCAGGAGAGTGTGAGAGCTGTGGCTGGCCCGAGAGTAGATAGAGGGATGTGTGTGAGCACTGGGAGAAGAGTATATCTGGGCAGAGCTGAGTGAAGTAAATCGAGGGAGGGAAGGACATTCTGGAAAGTACAAAAGTCGTTGGAAATAAATGAGGACCTGGACTTTCCACAGGTACAAACCAAAGAGTTTAGGAAGAAGGTGTTCGGGGAAACAATGACTTTCCATTAGGGCTAGTGCAGACAGTTTGGACTCAGCCAATTCGGCCTGCTGAACAGCGATGTTTTGAGCATTCTTCGATTTGTACATACGTGAGCCGCAACAAGGCAGTGGCAACATTCATGCCTTCCCATTCGTTCACCGCGTATACACTGACACGTTTGTTCGTCCGCTCCATTCCTTTGTGTTGGAAGGATATTTCACTATCCCAGGTTATGCACCACTTCAACACTCAATTTCGTGGATCGTCGAAGAAACACCTTCGTCTACTTTCATCTCGTTCCGATTTATTTGATTTTCTTTTTTTCTCCAATACATTCGGACAATTCTGCTTTTATTCGCTTAATTTGATTTCTCTTATTTTATATATCCAATTGCCGAATGTCCGTGCATTCAATGTTCATTTAATTTCGTGTGCTTTATTTTTTTGTTTAAAGCGTAAATATTTTATTTTAAACATCTTCGTCTTTACACTGTACGTACGGTGTTTTGGGGTACTGTACAGAAAGTTACTAAAACTTATCCAACAAACCGCTTGTTCTGAAGAGCGTCGGTGAGATTCGAGAAATCCATTAGGAGAACAGGAGTTGTCCAGAGCTCCTACCGTTCTAACCCAAGCTCCACGCCAGATTGGAACCTCGGAAAAGATACGTTAAATCCCTCTCATTGAGCGTTCTCACAAAAATCGTTTTGACCGTAAAGCAGTCCCAGTTTTTTAGTCTTCACATCGGGTTTTCATCAATGCTCACAGGAACAATATCGAAAGCGTTCACACGAAAAAAATGTTGGAAGCCTCCACTCACATGAGTGATGAAACATTGGAAAAATTTGCCGAGCGATAAGAATTGTCAAACTGACGAGTGGATGAGGAATGTTATAGAATGCGTCGCACTTACCACTCTTACGGAGTATGGAGCTTTGTTTCATGATCGGCTCTGCTTTAAACATCCTTTGCCAACATGGTCTGTCTGTGAGGGAAAAGGTTCACAGTGTGTATTGATACGAGATGTGTCATAAGCGGGCTTCAAGTTCCAGCAAAAAGTGTCTTCGATATGTGTACTACCTTGTGTCAGAAGCTTAAGAGACTGTGGCAATGACATGGAGCAGACTTTGAGGTCGAGGTTCTCGATGTAGCTTTCTCTGCTGGAATCCGTGTGTAACTTGAAGATAAATCTCCCGACGGTGCTCTTTTTCCACTGAATCAGCAGACGTGTGCTCGTCCGCCAAATTAATCTATGGGTCAGTTTTTGGAAGTGTCACCAAGCAGAGCTTAATTACTCGTGACAGAATGGTCTGCTCGGCTGTGCATGCGTAGATACTCCGCCCACACGGGAAACGGAATGGAGAAATTGTAAAAAACGAATTTCCCCCTCAACATTTGATTATTTACTGTGATGGACTCGTGATATGTCTTATAATCAAATCAGTATGTTTGAAATAACTTTCCATGCAAAAATTTGATCGAAAATCGTCTTAGCCGTTCCTGTGAAAAAATACGGTGTTTTCATTACGTCGCAGGTTTTGAGTTATTTTGATCGAAAACGTATTGTTGCGAGTCTAGTTGATCATCTAAATACCTAACTTGAGCTCATTAGTTTCAACAGTTCTCTGGCCGAATTCTTTGCAAATATACCGTACAGCATGAGGTTATGAACGGGTGAAGCTCTTGACCCCTCCTGTTCACCTAATCCATTTCTCGAATCTCATGGACGCTCTTCAGAACAAGCGTTGGCTCCTCACAGTTCGGTATTTTTTTTTATAGACAGATCCAAATACCCATCATGAAATTCTCATTATCGGGCAAATGGCGAAAGGAGCACAATAAATCATCAACGATTTCGAATAAAATAAATTTGAGTAGTTATTTCCTTTCAAGTCCTGTGCAATGAATACTCCGAAAAATTACAGTAGTGGTCCAATAAACTACTTATACGACGAAAGTTTAGTAGCCCTCGTCAGATAATTGATACCCTTAAAATTCCAGAATTCAAACCTTACGCTTACTTCTATTTCTCACAGTTTCCACAAGATAATTATGAAGTAGTCTCATGAGTCATCTCTTGTCTTGAGTTTACTTAATCATGATCGTTGATCGCTCCAGCGCCACCTGTATCGATGTAGAACGTTGAGCCATGTTTTATAAGAAAATCAGATGTAATTAGCTGCTGGAGTGATGAAACTCGCTGAGTGCACGTGGGATCGAGAACATTTGTGTGATGCATAGCATCAGACATTTTAGAATATCCCTCCCCCCCCAGTTAACATTCAGGTAGGTACTTGTAGTCCTTCAACGCCAAAACACCAGCTTTTGGATCAACTTCATAAAAAATTCGTCCTCTGTGATTCAGATAACTTGATTAGCACAATAAAGTTCTGATTGAGGGCTCAAACCTCCAAACATCTTAATTTGACTCAAACGTGGCAACTAACACATGCACAGCAGTGCAATTATATACTCTGCCACAGAGACCTGATAAGTACTGAAAGCACTAGAGCCTCTTTCGGTGAAACATTTGGAACATGGTAGTCTTTCACCATTTGTCTACATATACTATCATCCAGGCAACAAATATCATGGCGAGCATATCTCCACATGAAGGTGTCACAGATATTTTGCAATTTGAACCTTTTATTCCGTCACAGGCGCCTAATTCATTGAACTTGTCTTTTAAACTCTTAAACTTGCAAATACTTAGCGAAGAATCTTGCTTCCTGTAAAGCCTTTCTTCACTGAAGGTCAGGGTGCTTTACATCGCATCGCCTCACGAATATGTGAGAACTAAATCTCAACAGCCTTCCACATATTCCACTTTGCCAGGATTTTCGGAATTGGTATAAATAGCTTAAAATTCTTGGCTCTAGTTTTCGTTTTTAATCTTCCCTTTTTGGGCTGTCCAGATCACATACTACACTCTAATCATTGTTTCACTCACCTGACTGATATAACTCTTTCGACCCATATAACTCTCCGAGCATTCAAGAACAGTCATACTGATAACGAAAAAGATGTGCTAAGCTCACCTGAACAGCCCAAGTACGTTTCCGGCCCAGATCGCTGAACTCAGGGGGAAAAATTGTAATGTATCCAGTTTCTTCAACACTACACAATGTCATTACTGTATACCACCCTAGACTGCTTGCACTGAACAAGTAGGCCATATTTTCAAAAACAACAGGTTATCAAGTTATCCAATCACATCAAATCTTCATATCTTAATGATACTTAATTACAAAATTTGTACTAATAAGTGATGAAAAGCTGTAGCAAGTTCGAGATAGCTGCGACTTGGGGCAAACTTTTGACTGGTAATAATATCCATCGCAATCGTTTAATATTTGCTTGTTTTACTCTTTTTTCGTAACCACATTTAATATTTATACAGGCTGGAAACATGGGGTCAAGTATCAATACGAAATGAGAGGACGGAATGTAGTTGGGCTTCATCAAGTTTCTAACCAGTTTGTTGGCCTCCTGACAAGAGGAATAGTGAACGTTCAAACAAGGGAGAATGGCCTTGTCAACGTTCAGGTAAGTCCGAAGCTGAGAATAATTATGAATTATGACTAAATATGGAAATCAACAGGCGAATGCTATAGTGACAATTAGTGAAGTATAGTTTCATCATTTTTCGTTTTACTATGCATGTGCCCAAGTTGAAAGTGCCTATTCAGTTAAAAAATAAAAACGCGCAATGAAAGTACAACATGAAGAAAAACCCTGCAAATTATTACACAACGGTTTATTATTCGGATAATCAGCTTGACCTAGCATTAATGCTCCGAGACCCATCCTGTTTGATTCAGCATCGAAAAATATCATAATGAAACCCAATTTTTTTAACCGTTTTTTGCCCATTACAACCACGGGCTTCGTCCGATCGGATTGCCGAGATGGCGGGCACAACTAGATACCAAATCGGATTTTTGGGCGAAAGAACGAATTTTTTAGACCACGTTAAAGGCACAAAACGGCCCAGACCGCGGACGGGGGACGGGGGACGGCGGACGGACATTGCAAATTTGGAATCTCCATGTCTTGAAACGTGAAGTATCAAATTTTGAGGGGGGGTTGTAAAAAATTTTTCGTGACCGAAAACATAGGGTTATTATTCAGAATGAATAATAAACCAAAATGTATCTTTCGTTTTAGTTCATGAAAATGAAACTTGAAAGGTGACTTGGTTTGTTTATGTCTTCTCACATTTTCCTTAGCCGATCTTTGTAAAAGAGTGGGATAGTATTCAAACTACTGGAAAAATGGAAGAAAACAATGTTCGAATAATTCGCAATTGTTTTAAACAAATCGGACGACTGAAAGATGGGTTTCTGATAAAGTTATTGAATCCATTTCAATCAATAATCGACACGAAGAACTGAGATGAGAAGTGCTGCTACCACTGAAGAGGACATTTTTCACAGCTTTGACAATTGCCATTCGTATCCTAATTCATTATTGCGGAATATACGAGGTTCCGTATATCCATATACAAGGTCCAAGTTTCAGAACTCCCTAATTACAGTAACCAGGAGTTGGGAATACAATATTTTCAGTAGAAGAGTTGGGAAAGTTAAAAAAGAAGAATTCAGATGGTGCTGCATCAATGTCAACACAGATCTATTTCAAGAATTTCACATTAATCTACATACCAATAAATGGTCAAAATGAATCTGTGAAGTGGGGAACTTCATCATTTGGGGGACAAAACATATGCATAGACACCTCATATAGACAGAGAGTTCGAGAGCTTAGATGGGAGAATGGAAAAGGTGATTGATACATTTTGCTCTTGTTATTCAACATACCATCATGAGGTTTCTATGATCTGACATTCATCTGAATATGAAATGATATTTACGTATTGGGCATGGTGTTCAATATCATATCGCACTGGCAAAAAAAGACGAAGATTCAGCATATTACAAAAAAATTTAAATTTACACACCTAGGAAATACCAGTACTATAACAGGCACTCATCAAATAACAACTCAGGACTAGTTGGGCTACAATATTAAATCCACTCAAAACTTAGTACATAACAGAAGGCAGAGAACTAACGACTATGAAACCAATTAAACTTTCCTGTTTCAGACGATTTTCCAAGGAAATGAACATTTAATAGTTAGCACTCCATTTTGTTCTAGACAACCCCCACCCCACCCCTCGTCATCTCTGCCTATATTTCTCCCATATCTTCAATGAAGTATTCCTACATTGAAAAAATAAGCTCACCCAGCAGTTCATTGATTCTAATGTACATGCACCTAATGGCTAAATGTGTTTATGTTATGTGAAACTAACTTGACTAATATATGTTTATAGTCACCCTCATTTTGATTCATTTTTACTCACCCAGTTGGAAACGCCAGAGCAAATGGATTTGCATTCAATCTTGGCAAATGGTTGGAGAACGTTTGTCCCTGATGAAGGAGCTCAATATACGCCTTTACCGCTTGCCATAAACACGTTGAAGTGCGACCTTCAGTTTCAGAATGGAGTGGTAAGGTTATGATGAAAATATGCTTTCTGAACATTCGACTAACCCAATTGGTTAGTGCGCTATCTTATCCCAAATGATGAGAGTAAACTAAGTAGTTTAATATCTGAATTGGCCCAATTGATCTAAGTGCAAAGTAGAATGTTACCTTGTATGTTTATAATGGAAGTTATTTTCTGTGGGCGCAAAGTACGTTTTCCAATACTTCCAGTTTCATTATTGACATAAATCAAGCTAGTTAAGAAACACCCTGTTCCGCTATGTGCTGTAAACTGGAAAATAAAATCAAGGTTAAGATCAGAAACAGGATACAATAAAGGAATTTTACATTGAATACTAACTGCATGTGGCACACCACTTCAGTGATGTGAAGGATTTTGAAGAGTGGATTAAGAAAGTTCCAGTTTCCTCTTTCAACCAAGAAATTGAGGAGCCAGGATCTGAATACTACCTGCTTGGAGACCTGGAATATTTTGAAGAACAAAAGGAGCATTCGGAAGATGACCAAGTTTGAGAAATTCTCTAAGCAGTATTTGGCAAATTAAAAGAAGAAATCAAAGTGGTTCCAAGGTCAAAGACATGTGCAGCAATTGCTATTCTTCACGCTGCACGCCTTCTCTTAAACTATACAAACCAGTGAAGAAATATATCACAGGAGATTAACCGAATGTTAAACCCTCCCTCATTACCACAATACTTTCCACCACCATTCCACCCTCTAGCTTGGGCTGGGTTGGTGGGTTGGAGATAAGTCAAGTCATTGGGTTTATGTGCACACTCCCTTCCCTAAAGCCAACATACCACACGAAGTATAATGTAAGAGGTTCAAGAGTGATTCTGTTGGTTCGTTCCTTCTTTCTTCTCAATGTGTACCGCTCAAATTCGGTCACTGATTCTCGCTGGAAACAGAGTTTGCCTTCAGTTCACGGCCTGTACAGGGCAGATTTGGGGTTGGGTTTCAGCAGCTTCCTGCTGTGCAGCTTTGGGCCTATAATATTTGCCATCACACTGCTCAACCGAGTTACTATTGCGGCAATTAATGGCAAAATCTGTTTCCTACCTCTGCTCATTGTCAACCATCAGACTAAGGTTTTTTGGGGCTGGTTTACTGACAGTCCTAAAATCGTGCGTGTAGTAAGAATCAGTTTTGTGGTATTACGTCAACCTAATGAAGAGTTGAATACATTAAAACTGGCTAGGAATGACTCTAGAACACGTTTTTTTATTATTCCATTGATTATTCTTCATTCGCTAAATTTTCTTGTGCACTCGTTTTTCCAAATACAATTTATTTAAAAGTCAGATTGGGGTACTATTATTCGCAAAGCTGTCACTGCAAACACCAGGACTATTAGCCTAACCTCTGGGGGAACCAAGAATAAAAGAAAATAAAACTAGTCGTTCCAAAGCTCAAGATCTGCACATTCAAAAACAACAGAGACACAATGCAGTACTAAATCTAGGAAGGGAGTTGTCACTCATTCAAGCAGAACTACCTTTAATTAAATTTGCACTCTCCATGGTTTTGAGTAAGGTGAATCTTGTTTGTAAAGTGTATGCTAATTCAAATTTGATACAATTTTTTTCATTTCTTTTGCAGCCACTTCCAATAAGAACTGTAGTATTGTGTCTATTTGAACTTGTGTGTATAGGAGAGAATACAAAGAAAGACATACAGAGGATAGACTTGGGGCGTAGCAAATAATTGAGAATGGTGATGAACATATATTGTTACAGGTGGAGACAATGTTGGTGCCGAAAGAAGCAACATCAAATGAGGTGAATATTTTGAAAGCTATTGTAAGCCTTCTTCAATTGGACATAACTGGAACCAACTCCAGAGAATCTACATACAATCAGATTCCTGAGGGAGACGAAACCAGTGGTTCTTTTCAGACAATCGAAGTATGTACTTCTAAATCTTAGGAATCTTGTTGTAATTCATTCGTTGTACAGGAATCACACTGGAAAGTCAGGGTATGTTGTAATACGAGGTTCGTTTTGTTTCTCTTCATCAGGAATCAGTTCATGGGAAGGTTGACACATTATACAGCTTGAACCTCCTTCCAAGATATACCTTACAGTCACAGCAGGGTTTGACACCCACTTGTTTGGACAATAACTTCATGGAAGTGCACAAAACGTTAAACTTCTCCAAAGCTCGACACTTGCATTCATATAATTATGGCTTTTCACATTTGCCCTTTAAAACAATGGCTGGAAATAATTTGGGCAACATGATTTCTGTAAGTCATCTCTGTCTTGTACTATATTTGAGATTTACTTGCATTTTCTTGGTGTAAAATATGTTCATACTTGCAATGTGGCGTCTTGATCTATTCAAGAACTTGAAAGAAATTTTATATCAAATTTTCCAAGAATGTGCTCTTGCTCGAACTTATATCAATCTCTGATCAGACGACTGCTATGTGCCCAAAGTTGAATGTTTTTAGGCTCAGTTTAAGATATCAGGTGAATTAAACATCTCCACAATTGTGCGCGTCAAAAAGTGAGGGAGAATGTCATCATGCAGACCATCCTGAACAATGACCTATGATGAAGGAGTCTTCAATGGAAAATATGGCTATATTTGTATGTTTGACTTGATTTAGTCAGCTCATCAGACTCGGATCACTCCCTTCTTAGCAACATCTGATGATGTCAGTAAAGCTACTCGACCTGCCTCGAGTACCTTCCCCAGGAGAGTTTTAATTTACCCATCTCACCAAAGGGAATTGACGACGGGGTTGGGGGCTTCCACCACCACACTTTTGAATTCGCAATAATTCTACCAAGTAGGTAGGTATTCTCAGGGGTTTTCTCAGGCGTCCATATCTTACATCGTTTATCAAGTTCGCAATAATATTGGTGTTATATTCAATGAAATAATAAGAATGAGTAGTATTCTCTGCCAGTACATTTTTATTCAAATGTAGAAACATGAAGCTTATTTGGTAACATCATACAACATTGTGCGCAAATTTTTGGAGAACATTATTAGTCAATCTTGAGGCCACATATCTTCTAAGAAAGCTCTGTTAGTCAGTACCAGTATTCTTCGTTCATACACTTGTCCTTAGGGATGATAGGTTTGTTTTTGGTTTATTATTCATTCTGAATAATAACCCTATGTTTTCGGTCACGAACATTTTTTTACAACCCCCCCTCAAAATTTGATACTTTACGTATCAAGACTTGGAGATTCCAAATTTGCAATGTCCATCCGCCGTCCCCCGTCCCCCGTCTGGGCCATTTTGTGCCTTTAACGTGGTCTAAAAAATTCGTTCTTTCGCACAAAAATCCGATTTGGCATCTAGTTGTGCCCGCCATCTCGGCAATCCGAACGGACAAAGCCCGTGGTTGTTATGGGCAAAAAATGGTTAAACAAATTAACGAAACGCAGTACAACGCGGGAACTACAGCGTCCCTCCCTCCCGCCCGTCAAAAAAAAAACACAATCGGCCTCGTCCTCGCCTCGCAACGCTGCCAGGCGAGGCGGGCGGCTCAACTCCCCTTTTGCCTCCCTACGGGTTCGCTTTCCCCGACCAACACGCAGCAATATCATCAGACGTTTTGTTTCCATAGTTCCATTGTAGCCAAGACATGTTTTGTATGGTTTACTAGTATTCAATGCTGAATCGAATGGGATGGGGGTGTACTAATACTAGGTCAAGCTGTTCATGAGAATAATAAACCATTGTGTAATAATTTGCAGGGGTTTTCTTTAGGATGTTACTGTGTCAAAGACAGTGTTTGAATAGATAGTTGGAACGGATAGTAAAGACCTTAAGGTTCTTGGATCAGTTCACACACATTCACCCTATTCAGCTTTAGCCTAACAAACAGCCAGGGGGTGGAGGCTGGTTGATCTGCACTGATTTCATGGTTACAGCCAGGGATGTTAATCAAATGGGAAATTCTCTATCTAGTGTGTGTGTTGTACGGTACAGAATAATTATTGTTAAGGGAAAAATGAACGACATCGGCGAAAGATATTGAAGAGGATTGAAAAGGAGAAAAGGAGCTCACCAGTTCGCGTCTTCTCGGCGTTTTGGAGCGGGGCCCCGCTTTGATCGGCTCCGGTGTGTGAATCGTGGAAAACAGCACTCACGAATCGCTATAAATTGGGAGAGGTTGGGTGATGCACCGGAAAATTATAATGTCTTCTATCTAAAATCGAGGATATGCAAATTAAGAGTAAGCTGTGGCCTAGAGGAATGGCAACGGACCAACTGCTCCGACGTAGGTAAAAAGGGAGGGGACGTAGGAGAAGGAAGTCTTCTTATCTTTCCGCCACTTCTTAACACGTGTGCCAGTGTCGATATAGTAGTTGTAATTGAATTGGTTGTCAATGTTAAAGAGCAAAGCTCACTCTAAGGCAAGGGGAATAGCGAACAAACCTCCTGAAGTGGTTGGTGGACTCATTCTGGTGTTCTGGTGGGAACCAAAACTCCAATTGATGGAACTACAACCAGTATGTTCTCAATCCAAGAATTCAGAAATGCTAGAGAGCTACTAAAAGGATTATATCAGAGAGAGACACCTTGTGGAAAGGAATAACAAGGTTAAGGTTGATAGATTGGCTCAAGGTACATTTCTGAGGCTACGGAAGGGATACACTGTATGAAGTATTTTCCCCCACAGAGAACAGAGGCCATTCAAGTTCTGTGCTGGAAAGCCTACTATAGACAGCTTGTGGTAGATTCATTCCCCACAACTAGTGACCCTTCCTTCTTCTAGGCACTCTTGTTGCGGAAGTCTTTCTGGAATTAAGTTGGGAACAATACAGCTGATTAGTTGCTTCGATTTAGAAGAGGGATTATGAGGCCTGCTAAGTACAGGAACCAAACTGAAGATTACAGTAATGCTTATCTCTTGAGTAAAGTCAAGAGAGCTGTTTCTGACACCAACATTAGTGTGGTGGAGATTATTCAAGCTGCATTTTCCCGGGGGTTGAGAAACACGAAAAGGTAGTGAAGGAGGATCTGAAGAAGGTAGACTAGAGGTATCTGTATGTGCTAGGATTAAATGAATAGAGCCTACCAAGGTACTTTCAGGTACTAACAGAGTTATGGAAGCTTCTACCGTGTTACGCGTGATAATCACAGAACATGTAAAACCCCATCATTTTAGTGATGCTGATAAAATTTTATGATTAGTATGTTGAGCATTTTATGATAATAATCTAGAGATTTAAATCCAGGTTAAAAAAATGTACTCCTTGAATACATTTCATAGTGCAGTGAGGCATGTGTACTTTGATATTCCTACGATGGGATAGTATGGTGTGGTGCGTCGTTGTGTGAGAACTTCACTGCATTGCTGTGAAGTGTATTACACCCTCCAAGGTGGTGCTCGTTTTTGTTGTTGAATCTTGTTGGATTCAGTGGGTGGGGAAGAATGGGACCTCTGGCCCAACCATGTCCATGAGGGCTGAATTAAAGATTCGTTCATACAGGGTAATAGAGGCAATTCCTCTGAAATGTCTAGTTTTACTTATTAAAGCGTGAAGCTCTGGTAGAATACTATTTTAACCTCTTTTTTTCAATAAAATAAAGTTCTTGTTTGAGATTCTCTCATTTTCTTTCTGTGACATTTACTATTCGTTTAGTGGAATAATTCAATAAGTTCTGTAATAATTTGGTTTTCGCCTCGCAAACATTCATTTGTTCTTGTTTGTCTTTCAGAGATCGGCAAATGGCCACTCAATCATTTGTGGTAGTGTGGATAACTTCCTCATCCACTCAAGTGTTATGACTGAAAAAACCATTGTTGCCCCTCATCTCTATAACGAACAAAAAGGCATCAGCGCATCTCAGCTGAACTTGACATTGCTAAGATCTCATGACTCGACCAAAGAACCTCCTTCTATTGGAGGATCTGCTCATAGTTTCTCTTCCCTTCAGTATGAGATGGGAGACATATCAAGGAACTCAGAAGCTGTTCCTCGCTCAAAACGTTCCGTTATCAACAATCCGAAATCACATCATGGTGAACATGAAGATATACAAAAATCTCTCTCTCAACCCAAAATGCTGAGGACAAGTGATGATGACAATTTCAAGGATTCCAGCAACATGAAAACGCTTGAGAAGAAAAACGAAGGAGCAAAACATAAAGATCAGATAATTCCTCATAGAAATAAAAAGAATATGAATGGGCCAGTGGATAAGTCAGAAGACTCTTCAAGTTCATCATCAAGTGACAGTGACAGCTCTAGTTCTAGTTTGAGTGTAGCAAATAGCAAAAAGTACTGGCAACCTCAACCTTCACTTAAAACTGCTCCAAATAACCCATTCCTTCCATTTTTCATCGGCATTAAAGGAAATTCCATCCAATCTGCTCCACAAATTAAAGGAAGTGAAATAGCTGGGAAAATGGCTCACAGCATTGCGAGTGATCTGCAGCAGCCCAATATAATGAGTCATGAACAGACACTTTCAAAGTTTTCAGTACTCGTTCAATTCATTCAAACGATGAACGCAGAACAGATCATTCACACAGCAGACCTGCTTTACTCTCAGTCGTCAAGTAGTGCGCCGCAAAATCACGATACAGAAATCAAAAAGAGCGCCTGGTAAGATATGCTTCCTTTATAGTTTCCTTTGTGCTACAACGTAAAAGGAAAATTACGTAATTGGCTGAAAAATTTGAGCTGAGGAGTTTTCCCTTGGTTCTTTACGTTGCAAAGTAAATCCCTTGCCCTTAGAGACAGTGAAGTAGAAATTTAACAATGGCCAACATGTTTGAACACAATAGGTTGACTCATTCCACAATCCATGCATAAAGAAACCCAATTGGGGAAAAAGTTGTGGTTAGATGTTTCAGCTTTTTGCTCTAAAACCATTCTAAGAAATAAGCTACGTTCATTTGTATGTATAACTAAACTACTACAAATTCTTCTCAGTTGTTGGCGTTTTACTACTGCAGTCCCTTCCTCATAATATAATTAATTCAAGAACCAGATTAAAAGAAAAAGAATTAGGTAAGATAAATTACTAGGTAGAAAGATTAAAACTCACAAAACGCATTTCACAAGAACTTTCGCTAGCAGCATGTCTCTGACATAGATCAACATGAGATTTGCATTACTGAAGAAATTATTCAGTTCTCACCATAGCACGAACTGTTGGCTGTATTTGTTTATTCCCTTGCACTCTTCAGCATTTGGTTGTGAAACTCCCTTCTTCGTATATTGAACATTGGTTCAACAGATGTCAAATTTTCGAGCTGTACTAAATCAAACCAGCTGGGTTTTTAAGAAGGGTGCTCCAGAGTTAAACAACTGTAACCAAGAAAACGTCTCCAGTCCTACTTGTTTGGAGAACATATCACGTTACTTGCTAGCTGTCCAATGTCAGCTTTTAATGTGAAACTTGCTACTTCTAAACAATTTGAATCTTTTGCAGGGTTGTTATAAGGGAAGCAACAGCTCAAGCAGGCACGGGGCCGTCACTCTTGGCTATTGAAAATTGGATCAAAAGCGGAAAAATTCAAAATGAAGTAGCAGCTGAACTAATAGCTTCAGCATCCAAAATGGCACATTACCCTACTGAAGAGTATGTTGACGCATTTTTTGTGAGTGGAAATTCATGTAAACACTTAGCATTAGGAATAATTTGAACTTTAACTTCGGTACAGATTTTCTCATGAGGATGAGCGTCCCCAAAAAAGGTTTCATTGATTGGTGCAGATTTACCTCCTGACTCCCATAGTAGGTACCCCAGTGATTGTAGTCTAGTGGTTATAGATGAAGATTCATATTCTGACAAAAGTTGGGCATTGGATCAGATCTCGTGATTACTGTAATTTTTGCCTGAGTCAGCGGCTCTCCAAACGTGAGCCAATTGTGATCATGTCTATCAGACAATGATAAAGAACACAACATCATCATTCAATGTTGACTTCATGTGAATCCATGAAGAAGTTGGAACAGGGCGTATATTATTACACAAAGCTTCAACTATCAGTTTTAAAGTTCTGAGAACTCAGCTTGGAAAGGAGTTAGCTATCTAATAAGGTAAAATTCAAGTATCAGTTGAAATGGTTAAATGGTTAAAGTGAAAGTAAAAACACAGCTGGTCATGATGTAGCCCAGACAGATGTAAGAAATATTTCAATTGCCTTGGAGGCAAGTAATTGATAGGTGTTCTTAGGTTCTCTTACCAGATGACAACTAGGTGTTGTCAGCCAACGTCAAGAAGCCAACAACTAGGTATTAAAAAGGAAAGAGGTGCACGGTTAAATAATATATGGATAAATAAACGAGCAAGGAATGTTAGAATGTTGAACCATCAACAGTGTTGAACAAAAATCAGTTCACGTATGGTAGGATAATGGTTGTCCATTGTAATAATCATTATCCAATGCACGAGTCATGTATGTATTTCTAACAAGTTTTGTGAGATGTTTTCTATTATCTAGTTGAGCCAAGGAACAAGATTAGAGCACTCTCAGTAAGTAACTATTTAAATAGGCCGAGTGACTTTCTCTTTCTCCTCAGTGTGTTTCGATCTTATTTAATCACTCAGAAGATAAGTGGTATGGTTGAAGAAGAAGGAAAAATACTAAAATCATACTCTTACCCCAGTTTAGACAGCATGACAGCAAAAATGACTAAGGTTTCTCTTATACCTGAGCTTGGGGACTCAGGTGCCTTTGTGTTCATTCAGAGTCATTAACTCCAGTTATCAGACTGGACTGAACCAATTCTTGTTAGCTAGCATTTCAGCTTGTAAACTCTATGCTGTCATGCGTCTCCCTTCAGTAAACTCTATGCTATCTAGTGTTGCATTTCATGTGTTACCAACCACTCACTGAACTCGCTCATCACGATTTTTTGTTTGTTATGGAGCACGGCTTTTAAAATTCTTATTTACTCAATTACGGTCAGATTATTTATGGAAATACTTGATTATTGAACTTTGAATTGATGGAAAGCGCCATGGGTGCCATGCATCTAATTTTTTTAAATACTCAGCCAGTTTTCATTAATTTTATTCGAATTATCATGACAAGGTTACTTGGAACAAGATTTATTGCGTGTAATTTAATTTTCCTAACTAAATAATTAAAATTTGCTAAATGGTTTGTCGTTCGTTAACGCTTCTTATTTTGTGGTAACTCGCTTTTTGTGTGTAGGATTTGATGAAATCAGAAAAAGTGGTACGACAGATGTACTTGAACTGTTCTGCAGTTCTCTCGTTCGCTGATTTAGCTCGCAGGGTTCTCGTGAGCAATGAGACAATGTACAAACATTACCCAGTACACAGCTTTGGACTTCCACGACCCCTGAAATCCAAATTACTCTTAGAAAAGTACATCCCATTTTTAGACACCAAACTAAAAGAGGCTATAGTTTCCGGCAACAGCAAGATGATACAGCTTTACACCTGGGCTCTCGGAACAATCGCTCATTCCAATGTGCTGACTATTTTTCAACCATACCTACAAGGTGAGCGAAATGAATTGTTTTCTACTTACAAATAATGTCAAATGACCTTATGCCACCCCCACTGTTAGTGTGTTTCCAAACAACTTGATTACACCCGCTATAGTATCAGATAAATGAGTTCAAGTATAATATCCAATAAGTAAGCACAGTTATTTCAAGTTTACATTAAATCATTCAATCGGGTAATTTTAATATTTGAAAGCAGTTTCGCTATCCAAGCACATAAAGTTATATAAGATAAAAACAGTTTAGTTTAGAAGTATTTCACAATTTTTGGATTGACTGTCACCAAAAAGGATTTCCATCGATCTTTGCCTGGCGTTGTAGGAATGTAGTGTATTGAAATATATAGAAATGTATCATAGAAGGTATTAAAATCTAAACGTAGTCTTCGCCAATAACTAATAACTGAGCTTTTTAAGCATTTTATAAAATGTGTCAGCGATCAAGCAGTTTCATGTATGGGTCATTCTCAATGTGCTAGCGTTTACTGATGCTTGTATAAGTAGTTCTAACCTCTATAAACGGTTTGAGGAGCTGATTGAAACTATTAGGGAATTCTTTGTTTTACATTCTTCACACTTCGGTATTAAATATGATCAATCTTTCTATTGGTTGATGATTTAGATAATAATTCCTTCTTGTCAGGGAGTATTTTCAGACTAACTTCTGAAGCTTGTCATACGTTTCACTGCCCATTGTATCGCAGACTGATGTCATAATTTAGGTATTGATGAAGTACTTAATAACCACGCATTTGCTTTTCAAAATAAATGCTTAGCATTAATTTCAATATCTCGTTTGTATTTTCTGAATTTTAAGACTGACTATAGCCGAAATACTCGCTAAACCAAAAAGCTGTACTTTTATCGAAGGATCATGGGTTGTGTAGACTGTGAGGTATTAATGAAAATTCTGCACTATTGATTAATGGAAAACTAGCCCAGTGGGACAATAAACAGCCTGATCTAGTAGAGTTTGTTTCAAATAAAGTCTGTCGATACATTAACATACAGTATAGAGGTGGAGTTATGTTCCGGATCATTTTAAGCTGTTGTTGTTTCATGTTTCATCATTGATTTAATATAACTGCTGTTCGACAGGATACCAGCGCACTTCTGATTTCCAACGTCTCACAATGATAGTTTCTCTAAATGAGATGGTTAAGCTATACCCAAAGCTTGTTCGGCCTTTGATGTTCAAAATTTACCAAAATGATGAAGAGAAGGAAGAAATTAGAGTGGCCGCTGTGATGCAGCTAATGAAAACCAATCCACCAATTCAATTGCTTCAAAGAATCGCTGAGTTTACAAACGATGAAACTTCGAAACAAGTCAATTCAGCCGTAAAGGCTGCGATAGAGAATGCAGCTAACAATTTGCAAAGCAAGGCAACACGAGAATTGTAAGTTTGTTTCAAATACTTTCTTACTGCAATTTACAACATAAATTTTAGAGTCATTGTGGGTCTTATTTACCAATTACAAACTTATTTTAGAAAGAAGATATTGCTTTGTTATAACTCTACACCATTTAAAAAATTGAGAGTTAGTTGGACGGTTCCATTAAAGATAAAAAATGTCCTTGCACACAAAAAAGTGTCGTATTTTGAGCACGTATGGAAGTGCTACAGTGGGAAGGAGATAATGTTCACACAATCCGTAACAAAACAATTCATCACCGGGTAGCCTGAAGAAAAACTCCCCAATGACTGGAAATTGTAACAAAATAGCATAAGTTATCAACTGAAACGTAATATCCACTTAATCCCATTTCCATGAATGCTTATGAAAATGATCGAAATAAGGAAGTTGTAAATTTTTCATTGTTTGTGATTTGGTTCTAGTTTAGAGCAATTGTTCTTAGTTTGATGGGGCTGCATTGTACTCTTTCACACTCTTTGCTAGAACCACTTGAAATAATAAATATGGTTATAAACGCATACATTATTTACTATTGATTGATTTCAGGTCCATGAGCGCTAGAGCTGCAGCTGACTTACTGACCCAATATGAATATGGCCAACAGTATAGCAAAATTTCACTTAGCTCATGGGATAAAAGAAATGTGCATTTGGGTTACAAGCATGAGCTAACTCATATTCAATCCAAAGACAGTGTGTTCCCTTCTTCAATATTTTGCAGTCTTCAAAAGTCCTTGGGTGGTTTCCAAGTTACTCCATCTCAGGTAATTCCATAATTTGTCCCTTACTCCTGAATTCGACGCTAATAGAATTAGAAATGACGGATTAACAAATTCTTCTAGCATCTCATTAAAATGTAGATCTTTTTCAAAGAATCAAACAAAAGTTTATTGGTAAATCAAATCAGCAATCGAACTAATAATTCCAGCAAATAGTTTTGAAATTTCTATCCAACAAGACCGCATTAAAATAGGTGCGTGTTACGACTAGTTTCTGGTAGTTGTGTCATTGAAATTGACTTTCCAAAAGGTTATATTTTTACGATTTTGGTCCCTTAGGTCAATTACAATGAAAGAAATTATTTTAGAATGGAAGAATTCGACTGAATGCTTTTCAACTATGAGAACTACAAAGTGCACAGTGATCTTCTCTTCTGTAGCAGTTATCGAAATTATGCCTCTACCAAGCCTACCCACCCACTTTTTCATGTTCATTTATCAAATATGCGCAGTCAATAATTTTCTCAACCCGTCCACTTCACTAATTATTGAATGAACACGATGATCAACTGTTTATTATTAATATCAGTGAACGTTATATTGTCGCCTCTTTCTTAGACATTGGATTACTTTTTCAACAGATTAGGCTGAAGTCTGCTTTTACGTTCTTCACAATTTCTATGATTCAAATACTTTATACTATTTATACTATTTTTCATGGTGCCTTATGGCACAGATTACTAATTACTTGAAATGTATTTGTTTTTAATGGTTAAACTTTCAATGAAAATCAACGGGTAAAATTCGGTACGTTTCCTTTCCAGAACTTCTTTTCCACATCTAGTTTATCTAATATGATCGATCTCTTATCGTCTGTATTCTCCGGAAAACCTGTGCCAGAATCCAAAGATAAAGGCAAAGTGAACGAAACCCTCTGGAACTTTGAGGACATCGCCAATAAGTTGAAAATGAATGTCCCGGTTGAAGACCAAGTAGAGGGATACTTGATGACTTCATTATTTGGGGCAAGAAGGCTCTTCACTTTTGACAACCATACGCTGTCTCGACTTCCTGAAAGTGAGAGTTCAATAAGCACTGAGCCAATACTTTCGTTGGCTCTTCTTTTCTTTCAGATGTTAAAATCTATCATAGAATGTTGATCAGGCGCATCAAAATGTGGAATAGGACAAACCGTCATCAATAGAATATAAAACAGAAATCTGTTTAATGAGTCAAAGTCCACGGCATAGTTACGTTTTGTAAAAATATTCAAAATGTGGTTTTCCACCTTTGCCCGTTTGAAGTAATTTTGCAAAGCTCAATCATTAATTCATGCATCATTGAAGTTTGAACTAATTAAATTGAGAGGAGAAAGGGAGAGCATTTTGGCCTTGCAGCAAATTCTTCTAGTATCTGGATGACGGGCATCACTTCACCATTCCCTTGCCATTCAAACTTTTATATGTAAGGACCACTTGAAACTGAGCGAGCTATAATCTAAATAAGTTTGTTGTCACAATGATCTTGTAATACAAAAATAGTCTCTATAGTGTTTATTTCATTATCACTTGGAAACGAGACAGAATTTTTCAGGAGCTAATTAGTCACTTCTCGCCTGATTTTAGGCTTGCAGCAGGCTGTAAATGAAGTCAGAAGCCCGATGCCAATAAACATTACAAAAATGTACGATCAACTACAAATTAAAGTTGGGTTTCCCACCGCCTTGGGGCTGCCGTTTTCATTTACTTTCTCAGTGCCAACCATAGTTTCATTAACTGGAAACATTCAAGGAAAAATACATCCTGATCCAGCCAGACATGATGGTCAGATTCCTCAACCAAAAACACTGAATGCAACTGCAGATTTGCACATAAAGTAAGTTAATTGTGATTATGATGCAACTGACGCGAATCATTCTTATTTGATGCTGCACTCTAATCGCCCACAACTATGATCACATAAAGAACTACTCAAATGAAATCACAACAGTAGTGAGAGGGGGAAAGGAATTTATGGAGTATCATATGCATAATTCAAACCACTAATGAATGGAAGCGCATTCTGCTTGTAACATGAGTTGTTAAAACCTTACACACGCGTGATTATAGTAAAACGTATTTATTATTTTACAGGTTTCCCTAATCTCTTCTGAGTGTTCCTAACAGAGGCTGTCTTTAAAAACATAACTTCAGCAATACTAATGAATAATAATAATGATTATATATACATTCTATGATATTTCACAGGTATTCAGCAATGTCTCACGGAAAAATGTCATTTGTTACACCTTTCAACCAGAAGGAATACTCTGCTGGATTGAAAAGACAGATACATATCAATCTCCCAGTTCGTTTGGGCACTGATGTTGACTTGGAAAATAATAAACTGTGGTGGAATGTGCAACCTTTGTCGCCAGCATCAAAGACAAAACTGTTTGAATACAGCACTATCCCTTATACATCATCACAGAATATATTGGACAGCCTAGATTCATCTAATGCTATTGAGGTCATCCATGTGCGCACTTTGAAAAAGGTTTGTGCGACATCATTTGAAATGCAGAATGAGAAACGCTCAGTTTGCTATGGCACAGTTTGACATAAAACTGTTGGCTATCAGTGTTATTGGCTTCTTCTCATGCACACAACGGTGGGCTGAGAAGATCAATTTCTTGATTGATTGTTTTGTTCTACGAAATTTGTCTCAATTTCGTAATATACTTACCACGTCATGAATGCACAAAACTTTAGGACAAATATTCGCAGTTTCAAGTTAATTCGATGATAGATGATGGATTCATATGTATTCTCTAGACTCACGAAGCTCTAAGAACTACCTTAAGGTTAAGATTACACGAAGGTAACCAATTGGGAGGCATAAATATCCAACATATGTACTAATTACTAAACATTAAAACAGCAACGCTTGGCAACATGCAGATTTATTCTATCTTCACATGCTGCACATGTGGGGTTTTGCATTGGCCACTTGTTTTCCACCCCAACGCCTCAATGCTAACCTGCAAGATTGGGGTTATTTTCACACGCACATTCATAACTTTGAAAACATTTACTAAGACATCAGCGTTATGAAAGAGAATGCTTGAAAATACAAATTAACTTCATCTTAGATGATTATTACTTAAATTTAAGGAGGGTCTATCTAATTCCTTCTGGGTTTGTACAGCGTCCCCAGCGAAAGTGGGAAAATACTCAGTTTTAAGTATGGAAATAGTGTTCCTGATACCAGTTACTTTAGGAACATCAGAAAAAACTACATGCAGTTCGTATCAATAGTACCACTTACCCTGGTTTTATATAAATTCTCGAGTCATAATAATGACTTGACATGAATCAAACTAGAATATTACAATATTTTGCGCATTTTTTATCCAAGGTTGGCGAAATTATGAAATGTTTTTGAGTATTGATACTAAAATAACATTATCTGGCACCTATAAAGGCTTAGCTCCCGTGTGCGCCACTACTCATGAAGAAATACTACTCTAGTAAGTGCTACATGCATAGTTTATATGACTTCTGGCAGTCTAATGCCTGGCTCGAATTATTATACCACCCAGAGTTTCTATGCCCCATTCATATTTGCTCCCAGATGTCTTCCACTCTGTACTACTGATATTGGCTCGCTGTCAATTGAAGCAGAAGATGAACTTTTATTCATCACTCTCGTCTTCATGACAAGGCACTAGTTGGTTTTTGTGAGAGATTATCTTTCACCCTATGATCTTAAATACTGGAACTCTTGGCCATTCAAAGGGTTCAAATAATATCCTGCTCTCCTTCCATAATACTAATATTCCCACAAAATACACTCATGCTACAACCATGCTGTGCAGCCGTAGTTATCAACAGCAATTTGTTGACGTCTGCCATGACCTATAAGTTAAAAATTCGCCATAGTCACTTCACAATGAGGATAGGTAATGTTTCCATTTTTAAAATTGCCAAGTAGTGATTTTGAGGATAAATGAGAATGGAGATACTGAAAATGTGATTTATTGCATTAAATAAATGGAATAACGAATCACCTTTCAGCTTTTATGCCTTTTTGCATTTTATGTGTGATTGTGGTATATGGCGACAAATTATTCAATCCAGATAGCCGCTTCGAAACTAACTAAATGCACAAAAAGTGAATGAAAACCCTGCAAATTATTACACAATGGTTTATTATTCTCATGAACAGCTTGACCTAGTATTACTGCTCCAAGACCCATTCCATTCAATTCAGCATCGAAAAATACTAGTAAACCATATGGAACATGACCTGACTAAATATTCCCCCGGCGCCAGGCGCCCGTAAACGTCTTTAGGCATTGGTCCTAACCTTCCTCTGCCCCGTCGGGCAACAAGAGTCGGGGAAATTGGGACGGGGACTTCCAGCAAACCCTCGGCTATTGACACGACGTTGCGAGGCGAGCGAGCGGGTGGTTTTAAAGAGACGGGAGGGAGGGAGGGAGTACTAACGACGAAACGTTGACTTCCGCTGTAGTTCCTGTGAGTTCTTGCAATTAGTTGACTCTAATAATTACTGCAATTTCCCTACAGTTGTACACGTCTGATACTCATTCGATTTGTTCCAGGATGTAAAATACCTTGAAAATGATACGAAACACGGCTTATTTGCAATTACACTGCGGGGACGGGGGATGGGGGACGGCGGACGGACATTGCAGATTTGAAATCCCCATTTCTTGAAACATAAAGTATCAAATTTTGAGGGGGGGGGGGTTGTAAAAAATTTTTCGTGACTGAAAACAAAGGGTTATTATTCAGAATGAATAATAAACCAAAATCAGCTGCTGTTACACCTACACATGAAACTACGCATTTTCAGCCCAAAATGCACATACTGCTTGTTAGCCTAGGTTTTCCAATTCTTCCAAATTTCATAAAAAGTCGCCAACTTCCCTGTCATTTCTATGCACAACATACGGAAAGTAGATTAATTTTTATGTAATTACGTGGGATGGTTGCACTCTGTACAGCTTGTACAGTATATATTTTAAAAAAAGAAGAGCAAAACTCCTGAAATAAATGAGGGCCCTACGAATTGGCCACTCGGGTAATCCTCCTTTGTATGAAGGTTTTTAAATGTTATTGGGTGATCTAAAGAAATCAGAATTCATGCTCCTACATGCCTAGCTGGGCGTTTTATGCATGCGTTTGAAATCATTTATGATTCTTCAAGGCACAAAATATTTCGATGTTGAGATTGAGACTGTAGTGGTAATGAAATCCTTAATTCATGCCTTGAGTGTTCAATTGCTAGTTTCGATGTTTGACAAATAACGTTAACTCATCAAACAAAGAAAATAGTCACTGAACTTTTTAAGTGAAGTACAATTTCCAATGAAAAGTAATTATTATTTTGGTTCCAAGCAGTTATTTTTATGTAACATTGGCCTAGGGTGCCTCCCACGAAGTTCAAAGAGTGCAGATTCATGGTTACTCAGATTAGATGAGTACACATGATACAACCATGAATATTCGTTAATAGCAGACTAATGTGACAGAAGCTATCGAATGCAGCCATAAAATACATATTGTGTTTATGAGGTGTTGTTTATGGCTTTAGATCCCTATCACCTATATCTAATTTCGATCAAATGTCTAAGTGTTATCTGTTTCTTAGGTATCCAAGAATTTGGGACCAGCTTTAATGGGCTTTGCTTTTGATCTGAACATGGAAACAGAACAGCAATTCTTGTCCTGGTCAAATGTGTATGAAGCTGTGAGGAACCACAATTTCATCTCCTCCTTGATTTATCCCTACGCAGAAGAGGCAATTAACTTCAATAACTTCACATTCACTCACAATGGTCAAGAGAGCATAGCTAATCAAATCAAGGGAGTAATAAAGTATGCCAGCAAGGATAATGATGACAACAGTAACTCTCCACAGTCATCTGCTTCGTCATCTCAAAACCTAGATAAACAAAAGCCGAACGAAGACATTAATCCTGATTTTGATTCAATAGAAAGAGAAAATAACCTCTTAACGAAAGTGGCAGCCAACATTACTGGTAGGTGCCTTACTTTAACACTCTGTGAAATATTGGATATTCTTATATATAACAGCGACGATGAGCCATCAACAAAAATATCAGGTGCCTCGCCCTGCATAACTTTCCTTAGTTCTATTCCGTTCACTTGTGTTTATGGCTTCTTCTACCTAGACCTTAAGAAGTAGAGTATCGATACCAGGGCTAGTTTACATGCAGTAGAGGTCATAAAGGCCAGGCTGCAGAGGTTAAAACACAATGGAAAAAACTGGAGCTTAAAAAATTAGGTACTAGTATGTGACACAACGTTGAGGGAAGCTGGGGGTGGGGCACAAGAGCTAAGCCCCATAGGATGATTCAAGAATTAGTTAGTAATGAAACGTGCAACAGGATTCTGGAGCTGAACTACATACTTCTGAATGGCGGTGTCTTTGATGAAGGTCTTAAATATCATATGGAATGTACGCAAAATACAACGTTTGTATAATGTTGTTTGTTTTAAAATGTACCTACATAATTGACATTTGCCTACATATGTTATAGGTGCTAATGCCAAGATGTTTGACGTGTCTCTTCAATTTTTGGGACCTAGTTATTTGAAACAAGTAGCAGCCTCTGTAGCCGTTGGATCATGTAGACTATGTGAAGATTCCAAGATAGCTGCATTCTATTCCTACGGAGAGGGCTCTAAAAAAGGCAAAAATTTTGAAGTAAGTCGATCAATCACATATCTACAATAACTAACCATTCACTTTCTTCGGGTGAATGTTTTTACCCTTGTTTTATTTTCTTGATTTTTTATGATAGAATTGTGATCAATAAAAAAATAAGTTGAGTGTTCATAAAGTCATTACATTTAAGCTTTAATTACCCCAAATTAAATAGTGTAGCCTTTTACTGTTTTTAGTCTCTGCAGTCTCATAATAGAAGGGAGGTAAAGTTCCATAGAAAGATTTTATTCAAATTTCTCATAAAATTTGTATGTCAGTGAAGACAGTCAACAGGAAAAAGAGACCAACGCAGTCACTTCATAGCTCATATTAATTTGGTGAGGGTTTTGTAAGAAGCTGACAAACACCGGTCTCAGATGTTACATTGTTCAAACCCTCCAGTTTTTTACATAATTATGAATGATTTCTTGATACACTCTGTTCCAAACTGGTGCTATTTACTGAAGTAGCATAGTAAACATGAGGGGATCACACATATTATTACCTCCCTGACATCTTTCTGTTGGGAAATCATATTTTTGTTCAAAAGGTTCTAGCATATTTAAGGTGCTGCTCCAGTAATTTTCCTATCAAAGAAAAAGTTGCAGCATTTCACAGTTACATGGAACTACTTAGACATCAAACGAAAATCGTGTGAGTCGTTTTGAGGGAAAGGTTATTTAGAGTTAACTGCAATTATAACTACAACCAATTTTTGAATGCTCTTGAGGGTTTATATTGGGAAAGAGTTACTCTACCTTTCTGTACGCATACTATATTCATATACTTTTCGCATGTTTTTAGGTATTGGCTCAAATAAATTCTACATCACCGCTGCTGCATGTGATTAATTTCAAGAAGACCGCTGAAGAAACAGCAGCAATTAAAGTGAAAGGCGAGCTATCATTTGGACACACTGGGGAAAAGAAAGGGCATGTTGATATGGAAGTACGTACTTCGATTGTAGTAAACAATTTGCAACAAAGATTTGAACCATGGCAACAGTTTCGCCTACAGTTTTTTTTTATACACGCAAAAAATGAGATTTGCCTTGCAGCCACTTCTTTATTCCCCTATTAAATTATCTTATATGAGAGGGCTAAAGGTTCAGAGTAGTAAAGCAATTAGAGGTTTTTTATTGGCAGTACTGGTGCCATTCAATTTGATGTCGGTCACAAAAGATTCAAGGAAACTCGTTTGATAATGGCGAAAGAGGGAAAAATAATACTGGATGCTGAGAACCTGCTATCATTTCAAGTATTGCCAACCCAAAATGAGATGCTCTCTGAGGAAATAATGCAGAAGTATAGACAGTGGTGAACAGAAGTAGTGTGTATGGGTCTCGCCAATGGTGTGTACGGGATCTCGCCACTTTACCAAAGTACAGAGCCTTATATGGAGGAAGTGACAGAAAAAGTAGAGAAAAAGGGAGAGTAAGAAAATTTGAGGAAACAGGAAAGTAAATTTTGCAGAAGAAATAACGTAGAAGGGTAACTCAGCCAAGAGAACAGTTACGAAGCGCCAAACCACTCTAGTAGAATTGGAGGTGAGAGGGACGTTTTGTTGCGCACAGGGAGAGAAATTGGCCACAGTGGTTAATGGAATGAATTAACTTGGCTCAGTGAGCTTCATTTACCTCGCTCCTACCCCACAATGTTCCATCCCATATTAGTGTGTTGACATATTTGAGGCAGAAAAGGGCTCAGATATTGAAATGGGAGAACCACAGATCCGTATATGCCTCCAATGGGAATGAAAAGTCCATTTTTCCTTAGAAAGTTGCTTCCGCAATAATGTTCATTTAATTTTTGTTGCAATAATTATTTTAATTTTAAAGTATGTAAATCATCGAGTACATAAGGCGTCAATAATTATGAATGCGCTATATGCAGAGATACAAACACTCGGACGCTTCCGGGGAGGGGAAATCTTCAAAAGACACCCAAATGGGTAGTGTCGGATTTTTACCAACTAAAACCCCTCCCCCGGGGTTGCCAACCCGGAGGTTCTAAACCAGAAGGATGGGAGGCCAGCCTGCAGATGCAGGGGGACTCATGCGCAAGTGCGATGCGGGGAGGGTGGGACGGGGTTAGCGTGGAATGAGGGAGCAGGGCCTATGGACGATGTCCAAGGCGCTGGGGGCATATTGTGTGAGGCAGCTGATGGATGGGTTGGGGTGACCCGCCACTGAGTTGCGTAGGTTGAGGCGGCTGCGCTGAGCGAAGGGAGGCCTGTTTCCTTCAGGAGCTGCCGGTTTCTGATGTAGCAGGGTGAGCGGAGGACTCCTCGAAGGGACTTCATGTAGGCGCCCTCGAGTTGGCGAAGGGAGGAGGCTGTGCCCCAGACGGGGATAGCGTAGGTGCTGATGCTCCTGATGATGGCGTTGAAGAAACGGATTTTCGTTGGATGTGAGACCTTCCTGTTGTTGAAGAACGGCCGGAGAGCAATGAAGGCTCTGTTGATTTTGGCACGAACTGCGAGGGTTTGCCTGTACCAGTTGAGTTTCCTGTCGAAGATGACACCATACTTGGCCTGGTGTTTCCAAGGAATTGGATGGTTTCCCACTTGTTGGGGGGGGGGGGATGTTACAGCGGGAGAAGAAGACTGCTTCTGATTTGGATTCATTGAGGCGTAGTCCCCATTTGTGGTACCAGCTGAGCAGGGATGGCAGGAACTTATTCATGACTGTGGCACAGTGCAGCTTGGTTTTGGAGGTAGGAATGTTCTTGCAGGCAGGCCCTTATGTACGTTCTCTTGGAGGGGGTAGTCCTCTCTCATTGGCCACTTGCTATCCCCTCCAGGAGTAGTCTGTGGCTCGCGGCTAGCGCCCTCTATCGTGATGAACCACAGGGTAATCCCACTTATTTCCTCTGCCATCAGACTTTGCTGCGAGGCGCCTTTTGTAGGCAAAGGGTGGCCAGCCGCCACAGTATTCATTCGTGGGCTATGTGAGTGATTTTTATGGAGTATTAGGTAGTATACACACTGCAGTGTTTTGGTGGTTATCAGTTGTGAAATAATTACATTTATGTTACACATCTGATTAGGCACTTTGCGTTGATGTGGTTTGAATTAGTAGATAATATCAGTGAGTAATCTTTTGTTTGAAGTATGACTTTGATGCCTTGGTTCATTGTCTTGATTTCTATGATTGTCAGTAAATTATAAGTTATTATGGCTCCATGTTGGTGCTTGTAAGGCTACATAGGTTCATTGTAACTGGAGGAAACGTGCGTGTACTTAGTGCCTTGAAGCTTAGTGTTCCTGAATGAACCTATAAAGTGAAATCAGAATTGTTCATCTTTATAGACAGATTTCACCATTTTCTAACTGCAAAAAAATATATCTACGCGTAAAGAAAACAATTTCTGAGTATCATTCTGAATACTAAACTGCTACTAAAGCAAGCAACTTCTGATTTCACTGGTTGTTGTTCCATGTACACAGAGTTGACAAAGGTTACAACATATCTTTGTCGTTGCAAAAATGAGTGGTGTTCCTAGCAAACATATTTAAGGAGAAGCACAATTGATTATGTACCTCAAAAGTAGTAGTAGTATACCATTTCAAGAATTATCTCTGGCTGAATTGGGACACGAGCTTTTACATCAGGAACGTCAATGTTTATAATGTGATGGGAGCCGTTTGGTGGCACCTGTTCTAAAAAAAGTAATCAGCATTTTATTTAAAAAATTTGTCATAAAAGGAAGCACTTGATAATTTTATATAACCTGACAAAAGGACACTGTTGTCTTGAAATGTCAACTTTTGAGGGTGAAACATTTGATTTCAGGTGTTCATTAAAACCTGAGACGTAAAACCATCACAGGAACTTGTGCGTCACTTGTGTTTCAACTGAAATATATTTGCAGGGACGACCACTCATTTACACAGCTTTGAAAGTTAATTAGTTGCAGGTTGTCTCTAAAAATGGTGTGCCACCCAACTTTCTGGAAATTGAATAAACTGCTTTTGTGATCTGACAGGTGAACATGAAAAAAGGGGAAGCAAGAAAACGTTCCCTTCGAATGGGGGCAATGGCTATGGTGTGTGAAAAACAAATGGACAAGGGTTACTGGATTCAACCTGCCTGTAGAAACGTTACAGGGCGATCTGGTCATATGGATCAATACTCAGTCAAGCTTTATTACAACAATATCCCCAGCTCTCTGAAGAAAGCCTCTTACATTTCTTACACTATCGCTCGCTACTTCACCTCGTATTACATGGACGAGTCTCTCTCACAAGTGGTATGGTGGTTCCTCAACTGTGATAATTTAAAATACTATGTCATGCTCTTCGTCTCCTCCTCCATGCCACAAATGTTACATCAATTTTTTCCAATGTTTTTTATTCCAGAAAAGTGGAAATGAAGATGGCAAGATATTTGCAGCTTGGAACTTTGGCGGACAACCAAAAACCATTAATGTGTCCATCATATCCCCTTTTGTAAATGCAGAATATCAAAATGTGCCAGTTAATCCAATTTTTGCCAGACCTTTAGCAGTTATTCACCCAACATACAGTGTTGACTCAAGGCTAGCTTCCAAAATGACAAGACATCAATACTTCCGTAAGTAGCTAAAGTAGCTAATCTATTTGCAAACAGAAATATAATAGATACAAATGTACACTAGAAATGGTACTAAAATGTCAAAATGATGCGAAAAGAGAAAGTAATAACATAAAAGGAGACATGTTGCGAGAAGGTAGAGTCTTATCAAGATGATGGGTGAGCATGCATAAGATGTTTACAGTGTACCATCTTTTCATTATTCATTTTCCCAGATTTTAATACATCAATATTTTTGAAAGCTTAAAACGATCCTAATTTGAGCGTTTTATGCTTTTTTAAGTTTTTATAGATCATTTTGAAATAACTGTATGGTTGTAAGAGAAGTTTTTTTTCAGCTATTTGTGCAATTGAAAGGTCATTGATTAATACGTTTGATAACCTAACATATCCGTCTAACCTTGGAAGTTGTTGGTATGCGATGGCACATTCGACTCCAAAATCTTTCTCGAAAGCTAGATACCAAAAAGAAACATACAACTTCACGGTTCTTGCAAGGAAAACATCTTCAGATACAATGGTAATGTTATTAGCATAAATCATTCACTTTTACCATTGCTAATTTATTTTGCTTTCAAGCATACCATAGACCTAACTACATTTTTAGTTCTGGATGTTGGGTAGGGTCCATTGGCACCTCATCTGAAGGCCAGCACATAGAGAGAACGCCAAGGTTAACATCTGAGGTGTGATAATGTAACTCACAGTATCTAGACTTCAGCTCTAGCCCCTAACGAATAAGGTCCTCCAAGGCCACACAGTTGTCTTGCCCAGGAAAGTCCCCTCTTACTATCTGAACCTTGCACACAGCCTCGCCCCTCTGTGGTAACAAACTCTTCAGTGGTATCCTCTTCAAACCCAGTGGTATCCTCTTCAAACTCTTCAAACCCCTTCTATACATATAGCTGATGTTGCTAGCGCCTTTGCTACCTACACTAGCTCCTCACAAGCTATTTAATACCGCCATGATGGAATGCAAGTACATCTTTGTCAAAAGTCGAGACGAGAAGGGGTACCTGTACGTTACAGCCCTCATACCTCTTTCGATGAGCTCCTGGGAGGCCTTACAGAAACTGATTTCAAGCGGTAGGTCTATGTGAACTAACTGACTGTCAGTTGTGCACCATCACTCATGGGAATAAGACCACGTCAAGCTGCAAATCGCAAAGGAATAGACACAATTCGTTTTCTTAAAAGGCTAAATACAGTTTTGGTGAACAGAAGAAGAACCGTTCGAGCGGACACCAATAAAAGGACACACATTTATGCACACTGTGTTGCCCCTTAAGCAGAGTTAGTGATGAAGTTCCTCCATCACACCGAGGTGTTGCTATAGTGGAATCCTCGCTTGTCAGCAGCAACAGAGTTGTCAACGTCAGAGGTGATTCAGGAAATTCTAACCTATGTAATTCACTAGATGATGAAGAAACTGGCGGCAAATTAGGGAAGTTAGCATCTATCACCCCGCACAAGCGCAACTTTAAAAACCCTGCAAATTATTACACAATGGTTTATTATTCTCATGAACAGCTTGACCTAGTATTAGTGCTCCCCCATCCCATTCGATTCAGCATCGCATACTAGTAAACCATACGAAACATGTCCTGGCTACAATGGAACTACGGAAACAAAACGTCTGAAGATTTTGCCCCGTCGTCGGGGAAATTGGAACGGGGGTGCTCGAAGCGAACCCGTTCCAAGGCGAAAGGGGAGTTGAGTGGCAGCGTCGTTGGGAGGCAAGCGAGCGGGAGGCGAGCGAGCGGCGCGGTTGCTTTTTTAATGAGACGGGCAGGGAGGGAGGGAGTTCAAACGACGAAACGCTGTAGCTCCCGCGTTGTACTGCGTTTCGTTAATTTTTTTAACCGCTTTTTGCCCATTACAACCACGGGCGAGATGGCGGGCACAACTAGATACCAAATCGGATTTTTGGGCGAAAGAACGAATTTTTTAGACCACGTTAAAGGCACAAAACGGCCCGGACGGCGGACGGGGGACGGGGGACGGGGGACGGGGGACGGGGGACGGGGGACGGCAGACGGCGGACGGCAGACGGCGGACGGACATTGCAAATTTGGAATCTCCAAGTCTTGAAACGTAAAGTATCAAATTTTGAGGGGGGGTTGTAAAAAATGTTTCGTGACCGAAAACATAGGGTTATTATTCAGAATGAATAATAAACCAAAAGAAAAACGCTCGGGAAGATCCTCCACAAGCGGGAGCACAACAAGGATGACAGTAGTTTGGCCAGCTTCTACTACCCAAAATTACTTCTTCATCGGAGCAAAAGAAGAGCGAGCACTCCCAGACGTGTCACTGAAAGTCTTGGGCCATTGCAAGTAGGTGTGGAATGGATTCGTAAAGGAATGACTTGTAAAAAACCTTCAAAATTCCTTAAGTTCGCATTCCCAAAGAGAAATCACGGCAGGCCGTGGCCAATATATCAATGCAGACTACTGTTAAAATTCGATTCTAATCTTCCTCAATTCCTCAGAAATCGGTAGGTTCGTGTTGGAGTTTTACTAACAATACAGATTCTGGATGTTATAATAATAATAATAACCAAGGGCAGGGTATCGATGTTGTTCAGAAAGGCCTGAAATGCACTGCGAAAGTGAAATTTGGAAAACTGAGCCCCAAAAATATTACACCCTCCTCTTCTTGTACCATAAATTGTAAGTGATGACATTCCTATTTCAAATTATTTACCAATTTTTGCCTATTTCCAGGAAGTTCAAATGATTCTTGACAACAACGTTATCCACCTACAACCAGGGAAAAGCGAACCAACTCTCTCGTGGAATGGGCACAGCGCGCTTATGAGCAGTAAAAGAATTAGCAAGTTTTGGGACGAAGCCAAAAACGAAGTAGCTGCGGCGTACATTCTTCCAGGAAACCTCGCTGCCGTGGAATCCTCACTTTACGGATTACAAATTTTATACGATGGATCGCGAACGATTTTGCAACTGTCTAACACCCATAGATCCAAAGTTCGAGGGCTGTGCGGGAATCTCAACGGAGAGAAAATCGACGATTTATTGACGCCTTCCAATTGCATCCACAGCAATCCATTTGTGTTCGCTTCAACCTACCGCATTCCGGATAAATCGTGCCACGAGCCGGATTCTGGACCGCATATTCGTGGATCTGACGAAGTATGCACTCCGTTTAGAAATACTAACTAAACGTCGCAACGACTGATGTATACAATAAAATGCGTTCAGACATTAACGACAAGAGCTTGTTAGAAAAAGTTGTAAGTAGTTTATTGATTTTGAACATTTCTGACAACTCGAATATCGTTTTCAAAAAATAAACGACGAACATAAAGAAAAGATGAATCTACTCAAAATCCCGATATCATTCCAGACGTAATGTACTGGGACGTCACCAGTGAGGGGTCCACCCTTCCTACGATAAGTTTGGAACCTCAAAAGTGCTCCTTGTTCTGAATTTGATGCAGATTGTTGGGAAATTCTTCGAAAATTGTAGACAACGTTAAAGGCACAAAACGGCCCGGATGGCGGATGGACGTTGCAGATTTGCAATCCCGATATCTTGAAACGTAAAGTATCAAATTTTGAGGGGGGAAGGCTCATGAAAACGTAGGTGTATTATTCATAATGAATAAAATGAAATTCCCTGAAAGGCGTAGGCTTTCGTGGCCTGTAGGAAACCGTTTGAAATAGTTTAGAAACGCTGAGAATACTTTCCATGCCCATTGGGTCGCGGAAAGTAACAGTTGCTTGTCTAGTTAATAAGTCAAGGTCGTGAGGTGGGGGCTTCAAGTGCGAATTGTTAGGATGTGCTGAAAATGAGTAAGTCACCAACATTACCTTTACTTGTATTGTCCAAGTAATATTGTATCCCAATCCACCTACTGGCAGCCGAACGAAAACAGCTGTACCCATCAAGGGAAGAGAGAAGGAGAACTGTGATCCTTGGGAGGTGGCAAGATGAGCAGGACACAGCCCTGAAGAGGCAGCGGACCAGTAGGCTGATTCCAGTAGTTGGTCCATGGCTCTGGTGGGGCCTTAAGGGGCCCATAGACGACCAACTTGGTTGTCAACCTTGTTGCGAACTTGGTTGCTCACAGACGGTCAACTTGTTGCCAACATCATTTGCCGATCAGTTCTGTTGTCTCAACTTGTGGCAGAAAATGAGTAATAACGATCCAATACTGTACTTTATAATTCTAAATGAATTGTGTGAGGATGATGAGGAAGTTCTTTTTCCAAAAAGAAAGAAAAGAAAATTGTAATTCTCCAGTAATTCAAAATACCATAAGTTTGGCACATACTCGTCAACACCTCCAGTACCAGATCGTAAACTTTGTTGAACTTTTTCAGCTCCTCCGATAACAGGTTTTATATTCCCAACTCTTTTCTTCAAACTGTCAACATTTGCATTCGGTTCAATTCTTCGGTGAACTTCCAATAGCTTCAGCCAAGCATTTTTCTTCTTATTTCGGTCTTTAAACACTTCTGATTTCACTTTCCACAGCTCAGGAAGTTCTTGAAAGGTTTCAAAAAATTCAATCCAAATAGTCGTGTTTGGTATCGACATAATACACGCCTACGAACGAAGTGAGGTGGATTTCTATCCTACCAGATTATGAACTTCTCCCGTATGGTACGAGATTCACTAGTGTCACACCTCTATCCAGTAACACACAAGTACGAGTAAGAAGTAGAAAGCTGGGGTGGATGTGACTGAAGGGTGGGGTTAATCTTAAGTTCTATTCTCACTGGTTACAACCTGCCATTCTGCCACAGGCCTGGTTCCATTGGATGGTGAGCGAATGCCAGTGTTGGAAACCGCAACATTCATGGCTTTCATCTGATACGAACTCTTGTGAGCATTAAGGAACAGTCATTATGATGAGGAAACAGACATGTCATACAGGAGCTCTGAGTATTTTCTTATATTACCAACCAAGTTGATAGTTTTAACAGATGGGAAACCAGATCAATAACTCCTCCCAGATGGTACGGATTCCCCAGGGGCATACCTCTATGTGGTAGCAAACGCACAGTAGCTCTCTACTGGGAGACTGGCTAAATGGCGCAGATATGGGTGTGGTGGCTGTGTGAGTTCGCGTCCTCTCACATGCCAGCGAGACTGCAACCTCCACGACTTTCGACAGATATAGTTTAAGACTGTTAAGGAATGGTAATTTTGATTAGGAAACAGGCCGGTGTGTGGTGGTAAGTATCTTAATTCAGTTTAAAAAAACGACATTTTACATAGTAAGGGCGTTCCACGACAATAGGCACGCTTAACGTTAATATACTACAAATATAGTGGATTGTACACGAATCGAAGGTAGGAAAAGAAATGAACAAGGGATCGTTTTATTTATCTTACCGTGAGTCTGTGTACAACCTAGACTACTTCGTAGTGTATGATTTTGTAATAGGAAGCCCAGAACATTTAGAAGTGTCTTAGTCGGTGAAGGATGAAACAGACGAAGCCGGAAATACCTGTCGTTGTGATTAAAGCAGGATTTCTCTGGGTGGAATATGGGGAAAAAGTGCTCCTCCTCTGCTCCTCTCCGCTGTACGAGCAGAGCTGCCCTCGGACTGGACTTCGAGGCTCCTCAAGGTCAACCCCCCACAGGATGAGACGGACGAGGGCTGAAAGATGGTAAATTCATATATAAAGGAATCAGATCCGCCGGCAATTCAGTCCTTAACTTCAAACTAAATCCAAAGCGCGAAAGCATTAGAATGCAGGTGAGTCTCTTCTCTGACGATCGTATTTTTATGTAGGGAAACTTTCCAAAGAAGCGCACGTTTTATTCAGCTATTTCCTGGAGTCTTTTAAATACTACGATTGAAGTTTTAAAACTTCACATCAACATTTGCGAGTTCTCCTGATTCCACCACCTTTCTGGCCTGTGAACTCCATATGCTTTTCTCAGATTCTTTAACAATACAACAGACTGACCTTTAGCATCGAATTTGTTTTTATTATAACGTAGTGGTGATAGCTCAGTTCACGACTCGGTCAGACCTTCTTATATTTAATTATATAGCAGAAAGACCAGTAGAGTTGACGTAGCCCTACCACCACTGAGCAGCACTCTCATTAAAACCACGACTGCGAGGAAAACATAAAAAGCGTCGCGCATTGCAGAGTTGACCGTTAATAGTAGCATCATTACTTCTTGAAACGATTTTTAGCTTCAAAAATGAAATCATGAAAAAGTTGATGTGAACCGCGCAATTTTCTGTCGCGTAGTTGGCCACCCATATATATTTATTTGGATGGAGTACGTACTGTAGGTATCAAGTGAAACAGATCATTTTCTGATGTGTTTTAGAATATATACCCGTTGAATTGAAGATTACAGAGACAAAATGTAGGCATAGGCCAGTATAATACACTCCAACAGGCTGATCTAGTTTTATAATGTACTCTTATTTACTTAGGAGAATGTGGAAACTTCTAAAAAAAAAAGTATTTTTTTTATGTATACTGTGGGTTATATTCTCGTTCAACGGACTGCCAGAGAAATAATTATATTGAGCAATAAATAAGTATTAATTGGTTTACAATACTCGGTATGTGTGATGTAAATCGGTAAAGGGGTTTTTGCAAGAATTGTTAAAAAATTACTTTTTCCTTCTTCGTCTTATTTTCACCGGGATGTTCATCAAGAATACAAATAAGATATTTATTAGTAAAAGATACGTAAAAAATTAGATCAAAGTCTTAATAACCCCTTTTCAAAATTCCGAAAAATCTTACTTATGTTATCTACGAATACGTCGTATGATACTGAAACGGCTAACCCTCTGCTCTTTATTGTCGAAAATTATTACGTACAGATCTTCACGTTTTGAGTTGTGCATAAACAAACTACGTGCGTGTGTGGGTGCAGGCTGCTGCTCCAAAACCTCTCCGTCAATAAATGGAAACAGCTAACCCTCTTCGCGCTGATTGACGCTTTTGGCTCGTTGTGTCATCGAGGAAATTGACCGTTTCTCTGATGACAAGTTAATTTAAGGAGGAATTCCAATTTAGGGTTAATCCTCTTGATAGAATTACTAAGTAGAATGTAAACGCCTAGGCCAGTAGAATTGCCTAGAACCCCCGGTAGAACTCTCAAGAAGTTCAGATTGTCTCAAGACGTTTCAAATGACCTAATTAGATTTTTAATAAATCGAAAAAACGCCGTTTTTGGAGTATTTAAATTTGCACCGCTCGCTTAGATTCGATTTGTCAAGTTTATCAGTTTCAACGAACCTATAGAGTAGAATGAACTATTCCGCGCCAAGTTGTAACTCGTTACGCCCCAACCAAAAACCGTGGTATGTGAAGTTAATTAGTTAGATGGATGTAATGATGGAGTTACAAGTTCAGGATAATCAAAACTGTTTTTTAAATATTTTTCAACTTCCTCTACTTCGTGTAATTAGATGCTTCTGGCACGCTGACTTCCCCTACATTTATAAGACCACGCATGTTGTGAAAATAATTTATATTAATAAAGAAATATTTAAATCTTACGGCGTAAACCCCATTTTTAAAACGAATAGACGTACAGTTCGCAGTTTCGCATTCTCTTATAAAACTCAAAATTCTTGTTTTACATCCGTCAATGATGTATGCGCTCACGCCTTCCTTTATTTACCGCACAAATCTAAAAAATCTAACAGAAGCATGTGTCTAAGTGGGGCATATTACCGAATTTCGTAGAGTCCCTTCGTGCTGTTGGTATTGGAAAAGAAATCATTTCAAGCAGCTCAATGAACTCTAATCGATGAAAATTGCTTTCTGTTGAGAGCAGGGGTTTGAATAGGATAAAAGAAATATGTGACCGTAAGTGAAAAAAAAGGTGAAATTTCAGTTCTTCAATGAAACGCGAGTAGACGGTTTCGTTTGAATGAGAAAGTTTCCTAGTTGATAATCGCGAACGCATGTAGTAATCCTATTAGTATTAGTCTTCGAGGACGGCGTTTGATGTCTCATGACGAAATTTTCGTAGCTACTTGAGCTCTAACAGATACTGACCTAAAATACAACCAGACCAAAAGTAGGACGACGCCTGAATTTTCGTAATGTCAGTAGTCGGTTAAGCTCGATTAAATATTACGGTTTGTATCGTGTCCTTGTACGTTTCATTCCTATTTCAATAAAAGGTCAGAACCACTTTTTTGAACGAGCCAATATTTTTTGAGGTACGGATTATTCACTCTACGTCCCTCCACCTCCTTCACCCATAAATGAAGTTCGACGGGCCGTGTGAGTTGGTTTTCTATGGTTACATCTGTCGGATACTGGATTCACGCGAACTACAAAAAAAGTTCACGTAAGGGCGTCTTCTATTACGGCAGTACGAAAATAATGAACGAATGATTCCTATTAATTCGATCCAGTTTTGCACTCCATTTTAGTCTTGAGAGTCGTACCGAGTTATGAAGTATAAATAGGAAACTCTCAAGATTTTGCGCATATTTTATACTCCTTTGATTAGCAGTTGTCATCAAACACAGACACAGTGATGTACAACGTTAAATAACGCTGAAATTGAAGCGACACCTGGTCTTTCTTGTAGAACATTATAAGCTCAGTCGCGAATATTTTCGAAAAGTGAAAGAGTTCCTAGTTTTTTTTTACTTCAAAAACAAGAAGTAAGCTCAAACGTATTTTTATATCCCTAAATGGCTTTCGATCACCTTACAAAAATGCTTCAAAAAATCCCACAATCTGCAAAATTAAGGCGAACTGTGCCACTAGATAGCTCTGCAATAAAATATCCCACCGCCTTTGTAAGAAACGCATTAAAAATAAATTAAACCTTCGCCAGAACAACTAAAAAAAAGAAAACTGCTAAGCAAAATTGTTTAGCATGGCAAACAGCAAAGTTGGTCGTCATTGCGACCTGTGACTAGGTGACTGACGCCCCTCTCAGGCCACAGACCAGGAGTTGTCAGCCAACTGTTGACGCCCTCTCCGAGCTGCATGACCTGAAGGGAATCCTGGCGACGTAACGTTCTTTCAAACACCACTGTTGCCGTTTATTTTTCGTTATGCCCATATGGTATTCTTAACGAACTTTAAGCTGTCATGTTTAAACAATGAAGTATGCGCGGCGCTACGTTATTCCGTAATTTGCTCTTTTCTAACCCAATAAAATTACAAGTCGCGAAAGCATAAGTCCGCCACGAACGGTCTTCGAAACGGTTCAGCGCCAACGGTTTTCTTGAAAATGGGGGGAAAATGTCGAATTTATTAAAAGATGGTTCAGTGCCTTAATCACGAAGGAAATAATAAATCTGGATTACATCCTAAACAATTATTCTAAGCTCTCATTGGACGCGTGTGCAGCATTTCCGATAATTTTATAATTCAATTCAAACGATGACAGTTTGGGCTACATATGAAAAGTCGCCACATATGGCTAGTTAAAAGAGCAGCGTTATCAAAACGTGCAACACTACGATGCGTGCAAGTATAGCAGCTTTCCAGCAAACGGATTCTCGCTGCTTGCTTCAGTTCAAAAAATGATTCACCACGTTCCGTTCTAGCGTTGGATTATTATAGAGTTCCCACAGCCTAACCAAGAAAAGTAATTCAGGAGTTTCATACCTATAAGTTTAAAACAAATTTCATACAACGCGGAAAAGAATGCGAATATTTTACTCCCCTAGTATTTGTTTCACGTTTGTTCGACTCAAATCTTGCAAAGGTAAATTCTTTCGCTTCCGTACAACAATATGTAAGGAACCATAACGCAACATTTACCCATTTCCTACTAGCTATCAACATCACTATTCAATTAGTTATTAAATCATCACGATCTGTTGGATGAAATCGATTTAGAACTCGAATTTGTAATGTTTGGTGAAGAGTAGAATATATGCCTCATATACTCGAAAAACGGAATGTAAGCGATTGAGTGCTTTTTAATATGTAGTGAACGCATTAAAGAACTAACAGAAAGCTCATAAAAGTGGATATTTCGATGACAAGTGGGTTGATATAAGTTGTATTTTTTTACTGTTTCCAGTTGGCAGTGGTTTGTTCTCTGGCTTGCCTGCTGGTGGCAGCGATTGCTGCTCCTGTCGAAAAGCAGGAGAATTTGGAGACATCTGAGACCAAATGGGCACTGGGTTTAGCCGGACTCGGTTTAGCGGGACTCGGGGCTAAAGCTGGACTTATTGGAGGCGTCAAAGCTTTGTCTGCCTTGGGAGGACACCACGGCTACGGCGGCGGTTGGGGAGGATACGGAGGCTACGGAGGATATGGCTGGGGAGGCCGTAGCTATGGTGGATATGGGGGCTACAATGGATATGGGGGCTACAATGGATATGGGGGCTACAACGGATATAGAGGCTACAACGGATATGGAGGCTATGGTGGATATGGAGGATACGGCAGCGGTATTGTAAAAACCATCAGCCTTGGAGGCTACGGCGGATATGGAGGTTACAACGGCTACAATGGGGGTTACTGGCACTAACCGTCGACACCACAGCGTCTCACCACCTTCACTGTAAACCATGTCACACTTATTTTAGTCTTACCCAAAACCTGTTACCAATTACTCTCATCAACCGGGAAATGTATTCTGAATTCAAATAAATCGTCTGTTTTTAGATCTGCATTTATAATTTTCCTACTTTTCCTTTGTTAATCCTGTCTGAGCGTGTTTAACACATCAACAGCTCAGACGCTACCATTCAAGTTTTAGTCGTATCATAATAGCTCAAAACAACAGAGAAATTGACGTTAAAGGATTCCAGCAACTTACTTAACGCAGTAACGGAGTGGATCTATATCGCCACTTGTTTTGTTGGAGATAAGGGAGAAAAGTGTGTATAGCCGTAGAAGTCGAGGAAAACTGGCGGTAAGCCGCAGAAAATCCTGGGCTTATAGACAGAAAAACCCTCTTTCAGAGCCTTTTTTTATCCAACTTATGAGTGCTCCTAGGAAGATGTGGTGGGCGAAGGGACTAAAGAGAAAGTTGCAGAAGATGCTGGATTGTCATCTAACGTAGCTCTCTGTACTTGGTAGTGTGAGAGCTTTGCAGGTTGCAGCCGATCTGCAGAAGGACCACATTCTTCAATCTTGGAAGTAGAATTCAAACCTGCCTGGGGTGTGCAGGTGGGCATATTAGCCTTGGCCAATGATACCACGGGGTGAGACATAGCGTACACGTATACTGTTGCCAGACCTAGAGAGTAGAATACAATTCTGGAGAATTAGGATTCCTGGATTTGGAAGTCTGGAACCCACATACGTACTGCCGGGCGAAAAAAGGGGAGCTAAGAGAAATTCTTTGAGATGCAGCGGTAAGACTTAAGGTGCAATCAAATACTTCAACTTGTTGAATTTCTTGTTGGTCGGCTCCTCAACTGGTAGGAGACTTGAACACTGAGTTCTGTACATTGCGTTTACCGATCTAGCACTACGTAAATTCTACGGTTTTCATGGCTTTCGCTACTAATTCAATTCAGTTTTCACTGTTCATTTCAATTTTGTCAAAGAACTTCAGGATGGTAGATGATGATAGTTCCGGACTTGACTGTGTCCGCTGCCCCTGGAGCGGACCACTTTAATGAACGGATTTTTGAGAGTTAAGTGAATCCCCGGAAAATTCGATATTTGATTCGAGAAACGAGGGGGCTACAAGGAAAGTATTTTTCTTTCATGTTGTAGTAGGCGCGTCGCCCATCTCAGACCCGAGAATTTCTCTTTTAATTTTTTTCAAAAATTTTCTCTCTGACGGTCCTACCGACTGCGCCAATTGTTGTGAGGGGAGTTTGGAGATGTTTGGGGATCCGCTGACTCAGACAAAAATTACAGCAATCGTGAGGTGGAGGAGCTTCGATCCGTTATTGCCAAACTTTTGTCGGGATTATGAACCACTAGACTACGATCGCGAGGGTGCCTTTAGTGGGAATCAGTCGGTACACCGCAACCTCCAGTACACAGAAAATTAACGAGAAAAAAAAAGTAGTGTTTTGATCACTATGATAACTATAGTTAGTTTAGGACGAACTTATGTCATAACCTTATTTTGACGTCCCATAGTAACCTACTGGGTATATGTCAATGTTTGCGCGCCTACAACCTGAGAGTATTCTTCCTTGTTTTTTTTTGTGTTTAACAACAGAGAAGCAGCTTCTCAAATCATCCCCAAACACCTGAGATAGACATGACCTACCCCTGAATCTTTCGATGAAGAGACGGACTCTTCCAAACATCCAGAAATAGTTCCAGTTTTTTCTCGTCTGACTTTATCTTGCCTGTCCATCATCTTTTCTCGCCACAACTCTCTCGCCTCCTTCGCCCGAAACGCAATCTTTCTCCTTCCGAATTTTTCACTTTGTGTACTCAAGGTGAACCCGTTTACCCATTGCCCTTTCGGGATAATTCCTCCTGCTACCGGAGAGCTACCTTACTGTCTTCAAGAACCGCCATCTTCATATACCCGACGTCGATTCATCTTGCCACAAGTTAATTTGAGAACACTGAATCGCCTTTCATCGCTTCATTTATATTTTGCCAAGAGCCCTAATTTATTTTCTTCAGTTGCATTTCATGTACATACATTACTTTTTTTACGACTGACGACCAATGTTGAATTTTTCATTTTTCATTTAACCTTGTTCGCTTTATGTCAAAATTGGGGCATCCCACCTAAGCACAATCAAGTTTGAGCTGATTTGGTTTTGCCGTTTTTTCCCAATCGCGTTCACAGACACATACACACACAGACCATTTTCCCAAATAGTGTCTTACGGATTCATTAGGCTCTGAAACGTAGAGATCTGATGAAAACTATTTTTTTCAGCCGATTACGTAACTTTCTTTTTCACATCGTAGAGCCAAGGAAAGCAACAATAATTACCACTTAGTTAATTCGACGAATTTCCTTCCCTCGTCCGCTTCACGTTCACATTTAACAGGCAAAAGCAGAACTTGAAGCCGCTTGCGGGAAATACTGTAAGTTAAATAATGTTAACAGTCGTAGGGGTTGTAATGCAGAGTTGACTAAAATGTTAAGTGCTTGTGCTGGGTTAAGATGAGGTTTGTTACCGTTAATAATGGAGAGATTTCTCTTCGCAAGTCTCAGTGCAATGGCATGCAAAGCATTCAATGCATATGAGTTATCGTGGTCACTCTAATGTGATTACTTGCTGATGGGGTTCTTTTGTACCGTAAACGGTTCAAGGTAATACTTTCCATTTCAGATTCATTAATTACTTCACTTGAACGCCAATAAGTTTTTTACAAGTTCAGTAGACGTTCCTTAGAACTGAAACCCAACCCACGTTGCTCTAAAAACCTGTATGGGACACTTCGCGAATGCGGCGCCGAAATGCCCGTACTTATTGAAACTGAATCTGAGGATTTGGTTGGGATGTGATCGATTACCCAACTCTGGTTCCCTAGGAAGCTCTTCTCCATTGCCACGATCGATCTGTGAGCCCGTGGTTGGGAAGCTGTTAAGAGGGTCGCGTTCGCCGTTCTTTTCCAGCTCGATCAGTGCGCGATTCGTTTCCCGTTCTTCTCTTTCTTATGAAACTCTTGTGTCACTTTAGGTAAGCACATCTGATTACCATTTTCGAATCATGGAGGAGTCATTTCATTTCTTTTCATTTCAAAAGCAAGCCCGATTCCGAATTCCAAAGACTGTTTGATTTAATTGGCGCGTGATTCTCTGGAAACACACTAATTAGCGATTTCCCTAGTTGAAATTCCCACGCACTTCACAATAGTGAGTCAAACGGGGGACTTTTTTATTTAGTCTTCCACCGCTTGAAATTAACGCAAGTCATTCCCGTGGATTTCACCAATTTACAAGAACCTTGGAAAAGAACGTTTAAACTGTTATGATTCGATTCGATTTTTCAAGAGATGATTCACCTGGGGAACTACGGGCGCTTCGAATTGGCCAACAATGAGCAACAGCTGAAGGAACGCGGGACGGCCGCCGAGAGGGCACTGACTTCTGAAACTCAGCAAAACAACAGGAAATCTGACGGACGTAGGCCTCTCAACTCAAATATCGACAAGAAACCGACAATTGGTGAATAAACACCTTTGGCCTATGGAATTCTTAATACATATACGTGGGGGCTCGGCTAAGGTCCCGACGTGCTGAAGTAGTTACTATGTACACGTCAATCCCAACGACCATACCGACGTGAATAACGGCAGAGCCAGAAGGTAGCAGTTGGGCGAAAACAAAAACGGAGATCTTCGTAAGAGCACACGAACGATGTGGGTGGGGTTACGATTCAGCATGCAACCCATCCAGTAGGCGGGATAGTAAAGTGAAAACAAATAGTGCTAGGTGGTTTATGTGAAAGGCTGCAAAAAAGCGTTAGCCATCCCTGGTCATGGATCAAGGTAGTAACATTTAAGTTCCTGATGTGTGGTTAGCGAAACCAGCACAGACCTGACGGTCACAAATTACTTTTTCTACAAGGCCTGTGAGTGGAAGGCAATAGGTAAGGACTACTCTCCCATATTACTTCTCTTTGGCCCTACCAGGTACCAACCTCTTGGTACCATTTGAGAAAAACATCCCTTAAGGAACATGCATGCTCAGACCTATGTCCGAACGGATTTGGCTGTCATCACCTTTAGAGGTTTGGAACTCGCTGATGACAGCCAGGTCCCTGTTAAGCATGGGCGCCCCCTCCTTGCTACACCCGGTGACTAGTCAGGAGCACTAGCCCCGCACTCAGTTTTCCATTCCCTTATAATTTTGAGGATCCCCCCCCCCCCTAGCCCTTTATAAATACTTACACACTGTACTCATACACTGACCTAACGTACGTCTCACTCAGTAAATTACATCTAACCAACCCCCAGCCCAACCACCAATACCCTGCTTTTCAGGATTTTCTTGGAGCCCTGTGAAATTAACGAATTGGAAATGGAATAAACCCAAATGAAACTAATTAACTAAAACTTCATAAAAGCAACCAAATGAATAACCCATTCATGGCGCCTAAAAAAGCCTCTGAAGGCAGACCCGCTCCCTCAGGCCAGCCAGGGCACTATCCACCAATCAAACCTCCCCACCATCCCCCTTAAACCTATCCTAATATTAAAGTAATTGGGGTAGCTCCGCCAGTAAGTAAGTTATTAAAGGTAACGTACCTGTTTGGTAGGTCATCTTCTCTGACTGTTAGACTGGTGTGGGCGTATGTGTGATGTAAAACATCGTCGTCTGGCCATTATATCGTTGCTGGCGACATCTAAACATCGAAAGCGCTCGCCCACAGCAGTCTACCTGCCAGAAAAGACGAACCCATCAAACACCAATCCCGGAAGCCGACCGAGAACAAGGAGCACAGGTAATTTGTGGACGAAAACGGAGACAGCTAATCCCGTTAACACGAGTAGCGAAGGTACATCGACTCACCCGCAGAAAGCGGTGCGGGTAAAGGATAAATCACGAGTTGCCAGTTGACGTGTGGTGGCCGAATGGCAAACAAAAATCGCAACTCTAAGGTGAGATGGTGTAAGGGGGCACAATGTACATACTTAATCCACACAATGTGACAACTATACGGTGTACTCTAAATCGTAAGAATTGAAGGAAGACAAGACACAACTTGAGCATAGTAGATTGGGACGAGAGCGGGAAGACGTATGTATCAATCATTCCTCCTGAAGGAACTGACACGCACTGAAAACAAATCGTGAAGTCCACCACACCCTGTTGTACTAACAGAATTGCTGATGCAGCAGTCGAAGTAAATTGGTGAAAAATGAACTCTTATTGAATGTTTAGGACAAGCCCCCAAATAGAACACTGAAAGGTGAAGACGTGCAGGGCAGCAGGCGAGAACGTGAAGATCCAAATAGATTCAAACATTATGAACAAATTCTAGGAAATGGGCTCATTCCAATTAGGAACTCACATTATTTATCCTTAGGGTGAAAAATGGGGGTCAAAGTGGGAACTGTGAGAAATACCGAAGGTGGTAGTTAAAGGTCTAGACTAATCCCCGCGGGCTGGCATCGAGGAATCACGATCTGAAAGGTGCGTGTGAATATAATGCAGAAGACAAGTGGTTCAAATACAACGAGGATAGTGAAGTAAGGCATTTTGTAAATGTTTTTAAAAAAATGGGTGGCTGTGACATCGACCGACATTGAAACCGCTTTGAAATACCCGAAGAGCAGACTTTGGAAGAGAAGGAAATTGGTGACCCCGGCGATATAGCCGTACTACTTCAGAGCACTGATGAAAGCAAAGACCAGGCAAGTTTTGAAAGTCTTGGGATCGTACATATCTACGCACACGTAGTGCAATAATTTGCAGCATCTGATCTATTCTCCTTCTAATATGTGGCCTTAGTAGAGGCATAGCTACTGGCGATGGCATTAAAGGGTCTGCCACGGGATTCGTGATTAGGCCAATGACCAATTCGTAAAACGGATCACCACCGTCTCACTAGTACGGATCTTCGGAAATCAAGACACCGTAACAATTTGACAGCTCACTACACTTCAATAATTTACTAATCACTTGATCAGATTTAGAACTCGAACGTTTAGAAACAAAAAACTGCGTTTAAGAGAATTTACATAAAAAATACAATTGTTAGGTCGAGGCAAGGGTTTCTGAGTACATACATATTTACGTCAACATTTAATAACACTTGGTTACGGAGGGTTGACATCAACTAAAAATAATGGCCTTCGAATATGCAGGCACAATGTTAGAAAACCTCGAGCTACAAATCACGACTGACGATTCCGATTTTATTAGAAACTTTGCGGAGTTAGAGGCATTTCGTTAGCTCCCAGCAAGCGGCTTCAGAATGAGCTATAACGCATGGAAACATGCCAAAATAAGCTCCAGTATGTGACGCGACTGTGAAAGCACTTAACTTAATGCTTCCCGTATTGGGCTTCCAGGGTTAAGACGAATCGTGACTCAATTTCGCCTTCAATAACGAAAATTTGAAGAAAATGAACCTAGTGCCATCGTGTCAAAAAGTCATTGCACCGAAATTTTAACGTATCATGGATTTTAACGTTATTTATATGTATGTATAATGTTAGCAATTTTTTTCGTTATGGAAATAAAGTATATGTGCTTTGCTTCGATGTGGAAACTATTGCAGTTACTATGACGCTGAACACGCCGTTCGAAAGCCCTTCAAGATGTCGTCCAAACTTTGGCTTAGCGCTCACGTTCAGTAAGGATTTTCACGTCGGTCATAAACTTTTTCGGAGTGTAGTCAGTATTTGATTAACATTAAGCGAAAGTGAAGCCTCACGTTCACGTTGGTTCACAAATGACGGGTAGGAGCATTTTTATTATTTACATATATTTGTAGGGTTTCTGTACTCCCTACTGAGTACTACATTTGTTCATAAGTACCAGTACTTACTACCTTGTGATTCTTCTTAAATGTTGAAGAAATATAATTCAATACGTGTTTTCATGTTTACATTTAAAAAACCCTGCAAATTATTACACAACGGTTTATTATTCGGATAAACAGCTTGACCTAGCATTAATGCTCCGAGACCCATCCCGTTCGATTCAGCATCGAAAAATATCAAAATGAGACCCAAAAAAAGGTCGAAAAGAACTGAATCGTAATATTAAAATAAACAAAAAACAAACAAAAACGAAAGTATCTAGAAAAAACTGAATTTTAATATGAAAACATGCACGCTAAATAGTAATATCAAAATGTAACCAAAAATCTATGAAAAAAAACCATAATGAGAATGAAACGGAAGAAACTAAAAAAATTGAATCGTATTAAAACCAAAAAAAAAAAAATGAAACGAACGAACTATTAAATAAATAAACCAAAAATAAACGAATAATGAAAAGTTCAATCGAAGATAACAGATATTTTGCTAACGGAAATAGTTGAGATGGAACGAAACAGTCATTCGTGGAGGTGAAGACGAGAACAAGGCAATCGGATGATAAAGAGACAAATCGTAGTGCCAAAGGTTATATACGAAACACGAGCGCTTCCTAGAGGAAGCAAAAAAAAAAAAAGAAAATAGAGCGGGCGACGATTGAGTTTATATGACGGGAGGGAGGGAGTACTAACGACGAAACGTTGACTTCCACTGTAGTTCCCGCATTGTACTGCGTTTCGTTCATTTTTTAAACTATTTTTTGCCCATAACAGCCATGGGCTTCGTCCGATGGGATTGCCGAGATGGCGGGCACAAGTAGATACCAAACGATTTTTGTGCGAAAGAACGAATTTTTTAGACCGGGACCAGCGGACGGCGGGCGAACATTGCAAATTTGGAATCTCCAAGTCTTGAAACGTAAAGTATCTAATTTTGAGGGGGGGTTGTAAAAAATTTTTCGTGACCGAAAACATAGGGTGTTATTATTCATTCAGAATGAATAATAAACCAAAATATCTGGAGCGAGGCAACATGCAACTTTCGGCAACACCTCTAAATACGACGACCTGCTGTATCTCCGTCCAACGCATTTCTACGCAGACATTCATGCAGAACAATACGTAGGTACGAGTCAATTGAGAGCACTCCGTAAGTTTAATCGAAATCCTTAAAGTTTGAGAAAATTGGAAAAACGATAAATTAATGTTCGATAAATCTCGTTTCCGAGTTATCATGGTTTATATCTCTGTTCAACATATGAATACAGGAAGACCAAATATGGGTATAGGTTACTAGAAGGCTTTCTGCAAAATCGATCAAATCCAATGAAAAAAAATCTTTCCGATACATTTCGATTTTTATTATTGTTCCTCAGAAGAACATTTATTGAAAATAATATGTGTTAATTATTTAAAGACATTCGGTGAGTTCACTGAGGCTGCCTCCAATACACGTACTGTACTTTGGCGTTATACAGAAAGGTTTATTAAGTAGAACATTTATTACAGTTTCTAGTTTAGCCTCAACTTTTTTTGAGGTTTGCTTCATTCAATATATTCCACATAGTGGGGAATGAATTACCATTCAAATTAAAACATTAATCGTATACTTCTTTTGGCGTCACACAACTCTAAACTCCCCCGAACCACAATTTTATTAATTCATACCACTGTGTGGTACGGTGTTACTTCAATTCACGCCATTATTATCTTGTTCTCCTCTAGCCCCTTCCACATTATGCAATACGACCACATTATTGCTTGGAATCACTTCATACTATTAACACCTTCCACGAAATATTCCATAGTACTGCCATTCCTGCTCTGAACTATACTGTACTGCTATTACATTACTGCATACTATACCGGATTATTCCATGAGACGACACTATTGCTCGAACCCACTCCATACCGTTATCAACTACACAACGCTCGAAATCGCTCAACTACTTGGTACTAGACATTCTTGTCACTTCGTACTGCACGGTCGTTCTACTCCGAATCATCTCAACCTCCTCCTTTTATGCCCATTTGCGGAGGACTTTTAAAATTGTCGTGAACAAATACAGCTCATAACACGAAAATAAATATAAGCCAGAAACGTGGTCAGTTCGATAGGAGGAAGATGGTGAACCTTAACATGGGATTCTTTGTCGTGCGCCAAGGGCCACGTTTCTTAGCCTCCTTAGATTCTTAGTTCTTGAGCTTCGCTACGGGCCATATCCGGAATGTTGAAAAACAAAAAAGATCGAAGAGTCCCGAGGCCACGGCGACTTTTATGAAGTTAAATTCTTTAGGCGAAGAGTTCTTCTGAATGAGTCGTGAACGTCTTGAAATATTGGCAATCGATGATAATAAAAGTGCGCCGCGTTCCTTCATTTTTCTCAGGATATAGGAGAACCGGTAGTTATGAATCTTTTCCACTTTGTATCTACGAATCACGTCACATGTTAAAAATAGTTCCATATCTTGTTCAATCAGCCGTCAACTTAACTTTACATATCAAGCTCTCAAGCATTTATTTTCGAGTTCGCTTAGTCCCGTTTCTGTTCATCTCCACTTTGCCCAGACGATAAAGAATACTTTAAAAAAGAATGACCAAGTAATATTTGGAAGTGGAATTTACTTTGTACTTTATTTATTAGGAGGTTGTAACACAACTTTTCTCACCGCCACATAAATTTGATGATTTTACTCTCTTCATCTACAGATTTGTTGGATGTCTATACGTCCATTCAAAGTAACCATTTATAAGAAGTTTATTCTGAATACTGGTAACTGAAAATACTCTAAATTCATTCGTAATATTCAGAACGATTTCATATCTGTGGAAATATAACACGATTCAATAAACGATTGAAAAAAATGTTTGTGAGGGATGAAATATAGCTATTGTTCGGCTCAACATTTGGCCAAACAATCCTAAGCCTCAACGGGGAAGACCTCGGTCGCGGGTTTTTCCTTGCCTCGTGGGAGTCCAATAAGCCTATCCTGCTACAAAAAGAAAAAAATATCTGGTGCGTTGCAACACACAACTTTCCTTAGCTTTACGTCAATTCACTTTGTACATGGCCTTTGAACTTGGTCAAACTACACTTCACAGCAGCAGGAAGCGGTAACGCCTACAGCTCTGGAATTTATTGTGCTGCTCGTACTCATTGCAGGACCATTATTGAGCAATTGGTGCACAGATACTTAATGAGGCTGTAAACACAATTTTTTTAAAGAAGGATAGTAATTACTTTTGCAGAGTTATTGGGTAATAACTGTTAGAACTGGTGGTAAGCGAAACAATGGTAGTTGAAATTCAGGAATTTCTGGAGTGAGCCCCATCTATCTCATGAGCGGTTTTAAACACTCACCCTCTAGGTATTGGATTGGACTACAATACCAATTTTCGTTAACATTCTAGTAACATTCCAGCGGGGTTTAAAAGGAAAAAACCGCGGCAAAAACGCTTTTCGTCGAAAATTTTGATAATTTATTGTGCTGTTCTCGTCATTTTCACACAAATGGGAATTTTATGGTATAATTATCTTATTAAGAGCTATCTATATAAAAAATTTAATCAAAATCGTTAGAGCCGTTTTTGAGAAAAAAATTTGGTGTTTTGATCACTATGATAACTATAGTTAACTTTCGGTGGATTTTGCCCATACCCTCATTTTTGCGTCCCATGGTAACCTGTAGGCTGGACTGATGTTTCAGTTGATTTGGTACGGTTGTTTTCTCTAAAAACCGCGCTCAAATCGATTTCGTCGAACATTTTGATAATTTATTGTGCTGCTCTCGTCATTTCCCCACAAATGGGAATTTTATGGTATATTTGTCTCATTGAGAGCTATCAATATAAGAAATTTAATCAAAATCGTTACAGCCGTTTTTGAGAAAAAAATTTGGTGTTTTGATCACTATGATAACTATAGTTAACTTTCGGTGGATTTTGTCCAAATCCTCATTTTGGCGTCCCATGGAGGCCTGCGGGCGAGATATCAAGTTTGAGCTGATTTGGTACGGTGGTTTTCTCTAAAAATCGTCACAGACACACATACACACACACACACAGACTGACTGACACAAACACACACAGACCATTTTCCCAAATAGTGTTTTTCGGACTCAGGAGGGTCTGAAACGTAAAGATCTGAAGAAAACTCAAAATTTTTTTTTCAGCCGAATACATAACTTTCCTTTCTACTTCGTAGAGCCAAGGAAAGTAAAAAGGCTTTGCTGATTGTTTCTGGGGTCGACAACGGATTTTCCCTTTTGGCCTGTCCAAAATATTCGCTTCCCGCCACTCTCTCGGGGCTTCCCAGAACCAACCCAAAAATGTGCGGTCGTCATTCAGTTCTCGCGCTATTCAAGATCTCTCCGCTCTTGTCCTATCTAAAGACCCATGAGCTTTAGGAGCCTATATTTGTGCATGAGCTCAGAAGCCCGTATCTTTTCCCCATAACATTTACTCCGTTATAAACTCTGTTGGGGGACTGCCACAGTCAGTCGTCCTCCTCTCTATAATATTCCCTGGAATCTTAAAGGAACCACCGAGAGAGCCTCCTTATTGAACGCGTTTCGACATAATTTCCATTCATCGTTAACTAGTTTTCCAACGTTTTCACAGCCTCTTCTTTCCCTCCACATCTACGAGTATAACTCGCCTTTTTCTTTACAACCTTTGGAAAATTTTCTGTATTGCACACCTCTTCCATTCTCCGCCCTCTACTGAACCTGATCTTGGCTTTAACCTTAGCTGCATTGACGCAAAATCCAGCGCCTTCCTACTCCTAAAATACCACCCAAGACTCTGCTTCACGTATTAGCTTGGACGTATTATGGGCTGCGCTGTCGCCCTCTTCTTCCACATCTGGGTTCCTTCCACGGTAGTGAACTATTTACACACAGGTACTGTTTAAAATGCCCATGAGAGTAATTGAGGCTATCATAGGCGTTTTTACCCTAAATCCCCGAGTTACTTTATGGGCCTACATTTCCATTCGATCCATTTTTAGAGAAACGTTCACCGATAACATAATTTGCGTATAAGAGAGTTGAACACACGTAAGTTTAGTCATGTTTTTAGGTCGTTTGTGAGTAAATTTTGTAGCAACTCAGTTTTTACAACATTGATTACCTCCTCCCTGCCATCAACTGCGCGTAAATTAAGCTATAAAACTTCACTTCGGCGCGTCACTAAAATAACAAACAAAACCAGAAGCACAGAACCCCTAGGTAGCTTTTTATAATCGTTTTTCCTGCATTCGCCATAGCGACCGGGCTCTATGATGGTACTAAGGAACAGAGTATTAGCAAGTCTCAACTTACAAGCAAAGCCTCTCTGGGTTTACGTGTTCAGAAGTGACTTGTGTGAGCGCATTGACCCATTGACCCTGGAAATGCGGCGCCGCAACGCTATCTTATGCGTCGAATGTTCCAGTCCAGGGGATTAGTGGGTCGTAAATATTTGTTTACGAGCGCAGTGAGTTCGAGAGAAATTGTTGAATAAATTGATTCGTGATCAGCCGGTTTATTTGCTCGTCATCTGACCCTGAAAAGACTGTGGCTACGATTTTTAAAGGTGACTGAAAAAGAACGTGAGATGTGTGTGAGAATAAGAGAATGGGGAGGCAGTCTCCTGATTCTGCTTCAGGGTAATTTATCCCGAGCACTATGAGCAGTCACAGTTAGCCACCAAAAAGTAATTTGTGTTATTTCAATTTTGAACATTTAAACAAACAACTAATTTAGATAACTCAGACATGTAAATAAATAAACTAAACAGGAGAAATAAGAATAGTGGGGTTTGCCTCCTCCTTCAAGTTCTGGATTCTCTTCACGACCGTCTCTCTATCAATTTGTAGTTTCTTTCTTACTTTCCGCTGCCCAAATGGCGAGGCAAGTATTGTAACCGTGTCAAAAAACTGTTGTGTTTTGTTCAGATCTTTACGTTTTGGGGCCTACTGAATCCAAAACACGTAAGTTGGGGGTGTGGTCCCGTGTGTGCCTGTAGTTCAATTTGTAGCAGGTTGAACGGATCGTGCTGGTTCTTGTTTTGTGCATTATTTTTTGTGGACGCGAAAATAACGTTATGGGCGGTTTATATCGATGGGAAAGGGGGTGAGGGCGAACAAGTAGAAAAAACTAGGGTATTTTGCATTTTCCTCGAAAACGGCACTAACGATTTTGATTAAACTTTCCAATTATCCAACATTTCTAATTCATAAATATCTCCATGAAAATTCGGTGAACATAGATGTAGGCCTAAAAAGCAAAAATAGGGGTTTTACGCTTTTAGGCAAAACTGCTCTAAGGACTGTCACCAAACTCACAGGATAATTTTACATACCTGTATATTTTTCTCAATAAACGTTCTTCTGACACTCCATTGAACAAAGATGAAAATGAAAATGTGTCGAAAATAATGTTTTTTTAAACATTTTTGTAATTTCCCGGGTTATTCCTGTATCTATTTGTTAAATGGAGACATAGACCATGATAGATCGGAGAAGGAGATTTGCCGAGTATTACTAACTTACGGGATACTCTCAACGAACTAGCACCGGCGTTTTGTTTTCCTTAAATGTTCTTGTAGAAATGAGTTGAACGAAGATATAACGCCTGATTATGTAACCGGTTCTCGAATTCAGGGCATTACAAGAAACCTGACTAGTTGTGGTAACTGTGGACAAATAAGTTGACTCGTTATCCCTAACAGTGGGAACCATTTTGACAACTAAATGAATCGATGACCACCCTCCCTCAAAATTCGATACTTGACGTTTCAAGACATCGGGATGGTTTACTTGAAAAATGGTTTAAAAAATTAACAGAAACGCAGTTTTATCGCAATAACGTATGAATGTTGTCATTTTCTAGGTATTTTTCGGTGCTGGATCGAGTCTCAGAGGTGTAAAACTGCGTCTGGGCCGAAAAAAGTGGAACCACAGTAATAAAAGATAACCAAAGTCTACTAATTGAAAATATCTGATGCGTAGCAACACACAACTTTCCGCCACCCCTTTAAGTTCGAACACCACCTTCATAGGCGGGCGCTATATCTTCGTTCAACGCATTTTTACAGGAACATTTATGGGGTACAAAATGTAGGGACTAGTTAGCTGAGAGTACTAGAAAAAGTTACTCAGGAATTTACGGAAATGTTAGAAAAAACGTTATTTTCGACACATTTTGATTTTTATCTCTGTTCAATGGACCGTCACAGGAACATTTATTGAGAAGAATATGTAGGTATTAACTATTTGAAAACATCCTGTGAGTTTGGTGAAAATCGCTGAAGCCGTTTTGCCAAAAAGCGTAAAAAACCTATTTTTGCTTCAGGGGCCCATATCTCCGTTCATCGTATTTTCATGGAGATATGTATAGAGCAGAAAAGTTAGGTATTGATTAGTAGAAGATAATTTGAACGTTTAATCAAAATCGTTAAAGCCGTTTACGAGAAAAATGCGAAAAACCCTAGTTTTTGGTACATTTTCGTCCCCCACTCACTTTTCCCATCGGCCGAAATCGTCCATAACCTTATTTTGGTGTCTACAAAAAATAATGAACAAAACAAAAAAAGAACCAGCTCACTCTGATCCGCCGTTCTCCCACAAATCGAACTACAGACACACACACACACACGGACCACGCGCCGAAATTAGGTTTTTTTAGACTCAGTAGGGTCTGAAACGTAAAGATCTGAAGAAAACCCAAATTTTTTTTTGGGCCGATTACTATACCTTCCTTCCCTTTGGGTAGCGGAAAGTAAAAATTAACAGAAATGCAGTTTTATCGCAATTACGTATGAATGGTATCGTTTTCTAGGGGTGCTGGGTCGAGTCTCAAAGGTGTAAGACTGCGTTTAGGCCGAAAAAAGTGAAACCACAGTAATAACAGATAAACAAAGTCTACTAATTGAAAAAATTCATGGAGCGATACTGCAAAAGTAATCGTTTTGGTTTATTGTTCATTCTGAATATTATCATTTTTACTCCTTCCCGTCTCATTAAAACCACCTGCTAGCTCGATTCGCCACGTCATGCCAATTGGCTACAGTTTAAAAATGAAAAAGTAATTTTACTATTCAATGGAACATTACAGTGGTGAACATATTTATGTAATAGGAATGGCCTAAGGACCTAATAATTAACTACAACCTATTGGTTGCTCTAAACCAGTAGGCGGTTGGTGTAGGAACGAATTCTGCGCCTAGTTGATAACACATTTTCTTAGACTTAGTGTGGGTGGTAATAAATACGTTGGGAAGCCAATTTTATAATGGATGGTTTTGAGGGAGCTTTCTCTTCATTCTACACTCGTTTGGTTGGGATGGTAAATTAGCTAATATGTTGGCCATGTTGGTGACTAGAGGAGTGCTAATGCTAGTCATGACGGTATTCATGTTCGCATATTTTTCGTTGATCTCCAAGTCTACCTTCGGAATTAGGTTATTAAAGAATGTGTTGTATTGCACATACGTCATCACCAGTGATGAAGCGTAAAACTATGCTCCGAGTCACCTGGACCTCGATGGTGTGAGTTAAGGCATGCGACCCCCCAAGATGTCACACGAGTAGAACAATTATTATCAAGATGAGTAGTGATTTATAATCTGATGTTTCAATTGTCTAATCTAGTTCCAAATTTTGTTCACCATGTATTCGACGAGCGTTTCCAGGTAGAGTTTCTGTTCCAAATATACCACAAAGTATCTGATGGACACTGTTTCGGTAATTTAGCCTCAACGGAACGTTTGGGGGTCCGTGGAGTCTCCATGATGTAAAGTGAAGAGGATTCCAGACTTTTGGGGATTGATGAAATTGCGCTAACTGTAACACCAATCTGGGATCTGGGTGCGAGGTACGCTTGCATCAAGGTTTTGAAAACAAATTCGTGTTGCTCGATGGTTAGTAGCGTTTGTTCGTTTTGAATGTCCAAAGTTGAAATAACACAAATTAATGTTTGGATTTCGGTAATGTTCAGAACTTGTCTCATTAGAAATGTGAAGAGCTTTTGAATTTATTTTCAAATTTATGTAGAACCAATATTTTGGGAGAGACCTTTTTTTATTAAAAACAGGCCTACTTTATCTAAAATAATGTAGGTTTTATCCTCACAACGAAGGAGAATATGATACGGATTGACGGAAAGATTCTTTGTGGTACTTTGGGGCGCTGGCGTGGCAAAGTTTGTCATTCGTCGAATGATTCATCCTGTACATGTTTATATATAAACACCACAAAAATCTTAAAAATCCAAAGGATTTAGTATGAGATACTCTAACACTGTTTTTAAAGCCCACGATTCCTCAAAGTTGCAAAGTTTTACTTGACTTGACTCAACTGTAATATATTTTTGAATCATAATATTTGTCTGTGAAGTGATTTGTTACTAGTGAGAGTGAACTTGTTACTATCACTGAAGCAACTGAAGACTTGTTAGCAAGCCAGACAATACTTTGAAAAATTTGCGCAGGCCCAGGTTTGTAGAAATGGGCTACACCTTATCTTGTTCAAAATTTTGGTGATAAGGGTTCGAATGAGGCTGGTCGTGTTTAATATCGCCGACTTAGTATTGGCAAAAAATATTCAGTAGTGAAATTCAATTTTGCCTTAAGAATAGTATTCGCAGTTCGTTCAGTTTGGCGAACTAAAGTGGAGGATATTCGTTTAGGACTTTGCTCCTGAGGATCGTTTCTGTTGACGAGTGTGACGCGGTAGCATGGAAATCTCGTGGACCACCCAGGATAACTCCCCGCTAACAGTTCACTCTGGCGCAGTTGGGTGTGGTGTTTGGATACCTGTTATCTATTGGTCGGGTGTTTTTTCGTCTTCAGGATTCGGTGGGTGTCTTTCATTTCAACAAGTGTGTAACTCTCAGATGTTTTGTTGGTTTTGCCTCGGTTTCAACGCTATCAAACATACTTGACGAGCGTTGGCATGTGCAGCTCAGGATAATTGATTGAATCATGAGTGTTGAGGCTGATGATGTCGATTGTCGCTGAGTTTGAGATGTTGCGCTGTTAATCTTCTGCTGAATGAGTTAGTGTAAAACGACGATCAAATTGGAAAGGTGAGTCGTGCTCAGTGGATTGGTTACAATTCTGAGCCTCGCAGATCTTTTATGCAATGAGTAAAAACGCTTCAATTATTTCTGTTCTGCTTCGTACATTTCACCACTGCTATAGTGCCGGTAACAGCTTAGAATTAGTACAGCGTGCCGCCCCTCTTCCTCTACAACGATTCTCAAAACTAAGTTAATTCCAACACGGTGAAGGTTATCGGCTCTTTGTTTCGCATTTTAGTTTTTAGAAAAATAAGAGAATAAAATGGAAATAAGCCAAGTTAGCGGTGGAGTGTGCAGGTGCTCGAACGTGGAAGAAGAGCAGCAGGTAAATCTCGAACGGGAAATAACGCGAGAAAAAAGCGGACGGCGAAATTTAAAAGATCGCCGGCGTAACTTAAAGTTCAAGGAGATTTCGTAGTCTCGGGAGGTGAACATCTTCGTTTGCCCGAACTTGGATTCCCCGCGGCCAACAACCGGTTCACACACGGAGCGAAACACAAATAAGTGAGAAAAGAGGAGAGAGCGAGAGAGAGAGAGAGAGAGAGAGAGAGAGAGAGAGAGAGAGAGAAAGAGAAAGAGTGAGACAATTGAAGAAGATGTGATGAATATTCATTGATAGTCTGCGTGTAGCTGTTCTTCACCCCCCGCGTTCGCAATGACTGCCGATCACAACCTAAGTTGGAAGGCAGTGACACAAACGATCGACTAATTGTGATTGAACGGTTTGTCATTGCCAAAGACTCTGGACATTGATAAAGAAAACAGAACCTTTCTACGAAAGTTGACCGCATGAGCGGAGTAAAATTTTCAATTAAATCTCTCGGTCCTAATGTTTTGAAGTGACTATTCCTCGTAATACCAATTGGTGAAATACTACTGCGATGAATCACGCAGAGTTCATAATTGTCATGAGTCACACAACGTTTTTCACCCCCGCACAAAATTTGGCGATTCTTCTCGGTTACGAAGATCGACGTGATCGATATATTTTACGTAAAAATGGTTATCATGAAGTAAGCAATGAATGATACTCTACGAGCTCAATAAAACTCCTTATACCCGTCTCTTTGATTCTTACACACACTTAGTCGTTCAATGGCTCTGAAACCATCAACTAGTTCATAGTTATAGTAGAAACGTTAATCAAGAACAAAACTTAGGTATCAATTAGTAGTGGTTCGTAAGTTTGGCCCACGTTCATTTATCGTCAATAGAAATTCGCTTTGCATCCTGAAACCGGGCATTTTGTTTTATTATTCATTCTGAATAATACACCTATGTTTTCGGGCACGGAAATTTTTTTACACCCCGCCCCCCACCCAAACACTCGACACTTTCCGTTTCAAGACATCGGGATCCCAAATCTGCCATGTCCGTTCGCCATCAGGCGAAACCCGTGCATGTTATGGGCAAGTAATGTATTTAAAAAATAACAAAAACGCACTTTTGGTAGTTCTATCGCAAATACGACGTATTCGGTATCGTTTTCCAGGTATTTATAGATGCTGGGTCGAACGGAACAATGCTCAGAGATGTACTACTGGTTTAGACCAAAAATAGTGAAATCACAGTAATTATAGTGAGCCAAAGTCTACTAACTGAACGAACTCGCGGGGCAATAAATACAGCGAAAGTAATCGTTTCATCGTTTGTACTCACTCTAAACCATCTGCCAGCTCGACTCGCCACGTTGTGCTATTTCCCTAACAGCGCCTGGAATATTTAGTTTTCGTCGTTCCGTTGTAGTGAGGTTTACTGGTATTTTTTGATGCTGATACGAACGGGATGGGTCTCAGAGGTGTCAGACTATGTCAAGCTGTGCAAGAGAATAATAAATCGTTGTGTAATAATTTCCACCATGTTTCCATTTAGCGTTTTCTAGATTGATACGCAGAAACTTACAGATTTGAATTTTTTTCAGCTAAGGAAAATCACAACGGTACTTTTTACTTTCCTTGGCTCTACGAAGTAGAAAGGAAAGTTATGTAATCGGCTGAAAAAAAAATTTTGAGTTTTCTTCAGATCTTTACGTTTTAGACCCTCCTGAGTCCGAAAAACACTATTTGGGAAAATGGTCTGTGTGTGTATGTGTGTCTGTGAACGATTTTTAGAGAAAACCACCGTACCAAATCAGCTCAAACTTGATATCTCGTTTGCAGGTCACCATGGGACGCCAAAATAAGGGTTTGAACAAAATCCACCGAAAGTTAACTATAGTTATCATAGTGATCAAAACACCAAATATTTTTTTTCTCAAAAACGGCTCTAACGATTTTGATTAAAATTTTTATATTGATAGCTCTCAATATGGAAATTATACCATGAAATTCCCATTTGTGGGAAAATGACGAGAGCAGCACAATAAATTACCAAAACCTTCGACAAAATCGATTTTAGCGCAGTTTTTAGAGAAAACCGCCGTACCAAATCAGCTGAAACTTGATTTCTAGCCTACAGGTTACCATGTGACGCGAAAATGAGGGTATGGGTAGAATCCACCGAAAGTTAACTATAGTTATTGTTTGGACCAGGATAGACGTGAATGAAACTCGGAGACGGATATTTACTGAGCACAAACTTGTAATTGGTGAGCTGGAATATCACAAGATTTGAAGACTTGGATTGTACAAAGAAGAGGTGACTTACACGGGAGATGAGTTGAGTATGGAATCGCGAACAAATAGGGCTCTGAAGACGTGAAAAACTGGTTGTACTCGGAAGGAGGGAGAAAGCCGAACTAGAAGTCGATGAGAGTTGATAGAGGTATCCGTTGGGAGGTGGAGACGGCCGTATCGCGAAGGTGTTAGGAAACAAGTGTTGGGAGAAAACGCGAAAACTGGAGACGACTCACTTCGACGACACTTCATGTAGCAGAAATGATGTTTTGGGAGAAGGTATCTGTTGTGGAAGGAATCTGAGAAGAGGAGAGAGGGGAAGGAGGGAAGACCACCGTTGGAAATATCCGCCGATTTGGGATTTCCAAGGGTGAGGGCAGAAGTATCGAAATAGTTGGAGACGATTAGGCGGTCGGAGATAATGACGTGGGAAGTCCGAGGTCAATGAACTGACAATTTCGACGCTTTGCGTCGAACATACTCCCGCGCTGCGACAGCAGGATAACCCTCGAAGTGGGGTTACAGTGGTTGTGGTAATGAACGTAGGTGGGAGGCTTGCTCACTTGAGGGTGAGTCAGAGGAGGTGGTAAGTGTTGTCGGTTCAAAATATGGGTGGTGAGTAGAGCATGGCAACGGAGAACTGGAGCTTAGATGCGAGGATGAGGATGAATCGTGATCACGAGGAAGCACAGGATGTTGTGCAAGGAGAATGAAAGGATATTGAAAGCACTAGCATGAAGTGAACAGCATCAAGGTAGGGTGAAATGGAGTATTTATCAAAAACTGAGGTTCAGGAAGCACATGCACAGATGGGAATATAGAGAGGATTTTCACAAGGTGGAGGTGCAAACCAGCCAACATGCTGGGCAGTGCAAGTAGGAGAATGCACACTGAGGTGGGGTGCATGTAGGAGGAGAATGCACACTGAGGAGAATACACATTGGGGTGGTGCAAGTAGGAGAATGCACACTGAGGTGGGGTGCATGTAGGAGAATGCACACTGAGATGGGGTGCATGTCGGAGAATGCACACTGAGATGGGGTGCATGTAGGAGAATACACACTGAGGTGGTGCAATTAGGAGGATACACATTGGGGTGGTGTAAGTAGGAGAGAAATTTCACTCATTTGGTGCACATAGGAGAACACACATTGGGGTGGTGCAAGTAGGAGAATGCACATTGGGGTGGTGCAAGTAAGAGAACATTACATTGGGGTGGTGCAAGTAGGAGAGAACTTACATTGGGGTGGTGCAAGTAAGAGAACATTACATTGGGGTGGTGTAAGTAGGAGAATGCACATTGGGGTGGTGTAAGTAGGAGAATGCACATTGGGCTGGCGTAAGTAGGAGAATGCACATTGGGGTGGTGTAAGTAGGAGAATGCACATTGGGGTGGTGTAAGTAGGAGAATGCACATTGGGGTGGTGTAAGTAGGAGAATGCACATTGGGGTGGTGCAAGTAGGAGAACGCACATTGGGGTGGTGCAAGTAAGAGAACGTACATTGGGGGGGTGCAAGTAGGAGAACGCACATTGGGGTGGTGCAAGTAGGAGAACGCACATTGGGGTGGTGCAAGTAGGAGAACGCACATTGGGGTGGTGCAAGTAGGAGAATGCACATTGGGGTGGTGCAAGTAGGAGAATGCACATTGGGGTGGTGCAAGTAGTGAGGAAGGCACGCTGGGGTGCTGCAAGAGGGAGGAAGGCATGTTGAAAGGGGCGGTAGGGGCAATTACAGTGAGGTGGTGAAAGTTGAAGGAGCTTACTGAGGCCGTGCAAAAGGGAGCTAGCATACAGGGGCAGTGAAGGAAAAAAAGCGTATGGGGTGGTGCAAAAAAGGGCATGTGCAGTGGGTAAAGGTATGATTTAAGGCATGGGATTAAAGGTGAGACCTAGTGCTGTCTGAGTGAATGCTCAATGATACGAGGATGATTACAGTACAAGTGGGAGGTCGAGAGGATAAAGGAATGTTGGTAGGACAGAACATTGAAGGAGACTGGATGTGGGGCATAAGACATTGAGGCTTGTGCTATTAAGGATGCGAGCTGAGTGAAATTGCAATGTAGAGAAACAGTTAGGAAGAAGGGACGAAAAAAGGGTGTGGGCAAACTATGTGAATGTGGTAAGGTGGTCTGAGGGACCTTGGTAATCACCTCAATTTAGGGAGGATCCAGGAGTGGAAGGTAGAAGAGAGATGAAAAGCTGTGCTGGTGTAGCATTGAAGAAACCGAATGTTAGAGGCAAGATGATGTGGGTTGTGGTAGGGTACAACAGTTAGGGTTAAACATAGTAAGATGTGAAGACTAGGATTTAGAAAAGTAGGATGTGACGACTAGGATTTAGAAAGTAGGGTGTGAAGACCAAAAAGGGCGTTGGGACATGGGATACTTGAGATGAGGCTGAGTTGAGTCGTAGGAGCAGAAAAATAGGCGGAAGGATGAGACAAAGGATGTATGGGTAAACTGCGTGAATTTAGAGGGGGTGGGCAAGGGGGTCCTGGTGACAGCTCTTAAATTTTGGTGTGTGGGCACGAGATTCTGAGAGCAAACGTCTATGTTGAGGCCTTGAAACACCAATACAGTGCTTCTGTTCTGTGTGGAGGTGTGAATGCACTTGTAGGAAAACGGTTGTGGGTCGTGTGATTCGAATGAGAATATGAGGAGGAGCTGAGGCGTGATAGATATGAAGGGCGTTGGGGATAGGGTGCTAATGATGAGGGCTAAGTGGAGTTGCAGGAGCACAGGAACAGGTAGGAGGAAGAGACATGGGAGGGTATAGGCAAATTGATTGAGTTCAGAACGTTGGGCTTGGTGACAACACTTGGAATGTGGATTGTAGGCACAAAGGCTGAGGGCTGCCTCTGAACAGGAAGAGCCGCAGGCTCCTTCCTATATTCTACGTTGGGGAACCAGTTCACACGCTTCAGAGCCTTACCTTGTGTAACATTCGTCGGCAGCGATTTGAAGATGGCGGGAGTGGAAGAAAGCGGTTGACGGGCGCAGTGTGCATCTTGAGTGAGGTGGGGCTTCGTTTCGATGGTGACTATTGGAAGTTCGCATGGATTAGGTCGTTGTGAACAGCGTATTGGTGATTGGTGGGAGGCAATACGGTGCTGTGACGAGACTCGGAGGCTTTCTTATCCGGTGAAGGTGAAGACGTTGTACCGGAAGCGGAGGGCGACGGCGTCGGTCGCGGGTTCTTGAATGGTGGCGAAGAAGGAGCAGGGTATCCCAATGGCTGGTGGAAGCGGAGATGTCTTCAGGTTGGAGCGTTTGGCGTAGGTGAAGGGGTGATGAGGTGACGTCTCGGCGTCTTCTTTAACGGAGGGTAACGATGAAGTCGTCACCGTGTCGATAGTCTTTGGAAGGTTGGCGACGAGGAAGAAGTAGAAGAAGAATTAGGGGTGAAGACTGCCGATGGAGGCGAACCCATCATCGGAAGCAGATGAAAATCAATCATGGCCTCTGTATCGTCTAATAGGGAGCGGATTGTGTTGTGCCATTTGGTGCTGAGTACTTTATCTTTGATTCCTGATATGTAATTCTCTACCTCAGGGAATTGCCTGGATGCTCTGATGAAGGAGAACCACAGATTGAGGAGGTCATATGGAGCGGAAGGCTGCAGATGTATCCAGACTAGCTACAGAGGTTGTAGATTAACCAGTTTTTCGGAGTAAGAGATTAGCGTTGCGTCATTCAAGATACGGTCTGAGGGAGATGGAAGTTGTTACCCCATGTAGGTGAAGTCCATCTTATTATAGTTTCGAACAGGAGAATATACACTTTTCGCGCTGGACCCGGAATGCTACAGCCGCGAAAATGTTATTTGTCTATCCGGCCCGGAGGGACCAAATGTTTGGACCAGGATAGACGTGAATGAAACTCGGAGACGGATATTTACTGAGCACAAACTTGTAATTGGTGAGCTGGAATATCACAAGATTTGAAGACTTGGATTGTACAAAAGAAGAGGTGACTTACACGGGAGATGAGTTGAGTATGGAATCGCGAACAAATAGGGCTCTGAAGACGTGAAAAACTGGTTGTACTCGGAAGGAGGAAAGCCGAACTAGAAGTCGATGAGAGTTGATAGAGTATCCGTTGGGAGAATTGGAGACAGCCGTATCGCGAAAGGTGTTGAAACAAGTGTTGGGGAGAAAACGCGAAAACTGGAACGACTCACTTCGACGACACTTCGTAGCAGAAATGATGTTTTGGGAGAAGGTATCTGTTGTGGAAGGGAATCTGAGAGAGGAGAGGGGAAGGAGGGGAAGACCACCGTTGGAAATATCCGCCGATTTGCAGGATTTCAAGGGTGAGAGCAGGTATCGAAATAGTTGGAGACGATTAGGCGGTCGGAGATAATGACGTGGGGAAGTCCGAGGTCAATGAACTGACAATTTCGACGCTTTGCGTCGAACAGTTATCATAGAGATCAGAACACCAAATTTTTTTTTCTCAAAAACAGCTCTAACGATTTTGAATAAATTTTTTATATTGATAGCTCTCAATAAGGCAATCACACCATAAAATTCCCATTTGTGGGAAAATGACTAGAGCAGCACAATAAATTACCAAAATTTTCGACGAAAAGGGTTTTTCGTGCTGTGTTTGCCTTATAAACTCCGCTGGAATGTTAGTAGAATGTTAAAAAAATTAGTATTTGTAGTCCAATCTAATACCTAAAGGGTTAGTGTTTGAAAACGCTCATGAGATACATGGGGCTCACTCCAGAAATTCCTGAATTTCAACTACCGCCGTTTCGCTTACTACCAGTTCTAAACGTTTTTACCCAATAACTCTGCTAAAGTAATTACCACCCTTCTTGAAAAAATTGTTATTTACAGTCTTATTAATTTTCTGTATACCAATTGCTCAATAAGGGTCCTGCAATGAGTACGAGCAGCACAATAAATTCCATAACTGTAAGCGCTACCGCTTCCTGCAGCCGCTAAGTGTTGTTTGACCAAGTTCAAATGAACTGAGTGATAAATGAATTGATTAAATAGAATTAGCCATGTACAAAGTGAATTGTTGTTGAGCTAAGGAAAGTTGTGTGTTGCAACGCACCAGATATTTCATCTAAAAAAACTAGTTACGATACGAAACATGACCAGTACAACAGAACAACATAGACAGTTCGACATTCAGATAGACAAGGTATGCGTGTTTCTGTGGTTGGAGTGAGACGGGGAGCAGTGCAGAAATCAGAGCAGGCTGGGTAGATACTATCGCTTTTGCTACGTTTCTTCCTGCAAGTTTCTTTAAGTAGTAGCACCGGAAACAAACGTTTTTCGCATTTTTATGTATGTAACCTGCACATCATGGAACGCCATAATAACGGTATGAGCAAAACTAACTGTGGTGATCGCAAACAGCTGTGATAAGTTTGATTACATTTCTAGTGCGGAACGTTCAAAATAATATAACAGTACCGCGTAATTCTCATTTGAGGGAAAAGGACCAGAGCAGTATAATAAATTTTGAGGACAATCGGTTTTAGCCAAACTGGTTCCTAATAAACCCCGATCATATGATAGTATCATTCTCAGACAAGTGAGGGTATTAGTGCAATCTGCTACCTATATGTTCATGTATTACTTAATGATGTTCATCGGATAATTAAAACCTACACCGAAAACTCCGGAATTAAAATAGCTTTTGTTTCTTTTACTGACATCTTTCACTGCTGTTACAGCCCAAAACAGTAAACACGATCCTTTTGAGTAAAATCGAGTTGACCGTCTCATGAATCCTCAGTGAATACACTCATCATTCAATAATGGTCGTGGTATAAGTAGGAGTAGCTCAACCAATTCCCGAACGATAAGCGCTACATGTTTATATATACTGAATGAAATAACTGGTGCGTTGCAACACACAACTTTCCTTAGCTCAACAACAATTCACATTGTACATGGCTAATTCTATGTAATCAATTCATTTATCACTCAGTTCCTTTGAACTTGGTCAAACAACAGGAGTTCTGGAATTTATTGTGCTGCTCGTACTCATTTCAGGACCATTATTGAGCAATTGGCACACAGATAATTAATGAGCCTGTAAACACAAATTTTTTGAAGAAGGATAGTAATTACTTTTGCAGAGTTATTGGGTAAAAACGTTTAGAACTGGTAGTAGGCGAAACGGCAGTAGTTGAAATTCCAGAATTTCTGGAGTGAGCCCCATGTATCTCATGAGCGTTTTTAAACACTCAACCTTTAGGTATTGTATTGGACTACAACACCAATTTTCTTTAACATTCTACAAACATTCCAGCGGAGTTTATAAGGAAAAACTGCGCTAAAAACGCTTGTTGTCGAAAGTTTTGGTAATTTATTGTGCTGCTCTCGTCATTTTCCCACGGATGGGAATTCTATGGTATGATTGTCTTATTGAGAGCTATCTATATACAAAATTTAATCAAAATCGTTAGAGCCGTTTTTGAAAAAAAAATTAGGTGTTTTGATCACTGTGATAACTATAGTTAACTTTCGGAAGATTTTGTCCATACCCTTATTTTGGCGTCCCATGATAACCTGCGGGCGAGATATGAAGTTTGAGCTGATTTGGTACGGTGGTTTTCTCTATATATCGTTCACAGACACACAGACACACAGACCATTTTCCCAAATAGTGTTTTTCGGACTCAGGGGGGTCTGAAACGTAAAGATCTGAAGAAAACTCAAAATTTTCTTTTCAGCCGATTACATAACTTTCCTTTCTACTTTGTAGAGCCAAGGAAAGTAAAAACAGATTTTATTATTAGTTCGAATGATCAAAATCAATGAGTGCACCTTGAGCTGAGAATAGTTGTATTTTACGTCGCAACAGTTATTTTGTAGTCGAACCGAGAGTTGTGAAGAAAATGCTAGTGATTGGCAGTTTTGTTGTGAAAGACGTTCAACCAATCGGGCTGTAACTGCGTAATTGTGCAATTATATGTCGGAGTAACGAAAATCCATGATATAATTCAAGATGCCGGTTGATAAGGGAAGGAAAATCCGCCGAGGAACACATTCTGTCGTTCGGTAGATCAATCGAGTCGCCTGATGTTCCCAACCGCTAGGTGTCGATAGCAGACCAAGTTGACTGTGATGTTTTTGAAGTTTCCTCAACAGGTAGCGCAGCAATCGAGAAACCGCCTAACTATAACAATCCTCCTGCTTAATGTGGTATATCGATTCGCAATGTTTCAATGAATTCCGTGTAAGAAAATTTGACAGAACGATTAGGTGTGTACGTTGGTTGAGTGATAACTAATCCACTATTTATTTACATTCACACTCAGCTAAGACTGATTCCGCTCTCGGGCAAATGAATAAATGATAAGCACCTCGTGCGACGCATCACACAACGTTCCTCAACCTCAAGGACGCTGCTGATCTGATCTATTTTTCGTTAGGTTTACACGAACGTGCCGAAATATAATTTCACGTTCTACGAAGTAACCGGAAGCGGTTGCAGTTACGGAATTTTCGAGCACGAGAGAGCGTGCATATGCCCGACAGTTGAATAGCTTTCCTACGGAGTACCGGACTTAAGATTGTCTCAATTCAAAATTGAAGAAATGTGCATACGCACGCGAATAAACTTGAACCGAATCGGCCAATGTGGGAATTGGTTAGCGGCGCTACAATGCGATTATTCACAACACTGACTTATTTCGTTTGAATAATAGAAGTCTAAAAGGACGGAACTGGCTTACAAGAATTAGTTACCGATTCGAGGGTTTCTCCTCCCTAGTAAAGTTGAAAGAAAAACTTTGAGGAAATAAGACGCCAATCACAAAATACATGTGACGTGACGTGATCAGTTTAAACATGATCGTTTTCAATTTTCCGAAGAAATAACGAAAGTTTTGTGGAAGAAATTGAGGCGTAGAAATATGCGTAAAAAAATATCTGGTGCGTTGCAACACACAACTTTCCTTAGCTCTACGTCCATTCACTTTTTACATGGCTAATTCTATTCAATCAATTCATTTATCACTCAGTTCATTTGAACTTGGTCAACAACACTTCACAGCAGCAGGAAGCTGTAGCGCCTACAGTTCTGGAATTTATTGTGCTGCTCGTACTCATTGCAGGACCATTATTGAGCAATTGGCACACAGATAATTAATGAGCCTGTAAACACAAATTTTCTGAAGAAGGATAGTAATTACTTTAGCGGAGTTAATGGATAAAAACCTTTAGAACTGGTAGTAAGCGAAACGGCGGTAGTTGAAATTCAGGAATTTCTGGAGTGAGCCCCAAGCATCTCATGAGCGTTTTTTAACACTCACCCTATAGGTATTGGATTGGACTATAACACGACTTTTTTTTTAACATTCTAGTAACATTCCAGCGGAGTTTAAAAGGAAAAAACCGCGGCAAAAACGCTGTTCGTCGAAAATTTTGATAATTTATTGTGCTGCTCTCGCCATTTTCCCAGAATTGGGAATTTTATGGTATAATTATCTTATCAAGAGCTACTCATGTAAAAAATTTAATCAAAATCGTTAGAGCCGTTTTTGAGAAAAAAAATTTGGTGTTTTGATCACTATGATAACTATAGTTAACTTTCGGTGGATTCTACCCATACCCTTGTTTTTGCGTCCCACGGTAACCTGTAGGCTATACACCAAGTTTCAGATGATTTTGTACGGTTGTTTTCTCTAAAAACTGCGCTAAAATCGATTTCGTCGAAAGTTTTGGTAATTTATTGTGCTGCTCTCGTCATTTTCCCAGGAATGGGAATTTTATGGTATAGTTGCCTTATTGCGAGCTACCAATATAAAAAATTTAATCAAAATCGTTAGAGCCGTTTTTGAGAAAAGAAATATTTGGTGTTTTGATCACTATGACAACTATAGTGAAATTTCGGTGGATTTGTTTCATACCCTTATTTTGGCGTCACATGATAACCTGCAGGCGAGATATGAAGTTTGAGCTGATTTGGTACGGTGGTTTTCTCTAAAAATCGTTCACAGACACACGGACACACAGACCATTTTCCCAAATAGTGTTTTTCGGACTCAGGGGGGTCTGAAACGTAAAGATCTGAAGAAAACTCTCTGAAGAAAAAAAATTTTTTTTTCACCCGATTTCCTTTCTACTTCGTAGAGGCAAGGAAAGTAAAAATGGATCTTCAAAACGAATTGTCAACTTTTAAATCTGGGGCCATTCCTGCATGCACGGAACAATAGACACACGGAACAACACGAGGGCTGAAGTGATCGAAGTAAATAGGGAAAATGCCGTCATGACGATGACTCGTCAAGAAAATTGAATAATGGAAAATTATTACACAAAGGTTTACTATTCTCTGGCACAGCTCGAAGTAGTCACACACCTCCGAGACCCATCCCATTCAATTCAGCTTCGAATAATATCAGTAAACCGTACGAAACATACAGCGCCTGTTGGCCATTGGTACGACGTGGCAAACGATGAAAGAATTACTTTCGCTGAAGTTTGTCCTGCAAGTTCTTTCAACTAGTAGACTTTGGCTCTCTATAATTACTGCGATATAACTATTTCCGGTCTAGACGCAGTCCTACACCTCTGAGAATTGTTTTGACGATACGGCGTATTTGCGATAAAACCGCCGAAATTTCGTTTTTGTAAATTGAAAGAACGGATTTTGTAGACCACGTTAAGGCACAAAACGCCCCAGACGGCGGACGGACATAGCAAATATCGAATCCCGATGTTTTGAAACGTATAGTATGAACAATTCCGACGAGGGTTGTCGAAATTTTGTTCTGACCGAAAACAAAGGCGTATTATTCAGGATGCATAATAAACCAAAAATGATGTTAGGTTATGTGGGTGGTGACGATACGAGATCACGAAGATGACTGACAAACTGACAGACCAATAACTCACAAACAGACTTCAACTCGTTCAGAAATTACTAAATGCAATATTTTTATTCTGGAGCACATAAATGTTTGCTTCTCTCGCGTGAAAACAACACTTACGGTCGTAGACTAAGATGAACAACAGCAAAATGCTGTGTATTGAGTTACTTGAAAATACCATCATAAACACTCTTTAATATAATTATAATAGTACAAACAACGTCTGAGGTTCGGAGCAAAACTGTTCGATTGTCACTGCTCAAGAAAAATCATTCAGGCGTCATCCAAATATTTGCTGCGCATCACTACAACACAATATTCGTTACACCTGAACGCTACGTAATGAACACCATCTGTACCAATATCCCATCAATAATTTATGACGGCAACCCTCCGAAAATATCGTACTCCGCACAATAAGTTAAATCGTGTCCTCGAAGTTGGTTCACTTTTAGAGAATATTCGCAGGAAATGAAGCTATCGACTGTATTTGGTGGAGTTTGCATGGTTCGCTAAGATGCAGCGTGGATTGCTTCACGTTATTCGATTTTTCTCGTTAACGAAATTAGCCAAAAAAATCAGTTAACTTTTTCTGCACGTCCTTGAAGAAAAGTAGAGACATTCATCCCGCAAGTTATTTTAGTTTCGTGAGATTCATATACCATTACGACAATGCGATGGAATGTGTGACAGAGTGATTGAAAATATCAGGTGCCACGCGCCACACAACTTTCCTTAGCTCTACATAACTTCACTGGTTTTCATGGCTTTTGCTACTAATTAAATTTATCATTCACTCCGTTCATTTAAACTTGGTAAGACAGCACTTCATGGTGGCAGAAAGCTGTTGCGCTTGCTGCTCCAAAATGTATTGTGCTGCTCCCACTCACGCCCTGACAATTATTGAGTAATTGGGAGGCAGAGGATTGATGATGCTATGAACCAAATTTTTTTTTGACTAGGACAATAATCCCCTTTCAACGTTTATAAATGGCAGTAAGTGAAACGGAGGTAGTTGAATTTCTGGAGTAGCCCCACGTATCTAATGACCATTTATAAACGCTCATCCTATAAGTATTGGATTGGACTACTACATCAGTTTTTTTTGAAGATTCTAGTCACATTTCGGCGGAGTTTATATGGAAAAAACCGCGCAAAAATTGTTATCGAAAATGTTGGTAATTTATCGTACTGCAAATGGAAATTTTATGGTATAGTCCCCTTATTGAGAACTGTCCTGAAAATTTAATCAAAATCGCTGTAGCCGTTTTTGAGGAAAAAATATTTGGTGTTTTGATCACTACGATAACTATAGTTAGTTTTAGGTGGATTTTGCTCACGCCCTCATTTTGGCGTCCTGTGAGGGCTAAATACCCGCGGGCTAAATATAAAGTTTGAGCTGCTTTGTATCAGTCGTTTTCTCTCATTTACGTTCACAGGTCTTGATCGCACAGAGGTCTGCTTCCTTATCAATGTCTGTTCCTGAACCCTCGGAGAGAGTTCTTCCAATCGAACAGACACAGATACACACAGACCATTTTTCCAAATAGTGTTTTTCGAACTCAGTAGGGTTGGAAACGAAAAGATCTGAAGGGAACTCTTCTTTGTTTTCAGCCGATTACAGAATCTTCCTCTCTAGTTCGTAGAGCCAAGGACAGTAAGAATTGTGTTACTTGAAATCGATATATCTGCATGTAAGAAACGTGAATAGTTGAGTTCAACAGCATTGTTGGTTGGCTGGGCGTCAACCGTGCCAAACCACAGGAATGGCTTAAAACTCAATGAGAATTTTTCTATAACTGGTTGAAACAAGTATCCTAATTAGTTCCGTGAATATTGGCTGATTACAAATGGAAAACATCGACGATTCTTCAAAGCAAAATGCCATTATGCGCGCCGATTTTTTAGGCATATTATCCCCCAAATCTCAATACAGCCCGATTACTGAAACAAAGAGCGCCAGTGGGGAATTCCCTACTGTTCGTTTGATCAATATTTAGAGGCGTTTCGGTACGAGGGAGAAGTTGGGCGGCAGGCAATGGAGTACTCGCAAATTGGACTGCGTAACTTTCTCACGAACGTGATTGTCATGTTAGCACCTGAAATGTGTACAGGAGGATTATAGTTTAGAATCCGGGTTGGATGATTGACCTTGGGTGCACTATCGGATGAGAATTGAACCGAAGTTTCAAATAAGGTGGATTGTGAGAGTGTTGGGTGAAATATTTAATTATTGTTTTCCTGCGGCATTCAGGTCTTTTCTGTCATTGAGGACTAAATGACTTCTTTTGAGAGCTAAACAGAACCGTTTAAAGGGTGTATGGGGGGGGGGGGGAGGCAACAGTTATTTGTGGGGAGACTAGGATTCCCTAGCAATCAGAAATATCTGGTGCGTTACAACACACAACTTTCCTTAGCTCTACGTCAATTCACTTTGTACATGGCTAACTCTATTTAATCAATTCATTTATCACTCAGTTAATTTGAACTTGGTCAAACAACGCTTAACGACAGCTGAAAGCGGTAGCGCTTACAGTTCCGGAATTTATTGTGCTGCTCGTACTCCTTGCAGGGCCATTATTGAGCAATTGGTACACAGATAATTAATGAGGCTGTAAACACGATTTTTCAAAAAAAGGATAGTAATCACTTTTGCAGAGTTATTGGAAAATAACTGTTACAAATGGTAGTAAGCGAAACGGCAGTAGTTGAAATTCAGGAATTTCTGGAGTGAGCCCCATGTATCTCATGGGCGTTTTTAAACACTCACCCTTTAGGTATATGATTGGACTACAATACCGAATTTTTTTGACATTCTACAAGAATTCCAGCGGAGTTTATAAGGAAAAAACTGTGCGAAAAACGCTTTTGGTCGAAAATTTTGATAATTTATTGTGCTGCTCTCGTCATTTTCCCACGAATGAGAATTTTATCGTATCAATGCCTCATTGAGAGCTATCAATATAAAAAATGTAATTAAAATCGTTAGAGCCGTTTTTGAGAAAAAAAATTTGGTGTTTTGATCACTATGATAACTATAGTTAACTTTCGGTGGATTTGGCCCATACCTTCACTATTGCGTCCCATGGTAACTCGTAGGCTAGTCATCAAGTTTCAGCTGATTTGGTCCGGTGGTTTTCTCTAAAAACCGCGCTAAAATCGATTTCGTCGAAAGTTTTGGTAATTTATTGTGCTGCTCTCGTCATTTTCCCATAGATGGGAATTTTATGGTATAGTTGCCATATTTGGAGCTACCAATATAAAAAATTTAATCAAAATCGTTAGAGCCGTTTTTGAGAAAAAAAATATTTGGTGTTTTGATCACTATGATAACTATACTTAACTTTCTGTGGATTTTGTTTATACCCTTTTTTTGGCGTCCCATAGTGACTACCGGGCTAGATATCAAGTTTGAGCTGATTTGGTACGGTGGTTCTCTCTAAAAATCGTTCACAGACACACAGACACACAGACCATTTTCCCAAATAGTGTTTTTCGGACTCAGGGGGGTCTGAAACGTAAAGATCTGAAGAGAACTCAAAATTTTTTTTTCAGCCGATTACATAACTTTCCTTTCTACTTCGTAGAGCAAGGAAAGTAAAAACAATCAACAGACTAAATCTTTGGACGTTTGACAGGCTCAGTTAAACTTCACTTTCCAATTCACACTACGTAGTCATTGGGCCATTTCAAACATTTTAGAATTAGTTGTATCTTGCGTTCATTTCGTTAGTAATTTGGTAAATGTGATTATATTGCCACTTCGGTGTATTTTCAGACTGTAAAAGGCGGTGGATTATTCGTCAATGGAATCTCGTTGAATAAATTTTGCCGGTGTTTCAGTCTGACTCTCGCGTCAAGTTCGAATGTCGGCACTAGAGGCAGAGCTGTTTTGAAAACCCAATATTTATTCTTCTTAATTAAATGCAACTGGGCTTTTCGTTGATCATTTAAATCGATTCCCTCTTGAACGGTGTTTCTTCACTCCAGTGACACGAAGATGACAACGTTCGTTTACTTGGTCTGTTTGGGCCTATTGGCCTCCTCTGCGAGTAAGTGACCATCGATTTTGAATAACAAAATTCAACTACAGGTATGCGCGTTCGCACATAGCTTTTAATTTTGATTCAAATTCGAATGAGGGCTCTACGGATATCCGATATTTCCGAATAATACAATAATACACAACAACAATACGTTACAATAAACGTTGGCCACATTTGAGTTCGATCGACTCCAACTTGCATACTGGGTAAATGAGATAAACAAAAATGCGGAATTATATGAAAAGCCTTGGACTCGTGCCCTTCCTAACTCTTGGCTGGTTGTTTTCGTGATACTGGTGGCCTGCATGAACTGGTCGCTTTGTTGAATGTAGTGGAGGTTGAAGGTACTAGGAGTGTTCCTTCAAAAGTGGAACACAATGTTGTGTCAAGAATCCACAGTTAAAATTGGAGTAAAAGGCTGTTAGTGAATTTCTTAGCGTTAACGGTTTATTTTCTGTTATATAGGATTAAAATCTTAACAACTCAAGCACTTCGGCCTTCTCGTAACTCGGCCTTCTTTTCGTCTGTTTATTAGACTATTGAGTCGAGTACTTTTATGTGTTTGCTGCTGCGATGAAGAGTAACGACTTGCCTCTCGTACTTTGGGTCTCAGTAACTGACAGCTTGTACGGTCCGGTGAATCGAATCTTCGGTGTACTAAGTCTTGTAGCACTCGATTCAATGCACACAATCTACAGGGCTCGCCCACCGTTTTACGGTGTGATTCTGAATTAACTGCAACGCAAGCTCATTAAACAGGTTTTGAAAAAATAACGAATAACTTCTACTTTATTTCAGGTGGCTTCCGTCACTTCAATATATCGTTAGGAGTACACAAGACCGCAAATATTGTCACGCATATTACCACAAAAGCCACGGAACGTCTGTCCCACGGTTTGACTGAATTGAAGACCAAAATCTTCGGGGCCATCGAAAAATTGAACGATACTACGCACGCCTGCCACGTTTACACCAATAAGACGGTTAGCTGTTGCCTCCCGAAACTCATAGCGGGCAGAAGTAAGTCAATTCAACTTTGACGATACAAATCATTCAGAAATTTCTTTCAGGATTCACGATTTAAGGAAAAGGTGATGGACTATTTTGTCCTCGCGTGAAGAGGAGCCACGATGAATAGCCGTAGGAGGGTGGAGTGGAGAGAGAGCGAAGAAATACAGGAAAACTTCAAAAAGAAGTGATTAAAGTAATTGAAAGGAGAAGCAGCCATTTAGCCGAACCACATGTAAATCCAACTGTGAGGAGAGAGCTCACCAACTGGCGAAGTTAAAATAAGGCTATTAGCCATTTTCGTCGTTAGAAAAAGGGTATGGAAGACCCCATGAATGCAGAGGATTAATCTTAAAAAAGCTACGAGGAAGTTGAACATAGTTTCAACGTATCTTCTACTGGTAGCTCAGATGCTTAATAATAGGCGAGAAATTTATGTTCAAAACCTTTTATTCCCCTCGTGAAAACACTATCGACGAAAATAGAGAAATACGAATAAAAAAGAGGTTTTTCTAACTTTTTACAAAAACAACTTCACTGGTTAAGTCAACCTCGCAAAATGTCTTTGACTAGGCGACACTTGCGAGTCCACAAATGCCCTTTTGGCAATTCGATAAACGCGCATAAAAGCCATATTGTACGGAAAATCCGACTTTTTGAAAATTGAAAATTCATTTTGTGGATTATTTTCGAGGCTCAGTTATAAATAATTCCTGCATAAACCTCCATGTATTTCACAACCATTATCGAGGTCTACGGATAAACAAATGTAAAATAGGATTCAGAATCAAATTAAAAAAAAAAAATGTACGGTTACGTATAGACTTGATTTTGGTGTTTCTCGTCTCAACAGTTGAGAAGAAAAATGAGAATGAAACGAAAGAATCTAAAAAAATTGAATCGTATTAAAACCAAACCGTCGGGGAAATTGGAATGGGGGCGCTCGAAGCGAAAGGCGAAAGGGGAGTTGAGTGGGTTGGGAGGCCTCGAGCGCGGTTGCTTTTTTAATGAGACGGGCGGGGCGGGAGGGATTCAAACGACGAAACGCTGTAGCTCCCACGTTGTACTGCGTTTCGTTAATTTTTTTAACCGTTTTTTGCCCATTACAACCACGGGCTTCGTCCGATCGGATTGCCAAGATGGCGGGCACAACTAGATACCAAATGGGATTTTTGTGCGAAAGAACGAATTTTTTAGACCACGTTATAGGCACAAAACGGCCCGGACGGCGGACGGGGGACGGCGGACGGACATTGCAAATTTGGAATCTCCAAGTCTTGAAACGTAAAGTATCAAATTTTGAGGGGGGGGGGGGGGTGTAAAAACTTTTTCGTGACCAAAAACATAGGGTTATTATTCAGAATGAATAATAAACCAAAAAAGGGGAAGGGAATTCAAATGAGTAGTTCGTTTGAAAAATATATACGAAAGTTTGAGTAGTGACAAAGCGGACTTCGGAAGTTCGGGAGTTTCGGGAATTTTATTTTCGTTTCTTAAGAAAGTTTGAGTAAACGCGTCTCAGGTTTACTGACATTGGACCGCCCATTGACTGTTCTGTCCTATTTTTCATTTTTTCTTTCTATTTGGATCATTTCTTTGAGTTTTAAAATTTATCTCCGTGCTAATGCACAGTGTATAGCTTTGGCTGTGGCTCCAGTGAAGAAAAGGGCATTGTCAGAAGATTATCTTCAAGGTCGACGTGGATTACAGCCATATAGCCAAGAAGGTTACTTCGAAAACCTCTAGACTCTGGAACCTGAGATCTGCTTATTACAAAACTTGTATCCACACCTTTAATCTATAACCCTTCTCACACACAAACAGACCATGTTGCCAAACGATGTTCGATGCATAAAAGGCGAGTTTGAAGAATACTCGTTTTTTCAGCCAGCTGTAATACATTATGCGATACTTTCTATGAATGTTCTGTGCGGCGCATCTTATAACCTCATCCCATCGTCAATTTGGCAATTTTTATCGCTCAACGAACTTTTTTTGGTTGTTTTTCACCCCTGTGAATGACGTATTGCCCCAACGAGAAGGCTCCCAATGTAGTTCGCGTGAACGTTCACGAAAATCCGATGTAAAGGCCAAAGAGCAGGTACGAAACGCATTACAAACTTTACAGTCTAAACGATCGTTGTGAGAACGCTCATTCAGTGGTTTTAATCGTTTCGTCCGCTTACCCGAGCTCTTGTAGTAGCGCGGTATTGCTTCAGGGCGGGATGAGCTCTTGACAACTCCTGCTCTCCCAATCGATTTCTCAAATCTAACGGACGCTTTTCAGAGCAAGCCTTCACGAACTTCCAGGTTAAGTTTGGTTAAGATTGGCCATATTTTGGGATAGTAAGAAGGGCCCAGAACAATATTGAAGGTAGAATTTCAAGGAATGAGAAGAGTTCTTGGGAACTGTCAGAATTTGGAGTAACGATCTGAAGAATGCTCGATCAAAAAATAACTGGCATTACCATGTTACGCTTGTTTAGGCACCTGATAGGTAGAACTCGCTTTACCACGAATAGTGTACCTGAATTTACGCTACTTTTTGGATGTATAGAATAATATATATTACTTAAGGCTGTAACCGACGACTTTGTTTTAGCATGTCTTGTCGCTGAGCCCAACATAACCGACTTGGCTTTTAAGTTTGAGGTCAAGTACAAGGAAAAACCCATATTGACGACAACTTATTCTCGTAAGTTGAATTTTCGAAAATGCGATAAAATGAATTGCTCGCTTGCGCAGAGCATTGAAAATGAGTGAAATTTGAATTATTGCAGACCGGAACCCGCTGCCAATATGCGTACCATTCCCTGACGTGCCGACGATGGGATTCTGCTTAGAGCCGTATGATCTCCACTTTCAAAATGGAACTGATTTCCACATGTGCAACGCGATGTCGGTTGTACTTTCAACCACGAGACTGGCTCGAGCGAACTTCAACTGCCTTAAGTTAAGTTTAGAAAATGGTTTACACCGTTTGAACGCCACTAACGAACCTCTAGGACGCCGCGCGTTGATTAATGCCGATATTGCCCCGCGCGCACGTTCCGTGAATGTGACTTACGACGCCTCGCCGTTATTCTCTCTATTCAGATTGTGGTAAAATGTTGAGGGAATTTAGTGAAATAAACCGATTTAACTTCATTTGTTCAACTCCTTGATCTTAAATATTATTGCTGTTTATGGTTTATTATACATTGTGCATAATACACCTATTTTTTTGGCCAAGAACATTTTTTTTACAACAAGGACATCGGGATTCCAAATCCACAATGTCCGCCCGTCGTCCGTCGTCCGTCGTGTAGGCCGTTTTATGCCTTCAACGTGGTCTAAAAAATTTGGTATCTAGTTGTGCCTGCCTGCTGCTGGGCAATCCGATCGGTCGAAGAATCACAGTAATTACAGTGAGCAAGGCTACCCGTCTCATTAAAACCACCGACCACGTCGTGCCAATTGGCTACGGGTGCCTAACTGCGCTTGGAATATTTAGTTTTCATTGTTGCATTGTAGTCAGGTCATGCTTCGCACTGTATACTGGCATTCGATGCTGAATCGAATGGGATGGGTATCGGAGTGTGCGACTACGGCAAGCTTTGCACGAGAATAATAAATCGTTGCGTTATGATTTGCAGCGTTTTTTACAATGAACTGAGATTGATGATTAAGAACGGGGGGGGGGGGGGCACGGTTCGAACCCAACGTCGTCTGCTATTTTATTGTTTCACTAAAACCCTCTAGTTGATAGGTTTCGTTATACGTAATTAAACATTCACTGAGTGGATGCGCATGAATCAGTTTCTCGTAAAAATCAGCAGTTAAAGCTCAATAACTTGACGTTGAAATGATAAAACGGCGATTAATCGTTTGAACTTTTATTGGACCGCATAAAATTGATTCAATACAGTTACGATTCATAACCTAATTTATGAGGTGTAGAGATCGATGAATTTCCTGTGGGAATTTTGTTTTTCTGTGCTTTTTGTGATGCTTTGGTAGTTTTCTACGACAAATCATAGAGAGACCCACCGGGTAATCGTTTATCCATATAAAGATTCCATTAACAACGTACAAATAATCTAAAAGAGTTTAAGAAGACAAAAGAGGGAGAGGAGTAGGGAGATAAAAAGGAAACAAGAAAAGGTACTGCTGATCCAAGAACAGTCATTTCATTCTACTGACTTCCATGTGGACTCGCTCTCCTTCTCTATCAACTAACATAACCTGTCTATTGTCGATACTGTTCCTCAAACTCATTTACATTTTGTAGGGTTATGTGAACGTATTCTTGGCAGTTCACCTACATTTGAAGAAAGATTTGTGTCGTTGGTGTAGTCGCCGCTGCGGATGAATGGATGTAGTCGTTGGATGAATCGTACGCACAATAGCGCTGATATAGTCGAGTCATGCGAAGTAACTCTACTCACTCTTGATAAAGAAAACCCTTATAGGAACGTACAAACCAGAACATCAGGAGTCTGCGTTAGTATTTGATATTATTTCCATCAACTTGTAAGATAGAAATTAATAATCTGAACGACAGGTCTGTTTCAGTCTTAATCTAAACGACGCAGAAACATCTGACTATGCCTTAGGATTCCAGAAACAGATCTAAAAAAATGAAAGAAGAACACTCGTTTGAGATTATAGTACGCCACGCCGAGCGAAATACGTGGGCTAACTAAGTGGAATTCAATTAGAGGGTTTTTGTATTCATACACAGTTCGAGCGCTCCTGGACGCATGGTATCTACTAAAAACTCAAAACCAAGCTGCGTCGTCTGATTGCCTATCTCGTTAACATGCCAACGTGACGTCGCACATACGAGTATATTTTTACTTTCCTTGGCTTTACAAAGTAGAAAGGAAAGTTATGTAATCGGCTGAAAAAAAAATTTTGAGTTCTCTTCAGATCTTTACGTTTGAGACCCTCCTGAGTCCGAAAAACACTATTTGGGAAAATGGTCTGTGTGTGTGTGAACGATTTTTAGTGGAAACCACCGAACCAAATCAGCTCAAACTTCATATCTCGCCCGCAGGTTACCATGAGACGCCAAAATAAGGGTATGAACAAAATCCACCGAAATATAACTATAGTTATCATGGTGATCAAAACACCAAATATTTTTTTTCTCAAAAACGGTTCTAACGATTTTAATTAAACTTTTTATATTGATAGCTCTCAATAAGGCAATTATACCATGAAATTCCCATTTGTGGGAAAATGACGAGAGCAGCACAATAATTTATCAAAATTTTCGACGAAATCGATTCTAGCGCGGTTTTTAGAGAAAACAACCGCACCAAATCAGCTGAAACTTGATGTCTAGCCTACAGGTTACCATGGGACGCAAAAATAAGGGTATGGGCAAAATCCATCGAAAGGTAACTATAGTTATCATAGTGATCAAAACACCAAATGTTTTTCTCAAAAACGGCTCTAATGATTTTGATTAAATTTTTTATATTGATAGCTCTCAATAAGGTAATTATACCATAAAATTCTCATTCGTGGAAAAATGACGAGAGCAGCACAATAAATTATCAAAATTTTCGACGAAAAGCGTTTTTGCCGCGGTTTTGTCCTTTTAAACCCCGCTAAAATGTTATTAGAATGTTAAAAAACAGTCGTGTTGTAGTCCAATCCAATACCTATATGGTGAGTGTTAAAAAACGCTCATGAGATGCATGGGGCTCACTCCAGAAATTCTTGAATTTCAACTACCGCCGTTTCGCTTACTACCAGTTCTAACAGTTATTACCCAATAGCTCTGCAAAAGTGATTACTATCCTTCTTCAAAAAATTCGTGTTTACAGCATCATTAATTATCTGTGTACCAATTGCTCAATAAGGGTCCTGCAATGAGTACGAGCAGCACAATAAATTCCATAACTGTAAGCGCTACCGCTTCCTGCAGCCGCTAAGTGTTGTTTGACCAAGTTCAAATGAACTGAATGATAAATGAATTGATTAAATAGAATTAGCCATGTACTAAGTGAATTGTTGTAGAGCTAAGGAAAGTTGTGTGTTGCAACGCACCAGATATTTTTTAACTGATGCTGTGAGGCGTTGGACATTCAGATAGACAAGGTATGCGTGTTTCTGTGGTTGTTTTCTTCAGAATCAGATCAGATTGGAACAACGATAGTTTTTAATGTAAAGTATGAGTTATTAAACAAGTTCTCATTCTGCACTGAAATGAATTTAGGGTTGATTCCGCCAACATTGTTAATTCCAGCTGGACGATCTTATTCTCAATTAACACTCAATCATAGTGGTCCAATAATCGCACTAGAATTATTGGATTTTACCATTTTTATCTAAGCATCAAAATGGAATAACACACCGCTACTAAACCTAAATTTTAACCCCTTGAGTCACGACGAACGAATAAAACGAAATTTATTCGGGGAATACAGAAAAATAAAAAAGGCTGATAAAACTTTCAAATCAATTTCTACTAATCAGTATCTAACTGAGTTTTTTTAATCCATTTTATGGAAAAACGGCTCTAACGGTTTCCATCAAACTCTTCAACCGTGTCTGTGTCTACGTATTGGTCTTCAGTCATTATCGTTCTTCAGATAAGTTCATCTAAAAGGTTATTACTTTACATTTCCACGGTGGAGATCTGAAGAGAACTTAATTTTCTTTTTCAGCCGGTAAATAAATTTTCTACCTACTTCGTGGGACTAAGGAAAGTGGATATTGACTGCACTATGAATATCAATGATGAGTTTTATTGGACGTTATTTGCTCATAGAAATTTTTCATTCAAGAAAGTTGAATGCTGACAGTGCAAGAGAAAAGCTTAGACGTCAAGCAGAAATACACTCTCCCTGAACAGATACGACGATCAAAACTGTCCCAAGAAGGCTCACTCACGGCACCTAACGTCTAAACGTCGCTTGCTCTGCAGAGCGTCCATGAGATTCGAGAAATCGATTAGGAGATCAGGAGTGATCAAGAGCTTCCCCCTTTTCATAACTCGATACCTCCCCCGTTCACAACCTCATGCTCTACGGCACATTTACTAAGACAGTTTGATGATAGCACTAATAGAATAAGCAAATTCGGCCAGAGAACGGCTGAAACTGACGAGCTCAAGTTCGATATTTAGCTGATACATAGCGCGCGACAATACATTTTCAACCAAAACCAAACCAAAACCAGCTGCAGTTATGAAAACACCGCTTTTGTTCTCAGGATCGGCTGAGACGATTTTGTACACGCACAAACCTTTTTCTAGTTTTTGTTAGTTTTTCTCAGGTCTTCAAGTTCGAAGGCTTCCGAACCCCATTCAACAGCTTCTGATGATACCTTTGCTGTAAAAAAAGCGAAGAGCTCTAAAAAAACTCTCTAGCTCTGAGCTTTTTATCTCACACTCTCTCCCTTTCTATCTGCCGATATGAGTGACCACCAGCGCATCCTAAAATTGTGATTATCAATTATCAAAATTTTCCGAAGAAATCCGTTTTTTAAAGCCCCCCCCCCCCCCATTACATTCACAATCCAGTGTTAGTCAAGCACGCACAACCGAACAAATCCTTGGTAAAACTTCCAAATACTGGCCCATAGTTAAGTTTTGGGGAAAAGCACACGCCAGAAAAGGCATAGCTTTGGCTGCGGCTTCGGTGAAGAAAAGGGCATTGTCAGAACATTACGACAAAACTTGTAACCACACCATTACTCTATAACCCTTCTCACGCACAAACAGACCATCTTGCCAAACGATGTGTTACGCACAAGAGGCAAGTTTCAAGAATACGCCATACATTCTGTGAATGTTAAGTGCGGCGCATCTTATTACGTTCCTCATCCTCTCGTCAATTCGGCAATTATTATCGCTCGACTAACTTTTCTGATTTTTCGTCACTTATGTGTGTGTGTGTGTGTTCCTAACTAGTACCTATACTCTCAATATAATACGCGTGAGTATAGATAAAACCACAAACCCGGTACTTTTTTTACTGTCAAAACGATTTTTGTGAAATGGCTCATTCAGTGGGAGTTACCATTTGGTCCGCTTACCCGAGATATTGAACTGGCGCGGTTGAGTAATGACGGATGACGAGGGGAGTTATTGACAACTCCTGCTCTCCTAATGGATTTCTCGGATCTCATCGACGCTCTTCAGAGCAAGCATTGTTGGCCTCACAAACGTCCTTTTGATAATCCAGTTCGAAATAATTTTCTCAGAATTTTGTTTGTTTGTTTTGTTTGCTCTGCTGTATTTTGAGATAGACAGGAGGGTCCAGAAAAATATTGAACTAAGAGTTCCAAGCAGGATTTCGAGTGACGACTTGGAGAACAAAGGCTGCTCGACCCAAAACTAATTGTAGTTATAATAATCAAAACACCAAATATTATCTTTCTGTATCGACTCCTGAATATTCGTGGTTCTTCAAGGTAATCCATATATAGTTAAATAATTCCCATTATTTTTCAAAACCATAGAAGTTGAGCGCAGTCTGTCAATTGAACATCTTGTACAGAAGTATATGGGGAATATAATGGCTTGTGAGCGAAGCAAAAAGTGTTGGAAAATATAGTAAAACTTGTTTGGAAATTGACTGGAAATGGTTGATACAAATTGTTCAGCAACTTATCGAAATTACAGAATTTGATTAACAATTGCTGAGAAGTTAACATACAAAATGGATTAACGATTATCGTGAAGTGGATAGAAAATTGAGAGAAACATTTCAAACGAACACTCGCATTTAAATTATTTTGCGGTAACTCGAAGATCTTCCTTTCAAGTACATCCTAGTTTATTTAGAGTAGAGAATTTGAAAAAACATTATTGAAACATTCCTTCACGTTTCTATCTGAAGGAATGTGGTTCTAACAATTGGAAAATTGTCTACGGATCGAGCCTTTTACTACTGACTACCAACTTCCTTGTTGAACCGAACTTAGTTACTCAAAAGTAAAAAAATAATAATAAAAGAAGTAGTAGTGTACAACAAATATTTGGCATTTTAAAACAAAATATCTGGTGCGTTGCAACACACAACTTTCCTTAGCTCTACAACAATTCACTTTGTACATGGCTAATTCTATTTAATCAATTCATTTATCACTCAGTTAATTTGAACTTGGTCAAACAACACTTTACGGCAGCAGGAAGCGGTAGCGCCTACTGGAACTGCTCATACTCATTGCAGGACCATTATTGAGCAATTGGTACACAGATAATTAATGAGGCTGTAAAAACAAATTTTTTGAAGAAGGATAGTAATTACTTTCGCAGAGTTATTGGAAAATAACTGTTAGAACTGGTAGTAAGCGAAACGGCAGTAGTTGAAATTCAGGAATTTCTGGAGTGAGCCCCATGTATCTCATGAGCATTTTTAAACACTCACCCTTTAGGTATATAATTGGACTACAATACCGAATTTTTTGACATTCTACAAGAATTCCAGCGGAGTTTATAAGGAAAAAACTGCGCGAAAAACGCTTTTGGTCGAAAATTTTGATAATTTATTGTGCTGCTCTCGTCATTTTCCCACAAATGGGAATTTTATGGTGTGATTGCCTTATTGAGAGCTATCAATAGAAAAAATGTAATTAAAATCGTTAGAGCCGTTTTTGAGAAAAAAAAATTTGATGTTTTGATCACTATGATGACTATAGTTAACTTTCGGTGGATTTTGCCCATACCCTCATTTTTGCGTCCCATGGTAACTCGTAGGCTAGACATCAAGTTTCAGCTGATTTGGTACGGTTGTTTTTTCTAAAAACCGCGCTAAAATCGATTTCGTCGAAAGTTTTGGTAATTTATTGTGCTGCTCTCGTCATTTTCCCACAAATGGGAATTTTATGGTATAATTGCCTTATTGAGAGCTATCAATGTAAACAATTTAATCAAAATCGTTAGAGCCGTTTTTGAGAAAAAAAAATTTTGGTGTTTTGATCACTATGATAACTATAGTTAACTTTCGGTGGATTTTGCCCATACCCTCATTTTGGTGTTCCATGGTGGCCTGCCGGCGAGATATCAAGTTTGAGCTGATTTGGTACGGTGGTTTTCTCTAAAAATTGGTCAGATCTGTTTCTTTATTTCATGACTGTACCTAAACCCTCGACGAGGGTTATATCAGTCATAGAAGTTGCGGTTTCGCTAATATGCAAGAGGCCGGCCCCTGCAGCATCCACCGAACTCAGACCTGTGGAGGTACGGCAGGTATGTGGTCGTTAGCCAGTCTCACCGTAGAGAGCTGTTGCCCGTGTGTTACCGCGCGGAGGTGACCACCTGAGGAATCCCGTACCATCTGGGAGTAGTTCTTAATCTGGTTCCCTACCTGATCTTACTGTTTACTTGGGTGGCAAGTTTCAAAAGGACTGATCAACTATAACCACGTTTCTTAGCCATTACCTTCTTTGCGAACTTTGCAAAATGGTTATAGGCTTCCTTTGTAGCAGTCAAAGCTGCTAAGTTCGTTTGCCCTCTCAACAACCGTCGCTCACTGTTGTAGAAACTACAGTGGAGCAGCACATGGTTTCTTGTTTCCTCCGCACTGGAGGCACAAGACGTGCATAATGGAGAGTCTTTCAGAGAAAAGAAGTGGAGCCGCGCATTGAAGTCACCATGTCCCGTGAGGAACTGGCTCGTCCAGTGGTCTGGCTCAACCCATTTTCTAGAAAGACGTTCACGGATGTTGGGGAAGAACTCATACGTATCACGTCCCTTTGACGAGGATTCCCATCTCGCTTGCCATTTCTCTAGAGCCCATTCATCGATGGCGGCAAGTTTCTGTTCTGTGGTGAGATCCGCACGGAGTTCAGCCCAAAGCGGGGAAGCTCCGTTTCACTCTCCACTTGTCAATCATGCACTCAACAGCCAAATCAACTGGTAACTGACCAGTGATCACCTGGAGTGCTTCCGTTGATACAGTCTTGTAGGCCTTGGTGATCCACAGGAGCGGCTCTCTGGGATTGGGCCAATACTCTTTTGATTGACTGTTAGTTTGCTACCCCAGACAACGGGGCAGTAGCCAATCACACCTAAATAGATGGCCTTATACATGAGGATGGTGTCGTGGTAACACACACCCCAAGTGGCCTTAGTAATGGCACGCAGTGAGGCAAACCTTGCAATGGTAGTGCCTTTAAGGGACTGGAGGTGTTGGTTGAAACCCCACCTCTCACCTATATTCACTCCCTAAATACTTGACGTGCTTTTCAAGAAGGAGCCTGTGGCCGCCAAAGCGTATTGTGGGTGGATTATTCACTTTCCTTCAAGAGGATTAGCTGGGTTTTTCCTCAGCCACCTGCATCTTGACGTGCTCGCACCATTGGTTGACAGTGCGGAGCACGTGGTGGGTTTTTTCTTCAATTTGGCGGACTGACTCTGCAAAGATCAGCACAGTCAAGTCATCCACATAGGCGTACGGCTCGCAGTCAGTCTCCATGAGTTTCCTGAGAAGACCTTCCAAGAAGGCATTCCAGAGTGCTGGTCCTAGGACCGAGCCCTGTGGGCCCCCCTTCTCAATCTTTCTCCGGACGGAGACATGCCTACTTTCGATCGTAGCAGTTCTGTCTGTCAGGTAACTTCTGACGAGCGAGTACAGGTTGCGGGGACTCTCTACCTTTGAGTTCATTAAGGAGCGCTGGCCACCAAAGGTTGTCAAACGCCCTCTGATGTCAATCAGAACTGCTACGACGTACTTAGCCGGTGCCAGCAGGAAACACGCCGGATCTCGACAATGACATCCTGCGTGGACCTTCCTTTGGTACACCCGTATTGCCTGCCTGTGAGGTTGCGCCAAAGACTCCTTCGAGGGACTGCAACATCAAGATTTCTAGTGTTTTGCCTAATATGGAAAGAAGGCTGAGTGGTCTCCATGATCGCGGGTCTGACTGATTGCGGTCGCCTCCCTTTGAAGAGTGACAACGCACGCAGTCTTCCACTGAGTGGGGAACTGTCCGACCTGCAGACAGTCATTAAATAAATTAAGGAGGCCGCTGGAGATTGTCCGCTCAGCCTTCCTTAGCATATTGCTTTCTATTTTATCTGGCCCAGGAGATTTGTTGGGCTTTAAGGTCGCAAGGGCCCTGCCGAGGTCGCCTGTTGTCCACAATGGGATGTCGGGCTTGTTCGGAGGGTCCATGATCAGCTCCCTTGCTGCCCTCTGGGCTTCAGTGTCTCGAGCTACTTGGTCATCTGGGAACGCCTTCTCAAGGAGGGTTTCCAGTGAGCTTTCGATGCTGCAGGCCCAGCCTGACTCATTTTGCATCGCGGCTAAGACCTGCTCCACGTTTGCTTTTCCTATGGAGGACTTGTAGTGTCTCCCCCAGGGGTTCTCAGAGCTCTCCGCTTCCACGAAATTTCGCCAGCCTTGCCGTTTGGCTCGTTTGATGGCGCGGTGGAAGGCCTTCTTCTCTTGGATGAAGGCAGTTCGGAGTGTTGCTCTGGCATCAGGGTCACGAGTGTTTTGGTACATCCTTCTAGCTCTATTTGCACTTTGCTTGAGGGGATTTAGTTCCTCAGTCCACCATGGGACTTTGATCGCCCTGTGCTTCTGTTGGCCAAGTACAGAGAGCCCAGCAGAGTGCAGTGCTGTGGTAAATATGTCCACTTTGCTGTCCACCTCTTCAGGTGTGTATGCTTGCGCTATTAGGTCGGTGTCCGCGGCACGCAGTTCACCTTCCAGTACCCTACAGAATTGTGGCCAATCAGCATTTTTTGTGCGGAATCGCTTTTCACGCGTGTCTTTGCAGAGGATGTTGTCATCCGTAATGGCAACCAGCAATTTGAGTAGCAGGGTGTGAGACACGGCTGTGACATCTATACACGACCTTCCTCCCGGACCATCATAGGTCGCCTCAGTCATGGGGTCGTTGACAACAATCAAGTTGTACCTGGTGAGCAGCTCTATATACGCCTCGCCCGCCCCATCCAGGGTTGGGGATCCCCACAATGGTGATCTGGCATTTGCATCGGCACAGACTATGCAGGGTCGTCCTGATAGGCCTGCTAGAGCCCGCTCGAGTGGTTCAAGGCTGTTGGCAACTGGTGCGCCAAATTGCCTGTAAAATGATATTACAACCAGCTCAAAGCCACCGGCTCGGATGAGCACAGCGGCCAAGTGCTGGCTGTTCAGGTGAGTGAGTGCGAGCATGTCAATGGACGGGTCGATGCAGGCCACTGCTGCCTTGGCTCCCGTTCTTGCGATCCCAGACCAAGAGTTTTGGATCCTATGTATGGTTCCTGTATGGCGAGAACACTGCAGCGTTTCTTGAGTGCATTTTGCAGCAACTCAGCCATAACTGGGCAACTCTTATTGGTGTTGTGCTGAAGGATTCGAACTGCTTTTGACCTATTCATAATCCACTCGTGACTCCTGGAGGGCAATCGCTCGCTGACGAATGGTACAGCGTGCGTCTCGTGTAGAGTGTGCAACCTGTTGGATTTTGCGTTCGACGCAATTGGCACACTTGAGGGGAGCATCACGCTTGCATTCCTTACTCAGATGTGGCAAGGCGCACCAGGCGCACACAACAGGTCTTGTACAGGCCACTGCCAGGTGGCCATAGCGCTGGCATTTGTAGCACTGAGTGGGGGCTTGGTACTTTCGTATGGCGCACCGCTGCCAGGCTATTTGGAGGTGCCTTGCCCCCTCTAGTTTTTTTTATAGGCTGGGTGATACCTCAATCACCCAATCCTTCTGTCTGCCACGCTTTTTGGTGAAGAGAGGCCTGACGTCCTGCGGCTGCAAGCCTAACGCAGGGTTGTGCTCAACAACTTGTTGGGCCAAGTCCTCTTTGAAGGTCAGTCCGCACGTCGCACAATAGCAGGCGTGGGAAACGACCCAGGGGCTGACGCTGGAGCTTCAACTCCTTTTTTGTGGAAATGTGGCTCGTGAGCGCCTTGGCCATTTCTGGCGTTTCCGTCACAATGACGGCGCCACCTCCTACTGCGGTGCGGATGTCTAGCACTCGGACACTTAGAGCTTGGAGGTCCGTAGCAGGGACACCCCGCATAAGCGCTTCCATTGCGTCAGGGTTGGAGGACCAGCCTCTCCTTCCTCACATGTCCGCCTAACCACTACCACGTTTTGTCGTGGGTTTTAGGGAGTTTGGCAAGCGGTGGAGGCTTTTTATTTTGCTTTTATTTTTATTTTTGCCCTTGTTATTGGGCGGAGGCGTAGGCGGGCGCTGCCCTCGGCCTGCTTAGTTGGGGCCTTTTTCTGCTTCCCCTGTGCTTCCTGGCCCTGGCAGACTGCCATTCAGCCTCAGCTCCATGAGGGGGGGAGGAAGGCGCAGTAGCGGCTACTGCCGCATATGAGGGGCCTGGGGTACTACCCTGGCTCGCTGCAGCTCCTTGAGTTTGGGGGGCTGGTGGCACTGGCTGCTGGGCAATTGCCCTACGCAGCTCTTCCCTCACGACAGCCGCCACAGTTTCCCGCAGGGGGGGAGTGGCAGGGGGCGATGTCGTTGGGGGGGCATTAGCTTTTATAGCCAGCTTCGAAATTTCGAAGAGGCAACTAGTTACGAGGTCCCGCATTTTCCCAAATAGTGTTTTTCGGACTCAGGGGGGTCTGAAACGTAAAGATCTGAAGAAAACTCAAAAAAAATTTTTCAGCCGATTACGTAACTTTCCTTTCTACTTCGTAGAGCCAAGGAAAGTAAATATAAGAGAAAGTTGAAGCTTGACCTTGGATTGATAAACGCTCAGAGCAAGGGGCGAGTGTTAATGCCACGTAGAAGCCCGGTCCTGGATGACCAAGAGTCTCTTAAGATCAGGATTTCGAGCAGATCCTGACCTGAAAAGCAAACAGGACCTTCAGATTACGATCAATTTTCTTGATTTTTAGGCACTTTCTGTACAGTGCCCTCGAATCATACTGATTGGTACAATATACTGAAAAATTAGAAGCGCATTTGTTACCTCCCGAGAACAACGTCAGATCAGCTAGACATTACCTGCTACTAATCGGTGAGCTTCCAACACTAATTTCTCAGAATATCATGAGAGGTCAATATAATTTGTGCGTAGTTTACGGGAATTCATCAAACATTAAAAGTAATGATCGCAATTTACGGGCCTTGTCTACAAAATAAAACTAAAACTAAAACAAACTAAAACTATTCTTAAATGCGTGTTTTGGGTAAAACGTAACGGTTTGACGAAAAGTCTAATTTGTCAGTTTATTATTTAAATTTTCTTCCAATAAACGTTGGGCTACGAAGAGGCCTAACTTACCATGATGGTTGGATGGATTATATTTGTATTTTGATTCGTTCATCAGGAGGGCGGTGATATTTGGCCTATAACTTCATCTAAAAAATTTGTTCTTTCGCACAAAAATCCCATAAGGTATCTAATTTTGCCTGCCTGCTAGGCAATACTCTCGGACGAAGCCCATAGTTGTTATGGATAAAAAATGGTTCAAAAAATTAACAAAACGAAATTTTGGTAGTTGTCTCGCAATTACGCCCGGTTTGGTACCGTTTTCTAGGTATTGTTCGATGCAAGGTCGAGTAACACCAGGCTCAGAGGTGTACGACTGCGTCTAGATGGAAAACAGTGAAATCACAGTAATTATAGTGAGCCAAATGCCACAACTGACAGACTAGCTTGACATTACCACAGAACAGTTCGTAGTATTTTATTTTGTAGACAAGACCCGTAAATTGCGATCACTACCTTTAATGTTTGATGAATTCAAGTACGCACAAATTATATTGACCTCTCATGATATTCTCAGAAATTAGTGTTGGAAGCTCACCGAGTAGTAGCAGGTAATGTCTAGCTGGTCTGTGAGTACTAGACTGGTCTAGCAATTGAGAACTCAGCGGAAGTAATCGTTTCATCATTTCCACTGCCTCCCGTCTCACTCCACCCACCTGTCAGCGCGACTCGCCACGTCGTGCCAATTGCCCACGGGAGTAAGCTCATGTTTCCTATTGCTTACTGGTCTTTTTTGATGCTAAATCGAATGGGATGAGTCACGGAGGTGTGAGACTACGTCAAGCTGTGCTAGAGAATAATAACTCAGCAGTTGTGTGCAGCGTTTTTGATCAAGCGTACATCATGTTTTAAGCCAACGTATACCTACATTTCGTTCCTCACAAATGTTTCCCTAGAATATCGTTGGTTAACGATACAGCGCCTAGATATACGATAACATATCATAAACTTTAAACGTGTAGCGGGAAGTTATATGAGGCTTTGCTCCACATATTTCACTTTCAGGAATCCAACAGGACGTGTTTAACTTTAGGAAAGTGTTGTAACCATACTAAAAACTTAGTATACTCCATCGACCAGGCCATATTTTGCCTTCAAGGTGGTATAAAAAATCGTTCTTCACACAGAAAAGTCCGTGTCGAATCTCGGCTTTCTTTCGTTTTTGGTTTTTGATCCTATGAAACCCACGGTTGTAACCAAAAACGAAATTTTGGTAGTTTTCTTGCAATCACAGTAAATACATTGAGGCAAATTCCACTACTTGAAGGAACTCGGTGGACAACACAGCGCACGTTAGTGTTTCTCTGTAGCCTGCTTTCATTTCCCGCATGGCCCTCTAGTCTCCCTTCAACCATCCGTCGGTTCGACGCGTCACTTTGTGCCAATTGCCGAGCATCGTGAAGAAAATGTGAAATTTCGTTGTTCCGTTGTAGTAAAGTCATGTCTCGTAACGTTTACAAGTATTTTTCAAGGCTGAACCAAATGGGAAGGGCCTCAGAAGTGTGACACTGCGTCAAGCGGAATAACCAATAAATTATCGGAAATATTGATTGAAACATTAGGTTTCATATGTAGTCGTCTTTTCCTGGATTGTTGATATATCGATGTTACATTGTTATTCTTTTTCGACGTTGGATTGAATGGGATAGGTCCCACTCATGCTGAGCAAGAGAATAACCGACCGTTGTGTAATAATTTGCAGCATATTTAGTTTTATACGCCCGAAAAAGGAGTTAAGGAGCAGTTTTCATCTTTGTATTGGTCGTGAGGGGGGTGGGTGGGTGGGGTGGGGGGTCACGTACAAAAAATGAGGAGTTGCTACATTCTTCCCGTAAGCGGCTACAATAAATCTTTTTAAACTTTCAAAACGGCTTTCATTTTATTTGTACGGTCAGTTCCCAGCAAGTGGACGATAACACAAAAATGTTTGATCCGCCGGAAATACTACTGCGTACACAGATGACGTTTTGCTGATCTTGGAGTAGTAGGTTTCAAAATGTAAACATCTAAGACGGAGTTCACATCATGGTTAATCGCGGTTTGTCGATCTTTTGCTGATTAAAGCTCGTTAATGACTGTTAGTGGAGTAGTTGGAACCGCAAACACGATAAAAGCGATTTCGCAATCAGCGTTCCAAGGTGATGCCGTTCATCGTCACCGTTGGTTAACGAAACGAAGCATTAACGATTTGAATAACTTTCATAACTCACGGTGCGCAGCGAGTTGGAAGGGAAGGAGAACGAAGGAATATCGGACTGGCAAGTTATTATGTTAACTGATTCTGGGAATAATGCACGAAGTAGTCACAGAAACGTAGACATGAGAAGTACTCACATAGGAGTGATTGTTGGCAAGAGATAAATCGCTTTATTCGATCATTGTAGAGCAATCGGGCTTGACGAAAATAGTGGTCAGCTTGGAGGCGTCCAAATGGTATCTATCGTTGTTGAGGCATTCGATTTATTTCAAGTTGGATTAGCTTAATCGCGGAGACTGATTAATCCTGAACAGCTAGACCTGGTAGGGGACTGAAGGAAAAGAAGAAGCGACTTATAAAGTAAACTTTAACGAAGATTTTTCACAACCTAAGTTCATACAACCTCGAAGTTACTTAAAGGGCGTTTAAGAGGCCAGTGGTCAACGACCCCATCGCTGTACTTAACACGGAATAGTATTTAGTACGCTACTCTTTTTAACAATACAACCTGGTATCGGTGTCATCCATCGCTGGTTTGTTGCCAAGTTTTATGAAAGTAGGTATGAAAAAAGGGGCGTGAGAGGGTGGCGGCTTAGTCGCCGTCACAGCACAGCGAACTCCTCCATTTACTCGAATCCCTCGAGATAATCGAGAGAAACAAACCAAAGAAGTTGGCAAACTGTGATTATTTCGGTCGTACAGTCATTTGAAACGAGTAAAACGGACAAAGATGCCATTTTTTGTACAGCAAAGATACGTGTAGTCAGTGAACACGTCGGCTGGAGGAAGAAGCTTGGACGGAACGGAACGGAACGATGGAAAGGTAAAGTGACAGAAGAAAAAAAGGATTTGAATGATGGGAAAGTGCACCTAGCGAGGTAATAGCGGTAAGGTGCTCGTGCTTTCGATCGGTAGGAACAGCCACTTGGAAGCGTCCGCAGGTTGAAAAAGGATGGGGCCGTAGCAAATTACCAGGAGGGACAGAGAGGGAGGAAGGGGAAAAAACAGATAAGAGTGACCGAAGAGCTCAGTGGACCGTGTCTCAAGAGTCCGCTGCTACACCACCGCCGATCAACTTGCTCTTCTACTTTGAGACAATTACGACGAACGAACCGCCTTGAAAATTCTTTCGTCTGCTCTGTCAAGACGTTGACGGGTTCTCGCTGCAGGGGGTTGAATGTCCGGGTTCTGCCAGTACATTTTACAACTCAGCTCAACTTGTGGGCATCTGAGATTGTGGTCCTGAAACGAGTACCGTACCGGATGAACTGCATCGGCGAAGCGCATGAGACTGTGGGTACTAACCAGCAGTCAACACGATAGTGCCGCGATAGCCAGCGAGATATTCTGAGGACAGCAAAGTTTTACAAGAAGAGAAGCAACATTCCTTACAGTAGAAGTTGACGAAAACAACGATTTTAAAAACTTAATCAAACATTAATAGAGTAACTGGGCTAAGACTGACTATATGCTGTAGAAACAATGGAGCTCTGGAAAGTTACAGGCGTTTGTTCTATGGTCTCATCCTGCTCTTGTAACCTGGGTTAAGCGAAATTCAGGAACAAATGACTTTAACTCACCACATTGTCGTCAGTGAGGAAGCTTTAACTCAATATTATTTTGTAAGTACGAAACTATGTATTTAAAGCAGCCCGGTAGGAATCCTTTTTTTTTGTTAATTCATTAAGTTGTTGGTTCACACTTCGCTCGTCACAAGGTGACGCCAGTGACACTTAACAATGAAACTGGTGAAAGATAGGACAGTAATTATCAATATCTAGCGGTGCCGTACTAGGCGTTGAGTGGATGGTCTGGCCTTAGTAAACCAGATGGTTGGAGGTGGATGTTTTGCGTCGCAAATATGGACATAATGCAATGTAGGAGACCCGTAGAAGTATCCAGTGATCTATCGTCTAGGCGTGATTGGCTAATGTACCGTTTTCTGGGGTAGCAAACTAACGGTCAATCAAAAGATAATATTGGCCCAATCCTAGAGAGCTGGGCTCTTTTGGATCACCAAGGCCAACAAGACTGTTTCCACAGAAGCACTGCAGGTCAGTTACCAGTTGCCTTGGCCATTGAGTGGATGGTTGATAAGTGAAGAGTGAAACGGGAGCTTCCTCTGCTTTGGGCTGAACTCCGTGTGAATCTCATCACAGAAGAAAAACTTGCCACTATCTTACCACGGGGATGGGCGTTAGAGAAATGGCTAGCAAGATGGGGATCCTTGTCAAAGGGTCGTGGACACGTATAAGCTCTTCCCCAATATCCGTGAACGCCTTGGAAGAAAATGGGTTGAACCAGACCACTGGACAAGCTTGGCGACGACTTCAATGCGCGACTCTACTTCTTTTCTCTAAAAGACTCTCTACCATGCACGTCTTGCGTCTCCAGTACGGAGGAAACTACGTGCTGCTACGCTGTAGGTTCTATAACAGTGAGCGACAGTTGTTAGGAGGGCAGAAGAACGTAGCAGCATTGACTACTTCAAAGCAGGTGATGGCTAAGAAACGTGGTCACAGTTGATATGTACCTTTGAAACTTGCCTCCCAGGTGAATAGTTAGATCAAGTGGGGAACCAGATTACGAACTCCTCCCAGATGGTACAGGATTCCTCAAGTGGTCACCTCCAGGCGGCAATACACAGGCAACAGCTCTCTTCTGTACCACTGTACCTCCGCAGGTATAAGTTCAGTGGGTGCTACAGGGGCCAGCCTCCTGTATATTAGCGAAAGCGCAACTTCCATGACTGCTATAACCCTCGTCGAAGAACAATCATCCCAACAGACCTATATCCAGTGAGACGTCATTGCAGAAGGTTATGCTGCGGACAAGTGGAGTTGTGTGGCATGTATCGCATGCTGAATCGACTCGACACACAGGACTGCAACCATTGTAGCAAGACAGAGATGTGGTCCTTAAACCTAAGACGCTTATCAGGGATCTCACCTAGATGGTGTCACCTTGAAACGTAAGTGTTGGTTCTATGTGACGTCTTTTGTAAGTGAAATTCATGACTATAGAGAGCACGTTACTTTAGAGTGTTAATTTTTATTTTCCACTTTATGCGTCGCTGCCCAAATGCATTTTGGATTGTAGGAGCCTGGCAACAGTAACAGCATCCATGCCAGAAACAGCATAAACTAAGTCATCTGCATACATGTCAGAAAAGTCAGGTATTTGAGGGACGGGTAGGTCGTGACATTAGAGCAAGTGCAAATATGGACCCGAAACTGATCTCTTGAGAACTCTTGCGAGTATTCTTCGTTTTGCGTGTCTTGAAAAGCAAGAAAATCAGGCCTGCATCCCCAGCCAATCAAACATCAAAAAGGGCTGCACGACACATTAAATCCCTGACGAAACTAATTTACGTTATTTTTGTAGTCCTCACAAGAGATCGTTAGTCCCAGTCGGCCATGCTTAACAGAAAGAATGAGATAAAATACTCAACCCCCCAGACCCCAGCGAATCTTCAATCTCTTCACAGGAGACGCCATGTGGGGATACGAGTATCAGATGATGATGACATTGAAAGGTTTTATTTAAATAAGCTGCCAATGGGGGGATTTGGGTGGTTCAGCATTGTCAAGTGGAGTTTGTCATAGTTTTTTTAATGGTTTCTTGTTTTGTGGGTATGCTAGGATCAGAGCGTAAAAACGAGTTGTTGATGTACCACTGGTTAGTAATTCCCAACACTCGGTTTTGTGTGGTTTGTACTTCGTTCAAGTGAAATACTCATAATCCACAAGTGAACCGTCAAATCAGTCTGATCGGAGATAAATCGAGGGCTTTGTTTCGCTTCGAGAGATCGTGGGGAGTGTTGTGCCTAGCAGATGTTTCAAAGAACGGATTCTCGTTCGAACTTTAGCCACCAGAGTTTAATTTAGTTCTGCTTATTTAAGGAAATGTAGCGCACAGTAAAAAATCGCAAACAACCTCGCCAAATCCCCCAAGGCCGTCATTCTATTGTTGTTAAGGGGGTTAGTGGTTTGGGTGGAACTGCCCACAATATACTGAATAGAGAAAAAAATTAGTATATCATCAGAGATATTATTGCAAGACCGCAAAATGAAATCATGACTTAAGTTAAGTATTTCCATAGAGTGTAGATCGGGTATAAATCAACAGTACATAGGTGCTTCCTGTTATCCATCGTCCGGTCGCTTGAATTGGCTTGGTAAGGCGAATCATCATTATCGAGTGGTAACGGGAGGGCATTCCCAGACATATTTGATAGTCATTTTTTTGGAACCATCCTCATACGATAGTCCTGATCAGCGGATCAACTGAAATCATAAGTCCTTTCAAAGCAACCGTCACGTCATGTACCTTTGAAGGTTTTCCAGCTTCCGTTTTCAAAGTTCTAAGTCTTCTGTTCATCGCTTCCTGGGCTTCCTCAAACGTACGTCCGACAGGGAATAGGAAGAATTTAACGGTTAGAGGACCGTGGACCAGAAGTTTATTAACGGTAATAGGTATGTTATAACAGTAGTACAGGCTGAGATGAGGTGACGCCGTTTCCGTAAATTACTATCAAATTTTGCCATAGTAATGCTACGGTCGCATGATATGACTTGTACAATAATGTAAAAACGCTCGATGAGCTCTGGCACTCAGTTCTGAACTCACAGAATAAAAAGACTTCCGTGAAAACAATATCCAACTCCCCCAACGAATATCAATCAAACGTCCTTATTAGCTCGTATTAGCAGCTACTTCCCACGAATTCCGACAGCCAGATAGATTACTCAGCGCTCAATAAAAGAACGCTGCCGTATACGACCCAATTCTCAACTTTTTACCACAATGAACTCAAAGTAACCAGACGTAAATCACCTAATAACGGCTGCAGTTCGCGCTGTTCCCCTGCTTCTAATAAACCATTTGAAAAATCCTGCGATAAATGTTCAGTACATGCCTTAATTTGGAGACGCCAAGGGAAAATCCCGACTGATCGGCTTGTATAGAGAATAAGAAAGGAGCTACGATAATCTCTTTCGAGGTGAAGAGTCATGTTTGAACGAATGCAATCATATCTGCCATGAAACGAACGGCTGCTTGGCCTTCTCCGCGGTGTACAGTTAAAGAACAGCACTCGAATGCGTCGTCACCAAGATAAGAATATGTGGGCTTGGGTCTTCTTCATCTTTGAACGAATTTTTAAAAGCATTACCTTGGAGGCTCGTAATAAGCTCGTAATGCTCTTTACTCGTGAGTTCCTAATACCTATTGAATGCCAAATGCAAATGAGTGATAGCGCTATTGGCTGTAATGGCACATTGTGGATAAATGCAGTTGCTGAGTGGGGAGCGTATACAAAACGCAAGGTTAATGAAGCAAGAAATGAAAATGACGAAGAAGTCGCTTTCAACGGCTGGCTATACTCCGATGAAAGCAAATCTGTTCTACAATTTCACCATCTTTCCCGGCGTTCAGATCTCCGTATTTCATCTCTTGCCCAGCCTCTCCAGGACCCCACCGATACTGCGCAGGTCTCATTCTCCCAAATCAGCTTATGTCCATCTCTCTGGAGCCTTCGAGGGTCGCGCCATCACGTGAACATCAACCGTTTCGCTACAAATCATTTCGCTCACGTCCTCCTCCACGAGTCCATTGGTCGGTGCTTTGCATCTGCCATTGCCGACGATTTCTGTACTTCCCCTCCTCTCGCAGGGAGAAATACGGTCGGCAGCGTCAACTGCTCCAAACTGAGCCAATTATTATCCTTTTTCTCATCTGTTCTTTTATTGCTACTCCGTCCCTGTAACATCTGGTGCGCGCGACAAGTAATATAACTTTCGTCACTATTCTTACGAAGACCTGAATAATTTCTAGATTGTCGCTTGTATATCTGTTGACCAAATTAATTAGAACATTTTGGCATAGAATTTCAGTTGACCCACTGACTTTAATTTCCATCTTCCAACCCAACTTGAAAGATTAAAAGAAAAGCGAAATCCACTCGGATACGTCTGCCCCTCCCAGGAAAGGTTTGAAAGTTGAGAAAAATCGTAGAGAAAATGAATCATGAATGTTGGAAAGCCTGTAAAGTAGAGTATAGTTAAACTGCAAAATTATTGAAGAACTGAGCAAACTTTCCAAAGAAATAAAAGAATTGAGAGGATGAAACAATTGTTGGGAAATCAAGTATAAAACGTGAATATCGCACTCAGTGCTGTTGTGAGGTAAGTTGAGCAACGAAAACGTGCAACTGGTAACTGAAGTTAGCTTAGGGCCGATTTATCAATTCTTTAGTTAAAACGTTGATTAGGTAGCGATCTGTTAACGATAATCATGGAGTGAAAAAATTCTAGAGCTCGGATCGCGTTCATCAATCGCCAATTGACTAATAGTTAGCTAGCGAGAGTTTGACTGAGGGGAAAAAGGGCTACCGCTACACACAAACGAGAATCCCTCGAACGAAGAGGCAACGTGGCGAGTTGTCATCGAAAACAATGTGTTGGAGAGTTGGTACCATTGGGCCCCCTTCATTTGCCGCCTGTCGATTTCATTATTTGACATTTTCATTTGAATACCCAAAATATCAGTTGCAGAATTGTTAAATAATATATTTGTGATCTTACTTGATACTTTTCCCTTTCTTTTAATTCTCCTTTTATCTTTACTTACTTCTCATTCTTTTCTTACTCCTCTTCTCATTGTGTAGCCCATTTTTCGTATTGCGATTATTTTTGTTAAGTGTTTGTCGCGAATTTTCCGTCGATTTTATAACTTTCCGTCGTGAGTGGGGCCAACATAAGTAAAAAAATGTTCCTTACAGAAAACATTACGTGTATTATTCAAAATTAATCATAGACCAAACTACTTACAAAAAATTTGAAAAACCATACAAGATGCTTTTCAACACCAAATGTGCGGTGTTCCACAAAAATTGACATTTTCACGTGTGTACAGTCAATAGCACCAATGGCCTGTGGCATTCTAGCCCAGAGGTAAAACGGTCTTTTTTCTTTTCCAGACACGTCTTTATGAAAGTGGGGGCAAGTGAACAATGGTCTGGGAAACTAGTTTCACAATGAGGGAGGCAGAAGTTTTACTAACGCCACAAAAGTCGCCTATAGCTAGTAGCATCGAACCTGCAAAGAGAAAACAAAAATTATTATTTAATAATTAATTCCGGAATGTATACGAATCGTCTTGAATAGTAAGGACCTTTTCATTCGTATAGCCTCATTAGTAGTCTATGAGATTGGTAAAAAAGATAATTATTGAGCTTTCTTCAGTTATTTACGTTTCTAACTTCCAAAACCACCCTTTTCAAAACATGGTGTGCGAATGTAGACACGAACGAGAAAGAACGACTGAACCTAGTCAGCTCAAACTTGATATTCACGATCTCACACCAACATCAGACCGTCACAGAAAGTTATAAGCACAAAATTATACTTCTCACTGAGGTCAAAACGCATCATTCCCGCGAATCGTTCATATATATTAAGCTACGAAATTGAAGGTCAATAATAATCAGAAATAACCAAACAAAGTACGGTATATTTCTCCGTACATTTTATACGGTTCACTTTTTCCTATAATTCCAAAAGAATCAAAACGGAACTTTACAACAATTGTCTCTATCAGTTCCAACGTACACAGTTGGAACACCAACCATTGCATTACTTGGTAAAAACCGACGAACGTACGAAGGGATTAGGAAAGTTGTGATTCGACAAAACAGATTTTGGGACTAATAGAATTGAAACGTAAACATTCGATGAAAGCTCTAAATTACTTTTTGATCTTGACGTAAGTTATATTGTGCACGAATGTAACGTGGTAGGTCGATAAAATATTTGGTTTGTGCTTACCGACGCCGTAGAACCTGAGCGTTAGCAGTTTCTTCATTGACGAAATTGCGTGATTTCGATTACTTGGTGATTCTATCCGCGTTAGAATTAGCGAAAGTACGAACAGCGTTGTTTCATTCGACATTCGTAACCTAGTATGAAAATTTACGTCTTCGAGCGTATCAATACTCGATTCTCGGGCGGACCTGATACGCGTTGATCTTTTCATCGGAGAAATCAGAGTCTGTGAGCTCTCAGTCGGAGTCCATTGATCATAAAATGATATTAAATTGAGTTGGCGGTAACCCAATCAATAATAGAACGATAATAATAATGTGATAACGAGAGCAGAAACGGAAACAGATCGAGGCAAACGAAACACAACCGAACATGCCAACAAAATGTTTCTGATAACTGAAATAACAGGTCGGTAATAAATAAACGCAGATAATAAATAAATAAAAACAGATCGAGGGGAGAGAAACACATTATTTGACAGATATAACAGTTAGTTATCCGATAACTAAAGAGCGAAGAGACGAGTTAAAAAATAACAAACAGCTAGCGCTAATGAGGCGTCAAAGTGAATTGAAGAACGCGTCTTCGGGAGTTAACGAACGATTTGACTTAGTCAACCTTTAATCAAGCTAGCAAATGATATTGATAAACCGGCCCTTAGTCTATTTCAAAACTCTAGAAATGTATTATTGTTCGAAATCATAAAATAATTTTCAAGTTTATGCAGTATTATAATTTGTTTAAACCTCAATACACGCTGAACACAGCCAGTCATTACTATTGCTTTCAGTGCTTTGAATCACTCAGAGCCATTGGACTATTTCTCTAAATATTTGTACGATTTTCAATTCTACATTGCACAGGCTCCTATATTCTCCACCAAACGAGTTACTTCAAAAATAGACCTTGTTTTTGACATTCTTTTCTTTTTGAACGAACGTAAAAACCCAGCAAATTATTACACAATTCTCTTGAATAGCTTGACCTAGTCTCATACCTCCGAGACCCATCCCATTCGATTCAGCATCAAAAATTACCAGTAAACCGTAGGTAACATGACCTGACTAAAAATACCTAGATAACGATACCGAACACGGCGTATCGCCCCCTCCCCCTTGCCATGCCTAAATTCCGTTTTTGTTAATTTTGTTCGCCTATAACAACCATCGGCTTCGCCCGATCGGATTTCCGAGCAGGCGGGCACAAAACGGCCCGGACGGCGGACGGACATTGCAGATTTGGAATCCCGATGTCTTGAAACGTTAAGTATCAAATTTTGAGGGGAGGTTGTAAAATATGTTTCCAAATAATAACCTAAAATATTGAAACCGCAATGCCTTCATTATCACTCGTTTTGTCCATTTGATCGTGTAGAATCTTCTTTCCCTGCGAGATATGCAATGCTGTAAGTGCAAATTATAGTCCACAGCTGAATTCTTCATTTTATTCAAGGAAGCGTTACTCGTGAGCAACCGAAAGAAGGAACTGGAAAATGTAAGCAGTTCGGTGCTTTGAAAAAGTTACGCAGGTAAACCACGTGTTGGCACACGTGACAATTTGTTTTTCTAATTTACCCCCTGGAGGATCTTATTTTATTTCGTTATTGATACACCATATTGTTAATCAATTCGCGGGAGCATGTGTTGCAGCACAACTTCAACTTCCGAACAATACTAACAAAAGTGGAGGTGACCCTATAAATTACCGAACGTTATAGCAATCGAAGTTCCAATATATAACCAGGTAACTGTAAACAGAGTCGGAAGAGTTCTAAAAACTACGTAAATCACTGAATGTATGTGGGACTGAGGAAAGTTGTGAGATGTGTTCCTTTCTTTTTATATGCTTGTGGGCATTCTTATTATCATTTTGAAGTTCTCTTTTACAGCAACTTCGGTAAACATCTTGAAATCTTTTTCTTCTAGAGAAAAAACGGTTTTGAATTGGATGAGACATTGTCAAACGTAATATCAGATTAATGATACTCAATGATCCACTCGTTCACGTGAAGGCACAAGAGGAGCCTATACTGCCCACTCAGCTTGACTGAAGTGTCTCGCGTCAGGTGCGTCAAAGGTCCGTTATGAGACATAATGAATCAAAATGAGGCCTTGAGTATGTTGGTCCGGTCAGAGGAAGGAAAAAGGAGCCTGAAAGAGAACACATGTTGAAGGCAGGCACCAGCTGATGACCCACCTGCTCTCCGAGTCCTCAGGGTCTCCGCAAATTTACGGCCAGGTTCTGCTCGGCTCTGCAACCTTCGACCGCCTTGGGGGGGAAAAAAAGTGTTCCTCCGAAGCAAAAGGTGCGGCAACGGGAGTTACGGAGAATCCGACAGGTCACATCTTCCCAACAAAAGGACGTCAAAATATTTGCTGTTTTTAGTACGCCCTTGTGAAGCCGAGCTGTATCGGCAACGCTTTGCCTATAGCAGGGGCGTCCTTAACGAATAGATCCAGAGATGTGAGGGGACCACTCGAGGCTGCCGGCGAAACAACCGGAAACAAATAATAAGTGTCCGAAACCTGATGGGTGAAAAAACCATAAATGCACGTCTGTATGAGCGATGCCCGGGTATTACCAACCAACTTCGAAATTTCTTTCTTCTCGTAATTCAGTTTTTTAACCAGTTGTGCAATAAGTTTGAGGAAGTTCAAAATACCTCATCAGAACGGATAATGGAGTGGGAAATACACTACAATCAATCTGTTTGTAACCGACTGTCGTGCATCTTGTTTTAATTCATTCAAATTTAGTTCAAATTCAGCCACGCACCTCGCGTATGATGTGTTTCTTTGCGAGAAGGGTAACTGTTTCAGTAATTTCTACTCCAATTTTTTTGAAACGATTGTGGTTGCTCCATTTTCAATGAGAATCCGCTGGAAAAAAGTACACGACACATTTCCTGGAAACTTTGTAGTATAAAATACCTTTGTAGCGACTATATAAGTGGAAAAATACCTGAAAAATACCAGAGAACCTCTGTACTAAATGCTGAAGTTTTTATCAACCTTGTTCATCACTTGCGCCTATTCCTCCAACCATCGGTTGAAATACTTTATTATTATGTTACAGGAACAGTTGTTTTGTTACATTTGCAATAAACATCTCCAACCCAGACTTACCTGAATTGTTTCGATGAGCAGTCCATCCACAGCTCATAATCGAAATACGACTGTCTCCTTCCTTTCGGTTTATTATTCACGCTGAGTAACATACATCTGTTTTCAGTCTTCAGTTTAACCCCCCCTATTAAAAATTGGACACTCCACACTTCGACGCATGGAGATTCCAAAATCTACGTCCACCGACCGTGGTCTAAAACATCCGTTCTTTCGCAAAAAAAAACTCTTTCTTCTCTCGGCAATCCGTCCTGATGGGCCAGGACGTCTCCTAACAAATGGCGTAGTATGTTTCCACAATGCCTCTTGTGAATCCCAGTGGTGATCTGTTTTTTTATTCAGAATCCAGACATTTTGGATTACAGCGTCAATGGTCCAGGTTGTTCCCCACCACCACTTCTTCATTCGTACACCAATCCGGTAGTTGTTTATTATTCTGATCCATCCACCTATTGATTTGTTGCTCAGGTAAATTATCTGAGGCATTTGAGCCGTGATGTTATGTTTTTGTTCAGGTGAGTAACGCTTGGCCGAAAGAATCACCCCGAAGAATGTGGATCCTACTTTTACCACACCGTTGTCTTTCCAGCGAGTAAAGAGGGTGTGGTTCGTTCTCTCTATGACACGAGCAATTTCCCCACTGTTCTTCTTTTCAAATTGCGACTTGCTAGAAAGAGAGAAGGTGTTAGTTGGAGTTTTCCTTGGTTGGGCTCTATCTGTCCTTCCTGTAGTCCTCTTCAGTATTTTTCTTCTTCTTTTCTAGTGCTTTTCCCTCAGTGTGCGTATTCTATTTTTTCCCATAAAATGTTTCTCCCTCAAATAACCGTAGTGGACAATTACGAATTCAAAAAACTGTGGGTAACTGCCCAACGATCCTGTTTGGCGTCGCACAGATTAACACGGTCACCGCAGCTGAATATCTTATTTATTCGGTTCGGAAACTTCATGCCATACCCAGAAAATATCTCAAGATTATAGAAAAGTGTTCATGATTCGGCGAAATTATAATAAAGTATACTCACGACAAAGAATCTTTCTGGTGGTTGACGTCGAAAATTTGATCCATCTTCTGACGCGTTATTTGCGCCCTATTTAATGTTATAATGGTCTCTGAGGAGAAAAAATTAACAAAAAAAAACCGTCGAAGAGAAGTAAACAAGTCAGAACATCAAAGAAAAGTCCAAAGTCCTGTCAGAAAACTCACCTGAGCGACCCCTCCTCCAGCGAAGCCGAACGACATCACTGGTCACTAAACGGCTAAACTAGAAAAGTATCGTTTAACTCATTTTCTCAAGACGGCTCTAATGATTTTGATTAAACCGAAGTGGTACTTTCAGCTGGTACCTACATTTGGTTCTCATTAATTGTCTTCCGTAGATACGCGTTAAACGAAGGTACAGCGCCCGTATATATAGCAGATGGTCGATTTTACAACGGTTGCGAAGAGTTGTGAGCTGGAACGCACCAAATATTTGGTATACGATTGTAATAATACTTCCTCAACTTTTCTGTAGCGTACTCCTTACCCAACGTTCGTTCCTACTACATAGGTGCTCTGTTTCTTTCGACACCGCATTTTATTGCGTCACCTGTGCGCATTTCAGCGTTCATGATCCATGGCCTGAAACTTTGCTACTATCTGGTGGATTCAGATAAAGCTCAACGCAGTATTATGAGGGTCGCTTCATACACGTTCTCAAATAAGTTTCAGGTTGATGAGCGCATGGAACTTCCGTCCGTTGGCACTCGAAGATATGCGGGTTGGTTTCTCCAGTTATCGAAGCGTCCTCAACTTTTCACAAACTTTTATATTTATCATATTTTAGTTATCTACGAAGCCAACTAATTAAAATTAGAAAGTTGAAGTTTTTTTAACCTAATGAAGTCTGTTTTACTACGCACAAAGTGAGGACGGAAGGAGCTGCTGTAAACCACTAACAATTTTGATTAAATGTTTAGTATTGACGGCTACAAATACCGCGAACTATAACATTCTCAATTTCGGGAGGGGTAGGGGAGAATAGGAATACATTAAAGCAATTGGTTATGTTCGCCAGTAGGCAAATTACTAAAGTTAATGTACCTGTTAGGTGAGCCCGTCTCGTCTGGCTGGTGAGTTACTGTAGGGAAGCGCTTTCGATGTAAAGACATCATCGTCTGGCCGTTAAATCAGTGCTGGAGTCAGTCAGTTGGTCGTGGTCTTTATATACGAAGAGAAAGGTAAACGGGATGATGATGGAGTAACTCAACAGCCAGAGGAGACGGACTCGCCTAACAGGTACATTAACTTTATTAGGAATACATTGTTGCCCAGTTTTTTACTTTACGTTACCCAAAGGGTAAGGAAAGTATAGAGGTCGTGTCAAAAAATATCTGGTGCGTACGAACGCACAACTCTCTGCAACCCCCGTAAATTCGACGACCTGCTGTATACATAGGCGCTGTTGGGGAAAGCGTGGAGTTCTTAGGATACTCCAATTTCTTCCCTCAATAGAAGCCGGTACTGAAGGAAGAAGAAGTTGCCGATCGGTAAAATTATATTTGACGGGATCTTAATGGAATGTCTTAAACTGGAAATTTAAACCTGGACTGTCGATATGATGATGGTAGAGGAGACGTGGTGAATCACTTGGTGAGTGGTGCTGAAGTTCGTGATAAACGTAGAGCTCCTTGGGAGAACAATTGTTTTGTGGCACTTTAGGGAGCACAATGTGTACTTTAGGGAGCACGATGTGTACTTTAGGGAGCACGATGTGTACTTCCTCGTGGAGGAAAAAGCGCGTATCATATGTTTGACGAATTGGCGAAGTCCAGAGTTCAGTTACCGACACAATGCGCCTCGAACTCGCGTAATTGCCCAAACTGGCGCTGTAACTTCGTTCAACGCATTTTTACGTTCGGTTAGTAAATTTGATCAAAACCGTTGGAGCCATTTTTGAGAAAATTGGGAAAACAATAAATTAATATCGTAGGACTTTCATTCCTTCCCTTAAACTTCCTTAAACTCTTCGAAAACCACCTAAACCATCGACATCTGTCGCTATAAATACAGTCTTCTTCGAACCCTGGATGCACGTGCGGCTGAGGAAAGCTGTGTAAGGCGTCACACCAAATGATTCGTATACAGGTGTAGTGGGTTAGTGGGTTAGTGGGTGACAATTTGCATTTTGGGGCTACGATTGGCGGTCAACTTTAGACTCAGAGGTAACACAGGATTCTCAGGTTTTACGTGAGCTGTCAGTTTCACATTTTTAACAAAGGGTCTACCTACCACACACACACACACACACGCTCTAAATTGTAATGGTTTGCGGTGTACTGCAGGAGGGGGCAACACCGACTGCCACCCATGCAGTTCGCCGCTGTTTATATTAGCGGTGGAGCCACGTTTCTTATTTTAATGAGTGTATTTGATTTGTTCTTTTCTTTCGGGCCCAGACACAACTTTCACGCGTGTTCTGTACACGGTTGAATTGTGAGACAATTCCCCAAGACGTCGCAAATTGGTAGCAGAGCGTGGTTCAGTGAAAGTCGTGTCTGGGCCCAAAAGAAAAGAACAAATCAAATACAATCAATTATACTCACTTGATGAAATAAATAAAATAATGGCTCTCAAGAAAGTAATGGGAAATGAAATTATAAAGTGATTAAGACCCACTTGAATTTAATCAGGAAAAACTCGAAATGAATGAAATGAACTCCTTTTAGAATGAAATAAATAACCTATGCTCGGCTTATATTAATAACAATAAAGGGACAATGGGGAAAATTAAACACCAAGCTCTGATTGCTTACCTTACTCCACAGAATATAAAGGGACGTTTAAGAACTGATTCACTGGCTTAGGAAAAGGGGACGATTCGTCTGCGAAGTCGGTAGCCGTTCTGATTAAGCAACGTGGCTCCACCGCTAATATAAACAGCAGCGAACTGCACGGATGGCGGTCAGTGTTGCCACCTCCTGCAGTCTGCCGCAAACCATTACAAACTAGCACGTAAGCCACCTCGCTGCCTCTGAGTTCCATTTCGTTGTTAACAGTTCACTTTAGCATTTGAGACGCAAGTTCCTACGCCAAGATTACCTTGTGGTTTCGTACGATTTGGTTGATAAGGAAATGGATCTCTACCGTGAAAGCAGTGAAGGAGACTTGAACACGGAGATGCTGAGAGTGTCACAGGCTCCAGAAATATCCTGCGATTGGGCGTTGGCTGTGTACTCGTGTTTTGAGTTAACGTAGGACGGGGTAATTCGTGCAAGTGCATCATTTTGTGACGGAGACACACATATCTAGAAAGAAAAAGCTGCTGTCCGGGTAAGGAGTGAACTAAAACCTTTGAACGTGACGTTAGCCTGCGTATCTCGTGGTACCGTGAGAATTGAAGTTGTCAGGACTGTGGGCGTTTGACGCTAATCAATATCATCGCGCCCTTAATTAAATAGAAGCGAAAGTGAAGGTGTAGCGAAGGGGGAGCCAGTTGTGAGTCATAAAGCCGAACTGTTTGAGAAGCTAAGGAGGATATCGCGTGATTTCCACAGATAATGTCCAACGGATGTAGAACTTCGTGCGAGTGATTGCAATAATATCGATCTCTCTCATCCTCCTCCTCGTTCCCTCCTCTGAAACTTATTTCATCTTTTAGTTCTTCCTCCCCGGTGCCCAATGCACAAATAGAATTCTCAAATCGACCTTCGGCTCCGTTCAAAACTCTACGGATGGCACGACAGTTGCGGTCTAACAACGAAACGGTATACGGATAATTTTGGTTCAACGCTCTCGCCTTCTCTCTCGAACAAGTCTTGCACGTGGGGAGAGGTATTACTCTTTCTTTACGAATCCTCCGTGCAAAACGACCATCAACTTGAATGTCGTCGAAACTCCCCTTGATATATGTTTTATACGTTTCCTTGGCTCAATATTGTAAAGGCTAAGAAAAGGTGAGTTTTCATCAGATCTCTGTTCTGAAGTCCTTGAATAGACATTGTCTCTCCCCAACCCTCTTTGTCAGATATATTTCTTTATCAAAATGACTGTTCCTCAATACTCATAAAATATTATCAGCCGCTCAGCATACACCAAACCCGGACTTGTGGGGGTACGACAGATTGTCATTTAGCCAGTCTCCGATAGAGAGCTGATGCTTATGTGTTACCACGCGGAGATATGACCCTGGGTAATCTGTACCGTCTGAGATTAATTCTTAATCTGTTATCCCGCCTGATCTAACTGTTTACTTGGGTGGCAAGTTTCAAAGGAAGAGATCAACTTACCACTTTGGGCGAAACGGTTACTAGCTTGCTTAGTAGCAGTCACAGCTGGAAGGCTTGGGTGCTCTCGCAACAACCGTCACTCATTGTTGTAGGAACTACAGTGCTGCAGGACGTGGTTTCTTGTTTCTTCTGCATTGATGGCGCAAGACGTGCAGGACCGAGCGTCTTAGAAAGAAAAAAAGTGGAGTTGCGCGTTAAAGTCGCCATGCTCTGGTAGGAACTGGCTCGTTCAGTAGTCTGGCCAACCCGCTAGTCATCAAGCTCGGCAAGTTTTCGTTCATTAGAGAGATCTGTATGTCTCTCGACTTGTCCACCATACACGCAACGGTCAAGTCAACGGGTGATCCACAGGAGCCCAGCACAGTACTTTCTTTTGATTGACCCTAAGGTTGCTACTCCAGACAACGGGGCAGTAGCCGTTCACCCTCGAGTAAATGGCCTAAGCCATACTTAAGGTAAGCATGAGGATAGTGTCATGGTAAGACACACCCCAAATGGCCTTGCTAATTGCTCGCAGTGAGACAAACCTCTCGGGGGTTTGGCAGACAAACCAAAGTAGCCATGAGGGGGGCTAGAACGTGCTATCACACCTATCATGACTTTTATGTACTTGAATTGCTTCTCAAGAAGAAGCCTGTGACTGTATTGACGGCTGCCTATTCAATTTTCCTCAGTCGCTCCATCATTGTTCCTCTTGTAGAGCAGTTTAACGAATCCCTCGCCGTCTCTCGTTCATTTCATTGCAGGGAGGGAGAGAGAGAGAGAGAGAGAGAGAGAGAGATAGAGAGAGGGAGAGAGAGAGAGAGTGAGAGAGAGAGAGAGAGAGAGAGAGAGAGAGGGAGAGAGAGAGAGAGAGAGAGAGAGAGAGAGAGAGAGAGAGAGAGAGAGAGAGAGAGAGAGAGAGAGAGATAGAGAGAGGGAGAGAGAGAGAGAGTGAGAGAAAAACCAACGGGGTATTAATTTTCGCAGCCCTACGAAGTTGGAAGGAAACTCGTGTAATCGGCTTAAAACAACTTGCGTTTAAAAAGGCTATTGCGTCCGAAAAACACTGTTTGAGGAAATGGTCCGTGTGTAGCAATCTGTGAATGCGAATGAGAGAAAACGTCGGAACCGAACGGACTCAAATTCGATATTCATTCTGCAGATCCTCGTGAAACCCCGAAATGAGGGTATAGTGATCAAAACACCCAATATTTAAAGTTAACGTACCTGTTAGGTGAGTCCGTATCCTCTGGCTGGTCACCAGACTCACCTAACAGGTACGTTAACTTTAATAATTTGCCTACTGGCGGACATAACCCAATTGCATTAATACCCAATATTTGTTCCTCAAAAATGGCTGATTGTGTATTTTGCGCCGGTAGCTTCAAATAATAATAAATGACTGTAAAATGATAAGAAACGCTACAATTTGTGAAACATTTCGACAGAAAGCTGCTGTAGTTTTTTTTTCGCAGTAATTCTCACCCATATTAGACTAGCGTTCTCATAACAATCAAAGTGGCAGCCCAATAAAGTGCCTGTATGGCGGACGTTGAATAATGGTCATAACTACCTGATTACAACCTTGGAAATTCTGCTTTTTTCGCCTGTAACTTCAGAACTAAACACAAAACATTCCGAAAAAAATCATGACAACATCTATCAATAATCTGTGCAGTGGTTTTTGAACAAAGCTCGTGGCAGAAGTAGCAACAACTCATTGAACAACGACTCCTACTAGTTTGCACGTAAACCGTGAAGTTACATTTTATCAAGTTCATAAGCACTGAGTCAAAAATAGATTGAATTAGTAGCTATGGCCGTGAAAATCTTTGAATGAGTGTGAAGCTGAGGAAATATGTGCGACGCGGCAGAGATATGTACACAATAAAGACGGGGTTTGAAGTCTACTAAACAAAAAGAGAGGATTTCTGCATGAACGGCTATACCGGGTTTAGTTAAAGTCTTCAAGTTGTCAACAGGCACACATCTTACTCCATAAATATTTCTCCAAAATTCGTCAATCGAAGAAAACACCAAAGTGCTTATGACATTATTGACGACTTTCGAACAAACTCACTGAAAACGTTGAGCTAACTCGTAACTTGTTCTGTACGAAGGCGTTGAACGACGAGGCAGTGTCTGTACGTATACGGTCATATACTTGTAATGCGGAATGATCTTGAAGGGAGGAGGGGGGTTACTGAGGAAAGTTGTGTGACGCATCGCACCGGGTTTATTTCTTCCTGGCGGTATTTCACTGCGAACCAACGGAAACTTTTTTTTTACTTCCTCAACGCAGGAAATGGTAAATCTCAGATCAAGTTCTGAGGCTGTTATTCCCTTACTTGAAAATTATTCATGAAAAGGGTAACCTATAATGGTATGAGCATCATTGATGTAAAAACATAACAAGAGCAAGGGTTCGTCCAATTGCCTGAAGTTTTAAGTTTGTTCAAGTTGACTATGGTTCTGGTGCTTGAATTCTTTAAGCATTTTGTATACAGCCTGAATTGTTGTGAGAGAGAGAAAGTTTATTGGGCTTGAGGGGGGGGGGGGATATTCAGGGAAAAGGGATGTGGAGTGACTTTTACGCCGCCCCCTCACAGAAATTCGAAAGGTCACTTTAATGTCAACCAGAGGGCTTTAAGGGTTCTTATATGCCACATTCTACTTCACCATTTGAAAAGCAGTGTTCTCCTGTTACGATGTTAATGCGCCTGTTCCAGACCACAATGCGCCGAGTGACCAGTAGCAAGACTGATATGTAGTATGCCACCGAAAATCGCCGTTGAGTGACAAAACAAAACTTTCTCGGCTCTCCCCTTGGCTTGAAAATCTCAGCTCCGCTCTTTCTCGTGTTCATCAAAAAGTAAAGTGCTGGCAAAATAAAGTCAACGAAATAAATTCCACTACGAGCATAACGGTTTGCAGTAGTTCAAGTGTAAACCTGTTTAAGCGGCTCATTTCGGCCTTACGGGAGCTGGTCAACTATTTAGACTTCGCCCTCGTTCAGATTTTGTATGGTTTGTCTCATTAATAGGCACTTGTGCTTCGATTTCGGTATGTTGCTTCACCGCTGAGTGTGTGGTCGTTATGAATGCTCTTTGCACGGATGCAGGGGTGCCTCTCACTTGGAATCGAAGTAAAATGCTAGCCCAAAGATTTACCTTGTCATCGCACGAACGTAATCCCACGCGTTTTTCGTGGTTTGTTCAAGTAATAACCGAAGAACCAAGTTCGCATCTTTGCAAAGCCTTTTATGTCGCATCGCGTTGATGCGTAAAGCGAGGATTACTATTTTACAATGGCTGCCACTCCGTCGATTCTCCTGACAATCTAGTCTCTGCGAGGAGTGGCGAGATGGTCGAAGGAATCAGTGGGCATGTTGACTCATTCGTTTATTTGCCTACTGTGGAAAAGCGGCCATCTCCAATGTCTTGACATTTCTAAGTGCGGCCAAGTGTCCAGAGCAGCAATTCGTATAGATTTCTCTACTTTGATCGAATAACATGAGCAGTCACAGGCATTTATTTGATGCACTGTTGGCTGTCTACCTCTAGCGATTCCCGTCCTTTCGTAATTGCATTTCAATCAAGGTTGTTCGTGTTACTTTATCGATTAGAAGCCATTCGATTCCTTTTCTTAGTTTAACTCAAATGGAAGATTGTTGCTTCGTTCCCTAAGGTAAGTTTTCCATCCATACTTTGCAGGGAAAACTAATTTCCAATCCTGAAATTTGCGTTCACATTACTAATATGAGGCAATTAGAGCTCCTTTGAATATTGTACTGCATACCACAACCCCAGCTTCTGCACTCATGAATGCTGATCCGAAGTTGTCCACATGTACACCCCCATTTTCTACCTATTCAGATGGACACATTTTACGTTCATTTACACAGCGTACCTTGTCGCACCTCAAGGAGCAATCTTCTTCTCATAGTGCCGTCTTCTACAGAAGATTGGCGATCATCATGACACTCCTGACTTTCTGTATGGCTGACCTAAACAGTTCCACTGATGAGCAGCCAAACCACTTCCTTAGGTTACGTAGCCAGGAGATTCTTCTCCATGCATTATCACACGAAGCATCTCATACCTCTCCCCTCTCATTATGTGACCGAGGTACTTCAACTTGCGGATTTAAATCTCGATGATTAACTCCGCATCCTTGAAGAATCGCTGCAGAACCTCCCTGTTGGTGACTCTGTCCACGCGCGATAATTTAAGGGCCCTTCTGTACAGGCATATCTCGAAGGCTTCTGTCCTTTTTAATAATGTGGCCACTTCTATACCATATAGAAGGATAGAAAATATATAGCACCTCAGCATACAGACTTTGAGATCGCCAAGGACATCTCTGCTACAAAAGAATCTATTCATTTTTACAACAGCATTTTAGCGATCTCAATGGGTACTTGTACTGCTGTAGTCGAATCATTGCTGCTGGTTCCCAGATAATTATACTTTAGAAAACTCTTTCAACAATTACATCAGAAACTACTAATTTCGCGTTGAAATTAGTTTGCTTTGTAAAAACAAGAAATCTTGTTTTATTTAAATTGGTTGTCAAGTCATACTTCGATCACGCGTGACAAATCTTCTGGGTCACGCAGATCACCAACTCTGCGAGAACGGTATCGTCGTCATACCTTATATCATTAAGAGGTATCCCGTTTATGACCACTCCAGCCGTCTCATCCTCCAACATCTCATCCATGATGGCCTCCGAGTATATATTGAACAGTAGAGAAGAGAGAATACACCCCTGACGCAATCCTCGTCTTATCTCAATAGTATTCAAGCTGCAGACGGCGAGAGACGTGTCGTTTTGACGGATTTATCGAATGCCGTATCAAAGCTTCAGAATGCTAGACAGCCTTGAGCTTGGAAGGTCCTCAGGGAGTTGGCTACATAAGCTTCATGATGTCGCCAAAAGACGGTCGATCTAAGTAACTAAGTATCTCTTTAATCGCAATACAATTGTCATAAACGCTCACAGTATTCACCCGATAACAGGAAATGTGGTACTTCCAACAAAAAAAATCGTGTTGATAGTCTCACGAGTTCCCTGTGCACGGATGGCTCAATAATGGAAATGGAATCAGCCAGGAGTTCATCTCCTGATTCTAAATATGTGTCATATTCATGTTTTGCACCTGCGATTACTTCAAGGCAAACGGTCAAAATGGCAGTGATCAAATTTGAACTGGGCCAAATTTCAAAAATCTGAAAAAGAGCCATCTACACATTTCTCTGCTGATTCTAAATGTGTTTCGTGTCAACCGCCGCGACCATCCAGGACGGCTGGGCCAACGTCAAACTTTCGATTATGAATCTGTAGCTAACTTCAGCCCAGTCAGTAGAGTGGGGTTATGTGAAGTGACCCAGGAATCTTTACAGCTTAACATATCGCCATCACTTGCACACGACAAAAGGAAACTTGGTTAGGCGCTCTAGTTGTTCCCGCGGTTACTATCCGCTGTCCGGGATGTCCAGTGACACACTTCCTCGCGTTTCGCGTTGCTTGGAATAGTCTTCTTCCAAAGGCTCTACTCCGTCTACTAATAGCTCTGTTTACGTACACTGTCTCTTCTCGGCCACCACTCCCACCGATTCCACGTATTTCGTCAATCCTTGTTATTTCTTGGTCACTTATTTTCTTCAAAAGGTATAATTTGAACAATCGCTATCATGAAATTTAACCATTATTTATTTACCATTTAATTTTCTTTTCAAGATGAAATGAGTGAATTATGGATGGCGCATCTACTTAACAAAGTAAATTACCAATAAAATTACTCCGAATTATTCAAATTCCTTTCGTTTAGGGCACAGAGACTCGATCCTTTCATACAACAAAACTTGTGCAAAACTTCACTTATTAGTATTACTAGCTGATCAGACAGACGCTGTCCTGTCTTAACTATAACATTTCTGTGAAAATTAGGTGTACAGAGATACATGAAGTTTTTTGGCAAAACGGCTTTGACGCTTATCATCGAACTCACATGATGCATTCAACTAGTCAACATCTATTTATTGTTCTGTACGAATGTTCTTCTGGCATTCCATTGAACAGAAATACCTATTCCTATGCCTGCCTCAGCACACACCTCTCCAAACATTAAGAAGTATTAATGAATTTCCCCTCGTAACTAAATTCTCTTACGTAAAAATATAACAGTTGTAATGGTTAGTATTTCGTTTACCGATTAAGTTTTGTCTGCTAATGAAAAATGATAGTAGGTACGTGCTGACTGACAACGCTGTAATGACAACTGATGCACTCACATTAGCTGAACCTGTTAATTAGGGCAAATTTGGAGATAAGTATACTATGTTGTGATGAGTGCTCCACCTAGTCCCTGGGCTCCTCTCTAATGCATGGAATAGGTCAGGGTATGCATGACCGCTCTTTGTACTCTGCCCAATGTGAGAGCCACGAGGCAGGAAGAAACGGAAACCAGGACAACGGGATGACGTTCTCGACCAACGTTGGGTTGCCGGTTTCACCTTGTGCAAACGAAGAGAGTAGAGCGTTGAAGAAAAGCGGCAGATGGGCGTCGAGGCATCGAAGTTTACGCCCAGCGCGACTAAATTAGTGCGTTTTTTCGCAACGCTTCTTCTTCTCCTTTGTTCAGCGCTCTTCATACTCAATTCCCAGAAATGGAGATGAATACTCTGGAGTTCCTACTCGCTGCTCTCGCGTTACTTCCTCGTTCTGCACAGCTACACAAAGCTTTTCAACGATTTTTACGCAGATGGCATTGGTTTCTGATCACTATCACGTGATACAGACCCTATGAACAATAAAATAACTTTGTTGCTTTCAGTTATCTATTCATCCTATCTATTCATTGTCTTCCTATATTATAAGAAAATAACTTTAGTATAATATATGGAATATGAAGTTTATCGTTTTTTATTAGTTATCATTTTTACAAACTGTTTGTTTGCAGCGACTGTTGTTTACTTTTATTATGATTACTGGATCGTTATCATTCTTTTATCCCCCATCTATTAAGTTAGAACCGAATGCAGATACAGTGTACAGAATATTAGCAATTGTTTTACTTATTTTATTCTGTCGTTATCATTAGTTTTAATCTACTTTTTATTTAATGGTTGATGGTTATTGTTTTACACATTACTATTTTATTCTCTGAAGAAAATGGGGCTCGATGACTGGGCACCATCTACCCGTGAGGAGTCTCGGCGTTATGACCCTGCTGAACCTCGCAAAATTTTTTGCAATATGGGAGGGTTCACGGGTATGGAGGCACTTCACAGGTGTCTTGGTGATGGGTGGAGGGGTCGAGGGGGAGGTAATTTCCATTGCCTGAGAGCAAACCTGATATAATATGTCGATCAGTTTCAGGTCAGTCGTCTACTGTGCAGGTCCATGGGTTGAATTGGAAGAGCTCCTTCGTTACAAGTCTCAAAACAATTTCTAAGATCATCGCACGCCGAATGATGACTACAGGTCCATAACGTTAGTAGATTGTCGACTGTTCTCCTCTTCATCTTCTGTCGAAAGCTGCATGTGCCCGATGTTACTTCAATGATCTCTCACAAATAAGGGACGTTTCCACATCTCCTGTGACGTTGGGATAGCCTTGTGCTACCATGAACCTTACTGGGTTCAGGAGTCGATCCTTAAATCTTTGCTAGCTAATCAATATACTGAACCCTAACCAAATGCGTTGCAGTTTAGCATCATAACCTTTATGCTATCAGTGAGGCCCTGGCAATCTTTGGATGACCCTTCAAATGTTTCAGCCCCAGAGTTACTCTTCCGTTCATATGAGAAAAATGGTGTGTCGTTTACGTTTTTACTTGACGATTGAAGAATCGCATGATGTTTTCAACAAAGATTGCCGCCCTAAGGCTTTATATTCTTGAGTTAATATTGAAAATACCGCTTAGAACCGCCCTATAACTAATCAATAACAAGTTTAAACAGGAGGATTGTAACTGACGGGAAATCAATGAGGACAATAGCTGGTCTAACCCCACCGTTCCTTAACCAAACTGCTAAGAAAACAACTTCACTGAGGTAGCTTGATGCCCTAGTATTAGAGCAGCTTAGTACAAGTTACGTGTTTCCCATAGCAATATAGAGATACTGAATAATTTTAAATATATCGACTGACTGAAAAATCAGTGGACTGCCTCTATTCAGCACGAGGGGCAAGTTCAGTGGCGGACTAAGAAGAACGCATAAATGTAGAACACAGCAAAATGGCTACTATTAGCATTAAAGCAGCCAAGAAAATTTAAAAAACGACTATGGAAGTTTGGTACAGCACATGACGTTGTAATTATGCAGGTATCCTTTCTGAACTTGGCGCAAATCATACAAACGGGAATGTGAGGTAGCAAAAGCTAGGAAAGTAAGGGTTAGGCAGAGAGGGGCCAATATAGTGTGCTGGCAGCAGAGTTTGAGGGAAGCGAAGCAGTTTTTTGTTCTATTTTGTTTGCTTTTTTGTTATTCTCAATAATTTACAAATATACTCAAGTTGAGAGACACAAACCAGTTGCACTTTAGTTTACTTCAGTCGTTGGTTCACACTTCGCCCATCAGAAGGTGACTGCAGTGACAACATTGAAACTGCTTAGCTACATGTCAGTAATGTACAAGATGTAGCGGAGCTGTTCTAAGCGTTGAGTCAATGGTCTGACAAGGCCTTCTCGAAACAGATGGTTGAAAACCATTTCAGGTGTTGTGCGTTGTGAACGTGGACTAAATGCAGTGTGGAAAGGCTGTTGGTGTATCCAGTGTGCTGTCATCGCTAGACTTCCCCAACGATCAGGTCTGGGTCCATATCTGTACTTGTTTCACTACTACGACCTGCATTGGTTTCACACACCTGATTTTTCTGGCATGTATGCAGATGACTTAGTTTATGGTGTTTCCGGCCAAGGCTCCTGGAATCCAAAATATGAACACTTGGGCAGCGGTGTACGAAGTGGAAAATAACAGTTAACACTCTAAAACCGGTGTCATAACCTTTACAAAGGACGTTACACGAAATGCTTGAAGGTGACACCACGCCAAATGTCCGATTCAGTTCAGTGTACAGGCATGATCCTTGATCTTAGCGCGTCGTCTTACGTTCAAGGACCATATCTCTGTCTGGGTATGACGCTTACAAACCCACGTGTCCAGGTTACAGTCTCTTATCCACAACCCCACTACTTCCATGCACAATAAAGTTCTCATTTACACCGCACATATCCGTAAACTATGGGCCGACACCATCCCTACCTGGGGCACGCGTTCGTCGTCACAATTACGGCGTATTCAGCAACATGGAAGCGCAACCCTGCATAAGCACATCATCCACACACCTCCATTTATTCACAACATGGCAATTTACCAACGAGGCTGAACTGGGGGACTAAATACTGTTGACCAGTGTTGTCCAGTGACTAAATATTGTTTTTAAAGTAATTTTGGCAGTTTTGGCCACTACGTCGCGTTTGAATCGTTTCCCAGGTATTTTTCGATCCTGAGTCGAATGTAACAGGCGTCAGTGATGTAGGACAGCGTCTAGATGGAATACAGTGAAATATAGTGAGGCAAATCCTTTTCCTCGGGCTCGCCAAGCTCGACCCCTCCCTCTTCGGACGATGAGCAATCTACTCGTCGTCCAAACAAACAAGGGCGGAAAGAACCGGGCAAACCGCGTTCATCTCCCCCTTCTCCCCCCAGTAGCCCGGGCAACCCGGCTACTACAAGCACACGACAGATCTGTTTCTTTATTTCATGACTGTACCTAAACCCTCGACGAGGGTTATATCAGTCATAGAAGTTGCGGTTTCGCTAATATGCAAGAGGCCGGCCCCTGCAGCATCCACCGAACTCAGACCTGTGGAGGTACGGCAGGTATGTGGTCGTTAGCCAGTCTCACCGTAGAGAGCTGTTGCCCGTGTGTTACCGCGCGGAGGTGACCACCTGAGGAATCCCGTACCATCTGGGAGTAGTTCTTAATCTGGTTCCCTACCTGATCTTACTGTTTACTTGGGTGGCAAGTTTCAAAAGGACTGATCAACTATAACCACGTTTCTTAGCCATTACCTTCTTTGCGAACTTTGCAAAATGGTTATAGGCTTCCTTTGTAGCAGTCAAAGCTGCTAAGTTCGTTTGCCCTCTCAACAACCGTCGCTCACTGTTGTAGAAACCACAGTGGAGCAGCACATGGTTTCTTGTTTCCTCCGCACTGGAGGCACAAGACGTGCATAATGGAGAGTCTTTCAGAGAAAAGAAGTGGAGCCGCGCATTGAAGTCACCATGTCCCGTGAGGAACTGGCTCGTCCAGTGGTCTGGCTCAACCCATTTTCTAGAAAGACGTTCACGGATGTTGGGGAAGAACTCATACGTATCACGTCCCTTTGACGAGGATTCCCATCTCGCTTGCCATTTCTCTAGAGCCCATTCATCGATGGCGGCAAGTTTCTGTTCTGTGGTGAGATCCGCACGGAGTTCAGCCCAAAGCGGGAAGCTCCTGTTTCACTCTCCACTTGTCAATCATGCACTCAACAGCCAAATCAACTGGTAACTGACCAGTGATCACCTGGAGTGCTTCCGTTGATACAGTCTTGTAGGCCTTGGTGATCCACAGGAGCGCGGCTCTCTGGGATTGGGCCAATACTCTCTTTTGATTGACTGTTAGTTTGCTACCCCAGACAACAGGGCAGTAGCCAATCACACCTAAATAGATGGCCTTATACATGAGGATGGTGTCGTGGTAACACACACCCCAAGTGGCCTTAGTAATGGCACGCAGTGAGGCAAACCTTGCAATGGTAGTGCCTTTAAGGGACTGGAGGTGTTGGTTGAAACCCCACCTCTCACCTATATTCACTCCTAAATACTTGACGTGCTTTTCAAGAAGGAGCCTGTGGCCGCCAAAGCGTATTGTGGGTGGATTATTCACTTTCCCCTTCAAGAGGATTAGCTGGGTTTTTTCCTCAGCCACCTGCATCTTGACGTGCTCGCACCATTGGTTGACAGTGCGGAGCACGTGGTGGGTTTTTCCTTCAATTTGGCGGACTGACTCTGCAAAGATCAGCACAGTCAAGTCATCCACATAGGCGTACGGCTCGCAGTCAGTCTCCATGAGTTTCCTGAGAAGACCTTCGAAGAAGGCATTCCAGAGTGCTGGTCCTAGGACCGAGCCCTGTGGGCACCCCTTCTCAATCCTTCTCCGGACGGAGACATGCCTACTTTCGATCGTAGCAGTTCTGTCTGTCAGGTAACTTCTGACGAGCGAGTACAGGTTGCGGGGGATTCCCCTACCTTTGAGTTCATTAAGGAGCGCTGGCCACCAAAGGTTGTCAAACGCTCCTCTGATGTCAATCAGAACTGCTACGACGTACTTAGCCGGTGCCAGCAGGGAAACACGCCGAATCTCGACAATGACATCCTGCGTGGACCTTCCTTTGGTACACCCGTATTGCCTGCCTGTGAGGTTGCGGCCAAAGACTCCTTCGAGGGACTGCAACATCAAGATTTCTAGTGTTTTGCCTAATATGGAAAGAAGGCTGAGTGGTCTCCATGATCGCGGGTCCGACTGATTGCGGTCGCCTCCCTTTGAAGAGTGACAACGCGCGCAGACTTCCACTGAGTGGGGAACTGTCCGACCTGCAGACAGTCATTAAATAAATTAAGGAGACCGCTGGAGATTGTCCGCTCAGCCTTCCTTAGCATATTGCTTTCTATTTTATCTGGCCCAGGAGATTTGTTGGGCTTTAAGGTCGCAAGAGCCCTGCCGAGGTCGCCTGTTGTCCACAATGGGATGTCGGGCTCGTTCGGAGGGTCCATGATCAGCTCCCTTGCTGCCCTCTGGGCTTCAGTGTCTCGAGCTAGTTGGTCATCTGGGAACGCCTTCTCAAGGAGGGTTTCCAGTGAACGTTCGATACTGCAGGCCCAGCCTGACTCATTTTGCATCGCAGCTAAGACCTGCTCTACATTTGCTTTTCCTATGGAGGACTTGTAGTGTCTGCCCCAGGGGTTCTCAGAGCTCTCCGCTTCCACAAAATTTCGCCAGCCTTGCCGTTTGGCTCGTTTGATGGCGCGGTGGAAGGCCTTCTTCTCTTGGATGAAGGCAGTTCGGAGTGTTGCTCTGGCATCAGGGTCACGAGTGTTTTGGTACATCCTTCTGGCTCTATTTGCACTTTGCTTGAGGGGATTAAGTTCCTCAGTCCACCATGGGACTTTGATCGCCCTGTGCTTCTGTTGGCCAAGTACAGAGAGCCCAGCAGAGTGCAGTGCTGTGGTAAATGTGTCCACTTTGCTGTCCACCTCTTCAGGTGTGGATGCTTGCACTATTAGGTCGGTGTCTGCGGCACGCAGTTCACCTTCCAGTACCCTAAAGAATTGCGGCCAGTCAGCATTTTTTGTGCGGAATCGCTTTTCACGCGTGTCTTTGCAGAGGATGTTATCATCCGTAATGGCAAAGTCAATAACCATGTGATCGCTCTGCGTTGCACCTGGTACGACTCGCCAACCCTGCAATTTGAGTAGCAGGGTGTGAGACACGGCTGTGACATCTATACACGACCTTCCTCCCGGACCATCATAGGTCGCCTCAGTCATGGGGTCGTTGGCAACAACCAAGTTGTACCTGGTGAGCAGCTCTATATACGCCTCGCCCGCCCCATCCAGGGTTGGGGATCCCCACAATGGTGATCTGGCGTTTGCATCAGCACAGACTACGCAGGGTCGTCCTGATAGGCCTGCTAGAGCCCGCTCGAGTGGTTCAAGGCTGTTGGCAACTGGTGCGCCAAATTGCCTGTAAAATGATATTACAACCAGCTCAAAGCCACCGGCTCGGATGAGCACAGCGGCCAAGTGCTGGCTGTTCAGGTGAGTGAGTGCGAGCATGTCAATGGACGGGTCGATGCAGGCTACTGCTGCCTTGGCTCCCGTTCTTGCTCCAGCCACCACTCGTGCCTGCGATCCGAGACCAAGAGTTTTGGATCCTATGTACGGTTCCTGTATGGCGAGGACACTGCAGCGTTTCTTGAGTGCATTTTGCAGCAACTCAGCCATAACTGGGCAACTCTTATTTGTGTTGTGCTGAAGGATTCGAACTGTTTTTGACCTATTCATAATCCACTCGTGACTCCTGGAGGGCAATCGCTCGCTGACGAATGGTACAGCGTGCGTCTCGTGTAGAGTGTGCGACCTGTTGGATTTTGCGTTCGACGCAATTGGCACACTTGAGGGGAGCATCACGCTTGCATTCCTTACTCAGATGTGGCAAGGCGCACCAGGCGCACACAACAGGTCTTGTACAGGCCACTGCCAGGTGGCCATAGCGCTGGCATTTGTAGCACTGGAGTGGGGCTTGGTACTTTCGTATGGCGCACCGCTGCCAGGCTATTTGGAGGTGCCTTGCCCTCTAGTTTTTTGTACAGGCTGGGTGATACCTCAATCACCCAATCCTTCTGTCTGCCACGCTTTTTGGTGAAGAGAGGCCTGACATCCTGCGGCTGCAAGCCTAACGCAGGGTTGTGCTCAACAACTTGTTGGGCCAAGTCCGTCGGTCCGCACGTCGCACAGCAGCAGGCGTGGGAAACGACCCAGGGGGGCTGACGCTTGGAGCTTCAACTCCTTTTTTGTGGAAATGTGGCTCGTGAGCGCCTTGGCCATTTCTGGCGTTTCCGTCACAATGACGGCGCCACCTCCTACTGCGGTGCGGATGTCTAGCACTCGGACACTCAGAGCTTGGAGGTCCGTAGCAGGGACACCCCGCATAAGCGCTTCCATTGCGTCAGGGTTGGAGGGACCAGCCTCTCCTTCCTCACATGTCCGCCTAACCACTACCACGTTTTGTCGTGGGTTTTTAGGGGGGAGTTTGGCAAGCGGTGGAGGCTTTTTATTTTTATTTTTGCCCTTGTTTTTGGGCGGAGGCATAGGCGGGGCGCTGCCCTCGGCCTGCACTTCCTGCTTAGTTGGGGCCTGTTTCTGCTTCCCTCTGCGCTTCCTGGCCCTGGCAGGCTGCCATTCCGCCTCAGCTCCATGAGGGGGGGAGGAAGGCGCAGTAGCGGCTACTGCCGCATATGAGGGGCCTGGGGTACTACCCTGGCTCGTTGTTGCTCCTCGAGTTTGGGGGGCTGGTGGCACTGGCTGCTGGGCAATTGCCCTACGCAGCTCTTCCCTCACGACAGCCGCCACAGTTTCCCGCAGGGGGGGGAGTGGCAGGGGGCGATGTCGTTGGGGGCATTAGCTTTATAGCCAGCTTCGAAATTTCGAAGAGGCAACTAGTTACGAGGTCCCGCATAGGTCCTGTCGCGTTGGCCCTCATCCGTGCCAGCTGGCCGTGGATGATTTGGACGTATGCGCAAATTTGCTCCATGTCCGACAGTTTAGGGTCCACGCTGTGTCGTGTGCTTGTAGTAGCCGGGTTGCCCGGGCTACTAGGGGAGAAGGGGAGATGAACGCGGTTTGCCCGGTTCTTTCCGCCCTTGTTTGTTTGGACGACGAGTAGGTTGCTCATCGTCCGAAGAGGGAGGGGTCGAGCTTGGCGAGCCCGAGGAAGAGGCGCAGGTGGCGTTTTTATTACCTGCTGAAGTTTTAGTTGACTTTGTCATGTTTTTTACTTATTTGGGGGGGGGGTGATTAAAGAAGCGGACTGGTGTAGTGTATCCTTGTGAGTTCATTTGTTGTGTGTGTTCGTGGTATGAGCGAGAGGTGCTCGAGGCAGTGTCCTGGAAGCTCCCTCAGGCATATTGATTCTAGCCCCTTTCGCTGGTCCGTTGAGGGTCAAAGGGAGGCCCCCACATGCGCCGCAGCTGCCAGTCCGGCCACCCACCGGGACTAAGACGCATGAGGGATTTTTCGGCTGCTGCTCAGAGTCAGCCCTCGGCCACTAGTGATGTGGTGAGCGGGACACACGCTATCAGCCGCCCCAGGAACGCTCAAACCTGGTTTTTCCCTCCTCATTCCGAAGGCCGCACCTATATAGGGATCGCTCAAAGGTGTTAGTGAGCTACTTCCAGGACTGTCTTTCGCTCATTATGAGTGTTTCAAGTGAGTGTGTTCTGCCACGCAAGCCGTTGCAGTGTATTTAGTATCTGGAATATGTTGTGTATGTCAGTGTCGTGAGCTTTAAGCCCCTTTAAGGCCGGTTTTAACGACCACGCAGAGGATACGGCAGGAGAATTCTGTACCCTTCCTGCGGGGGTGTGTTCTGCGATCCCAGCTAAAGGTAGGGGGTTCCCAGTGTGTCATGTATGTGAATGAAGTGTAAGTTGTGTCCCTTTTAGTCCGGCTTATACGAACACGCAGGGAGTACGGCAGTGGAATTCTGGACCCCCTACTGCAGGGTGAGCACAGTGTGGCGACAGAGTACACTGTGACGCCCAGCCACAGTTAAGCCTCGTTGGATGTAATCCTGCGGGGACCTCGTAGAGGTGAGGTTGTCTTTCAAGCTGGGCCCACCCGGCTTTCCCTATTAGTCGGCTCATACGACACGCAGGGAATACGTCAGCGGAACAAGCACACGACACAGCGTGGACCCTAAACTGTCGGACATGGAGCAAATTTGCGCATACGTCCAAATCATCCACGGCCAGCTGGCACGGATGAGGGCCAACGCGACAGGACCTATGCGGGACCTCGTAACTAGTTGCCTCTTCGAAATTTCGAAGCTGGCTATAAAAGCTAATGCCGCCCAACGACATCGCCCCCTGCCACTCCCCCCCTGCGGGAAACTGTGGCGGCTGTCGTGAGGGAAGAGCTGCGTAGGGCAATTGCCCAGCAGCCAGTGCCACCAGCCCCCCAAACTCAAGGAGCTGCAACGAGCCAGGGTAGTACCCCAGGCCCCTCATATGCGGCAGTAGCCGCTACTGCGCCTTCCCCCCCCCTCATGGAGCTGAGGCTGAATGGCAGTCTGCCAGGGCCAGGAAGCACAGGGGGAAGCAGAAAAAGGCCCCAACTAAGCAGGCCGAGGGCAGCGCCCCGCCTACGCCTCCGCCCAATAACAAGGGCAAAAATAAAAATAAAAGCAAAATAAAAAGCCTCCACCGCTTGCCAAACCCCCCTAAAAACCCACGACAAAACGTGGTAGTGGTTAGGCGGACATGTGAGGAAGGAGAGGCTGGTCCCTCCAACCCTGACGCAATGGAAGCGCTTATGCGGGGTGTCCCTGCTACGGACCTCCAAGCTCTAAGTGTCCGAGTGCTAGACATCCGCACCGCAGTAGGAGGTGGCGCCGTCATTGTGACGGAAACGCCAGAAATGGCCAAGGCGCTCACGAGCCACATTTCCACAAAAAAGGAGTTGAAGCTCCAAGCGTCAGCCCCCCTGGGTCGTTTCCCACGCCTGCTATTGTGCGACATGCGGACTGACCTACAAAAAGAGGACTTGGCCCAACAAGTTGTTGAGCACAACCCTGCGTTACGCTTGCAGCCGCAGGATGTCAGGCCTCTCTTCACCAAAAAGCGTGGCAGACAGAAGGATTGGGTGATTGAGGTATCACCCAGCCTGTACAAAAAACTAGAGGGGGCAAGGCACCTCCAAATAGCCTGGCAGCGGTGCGCCATACGAAAGTACCAAGCCCCCACTCAGTGCTACAAATGCCAGCGCTATGGCCACCTGGCAGTGGCCTGTACAAGACCTGTTGTGTGCGCCTGGTGCGCCTTGCCACATCTGAGTAAGGAATGCAAGCGTGATGCTCCCCTCAAGTGTGCCAATTGCGTCGAACGCAAAATCCAACAGGTTGCACACTCTACACGAGACGCACGCTGTACCATTAGTCAGCGAGCGATTGCCCTCCAGGAGTCACGAGTGGATTATGAATAGGTCAAAAGCAGTTCGAATCCTTCAGCACAACACCAATAAGAGTTGCCCAGTTATGGCTGAGTTGCTGCAAATGCACTCAAGAAACGCTGCAGTGTTCTCGCCATACAGGAACCATACATAGGATCCAAAACTCTTGGTCTGGGATCGCAGGCACGAGTGGTGGCTGGAGCAAGAACGGGAGCCAAGGCAGCAGTGGCCTGCATCGACCCCATTGACATGCTCGCACTCACTCACCTGAACAGCCAGCACTTGGCCGCTGTGCTCATCCGAGCCGGTGGCTTTGAGCTGGTTGTAATATCATTTTACAGGCAATTTGGCGCACCAGTTGCCAACAGCCTTGAACCACTCGAGCGGGCTCTAGCAGGCCTATCAGGACGACCCTGCATAGTCTGTGCCGATGCAAATGCCAGATCACCATTGTGGGGATCCCCAACCCTGGATGGGGCGGGCGAGGCGTATATAGAGCTGCTCACCAGGTACAACTTGATTGTTGTCAACGACCCCATGACTGAGGCGACCTATGATGGTCCGGGAGGAAGGTCGTGTATAGATGTCACAGCCGTGTCTCACACCCTGCTACTCAAATTGCAGGGTTGGCGAGTCGTACCAGGTGCAACGCAGAGCGACCACATGGTTATTGACATTGCCATTACGGATGACAACATCCTCTGGACATGGTGACTTCAATGCGCGGCTCCACTTCTTTTCTCTGAAAGACTCTCCATTATGCACGTCTTGTGCCTCCAGTGCGGAGGAAACAAGAAACCATGTGCTGCTCCACTGTAGTTTCTACAACAGTGAGCGACGGTTGTTGAGAGGGCAAACGAACTTAGCAGCTTTGACTGCTACAAAGGAAGCCTATAACCATTTTGCAAAGTTCGCAAAGAAGGTAATGGCTAAGAAACGTGGTTATAGTTGATCAGTCCTTTTGAAACTTGCCACCCAAGTAAACAGTAAGATCAGGTAGGGAACCAGATTAAGAACTACTCCCAGATGGTACGGGATTCCTCAGGTGGTCACCTCCGCGCGGTAACACACGGGCAACAGCTCTCTACGGTGAGACTGGCTAACGACCACATACCTGCCGTACCTCCACAGGTCTGAGTTCGGTGGATGCTGCAGGGGCCGGCCTCTTGCATATTAGCGAAACCGCAACTTCAATGACTGATATAACCCTCGTCGAGGGTTTAGGTACAGTCATGAAATAAAGAAACAGATCTGTGTGTCAGTCTGTGTGTGTGTATGCGTGTCTGTGAACGATTTTTAGAGAAAACCACCGTATCAAATCAGCTCAAACTTGATATCTAGCCCGGAAGTCAATATGGGACGCCAGAATAAGGGTTTGAACAAAATCCATCGAAAGTTAACTATAGTTATCATAGTGATCAAAACACCAAATTTTTTTTTCTCAAAAACGGTTATAACGATTTTGATTAAACTTTTTATATTGGTAGCTCTCAATAAGGCAATTATACCATAAAATTCCCATTTGTGGGAAAATGACGAGAGCAGCACAATAAATTACCAAAACTTTCGACGAAATCGATTTTAGCGCAGTTTTTAGAGAAAACCACCGTACCAAATCAGCTGAAACTTGATGTCTAGCCTACAGGTTACCATGGGACGCAATAATGAGGGTATGGGCCAAATCCACCGAAAGTTAACTATAGTCATCATAGTGATCAAAACACCAAATTTTTTTTTCTCAAAAACGGCTCTAACGATTTTAATTACATTTTTTATATTGATAGCTCTCAATAAGGCAATGATACTATAAAATTCTCATTCGTGGGAAAATGACGAGAGCAGCACAATAAATTATCAAAATTTTCGACCAAAAGCGTTTTTCGCGCAGTTTTTTCCTTATATACTCCGCTGAAATTCTTGTATAATGTTAACAAAAATTGGTATTGTAGTCCAACCCAATACCTAATGGGTGAGTGTTTAAAAACGCTCATGAGACACATGGGGCTCACTCCAGAAATTCCTGAATTTCAACTACCGCCGTTTCGCCTACTACCAGTTCTAACAGTTATTTTCCAATAACTCCGCAAAAGTAGTTACTATTCTTTTTTTTTAAAAATCGTGATTACAGCCTCATTAGTTATCTGTGTACCAATTTCTCAATTATGGTCCTGCAGTGAGTACGAGCAGCACAATAAATTCCGGAACTGTAAGCGCTACCGCTTCCTGCTGCCGTTAAGCGTTATTTGACCAAGTTCAAATTAACTGAGTGATATATGAATTGATTAAATAGAATTAGCCATGTACAAAGTGAATTGTTGTAGAGCTAAGGAAAGTTGTGTGTTGCAACTCACCTGATATTTCTTATAAGTTCTCAATGTTAGCCATGTTTTATTCTAAATGTTTTTTTGACGTTTGATAACATGAGATACGTCGTAATCATGCTGTGAATGAAAATAATAAACAGTCGCGCAATACTTTGCAGCATTCTTTAATGTAAACGTGTCAAACACGCCCCGATATCCTGTTTGCCTTCGATGCGAAGATTAATGGAAAGCTGTGAAACCTACTTCAAGGTTTTGTTCACATGTCCACAACTTTATGGTACAAATACTGATGACTTTCCATCTTCATGTTTAGAGCACTTACCCGTCTACAACAGGGAGTCATCAACGAGGCCAACTTTCGCGATTACAAGACGTAAATACCTACAGCGGTGTCAAATACACGCAACGGCCTTCTATTTCATGAACTCCCTCGCCAGCGAGATAGGGATGTACTACGCTGGAATATCACAAATTACTACTTTCAAAGCACAGGATGGGGTACAAGGGCCTCCCATCCCCTGACCTATCGCGATCGGAAAGCTCATTTGGAGCTTGCTGATAAGAGCCTGCTGATAAACCGTCTTTGCGTGCAGAGCTTTCGTACTCAGGCCGTTTACAGCGTTGCCATAACGAACTCGCGTGGAATGTAAATGGGTTTTAGGATGAAGTTTGGAAGGGGTCGCGTAACTGCGAGATTTTAAACGATTTGCTGTGAGGAGAAGAAAGTGAATTGCACTTGGATGGAAACGGTAGCAATTCCGACCTACTGAATTGTGTTGCTACTGCACCGCCATGAAAGTGAACGCAAAATAAAATGAAATGTTTATTGAATGTCTAAAACGTCTATTAAAAGCGTCTGCATAACCCAATTCTACAAGCGCTAGAACAAATGCATGATGCAAGAGAACACTCTAGATATGCATATCACTTACGAACATACAATGAGCTCTGAAGTTGACACGGTCCTGATGACGTCGGTGGCCAAAAGTTCGATAATAAATATATTAAACAAATGTTGCTCTGCTAGACCGTTGAATTACTCGCTTTTTATTTGCCTCAACCCTTCGTTATAGAAAATAAAGCTATGTGATTGACCTTTTCCTCGTGCTGTTTTGCAATTGGAAGGGGATTTATTTTTCCTTGGCCCCTACAAGGTAGGAAAGTCTGTTTTTGTTGTGTTGTACAGTTATTACAGTTATAGTTGGAGTTTTTGCCTCACCTTTGAGCCGCTAAGTACAAAAATGCTATTGGAAAAGCACGAATGGAAGAGAAAGGTGGAACCGATCGAATCAGCTCAAAATTGGTTGTCAACTTGAGTTTGTGAGGCCGATATGAGACAAAAGTAGAAAGGCTAGGGTGCTTGCTAATAGCGGGGATTATGTAAACCTACCACTACTGTGGAGAAAATGTTTTACCTTTTCCCCCTTGATATATTTGTCAAGGCGGAAGGTGACAGACAGGTTACAGATTGACTAGGCTTGGAATAGCTAAGGTGTAGTAACGGGCACCTGGCGTTATTCAGAAGCTTGAAAACCTTTGCAGAGCTCGGCATGATCAATGCCATGAATGATGGTGCTCATGAAAAGAAATACAATGTGCAACCAGAAGGAAGCATATGGAGCAGCGAACGTAATCGACTTTGGTCCCCTAATGGTAATAACATCTACACAGATGCATCTAAAACCCTGAAGAGTAGGGGTGGCTATGAGGTGTGGATAAGTGGAATATGCCTGGGGAACGCATCAGTGTCTAGGGCACTGGGAGTGTGGCACTCCAAACGCTTCATCTCAGGAACTAAGCTTCATCCACTCAACGGCTAAGTAACTGGGGAACTGACGAGTGATCACCTGGAGTGCTTCTGTTGATACAGTCTTGTAGGCCTGGGTGATTCACAGGAGCGCAGCTCTCTGGGATTGGGCCAATACTCTCTTTTGATTGACTGTTAGTTTGCTACCCCAGACAACGGGGCAGTAGCCAATCACACCTAAATAGATGGCCTTATACATGAGGATGGTGTCGTGGTAACACACACCCCAAGTGGCCTTAGTAATGGCACGCAGTGAGGCAAACCTTGCGATGGTAGTGCCTTAAAGGGACTGGAGGTGTTGGTTGAAACCCCACATCTCACCGATATTCACTCGTAAATACTTGACGTGCTTTTCAAGAAGGAGCCTGTGGCCGCCAAAACGTATTGAGGGTGGATTATTAACTTTTCCTTTCAAGAGGATTAGCTGGGTTTTTTCCTCAGCCACCTGCATCTTGACGTGCTCGCACCATTGGGTGACGGTGCGGAGCACGTGGTGGGTTTTTTCTTCGATTTGGCGGACTGACTCAGCAAAGATCAGCACAGTCAAGTCATCCGCATAAGCGTATGGCTCGCAGTCAGTCTCCATGAGTCTCCTTCGAAGACCTTCGAAGAAGGCATTCCAGAGTGCTGGTCCAAGGACCGAGCCCTGTGGGCACCCCTTCTCAATGTTTCTCTGGACGGAGACATGCCTGCATTCGATCGTAGCAGTTCTGTCTGTCAGGTAACTTCTGACGAGAAGTACATGTTGCGAGGGATCCCCCTACCGTCAAACTCATTAAGGAGCGCTGGCCACGAAAGGTTGTCAAACGCTCCTCTGATGTCAATCAGAACTGCTACGACGTACTTAGCCGGGGCCAGCAGGGAAACACGCCGAATTTCGACAATGGCATCCTGCGTGGACCTTCCTTTCGTACACCCGTATAGGCAATACGGGGCCAAAGACTCCTTCGAGGGACTGCAACATCAAGATTTCTAATGTTTTGCCTAATATGGAAAGAAGGCTGAGCGGTCTCCATGATCGCGGGTCTGACTGATTGGGGTCGCCTCCCTTTTGTAGAGTGACTACACGCGCAGACTTCCACTGAGTGGGAAACTGTCCGTGCCGCAGACTTAAAATTAAATAAATTAAGGAGGCCGCTGGAGATTGTCCGCTCAGCCTTCCTTAGCATATTGCTTTCTATTCTATCTGGCCCAGGAGATTTGTTGGGCTTTAAGGTCCCAAGGGCCCTACCGAGGTCGCCTGTTGTCCACAACGGGATGTCGGGCTCATACGGAGGGTCCATGATCAGCTCCCTTGCTGCCCTCTGGGCTTCAGTATCTCGAGCTACTTGGTCGTTAGGGAACGCCTTCTCAAAGAGGGTTTTCAGTGAACTTTCGATGCTGCAGGCCCAGCCTGACTCACACACACAGACCATTTTCCCAAATAGTGTTTTTCGGACTCAGGAGGGTCTACAAGGAGTACAAAAGGAAGGGAAAAGAAATGGTTCAGTTCTCTTCAGATCTTTATCTTTCGGACACCTCTGAATCCGAAAAGCACTATTTGAGAAAATGGTCTGTGTGAGTGTGGATTTAGCGAAAACGGCCAAAAACTAAATCAAACTTGAAATCTGTCTCGCAGGTCAGATCGTCTTATGGGACGGCAAAATACGGGTATGAGCAAACTCCGTCCAAAAATAACTATTCTACTAAGTTCTCAAATGTGGGAGAATGACTAGAGAAGGACGATAAATTACCAAATATTTCGACGAAAATCGATTTAGCGCGGTTTCGTTTCTTCTATACCACGAGTCACTAATAACGTTCATTATGAATGGTCAATCTATGTCATTTAACTGTTTTTCATGTGTTCAATAAATCTTCTTTACAGATGCAATCATACATGATTCATTCATCTCGAGTACGAATCTTATAGATATATAGGGACTACTCCAGAGATTGCGGATTTTACCCACTGTCGTTTCATTTAGTACCATTTCTAGAAGTTAGTACCTGATTATTTCAAAACGGCGAACGCAATCGTCCTAAAAAAATCACTTTGGTAGTCTTTCAAATCCCCTGTGCGCTGATTGCTTAATAACGGTCACGGCACTAGTAGGAGCAGCACTTTTAATTCCAGAACCATAAGCGCGTTCCAGCTGTGACGTAGAACGTTGTTATAAACAGAATGAAAAACAAATTTGATTAGTTGATTGTCAAGAGAATAGCTGAATGTACGTGAGGCCAAGTAAAGTTGTGTGATGCGTCACACTAAATATTTTTCACTGAGATGCCGCATTACAGCTTGGAGTTGCGCTTTTGAGAACGTGAAGCTAATGAGGGCGTGAAACCTGTTAATTATTCAATACTCAGTGATTCAGTGCTGAAACTAGTGAGCAGCTTTGGGAGAAACATTTGATTTGAATCTCTAGGTGAAATCCTAGTCGGCTTTCCAGGTGAGTTTTGACGGGTTGTGTGAAAAGAAGCCGCCTTTTTACCAATCGATCGGCCGGCCCAGAACTAAAACGCCCTCCCTACACACCTGCCCTTCATCACATCAGTACACAAACCCTTCTGTTACCTTCGGCCTTTCTGTTTTCCTTCTCACCACTTCCTCCCCTTGATTTAGCCTGGAGCCCATTAACTTCCCCCTGAACGCCATTCCGATTCGATTTCCTGGCGCTGGTCCGAAATATCCCACTTCTTGGCCACCGGCTCCACGAGCCATTACAATATTCTCGGCTCCACTTCATCACTTCCTCATTCCATTCTTTCAAGCCCCTGGAACCACACCCTATCAATAAGAGTGACTCTTTGCCCTCAGCTAACACTCCCCGCCTATTGATTATTAAAACACAATTTTACGGAGGGCTGAACGGCGGCGTTTAACTGCGCTTTCTCATGGCGAGCTCAGCGAGTACCCAGCGCGCGTTGAGGGAATATTTATGTTCAATATTTGAGTAGGTAAAGTAAGTCGAGTACTCAGGTCCATGAATATAAGACAGTTAGTTCTACGCAGACCTTGCAAATCCATCTCTACGAGCTCGTTGGATGACCAGTTGAATTGATTGGTAAAAAGTTTGGCACACGAGAACTTTAACCCAGCGGTACTTTGATGTTTCGGATGAAATACAAGCATCACTCGGGAAAAATAATGTCGATTCTTTCACATTTTTGTGGGTAGCGAAGAAAAACTATCTGGTACGATGCATCACACAACTTTCCTCAACACCTGTCATACATTGATCAGCTCCTACTCATGCCACGGTCATCATTGAGTAGGTGATTTAAATCAAAACATTTAATCAACATCGTCAAAGCCATTCTACTACCTCTAGAGCAGAGTTTATGAGGAAAAAACTGCGTAAAAATCGAGTTGCGTCGAAATGTTTGGTAATTTATTGTGCTACTTGCATAATTTTCCCACAAATGAGAACTCTACGGTATTATCGTATCATTTGGAGCTGTCTGTACAAGAAATTTAATCAAAATCATCTCAGCCGTTATTAAGAAAAAGTATTTAGCTTTTTATCACTGTGATAAACTACTACTATACTAACTATAGTTAGTTTTGTGCGAATTTTTCTCATACCCTTTTTTTGGCATCCTATGGTAGCCTGCGTGCTAAATATCAAGTTTGACCTGATTTGGTTCCGTTTTTCTCACACACACTGTCCATTTCCCCGTATAGTTTTTTTCAGACTCAGTAGGGTCTGATACTGAAAAATCTGAAGAGAACTCAATTTTTTTCAAAGTTTTTTAATGTCTGCTTTTAATTTATTCATAGACACGCGCAGTATCGCGTCTAAATGTTCATCTGTTAACTGCGAACAATTCTTATTTTTGCGGTAGTTGAGAATTGAAGAAGTTTGCTCACACAAATATCTACCACCAAACATACTGATTATCTGCTGAGAAAACTCCATCAATTGAAGTTTTCAGAACTCGAACCTCCGTAGAACTTTACCAAGTCAGTGCTTTCTTTGAATGCCGTTTTATGTGTGCTATTACTTTGCAAATTGCTTGGTACATCATTATGTTGAGCGCACGACAGGGCGTGAGTTGAAAATCGAAATATAGAAAGTCGTGATCGCGAGAAGTATTATGTGCAATGAAGAGAGTAGAGTTTGTATACAAACGGGCGCCAAAAGAGGACGACTCATAATATGCGTGAACTGGCGGAAAACTGTATCGGAAGGAGAGAGCGAACTGTAATTGGACTGAGAATTGATACAGGAAATGTGTCTGAGTGAGCACAGGGAGATGAGACAGTTTCATGAGAGTTCGTAGGTGAATTAATTTGGGTGGAGCAGTCTGTTGTGGAGAGGAATCTGAAATTGAGGAGAGGGAAAATAAAGAAAGGAAAACTCCACTCCTGGGTAATCCGCTGGTGGAATATCTGAAGGTACGAAGGTCTTTGGGGAAACAATGACTTTGCCGTTAAGGGCCAGGGAGTCCTGTTAGGACAAGTGTGGAACCTGCGAGGTCAAAAAATTCATTAAAAAACAACTTTTTGGTGCGAATGATGAAGTATTCAGACCTGTGGAGAAAAATTACTCGAATTAGATCTAGGACTCAGACGATTATTGCGATAGCCATTCATAACCGCGAAACTCACAGACTCTGAATCAGGAGTTCTATCACACAATAAGTACAAACCTAAGACACTTCTATCATTTCCTGCGTTCTGTAACGGAGTCACAAATGGCAACAAGGAAGTGCTGGATAAGAACGAGGGAAACGTTAAGCCAGTCGACGGAGAAACTAACCGAGGAACTAAATGCAATGCGGTAGAGGCCATACGAGATGTCGAGATTTGATTGACAGTAAAAATATGCAAGAATTGATAGATCGCCTTCTGTGCGATGACTTGAATCTTTACATCTACTGGTCCGGCTCTCAAGCATACGATTATATGCTAGAATTCAGCTTTACGCCTTACGGTGTAGAAGAGATCAGTACTATTTGTGTGTTGATGGGAATATGCGACGGGATAGGTTGCATGAAAAGATCGCAGTAGGTCGAAAGATCTCCGATTTATGGTTTCTGTGAAAGCTATTTGTGGACCCTCTCGTTTTTGGCGCAGCTCATTTCGTATACTTTTTGCACAATGCGTGTTTGCGGAAACGGAAGGATTCGCTTTGTTGATGGTTGCCATTACCTACGACGTGGACTTACCGACGCGGCGGCTTCACATCTTAGTAATCGTTATAACTGCTGTGTACATAAATTATAATAACATACGTTGAATGCAATGCATAATTAGTAATAAGCATAAAAGTCCACAAAATAAGAATATTAACTTCTAAAATAATGGGTATTTGGGTATAACTGAATTCAATTTGAGACAAAGAAATGAGTTGTTGAGAAGAGACACATGACTATTGACGTTGGCGACAAAATAATAAAATGGAGGCATAATGTATCATCAAGAAGAGTAAAAAAACCCTGCAAATTATTACACAATGGTTTATTATTCTCATGAACAGCTTGACCTAGTATGACTGCTCCGAGACCCATCCCATTCAATTCAGCATCGAATACTAGTAAACCATACGAAACATGACCTGGCTACAATGGAACTACGGAAACTAAATATTCCCCCATCGCCAGGCGCCCGTACACGTCTGTAGGCATTTATGATCCGATGGAGGGGTGTGCGGAGGAAGTGGCCCAAACCTTCCTCCACCCCGTCATGGGGGCTTCCAGCGAACCCGTTGCGAGTCGAGCGGGCGGGTGATTGAGTTTGATATGACGGGAGGGAGAGAGTACTAACGACGAAACGTTGACTTCCACTGTGGTTCCCGCGTTATACTGCGTTTCGTTAATTTTTTTAACCATTTTTTGTCCATAACAACCATGGGCTTCGCCTGATCGGATTGCCAATATGGCGGGCACAACTAGATACCAAATGGGATTTTTGTGCGAAAGAATGAATTTTTTAGGCTACGTTAAAGGCACAAAATGGCCCGCACGGCGGACGGACATTGCAAATTTGGAATCTCCATGTCTTGAAACGTAAAGTATCAAAATTTGAGGGGGGGTTGTAAAAAATGTTTCGTGACCGAAAACATAGTGTTATTATTCCGAATGAATAATCAACCAATATGATTTTGAAAATAGAAATGGGAAATGGTAGCCCCACACATACTCCCTCCCCAGCGACGCTCTCGAAACTGTTCGCCATTTGACAGTCCCTCCTAACCGCGTCGTCACGATTTTCTTTACCTCTTCTTGAATGTTATTCTGGGTCTTGTATTCAATCGTCACTGGAGTTCTAGTCGTGATCGATTCATGTTGTCCATTGTCCTCGAGTTCGTGAACAACTAATATGATTATGAATGGAATAAACTACATATTTTCGAAACGAATTGGAAGAAATGGTCGGAGAACGTCAAACGAGATCTGGGGCATTAGGGAGTTTGATGGTCTGAACTTTCAGAGACGTGGTTGTGAATTTGACAAGTTCTGCCAACTCTTGTTTTGAGCTTGTGAAGGGATCTGAATCCAACTAACCCTTGAAAAGAATTCGGCGGGATCATCCTTCTTTCCATTGACGAATTTTAAGCTAGTCGTAAATTGACTTAAGTCCAATTGAAGCTGTCGAAATGAAGCTTTTTCAGGTGCTTACAACATGTAAAAGGCTTATGATTGGTTAGCAGTGCGAGTTCTCTTCCCCTTAGTAGGTAGAAGCGGCAGAATATACTGCGAGAAGGTCCGATGGTACCGTTTATGAGTAAGAATAAAAATCACGAGCAAAATTCCTGGGGTTCCGGAATATCGTCTGAATTGATGAGGAAATGCGCCTACTGCTTTGCAACAAAAATGAACTAGGAGTGCAATGTCTGAAAAATGTTCTTTTAAATTTGCAAAACAAGACTTCTGTCTCTTTTCCTAACGTCCTTAGTCAATTAGAAAAGTATATATTGGAGTTCAGCAGCTCTTGGCAAAGATTGACGGTAGAAGGTTCACTAAACCAAGGAGCCGTCGTAGTTTTTCACAAGACATCGCGAATATCTTTAATTTTGTCAAGCAATGGACCCATTCATGACAATGATTCATTGCTAAACCTCCACCGGCTCAACCATACACTGATCTAGAAACGCGAGTCTAGAAAGAATTGGAAGATTCCGAAGAACGTAAAGCAAAAAAGTTGTCATACGTGGTTGAACTGGGCAATAGGAAACCTTCCGTATTTTTACGTGAAATGCGTAGTCTAGCGAATGCTCAAATCCCAGACGAAATTTGACGTACTATGTTCCTTCAACGCACAGCACAAAATGCTCCATCTATTTTGGCTACAGGTGAAGATGCTCTTACGCTGACGAAATTTTCGAAATTTTGGCACCGAATTCGCCTTGTAACGTCGATTTGGTACCTACTCCTCTTACCGACCGTGGGTCGCGGCTGAAGAAACACATTTACGAGGTAACTGATTTTATTCACGAAATGCGTATACATTCGAGATCAGGATCTCAAAAACTTTCTCGTTCTCAAGTTCGTTCTTGTTTAAGTAGGAAGACAGGTGCCAACGATCGACGACACGGAATTTGTTGGCACCATCGTAACTTCAGAGCTCGTAAGAGCGTTCAACTTTGCCAATATTCTACTGTGTCGGAAAACCAATCCCAAATACCCGTTATTTTAGAAGTTGATATGCTTATTTTTGTAGATTTTTCTCCTTAATATATGAATAATGCGCTGCATTCAACTTATGTTGGTACAATTCATGTGAAGCCGCCGCGTCTGCAGAATTACATTTATAAATATCCCCTCTCGAGCTCAGCTCGGTGCGTTCTCATTTGGACGTCTTGTCGTACGTGTTCGTCCCTCCAAATTTCATCATTTCAATTCTTTGTACGTTTACGCTAAAATTCAAATAAAGTTTTTTCTTTGGAGTTTCACCGAAGGCGAAACATGTTTTTCATACATTCTAACCTTTCGAGCTTTCTGTTCCACTCTGAATATGCGACGGGTTCTGTCAGTCAATAAGATTGGAAAGCGCAATACATCGGGTGGCACTTCCGTCCCCTGCAGCTCCCAAATCCAGTCGGTTGCACGCAATGTGCTTTATCTTGGGCTCGCCGAGTGAACGGGCGTTATCCATTCAACAGCAAATACCATCCTGCTACGGATCAACTCGCCTTCGTTTTGCTGAATTGATTGCGAGGAAATTGCATCATGAGGCCGGGCGAGAAAAAAAAAAAATTCCCAGTTTCAGGTTTTCTCAAACAATTTGGGGGTTTGAGCATTTTTGGTAAGTCCGTGAGAGCAACTAAATTAATGAGAGTGTTTTAGGTTGTGACAACTTCGGATAGACCAGCGTCGTTTTAGTTTATATTTATTTCCAAGAAAATTCAATGTCTGAAGACAAACGTCAGAACGGGCGTTCACCGTTTTCATCGTTGATGGTTGACAAAGCGTGAAGGAAGAAAAAGGGCAGAGTTCTAAGGTGACTACGACGGCCGACCGAGTTTGTTTCGTCCGTCTGTAGTCATGACGTTGGGCCCCGCACTGCACCATTATTGATCTAACCTCGGAATCCCCTATCGACTTGGCCCCACCTTTCACAAACTTTTCTCTCCTGGGTCTCCACTCTTCGAAAATGAGAGGTTTTTATTCACCTCTCAGTTGCCAAATCTACAGACGGACAGATCCCTGAATCTGTAGTACCTTCACAAATTCAATGAAACAGATCCCGTGGAAACACTGTTACTTTGGGTCAATGAACCTATGCTTGACGAACGTGGATGCCACGGTTCGCTGTCAGCGATATCTGATAGACTTTCCGGGGTGCCTCACTTTCAACCCCCAAGGAAAATCGCGAGTGCTGGTGGTTTCCAGCTGGTAGGTATGGCATTCAGGATAGCTCAGCTGCCCTTGACTGCGTTTTGTTTAAGTCTGACACCACGAATATAATACCCCATTTGGCCGACGTGAAAAGAAGCACTGACAATTCTGATTTACGATGTAATGATTGATGTGAGTGTTTAATGCTCGAGTTTGGCGAAACTGTCCTAGGTGGATCGATCTTCTTCGTATGTCTTCAAAATATGGACTGAGGTAATTAATCTTGATGGGAGACCATTTTATTTCAAAATCTGTAGATTAGACAAGCAAGATGTCTTCCACTTTATTTGTGTAAGCCCCACTTCGGCGGATTTTAAAGTATTAGTATTCATTCGATTCATTAGTACTCATTACCACGCCAAGACGTTAATCTACGGCCTTGGGTGGTTCCGATCGGTGATTTTTTACTTTTTTCAGCACTACTCAGTAAAAAAGGAGAGTTATCTAATCGGCTGGAAAAATTTTCTTCTGGACCTAGGTGATTATTTTCGGGAAAGTTGCCAAGGCTCTACGAAGCCTTCTTCAGACGTACTTGCTCCCAAACTTGCTATGGGCTGGTTCTTGGTCAGCTCTGCTGTACGTGTTTAGCTAGGCCTTCCTCGTATCGTCCCATGTGCGTACATTCACGCTCTGGTTCGACCTGGATGACTCGGGGTTTCTGTATCTGCCATTGATCTGTTCTTATTCTGCGAGCATCTAGCTGCGGCTGCTCTCGGAATCGTTCACGATCAACTGCGATGGTGTGATGTGTTGACTCCATCTGCCTCTAAGCCCAGTAGGCCTTTGGAGTTTGCTCCCAATCTGCATGGTTCACTTGGCGGATGGGAACTCAGGCAGTGTCTCGACTTCTACTCTTCTGGGTGTGTGGAGTGGGTTTACGAGGATATCGATGGAAGAGATTACTGGCATTTTTGTGTAGCGTTACTGTCTACAGCTATGAGGCGTACAAGAGACTGGGATCGAAACGTTGTGGATGCTCGCAGATGTCCTGAACGTACCAGCTAGCAGGCATCTTATGCTTGTTGGGTCAAGCCAAAAGCGAAGGTATGACAGGATGAATATGGCAGTGTCTGCTGTTCGAGGAGTGGAGGCGGGTACATCAAGGGGTAACATCCAGATTTCAGCATTAACCACGACCTGGAGCGAGTATGGTGCAAGAAGAGTTCTAAGGAGATGCGTCAGCTGGGTTTGTTAGCAGAAGCACTCAGTTCGTAGCTAAAGTGGCATTTTATCTTAGACACACTGTATACATGTTTCTTTACCCCTCCCACTCCTTCTACCCCTGGAGGGTTAGTAGGGTAGTCAGAGCGCCTTTCCCATTCAATCAATCTCCATTTATTTTAATTTAAGATTACTTTAAATCAATTCAATTTATCAAACTCAATTTAATTTAAATGTGTCTGCGAATGGGATTGAGAGAAAAAGGCGGAACCAAATCGCCTCAAATTTCTCAGTTAGCTTGCAGATTACCAATAGAGCGTCGACATAGAGGTGTGAGCAAAATTGGTTCTAAACTAAATATTGTTATCATAGTAATCAAAACACTAAATATGTTTTTTCTCAAAAACAGCTTTAATAATCTTACTTTCTTTTATAGACAGTTCAAAATAACATGGCAGTACCATGAAATTCTGATTTGCGAAAAAATGACGAGCGTAACACCGCAAAATTCGATGATAGTAGATTTTAACGCAGTTTGTTTTCCATTATATATTCCGGTCATACGATTCTGAAAAAATATAATCAGAAGTGTAGTCTAATACACTATCTATACGACGAGAGTTTATTAACGGTCATTACACAATTAGGAGCAATCCAGGATATTCTGGAATCCATTTCTCACAGTTTTCACCCGACAATTCCAAAACAGTTGACAAAAACCCTCTGAGAAGAATTACGTTCACGCTCTCATGAATAATCTACGCGCTGGTTACTTAACATTAATCGTGGCACTAGTAGAAGCAACTCAATAGATTCCGGAACATTAAACGCTTAACGCCATTTTCTGTGTAGAAAGTCGAGCTAAATTCTATCGGGTTCATTTAAATTGGTTGAAAAGCAGATGTTATTTGTTACTACAACCATGGAAATCGTTGCATGTACATGTGGCTGAGGAAAGTTTTGTGAATGCAGACTTTCCACAATACCAAGTGATTTGAAATTCTCTACTCCGTAGATTACAGCGGCCCGTCGCTAATCCGTTTCGGCCAACCGAAAATTGTTCCCTCTTCCTGCCGGAACAAGTCCACAAAAACTGGTCAAGGCCGTTCAGAGGCGATCTTCGCATTGTTCGGCGTATGAATGATCACAATTTTCGTAAGTGGAACGGTTTTTTTCCAACTAGCTATAGTTGAAGTACTCACGCTTTATTCATCCTATGAGGTACAGTCGTTGGGCTGGGGTAAGCTCGAAGAATGCATAAATGTGCTGGTTCAGGTTTCGAGCACGCAGTTGCAGAACAGAAATCGAACGGACATCCGAACATCGTCCTGATTGGGCTTTCCCATCCTCATATTAATCAGGATTAGTGTCACTGGATTATGCGCTGAAATGTACCTTATCTTCTGACGATTTAATCTTCAACTCGCTACTGGTGTTAATTTTCGTTAACTTTCGATTGCTCCGGACATCCCATGCCGCTCTTTTCTTCCTTTCTTAATAATTAACACGTTACTTGATATTTTTGGTCCTCTCCAGTACAAAAGCGAATATTGATCTACGATCTATGGAGCTGCCCGATCGTTTTCGCTAGCACAATTGTATATTAAGTCAGTTCTCATGTACCTCCATAAACACCCCCACGCACTGGTGCAGTCAGGTATGTACGCTCATGATCACTTACCCGATTTAGCATATCAGGTATGATCGTCCCACCCAAAATTCGCTTGAGTCTCACGTATCGTTCTCCTTGGTATTCTTTGTTGATCATCTATAACCGATCCCCTCAGAACCTTAAGCGCTCCCAACACTGGAAGAGGAGTAAATTTAAAAATGTTATTGGGCAATGGCTTTTGACATTGCAACCTGCTGAACTTGATAGGCTCCGACGTAGCATTTATGTTTAATCTGAATGTGTCAGTTACATGTTTATTTCATCATTGTTCTAGATGAAGTGACATTATAGGTTCCTACATTATTATTGTAATATAAAGTTTGTAAGGAGAGAATCAGTAGATTACCACACTGACGTATTATAGAAATTTTATCAACAGTAGTGTAATAAGCAACTCACGCCGAAGCACAGGCCTAGCCTATTTCGGCGAATTCATTAGTTTTTGGTTTATTATTCATTCTGAATAATAACCCTATGTTTTCGGTCACGAAAAATTTTTTACAGCCCCCCCTCAAAATTTGATACTTTACGTTTCAAGACATGGAGATTCCAAATTTACAATGTCCGTCCGCCGTCCGCCGTCCCCCGTCCGCCGTCCGGGCCGTTTTGTGCCTTTAACGTGGTCTAAAAAATTCGTTCTTTCGCCCAAAAATCCGATTTGGTATCTAGTTGTGCCCGCCATCTCGGCAATCCGATCGGACGAAGCCCGTGGTTGTAATGGGCAAAAACGGTTAAAAATATCTGGTGCGTAGCAACACACAACTTTCCGCCACCCCTTTTTAGTTCGAACACCACCTACATAGGCGGACGCTATATCTTCGTTCAACGCAGTTTTACAGGAACATTTATGGAGAACTAAATGTAGGGACTAGTTAGCTGAGAGTACTCCGAAAGTTTGATCGAAATCGTTAGAGCCGTTTTTGAGAAAATTGGAATACCGATAAATTAATATTCGACAAATCTCCTTTTCTGAGTTAACTTGGCTTATATCTCTGTTCAACATATATATACAGAAATAATTATAGAGAACGAAATGTTGGTATGGGTGACTAGAAGATACTTCATTAGGATATATCACATCTGGTGAAAAAGTTACCCTGGAATTTACGGAAATGTTAGAAAAAACGTTATTTTTTACACATTTTGATTTTTATCTCTGTTCAATGGACTGTCAGAGAAACATTTATTGAGAACAATATGTAGGTATTAACTATTCGGAAACATCTCTAAAGTTTGGTGATAATCGTTGAAGCCGTTTTGCCAAAAAGCGTAAAAAACCTATTTTTTGTTCAGGGGCCCATATCTCCGTTCACCGTATTTTCATGGAGATATGTATTGAGAAGAAAAGGTAGGCATTAATTAGAGAAAGATAATTTGAAAGTTTGATCAAAATCGTTAGAGCCGTTTTCGAGAAAAATGCGAAAAACCCTAAATTTTGGTACATTTTCGTCCCCCACCCCCCCTTCCCATCAGCCGAAATCGTCCATAACCTTATTTTGGTGTCTACAAAAAATAACGAACAAAACAAAAAAAGAACCATCTCAATCGGATCAGCCGTTCTCCCGCAAATCGAACTACAGACACACACACACACAGACATACACACAGACATACACACAGACATACACACGGACCTCTCTCCGAAATTAGGTTTTTTAGACTCAGTAGGGTCTGAAACGTAAAGATCTGAAGAAAACCCAAATTTTTTTTTTGGGCCGATTACTATACTTTCCTTCCCTTCGGGTAGCGGAAAGTAAAAAATTGGGTTTCATTATGATATTTTTCGATGCTGAATCGAACAGGATGGGTCTCGGAGCATTAATGCTAGGTCAAGCTGATTATCCGAATAATAAACCGTTGTGTAATAATTTGCAGGGTTTTAGTAGGCGATTAGACTAACTTTACTTATAACAGTCTTCTGGTAACAATATTATTTCCTACTCTGTTTGATGTACTTATTTTGGTCTTCAGTGAATAAATCCTTTCTCTCTCTCTCTCTCTCTATTAAAATTAATGCGTTGAATATGGTTGTTGCGAAGCGGGTATACTGAGGCTGCAATGAAGCCGGAAAGTTTGATGCAGTGAGTGAAGCTCCCCACGCTTCTACAAAATATATGAGCGTCTATTCTCCAGAAGAAATCGACGGGCGCATCAGAGCTTGAAAGTTATTCATGTGCAGTTGAGTAACGGTTAGATAACGAGTGTTGTGCACCGCACTGGAACCTTCGAGTGCATAAACATCCTCCAGGTTATCTGACCATTTGATCCTCCGAATGCCTCCGAAAATTGTTGAACGATTGTATCGCCAAGTTCTTGAAAACCACAATGTTCTAACGCGTACACGTTCAACGACCTCAAGCATGAGCTCTTCGTGGAATGTAATTCGACCAAGAATCGCGTGGAAGCGGAACTAAAAAGGAATTAACCGAATCTACGCAACAGTTTTCTTGCAAGTTGATCTGAGCAGAGGATTCCTGTACAAACTTCGTAAGGAGTTGGAGGATGGACGAAATGTTGGAACCTTCTCATTTCGGTCAAGCGTGAAGTAGGAAGTTGCAATTGGGTAACAAGCACATTGTCGGCATTCTCGTGGCATACTTACCACATCCACTGCCCTCCGCATAGATGGCACGCCGTCATTTTCTTCAACTTTACAATCCTACACATCAGTATAGACTATTCCAATGAGTTGACAGCAGAATTAATTGCAAAAAGACTCTTTACAGTAGGCGAAACACTTGATAACTCCGTCCTGCGTTTCATTCCGTTAACCAAACCATGCAGAGCAGCCGCAAAGTCAGAAGACGCTGAACTACTGGCAGATACTGTTGCCATGTCACAGTACTGCAGGAGATCCAACCCGCACACGTATACACACCGAAATGAAGATTCCAACATTTTTACTTTCCTTGCTCTACGAAGTAGAAAGGAAAGTTACGTAATCGGCTGAAAAAAAAAATTTTGAGTTCTCTTCAGATCTTTACGTTTCAGACCCTCCTGAGTCCGAAAAACATTATTTGGGAAAATGGTCTGTGTGTGTGTCAGTCAGTCTGTGTGTGTGTATGTGTGTCTGTGAACGATTTTTAGAGAAAACGACCGTACCAAATCAGCTCAAACTTGATATCTCGCCCGCGGGTCCCCATGGGACGCCAAAATAAGGGTTTGGACAAAATCCACCGAAAGTTAACTATAGTTATCATACTGATCAAAACACCAAATATTTTTTTCTCAAAAACAGCTCTAACGATTTTGATTACATTTTTCATATTGATAGATCTTAATAAGGCAATTATACCATAAAATCCCCATTAGTGGGAAAATGACGAGAGCAGCACAATAAATTACCTAATCTTTCGAAGAAATCGATTTTAGCGCAGTTTTTAGAGAAAACCACCGTACCAAATCAGCTGAAACTTGATTTCCAGCCTACAGGTTACCATGGGACGCAATAATGAGGGTATGGGCAAAATCCATCGAATTTTAACTATAGTCATCATAGTGATCAAAACACCAAATTTTTTTTCTCAAAAACGGCTCTAACGATTTTGATTACATTTTTTATATTGATAGCTCTCAATCAGGCAATGATACTATAAAATTCTCATTCGTGGGAAAATGACGTGAGCAGCACAATAAATTATCAAAATTTTCGATCAAAAGCGTTTTTCGCGCAGTTTTTTCCTTATAAACTCCGCTGGAAATCTTGTAGAATGTTAAAAAAAATTGATATTGTAGTCCAATCCAATGCCTAATGGATGAGTGTTTAAAACCGCTCATGAGATGCATGAGGCTCACTCCAGAAATTCCTGAATTTCAACTACTGCCGTTTCGCTTACTACCAGTTCCAACAGTTATTTTCCAATAACTCTGCAAAAGTGATTACTATCCTTTTTTTGAAAAATCGTGTTTACAGCCTCATTAATTATCTGTGTACCAATTGCTCAATAATGGTCCTGCAATGAGTACGAGCAGCACAAAAAATTTCGGTAACTGTAAGCGCTACCGCTTGCTGCTGCCGTAAAGCGTTGTTTGACCAAGTTCAAATTAACTGAGTGATAAATGAATTGATTAAATAGAATTACCCATGTACAAAGTGAATTGACGTAGAGCTAAGGAAAGTTGTGTGTTGCAACGCACCAGATATTTTCGATTCAGACGAGTGAACACTGAGAAATATTTTATTTTCGCAGAAATGTTTTATAAATCACGAATCGGCTCTGTTCTCATCATTTTCTCAAACACAACAAATTTGCATCGGCGGAAAGGTACTAAAAACAAATATTACGAAAATAATCAATGCCGTTTTGAAGGCAAAATGACTGGTACACACAACATTCCGTTAACCCAACGAGCTGTCTATCTTCGTTCAACGGCTTTATACATTCATTCAGAACAAAATGAACGCACTTGTGAGTTGAGATTACCTCGTAAGTTTTATCGAGAAATCGGGAAAACGATAATTTAATGATAGACAATTCTCATTTTACAAACTATCATGGCTTCTATCTCCGTTGAACGTCTACTCGTCGATACAAAAATAGTTGTTGAGGACAAAACATGGGTGTACGTTGCTAAAAGACACTAGCTCTGCTACGTTGTTACTAGGGAACTTCTGAGCAGGTCAATAAAACACGTTTATTCACACACGTTTGTTGTTATCTCTGTTCAACGGACGGCCAGAAGAACATGGAGAAAAGGTATTCAGTAGTTGAAAGCACCATGTGAAAATTTTTAAAGTCTTTTTGTCAAAGAGCGAAAACCCCCAATTTTTTCTTCATGGGCCAACAGAGATGTTTACCGAGAAGAAAACGTCGGGTGCTGTTTAGTAGAGGATAATTTGAAACTTCAATCAGGATCGTTGGAGGTCGTTATTGGCACATTTCTGTCTCCCACTCTCCTTCTCTTGCGTAATAATCGCTCAAAACACGAAAAACAAAACAAGCACCAACTCAATCGGTTCGGCCATTCTCCCACAAATTGAAAACTATGCACATTTGTTTTACGATTATTTTTTTAAAACGAAGCTCTTTTTAAATTGGGCGGTGGCGCCCGAAAAAAGGAAAGTAGATGAATAATAATTATTCGAATGGGGAGGAACCTCAGACTACCCTACGCCAGCTCTAATAGAAGAATTAGGAGGGGGGAACGGCCACTAGTTCGGGTACTATCTGAGTAACACACGGGAGGTGATACTTCGAAGAACTCTAGCTGACACACCCAGCCGACACATCAACTTAGCTCTTTTCATGAAGCACACCCGGCAACAGGATATGGACAATGGTGCAACCCTGTTGGTATCTGATTCCACTCCACGAGCATCCAATACTGCCATACAAATATCCATCATATCGAATCTACAATGATCCTAAGCCGGCTCCAGGAATAAAAGGATTGGGACAGGAAAGGAAAATATCTGGTGCGTAGCAACACACGACTTTCCGCCACCCCTTTAAGTTCGAACACCACCTACATAGGCGGGCGCTATATCTTCGTTCAACGCATTTTTATAGGAACATTTATCGAGAACAAAATGTAGGGACTAGTTAGCTGAGAGTACTCCGAAAGTTTGATCGAAATCGTTAGAGCCGTTTTTGAGAAAATTGGAATACCGATAAATTAATATTCGACAAATCTCCTTTTCTGAGTTAACTTGGCTTATATCTCCGTTCAACATATATATACAGAACGAAATATTGGTATGGGTGACTAAAAGACACTCCATTAGAATTTATCACATCTCGCGAAGCAGTTACCCTGGAATTCACGGAAATGTTAGAAAAAACGTTATTTTTGACACATTTTGATTTTTATCTCTGTTTAATGGACCGCCACAGGAACATTTATTGAGAAGAATATGTAGGTATTAACTATTTGAAAACATCCTGTGAGTTTGGTGAAAATCGCTGAAGCCGTTTTGCCAAAAAGCGTAAAAAACCTATTTTTGCTTCAGGGGCCTATATCTCCGTTCACCGTATTTTCATGGAGATATGTATAGAGAAGAAAAGTTAGGTATTGATCAGTAGAAGATAATTTGAAGTGTAATCAAAATCGTTAGAGCTGTTTTTGAGAAAAATACGAAAAACCCTAGATTTGGTACATTTTCGTCCCCCCCCCCCCTTCCCATCGGCCGAAATCGTCCATAACCTTATTTTGGTGTCGATCAAATAACGATCAAAACAAAAAAAGAACCAGCTCAATCGGATGAGCCGTTCTCCCGCAAATCGAACTACAGACACACACACACACATACACACGGACCACGCGCCGAAATTAGGTTTTTTAGATTCAGTAGGGTCTGAAACGTAAAGATCTGAAGAAACCCCAAATTTTTTTTTTGGGCCGATTACTATACTTTCCTTCCCTTCGGGTAGCGGAAAGTAAAAAGAATAAGAGAATGTTCCACGGTAGAACGCTCACCAGTTCTGATATGACTCAAGCAACACAGAAGTCGTGGTACCTCAGAGAACGCCTACTGACGCATCTCCTCAGCACTTCTTTTACACCACACCAGGACACGCACGCCTGCCTCCACTCCACAAGCTTCCAACACCACCATCTGTCATGTCATATTTGTGCCTCTTGGCTTGCCAAGTTAGCGCAAAATCTCGTCAGCCAGATACGTCCTGGACATCCAGGACCACTGCAAACTGATCGGGACCAGCGCCCTCAGTCCTTCTCCAGAGACAACTTGATAGTGCCGCTCCCTCTCGACTTCCCATCCACAAGAAGAAAAGGGATAGTGAGTACACACCTGCACCTCATGATTCAGCGACTCAAACTGCTTACCACAGACAAGACAGCGAGCATTCACAATGCTACGATCCTGGCCTCTTGTAAACCTCATCGCTGTAGGCAGCGACGCCACCCAAACAGCGTGTAAGTGCTGGTAATAACCCAAGCAGTAGGTTAGAGGGAGTCTGGACATTGTCACAACCAACCATGGAGAGCACACGTAAACATTGAAGGCGTACGGGGCTTAGGGATACACACACACTTGCATAAACCAGTCGCCGAAATCAGGTTTTTTAAAATTCGGTAGCCCTAAAAAAAACAAAGTTCTGAAGAACTCAGGTTTTTTTTCTTGACTCAATTGCAATACGTTCCTTGCCCTTTTGGTAGCGCAAAAGTAAAAATATATTTAAGTTAACAAATTATGGACAATAGACGCCTTTGATTCATCGAACGTCGCAATCGTCGCCTCCGACTAATAAAAGGATATCAACTTGCTGACTTCGCTGATCTCGCCAGCCTCATCAGTTTCTTCGCAGAAATGAACAATGCAACCTTTGAGAGCAGAACTTATATAAACCCCCAGCAGCGTTGAACTTTGGATTTTGTGTTAACGTAATAAAGTACTTTTTAAAAACGTTAAAATCAACCCCCTACTTATAATTGGCGCAGTCGGTAGGACATCTTCCCTGAAGTATCGCACTTACGTTACGTCTCAACGTTTTAGGAAAATCCTACGCACCCTGAAGAGCTCGAACGATTCAACACTGCAGGACGGGTCCACAGGACGGACGCCCGCTCGAGCTTCAGACGTGGCAATCAACCACGACCTTACGCATATCCCAGAAAACATGCTTACCCTCCTACTGTAAGTACAGAACCTACAGTTAAACCGATTCTTGATTCAGTCTCACCTCCTGTTCATGAGCAACCTTTGACGTCCGACTCTCAGACAAATAATATTCCTAGATCCGAAATAAGTTCGCAACCTTCAGCAATGACAACACCGGTAATCATATCACGAGAACAACTGGCCTATTTGATCGAAAAATTAAAACCTCAAAGTACTAACCACGAGGCAAAAATCGACAGATGTCATTTCGAGGCAATCTCCGAATACGAGGAGAACCCGAATTATTAGCCAGATTCTTAGAACGAAGTGAATATTTGATTGAATCATTTGTCGACCAAACTAATCCGGAAAATCCTAAGAATAAAATGCTACTCAACAATATAATGTCTAAAATCAAGGGAGAAGCCGCGAATGAAATTTGCACCGAACCGAATACCGTCTTATGTGTGTCAACCGTCAACAGATTCACCCCCATAAGCCGAATCTCGGGTGGAAGGAGTCGCCTCCGACTAAAAGGATATCAACATGCTGACTTCGCTGATCTCGCCAGCCTCGACAGTTTCGTCGCAGAAATGAACAATGCATCGTTTGATAGCAGAACTTATATAAACCCCCTGCAACATTAAGCAGCACCTTCACTTCCATCCCGTCTCTTATAACGTAACGCTGTCCGTGTTGAACTTTTGATTTTGTATTAACGTGATAAAGTACTTTTTTTTAAACCCCCTATTTCTAATTTTTAGAAACTTGGAGATTTTATCACTAAACGAGCGATCTGTAACTATAGCCAGTTCCGCACAGATATTGTTTAATTTTTTGTGGTGGCGTCTCCTATTCATTAGCATACCCAATTTACAACTTTAGCTGAAGTGGTTTGGCTATTTTTGACTGCCAGTGAAATATAACAGTAGTCAGAACCTTCAGCAGATCTCATGGTGACTTGAGGTCTCTGCAGACAACCTGGCACTGCTATGCTTGCTCCCATGGCGGTTGTCATGAACATATTATGCATCTTTTCACACGGAAAAGTAAATGGTTTTCACTGGCATGCCAAAGTTGCGATCTTCCTTTATTTCTCATAACAGTAGGTCTATTTTTTCTCACTTGTATCTCGTCTCCCACACAAGAATCATATGACCCTTGCTGGGATTAATTCAGTCCTAGATCGTGCTTTGCATCATGCTGATCATAGCTTTACTGTGTTTGCGTGAGTTGAGGCTCTCGCTCAGTAGAAGGAAAGACGCATATCCGGTAGCGGTAGCCAGTGGCAGTACGACCGAAGTTCTATATGAAGCCGGTCTGAGGAGAACCACAGACCCTCAATCCCCTACACTTCGCAAACCACTGTGGTATGACGACCTGTATTTGTTTCTTCAATTCTGTAGTTTCCTGTCTGTTCTAATTGTATACGCACGCCTCCATTGTCGAAGGAAGTCAACGGTGTCCGCGTTTAGTGGACACTACTTCCAACACGAATTGGCGGAATGGTTAACTTCTTGTTTGACGGTTACGGCTACAGTTTAATGGGTCTGACTGCCACTCGTTGATTTAGAAGCTAACGTGGAACAGAACGAAGTGATGCTATACTCTGTGGATTACTTCCGAAACCCACATAGAAGAGGAAGAGTGAGCACAATGACTGAGTTACTCTTCACCAATGCAGGTCCGGTTTTTCCCCGGTGGACCGTTCCTAAACCCTCGTTTATGAATATCATGGAATTACACAGCACCCTGGCCCACTTACCGAATCGTATTTGCTTCATGTCTACGAGCTTTTGACAATACTGTTCGAGGATCTGTCTTGTTATATCGTATACTACCTTGTTCCTTGCAGATACTACCTGGACATCCAGAGCCACTGCCAATGGCAACTATGTCAGCCCTCCTACATGAACAACCTGCCAGCCCTGTCTCCGGCTTCCGGACGACATTTCTACACACATAGCCAGACGGAAAATTTTCCGGAAAGGCTCTTGAATTGAAAGAGCTAAAGAGTTTGTGTTGTTAGCAACTAGAATTCTTCATTTTCTGCCAGTTTCATTACTTTCTCCTTCCCAGTGCTGAGGAACGTAAAAGATTCCTTGAGAGCTCGCTCTTTTTGAAGAAAAAGAAATGAGTAATCGATTGGCAAAATTACCAACGTGGTTGCTATTCCGATTGTGACAATAAAAAAATATTTGGCTCGGGTCTAATCGATTATGTTCGATCGTCTTGAAGCGGTGGCTGGTGACGATTGCGGAACTTTCACCCTGTACTGCTGAAGGAAAGGGTGACTTCGAGCAGTTCGGGAGGGCCACGGGGGCAGGTGAAATATAAAATGGTGGATTTCAAGGGGCGGAGTTGGAAAGCAAAGCGCATGCACCAGCCCTCAGGTTTCGAATATATCGAGCCCTTCAGTTCTTCTTGTCCAACCTCTCACGGCGAGTTCGGCTCTCAACTCTCAGACAGAAATCTGACCACTGCCAAACCACCACTTCCATTTCCTCGTCCGACTAGCCCTAATCGCTACTCAACTTTAATCCGGAACTTCTCGTTTTTGGGGGGAAGCTTCCTCGAAAATATTTTATGAAGTCGCATTTTTGAATAGCCTGGGGGGGTTTCTCGTAACGAACATTTTTCGTTCCACAGTCGAGGGAATCGATTCCTCCTCCAGACCTCTGACCCAACGACAGCTGCCGAACACCTCAGCTCCCCGCTGCACATCGCTACTCATTTGATTCATTGACCTGAGAACATCATCGTCATCCCCACCTCCGACGTAAGTAGTTTTGCTCAAATTTACGTGTGTGCCGAATAATTTTATAATTTTCTCACCAAAACCACTATTAGTTGGACTTACCCGAAATGTTTGTCAATTCGACACTGTGATCGATGAAAATGGATTGAATTGGTTTTTCATTGTCCATTTTTCTCAGTATCGCTAGTGTACTAACTACTTTACAATGGTTTCCAGGGCAATCGCAACCGGCTTAGTAACAAGAAACTATAAGTTTCTGTCCGGCTTTTTTTGGTGTGAATAATAACAAAAGCAATAAACAAAATGGAGAAGCGTAACTCAATTGCTGGGAAAGATTTCACTATAATTACTCAATATATTGCAACGATTTGAAAGTCCCTTGATACTTAGACTTGCAAGATGGAAAATAACAGTTATGTCCTCAAAACTGAGATATTCCCAGTAAAGATATTTTGTTTGGCAGAGGTTATCAAACCTATTATGAAGTGTGCATAGGGGTAAACAGCGACCGTTTGAGAAATGTTCGTTCTATTCAGAGAGAAAGCTTGTTTGAGAAATGGAGGGGTTGCTATTTAAACATTTAATTCCACCCCAATGAACAAAACGAGAGATTAACTTTGAAAAAGTGCAGAAAAATAGATGGGGTTTCAATTCGAATGCGAAGGAGTGGAACTCCCCATGCAGTTTGGAAAATGTCGGCCGTATGAACTGCAACATGCAAATACACAGAAGCACGAGTGTATTTGTTTGATAAATTGTTTTCAGGCCATAATACAATAGTATTCCGACACCGCTTTTTTGCGGCATATTTTTCAGTTGCTGCAGATTTAAATGTCCTTTCTAAACATCGCTTCTGATGCAAATTATTCTGCTGATTGTCCGATTTTTATTTCGTGAAATGTATAAATTTCAAACATCTTCTTCAAGGCGCTTTGAAATGAAGATATAATTCACATTTCTCAGCAGCTAAGTATCTCAGGTTTCTTCAGTTCTTGTTGAAATTTCCTTCAGGACATTGCTTTCACTTGGCAACGAACGATTGCTGCAGATTATCTCCCAATCTTAACATCATTTTTGCTGCTCAATATTCAGCCGAATTAGTATCATTCGTTTTGTTTTGTGCGTGGAATGTTCAGAATCCTTAGTTGTATGATCTTCTTGGAACTCGTCGTCTATGTGGGATGAACTCGTTCCGCGCTTCTCCTTTGTGACGTTCTGAAATTATCGGAAATACAGTTAATCATGTACCCAAGTACCCAATTGAGTTTTCTATGCAAAACCAACACTATTTGGCCGCCTGTTAAACTTACTGGCCTTCCGCTTCAGCCCTCGTCGTAATTGTTCCATTTCCTTCAAAAATGCTTGTGGATTTCGTATCGAGGAAAAGGTCATTTTAATGTGGTATTTCCGTACTTAGTATCAAAATATATTTATCTCTTACTCAAAACTAAACATGCTCTACTCGCCGGTTTGAAAGCACCCTCTGAATTCAATTTCCATCATTTTTCAGAGTTTCAAAATTTATTCAGGTACGTTTCAGAAAATGTCAAGAACTAACGTTGTGTGGGGATATAATTTCCTGGTTCGTTAGAGTTTTACGGTATTGTTCCGCTCTTTTTTGTGCTGTCCATACAACAAATTGAATCATTATCGTCAGAGCCATTTTTTATTTGGTTCAGCCGTTTATTCTCAATCCCGTTCGTAGACTTACATAGACCGTTTTTCCAAATTGTGTTTTTGGGACTTAGTAGGCCAGAAAACGTAAAGGTTTTGAAGAAACCTCAAAAATTGTTGTCAGCCGATTACATAACTTGCCTTTCTACTTCGTAGAGCAATGGAAAGTAGAAAATAGTTGCGGCGAACACAGGCATAACCCTAGGTAAGATCAAAGGCAGTTAGTATTTACTACGAAGCATTTGCAAATGTTTAAAACAAAGGTTTTCGTTCGCGTTGATTTTATTTCCGTATGAGGGATCGTGAAAAAACATTTATGGAGCACAATATTTGTTTACGCCAAATCCTCAAGATTCACGTCAGCAAGGCAGATTATCCAGCGTCGACAGTGTTGATACTCTACTGCAGGGAGGGAGGTCTTTGTTTGATTCAGGGACCAACAAAGGTTATTCGGAATGGACCTACAACCTTCACAGGGCGTTAAAAATGAACGAAGTGAACGAAGGCGAAGGTCAAGAAAAGTGTCTACAAGCAAGGTCAAATCGGAGATTCTCTTGACGAAAACAGATCACTGAATTCATTTAGTTTTAATGAAGCGGAAAGGTCAGTAACAATTACGTCATTCGAGGACATACATTCGAGCCCATTACACAATTGATATACGATCGCCAATGAACTCAAATATCTCGCTAAAGACGAACTGTCAGACAACCGTCGTTTCCCCAACTTGCCAACGATTAGATTTTGAAAAAATGTCTTCGGTCCCAGCTCGGTTGTTGGTGGCAGTGAACGATTAAAGCATCTGCGACTAAAAATAGGTTCCTCATAGCGCTGCCAATTACTTGTGGCGGATCGACTTAATGATGAGTTCTCACTGCATCATTAATGTGGATGAAAACAAAAGTTTTCTTCGGACAATCTGCGTTGAGACGACGCAGTATCAGGATTTATCTTGTGGCGTACGAGGTGATTTCAAAAGATTCCGAAACAGGCAGAGAATAATCTTGGATTGTTGGGAGGCATTGAAGTCTGTACAAATGAGCAAGACAATCGTTGTTCAAATGGTCCCATTTTGATGTAAACTGAAGGGTGAATATTCAAGGGTTTATTCAATGTATGAGTATGGTGAATGAGTGACTGGTCAGCCATTCATTTTCAGCTCTGCCTTGGGTGTTAGTCCAATCCACCCATTAGTGAGGTGTCGTGGTTAGGTGCAACAGCTTGGGGCTGTTAGTGGGCGAGGTTGGAAATCAGCACATCACCCTAGTCGCAGTTCTCATTATATCTTCATTCTGGGCTGTTCAACTTCCGATGGGCACTGATGAACTCCATGATTAGATAAAAGCAACCCATCCCATGAAGCAGTCAGGCATGTTTGTGTTCAGACGAATACAGTCTACGTATTGCAACTGTTCTCAGCCTAGTTCTTTGCATAGTAGGGTGGAAAATGCGCTCCACTAGGCGTGAGGCCACTTATGAGCTAACTGGTTAGGTTTTCTCGACTTCAGTCAGAAATGTTTATTTGCTTCATTGCGGCCAAATGCCTTCTACCCTGGCTGAGTATTAAGGGCTCTTCAACTAATACTTCCACCCCCCCCCCCCCCGGGTGGGATCCGGGTTTCGGCTCAGCGTAAGAGTGACAATATGTCACAGCAGGCGGACATTCGGGCGTCAGGCTTTCCGGTGCAGTTGGAGATCGAGCTAGTGACTTCAGGTTCCACCCTTAGATTGAGCCCCGCACGTTCAGGTTGGGGGGGGGGGGGATGAAAGTGTGGTCAACGAAATTAGGTAGTTCTCCTCCTTACACGAACACCCATAGTGTGATAGACGCTTGAAGGAAGTTGAATTCTTCTTGACTTTACATCTTTAGTAATTGAGTTCCGTTAAACTAAAATGCATCGGCAGCACTGTGCAAGTAAATTTGTGTTCAGAACTCGCTGCACAAATCGTCCCTGCGTTCCTGGCCTCGTCTTCTTTTGTCTTTCTCACCTTCTACGAGTAACTGAGTATGTTAATGCCCTGACGACAACTGAGTCATGTACAAGTTCACGTCTCCACGATTCCTTTTATCCGTTTTTCGTGTTTACTGTGAGTGTACAAGACCAGCGGCTCCTCTGCATTGTGGTCTAACAGTTTCCCCGAGCTTTCAACATTCTTGGTTTCTGGCAAATCCTTACCACTTCTCAGGAAAATGATTCTTTAGCTGGTGGAGGGGTGGCATATCGTTACATCCTCTAGCAGCTCAGCGCCAGAAGTACATTAGTCGAGAAAGAGAAGAATAAGGAGACACCCCGATCGAAGTAGAGTGGAGAACTCCGCAGAACTAGTAAACGGAATAAGGCCAAAGTCCAACAGCAACTGAGAGAGCAGTTTATCTCACCCAGATGATAGTTCGGTGCCTATCACATGTGTGATCAGGAAGAAGACGATGCGGAGCTCATGTTCTTCGTGCACAACAGCAAGAATTGAGAACCCAACTCATGGGCAGTGGCAGGTCTGAGAGGCCGGACGTGGTGATGCCAGATTCAGAAAGCTGGAACCCACGCCCCGAGGTAATGAACGTTAGGAAATTTATGAGAAAAAACCGTAAACAGAAAAACGGGGTACACTATCTGTGCTTCCAACCATCAGACCATGAGACAAAGCAGACAAGAGGATTATGAAAACCACGCTCAAGAGAAACGAATCTAAACAACCAAGAAGAAAAAACTTTCCTAAACCTGCCACGGACGTTACGAAACGGGTTGTGCAGAAACGCCAGCAGATATTTCGAACCTGACACAGGCATCACATTGAGCATTCATACTGGCCTCTTGGGGCAAATAGTGTGTCCATATTGCGCCAACATGTTTCTATAAACGCTAAACCGGTTAAAGCGCGCACAACGTCTCCGCTAAATACCCGCAGACGCCTTCGGAGCAAGAAGGGAATAGTGAGTTAACATCTAGGCCTAGTTACTAGACTGTTGTGGAAACGTAAACTGAGTGGGAGGGTTAGTCAGGTGTACTCAGCAAAGTAGGTGATTTTTCTCAGTAAACCAACCAAAAACTTGCCCATAAGTCAAAATTAGTAGTTCATACTTCCAAAACTCAGGTTCTGGTTGGTTTGAATTTTCACAAAGCCACGCAGCTTCAGTTCTAGGAGCCTGACGAAGCTAAACCCCAAAGTCTCGCACCCGAAGTTCTTTCGAAACGCAAAATGAGGCTGTTATTTTCAACTTCGGAGCACAAAAACTACGCGTTTTCAAAAAATCCAATTAAAACGCCCTTCTCAACTCACATAAATAAATTGTGCCATGAAAGTTCCGAATTTATTACAATTCAGCGGAATCGAAGGTGTAGAGCCGGTTCCTCACGTGATGCTCACGTCACCAAACGGAGGAGAAACGGAAAGCTGTTATCTGATCAATGTTGTTCCGTGGGGAAGGCGTGTCGGGGTCGGTCACCGTGACGACACAAAACAAACTTAGAAATGGCTACACGAATCAATAATTTATTATGACCTCACGGTTGCCTACGAGCTGGTTTGCCGAGCCCTTCAATTTAGCCATTTTCTGAAAGTCGGTGGAGATGAGTCCGATTGGAAGTAATGGGATTGACAAGTAGTGACCAAATGTAGTGGAGCTCTGAATGAGAGAACCAGGAAGATGACTGACTTCTAGGACGGGTTGTGGCGCGTTGGGGCTCACTACAATTAAATGGTGAGTTGTCATTTATACTTTTCTTACCTTCACGGACTAGAAAGGAACGTAATGAAATCGGGTGACACAAATTTAACGTTTTTACGTTGCTAAGAACTCTGAAAAACACCGTTTGAGAAAATAGTCGTATCTATGAACGCGATTGAGAAAACCAAGCAGTTACAAATCGGCTCAAATTTCACATTCAGCCTCTAGATCGCCATAGAACGCCAACATAGGGGAATACGAAATTGGGTTAAAACTGTAAACTGTTGAATAAACGGCTTTAGCGCACGTTTTTGTTATAAAACCCTCTTAGGGTGAAACAAAGAATATGGACCGATCGCTTGATAACGCTACGACTGCATGTATCGATATGCGTCTGTTAGTTATCTCATATTTATTTTATATACCCATTCTTAATTACATTGAATTCACTCCTTTTCATAGTGTTTGTATATTTAAAATAATTATATAACGGGGTATTACATAATGAACATTAAATAATTGGCATAATCGTACAGCTGTTGTTATTTCTAATTTCAAACATGGCGCCAGAGCCTACGATGTCGGGCATATCGATAACCTGACCTCGGTCGTGATATATCGATATATTGCTTTACCAGAGGGAGCGGTCCCTATTCTTTGCTTTTACCCCCTCTTATTTTAAGGGTTCTCAAAAAAATAAGAACGATAGATCAATAAAATATCTGTACGATGAAGATTTAATCACGTCCATAAGATAATTAAGAGCAACCCCTGAAATTCTCCAATTCAAACTACCGTCGTATCAATTACTACCATTTCCCCAGTTTTGACCAGATAACTTCAAAACGGGAAACTCCATTCTTTTTTAAAACCCCATGTTGACAGTCTGATGAATTCTCTGTTCGCGGATCAGCTCTTAATGGTCGTGGCATACGTAGAAGCACCTCAGCCTATTCCGGAACATGAAGCGCTACCACATTCTCATCACGTTTTGCCAAATTCGTACGAACTGATTCACGAATAGATTGGATTTGTAGCTAAAGAAACGAAAATCGCTGAATGTGCGTCAGGCTGAAGAAAGTCGTGCGATTCATCGCATCAAATAATTTTTTTTTAGGAATGTGGAGTGTGAAATCAAGTTGGTTCCACGATCACGGCCCTCACATGAGGACTGGCAACAGATTAAGTGAGTGTTTGATTGAGTTTCGTGCGTCTTACTTCCAAAAAAGAGGGTTAGGGTTGTGGCAAGTTCATGCCAAGTCTAATGTTCAAATTCTGAAAAAGGCCTGGTAGGGAATGGTGGGTTGAATTTCAGGCAATTTACTCTCAAGAAGGAGGGCTCAGAGTGTGAACGCATGTGAATGGTGACCACGAAATCCTCGGCGTACCAGAACGGTCTCTTCGTTAGTCGCTACACCTTCGGATACCGGTGAGAAATCGTCGATGAAACGTGGAACTTTATGGAGCTGATAATTGAGGTAATTAACGCTGCTGGCGATGTGCTCTCAATTATCTCTGGAATGGCAAAGGGACTGCTTCGTAACGATCGGTTCGTGTTGTATCTTCTGACTAGAAAGTCGACGTACCTCACAACGTTATGAGGCGGTCGGGTCGTTGGCTCGTCAACGCAGAGCCTCTGAGGAGGCCGTAAATTGACAGTCGCCGACAACAGGAAGGCTGCTCTGAAAGAAACGAAGAATTCAGCGCAAGCTGCGCTGCCGAGAGCAGAGCTAGACTTTTCCACGCTCAAACCGTTCGACTGTGCGAGGAAACGAGTGCCATTGACCATTTTCCCTTTCAACGCTCACTGTTTAGCGGACTCTTCTTCGTTATCACCGGAATGGCGCGCTAGCAATTAGCAGAATAAACCGCTAACCAGAATTAATGTGAAACTATTTTGTGTGGCTGTTTAAAACTATTATACAATACGAGTATACCTCAGTGAATATGAGTTCTTACTGCCATTGGTCTACTCCGATGTCGACATGACCTCCTGGATCATTTATTAGTCTAAATGTATGACATTTGTGTCAATGTGTATACAGTTTCCATATAGCCATAGTCGAGTTAACTTCTGGAGTTAACAGTCTTCTATATATGATCTCACCATTGGTTCACCGTAAATATAACGCCCGTTTTTTGGTGCAAACCTAACGCCATTATGACGGGTCTTCTTTGACGTGGGTCTCCAAAAGGGATTTCAATCATCAGCCAGGGGGTCCAATACCCCCTCTCGCTTTTCTCACTCTTTGCTCTGAGATCAACCTCATCTCTGTAAGTTCATTCTCACCTATATATTTCGTACGTCGTTCGTACAGAAGAGGTATGCCATTGCCAAGAGGCGTGAAGACCAACCAGTCGCAATGTACTGACCGGTTCCGCGTTGGTTATCAACACGGGCCCTTAGCATCGACGGTTCGCTGGTAACCCTCCTTTCGAAGGCGTTCTCCAACGACAAAGTAGCCCAGAGGGAGGCAAGGGAGCTGATCACGCCCTTTGAATGAGCCAGGCGTCCCATTGTGGACAGCAGGCGACGTCGACAGGGCCCTCGTTACCTTAAAGCCCGACCAATCTCCTGGGCCAGACAAATAGAATACGCTAAAGAAGGCTGAGCGGACAATGACTTAGTGTTAATTTATTTAATAACTGCAGGTCGGACAGTTCCCCAGTCAGTGAAAGTCTGCGCGTGTCGTCGCTTCTCAAAAGGAAGGTAACCCCAAACAGGCAGACCCGCGATCATGGAGACGGCTCATTGTCGAAATTCGCAAGGTTTCCCAGGAGGCACTGGCTAAGTACGTCATAGTGGTTCTCGTTGATATCAGGGGAGCGTTTGACAAACTTAGGTGGCCAACGCTTCTTAATGAGCTTAAAGGTAGGAGAATCCCCTGTAACCTTTCCTTGCTCGTCAGAAGTTACCTGACAGGCAGTTCTCTGTCCACAATGCAATGTTATAGCCATTTGTCTTATATCCAATCTTATAGCCAACAGCTTGTCTACAAAGCAATCATATAGCCGTTTCACCCAGTTTGCGAAGGTCGTCCCTTTAAAACTTGCAACCCAAGTAAATAGATCTGGTGGGAACCCAGATTGAGAACTTAGATGGTATGGGATTCCCCAGGGGTCATACATTTGCGTGGTAACTCACAGGCAACAGCTCTTCACCAGGGGGCTGGCAAAATGACCAAACCCTCCGTACCTCCGCAGGTCTGGGCTTGATGTATGCGGAGCGAGTGGCTGGCCTCTTGCATGATAGCCAAACCGCAACCTCCATGACAGTCGACTGATATAACCCACTTTAAGGGTTAAGGTCATTTGATACGGAAACAAACCTGTTGGTTATCAACACGGAGGAATAAATTCATGGTGCCACTAGGAGCACACTCTTTCTTCTAAATCCCATTGAACAGTTAGAAAATGGCTCAGTGCAGGGTGGCCTTGCAGGGGCAGGCATCTTTGGGCCAAAGATCAGAGGTCGCTGGCCACGGTGTTCCAGGCAGAGGTGGCTGCGGTACGGTCTGTGTGCAGCAGCTGCCGCAGAGGGGACTGAAGCGGCAGAGAATCTACATCATGGTGGACAGTCAGACCACTCTCAAGGCCATAGCCTCATACTGTCTTACATCACGGCAGGTGTGGGAGTGTCTGACGGGACTGAAGGCCCTGGCTGAGGACAACAGTAACACTGTGTTGGGTGCGAGGGCATCAGGGTATAGAGGGAAACGAACGGGCTGATAGGTGTGCTAAGAAGGGATCAGCGCACATCCTTATTGGCCCTGAGCCCTTTGTTGGGACTACCAGGAGCCACCTACGTAGAGAGGTAGGCAAATGGGAACAGGTGCAGGGCTGCTCATTGGCAGGGGCTGCCCAGCCTTTGACAGTCAATACTCTTCATCCGGCTCTCCAGAGAGAGGTCCAAGAAGGTGCTTGCACTGGGGAGGAAGGATATGAGGATCATATGTGGCCTGTTCACAGGTCACTGTCCGCTGAGGTACCACCTTGCAAATATTGGCAAGTGCGAGGTACAGGTATGCAAGTTCTGCGAGGTAGGACTAGAGACGGCAGAGCACGTGCTGTGCATATGCGATGGACACACGGCATCGCGCCATTGTGTGTTTGGGAGGCCCTTTCTTCAGCCCGAAGAGGTGGCAAATGCAGAACTTGCGGATATCCTCCGCATTGTGCAGGGGGGCGCATAGGTGACGTCACACCAAGTGAGACCAGTGCCGTGGGGCCTGGAGGTGGTGCAGGGGGGCCATAATCTGAAGATCATGGACGCCCTTACAATAGGCCCGTTTGTGGCTGCAGTGACGGTATCGCCTGCATCCACTGTTCTAGGAAAAAAAAAAAAAAAAAAAAAAAAAACAGTTAGAAAATGATTAGAGGCCATGGCATTCTTCGAAAATCATACAGTTTGCAGCTATTTTCCTCGTGATGAACTTTGGTAGATAACAAGCAAAGCCCAGCCGGATGATTTACCCAAATAAAGTTGTTGCACATGTTTGCTGATGTTGCTAAAGCGATTTACTCGAGAAAAATATATCGTAGGGCTGCTTTGTCGTTCCTACAGTCAATCAATCGTTAGTAGTTTGTCCTGTATCTCTCAAACGTCCTTATCACCATTTTTCACGGAACCAACTGCGCAAGTTATGCTTAGCATAGAACTTTCTATTAGTTTTCGATCCTGCACTACAATGAGAAGTATCCTAACAATCGCAGTTAATTATGAATTCCTTTCAATTCCAACTGGTACCAACTTTGTTTTGTTTTCATACAAAGTCTCGTTTTATTTGTATTTATAATTGAGGCTTTAATCTCAGTCCACGCGTTTATCGGAGATAATTTTATGAGGAACCATATAAAGCAGTTGACTAGACGAACGTCCACGTATATTGGACTCCTTGAAATACACCTCTTTTTGTTTCTATAGACTGTGACAGTTTATATGGTTATCGAAAATAAAATGTAGTTGATTATTGGTAAAATATGTGATGTAACTAGTTGTGATTTGATGACTAAATCTTACTTTCAATGGATTGCTGTATTTTCCTTATCGGCTTAGTTGAAGGATGTAAAATGGAAAGTTGTGAAAATAGTTGGCGAAAAGTTAGTATCCCATGTCAGTTATTGTGAGTTATTCAGAAATCGCTAGTTCGACTAGTAAAGCCTTCAAACGAGTAATAATAACTCTTCTCCCCACACCCCCTCTTGAGACCCTCAAATCACCGAGTTGTTGAGGAATCGACTAATAACAGTTGGACGTTTTTAACCCCCCACCAAGGCACAATTCGCCCTAGAGACTGCGTGCACCCGTTCGTCACTAAATTTGTTGCCAGCTACAGAGGAAGCCGATCGTACGTCACCGGCTCGTAGTACTGCAGTACTTAGTTTCGTGTAAAACTAGGTGACAAGCATAATAATATAGAACATTCATCGGGCGACACTGGCTCCCTTTGCAGTCCCTTTATCTCCCCCAACGACTATCTTTATCATCGCCTCCCTCGTTTTGCCAACACGTCTTGTCACATCTTCCCCTTTTATTGACCTGTTTGCACTATCCCTCGTCTACCTGAGATCGTCTCTTTCCTTATTGCTACTTCGGGGCTAGCTTATCGTCTCGTTTCGTGCTATATGTACACATAATACAATTCATAATATGAGCTATGGGTATAAGTTATAATTCCCGCTGGTCTGTCGTGAGGTTCCCGTACGTCGGTTGTGGGAGACAGAGAAAAACCTCTTGCATCTCGTGGCTGGATCTACCTTGCATGATGAATCATGGTATGAAGTGTATTGATCTCACAGCAAAAACGCAGGGGCTTCGGCTTGTTTATACTATGGCGGGTCTGCAGGATTCGGAGCGTTTTTTTGAACAATCAATTATAGACCACTGGAGCAGGATGAAGAGGACAAGTTCAGCCAGAACTGTTCGGACAAGTTGCTCTTCGTGGCGACTTGCTCTGTCCTGGGAGAATTTAGAAAAGCCAATTTCCTACGTCCTAAATGAAGTCAATCGGATTCCTCTGGTACGGTTTTGTAGCTCAGACTGGGCGTATCGTGCTGAGCATGTTCGCTCTGGTCTGTGGTGAGGCACCCGCCCGTCGGTTGCGGGTTTATATGAACTTTGCATTGTATTTCTAGGCCAAACAGCGTTCCCCGTGTGTTAACGTGTTGTGTCGTTGTTTTGCTAATGAGTGGTCGACAGACCAGGTCATCCACATTATCTGTTATTGGAGTGTTTCTGTGAAATTGAGTGGTTCGGTGGCAGGTGCTTCACAAGCGGGACTTGGCTCGTTCGCCGCCTCCTACGAACGGGGAGTTGAGAGACATGGGACGCCTGGGCGCCAAATCACCTGCACGGAGCCCGCATCGCGTAGCCGCTGTGTTGCGCGGGGCGGCGTGGACTAGGGCAGCTGGCGAGGCGGCTGATGTCGAGTTTGCTCGGACAGCACGGGGGGAGAGGCCCCACAGGTGGCCCAGGTCCCGTCACAGGTGGCCTTCAACGCCTGGTACCTACAATACGACCAGTAGCCGAGCCATCGTATCGCAGGTGGCGTGTGCCTCGTCCGCGTCTTCTGCCACTTCCCGCCTATTCACGACCTCTTTTGGTCGCTCAGTTGCCCTTCCGCACCCTAACGAGATACACAGCCGTCAGCTTTCAAATGTTCCCGCCGGTCGCTCGATTTGATCCGGCGAATCGACTCCAGCGGCCTCCAGAACCTTTCGGTGGCGCTTCTACTTGCGGTGAGTCAACTTTCATCAGACTAGTCACTTTCCTTGGTATTGAATCGCTGAGTTCGTTGAAGAATTAGAGCGGGAACGGAAGGCATTGAGGGAGTAGTAGGTGGTGGTGGTGGTGGTGTTGGGGGGGGGGGGCCAGTAAGCCTAATATGTCTGCCCTTGTCTCGCCCCAACATCCTCCCCACCCTCACCACTGTGCCTACCGTTACTATACTCTAGTTCGGCGCGAAGAATAACATTCAATGACTCGCATGTGTCCACGCATTGGCGACTTCGTGTACATATTGGTTTTGGCACACGAACGCGCTGAGAGCCGCCACTTGGCTCGTCGACGAGCTGATGGGTCTGTTTACTGAGTACGAGATGAAGGAAGCGGTGCAATGACGCTGTTATTCACCAATGGATGGTAAAATGTGGTTGAACTATTGTCGAAGTACCGCCTTTCTTGAAAGGCCACTAGATTATTAGTGACTGTGACCGATACAGCAAGGCCTTAGAGACCTCGGCTAGTCAGAAGAGTTCAGTGCATCTGAACTGAGTCACTGAGCTTATGTATGTTTCTTTCTTTAATAATCCTAACCGTAGCTAAAGTTTTTGCTGAGGATGGTCTCTTGAGTGGAACATCATTCTGCATCCCTAACTGGGCGAATATGGCAAATACCCATATACTTTTGCCACTACTATTTCTTTGTGGTTGAGAAGAATGGCTGTTCAGGCGCTACAATGACGGTGGTCCAGTATCTCAGAGCAAGCGTTTTTGCCAATGATAGTGCTACTGGTTGTGATTCATTGGGGAAAACAAGCGTGAGTTTTGCAAGCAGATCAATGAATGCAGCGCCGGGCAGAGGGTGCCTAACCAGACCAATGACAGTCAGAGCTATTTATCAGACTCTCAAGGCCCGAGGGGGATATACGAATTGCACCTGATCTGCTTACGGTCAGAGTTCAGTTGTGCAGATCGTGGAGTCAGTGAGGCATTCGTTAGGTATGTGAACCCCCAGGTGAACTTCTCAGAGATACATGGAAGGGAGTATATCTAAGCCATAAGTCGTAAAATCAAATTCTCCCGGCCTGCCAAGAGTGTTGGTCAAAACACTCCCAAACTGCTAATGATTTTGATGAATCTCTCACGATGTTTTAAAATAACAACTGAAATTGTCTAGTAAGGATTTTAAATGTTTTAATACACCACGGCATCTGCTAACTAATCTAGGGTATGCAGAATCCTCGCTGGCTTGGAGTCTTATAATTCCTATGTATCGCACGTAATTGCCAATGGGAATATCATAGTTATCAAAGTGAGGAGTCAATGGGGGAACACTTGAAGACCGTTCTCTAGTATGGACAGCCGAATCTAACCGCAAGTTGATTTCAGTTTTTTCTCGGAAGGCTCTTGTACTGAGGGCTGACCAAATCGAATGTTTGGGAAGTACAAGTGATGGAAATTATCCTGCAAGTTCTCTGTGTGCATATTTCTCTTCCCATAATGGAACAGGAACAGAAGTGTGGCGCTGATTCGACCATTCATAACGCAAAACCAGCTTGCCGACCACACAGCCCACGTATCTTCTCAGCACTTTTCTAGCACCACGACCCGCTGCAGGACATAGTTAACGCTCCTAGCCTGATGGTATCATCGTTTCATATAAGTTCTGTAAGCTTCGGAGACCGTAACACGAAGATCTATGGTGTGCTGTTTTGCGCTTCATTGTTTGCCAAGTGAGCTCAAGATCCCGGCTTTTTGAGATCAACATGATCAATACACAGACTTGGTATGAATTCGGAGTCCTCAGAATGTAAAAATGTGATAAGCGGACGAACATAATAAAAATTCTCAAACTGAGCGAGAAGTTTGGTTGGATGTTCACCGCTAGCTTCCCTACGAGGGATTTGAGTATCGTCACGCTCCAAAAGGATTTCTCCGAACAAGACACGGACGTAAACTCAAATTTGACACACTCGCTACACACCCTCGAAATTGATCCACCATCCACACAACGGATTCGAAAATATTACGGTTAAGAAACTCTTGACGGAAAATGTGGAAAGCGGCGTGACTGCTGCGCTTGAGAGCTTCACAGACTTTGCCCTTCTTTCGTCAGCTTTGACGTCGAACGGAATCGAGTAGACGTTAATCGATTGAGAGCCCCTCGTGAAAAACCTGGGATGCAACGCGAGGACTGGCGAAGAATTACGAGCACATTCTTCGTCACGGGTGAGAGCCGTTTCCTTGTCCGGAAATGATGCAGCTGAAAAAAGACGCGGGTGAACGAGGGAACGTAGAAGAAGCGAGTCGCATTTTCAAGATATTTCTAAAAACTTATCCACAGATATTCTATTTTACCCCTGCTCGCGGGCGAAAATTGAATTCGATTGAACGCGGGAAGCGTGGAAGTACAATCGACAAGCGTGTACCTGAAAGCTTTTCTTCACTTTCGAAAGGACGTGACAGATAATACCACATTCATGATTGCACATATACGCAAGTACCGAGGAAAATAAATTAGAGTAGAAACCTGAGGAAAACACGCTGGTTCTCTAGCGCTACCAAGAGCTCCTCTGAACAGACCTCTGTTGCGGACAGTAAAAATCTCGTTAACTGGGGATGGATAATGGGATAGGATACATTGAAATCAGAGCAGAGTTAAAGCTCACAAAAAGTGAAACGCTACGCATCGTTTTATTATTCTTTTGCGCAGCATGATTTTAACCTACACTATTCAACCCAACATCTAAAAATATTGACACTATAACATGACTATTATCAACGATCCGGGAAACGACAATTTTCAAAGTGCAAAACTTTTCCTGATGAAAAAATGACAGAAGTATATGATTCAACAAGAGTAAAGAAATTCAACCAAAACAATATCGCACAAGATTTGAGTTTTCAATACGTATTTTCAGCGAACCTACTGGTAACAGCCTTGGTACCTCCGGGACATGACCCATTCGATTGAATGATAGACCTTTGCGAGATAACTTCCTGGTTGTCTAGCTTGACCCAGTCTCATACCTCCGAGACCTGTCTCATTCGATTCAGCATCGAAAAATACGAATAAACGACACGAAACATGACCTTGCTGCATCGGAACAACGCAAATTGCCATTTTCTAGGCAATTGGCACGCCGTGACGAGTCGAATTGACGAGTGGTTGGAGTGATATGGAAGGCGGTGCGGAAAATGAGCGCAGGCCGGGGAGAAACGATAACTTTCACCATATTGGATCGCGAGTTCCTTCAAGTAGTAAGCAATTCCTAACATTATTTACTGAGTGACCAAAAATTAGAAAACAGTGAAATCATACTAAATATAGTGAGGCGATTGCTTACGGCTGAATCCAAAGGGATGTGTATCAGAGGCGTGAGACTAGATAACCAGGATATTATCGGAAACATTGATTGAAGCATCAGGTTTTCCGTGTGTTGGTTTATTATTCATTCTGAATAATAACCCTATGTTTTGATACTTAACGTTTCAAGACATGGAGATTCCAAATTTGCAATGTCCCTCCGCCGTCCCCCGTCTGCCGTCCGGGCCGTTTTGTGCCTTTAACGTGGTCTAAAAAATTCGTTCTTTCACACAAAAATCCCATTTGGTATCTAGTTGTGCCCGCCATCTCGGCAATCCGATCGAGCAAAGCCCATGATTGTTATGGGCAAAAAACGGTTAAAAAAATCAACGAAACGCAGTACAACGCGGGAGCTACAGCGTTTCATCGTTTGAACTCCCTCCCTCCCCGCCCGTCTCATGAAAAAAGCAACCGCGCTCACTTGCCTCCCAACGACGACGCCGCCACTCAACTCCCCTTTCGCCTCGGAACGGGTTCGCTTCGAGCGCCCCCGTTCCAATTTCCCCGACGACGGGGCTAAATCATCAGACGTTTTGTTTCCCTTGTTCCATTGTAGCCAGGTCATGTTTCGTATGGTTTACTAGTATTCGATGCTGAATCGAATGGAATGGGGGAGCACTAATACTAGGTCAAGCTGTTCGTGAGAATAATAAACCATTGTGTAATAATTTGCAGGGTTTTTCATACGCAGTTACACACATGAGTTGTCGTTTCCTGGGTTGTTAACGTAGCCATGTTATATTCTCGATACTTTTCGACACTGAAAAGAATAGGATAGATTACAGTCGTGTGGTGCAAGGAATAATAAACTGTCGTGTAATAATTTGCAGCGTAATTATAACGGAATACTCAGCAATAATGAATACGACCTGTATTCCTTCTTTCAATGTAATAGAACTCATCCCTGTGCACGGCAGCATTTTCACCGTATAATTATCGGGTTCAACATCAGTAAGGCTCGTCTACAGCGTAGCGTAACAATTCCAGGCTTTTGTACATCTCATCGCGTTAGGCAGTGACGCCACGCGGGCGGAGTGAAATGCACACAAAAATCATTTTTTTCACATGTGTGTTTCGGACTCAGAAGCATCCAAATCCCAAAGCTCTGAAGAAAAATCTAAATTTCTTACTCGCTGAATCATTGCAATATGGCAACCCCAGCCTGGCCTTTACGTCGGCCAGTTCGAATAATCCTAGTAATTTCGAACTGTTTTCGACGAAGTAAAACTTCGCATTGAACTTGATTGTTTGAGTACCCTGGGGATTAAGGACTCATTAAATCAAACAATCACTAGTTCTGAATGACGTGAAGGTGCAAAGAAGATTTTTTTTGGCCACCTAGTTTTGAACGTTGCAGTTTAATAACATCTAACATCCTGAATGAGCGTTTTCCAATTCCACGCCGAGCGAATGTGTGGCTGTCAGTGCTTTTTGAACCGTAGAAGTCGAATTTCGTAGCGTCTTACTTAACGAGTTCCTGGGAAAAAAAGAATGAATCTTTTCCGTCAAACGCCCGAGGTACCTTGTTATTGTAAGCCCTTATTAGAACTCAGTACAGACTAGAAAAGTAATAGAGAGACGAAAGTTCTCATTTGTAATTTCAGGCTCCTGTATATTTGTGACGGCACGTCCAAGTGTAGGGACTCGTGACACTATAGCGCGTTGTAATTAGCCGCCGTTTGCTGGCAATAAACTTTTCTGGGAAACGAACGAGATATTAAATAAGATTTTTTCCCTCGGAAAGGTGACTGACTCGGGCCTCCTGTCGACTTTAGTGAAAATAACGGTTGGCTTGGAAACGGTTTCTAAACTGTTCTCTGTTATTACAGGGAGGCGGAACGGTTACGTCAAGGAGAACAATTGGCGTCCTCACAGCGTGATTCGTTTCACTTTCTACGTACCGCAGGTAAAAAAATATGCTCGCAAGTATTTCCTTAGCTCGATGAAAAATATATGCACTACGCGAGCGAACAGTCGTCTCACAAAACATCTTTCACACTGACTTATTGCGACCACCAGACACTGGTTCAGGCAGTTGTGTGCGTTTTCCTCGGACGACCGAACGTGGATTAACGTTCAAATTTGTATTATATTTGTCTTGTGTACCTCCCTGGAGCCAGACGATAATTTCGTGGGTTCTGGGTGATGTGCACAACGAATACCGGCGGTACAATCTTCGTCATTTTGGAGCTGCCCTACGAATTTGAACACTATCGATTCTTACCTCTTAAACGAAATAAAACGTCAGATATCAGTGGAAAGCGAAGAATCCTCTGTGTTTGACATGTCCCTCCTATTTCGTGCTTTTTACTGCTTCCAAAAGAGTTGATTCCGCCTGGGAGTCTGTGGGCAATGGCCTCGCCACGCGCAAAACTGAACCAAGCCCGATTTTGAAGGAGCGTTCAGGGATTACTTGGATTGGGGATTTCGTATTGATCAATGATTCTAGACAAATAGATTCGGATCACAGTTGTAATTGTTTGCCTATTATAGTAGGAAAGTCCTAATTAATCCGTAATTTTCAGCAGGAACTGCTCAACAGCAGTCTTGACGCGTGGTATTCTCTTCATTGGCTTATTTACAATGTACAAAGCTACAGACACTATGGGCAACACACATCGATTATTAAATAAATATTAACTAATTACATGGATAAAGGCAGTCATAAATAAATATTGACGAGTAAACGAAATAAATAGGGCAACAAAAACACAAAATTATTGATTGAGAAAGTCTGGAGGTCGTTTTTCCTTAAGCCTTGTCAGGTTTCGTGGAGGTGGTAGGCGTTGAAGCCCGGTCATCAGGGCCTCGGATGGTTTTCCATAGATTCATGTAGTTGGTTCCAATTCAGAGCGTGTCTTGAACAAACGGTATATTTAGGACGTTGTGTTGAGTGACGTTTCTTGTATACCACGGCACGTCGGTGATTAATCAGAGTACTCGTTTCTGCGTTGTCTGATTCTTTTTGTTGTAAGAGTTAGCTGCCGATCCTCAAAACCCACTCGCATAGACCAAATCTGTCTGAGCAGCCTCTGGTGCAATAATCGTTTTGTTGGGAGTGACAGAGATGAGCGTCTTTTATCCAAGAGAAAGCTGCGTTGCCTGATGCGTGTTGGCGCATCTTTACAACAACGACCTTGATATGGCATTGCCACGTCAGTTTCTTGTCCAGCTGTAAGCCAAGGTACCTGACACTAACCTTCTGTGGAATTTTCTGGCCACCAAATTGGATCGAGGGTGAATCATTGGTTAGTAAACGCTACCAATGCAGGATGATTGAGGCTCATAGTTACTCTCTATTCGGTACACCTTAGAATACCCCTGCGTACGTATTACTGAAGGGCACCACGTACAAGAGAGGAGCATCTAGCCGTGCTTAAGACCGCCACATTATCAGCCAACTGTGATACTATGGAAAATCGCTCACATCAATCAGATATAGTCCAAGAACGCTACCTCGTGGAAAATCGGCTTTCATGCTGTATATTTCAGAGCTAGAGTCGCTACAACTGACAGCACATGAGCGGTCTAAGAGGTACGTGAGAACCATTCGATAATGCGTCTCAGGTAAGTGGCGTTTCATCTTGCAGAGAAGTCCTGTGTACCATACTCTATCAAAAGCTTCTTCTGTGTCGAGAAACAAACCCAGGCTTTTTTCTCTTGCGATTCATTAATTTATTCAATCAGTCTGTACAGCTGTTGTGGGCAGGAGTGGGCTGGATTCCGTCGATGAATTGAGTGATTGAAGAGATTGATACAATTTCGATAGAAGAAGTTGTCAGAAGTCAGTACACGCAGAATGAGGTAACATACAGGATATTTGAAGGAACAGTGCGCGTAAACATGAGGTGTTTGACGAAGTATTTGGGATTATGAGCATGGGCCTCTCTCAGGTGCTTTCAGCCTTCAGCCCTGTGTGTTATGCCACAGGGAAGTCCGAGAACTGCCCATTCAGTCGGCTTCTTCTCCAGACAAAGGGATTAACTTCAGTTTAAAAAACAACGACAACAGATTTCCCCTTTTGGACTTTCCAAAATGTCCTTACCTCCCTCGAATTACCCCCTTCTCCAACACGCACAGCTCCTCCCACATACACTCGTACAGTGCTCACACAGACATTTCTCTATCAACTCTTGGGCCAGTAACAGTTTTTCTCACTCTCTCCCTCCCCTACAGTTTCCCGCGCCAGTTCACGCATATTCTGAGTCCCCTTGTGTTGCTCTCGTATGCTCAAACTCAAATCAATATTCATTTCATGTACAATACAGTCCCTCTCTCACGCTCACCGAGGTCCCTTTTATTTTATTTAAGCTCCCCCTCTTGCGCATGAGGTTTGACGAAAGAACAGATCACTAGATGGGAAAGTTGTATGTTAATTCACTTAAATGTCTGGTACGACGCATCATACAACTTTCCACAGTCCTACATACATTCAGCGAGTTTCATCTCTCCAGCAGTTAATTCTATCAATTTTTCACTCGGTTCATGTCAAGTTGGTTAACATAATTTATAGGAGCCAACACGATTTGTCTGACGGAGTTTTACGACTCTTTAATTACAACGGAAACACTGCAAAAACACCGGTTGCCTAATATAAAATGTGGTAGTGAACTACTTCTTTCCAATTTCTATTTTATAATGGATTACCACTATTTATATTGTCTTCAGTTTCTCCGTTTATACAGTTTTATCACATCGCTCTCTATATACATTTTTCAATGTCACCAAGCGCAACTGTGTGTAACCTAATGGCAGTATGGGGTTCAGTCAGGAACCCTTTGGAGCAGTAAATCGGTCATCTACGTACAACTGTTTATTTAGGACTCAAATTCTGTGTTGATCGTATTAATGGAATACTGCTCTTTTAATACTTTCTATAAAATGCTTCACACTGCGCTCACGAAATTTGACGTACTTAAATTTTACTCGTCGGAGGACATTTGACGGAAGTTCCGTCGTAGCAAATTGTACTAGGTGACGAGTGATCATTTCCTCGAAGAACCAAACTACGTAATTTGCCTCTCGGCTAACCGCAAGACTCTGGACCACGAGAAGGCTCGAATAGTTCGTTCAATTTAGTGAGAGATCATGTTACCGAGAGACCAGACCTCTTGAACGCTAAAAAAAACAACAGGATTTCATAAAAACGTTGTTTGTTGACCAAACGTTGGACAATAAAATGTCGAGTTGATTTCATGTTTCTCCGAGAAGAACTTGGCAAGGGTAGGGTCCTATAGTTTTCTACTCAAGGTTAAAAAGGTCATGTTTGATCAGAGATTGACAAGGGTCCCCTCCTCGTTTGCCAAAGCACCAGTCAGTCACTCTAAAAGGAAACGTGGGCACTCAGCCTGATTCCCCGATAAGAGGAGTCTGGTACCCCTTCGAGGGTGTTACCATCAGTCACCACGAAGAGGTTAGTGATGATAGCTGATTTATGATCGAACTAAGGGTCGGACCCACCACTTCAGGTCGGCATACTCACACGCACACATACGTACTACATCACTTTGTTAACATGCTTTTGAAAATCGATTTATTTTATCTCTGGTTTGGGTTGCCCCTCACTCTCCTGAATAAATTCAATAAGGTCGTGCTCGGGAGGGACTCACTGAAAAGTGAATACGAGAAATTGAATTACTCGTCACATTTAGACAATTAATTCATGATGCGGAGCGGAATTAAGGGCGCCCACTGCCCAATTTGAGACATTTCAAGTTGATTGGCGTTGCATCATCAACACGACGTTGCCCTGAAACGTAGTGCAACAAACCGCCTTTTCCCAGTGACCGAATTCCCTTTTGAAGAGCGAAGACTCGGGGCCGTGGAAAACAATAGCTTGAGCAAACAAACGCTTCGTAAGCTCATCTTAAGAAAAACCAACAAGTCCTCCGTTTCCCTCTTCTGCCTTCTTTGGCCGGAATAAGCAAAAATAGGGCGGCTTTGGCCGATTAAGACCGACCTTTTCCAGTACGTATTTCAGACAATGTTCTGTCGAGTTTTCGTCGATTTCGCTTCAGTCGCAAACGATCCGGTGCTCTGAATGCGAGAAAATTATTTACGAGTAGCGTCAACTGACTGGCCCTCGTCCAGGACGAGTAATTTTTACGTGCCTTGTCTTCGAACTCGGTAAGCAATTCAAGTAACCAGCCTCGCATGTATCCTCCGCAGGTTCACAAGTTCGCCAATTCGTCCATCGCTTCCTTGTAAAGATATTTTCAGAGTGTTTGCAATGTTGGTTTACATACCCCTTGCCTTAGCTGACCAATTTGAAGGATTTTTTTTTTTCACTCAGTCTAGTTACGCAACAAACCTAAGGAAGTACAAAACTCATCATTGGAAGAGGGGTATTTAGCGCCCAACCGCTCACCATCGATTTTCGCGATTCTTGCGTTGTTCTACTCTCATTTAGGTCAAATTGAAAAAGACATCTTGGAATGTCGAATTTCGTTACAGAAGAAGGAATGAAAGGGTATAAATGGCGTACCGACTTTGATGACTGTTTTCGTTCGCCAACGAATTACGGCATTATCTACGTAGTTAATAATATCAACAATATGGGCGCGTAACCGATTTTACTTCTGCGGTGGTGCCATTGTAATAAGTACAGAACGAACAGAATTGCGATTGCGAATGGCTGGGGGGGTTCAGTGAGATGAAATTCAGAGAAAAACGCGCACAAGTAGGTTCCTACATACCAAATAATACACTTGTACATAATCTTGGTGATTAGAGTAGATCGGAGGGAGGGGGTTCTACATGGACCACTTGACTGTGCTGATGCGCCAACAGTCGGTCCACCAAATCGAGGCTAACTCCCATCAAGTGTTCCACATGGTTACATGGACGTGTGAGCACGTCGTGGTACAGGTGGCTGAGGAGGCTCTACTCTCGCAACGTTTGCCTCATTACGAGCAATTGGCAGGGCCACTTGGCGTGCATGTTACCGTGTCACTATCCCCACGTACAAGGCCATCAAGAGAAAGTACTGGCTCAAACCCAGAAAGCTGCGATCCTGTCGTTCACCGAGGCCGACACCACCGCATACACTTGAACCCTCCGCGTGATCACTGGCCTGAACAAAAATTTGCCAGGCGATGAGCGGGCATTAGATAAATAGTAAGCGAGATGGGAATCCTCGTCAACAGGACGTGACCTGTACGAACACGCGTGAACGCCTTAGGAGAAAGTAAATTGAGCCATACCACTGGGCTAGCCAGTTCCGTACAGGACATGGCAACTTCAGCACGTGGTTCCATTTCTTTCATCTCGAACACTCCATCCTCCACGTGTTGCGCCTCCAGTACAGAGGAAACACGACACCACGCGCTGCTCCACTGAAGTTCCTATAACAGCAGGCAATGGTTGTTATAAGAGCAGCCAAACCTACCAGCTTTAACTGCTACTAAGCAAGCGTATAACCGTTTCGCACAGTTTCCGAAGAACGTTATGACAAAAAAACGTGGTCCCAGTTGATCTCTCTCTACCTTTGAAACTTGCCACCCAAGTAAATAGATCAGGTGGGAACCCAGATTAAGACCTCCTCCCAGATCATTCCTCAGGGTCGTACCTAAGCGTGGTAACTCGTGGGCAACAGCTCGCCACCAGCTGGCTAAACGACAACCTTCTGTACCTCCACAGGTCTGGGTTCGGTGGATGCTGAGCGCTAGCGAAATCGCAACCTCCGAGACTTTCAACTGCGATAATTGTCTTACGAGTGTTAAGAAACAGCCATTCTGATGAGAAAACAGGTCCTAACGTGAAATAGATGATTTTTGCCGTTTCCTAGAAACAGCACCAACGATTCTTGATAGTCCTGCGGCTGTTTTTGAAGTCAGCACCTATGTGTTGAGTTGTATGAAAGTGTTGTTGAAGACAATATTATTAAGTGCTGTCCTTGGACGAAGAATTAATTTTTAAATGATTTGCAAAAGCTACTATCGACATTCGGACTATATTTACACGAGTAATCTGTGCAATGTTTCCCTGTAACGTATTTCAGCTATTGTGATTTGAATCATGCTAGGATCATGCTAGTCTTACCCTTTTCAAAAGCCAGTCAGTGTGCGTCATGAAGAGTTCCATATGCATGTATAGGGTACTACATCACACTTATCAATGTTTCGATGTTTTAAGTCAGGAACAAAGTTGTGGGGTCGTGCTGGTGGGTGAGGGAAGTGGAAATAGTGTTAGGATGACAGACTTATTCGGAAGAGTTTACAGTCGGTTGGGGTGTGGTCATTCAGACTTCGACTGAGTGCAAACCAGCTGCTCTGCCGCCCTCGATACTTTGCCTCCAGCTCAAGTTCAGCTCTAAGTGGAGTTGGGCAGTAAAAGCTCAACAAGTTCGAATCGGCGGTAGTTGCTCTGACGGGGCCACCGAATGCCCGGGCGCAATTCTCCGAGCGGATGGGGAGAGAAAATAAAAATAAAAAAATAAGGTCCGTAGTTTCTTTCTGGGTTTCTTGGGTTGGGTTGGGTTGGGTTGGAGTTGGAGTTGAAGCTCTATCTTCTATGACGCCAAGTTCAATCTCCATTTACGACGACCGCGTTCCGACTTCATGCCCTTCAATTTGCTTGGGGCAATGACCCACAGAAAGAGTTGTAAGTCCCGTCATTCACTCGGAGTCCTTCCTCCCGTTCCAGTCGCTCTGCCCTGTTGTGGCCGAATCATTTGCTTCCTCCTCCGGACTCCTCTCACCGCCCCAACTCACTACATCACGAACTTGGTGGGTTCTGAACTTTTTTACCTCTGGATCCACCGGTAACCTTCCCCCCTTTTGCCCTTCGCCCGCTAGTCATCCATCACCAATTTCCTTGTCTCTGCATCCAGCGCAGTTGAATTCAACCAACTCTCCTGAAGGTGACTTATACTGGGCTTCCTACGCCCGTTCAACCTCTCTTCTCTTCTCACTGTGTTTTTGCAGCGTTCGTTAGTCACCTCAAAGGAAAGTCCTGGGCATGCCCCTGAGCTAAGACGAAGATGTAAGATTAAAATTATCGTTTTGACCGATGTGCAAGTGCGTCAGAGACACGTTCCAGAGACGTTCCACACAGCCCCCATGAGCGCGGAATACTTGCAATACCAGCCTGTTCAGGGTCTTCCGAGGAAAAAAAAAGGAAAAATCCGGTGATAAATGTCGCCCCTTGTGTGTAATTTGACATGCTACTCTACAGGCGCTGTATCTTCGTCATTCCTACGGAAACGCTTATATTAGTCGATCAAAGGTGCACATAACCTCCAAATCATGGCAAATATACACACACACCGGCACACGGGAGTACCAGCATGACCCCCTCCTCCTCGCCGGCAACTGAACTTGCATTTGTTGGTGAGAGATACAGGATCGGGACCATCTACTGTTCAACTACGAGTTCTTCGTGCAGCATCGAGCCTAGCTCGAGCAAAAGTGGTTGATTGAAAATCGCATGAGTGATTGTTTTCCTAAGTTCGTTGGAAATTATTGTGACGGTTAATCACGTTGGTGAGAGTGCCAGTAAGTATGAGATTTAGGTTGAGTATGTAATGTTAACAAAACGGTTAGCATTGAAGTTATTAGGATTGTTTCTAATTAGAACTTGCCTGTAATCAATTTGGGAACTCCTCAGAAACCTTGGCAATCCGTTTTCGTAGGCATTTCTCGCGTATTCATAAGATGATTGCATCAATTACCGAACAATTTGTCGATATTCGAGCAGCACGCAGCCCATGAAGCTGTAGGCCGTCACAATCCTTCTGCTGTTCCTCCCAACAATTTTTGAGTGACCCCTCCTCGCACGATACCATCCAATCAGTTTGGTTTCTGTTTCAAGCATTTTTGCTCAACAGAAACTATTCAAGTTTGTTGACGCGACATTGGAAACATTTACTGGTGGGGGGGGGGGACAAAGCCAGCAGTGGATTCTTTATTGACCAGGAGCCTGCTTGTCAAATTAGATGTGCTCCCACATTCGCTTTACAGAATATTACAGTCATCTAAAACTCTCCGTGTCTACTCCACTATGCGTCATGACCTGTCAGAGCAAACATCCCTCAGGGAAGCGCCCAGGGGTGTCTTCATTTCTCAAAATATGCGCTTCTGCCACGGAAGCTTGTACTTTCATCAACTATAGTCACTTTCATACACTGATACTGTGTGACACTTCAGTCTATTGACGCAAAACCGGAATTTCAAGTGATCGCTCTCCAGATTCCATCTCCTCTACTATGGCCATCCCTTGAACTACTTCCGAAGCTAACGAGACTCGCCCACTGCTTTGCTCGTTCTGCCAATATGATACTATTGCATCAAAGACTCAAAAAACTTCTAACAGTCCCAAGGTTTTTCCTTCGCATCATGTAAAGGGCCTCGTGTTACGCTTGAAATAGGGCAAACAAGGCAAATCAGGGTAGTTGGTATTATCTACCACAGTACACAAGCGCGAATGGAGAATCTAGGAATACGTATGCAGTAGGGGATCCTCCACACGCCAGTAAACGTACGCAGCCCTCTACATCCTCTCACACACTAGGGGTAATGGAGCTCAGAGACATCTGATAAGTGGGGAATAGAACACCTTACGCATCCAGACGTGCCTCCACCCAACAAACGTCCCTTAAAAGAAAAAAAACTCGTCACTTGGCACGTCCCCAGAGGGAATTGGTACTGCTGAGATTATTAAGATTCTTCGAACAGTGCTGTTCCCCGTCTGGAAGAAATAGCGTACGGGTTTCCCTGGACGTTGCCAAAGCTTTTGACACAGTGAATCACCAGACCCTTCCTAATCACGTGTGGGGATTCCCTGTTCCCTGTGCTCACTTGATCTCAGGAGACGTGGCAATAGGGCGAGTGACGTTTGACAGGGGAACCTACTGTCTCCTATACTCTTCAATCTTGTGATCGATACTGGACTGGGTAAGCCCAGGGTGTCTCAAAAAGTAAGGTTTGATCTCGCCCCGTGCGTGGTTTAATTTATATTATTTAATTATTCATTATAACTAATTACCAAATGTAACCGTGTAATAAACGTTAAAATAATGAAATGTCCTCTCTCGTTCATTTTCAGGGCTGACGCTGGACCCCCCCCTCCTACTACCACGTTAATTAGCACAAGGTACTGTAACGTATGTATATTATTTAAATAAAATTAACATGGCGAGAGTAAAAACTTAACGTCAACATGCGCAGAGACGAACAAATAATAAGCGTCTCAAGAAAAAACTTTTAGAGTGCCATGCAGAGCACAATACTCCTAATCGCTGTTCGTATAGTATGAATTCGTCGGAACAGTTTCGATGTATCGTGAGCGCAGTCAGAAGTGTGCAATTAGCTGTCATTTGAATGAAGGGGTTATTTTCCTCTGAATCTGCATGCAGTTTAACGTGTGGCTGTCGAGACAAGTTGTGTGATGCCCCAGATTCGTCAGAGGGAAAATGGTGAGATTCACAACATCAACCGTGAATCAAAAAATGTGAATGCCCCCACGAGCTATCGCGGCTCGTTGTTTAGAACGAGGTCAAGTCCGTCAAAAAAAATATCGAGTCAGTAACGATTCTTTTCTTCGGCTTCTCGACCAATCGTCATCACTGACGAGCCGACCTCGCGTTCAAAGCGGTGGGATTCAGTTGGAAAGATCTCATTTTCCTTCGGCATAACCACAAAACTGGGCTGACCCTCTCAAAAGAAGCGGCTTCCCCAACCATGAGAAACTCCTTCCTGTTTCATCGTTCAAGAGCTTTAATCCAACTACAACGAGTTTTCTCAGCATTGTCACTCCAGCTGTTGAAGGTTCAGAATTGACATCATGAGTTAACCTCACGAGGAACATTCTTCTGGACTTGAAACGGTTTCGACAACGAAAACACATTCAAATATTTTAAAGCGTTTGCGTACTGCGCACCATTGAGGTCACTCGTGTGAACATCCTTGATTTCAACATTCACACGTGGGACTCGCACCAACTATAATCACGGGTTTCAGATTTTTCACAGTTCCTTCGTTGAAGGAGCTAACAACCCCCAAATACATTTGCGCGATGCACGAGTTCGACGAAGAATAGGGCCAAAGATCCACTAGAATTCGCATATTTGAACACAAAACATTATTTTCAATGGGAGGTTTTGATTTTTTAAAAGGGCGAAGCCTGGTGAGTATGTAGCTTTTTCATTTCCATGTATTCTATAGATACCAAAATTCCTTAACCATCTCAATCATGACAAATGAACTCACATGATATTAAAAGCCACCAGCTTCACAAAAATGATGAATATAAACCCGATAAATATCTGAGACCATCTCATGAGTTCGTGAGTGCACATTGTCAGGCTCAAGGGCATGCATGTAACAGTTGTGTAACGAGATGCTCCCAAGTAATTTCTAGGATCGAAGCTCCAAACGAATCGTGTACAAAAACAACGCCAGAGTTATTTTTACTTTCCTTGGCTCTACGAAGTAGAAAGGAAAGTTATGTAATCGGCTGAAAAAAAAAAATTTAGTTTTCTTCAGATCTTTACGTTTCAGACCCTCCTGAGTCCGAAAAACACTATTTGGGAAAATGGTCTGTGTGTCCGTGTGTATGTGTGTCTGTGAACGATTTATAGGGAGAACCACCGTACCAAATCACCTCAAACTTCATATCTCGCCTGCAAGTCACCATGGGACGCCAAAATAAGGGTATGGGTAGAATCCACCGAAAGTTAACTATAGTTATCATAGTGATCAAAACACCAAATATTTTTTTTCTCAAAAACGGCTCTAACGATTTTGATTAAATTATTTATATTGATAGCACTCAATAAGGCAACTATACCATGAAATTCCCATTTGTGGGAAAATGACGAGAGCAGCACAATAAATTACCAAAACTTTCGACGAAATCGATTTTAGCGCGGTTTATAGGTAAAACAACCGTACCAAATCAGCTGAAACTTGATGTCTAGCCCACAGGTTACGCTGGGACGCCAAATTAAGTGTATGAGCAAAATCCACTGAAAGTTAACTATAGTTAGCATAGTGATCAAAACACCAAATTTTGTTTCTCAAAAATGGCTTTAACGATTTTGATTAAATTTTTTATATTGATAGCTCTCAATAAGGCAATGATACCATAAAATTCCCATTCGAGAGAAAATGACGAGAGTAGCACAATAAATTATCAAAATTTTCGACCAAAAGCGTTTTTAGCGCAGTTTTTTCCTTATAAAGTCCTCTGGAATGTTAGAAGAATGCTAAAAAAAATTGGTATTGTAGTCCAATCCAATACCTAAAGGGTGGGTGTTTGAAAACGCTCATGAGATACATGGGGCTCACTCCAGAAATTCCTGAATTTCTACTAAGCCCGTTTCGCTTACTACCAGTTCTAACAGTTATTACCCAATAACTCCACAAAAGTGATTACTATCCACTTCAAAAAATTCGTGTTTACAGCCTCATTAATTATCTGTGTACCGTTTGCTCAATATCGGTCCTGCAATGAGTACGAGCAGCACAATAAAATCTGGAACTGTAAGCGCTACCGCTTCCTGCTGCCTTAAAGCGTTATTTGACCAAGTTCAAATTAACTGAGTGATAAATGAATTGATTAAATAGAATTAGCCATGTACAAAGTGAATTGACGTAGAGCTAAGGAATGTTGTGTGTTGCAACGTACCAGATATTTTGCCCTGGAACCGATCTACTGCCAGGTATTGCAACGGGGGGGGGGGGGGGGTATTGATTCTGTACTCATCGGAGGGTCGGCAGTTCTCTATTAGGGCACGATGGGAGTACAGTGAACTACTCTATGCCATTCTGCGTGGAGATGAAAGGATGGGTGCAAGGCTGAAGGACACTCAATTCTCGAAGATAGGTATTCATTTCAACTCGAATTCCTTTGCTTACAAGAATAATGAAGGTCTCAGAAATGGTTTTTTCCGTCGTGGGGGATGATGAGTAATTGTTGTATTCTGACTGTAACGATTCTACTTTCGTCTTGCGTTTTAGAGCAGTCTGATTATTTGTGGATTCACGTGTGAGCACTTGAAAAGTTAAAGCGTGAGTTTTCGAATAATTTAGCGAACAATTCGTTTCACCTCTAGCTCTAACAAATCTCACGTGTTTTGGGAAATAAATGCACACAGACACGCACAGGTCTCGGTGTCTCCGCGCAGAGGTATGATCCTGGGGACTCCGGTACCATCTTAAGTTAGAAGTTCTTAATTAGAGCTCCCGCCTGATCTAGCTATTTACTCGGGTGAAAAGTGTCAAAGGGGCATATCAACTGTGACCACGTTTCTTTGTCATGACCTTCTTCGCAAACTGGCCGAAATGGTTATAAGCTTGCTTAGTAGCTAGTTCTAGTTCCTTATTTGCCCCCCCTCTTGAGTCAGGGCTGAACCAATTGGATCAAACTGACAAAGTTCTTTGTGCGAATTTCTAAAGCGTATACTCCATATAATAGCATATAGCTTATACTCCTCTCTAATAATCTGTTAACCGAAAATATAATGTGAAATACGTTAGAAAGTGAAAGTCACGGAACGTTCCGATTATTATAATGATCTTAATGGTTTCGATGAAATTCGTAGCTAATATCAATCAAGTTCACGCGTTAAGACCTCAATTTTGTTCTCTATTAACGTTCATATTGATATCCGTTGAGCTGTTTAAGGCGCTCAGTCATTAGATCAGTTTGGGCCAGAATAATTGTCAAAATTAAAGCGTACGAATTCTTGTGAAGAGCTGAAAATCTTTACGATGTTTTATCTCCATCCATTCAACCCCAAGTTTGTTAATAAATTGACGGGAGGCTAGAGATCAGCGAACGGCCATCAGGTTCTGCTGGCAGGTGCTGGCTTCGCGATTGAGGCGTTGGAGCCACCGCCCGTGAAGACAGCAACAGGTGGCCGAGAGGTTCCTCCTCATGTCTTACACTTGACCGCTCGTTCGTGAGGAACCAGTCTGAGGACTAAAGCATCAGACAGCAGGGAATGTTGGGTTGGCGAACGGTGCTGTTTTGAGGCGAGCGTCTTGGAGGGTTCACGTTAGAGTATTACAGACGTACCTAATACTAAATTAAATTAACGAGGCAATAATACCAAAATAAGTTTCAATTAGCTTGCTAAATACGCACTTGAGTTTATCTGATATGAACACAGTGAACACGACAATGTTTTTAATCGAATGCGGCGCATTGCACGACTTTCCTCCTCACCGCGTTTACGCAACAGTTCGCGTGTTCCTTGTGCTCGAATTAGAGAACGTAATCGTATTCCTCAACAATCAAAACGTTGCTACATTTTTCGTATAGACACTTCTAAATGACACAACCGTACCATAAAATTTTCGTTCATGGGCAAATTACGAGAGCAGAACAGTAAATTATCAAAACTTTCCACGAAGAGTGGTTTTAGTGCGGGTTTTAAAAATTGTAAACATCACTCATATGACACCAGCATTCTCGAAAAAGACAGAACGTTAGCCTAATAAAATACCTATACGGTGGATGGGAGTTTATTAATGGTCATGAGATGATCAGGAACACTCGAAAATCCCGTAATTCCAACTCACCTCGATTTTTGGGTCAATTATTTTCGCAGCGTTTCCCCTATAATTCCTAAACTTCAAGCCCGAACCTTTCCAAAAGAATTGAAAGCATCTGCGAGTAGGTAACTCAACAAGGCTCCGTGGCATAAGTTTCAGTAGCCCAATAAATTCCAGAACTTCAATATTTTTAAAAGACTTGAGTAATTTATCATTTTAATACTGTAGTATTTATCGGACACTGCTCAATGAGAAAGATGGTTACTTGCTTCCAGTCCACTTGCCATCAGAGCACACTGCTGCAATGAGCACGGGTGAAACTGAGGTCTTTAGTGCAATATAAAGGATATTTCCTCATTGAACGGCGAGGTATTTCCACAGAAGGCGCGTTTAGTCGGATAGCCTGTACACAAGATGACATCTGTATGGGTATACCGACTCACGAACACGCCGCTTCCCCTCCTCTTCAACTCTTGCCGATTGAAGTCTCAGGAGTGGTTCCGATGAACTAAATCTCGTTTCCGTTGTCATTGTAGGTTTCAATCCTGCCAAAATAATAACGAATCAACCGAATACCTCTTCAAAATATTCAACCAATCCAATTCAACTGGAAATAAGTTGTGAAACGGGCCGAATCGATACTACTCATCGACAGTCCCATAAATCGCCCTTAAGTCGGTTGCTCAATAAGTCTCGGAACACGTGTAGGAGCAACCCAATAAATTCCGACATCAAAAACCAGATTCTTCAGAAAGCACTAAGTTATGATCGACCAGTTGCATATAAGCGCAGTAAAAAGCAAATTGTATTAATGCGGCAAAGCGATACAAATTGTGGAATGGACGTGGGTCTGAGGGAAGTTTCGTAACGCGTACCATTTGTTCAATAGCTTCCACTGATTTTCACACTGTCTACGTTACAATTTAATTTTTTGGTAGCTTGTCGACATGCCATTTTGTTAGTAGTGTGAAATTCAGTTTCGCTAGTAAATATATGTACAATAAACACGTAAAACCCCAGCTATCCCATCCGATTTCATCGACGTTGCAATGAAATCCATTCCGTTTTTTTTTCAAGTACTGAAGTGGCATGTTGACAGTAACAGCCTGACAAATTTCGACTCACTTTGTCGCCATGCGGGGGACAAAGTATCCAACACGAACTGAAACAACGTTTAGAGTCATGTTCTGCATGATGTAAAAATAGGGTGTCCCAAAATTAACGCAAGATTTGAATTAAATAGAAAACACAGTTTTTAGTCTTTTGATTGTAATTTTTTTATTGATTCATAAAGTACATAGGATAGTGTTATTTATGGAATAACACATTGGGCAAATGGCCTCCGTGGCTTTGCATACACATACGCACTCGTTTGTCGAAATTTTCCATGACCTTTCTGCATAAATGTGGCTGAATTTCGTTGATGCAACGTTGAATCTTCTCCTTTAATGCACCCGTAGTTGTGGGCTTGTTGACGTAGACCTTTTATTTTAGATAACCCCATAAAAAGAAATCTAATGGTGTTAAATCACACGATCTAGGAAGCCAACTCTGATCACCGAAACGAGAGAATACACGACCTGGAAATGTCTCATGCAATAATTGAAGTGTTTCACGGACTGTATGGCATGTGGCACCGTCTTGTTGAAACCACATATTGGCCACATCAATATCATCCAATTTCGGCAAAAAGAACCGTGTTATCATGTCGCGATATCGAGCAGAAGTAACAGTCACTGTTTGACCAGCAACATTTTCAAAAAAGTAGTCCAGTTATGCCTCCAGCCCAAAAAGCACACCAAACTGTGACACGTTGTGGATGCATTTGTTTTTCGACAATCACATGTGGGTTTTCAGAACCCCAAAAGCGGCAATTTTGGCGATTAACAAAGCCATCAAGGTGAAAATGTGCTTCGTCGCTTGAGGATGAGTTTGCTCGAAAAATCAGCATTCATTTGTTGTTGCTCAATAATCCATTTGAAATATTGCTCAACAATGAAGACACGTTGTTCTATTGCGTAACGCTCCATTTTTACTAACCCTTAACTGTCAACTGTCGATTTATTTTGTTTTTGGGTTGACAACACTGTACTGCATAAATGGCGGCAAATTCAAATCGGCTTGATGTAAACATATTTGTTGAAGGAATACAACTGGAAAAAAAAGTAATTAATTTACATCTTTTAGTTTTAGTGAGGTCGATTGATGACGGATGATGGCATTATAAATGAGCAGTTCGGACTAATTATCTTGGACTAAAATCGTCTCTAAAGCTCCGTGCGATGGTATTGGACTATTTAGTAGTTTCGAGCCGCAGTTGTTACTCAGGCAAACACTGTCAAAACCGAGGGGGTTGGATTCGCAACCTGAGAACGACAATATTTTCCTGGAGTTGGACGTAGCGTTACATGCTTCGCTACGTACTACTTGGTGTTTTTCCAGGGAAGAGATCGCGCAGGTTGGCTGCCCAAGAAGTTCAGCCATCTGCCACCGGCTGTAATTAATAAAACATAGTCACGCTTGAGGTTCCTCAGGAAGTTGGGCTTTCCTTTTGTATTCTATTTCTTCCTTCAGTTCTTCTCCTTCTCATTTCCAGCTGTCTCCCTACTTCTCCTCCTTCACTCTCATGCAGTAATTACTGAAATCATGCTGACATGAGCCGGAGCTCTTAGAATCACTGCTCATGTGTATCAACAACGCCAACGACAGTGCAACGGCCGTTTTGCCGCGGATGTTGCCGTAGCTCTTTCTAGAAGAAACTCTTCGTTAGAATTGAGGAAGGATTAAATGGGACCTCCCCCGTAACGGAATCGTTTTTCCTCCAGTTTACTTGGACGTACAATGCATGGCCATCTTCTGACGAATATATACTTACGAGTGAAGCATTTTTATAGAAAACTGTAGTTTGCCAAGAACTCTCGTTGCTGAGACACCACATGCATGTTTACGTACAAACCACACGAGACATTTGGTGCAACGCACGTCAAAATCCTCCTTGCCTCTACTTGAGTAAGTGCGTTGTACCTCCGTTTCGGTTTATGAATTGAGTACTCTGTAAGTTTTATAAAAGTTATGAAAGCGGTTTTTGAAAAAGTATAGAAAACGTTGGAAAGCAGCTCGTCCTCTTACAGGGAAAATTAAATAGCCAGGCACAGGCTCCTTCTTGAGAAGCTAGTCAAGTACATAGAAGTCAATAAAGGAGACGTACAGCCAACTCCTCCAGTCTCTCAAAGGCACAAAGGTTGCCTCATTGCAAGCAAGAAGGCCACTTAGGGTATGTGTTACTGTGACACTATTCTCCTTTACTTAGGTGGGGTTGATTCCCAGATGGTATGGATTCGCCGGGGTTATACCTTCGCGTGGTACAACAGCTCTCTACCGGGGATGCTGAGTGAGTGACCATGCTCTCGCATGCTAGTTAAACCGCAACCGCTATGACTTTCGACTGATACAACTCTTTAATGACTATTAAGGAAAAGTCGTTTTCATAAAGAAACAGACTTCATGTGATTACATGATGAATGCTCTCGGAAGCTTTGCTCCTTCTGAAGACTATGGGTACTCAGCACGCGATCTGCATTCACTTCTGTTAATTAAACCACGGGCTTGTGAGGTGATAAGGTTTTGCTTTGCGGCACATGGCGTTACCATGTAACACCCACACGGGTACCCAAGGCAAGCACCAGCGGGCGTTATCGCTCAAGCAGATGAATTCAGCGCTGGAAAGAGAGAACATTTGAGAGAAATATGGTGCACGCAGCACCCCCAGGTTGACCAAGAGCGTGACTTGTACTGCGTACTTGTACTGGCTTCCCTAACTCTAACAAGTCGTGCATTATTTCTAGTTCTTCCCATCCAATTACTAGTACTTTTATTTGTTTACACATTTTTATTTACAGTTACTTTCTAGTAGTTCCGTTTTATTAATTCCCCGTTCCACCTAGAATTAGTAATGGTCTTGGAGGTGGTTTTTTGCGCCAGAGCCTTGTTATAAAGTTCCCATCATCCTGTGAAGTACCGTTTCACCCTTAATTTAGTTTCATTCGTACATTTTCTATTTTTCGTTAGCGTTAGATCGCGCTAGTTTGTTCACGCTTATAGTTCAGTCACGCTCTTTCTAGTTAATGTCAGTTCAGCTTATTTCATTCGTTATTTTTGTCCGCTCTTGCGTTCCGTTGCTGCGCGTTTAGTATACAGCTCGCCAATGTAGTCCCACTGTTGCTTATTGCTCTCAAGTTTTTGCATTTACGTTTACACAGTGAATGTGGTTGGGCATTAAATGAAAGGGACGTACTAGTATAGAACTTTGACGATTAAAAATCTTCCTGCTGACGTGGTCTTGGCGGAAACGTCCGTATTTTCAAATATATAGATCATATCGTGTTGTTTAAAAGTACGTAAATTTTTAGAAACACTGAATGTTATCTTATGATTACGTCATCAACTGCAGGCGTATACTTAGTTATTGAGAACCTCTCAGGTCGGGGATTTCAAGTGTTGCCATATCAATTGAAATAAATTTTACATTTTTTAAAATTTAAATGAGACGACTCTGGATGCTTTAGCGCACTCCGTCGGGTTGGCAGTGGTGCCCGTTTCTGTCTTCAGAAAGAAGTCTTCTGAATTCAACATGGTGAGAGCGAGCATCCAACTGTGCCCTTTCCATGCGTCGCCAGCCTGCCCGCGTTAGGCACGAGAAAATGGCATGCCATCCAACGTTGCTCTGCAGTGCAGGCAAATTTGCAACTTTTTTTCGAGTTTCAAGTACGTGTAAACTAATAGCAGGTCGAAAGCTTGATTTTCCCATTAAACCATTTGTAGGTTTCCTTCAAAATTTCGTTTTCCCTCAAAACATTTCTATACGTATCATAAATTAGGCTGTTAGATTGGTCAGGAACGAGTACATTATCGTAGGTGGCAGACAACTGAAAACAGAAAGAAAATACAAAACGGTGAACGAAATACAAATAACTCAAACATTTATTCACTTTATAGGGTTGGCGTTATGGATATGTTGGTTGGAGGTAAGTCAATGATGACACGTATTCAGTAGCGACGTTTCGAGGTTTCATTCTTCCTCGTAATCATGCCCTACAACAGATAAAAAATGGAAACATCAGGAACTTGAGGCCGTATCACACAATAAACCTGCAACTAAATCGTGTGAAAACTAATTGTATCTAATAAATTAGACGGTCTGAATGCAAAGCTTGCTCCAAACCACAGCACTTCAAGAATAGTTATGTATTGCGGTGGCTAATAGAGTTACAGGATACGTCTTGGGAGTAAGAATCGACCCTGTCAAAATAAATGTACGTGTGAGTGCGTAAACTCCAGTGATCACTGGCCAGTGTACACTTGTCCCTTGAGTGCATGGTGGAAAAGTGGAGAGTGGAAAGGGCCCTCGTAATAGGACGAACTTCGCATCAACTTCTCCACAGAACGAAAACATGCCGCCCTAGATTAATGGGCTTTAGAGAAATGGCAAGCATGATAGGAATTTTCAAAAAAGGGATGTGACACGTACTAGCGTGTTCCCGACATCCTTGGAAATTGGGTTGAGCCAGGTCCCTGGACGCCCTGGTTCTTTAAAGGATACAGTGACTTCAATTTGCGGCTTCACTTCTTTTCTCTCAAAGACCCTCCATCCTGCACGTCTTGCTACTGCAGTACGGGGAAAATAAGAAACCACTTGCTGCCCCACTGTAGTTCCTACAACGATGAGCAAGGGAAGCAGTCAATCAAATCTTCCCGCTTATGACTAATAAACAAGCTTATAACCGTTTCACCCAGATGAGGAAGAAAGTTATTACAAAATATCTGGTGCGTTGCAACACACAACTTTCCTTAGTTCTACAACAATTCACTTTGTACATGGCTAATTCTATTTAATCGATTCATTTATCACTCAGTTAATTTGAACTTGGTCAAACAACGCTTTACGACAGCAGGAAGCGGTAGCGTTTACAGTTCCAGATTTTATTGTGCCGCTCGTACTCATTGAAGGACCAACATTGAGCAATCGGTACACAGATAATTAATGAGGCTGTAAACATAAATTTTTTGAAGAAGGATAGTAATTACTTTTGCAGAGTTATTGGGTAAAAAGTTTAGAACTGGTAGTAAGCAAAATGGCAGCAGTTGAAATTCAAGAATTTCTGGAGTGAGCCCCATGTATCTCATGAGCGTTTTTAAATACTCACTTTATAGGTATTGGATTGCACTACAGTACCAATTTTCTTTAACATTCTACTAACATTCCAGCGGAGTTTAAAAGGAAAAAACCGCGGCAAAAACGCTTTTCGTCGATAATTTTGATAATTTATTGTGCTGCTCTCGTCATTTTCCCACGAATGGGAATTTTATGGTATCATTGCCTTATTGAGAGCTATCAATATACAAAATTTAATCAAAATCGTTAGAACCATTTTTGAGAAACAAAATTTGGTGTTTTGATCGCTATGATAACTATAGTTAACTTTCGGTGGATTTGGTCCAAACCCTTATTTTGGCGTTCCATGAAGACCCGCGGGCGAGATATCAAGTTTGAGCTGATTTGGTACGGTGGTTTTTTCTAAAAATCGTTCACACACACACACACACACAGACCATTTTCCCAAATAGTGTTTTTCGGACTCAGGGGGGTCTGAAACGTAAAGATCTGAGAGAAAATTTTTTTTTCAGCCGATTACATAACTTTCCTTTCTACTTCGTAGAGCAAGGAAAGTAAAAATACATGGCGATAGTTGAACTCTCCTTTTTCAGCTTTCCACCCAAGTAAATGGTTAGATCAGTTGGGAACCAGATCCCCCCCCCCCCACCACCACCACCGTGGATTGTCTAGGTCATACCTCAGCGTGGTAACAGATAGCAACAGGTCCATACCATGAAACTAGCTAAATAACAACCTGTCCTTCCTCCGCAGTTCGGTGAATACTGAGCGAGTGCAGGGCTAAGAAGTCTATCCAATCTACATTTTTCGGTGGCATTTCGATAGATACGATAACAGTCAAGACAAATTTGAGCAACTTCAGTAAAAATAATCTTATTATTCCACGAATCAGAGGCGGAGGGTGACACTTCCCCTGAATGAATTATTATTTTATTAGTATTTTGATGGTCAGACTGGTAACAAACTACAACGTGGAGCTCATGATCTTACTGCTTCACTTCACTAACGTAGTGTTGTGTATACTGTAACGTTACGGCCAGGCTGCCCTGGCTTCTTATACCATCATGGCGGGAGTGGTTTGGGAATGCTTGACTGGCCTGAAGACCTTGGCAAAGGAAAACGCGCATTGTGTTAAGTGCCAGGTCATACAGGAATAGAAAGGAACGAGGAGGCCGACAAACTGGCGAATAAAGGATCAGCGCTTCTCCGGGTGGGACCTGAACCCTTTGTAGGGACCACCAAGAACCACCTGATCAAGGAGGTTGCTAATTGGGAGGAGATGTGAAGGGCTGCCTATTGGCGGGATGTGCCTGGCTAAAGGTAGTCAAGGCTATCAATCAGACTCTCCAAACAGTGAACTAGAGAGATCCTCAGTCTGGGGAGAGATTGTATACGGATGGTATGTGGCCTGTTTGCGAGGCACTGTTCACTAAGGTACAACCTGTCCAGGATTGGTATGGCAGAGGTACATAATTGCAGATTCTGCGTGGTGGAGCGGGAGTCAACGAAGCCTGTACTGTGCATGTGCGCCTCGGAGTGCTTGGGGGCTTCATCAGCTTCAGCCGGAGGAGGTTGCAGGGTTGGATCCAATGTTGTCTTGCGTTTTGTGCGAAAATGGTGGGGGCGTATTGTGGACGCCGCACCAGAGCTAGGAGGACTTGAGGGGGCTCATGTCCGTCCACACAACAGGCCCAGTTGTGGCAGCAGTGTGGGTTTTCTCAGTGCCATCAAGAAAGGTAGTATTATGCAAACAACTGGGCAATTAAACTTTTCGTCCTGACGTTGGAGTCTGTCGTAATATGAACCAACTCATAGAAGAGGGGTTTTCTATTTCTGCGAAGATAATTCCTTTTCAAATAGTTTGTAGTGTGGGACGTTTTGTACATAACGGGGTTATTGTTCCAACCACGTGAGAATTGTTGAGAGCTCAGATCCGCTGTTTGAGCTCACTAATTGATGGTGTAAAACACTTAATAGTCTGATCTGCTGTCGCTGCCTTGAAGAGTTTAACGCATCAACTTCCTGACGTCAACATGTTTCGAAGCAGGCTTATTTTCGTGTTTGTTAACTGAAATGTAGCCAACGTTCAGCTCAGCGAGTGAACAGCAATACGGAACCCAAATCCAGAGCTTCGGCTCAACCTTCGTGCTTCAGTTTCGCAATTTTCCCGGTGTTTTGTTTCGGGCCGAGTGTCGCATTGTCTCGGAATAACCCACTTTTTTTGCAAACAACGGAGCAGCGCATTTGCGCAACGCCGTCGGGGTTTAGAGCTGTTCCTGAAGACAGAGTTTCCATCCTGTGACTGTCCATCTCCTTCAACGTTGAGACAAACTCTCACGACTTTGGGGGAACGTGCAGCCGTCGCTTCAACACTTTTGTATTGGTAAACGTCGCCAGCGACAGCGACATCCATCCAGATAACTCTCCCACGATAATTGCTGCTTCTTGATGTCTCCGATTGGAGCATGTTTGCAGCCAACCCCAACTGTATTGACTCGTATTCTATCTGGCCTTCAAATAAATATTGACTTGCAGTGAGCTCGCTACACCTTCTGAGTGTTCATGAACATTTCCAGCCATCCAGTACGATAAGCACATAAATTGGTGGATTCTTGTATTTCCTTTTTATTTTTCAGGTTACTGTATAAAATGAAGCTGTGAAAATCGCGTTAAATCCGGCCACTTTTGAAACAATTTTGCAAAAAAAACGTTTCATGACACCGCACTTCCACCAAAGATTTCTACAATTCAACAGTTTGAATATATACACATATTTCGGGCATAATTGGTGTACGTATGCCCTGGTATGAGTGTGTATACTTGTAGGCACGTGCGAGCTATACGCTTATGTTGATTCGTACACAGCCGGTGAGCCAAATTGAGGCCAAAACCTATCAAGTGTTCCCAATCGTCACAGAATTGTGCGAGCACGTTAAGCTGCAGGCGGCTGAGGGGAAAATTCTGCTCATCTTCTTAATGGGGAAATAAATAGTCAATTATCAATACATTTCGGCGGCTACAGGCCCCTCCTTGAGAAGCAAATCACGTCCTTAGGTGTCGATATAGGTGAGAAGTGGCATATCATGCAACACCTCCAGTCCCTCAAAGGAACTACCCTCGCAAGGTTTGCCTCGTTACGAGCAATTAGCAAGGCCACTTGGGGTGTGTGTTAATGTGACACAATCTTCATGTAAAAGGCCATTTACGTAGGCGTGATTGGCTTCTGCCCCATTGCCTAGGGTAGCAAACTATCACTCAATCAAAACAAAGCACTGGCCTCAATCACCAAAGCCTACAAGACAGCATACACTCCAGCTGGTCCGTTCATTTAGTTATTGAGTGCTTCGTGGAAAAGTGGAGCTTCCCCCACTCTGGGCCCAACTCCATGTAGACCTCCCCACCGAACGAAAACTTGCCGCACTACATGAATGGGCACAGGATAAGTGGCATAGGAGATGGGAATCCTCGTCTAAGGGACGTGACACGAACTAGTTTTCCCCAACACCCTTGAACGTCTTAAGAGAGAGTTGAGCCAGGCCGCTGGATGAGCCAGTTCTTTACAGGACATGGCAACATCAACGCACGGCTACCTTCTTCCCTCTCACAAATTCTCCATCCTGAAGTGCTCCAAGTGATCACTGACAAGTTACCCATTGACTTGTGAGTTCAGTTCAGAGGGAAGAAGCAACCAAGAAGCTGCTTCACTGTAGTTGTGCTAGAAGAGAAGAGCAACGAAACATTCCAGCTTTGACTGCTTCTAAAAAGTTTATAACCGTTTTGCGCTGTTTGCAAAGAAGGTTATGGTCACAGTTGATCTCTCCCTTTGAAACTTGCCACCCAAGTGAATAGTTAGATCAGGTGGGAAACCAGATTAAGAACTCCTCCCATATGGTACCTCCGAGTGGTAATACATGGGCAACAGCTACGGACCTAATTGTACGTTGAGTTTCCTTGGTTGTTGATATAAACGTTACAGAGGTTATAGTGGGTCAGTCAGGAGGTGTAGTAACTCTTCCCAAAACTGTGTATTTCACTAAGATTAGCAATACGTGCGGGGAAAACAAATGTGTATGACGATTGAGTACTTTCTTGGGAACTTACGATTATAATATCTCACTTATAGTAATCTGTCTACTGTAGTGAGATAAATGAGTTCCGACGGATTATCTTACTCGTCACACGTACGAGGGGGGAGGTACGTGTATCTGATGCATGGATGCATGGAGGATGTCTGGAATGTGGAGAAGATAAGCGTGGGTTCAGACCTAAGCAGAATGTATTCAGCATTCGTTGAGCAAAATGCATCTTCAATTCCATATAGTTAGAATTTAGCGTGGAAACACATTTTATTCAGGTACTGTCCTGAGTGTAAATGTCAGTAAAGAGTTAAGGTGTTCACCATAGCCAAGTTTTCTTCCACTTTTAACGCGAAATGGAAGGTTGACTAAATAAGAGATCTTCTGTGTGCCGGTAAAGTTTTTTTTTTGTACTTCGGTACGCAGTCAGAACAATTCAATCCGTACATATGTCCGCGTATTGCCATAGACCGTTCCACTCTCAGCAAAATGTTCGAGCCGTTTCATCCATCCCCCTCTCGTTCCTGTCTCAGCTTGTTTTTCCTTCGCCACGTGCCTGTCGTGGAAAACAGAACAAGCTTTTCGACTGTTTCACGTCATCGACGTTTGTGCGGTTTTCCCCTCTCGCAGTCACGAAGGTCGTGGAACGGCTTGTCGTCCCACCTTCAACAGCTCGACTCAGCTTTTGTCTCGCCATTTAACGAACAATCGTCTTTCTCATCGAGAATTCCGCTAGTTGTCGCAACGATTGCGGCCACCGAAACGGGTCAGCAACTGTGTCGAGCTTCGAGTGGTTCTCGATAGTTCGAGTCCAACGTTAGTAGCTCAATTAAACCAGTATTTCTTAATTGATGAGCTAAGTGGGAACATCGAATAACTTTCTTCAACCCCTGTACAGAAATTCGTTTTTTCCTGCTGCGCCGAGCGATATAATTATCAGACGCCTATCTCGGGCCTGACGCTATACCTCCGATTCAATTAATTTTTGCCGGAACTCAGGTATCGGTTGACTCGGTGAATAGTTGAATCTAAACCATTTGAGTCCTTTTCGAAGAAAAAAAAAAAAGAGTTGGTAACGCCCGAAGAATTTCATTTTCAAGACCATTCTATGTTAGTTAATTGGCAAAGGACACTTCTTCGGATTAATGGGGCAGACTTTGGGGTTTATCATTATTCACAGGAATGTAGGAAAATAAATATATTTATCTTCTATATGCAAACAAATTATGTACACTCACTCGCACAGGATTAAAGAACTAAAAAAGTGCACTTAGCTGTTTAGCTTTCGTCAGAGCAGATCAGGTTGGAAATGATAACGGTATCAAGCCAAGCCTAAACGAAGGATGCGCGTCTTTTCGAGTGTATTAGTCTTTTAATTTCTCCCTCGTGTCATGCTGTGTTGATAAATATAGAGCATGGTACATATCCAGCGCAAACTTGTAAGTTATCGGTAATCTAAATGGGGAATAGGAACATCGTTTAGATAGTGGGTGGACAACTGTTAGCACTTTAATGCAGAAACTTATTACCGAAAGTTTGCTCTGGAAGGCTTACGCGTGTGCATAAGACGATTATTTCTTTAACCATCCATTGAAGGGAGGCGTAAGTAAGAACTAAAATAAAATTAAAAACTTCGCCTCTTGATGTGCGACCTTTCATGGGTGATCGTGGAGCCAGCCTGACAACATACACGATACACAAATACAAGACATATAATCCTCACTTGAAAATTATGCGGAATATTTTAACACGCCAACGTACAGAACGGTTCGGGCGATCAGTAAAAGTCTTTACAAAAAATTACGAACCTTCAACGCTCGACAATCTTTTGAGCCATTCCCAAGATTTCGTAAATGTTCAGGCAATCAAATTTGGAATATTTACTTTCACCCAATTAACGACCTTCATCTACGGGAGTACAAGACCTATTTGTGCAGCAATTTTAAACCCCCCAATTAATTACCAGTTCGCGACTAATTTCAACCAAATATAATCACGAGTGAATTTGGAACAACGAGAAAACTTGAATAAAGTGGACATTATTCAACTCTCTCCTGATTGTAACATGATGCCGAAAGTTAAACAGTAATTATGCTCACATATTAAGTGTTTTCCTTGCTTAATTTCTTCCCTTGGTTGATGTTGCGATGAAATCAATTTATAAACTTTGATCGTTTTGTTGATGTTTTGAGAGAATCAGTCATAATACACTAACAACTTCTCCGTGCTGACGTTTTGAGCAATTGTTTAATGCGATGAAAAATCTTTGCAGGAGTAATAACATATTTATGAGAAGATATAAAAAATCTATTCACAAATTAGTATGAGTCAATACGGAAGTAGCGTAACGTAGCGTTACTTGTAAAATGGCGATAATTCTTCAGTATGAGGTTTTAAACAGTATAACAATATTTTTAAATAATATTATTGCAATTCGTGGCGTGATTTACGTGTAGTCATTAGAGTTGATTACACTCCCTTTGGTATTCTCCGTGAGAAAAGAAGAATGATCTCCCTCCTCCTCCATCACAGTTAGAGAAATTATCTTCATCAATGGACTTTCAGAGAGATAATCAAAGTCCTTTTCAAATCAAATACATTGTAAATGAGCCTGCACAAATAAAGACACCCTCAATGCTGAAAGTATTGTAGTACTAAAATATAAAACGTGATTAGTGTGCGACTGAGTACTGAGGGGTTAAGATTTTTATCTCTGTTCAGTGGACTGTCAGAGGAAGATTTATTGAGAGGAATATGTAAGTATTAACTATTCAAAAACATCCTGAGAGTTCGGTGAAAATCGGTGAAGCCGTTTTGCAAAAAAGCGTAAAAAACGTTGTAAACGATGATTTGAAAGTTCAATTAAAATCGTTAGAGCCGTTTTCGAGAAAATGCGAAAAACCCTAGTTGTTGGTACATTTTCAGTCCTCCCCCCCCCCTACCATCGCCCGTAATCGCCCATAACCTTATTTTGGTGTCTATAAAAAATAACAGACAAAACAAAAAAAACCAGCTCAATCGGATCAGCCGTTGTCCCGCAAATCGAACTACAGACACACACACGGACCACGCACCGAAATAAGGTTTTTTAGACTCAGTAGGCCTCATAACGTAAAGATCTGGAGAAAAAACACATTTTTGTTTGACACGATTACTATACTTTTCTTTCCCTTTGGGGTAGCGAAAAATAAAAAGGCGGTATGTGTAGAACATAAAAAATGTACTCCTACTTGTGTTTGACTACAGATAGTTTATTCAGACACAATAGTACGGATTAATGTGGTGGGAAGGGGAGGGGGCACTAATTTCGTATTAAAGCAATTGGGTTATATCCGCCAGTAGGCAAATTACTAGAGTTAACGTACCTGTTAGGTGAGTCCGTCTCCTCTGGCTGGTGAGTTACTGTGGGCAAGCACCAGAGGAGACGGACTCACCTAACAGGTACGTTAACTTTACTAATTTCGTACATGTTAAGTATTCTGCCGAAGATAACCGTTTCTTCATCCAAACGTATTGGGGAGAATAATTCTGCGATCGGCTCTGTCCGTACTCGTTTGTGTCTGTGTCTGTACATGATTATGGGAAACCCGCTGATCCAAATCGTGTCGCATTTCTTATTCCTATTTTGTGTTGTTACCACGATTCACAGATCCACAGTGGCGTTGGTGCGAAATCTAACTGGAACGGCAGAAGATTTCAGTTATCCGCGACTGTAGTGATTTGCGAGGATTTTGTGAGTTGGCAGATTCAAACTATTGTGCGACGCCGAAAATGTCTGATAATGGTGACATAAAGAACGAAGTGTTAAATTAAGTATCTGGCCCATCATACAACTGTCCTCAGCCTCATGTGTTTTGTTAGTTTTAACCATTGGTTTAAATCCATTTATCCCTCAGTTCATTTGAAAATAGTAAAACCTAAATTCACTTCCGACGCAGAAGCAGGTGGCGATTAATGTTTCCAGATTTTATTGGGCAGCAGCAACTTCTGACACGAGGTTCATTGAAAATCCAAAGCATAGGTATTCAATGCGACTGTAAACACGATTTTTTCTTGGGATGGCTCGTGTCTGTAGTTCTAGCATCATAAGGGGAAAGCGATGAAAAATGTTAAACAACAAATAAACGACGTTAGTTTAAATTTCGCAATTCCTGAAGTTGGCTTCGGTTATCTTCTGAATATTGCTAAACTATCATCGTATAGGCAGATTATGGGACAACCTTTCTAATTTTTTGGGATCGCCGATGTTATATGACAAAGATTTATGATAAAACCCGGCACTAAACACGCTTTTCGACGATATTTTTGTTGATTTATTGCGCTGCTCTCAACATTTTTCTGGCGGATGAAAATTGTATTGTCCCGTCATTTTCGTTTGGAACATGCACACGTAAAGTTTAATCGAAATCACTGCAGCCATTTTTGAGGAAAAATTAATGTTTTAATCACAATGATAACTGTGACTTTTGAACCGATTTTGCTCGTATGCCTATTTGTTGTCATAGTTTGAGCCTATTTGGTCCTGCTGTTATCTCTTGAAACGTGAAGATCTGAAGAAAACTAAAAACGAAATTTCAGCGGGTTATTATTTTTCCTTCCCATTCCGTATGGCTAAGGAAAATGAAAAATCCAACCCAACTCCACGTGAGTTTTTTCGCCACAGATCTAGTTTCGGAAACACTGAAATTCCCTAAAAAATCCAGTGGATAGCGCTATGAACTACATAAACCATAAATAGTGGAACAAATTATATGACAACTAGAAGACACTCAGAAAAATATATTGTGCTCATTATTGTCCATTCTACAGCCAGTGCCATCCCATTTTCTAAATTATTTCGTCGCAAAATGACCACACTATATCAATGTTATTTTTCGGGTGTTCTGCGATTCACTTTTGTTCTTCAAAGCCGGAGTAGCGCGGCTGTGAACAGAATTAGAAGAGCATCAGCACGTTGAACTTCATTGCCTGATAGGGAGAGGAAAGTTGTGCGATGAGTTGCACTTAGTGTTCACCTCTGGTATAGAAATGGACACTTATCGGATTCAACCTCCAGTCGTGAGCAGAGTTTCGTTTGCTGCTTTGAATATCGTCACAAGCACCTACATACGGGACAGATGAAGGAGTTACACATACGGGCAAGTTGTCAAGATAACGTTCCTTCGACATTCATTAGTCTTATGTACTTGCAATTCGTTACCATTCTGGCGTTCCGCGACAGACGACTGTGGATTGCGAAATATGAGGGCGCGAGAAGATACTGATACTGTTCCTGGCCAGACAGAACGATAACTCGTGAATCCCAAGTCAGGTATTTCGTCGATACTTAAGGCAAAGTGGGGGATTCGCAACGGGCAAATGTGAGACCAGTTCCGCCGTCTTATTTTGAGCGCTTGAGAAGGGAGTTTAATTTGTCCCTTTATATACATACTAAAGTACTACTGTAAACATAGCACAGATCAAAATGGTACTATAAATTAAGATGTGCAAAATGAACGAACATATGTATCTTATGGATATAAATGATACCCTTCATTGTATGCGGTGTGGTGTATACGAGAAGACCCCTTGACTTTTTCTGGCCTAGTACCAAAGACTTGTTAGGAAGTGATTTGCAATTTGATTCAACTACTCATACGGTAAATATGAAAGAACATTTTTATGAGGGATCCTTACCTGCAAGGGACAGTATTAGTTCAATAACAACGATAATCATAAGATGAGGTATGAGCAAATAAAACCTCATTATCCAATAGCCCGTGCAGCATTTTAGTGTGCAGTACATTCTCAGTGCGTATTCGCGTGAATATATGCGCTCCAGGTCAAACTCTATATGGACCTCTCTATTGAACGAAAACGTGCCAGGCTAGATGAACGGGCGCGTACCTGTGTTTTCCCAACGTCCGTGAACGTCTTAGGAGAAAGTGGGTTGAGCCAGACCACTGGAGGAGACTATAACCGTTTCGCCGAGTTCACGAAGAAGGTGATGGCTAAGAGACGTGGTCACAATTGATCAGTCCTTTTGAAACTTCCCACCCAAGTAAATAGTTAGATCAGATCAGACGGATTCCCCTGGGTCATACATTTGTGTGGCAACGCATGGGCAGCAGCTCTATATGGGAGCCGAGTTAAATGACGACCGGCCGAACCTGTACGGGTCTGGGTTCTATGGGAGCTGAGCGAGTGCCTGGCCGACTTCCGACTGATACAGCTGTCTTATAAGCATTAAGGAACGGTCGTTTTCATAAGATCATCACAGACCTTAAAGAATATGTACGTATAAGTTCCTGTTAAATGCATGGAAGATAATTAATTTCTCTGTTACTTAAAAAATTACCAACGGAACAATAGGAAAAAAGTTGTGGTTTCTTCACAACTGTATTTTTTTAGAATATTACATTAAAATTCAAAAAACAATTTCGGCTTTTACTCTGCGCGCGTACGTGTGTAGTTAGATTATCTTGAAAACGGATGAACTGTATTTTTAAGGCACGACTAATATGCGTGGAGGGGGAGGGGGATGCGCCAAAACCCCACAACTTATTATTATTATTATTCCCCACAACTACTCATACAAAGTTTTTTTATTAAAAAGCATTAATTTGCAGATAAAAACAACATACATAGGTAAAAAAAAGAACGGAAGTAACATAAGCATTAATGCGAGCACTTCTCTATACGTTAGAAACTTGTAATGAGGAGTGAAGTCGCTCAAAACTGAGTTGATGACCTATATCTATATAATACTAAAATAAACCATTCTTGTCTTGTCGACTGCTAATAGGATCCAGAAATATTTAACGAATAAAATAAAATTGTTGCTAGCTTGTTAAGGCAAGGCTCTCAATAAATTGTTTCTTAATTGACTTTTTAATCAGAATCGTTCGGCTCAAGGTTCAATTTTATCACCCAAGATGGTGGTATTATATTTTGTAGCATGAAAGTTTGGCCAGAGGCTCTTTCGTATGTGGCCAGGTTTTTGTAAATATTCACGAGTATTATTTTTGTATAAATATTAAATGTACACCCAAGACGTTGAATAATTGAAACACTTGAGCTGATAGAAATTAAATCTTTTCGCGCAATAATGTTTTAATAATTCACTTTTTGGTGATGCGTAGCGGTACCAGTTATGCTCGACGGACAGATTTTCGAATTCGGACACTACAATTTCGTATTAAATTACAGAAGCACCGATCCACCCAATACGCCAATGCGGAACGTACGGTACCAGCGTAATACCGGCACAGTCACAGCCATCGACGAGACAGTTCGCCGAATCATGGCACTTGATACTCTCCATTATGGGAACGAATATATTCCACAAGGACTGCAAGAAGCGCTCCAAGTAGCCACTGGCCAGTTACCTATCGAGTGCACGGCGGAGAAGTGGAGAGTGAAAAGGATGCTACTTCGTTCAGCATTGACTGCGACTAAACAAGCTTATAACCATTTCACCCAGTTTGCGAAGAAGGTTATGACAAAAACACGTGGCCAGAGTTGATCTCTTCCTTTGAAACCTGCCACCCAAGTAAATAGTTAGACCTGGCGCGAAACCAGTATGAACTTCTGCCAGGTGGTGCATGGTACGGATCCCCCTGTGGCATACTTCCGCGTGGTAACGCAGCAACAGCTCGCTACCGGATGACTGGCTAAACGACAAGCAACTGTACCTCTGCAGGTCTGAATTTGGTGGATGCTCTCATACACTAGCGAAACAGCATCCTACATGATTCTCGACTGATTATGAAGACTTCGTACTCATCAGCTTTGATCCCTTCTTGATAACTTGGAAATTAAATATATCAACTTATTTCAAATTCCTAACCTCAAAGTGCATTTCAGAAATGGATTTGTCGATTTCCCTCCACAATTAAGATCTGTTCAATGCATTTCCGTTCTGTGTGATAACCAAAATTGCTGAAATACCATTTGCACAGTCGCTATTCCTCTTGTGCTAGTTCATCTTTCCTGTTAGGAGAGCGCTTTTGATATAAAGACGTCATCAAGTCTAGTTGAGTACTGATAGTGATGATGTGGATTTTTACCGGAAGCGCTCGTCGACAGTATACTACCTGTACCGCGGTCGATTTAGAAAGTTCACATTTCAATATGTTTCGTGCTTAGCTTGAGGTGCAGTTCCAGTGAAAACGAGTGTGCTTGATTCTTTCCAAACGACCATTCCTTTTGGCAGATTCTCATTTTGAACTTCACGTACATATCGGAACATTTCGTGCAGCAAACGGAGAACAAGTGCCTAAATTTGACCTCGTAAGACGTCAGAAGCCCGTGAAAGATGGCTTTTTCCATCCCGCTCGCGATGTAGTCGCAGATGTCGATGTTCACTTTTCCAGTTCCTGTCATCATTTACGGCAGTAGACCACGTCGGCACCTGCTATTGTTTTCTTCCATTAAGGGCACAGACCGCGACGCCGGGCTGACGAGTATAACTTCAAGAAATGACCAGAACTCCTCAACCTAATGGCGTCAGAGGCAACGTACGCCACAAAATCTTGATTCGTCGTTACTGCTATAATATTCTCGTAATTCACGAAGTACCTTCCATTACCCCCCCCCCCCCCTTCAGCCTCGTGGTTCTTCTGAAAGAGCCTGTCGTGCGCCCACAAAGACGCTTGCCCACACTCATCGTAACCTGCTCATACGTTCCCTACATTAGATTTCGTTCGCATTAACGTTCTCTTGCTCAAAAAGTACTGCATTTACAACTTTCAGTATACCTCAATCACGCGTTGATTGTGTAGCGGTGCATACTGTCTTCAGCACACAGATCGTAGGCTAATACTAAATGCAATTTTTGCTCCCATCTTTATATATTTTTTAAATTCACAAAAATTAAATTAATGAAAAATAAATTCGCTTTCTGGATAAAATGAGTTGCAAAATAAAGATAAATTAAATAGTCGGGCCATCTGATGTAGAAATTATACGTGAATTGTGAATTGACGATCTGCTCCGGAGGTTCCTTATCCCCAAACGGCGTATTCGGAACTGTCCTCCAATGGTGGTTCCTAAAGAGTTTTGTAGGCAGGAGCTTTCAACAAACATTAATTACAGAATCTCCGTCGTACCATGACTGCCTAAACACAATACATACTCGCATATACACCAAAAATATGGACCGAAGAGAAAAGTTGCGTAAACGATCTAATAAAATGCACTTTGTAAAATATTGCTCACTGAGGAAGATAGAAATACATTTGGTGCTAAGCGTCATAGAACTTTCTGTAACCCTGATGTTATCATCGGGCGCTGTTCATAGCCCAGATGAACTGAAAATATCTGGCGCAATCACACAACTTCCCTAACTCCCACGTACACCACATAAAAAGAGGTAGCGTTCGAAATTTCGAAAATTATCGAGGTGCTCCCACTTATGCCACGATCATTATTAAGCATCAGTGCACAGGAAACGGTAAGGCGGTCAACATAAATTTTTGAGATTGTGTTTACTGTTCTGGAATTATCCGGTAAACCCAGTGGGAAATAGCTGTAAGTGAAATGGCAGTGATTTGAATTTCAGAATTTCTGGGGTCGCTCCTAATTATCTTATGAGCGTTACTAAGCCCTTGACGTATAAGACGTTTATTGGACTACCAGCCTGAATTTTCCGAGAAAGAGAATAACAAGCATTTTCAGAAAAATCAGGGGAAATAACCAAATAAATTGCTTAAAAAGATAATTGGGAGCAACCTCATAAATTCCGTAATTCAAACAATTGCTGTATCACTGACTATCATTTTTCACAGCTTTTACCCAATGATTTCAGAACAGTAAATCCCGTTGACAGTCTCACTCAATAATGATCGTGGCATAAGTAGAAGCTACCCAATGAATTACGGCACTTTGAGCGCTATCACTCTACGTAAAACATGAAATGTTTACCAAGTTGAAACAAACTGAGCGAAAAACACATTGGGCTAGTAGCTACATCCTTGATAATCGCAGAATGTACGCAGGGCTCGGGTGAGTTGTGTGATGCGTCATTTTACGTTGACGGTCAGCTTTATGAACTGACAAACTTAACGGACTAGTAGCTCGACACCACAAGACAATCGTGTAAACAAACTGACTGTAAGACTTTGTAAGACAAATCTGTATAAAGTCATGTACATAAGCAGTGAGGAAGTTAATGTGTGGGTTTTGGAACGAATCGACAAATGAGAAAGAATAAGAATTAGTTTGAATCTCAATCCGTTAGAGCAGCTATTTCTACCTCAGTGGGGTTTTGTGATTACAGTTCACTACTGTTTTGCGTATCGATTGTATTTCACTGCCCGTCGACATATTTACGTCAGTGTTGACAAAAACATGTTTCTGTATGAAGCCGTTGGACGGGTGAAGTGGTTGGGGGACTCTGTTTAGCCCGACGATTCGTTCTCCGTGAAGCTTTAAAACAGTTTAGTAATTTTTGTTCAGGTTGGCCGACGCAAGATGGGCGATTCTTTCTTCAGAGCGCTCAGGGAAGCGAATCAGAGCATCAGCTACGGTTGTGGATGAGCAACTTTGACCGAACTCCAACTCCTCTCGTTCTTCCTTAACTGTCTTCTCGGAGCGATTCAAAATAACGTTCCAGGTAAATCGAATTTTTGCTTTCCGTTGCTCTGGTCTGACGAATAATTGTATGATCGTTATGACTATATGGAGAGATCACGAAGAGCGTTCTCTCTAATCTAAATATTCTTCCCATTGCACTTGAGAATAGGTAAAACGTGAAACATTCCCAAAGACATAGTGCAAATCCGTTTTACAAGGTTTGTAATAAGAAAGAAGAACCGGTATTTTTTCACAGAAACAAATAATTAATTTGTGAATAAGTTCCAGTTTGCAAATAGCTGTCTGCATATACTATTTAAACTCCCCTCTGTACAAAGTTGTACGAAAATAAAGTAATAGTCTAAAAACTAGTTCCACACCTTTTTTGTGCGGAAGTTCCAAATAACCGAACAGTAACAATTCCATTCGTAGGAAAATGACAAGAGCTGTAAAATAAATAGCGAAAATGTCGTCAAAAATAACTAGCGAGCGCATTACTTCACGTACATTCAGCGATTTTTATGGCTTGAGCTACCAACCCGAACTATTTATCACTCAGTTCAATTGAATGAGTCTTTAAATACGCTTACATTTCCTGTATTTATTGGGCTGCTTCCATTGATAAACCGAAGTACAGGGGATTGATGGGACGGTCTACGCGATTTTTTGGAAGGTTCGTGTCTAGATTTTTCTGGAGAAACTGAGAAAGATTTTAGTCTACAAAACGACGTTAGATTTGTCAAGTTTGAATTCCGGAATTTCTGTAGTTGTTCCTGATTATTTTATGGCCTACTTAAACTTGTTCATTTCTTTTTTGTGAGAACACTGGTGTCGTATGAGCGAGATTTATGATGAGAAAACTGCACTGTATCTCTTTTCGGCAAGAAAATTGATAATTGTTTGTGTCGCTTTCATCATTTTCCCATCGACGGCAATTACCTGGTACAGCTATATTGTTCTGAACTGTCTATACAACAAGTTCAATCAACATCGTTGAAGCCATTTTTGAGGAACAAATTGGTGTTTTCATAGCTATGATAACTATAGTCAGTTTTGAACTGATTTTTCTCATACCCGCATTTGTCGTCCCACACTGAAATTTGAGCCATTTTGCTTCAGCCGTTTAAAAATAATTACAAACAACTCACAAAATTTCATAACCCAAACTCTGACCAACGTTTTTCACAGCGTTTCCCTATAATCCATCAGTTAAAACTAACCTTCCCAAGGTAAATCACGTTGGCAATCCCATAAATTACCTTCACGCTTACGGCTCAATAAAGGTCGTGACATGAATAGGGGAAACTCAACGAACTACATAATTTTCCATATAGAACACCAAGTTCTACCCGGTTCGTGCAAATTGAGCGAAAAAGAATGGATTCGTTGCCAGAGTAGTAAAAGTCGTTGAATGAGCGAGAGTTGTGTGGTCGCCCCAGATTCTTTGCTGCGGATATAAACTATTTCTTCTCTCTTTTAATAAATTGAATTAGTAGCCTCGAAAAGCAGTGAAGCTACGGAAAGTCGTGTGAAGCGACGCACCTGATACATTTTTTCTGGCTAGTTCAATCGTCGACGTGTGGTCTTCCGCTAGTCATAAAGTTATCGAAAACTCATTTCTAATTGAACAAGACGTTGGTAAATTAGTCGAAAGGGACAGACTTGGCACAGGACGGTTTTTCGTTAGGTTGTGCGACTCCTTCATGTTTGGATGTACTAAACATTCTAATAATATTTGAGGCAGAAAACAATAGGGGGAGCACTGATGGGGAGCAACATTGCCATTATATTATTCGGTAAGCAATAGCGTATATACGCTTTTTACGATCTTTTGAGTGTATTGTTATGGGTAAGGGTTTTCCAATAGGTAACGAATAAAATGGGATACCCAATAGTCAGTAGAACTTGGTTACGAACTGTCGCTGGTTTAAGTCCGACCAGTTTAAAACCTGAATGAGCTAAATGGTTGCGATTCAGTAATCAACTTTACAACGACTTTTGAAATAATTTATTATAGTCGCGTTACTTAAAATACGTTCTTTTGTGCCAAAAACGCGATTTTCTTTTCCTTCTGGGGCGAATTCCGTACAGACCCCTTCACTGAAGATGAATGGGCATTAGATAAACGGCAAGCGGTGAGAATCCTCGGTAAAATTTGGTGAAACCTACGAGTTTTTTCCCAACCCCGATGAACGTCTTAGGAGAATGTGGGTTCCAGACCGCTGTACGAGCCAGTTCCTTACGAGGCATGGCAACTAAAATGCGCAGCTCCACTTCTATTCTCTCTGAGACTCTCTATCCTGCACGTCTTGCACCTCCAGTGCGGAGGAAACGTGAGACCGTGTGCTGTTCCACTGCAGTTTCTACAACAGTTGTTGGAAGAGCAGCCAGCTTTGACTGCTACTAAGCAAGCTTATAACAGTTCCGTGCAGTTTGGGAAGAATATAATGATAAAAACCCTGGCCACAGTTGATCTCTCTTTGAAACTTACCGCCCAAGTAACTCCTCCCAGATGGTACGGATTTCCTTGTAGCTCCACTTCGTAACACACGGGTACTACCTGTTTACCAGGAGATGGGCTAAATTTACATTTTGCCGTACCTCCACAGGTCTGGGCTCTATGGATGCTGAGCGAGTCCTGAGCGAAATTGCCACCTCCATGACTATCAAGTATAACTCTCTTGTGAGTGCCAACATAACGGTCATTTTGCTACGGAAACAGGCCTGTGAGTTCGATCAAAGTTCTTAGAGCTGTTTGTGAGACGCAGGACACAACCTTCTTCAGCCTCACGAGCATTTAGCGATACTTATTTCTCTGTTAACTAATCCACTCTGTTCAAGTTTAAACGAACTTGGTAGAATGAAGCTCGACGTATGATGCAAAAAACCCCCAAGGTATTAGTTATTCTGATTGCCAATAGACTGCGCAGAATGTATTTTGGTCTATTAGCAATTCCTGTTTGTCTCAGTAAGCTCTGTAACTAGTACAAGACTTCTATCACGCTTCAATAAGTAGGTTTTCCCTCAACATATGCATCTTTGCATCTTGCTAATGCTAAGAGAGGAAGGCGGGAACTACGTTTAGCGTGTTAGAGCTTGATGCCCAACCAAATTATGTTTTGCCAACTAAAACGTATATTTCGAATCGTTTTTAAATCCCTACGGCGCTCAGCAATCGCCTTAATCCCTCGTTCGTCGCCATCCATTTCGCTCTCCGTAGCTGCTCCAGTTTTCAAACCTGACGGCTGCCCTCGGCTCTCGTATTGGAAAACAATGGAGAGGATCGCAAAGGCCGCCTAGCTCCGACAATTAACCTTTACGACTGGTGCGGGAAGTGGAGCCGTTCGCCGCTCGGAAGTTCTCCTACTAACCCGAGCAAAAACATCGTCTCCTTCCCGATAAATCATTGGAACGCGATGTTATTGGAGCTGCCAGCCGCGGCGGCACTTCACTCGACTAACTGGAAGTATTTTTGTGTTTGTTTTTCTGGCTACCAGCCTCGGACTAAGTGAGGAGAAGTTAATGGTTGGGTTCGCCGTGTGATAAGCCGTTTTAATCGGGTGTTTGCTTCGGGTATACGTCGGAAGCGTGTGACATTCACGACTCTGTTTCCTCGTCAAATGACGGACATTGCTGAAGCTGTCTATCTCAAAAGAGGTAAAGCTACAAAAAAAAAAATATTATCAATATTGTGAGTATTAACGCCAAACACGCTCATCACTGACATATCACAGGGAAGATCCCCAGAAGTCGAGCATGGAAAACAATACCTCATGAACCTGGGAACACTTCTCACGATGCAGCAATACAGACACACGCTGAATATGTGGGGACATGGACCCAAAAGTCACTCGCTACATGGGAGTCATCCGCACGACGCGAGCAGGCCGCATGTCGACAAAGTGTGGCTCTTAGGGACAGATCTCTTACCTGAAACTGAAGGGTTTAGGGAAGCAATACAGGAATGTTTCGTTATAAAATCGACTGTTCCTTAACACTCATGTGAGAGTTACATCAGCCGAAAGTCGTGGAGGTTGCGGTTTCGCTAGCATCTACCGAACCCAGACCTGTGGAGGTACGGCCCTAGGGAATCCGTCTGGCACGTAGAAATGTAATCTAGTTTCCCACCTGATTTAACTATTTTCTTGAATGGCAGCTTTCTGGTAGTGGGGTACTACGTTTTTCTTATTGACTGTGAGTTTGCTACTCCAGACACTGTGGCAGTAGCCAATCACGCCTAGTAGCACAGTAGTCACACTAACACATACACCAAGTGGCCTTGCTAATTGCTTGTAATGTGGCGAACGTCTCTCCGACAGTGTTGCCGAAGTACTTAGCTACTTGTTTGAGTCCTTGACTTAGTCAAATTCGTAATGCTTCTTAAGTGAACTCAAAAATAAGAAACGTAAGTTATTCAACCAGTTCATTCATTTAGAATTTCTTCGGTTCAAGCGATTAGGGATGAACGGCCAGAAAAATGTGGAATATAAACATTTACGTAGTTTATTCTCATTAATACGACTCAATTCGTAAACGTTAACGTTTAAACAATACCATTAAATCCACATTTATGAATATGTGCAAGTGATGTTGGATGAATTGTCACTGGTGTTGGACCTAAGGGCTGCTAAATACGTAGTTTACTGAGCGTTGACTCCTAATATATGCAGCAAAAGAAATTGAATTCAGTACGAACTAATAATGGCGAACACCAACGATGTGCGAAGAAGAAAATAAAAAAGAAAAGCATTTAATGCGAAAATGCTGTACGAAGGGAAAACACCGTGACGCCTAGTTAACACCACTCGAGTTGGCGTGACGTAGAATTTCGTCCCACTTTTCATACCCGTTTCCAGCACCAAATGAATTCGACAGCATCTTTGCCCAGTCGCTTCACTTGAGTACGCTCGAAGTGCTGTCACACGTGCTGCGAAATTGAATCGTTAAAAATAAAAATAAAATGTATTTATAATGTCCCCTTAACTCCTCTTTCTTGCCCGACTTTCCTGTAACTTCTCAGAACTTAGTAACACTTTCCACAATTGTTTAAAGATAAGTTATTTATTGTAAAGATGATTCGGGGTTAAAAACGTGTGAAACAAATTACGAATAATTTCGTGGTTCAAAAATTGTTTCGAAAACATTTCGGGTAACTTAACTCACTGACTTCGTCACACAACCCCGGTAAAACGAGTTGAACATCCTCTGTCAGTTTGATTTGAGCCGTTAACACCATTTAAAAAAGAACGAAACAGATATTCGTTTTGAACAAAAGTTAGGTACTGATTAGTTGAAAATATAAGCTCAATCAAGATCGTTATTGCCGTTCTCGAAAGAATGCGATACACCCATTTCAAGTGTATTTTATCCCCCCCCCCTCCCTCAACAGTTAAACTAAACTGATTTTTTTAAAATTGTAAGCATCATATCATCAATAAAAGAACAAGCTCGATTCGGTCAGCCCGCAAATCTGATGAGAGACACATCACGCGAGCCAGACGCCGAAATCAAGTTTTTTCGGTTCAGTAGGTCACTCAAAACGTGAAGATGTGATGAAAAATCATGTTTATTTTTTTACCGTTAGTAAAAACTTGATGGCTGTTTTGGTTACATCTTTAAAAAAAAAGTCAAAACCAAGCAGCGCAACACTTCCAAAAGAGCCGTGAAATGTGCATAACAAAAATAGTGGGTAGAGCACGGAACAAGTCGATTTTTGAAGAGTTACGGAAGCACTCGACAGCCCCACAGCTGATCAGAGGAGTTCCAAAACACACAGGAAATTGGTGAACACAACTGTAATCTGAAGTAAATGTCATTTGGTAAAATAGTAATGCAATGCCATACGCTAGAGCAAAGTCATCGACTCCGGCACAGTGGTCGATGAGAGGGAACAACTAATGAAATTATCGTGATCACGTTGGGGCAATCCCTGCTCAACTTCCAAAAGTAGTCTTGTGCTTATTTAGCTCACCCTTGTTTACCCACCGATGATTCATCACCGAATGGGTTCAGACCTGCTATTAACTGTCTTACCTGCAGCGTCTCTCTCGACCTTCCACTCATTATGAAATGCTAATCTAGAGTGAGTAGGCACTTATTAAATTTATGACCGAATACCGTTCGTCTCCCGTTCGACACTTTCAAATTATGACGCTGCCGTTTGCTCACTTTGGTTTTCAAACAGTAGAAAGCAACGACGTTATTCGGTGAGAATAAAGATGTGACCAAACAAATTGAGTCAGAATAAAATAGTTTAGGACTTCGCTGTAATTCACCCTCGTTGGCTTTTCTGAAACATGACGATGAGAAATAGCTAGTGAGTCTCTCCCACGGTCGCTCCGGGTTCCAAATATTTTAAAATGACGAATTTTGGGTGGAGTCATAACTGCGAATCACGGATCTCCTGTGATGCCTGGAACTGTCAAGAAAACTGCCGCTGAACTTCACAATCCCGTACAGAAATGCCATGCTATGGAAGCGGGTTAGCTGCTTCTAATTGGAACTTGTAGCATGAGCGTAAGAAATAGAAATATTGCGCGTGTCACCTATCAACAATGTGACCTACGTTGACGAGTACGGTAGCGAACTTGCTGACGAAAAGTTGAACTTCTCAACGTCAAGAGTCTTGTTCCTAGTCATTCCATGTTGTACGCGTCTGTATGGCTGCCTCAGTATGTTGGGAGACGTACGCAACCGCCTCTCTGTGTGAAGTACCAAACTCACAGCGAACCAAAAAAATCGTGGCTTCCAGCAAAAAGATGCTCTTTTGAGTGACTATTGCCTATAAATCTATGAGTCGATAAAGGTTCAAGTGATCACTGGCAGACCAGTTTACTTTAACAGTGACTGAGGCGTGGAAATGTGGAGATTAAACAAGCTTCCTCAACGTTGAGTTGCAACTAACCTTTGAAATATTGACAAAATCGATGATGGGCCTTTAAATGCTCCAGGGCAATGGCTCTTTTTTTCGTGTCAACATCATGCCGTATACAAAGCATCCCACTCGCAAGTTTCGGTAGACCATTATAAATTATACAGAAAGCCTCATCCGCCTCGCCAACAGTACATGTATTACGAGGGGTTTGGAAATCTTTGGAAAGTCTGACTCAGGCAAAAATTACAGCGATAACGAGCTCCACCCAATGCCCAATTTTCTTATTATGAATATGCGGCTATAACCACTAGACTACGATCACAAGGGTGCCTACAATGGGGGGTCCGGCAGTACACATGAGCAATACAAGAATCAGTTATCAGCATACATTACATGTAGCTCCATGGGCTATAAAATGCCTGGAATTGTTGGGATGTCACGTACACTATAAACGTGAGCTCCTACAACACAGTGTCTCGCAGGCGACCGACTTTCATGGTTTTCCGAAGTAGAGGTATATTTTTGGGGCTCTTCAGTTTCATTATGATAGAGCTTTGGGACCTTTCGAGCTCACCTGAAGAGAATGCTTGGAACTACTAGTCAAAACAAAGAGACGTACCAGAAGACAATGGAAACGATGGGGGACGAGATAGGACTCAGTCTCTATTTAAAGAATTTGAGATTTTGGGTCTATTTATTTCTTCGAAACGAGGACATCCTTCTGAAATTGACGACAATTGAATTTATTGCAACGGGATTGATTTGCTGAATACAAATCCATTGTATTGTGGAATGGCTGTTGTGAATGTTACGTTGAAAGGTTTATTTCTCAAACAAATATCTGGGTTTTTTAAATTTAGATATTTTAATGATCATAGCAGCCACAGCAAGTTTTTTATTTTCCTTGATCTTCTTCCTCGACCTTAAAAAAATACAGAATCGTATGGGCGTCGAATCGAAAACGAAACAGAAATCTCACAATATAATTAAGCGTTGTTTGCAAGATCGTGATCTGCTCAGCATTTTTTTTTTTTTTTTTTTTGACCCGAGGGCGTGTGGGACAAGTCTCTTTGTCACTGCGGCCGCATATGGCCCTATTGTGACGCTGGCCCTTTCTTAGTAGAAGGCGTCGTACATACCCGCCCCTCTTAGGAAGCCGAGTATGTCCTTCACCGCAGAGTCCGCTACGGTTTGGAGTTCAGTGGTCCCCTGACCGAAGTATTCAAAGCGTTTTGCTGCCAAGGCAGGGCATTCACATAGGATATGCTCTGCTGTCTCGTCCTCCTCACCGCAGAGTCTGCATTCCACCGCCACTGAGACGCCCATCTTGTTGAGGTGATATCTGAGTGGGCAGTGCCCGGTGAGGAAGCTTATCAGTACTCTCAGATCTTGTCTAGAGAGTGTCAGCCGATCTGAATTGGTGAAAAAGAGGTATGGTTGATTTGTGATAGCAGCCTAGCGTTACCTGAAAACGTGGCTTTACTTTTTTCGCATTTGGAGACATACTAGGCCGGATTAGATCCTCATTAACCAACTCAATCGCTCTCTCCGCCTCATGCACCTTACCCGTTAAATATAGTTGCAGATCGTCAGTATACGTTACATAGGAGAAGTACTCAAAAACGTCTGTCAGTGTAGCAACAAGAAAAGAGAGAGGGAGAGAGAGAGAGATCGAAGACTGATATAACCCTTGTCGAAGGTTTAGAACAAACATTTAATAAGGAAACAGACCTGCGAACGTTGGTGGTTTGGAATCAATTCTTGGCTCAGCGCGCTTCTTTTCCTTGGGGTAAAGGGAGAGAGCGACAATTTTCTTGCTAATGTCGGAGGGAAGAGGAATTTTCTCCCTTTGAAGCTGCGCAACAAACAGCTACTTCCTGCACTGAACTACTCCTATCACCACTACTCGCACAATATTGTGATTTCACATAACTCGCATCACACAAATTTCAATTGCGTAGGTTTCGTAATTGAGGGAGATTTCGATTGAACCAATTCGCCCTAACATCTAAGAGTCTGTAAATACGGCAACGTGTTCATGACGTTCAAAATACCTTCCAGCATACCGGCTTTCGGTAACGTCGGGCTACCCTCTTTCAAATGTGATCATTCCCCTTTAACGTTTCACTTGTCTTGTGAGAGGAAGTCACGATGCGCTCATCGTCGTTTGTGAGCCGCCATTTTCAAAAAGGCGAGTAAATAAGTGAATCACTTGGATTTTCCCTAACGCGTCAGAAATAGAAACAATAATTCCGAATAGGCTAAATAGGCAAGAAGCAGGGATTTCCCGCCTATTAAAATCGATACGACTAATTACATTTCTGGTGAAAAAAGGAGCTGAAGATTTTTTAAATAGGAGGAACCCCAGAAAAACATTCTCAGTGTGTCAGATGTGAACGTTCCCAGGCATTCAATAAGACGGAAGAATATTTTAATGAACTCATTTTACCGTTGATATTCAAAACGGACAACAGCTGGATCCTTACAACATACAACTCCTTCTTTCCGTCCACAACTTACCTGCCCCGATGCCCCGGGTGTTCTACCTTCGAAACTATTCTTGGAAGTGTAGTTGCGGACTAGTTATTTTTGCGCTGCGTTGGTCATTCTCTGAAGATGTGTCCTATCAATTGACTACTCGGTGGCTCCCTATTTATGAGAGAATCACACTATACGGAGTGTGGTTCGTTATACGATAATGCAGTCAGCTACGAATTCATCTCCATTTCTTCGTCTGTCCCCGCTCAGCCTTGACGGAATATTACGGTTGCTTTTGCCTTCTAGCGGTTGAAACTGTGGCGTTTGAAACGGCCAAAAATGTGTTAACTTACTGCTTTTGGTTTATTATTCATTCTGAATAATAACCCTATGTTTTCGGTCACGAAAAATTTTTTACAACCCCCCCTCAAAATTTGATACTTTACGTTTCAAGACATGGAGATTCCAAATTTGCAATGTCCGTCCGCCGTCCCCGTCCCCGTCCCCGTCCCCGTCCGCCGTCCGCCGTCCGGGCCGTTTTGTGCCTTTAACGTGGTCTAAAAATTCGTTCTTTCGCCCAAAAATCCGATTTGGTATCTAGTTGTGCCCGCCATCTCGGCAATCCGATCGGACGAAGCCCGTGGTTGTAATGGGCAAAAACGGTTAAAAAATTAACGAAGCGCAGTACAACGCGGGAGCTACAAGCGTTTCGTCGTTTGAATTCCCTCCGCCCCGCCCGTCTCATTAAAAACCAACCGCTCTCGAGGCGAGCGAGTGCGACCTCCCGCTAAACTTCCCTCCCAACGACCGGTCTCTCCCCATTCGCCTTACTCTTCCAATTTCCCCGACGTTTTCGTTTTAATACGATTCAATTTTTTAAATTCTTTCGTTTCATTCTCATTATGTTTTTTTCATAGATTTTTGGTTAAATTTTGATATTAGTATTTAGCGTGCATGTTTTCATATTAAAATTCAGTTTTTTCTAGATACTTTCGTGTTTTTTTTGTTTATTTTAATATTACGATTCAGTTCTTTTCGGCCTTTTTTTGGGTTTCATTATGATATTTTTCGATGCTGAATCGAACAGGATGGGTCTCGGAGCATTAATGCTAGGTCAAGCTGATTATCCGAATAATAAACCGTTGTGTAATAATTTGCAGCGTTTTTTAGTTCGCGTCGTTATCATCGTAGCTTTAGCAGCAGTTCGTGGCGGATAACGCTGAAAATGATCCTCCGACGCCCTCTCAGTCGCCTTAGCTTATTGTGAAGACTTGATGTGGGCTCGTCAAGCTGATGTGAATAACACTAACGCTCTGCTCGGTGTTGAGAATAAGTGGAGAATGACGCGCACAAAGTCCCCCAACAGAAGACAATGTTCCCGGAGCTTATGATCGAGAAGAAGAAGAAGAAAAAAAACAACTCCCGCGGAAAAGAACGTTGGCCGCTGTTGGTTTTTGTGCTGGAACCTTTCCGCTTTAATAAAGATGTGCAAGACCCGTTTGTCTAAGTGGTTTGGCTCCCAGCCAGTCACTCTTTCTGAAGATGAATTCAATGGAAGCAGGTCATCCACCCATTCATCCAGTTCGCCTCATGGGTGGGCATCTTCTAGGAATATTCATCTACGGGTTCCCGCTCAATTCTTCTCCACTGGCTTTTGCCCTCTGAGTCGATCAGTTCAAATTTGGCGAAGTTGCCCCTGCCTGAAATGTGCCTTGTCTTTTCTTTCACAACTCTTTTAGCCCAAATTCGAATCGGCGGAAAAATAGAGAAACCAACATCTGCGAAAAAACACTTTCAGACAAATAATACCTCAATCCGTCAATCAAACCAATTCCTTTTAGCCAAAACTCGCCAGGCAATTGGTTTAGACTACATAGAAACTGATCAGCAGAAATTTAATGAGTTTAACGTTATCTTGAAAGAGCAATCCTCTCCCAACTCTGCCTCGCAGCTGGTTGTCAATTAAATCAACGGCAAGTAACAAGAACCGCTGCAATTGTTACCTTTATAAATATGTTTCATAGCCCCTAAATGCGTCCGTGCATGACGTAATTACCTAACCATTACTAAAAGATTTCCCCACCTAAACACTAGCCCTTATCACTCAAATCTTCTACAACATTCTCCCCACCACGTACTTCCGCAGAGCCTGGGCACATGCATATAACAATGATCCACAAACCAAACCAACTCAAAGACGATCCAGAAAGTTATAGATCAATCAGCTTACCGCCTGTGGTTTCCAATATTTTATGTATGCCCTAAACGTTCTTATGTTCCATGAGGAACTGAGTGAGGTAGAAAACCACCTCTCCGTGGCGTCGCCCAAGCCGTGGACGTAGTGCTGGAATCCTCATTTGGGCTGCGCCCATTCCTCTAGCCACTTCCAAAGAGCCACAGTTCCGCCCTTCTCTTATAGTGGCTGTAGTCCACTGTAGTGGCGTACAGCTACTTTCTCTCAGTTTGCTGAGGTGGATCAAGATGACGCGCAAAATTGTACAGCTTCCACGCTGTTGGAAAGAATAATCTTGAGGGGGTATGAATCGACGTCGAATGTTGTTCTTTAACGCCAGACACCTCATGTACTGATGTGTAGCATGAGTTTTGCCTCATTTGGAACGGTTCTGGTAACGTGAACGTAATTCTCGTTCGAGTTCTTTTGTCAAGTCGTTGGTTTCATCATCGCGGCCACCCCCTGAATAATCTTCGTGTACGATTTGGTTTTTATCTCCATCAAAAATTCGTTGACATTTTCTAATTATTTCTTTTTGTAGCTATCTTTCATTTGTAGGAGGAAAAAAGCTGAGTCTGTGATGAGTTTTAGGTCAGCGGTATTAGCTTCGTAGTTTTTGAGATATAGTTGCATTGCAGTAGCATTAGCTCTCTTCTATTTTACCCAGCTGTTTACTGGGCACACTTCTCGCAAATACGCTTCAGTAAACACGAAAATTGTTGAGAATCGAGTGAACTACTTACATGATGAAAGTTTGTCAAATAACGATACAGACGATTTCAGGATAATCTGGCTTATAAGGCGTTTTGCTTCACGGTAATTTCTCTACAAAGCTACAAACTTTTTTTTTTTCATTTCGTTGTACCGTACCAACCTCCACGTTGGCTCTGAGTCTGTATGTGTTCGGAAAAACATTTCCCTGAGTATTAGATTATCGACATTTTATAACATTATCCTTAGAACCCACGGCAAATGAAATAATTCCAGGAAAGCTGCTTGTGTCGCACCTGATGTTTAAAATAGTCAAAGTCTTTTATATCTTGTAGTATAAGAATTTTCGTTTTTTTCTTGCAGGAGCCCTTACGCGATGAGAAAGGCGACCAACTACCAATTCGAAGGTGATAGCTACTCTTAAAATGGGAATGAAGCAAGTGGTGCAAACGGTTTGTCAGTTGTCATAATCTTGATTCGTATGAATTAACCTGCATTGAGTCAAAAAAGAGCGGTGTGGACCTCGAAGGTAATTCTTTTGATCAATCGAACAGAGGAAAGTTGACATCACTATTTCAAAATTGGTTTAAACCGTGTAGTTTTCAACTCTCGAACACGTAGGTAACGTACAAAACAACAGGGACGCTGAACACAATACATACAATGCCGGGTAAAGGTTTTTCTGGTGCTTTCCAGATTGTTCTTGGATGGCGGTAACTTGACGTAGACTTCAAAACTGGGCTTTCGATAAAAAGCAACAACGGATCACCGTTATAAAAGGGTAAATGGTTGAGCGATTCCTAGCTCCTAGATTTTATCGTTCGATCGGTAGTACCTTTTACACCCTTAAGTTTACGTGTAATATACACAAATTTACGAGCACACTTATGAACATCATCCAGTACCTATCAATGTTTCAGTATTATTTGCAGTGCAGAGGTCCAGATCTGTTTATAAATAAGTATTTTATTTTTGCTGACGTGTCCTGCTGCGGAAGGTAGGATTGTATAGTACTCTTGGACCTCAAGTCTCTGACACTATCCTCTTGTACACATTCTAGGTAGCAAACTAGGAGGTAGGGGGTAGCAAACTCACAGTCAATCAAGGGAGAGTACTGGCCCAAACCCAGAGAGCTGTGCCCTCCATCGACGAGGCAATTGGCCGAATCATCACACTTTATATTTGTTACGGTCATTTAGGGGCTCTTTAAATGGCAAATAATACCTTTCGGCCTTTAAAATATAATATGAATGAAATGAAATGGTTAGCTCTGGAGTAAATGTTATTAATACTTAAAGCAATATATTGAAAATAAAACAATTCCTGAGTAAATTAAAACGGTTAAAAGTGTCCAATTTTCGAAAATATCTAATCAAATCCGACCTGAAGGCTTCGTAGGGCGAACGACGATGATGTCGGTGAAATGATGACAACCGCACTTTATGTGGATATCCACGTCGATGGGATCAGCGGCGAAGAAGTGACGTGCATTCCGTGGTATATCCAAATACAATCTTCCGGATGCTGAACTGCTCCACTGAAGTCTACAATGTCAACTCAAAATTAGGTTTAACCAACAATCCGGATGCCATGTATTGCGGGCCTCAATGTTAGGAGAATGCAGATCCGCAGATGAACACTAACAGATGGAGGAGAAAAACGAGAATGGCTGGTCCTTTACGGAGCTGGGCAATGCCTCCATGTACTGCCTGTTCCGTCTGGGTCACCCCTTCGCGTTATCATCACTTTGCCAGTTGATTCAATATAACATAAATAAAAAAATTTAAAAAACCCTGAAAATTATTACACAATGGTTTATTATTCTCATGAACAGCTTACTTCTCCCCCCATGCAATTCGATTCAGCATCGAATACTAGTAAACCATACGAAACATGACCTGACTACAATGGAACTACGGAAATTAAAAATATTCCCCCGGCGCCAGGCGCCCGTAAACGTCTGATCTGATGGAGGGGTGGGACGAGGGCTTCCAGTGAACTCTCGCACGGCCATTGGCAGGACGTTGCGAGTCCAAAGGGCGCTGCGAGTCGAGCGGGCCTTGAAAACAATTCGAAACACGGCTTATTCGCGATTATACTGCGTTTCGTTAATTTTTTAAACCATTTTTTGCCCATAACAACCATGGGCTTCGTCCGATCGGATTGCTGAGATGGCGGGCACAACTTGATACCAAATGGAATTTTTGTGCGAAAGAACGAATTTTCTAGACCACGTTGAAGGCACAAAACGGCCCGAACAGCGGACGGGGGATGGTGGACGGGGGATGGCGGACGGACATTGCAGATTTGGAATCCCCATGTCTTGAAACGTAAAGTATCAAATTTTGAGGGGGGGTTGTAAAAAATTTTTCGTGACCGAAAACATAGGGTTATTATTCACAATTATAAAATGGTATTAAAACAAAACAAAGAACGTAATTATAAGGTGTGCCAACACCACCAACATGGGAGCAAACATATTGTGCAAGGGCTACAAGGTGGTGTCCACTGACGCGCTACAAGTGAATGATGAACAAGAGGAGAGTGAGAAGGGAGTTTACCCCTCTGGGCCAAGGTCCAAACGGACCTCTCCACTGAATGAAAACTTGCCACGCTAGATAAATAGGCATTAGATAAATGGTAAGCGAAATGGAAGTCCTCGTCAAAGGGATGTAAGAGTTTTCCCTAACATCGGTGAACCCCACAGGGGAAAGTGGGTTGAGCCTGACCACTGGGCGAGCCTGTTCCTTACAGGACACAGTGGCTTTAATGCGCAGCTCTACGTCTTTTCTCTTAAAGACTTCCATCCTGCACATCTTGGGCCCCTGGTGTGGAAAAACATGAATCCACATGCTGCTCCATTGTAGTTCCTATGTTACAACAGTGAGCAATGGCGGTTGGAAGGGCAGACGAACTTACCAGCATTGACTGCTACAAAGCCAGCCTATCACTGTTTCGCCGAGTTCACGAAGAAGGTGATGGCTACGAAATGTGGTCAAAGTTGATAGGTCCCTTTGAAACTTGCCACCCAAGTAAATAGATCAGGTGAGAACCCAGATTAATAACTCCTCCCGGAGAAGACGGATTCCCCAGGGTCATGCCTCTGTGTGGTAACACATGGGCAACATCTCTCTATGGGGGCCGAGTTAAATGACGACATGCCGTACCTCTACAGGTATGGGCTGTGAACAGTGAGCAACGGTTCCAGCTTTGACTGCTACTAAGCAATCGTATAACCTTTCCGCCGAGTTTGCGGAGAAGGTTATGGAAAAACAACGTGGGCACAGTTGATATCTCCTTTTGAAACTTGCCACTGGTTCCTGATGGAACGAATTTGTCATACCTCCAGCTGTCTACTGGCTAAAGGACAACCTGTAGTACTCCCATAGGTCTGGGTTTGGTGAACGCTGAGCAAGTGCCTGTCGTCTCGCATGCTACCGAAACCGCAACCTCCATGAATTTCCACTTGTATAACACCCTCTTATGAGCATTAAGGAACAGTCATATTGACGATGAAACAAATCATAAGTCATCTGCCTAAATATTTATGACTAGTGGCAGTTGAGATCCTCCGTGGTCGTGGATGGGTGGGTACCTTAGAGAGCTGTTGTAAGTGAACGTCACAACTTGATTTTATCGTTGAGTCGATGTTTCACACGATGTTTGGTCATTCAACGAGATACTCCGACGTACCATGGGGCCTCCAGTGGGCGACAATGTAAGTAGAGAGTGGAAAATATTTTTTTCAGAAAACCCCCGAGCTCGACCGATGTACGACGAGCTAAAGAAGCGGTGGAAGCCGAGGGCGGGAGCCGCAGCTCCTGCGGTCCTAGTTCCTTTCTCTTTCGAGCTCTTCCTTCCAAGTTTCTCCCACTTTTCTTTGTGCCGGGTCCCGCTGACAATCCCAAATTAACCCGAACGAATTGGGGAAATCTGAGGCCGTAGCGATAAATAAAACCCGAACTGCGACAATCGACCCGTTGGAAAACGGAAAAACGAAAAAGACGGCTCCTTCAACCGGATCGTTGTCACCGGATCGATTTACCAGGGACGAGAGTGGAAAATCTGATGGAGGTATTTGGACGATTTCAGGCCTCCGAGTATGCGGTGAAGACTGAGCAACTTGGCAGTCACATCCAGTGTGCCTACCGCTATAAACGTGAAAGAGGCCCATTCAAACCTCGTGAAATAAAAAAGGAACTGATACCTTACCAACTTTACCCGCAATCCTATAATTTCAAAGAAACGCTACACATACAGGAACTGTATTCTTGTTCAACGCAAATCTATAGAAGCGCGTATGCAAAGCAAAATATTAGCTCTAGTCAAGACAAAACTACCGTGTGAGTTCAATCAAAACAGTTTTTGATACAATTTGACAAACTCTATTTTTGTTGGCTTGTATCTTCGTTCATTGGATGGTTACCAAAGAATTTACGAGGAACAAAATGTGGGTATAGATTGGTTGAAGAGAATCTAAGTTAGATTGAAATTTATTATAGACAATTTGACGACGTCGAAAAGCAATTGTTCCCCTTCCGTAACAGTTAGTGTTTTCTTCTCATCTTTACGTGTCAAGACCATAATCCGAAAAACGCCGTTTGGGTATATGTGTGTCTGTAAACGTGATCGAAAGAGAGCGGTCGAACCAGAAATAAATTCGATGTTTTGCCTGCAGATCAACAACACAAAAATAAGGATATGAGTGAAACTAACTGTTGTCGTCATACTCATGAAAATACCGAATACTTGTTTTTATGCGAAAACGGCTTTAACGATTTCTATTGAATTTCTCCAGTAGAAATCTAAGCGGTGTTTTAAAAATTGCATTCATCGGAAAATAACGAGAGCAGCGCAATGAATTTGCAAGTTTGGACGAATACTCTACAGTTTTTTTCTTTTAAATCTCACCCACTCACACATTTGACACAAGCGTTGTAAACAAAAATCGTGTTGACAATCTCATAAATCTGTTAGGAGCTGATCACTCAATAATGATCGTTACATGAGTACAACCAACTCAATAAATTGTGGAACCTTAAGCACCCCCAGTTTCTATGTAGGACGTTCAGCTACGTTCATAAGAAGTTGATGAAAAACAGATTTAATTAGTGACGAAAGCGATAAAAATTGCTGAGCACGCGTTCAGACGAGGAAAGTTATGAGATACGTCGCACCAGATATTTTTGAATTATTTCACAAAATTTTAATGAAAATTGAGATATTTTTTGATAAAACAATACGCTTTTGTTTAGATCACTGAACTACGAAACATAAAACGCAAATTGCATGTTTTAAATTTAGTTTTCAAATAAAAAATCAGGATGTTCAATTCGTTAAGCTAAATAATGGTCATAAAATAGTCAGGAGCGTCATAAGAAATTCTATAGTTTGAACTAACGTAACTTGTCGCCTAATTTTGTTTAGAATCGTGTCCCCTTTAATTTCAGAACTGTAGAAATCATGTGGACAGTACCTATCGATTGCCTTTACGCTGTTTTGGTTAATTATTTATTGAATAATACACTTATGTTTCCAGTCGCGAACATTTTTTCTTGCAGCCCCCCACCACCTCAAAATTTGACACTTAACGTGCCATATAATTGGCAAAACGCCTTTAACGCGGTCTGAAAGCTCCGTTCTCTCGTTCGTAAGGTCCATTCGGGATCCCGTTGTGCCCACCAATCCAATCGGACGAAACCCGTGGTGGTTATGGGCAAAAAATTATGTAAAAAATTCGCTTAAAATGGTGTTTTGGTAGTTTTATCGCAATAACGTCATGTTTGGCATCGATTTCTGGGGTCTCAGAGATGTAGGACTGCGTTTAGATGGAAAACAGTGAAACCATAGTAAATATAGTGAGGCAAAGTCTAATACTTGAAGGAACTCAAGTAGGCAAAATAGCCAAAGGTATCGTTTATCTGTGGCCTGCGCTCACTTTCGGCGCTGCTTCCCATCTCATTTCAACCACCCGTCAGTTTGGGTCGTTACGTCGGGCCAATTGCCAAGCGTCCCCGAAAAAACGTCAATTTCCGTTGTTCCGTTGTCATGTTTCGTTTCGTTTACTAGTATTTTTCGATGCTGAATCGAACGGGATTGGTCTCGGTGCTGTGAGAGTAAAGCCTCGCAATTATCATTTGAAATGAATGAAAATTGAATTATTATCCAGAACGTACGTGGGACTGAGACAATATGTGTGATGCACGTAATATTAGTGCGTTTTGGGTTGTTTTAGCAAAGTGTGAGCAGAAAGTTAATCGAGGAAAAATACACTCTAACACAATCTCTTCATTTGCAGTATTTTAACGGAGGCGCTTAAAGAGCCAAAATAAGGTATATATCAATCAAAAATACGTTATAAGTTTGATACAAATCGTTGGAAGTATTTCCGATCTTCGAAAACTCTCTGTTTTCATCTCGATGCAAACAGATCATTCAGAGTAGTGTTTTCTGATTTAGGAGATCTTAAACCAATGAATATGATGATAACTATACTATATCTGCGGATTACACCTCTTTTCTTACCTTCTGAGTAGAAGAGAGTCCACCTTTTGTTGATAAGACGAAACGCTATTTATCCGAACGCTGCGTCTTCCTTCAAAGCATTTTCACAGAAACAAAATGTTTTCGTATTTATCGGTAGTAGCCTACGAGTTCGTGTATATGAACAAAGCATTTATGGGATTAAATACGGAAAGTGTAGAGTATACACTTAAAACCTTGTACATTTCGGACCGGGCTTTCGACAACTGTGAGTTTTTGAAATTATTGAAGATTCCAGGATTTCGCTATGATTCGGAAAGCTTCTGTAATTCCGAAAACGTCCAGTTCCCAATTGACTGCGCCTCCGTTCTACACTTCTCTGTATCGTGTATGTTCGTTCAGTCTTAACTCTTCTTTTAAAGCGAAATAATTCTTTGAAGCATCTGACCAACTGAAGAAGCGAAACGTTCCACCAACCTTTTACATGTTAATCCTATTTTTATTTGTCCCCCATAACGGTAAAAAATTGGGTATGGGTTTGATTCATTTAACCACTTACAACTGTAATAATAGTTTTGGTGGCAGGAGGTAGTTTGGAGATTGAAACAGCTAGGAAAGTGGAGAAATGAAATAGAAAATGTTCTAGTAGCTAGTTCGATCAAAATTTGAATTCCTAATGGTTTTATAAATTGTGCATTGTCTGGCCAGCTGATGAGTCACGCCAGCAGTATTCTGTATCTCGTATGGAGTGAATTAAGTGGGCAGGAAGGCGTGAACTGTGTGCTTCAGGCCGTGGCAAAGGAATCAAAAGAAAGGGAGTCGAATCTGACCACCGGACGAGCCAGTTCACTACTGCGACTTCGAATACTTTAGTTCTTCTGTGTCGAAAGTACGTCAATTGACACATTAAGCAGTTTTCGTTTGCAAGATCGCGTTCGGCTCCTACGGAGCAGAACGTCGGATTTTCTGGAGACATCAACAGGTCTATTTTTCAGTCGAATAGTCGAATAACCAGCCTGTTGCCGCTCCCTTCGTGAAACCAAACAAATTTCCCAATTCGCCAACAAAGCTGCATCCTCCTTTCGTTTTCAATCGTCGACTTCCGTCTGCCTCGAGTGAAGCCCGAGGTGAGAAACGAGGGATCAGCTGAGGATATAATGACGCGGCCTGTTGGGCGGTTGACATGATGAAGAGAGGGAGAAGATGCCGAAGGCCCCGCTACCTTCTTTCGTCCTTTCAACTCTCATCCTTCTTAGAAATCTCGCTCAAAACGTGTTAATGTCACGTGAGTCTCACGTGTTTTTTCCCTTCCGTTTTCCGATCCTCTGGCCCGAATTCGATTTCAAAGGAAAACAAATCGGACCACCTCACGATCCCGGTACGTTATTCTATAAACATTGTCGCTATGTTGTTTTCTTTGGTGTTATTTTGTTCGTTGTTGTCGATATCGAACCTGCTTGATATTAAGTGAAAGATGAATGCTTCTCTAACACTAACATGGGTTTGCACAATGTTAACATAGTTACATCAATTGCAAAGGTTGCTATTGAGTGGGACTAAATCGTGTTAATACACTTGGCGTGACACAATTTAGTGGGGCGTACTAACTGGGCCCCCTTAACGCTGCAAGTACATTGAGCAATTCTGAGTTTTACAGAAAATGATTAACCCGGTCCGGCCCCTTGAATTTTCTTCAAACCCACTTTTTCTCTTTTTTTTTAAGTACGCTTGATTCGATACACCATAGTTGTGCTACATCGACACATGTCATAATAATTAACACGGAACATGAGTAGAATTATTACCAATTCGCATTAGTTGTTTTTATTGAGCGGTAACTACCGAAATAAAAAAGCTATAACGAAAAATACTGTTCGCAACGCGGCATATATCATTCTCTTGGGGTTGTGGGGCGTTGTTGTTGTATATCTCTTGCGGTTTGATAAGAGTGATTGGTCAAAGCAGTATGTAAATGTAAGTAGCACGAATTAGTGTTACATCCACGGTCTGAAGCTCCAGGTCGTTGTGCAAGGCGGCTTTCTGAACATAATATCCTGCATCTGTGTTTTGAATAGTTTGAGCTCGATAACCCGCAGCCATAGAGCCAAAACTGTCGACGTCCGACGTAAATAGTTGTCAAATTGAATCAGCACCGTTAAAGATCAGAGTAAACGTCACTAATTTCAACAATTTTGAACGTGTTTCTATCGAAAAGGAAGCTATTACAATTGTTGCAAAACGTTTCTTGTGTGCAGCAACGCACCTCCGTAAATTCGGCGAACTGCTTATACACAGGCGCAGTATCTTCGTTCATGGTTCAACGCGTTTTTACGGAATGCGGAAACATTAATTTGGACAAAATTTAGCCACTAATTGGTTAGAGGCCATTTGATGTTTGACAAATCTAATGATGCGGTTACTCAGGAAATGTTTAAATAATGCAATTTCCGACACATTTTGGTCGTTATCTCTGTTGAATGGGCTGTCAGACGATCATTCATGTTGACCGAAATTATATTTTTTGGATTCAGTAGGCCTCAAAGGTCTGAATAAATTACGATTTTATTCATTACACGATCGCAATAGTTTCTTTACCATTTGGGTAGTGAGAAGTGAAAAGGTGTTGGAAAGTAATAGTTTTCAGAAAGCCATGAGCAAATAATTATAAACAGAAAGGAGTTTCCTTTTCAAAGATCGCTTTTAACAATTTGGATCTCCTTTGACCTATATATTTCCTTCTTCCCTCCATCCACAGTAAATGTGTACGGCTTCCGAATAGCCGATTAGCGAGCATATTTTGGTCGCATAAGTTAATATAATGCTGCAGAGGACGGATACAATACACCGTGCTGTTACTTGTTCAATGTGTATCACTATAGAGGTGACTTGAATTTTATCTAAACCAAATTTTACAACGCCTCGCAAAAATTTTTCAATTCACCTGCGAACATATTCAAAATACTCCCCAATTCTCTCCAAAGTTGCCCAGCTTGACGCGTTATCACACCTCAGAAAACCATTCCATTCGATTCAGCGCCGAAAAATAGTTTTATACGATACGAAACATGACCTGACTACAACGACACAACGAAGATTGACATTTTGTAGGCACTTACTTACACGACGCGTGACAAGTCGAACTGCAGGGTGACAATGTTGGAATTGAGCGGTATTGATACGACAATTTTCGCTATACGATGTGTGGTTTCTCACCGTTTTCCATCTAGGCTCAGCCCTACACTGAAATCCGCACCTATTTGACTCAACATCGAAAACTGCCAAGGAAACGATGCCAAACTTGACGTATAGCAATAAAACTGCCAAGATTTCGTTTTAGGTAAATTCAGTTTTAAAAAATGGTCCTTACCGAGAATATGGGTGTATTACTCCGAATGAATAGTAAACTAAAATTAGTCAAACGCAAGCTCATTAAATCCCCGGTCTACGACTAATGGATATTTACGAATTATTAAAATTTTTGTTGTATGTCACCTAACGTCCATCTTTCGATAAGTTTGCAAAAACTTCAATTATAATGTTGTATATGAACTTAATAGAAGTTATTATCATTATTAAACCGCGAAAAACTCTAAATGGCCACAATAGTGGGTAGAGCTTTGGAATACAGGCCTTCCGTCTCCTAAAATTCTAATATAGGTGTGAAACGTTCCGGGTCGTGCGTGCTCTGCGACTCAAGCTTAATTAATGTTCCTAGTGCGTACAATTAGAGAACATCCGTTAGGCAGCGGGTTGGAGAGCAATACGCAAATGGCTATAACGCTCTTGTTCTCATTAAAAGACCATCTTGGTGGGACAGTGCAGATAATCGAGATGCCCTAGTCCGGTCCGTTTGATGCGCGACCATAGACCTAAGATCCGCTAGCCATTTTGTGTGTTTTGTCACTTCGTTCTTCACATCTTGTAATCTACCTGTGGGTATTCGAATAGACACAACACCATCCGAATATTTCCTGAGCAGTTGCAGACGTAGATTTTAGGACTGAAGAGTGACGGAGTCCTTACGAACTTACAAAACCGAAATTAGCTTATAATAACTGGAAGTAACAAACTTCTTTGAGGATTCTTTTCAATTGTGATCCGCGACGTGCGAACAACGCAACTCTCGATTTTACTTCCTCGACAGTCGGAAACTCGCGAGTCTCAGATGTGAGTGGTTCTGTTGAAGTTAACTTACCTGTTTGATGAGTCCGTCTTCTCTGGCAGGTGAGATACTGTGGGCGAGCGCTTTTTGTGTAAGGGCGTCATCGTCTGCGCGAAAAAACCTCGTCGTTGGGGCATTGTGGCAGCGATAAGAAGGGCTTCTTTAGAAATTCTATCCAATGAGGTGACCATGCTCCCAAGTGTAAACCTCCATGGCGTTCGCTACCACTTCGTGGCATAACATCTCACTGGCCTCACGTTCCGGAGGTAACTGGAAGCTTCGTAAGAAGTGTCCGAAAATTAACTTATGTTCGAGTTTTGTTTTTTTTTAATCATTTTTGGTTTATTATTCATTCTGTATAGTGCATCTATGGTTTCCGTCTGGACATTTTTTCTACGCCCCTGAAAATGTGAGAGTTATCGTTTAACCCGCTCTTAGCTCATTTTCCGCTGTACCAACCGTCTCACTCCAACCCGACTCAAGACGTGGCTCCGATTGCCTAACATCGCCTAGAAAATGTCAATCTTCGTTGTTCCTTTGTTATGAGGTCATGCCTCGTGTCGTTAGCAGTATTTTTCGATGCTGGCTCGAATGTGACGAGTCTTAGAGGTGTGAGACTGTCGCAAACCGTGCAAGAGAATAGTGAACCGTTGTAAACAATTTGCAGCGTATTTTTTCAATTAGTTCTAGATATTTGATATCATGACACCGTGGCTCACCTACCGCGTTCATGAACGCTCCGCAGGAAAAAGTGCTCAGGTTTCTGAATGCAAAAGGAATTTTAGTGTTTTGCTTGCCCCTGAACTTCAATTGCTGCTGCCTACTGCATTTGTCGTGAAGGAGAAGTAGGTGGTGTGGAGGGGGAGACTTCAATGTTGAATCAAAATCAGGGGCGCCTGAAAGAGAGCTTGACGTCCCTCCATCAGGAGCGATGTCGGGAACGTACCGCCAGTCACTAAAACTTTTTTCCAACCTCAAAAGTATGTGCTAGTCGGACATGTTTCGCTCTATCCTCAGATGAACTTCTGCGTTGGAAGATTGAGGAATCCAACCGTCCGACGGCTATCTGTAGAGCCGAATTATCTTCCGAACTCACATTTCTGAGCCCTCGCCAGGTAATTCCGATTAAAAAGGAATTTCCCACGTGTACAATAATCTCGATGGCGCGAAGTGATGACCTATTAAAACCCCATTAGGTATTCAACTCGTTGCGTATTCCGCAGAGTTGGAACGTTTAAGTAACACCGCAGCTATTTTTCCTTCTGCAAAACCGTTAAGGTTTGAGGAATCGAAACACGAATTTTGACGTTCAGTCAGATGCTTTGAGATCACTGAAGAAATTAAGCTTCGCTCTAATTGACGTTTTGAAGTAGAAAGTCTCTCGACAAATCGACCTAAACTCTGTGAGGTAATGTCAGCTCTGGAACTTGTTCAAACATCTCTCGCAATCCTGTCGAAAATGTTCCGTTCTGAGTCTTGCCGAACCGACGAATTCGATTGGCGGGAGAACGGTTTTTTTTTTTCATTCATACGATGTATTTACAAACACACGTGCCCACTCAGCAATCAATTCAATACTGTGCAGTTCATTTTCATCATTGTCTTTGACAGTATTCTCGTGCCGAACGAAGTGGTTGAATGATCTCATCCCCTTTGGAATGGAAATGAACATCAAAAGAAATTTTCCGCTTGCCTTCTCGGTCATCCACGAGTTTTAATGACTTTAATACGATAAAAATCGCATTTATACCAGCCGATTGTGCCGGTGCCTTCGTTTCAACCGCAAAATATACTATCATTAACCACTGATTCGGATTTGAATTCGTATCCAGCCAGCAAGACATTACCACTAAACAAAATAAAATACCAAAAAATGCCTGGTGCGACTCGTTCGCTATGAAAATTCGTCGGGAAGCGATTCAAAAGTTGGAAATCGAAAAAATTTGTTGAAGAAAACGTATCACACGATTTTCCTCAGGCGGACATTCAGCGATTTTAGTGGCTTTAGTGACCCAATATATTTTTCATTCAGTTCAGATGAACTTGGTAAAACGTATTCTACGACCTTCATTTAAAATTGAACGTACAGGTAATTAACATAAATGTCAACGTCTTTTTTTTTTGGTGGAACGATATTATGTGAGAAACGCCGAAGGAAAAAATTAGTCAACAAAACCACGTAGGTATAACGTAAGTTACGAAATTTGTGCGGGTGCTCTAAATTATCGAACCACCATTAAGCTCACATCGTAAATGTAAGTTATTGGACTACCACCCTTATTTTTGGCAACGTCAGCATCGTATGAAAGAGATTTATAAGAAACGAACTACGTTGAAATCGCTTGAGAAATTTTTGTTAATTTCTTGTGCCACTCTTATCATTTTTCTACGAAAGAGAATTTTATGGTACTGTTTATTTCAGATAAGCGATTAAATCGTTATAGCCGTTTTTTAATAAAAAAATTTGGTGTTTTGATCACTATGATAACTATACTTTTGACTCAATTTTGTTCATACTGTCACTAAAGCGTCCCACAGTGACATTCAGGCTAAATATCAAATTTTAGCCCATTTTATGGAGCCGTTTCCATTCAATCGCGGACAAATGGTGGTTTTTGGGCTCAGAAGCCCTCGAGAAAAAAGATTTGTTTCAGCCCATAACATAACTTTCTTTCCTACTACGTAGGGTTAAGGAAAATAAAAAGTGAAACGTGCACTCGCTCTCCTAACGACAGCTTAACAGTCGAAAGCTTAAAAACTACTTGGACACCTATTTAAACGTATTTCTATTTTAATTTCTACCTTTTATGACAATTTTTGCAAAATGTTCAACAACAATCATTTCCCTACAAATTCTGAAGATTATGAAGTTAATCGATTTTTGGATTTATAACCTACGTTTAGCGAAAATGCGCATTTTAACATTTTTGGTGCTATTGCAATAGCTTCTCTTTGCTAAAAAGAATAAGTCGTTGCACGGGGCAAATGAAATATTAATGACAGAAAATCTTTATTATTATGAAGTAAATTTATTTTTTTAATTTCTCATTTTGTGTTTTTGGAGCGATTCGCCGTTTTTCTCACGTTTCTTCTTGGGTTGAGGGAGTTTTGGCGTTTTATGTTTGTAGTTTCCAGAAATTCAACAACGAATCTATGTGTCGGGGAAAAGTACTGAGTAAACTAAATTTTCGCTACGACGCGAGTACGAATTTTGTCAACTGCGGTCAGTACGGAAGACGTTACAGTGTGCTGTTAACGTTATTCGACTGACGCGCTCATTGCTTCTAATCTTTTACCGTCAAAACCTACGACGTCCTGAAAATTATTAACCACGAGGGTTCAGTTAAACAACAACCGATTTTTTTTTTTTTGTTCACAAAGCGTTGACCTTTTCCTCTTTCTGCTTCAGGTCTACCGAAAAAACTATCAAAAAGCATTACGAGTGTTAAACTTTCGACTTTTATGCTCGTCATTTCTGATTATCACAAACTGCATCGTACCGTGAGAGAGGTGCTTTACGAGGCTGAATAAATAGAGATTTACTCGCAATTTTCACGATGGCAGCGCGAAGATCTCCTTTGTGAGAGAATACTGTTGGGGTTGACTTTCGAAGGGGGAGCCGTTATAATGGGATTTTATCATGGGATTAGAAAGGTCGGGCCGTTGAGATATAGTGAAGGGTGAAAGTTGTAGGTTATTCTAACTCAGTTTAGTAAATACCACTAGCCTTGTGAGACGTTGGAACAGCTGAGCAATATTATCTGATGAATAGAACCGACTCAATAGATATAAAGCGATAACACGGGCGTAGACGACCTCTGCCACCACTGTACCTGCTACCTGACGCATAGTTCGAAGCAACGGTGCGTTATTGAAGTCTCGTTCGCCAGAATCTTCACGCCATGAAATTCTGGCACACAGAGACACTTCTCAAAATAACTTACAGATTGCTCCAGTTCGTAGAGAAATTTGAAAGTCTTTTCAAAATAACTCGCAGACTGCTCCAGTTCATTACGTTCAAGCGTCACTGAACTGCTGATTCATACGAGGGGCCAAGGTACAAGATAAATTCATTGTTGGAGTGTGGAGCTCCGAGGACGGACAGAGAAAGTGGAGTAGTCTTCAGTTTATTTTGGGTCATCGTCACAAAATGGTACACAAATAAGGAGACCTGTACGTGAATAAGAGCCTGCCAGTTGAGAGACGACTTGAAAAACAGATCAAATTTACTCGTCCGTTGTGCTGGTACAGTAGTTGCTGCAAGTACATAAAAGATTTGGTTAAATTATGCAGTATTTTTTTTTAGTGTCAAAAAAACGAATGCTCGTCACAGTGGTAAAGGAAAGGACAAAAGTTTATAGCGTGCCAAGGAATGGGTGAAGGAACGTATGAACAGTGATATACGTGTATAATGTAGACCAAGCTCCTTAACATGGCCTGTTGCCTCGAGCGTCTGATCCCCGACCAAGGCTTAGCAATACGTACACCAGGGCTGTCCCAGAGCGACATCTTGAAGGCTAGTCTTGGAGAATCAAGCTATTCAGGAAACGTCAGGACAGTTGTAGAGAAGAGTGCCGGCCGGCTAACTCGTGCAAACGCTACAAAACGTTCAAAGAGCTGATTTGTTTGTTTGTGTGTTTTTTTGTTTTTTTTTACGTGAACATTGAAGCGTTGCAGTAAATTGATTCGTTCGAGCTCGTCGTCATAGCGATTAAAATTAGTTATGTATTGAAACCTGAACGAAGGTCGTTAGTGAATAGAAACGTCATCGTCATTTCCGTAATGCGCTCCTGATTAGCGATGTTAACAAAAGCGTTTGGCTGTGGAAAGTAGAGTGAGACCTCGACACAGATATTTTCATTCCGCTTTATTGAACCTACATTTATATTGAAATCTACGAACTGGTCCATGAACGTTTCTTCCCGTAAATCACCTCTTTTCTAGAAACGCCGTTTGCGTTCGTCAACTTGACCTACCGCGAGAGACTTTATGAACTTACAAAACGAACCGATCGATCCATGAAAACCGTACCTTTGAAACGTGAATTCCACCGCACAACTTTCCTCAGCCCCAACGTCCATTCGGCGGTTCTGGTAATGGCGATGACTCGGCCGACTTATTTCGTGTACTCGGCGCTCCGAAATGTATCGGGCTGCCGCTAAGTATCTAACGACTTGCATGAAGTGATCGTCGTGTAGTACAGTTTATTGAACAATCCACTTGATTTTTTGGGGAAAACTTCTATCGATCGAACGGGATTTATAAGGGAAAACTGTTTTGGTTTATTATTCATTCTGAATAATAACCTTATGTTTTTGGTCACGAAAAATTTTTTACAACCCCCCCTCAAAATTTGATACTTTACGTTTCAAGACATGGAGATTCCAAATTTGCAATGTCCGTCCGCCGTCCGGGCCGTTTTGTGCCTTTAACGTGGTCTGAAAAATTCGTTCTTTCGCCCAAAAATCCGATTTGGTATCTAGTTGTGCCCGCCATCTCGGCAATCCGATCGGACGAAGCCCGTTGTAATGGGCAAAAAACGGTTAAAAAATTTAACGAAACGCAGTACAACGCGGGAGCTACAGCGTCCCACCCTCCCTCCCGTCTGAATAAAAAACAACTGGTGGCGGGGCGTCCTCGCCTCGCGGGCGGGCGGCTAAACTCCCCTTCCGCCTCCCAACGACGACGCTGCCACTCGACTCCCCTTTCGCCTTTCGCTTCAAGCGCCTCCGTTCCAATTTCCCCGACGTTTTGGTTTTAATACGATTCAATTTTTTTAGATTCTTTTGTTTCATTCTCATTTTGGTTTTTTTCATAGATTTTTGGTTAAATTTTGATATTAGTACTTAGCGTGCATGTTTTCATATTAAAATTCAGTTTTTTCTAGATACTTTCTTTTTTTTTCGTTTATTTTAATAAAGAAATTGGGTTATATTCGCCAGTAGGCATATTACTAAAGTTAACGTACCTGTTAGGTGAGTCCGTCTCCTCTGGCTTGAGGAGCCAGAGCCAGAGGAGATGGATTCACCTAACAGGTACGTTAACTTTAGTTTATTTCAATATTACAATTCAGTTCTTTTAGACCTTTTTTTGGGTTTCATTATGATATTTTTCGATGCTGAATCGAACAGGATGGGTCTCGGAGCATTAATGCTAGGTCAAGCTGATTATCCGAATAATAAACCGTTGTGTAATAATTTACAGGGTTTTTTTTTAAAGTTCGTACTGAAATTTCTGATAATTTATTGTGCTGCTCTCATTACTCTCTTTCGAATGAAAATCATGCCGCGACCCACAATTTTATTTTGTCCAGAGACAAAAAATTGTCGAAATTGTTACGTAAATAGAATTTGGTGTTCTCGTCACTATATCAATAGGTTTTGGTTGATATTGGGCGAACGAATGGGGGAGCTTGAAACTGAAAAATAAATGGACGTGGTGAGCGTGAGTGAGGACTGTGTTACACTTGATAGAATAGCGATATCAGTTTGAGTGTGACTGTATGAACGCGAACAAAGGGACTCTCAATACACGTGAACTGGTTGTGGAACACCAAGTGGAAGGAGAGAGAGAGAAAGGGAGAGTGAGAGAGAGAGTTGTGAGTAGCGTGAGACTTGAGAGACGAATGAGTTGGGGTAACTGGAAAATGACTGTTGTTCGTGAATGCTGAAGGATGGCTGACTTGTGGAAGGAGCTGTGTTTTGTGGAGAGAGACCTAAAATTGAGGGGTGGAAAAAGATAGTTGGGAAAGTCCAGGAAAGCAGACATCCGTTGTCAATCGGAGGAGCGAGACTTCCACAGGTACAAACAAAAAGGTTGAGATAGAAAAGTGTTTGGGGAAACAATGACTTTCCGTAGGGCCAGTGAGTACTGTTAAGTGTGAGTGCAGATATTCCGGAGGTCAACGACTCGGCTGCCAAAGAGTTGATTTCCTTTAATATCGTATTGTGTGTACACGCCTGGACCTACTCGGGTTAGTTGTGGTACTCAAAAGGAGCTGTAAAAAGCTCAAGGGAAGTAATACATCAGGATACTTTGTAGTTACTTCAAGGTAGAAACCAACTTGGTATTACGCCACGGGAAAACACGCGACCGTCTCTAAAAAAATAATATTGTTAACCCTTCCACACTGTTCGCCACTCAGTCGCCTAAAAGAATTTTTTCCCCAAAGTCCCACGGTCATTCCCTCGCCCTTGGCGGTTAGTTTCAGTCACTGGAAAGGCCCATCTCAAACATACTTCCCTATTGCTAGACTGGTGCAGGTGCGTCGGTGAGTTCGCTGCGTTCTGAATCAAATGTTAGTCTCATGAGCCTTCCGCATACACATAGTACTATACGTTAACATATTATTAAAACATCTGGTGCTAAGCTTCACCGCGTGAATACGATGGTCGACGCATTTCCACGGAAACATTTACGAGATACAAAAGGTAGGTACTAGTTAGCCGGATGGACCTCGTACGTTTGATTCAGATCGTTAAAGCCGTTTTTGTAACAAATTGGGAAAACGATCATTCGACGTTGAACAAATCTTATCCTGCTTTCCTGCTTATATTCCCGTTCAACAGATGGCTGCAGAAATGTTTGCATGGGTTGCTAGAAGACACTCCATCAAGTAATCAAGTTAACAAGGGCGTTTACGATGAAAATTTCGCAAACGTTAAAAACCACGTCAAGCTTCATCTAAAAAATGTCAATTTCCGTTGTTCCGTTATAGTCAGGTTACGTATCGTTTACTAGTATTTTTCTCTGTGGTGGGAGACTGTGTGAGACTGCGTCAAGCTGTGCAAGAGCATAATAAACCGTTCTGCAATAATTTCCAGCGTTTTGCATGTTTTATTAACATTTTGGACAGCTGTCACGGTACAGTTGAAGATCGCGGTTCGATGGCGAGGCATTTGCATTAGGCAATGTCGGGTCTCGTGTTGGTGGATTGTGTAGAGAAATATGAAGTTTTCGGCAATGTAGGGAGAACATTTGAATTCGAAGATATTAAAAAGAAGGAGAGCGCCGGTGTATTTGATTTGCTGGTTGATCTTCAGCCATCATTCTTCGATAGTACGGCGAGATTGCCTTCTACCAATCTATGCAGGTCTGTTTCCTCATCAAAAGTACTACTTACTGTTCCTTCACACTCGTGTGAGTGTTGTGTCAGTCGGAAGTCTTGGAGGTTGCGATTTAACTGGCATGCGAGGACATGGACAGCATCCTCCGAACCCAGACCTGTGGAGGTACGAACAGGTCTCACCTCCCTGTGGAGAGCTGTTACACATATGTAACTTTGCGGAGGTTTGACTCTTGGGAATCCATACTATCGGTGGGGGAGGGGGGGGAGAGGGGTAGGTTCACCTGATCTGACTACTCACTTGCGTGGTGTGGTACTTTTCGAAGGAAGAGATTAACCATGAATACGTTCTTTTGTCATATTGTTCTTCCCAAACTAGGCGAAACAGTTATATGCTTGCCCTGTAGCAGTCAAAGCACGAAGCTCTTCCAACAACCCAGACAAGGGTTGTGTGTGGGACTGTTGTAAGAACTACAGTTAAAACATGTGCGCTCTTGTGTGCTCCACACTGGAGGTGCAAGGCATGCAGGATGGAGCATGCGCATTAAAGCCACCATGTCCCGTATGGAACTAGCTTGTCCAGTGGTCTAGCTCAATCCCACTCTCTCCCCAGACGTTCATTGGATGTTGAGACACACTCATACCTGTCACGTCTTTTTAGTGAGGCTTTCCATCTCGCTTGCCATTTATCTAATGCCCTTTCATGCTTGACAAGTTTTCGTTCCTTGGATAGGTATATAAGGGGTTTGGCGCAGAGCAGTGGAAGCTCCCTTTTGGCTCTCAATGGCCAAGTGAATGGATCAAAGGCTGTCGGTCATGGCGATCCACTGGAGAGCAACTCTTTTGCATCCATTTTGAGTTTGCTACCCCGGATAATGAAGCAGTAGCCAATCCCACCTAGAGTATTGACCTTGAACATAAAGATTGTGTCACAGTAACACACCCCAAGGGGCCTTGCTAACTGCTTCTGATGAGGCAAACCTTTCAGGGGCTGGTGGTGCCACCACTCACCTACATTGGCATGGCTTCTCAATGAAACGTAGCGAAGGTTGGCTATTGAAGTTTCCCTTTATGAGGATGAGCTATGGTTTTCCCTTTGCTACCTGCAGCTTGACGTGTTCGTACGATTGAGTGACAGTCCGAAGCAGGGTTTATGCCTGGATTTGGTGGATCGACTGTGCACGGATCAGCACCGCCAGGTCATCCACGTACCTATGCGCGCATTTTGTTGAGCACAACCGTTTCAGTATCTAGCCGCCAACATACCACAGAAAATGTGTGGAAGCGAGGAAAGTAGTGCGGATCATTCGCACCGGATAATCCTGCGAAATGTCGTTTCAAACCACGAGTTGATTAATCAAGTCAGCGATTTATAACCTTCCAGGGGTTTCGTGTTTGCTATCCCACCCAAGTATTCTGGAGGTTGTTCTCTTGAAGTACTCGACGTACTTCGACCCCGTGTCCGGCGGATGTGGGGCACTTCAAGCGGCATTTTTGCTGGTTGTAAAAATGAACTACTGGAAATAAGAATAGGTTGCTTCTCTCCGGCTCAGGATGCCGTAAACCCATCTTTTGCCCCCCCCCTCTCATCACCGTGCCTCTCTCACCGTCGAGGCTCTTGCGTACTTGTTCTGGACTCGCGGTCATGAAGATCGTAGGCCGGCACCAACTTCCTGTCCCTCATTGCTCCTCCTTTTTTTTTCTTTTTCTTCTTAATTGCATCCTCAGGTAATTATTCTCCCGGCGAAGGATCTACCGAAGAGTCACCTCGTCAGTTCGGGTCTCTTCGTCGTCGCGACCACTTGGACTCGACTCGGCGATCGTTCCCTAATCGCTGGAACCGAAGGGGGATGTCACGGCTCGCCATCTCTCCCGAAAAACCATTCACCGGGTAGAAATATTCCGGTTCGTTTCACTCAAATGCTCCACTTTTTTTTCTTTTTTTTTTTTCTTCTCCGCGAGTTTCGTTACGTTTCGTTTGGCGGTTGTTGTGTAAAGGTGTTTTTTCTCTCTCTCTCACTCACTCACTCACTCCCTCACTCATTACCTCTCACTCACTCTTACTGTCTCTCTCTCTCCCTCTTTTATCCCCCTTTTTACCCGTTCCCCCCCAACAGAGCGGCGAAGCAGCCGAGCAGATCGTCCCCCTCCTCCGCGCCAGAAGAGACTCCGCCGGTGGGTGGAGAGAGAAGCCCCAGTAAGCAGCGACAGAGTCAGTTGAGAACTGGCTGCCACCGGAGCGGTCGTCCAGCGGCGGCGCGTCCGAACCATTTGGTCTCTCCTGGGAATGGCACTGAAAGAATTCACGGGGTTATCATCTGCTACTCTACCCGTGGTCCGACAGTGCCATCCTCAGTGGAGCCTCAAAAACCAGCCGACCTTTCGCCGTCTTGTACTTGTGTTTTTACATGTACTCTCCCCTCATATTTTTGTACATAGTGACATTACTCAATTTTGACTTTTGCAAAAGGGTGAGCAATTTATTCGTTACTTGACTTACAAGTGTTTGCAACTCTTTTTTTTATGTTTGTCGTTAATTCGTGTTGTAACGTTCAGTTTAATTTTTTTTTTTTTTTTTTTTCTTGGTTCAACTATCGGTTTCCTCGGTGTTCAAAAACGTGCCCCCGACGTCTTTCGTACAAATCGGTTTTTGTGGTCGCTCGCGAAACCTACGACGGCTCAAAAGGCCTTCCGGTGTTTATTTCCGCGTTCTCAACGACCTGTTACGCAAAAAAAAAAAAACAACAACAAAATGTTCGAATTTCGTAGCAGTTTCGTTAAAATTGTCGGGACGTTGTCGCTTCTGCCGCGGGGGCTGCCGTTGCCAAAATGGAACACTGAGGCTCTCGGAACTCTCATTAAGGTAAAACTCTATTGTAAAGCGGCTCGCCGGTCCCACACCATGGGAAGCGTAATTCCCAGCCCGCCTTCCCAGCAATCATGTCCCTAATGTCGCCCATTACCAATGACTCGATTTTTCTTTTTCTTTTTTTTTGTTTTTGTTTTCATCCATCGGAGCTCTTTTTTATCTACACCCCCATCACCACTCGCAACCTCAACACTAATTTTCTCTTTCTCATTTCACGACTGTTTCCAGTTCGCTCTCGACCACAACCTTCACGTTTACAAACAGAGAACACGGTTTTCTCGAAACGAAAAAAAAGTTCCGTTACGCAATTCGAATTCGGTTGTTTTTTTTTGGTAATTCGTGAACTAAAAACGCGCAATTCTACCGAATCGCCCAGTTTACGTTCCTCCAATCAACATTTATTTATTTTTTACCCCTTTTTCAACTGTCTCGTTTGTCAATAAAAAGCAAATAAATTTTGGAAAATCTCAAATTTTACCGTTAAAAAAAAAAGAAAATAAAGTCGAATTTTTCAACGGATGTAGTTTTTTTTCTTTTTTTCTCTTTTTCAGCTCTTCCCCCGCGAACCGCGTAGTCGCCGTCGTCGTTTGTCGTCCAATATCTTCGGCGCAACGTCAACTTGGGTGAGGACCTTATCTGTCACAATGCAGTGGTGAAGGTTACACGCAAAAAAAAGACAAAGTAAAAAAAAAAAAAAATGATAAAAGCGATGACGGATTGCTCCGCTCGGGGAGTTTGTGGGTCTTGGCACTGGAAGAATTCACAGACAGCTGACGATCGTGGTTCTCCTGGTGCCAAAGTCTGCAGTTACTCTCTTTTTCTTCTTTTCCTCTTCTCTTCGGATTCTCTTCTCTCGCTTCATAAAATAATTCGAACACATTTTAAATCTTGAGAAACAAAAAAACTAAAAAAAAAAACGCTTTTACTCACGTATAGTAATTTTTGCACGTTCGCTCCTAAAAATGGAGTTCATTTACGTCGTTTTATTTTAGTTTTTTAGAAACGACGAATTTCGAAGCGATTTTTTTAAAAAATTTAACTTGATTGAATATTTTGAACGAAATCATTTGCAAAAAATAACAAAATTTGGGTATATTTTGCAATGATTTTGACGTTGAGTTGCAAATATACTGAAGAATGGAATATATGAATTATTTGGTCCATTGCTTTGGAGCTTCTTTAATACGATAAAGAAAAAAAAAGATGGTGGTGGGGAGTGGGGTTTTTGTGGTTTTCTATAGAAACGAACGCAGAGGAAATGACTTGAGAACGCCAAGAAGAGAAGTGGGGGAGTGGGGGATGCGCGTGATGGGAAGTTCAGAGGTGGGGGTGTTATTGTGACTTTGATGGGGCTGATGGGCGAGGGGTAATGGTGGTGGGGAGGGGGTATAAGAAGACTTTTGAAAGAAGTTGACGATAATGCCTTTTCCTCCTCCTTTTCTTCCCTTCTCTTCCTTCGTCGCCTTTTGCCTTCTCTTCATCTTCTTCCATCGAACTAGATATGCTCCGGTACATTAGTTCTACTCCGCTCCCGTCCAACTTTAACACTTTTTTCCCGAGTTCTTTGCTCCTTGATCGCCGGGTATCACCGGCCGCTTCATCTTCGGCTCCCGCTTATTACCCAACTACCTGAAGGTTCTCAACGAAAGTATTGAAATCGTGCGGGAAAGTCGAAAAAAAAAAACCATCCTTCGTTTCGGTTAATCTGAGACCACAAAGGAAAGTGGAACAGTTCAGCCGCAATGCGACGTGTCAAAGGAGTAATATCTTGAGGAGCCGATGGATTTGGAGTTGACTGCCAATGGACGCTCTCTCTCTCTCTCTCTCTCGTAAATTCGAATGCTTCGTCTTCTCTTCTCCCATGGGTTAGAGTGTTGTTGTTTTAACACTTCTTTTCGGCTTCTTCATTCGATTAATTTCCATCTTTGATTTGCAAACAGCCCGTTAATTGCTTCATCTGCCTAGCCAATTGTTACTAGCCTTTCCACCAAGTTGTCATCCCCCTCAACACTTCTTTGTCCGCTTTCCACCAAACCCTGACGTTTCATTCCCAACAAAATTTGAGAACTGCATTTTGTAAACGGGTTCCGCTACGACCCGTCACTAGCTCATCCGCACGCTTTTTTGCTTCCTTTTTAGTTCCACACAATACAATACAACTTTGGTATACAACGGACTATAACCTCGTCCGATGCGTTTTGGCGAAAACTTCTCTACTAGACCAAATGAACGGAGTCATTGGGTAAAGGGAGGGCACCTGCTTTTTAAATTTTCAAATAGCGTGTTACTATTCAGTTTTTACTTTCCTTGGCTCTACAAAGTAGAAAGGAATATCTAATCGACTAAAAAAAAAGATGAGTTTTCTTCGGATCTTTACGAAGACTACTTCGTTACCCTACTGAGTCCGAAATACACTATTTGGGAAAATAATCTTGTGTCTGTGAACGATTATTAGGAAAAACGACCGTACCAAATCAGCCCAAAATTGATAACTAGCCTGCAGATTACCATGGGACGCCAAAATAAGGGTATGAGCAAAATCCACCGAAAGTTAACTATAGTTATCATCGCGATCAAAACACCATTAAATTTTTTTCTCTAAAGCAGGTCTAACGATTTTGATTACTTTTTTATATTGATAGCTCGTAATAAGACAATTATAACATAAAATTCCCATTCGTGGGAAAATGACGAGAGTAGCACAATAAATTAACAAAACATTTCGACGAAAATCGATGTTAGCGCGATTTTTTCTTATTAACTCCGCTGAAATGTCATTAGAATGTTGAACAAAATTGGTGTAGTAGTCCTATCCAATACCTATAGGGCCACTCCGCAAACTCCGCCGTTTCGCTTGCTACCAGTTTCAACAGTTTTTACCCAATAACTCTGCAAAAGTGATTACTATCCTCTTCAGAAAAATCGTGTTTACAGCCTCAGTAATTCCCTGTGTACCAATTGTTCAATAATGGTCCGGTAATGAGCACGAGCAGCATAATAAATGTGAGCGCTACCGCTTTCTGCTGCCGTGAAGTGTTGTTTGACTGAGTGATAAATGAAAGTAAGTAGAAAAAGCCATGAACATCGGTGAATTGACGTAGAGCTAAGGAAAGTTGTGTGTTGCGATATTTTACTATAAAAATATAGTAAACACACACGTATCGTGTTCCTGATACGTATTTGTACTGTGCTGAAGTTATCTACATATTCACAATCGAAACGGCCCTCAAGTCAGGGATGGTCGCAGCGGTTGACACAAAACATATTTAAAATCAGGAGAGTAGTATCTACCTGATTCTAAATATGTTTCATATTCATGTTTTGGACCATCCACGACTTCAGGGCAAACGGTCAATGTCGTAGGTGGCCAATTTTGAACTAGGCCAAACTTCGAAAAACCCCAGGTAGATATTACTCTCCTGATTTTAAATGTGTTTTGTGTCAACCGCTGCGACCATCAATTTCAGTGCAAATGGACAAAGTTTCGATTGTGAATATGTAGCTAACTTCAGCTCAGTGTATTTCTTTTTTTTTTTTTTACCGACGTCGTTTAAGCCGTTTGTGAGGGAATTAGAAAACAGATTTAATGTTAAGGAAACGTCATTTTCCAATGCCTTGGCTCATATCTCCGTTCGATAGTGGGATGAATACTTACGGTGAAGAAAATGTGAATATAAGTTGCTAGAAAACAAATTCAGTTATTGTGAAAATGTCGTAAACTTGAAAAAACACGTCTTTAGCTCGTTTGGGTTACTATTTCGGTTCAATGAACTATCAGAGGTGTATTTATGCAGAACAACATAGTTGAAGACACTGAATTACATCAAAATCCGCCCTGCCGCTTCTCCAAAAAGTTTAAAAAAATAATTTCGCTTGGTTCATATATTTTTGGGATTTAATACTTGAGCACTGCTCGCTAAAAGGTAATTTGGAAGTTTAATAAAATTTAATTATTTTCGGGAAAAACGAAAAAAACCCTCGTTTATGATCCTCCATTCTCCCTTCACGACGATGGAAATGGCTCGTAACCTTTTTTTTCCGCCTCTCCTCAAATTCGCGAATAATTCGTAACTATCCAGCGCGACGCATCACTTAACTTTCCTTATTATCACGTATTTCAGCGATTTTCGGGACACTAGCAACCAATCCAATTCATTTTTCACTCAGTTCAACTGAAATTGGTGGAACGTCCTGCGTAGAAAACGCGTACGTTCCAATATTTATCGAGCTGCTGCGACGATATTTGTTGAAAAACTAACGTACGCGTAATTGGAGGGTAATACGGTGGGACCTTCAAAACGGTTTGTATTCTGTAATTCGGCAATTATAACGGAGCTGCTACAAAAAATTCTGTCAACGAGAGGACGTATTTTTGAATAAAGCATAAATAAATTATTGTGTTATCATCGCGGTATAATTGAGAACGTTTTAACCGTTTAGGCGGAATTTATTAAGAAAAAACTGCACTCAAATTTTCGTCAAAATGTTTGATACTTTATTGTGTTGCTCTCGTCATTTTCGCACAAATGACAATTTTATTGTACTGTTATATCGTTCAGAGCTGTCCAGTCAAAATTCCGAGAAGAAAAATGTTGGTGTTTTGACCATTTCGATGCCGACCATTATTGAGTGATCAGTACACAAGAGGATTTATGAAACACGTCAGTTTATTTACTGTATAGGAATTATAAGGAAAATTGTACTGATAGTAAGAGTTCCGTAATTTCAGGGGTTCCTCCTAATTGTCTTACGAAAGTTATACGCTCGTTGTATGGGTTTTTCATTGGCCTGCCATTCTAATTTTACTGAGAATGGTAGTATGATTTGAACAATGTTTATAAGTGAAAACGGCGCTAAACTTCTTCGACATTATTGATAGTTTATTGTCCTGGTTCCGCCATTGTCCCATAAGTTGAAAGCTCTTCGGTATTGTGTTATTTGGAGATGTCTGCATAAAACATTGCGAGTTTTTAAGAATAAAAAAAAAAGTAGTGTTTTGATCATTATGATAACTATGTTTCAGTTTTGAACCGATTTTTTCTCTTACTCCTCGGTAATTTTCGGGCTGAATATGAAATTCGAGGCGATTTGTTAATCATTTTCTCTCGATCGCGTTCACGGACACGCTCACTATCCAATTTTTCGGAAGCCTCTAAAACGTAAATATCCGAAGAAAACGACGTTTTTTTGTCAGCCGATAACATTACTTTCCTCTCTACTTCGTGGAGTTATGAAATGTTGAAAGAACCAGTTCAATCGACTCGGCCGTTCTCCTGTACCTTGACCGTTATTACACTAATGCAGCACATTCCTGGATGTTCCTGGCGCTGTCAGGTTGGTCAGATTGAAAACACTACAGAAATATCTCATACGGAGCATCGCATAACTTTTCTTTGCCTCAAGAGTGGTTTGTGTTTTTCATCACCCTAGCAACTAATCGGTCGTGTTTTTCATTGATTCATTCATTTGAGACGCTCTTATTTATGTAAAAATGCTGTATAGGAGGTTTATGAAAACGTCAAGGCTGCTCCTGATTATTTTATGAGTGTTGTTGAACTTTCATCGTATGGTACGTCTATTGGACTGCCGCTTTAATTCTTCTGAGGTTGCTCGTTCCATATGAATGGCATTTATAACTAACTGGTAGTGAAAACCGATTATTTTAAAAATTATTGATCCTTTATTATACCGCTCTCGTCTGAGAGTTTTACGGTACTGTCGTGTTGTTTGGAGCTGTAGACACAAAAAGGTTTCCCGTTTAAGTCGATGTGAGAAAACAAGTTGTAGATTTGGTGTTTTGATCATTGATTGGGCTGAATATAGTTACTTATGTACTGATTTTGCTCAGACACTGCAGGATAAACAATAAATTTGGGCCCACTTGGTTCAACCGTGTTCAATCGCGTACGCACAGACCATTTTCCCGAAAGGCGTTTTCTCTTGGAACGTAAATATCTGAAGAAAATTCCAATGTTTATTCAACCGATTAACTAACTTTCCTTCCTCCTCCGTAGGGCGAAGGACAGTATAAATTAACGTTCGTTTATCACTCCCCCTTGTGGTTAAGTTTGTCTTCAAGGTGGTGCTGTTTTTACCGTTATTGGATTTCTGAGAGAGTCTACTTCCTCGACGGCCCAATCGCATGTGGCGAATGAGTCAGCATTGTTCCCTCATGAAATGTTAATACCCCTCAGCAATTATCGTTATTGCTTTCCGCAACGCATCAAGTGTAGTGATGAGATGCGTTGCATCTTGATTAACATGAAAGTTGTATTTTTGCTCTCATAGCCGGAACGCAATTACGCAAAACTGTGCAATTTTGGGTACACATTTTTCTGTTTTAAATATCGAGAGATTTTTTCCCCTCAATCGATTAAGATGACTCTGGGTTTACAGCGTAGTTATTTGTTTTTCTATAATTTACTACAATACTTGTGCACGGAAGTAAGATTGAACTTGTTTTCGACAGTTTTGACTTCATCATTTCATCACGGAAATTCGTGAGGCTTTCTGCTCTTCCATCTTCCCATTAGATTGTTGACATCGAGCAAATGTGTTCATGTGGAAGTCCGAATGTACCAAAGAACCTCTGAGCACACTGTTTTGAAAGCATCTGAGCTGCTCTCGGCAACTCCATGTTGGCTGAAGGACTTGGTTGTAAAGGGTTAATTGGGGATTTTGTACGGTTTCGATCACCAGCCCATTGGCCGACACGTTTTTCTGAGTTCTGGTTTCTTCTTTTGACGTATCGCATCCAAGGTCGTGTTTACGTATTTTGCCTCATTGACGTACGGAATAATTGGACCGTTGGGGTAAGTAGAAATACACTCAATTTTTAGATTAAAATCGACATGAACTTGAATCTGTTTGCAATGCTGGATTGGGAGTGAAGATCGGTAACCTTACTGACAGAAGTAACCATATCGTCTTCTGCAGCTCTGCAGTAGCTTCTGCAAAGATGAAAATAGCATTCTCTTCAGTTGCAGCTAGAGCGCTGGTGTAGAGTCGTGCGGGAGTGTGTCCAGTGTGCTCCCTTGTGGTACACCTGACGTTAACAACTCTGATATGGTGACGGTAGTGAATCACTCCACTTGAATTTTAAGCCTTCGTGCCAAATAGTGAGTGAGTGTGTGTGTTATAGTTATAGCATGTTGTAGTATACTGTGAGCTACTTTATCTCACTAATAAATGTCATCAACTGTGTAAAATTACACTGGATTGCATCATCGTTGATAACCATCACATTTCGCCCACATCTAGCGTACTGCTGAAGATAGCTCGTGCATACCTTGTGTTACTTCCTCACTCTCTGTTATTCCAACAACCAGCGATTGCCAGAAGTAAATGGGTACCTGTGGCTGAGAGAGCAGCCCAGAGTGCATCAGTTAAGTTAGCAGCGTGAGGAACATCGCCCAGTATGAAGGGGATATGTTGCCCCAACCCCAAAAAATAGTTGTTTCTTGCGTTGAACGTTGCATTAGCTGAAAGCGAAATGACGAGAAAAGATGAGGATGAGGTGCAAAAGTCGTCCTGAGTGAAGGATATCTGGGAGGTTTGCGTTTTATTCGAAACACGTACAAGGTACAGTTCAAGATTGAGTTGGGGGAGCGGCAAATTACGAGATGTTACGTGAAAACAACATAAACGTAATGTATTGAGCGCAAGACAACAGGCGAGCCACACTTGAGAGCGGGGAAACAAAATAACTGCTTTCAATACTCGGATAAAACGACTGAAACGGGGAAAATTCAAATGGACTAAAGCGAACTAAAACGCCACTATGTGTCTGTGGAATTTCGTAGTCTGCGCAATGGCCCTGTTAGCTGGAAGAACTAAGTTGTCACTTCCGAAATCCAGTGTGTTGCGAGTGAAGCGCACACCAGTCTAGCTGGTTATACTCGTCTCAATACGTTGGGAATTGAAGAAACAAGGAGTGCACGAGGGCGCTAGCCCTAAAAACGATATTTTCACCCTACGACTCAGATAAATCCCGCCTCAGAACTTGACAATGATTCTTCCTGCCGCACTCCGCGTGCTATGTAGTTACCAAGCATCGGAAGAGTGTCGAGCATCGCTATAAGCTGTCTGCTGATTCCCAACGTGTTTTTTAAAAATTTATTAGAAGTTGACAATTTAATGAAAATAGAAAAATAATATAAAATATAAGATTTACTTAGTATGAAAAAAATTTTTATTAAGTATTAAAAAATAAAGGTAACACACATATATAAATCAATAATTAAATAATAACGGTAGCGAACGTTTTTTCCTTTCGGAAAAGGTGATGATGAGCTGCCATAGCTCGCGTTGGGAAACAATTGGTTCCTAAAAGCAATGTTTCTTGAAAGTGATTGTTTCTGTTCACATCTTAAAAGATGTGGTACCAACGACCCCAGATAATCCCCATGCAGGAAACATTCACTAGTCGAAGGAGGAGGGGCATCTCTAGAGCTTACAGACAAAACAGAGTTTAGTGGGATGAAGAAGGCTTCGATTGAATTAACCAATTGACCTTTTGCAAGGTTAATGAACTCCCTCGATACCCTCGCTCCTAGATGTCCCTTTCTCGAGAAGAACTGACAAATAGTCAGTGTTTCCGAGTTCCTGCCAAAAAATGAAGGGCTCACAGGCTAGTGGCAAAGGGCCCGATTAATGCAGTTCCCAATAGGATCATATCTCCGTTTACCAGATAATTACACCAATAGTTAAGGAGAACAAAATGTGGTTATAGGTTGATAAAAGGTATTCCATTACGTCGATCGAATCCAGTAACGCATTCACTTCGGAAATTCCGGATTGGTACTCGTGGAAACTTTTTGCTCCCCCCTCAAAATTTGACACATTGCGTTGCAAGTCATGGAGATTCCAAATCGGTAATGTTCGTCAGCCATCCAGCACGTATTTAGTCTTTAACGCGGACCCGTTCTTAGCACAAATATTGCATTCGAGATCTAGTTGTGTCTTCAGCCACTTCGGCAATCCGATCTACGGGCAAAGATGGTGAAAACAATTAGCTCAAAACGGAATTTTGGCGGTTTTATCGCAATTACGTCGGGTTCGGTAACATTTTCTGGGCATTTTTCGATGCTGGGTTGAATGGAACGAGGCTCAGAGGTGTACGACTGAGGCTAGTTCGAAAATCACGGTATATAGCGAGCCAAGTCTACTACTTGAAAGAGTTCTTGGGATTATACAGCGAAAGTTATCATTTTAAACCGGCCTGCACTCATTTCCCGTGCAACTCCCCATCTCACTCAACCACCACATCGCCTCCAATTGCCTACAGGCGCCTGGTATATGTAGTTTTCGTCGTTCCGTTGTAGTCAGGCCATGTTTCGCGTCGTTTACTGGCATTTATCGATGCCGAACCGAAAGGGGCGGGTCTCTGAGACTACGTCGAGCTGTGCAAGAGAATAATAAACCGTTGTGTAATAATTCGCAGGGTTCGTGTGATATTTTGGCAGTCAAATGCATTCAATGTAAAAGGTGGCTCTAGAAAGCTACACAATATGTGTACAATCTTTGAAGCTGTTTCGTCAAAATGTTGGGTCTGGTGTGGGTCCATCTTACCAAATCTTCAGAGAGATATTCATGTAAAACAAACGTCAAGTACTGATCAGTAAAAGACAAGCTGCAAGGTTACTCAAAACTGTTAAAACGGTTTTCGAATTTTTGGTACATTCCGGTCCCACACTTCTCTGCCAGTCGTTGGAAATTGTTCATAACTTTATTTTCGAGTCTTCAAAAAATCGCGTTATCATGGTGATCAAAACAGTAGATAGTTTTCCCACAAAGCAGCTCAAACGAATTTGAATAAATTGTGTGTACGGATAGTTTCAAGTAACGCAACAATTCCATAAAAATTACAAAATATTTCGACGAAAATCGACTTCAGTGCAGTGTCTGAGTAATAGACTTATGAGGATGTTTCACATCGTTTACTGGAATTTTTCAATGCTGAATCGAAAGGGGTGAGTCCTAGAAGTGCTACAAACATAATTGTTTGCATATAAGTTTGTAGTTTACCAGATTGTTAATATACATTACACATTCTTAATATTTTTCGTCGTTGAGTTAAATAGGAAGAACTAGAGAATAATGAACCGTTGTATAATACTTGACAGCCTTTTTCCGTACAAACTCAACTCAAATGTTACTAGAGTTTCAGAAAAATCGACGTGATAGTTCAATCAAATACCTATAGAATGATGGTTTGGAGATACCCGAGAAATTGCGGAATTTCGACCCCCGCCGTTTCACCTACTACCATTTCTCTCAGTTTTGACTCGATAATTTTGAAATAATAATCATTATCGTTCTCAAAAAAAAATCGTGTTCACAGTCTCATTAATTCTTTATATTCTGCCTTGGCACAAGTAGGAGCACCACGATGAATTCCAGAACTGGCTTGTCTTGTTCAAATGGAACAAGTGAAATTAGTAACAAAAGCCATGAAAACCAGTGAATTGACTAAGGAAAGTTGTGAGGTGCATCGCCACACCTGGTGTTTTGGATTCAGTAGGTCTCGTCACGTGAAGAACTAAAAATTCAACTTTTTCAACGCGATTACAAGACTTTCCTCACCCTTTGAGTAATAATATGTATACATTGTCTAGTTGAAGACATTGTGAATTTCGTAAAAATCATCTCAGCCGTTTTTCCTAAAAGTTAAAAAAAAACACTACAACTCTGACTTAGTTTGTCTTTTGCTTTATGAGATCCCACGGTGCTAGTCAAATCCCTCATATTCCAGCTCCTTGGCTGACTTCTTAGATGCTTGAAAACACGGTTGTCTCCATCCTTCACTACATTGCCAGGGTTGCCTCTCTGCGATCGATTTCCAGAGCGATCGCGACAGACCTGAAGTAGTTTTGTAACGCCAGTTCCTTCTCAGTGCTAATTTATTGCGGTTAACCACCGAGTTGCACGATATTGAGCACCAGGCATTTTGAAGCTAACGCCACCGCTAATTTCCGGGTCTGGCCTTCCGTCTGAAAGCGTCCGTGTGATGTCGTAGAAGCGTCAAATTGAAATTTTCATTATTCAGAGCTGAGACCAGAAACGATTCTAACGGCAGCCTTTTAATAATATTTGTTCATCTTGCCCTCCAAAAAAGTCAAACACAGTCAGAGCAGACAACTGTTCTGATGCATCTCACTGTGACCTACCCCCTTCCATCTCTAATTCGAATTATTCATTAAGTAGGTCATATCAAGTGCGGTTTTTTACTACTACGCAAAAATCTAAAATCTCTATTTGTCACTCTTTCCGTGACAATTCGCGAGTAATTTGTTTACCAGCTCATTTAATTGATACATTCGTTCATGCCGGATGATTGAAAACCGCTAAGCTTATGAGATGAAGGCAGGATGCTGTGATGGTCTCTGATGCGAGTAAGTCTGGTTGGGACGCAGGTCGTCTCAAGAAGTCCGATCGCAAGGATATTTTTCTAGGAAACTTATTTACCTGGGGGTCGGTTTGCGAGGACTGGACGGGATGTGTGAGATTACAACTGCAGTGGGAATGATTGATTTAAATTTAGAATGGTCTGAAACTTATTCCAATTTGTTAGTTGGTTGTTAACTTATCATTTGGGTTGCCCCCCCCCCCCCTCACTTTGGATCACTTGTAAGCAAAACCTCTCCGTTTGGTTTGTTTGTTTTTTATTTTATTTCCATAATCAGTCAACGTGCATAGTACAAGAGGCCCTGTAAAATAGGTGATTTTACCTTGTACATGAGGTATCAATGTCAACTATCAATCATCGTCTTCGGAAATTACTATCTCTGAAAGGTTAACACAGCCGCGCACGGAGAGAGTAGTCGCTTAGAACGAGTATAATCTACTTTTTACTTTCCTTGGCTCTACGAAGTAGAAAGGAAAGTTATGTAATCGGCTGAAAAAAAATTTTTGAGTTTTCTTCAGATCTTTACGTTTCAGACCCCCCTGAGTCCGAAAAACACTATTTGGGAAAATGGTCTGTGTGTCTGTGAACGATTTTTAGAGAGAACCACCGTACCAAATCCTACCAAACTTGATATCTCGCCAGTAGGTTACTATGGGACGCCAAAATAGGGGTCAGAACAAAATCTACCGAAAGTTAACTATAGTTATCATAGTGATCAAAACACTAAATTTTTTTTTTCTCAAAAACGGCTCTAATGATTTTGATTAAATTTTTTATATTGATAGCTCCCAATATAGCAACTATACCATAAAATTCCCATTTATGGGAAAATGACGAGAGCAGCACAATAAATTACCAAAACTTTCGACGAAATCGATTTTAGCGCGGTTTTTAGAGAGAATAACCGTACCAAATCAGTTGAAACTTGATGTCTAGCCTACAGGTTACCATGGAACGCAAAATAAGGGTATGGGCAAAATCCACCGAAAGTTAACTATAGTTATCATAGTGATCAAAACACCAAATTTTGTTTCTCAAAAATGGCTCTAACGATTTTGATTAAATTGTTTATATTGATAGCTCTAAATAAGGCAATTATAACATACAATTCCCATTTGTGGGAAAACGACGAGGGCAGCACAATAAATTACCAAAATTTTCGACCAAAAGTGTTTTTAGCGCGGTTTTTTCCTTATAAACTCCACTGAAATGTTAGTAGAATGTTTTTAAAAAATTAGTATTGTACTCCAATTCAATACCTAAAGGGCGAATGTTTAAAAACGCTCATGTGATACGTGGGGCTCACTCCAGAAATTTCTGAATTTCAACTACCGCCATTTCGCTTACTACCAGTTCTAACAGTTATTACCCAATAACTCTACAAAAGTTATTACTATCCTCTTCAAAAAATTGGTGTTTACAGCCTCATTAATTATCTGTGTACCAATTGCTCAATAATGGTCCTGCAATGAGTACAAGCAGCACATTAAATTCCAGAACTGTAGGCGCTACTGCTTCCTGACGCCGTTTGACCAAGTTCGAAGGAACTGAGTGATAAATGAATTGATTAAATCGAATTAGCCACGTACAAAGGGAATTGACGTAGAGCTAAGGAAAGTTGTGTGTTGCAACGTACCAAATATTTTTAAAACATATTTCTTATTGTTACAAATTCAGCATTAAATTTAACAGTGAACACTCTTATTCTTAGTATTAGATCACACAAAAAGGAAACAAATACATTTTTACCGAAGAACCTGAAAAAGACGATCTGTAAGGCGAAAAATACTAGAAGGGCACTTCATTTGATATCGAAAATTCAGCTTCTGGCTTTAGCTAGCCGTGGTTTAGCTTCAGGAAGCTTCTAAGCACGGTTCTATTGGAAGCCTTTTAATAATCTTGTAGCCACTCGGACCTTTGTTTACTGTTGTTTTTTTTTCCTTTGAAGTTTAAGAATAGAAAGAGCTACAAACAACCTAACTCATACAGAACAGTCAACGCTGACTTGATACCTGTTCGCATGGACACAGTTATCAAAAATGCCTTTGAAGGCTCCTTTTTCTTCCGTAAGCTGGTTGTTCCGCGCCCAACTTTCTCGTTAACTCTGGAAGGCCGTGCGATTGCTTCTCACCAGGTGTCGGGCTGCGAGGCAGGTGTCCGTCAGCTCGTTGGGTAGATAGAAATTTTTCGGCTCCCGCGGGTGCCAGCACGAACCGTCGTCATTGCCCCGATAATTAGACGACTCATTCGGGCCTACCTGCCGCTCGTTATGAAACTTCATATTATTTCAGTATTGTTTGAGCGACTGAGAGCCAACGACTTTCATTTACGTGGTTCGAAACCGGCTTCCTCCGGCTAATCGCCAATTATTATCTGCCCTGATGTCACCAGCTCTTTGCTAGCAACTCGCCATCGCTGAAAAAGCGTCAGGTAAAAAAAATTAAGTCATTGTGTTATTGTTCCATTGGGAGCGAGCTTATCTTCTTTTTGTACCCACAAAACTTTCTCCCTTCGCGCTCTCGCTCCATAATTTTTTACATCTCTCTTCATATCCAGTTAGTTCTCAACATTTGAACAGCATGAGAAATATGAAATATGTTTGGGAAAACTCGTGGGTTGGTCATTCGAGCGCTTCCACACACTTTCACCGAGAGACAAAGTTCCGTTTAGTTCTTGACGGTTCTCTAGTTAGCCTGGTTCTCTCCACTTCAAGACGATTTTCACGTGCATTTTTTAAAATGAAATAACTTTCTTATTATTTAGTATGATATTATTGAGGCCCAGCCCAGGGGTTTTTGTTTTTTGGTACAGTTTCTCCATAGATAAGTTTCTCCTCAGGAAGCTCGGTATGAATTTGTGAAACATTGGGACTTGCACAATAGGGCATGAGGCCGCGGTGCGTATCCCGAAAGGAACACTCAGAGTTCAATGATATAATATTGAAGTTGTGTGGCCTCTGTACAATGTTAATACGATACATCGTTAAAGAATGTAACATGGTAAATAATTTCAATTTTTCAGTACGCAATACAGGTAACAGGGATTACGTGGCGAGTACCGACTTCGTCTGCAACTAACTCCAAAATTCCATTTGGGATAAGGTTGTGCTCTCCTACTCGGCAATCCAATCGATGAAAACCATGGTATTTGTGGGTTAAAATGATTTTAAAAATTAGCCAATAACGAAATTTTGGCAGATTCATTACAATCACGTCAGGTTTGCCATCGTTTCCAGGTGTAGGCGTGCGATTTGATGTAAAACAGTGAAATCATGCTAAACATACTGGGGAAAGTTATCGTTTCTTCCCGGACTGCACTCATTTCCTCTACTGACTCCCATCTCACTCCAACCAACATCTCCAATCTCAATTCGACTCTTCACGTCATGCCAATTGCCTAACGTCGCCTAAAAATGACAATTTTCGAAGTTCCATTGTCATGTTTCGTATCGTTTACTAGTGTTTTTCGATGCTGAAGCGAATGAGATTGGTCTCGTAGGTGGGAGAGTGCCTCAATTGGAGGTACATTTATTGAAACATCAGGTTTCGTGTGTGTGTCACACCTCGTTACTCAAATGAGTCGTTCTTTCCCGGATTGTTGATATAGCCATATTATGTTGTTAATATTTTTCGACGTTGGATTTAATCGTATAGGTCATGCTGTGCAAGAGAATAATAAACCGTGGTGTAATAATTTTCAGCGTTTTTGTTTCAGTCCTGAACTGCGAGGTTTCTTGAGGCAACTCAACCGCAATAGCTCATGAAAGTTTAGGTCGGTCGACGTCGTTGTAATTAAATTGTAAGTAAAGACGTTTTGGTTGAACCAGTCTAATTCTAGCGAAAGCTTCAAACAATGGCCTCCGCCAATAAGTAAGCACAATGATCAGATGACCACTCATGGAAAGCAGATTCACTACATTCAATTGGTTCAAACCAAATATGCAAACGTTGGTATTCGAAACTAGTGATAAGTAGTTTTTCAACTTCAAATTGAAATATTTTTTCCAAAAATCAGAGTTCACGCCATTCAGGACGCTCTCGGTCATTTCCATCTAAGTGTTCATAATCTTCGGCTCTGAGATCGTGGTGTCTCAAACTCCCAACTCAAAATGTTTAAATTACCTGTTCTGTTGTCCAACAAGATATAATACATTGCTGAACCAACAAACCGTTTGCGTGACACTTTCGTTCGCTCGCTTCCGTTTAGTTTTGTTTGGGACGTCAAAAGAAAACCAAACTTTCCCTTGAACGAAAAAGAATGCGTTCTTCACGACTCCCAGTTATTCAAAGTTACAACGCTCCTCGGGAAATGTGTTGACGTCATTTGTTTGTGCGCACTAGCATCTTTTCCTGGCGTTTGGCGATTTGTTATTGTTAATATTTATACTTGCTCGTTTGTGAGCAATGAAGAAACATTGCTGTCAGTTTTGAAAGGGCGCCGAATGAAAATTCAAATCGACCGTTGGTAGATGTGTAGACGTCACTGTTTCTTCACCTTCGACATTCGCCTTCCTCAAATAACCGTAATATATTATGCGTCGCATTTCACAACTGTCCTCAGCCCTTCGGGCATTCATCGGTTTTTATCTACGATTTAATTCATTTTTCAATCAAATCGTGCGTAAACGACACAAAATTAATTTTTCATACTCTAAGGAAATCGCTGGGAGACCGTTTTAAACCCCCTTGTACATCGTAGTGACGCGGATCGTTAACACTAAATAACGTCCGAGCCCCGAGCATTGATCGGTAGCAAATATGAAAGAAGCTTCGAATGGCTTGGCTGTGAACGTGAAGAAATAAAGCAAAATCATCAGAGCACTATTCGGGTGATATGTTTAGGAGAAGAGAAAGTACGTTGAATGTACACAAGTTTAGTTGAAAGTAGCTTCGAGTTCAGTCGAAATTGATAGAGTGGTTTTTCAGAAAATTCGCAAATATCAGTTTTGCACTCTTGAAGTATCTCCTTGCCCGATGGAATGTGCCTCTAGTGAAATGCTTCGGGCGAAAAAATGTAAATCGTAGGTCACTCAGTAAATTTCGCTCAGATCTATTTGGCCTCAAAACGGATGGATCTGATGATGAACTCGGTGGTTTCTTGGCCGGTTAACTAATTGAATCCCTTCGTTGCGAGAAAGAAAGGCAAGGGTAGCATAACTGTCTCTTCCGGTGGAGTGCCGCGCAAGAATATCTGATGCTACTCATCACGCAACTCGCTTCAGAAAAACATACACTCACCGATTTTCGTCACCATATCAGCTAATGAAATCAGTTCTTTATTCAGTTTATATGACATTTTTAGAACTTATCCCTGGGTTTTATGCAGTAACTGGTAGTGCTCAAGATTCGGGAATCTATTGGGTTGCACCTTCATTGAGTGACTTGAGAGGGATGATGACGATGAAAGATTTTATTTAAACAATCAGGGAGAGGTTAGGACCCTCTAAGCTTCTCTTCCACCATCCCTGGCAGATGAGTTACAATAAGATTTGACGTAGTTATAATAATTGCAGTTTAACACGTTAATAATCTTATTTAAATCTTGGAATACTTTTGATCTCACAACTTGAAAAAACTACAGTGAATAACGCGCTTAATTGTAATCTTTCAGTAAAATAGCTTTGTACATATTTTAGAAGTTACTAACATTTTTGTTAGAATCATCAAAAGCAGGATTCTGATTGAAAACGCACGTTGCTTTGGGTAGGAAGGACCTTGTAAATTGCACCGTTGAGTGCTTTGGGATCTGTAAAGTGACAGAGGACTGCCTAGTCGGTACTTTGCCAAGGTCGTAGGGGAAACTGAATAAACCATACAGGTAGACGAGCTTTGAAATTCCACAGCTTTAAAAAGTGGCCACTGCAAACTTCCTTATTTTTACGATACCTAATTCTTTGTAGGACAGTTTGACATGCTGGCCCAGCCTCAGCCGACATGCTCTGCTGCATTAAGCGGCCTTTGCAGCATGCAGGGCAGGTCACTGTTCAAGTCAAAGAAGGCCAGCTTTGCGTAGTCAAAATAAGGTACTGCTAGTGACTCAACCAACCTGACTATAACATACTCTCAGGGAAATCAACAGCCAGGTGTTTTATTTGATACGCGGGCTTGTGAGCCTTCGAGCAAATTCTACCAGCGGGTTCCATAATAAGTCCTCTCGAATAGGCAATCCCTTAAGCCCTCGAACCGACGACCAACTCTCACACCACTCCTAATCTCTGGCACAAGGCCCTGTCAATAGTCGCAAGTTGCTGTTAAATCATCGCCTCACTCTTCAGGAAAGGGAGGGAGAGAGAGTGTGAGTGAGTGAGTGAGTGTGTGAGTTTATTTCACTCAATACAGTCGGCAAATTGATCTAAGAACTATGCAGCAATCACGGTCCTGCAGCCAAGTTCACGTCTTCAATAATAAATGCGAACAAATGCCATAATAATACACAGAATAATAACATGCTACTAACTTATTCCTATCACTATTTAACCGTTTGTCACCACACGTTATTTTATATAACATACTATACATGCAGTGAGTGAGAGCTTCTTAAACTAGTGCCAAGTAGAACTTTTTAGATCAAAATCATGGTCTGACTGTACAAAATATGAAAACGCGTTTTGGGCACATTTTGGTTGGTATCTGTGTTCAACGCAGTGTCAGAAGAATATTTATGTGGAATGACATGTAGGTATTGAATGGTTGAGGACACTCTGTGAGCTTCACTTTGTACGTCTGGATAAGAAATAAAGAAATTTTTATTAATTACACGGTGTGTATAGTACCCGTACTTTTTATACGTTTGGTAATATACTTGGCACACACTGTATACTTATCACGCACTGAAACGTGTACGATTCAACCTCTGCCATTTTTACAGATTACGATACTTTTCTTGTTCTTTTATTACTTGCCCTGCATCATCAGGCTCTAATTGAAATCCCATTCAGTTCAAAACTACTTGAGTTTTACTGAGAATTATTGACCAAGTATCGCGAAGATTTTGAGAACTGGCCCAGAGCTTTGGGTCTGTAAAATTTCTGTATCGTTTCGTGTGAGCGTAATGAAAGTTACCATTGGCGTGAAAAGACTTGTGATTTATGAATAAGTGACAGTCAATGTCAATTAGAACAAAATCGCCCTTTCATAAAAGTACCAGTTCGGAAGCTGGTGTTGAGGCGGTCGACTTGATCCAGTCAATTCAAAGAGATAAAAACTAAGAGAGCGCGGAAGATTAACATAGAAATTGTTAAAGGTAGACCAATTTCGACGATCAAGTCATCATTCCAACACGAAAAGAACTGCAAATTATTAAGCAACGGGTCCTGCACAGCATGGTTGTGACCTATCCTATTAAATCCAACCTCGAAAAATTTTAATATTGGCTATATGAAGCGCAAAAAGAATACGATAACAATCTTTCGCGAAATTCACTAAAATTGTGACGATTCAAGCGAAAAATAGAATTCTGAGCTCTCTAGTGGGTCGTTAAAATACGATCTATTTGAGTTGCTCCGTTCTGGCGTGTAGAGAAACGACACCTAGCGTCGCATTCTGGAGTCCTCTCATAAATTTCAATTACCGTCAAGTCAGTCATTTTGAGCCAATAACCCACCGAATTAGACTCTCAAGGAAGTTGTCCAATAATGCAGTTCTTCATTCCACTGAAGCCATAACATAAGCGCTTGGTGTTAGCTACCAGCGAATGAGGGGTCGAAGACCTCGTGTTTCCTTCTACTTCTCCATCCTGCTCATAGCAGAAAGCCTTTCGTGTTTTGAGTCGCTGGGTCTGACAATCCAAACGGAACGGAAATATGCCAGGATGTTCGAAACGGTCAAACACCCTATCTGAGGACTTTGCCAATTTTTACGTCGGTTCATATTAATTTGTTTTCTCTCGTTCCGCACAGTTCGCATGCTACTCGTTCTGAAATCGTTGTGCTTTGCATTATTAAAATTGAATTTCTCTCTTCGTACATCATCAACCAGAGTACCATACGTGGTGTGCGTGTGTGGAAACTCTGCGGAAGCGTCGTGAATCAATTGAAATCGTTGGTTTTTGTTCTATTGTTTGTCTTTTCGAAGCGCGAACATTGAAGCTCAATTGAAGATGGAGACTTCAAAAGACAACAAACTTGCGAGGTTTTTGCATTTTTCTTGAAAACTACTTTAGCGAATTCAATTTAACTTATCCATTTTTATTAATCAATAACAAATTTTCGTTCACACACTTACGGAGTTGTTGTTGAGCGTAGGAGTGAACAGTGAAGGGCCCAGAGGAGAACTTTTTCTGTTTAAGTTATTGCTGTTAAGTTGAATAACCTCTGACAATAGAATCTTCTGACCAATTTAGGTGAGTGGAGGCTATTCATTGACAGCTCCAAATTCAATTTGAAAACAGTGCTTCTTCGCGGAACCAGCCACCATCTAGCTATCCCAATCGCCTACTCTGTCCACTTGAAGAATAACCCAGCAAATTATTACACAACGGTTTATTATTCGGATAATCAGCTTGACCTAGCATTAATGTTCCGAGACCCATCCTGTTCGATTCAGCATCGAAAAATATCATAATTAAACCCAAGAAAAGGTCGAAAAGAACTGAATCGTAATATTAAAATAAACAAAAAAAAACGAAAGTATCTAGAAAAAACTGAATCGTATTAAAACCAAAACGTCGGGGAAATTGGAACGGGGGAGCCTGAAGCGAAAAGCGAAAGGGGAGTTGGGTGGCGGCGGGCATCATTGGGAGGCAAGCGAGCCTGGAGCGCGGTTGCTTTTTTAATGAGACGGGCAGGAGCGAGGGAGTTCAAATGACGAAACGCTGTAGCTCCCGCGTTGTACTGCGTTTCGTTAATTTTTTTAACCGTTTTTTGCCCATTACAACCACGGGCTTCGTCCGATCGGATTGCCGAGATGGCGGGCACAACTAGATTCCAAATCGAATTTTAGGGCGAAAGAACGAATTTTTTAGACTACGTTAAAGGCACAAAACGGCCCAGACGGTGGACGGGGGACGGCGGACGGACATTGCAAATTTGGAATCTCCATGTCTTGAAACGTGAAGTATCAAATTTCGTGGGGGGGTTGTAAAAAATTTTTCGAGACCGAAAACATAGGGTTATTATTCAGAATGAATAATAAACCAAAACGCTGCAAATTATTATACAACGGTTTATTATTCTCTAGAACAGCATGTAACTTATCCAATTCAACAAAACATTGAAAATATTATGGACATAACGTAGCAATATCAACAGACCAGGAAATTACAGCTCATGTGTAAACGACGATGTTTGTTATGAATTGAAACATACTAGTAAACAATAGGAAAAACAAGACCTAGCTGCGACAACCCAACGAAGATCAACATTTTGTTGGCGACACCGGGCAATTGGCATGACGCTACGGAAGGCACAACTAGATCTCGAATGGAATATTTGTGCTAAGAACGAGTCACGTTAAGGGCTAAATATGGCCTGGACGGCTGACGGACATCGCAGATTCGGAATCTTCATGCTTCGGAACGTAAAAAACATTTCCTAAACGAAAACATAGGTGTATTATTCATAGTGATTCATATTTAAAAACTAGAACGGGAGTGCATCCTCATGAAATTAGTGTCCATACGAAAACAGTGACAAGAATAGTTTCATAAATCAAGTGAAGCGAAATGTTTCAGAAATCAGAAATTCAAAGGAAATGCAGATGAATACATAACTTTCCTTTCTACTTCGTAGAGCCAAGGAAAGTAAAAATTACTTTGGAAACGTGCACCTACATTTTTTGGTAAACGAAATAGCAACAAATTATTAAGACTATTGGATGCAATAGAAAGAGAAAGCAATAAATACTTGAATCGATTGATGAACGAGCCGATTGAGGATAGACTGTATTGATACACTTTGAATAAACGATCACTCGATTACTGCGTTAGAGTTCTGATGAAAAGATTAGGGCTACGAACTTGTTCGGTCAGCTTGTGAGCCGAACATAGACAGTGTTAACGAATAAAATTGATAACGCTATCGGTGGCAACATATCGTTGAATATCTAGCGAAGAGCATCACACAACTTTCCTCAATCCTTCTTACATTCTTCGATTTTCAAGGCTGTAGATACTAAACAATTCGATTTTTCACTCAGTTCATGCGAATTTGGTAAAACAAAACTTCACGTTTCACGCTTAGAGTGCCGGAATTCATTGGGCTGCTGCTAATTACGCCACGACCTTTATTGATCATTCAACATATCGGTAATGTGACCGTCAACGCAATTTTTTTCGGGATGGTTTGGATATGAAATTCTGGAAATATAGAGAAAAAAGTGGTTTAGGATGCCGTTCGACTCCCGAAATCTCTGAGGGTGCTTTCAAGTACTATTCATCAAAATTTGTTGGTTGAAGTAGGAAGACCGTTGCACAACTTTCCTCACCTCAAGTAGAACTCATTGCTCTCATCAATAAAGAGAAACTGGTAGCGCTCACAGTGCCGCAATTTACTTCATGCGCACACTCGCGTGACCACCTTCATCGAGTACCCGCGTATAAATGTGTCATGGGATTCCTCACGCAGGATCGTGTGTATTGTTCTGGAGTTATAAAGTAAACACTGTGAAACAAGTTAATCAATGAGAAACGACAGTGATTTGAATTTCGGAAATGAACGGGTTACTCCTCAATATGTATTTCTCAACAACAAAAAATCGTGGTGGTAGTCAAATGTGCTACCTGACGAGTAACTAACAACGATCGCAAGAACGATTTGCTCCGCTGAAGAATGAAGCGGACAACTCCATCGCGTATTTTGCGGAAGATTCCAATGTCGATTTGAGTAGCAAAACGGTCATTGTTGTAACTCACGAAGACAGACATCGTTTCGTTTAGGTCTAGTCAAAAGGTTAAATTTTCAATCACAACGAGGCCGTTCATGACGTCGCAAACCATAAAATTCTCGGGAAATGCAGAGACCTAATTGAAGGGCAAATGGGTCTAAGGCAAGAGCAACGTTGAGGCATAAAGATGATGTCTCAAGAACTTGGCGTCCACTTTCCAACCATCCGCAACACTCAACAGATAAAATTACTCAAATCCGCTATGTTAACTGCTCTTTTCAAGTTGCTCGGCAGTTCCTCGCAGGTGAAACATCGCTCAACATCACGCGTTGAACCAAAATCGTCTATAAAAATAAATACGGCATCGGAGAACTCGTTTTACACTTCGGTTCGTTTCAGTTCTAGTCGTGCATTTCGAAATATTTTGTATCAAGCGAAGAATTTTCAAAGGATCCGGCCACCGAACCGATACGTTTACCCCTCAACTGATGAATGGCAAGAAACCACAAAAGGAAAGAGAAAGCCAGCTGTACACGATTACGTGTGGCAGGTGCAGCGGATCGCACTCGGCCGTTCTTCCTGTTCCGAACGATGACAAGAACCTGGCTATGAGCTCTTCTTATCTGCTACTGGAATACTCGTCTTTTTTCTGCTCAAGAGGAGGAATTATTTTCAAAATTTAGAGCAACGTACGCGTCTTTTCTCCTTGAGATTTTTTATTCGCGGTTTTTGAATTAACGGGTAAAAACTGTGAGAAACGGTACTAAGTGACACGGCGGTAGTTTATTTTACTACCACTATAATTTTTCTTAAAACGCTAGTATCATATCAACGGGCTTTATAAAGAAAAAACTGTGCTAAAATCGAACTTTTCTTCGACAATTTTGATCATTCATTGTGCTGGCCTCGTCATTTTCTCACGAATGTTATTTTTATCGTACTTCTGCGTTATACAACAAATTTAATTAAAATAAACCATTTATGATAATCAATTTTTTATATTTTTCTCACAATGATACCGATGGGTTTGGGAACCCTGATTCCACAGGGTAACTATGAAAGCCTATTTGGATCAGCCGTTCTCCCGCGATTTGAACTAACACTTTGGATTTAATAGGCCTCAGAACGTAAAGATCTCAAGAAAATTGCTTATTGCTCACGATTGCTACACTTTCGTTACCCTTTGGGTAGTGGAAAGTTCAAAAAATAAACTATTTCATGTTTCATTTTCATTTATGTATTTCTTTGGGCATTTTTGAGTAGATTTTTTTGCTTATAGACATAGTCTGGTCATATTTGATCAATTGTATTTGTACTTTATTGAAAAACTTCTAACTGTTGAATTAAATTCGCGTTTTAGCTTCAATTTCAAAGATTGATCACTGCATAGCCGAACCTGAGAAAGAAAATGAAAGAGAACCTTGCGGTCGTGATTCTTCCCGGAAAAACATAATTCAATTTTTCCATCAGAATTATCAAGGGTTTATCCCGACTCAACGATTTCCTTCAGCCGTAATTTTTGATGTGGATAACTTGAGTACAATTTAGAATTTTCGTTAGGTGGGTGTTGGAGAATCGAGTTGAGTATTTGGAAAACAAACGTAGGAAAAAATGGTATAAATAGTCCGGAGAAACTAAAGAGACTATTAAATAGCAAAGAATCATTGGGAATTAAGCAGTAACAGAGGTTGTAAAGAGTTGCGAGGGGATAAATCCCGAGCTTTGGCGTGTGCCCCACACTCATGAGTTGGTAGAAACAAGTAACGCAGATGGGCTGGATGATGTACCGAACCCTATATCGACTCAAAAGGTTCACTTTCTGAACGGGTTGCAGCTGGCTCTTCTAATTGCCCACTTGGAGCGTGCCGCTCTTGCACGTTCAACGGACTGTCAGAGGAACATTCGTAAAGATCAATATCACGAGGAGATGAAACAATGTGAGTTTGATCTAATTCGTAGAAGCCGTTTTTGTTTAAAAAAAACATTTTAAAAAAAATATTGCTTTTCCTCATTCAATCCTGACTTCATTCACAGCGTCCCATGTAATTCGAAAAGTGGTACATTTTGGTCCCAATTTATCGAAGCTGCTATCTTTAATTTGGCGCCTTCAACGAACAATGAACGAAAGAAAAAATAACGAGCTCAATCTCGTTCTCTCCAAAATCTAACAGCAAACGCAAACACATGTGAAAATTAGGGATTTCCTATATCAGGATGAATTAAATGTAAATATCTCATAAAAACTCCATGTCCAATGAATTAGATTTTTGCAATACTACAACACTAAGTGTCTCTTCAAAATAGATTGAAATTTACTAAGCGATCTTTAGTCGCTAATGAGGCAAGTTGAAAAGAAACCAATTCGAGTGGATATTCATGAGCGCTTCCGCTCTTTCTGGTCCAAGGCGTATCCATATTCAACATCCTTTATCCTCCTTCTTCGGCAGTTGTATTTTCCTCTGTTCCACGAGCAGCTGTGAAGCGCCGGTCACAAAGAGCGAGTTAAACTCTTTATTCTGCCCTATCGACAATAGTTTGACCAGAGCTCAGGAACCGTCTGAGGTGGTATTAGACACAGGCTTAGGGCCAAGACAATAAGTAGTGGATGAAAGAAGTGAAAATGCTTGGTAGATGGTTGAGAAAGGACAAACACGGCAGTAATCCAGCGCGTAACGACCGTCATCAACTACTGGTGCCGTCGCAATCGCCCAACACTCGCAACTATGAAGACTCGCACTCGCTCACCTTTCTCCTACGCAAATACTCAGCACTAACTAACTGTTCAGTTACGCTCGCCTCACGAACCCTCGTGGGGTGCCTCCAATCATACAAGCTCACACCACTACAGCCCAGTATTTCTTCCCAGTCGCCTCCAGCAGCAGTTAGTGGATTGCCCCACCGCAGCAGGACCTCCAGCGTGACAGTAGGAAAACCAAAATGCAAACGCAACTCAAAACCGAGTTTTGAGGCTGGTCCTTGGAGCCCCGTGCTACGTGCAACGATTTTTGTTTATTATTCAATCTGAATAATGCACCTATATTTTCGGTGGGGAACGTTTTTTGCAACGCCTCCCTCCTCACCCGAAGTCAAAATTTGACACGTTTCAGGGCATGATAGTTCCACATTTGCAATGCTCGTCCGCCGTCCAGACCCACCCACTACCCACTCACAATCCGATCGGAAGAAACTCTGGTAATCATGGCTGTTATGGACAGAAACATTTTTCGATTTTCTCCAAAATTGGCTTTAATGGTTTCAACTCAACTCACAGGGCACGACGAACCAAAAACACTCTGCTCTTTATGCTGCTCTTGACGAAGATAAGAGTTTATGTATTTTTATGCCGCCCCACTGTTTTTTACCTCTTCGACCAACGCAAGAGCGTTTATCAATCGATGCTTATCTTTCGTGCTTCATGAATATTTTCCCGACTCTTGATAAAACACATGGTTGTTGTTCTGCATAACCTTTTGGGAGGATAAAGAGGATGAGGTAATGAGGCTGCAGCTGCCGGCCCAGAACTTTGATGACGAGCCATAGGAGTTACGAAATTATTTTTTTCATTCCTCTACACCTGGAATCCTCTCCTACCCCCTTATCTTACTTCGTCACTATATCATCTGCTAATTCTAATCACGTATTTTAAATTATAAGCGAAAACGGTTCTGACTCGTCTTACGAAACTTGCCCTCGTACAGTACGTACCCACGAAGCACTTGCCTCGTCCGTTATAAGCTTACTGCGAGGAAATGCTGCTTTAAATCAATCGGCAAGAGCTATAAAAATCGCAAAATTTACTTAGCAGCGTGGAAATTCGTGTTGAGCCTCTGACCTTTCTCCCGTATTTCCTGGGTATGTTGGAGAAGGTGGGCAGGCTCCGCATACCGCTCTCCACTGGGTCGACGAATGAACCAAAATATCTTGTGACACGCATGAGACAACTTTACACAGCCCTTGTTAAATCGACCATTCGCCACACACGCCCACATTTACACTCGACTTATTCCTCGAGAAAGGCTTGCTGATGAAAAATGTTGTTATTTTGCTGCAAGTACACTGTAAAATTGCTTCACGAAAATGTGCAAACCGAAATTTTAATTTACAGTGGATCTCGTTTCCTTATATATTCGTTCAGATACGATAGTTACAAATATAATTTAGGGAGGAGGGGGGGGGGAGATAAACAGCCTGTGATTTTGATCTAAATCACTACTGACATAAATAATCTACTGTTTGCTTTATGAATATATCTCTTCGTTCCCCGCATTTTCACAAAGATGTTTTGAGTAACGAAAGTTAGACACTGATTAGTAAAAAAAAACGTTGTATGTTTGATTGAAACCGTTGTAGCCACTTTTGATAAAACACGTGACACAATTCATTATTTCACGTAACATAATTTAAGTGTCAATGCGCAAAATCTATTGAGCCGGTTTTGGGAGAAATAAATAATTCATTAAAATTAAAAACGCTAGAAAGAATACTTTTTTTACATTCCTAGGAAGGAATTGGTTAAAGAAAAAAATTCTGAGTTTTCTTCAGATCTTAACTTTTCATCGGTGAAAAAGAGCCCATGCGACTGAGCAAAAACCGCTGAATAAAATCCACTCCAATTTCGTATTTAGCGAACAGATACCAAAATAATAACGGTATGAGCAAAATCGTTTCAAAACTGGTTATAGTTGTCACAGTGATGAAAACTCCAAATGTTTCTTTTCTCAAAAACGGTTGAAATGACTTTGACGAAATTATTTGTATGTTCCAGCAATAAATACCTGCGCACGAGGGTTCCTGGCAACCAACCAGGGCTGCCTCAAAGGTCATCTCGGCCTACACTTTCAAATCCAGGCTGACGTTGGAATGTTTTCAAGCGCTCGGTGCCCATGATAGGCCGTCTTTGGATACTGGCCTTATACAGACCAAGAGAGCAATGGAAAGGCAGACTGCCGTGCGAAAAGGAGCATGGAATCCCTAACCATTAGGCCTCTGAGCCTTTAAGCGATTAAAAGTCATCTAAATCGGCTGGTGACCCGGTGGGAAACACTGGAAAAAGACGCCCATTGGCATGGACAACCACTACTAAGACAGGTGAAAAGGGCCATTGCTCCTTCCTGTTCAAGGGTGAAGGCAATGCTTACTGTCACGAGTCGGGAACTAAGAGTCCTCACATGCTTTCGTTTAAGGAGGGCGAATCAGAGGCAGTTGAATGCACATTGCGTGGCAAGGACGATACGAAGGAACGCTTCCTATGTGAGTGCCCTGTCTTAGCAGCTAGGCGCTTCAAAAACATTTCCTAGCGGTTCACTGAACCCCAAACCATTGCGGAGTTAGCGGTGAAAGACTCGTAAGTACGACTCCCCCAGCCAGAAAAAAATCAAATCGGTTCAAAACTGACAATAGTTGTTATTGTGATCAAAACACCAATTTTTGTTTCTCAAACATGGCTGAAACGTCTTTGATGAAATTATTTGTATGGTCAGTTCTAAACAGCAAGGCAGTACGATAAAAATCTCATCCGTGGTTCTCAACTGATTCCCGTTCAACCACTCATGATGGCTTTGCCTTCCCGCAAAACACGTTTCCGCGTCTTCGAGAACGTTTCTTTTCATGCTGCTGCAAAAGTTGTACAAAACTGTGAGCCTCATCTTTTTGTCGATCCTCCAAATTTACTCTTGTACCAAAAAGTCTTTTGATTTACAGTTTCATCCTGGATAACAACAGCATCAGGTAACCGAGAACTACAAGTCAATCCTATTATGCATATTTATATGTTGTTTTTAACTCAACTTGCCGTCATTTTAATCCTCGTGTTCCATCTCAAGGCAGTAATTTCTCACCTGCATCTAGTGTGTAGGTGAGGTTGTGTTCATTCCATAGTGAATAGTAAACTCCTTGTATGGTTTTCCCTGTATGACGTGATCATCTCCGTTAAAAGTGGCAAATTGTTACAGGTTGCTGAAGGGACATTCACAACCAAACTCTCAAGCGTCCATATTCGCGGGCGCGATATGAATACAAATAAGAACCGCTCAATTTATGTAACTTTACTGTTATTATATTTGAAATATGTGATGATACGAAATACAAGGTTGTGCGCAAGATCTTTTTTAATCATAAAATGCACCCCAAATGTTGTTCAGACCATTGGTTCCTACGCTTACGTTGGATATCAAATCGTCTCACCACATTGACTGTTATTTCACTTTTTTCCATGTAGACGGGAAAAAATGTTGCAAGCTCGTAAGAGGGGTTGGGAAAGGGATGGGCTGAGCCCAACTTCCTTTGAACGTAAATAAAGTGGCGCAGATGGGACAATGTGTGTCGATCACCACGAAACCAGCTGTAGAACATACTATACATTCGAAAATGTTAAACTATAAATCCACTAATGAATACGATGGAACGAATTTGGGTGCACGAATGCTTCGCCACTCACACCCTGACTTCATATCCCACGAAAATTTGCGCACAACAATTTGAAAATTGTAGAGGACGTTCGATAATTTTGGTATACGCGGGAACAATCTGAAGCTCTATGCATGCTAGCTACGCATAAAAACATTGAACGGTTTTCGAATAATGGAAGCTAAATCAATTTTTCTTCCGTTGATTTAAGGTCTCGTACACTTTTAAGTAATTGATGCATTGATTATAGTTCCTACTCGTTGGGTTTAGTATTGAATGGTCTTGTTTTGACGTTGCGTAATCTCCGTAGGTTTAACGCCAAGCCGAGTTGCCCATCGTCTCGTCTAGAAAAACACACAGAATCCGAAGGTATCACTGAGTGAAATAGCGCTTGAAAGCTTAGTAAAGGAAGCCCGTGACGAAACGGCCGGGTCTTTTGTGACGGACACGGATGACTTGCGTATTGTGGAAACCGCCGCCGCGACGCGAAGATTCATCACCTAACGGGGCTAAAAGTTGGAGGTGAAATTAAACGAGCCGACTACGGAAGGGAATTTCTATGTAGCTCAGACTGGCATTTTATTCAAGAACTCGCCAGGCCTTCTCGAGGAGCTCTGCAGCTTTGCATTTGTAGTGCAATGATACAATTCGAAACCCTTGTGCGCCTATTTTCGTAATGTGGCGATACACCGGGAGGCCAACTACGGGGAGTTTCGCAAATTCTGGTCAAATATATAGAATCCATCCTGTTGTGGAAGAATAATAGACACGGGACCAATAGCTTCCAATCTGTCGAATCGTGTCACGATACCGGTTTACAATGAAGGACATTAAATAGTAACCTTCGCCAGGTAATTTTTGCGTTCCTTGAATGTCTATGGGAACCAACTTCAAAAGAGAACGGGCGCACGTACTGAATTAAAACCGTTTAATTCTGCCGTAACACGCAACCCCTCGACATTAATATTTTAAGCTCCGCACTTTTGGAAATATCAACCCTCAATTTCCATCCCTCGCAATAATTCAACTGTTTTCGCCGGGAATTTTCAACGTAATTCGGTAGTGTTCAGAGAACTTCGAAGACAGGAAGACCCAACGGACTCCAGACGACGCAATGTAGCGTGGCAAAAAAAAAACTTCCTTTTCCGCACAAACGAAAGTCTTCTTCCGTTCAAAACCCGTTGAAATGTGAAGGAACAAAGGAATTCGTTAATTTCGTTTTCGAACAGAATCAGAAGACGGTTGCAAAGAAAATTGGTCGATATTTTGTGAAATGCTTGAGGAACGCTTCCAAAAAACACTCGTCTAACTCGGGTTTATTGCGTAGAACAATTAACTTGCCTTAAAGTCAAAATGAAAAAGCGCTACGCCTAGACTAAGTAGGCCCCACATCTTCGTTCATGGGTTTCTACAGAGTAATTTATGAAGAGCAAAAGTATTGATTTGTGAAAACTATCCTGCGAGTTAAAACTAAATAGTTCGTGCTATTTATGCGAAAATATAGCGTTTTAAAATGTTAAACAAAGCTCGTTTACTGCTGTATTTTTATGTAGTGTTGTTTAGGAGTTCATGCATATTGCATTCGCTAGCTAATAATTTAGTAAGAGTGCACAACAGTTTATTATTCTCTTACACAGACCTATCCTATTCAATCCTACGTCGAAAAATGTTAATAACATAATATTGCTATATTGACGATCCATGATTTGTTTTTTTCCTGGTTATCCATCTTGACGTAGTCTCACGCCTCCCATTCGATTTAGTATCGAAAAATACTAACGATGACGCACGACCTGACTGCAACGGAACAACGAAAATTGACACTAGACACTAGGCAATTGGCCCGACGTGGCGAGTGACGAGTTGGCCTGCCGGCTCGGAGTGAGAGTGAAGGCATACTGGCCAGGGAGAAACTCTAACTTTAGCTATATTGTCCTTCAAGTAGTCGAATTTTCTTCACTATGTTCACTGTGATTTCACCGTTTTCCATCTAGACGCAGCCATACACCTCTGAGACCATCACCGGTCACTGTCCCATTCGAGTCAGCATAAAAAAATACCTAGGAAACCATACCAAACACGACATGATTGCAATAAAACTGCCAAAAATTCGTTTTTGGCTCATTTTTCATACTATTGTTTGCCCACAGCAATCGTCGGTTTCGTCCGATAGGATATTTCAGAATAATCTCATGTTATCCATAAAAATGAAGGGCAGTGAAGTAATTTCTTGGTTCAAAAATAAAAAAACTAGAGCTTGGACAGTCCAAGCCAGTGTGTGAAATGGTCCTGAGCTGCGGTGCGGTGACTTTCAGGGAAGTCTCTAAGGGTAGACTTGAATAAGGGAGGTGACACGCTTGAATAACACCACTCCTCTAACTTTAGGCGTTGCCATTCTCAAATTTGTCCTGTACAAACCTACTTCTGCCAAATTCGCGCGTGTTTGAGAGCTGTAGAGGTTACTGGGACGTTCGGGAGCTTTCTCTCTGCACATTTCAGCTTCTAGATTACAACGCACGTAAGAAGACTGCGTGCAGACCACATCCATATGCATGCTTCCATGATTACTAGAGCACTCCTTCACTGTGGGATTCGGCAACAGCTACAGGTTCCTATTGGCACTACAATCACCAACGATTGATACTTATCAGGAAATATCTGGTGCGTAGCAACACACTACTTTCCGCCACCCCTTTAAGTTCGGACACCACCTACATAGGCGGGCGCTATATCTTCGTTCAACGCATTTTTACAGGAACATTTATCGAGAACAAAATGTAGGGACTAGTTAGCTGAGAGTACTCCGGAAGTTTGATCGAAATCGTTAGAGCCGTTATTGAGAAAATTGGAATACCGATAAATTAATATTCGACAAATCTCCTTTTCTGATTTAACTTGGCTTATATCTCCGTTCAACATATATATACAGAAATAGTTATAGAGAACGAAATGTTGGTATGGGTGACTTAAAGACACTCCATTAAGATTTATCACATCTGGTGAAGAAGTTACCCTGGAATTTACGGAAATGTTAGAAAAAACGTTATTTTCGACACATTTTGATTTTTATCTCTGTTCAATGGGCCGTCACAGGAACATTTATTGAGAACAATATGTAGGTATCAACTATTTGAAAACATGCTGTGAGTTTGGGGAAAATCGCTGAAGCCGTTTTGCCAAAAAGCGTAAAAAACCTATTTTTGTTTCATGGGCCTATATCTCTGTTCACCGTATTTTCATGGAGATATGTATAGAAAAGAAAAGTTAGGTATTGATTAGTAGAAGATAATTTGAAAGTTTAATCAAAATCGTTAGAGCCGTTTTCGAGAAAAATGCGAAAAACCCTAGTTTTTGGTACATTTTCGTCCTCCACCCCCACCCCCCTTCCCATCGGCCGAAATCGTCCATAACCTTATTTTGGTGTCTACAAAAAATAACGAACAAAACAAAGAAGAAACCAGCTCAATCGGATCAGCCGTTCTCCCGCAAATCGAACTACAGACACATACACACACACACACGGACCACGCGCCGAAATTAGGTTTTTTAGACTCAGTAGGGTCTGAAACGTAAAGATCTAAAGAAAACCCAATTTTTTTTTTGGGCCGATTACTATACTTTCCTTCCCTTCGGGTAGCGGAAAGTAAAAAACTGCACTAAAACTGTTGTTCAGATTGATGAACATTTATTGGGGTACTCTCGCCATTTCGCCATGGATCGAAACTGTACTGTCCAAATAACAAATGGAACCTTCTAGCTGTTTTTAAGAAAAAAAAAATTTGGTGTTTGGGTCTCTCTGATAACTATAAATAGTTTTGAACCGTATTTTGGCATCCTACGTTAATCTTCAAATCCAATATCAAATGAGATTGAAGCATAAATGGCTATAGACAACTCAATTAAAAATTTTTTCCGACAGTCAGGTAACTTTCCTCTCTACTCCATGGGGCTAGGAAAAAAACTATTATAAAAAAGGATCTTTACAAACTATTTAAATGAAATCAATGATCTTTGGACGTAATGTACAAGATATTTGACAGTTTATGATCGAAAATATTTATAATTAAAAGCTTAATTAGTGGATGAGTAAAATCTGTATTTGTTTCATCGAATTAAACAACCATTGAACAAAATAATTGTAACTTACAGTCGAGAATAAATATTTTCAAAACATTTATGTACGGATGGATGTATGATCTCATGGAATGATCAATAATGGGTTATACATAAAAATGTTGACTTCTGAGGGAGTTACATTTTCCCTGGACGTCAGCAAGTCGGTCAGGGCAACATACTCGTACTTGTAAATTAGGTTTTGTGATTGTGAGGAAATAACAAACGAGAATAGTATAGTAACAAATAGTAAATACACTTATATCGTGTAAAAGGGCTGCACTGGACTGAAGTCTATGACGAGTTTGCAGATACAAATAGTCACTCTCATCATTCTCCATTGAACTGGTGGCGTAATTCTATACGCATAAACAGATCTGCGATATTTTGCCAAGGAGCGCGCTAGTCCTGTTAAGACATCCTCACGAGAAAGAGCCGGTACGACGAAGTTAGCCATGCGAAACTCTCGAAGCTTGGGACAAACTCAGATGAAGTGGTCTCATCTGAATCTTTAAGGTTGCACAATGATGCGTCACCAGGGCGGTACAGGGCGTACAAGAGGTGGCAATTAAATTTCTTCAAATCCCCTCGATTGAGATCTTTTCAGACCATTGGCCGTCAAGTCCAGGGAACAGCAAATTATTTTTGCTGGTAACTATGCTTTAGAAGTAACACCCTTCAACTGATCTGCATCATCTTCTCCTACAATATCCCCAGCTAATCGTTCCATATCCGTTCTTGTTCGTGAAGGATAATTCTACAGTGAAAGCATACTGATCAAACTGCTCTATGAGGTTTTGTATGCTGACGGACATCGTTCCTCACAACCTCTTTGGCCACCACGTGAGGGAAACAGCCAAGAGGCTTATTCATAATCTTGAGAAGATAATTGCTACTGAGTGGCAGCGTGTAAAATATCTGAAGACTAAGACCAGCCTCAAGTCGTACAATGTCTGGAGTGCTGCAGGCACAGATGGATGAGACTCTTAAAAAAGTAATTCAACGCCTGCTCAATTGGGTTATAACTCTGGAAACCCTATACTTGAGCATTAGCTTAGTACTGACTAGGCGTATGACTGGAACAGTTGATACATCATCAACCAGGAGGGAAGTGAGAATAGACCCGTACAAACTTGCAATGCCACACTTTTCATCACCCCTAACTATGTTTTTTTACCTAGAGCCCGAAGCCTATATTTGCCCACACTCTGGCCTTTGCCAGTCGGTATGTGATTAAGGCACTGAGGTGGCTTGGTTTTGGGGATTCACAGTGGTGGCATGAAATCATGGTTGTGAACTCCACAGAGATCCAGAATAGCTTGAAGAGTGGCTGGAGCAACTAGTGGATACAGTTTGCCAATGCAGTGCCAATACCCGGCAGTGTATTGAAGTGTGAGACCAGCAGATCTACGCATCTGTTTTGGTTGCGCTGAATGACCGCACGCTTTCGAGATCGGACAGCCAGAAGAGGCTTGGCTCTATGTGCGACAAGAGGGAGAACGAAAGTGGGTGAGTTTAAGGCGAGTACTCCGGGGGATAATTCCTTGGGCACTGAGAGGATTGTCGACGTGCTTGGTGGCAGGTTGCACTATTTGCGCGTCGAGCTTGAAAGTACCGAGCGTGTCTGACGTCTGACGGCTGTGTTCAACCGGCGAAGCTCCCTGTGAAAGAGGACCTGACATCTTGGCGTTTACGGAAAAAAAACGCCATCACCTATCCAATTCAAATAGGCTCGGTTCACACCAGCAGAAAGGCTCCAAGCCCATTTCCTGTATCACGTATCTCTTTTTTCAACTATTAGTATTGTTATCATTGCAAGAATATCAAGTACCTGCATGCCGCTGCTATTCACTAGATAAATACGTTTTATTCCTTCTTCTTTTTTTCTTAAAATAAGTCGCAAATGATAGAGCTGGAGGCAGTATTTATGCGCAAAGTGTTTATACGAATATACAGCCTTCACTAGTCGAGAAGTGCACTTCAGAAACACCACGGGATGATCCTGAAGAGTATCTATATTTCGTTGCAGCTCTCGCGCTAATTAGGCTGTGGTAACAATATATCAGCAGCATTCATCCATAAATCCCTGATATAAGTAAGCTTCCCTACTAACGTATCTTCTATTTTACGAATCACACTTGAAATGAAATATTCATCAGAATGCTATGTAAATATAGCGAATTTAGTCTCTGCTATGATAAGCAAAATTAACTCCAAGTACAATTTCTTATTGTAATCCCCCCTATAAAAAGGGATTCAGTTGTTGTTGCAGTACTTCCTCCACCCTGATTAGTTCCTATTCTATCTCTTTACGCTACCTGGTCTTTCCAGGCTAAAACTTCGGAGTTAACCGTGTAATGAGGGTTTTCCACACTTTTCTCAAAACGGACTCAAACAATCTTGTAACATATCTTCTACTTATTGACATCTAACTTTCGGTCTCAGTAAAGGTTATTGTGAAGACGTGGTGAACAGAAGTAGAGACCTAAAACGCAACAAGAGGGGGTTTTAACTTTCTGCATAAACCTCGTCGATGATTTCAACGTTCAAGGAAGTAATCTAAAACTCTACCCTTGTCATAACAGAAAATGTCTACATTGAGTAACCTGTCGAAGGTAATAAAAGCCAGGGAAATTACCTATCTAGTTGTATAACTTAAATTGAAAACCTATTAGGCGGTTAAAAGACGTGAACGACAGTTTTACAACATTTTCTGACCTTGCGTAGAGGAAAGCTCAATCAAACAGGATTCGTCACCTGTTTACTCTCCAGGGAAATCAACATATAAATAAATGAGAAAGGCATAAACCAGAGAGGTAGTTCACTAGACGAATAATTAACGGCGATGGTAATAACGATGTGACGCGGCTCGGCCGTGAACTACGGAAGATCTCACAGTATTCGATTTCGTTGAGCCAATGTCTCTTAAATCACGAGTCACTTCTCGAGTTACGAGCCTGCATTTATAATTTATACCTGGGACTAGCGAAGAACTACTGAGCCGAGTGTCAGCCCACTTGTTCGCGTCTTCATAGCCTTGGTATACTCGAACGAAAAAGCAATTTTCAACTCTTGCTCACGTGAGCAAATGAATGTCGAACCAGACGGTTAAAATCAGGTTCTGCTCGAGGAACGGGGTTTCTCCTTCACTCCAGAGAAAAAATACGACCTCAATTTTTTTTTAAAACTAACGCCAAGTTTTTTCACGTGCCTTTAATCAGCTCAAACACTCAGAACGTTTAACGATAGGTTCGAATGGCTGTTTGAGTTAAGCGCAGAGCGGCTTCGTTAGTTGATACACCAATATTGTCCACGTCACTAATGGCATTTTGTGCTACGGCTACAAGCTTTCAACGTAACTGTACTGACATGGACTGTAGTCCTCTGATCTGCTAATAAACCACGGTGGATAGTAGGTATTTTGCTGTATTGCGTGTAGGCATAAAAGAACTGTAACACCGGTCAACACCAATGTGTGCTTCAATTTTTTTGAAATAAATAAAACTTGATTTTATTAACGAATGCATTATAGTTGTGTACAACGAATAAATTTAACACGTGGTGTTAGCTGCTGTTCATTGACATCCCCCGCTTATATTAAATTAATAACTGGTAGGTGTATCGTAATAGCAATAAATAAAATAAATGAAATTTTCAACTTGCTTGAGGTGATTGGGGTGCCACAGATTTTAATGCACGAGGTTGAATGGCCTCTTTCTTTTCAATCGACGGTGTCTTCAGGGGACTGTTGGATTGGCTAGAATTTTGAAAATGGTCGAGTTTTTGTGAGACATCATGGCAGTAGGGATCGCTAAGCACGCCTGGTACAGTTAGAACGTTCACGTCGCTCCAATTATTAAACGGGGGACTGTGTTTTGAAAAGTTTGAACCCTTTTTATTTCGGAGTTCGACGCAGAGCCTCAGATTTGACAACCACGTTGCCATATTGGTTTAATTGGGGTGAGATACAGTAGCCGTTTCAGGCGTGTTGGATTTGTTAGAAGGAAGCACAGTTGCTTGCGGCGGAGTCTACGTTTGTTTACGGTGCAGTAAGATGGGTTTGTCGCACTAGTTTGTGTCTAACCATAGACCAAGATATCTTACCTCGAGGCTAGTGGTTAGTATGGATGGGCTTGATAGGTTCTGGATTAGATAAAGCTGATTAGAGCAGATTTATGAGGGTTCGTCTATATTCTCCAGTGTTGGTGCCACGTGAACAATTGCGGAGTGAAGTCTTGGAGCTTGTCGCTGGCCTGGTCAGTAGCAAGATCGTCGTGTGCTCGTGGGGTTCCGTTAAAGGTCGTGTGTATGAGTGAGATATAGTAGTGGCCCTACCAGTGGCACTCACCTGAGGAACTCACGCTCTTAACGTATTTTTTGCAGGATGTGAATTGGGAGACTTTTACGGAGTAGGAACGGTCGAGCATTTACAAAAATTGTGTTTACCTAAATGGAAACAAAGTTTTTAAAAAACCTTTCAAAACTTTTATTCGTATGAGACAACTGGAGCAAAAGTGAAGTCTTCTAAGCAACAAAGATCTCATGTCGCCTCGTAGGAAGGTGGATAGTGCTGAACAAGTCTTCTAATCTCGAGAACAGTCGGGTTAGACGTTACATAGTATGCAAATATCGTCGCATAACTTGAAGGAATGAGAAGGTAAAGTGAGTCACTAAGCCAAGGCTTTACTTTAGTCAGAAAACCTGATGCCCATACTCGATCAAAGGCCTTTTCTGTATCAAGGGACGTGCCCAGACACACCGATTTTTTCGAGATCCGATCAATAACTCTGTGTAGTTGATGAATGCACGAGTGCCCTGCTGGGATTGAGGGAGGACTGGCCCGAGACTGGTTAATAAATGGGGTAGTAGTATACGTCATTTATGTTAGAAAGAAGAGGAAGGTGGCAGATGGAGCGGTAGATTTGAATTTGGATGATTACGTTTTTCATAGTCCAATAGTCCAAGATAACTCAGTGAGAACGTATTACTTGCTCTTCTGAGTACATTTCAAGTTGTTTTCAAACGTACCTAGAAGACCATGCAGCGCATGTACTTTTAGAAACATTCTGCAACCCTTTTTCCAACATTTGATCAATTCTCTCTCAGTAATTTTCAACTTTTTTCGTATTCCCCATAAATCCAGAAACTAAGGCTGTAAAACTATTTCAACTTTTATGTTGATCACTAGTAAGTAATTTTTAAAATTCTTCAGCGGCAAAACGTTCTTTTAACCTATGGGGTAATCAAAATTACAGCGTTAACCTTCGATTCTGACACCTTTACGCAAAAAAGGGGTTTTAGGGTAAAAACCTTCAAATGTTTAGTCTAGCTTTTAACTTGATGCGTAAAGACTTGATGCGAAAACTTGATACATTTTCAAGTTCAGCAAAGGGCTTACTGCATTGAACGCTTTGTTGCCCAACACCAAATATATATAACGAATTGCATCAGCATTATATTCTAGTTTTAACCTCTTTCATCTCCTACAGAACATCGAATAGGACTGATTAAATAAAAATCTCACGTTCATAAACCAAATCAATAAGAAACGTTCAGGTGTTGAGCTTACAATAGAAATCCAAGAGTAGGAGTGAATTACTTTGAACACAATTTAGTACAATTGTACAGTACATCGTGACCGCGATTAAAATGACTTTAATTAAGATTATAGTGACATCTGTAGATTCTGGGTGCAAGTTACCCCTGTATTTGTTCGTGTTAATGTTTATACAGAATATGGGTATCTGTTCGTCATTTTGAAGCACGATGAAAACATCTGAGCAGTGACTATTTATGGTGTTTATTAATCCGTTCATTATTATTCAATGTGGCACACCTTCGAGGGATAAAAACATTTCAGAACGCGTTTTTACTTTCCGCTACCCGAAGGGAAGGAAAGTATAGTAATCGGCCCAAAAAAAAAAATTTGGGTTTTCTTCAGATCTTTACGTTTCAGACCCTACTGAGTCTAAAAAACCTAATTTCGGCGCGTGGTCCGTGTGTGTGTGTGTGTGTGTGTATGTGTCTGTAGTTCGATTTGCGGGAGAACGGCTGATCCAATTGAGCTGGTTCTTTTTTTGTTTTGTTCGCTATTTTTTGTAGACACCAAAATAAGGTTATGGACGATTTCGGCCGATGGGAAGGGGGGGGGGGACGAACATGTACCAAAAACTAGGGTTTTTCGCATTTTTCTTGAAAACGGCTCAACGATTTTGATTAAACTTTCAAATTATCTTCTCCTAATCAATACCTAACTTTTCTTCTCCGTACATATCTCCATGAAAATACGGTGAACGGAGATATGGGCCCATGAAGCAAAAATAGGTTTTTTACGCTTTTTGGCAAAACGGCTTCAGCGATTTTCCCCAAACTCACAGCATGTTTTCAAATAGTTGATACCTACATATTGTTCTCAATAAATGTTCCTGAGACGGTCCATTGAACAGAGATAAAAATCAAAATGTGTCGAAAATAACGTTTTTTCTAACATTTCCGTAAATTCCAGGGTAACTTCTTCACAAAATGTCATAAATCTTAATGGAGTGTCTTATATTTACCCATACCAACATTTCGTTTTCCATAATTATTTCTGTATATATATGTTGAACGGAGATATAAGCCAAGTTAACTCAGAAAAGGAGATTTGTCGAATATTAATTTATCGGTATTCCAATTTTCTCAAAAACGGCTCTAACGATTTCGACCAAACTTTCGGAGTACTCTTAGCTAACTAGTCCCTACATTTTGTTCTCGATAAATTTTCCTGTAAAAAATGCGTTGAACGAAGATATAGCGCCCGCCTATGTAGGTGGTGTTCGAACTTAAAGGGGTGGCGGAAAGTTGTGTGTTGCTACGCACCAGATATTTCCACGTTTCAGTGGATTACAGTCTAAATCCGCTAGTATTTGCGGTACAAACAGTTTCAGCAGAGCCTTTAAACTAACAAGACGGAAATATTTCGCGCGTAACAAACGAACTAAATAACTGTTGCGACGCATCACACAACTTCTCTCAGCCCAACGCACATTCAGCGGTTTTTGTTTCTTTGGCCCCTTATCCATTTTATTTTTCACTCAGTTCGCTGCTAATGTTTCGTAATTTATTGTGAGACCCTTGCTCATGCCACTATCATTATTGGCCAATCAATGCACAGGTAATTTATGATTTTTTTTATTACAACTATCTTACCAGCTTGAGAGTGATCGGGTAAAAACTTTGAGAAAGGGTAATAAGTGAAACGGTGGTGGTTGAAACTACGGAATTTCTGAGGTTGCTCCCAATTATCTTATGAGCGTTATTAAACTCTCATCACACTATCCAGTATCAGATGAGCGGGATATATAAAGAAGAGACTGCGCTAAAATTTTCTTCGAAACTTTTGATAATTTGTTGTGCTCCCCTAAATTCAATCATAATCGTTAGACCTGTTATTTGGGAAAAGTGTTGATCACTATGATAACTCCAGTTAGTTTTGAACTGAACGGCCTTTGAAACGTTAAGATCTGAAGAAAAAAATTTTGTTTTTCAGCCGATTACATTACTTTCCCTCCTACTTTGCAGGGCTAGGAAAATTAAAACCCCAGTCTGTCGGGCTAAGGAAAATAAAAAGGGGCGATGGGAATAAAGGGAAGTCAGAGTTCTGCTTAAGGTATAATTGTAAAATGTTGACTGATGGAAGAAAAAGTCGCGAAGCCCCCAGATGAACACATTTTCGTGTGCCGGTCGTCAGTTATTATTTGGAATTAACGACAATAACTGTTCAGAAGATTTCTTAATTTTGAACTACCGATAAAATCAAAATTTGTTGCCCAACCCTTCAAGAAAATCGTAGGCATGAGGAATCATGACCATCCTATCGCTCATCACCTTTTAATGAACCTACCGAGAATTATCTGGGCAATTAGTCGCGGAAATATTTGAACCTCAGGCCGCTTCTCCTTAACGAACGCTGCTGCGTTGTATTCTGTTGTTTACTTTTGAAGGAAAAGACTGATCCAAGCCTGACCTACATTTCAGACACATGCGAACGTTCAAAGTTATGGAATGAGCGATAGGACGAACAAAGGGGGTCTCATGGGCCCCTGCAACGGAATTTTTATTAGAGAAAGAACCTCTAAATGCTATAGAAAAAATTACGACGAAAAATCTTCTCACGGGCCTGCAATTTCTTGAACAATGGAAGTACATATAATAGAACTCAAGCGTCAGTTGAATCTTCGTTTTGATGAGCGGTAGCAAAGCTAAAGATTATTTAATAACGTTGAAGCGGGCTGAGGCCAAGATGACACGAGCCATTCACCGCCAGTTGAAACCACTGCGAACAAAATTCTCGCTGGTTGAAACAGATTAGATTCACAACTATGGAATTAAATTACGGAGCTTAAGCTAGTAGCTGCCTCCACTCCTCCCCCATCTCTTTTCCATCATTGACAACCTTCAGAAACTGCCCTGACATTTGCCATTTTTTCTAATATGGTCAGACGCAAATGCTTTCTCATAGAAATCCGAGTAAAAACGCGTTAGAATGATGCCAAACTGAACCTTGATCTTGAAAAATAAACCTTTTCACGTACTGATCGAACTAGAAACTCGGATATGGATAACCTTGAGATGAATAACACCGACTACTGAATTACCATTTACAACTTTATCAAGTTAGGACAACTAATTTTACTTGCCTTAGCCCTAAGCAGTAGAGAGGAAATTTTATACGAGTAGTCGCCTAAAACAAAATTTGGAGTTTTCGCAAGGTGTTCGTTCGCGTTTCAAAGACTTCAGAGTCCGAAAAACGTCAATTGAGAAAATGGTCTGTGCGTCTATTGTCGCGATTGAAAGACAACTGCTCCACCTAATCTGCTCAAATTTGATACCCAAAAAACTGGAGTATAAGCGAAACCTGTCAAAAACTAATTATAAGTTATCATAGTTATCAAAAAACCAATTTTTTCTCAAGGATTTTTATTAAAATAATTCGTGTGGACAACTTCAAATGGCTTGACAGTACTAACAAAAATGTCATCCGCGGAAAAAAGGGAACAGCAGCACAATAAATTATCGAAAAGTTCCGCAATAATCTTATTTTAGTAGGTTAGTAGTATGAACTGAGTGAAATACTGATTGGATTAGTTGATAGTATGACAACAACTGCTGAACGTGGGTGATGCTGAGGAAAATGGTATGATGAATCGCATTAGATGTTCGTTAGCGGCATTTTACGGTACTGGAAATGTTTGTCTGGGATAGAAAATGCTTGTGTATCTTTATACATAGGACGCCTTACCTTTAGACAGTAGTATACAATCCGTATGCACAATTTTGGGTAATGTAGCAATGGTGTGGAGAATTCGAGCGAGTAAAGTAATGAATTTTCACCGTTTTACTATAGGTAGTTTATTGTGGAAATGCACAAAGCTGCGCAACAAACCCCTGAAAGGAGTTCACATATGTGAATCGGACAACGTTTGCATTGATGGAGAAATAACGTCGTAATGTCGTTAAGTTTTCTGAAAATCAGCGTACCCAGAGAGGCACCTGCTTAAAACATGACTGAACTCATAATTTTGCTCTACATTCGTGGACGTAACTGATCTGGTATTGTTTAGCAAGGTTCCGTCTTCGTGACCTAGCCAATGAGGAACAAGCTAATTAGCCTATAGTTCGATTCCAACCAGCTCTCTTGAAAACCGGCCTCGGCTTGAGTGTGCCGTCGGCCGACAAGCAAATCACGAGAGCAGTAGGTCCGTCAGGGCACGGGGTTCGGCCCAGCGGGGTACGGCCCTTCCCCTTCCTCAGCCCGGGATCCTCTTGAGTTGTGAGTTGGAGAACAGGGCAAATAAAATAATTCCGGTCCTCGTCGGACCGCCTTCTGAATGAAACTCGCTACCATTCGAGGGATAATCCGTTTGATTATTCAATTAGTTCTGCCGACGCGGTGGAGGGGGAAGGCCTACTTTTACGAGCAGCCTCTCGGGGCTGCAGCAAACCCGCAGGTCCCACCTCCAAAAGGGTTCCACCCACAATATAAATACATTCCCCTCTGACGGAGATCGACAAATACGGGCTTTGAAATACCAACTTGACACCGCAGACACCTGCGGCGAATCTCGGGGTGAGTGAGAGGGGGACAACAAAACACTATCTATCCGCTGAGCATCACGAGATGAATCATCACTGTTCTCCACATTTATAACATCACGCTGGTCTAGAGGCAACCTACTTGTACAACGTCCAGTCGTGATTCAAATAGTGAGCAACGCCTCCCTACTATGCAATCCCGAGTCGTAACTGATTCCTACGCTACTTCCAGAACAAATGCCCTACGTTTACAATTATTCTCAGTTACTGAGTTAGGCATCCTTTCTTTGAACGCAAGTGCAAAGGTGAACTTCAAAATGTGATCATTTGCGAAAAGTTCTTAAACATAGTGAACAAGAGCATTCGAGAAATACAATGTCCTGGTCATCTTGCACTTAATGGTACTGTTAATGAAATAAACGAAATTTTTAATAAGCTCCAAGCACACAGCTCCCATAATGTACGAGTTTCCGGGAGTCACTTTCTCAGAAATGATTGGATGAAAATACAAGATGTACGTTCTGGTAGGAATCTGGACGAAATAACGTTGAATGCTACTGGAACGATCCCTCACAAAAACCCGATTATCACATTTTTCTTAAGATCAGCCAGTGCTGACTAACATTAGTCCTACATAGTAGAAAGAAAAGTAATATAATCCCGTTAAAAAAGTTTGCGTTTTCTCCAGTCCTTTGAGTTTGAAGGGCTACTGAGTCCGTAAAGCGCCATTTGGAAAAATGCTTTGTGCGTTTTACTCAAAAAAGGACTGTAACGATTTTGATTAAAGTTTTTATGGACAGTTCTAAATAGCATGACAGTACCATAAAATTCTCCTTCTTGGAAAAATGACGAGAGCAGCTCAATAAATGACCAACAATTTCAACAAAAATTTTATTGCATATTTTTTACTCATAAATTATTAATCAAATCGTTAAAAACTGATTGCTCACTAATGATCGTGGCATAAGTAGGAGCACCTCAGTAAATTTTGAAACTCAAAGGTCTCCCACTTTCTACGTACAACGTGAAGTTATGTTTTACTGTATTCAAATGTAGTAAAGGAAAAATAAATCGAATAAGTAACTAAAGGTATGGAATTTTCTGAGTGTGCGTGGGGCTTAAAAATCAATCATTTTCCCAATTACTCAGAGGGTCCATTGAATTTCATGCGAAAATACATTTATATACGTGCATACTCGTATATTACATAGAAGCATTCAAAAATTGTATGAGATTGGCGACACGCGAAACTCAGGATATTGCCAGAACGGTCTGAGCTACGGATTTTTTGTGAAGAACCGCGTTCTAAAGTTTTTAGGCGTGATTGCAATAACACTTCTTTCATTTTTGTAGAAAGGAAACCAGTCCAAATATCCAGTATTGTCTAAACGCGGTATGGTTATCATTTCTTTTGCCAAACTTTTCTAGTGTGAATGAGTCGTGTCCAACTTTTAAAACTTGAAATATTCGCCCGGGAAATCTAGTGGGAATCGATTTTATAATAAAAATTTGAAATGAAGAAGTCCACGTCCCCTGGTATTTTATCATTACTGAACTCTACAGTCCCTGACGGTATAAGCACCACGGACTGAAGTCCTATTGTGTCTGTCCTAATGTCTCACAACTCCATGCCAAGCCTCGTAATGAATGCCAGACGTTTCTTGCAGGAGTCTTCTTTACCCTTGGAGAAATTGTACTACAAATTAAGTCTTTGGTACTGGGCCAGGACATGGTTGGGAGTCTCCTCATCTGTACCACACCACTGGCACCAAGAGGTGTTACTTATACCCATAATATGCATATGTTTGTTCAATTCGAGTGTCCTGTGATGATTCCCACTACATGCTGTAAGTCCTTCCTCTCCATCATCAGGAGGCTAGGTCTTATCTCGTGTTGTTTCTGAGGTTTAGAGTTTCTCACGTTCCAATTAGTCTGATGCGTTCTCTTGGTATACTCTCGCGCTCCCCTCTTGACTAGCGACGCAGATGCCTCACAATGGGGAAGTACCCTATAGGTACAGTAGACGAACCGAGTCTGGCCAGATGGTCTGCCCTCATTTCCAGGGAGCTCTTTATGCCCAGGATTATAATAAATGTTACCACTATCGGGGATTGCTAGAGAGTAGAGGCGCATCCTGCACTCCCATCCCCAGTTTTTACGTGGTGCAATAGTTCTTCAGCGCCTTGCAAGACTATCAGTCATTATATTGATAGTTTTATTGCTATAGCCTTTATGGTGCACTATGATGGCCCCAGCAATGATAGCATAAATCTCTGCTTGAAAACCCTGTTGTAGTCGAACCCAACACAATATACATGCCCTCCTCCCAGAGTCATTTACCCACACATCAAAGAATCTACCCTCCAGGGTTTCAGATCCATCCGAGTAGATATTGATACCATTCTATAGCCGAAACTGACGACTTTCATTGTTCCATAAGCTTCCCTCAGGTTGCGCTTTGTACATCCTGTCGAACTCGTACGTGGACAGGATTATATTAGTGATCATGTCGAGATGTGTAATGGTTTCCAAGTTCCTCACTATAACCAGATTGTAATTACAGTAACTATAGTGAGGCAAGTTCGCCTATATGAAGGAACTCACTGGACAATATAGTCAAAGTTACCTTTTCTTCCTAGCCCGCGCTCATTTCCCTCATACCCTCTCGTTTCACTCCAACCACCCATCAGTGCGACTTGTCACATCGTGCCGATTGTCTAGCGTCGCCTAGAAAATGTCAATTTTCGTTGTCCCATTGTAGTCAGGTTATGTTTTGTATTGTCCACTAGTATTTACCGATGCTGAACCTAATGGGATGGGCCCCAGAAGTGTGAGACTACGTCAAGACGTGAAGAAAATAATAAACCATTGTGTAATCATTTGAAGTGTTTTTTTAAGTCCTTAAAATGTCAATATTATCGGCATAACTGAATGAAATCAACCTGGCATGCCTTCTGACAACCTATACTCGCATTTTATTCTTTGCAACTATTTTCGTCTATTCGTTGAATGAAGATATAAGCAGAATGATAACAGCGAAAATGAGTTTGTTAAACATTAAATCATCGGTTTTACGATTTTCTCAAAAACTTCACTAATAATTTCGATGAAACTTGCAGCAGGGTACTCCCAGTTAACTAGTAGCCGTATTTTGCTCACCACAAATGTTTCTGTAGATAAGAGTTGAATGAAAATGCGGCCCTCGTGTATATAGCAGAGGATAGCCGCAGTTGTATTGCTGCGCACTAGGTTTTTCCCAATTTCTGTTTATCTCGAACTTGTTTAAACAGAGAAAATGTTTCCCAGGAGAGGATTTGCCCCTGAGTTTGAGTTTTACAACGTAAGTGATCATCTTCAGGTCGTGGTTATCTTTGGGTTGTTACCCAACATGTATACTCATGACATTTTCCAACAAATTCTCTTTTTGTTCTGCGACTTTTCAATTAACTGTTATAATAAATTATCATTCGTCGCCACCAAAAGGGCAAGGAAACTACTGCAGTCGTGTAAAAAAAAAAAAAGGTTTCTTAAAATCATCACGTTTTGAGTCCTCCTGAATCCTGTATCAAAATATATTGAAAATTAGGGGGGTTTCAAACTTTTTTCTAAAATGGCTCCAATAAATTGGTTTATGATTTCCAATTATCTTTTACTAATTAACACTCACTTCTGTTCTCCATGAATATCTTTATTAAGAAAATTCGGTGAACAGAGATATACTCGTAGGCTGCTTTAACGATTTTCACCAAACACGAAGGGTATCTCAACTATTGTCATGACTATTGTTGACCGTAAATGTTTGACTGACATTTGAACTGAATTTAATTAAACCCTTAGTGTCTTCTAGCAACATACACCCACATTTTGGGATTCACAACTATTTCTATATTATTGTTAGCTCTTGTACAGCTCATGGAAGTTTTGTATTAGCGTATAAATTCCCGTTCCTTCATACGTGTCCTACGTATACGATGTGTTTTTGTGCTTTTACTGCTTATATACAACAATTTACAAACTACAAAACGAAAAAATGGAAGTACTGAACTGCAAAAACTGAAACTACTTCTACTAAATTTATTTCCAGACGAGCAGTTGACAAGTTAAAACGGAATAATTATCGTATCAGCCCCACTGTAACATTGTGACACAAATACATCCTACCATGATATAGTAACTGTATCCTCACAGTAAATGTCCAAATCTGGTGGATGGGAGTACAAGAAGATCTTTCTTGTAGTAAGAAGTCAGTGTATCTCAATAAAATTGCAATTGTGCACTTAAGAGGAACGAAGTTTTTATTTCTGGACCCTCTTCACCTCTTTAATCAGTATTTCTTTTTCTTGAGCTTGCCAGTGGTTTGAAGTATGAGAAACCCTCTTTGGTCAGTACTATAATCAATTCATTTTACCACACTTTTCAGTTTTTTGATACAGCAACTTCACTAGTGGCAAACAATCTAAAATCAGTGTTGACATCAAGGTACCACCGTAATCAAAACACATATTGGTAGACATGCAGTTTTTTCAGCCAAACTAAGAAGTTTAATAAAAACAATAAATGAAGTCAGTTATGTGCTCCCTTAGTGCTCTCACGCAGGACAGTTTAGAATATATTGCCAGGCTCTAGGTCTCCGTTGGAGAGATTGATAGCAGAAAAGAAAATTATTTTATTCCTCCTTTTTTCAAATTAAGATTTTTTAGAGGAGAAAGACAGACGGATGGTCAGCACAGTAGTATCTGCCTTGTTAGTCACAACAGGGGCTCACTGCAATTACGAAACGAGTTTTTTCTCACACGGTAAAAGCTACATGTTTGAAGCTCCAGTGGAAATCGATTTCCACTATCCTCAATTTCTAATCTAGACAAAGGCTAAGCCTAAACAATGTTAGATCAATAATACCTATGCTAGAAGTAATGTTTCCTCTATATCTTGTGAGGTGGAATGGCATTGGCGTTGTATTATTAATAGCAGATTTGATCAAGAACAACTACTTTCACAAGTACTTACTTGTCTTTTATGGTTGAACTAAGACCAAGAAGTCAGGCGTCATAGGCAGTTGTGTCTTATGCCAGCTCGATGTGTACCAAATTCAGTTTGGAGTTGGTTGTTTGCTCATAAATAAGAGCAAAACCACAAAGAACCTATAAATTTACTCAAATCTGTTTCATTCTAATGAACTGTCTCAGTGAGATTGTTTCAATGAGGCACTCACAAAACACTAGGAAATGTGTCCTTTCAATGGCTGCCCACTATTTCAAGACTGGCCCTTACTCAATATGCAATTACACCTGTTCAGTGAGTAATTTCTATTACAATCTTCAAGATGTGTTAGGTAGTGGCCTTATTTGCTTCATGATTCCTCCCTTTGCTGGTGTTTCCTTGTTTGTAGTGTTAATCCTCTTTGATGCAGTATTTCGTTTTGGTAACTTTGCCGGTACAACCACCAAGGATACCCAATGGTTACTGCCTTATTACCCACAACTCCTACTCACCCTATTCTTTCTATATTCATTGATTTGGCCTCTCATTCCCCATTCACTCCCTTACACCTCCCACCTCCCTACCTACCAATGACAGATTTGATGAAAATTCTTCCCGACTGCAAGGAGGAGAAAATCTTCCAGGAGGATTTTATAAAGGGAAACGTCATCCCAAGAACTCAAAACTATGTAGAACATGTCCACCAAAAAAAAAAAAAAAGGTTCATAGCTCGATATGTGATGGTACACCTTGTTTAACTTGTACCATACCTTAAAAATGTCTTAGTGCTCAGCCAATTTTTCTGTGAATAGTATTTACTTTAAACTATGACATATAGAAGAACACAATTCTTATCAATTCAAGTACACTTTCAAGGGTGTAATTTTGTGTAAGTGAAAATAGGAATGGTACTTTATCTTGTGAAATTTTTTTAATTTTTTTATTGAAATCATTACCCCATAATGAAATAGTTAATTTTTGGCATGAATGTTTCTCAGAAGATCAAAAGTGAGAAACAATGATATTGAATAGATTCATGGAAATCAGGAGTGAGTTATAAGGTGTCATAATTACTTTCATTACCCTGCACCAGTGTGAAGGGTAGGAAAAATCCTGCAAAACAATGCATACATATGAGAAAACAACCTACATTGTGTAAGTTAATGCATTATTGAATTGAGTTGGGTAACAAACTGGTCGGCTGTGAGAAATGGTGTACTCCTGAGAATGTGGATGAAAAAGTATAAAAATAAAAAAATAAAGAGAGGCAATATCTATGAAAAACAATGTATACTTTATAATACACGAATTTTTTTTTTTTTTTTTACTTTCCTTGGCTCTACGAAGTAGAAAGGAAAGTTATGTAATCGGCTGAAAAAAAAATGTTGAGTTTTCTTCAGATCTTTACGTTTCAGAACCTCCTGAGTCCGAAAAACACTATTTGGGAAAATGGTCTGTGTGTCTGTGAACGATTTTTAGAGAAACCCACCGTACCAAATCAGCTCAAACTGGATATCTCGCCCACAGGTTACCATGGAACGCCAAAATAAGGGTATGAACAAAATCCACCGAAATTTGACTTTAGTTATCATAGTGATCAAAACACCAAATATTTTTTTTCTCAAAAACGGCTCGAACGATTTTGATTAAACTTTTTATATTGATAGTTCTCAATAAATTAATTATAGCATAAAATTCCCATTTGTGGGAAAATGACGAGAGCAGCACAATAAATTATCAAAATTTTCGACCAAAAGCGTTTTTAGCGCAGTTTTTTCCTTATAAACTCCGCTGGAATTCTTGTAGAATGTTTTAAAAAATTGGTATTGCAGTCCAATCCAATATCTATAGGGTGAGTGTTTAAAAACGCTCATGAGATGCATGGCGGTCACTCCAGAAATTCCCGAGTTTCAGCTACCACCATTTCGCTTACTACCAGTTCTAAAAGTGTTTAACCAATAACTCTACAAAAAGTAATTACTATCCTTCTTCAAAAAATCTGTGTTTACAGTCTCATTAATTATCTGTGTACCAATTGCTGAATAAAGGTTCTGCAATGAGTACGAGCAGCATAATAAAATCTGGAACTGTAAGCGCTACCGCTTCCCACAGCCGCAAAGTGTTGTTTGACTAAATTCAAATTAACTGAATGATAAATGAATTGATTAGATATAATTAGCCATGTACATAGTGAATTGACGTAGAGCTAAGGAAAGTTGTGTGTTGCAACGCAGTTAAGACAAACCCACATTCTGACATTCTTTCATAATTCACTGACCATAATGCTTTTTACTGAAATAAGGGGGGACTGGATAAGAGGTTATGACGAACTTCTCTGCAGTGTCCCCCAGGAAAAGTTAACTTACGACTGAGTAGAATAACAAAGATTAGTACACACAAGTCAAGACAAAAGGTGTTCTTGCTGAGGCTAAATAGTACAAGGTGTGTAAATATGTGTACTGCTACACTTGGAGCACGAGGTGACATCCATTGCACAGGCATAGAGAGCTCTGCTTGTCATGAGCTTCCCTATACTCTCAGTACCAAATATGGAAACCAATACCAAAGGAAAAAATCGAGACAATGTTGGGGACGCCTCAAGACTGAGCAATCTGATGAGTTCCAGGCTGCACAGGAAAAGGAAGGGGTGACTGGCAGGTGAGTTGGAGTAGAATCCATACCCACATTCTCGGCTGCCCCCTTTTCAGAGAGGCTTTCAGATGAAGTGTGGAATAGTATGACCCACTGTTTGGGAATTGAATATAATTTCTCTCCTGTTTGTTTACTCGACGCTGAGTAAGTCCAATGGTTGGTATTGGCTGGAGCGTTCTTCGCTTTGTACGTACGTGAGCCCCGACGAGGCATCGCCAACATCCCCGCTACCGACCCGCTCGCCAGCCCATTCGGTCGCCGCATCTTCACCGACTCGTATGTTCGCCCGCGTCTTTCCTTTGCATTTGAAGTTTCAGGATATTTTACTATCCCAAGTATTAATCTCTTCAACCCGGAATTTCCTGAGTCGTCGAAGAGAAGACTTCAGACTCATCAATCCGGTACTTCGTTCTAATTTACTTTCTTCTATCTCTGGGACATTTGGACATCTTTATTTTACATCTCCTAATTTTAATTGATTTATTTTATACCAACTTATATATTATTATCCGGACGTCTGTATATATTTGATTTTAATGTAAATAGATCGCTTCAATTTCAATTGATTATTATTTTCTGAACGAACAATACCAAATTTAAAGTTGTATATCATTTTATTGTTTTTCGTTTTCGACGTTTGTATTTCTTTTCACCCACTATCAGAGTAAGAAACACCTGAAGAGAAGGAAGTAGCTGAGTGCCACTTCTACCCCCTGTTTGGATGAGGTGACTCCCTACTATGTCCTGGCGCAGAGCCGGAGATTTGATAGAAAGCTGTGTTTGGTATTTGGTACAATTCCCGCCTGGCATTCCTCAGGAAGCTAGGCATGAACCTGTGAGACATTAGAACTGGCACAATAGGACTTTAGGCCGTGGTGCTTATCCTGGGACAGTCCGAGTTAAAAGATGAAAGAAAACTAAGTTACATTTTGCCTCACCTGTACAAAACGTTCTGCTATTTACAGCATTACAAGAGAAGGAAATACTTGAACTGAGAACAGGATGATGTTAATAAAATGATTCGTGCAAAAAATACCCAAAATGGATTGAGTATGCCTGATGTTTAGTGAAGTGAATAAAACAGGAAAAAGTGGTTGCAATGGCTGTGGAGATGCTTCAGAACGAAGCATCGATTCTCCGCGTTGGCTCAACTTTCCCCTGAAACACCTTCGATGAGAAGCGGGAGGTTTCGGAGGTTATCGAGTGGCAACAGCTGAGCAAAATCAATATCCTCAGAAGTAGAAGTAACATGTTACGTTGGGCATGTTTAATGTTTGGGAGCATGGGAACAGCTGACCAGTAATTTTTTCCGAAATAAAGAAATGTCAACTAAATTCACCTACTGTTATGCTTCGATTTTAGTCTTATTAGATTTATTCGACCGATCCTACTTGTCATCCGACGCGAATCGTAAGTGCCTCAACATAACTTCACTGCACTCGGGTTCTGTCAAAAGGTCGCAATCATCTTACAAGTAGATTGAGTTACTTCTTCAACATCTTATTCAATCCGTTTGCCGTTTTCCAGCGTTCTATCCGACAAATGAAGATGTGCGATACTTGGTAGAAAGAATTCCCGTCTCCCTCCGACAGGTAATGACAATTATCATTCTAACTAAACAGTATTTAATACCAGCACCCGTAGCAGCACTCCGCTGTGGCAATGCGAAACTTACTTCTTCGTTCACAAACACGGAATTAAGAAACACCTGTTAATGTTTACTTACGTTTTCTTGTGCGTAGCGCTCATTTGAGAACCAGAGGAGCCGAAGGGTGTGTGCTACTGTTAATTTAGTTACCTAAGGTGCATCGCAGGTGTCGAAATAGTGACCTAGGTGCCACCAAAGTCGTAGTTCTATCAATGGCAGTTGTTCGTGACCCTGTTACGATCTCTAAACAGGTCTGTTTCTTTATCAATTTCTGTCAAGATCAGTTTTCTTATGCCTGCGAGAGCACAGGCACACGCTCAGCATCCACCAAACCCGGACCTCAGGCGGCATGTTGTTATTTAGTCAGTCTCCCGGTAGAGAGCTATTGACCATGTATTACTATGTGGAGGTATGATCCTGGGGAACACATACTAACTGGGAAGAGTTCTTAATCTGGTTTCCAACCTGTTCTAACTATTTCCTCAAGTGGTAAGTTTGAACGGGAGAGGGGATCGACAGTACCACTTTTTTTGTCATAACTATCTTTGCAAACTGGGTGAAATGGTTATATAATTGCTTAGAAGCAGTCGAAGCAAGTGGAAGGGTTAGCTGCTCTTTCAACAACCCTCGCCCACATGTTGTATGAACAATAATGGAGCAGCACAGTTCTCGTTTCCTCTACACTGGAGCCTAAGATGTTTAGGATGGGGAGTCTTTGAGAGAAAAGAGAAGGAACTGAGCACTGAAGCCACCATTCCATAATGAACTAGCTCATCCAATGGCCTGCCTCAACCTATTTTCTTCTAAGATGGATATAGGGGAAAGACTCATATGAAGCACATCCCCATGATGAGGATTCCCATCTTGCTTGCCATTTATCTAATGTCCATTCATCTAGTGTGACAAGTTTTTGTTCAATGGAGTGGCTTGTACAGAGTTCTGCCCAGAACTGAGGAAGCTCTTTTTTCACTCTCTACATGTCCACACAACACGCTCAATGGACAAATTACCCACAGGCTAGTGACTACTTAGAGTGCTTCAGTGAATTCATGTATATATCAGTGCTTCAGATCCACATGAAGTGATACAAATATGTACATCTCCTCTTGTGTAAAAAGGAAGAGCTTTATGATAGGAGCATTTCATTTGTCCATCGTTTGTGTGTGTGAAAAATTAGGAATAGCTTAGCCCACAACATCATCAGGCATCCATAAGCTCTTGCAAATTAGTCATTGAGTCTAACCCAATATATTTTGTATTAGCGGCTGACTAATCGGTAAAAATATATTGCACATACCTGCGACATACTTGGTGATTTAAAAGTCTCAGTGTAAGTTGTCCGCAAAACAAAGTGATTAGTACAGATAAAATATCAACGTAAAATAAGAAACAAGGGAAGATGTTAAAAGCGGTGATATGATAGAGGGTGATATTTATCAAAGTGTGGAGTACCAAATCATCTCATGAATACAGATTCTCGAGCTTTTAATTGATTTAGTTGGAACAGCGTGTAAGCGCATAGAACACTGCTACAGATTAACCTAAAGATGAGGATTGAGACAGAAACCACTGTAACTTGATCGGGGTTAACTCCTAATTTATGACTAACTGCTAACTCAGTTAGTTCATGGATATCGTTAAGCAAATCGCTACCTCCACAAGCTAGGTGAGTTGTATGAGCATTCAGTTTATCAATCTACACCCCTCCTCCTGTTTTTTAGTAGGGGGAACATCCTAACATTTCTAAAACCCCATTAAAAATGTTCATACTGTTGACAGAAGAAGGAGTTAACATATTATTAAATACAAAAATGAACACAATGAAAATGGAATCAGTGAAATAGAATTTAGACCATTAGTTCATTTAGTTTCCTCTCATCTTCTGGAGCCCAGGTTAACTGGTTGGAAAACTTGTACTACTGTAGTACTACTAACGTTAGAGTTATGCTACATTAATAATATTGCTGGCTAATCTCTGATTAAATGTAGTTTATATACTTCATTAATTAATGCCTAACTGAGTTATGGGCCCAGTAGTTGGCTCAGATGTGAGTTTTATGAAAAAACGAAGCTACTGAAGTTTAAAAAGTCGGAGACAGGGGTGTGGGAAGGCGTTTTTCATGGATTCCTTTTTTGCTAGGTGTTAGTTTATGCAGGGATAAAAACTTAAATAAAAGCTTTTGTGTTACTCAAAAATATTTTAAATCTGTTTTTCAGGCAGAAGGCATGATATTGGTGGAAAATTTATTTTGAATTTGAGATGAGGGTGGCTGCTATTAACCAGAATTATTTATTTTGAGTATGAGTGTGCTTATGTTGTTAACGTATTTTCCTTCAACTTCCAGGACATCCCTGGCGGGCAAGACATCAAGTGAGTAGTTCTCTATTCTTTGTTTGTTTTGACTTGCACAAACTGTTGATCCCTATAGTTCTACTGTACATGGTGTGCTAATTTTGCCCTACAAGTGCACTGTTATGAAAGAGAAAATACTGTACACGGCACTTAACTGCTACTTGTTAAGTTACATTATCTTTTTTTTACTTTTACAGCCTACACAGCATTCTTGAAGATCACACATTATATAGCTATCGAGCTCAACTAAAATTTTCTCCACCGTATCTCGATTTTAAACAAAGGTACTTAGTATACTATTATGAGATTTGTATTGAATAATCAGTTGTACAATCACTTACGACGTAATCCTTCATTTTGATCAGTATACTTTTCATAAATTTGTGCCCATCTACTGTTTGGCACGCCATATTAAATTCGCCTCTTCCTTCTTGTAATTGTATTCCTGATGTTTCATTAAGTAGTTTTGTTTTTTTTTTCAGGAATTTTGGGATTCCTCACCATGCAACTGTATCAGTTATTAACACAAGTTGCAACAAATCAGTACACTTCTCATCAATATCAGGGAACTCTGTGCACTTTCATAGTTCCTTTTTCCAGAATAAGGTAAACGTTGTAAGAAGTGTTTAACTTGCTAATGTATGTTCAAGAAAATGTGCATGCTATCATTTTTTGAACACTACAAATTGACAATGGTATTAACACTGTCTCATCTATATCCAGTTAGTTTTAAATGATTAATTCCACCTTTTCGGTTTCAGGCAATCCCTCCTCTCAGCAATACAACATTTGATGTTGTATTTCTTGGCCGAGGGGAGGGAGAAATCAAGAGCGTTTTATTTATCCACACCTCTGAAGGAATCTTGGAGTATCATGTAAGTATGCTCATATTTGCTTGATGAAGAAATAGTTTGAATTCAGTTCACACTTTGTCTACGTAGGTTTGGTCATGTGAGGATTCATTCCACGAATGGAACCCATTCATGCAAGGTGTGAAGTATGGTGCATTAGTGAAGGACTATGATACTTTTTTTTAGAGGTGTGTAAACAGATAACAGAATAAAATGGCAGTAAGTAATCCAAACAAAGCCATTCAAATCTGTCTATATTCTCCAATTTGAGTTACATCGAACACACTTCATAACATAATTTGAGTTACATAATGTGGTAAGTAACTCAAATTAGTGTGAATAAACATTTTGATAACTTAGTTTTGCTACTTACTGATAATCTGTCTCAGAAAATTAATTGAAATATTCCTCTTCCTAGAAAACATGTTAATTACTCAGTTTTGGGACAATGGATAGTTTGCATAAGTGCTTAGTCTATTAGTGTGACTTACGAACCCAATCTCCTGTGGATTTCAAAATGGAAATATTGAAGAAAGGTGGTTGTAGAATTGACTAGTTAACTTGAATAATTCTGTACAGCTATCATTACAAATTATTGTACTGGGAGGAACCAAACCCTTCCATTCAGTGAAGGCTCGTCCAGGGCACCTCAAATGCCCCGTTTCTCGTCGAGACTTTGCTGCTGTCAGTTGAAACTGAGCCAGTTCCCTCCTTGCTGTGTCGCCCGTGCTTGCGTTTGCTCCCTCCCAGTTACCTGTTTGTGGTGGTTAAACTTACCCAACTGTAATTGAGAATAAAACTCCGTTCCAATTGCATTCAGCTTCTATCATACTACTTCCTGACTCACCTAATGCGATACCGCTTTCAATATTAATCCCCCCCTCCTGCACATGATCTCTTTTAAAAAACATTTAACCCTCAATCCTTTCTCTCGTCAACAGGAAAAACGCTGAAAATTGTTATACAATGGTTTATTATTTGCTTACACAGCATGATCAGGACCTATCCTATTCAATCCAACGTTGAAGAATACTAGTAAATGATATGAAACATGACTATACAGGAACATTGAAAATTGAAATTTTCTAGGCAACGCACTGAGGGGTGGTTAGAAACAGTCACTTTGCTACATTGTCCTGCGAGTCCCTTGCACTAGTAGAAATTCACTGTTTTCCCTCTAGACGCAGTCCAGGAGTCTATTCAACTCATCATCAGAAAATACCTAGGATGTTACACCTGACATTATGTAATTGCAATAAAACTGCCAAAATTTCGTTTTTGGCTAGTTTTTGAAACCATTTTTTTTTCATAACAACCATGGGTTTCATAAATTAGTTTGCCATGCAGTCGGGCACCACTAGATCACAAATGGAATATTGGTGCGGAACAATGGGTTTTTTAGACTGCGTCAAAGGAATAATGTGGTCTTACAGGGAACTAACATTGCAGATTTAGAGAAAAAAAAAGTGAAATCGAAACAGTTCAACAATAATTATAGACACTCATGAATTAACTTGAAGTGAATCGTAATAGTATGTACAGTTAATATTTCATGATTATCTAATGAAGTGGGAAGTGGCAACTAGATTCGCTGCTATAAAAAATAATAGAAGTAAAATGACCATGACTGGCAGGTACTGAACTAGGCAGATGAATTGTTATGGAAAATAAAAAAACAAATAGTGAAGTTGGTGCTAACTAAACTGTAGAAGGGAACAAATTGTTTACCCTTTTTTACTTCATCAGTTAATCATAACTGTTGATAGAAAAAATAAAGACTGTATGAAAGAAGTAGAGGGTTAAGACGAGTGTATATAGCTAAATTTATTTCACTGAGACATCTACACTAAGCAAATATTTAGTGAATTGATTGCCATTAGGTGCATCTAGGTGTTAGGTATTTTGGTCATAGTGCGAGAAGACTCGAAATTAAACATGACCTCCAGTGGTGAAACCATTTAGAACAAAATAGAATGCCTTATACAATGTAGAACTGTTGGTAGTAAAATGTAAGTTTGATAGTTTATGTAACATAAGCAGGTCTTTGTTGCATCCATTTTGTGTTTTGAAAAATGAAATTCTTTGCTCTTGTTCCAGGTAAAAGGTTGGAGCTCTTATAGCCCCTATAGACTTCGATCACTTTCAGGTGTAAATCTACCTTTTAATGCTTCTTATTCGCCTCTGATAGTGATGCACAATCCACATTCCACATCAATTCAGGTAACATAGCTGTCCACACAGTCTCTTATCATTTAGGAGTGATGCCCTTGTGCTCCTATCAATCTGAGTAGGCCTAAGATTCATGCTGAAAAATAACCTATCCTTTCTTTATTTCTTTGTTTTCTCTAATTTTTAAAAATCAGCACATTGTAAACGTATTATGTAAGCCACATACTCAGTATTTTCTTATGACATTTGAACAGTTAGCTGTCAGATGAAAACAAGTGATGTCAACATTTAGTTTGGTATAGTTTTGTCATGTTTTCAATTTCTCCACAGCTATAAAAAGTCAAAGAAATAACTATTCATACAATATTATGAACTATCATTTATGCTTTCTGTAATAGTATACGCTGGTTATGGCAAATAAATCGACTTTATTCTTTGTTTCAGCTTTCTGAGGTATTTTCTAGCAGTGAAGAGTTTCACCTGGAGCTTCCATCAGGGGACCTGGAAAGCATGAAACAAATGTGGAGTGTCCCTGCTTTTTTAACAAAGCCAATAATACGGCTCAGATTTCAAGCATCTAGTCATAAAAATCACACAGCTTATATAAGGTAGTGGATTTAATCATGTTGATCGTATATAATTTGATTTTGTTTCGTGTGAAATTCTTTAAAAAATTATGTTTAGCCTTTTATTTGGTGTATAAATTTTAATTTTGAGCCAAACAACGCGGGGCTAATTTTTATAGAAACTTCTGGAACTGGTTGATGTAAATAGAAGTTCCCATTGAATGATATAGGTTGCAATAAGAATATTTCTGTATGAGGAAGAAATTGAGTTATTAGGTATTAATAATTGAATTCAGATGATTTCTGAATTGTTCGGAACTCAACATGTTCTTGTGGATCCCTTCACAGATTAATTCATTTATCTTATTTATTTTTATCATAAATCCGTCACTACTCACCATCCTTGATTTAATGAAAGTGAATGTAATTGGGGAGGACTGGATAAATCAAATTCCCAAAACCACCCCTGCAGTGGTAATCCCATTAACTTTGATCAAACATTGAGCAGAAGACAACATTCTGATGAAGAATATTAACATGAGAACATTCAGATGAAGACATTAGGGATGAGGAAGCAATTAAGGCTAATTCATTCTCTGTAGGCATGTAGGGTATTTATTGTTGATTGGATGTATAAAAAATGCCCTGTTTCAAACTTGAGTCTGAGTTGCCACAATGATGTTTCATGCCAACTTTATTTGTATATTGATGATCATAGCATAGTTTAAAAAACGCCTGCAAATATGTTTAAAAATAACATATTAAGGATGGTTTTGCTCATTTAAAATACAGATTCTTTACGACTTAAACCTCCAGTTGTGATATCTCACGTGTAGTTAGATGGTAGGTTCCACGCAACACCCTAGAAATTCATCTTGATGCGGTTTATTCCAAATGTTTTGATAATTCTTGCCAAATACTAATTTCCCTTTTCTTATTTTTAGAAAGGAATGGTTTGTAATTGGCTGAAAATTGTTTGCAGAGCTTTACGTTTTGAAACCTTCTGGATCTGAAAAACGTCGATTGAAAAACTGGTCTGTGTGTGATCATGATTGAGACAAATAGCTGAATAAAATCAGTGCAAATTTGGTATTCGACCTGTAGATCCACATGGGATTCTAAAATATGGTTTTTAAAAAACCCGTCCTAAGTAATTATAGTTCTCATAGTGATCAAAACACTTTTTTTCTTTTGTGAGATGAATATTTTGTCCACACTAAAATGATAAGAGCAGCACAATCAATTAAATGATTCTATTTACAATTTTTTGGTGCTGGTTTTTGCTTTTAAATCCCACTTGGATGATGCCAGCTTTCTCAAAAACACACTTGGTTGTTCAATTAATTACTAACACAATGTTGGATAATGGTAGTTTGGTTGGAAATAATTATGGGCATCCAACGAAATTCCAGAATTCCAACTACTGCCTCTTCTTTAATGAATGTTTTGCCCAGTGTTTTTCCTATAATTTCAGAACTATAAACATTGAATGTTCTAGGAAATTCTAGGGATATTCTGATGAGTTGACTACTCAGTGAAAGTTGTGACATGAATAGGGCCAATAAAAAAAATTCCTGAACCTTAAGCAGCATCGGTTTCCATGTGGAATGTTGAATGGAATTGACTTTTTGTTATTTTCTATGAGGGAAAGTTGCGAGAATGTGTTAAAAGTGGTGTTCCGGTTCATTGAATGTTAATTATATATCAATTAAGAAATTATGCACATTCTAGTCATCCCGTTGTTTTTGGCATGTAATGACGTTAATCTGGGTCATGCAGGCGTTTGGGCAAGTCTTTGTAAGCAAAACACAGGATGGGCAAGTCATTTATTCTGCAACATTTGATAAAGATAAATCCTTCATAACAGAGTAAGAACTACAAAGGAAGTATTAGTATAAGTGAAGCACTCTAGGCGCATAGAGTAGGTTACTCAGTACAATCTGGGCAATAATAATTTGTATTTCAGATACATCCATTACCTCACGTCGCATATCCATATCGTCCACATATATAATACTGTCCTCATTATCCGAACACAAATTGTCCAAGAGAGAACGAATCTCTTTGTCTGCGAACACCTGCAAGTACCAATTGCTGCAAGCAACATTGCGTGAATGACAATGATACACGTAGGGTGACACGTAGGAAAAATTATCCAAAAGAAGAATCAAGTACGAAATCCAAGCTACCATTCCAGATGATTCCATTTGTGCATGATGGAACCAAACTAACAAAGAAAAACACCGTATATAACCCAGAATACTCATTTAGAACGCTTGCGGGAGGTTTGGCAGCACACAGGCATTCAGGTAACAATATCTCAAAAACGAACGTTGCTTTCTGAAAGCTATCCATCCAAGGAAAGTCCAATTCAAAAGTTGTGAGACAATCCAGCCACCCGTCAGTTTTCAGTGCCGTATTTGAAAGAGAGAGAATGATGTCTCAAATGTGCATCATGCTGTTGTTTTGGCGAGGACAGGATGAGGCGAATTCGTATCATGCCATGTTGAATGGTTTAAAAAAAACGTTTTTCTGTTTTATGCAAACTTTCGTTATTCATCCCTTTTGATAGAATAACCGCTATTAACTGATCTGTACTCTTCAAAGACCATTTTCCTTTGTCTTTGGTTACTGTGGCATTTGCATGCAATAATTCCTAGACATTTTGCAGGCTGAAAGTCGACCAAACTGGGGAAATAATAATAATCCCGATCGACATTGAGGTTAGCCCATTTGGAGGATTATATGCACCTGACGATTTGATTGACTTTGGGATTGGGGGAACTTGTGATTCCCCCAAAGTTGTCAAGCTGTATTTAAGAAACTCTGGGAGGAAAACTATAAAAATTCAAGTGAGTAAATTTGAATTTGCTGGATGTTATTTTGAGTGCAACTGTGAATAAATATTGAGAAATAAATCAGTTGTTAGAAAACCTGAATTCTGCTCTGGTGGAAAACCGTTTTCCATGTTAGATGTGTTAAATGAAAGTTATGTTTTGTGTATGCCGGAAGGGCGTTTTAAAAAGCAAAAACTTTTATTAACACAGAAATAAAGTGCTACAGACTTGACTTAAGACTGAGGTGAAAGAGGACTGGTGAGCCTTGGCTCTGACACATCTATTCAACTACTCGTAAGTGAGTAGTCAGCAATTGGCACCTGAGGGGTGCTTACACAATGTTTATTTTTATGGTATTCAGCAGGTTAGGGATCTGTAACTTGAATGGATCATTAGAATTCTTTAATTACTTAAGGTAGATGAATGTTTCGTCAATAATCTGTCTTTCCTGTTATTATTTTGCGTGATTCTAGGCATTATTTACTTATAATTCTTGTTAACACACATATAATTATTGTACACACTGAAAGTTCATCTACACAATCAAGAATTAAATAAAACTTACTTAAAAAAGTAATTTAGCTAGAAGTAATTGCAAAATCTATTTAAAAAAAGAAGTCTAACTGTATATCATTGATGAAAGAGATTCATTTTCTGGCTTTCACTTCCTACTATGGTTTAAAAACCCTGCAAATTATTACACAACGGTTTATTATTCGGATAATCAGCTTGTCCTAGCATTAATGCTCCGAGATCCATCCTGTTCGATTCAGCATCGAAAAATATCTTAATGAAACCCAAAAAAGGTCGAAAAGAACTGAATCGTAATATTAAAATAAACAAAAAAAACGAAAGTATCTAGAAAAAATTGAATTTTAATATGAAAACATGCACGCTAAATACTAATATCAAAATTTAACCAAAATTGATGAAAAAAACCAAAATGAGAATGAAACGAAAGAATCTAAAAAAATTGAATCGTATTAAAACCAAAACGTCGGGAAATTGGAACGGGGGCGCTCGAAGCGAAGCGCGTCGTCGTTGGGAGGCCAAAGGGGTCGTTGGGAGGGAGGCGAGAGCCGCCTCGAGAGCGGTTCGTTTTTAAAGAGACGGGCGGGCGGAGAGGGAATTCAAACGACGAAACGCTTGTAGCTCCGCGTTGTACTGCGTTTCGTTAATTTTTAACTGTTTTTTGCCCATTACAACCACGCGCTCCGACCGATCGGATTGCCGAGATGGCGGGCACAACTAGATACCGAGTCGGATTTTTGGGCGAAAGAACGGAGTTTTTAGACCACGTTAAAGGCACAAAACGGCCCGGACGGGGACGGCGGACGGACATTGCAAATTTGGAATCTCCATGTCTTGAAACGTAAAGTATCAAATTTTGAGGGGGGGTTGTAAAAAATTTTTCGTGACCGAAAACATAGGGTTATTATTCAGAATGAATAATAAACCAAAAATGCTATTTCATCTTCCATAGTTTTCTTCTATTCAGTTAACCATTAATGAGGTTGAGGTATATCTACATAATATCAATGGGACTTCCTTCAGTTGGCAATTCTAAACCATGATCTTTGTTTGCTAGAGTATTTTACATTATTAGGCTCACCAGTTATGCAAATCACTATTTTGGATTCAAGTGGATTTGGGAGCAGAATTAATTGGGTGTTATTTCATGATCTCTTACCTTACAGGATGTGTATTCAATGCCATACGCAAGATCCCTCAAGATTGACTTTGAACAAGTCAAAGTTACCCCATATTCAAATGAGCCAACCGAAGTAGCGGTTCTAAGTTTTGACTGTAAGTAGTTAATCCTTAAATGACTTTTATTCATTTCACATTTAAACAATGGTAGGGTAACCTGTGACATGAAGCTACAGACCCCAAATCACTCTATCCCCACCTACAAAAAATGCTTAAGCTCTAGTCAGTAGCCTGACCATTACCACGACAACTATTATATGGATTTTCGAACGGTTTCTATTTAGTAACTTGGCAGGTGAACTGCATTCAGTATAGATAGGAGTAGTTTGGCAGTACCAATCGGTTTTTGCTTGTATACGTAAGAGCACTAAAAAAGGTAGACCTCATTTTTTTTTTAACATATGGTGTATGAAGAAAATTCGTGTGACTGGCTTGAAAACAATTTTGATCTAATCTTTACATTATGGGGTCCCCTTAGTTCAAATAACGCTATTATTATCATACATAATCAGTTCTAAAACTGATTGTAGTAATCATTCTGGTTGAAATAGTTAATTTTGTTTTCATCATGAACATCTATTACAATTGGAATTAATTTTTTGTAAGCATACCTTCAGCCCATGAAAATTTTCATGACTAGAGTAGTAAAATAAATTATCAACAATTAAGCAAACACCAATTTTTGTCAGTTTTCCTTGTATAAATTCGAATCAATGAACACCTCGGTTTTCCCAAAGAGGTGTTATAGATATATGAAAGTTATGTTCATGTTTTCGAAGATAAGGTTTTTAAAAAGAAATTAATTTCGTTTACATAAAATGATCAAGTACACAAGGATTATGAATCAAAGATATGAATAAAACTGAACGGGGACTATGCAGAAAATGAACAGTTGCTCAAAGTTTTGGGAGGCTTTTATAAGCAATTGTCATGAGAGTAGCTACGAGGAAGTGCAACGCTTATACAGCATCGACTGTGGCGGCTTTGTTGTAAGAAAGGCTGCGCATCTAAGACAATTCTGACGGGATGAGTCGAAATAGGTAGTGCAGCGTCAGCAGGTTCATATCTGTGGCGATACTGCACCAAAGGAAGGCTTGTGACAGGTTGCGTAATCGGAAATATTGCCAAGGCCAGGGCCGATGAAGTTGTGATGATCACTTGAATTGACAAAAAATACAAACTGAGTAAAGTAAGAGTCGATAAACATGAATAAAGTTAAAATGAACTTCCAGGAACCTTAGCACGTCTACTTTTCAAAAAACCCTGCAAATTATTACACAATCTCATGAACAGCTTGACCTAGTATTAGTGCTCCCCCATCCTATTCGATTCAGCATCGAATACTAGTAAACCATACGAAACATGTCCTGACAATGGAACTACGGAAACAAAACGTCTGATGATTTTGCCCCGTCGGGTCGGGGAAATAGGAACGGGGGCGCTTCGAGCAAACCCGTTGCGAGGCAAAAGGGGAGTTGAGCAGTTGAGCGGGCGGGCTGCATTGCGAGGGGAGGACATTTTTTATTGAGACGGGAGGGAGGGAGGGACTTCAAACGACAAAACGTTGACTTCCACTGTAGTTCCTGCGTTTCGTTAATTTTTTTAACCATTTTTTGCCCATTACAACCACGGGCTTCGTCCAATCGGATTGCCGAGATGGCGGGCACAACTAGATACCAAATCGGATTTTTGTGCGAAAGAACGAATTTTTTAGACCACGTTAAAGGCACAAAACGGCCCAGACGGCAGACGGACATTGCAAATGTGGAATCTCCAAGTCTTGAAACGTAAAGTATCAAATTTTGAGGGGGGGTTGTAAAAAAATTTTCGTGACCGAAGACATAGGGTTATTATTCAGAATAAATAATAAACCAAAAAAGTACATCAAACATTCTTGCTGAGGTGTATCAGATTCTCTTTTAATGAAAAAATGTGGAGTATTTTGTGCGAAGCAAAACAAATCACAAATTATTACAAATACTTGGGCTTGAACCCAATCTACCTTATCATAATATTTCAAGCCCCATACTTCAGAAGTGTACCAACATGTTGCCAAGCTGTAAGTGCCGTTCGAATGATGAAGCAGGCCAGCAACACCATTCTGGCCTTAGGGTTTTTTGACCCAAACCTGGTACCACGGGAATGCACAGCCTGTGGCCTTGTGCCGGTGCATCATGGGTTAGGGCCACAATGGGTGGCTGTCTCCACAGGGCAAGGAACAGAACATCCCTGGGCAAGGCCTGAAAAAGCTGAAAAATGCGCTTGCCCTGTGGATATAGTGATGGTCAAGGGGTTGCTGGATGGTAGCCCCCATCCCAATTTATTTTCAACTCGTGGGGTCTGAGGGAGGTGGAGGCCACCCAGTTGGTACTCCCCCAGACATCCCAAAAAACAGGATAACTGTTTAGTTTATTCGAAGTTCTTCTCCTCGAGTGGTTTATCTCTTTATTCCCAACCCAAATTTTGTTTGTGGGACTGAACTAGTTTTAATGCCTTTGAATGAACATTTTGCAAAAGCTGTTCACTGTCACTCTTCAAAAACCATGTATTTTCATGTATTAAAGGATTTATTTATTTCAGGGAAATCGGCTCACCAGTTTGGAGAGATGTTTGGCCAGATTGTTATTGTTAGCGCCAACAGCCACGAGAAATTAGTTTTAACGTACGTGTCTTCTGTCCTTGAGGGAGGAATTTATTTTGATCCCAATCAAACAAAATTCCAGTCAGATCAATACGAGATTGAGCCCAGAGTGATAGTCATGACCAATCGCTACAAAGTACCTGTTACCATATTTAATATATCAATAGCAAGTGTGGCTGCATATTATTTCCAGGTAATTATGTAATGAATATGTAACAAAGTTTGATTTATTCTGAGTTTTAACTGTGGCTCTTCATTTTGTTTGGCAATTGGTGCATACTGAGCCTCTTTGTGTACCACCAGCTAATTTTTCCCATTTTAGTGCATATACACAGATCAATATGCATCAATATCTGTGTATAGTACCAAATGTCTAAAGATCAAAAAACAGAATTCAGATGAACGTTTTGTCCCCACAGTTTGTTCACCTTTAAAACTTTGTCAGCTCCTCCATGGGATCACAAGCAAGCGAGGAGATGTAAAAATAAATGTTATCCACTTTACAAAACTTTTCCCTTCGTACTGGGCTGGAATTATTTTTATTATTGTTCTTGTGTATTTTCTTCTAAAGTTAGAAGTCCATTGGGAATCGATCGTGCAAGTCTGCGTGCCTACATCTATTAACCTTGAACATTTTTGGCTCTTTCTAGTATTGGTGCTCATTCAAGGTAGTTTAGTTTAGAGTAACGTTCTTCAGTTTTTCATTTTTGTTTCATTTCAACTGTTTATTTACATGCTCGTTGGCTGCGTTTGATTGCCTTCCTTTGTAGTACCCTCACTAAGGATTGGCTTGAATTGAAGGCTTCACGATTCTCATCAGTACTTTGACGGCCCAGTCTCAATATTTGCAATCTCTCCAACCCCGACACCCGCTTCAAAATTCCGATTAGACTGAATACCTACTCTAAAATAGGCCATTTTACATAGCATAAAATGCCGCAATAATTTTGTTGCTCAGTGGCGTACAGGATTTTGCCTTTGCTGTGTACCGCCTGACTCCCTTTAAAGGCAAGCGGTTGATCGTGGTCTAGTGGTTAAGACAGTTGATTCGTAATTCTCGACATAAGTCGAGGATTGTGGATCGAGCTCCGGCGCGATTGCCGTAATTTTTGCCTGAGTCGGCAGATCCCCAAAAACGTCTCCAAACCCCCCTCGTAACATTGGTGGCAGCGATATGCGAACAAGTCCACGCTCCGTCATTCCAAGAAAAAGAAGAGAGCTTGAGAGGAAAAATTAAAAAATTAAGAGAGAAAATAATGAGACGAGTTCTCGGGTCCGAGATTCGCTGACGCTGTGAAAGTTCCAGCAGAGAGAAAAATGGTGACGCGCCTACTACAATGTGAATGAAAAAGTAAGCGCCCTTCCCTTGTCGCCCTCTCGTTCCCGAATCTTTGATCGGATTTTCCGGGGATTCGCTCAACTCTCGAAAATCCGTTTATTAAAAGTTGTCCGCTCCAGGAGCAGCGGCTAACGGTGAGGGGGGAGATGTACCTCCTGACTCCCTTTAAAGGCAAGCGGTTGATCGTGGTCTAGTGGTTAAGACAGTTGATTCGTAATTCTCGACATAAGTCGAGGATTGTGGATCGAGCTCCGGCGCGATTGCCGTAATTTTTGCCTGAGTCAGCAGATGCCCAAAAACGTCCCCAAACCCCCCTCGTAACAGCTGAGTCTACCGATTTTCAACTCGTCATACCTGAAGTTGGCCGTCTCTCGGGATCCAATTACTGGCCACATTAACCTCTGCCGAAATTGAAATTGGGGAGGAGAGTGAAGTGGAAATGCGCGTAGTCAAACTGCAAGAGCTGCAGGAAAAGCCAAATTAGTTCAGGGTTAAACAGGGAAAATTGAAAGTGGTACAAGACAATGAGAACTAAAAATAGAAACCGAAATTGTGAGGTTACAAATTTCACATGCTCAAACTCAAAGGAAGGGAGAATGATTGTGTTTAATAAATTTGGTATAATACACTAACGTGTGTGTAAGCTCGTTATTATTCAACATTTCCTACTTATCTGCTTTTAAATCCCCCCCATCCAGTTGAGCCATTTGCATTTGATTTTTCTTATACAGCGATATGACTGTCTCGAGTTTTTTCTAAAACTGCTCAACCAATGACTTTTACACAAACAACAATTTGTTTTCAACCAATGTAATACATTTGTTCACAGCTGAATTTAGTTTTATGCATCTTGAAGTTGTCGGAACACTGTCATATTCATTTGGGGCGCCGGGTGGGATGACCTTATACACCACCTTATATATTAGATTATCATCGTAACAAAAAGCAACTGCAATAACTGAGCACATGTAAACAACATCTGTTTATTATTATTCAAAAACATATGTGAATTATTAAAAATAATAGCAGAAATAATAATAGAACAGAATAATCGATAGAGCATGGTAATGAAGAACAGATATGAGGATATGATAAGGAAAGATAAGAGCTAACTGGAGCTTACAGCCCAATTTTTTGTGGTTAACGCTTGATCAGGACTAGGCTGGTGAAACCCATTTTTGCAGAGTGGAGCAGTTAAGTACTGTTGATTGTGTCAAAGTTCATTGTCAGGTTCTGATTACAATTTTTTGTTTAATCAAATTTATTTTTTTCTGAGTCAATTTTATATTCCTGTTTTATTGTATTAATTCATTTCCGAAGAATCTAAACATAGACAGTGCCAGCTATTTAGTTTTCTGGTTTATAATAAACGCTTTTTTTACAAAAAAAAAAAAGAAGTTATTCTTGGGTATACGTTTGCCAGATCTGAATAAATCATAGGCAAGGGAAAATTGTGTTGTTAAAATATTCTACTGCCGCCCACACTGTCCTTGCGAATACTACCATTTTCGTTCATATTCATAAAAAGCTATTCATCATAACATGAAGCTGTTGATTATCTCATGTTCAAATTAGTCATTTATGATTCAAATATTAATTCTTCTTAATTGCTTGCAGGTTGTAAATTTCGAGCCATTTGTATTTCAACCAGGGGACGTTAGGAAAGTAATGGTTTTGGAAGCTATTGGCGGATCTCTACCTCTACATTTGAAACTTGAGTCTGAAATATTAGTTTATAGTAACGTTTCTACCATATCCATCCCTGTATTATGTTATGATGGAAAACTTTTGAAGGTTTGTAGAGTAAATCTACAATTAACGTTTTCCAATATATTATTCAATACTACAGTGCAGTATATTAAGGAATTACTTCAATTTTTAATCTTGCAGTATTTATGATTCCAGGTTCTTTTTTCTGATCCAAGCGATACAGAATTGTATTTCGGTACAGTAGGGAGTGGGAGTACCAAAGTATTACACTTTGCCCTTGTAAATGAAAATCCAGTAGCAGTTCATGTACTTGATTTATCCTTAAACATCACAGAATCGACTATTTATGCAGTAGCTGTCGAAAAGGGTAATGCAACCGCTGCTAGTGTTGCCATAACAGCGAATGAATATAATGTCACATTAAGTGTAAGTAGTTGTTTTGGCCAATATGCTTGATATTTCCCAGTTTGAAGTGTTAAGTCTAGACATTGTAATGCTTTGCTGAGCCAAGTTTTGCCAACTATGAAAATACTGAATTCAAGATCTGACATTGAACTTCTGATCACAACTTCTGATTAAACTTCCTGGTTTCTTAGCAATTTGATGAACTAGAGAAATGGTTGGTTTTTACATGTAAGTGGAGCAGGTCTGATAACGCCTAGTTTGGATGAGGGTTCATGTCAATCCTTTTGTTAGTCGTTCGTTGGAAAATAAAGGCTGGTAATTGATTTTCACACCACTTTTCAAACACGAGCATAAAAATAAATCTGTAGCACTGACATACTGTGTACTGGTTTCATTGAGCGCCATTCCTAAACCTCGAAATTAGTGAATAAAACAAACATCACAAAATAGATCAAAATGAATTACTAATAGATACCATAATTACAATTAGTGTGGACTGATTTGCTAAGTCGTCAAAGCAGTTGTTATACCGCATACTTCTTTTGCTTCAATTCTTCATTGGATTAGAGTAATATACTTCATACTCACCAAAAATATGAATAGCAAAATAAAAATACATCCACCTTGCCCATGTCATCATAGACTGTTAACAATTCCCTTTATGGGATTAGCTGCATGAATTATTTTCATCCACTGCAAGAATACCTTCTCATCTTGCACTTCCTAATCGTTTTGAGCCATTAGCTAATTCTACATTTTGCTTTATACCACAACACTGAAGGCACATACGAGTACGATTAGCTCTTTACATTTATGTATTTATATGACAACTAAAGTTCCTATAACTACCAGGTTTGTAACTTTCTAAAGCTAAGCTATTTATTTGGTGGTTCTCTTTCAGAAAGTTTCAGTTATTACAGTACATATAGATTTTGCTAGAGATATGAATTCATGTAATTAATCTTTGGCTTGATTTTTTTTCAGGAACCTTATATTGGTCCTGGCTACTTTTGTGTCATTCAAGTGTCAGTGCTAGCTGGTTCAGAGCCTGGCAGTATTTATGGAGAAGTGAAAGTTGAAACAGAGTATGAAGTGATACGAATGCCATTATTCATGCGTGTTGAACATGGTGATCTAAGAATAGTAACTAATCCTGTGGAGTTTAATGACTGTTTTCCGGTTAGTATTCATCATTTCAAGGCGTCATACTTTGCTTGCTGTAAATGAGCAGAACCTCATCAGAACATATGTCTTATCTATTGTTAATAATAAGTAGTTAATGTGTTACATTAGTTGTATTATTATAATTTTATTTTTCAGAGTGCAATATGTATGGCTGAAGTTAGAGTTGAATCTAACTTTTCTTTGGGGATGGCAGTTACAAGTCTCTCTAGCGTCCCATTCCAACCTAGACTGGGGTTCATTCCAGTTTCACCTCCTCTCATCCCTCCTTTGACCACAACACTTCTTGGCCATGTTACATGGGACATGTCCGGCATGGAATCCTACCTGACTTTAACAAGTAATTCCATTGGTAGGAATATAGATGTGTAGACGTAATGGTAAATTGAAGTTCTCCGACGTAATGCTTCTTTATCACTCTTGATTTCTGATAACCTAAGTATAATATTCTCAGTCAGAGTGATGTTGGTCGATTTCAGGTGGACGTTCTTGGTTGGATACCTTGTCAATTCCCAAACATATTCGTGAATGGGATATATCCCTATTAAATTCACGTTATGAGCAATATTCAAACGTCTCCACTGAGTTGTTGGAATTCTCGTTGCGGCTTGACACTACTGAAGTTAAAAATATTGGCTTCAAAGCCATAATCAGGCCAATATGGCCATCAGTTCTACCATTATCTACTAGGAACCTTTCTTTTCCCTTAACTCAAGTTGGCAAAGTTTCACACCAGCAGCTAACTATCATCAATCCTGCGTCTAAACAACCGATTATTCTGCAGCTAATATTTGACACATACTATCCATTGGCCAAGGGAATTGTTGACGATGTTCCTACAAGGTATTTACGATAGATTTGTTCTAAAACCATTCATCCCATGTTAAATTGTCTCCCAGTGTTATGTTTATTTTTAGTATTCCCTACGAAACACATGGTGAATTAGTTCATATCATAACTATTTCCCACTAAGATGTATTTGGATTTAGCAAACATAGCTCTTGTATAATGACGTTTTTGAGCAACTTTCTTCCAATTTTTACTGTTCATTATTTGTAGTTATAACAGCCATTTGCGTCTCTGTATATGATTAGTTTGGCCTTGTTAGGTATATGGTTCCAGCAAGTCAATCTGATTTTAGTAAACATTAATATTGGGTTGGGGGGGGATTCCTATTTTTCATTCTTGAAGAGAGTTCAATGAAGACTTCCTTGGTGGGGTCATTCTCTGTTTCCTAGCAACTGTGTTCAATAGAGAATTGCTCTTGGGATTTGCTAGTAGTTGCATGTTTGCAACATGTATTAATTCATATGAGCTATGAATTAATGTTGCATATACACTTATAGATATCATTTATTCTACCTTTTTTTTTTCATTTTCAGCTTAAGACCACCATTCAACTCCTCAGTAGACTTAGCATTGAGTGGATTGAAGAACGCTTTTCAGTTTATATTTGAAGATGATGATAAAATAATAAGTGAAGCCGATCCAGAGAAGAATTCTGTTGTTATGTACTTGAAACCTTTCTCAAATATTACAGTCACTCTTGCCTTTAAACCAGAACGTGCTGGATACAGTTCTTCTATTCTGTTGATCAGGTCTTTTTTGCAATGTTTTGCTGTAGCGACCAATCATGCAGTAACGTTTTACTAAATTACCTCTTAAATGCCTCTTACTCATGGTTACAGAAATAACTTGACGATTCTAGAGCTAGTTCATCTTCATGGTAGTGGAGCACATGCCAACTTCAAGTTTGGTAACCGTAAACCAAGCAGTGCTAACCCTCTGCATTTCAAATTGTCTGACAAGCTTCTTAAGGACTGCAGGAGTAAGCCTTCATTTTTTTTTATAAACTGATAACTATAGTGTTGCTTTTTTTTTTTTTTTATTGACTTGAAAAATAACGTGTTCATAGAAGGTTACTGTTCATTCTGAAAGGTGAAGACTTCCTTATTTTTTTATATGCAATTAGCCAGTGCTTGGTGCATGTGCTCATATAATTAATATAGTCCATGCCCATACTAAAAATTATCTTAAAAGAAGAGCGGGGGTGATCCCTTAAGCCTAGAAAGATCTCATAAAGAAGCACTCCAAAAAAGTGCACTCCCTACTCATTTGGGGGACTTGCCACTGGTTGAATGAATGTGAGCTCTTGGATACTTGGCCCATATGTGATGTTCATTCCCCATTACAGAGGTGGCATATTCAAAAGCCAATGGAAGCTTGAAAATCTAATCATCATGCCAAAATGTACTTGTTTTATTACCTGAAAAGCTCATGATTATTGTACAGAACAAGAGAGAGAGAAAAAAAACTGACAACTCTGAGACCCTTGGTACTTTGGTGGTTTGGGCTCATTAATAAGGTTTTCAGACACGGAAGTGATCACAGGGGCCAGTCACAGGAATCTGTATGTTACAGACACTAACGTACCGGAACGATTATAATCCAGGTTTCCTAGAATGACAGTGGGTTGACTGTCAACTACCTAAGGTTGTGTCAGTGAAGATAAGATTGTGCAGAGAAGTAGGTGGAAGAGTGTTGGGAAGTTGGATGAGTACCATAGCTACACAAAGGTCCAGACCGGATGGTAGGTATCCCATAGTAAGTTGTTATGGGGGGGGCACCAGAACTTTTAACAAAATTATCAAACTTGGAGGGTGACGACAAGAATAATGATCAAATGTATTCATGGAGGGTCTGGAGTACATTATTACATCATTTTGGTTTCAGTAAATTTATTTTTCAATTTATTATATTTGTTTCATTTCAGGAGGAAGAATGGCTAAGTATAGTGATGGGCCTAACGTAACTCTGAAGCGTTCATTTTATGCACGCAATTACGGTGCCTTACCTCTAAGCATCACTGGGTTCTACATCAATGGCCATCAGTGCCAAGGATTTGGTTTCAAAGTGTTAGATTGTCATCCTTTCCTGCTTCTAGCAAATTCGTCTAAAAAGGTTTCTTGAATTTTCTGCGTTCTAGTAAAGTATTTTGAGAGTTGAAAGGATTTGAATGCGTCTTAAATCAAAAAGTTAAACTATTTTACCCAGGAGTAACTTTCAAAAACATTTTTATTTTTCTTGGTTGATTGGCATGTGAAACTGTGATAGTGTTGACATATTTATGCTACTATGAGAATATTTCCCAACTCTAGTTGCCAAACACATTCAATCCTTTCCCTTTCTGCATATTTTTGTGAAACTGTTTTGTAATTTGTAAGCAACAACGCAGTAACATTGAATAACCTGTGTCCTAGGTTGAAATTGCTTTTACTCCTGATTTTACTCTATCACGCATTGAGAGAGAACTAAGCATACATACATCAGCGTTGATAGCAAACTATACGCTCATGGCAACACTTCCTCCCAGTCTTCTTGCTATCTGCTCTTCTGCTCTGCCAAGGCCTTACTGGGAGCCCTTACTCTACTATTTGTCAGTCACATTCATGGGGTTCCTTCTGATTTGCGTTCTATCGGCTGCTATTTTTGAATCAAATCGGATACTAAGGAATACAATTATTGCCCTATCGAGGGAACAAAATGTACAGCCCCTATTGGATCTTAGGTAAAATATGTTATGTGCTAGTTTAAGTTGTCAACATGATGTAATTTCACTAACTATAGATGCGTTTATCCTGGATTATCATTTTATATGACTCAGTGCCATTGGCGGTGAAGTGACAAGCGAGACTCATAATGCAGATCGTCGACATTCGGAAAACCAGCCCAAATTATCATGGAATCAATTCCCAACTCTGGATTGTAATATCAACAAAATGGTACTGTTCTCAATTTCATTACTATCTGTTTATGTGCCAATATAGAAAAGTGAACAAACGTGGTCACAAAATTTAGGATAGGGTTGAAAAATTAGAGGTATACACTGTTCACTGAAGTGTAAAGCATATGATACATTTCAGATGTCATGCAACGTTCTCCTGGCCCTACTATAGGATAATTTTTGGCCCCAACAGCATGAAACGTTCATTATCTCACTTTTATTTTCATTTAAATTAACATAGGCCCTCCAAGTTGATTGATTAAATCAGACAAGAACCGGATCATCAAACAAAAATTTTTTTTTTAATTTTAGTACAAAGTGTCGATAAGCTTACTCCCAAAATGCAGTGGAATATGTTTTATAACAAATCTTTAATGACCTTGCCCAAAAATTAAGTTGTAGAGATACTTATTGATATAAACTAGCTATCCTGAAATGTCTAGTTTAGCATTGAAGGTTGGACTATAATGGTCAGTGCACAAAACAAAAATTGTCTCCCCCATGCATAATGGTTGTAGCACAAAGCTGAGAAATTTGAGATAATAAAGGACTGCATTAATAAAATGATGATAAAATGCTTTTAGCATGTTCAGTACTTAGTATGAGTTTCATTTCACAAGTTTAATGAACCTTCAAGGAGTTGCCTATTCCATTGAAAGTGGTGAATTCTCCTGTAGAACCCAATTGATTTGGTGCTCATGCTATCATCGAAGAGTTACTTCTATGATAAAATTCAATGATAATGTAATTTAATGCATTTGTTTCCCAAGTAGAAAAGTGTCTGGACACACTTACATAGTGGATTATATTTTCCTTATTAAGTAAATGTGTATTGGGCTTAATTTATTGTTGGAGATTATATGAGAAAATCATGACAACTCTAGATTACTAAACTTAGTTCTCCATACACCCTCACAGTTTCAGGAAAATGTCTTAACAGAAACTGTTTTGTACCTATCAGCAAACTTGAACGGGCAATTTCACTAATTTTGAAGATGTAGAAAGCCAAAATTCCATGTGTGTGCATAGGATTACTGTTGTGTACCTATCGTTTTCACTAGAAGTCATGCAAACTTGAACGGGCAATCTCACTAATTTTGAAGATGTAGAAAGCCAAAATTCCATGTGTGTGCATAGGATTACATCGGGGTGTAGCATTTACTGTGCCCTAGTATGGGGTGTATAGGGCTAAGTATTGGCTGGGTGTGTCAGAAGGCATTCTTCGTGGTAGCACTACCCACATGGTGCTTAGTTATCTTAACTGGTAGGCATTTTATTGCAGAACTTCCTCTTATCCATCTTTTCATCCTTTCCTAATCCATCTATACCTTTGGAAGGTGTAATGTATTCGAGGTTCCTTCACCATTTCTATCATTTTTATCTACTCAGTTTTCTTTTTAGGTGCCACTGTCTTCCTGTCAAAAAAAGGAAGAAAGAATGTTTGTGTACACATGTTATTAAAGTTCACAAATTGTTTGATTAAATTGCAAAAGCGTTAAAGAGCAGAACTTATAGTTCTGATTCTTAGCAAAAGCTTGTAATTATGAGGAAGTATATCAAAGAAAATATGCACGTGTAACATGTGCAATTTGTTTCTTTACCTTCAAAATACCAGGGAACAATGCTGTCAAACACTTATATACTATGTTCTTTTCATCACTGTAACGTCATCGAATTCACAATTCAGATACGAAGAAGACATAATTCAGCATCAGCAGAGCGAAGCACCTACAACAATAAATCTTGTATGGGCAATGGAGTGATTCAGAAGCGAAAACCAGAACGTGTTCTAGCAAAAAGATACAATGATTTTGAACAGGTCTTTGAAAAGAGGTCATGGAACACCATGTTCTCCAGGTATTATTTTTCCCTCCATACCCAATGATAGCTTGAAGAGTGACTTATTTGAGAATTTTCATTACATTTTTTTTACTTGATACTTCATGAGTTTCCATTACACATGCAATTCTCATGGTATTTTGGACATTTCGTGATATTGATCATTAAAATGTTGCGATTTGTTGGAATAGATCGAACATCAACCAATCTGTCAGATCTATGAAGACATCAAATAGTACTTGCTTTACCACTGAGCCCTATTCTCCATTGGCCAACTTGAAAGCACGGGACTCTCCTTCTAAAAACAGTTCTAATACAGTTGATGATACTAAATCTGAGCAAACTAAGACAATTGATGTCACCTTGAGAAAAAGCAAAAAGCGAGGTATGTTTGTATTCACGAAGTATCTTTGCAAATCCACTTCCATTATTTAGATAAGCACGATGTCTCGCCATCACAGTCCTAGCTTTTGTTTACAAGCTTATATAGAAAAAACCCTGCAAATTATTACACAATGGTTTATTATTCTCATGAACAGCTTGACCAAGTATTACTGCTCCCCCATCCCATTCGATTCAGCATCGAATACTAGTAAACCATACGAAACATGACCTGACTACAATGGAACTATGGAAACAAAACGTCTGATGATTTTGCCCCGTCGGGTCGGGGAAATTAGAACGGGGGCGCTTCAAGCAAACCCGTTGCGAGTCGAAAGGGGAGTTGAGCGGGCGGCGTTGTGAGGCGAGCGGGCGGCGTTATGAGGCGAGCAGAGACGGGAGGGAGGGAGTATGTTGACTTCCGCTGTAGTTCCCCCGTTGTACTGCGTTTCATTAATTTTTTTAACCATTTTTTGCCCATTACAACCACGGGCTTCGTCCGATCGGATTGCCGAGATGGCGGCCACAACTAGATACCAAATCGGATTTTTGTGCGAAAGAACGAATTTTTTAGACCACGTTAAAGGCACAAAACGGCCCTAAACCGTCGGCGGCTAAACAGTCGGCGGACGGGGGACAGCGTGCGGACATTGCAAATTTGGAATCTCCATTTCTTGAAACGTAAAGTATCATATTTTGAGGGGGGGGGGTTGTAAAACATGTTTCGTGACGGAAAACATAGGGTTATTATTCAGAATAATAACCCAAAACCACATGTAGCCGCTAACAAGCTCCCCAATTTACCCCAACTCATTTTTTACTGTTCCGCTTGACGTTGTTTTGTGGCTAGTTTTTAATCATTCTTTCATGTAAATAGTTGAGACTTGAGGAACCAATGCAGTTAGTCTAATGACATCTATTAATTAACGCAAAACTTTAGGTACTTGTTGACATGTAGAAAAACTAACTGTCACCCTGGTAAAGGAGAGAAGATCTCCTGTATATGAGAGGTCATTCCTCATCGTTTGTCAATGTGGTTTGAGTCAATTCATATGTTCATCAGTTTTGAAACAAACCTCGGATAGCAGCCATTAATGAATTGCCTTCAAATAGATGACTTTTTTGCCTTGAAAGAAGATATGAGAAAGATCATGAAATATTTATGCTCCATCTGGGAATCCTGTGAAAACCACAAGTTGAGAGTTGCTTTTATTCTATACGGGTTAGACATCTTGGCTGGAAAGGCTGGTATCCATATGTTTAGCTACAATTCTGCATTGAAGACTTCCTCAGCATGCCCAGTCTTTGGTGATCTTCGTACGTCTCCACAAACTGCACTGAGGCCAGCTAACTCTCTAAATGGTAGGTTAGATGTGACCAGAAAACCCACAGTACTCCCAAGATGATCAGTACCCATAGATGTCTAGAGAGATTGATTGTATTGCTTTATTCATCAACCAGTGATGATTGGAGGTATGAAGTTCTCTCTTCTATTGTCACTGAAAAAGTTTACATGTACAATCTCTTGCATTTAATTACAAACGTAAATTAAATTAATCAAAAATTAAATACATTCTTCTCTACTTTCCTAGTATTTTTGTTAATAACGTTTTTCAACTTGTTCTTTGAACTAATTCGCCGTTTTGGTGATGTCAAACATGTCAATGTTTTCATTATACAATTTTGACACCTGATCTTCGAAAGATCAACAGGAACAGTGCTCTAGATTTTTAAAAAAGCTGTTCTTTGATTGGGTGGGTGTCTTGCTGGATAGAAAAACTGATGTGTGTTATAGATGTCTAGTGGTTTCTTCGTCTTCAAGACTTAGAACACTGATGTGGCTATTTGGAGCAATTTCATCTCTCTAAACTTTAGCCGTCAGTTATGTGGGGTTACATGCTCGTCCGATCATAGGCTCAAGACAAGCAAGAGTGCCGCATTCTGTGCTCATCAATTTCACTGCTTCTGAGATTATATAGAGCGTGTGCTGCGTAGTCTAAGTGTAGCAGAATCAAAATTTGCATTCATTGCGTGCGAACGTGCGTGGGGAAACCTATTGCCATCTGTGTAGCTGGTGGATGGGAGAGAGAAAGAAAACGGCTCATCGACGCCTCCAGATCAAACTGGTGTGGAAATGTAGACGTGAGGGATGCAAAATGGTAGGGAAAGAGAAAACCTCTAGGACTCCAGCAATGCAATATTCTCATCAGTCTTCTCACAGCTAGCCTCTCAAGAAGCTTACCTCTGCCGCCATATTGACTGACTTATCTTGTGATAATCTGATTAACTCCTTCAAAGTTTGTCAGCGAAATACATAAGTCATGTTTGTGATTGTCTCAAAATGAAGGAAAAACTGCGAGAATCTCTTTATTCTAGTTTGATTGGTTTAGCATTTATTGAAGGTTGATATCTTTATTGCAGCTGTTGTTACCAAAAAACGATATGATGACAACTACCCTGGTAACCCTAATTTTGAAGAAATAGACTCATCATCTTCTACTACTGAATCCTCAAATGATGATGGAGATAAGGTTGGTTCATGAGGTGTCCTTACTCTATCTGTCTTTACTGACACCAACAAATTTATTATCACTTTTTCAGTCAAGTCAACACCTCAGTAATGTTATTTTCTAGTATCTAAAGCATCATTTTATTGACGTAGTATCTGTCATTCTATTCCATTTGCTTTCTTGCAATTTGAGGTGTACAGTGAATGGAAGTGAAGTGTTTAGTAGTATGATAAAGTTATCATGCAACAGTCAACTGGTATGTTGTTTGATCATACTCAGCTGGATGATTGAACTGTAGTACCTGTTCAATATTGTTATAATTTCATTGTAACTTGGTCTTTTTGCAGGAAGTAGAAAGCATGTTTTTCAAGACAGTCAGACATCATCTACAAGCCAAAGCTGGTAAAACTAGCCCAATGAAGTTTCGAGACGCGTTGCCTCATAAATCCAAAATGAGCAAATCGATCGACACCCCTGCTAGTATTGATTCAGTCGTAGATGAAGACGTACTATTGGATAAAGCTGTCGTAGTTGCTCGAAGTTGTAAGCGTCCTAATTCTTCAAGTAACAAACATCTGCGACAGTCAAGCACTTCTGGAAGATTGAGACTTGATCCTTTGCTGACAAAAGGAAAGTTTACTCCACTAGAAAGGAATATGAAGTCAAATGCAAGAAAAGATAGAGGCCATTCAGCAAAAAAATCGCGTGTAGACAAGAGTGAAAAAGTTGTTGTAGCTTCTAGAGGTGAGTAGACAACGATTTAATTTAAGCCCTTGGCTCTGTATATTTATAACATTAACTCTGCTAGGCAGTTACAGTTGTAATGGAAAACGCAATTTTCTCATTTCTGTTCATATATTATTAACTCTAGATGCTATGATGAAGAGGTGAAATATGTAGGATCCTAAAATTAACGTATATGCACGATTCTGTTAGTTGGATGCCTCTAATACAAATCATAAATGGTCGAAAAGAGAGAATATTGTTGTTGCTTGTACAAGGAGTTCTCTCTATGCCTCCGCTACAATGCTATAGAAAGTGAGGGTAAGAAGCTCTGCCAACGTTCTGCTTTGGAACCGTTGCTTGTGTTGGCAACCTTGGTTGGTACTTTTTCCCTAGAGTCTGTTGAAATTGGTATGATTGCTTTGGATTTCACAAGGGTATGCTTTGATACGAAACAAGAAACCCCTCAGTGACACTTCCTTTGATGGATGACAGACCAAAAACAACAGGAACATTGGCGAGTTCTAGCCAGCCAGGTCTTTCCATCAACTCCCTTGACCTCCCTCCACATTTATGTCCAATACGTAACCTGTGTCCAGTGATACCTTTCGTAAGAATAAGCAAAATAGTTGGGTGGCACTCTCATTTACATTTGCGCTATGCCATGGTATATAACTAAATTTCTTGAAGCTGCTGGGTTATCTTGTACATTATTAAATCAGCCAATTTGCCTTAACAAATTTTTTAGCTTCCTTTGCTGCCAGTGAATTGCATGATAATCACAACTTGTCTGCCATAGCTCATTTTTCTTTGCTCACAACTGTTTGTTGTCAATCTTAGGTTTGCGTGAAAATGTGATACTTTCTCCTCCCCCTCCACCACCTCCACCACCAGTTTGGACTGCATCTTTCAGTGACATAGTTGCTCGATCTGAATTTTCGTACTCCAGTATTGTGGCACTGAAGAACGCCCAACATGGCAACAACTGCAAACTCACTAATTCTACAGTTTGCTTGCCCTCAGTAGCAGGTACCAAATCATATTTAAAGTATCAAATCAGACATTTTTATTGCTTTCGTTTAAGTTCACTTTCTCTCGTATTATTAAATAGCTGCTGTTAAAATCAGCACTAGTTCCCCATACTATCAATAATTCTGGTTTATACATCTTTAACTAATTATGATGTTTGACAATAAACAAACTGTCATTATTTGTTTACATCTTTGAAACACATATTGTTAACGTGTTAGGAGATATATTCCCCTGTTTTACAGACCCACGTTTTGATCACAACAGGTGACTTTTGATTTCAATAGTTCAAATTTTTCAAAATAAGTAAATAATTTGCTACTGCGTTGTAAGAGTATAATAGCAAACAAGTAAAACGCAGAGTAAATTATCCTGTGATCAGGCTGTAAGCATTCATTAAAATATTACCTTCTCTCCAGCATAATCTGAAAACTATTGTTACAATTTTGTAGTTCTAGACCTTGTTGTGGTGTTAAACAAATGTTATTGAAATAGGCCAAGCTGGAAATAAGCCTCTCAATATGTGGAATAACTGGAGTGTGAGCATGGAATCCCCTCAATGCCAAAACCAAGGATCTTCGCTCCAGGGGGATAGCTTGTTCGCCCATACTCCTCAACAAATTCCTGTAAGTTTAAAATTCCTCAGACACCTTAAAGTTAACTAGTAATAATAAGAGTAATGAATGTGGGCGTTCTGAACTTGGAATATTTTGAAGAAATAGTCTGCAGTACTAAGTTTTGGTTAATGGTGATCGTCTTTGTGATTTGATCTACTGCCACAGTGATATATCCTCAACCACTTGTAACTGGGATCTATTTTGTGTGTAAATCTTGCATGGAATTTCTTTACTCATTCTCCCTACAGTTTGTCATTACTTTCAAACCAGAATATACATTGAAAACTCCCTTTTGCTTAGAATAATAAAAGTATTGTGATGGATACAAAAAACAAAGAGTTTTCACTGATCTTCACATGTTGAGGCAAATGTCATGCTGCCTGCATCAAAGCTCAATAAACAGGTCCCGACTATTAGGAGCTAATGATTCCATTGATAAAAAAGAACTCATGCAATGCACCAATTTACATCACTGTGCAGTGTGGGCGTACGAGAACATCAATTACTCGTACTTTCAATCGATTTAGGGAGCCTCATTGCTTACTTCATTGGTTTTGGTAGACTGAGGTGCACAAGGTGCCTTGATAGTAATGTTATAAATGTGCTTTTGAGTATGGTTTGTTTTAATCTTGTCAGTTTGGGCCAGTCTATGAGGGAGTTTGGCTGGGCTAAGGTTCTATGAATGGTTGTGTAGAAAGTGACAAGGGTTGAGGTAAATAAGATCTAAGTCGCAGTAACTAAAATTGTACTGAACTGGTGGCTGTTACATTGTTATTTTTTAAATCCGTAATACCTAGGACTAAACTTACAGAGTTTATTTTACCAACCATTACTTGTACATTTTGGATGGAGTTATGACCAATGGAAGAAACATTTTTGTTCAACTTTTGTCAACTCTATTTCAACAGATTAAAACAAACTTTGAGGCATCCTTCAACAGGTATGAATTGAAAGGTACCGAAAAAGTCGTTTTAGAGAATCTTCTAACTTTTTGCATACCAAAAAAATACTGAGATGATTCAATTCAAACTGAGAAAAAGTCTTCTACAAGTACATACCCTTTTTGTTTTTCGTAAATATTTCTCTCAGAGATAGTTGAACAGATATAGGCCCCAAGAATTGTGTCGATGCCAGAAACATCAAAAAATTTATAAGGAAGCGAGGGAAGTTGTGTGGCATTTAATACTTGACTGATCTTTAGTTGAAAACTATTACTAGAAATAATTGCTGTTGTCTATAGTTAATACAGACCAGGTGAGATGAAACCTGTTCAGCAACAACTATCAATCTTAGATTGTGTAACTACTGAATCCAGCGGTTCGAAAATTACACTCTAAATGTCGTTTGTCAACGTTTAGGGTGATTCATTATTTTCACTATCATCCTAGCAGCAAAGTGAATAGATTTAAAATTATTAATGTGCGCTCCTAAAAATGCTACATTATGCAAATTAGTTTTTTAAATTACTGTGTTCTAATACATTCTTCTAATTAATAGGGAAGTGACTACGAAAATTTGTGGGCGGATGCCGATGATATTACCCACTCTAGGGTTGTCAGTGCCCTGCAAGAAGCTCCTCACGGAGACATGGAAATGCACTCTCCTCTTCAAAATTTTGGTAATAATTTAGCAAATATTTTACTTTGGAAAAAATACAAATGTATTGCTGTTGTTTTGTTTTTTGTTTTTTTTAGATAGAAATTTATTTAAATTTATTCTGCCTTGACACTGCTTGTTTTATCTTCTCTCCTAGACTATTTTCCTTTCTATTTTTCATTAGGTTTTCAGTCTGAGCCGAGTTCATTTTGAATAAATCAGCCATTTCAAATTTGAAAAAAGCAAATGTCTTCAATAGGAAAGCTCCCTGTTCATGGCTAAGTAGATATAACCACTACTCTTCATATCTTGTTTGGTATTTAAAGGTGATAATTAGAGAGTGAGGAATTGTCCATAAAAACGAAGTAGTTAGAAAACAAATTCGTTGTAACCTCATAATAATGAGGTTGGTATACAATTTATTACGCATTGTGGACTTGGGCAATATTGAAGTTATGTTGCATTGAACCTCAATAAATCTACAGAAAAAAATTGCTTGGAATATCAACTTTTATTTGCACTATCTTATATCCATATGCATATGTTGTTATAAGTCGTTTCTTTGACCAATAAAAGCAACAAAGCAATAGCCAGCCTGGGGTAGTAGCAGTCAGAATCGTGGACTGGGATCAACTCTTCCCATTCATCTGCGGTAAGGTGAGGAGTGGTTGCCTGTATATATGCTCTCAGGCATTCACTCAGTCTTCACTCACCTTTCCAACCTCACATGGTGTAGACTTGACTCTTGATTCTCTCTAAAAACTCCTATTTTGTAATGTTATGGTTATGTATGGTCAGTACGTCAGATCCGTCTCAACAAAAAGTCTACTCCTATGTCCGAAACAAGTACGTCAGATTTGTCTCAGCGAAAAGTTATCATTCATTCTACCAAGTCTGTCATATCCGTCTCGACAAAAAGGTAGCCTGTATCCTAAACCAAAAATCTCTTCAATTCCTAGAGTCATCTAGGAAACGCTTAATGATTATGAATTTAGATATTTAAACAGTACGTAAGGGCTCATATCACCTAATGCCTTGGTCATTGATCTTTGAAGCATAACGTTTTATTACATTCATTTTTATCAAACTTTAGCTGCTGCTATTTATAAATGATAATTCAGTTTATTTTTGCCATTTTTCATGATTTATGTGGTTATACTGATTTGTCATTCACGTTTTGTTTTGTTGTACACTTCAAAGCAGATATGAACTGGCCTGTTATTTCCACTCCATGGGAACCGATGTATACACCCTCAGCTAGTCTTGAAAACATCCCACCAGTTTGGGGCTCAGATGTTTGGGCTCCTCCTCCGCGACCAAGCCCTAGTGTTCAAAGTGATATGGTGAGTGGCATTGGTTTCGTAATCTCAATTTAGTATAAAAAACCCCCAATCATCTAGTTTTGTAATCCAATGTTAAGGTCAAATACAATTTCAATTCATTGGAAAGACAAACAGTACTGAAGTTAGATATAAATTGTTCTAAGGCAAGTTAGAAATACTGTAACATAAAATATGAACTCTTTATAATCACAAAGATAATACGACTCACTGAATATGCTTGAGCATGTAGGTTTCAAATCTGATTATCTGTTTCCTTCTTCATAATCCAAAGCATTAAAAGTTCATTAAAAGCATTATTTTTTGTCATAACAATAGCGATTTGTTTGCAATGAAGCGTGAAGTGCCATCAGGGTGACATAAAAAGTATAAATAGTCAATGTTTAATGGGTTGGAATCGTGCAGAATGTGGTCCCAGTATGTTATTATTACCTGCGTAATATATTGTGTATGTAGAACTCAATGCTCCTGTGATTCATTAGTCTAATTTTCCCTAGCATAGTAGTTGGTTGGTTCAGTGCATGAAGTGTGTTCCCTTTCATTTATCCTCTGAAGGTTTTGTAATTTTTTCCTTTCTTTTTAGGTTCATCATACAATGGAGTATGATCCTTTCAGATCTCTCAGCAATATTTGGTCACAACATTCTACAAACATATGGAAACCTCCTACCACCGAATGAAGTTTAGTATATTGTGTTCACATACTCCTATTTCATCTGTTTTCCACCCTTTCACGGGCAGTACTTAGCTTTTTTTCTTCCTTTCACATTTTTAACTTATTTTATTTATTGGAGTTTCGTGAACTAATTCGATTGATTATCCTGATTCACTGTTCAAATACATGTGAGTATTGCAAATTTTGATATTATTGTATATTTTGATATACATCCTGATCTTTTAAAAGATACATCTCCATTCAAGCAAAAGCACCACAAAGCCACCTTTGAAACGTACTCATGCAATCATCGTGCAGAAAGCTTTCCCAAATATGTTGCTGTTGGCTATGTATTTGAAGACTTTTTTTGTTTTGCCAAAACTTCTGTTCATGCTTCAGTTTTGGTCTGGCAATATGTATCTGCCTATTTCTTTGAAAGAATGAAGACAACAAAATTGTGTGTCATACGAAAAAAGTGGAACCCTTAGTACAATGCACAATGTGATTTTTCATTAGTCAGTTCCCTAGCCAGTTAGTGTATGTATTGCTAGTTTGAATTTTAGTTAGAGTATAGCTCGTTTGTATACATTTTCTCATCCGCAATAACAGTCATTAGATATTTTAACTACCAGTAACTTGAATGTCTCAACTGCCTTCATCACTGCCTTGGCCCTCTATTCACTAGCCTTACACAACTGGGGGGTAATGATTGTGTTGTGAATTTGCTATCGATCCTGCAATATACCTTTGTGTTTTGAACCATAATGAAGATAAACTTTCATTACATACGCAATATCTGTGTCTATGACAGGCTTTTGTACTATAGCAAAAAGCTGGTTGAACCAGTTGAGTTCAAATTACTTTGGTACACTCATCAACTTTGAGTGAAGTTTTTAACATTTATTATGAAACTAATGAATGAAATCGTAAACTCCTGAGTTTGAATTATCTGTACATTGAGCTGCTTATTTTCACCCATTGCTAGCAGAATGAAATTCATCAGAAAGAAGGAATAAACCAAATGAGTGTTTTTCTTGTTTCCCTATTGAGTTATAGTTTCAAGTTAAAAATAACCTTCATTTATCATTACCTGACAATGGTTTATTGGGTTGTGGGTGTTCTGGTCGACATAATAGTTTGGTTGTGAATGTGACAGTTCCACAGTCATTGATTGACTGAAGTTTTGTAGAGTGGTTTGATCATTTTTCATAGATTTCGTGGTATTAATCAAACATTAGTGAAGTTGTATAATTGCATGTTACTGTGTAGTTGTCGAAGCGTATTAATTTAAATTCAACAAACATTCACCAAAGTAAGGGGAAAGGTATAGGAGGGTTTAATAGGGGAGATACAATATTCAGGTGTGCGGTAAGGATGGAACACACCTTGGGAGTGGAACTTATTGTAAGAAACAACCTCATGTTCTCCTCTCACCATGGGCTGAAGAACTTGTTTTCACAAACAACCTAGTACAGGGACACTTTTCTGGTAACATTTTTAGCCAGTAATGGAGACCACTGTTGACTCATAAAATGGAACATATATCATCCTTTGTTTGATGTCCTCAACCAATCTTTTAAACAACTGGTGGTAATGTAATAACATCTGCATGGCTTCTTGAAATTAGTAGGTTTGCAGAGCCAGTTTCACTTTCTAAAATCCAAAATTGTAAATTGAAGTATTTCGAATGATCAATTTTGCTGGGAATCAATCTTGGAAGATGAGTGGTTATCAGTAGTTTGTCAGAGGCCAGGCTTCATAGCTACGACAAAATTCATTCGAATAAGTTTATGATGTGAAAATTTTTCTTTTATAAGTTAATGTGATCTGGTCTGAGTTTAAGGAAATTATAATATGGTTCCATACAACATTACGAAAATTGAACTCTCACAACTCCATTGAACCAAGTTCACCTTATGAATGTGCTTTTTGTATTGTTACATTGCATTCTACTTATACACAGTCCTGTAGATCTCAATTCCATTGAATTATGTGCCTTTATACAGAAATATTACTTATGTGCCTCTGGTCAAATAATATAGCATTCAAATCACATAGCCCTGCTGTCAATACACCCATTCTGAAATAAAAGTGACTTAATTTGTTGTAAAGTTTTGATGCACATTTCAGTTCCTACACTCTGTAATATATCTGCATCACTAAACATGTTTAGGTACATAATATGAATTTATTAAAAGTTTACACCGATAAGCTTTCAATTGTCAAATTACTTTAACGGTGATTAACATCCAGTAGGAGAATATCTCTTGTTGTCACTAATACTTGTGAAAGTAACTTGCATTTTGTAGATGAAGACCCCTGAATGTGCTGTCTGTCTGTTTATTTAATATTTGATGATGACAGACCAGTATTTTTGTAGGTAATCATCAACAATAACAAACTTACTTGGAGAACTAACCATAAAACCCACATATTCATTAGTTGCTGTACACGCATTTCACGATTTTTGTGAGTACTGTTCTGTGGGGAATCAAATAAATATGCAAATCTTAATACGCACTGTTTCAGTATCATCGCAACTCGTAGGTTTAGTTATTAATGTTCAGGACTTGTCATTTGCGCCTCGATGTCATTACTTGTCATTCTTGGCTTTGTTTATTACAGTCTCATTTTATGCAATCATCTGAACATATTACCACTCGATTATTGAAATTTGGCCACTGAAAATCACTCATCTTAGAATTAACAGTCATGCAAGTATGTATTCTGCCTCTGTTGTTTCAAGTATCCATCTATTTGCTTTAGTAAATTTGATGCTACCTCTCTTCAAGTTAACATTGCTTTTCTGTCAGAATCACAGTCAACCATAGCAAGCTGGTGTCGTCTTCAACCCAATCATAGAGGTACTTATCAAATTTTGCTTTGTGAGATATCGCAAATCTATTGTACTATATGCAAAAGAAACCAACCTAAAACCCATAACATTTATAATGATTCATCATTCTTTTTTGCTGTTTGCTAAAACCAAACGCACTATTTATTTCAGTCAGGAATGTTCTGTTAAGCAGGTTTCTATGCATATTTGCAGTAACCAAGACTTGGTTGTTTTTTTATCAGCAAAAATGAAACTAGCTATTTCAACAAAAAAAGTCTGGTATTGAGGACTGGTAAGTATATGATTATTTCATAAATTGATTGATTAGCCCCAGGAAGTATTCCAGTCGTTTCGTGTGTCTGGCTCTAGATATCCCATGTACACCTATTGGAATGCGTACTATCAGTGTGGCAACAGCTCTTGCCTCCTATACACTGTTCACATTGAAAATACTCTTGGGCTATTCAGCGGCTTATTAGTCTTTGAAAGGGTCACACCCTCTCAATCAATTTCATAAAAAGGAACCCTGTTGTAATTTATTCTTACATTTTGAATTCAAATTGAGTTCACCCCCCACCCCACCCCTCAAAAAATATAACTGTGATGCTCTGAATGGTAAACATAAAAAATAATAGTGTGCTTAGACTGAGACGTAGATGAGATATTTCTGAACAGCATCTCCCCAACTTAAGAGGGTTTATTATTCTTGAGTGTTCCCTTTACTGTATTATAGCATGTTACATTGAAAATAGTGCTTTGAAGTTAGCTAACAAGTGAAGTAATGAAAATTGCAAAGTACAATTAGCATTTTTTTAAAAATAATTTATGCCTTGGTTTTTCCATAATTGTGTATATATTGAACATGAATTGACGTGCTGGTTACTTTACTCGTAATTTGAATAATAGTAGGGACTGAAGCCACGGGTATTGAGGATGTGTTCACATAAATATTATCTTTATTAGTAAATAATACTAAACAAAACTTCACCATATTTGTTTGTAAGATAGTTAGAAAATTGATTCAGTGAATTCTCAACCCCCAGAATAGTATTCAACGATTTCTGATGGTCGATTTTTGTGAGAAAATTTGTTTAATATGAACATTTATACTATGTGCATTCAATACTTACAGTATATTATGGGATAACAATCTTATTAACAGATGTCTAAGATTATAAACAGCTATACAACTATTTTCTGTTGTTTTAAAGGTTTCATAAGGGAAGCAAATACACCATTCAAAATTCAATATTCTGCAAAACATGTTCTACCGAGTGGATGCGGTTATATATCCACCCAAATAAGTCAACTCTTTGTTTAATAAACTCAGTCAGTAAGCACCCCGTCTCTTCTTATTTAAGTTATTTTCTGAAACCTCTAGGGAACTTTTTTCTTCATCATTACTAGCTTAAGTCTAGTTTTATGTAGCTTGTAGAAATCGAGTTTGAATACATAGTATGTGCTGACATTGAAACGTACATTGTTGATTACAAATCATAGTGGTCTATTTGTAGTCTGTGATTGGCATCATGATGAAAATGCCAATTAGTTATCACTCTTTCTTCAACTATTATGATTTACCGAGAAGTTGTAAAAGACCTGTATGAATTCTAATGGTCAACCCTAGAAAACATGCCAGTATTCAGTACAGGGAACACATTGGGTATCTGGTAGATAAAATGAGACCGATAGAAATGTACTGTATTTAGTATCTTCTAAGAGTGGAGCTTAGTAAAGATATTTAAGTATAATAAAACGAGGTTAAGACGATTTTCTATCTCCACCAAATTTGAGTTACAATGTTGAATCGATTTTGATGGTTAGGTCATCGCCAGTAAGAAGAGCGCAATTGATGATGACCTAACCATCGAAATCAATCTTACATTGTAACACAAATTTAGTTAAAATAGACAATCGTCCTAATTCTGTTTTATTATTGAAATGGGTATCCACAACATTGTCGGGAGTGATTTAAGTACGTATTCAAATAGCTTTCACACCATTAATGTCAAGATCTTAAACCCTGACTCCTTGAACATTTGGATTGATGGGTTCGCCGCACCCTCGAATTTATCTGAAAGAAGTTGTTCACCAACATCATTAACTTCTTTAAAATTATACTTTTCTGATGTTTTGCTTCTTTCATCAATAAAAACACACAAATATTGTGTTAAATAAGTTTCATGCAACATTGTAAGGTAGGTGTGAGGTCTCACAGGTAAAATTCGAATCAATTGAATATTTAAGCCATAGTTATTGTTGAAACCCTACAGTAAAGTAAACTATGTTACTGTGCACATATTGCAAAGAAATTAGAGAACATTTCAATTCACCCATGCATGATGATCTGCAAAGCAAAATAGAACGTAAAACGCACAACCTTAATGAACTGTAGCTACTTGCTCACTAAAGTGAAGAAAGTGATTGAAAAGGCTGGAAGAAGAGAGTCTTCATATCTGTAAAATGCCATGCGCTCCTGAGGCTACAATTTCAACTGCTTATTAGTCCAAAAAGAGTGTGATGCAAAAATCGATGTTGCTTATCGATTCAAAATACAGCCGATTACAACAAATGAATGGATTACTTCCAGAAGTTAAAAGCGCTTGAAGCAAATTGAGAGTTGTTGATCACAAACAAATCTGTATGGTTTGAACCTATTCTAGACCATGTAACCTGCTGTGCAACTGCCCTAGTTCAATTATGAACCAGAAGCAGGGATATGCTTCGTTGTTGTGGAATTATCTACAGAAGTACGCAGTGGCTTTGCTTATGTACCTGTTTTTTTTCTTTCATGTGAAATAAGTGTTTACTACTTGTAGTCAAGCCCTAGGTGTTTGATTTTTGTGTAGACTTGATTGGCTGGCTGATACACATGATTGTGTTTTGACCCACACTGAACCACGTGAGTGTTTAGACCTGGAATCATGTATTTTTCACACATACCGCACTGTCATACCTATTTAATTAGCTAAGAATTGTCTACCTTGAGCCAGGCCTTCACAAAAAACTCAAACATACTCTAGTTGTAATTTTTGAGGGGCATACTCATTATTGGCTACTTAAGTTCTCACGCTCTAAGCCATCAGTTGGTTGAGAAGATGGGGAAGATGAACAATCTTAACTAGTATGCAGCTGATCTTCTTTTCTATTGTCTTACTTTGAGCCTCTCAGTATTACTTATTAGACCATTATTATTGCAGTACAGTAGCCTGTAAGCTTTCTCCTACAGGCTTAATCACACTGTGTTGTAGCGAAGCGGGTCGTTTTCCCAATTTCGGGATGTTCTGATGCAGTTCAGCCCTACATTAAATCAGCAACTACCATATGTTTATTATAGAAGAGGCCAACCACTGATTGCTAGGTACAGTACATAAAAAAATGCTCTCATCTCCAATTTTCATCGAGGGGTGAGCAAACAATTTAAACATTAGGCTTGTGAAAAAAGGATTGATTTATACCTTTACGTTTTGTCACAGTCTATATTCCAGTACGTCCTCTAATCTCCCCAAAGATTACCAGTAGGGTGTTGACTTAAATTTCTAAAATATGACTCAGCCATTCTATTCATGGAGTAGTGTTATTTTAAAAAAGAAAATGTTCAGCCCCTCATATAAAGTTATATCGTCCTGGAATAAATCAATTAGCATAATGTATGCAGAGAGATTTAGAAAATACGGAGAGCCATTGCCAAAGTTTGGGAGGGGCTTCATTACAGTGCAGTACAGCACACTTCTTGCTTATGAAGTAGTGGTTGGTAATACATTTTATTCCACTAGTATTGAATTGATCATGATTTCAAAATTACACTAAGCTTGAATGAATAGTTTCTTTCAGATTGCACGTAGATCATTTGCAAAAAATAAAAAATTTGCTAAAGTTAACGTACCTGTTCTTAAAAAATTTGCACGTAATATTATCTTCAAACTTTGCTTCACACATGAAACCTTTTTCAAACAATGTGTCAACTTCCTAGTTTGTATATGAGTTATACCATTTATCTGCAGCAGTCTAGCTTTTGATTACATAAGTGTTATTACTACAACGATAAATATGGTGATGATGACTAAGCTTGTGACGTTTTCATCTAGGACAATATTGGCTGCATAAATATTGCAATTAGCTTATTGTCATTTAAAAATGAGTGAACCATTCCATTAAGTGCTAAGCTAATTGGGATTTCAAGTTTCAAATCAGAACTCTGTTTCCAGTGCAATTTACTAGAAATTTACCTCCTCAAGTGTGATGTAGATTGCAATTTTACATTGGGCATATTGTAACCCAGAATAATTGTTCCGTATTACTTATGAGAATATAGATTAGGTACATTGCTTGTTTCTTTTATTGTTACTGGAATGGTTATGCTTTCTGCACTGATTGTCCTGGTGTTGATTTTATGACAACAGCATCATTGCTGAATATAACAACACTGTTGTGCTTACTAATTACAAAAACTGTTGATATTTTTCCATTTTTTGTATGAGTAGGTTTCTACATAATTTTGGGAAATTTGGTCATCTCTCACATTAGTTATTAAGTAAAGTACTGAAATGTTGACTTTAGGCTTCTAAGTGTTTTATTTTTGTTACGAATTCATATGTTGTGAACCTTGTTCAAGATTAAATTGAGTGAAATTGAATGTTGAATACGTTTTTCTAGTCTACCTTTCAAATATTGATTGTTTATCTTCATTTCATCTGTTTTTCAAGCTATCTCAAATGGCTACTCTACCAGTACTCATCAACAGATAACAGAACCCTGTGAATAGAATGGGCGCCAGATTTGATGGCCCCTGCAGTGGGCCATCATATTTATCCGAGGTAACAGCTCAGACCCCGTTCTTAAACAATCAGCATTCTGCTACTCCAGTAGGAAGCAAACCAGAATCTTGGACACGCCCAGCACTTTGTCCTTAATTCCGGTAATTAATCCTGTAATCACGTAATCATTATTTTATATGTATTTAATCATCTAAAGTTAACATACCTGTTAGGTGAGCCCTCTCCTCTGGCTGGTGAGATACTGTGGGCAAGCATTTTCGATGTGAAGACATCATTGTCTGGCTGTTGAGTCAGTACTGGATTTAGTCGGTTGGTCGTAGTTTTTATACACGAAGAGAAAAGTAAACGGGATGGTGGAGCATCTAGGATTGGGGGGAAGAGGTCATGCACCTCTGGGGAAACCCACTAGAGGTGAAGGGAAAGGAATGTAAGTACTGAACTTCTTAAATAGTCTGTCGGTTGTCGATTCTTAGTCTTTTTTGTATAGGGTGGTCTGTAAACCCGTCAGTTGGTTGTTTTTGTTTGTGTGGGGTTTTGAGTGGTGTAAATATGGTGTCACAAGTTTGTGTTGGTGTCTAGTACTGACTTAATGGCCAGACGATGATGTCTTTACTTTGAAAGCGGTTGCCTACAGTATCTCACCAGCCAGAGGAGATGGACTCACCTAACAGGTACATTAACTTAAGTAATTTTCTCACTGGTTGATCTAACCCAATCACTTTAATACCTGTTTAATCATCATCATCGTAATAATTATTTAAAACCTATTGTGTGGGGAGAAGCGGCACATTAACTTTGTTTAAAAATCAACAAACGATTGTTGGGTAATCAAACGTAGAATGAGGAATTGTGTAACAATTGCAGTTGAATTAAATAAAAACTGTTGTGAATCTTTAAAAAGAAAAACAAATATTTGGTGTATAGCTACTCACGGCTTACAGCAATTTTCATCAATGCCAAGAATGAGGGAAGAGAGGGAGATTTAACAAAAACGAAGGTGTTTCGCAATACTCTTGAAATATTGTTCTAACAATTTTGATCTCCATTGAGATAACAATAAAAAATCGTGTTTGTTAAGTTTTTTGACATTTCAGGAGTAGCTGAATATGTAAATTGAATCAACTTGTGCCTTTAGCAAACTGCACCCACATTTTGTTCTTCACAACTATTTCTGTGCCAATCCATTAAACTGAGATATACGCCAATATTGCTCAGAAAATGAGACTTTTTGAACTTAAAATTATCGTTATTCCTACTTCCTCAAAAATGGCCCCAACAATTTCAATCAACTATAGGCAGTACTCTCAACTATCTGGTATGGGCATTTTGTTTTTTGGAAATGTTTCCTTCGAAATGCGTTGAACAAAGATACATCACCCGTATATACAGCAGATTGTCAAATTTGTGGGGGTTGTGTGTTGCTATGCGCCAGATATTTTACTTTCACTCCCAAAGAAAAGTATTATAATCAGCAAAAAAATTTCTTACGTATCTTTGGGGTGTCTGTAGTCAGATTTGTACAATATCAGCTGAACCAATCGAGCTTGTTCGTTTATTTTTTCATTCATTACTTTTGAAGGCGCCAAAATGACGTTGCAATCAGTATCCTTGTATGGGAAGGTGGGTAGTGAGTTAGGGGGGGGGGGTTACAAAAATAAGGGTTTTTCGTATTTTTAAATATGTTTGTAGCATACCGTTTACTAATCTGCCAAACTTACAGGGGTTGTGGAAAGTTGTATTGCGACTCACCAAATATTTTCTACAATTAAAAAATCCGGCGCGATACATCACACAACTTTCTTCAGCTCTACATAAATTCACTGGTTTTCGTGGGTTTTGCCACTAATTCCATTTATCAATCACTCAGTTTATATAAACTTGGTAGAACATCACTACCAGACCACTACTAGCAGAAAGTGGTTGCGCATACAGTTCCAGAATTTATTGTGCTGCTCTCACTCTCATGCCCTGACCATTATTGAGCAATTGGTAGACAAAGGCGTGATGATGCGGTAGATACCATTTTTTTGAGAAGGATAATCAGTTTCCCAAAGTTATTAGGTAAAAATGTTTATAAATGGTAGTGAGTGGAACGGCGGTGGTTGAAATTCCGGAATTTCTGGAGTAGCCCCTATACATCGTATGAGCGTTATGAAAGACTCATCGTACAGGCATTTTATTGAACTACCACGTCAATTTTTCTGAAGATTTTAGTAACTTTTGACCAGAGTTTATAAGAAAACAACTGCGCTAAAATCAATTTTCGTCAAAATGTTAGGTAATTTATTGTGCTGCTCGCGTAATTTTCCCATGGACGGGAATTTCATTTTCCCTTTGTCACTGCGGCCATGTATGGGCCTATTGTAACACTAACCCTTGCTTAGTAAAAGGCGTCGTACATACCCATCCCCTTTAGGAAGCCGAGTACGTCCTTCACTGCAGAATCCGCTGTGGTTTGGAGTTCTATGGTCCCTTGACCGAATCGCCTTCGCCCTTTGACATCGTGGCTGGTGATGCCAATGGGCACTGTTTTCCTGTGTCTCCCATCGAGCGACCAGACGATTCAGGTGACTCTTCATCAAACCCACGTGTGGTTCAGGCCCGATGGGTAGGGATTCTGTACCCCTTTTTGCAAGGCAGTCAGCCTTTTCATTGCCCTCATGCCCCCTATGAGCTGGCACCCAGATGAGGGAGAGCCAGTTTCGGGCGCCAAGCTGTTTGAGCGCATGAAGGCATCCCATGACAGCTTAGACTTAAAACTATAGGCTGTGATGGCCTCGCTGTCTGAGAATATGTAGATCCGCTTACCCTTGAGTCCTTTATTCAGGATCTCTTCCGCACAGATCTTTATGGCTAGGATTTCCGCTTGAAATATCGTGGTGTACTCCCCCAGCGGCTTAGCAAGACTATAGTTGGGCCCTATGATGCCCAGTCCTGCTCGGCCTTCCATAACTGAACCATCAGTATACCACTGCAGGGTTCCCTTCTCGGTCCGGAACGTCTCCTTCTCCCATTGTTCCCGTGAGTGGACGCTAACACTGAATGGCAGCCAAAAGTTCTTCCACTCCGGCATAGCGTCAGTAGCAAGGACTGCTGCCTCTTCTACCTTAAACTAGAACTTACGGCGTCTAAGGAAGCTGTCTTTACAGGAAATTTGATGTAAATAGTTAGAGACATTTTTGTGTAAAAATATTTAGTATTTTGATCACTATGATAACTATCGATAGTTTCAAGCAGACCCTTATTTTGGCGTCCCATGATGACCGGCAGGCTAAATATCAAGTTTGAGCTGCTTTAGTCCCGCCGTCTTCTCTCAATCACGTTCACAAACACATATACAGATCATTTTCCCAAACAGTTTTTTTCAGACTCAGTAAGGTGTGGAACGTAATGATTTGCAGAGAGCTCAAAATCTTTTTTTTGTGTGCCAATTACGTAACTTCCTTTTATACTTCGTAGAGCCAAAGAAACTAAACATTGTGCTGATTGAAAACGTAGGTGTATGGGCCAAAACTGATTCGAGTATTTTGATTAAATTTACAAAATGTCAGGACCTAACTTTTGTCCCCAGAAACATCATTGTGACAATCTGTTGAACAGATATAGAACCCTGAGAAGCAACATGACTTTTTTTAAATTTTGCGAAACCCCCAAAAATGCTCCATTTCTGATTTTTGTTTGTTTGTCGGTTATAATATCTTTTTAATGTTTGGCATTAGGAAAGTAAAACTAAGTAAGTATTTTTTCAGTGTCATATGTACGACCAACAGGGAGATGACTGACGAAAAACCCATTAACATTGTTTACAGACGAAACATCGTCTGCGGAGTTCAAACGACGCTCCAAACAGTTCATGTTCGTTCCTGTTGGTATCAGATTACGGAACCTGTCAGGCTCACGCGCGTAGTATTGAAGTTCAATCAGCGAACATCCAAGCGATTCGGGTTCGTGAGGAGAGCGTAGATATTCACGAAGGATTGAATCCATAAATTAGGTCACCGTATGCCACCTCTATTTACACCCTAACTGAGGCAAAACGGACGAAAAAATAGTTAAAATGTAAAGAGAGGATTCGCTTGAAGGAGGATCCGGCGCAGATTCAGCAGAAGGAAATTCGCAGAAAGAAAACAATGGTTCAGGAGCCGGCTCGAGAGGGGCACGATAGGGCGTTCATGTCGACTGTTGGATGAGTTGAGTCGCGGTCGCACCTCGGAGTTTAGCCAGGTAAGCACCGTGTGGACAAATGCTGATTACAACGACTTGCAGTTGTTTATGTTATTTTCCGTTGAGGCCTCCATGTCTTGTCTCCGACCCGCGCCACTTACTCTTCCGCGCTCCTTGTGTTCCAACTCCCCTGGAAGCCGAACTGACGTTTCAGCGGTTGTTGGTCTGAGCCGGTGTGACAGCTCTTGTGCCATCGGCTGCTTCGACATCGTGAAGTCGTCTATAAGAAATTTTCCAGGTGAGTTACACTCTTGACACGCCTGTTATTTCAAAGACATCAATGGATAAGTAATGCATACATTTACAGGGACTGCGTTAGGCGATGCGCAGATCATAACGTAGCAGAATAATATTCCAATTTGCCCGAATAGACTAGCGACTGTGGGCGCATCAATCGCCATGTAACAACCTACTTGCATTACACTAAACTCCCCAATTATTCGATTGTATACACTGTTGTGTCGCTGTTGTTGTAAGTTTTCCAATCATTTTAATTTGTTATTATCAAGTTTTTTCGGTTCCTGTCCTCTAGTCGTCCTCCGCTTTTGTCCTCGCAGAGAGGCACCCACCACACTTCAATAATCTATTAGGCGCTTTCGAGTACACAACTTTAATATCTAAAACAAGTCGTACGTTTAATTCCTCACAAACAGTCATCACACACAGTTTTCACATTTCTACGAAGTTACTAAAAATTCAAACTTGGTCAGAAATGAATGTAGGGGAAGTAATTAATGGTATTACGTGAACTTTGGACACGTTCAAAATAGGCTACCGAAGATTCGGTCATTTACCCAAATGTCGTGGATGGTCACAGTCATGGATATGAAACCTACTTGAAATACCATGCTAGTAGGCCGATTTTGAACTAGACGAAATTTCGAAAAACCTGGAAAAGTTCCTCCCTGGTATTCTTCCCCTGATTTTGAATATGTGTCTTATCAAATTTGCAACCATTCACGACTTCTTGCAAACGGTCAAAGTTGTTATTAGGTGGCCAAGTTTCATAAAATAGTGCGAGACCCTCTTATTGTTATCAGTTGCCCCTGGAACGCTCAAGCCAGGTCTAATTTAAATATCTCTTTTTGCAAATCTAAATATCTGTTTTTAAAAATCGTACATTTAATTCCAGTACTCTGGTCAACTTCCGCCTTCATCCTCAGAGAGGAGCAATCACTCACTACACCTTCCTAACATCCAATAATCTATTAGGTGCTATGAGTGCACAACTCTAAATATCTAAAACTAGTCGTACGTTTAATTCCCCCAAACCAGGACGAAATAAAAATTAGAGAGCCCTTCGTTTAAAACTCCCTTCTAAAGATGTGGTAGTATAAACTAAGGGCCATGTGTGAAGAGGGAGCAGCTGGTTCCTCCTAACCGAATGTCATGGAAGCTTTCATGCAAGTTGTCCCGACTAAGGATGCACATACCCTTAGTGTCTGTGTATGCAGTGCATCGTACGTAAAGGTCACCCTGGAATACGCTTTGGCGGCCTCAGGCTCCTGAGCAAGTACTTTGTAGTGAATATAAGTGAGAGGTGGGGCTTCAACTAACGCCTCCAGTCCCTTAAATGCACTGCCATTGGAAGGTTTGCCTCACTGCGTGCAATTACTAAGACCATTTGGAATGTATGTTACCATGACACTATCCTCATGTACAAGGCCATCTATCTAGGCATCGTTGGCTACTACCTCGTTGTCTGGGGTAGCAAACTAACAGTCAATCATAAGAGAGTGCTGGCCCAATCCCAGAGATCCCACACTCGTGTGGATCATCAAGGATCCGTGAACGTCTTGAGAGAAAATTGGTTAAGCCAGAACACTCGACAAGCCAGTTCCTCATGGGACATGGCGACTTAAATGCGCGGCTCCACTTTTTTTTTCACACACGCCTTGCGCCTCCAGTGCGGAAGAAACAAGAAACCACATGCTGTTCCAGTGTAGTTTCTGCAACTGTGAACGAGGGTTGTTGGGAGGGCAGACGAACTTAGCAGCATTGACTAGTAGCAGCTACAAAGCAAGGCTATAACTGTTTCGCCAAGTTCGCGAAGAAGGTGATGGCTAAGAAACGTGGTCATAGTTGATCTGTCCTTTTGAAACTTGCCACCCAAGTAAATAGTTAGATTGGGTAGGAAACCAGATTAAGAACGGTGGTACGGCAATACTCAGAAGGTCACCTCTGCGCGGTAACAAATGGGCAACAGCTCTCTACCGGGAGACTGGCAAACGACCAAATAGTTGCCATACCTACGCAGGTCTGAGTTCGGTGGATGCTGCAGGGGCTGGCCTCTCGCATATTAGCGAAACCACAATTTCCATGACTGATATAACTCTCTTCGACGGTTTAGGAACAGTCATTTAATAAGGAAACAGATATTTAGATTTGTGTACTTCATGCTCATAATCGATTATTGTATGTTAGGAAAGTTTGGAGATTGCCTCGCTGGAAAATATCAGGTCGTCATCGTGTTTCAGCGAATCCTATATACTCGTATATACGATAAGTGTTGAAAAAACTGGTAGGTCTGATATGTGTGTGGCAACACTCAGATTTCTATGAGAACGCAGCCCACAATTTCTTGACTGATGAGGAAACAATCGATTTCTTGAAAGAGATGATCCACGAAGGCCTGTCCTTCAAAAAGGCTAGGCGCTTGAAACTTTTAATAAAGAAAAACTTCCCGCTGGGCTTTTACGTCATCTTTACTCAAAAGATCCTGAGGAAATGACGTGTTTCTCGGACATCTCGTCCTCGATAGTTTGCTGTGTATGCAAAATCTGTGAATCGGTGTGACGGTTGTTTCGAGACGATCGTTGGAAAAACTCAGACCTTAGGTGTCTCGTTCGTATAAATCGAAGATCTACTGCATCAATTTCCCCCTCTTCGTCGAATCTCGCAACTTAAGTGTTTACGCCTCGTATACATAACTAGATATTTGGGGCGATGTCCCTTTTTTTCTTACTCGCGAGTGAGACGCGTCAAATCTACCTTACCGTAGCCTGTGAAAGTGAGTTGGACAGAGAGTTTATACCAAAAGTATCGTATGTACGTCTTGTTTTTACTGTACATGGATGAACATTTGTGCTACGAATTTCAAATTTCTACATTCCTTGGACGCTTTAGGCCTTCCTAAAAAACTTTCGTGTCGGGTCTGTCCTGTTCCCTCCGCTCCTTCCTGTAAGTTTCAAAAAGTTCGATTCTGTAGGCAATGTCGGGGAACTCGCTATTTTAAACTGTAGAATGCCTTTGGATATTCCACGTGTTTTAGACTTGGGGCTTCTTTAATAATCCTCCTACCTTATTGTTCCTTTGCCCTTTCTTTATCATTCGTCTCTGCCTCTATTGTTACTTTTGTACCATCTTCGCGGGTACGTTTGGAGTTGACCTTACTTGGCGCTATCTAATTTCTTTATTTTCAGTTTTTTATTTTGCACCATATTTGTTGGCACGTTGAAAACGGAATTTTATTTCGGGCAATTTTTGGAGAAAACAACGGTAATTTGACGTGAGGCAGGTGGAAAAGATTGTTCTTTAGATCGGTAGTCGGTTTTAAATATTCAACATGATTCCCTAGAGATGCCACGAGCGATTCAGATTTCCGAAGGACCCTAACTAATATTAGCAGAAAACCTGGCTTTCGCCGCTCCCGCGAGTCAAATATTTTGAGGCCAATTGCCAATTGTCGGGGATTTCTGGTAGGGGAAGCCATCAGAATTTTAGTTTAGACGCATGCATCTGAATTAATTTCCGAATTTTCTGATCCTCGTTTACGGCAGGTATCCCTAGAAAATAATCCTGCTTTAAGTTTATTCTATAAAATTCTATATTGTCTAAGGTGGTTTACCACCACATTTTTGAGCCGCTTCGACTCCGTTCTAGACACCGGCGGACCTGCTTTATTCACTCCCCGACGTCTCCGAGCGTGACCCTAGTCGAATCAGCCAAAAACGAAGGTGATTTTGACTCGACTCGGCTATCCCATCGCATAATTGACTCCTCCAGAACCCGAAACTTTCACCAGACAGTTTGAACATCCTGCCTCGCGATTTTCCTTCACGCGATCACCACCTTCCTAGGTCAAGCGTATCAATTCCACTATTAAGAGACATTTAATTCATCGATTTGTCCATCTACAATTTTAATTTGCTGATCAGAGTTGTTCTTGGTTTATTATCAAGATTTTGGTTTACTATAACTTTCGCCTTCTGTTTTTCCAACCCCTCGATCAGATACTGATAGTCGAAACAGTTACAACGAGACTCTACTTTGGCATTCTAGTTGCGTGATGTTAGGACAGTCAAAATGTTTGTGTCTGAGGATATGGAATGTTGTAAATATTTGTGGGCGATAATTATTGTTCGGGCGAAAGTTATTTCCGTAATTTGATTTAAATTTTGATCTGTCTTCACTGTACGAATTCTGACTGGGTTTACATGGTAATCATTTGTCATAAGATTAATTAAGATTGAATTAATTCTACTGCTGACCCTTGTATTTTGGCAGTCATCGCCGCAACGAGCATCGAAATCATCCTCGTCTTGTTCGTTAAGTATTTGTCGAACAGTCATTCACACAAGTGAAGGAAACTTTCTAAGAGCACAGGTTCTCTTCTAAAGAGGAATCAAATCAAGATACCCGTAAAAGATTCTGCCCTTTCAGGCTTATTCCCTAATGGCAATAGTTTCATGCTGTGTTGGAGTTGGTCGATTAGTGTTTTTTACTTTCTTTGGAGCTACGAAGTAGAGAGGAAAGTTGTGTAATCGGCTGGAAAAAAAATATTTTGAGTTCTCTTCAGATCTTTGCGTTTCAGACCCAAGCGAGTCCGAAAAACACTATCAGGGAAAACGGTCTGTGAACGATTTTTAGAGAAAACGGCTTAACCAAATCAGCTCAAACTCAATATCTATCCCGCAGGTCACCAAGGAACGCCAAAATAAGGGTAGGGACAAAATCTGCACAAAACGAACTATAGTTATCATAGTGATCAAAACACCAATTTTTACTTTCCTTGGCTCTACAAGTAGAAAGGAAAGTTTAATCGGCTGAAAAAAAAATTTTGAGTTTTCTTCAGATCGTTACGTTTCAGACCCTCCTGAGTCCGAAAAACACTATTTGGGAAAATGGTCTGTGTGTCTGTGAACAATTTCTAGAGAAAACCACCGTACCAAATCAGCTCAAACTTCATATCTCGCCGACCATGGGACGCCAAAATGAGGGTATGAACAAAATCCACCGAAATTTAACTATAGTTATCATAGTGATCAAAACACCAAATTTTTTTTTCTCAAAAACGGCTCGAACGATTTTGATTACATTTTTTATATGGATAGGTCTCAATAAGACAATTATACCATGACATTCACATTCGTGGGAAAATGACGAGAGCAGCACAATAAATTATCAAAATTTTCGACGAAAAGCGTTTTTAATGGGGGTTTTTCCTTATAAACTCCGCTGCAATGATGGTAGAATGTTAAAGAAAATTGGTATTGTAGTGCAATCCAATACCTTAAGGGTGAGTGTTTAAAACCGCTCATGAGATACATAGGGGTCACTCCAGAAATTCCTGAATTTCAACTACCACTGTTTCGCTTACTACCAGTTCTAAAAGTGTTTACCCAATAACTCTGCAAAAGTAATTACTATCCTTCTTCAAAAAATCTGTGTTTACAGTCTCATTAATTATCTGTGTACCAATTGCTGAATAAAGGTTCTGCAATGAGTACGAGCAGCATAATAAAATCTGGAGCTGTAAGCGCTACCGCTTCCCACAGCCGCAAAGTGTTGTTTGACTAAATTCAAATTAACTGAATGATAAATGAATTGATTAGATATAATTAGCCATGTACATAGTGAATTGACGTAGAGCTAAGGAAAGTTGTGTGTTGCAACGCAGTTAAGACAAACCCACATTCTGACATTCTTTCATAATTCACTGACCATAATGCTTTTTACGTTTTATTAAAACCCACTGAAATAAGGGGGGACTGGATAAGAGGTTATGACGAACTTCTCTGCAGTGTCCCCCAGGAAATGTTAACTTACGACTGAGTAGAATAACAAAGATTAGTACACACAAGTCAAGACAAAAGGTGTTCTTGCTGAGGCTAAATAGTACAAGGTGTGTAAATATGTGTACTGCTACACTTGGAGCATGAGGTGACATCCATTGCACAGGCATAGAGAGCTCTGCTGGTCATGAGCTTCCCTATACTCTCAGTACCAAATATGGAAACCAATACCAAAGGAAAAAATCGAGACAATGTTGGGGACGCCTCAAGACTGAGCAATCTGATGAGATCCAGGCTGCACAGGAAAAGGAAGGGGTGACTGGCAGGTGAGTTGGAGTAGAATCCATACCCACATTCTCGGCTGCCCCCTTTTCAGAGAGGCTTTCAGATGAAGTGTGGAATAGTATGACCCACTGTTTGGGAATTGAATATAATTTCTCTCCTGTTTGTTTACTCGACGCTGAGTAAGTCCAATGGTTGGTATTGGCTGGAGCGTTCTTCGCTTTGTACGTACGCGAGCCCCAACGAGGCATCGCCAACATCCCCGCTACCGACCCGCTCGCCAGCCCATTCGGTCGCCGCATCTTCACCGACTCGTATGTTCGCCCGCGTCTTTCCTTTGCGTTTGAAGTTTCAGGATATTTTACTATCCCAAGTATTAATCTCTTCAACCCGGAATTTCCTGAGTCGTCGAAGAGAAGACTTCAGACACATCAATCCGGTACTTCGTTCTAATTTACTTTCTTCTATCTCTGGGACATTCGGACATCTTTATTTTACATCTCCTAATTTTAATTGATTTATTTTATACCAACTTATATATTATTATCCGGACGTCTGTATATATTTGATTTTAATGTAAATAGATCGCTTCAATTTCAATTGATTATTATTTCCTGAATGAACAATACCAAATTTAAAGTTGTATATCATTTTATTGTTTTTCGTTTTCGACGTTTGTATTTCTTTTCACCCACTATCAGAGTAAGAAACACCTGAAGAGAAGGAAGTAGCTGTAAACACAAAGAAATTTGTGTTTACAGCCTCATTAATTATCTGTGTACCAATTGCTCAATAATGGTCCTGCAATGAGTACGAGCAGCACAATAAATTCCGGAACTGTAAGCGCTATTGCTTCCTGTTGCCGTAACGCGTTGTTTGACCACGTTCAAATTATCTGAGTGTAAATGAATTGATTAAATAGAATTAGCCATGTACAAAGTGAATTGTTGTAGAGCTGAGGAAAGTTGTGTGTTGCAACGCACCAGATATTTTTTCTCGAAGTCGGCTATAAAGATTTTGATTAAATTTTTTAAATGGACAGCTGACTATACCATAAAATTCCCATTCTTAAGAAAATGGCGAGAGCGGCACAATAAATTACCAAAATTTTCGACGAAAATCTATTTTAGCGTGGTTTTTCTTATAAACTCCCCTGAAATGTCACCAGAGTCTTCAACAACAAAAAATTTGTGTAATAGCCCAATCCGACACCTATGGGATGAATGTTTAAAAACGCTTATAAGATGTATGAGGGTCACTGCAGAAATTTCGGAATTTCAACTACCACCGTTTCGCTTACTACGATTTCTACACGTATTAACCCAATAATTCTGGAAAAGGGATCATCATCCTCTTCAAAATAATGGTGTTTACAGCCTCATTAATTCTCGGTGTATCAACTGCTCAATAATGATCCGGGAATGAGTACGAGCGGCACAATAAAGTCCGGAACTGTAAGCGTTGCCGCTTTTTGGCGCCGTGAAGTGATGGTTGATCAAGTTCAAATGAACTGAGTGAATGAATTGAATAAGTAGAAAGAACCTTGAACTCAAGTGAATTGACGTAGAGCTAAGGAAAGTTTTGTGTTGCTACGCACCAGATGTTTGTGTTTGAAGTTACACTATAGCTTCTGGTGAAACGTTTTGGGGCATTGGGGTATTTATTTCCTCAGTTACAGGTCCCCAAGACCGGAGTTTGTAGTAAATGTAATTCGTTACAGTTTTAGAAATTTTAATCGTAATGCGTCACTAGTTTCTCAAATTCTAGTAATACTTGTTGTCTATAAATTTAGCAATTTATGAGAAGTACGAGTATTAGAAGCACAGAGACTTTAGAAATGTTTAATGTGAGCTTGAAATGAAGAAAAGAAGTCAACTTACAGGTACGTTAAGTCGGCTTCTGCAAGAGTGCTGACTTGTGAAGGAAGTGGCGTCGGAAATTTGTCTTGCCGGTGAAGCGCTCGGTGATTTGCTAAGCGAGCAAAACGAGAAGGATGTGCGGTTGAGTTGAGGTCGACGTTGAAGATCAGCGTTCAGCGAACTGCACCTTCAACTCTGGATGAAAGTGAGCGGCTCGAAGTAGCTCTGAAGCAATTTTGTTTGTGAAGAAAAGAAATAAAATTCAAGTTGACTGAATTGAAGATTTTCAGCGTACCGCATTCATGAAATCGTCTCTAATCTGCTTGTCTGCTGGATCTGTCTCCCCTTGAACGTGGTTCCCGAAACGAATCCTCTTCAACGGTGTTTCTTCGTGACTTTGGACAGTTTTCAATATTCCTTCGAAATTTTGGGTCCAGAACGACTGCACCAGTTACGTTCTTCGTATGGACGAAGACCTGTTTAAAAAGCTCCGATTTATTTTACATAGGAATTAAATTTGAAATATGTTGTGATTTGACGAGGGCAGATATGAACGCATCGGGGTGAGCTCAAGCAGAACTCATTTGTCGCGGAGCCAACGCAGGCGGCTTCTAAGAATGCTCTGCCCAATACAGGCTTTATAAATCACGTAACTTGTGATAAATTAACTAATTAAATCAATAAAAATCTTTTTCAGGTTTCTCGAAATGGCTCTGGGGATTTTCGAGTGGTTCGATTTCTTCTCAGTTCAAGGTTTATTATGGCCCATAGACGCAGCAAAAGTTACGATCATAGTAGTTCTGCTGTTCAGTACTATCAAATACTTCATGTTCCCTTTAGACTGGACAAAGGTAATAGACTTTCTACAATGTCATTGCAGTGCTAATCTGATAACTGTTCAGGACAATTAAATAGCTGGTATATGCTCATGCCTTCATAATTTGTTTGAACATTGTTCTCAGGACATTCATGACAGTGGGTACGCTCATGTAAAAAAATCTGGCTACCAGAGACTTAACAAAATTAACTCCATTCGCAGAACTCGAACAATAGGCAACATTCCTCCAGTCTTCCCCAATGGCTGGTTCATGCTAGCCGAATCCCATCAAGTGAAGAGTGGGACTCCTCTCCATGTGAACGCTCTAGGTGAGAACACTAAATTATACAACTGTTGCTGTACACCAATCATACACTAGTGAGTGTCAGAAATAATCAAGGAAATCAGGGCCAACTTGGCTCTATAGATAATGAAGGGACAGGTGTCAAATTAGGGAGGCCATCATTAGCTCAAGGAGATGCTTCTTAAGTGTGAGCATACATAGGCAGATAGTGTTTTGTCAGCCTACACTACTTTTTCTTTGGCACTGAATGAAAGGGACTGCTTCCACTGAAGAACTCAGGCCAACCCAATAGGGGGTGGAACATAAATAGATAATATAATCAATAAGGAACGAAATGAGAGAGTTGATAACATGTACAAGGGAAACCTACAGAGTTGATAACATATACATAAACCCCATACTTCAAGGGCTGTCAGAAGTGCCTTGAAATGTGCTTTGGTCTAAAGACGTAAGAAAGTGAACCCAGCAGCCTATTGGAAGCCCACTTCCTCAGCAATATTGTGCACAACTAGCTCCTCGTCGTTGACTGACATTGCTAGTGGCAAAAAGAATATCTGTGCCAATTGTTACTAGTGAAAACCATTAGTAGACCAACCACATTCTGATAAGGATAGTTGGTGTTTTGCTCATAACTCATGTTATCGAGCTTGTTCTCAGGTATGTAGAAACTAGCTAGCAGCTTGTCATTAATTTTTTCAAAATATTCGTTGAAGTATTTCGTTTGCCTAAGAGTTTTCGCTATTCTTCAAAGAGAACTGAATCCCTAAGTAATCCTAAAAACCATCCATACCCTGAATTCCAAGTTGTTTCGATTTTGTTAGTAAGAAGAAACTACAGGTGAGTAAGAAGTAACAGGTGAGTAAGGTGAGTTGGTTGAAGAAACAACATTGTGAGCTTCAACATGCACAAAAATGATCTTTTTTTTCATTATCAGTGTTAGACATAAACATAATGGTCTCGATCAACGGGTTGAAATTTACTTTTTTCAATCATTTCTATGTTATGAGTGTATGGTATGAACATACAATATACATGTTCAATATGTTACTGTTTATGATCCATCGTGTTCTGTTTCAAACTTTTTCTTGGATTACTTTTTTGGTGAAAGATAACATTTATTTATTGTATCTCCAAATGAAGAGCTCTTTTGTAAATGTCAGCTGAGATTGAAGATATTGTTGCATATTTAGATGCAACTTTTCACTAGATGAAATGCTTTTTTGCTGAATAGATCAACAGTGCTACGAAGAAACTGAGTTGCCCTTAGTTAAGTTGGTAAAGGAAAAACAGTCACAACAAAATTCCGTATTTCAATTGTTATTCAGACAGCTGGTTCCTGTTGTATTTGTTACCTACTAATTATTTTGAGAAATGAGCCTAGGATGTTGAGTTCTTTTTTCACGCTGCACACTCTTCAATTATTTTCAATTTGACAGCAATTCTGCAGTTTCCAATAGAAGATGGAAGAACGTGTAACACCGTTATATTGAACATTTATCTTTAAAATTTGTCGGCAGTGTTGCAAAATTTATGCTGGTGGTCGAAAATATTGTTCTCTCATTTTACGAAGAACAAGATATTTCAATAAAGTAATATCTCAGTGATTTTCTCCAATGCCTCCCAAACTCGTTTACAAAGACGTTTTTTAAATTTCTTTTAATTCTGATTGGGAATTTATTATGATTAACTCAGTTTGTGTGTGCAGGTCAATCAAACCACTGCTAATTTCACTTGCTGGTCTTCATTTTATACCAGAACTAGTAAAACAATATTTACATGAATGTATGTTTCCATAATAGCGGATATTGAATCAGGCTCTATGATAGCTCAATATTAATAATTGTGTTCTGTTTTCAGGAGAAGATTTTGTCATTTTCCGAGGAGCTAACAATAAATGCCACATCCTGGATGCATTCTGCCCACACCTTGGGGCTAATATGGGTATCGGTGGTCGGGTCGTGGGGGATTGCATTGAATGCCCATTTCATAGATGGCAGTTCAAAGGAGATGATGGGAAATGTACTAAAATTCCCTACACCGACAAAGGTGTGTTAGTACACACATTCGATCGTGGCTTTTCATTTGTTATATATCATTTCATGTATAAAGCAGCGTCTATTTGTTTTGGCAGTCGCTAATTATTTGTTAATTTACAGTTCCCACTTTTGCTAAAGTGAGGCATTGGAAATCTCTCGAGCTGAATGACATGATATTTGTGTGGTACCACGCTGAAGGTTGTGAACCCTTGTGGGCTCCTGAAGAAATTCCAGAAATAGAAAAAAAGATTTTTACATTCTGTGGAAGAAACGAGTTTCGTGTGAATGCTCATATTCAGGTACATGGTTCATCCAGAGTGATGTGTTACATAGTCTCTTTCTTTGGCTCTGTATTTGATGATAGGTGCCATAGGAATTGGAGGAATAATGCTTGGCCAATCACACATCATGTTATTATTTTCTTTAAGATTAAACAAATACAGTTTGATCCTGCATTGTTGCAGACATACAAGTCAGGTCGATGGTGTGAATCCCAGGCTACAGCAATTGGTTGAGAGATTGAAGCAATTTCCACGATTTGTATCTTCCCTTTTGGTATTGTAAACATGTCTTAGACCATCTACTTTTCATGTCGCTTCTTATATGGCCACTTGCCCCACTGCGTCCATTCTTTTCACTTCATACTTCTGGTTTGAAAGCAGTGATCAAGGCGTTGTCTGTGGCCCACCTCCTGTGCCAATTTCCTCTCAGATCGATTCAGTTTCTTTCCTCTGGTCCGTGAGGCCAACTTTCGATGCGAGGCGTTTGAAGAAAGAAACTAAAAATAACAATTTTTTCCCTAATCTCCATCCCACCCAGATTGTGTAAATACAGAAAAATATTTCTTATGAAACCTTAACTGGAGTGTCAAGTTATTACTTATAACACGTGATGTGTTGTAGCACTGACCATTGCCAGCAGAAAAATTACTTGGTGGGGAAGAAAATATAAAGTGTAGGAATTGAGTCACTTAAAGCTGCTGTTGACAATGTTTTTGTTTTTTTTTTCGATCTACTTGATTTAATTTTAATTCGTTTTTAAAAATTATCTTTTACACTTTTTTAAAACGTCGTCACTTCTTCATGACTTTATGAAAGTTTAATATGCCGATTTAACAATCTGTCATTTTCTTTAGTTTTAGTTAGTTTAGTTTTCGTAATTTTTTATTATCGACGGATTCTTGTGTTAGAAGCATTATGTTGAAATTAACATTACTGCGTTGGCTTGTTCAAACCAGGTAATTTGATGTACAATTGAAAAGACGAAAGTTTTGTAGAACTCATACATACAATAAGGAAATTCGTTCATAATTGAATTAGTCAGTTCAAAATTTGAAACCTAAACCACTTATTGGAATCAATTCTCATCTGGAATATTTTTAAACTGGATAACTGTTTGAGAAAACCACAACTTGTCTGTCATCAGGAAATTCCGGAGAATGGATGCGATTTATGGCACTTCAATGCGATACATGGGAAGAGCTTCGTTTGTGGGAGTGATATCAGATCTAGTCGTCATTCTTGGAGTAAATTTATGACTCACGTGTGGAGCTCTGACTGGGAACCTTCAACTCATCCTGATAAAACTCATGTTGCATATAGCAAACTTAAACATCACATTTCTCTATTTGGATTCAAGATAAGCAGTTTCGATGTCAATATTCGCCAGGTATGTAAACTGCTAATAATTCATCTATCAGCACAAGATTCACACGTTCTAGGGTGTTCGCAATCAACACGATTATCTCTGATGATTGTTTTTCCACTACAAGATTTTCTGTAACCCAACTCAATAACAAATATCTTGGAACAAAAAATGTAATATTGAGTGTTCACCATATCGAGGGAGTGAAAAGGTTTTGAATTAAACGAAATGTGTAATACTAAATCATTGGTGCTCATTTATTTATTTAATTGCTAGTTTGAAGTTATAAACTGTAAATTTGCAGGGTTTTCAGTCTATTAACTAGATGCTGCAACAACTGTACAACTTCAGGATGAGGATGTATTAAAATCCGTGCCTGAGATTTCCAGAGTACTTAGTTACTGAGGAAGTTCTTATGGCACTTACAGATAATGGTGCTAATTCTAAGACTCATCAATGTCAACTTAGAATAAAATGTCACCCATACCTATGTAGATATTCCTCAGCTTAGTGATGACAAGCATTAAAATAGAGACCATGTTAAAAAGTCAATATCTTTGACAGCTCAGGATATCAATAGCTTATATGGCTCCACAACAGCTTATGCAAGCCTTTACGGGGCAGCATAATTGAAGTCAAGGGACAAGAAAATCCCAACAGGCCAAAATCTTCTTGATCTAGGAATGATGTGACCTTGAGACTCGCAACAACTCCTTTTGAAACATTAGGAAACTGAAATAAAATGGTACAAAGCCCATTTTAATGAAATATGTTGATTATCCTTTTGAGTATGCTAGAAGTATAAGAAGCGTTGTTTTTATGTCGAGAGAGAGAGAAGAAGATTGGGTAGTGGTCTTAGAAGAAAATGTTCCATTAAGCATCACCAAGGGTCAAGTGCCTAGACTCAAGGTGAGTACTCTAGGACATTAATTTCATTTAAAACCCTTAGTCATCGATGACAAATCATGCTTTCTTAACCTTCACAGTACACATTGCTGAAGACTACTATAAGAATACCATGCTTTTTCTGGTCAATTCCCTGAAAATACTGTCCCAATTCATGACTATGTTTAAGTGAACTGAGCTCATGAAGGTTATCTAAATTGTAGTGGCTCTCTATATCAATCACTTCTCACTTCCAGTCGAAGAAATGTTCTTTGGTGGCAGTATCATCTTTCAGCTGGAATACTGTGTGCTTCCAGTGGCAACAGGAACCTAGCGATGAATACTAAACGACAATTTTTACACTCGAATTGACTTGGTTTTGTCTGTCAAGTCATCATCCATAACAAATTAGAGCAAATGTGTTTAAAAATTCGGTTAACTCTACGAGTGGTAACAACACAACATTTTAATACCTCAACTTCATCATCTGAAGCGAATATGTAAACACGTTTTTCTTAGATCTGATTAATTATAGTCAAGTAGTTGACATGCTTATGCAGTTGTATGATTTTTGGTAACACATTTATATTATACTCTTCTTTCAAGGTTGTATTTCCAAAAAATAATTGGAACCATTAAACTTACAAATTTCAGATAGGACCAGCTTACGTAGAATTAAAGTTTTCCACGCCACTGGGTATAGTGATAATGACTCAAGCTGTAACTCCTATGGAACCTTTGGTTCAAAGAGTCATCCACAGAGTGTACACACGGTCATACTTTGTACTTTATGGACTTTTCGTCATTGTAGGAGAAAGCATTATGGTGAGTAGAACACTTTTTCAAATTATATCTACTCATAACCAATCTGTACCTCGTCGTCATGTGGATGGTCTGACAGATTTGGCTCATTCAATAGGTGTAATCTCTTCGACATAGTTTTTTTTCTTCCTGAACGAAACAAAAGAGCCTGGCATGGTCTTATTTCTGTCTCGTGAGATACTCTTGAGTAAGCCGTGATGAGAATGCCAAGTTCAATAATATTGAATGACCTACCGAAAATGTGTAACGGGTGATGAGGACAGTCACAGAATCTATATTTTCTCGTCTATGAGGAAGTAAATGGTCTACGTGGTCACTCCCAAACCTGAAATGTTGTTCAATAACAAGCTATAACTAAATGTAGAACAGAGAACGTGACAAAAATCACGGAAAATAAATTCTAAAAGAGAAGAGAGGTTTATGCTGAAAAATTGGTAATGATAAAATACAAATGTGCATAATACATATGTACAATTATATGTTCTTACCTTTTCAAGTAGAGAGTCGTCGGTTTTAACTATGGTTTTAATTCGATTTTAAAGTTCATCTTTTACTTAACTGATTAATTATGTCAACTTTAATTGCCATCAGCTTCAGACCTCGGTGTAGTTAGTTCAAGTTCAAAACAATCTTTATTTGTCATTACCAGGCATAATAGTAAGCTATAATGTCAAGCTCTAATTATGATAAAAGGTAAATCAGTTAACTTGAGTGCAGCAACACACCCTTTGATTAGCAGAAAGTAATAATTAATAAAAAGTACATGTGAGGTAACTTTAAGTATAAAATACAGGTTTTACTTTCTGCTACCCAAAGGGTAAAGATGAGTATTGCGATCCTGACACAGAAAAAAGTTGGGTTTTCTTAAGATTTTCAAGTTTTATGGCCTACTGAATCCAAAAAAACCTAATTTCGGCGCGTGCCTGGTGTGTCACTGTAGTTCAGTTAGTGGAAGATTCAATTGATCGTGTTTTCAAAAGAGAGCTGGGTGGGGTACAAAAAACTAGGGTTTTTTTTGCATTTTTATCAAAAATCACTCTAGCCACTTTGATTAAACTTTCAAATTATCTTCTACTAGTCGTTATTTAACTTTTCTCCTCCATAAATATTTAGAGTATGAATAGAGGCCTATGAAGGGAGGTTTTTTTACTGTTTGGCTAAACGGCTTCAACGATTTTCACTAAACTCACAGGATCTTTTCAAATTACACCTATTTAATTAATCTAATTAACCTATTTAATTAAATTACACCTATTTAATATTCCCCATAAATGTTCTTGAAACCAAAATGTGTCGAAAATATTGTTTTGGTTTATTATTCATTCTGAATAATAACCCTATGTTTTCGGTCAGGAAACATTTTTCACAATCCCCCCTCAAAATTTGATACTTTACGTTTCAAGACATGGGGATTCCAAATCTGCAATGTCCGTTCGCCGTCTCCTGTCCGGGCCGTTTTGTGCCTTTAATGTGGTACAAAAAATCCGTTCTTTCATACAAAATCCCATTTATTTGTAGTTGTGCCCGCCATCTCAGCAATCCGATCCGAAGAAGCCCATGGTTGTTATGGACAAAAAATGTTTAAAAAAATTAACAAAACGCAGTATAATCGCAAATACGCCGTGTTTTGTATTGTTTTCAAGGTATTTTTACATCCTGGGTCGAATGGAATGAGTATCAGACGTGTACAACTGCGTATAGGGAAATTACAGTAATTATTAGAGCCAACTAATTGAAAGAACTCGCGGGAACTACAGCGGAAGTCAACGTTTCGTCGTTAGTACTCCCTCCCGTCTCTTCAAAACCACACGCCCGCTCGACTCACAATGTCGTGTCAATTGCCGAGGGTTCGCTGGAAGTCCCCGTCCCAATTTTCCCGACAGGGCGGAGGAAGGTTAGGGCCACTTCCTCCACACACCCCTACATCGGATCATCAACGCCTACAGACGTTTACGGGTGCCTGGCGCCGGGGGAATATTTAGTTTCCGTAGTTCCATTGTAGTCAGGTCATGTTTGGTATGGTTTACTAGTATTTTTCGATGCTGAATCGAATGGGATAGGTCCCGGAGAAGTAATACTAGGCCAAGCTGTTCATGAGAATAATAAACTGTTGTGTAATAATTTGCAGTATTTTTTTTAAACATTTTAATAATTTCCAGAGTAACTTCTTATTTACGATGATATGATCAATGTTCGGAGTGTCTTCTAGTAATTCATACCCCTATTTCACTCTCAGCAGTTATTTCTGTATCCGTATCTTGAACGGAGATATAAGCCATGAAAGCTCGGAAAACGAGATTAGTCGAACACTAATTTATCGTTTTTCCGATTTTCTCAAAAACAGGTGTAACAATTCCAATAAAACTTATGGGGTACTTTTAACTAACTAGTACCTACATGTTGTTCTGCATAAATTTTTCTGTAGAAATGCGTTGAACAAAGATACTATGCTCGTATATATAGCAAGTTGTCGAACGTACGAGGATTTCAGAAAGTTATGCGTTGCTACGCGTTAGATATTTTATTTTAAAGATTGGGGAGATGGACTAATAGATTCGTTGTAGCTCTATTTTGTTTGGAGATGGGATGATGGATCTGGCAGTTTCCATGTAAAGAAATTAGGCAAGTCACTTCTCATAAGCTCGGATATAGTTTATGGTAGACTAGAACTTGACAAAGGGTATGATTAACATACAGTCCTCACATTTTTATTGTGGGATCAGATTAAAGGGGTTTTAGCTGATTTTCAGAGTAACAATGTATGATCCCATCATCCCTATTCGGACTAAAAGTCTTTTGAGGACTGTGGGTACATTCAAGCGAAGGTTACCCTTGGTAACCCTAGCTTGACAAAAAAGATGCGAGCAAAAGAATCATCATATCAATTTTGATGCAGACTAGCGAAATTATAGGATTAAATATAGGAGAGCAAATTCTGCTCCTTCAACGTCAAGCATTGACTGCTAAGGCTACAGTTTTTGCTACAATCACTAGTAGCCACCAGCACATTTTATAAAGATTTTAGGATTTTCAAGCTGGAAAACCAAGTTTATAGCTGTGGTTGTTTAGTAGCTTCTTAGCCAGAGTTTTGAGCGCTAGAAGACGTGCTTTTAGAAACCAGGGGTTTTCCAATCCAAGAATTCTTATGAGGAAATCAAGACTTTGTTTGAAAACTTGCTACCGCCACAATTCCTGTCTCAAGCTTAACAATGTAGCTGGGTGTACAGCTAGGAAAAATAAGGACAATTTGTATTTGTTAAATCAAACTTGTACAGAATGGGTGTGACAATTCGCTCATTTGGGCTATTCAAATGTGGCCATACTATGGAAATCAACATCAAAAATCTATTTAATTTTCAGGTGGAGAGGGACATAATGGTGTGGAACAATAAGAAGTACATGGACAAACCATTGTTAGTCAAAGAAGACCGATTAATTTCAATATATCGCAGATGGTTTGCACAATTCTTCTCACCGAATAGTCCTACATACTCTCAAGTGAAGGCAGCGTTGGAGTGGTGACACAACGCCTGTAGATTCAATGAGGTTCTTCAAGACGACAACCAAATATGAAGCATTAATCATTGTGACTCAATCTACACAAAAAACACGGATGGACACAATTAATTTCGACTAACCCTGTATCACAAAGGTTTATGAAATTCATTTTACTATACTCTATTGGAAAGGTGTACTAACAAAATCTACCAGCCGTCAGCGCTATTTCAAACGTAGACACATAGCCATTAATTTTTAAAATATTTGAAATCAAATTTGGACTACTTCATTATCTGATTTTTCCGCTTAATAAACTAGGTATACTTGGTTATATGACTTGATGTTGCTTCCTCCTCTGATACTTCTGTACTTTGGTACAGAAAAAAACAAGTTAGTGGTATGGTAAGAAGTTTAAGGTAATTACTCAGCATTTTTCTTTAAAATGATGAACCACGACCAAACTTTACAATCTGAACTCAGACAAAGATAGTAGGGTGATGTGTGCAAACTCATGAGGGCAGTGTTAAGCACAATGTCTACCAAGTGCTGTAGTGTAGTGTTATTGAGTAGCCTGACATTGTCGCCCTTGGGCTTGACTAGTCTTCAGTGATCCTGACGTCTCTGAAAGCTGTAATCTAGCACTCATTTGAAAAGCCAAGAAGCACAAATACGACAAGATAGATCTTAGTGTGGCAGTGTCAGAAGCTTGAGGAATGATGGCAGAATGCATTGACTACATCCTGACGAGAGGTGTGTCGCATGAAAAGCGTTGGGTGGGTGCTGAGGCTTCACTGTCCTTCTGTCACTTGTCGTGTACCTTGATTGGTTCACAGTATATTGCAGTATTTCCTCTTATTCTTCTTCACTTTCCTCTCCTAATCCTTATATTCTTACATCAGGCATAAGGCTGTCTGGGCAACTTTCACTAGTCTTTATTTGATCAGTTTCTTTTTTAGCGTCACCCTCCTCTTCAAACCAAAAAGCGCACAACTTTCCTCAGCCCCCCACGGATGCAGCAATTTTCATGGCTTTAGCTACTAATCTATCTTTCACACAATTCATGTGTCCTTTGACAAACCTAACTTGGCGTTTTACATGGTGAGTGGTGCTCCTACTCATGCCACAACTATTATTGAACAATCAGTACTAGCCCTCAGCGTGGTAGCCTGTTTGGCCATCATGTGAGTACTGGTAACCCTTCTATGAATGCGCTCTGAAACCCACTCCATGAAGAGTAAGAGGAGTCAGGACACAACCATTGTTCCCGTCCATCAATTGAACCATGCAGAGCAGCCACACTCAGAAGGCTAATGGGGTTTAGGGTCACCGTGTCACACCACAGCAGCTGACCCTAAATGAATCCTAGACCAGCAATATGCCTACAAACTAAAACAAGCGCTTACTGCACAAGTAGGGAATAGCGGCATGCTATGTGAAAGGCTTAGCCAAGCACAAATTGCAGAGCGGATCATTCTATCAAGGCTTGATTACCCTTTCAACGATCAACCTCCTGAAAACCAGCCCGTACGTTAGCTTTGAGAGTATGTATGTTCAAGGGGGGCAAAGCTTCTGCTCTAGTTTCATTGGAGTCTTGTCAACTTTCTGAGGACTATCACCAAGATCTACATGGCTTCCAACTGAGGAAGTTGCACCAAGAAACTCAACCCCGCAGAGGTACTGCCACATCTTTGGAATGATTAACCACCCCGAGATTCGCCGATAACGAAGCCCCATCCGTGACCTTCACATTGTATCCTTGATAGGATAGGCCTCAATAGGACAGCACCAAGTAGATTGAGAGAACGGACACAGTCCATTTTTCCAAATGGCGTATTTCAGACTCAGTAGTCCTTGAAACGTAAAGATGTGCAGAGAAATCAGAAAAAAATACTTCTCTTCTTTTTACTACGTAGAACCCAGGTAAGTGCATAATAAATATGAATGAGTTCTGACAGTAAACTGCAAAAGTATACCGTGAACACAATTCACATTACATAAGTACAAAACTGTGTACTAAAATATTACTACTCCAAGTATTTAATACGCACCTGGTTTTGTTTCTAAAGCTACTCTGACATAGTGGTGGTGGACATCAATGTGCTAAGTCGAGTGTGGTACAGGGTTCTTAGCAACACCCATCACTTCTCATTTGCTACAATGTACTGTGATCAGTTTGCACACACTTAGAAATTCTCCCTGGAAACGCCTAAAATAAATGGATTTTTCGGTAGATTTCATGGGCCCCATGTACTCAGCTTCCATGGTAAAAGAAATAATGCTGATTTGTCGTCACAGTAGGTCAACGTGTACACAAAACCAGTACACGTACGACCTCCTACTCTAAACTGTCTCCATCAATGAATCCAAAAATAAGTTTTCCACACAACAATCTAGTGGCACAGGGGTCGGTCAACTGCCTTAATTGTTTACAAGATTCCTCAAGCCCAAATCCCACTCCTAGAAGTAACTCTTCCTTTTTAACTGAGAAGTTTCTTGATGAGTTGCCTTCATAAGTTAATTTTTCACAGGGATTCTTATTAAGATACTTCAGAAATGAATTACAAATAACTTGAGAAAATTAATTTATTACAGTTCGCCAAAATTTTTCTCAGAACAATCTGCATTGAAAATGTATTTTATTTAGCAATATCAAAATGCTTAATAAAAAGGTTCGGTTAAAATTCTTGTTTGTAGTATACGCATTGTACATTGAGCTCCTGCAATGACTGTTATCCGAAAAATTCATTTTCAGATTCAGGATTTGTGAGAATTACTGCTTCAACCTCATCAGTTCATCAATTGATTCAGAATTAGGTAAGGTGAAGTGCATTTAGGGAATTCACCAAACAGAAGGAATTCCCCTGGCTACTGAACTGATTGCTGCTGAGAAGCTGAGTTTACGAATTACGACTGCATTTTTCAAATCACCACCACCTGTCAAAAGTACATACAACCAAACAGCTTGAGAAAAACAATATCATCACCTCATAATCTCACCATGCTAAGCCCTGTCTCAAAATTCATTTCCTGAACCTGGCAAACCCCTCATCAGATAAGTCATGAGTTTCAAGATGAACATTATATGGTACTTATTGAATAGATTGCACTTATCTGCAGTATCAGAGCACATTAACTGGGTTCACATCAGGTTGAACATGGTATGGCACTTATTAATAGATAGCACATATCCACTGCATCAGAACACAATCGCTGGGTTTGAAACTGTAATTATGGTAGAGACAGAACCTCGTTATTGACATTCAGTGCCAGTCCCCATGATACCAGCGTTCAAACTAATTGATTTACATGGCTTATCACACTTTATTAGAAGCCTAATTATATGACATTATACCTGCAAAGCTTCTCGATCATCCTATGGGCTTGATATTGATGAAACTCATGCTTATCTGTTGGATAGGAGAGCAACCTGACGAGCCAAAATTCCTCCTTTCAAATATGATTCCATAGAAAAATTGCCTGAGGCTAAAGACAACAGATGATATTGACAACTCAATGGGCTAGCATGCAGCAAGGTTATTACTGGCAGTGTGATTTGGCATGTTTTCAAGATTCTAGATTGAAGCACTGCCATGATGGGTGGGTGTCTTGAATAGCTCGAAGACAGTAAAACCAGTGGGAACTTCTCATCTCAGCCTCCCTACACAGCCTACAAAGGGTTGAGTATCGGGTTACCCAATGCAATGAATCAACTGCGACTAAAGTGTGTTATCACCCAGAGGTCACTGGACTTACCACTTGCTATGAATGGTAATCCTCTTGGGGTAGATGAAGGGTACTCATCATTCGTTTGACTAGCCATCGGGCCTTTCACACTAGAGACACTTGATTGTTTTGACTGGGTATCTAGCGTCCAGAAACCAACTGCAGCCACCTTAGAACTTATGATAGGAGACATCATGGTGTTAATAGCTGCCTGAGAGAATGAGCATTTTTATGTGGACATGCTTCCTCTGCAACCTCTCAGCACACCAGCATTATTATATATGTTTCTGCCATATAGCACAAGTGAGGAATTTAAAAGGTTACATACAGTTGGACGTAAAATGATCTGCACCAAACCAATCCTCTACTATAATTAAAGTGAGATCAGATCATAATTGCACAATTACCTTCTAGACGAGTAACTAAGTATGACAGTGGGGATGCATACTTTATGCTGGCCAAATTTTGTGGAATAGGGGGTTGAGTCAAAGAGCTCCCCTCAATGTCTCTGAAAATATCAACAGCCCCCTCTTTATCTCAACGGCAGTTCACACTGAGAAGACTAATAAAATAGGAACGACTACCAGTAGGTATAGTATTAACAAGCACCCATTATGTAATGTCACCTATGCCTATCTATACACATAAAATGCCAGAAATCTATTTTTGGGCTATGGACATTTATGGGAACTGATCATCACATCATAAAATTCACACCCCTCTTCTTATTCTCTCAGTACAAATAAATCCTGACTACAAGACCAAGCTAATCAGTAGCCAGTTGAAGAAGTTTGATGAATTACATTAAATGCAGCTGAAAAACATTCCTTTTATTATAAAATTACAAATTTAGGAAAGATAGATCTGTCTGAGACTTAATCCTATATCACAAACACAAACTTACTGTCACGAGAAGTACATTTATACACCGAAACATCTATAAGGTAAACATTGATAAGGTAAATATCTACAAACAACATCAACATTAATAAATAATAAATCAGTCCTCATAGTCAGTTATTCGAAAACGATTTGCTTTAATTAGCCTTTTTTGTTCAAGTCAGGTACACATCGAGACAAACTATTCTAACAACTAGTATGACTAACAGTAAACACTGTTGTAGTAAGATACCACAGTAGTATGGCCTGAGCTTTCTTGGAAAAGTTCATGCATAAAAATTGAATTTGAAGAATACACAAAAATGCAACTAATGAAATAAAGAAGTGCTTCTAGTAAAGTACTAACAAGAAAATTACTGCACACTAATTCAAGAATAATTATGTGAATGAGGGGGAAGAAGCACAATCTACGTCACACTTTACTATGATCTACTTGAGTATTAAATCATTTATACAGATAGCCGCCAATTAAAAAAAACATTTTTAAATGTTTTTTCCTGCAATTCAACATTCAAGTCTTCTGATAAAAAAAAAAACTTAGAAAATACCCTTTTACATTTGACAGTTTTCTTTGTCAAATAAAACGACCTTCAAGGTTGGAGGGGTTGCTAGTAGTTAAAACTGAATGAAGGCAAAGTCAATCTCTTAATAAAGATCTTATGGTATTAAGGAGATTGCCAGTCAAAGTCAATATTGGGTGAGTGTGTGCTCCCTGGCTCGTAATGTATTAGGCACAAGTGCTATTGATCTAAAGTCATCATTATAACGATGTGAGACAATTGTATCGGTCTGTCATACACTTTTATAAGAAGAGGAGGAATATTACCATGTTCGCTGCTCAACTTTTTAGTCTGGCAAATGAGCTACGCTGGCTCCTCTAAGTCACCAAGCTAGACCGCATGCACCACGCATTTGTGTAAGTAAAATGATCTCCATTATTTACCAGACTTATTATTTGGGTTTCCCAAGGTATAAAAATGGCTATTCAAAGTTCACTCTTTAGCGATATATTTTGCACCGGGGTTCTTTTACTTTGTGGTCATCGCAGCATTTGTGAAGATTATATTGAAACATCATTGCTGGAAGAATTGGGGACCAACAAATCTCTTCCTAATATTATTGTTCAGTATGTTTTTTTTCCAATTTTTCTACATATTTTGTTACTTTTTCTAAGATTGACTTTTTCTTTGTAAGATCTGTAATGATCCAACTTTATCAACGAAGATACACTAAGAACCAACTAGTCAAACAACAGATTAAACTCATTTCACATCCAGCACACGATGAGCACCGCTACATGGACGCACAAATACACAAGATTCACGCACTGGGTGCATTTTGAACAGCGAATGCGTTAAACCTGAGTAGGATGATCAAGCAATGTCCACAAAATAGCACATTACACAAACAATACAAAGAAAGAAGAGTCAACATGCTACGTAACACATAAAAACCTACAAACTGAAGAATTTTGATGGATGGTTCATGAACCGAATTCACATAAACACTACATTAACAAAAATTACCAACTAATGAGGATACGAACCAACCTAAAAACATAAAACAGAGAACAAATGACCGAGGGAGAAGCTTAACTCTTTCTAATCCCATTTACATCCTGAGGAATATTCTTGGAAATGTATGTTCTCCCTTCTTTAATGCCATCCCTCACACCTCACCCACGTAATCTCCCTATAAAAGCTACACACACTACTGAGCTGTACTGACTCACATTCTGAAGATGTCTTTACCTCAAAAGCACTACACACCAGCAAGAAAGATGGATTCATCCAAGAAGTGCATTGACATTGACCAGTTCCAACATTTTCCCAATTTCATGAATAAAAAAAAAATCATAATTTTCATAGCATTTGGAACAAACTTCGATTTTAGCTTCAAGGCATACATTAAAACCTTCGGGATTCATCTTGACTGTTACAGTACAATAGCAACTATTTTGAGAGCAAAGTGTGGCACAAAATGCCAACGAAACGATCTACCAAGTATCCTGGAACATCATAAAGTACCTTGTACCTTTCACCTTGAACAAAATCTATCAACAGGCTCTATGGAACTGGAAGGTTGTCATAATTAACACAATTAAACTTTTAATTGAAATAACGATTTGAACAATACAAAGAAAAGAGCACTAGATACTGTAAAACGTACAAAATTAGTTAGCGCCAGATCCTAGAACCAACATCGTCCAGATCTTAAAAACTTTTTGCTAAGCAAGAGACAAAAAAAAAAGAGTCATTCATAGGAACAATTGTAATTGGTAAATAATCAAAGAATTTGACAATACTGAAAAAACGAATTATCATGTAACCACTGATTGAACATATCAGGTCTGTTTCCTTATTTGATGACTGTACCTAAACCCTCGACGAGGGTTACATCAGTCATGGAAGTGGTGGTTTCGCTAATATGCAAGAGGCTGGGCCCTGCAGCATCCACCGAACTCAGACCTGTGGAGGTACGGCAGGTATTTGGTCGTTCGAGAGCTGTTGGCCGTGTGTTACCGTGCGGAGGTGACCATCTGAGGAATCCCGTACCATCTGGGAGGAGTTCATAATCTGGTTTCCTACCTGATCTAACTGTGTACTTGAGTGGCAAGTTTCAAAAGGACAGATCAACTATGACTACGTTTCTTAGCCATCACCCTCTTCACGAAACTTGCAAAATGGTTATAGGCTTGCTTTGTAGCAGTCAATGCTGCTAAGTTCGTTTGCCCTCCCCAACAACTGTAGAAACTACAGTGGATCAGCACATGGTTTCTTGTTCCCTCCGCACTGGAGACACAAGACGTGCATAATGGAGTCTTTCAGAGAAAAGAAGTGGAGCCGCGCATTGAAGTCACCGGGTCCCGTGAGGAACTGGCTCGTCCAGTGGTCTGGCTCAACCCATTTTCTTGAAAGACGTTCACGGATGTTGGGGAAGAACTCATACGTATCACGTCCCTTTGACGAGGATTCCCATCTCGCTTGCCATTCCTCTAGAGCCCATTCATTGATGGCAGTAGTTTCTGTTCTGTGGTGAGATCTGTACGGAGTTCAGCCCAAAGCAGGGGAAGCTCCTGTTTCACTCTCCACTTGTCAACCATGCACTCAACGGCCAAGTCAACTGGTAACTGACCAGTGATCACCTGGAGTGTTTCTGTTGATACAGTCTTATAGGCCATGGTGATCCACAGGAGCGCAACTCCCTGGGATTGAGCCAATACTCTCCCTTGATTGACTGTTAGTTTGCTACCCCAGACAACGGGGCAGTATTCAATCACGCCTAGATATATCGCCATATACATGAGGATAGTGTCACGGTAACACACACCCCAAGTGGCCTTAGTAATTGCACGCAGTGAGGCAAACCTTGCAATGGTAGTGCTTACAAGGGACTGGAGGTGTTGGTTGAAACCCCACCTCTCACCTATATTCACTCCTAAATACTTGACGTGCTTTTCTAGAAGGAGCCTGTGGCCACTGAAGCGTATGGACTACTTGGGTGGCAAGTTTCAAAAGGACAGATCAAAAATGAATCAATAGTTCAAACATATCAATGGTTAATTTTTTAAACAAAACGAGAACACAAAATTGAGAACCAAATTAGGAATACAAATATTGTCATTGTATGGCAGAGCTGATTTAAGAACGTTACATGGAGAAAAAGCGTCTCTCATGTTCCTGATTATTGCTGTCAGTCAGCTGCTCATGGCTCTGAAAAATCAGAATATGAATTTCAATTATAACACTAAAATGACAAGGACTTGAATTAGCATCAGTCAGTTATGCAACAGTTGATCACCTACACCTAGGTGAAGCCTAAACTAAGGTACAGGTGTGCTCACTCTGCAAAGGGGTTGTACTATGCCATTGATCTACCTAATATTGAAAGGAACACAACTGTGATCCTCGCAGATGGTAGGAAACTGTATAGAATGCTGTTGGCACTTGCACCACCAAGCCTAATCAATCTACATTCCATTTTCAAACTTGAATAGTCATCAAATGAAATGTGAGTCCACATTATTTTTACAAACCTTAAAATCAACTAAATGCCCACTTATCTCAGCAGCAAGATTGATCCCCATACCATTGAGACAAACCATCATGCAATAGCATTAAATGTGAAGTTGCGGCGTGCTTGCGTCAAAGGAAGTTGCTATCAGTGGCTGATAACACTGTGCTACTTTTTCCTGCCATCTCATGAAATGCTCAGTCCTTTCGAGAAAATGTGTGCCACGACCCAAGCATAGTACATTCTCGCATCCACCTAATTTTGACCTCAGCAATTATAAAAATAAGTATTCATCATTCTCAGTACATTTATTACAAACATCTCCTTGGATAGTGTGTGTAATGCCCATGCTCCAAACTGGTTAGGTTATCAGTTATGGGGGTCTTTTGACCTGCTTACAAAAAAGCATAAGGCTTTATGGATTATATCTGGAGCAACAACGGGGTTTTTGCCTTCATTATCTCTATTCTCCCTAACCATTCTTTCCGAAGCTGACAGATTTTTGCCTTAAGAACTTTCCAAAATATTCACATGCCACCACTTCTCACTTCTTAGCTTACAATATTTCTTGCTCATATTATTCAACAATTCTTGGTATATTCTATCATTTGCAAGTCTTTTCAGTCCTATGTAAGTCTACACGCAAAAATCCAGTTATATATTTCCTCGTGTGTAAGTTTTGATTTTATTGTTTATAAAATAACACTTGTACTTGCCAAAATGGTTTTTAGTTTTTGTTTTTAATTCAACACTTCCTTCCTTTTTTATGTAGGATTTTTTAAACAGGGCTGCCAAGGAATATCCCACCAAACCTACAGCAACAACTTTTGAATACTGGCCCCTTAGGATATGGGGGACACTGTCCCATGTCCTGTTATGTTGTGACGGCATTGTACAATCTAACATGACTAGCTGTAAATACAGTGTTGCGTTTTGAGAAGGTGCCCTGTTAAAAATGTATGCTGTGGTTCAGTCGAAATTACTTACTATGTTAATGAATTCTTCTGCAGTCTCCAACATTCGAACTACATCTTTAAGAGGAGTTGGGTTGTCAAAGACTCCCTCAACAAGTGTTGCTGTAAATGAAATATAGCAAATATAGAAATCGGCAAGAATGGTCGTTGAAGTATCAAAAATATGGTTCAAATATTAACCTAAAAAATCATCAAGTCGTCCAAAATCTTGTGAGTTGTTTCCAATTACTTTATGACCATTACCTCTTTTGAGCAGGTAGCTTGTTCAACTACCTATGTGGCTGAACTTATATATAATGAGGAAAGCACAAAGAGTGAGTGTTGAGTGTCGTTGAAATCTTTGATAATTAATTGTGCTGACCTGTTGTTTCTGTTGTATAAAAATGTTACAGCATCACACAGTAACTTGGACTAGTACTATCAAAACATGTAATGAAGTTCCTAAATGTAAATGCAGTTTTATGAAACAACTTCTTTTGACTCCAAGAATTATAAAAAGTAAAAATACAGTCTACTGTCTACTTCATAGGGACCGAAAGGTGAAAATTGTTCCTTAGGTTGGTTTTAATGGTTCCTTTGGTCAAACTACCAACATTGATCTCATTAAATTGCTTTAATTCATATCACTCTCCTTGAATCACCCGAGAATCACGTGATTACACAGAACATACAATTTTTAATTAATTAATAAATTAAGATACTGGAAATGAAGGGAAATTAATGAAAAGCTTCATTTTGAGGGAAAACTAGTGTTCATGAATTGCCCAATAATAATGTATAATTATCATTTATATATTATAGATTTAAATGTAATCAAGGCCTTAACGATAACAGAGTATTCATACTTACAGCTTGATGATGTGTTACTAATGGATTGAACCAGATGGAATTTGAAACGCGATGAAAAAAGATGTCCTAGTTCCTCTTCTCCTCTAAAACACAGAAAAAGGATAAAAATCTGTAAGTTATTGTGTAAATATGTTGAGAGAAACATCTAATCACCTAATTCGGTGAGAGCTATAAATATAGGCACTCTAGAAATATGCCTATACTTCAATAAATCTGAAATGTATGCAACGTTCAGAATGCATAATACTAGAGCGCAGAATTCCACTCATTTGCATTCTCAACTTCACTTTCAAGTACACAAACAACGAACTTGGCAATGGTTTCATTTTGAAGAAACATACTTGGTCAACTACTTCAATCTTGACAAGGGTTCGAAGAAGTAAAACAACCAACAGGTTTAATATCCTAGATTCGTACAAACATGTCCGCTTGAACGATGCAAAATTAATGATTTAGTAATCTCCAAAAACTTTTGGCAGATATTTCCAAGCAGGGACCCACTTTCTTCAGGGCAGACATCTAAATTTGTCAACGACAACGAGTATCATTGTGTTTTACACTGTGCTATTCCTTGTTGTACAATGAACTCGGAATTTTTAAAGCGATTGCCAGCTTGAACCATTGTACTGCATTCCTCCGACTGATATAACTCTCTTGTGAGTGTTACGGAACAGTCATTATAACGAGAAACCACCTCAAATTGGTATGTTTAGAAGTTGTTCTCAAATACTGCAAGAGTATGAGAGGTCTTGACGAGTGTGGCATACTACACAGCTATGTGAAAAAGTGTGGAATGGTACAAGGGCGAATCAGTTCTATATCAGACGCCACCCTAACTGTGATCACCTCATGCTTTTTGAGAGAAGAATATAGTTGGGAAATATTCACAAGAACTTCCGCTAACAAAGGAAGAAAAGGGTTATCCTCTCATATACACCGACATGAGGCTTAAACCTTTTGATGCCTGCAGGCAGTAGAGCCAGCATGTGTAATTACTAGAAAGGAAGGATGTCTTTAAAAACTATGAACCATTACTCAACAAAACTGCATGGATCGTTACCTTACAGAAAAATAACTGAAGTTTGTTTACTTACTGAAACATGGCAGTAATAAGAGCTTTTGTTCTACCAATTTCATTCGACCACAAAGCAGCCTCCAAATCAGGGAAGCTAAGATTTTTGATCTTCCAAACGTTTATTACCTGCAGAACAGAAATACATCACCTTATTACTGATATTATTTTGCTGACATTTCTTGAGTGGTGGATTACCAACAACTAGCTCCCTTCGAGATGTAAGTATGGGTGGACAATGGAGGACCCTAGTATCCCACTTACAGCCTTAATTCGACTCCTGAGAAAGTGTGCTCACCAGGTTCATAGGAGGAACACACACGTCTCACTATCTGTATACATAGTAAGCACTGCTGAGAACGTCATGGAGCAAGTCATCACGATGGACAGCCATGGCCATTAGTTGCTTCTCCCAAAAGTAATTTGGCTCCACTTATATTGGACTTGGACACAATGATAGAGGTGCACTGGAGTAAGTTATTTGGATAACAGCCCATCTAAAGACATAATTGTGCTGGTGACAGTGGATGTCTTCTATGGGCTTGGGAAGCGTCAGAGCGCAATTTCCAGGTTAAAATGTAACTCATTAAAATCATGAGCGAGAGCCTACCACTGGCTGTTCTATTAAAAAAGAGAAGGACTTGGCATGGGAAGTCTTAACAAGTGCAATAGTACCAACGTTAGTTTCAGGACCACACATTTGAAATGCATCCAACAGTAGACTGATTCATTGAAGATATCAGATGGTGCCCCTACCTCAGGGTGTGTACTCATGATAAGGCAGTGAGGGTTTCAGCTCGTTCACATAAGCCTGGTCAGCTGAAACTGAACCAGCTGATGAGAAGAGTCAGCACAATGATGGAGGAGGTTGAACTAAGCCTGGCAGTGCAATACTTTTAAACGATGGTTACGAGGAATCTAATTCCTCCATCGGTACTTACATGTGTGGTGGTACAAGAGATTGTTGTGAAGACAAATGTCAAGTACCAGAGCCTCCTCGAAAAAAAGTGGGGCTTTTGGCAACATATAAATACCAACACAAACTAGACAGCCAACATCAGTCAGCTGTTGGTTCAGTTGGCTGATGACTTAATGCTTGAGGGCTAAGCTTAATAAACCAGCATTTCTAATGACTACTGTACAATCACAAATTCCGTATGCAGTTGAGATGAGCTAACATCTGTTTTGAGACATATATGTACACAATCTTAGCTCAAGCAATAGGGTATGTATATAATGTACTGTTTGAACCAGCAGTGTTGAAGATATAGAATCTTCACTCAAATACATACATGCTGCCACAAAAACACAACATATTAATATAGCAGGGGATGTCACTTCACCAAAGACCATTTCCCAAGAAGAAGGAATGAGGTTTAAGGAAACATACGAGACTCAGAAGCACGCAGCCCAGGGGTTTGTTGAACTGTTCAGTAGCACAAATGACAACTCAAATGCAAATTACAATGTTTGTAGAGCACCACTAAGACCCATCACATTCGATTCAGTATCCAAAAATACTATTAAGCAATGCGTAACAAGACTTGATAAAAATGAAATAACAATAATTGACACTTTCCAAGTGACGCTAGGCAATTTGCATCACATGAAGACTCAAACTGATGAGTGGTTGGCAGTGCAGGAAATGTCCGCAGGCCAGAGAGAAACAATAACTTTCACTAAATTTTCCCGCAAATTCCTTCAAGCAGTATAATTTTCCCCACTATATTTACTGTGATATCACTGTTGTGCATGTAGACACAGTAATATACCTCTGATAACCTATTCTACTCTGCATTGAAAAATACCTAGGGAACATTACCAAACACGACATAACTAATTTTCGAAACCATTTATTGCCCTAACAACAATGGGATTTGTCCAATCGGATTGGCGAGTAGAAGCTACTAGATCCCAAACATAATTTATATGCAAAAGAATGGATTTTTTAAACCACGTTTAAGCCAAATTATGGTTTGGACAGTAGACAGCAGTGGGTAGACATAGCAGATTTGGAATCCCCTTGCCTTGGAATGTAATGTAAGGGTGTTCTGACCAATAATATAGGTGTATTTTTCAGAATGAATAATAAACCAATAAAATTGACATTCTTAAACCTCTTAAACCACATTAATATGGCCGTGGGAGGGAGCATGGGAGGGGGAGATAAGCCAAGTTGGTATTTTCTTCTAACCCCAACGGAAACTATTAGTAAAATACCCTTGGGGTGCACTTAGTTGTAAGGGGCCAACCAGGGGATGGCATACCAACTTTATTTCTCCATGTTCTGAAAAAAGAACATCTACCTATATAAATAGCTTTAATCAGTCAAAAACTATTTAGTGGTGTCTCATTTCAGTATATGTATGTGAACACTCCGTTAATCAGTTTGGAACGTGCTGCGAGATGCATTCTAAAATAATGATTTACTGAAAGTTTTTCATTTCAAATGAGAGATAGATGACAGTTGGATTGTAGTATTGAACTGACCACCCTACAGCGGCTCTAGTGATAGAAGGATTCAGATGAGGAAGGAGCAAAGAAAGTTCCACAGTAAAACAACCATCAGTTAAGCTCACTGGCCTATGTGAAGATAAGAGTTGCTATGTCATACTACTGCAGATGATCCTGAACAAATCCAAGATCAGCCATAGTGCGTGCAATATACTAGCCTATATATACTGTGGCGGAGGTAGATGGAACCCTTAGTCATCCAGATCGCACTGGAGTATGAATGCATGCACACGGGATACTATGTAGTATGTAGGCACAGCAGAGTGGATCACCCTATCAAAACTTATTGGCCTTCGGGCGGTCAACCTTCCAATAACTAGCCCATAGTACATACACACATACAGAAACGTAAAGATCTCAAAAAAAAAAAGAAAAGAATTTCAGGCGATTATGTAACTTTCGTTTCCACTAGGTAGAGCCTAGAACAGTAAACGAAAAAAAAAACAAAAAAAAACAAAAAAACAATAGAGATGTTTACTATCTTCTCTCTAATTCTACGGGTCCTCTGGATACATATGAACCGAATACAACTTGCTCCTACTTCAATCTTCACACCTGCCTTTTCCCATATCAACCTTTTTTCTCTCATCACTAGCGTTTTTCCTTGACTTCTTGACCATATACCATGTCAATCAAGCTTTAAGATCACACGCTCACACAAGTTATTACGATTTGACTAATTTCCCTGACCTGTATAAATAGCCTTGATTAACTTTGTAGGGATATCACATTTCAGTATCTACACGTAAACAACAAGTTAAACAGTTAGGAACTTAGTGAGGGACACACTCCAAAATAATGATTTACTGAAAGTTATTCATTTCAAATGCGAGAAAAATATTAATATTCAAGCTCTTTTCTATCTTTGTCTGACATGTGTGGCAGCATACTGAAAAGTATAGCAAGAAGTACATTCTTATCAACAGTGTGTTACAGTAGAAACAGGTATTGTATGAAACCATGGGTGTTTAGGAGTGTACCTGTAATTACTAGATGTGCCATTTTGTTTATGGGGGGTGGATTGGGGTGTTTAAAATACCAAACAAGTTATTAAGTACTAACATCTCAATGCTAGATGCTTTCGAATATTTTGTGTTGGATTATAGATGTAATACCTCAATTTCAAACTGAGTATTGTGATAAAAGAAAGTATTCCCACCCTTCTATGTCACTTAATAAACAATTTATAAACACTGAGACAGTTCAACTTGTAGGGTTAGAGGTAAAACTAGCATACGGTTAGGCTATTTGCGAATCACCAATATAAATACACAGGACTGATGTTGAAATGTGCTAACCTGAAACAGAAGTTTCATCATCTCATCTGAAGGCATCTCTATTGAAAGATAATGAGCAAGAATGGCTTTTCTTTCTTCTTCATTAGCAGCCGACAGTAATTTTTGTGTTGCTGAAGTAGCATAATCTCCAGAGAGAAAGGTCAATTTGGAGTACGCATCGTGCTCTTGAATCTTTTTACACTGGAATTAATTAGATACATCATGAAGATCAGTGAAACTAAAGAACGCAACGAAGTGTGATAAAAACTGCAGTTGAAAATTCAGCACATTTTTACAACTGTAAACGACTAAAGTCACCCCCACCATAAGCTCAATCAATTCCAACAAAAATTAATAGCATTTTAAAAGCCATTATTAACTAGTAAAATGTACCTCGGCAATGAGCACTTCTGGTTCGTAGTAATCCTGTAGGCTTTCAATAGCAAAATGCATTCTCACTCTCCAATCACTTTTGATGAGTGGAGAAGGTAGTTTAGCAGGAGTTGACATAATTTGTTCTTTCTATAATCAGGAAAACAAAAGAAATCAAATCTAAGATTACATGTAAACAGAGTGATATTGCAACACTCGTCAAAAACTGGGGAACTTCCCCACTTTTGCCTCTGCTGCTCAAAACATAATAGACCAAGCTGTTGACGAATTTTCACACGAAACAAAGTTTCTGCAATTAGTATTTCAGCAGATTATTGCAAATCATACATGACCCCTATCATCAAAACGTCCTTTCTCTTCCAGCTTGCCTTTCCGTATTCACATTGAGTATGAAGGAGAATAACGTACATGCCTTATACAGTTTACTTTTCATAGGCCCTATTTTATGGCTTTAGCTGCTAATCCAATCAATTTTTCTCTCAGTTCATTCGACTTTGGTGAAACATGACTTCACATTTTACGTAGCCAGTGATAGCGCTTGAAGTTCCAGAGTTTATTGTGATGCTCCTATCAATACTTCTCCACAGACACTGGATTAGGTAGTGTGCTTCTCTACATTTTCTCGTCAAACACAACTGATGAGTGTAGCTATCCATTTTCCTCTCAGCTCGGTGTACTCTACTTCCCTCTGTACACTCTTAAGGTAAAAGTTTGGACCTGAGTCAGGCAATCTGTAACTGCTCAGTGGCAGTTGCTTGGCAATAGCGCCTCCTTTATCTATCATTAGCCTCCCACCCCTTCCTTCTTTTCCCTTCAGTGCGTCGTGGCTCTGGCGAAGTACAATTGGCTAATACCTCTCAGCTTTTGGTTTCCACACCAAAATTCGAAGAAAATGTTTTGGTCATACGGGCAAAGCGATGTTGGAGTGAGGAAATGTCCCCGTCAGCATTCGCTGCTACTGTCACATCGTCATTGGTTGGCTGGCCACGCCTCCTACTATCAGACCTTCAGGTAAGCCCCAGATATCCTTCCCTTAGTCTAAATCCTACAATCTCTAGTCTCGAAAAATAATCTCTTCTCTCGCTCATTTATCTGCTCATCCTGTCGGTCTACCCGATGCAACATTTCCTACAGTACACACAAGAATCATACAGCATCTTTTCTTTACACAGTAGGTGCTTCGCCTGGAAAGAGTTTATACAACTCCGCTCTTTACAAGAGCCCCCCCCCCCTTCTCGGGAAATAGTGGGCGTCAGTCCTGCCATATTTGCTATCAGCAAGCTCGATCAGGTTGCCAGCTGAATGCATGGCAAGTACCTCAGCTCCAAGTTGGTACATAGTGCACCAATGCCCCATGATTACTTTGGTCTGCCACATTTGAGAAGTCTGCACCAAGGATCAGCCTACGAATACATACTGAGGTAAACCGAAAGAGCTAATAAATGTGCAGAAGATTTCGACCCGCCTTGTCCAATTAAAAAAAGTGCATAACACGTAAAAGAAAGACTTACGGTTTGACGATACACGTTCAAAATTGTTGGAACAGGTTGTACAACAGTATTATTGGCCGGGATTTTCATAACCCTGCTTTTGTTGTTAACAATAATAACTCCGTCATAACCAGCAAGCCTTGAACTACGAGGACCCTGATGAATGATAAAAATGATAAATAAATTAGTTGCAAGAAACATTTACATCTATAGTTTTTGTTTTACCTAAATGGCTATTTTTCTGACAAGGTGGAAAACAAGAAAAAAAGATGTTGATTTAGAATGTATAAATGACTTGTCATAAATTTCTTGACACTTGTGACTAATGTCCATTGTGAGTTTAAATTACACTTCCACAGAAGTCATCTTGTACTACATGGAGACAAACATGATTTTAGCTAGAGAAATTAATTCCCTGAGCCCAAACACTACCAATGCTTGTGAAAATAAAAAAATATGTGTTATAAGGAGCTTACATTCCTAAGGAAAGAAAAAGGAAAGGAAATCTCCATTTTCTTCCATTACTCCTTAAGTGTTTCAACAACAAGGATGTTTTTGTTTCGTTTTTTGAAAAATTATAACGTGTCATAAAGATACAAAAAATTTAAAATGTTGAGGCACTATCTTAGGAAATTTAAATACGAGAAACGCAGGGTTAAAACTGTCAGGTACCTTCAAGTGATGAGCAGCTCCCCAAGTCCAGAGTCTATCTTCATCATCAAGCACTATAGTTGTATCCCACCCACAACTGACATCAATTACGAAAGCATCTGAAATATGACCACAAATAGCTTAAGTATTTGAAGAACGGATAAATAAAAGCATCATATACACTGCAAGAACAGTGGTTCTATTTTAGCAGATCCATATTGCCGTAAAATGAAACACCATATTTCAAGAAGGCACTTACCCTTCACTAGACAAGATAAAACAGAGCAATTGGTCCTATTAGTTGAAGCAAAGGTAAAGGTTGATGATCAAATGATATTTCAACTGAATTAAGGACTTCATGACTGAGATTTTCCGAAATTCTACAAGTTCCACTAGCTATTCTCAAGTGCTTTTTTTTATGACCAGAGATTGCTCTGGAGTATTGACTGGTAAAACTGTCATTATTATTTCAGGAGGGTGGTAATGCTTTCACTCCCAACCAGCCCTGTGAGACATGGAAGGCATTTTCAGGCTTAGAACCATTTTAGCAATATTACTACTACTCTAGTACATTATTATTCTTCGAATTGCCCCAGTAAGTTTACAAAATTCCCTTGTGAGTCTAGCATATTTTAGAGCATTTCAGTAAAGAAAAAATGTAAAGTCAACACTTGTTTCAACGAATTTCACACAATAAAACCCATTTATGGTATCAAGAAATGTAATATGAGGGAAGGGAAACAAGTAAGTTCCTTTTCGTTTGGAGATCATAACAGAATGTTTCAAATATGAACAGCTTAGTAACCCTCTTATACGCAAATGCCAATGGATACAAAATGGTTATCAAGCTGAAACTGGACCTACCTAATCCCACCTTGCCACTACAAAGAAATATCTGGTGCGTTGCAACACACAACTTTCCTTAGCTCTACGTCAATTCAGGAAGCAGTAGCGCTCAAGAGTTCTGGAATTTATTGTGCTGCTCATACTCATTGCAGGACCAATATAAAGCAATTGGTACACAGATATTAATGAGGCTGTAAACACGAATTTTTTGAAGAGGATAGTAATCACTTTTGTAGAGTTATTGGGTAGTAACTGTTAGAACTGGTAGTAAGCGAAACGGCGGTAGTTGAAATTCAGGAATTTCTGGAGTGGGCCCCATGTATCTCATGAGCGTTTTTAAACATTCGCCCTTTAGGTATTGAATTGGACTGCAATACCAATTTTTTTTAACATTCTACTAACATTCCAGCGGAGTTTATAAGGAAAAAACTGCGCTATAAACGCTTTTCGTCAAAAATTTTGATAATTTATTGTGCTGCTCTCGTCATTTTTCCACAATTGGGAATTTTATGGTATATTTGCCATATTGGGAGCTATCAATACAAAAAATTTAATCAAAATCGTTAGAGCCATTTTTGAGAGAAAAAATTTTGGTGTTTTGATCACTATGATAACTATAGTTAACTTTCGGTGGATTTTGTTCAAACCCTTATTTTGGCGTCCCATAGTAACCTGTGGGTGACATATCAAGTTTGGAAGGATTTGGTACGGTAGTTTTCTCTAAAAATCGTTCATAGACACACATACAGACCATTTTCCCAAAATAGTGTTTTTCGGACTCAGGGGGGTCTGAAACGTAACGATCTGAAGAGAACTCAAAATTTTTTTTTCCAGCCAATTACATAACTTTCCTTTCTACTTTGTAAAGCCAAGGAAAGTAAAAATAGGTGCAGCAATCGTAGAATGAAATTGTCATGAAGTGAACCCACACAATCATTAATATCATGAAAATTTAGTTTTAATTACGACATAAAAAACACAAATATGTGCACAGAAGACACATTTTGTAGGGTTTAGAACGTATAAATGACTATCATCTAAGGTATGAAATGTATTGTACTAATCTGCATCAATCACTTGAACCATCATAGCATTGAACTTCATAGCAGCCTTGATTTGTTTTTCCTGCTTTTAGTGACTGGTGTTTGATTAAAAAAACTAACCAATGTCCACTTCAGTTGGATTTATGAGGTTTTGAGTCCTTCTTTCAGCCGCAGTTGCCAAAACACCTAGCTGGCCATCCATATTCCTGCCCCAGGTATATACTCTTCCATTTTCAGTTAGAAGAGCACAATGCTCATTTCCAACAGCTACCTGAAGAACAGAGGGATTTATATGTTATGACTAATAAACTATAGAGAGAGTCAGAAACATGCCCCATTCATTCTTCAATCAATTCACTCCAACTGAACTGAATTGAATGCCAAACTGTTGTCAGTCAGTCTGGCATTAGAGGTTAAAGCCTAACCGGTATCTGGCCTGTTCTTCCCCTTTATTAACTCTGAACGAAAACAAAATAAGATACAACCCCCGTAAGATACAACCTAAGGAGCATAATGAGCCAAGCCATTGGTGTCCTACCTGCTCGCCAGTCTGAGGGGAGGAGTAAGGCACCAATAGCCACTACCCATACCGGACCACGTATCCCTCAGGAGTGAGTGCCGATCACCGTGGGTGATCAGCAGTGGCTATGTTATTGCTCAGGTCCAGGCTGAGGCAACCATGCTTCCAATCATATGTGCCAATATGCCCAAGCTTGGGCAACCATGGTCAGAATAAGATAGCCGACTAATGTACGATGCAGTATCGCCCCTCTCTGGGAGCCAAGGTTGGAGCACGGATATCGGTGTATAGGCAAATAGGACATGAGGGGCGTCCTATATAGCCTTAGCCAACGATCACACATGCGCTATGGGAGCAGAGCACTTCACCCTTAACAGGGCCAAGTGCAGCATGGGGCGACAAATGTGGGCAAAAGGTCACACCCAGATATGAGCAGTCGGATTGATTGTGGTCCTAGTACCTGCTACAATCTCTATATCGCTGAAAAGGAGCATCTTTGGCGAGTATAGCACCAGAAGCTGTCTTCATATAATTAGGCGGGTCACCCTCTAGAGTGTCTGCACTGATGACTATGACGCCATCATTCACATAGGCAATAGGTGTGTACCTGTGTGCAGCTAGGAGGTGGAGAAGGGGATCAATTAACACCACCTACATGATTGTGGACCCCTGTGGGCAACCTGCAGGGACTTGAAGCTCCACTGTTTGGTCAATATGACTTGTCACGGCAGTTCTGTCCTCGAGGAAGCAACAGAGTAGGCTGAAGAGGTTTGGTGGGATTGAGAGGGTGTGCAGTGAGTTGAGACTGCGGGCCACCACTGTTAAATGTCCCTTTAATGTTGAAAAACACAGCCATGACAATACTCGTGGGTTTGATTGGGCCCCACTTCGCAAGCAGTGCATAGCGCCCACCATATTAGGCTTGGGTGTGCCTCCATATTGGTGCAGATGTAGTGACGTAGTGAGGTGAGGATGAGATTTTTAAGCCATTTCCCTTCAGTACTGAGGAGAATGTTCAATCTAAAAGAATCTTACGTCAAGTAACCGGGGCAGTGAGTTTTGGGGAATATAATTATTGTGGCTTGCTAGAAAGCTTGTGAAAAAAAAAACAAAACAACAAAAGGCAAAAATAAGACTTAGCTGTGATCTAACAAAACTCAAAATAAAACATCCTAAGCAGGGGAGTCATGATAGGCTTATGTATGATTCCTTGCAATATTTTACTGAAGGACTAAGTCAATATGGTGGACTAGGAGAATTCGTTTTTATCAATCGTATTTACCTGAGCTGTGTATATGTTTGTTGGCCACCTCAACCTGCCACCCTATCTGTACAAGGGTTGTGCTCTTATTCATTTTAGAAGAACCACTACAATCTCTGTTAACGCAACTTATCACTGAGCTGTAAAAAAATACATGAGATTCTAGGCATAATGAGCATATAGTAAACAGAAATCCTCTACTTCACACACCTTTAACTAGCCTCATCCCTTGACTGCTGGGATATACTTGAAATACGAGTAATAGGGAGTCACCTCTCCTTAATTCATTGCACGAGACATGATTTCAATTGCTTTTGTTTTGGATATAAAACCATACACCAACTCTTTACCACATCTTCCTCTCTTATTCTACCAAGTACAGAGTAAGTCGTGTGTTCAGTTGCACCACTTTTCACAACACAAACTTACTTAGTCATCTAACATTAGAACACTCAACAACAGCAGTAGATCATAAGTTGGAAAGATAGTGTAGGAGCAGTAAACAACACACCGGTATGGAAGTTCTTAAACAAATGCATCAGATACTTACATTAACCTGGAGATGATCCCCTATTCCTATGTAGAATATTTGTCGACTTTGTCAAAATTTGAGGAAAAGACAGAATAGGATAGAAAGGAATTAGCAACCTTCAATGATGGAGTAAAAAAAATCCAGTGACCATATTGAGAGAAGTTGTACGGGAATAATTTCAGAAAAGAGCAAACTGTGGTGGCCAGTTGCCCTCAAGGCATGAACTTGTAAATAGTATCCCCGTTTTCACCCAGTTCCTACTTATACACCATCAAACTAGCACCAATGATCAATGGAAGCGTTACTGAAACAGTCCTTCCACTAGTGAGAAACATTTTTTCACAATGAGCTAAGAGCTACCAATAAGTTGAGTACTAGTTATAAAGTCATCTTGAAGTTTGAAGTTATGAAATCCCTGTGAGTAGATGGTGTGACTCCCTAATCAGAATGTTCAAAATGAGGTAGGCCTGAAAACAGTAAGATATTTGGAAAGTAACAACCAAGCATACTAATAAAAGAATAATTTTTAAATATCATACTTTTACGATGTGGCTTTTGACCATGGTAGTATCCACTAATGTTGGCACCATATGGTCTGTACATTCATCATACGAAGTTTGATCACTTGATTGGCTCTGCAAAGTAACAATCAAATTACCTCAATAAGCACACGTAAAGCGAATAATAATTCAAATCAAGATATCATTGGACAAGGTTCTGCATCACTTATGAATCAAGTTATGTCCCCACACCGAGTTTTTGAAAACTTCAATCTGATGTTACTTCTGAAAATTATTGTAGAAAAGAAAGAACGCAGAGGCGATTAATCGAAGACAGCCAAAGGAGTTGTAAAGTGGAAAATTAACTGATGGTGAAGGCTCCCTACATTTCTAAAAAATCTTCAGAACTAGCATATTGTATTAACTACACACATTTCATTCATATCTTCAATTTCACTTGCTCTGCACAAATAAACAGTAGTTATTTTACGTGATACATATATTGTTTAAAAATGTCTAAATGACTCAAACTTCACAAACTCTATCTCTATTCTCCCATAACAATTAAATGGCAACAAGCTTGTCCCTCAAGATCATATTTTCTCTTTCAAGTTCCTTTTTTGTTTGCAAATTGGGTACAAAGTTCAATTTATAGAAGCCTATACTCAATTCATCATATTACCTATACTCACACATCATTCATTCAATTCATTTTGCTACACAGCCGTTTCAACAGAATTTTGACAAAACCTGAGCAGTCAAATGCTTACAACACACCTCCACAAGAGCCCGACGTTTGGTTGAATGAACCACAGACTTCAAGAAAGCAGGGCTTTTCCCCCATTGGTACAATCTGCCATCCACTGACAATGCCAACTGAAAATGATATCGAGCATTATAAAGATGGATCTTAAGCAGCACATATTGAACTACTACAATGAAGGATAACACTTATAAACAAACATTAAAATAAGTCCTGAAAATTAAAATTATATTCCAAACTATGCTCAAGAACACGTGGCAAGACCATTTTTGTCAAGTAGGAAAGAATGGGGCATACGTATACTCTACGCTCAGTTGTTTGGATCGAGTATCAATTAGCATTATCAATCTGTGGGCTCGATGTCAGGAAGCGACATTGAGCCACATTTCTTTTTAGTTTACATAGCCCTAATAAATGGGAAAATATCAAGTGCAGTGGTTGAAATTGGCTGGAGTAGCCTAGCATTTAATAACACTCATTGTATAGGTATTTGATTGGACTAGCACATCATTTTTTTAAAAGATTCTAGTAACATTTGAGCAAAGTTAATAAGGAAAAAATCGTAAAAATCGATTATCATCGAAATGTTTAGTAATTTATTGTACTGCTTTCGTCATTTTCCCACGGATGGGAATTGCGTGTTATTGTCGTATCATTAGTAGCTGTCTATATAAAAATGTAATAAAAATCGTTACAGCTGTTTTTGAGGGGAAAAAATATTTGGTGTTTTGATCACTATATAGTTAGTTTTGGGCAGATTTTGCTCATACCCTTCCTTATTTTGGTGTTGCGGGTTATTTGGCCTGTATTGTGATCTATGGGCTAGATATCAAGTTTGAACTGATTTGGTTCAGCCATAGAAGGAAATCAGCTCAAATTACACATTCAAAATGACAATGGCAGCAATCCCCAACTTCCCCCTGTGGCTGTTATTTGGTTTGGTAAAAGTTAAAAGAATATGTAAAAGTCAGTTAGTTTAACTTGACATGTGGAAATCAAGGGAGATTGGCCCAGGGATAGCGCAATCAGGTTGCTGTTGGTACGAATGTCAGAAACTAATGCCAGCCAATACTACCAAAACAGGTTACATTTCTAATAAATATTTATATGATGAATTGAAGAGGCGAAGAGCCTGACCAGTATACAGTCTATTTTGAGCAGAAGCTTAAACGCAGTAGGCGAAATGGATAAAAACGGATCGGGAACGAAATTATATTAAGAGAACAAACATAAACGACATATTATAGAGCGGAGCAGAACGAACGAACAAGCGAAGACGCTTAACACATGAACGCCACTAAGTCAGGTGGCGGCTTATTGGAGGAGCAGTTGAAGTCAGCAGTGACGCTCCAACACCCCCTCTCAATCGATGACTTCATGATGAGATGAGTCCAATGCGCAACTTGCAAAAGTTGTGCTTCTCTCTTGCGAGTGGTTTAGTCAGGATATCAGCGGGCATCTCTTCCGTGGGCAGGTATGAAAGAGTTAGCGTTCCTTCTTCGACTGCTTGCCGAACGAAATGATGGCGCATGTCAATGTGCTTGGTCCGGCTGTGATGGATAGGATTTCCAGCTAGACTTTGAGCTCCTTGACTGTCAGAAAACACACGAATGGTTGATTGAGGTTTGCCAAGGTTCTCCAACATAGTTTTCATATGGATTGCTTCCTTGGTTGCTTCAGACAGAGCCATGTATTCGGCCTCAACGCTGCTGAGGGCTACAGTGTGTTGTTTTCTGGCTTCCCAGGAAATCGCCGCTCCTGCAAACTCAAAACAGTATCCTGAATATGAGCGCCTGTCTATTGAGCAATTTCCCCAATCTGCATCAGCAAATCCAGTGACTGGTTTGCCGGTTTTCTTGAAAACCAGAGTGTCATCTTTCGTGGCCTTCAGATATCGCAGTACTCGTTTTGCTGCCTTCCAGTGCTGCTCATTGTACACTGTGTTGAATTGACTAAGAGCACTTACAGCGTATGCAATATCTGGGCGCGTGGCTACGCTCAAATACATGAGTGAGCCAATCAGATTTCTGTAAGGAAATTTTCTCATAACTTCCTCGTCACTAGAATCAGGTTTGGTGAGTGCATTTCCCACTTCCAATGGTGTTGCAGCAGTTTTACAGTCCGACATATTGTATTTTTCCAACAAGTCCGAAATGTATTTTCTTTGGGACATTGAAATTTTGTCTTTCGTACAGTTAAATTCGATTCCTAAACAGTAATTCAAAATTCCGAGGTCTTTCATTTTGAAATGTTGCATCAATTTAACTTTAGTTCCGTCAATCCAATCATTTTCATTTGACGCTACTAAAATATCGTCAACGTACACGCCAATGAGAAGCATTCTTGCGCCTTCACGCTTCACGTACAAGCAAGGATCAGAATGTGTTGGTTTCAAACCCATACTGAGAAGAATTTGGTGGAGTTTTCGGTACCATTGACGTCCAGATTGTTTAAGTCCATACAATGCTTTCTTTAGGTTGCACACCTTGTTACCACCTTCAAGCTGCTTGAGCATTTTGGACGCTTCCTTTTGGAGTGTCGGGTTTCCACATTTCGTCAAGTCTTCTAACGATCTCTTTAGCTCTACAGGAATTTCCATGTACACGTCTTTGTCTAGGTCACCGTTTAGATAGGCCGTTACCACGTCTAGCTGATGGACATTCATGTTATGCTCAACAGCTAGTGCTAACATCATACGAATGGTGCTGAGGCGGATCACAGGAGAGAACGTTTCTTCATAATCTACGCCAAGGCGTTGTTTGAAACCTCTACTTCTGTCAATCGGGCCTTTCTCGCTCCACCGTATTGTCCGGCGCATACTTAGTTTTCAGGATCAATCGGCTAGTAATGGTTTCACGATCCGCTGGACGGTCGCAAATCGTCCAGGTCTTATTTTCGATTAATGACGCAAATTCCTCATTTATTGCCGATTTCCATTCTACCATGTCAGGACTTTGGTTTATCTGGTCGTCCGTATCGTCAACTAATCCTACATTTTCATAGTTTGGAACATCGACATCAGAATTAACATCCTCGTTGATACGTTCGGTTGATGAGGAGTCAGCAGGCACCATATTGTACTGCTTTCTCGGTCTCCCTGAAGCCCCATGTATCTTTTTGGGTCTACCAGGTCCTCTCTTCATTACAGGTCGTGTGGGGTTTTCAATGGTACTACTCCCTGTTTCACGTTCTAAAGTTTCATCTTCATCAACTTCACTACTGTCGTCGGAGTCGATTGTTTCAGGAGTTCTGTCGATGTTGTCAAGCAGTAAATATTCAATGGATTTCGGTTCGTTTTGTTCGTCAGGCACTAAATTCATGTACTGTCCCTCTAAAAATTTTACGTCTCTCGTTACGCAAACTCGGTTTTCCTCGGTAAGCCAAATCCTGTAGGCTTTACTTTCGGTTGAATAACCTAGGAAAATACCAGGCTTTCCCCGAGCTTTGAACTTTCCTTTCCCATGCTGTTTGTTCAAGACAAAAGCTTTGCAACCAAAACATCGGAAATACGACACAGCCGCTCGCTTGTCGTACCAAACTGTGTAAGGTACACCGCCATTCAAGGCAACGGTGGGGCACCTGTTTCTAACATGGCTTGCAGTAGCCACAGCTTCAGCCCAAAAACCTTCGGACACTTTAGAGTCAATTAACATACACCGTGCCATGTCAAGATAGGTTCTATTGATCCTCTCACTTATCCCGTTTTGTTGAGGAGTATTGGGGCACGTCAGTCTTCTTTGAATTCCACAGCTTCTGAGAAAATCAGAAAATTCGTTGGACATGTACTCACCTCCATTATCTGTTTGGAGATATTTAATTTGTTTCCCCGTCAGGTTTTCTGCCCAACTTTTGTAAGCCTTGAAAACACTAAGAGCTTCATTTTTGCGCTTCAAAAATCGAACCTCAGTCCATCGCGATTTTTCATCAGTGAAGGTTATAAAATATCGGGCTCCACCCAGTGAATTGTTCCTCATTGGGCCGCAAATATCGCTATGAACAATTTCTAGCAGATCGTTTGCGCAATTGGATGATGTGGGGAATGGCAAAAGAGACATTTTCCCTTGCAAACGTGTCTCACAAGGAGGCAGAGAACCGTGAAGTTCGCCAATGCCGAATACTCTCTTCTTTTTGGCTAAAAGCATAAGGTCTTTCGAATTTAAATGACCATAGCGTTTGTGCCATTTCTCAATTTTTGACAATGAGGCTTGCGAAGAGTTAATAACAGCCTCATCCTTCTTGAGAGTTTGACAATTGACAAAATAAAGGTCTCCGACTCTGTCTGCCGTCAGTACAAGATCACCTGAGGCATTTCTAACTTCAGCTCGGTCCCTTTTAAAGGTAACTTGATAGTTGTGATCTGTAATTTTTGGAACACTCATCAAGTTATTCCCTAGTTCAGGAACACACAGAACATTCTTCAGAGTGATGGTTCGATCTGGAGTGTCCAGATTTACCGTGCCTCTGGAAACTACAGGTTTCTGAGACTTGTCAGCTAATCGAACTGTCTCTAGTGAAGTTCGGGAAGGATTGACTAATTCATGTTCGGACGTGTTCATGTGAGTGGTACATCCACTGTCTAAGCACCATCCAGTGCTGGGAAATTTATCATTTGCAGCCGACAAAACAACATTAAGTACATCATTTTTCTTATGCCTACTTGAATTTTCATCATTACTTTTACAATCATCATTACAATCCGCAGCTTTATGACCTACTCTACCACACTTTCCACATTTACCTCGAAATTTCGTGTTCCTCTTAGAAGTAGATTTATGCACACCCCGTTGGGTAATCAAAACATCATTTGCTGTACCTCTGGAATTTTCGTGTCTGGAGTCACTTTCTTCAATGATTTTCGTGCGAAGGGCGTCTGGGCTAGGCAATTCATCTCTACTCTCTATTGCACATCGGAAATTCTCAAATTCGTCAGGTAAACTGTATAATAACATAATAGCTAGTAGATCTTCATTTACTATCACGTCAAGGTCTTTCAACTTATCAACTACATAAAAAAGTTGTTAATAAAAATTCGGACGTCGTCATTACTTTTCATTTTGCTAAGAGTAAGGCGCTTCAACAAACTTGCCTTACGGGCAGGACCTTTTGATTGGTAAATCGAATGAAGCTTTTGCCACACTTCGCGAGCAGTAATACAATCTTTTACCTGTTTTATTTCGCTGGGATTAATTGCTAAAATCAGGTCGGCCTTTGCCTTTCTGTCATCGTCATTCACTTGGCGATCTCGGCTGGATCTTCGGGTTTGGTAATGCTCCCATCAACGTATCCCCATAAATCGTTCTTAACCAACAGTGCCTCAACTTGAATCTTCCAGGTATCGAAGTTGTCGCGACCTAAAGCTTCCAAACGCGACGGATAAAGTCCGGACATTTTCCACAGCTTTTAAGAAACGCGCAACACGTATGAAACTAATTCAACACCAACCTGGGCCCATAACCTTTTAAGCAGAAGCTTAAACGCAGTAGGCGAAATGGATAAAAACGGATCGGGAACGAAATTATATTAACCCATTCGATGCGGGAAAAAAAAGTGATGTTATGCCCCATCCTGAAAATTTTCTTGTATAATATTTGACATTGCGGTTTCTTAAAATTCTCATTATTGTCCCTAATAGTGAAAAAATAGAAATCAGGTCATCTGCGCAATTTTTGGCGCATGGCATCATTTGATGCCACTCGTACGGTGGGTTGGGCAGAGTATGCAAGCCCGCCGCACTGGTTATGCTAACCCTCACGACGCCTACAGAAATCAGTCAAGAACCTCTAAGATTTAGACGAAAAAGGTATAATAAATGCAAATATAATGTTTCAGAATTACAATTTATAATACGAATTTGGGTGGTGTGGTGGTAACGTAAAAAAATTAACCATTATTGTACAGCTTTAATTATAATTATTTCATGAGTATAATATTGATACAATGAAGGACTGTTCAATAATGACACAATTAAGTACAGTAGTAATAATTTTATTGCTATGATAGTGATAGATAATTACTTGACTGAAAATAACAATGGAAAATTGAAATGTTATGCAGCAAAGTGGTATCGTCCATAACAATCCTTAAAATATACAAATAATTCAGTAAAAATATAGTAAAATGATTCTTGTGAATAATAGGTAATAGAAAAAATGCATTAAAATTTTGTTTTTCAAACATAAACATTATACAAAATGAACTGATACATAATAAACATGAAGAACACCCTCGTTTCCGAAAAACCCAGAGATGCTTGCCTCCTCATCAGACATGAGCACATTTTAATATTTCCGCAGCTTCAGCATCTGTCATATTGGACAAATACCATAATTTCGCATCAGACTTCCTTTTTTGACGGTGGGGTAAGAAGCGCTGTCACATGGAGCCGAAATCTGCAAGTAAATAAGTGGAGAGTCGTATATATCTCATTAGTGGATGGGCCAAAAATATGACAAGTGGAGAGTCGTGAATATCTCAGAAGGCCAGACATATGACTCAAGGTTTTGAAAAATGTGGTCTTACCTGGTCTCTTTGCTGCTACCGCCAATGTTGGCCCAAGATGTTGAAGGCTGGCTGTCTGTAAAAGTGAAAATAAAACGAACCCATTTATTGAAATAATTTATGTACCGTGATTATACTATGTACTCCAAAACACAAACATTCTGAAAGATGGTTCAAAGCGTGTATGTACGAAGTTGAGTAATAAAAATCTTCTTCCAGGAATATGTTTCAATATGTCAATAGATGCAACAGTAATGCACTTTGCAATGAGCATATGAAAATTTCAAATGATCATTTATTCAGATTCTTGAAAACGCCCATTTTTTTCTTACCTGAAATCAGATGCCCTCCATCCGATCCACATGCCTACTATAATTTATTAGAACAGAAAAAAAACCCTTTTTTCTCGTAATTTTATCAAAACATATATTATTAGCGACTTTATTATCCATCGCGTTTTTTTCTCCTTCACGGCAAATGTTTCCACAGAAAGTACTGCAGGCTTCTTCACTGAAAGTAGGTAGTAAATAATATGAAATCAGAAAACTGGAAATTCCATCGTAAATATACCAATTATCTAAATTTTGAGCTCTTGATTTTGAGGTGTATTATATTTACTGTAAATTAATAATTCCCACGCAATATCTACGTTGAAATATTACTTTTACACAAAACAATCGAAAAACTGGCTTGAAATAAGGAAAATTGACTTACCTTCGAATATTTGAGATTTGGAAATGAAAAAATTGCGCTAGGCTCTTCCGAAATGTGTTAGGTGACGCGCAGATTGTTACTGAAGGACTTGCAACTACGCGAGGCAGGTAAAGACGAACAACCTAACGGTCGGAAGGGTTGGCGAGAGGCGCACTTATTTTTAGCGATGGCATCGTATGATGCCACCCGTACGAGACGAAAACCACCATGACATCATATGATGCCATCCGCACTGAATGGGTTAAGAGAACAAACATAAACGACATATTATAGAGCGGAGCAGAACGAACGAACAAGCGAAGACGCTTAACACATGAACGCCACTAAGTCAGGTGGCGGCTTATTGGAGGAGCAGTTGAAGTCAGCAGAGTGACGCTCCAACAGTCTAAATGTTAAGAACAATAAAACCCCAACACTTAATGATGCACCCCTTCCAAACATCATAAAATAATGAAGCTTTACTACCAGTTGTCTTAGTTTTGAATCATGTGACAATAAAAAACCGTGCGAGTTCATCTACTAAGGAAAGTAAACAGTATTGTGGTGAGCAAACTGCAACAAATGAAGACAACCAAACAGCATTCAGTCAGGTGTAAAGGTAATTCAAGTCAAAATATTACTTACATTTTGAAAAGGTCCAGCACTAATCATAGAAACAGGTTGAGTTAGTCCATAAATTAAAATTGGGGTAGTAGACTTCTTCATTTCTCCCATACCCAATGTGCCGAAAGCATTGTTACCACAGGCCCAAACTCTACCATACAGATCTAGGAACAAGGAATGGCTGTAACCCGCACAAATGCTGAACACCCCCTGAAATACAATCAAAAAGAAACAACGATAACTCCAACAGCCAAACCGATAAATCAATATCAGTGAATTTCAGATCCTCAACAAGAGAGGATAATGGTGGCAATATTTGAGAGTTAGTGAGAGTTCAATGTAGAGATTGGAAGAACCTCAACGAAAGAATCTCCTGAAACACACAGTAACATGGTGGTATTTCTTACTTTGTCGCTCAATGCAGTGATAATCTTTGGAGACATAACGTCATCTATTGCCCCATGACCAAGCTGCCCATGGACACCAAAACCCCATGAGAACACCCTGCAAAAATAACAATGAAGTATAACTGAAACTGGTTGTACCATATCAGTACATCACATTAGAAATTTTGAAATAAGACAGTCCTAGTGAAGTTAATATAAATTAACTCTACTTCAACTCACAAAACAACTAGTAGATACAATTCAAAATTTAGAAAGCATACTTTCTCAAAACCAAAAGTGGAGGACAATCATCATCATGCATGATAGTATTCAAAGATGCATTGTACGCCTCTCAAGAAGGAATTGTGGAAATTGAGTCAAGCCTGACTCCCATGTAGGCACTTCAATGGTCATAATCTAGTGGGTATAGATGAAGATTCATAATCCGACGAAAGTTGGGCATTGGATCTGAGCTCGTGATCGCTGTAATTTTTGCCCGAGTCAGCGGCTCTCCAATCATTTCCAACCCCCCCCCCAGTTAATTTCCATAAAGCCCTTGAAGAACTAGTAGACAAACACAAGTATAAACAGGTGTATTCATTAAAAGGATCAGTATTCCTTGACAAAGTTTGACTTTTCTGCAAAATCACGCTCATTACCATAAATTTTGTGGCAGGATCCTTCCTCCCAACACCGTAGAAACCTACCACCCCTCTCACCTATAGAAAAGAGCTACTACATGAGAATGGCATCCAAATAAGTTTATCATAAAAAAATTGTTTCATTCTATTCAATTCTTTACCCCGAAACTACAGTATCCATTCTCAAGCACCACCTCTCTCTATCCAACCAAAAAGGTATCCTATAAATATTAAATTCTGGTTTTTCATTTCATGTCATTCCCAACTAAGCGAGCGTATAAGTATTGCTAAGAAACTGTGCTGTTGGGAGCTCCACCTAAACTCTGTAATATAAAAGGTAGTATACCTACCATGTATTTGTTTCCAAATCCTAATATGTTTGACAAGCATAATAGAGAAGTAGAGGAGGAGACTCAAGTGTATTCAGATACATCGCCTAATTCAACGCCCCCCTTACTTACATAACCAGGTACAATAAATGCACTAATTGTCTGGCATGAAGGTGTTACAAAATGGTTGATTAAATCAAATTCTACAAAGCTTCTAGTGAAACCGTCACCATTCCTTTGAGACTTCATTTCCCCTACATAGTGAAATTAACATCAATTGGTGTGCAAAATATTAGGAGACCTCAATCCTAAAAACATGTGCAGAGAGGAGGAAAAGAAAATAGCTGAGATATAACTCATACAATGTCACAGCCTACAGCCCACCCTGATATCAAGGTAAATACACGCAGGTATGTTTTCATTCTGAACCTTGAACAGGAATCTTGCCATTCATCAATCGAGGTAGATAGGCAGGTCTGTTTGCTACTCAAAATGACTGTTCCTCAGTACTCATAAGAGAGTTATATCAGCCAGAGTGTTATATAGAACCAGCAACATGAATGATTTTTGTACTTTTCTTACTATCTCTAGAGAATTCCAATTCAGTTTCTACATACACACTGCTTCAAAAGTTAAAAAAGTTGACAACTTTTTCATTTGTACAATAAAAATGCCACACTTACCTGTGCGCATCATCAAGAGCCAGGGAATGGTATTGCCCAGCAGCAACAGCTACTATCCGAAAATTACAAAGCATGCGTACTCTCTTTGGATAACATGATTGCATCAAGCCAGGAATTCCAAGTTGGCCATACTTGTTCTCACCCCATGTATACACCTATAAGAAACAAAACCTTATATCAATTAGTCATTTGGTGAAGACTCATCATTCAGATTTTTATTGGAGTAAGGCGTTTTGAATGAAGGAGGATTAGATATTATACAATTAAAGAGCTAATGAGACACTGTTAAATAAGTAATGTTTGATCAAATGACTTGAAACAATGCTCCAGACCTCATAGTACAGTGACAGTAACCCCATAACCCAAAAGGTAGAGAGAGGAGAGTGCCATAACATACTGCCCACAGGTAGCAATGCCTGTCTAGCTGCCAACACGTTTGCTTTCAGAATAGTTGAGGTTACTTCTGTGGTGATACGCAGAATCGAATTACTACTGTAGCCCTAAAAGCGTGGTCTGATAACAGAATGGTGGGGTCAAACATAGAAATAACAATTGACAAGGCAGACATCATGCTACGATGCTGAATTGGCTGACAATCAATCCCTGGATGCTGGAATATATCAAGTGAAAAGACTTCTTATGTCTCAAGTAAATTTGGTGAGACCTGGGCTATTTTAAGAATTAAACAAAGCAAATCCTGGAGCCATTCTGGCGATTCCAGATACAATACATACTGTTACAACAAGAAGAAGGATGGCGAAGTGACCTATTTAAGATTGGATTTGGGAAGAAGGACCCACTTATGACAAACAGGAATAAATACAGGGAGGTTGCAGGAATTCCAGACTGCCACAATAATCAAAGTGAAGGTATGAGTTGAGAAGAGTCATATAGAATCACCTAATGGCGTTAAGTTACTTTCCAACATGTTAAGTACAATAGAAACTGTGTAACTGACAGCAACAACTTTCCAAGTATTCTACAAATGTTATGCTTTAAATAATAATTTTTTCGTTTTTGGAATTCTTGAGTTCAATAAACCGTACTAGCAATGAGCATGTCTTGGCCTAAGGGGATGCAAGCCAAGTTATGATAGAAATCCAATAGCAACCTTCCCATGGTGGTCATTGGTAATAGAGAAGACTGATGCTCTGGGGAACGAAAAAGGGGAGAGAGCCTAAAACTACCTCCCGCTTACTACAATAAGTAAATGCAGAAAATTTTCCTCATAGCTCCTACTACCAGGGTTATCAGTAGGAACATTAACCTTCGACTTCCCTATCTCTTGCCAAACCAATATCAGCACTGAGAAATTACTCCATCACAACATTATTGGTGAAGGAATGAAAGAACCACCTCAACTCTTTATCCAGCTCAGTTAACATTTACTGGATTCATAGGTACAAATAGATTTGAAGAGTTTCTTCATTGCCTGTCATGGCAACCTAAATGTTTCATGTCAGAACCAATGAGGTAAACTGAATATCTACCCCATTGCTACAAGGACTACAGGCAGGTGCGGGTGACTATCATCTGCACTTCAAAGCTAACTAGCACCTGATCCTGGCAAACAAAATAAGTGATACTCGACCACGTAGGTAGTGTAGGATTGACGAAGAGTCTCCCTATCACCTCCAGGCTCATGCCAAAGAATCTTTATTAACACTACTCCAGAAATAAATACCAAAGAACTTGTTTGCAGGAACTAACTAGATGCCTTAGAAAGCTGGACATTGTCAAATAGAATGCATTGGACTGGTGCTTTTCCCAAAGGAGGGAGACTGTGCCCATGTGTGATAAAACTATGAAACTAACAATTTAAAAAAGAAACAACATGAGATTAATTGACTGAATGAAAAAGGGCTGTGACAATGAAAACGAAAAAAATCACAACAAAAATTACACACAATAATTTCAGTGCTAGAAGAGTAGGAGAAAGAAACATAAACAACTAACAGGTAAAAGAAACAAAAGAAGAGTTTAGATTGTTGCATAATAGGTAACAATGTTCTTACACCATCATTAGTCAGGGCAACAGTATGCAAACCACCACACGCAATTGAGATGACATACTTCTTTATTGAGAATAAGCTTTCAACAGCTTTTGGACCAGCTTGAAGCTGAATAGTAGGCCCACTACCTGTAAAAAAAAAACAGAAATTCAATAGTACGGGCTTTGTCAAGATAAATTTTGCGTCCAACAAATTAGGAATAAAAAAATGCCTATGCAACGATACCGAACACAACATAAATGCAATAAAATTGTCACAATTTCGTTCACCATTTTTTGCCCATAACTACCACGATTTACGTCCGATGGAGCACTGAGTGCGTCGACACAACTAGATACCAAAAAGAATTTCTTTGGGAAAGGAAGAATCTTTTAGAACGTGTTAAAGATCAAATATGGCCTGGATAACATTACAGATTTGGAATCCCCATGCCTTGAAATGTGAAGTGTCAATTTTAGAGGGGAGGTTGTAAAACATTTTTCGTGACTGAAAATATAGGTGTTGTCCTAATATACCAAACGGAGAAACCGAATTCTTTTGAAAAGTGCTGAACCGAAAATCTTAATAACACGAATATGTGTAGAACAAATATCTGGTGCAATCCATCATACAACTCTTCTCATCCAAATGTAAATTCAATAATTTATTAAACTCCAGCCTCAAACTTGACCTGCTTTTCTTTCAATATTTAAGAACCTGATGAAACATAACATTTTATTCATACACTAATAGTGTATCTCCCAAAATTAATTGAGTTGTTGAATTACCAGCGCCTGAGTGATTTACAGGACTGCCAACTAGATTTTCTTTTCCTAGGTTCGCGTGTATTTCTACGAATTAGGGGGGAAAATAAAGCGATTGATTGGCTCCCAGAGGCTTATTGAACATGTGAGACATTAACAATTGATTTCATATTAACGAATTCATTATGTTTCATCCGGTTAATGATTAGTTATATTATTGACTTTAAGGCTATGAAATATTTTCAAAAATAGTGCGTGCATTCTAATGTAATGCATCAACTATATATAACAGTTATCACTGAAAGAACCTACCTAAACATCCTCCAGTAGTTTGCCCCCATCCATAGGCAATTCCTTCCAGAATTGCAAAGGCATGCTTGTAACCTCCATCCAAAGGCTGCATAGCGTATGGTAGCTGAAGGAAAAGTACATTAGAAAAGACTGCACCAATATAACTTAAGGAAAGGAAACCTCCACATCAACTTAAATTTCAGATGATCCTAAGATGAGATTGTTCTATTGTTTAAGTCCAAACAAGCCAATGCTCTACATTTTATTCTCCTTACACATTTTCATAGGCTTTTCAAACAAATATGTAAGTACCAACAATTAGATCAATCAAGGGGGTTGAAGCTTGATCATCATCATCTTAATTTGATGAATTCCCACTATGAACCATACCATACCTATTCAAAAAGGAATACAAAGAACCAAATGTAGGTATTAGTTTAAGGAATCTCATGAATTTTATTAAAATCAAAAGAACTGTTTTTTGAGAAAATTTCAAGTCCAGACTCTCAGTTTCTCAAATGTTATATACTGATATCATTGCTTAGTTACTGTGGACAATTTAAAAACACAAATAAAACACCTTTGGTACTTTTTGATTTCCACGTCCATCAACACGTTCCCTGCCCAATTTTTTAGTCAAGTAAATGTGGCATAGTGGTGTGATTTTTCAGCCATTAAGCAGGGCTGGACACTGGCAGATGAGCATAAGCACTGTGAATTAAATTTCAATCCAATTTTTAATCTATTGGCTCACTGGTTGATTCTTCTAGTATTTTTGATAACGAGGTTGGCACATCAGACATCTTACCCAAAAAAGGAGTACCAAACAGATTGTAAGAATGTAGGAAAATATAGGGAAAATTTTGAAAAAGAGCATGTCGAAGGTAGCTGAGATAAATATAAATGAATGTGGAACAACAATATTATGAAGAGATTACGAAGTGACGACTTAATAGTGACGATGTTTTGAAATAACCTTGACAAACTTTGAGAAATGCTGTGACGATCACAAAGTAAAAGAACTGATGCAAAACACATCGGAAATGAAAAGCTAATGAGTGAATTTTGGATAGCTGTTTGTATTCCTTAGAGGAACCCAAGTAATCTCTGACTTAGGCTCACTGCAATTTTACCCTTCTGCCTAGCTCAAAAAAGATCGAGTCGAAATAAATGGAAGTATCATTTTACTTACAAAGCCACTCGCTAACCTGGTGGGTGATGAACATAGCAAAGCAAACTCAAATACACGGGATTGAGCAGCGAACGTGTTAAATAGATTACTACATAAATATTTATGGAGACAAACATACAGGTATTGCTTAATTAAAATCACCTGGCCTGGCACGTTGATAATAATTGATTTTTGTCACTCAAAAGAGGAACACAACTACAAACTCATGGAACACCATATGAAATTAGGTGATTTCCGACATTTACTGTCCAAGCAAAAAAAGGAGAATGTAAACAACATACTCGAGGCTGTTCCACTTCCCATACGTGTCCGTAACTTATCATGGATAGGGTACGTAATTCACATTCGTTGAGAGCGGCTGAGAGGTGAATGCACACTAATAAATATGTTTCCAGCCACTCTTTTTTGGGAATATCACCCTGTAAAAATAAAAAATCCTTTTTCAGCAAAACCAAACATTAGATCTTTAGCAACTGATCTGCCCAATATAACAAAAAATTAACAGGAAGAATTAAAAGAAATTAAAAGCAGTCAAATTCGTACCTAAAAGAAATTCTTTATTTTTCAATCAATACCTTCAAAACCAGGTTGAACTAGTTTTGAACCTAACTCAAGTGACGTCATAACGTCAACCTTGAGCATATATTTCGTCTCACAGCTGATGAAGAAGTCATTTCATTGGCTAATAGCCAATTTTCAAAAATAAACCTAGGCAATGCAAGTGTTTAATTCTGTTGTTAGCCCGTCCAATTCGTTGTTCCGATTTGCGATAACGTCCCTCCACTTTTCCCTTCTTGCACTTCTAATCCCATCTCCTTTTTTCCTATTATCTCTGTCGCCCTCTCCCTAGATAATTGTACCAATTCGTCTATTAATCCGAAAGAGAATTGTTGCGCCAAGTTCAGAAGGGGCATTGTTCCAATGTTGAAAGCCACAAATCCAATGACAGGGAATGAACGCGATACAGCCCTCAGGTGCATCTTGATTTGGGCTTTGTAGGGTTGATTTTTAACCAGTGCTGTGCAGCCTCAGTTAATATACCCCTCTAGATAAGTACTGCACATTCAGTGCATTAACCATAGGAACTATTTATTTATTTAAAAAAGGGCTTTACTTCAACAATGATAATAAAACACACTCTCACAAATATGTAAAATTCAACCAACTCACTGCCTTAACATGAAAGTTGCTAGAAACCAAGCAACGACATTCAAGAGGAAAAAAGTGTCACCCTCGCTCATTTTACAGTCACAAACTCACTACCAGGGTCAGAATTAACATACAATAAAATGATAAAGTACGTAAATGCATAGTGCTTACTCATCTAATTATATATCAGTGAAAGTGAAGAATGTGTAAAATTAAATAAAATACAAACAAGAATTACTGCATTTGATATCTCAAAATAGCTTTATCGGGATGAAGGGATTGCTCTATACTGACCCAAGTCAATGGCTCTCAAATTAATCATTTGACACATGGATGGAGAGGGGAGGGGGTAGGAACGCCTCTTGAAAACTTAGTAATTTCAGGGATCGTTTGTTACTGGGTAATTTCTCAACACATCTTACAATATCTTCTTCATTGTGGTTCAAACGTTCAAAGTCAATTTTTTTTTTAGCTATTAAATACCATATTCAGAAAGATCAGTGCTCTAGGTATTGAGCTTTGTTATAAACAATAGAAACACGCATCCGAATTTGTGACCAAGTTGTTATTAAAGCTGGTTTTCATCATGGATTTATTACTACAAACGAGTCAGTCTTCAATATTATCTAAATTCTTGCAATAATCGTCGTCTACCTCTAACAAACCACCCCATCCAGTAATTATGACTTCAAAAAGAAGCACTAGATATTCAATTTCAAACAATAGAAAAGTCAAGTTTGAACATTTCTACAACTCTGTGAAATGCCTCTATGTGGCAAATATCTTTACATCAGCCCCCTTGCATTCACCATGAATGAAACAGTAGAACTTTATGTGGAACATCACTTGACCAATGAAGACTCATCAAGCATAAATCAAGCTAACTATGACAGTATTTTTCCAAACTATGGTGCAGGTTAGTTGGAGACATTTCTCAATTATTATACAAGCTATGTAACTCTCTTCAATATCAGCAGTTTAAATCCATCAAAACCAAAATAGAACCATTTTGTATGGCTTCCCTAACAACTATGTACCCATATAAATACCTTTAACATAATTTTTTCCTATATGTACTTTCATAGCACATTTTTTGTCAGTCTATCGTTACAAGAAACTTTTGGGATCAGGATTGTGGAATTTGTGAAACAAAATTTCTACTTTCATTAATGGGCATCATAAATTTGATTAAAGATTTAGTTGTGTGGTGATGAAACAGCACGAGAAGCAATTATGAATGTGTGTTTCATCGTCACACTCCTATATCTGTTTCCCTTACACATAGTTATGTAACTACAGTCAGCTGTGAAGTTAACACTGCCATACCATAACATTAACAATATGATACGGCAATGTCACTGTTGAATCTCTCGGAAAACGCTCCAAAGTATGGGAACTAGGTCTCTTGTTCTTGAGGATACATTTGTCATATTTTCACATTGGAGTTTCCCCAGTCGTTGAGAACAACAGATTGAGGAAGAATTGCAAGGAACAAGGTGAGAGGGTATCTGAAAGATATACTAGCTAATAATTCCAAGTGTCCAACTGCAGATAGTTATTCTACATAAATCAGGTCTTTCTGTTCTAAGTGCATACGTTCAAAAGTGTTTAGCTTTTTCTTTCCTCGTTCTACTGTTGTCCTCTTAATAACAAAGAGGGTCGTCCTTGTGGGTATTTTTTAATACATAAAAAAGTCGACAGAATAAACAAAAACAAAATCAAACATAACATACCTTGCACATTTCAGCAAAAAAACCTCTGAGTGTCGGTTGGTATGGGTCATAAACTTCTTCAAGTCTCTGTAAATTGAAAAAGTCATGAGAATTCTTGTTCTATTGGACACCTTCAGAAAGGTAATTAAATATTTGATATAACAGGAAACACCATCAACAATGTCATGCAACTATGTTTGGTGACTGTTATTCCCTACACCATGAAGATATTACACCGATGAGGGTACATTCTAACTGGTGTGGTATTCTCTGAAACTATGGTTTTGAATTAATTGAGGGTTACGCTCATGCAGAGGAGAATGAACCCCCTCCTTTCGATTTGAGAATGATATATAATAATGATACAGCAGATATTTCGCAGTGAAATTGAGCTAAGCAATGGAATACAGTTCTGAGTTTCCCCCAGTTATTTATTTTATAACCTTCAGAGAGTGGCAGTAGTTGTTGTTTTATAGAAATGATCATGTCTAATAAATTGGGGTTATATGAAAAGACACAGCGAAACAAGAACGTCAAATTATTTATAGTTTAACGATCATTTAACATTTTTTGAACTCCCAACTTTCTCGTGATAACATTAATGTCAGAAAAAAGTGTGAAAATGGGAGTTTTTTACACTCACAACAATTTATTAAGCGCCTCGTGTCGTTTTCCTATGGATCTGTTTCGTCAGTGCAAATTTGATCGGAACTATCCACAAACCATTTAATTAGCTCGTTAGAGCCTTTTGGAGAAAAAATGGTCGTCTTGATCACTATGATGTCATACTCGTGTCTTCTCAAGTTAATACACACGACAAATGTAAAGTTCGATCTTCTTTGGCTCTGCTATTTGCTCCGAATTGTGTTAACAGACACATACACACTACTAGCCCAAACCATTGGGAAAACCCCTTCCTTTCCCCTCTACAATCAGAACACTTATAGAGGTGGACAGATTACTAATAAAACCACACACAGTAATGCATGGATCATTTTGTGAAATGAGCACTGACTCAATGGCCAGACGATGATGTCTTTACATCGAAAGCGCTTGCCCACAGTAACTCACCAGCCAGAGGAGACGGACTCACTTAACAGGTATGTTAACTTTAGAAACTAAGAATGTTTCACCCAGCTGAGCACGCAACTTTTGTTTTACAATTTTTTTCCCATTTTTCTTCTTTTGAAGACTTTCTTTTCTGCTTTGTAGGGCAAAAAAGTAGGAAGTTAATTTTCTTCTATAATTGACCCTGTCGCATTACTTTTTTCATACTAACTGAGTGATAACACGATTAGTACTTTGTCACATCCATCCCTATCCCTGCATCACCAAATATAATTCAACACGAAACAACAACAGTAACATCACTATAACAGTTGGGCACCACACTATTTCGATTACAAAGACATAACAGAATAAGAAGGGGTTAATGTTTTCCCGATTGTCGGGAGATCCGACTGCAGAACATGTCGACTCGATCTTCAACAAACTGAATGATAACACAAATTCGAAATTCAACACAGTTGTTCGATTTTTGCTCCAAATTTAACTTACGAGAAGAAACGCTGGAGTTAAGAAGTTAAGGTGCTTCTTCACCAATCGCAAGTGATATAAAGAAAAAGATGGTCTTGCCATTAAAGGCTCAGTAAGAGCGGGATCAGTGAAGACTTCCCAAAAGCCAGTTACCGCTGAAATGAAGGGCAGTGAATATGAGAAGCAAATACACATGAATCAGTTATAGTGTACAAAGGTGATAACTTTGATGACTATTATTGCAGAAAATTCGGCCAAAATTCAATTTCCGTTGCAACACTATTGACAGCCGAATATCAACAAAGATGGTTGTAATTGGAATACAGCCTCTTATTCACAACCACAAGAAGAGTTTTTACCACCATAACAAATGGTCAAGGGGGCGGGAATAAAGGAGTGTCAGGGGACACTACATGAGTGACTCAATCCATCTATGTATCACCCCAGTGAGTACAATTCATTTCAAGAAATGCTTTACCATATAACACCACATTACTTGTAGCTACGGAAAATCATTAATAATAGCATATTAAACTTCAACAGTGACTGTATAGTTCTGAATGAGCTTAAAAACTGGGCCAAGAAAGAGGAAAATGTCCCGTGATAAAATGACAAAAAGGTAAACCTAACAATCCACAATGGTACACACAACAGTTAATAGTAACACAGTGTTATAAAGCTTACAGTTTGCATTCAAGGTGGGGCTGAGAGCCATTAATGCTGGTACAAGAGAGTGCTGAAGGCCTCTCATCGTCACAAGATAGTACACTTGGGACATAAGTTGAGATTTGGTGAGGACTTTCACAGCCTGAGTTTCGTCATAAACTTCAGACGCCAAATGAACTCTAGAATGAAAACCCATATATTCATTTCCACAATCAAAATATTATGAGATTTTTGAGGTACACAACTAAATATCACTTAATTGAACATCAATATTCTTCAGAAAGTAGCCATTTACATTATCTCACATAAATAGTTGGTAATTTAGTTGAGAGGCAAAAGCAAAAGCTTACATTGAATGCAACAGCATGCAATTATCTTCATAGCTACCATACACATATATACGAAGGTATAACAAATTATTAGTGAATGATGTATGAGATTTACAACACACAATTTACAAATACAGAACTAAATGTACATTTTTTAAATAATTTCATCAAGTAAACTATTAGTGTGTAGATTTAACGGAAACAATACCTGAAATTCATCACCATCTCGTCATCATCAATGTCTTTCAAGATTTCATGAGCATACAGTAGCACTTTCAAGTTATTGAAAAAAAGTTTGTTGGCCGGAGTTGGTTTAGAATCATTGAGAAGGTCAAGTACTTCTCTAAAAAATCCACCAATGGTGAGCCTTAAAAGCCGGCTGATACAAGCTGCCTGTTAACAGAGAAAAGTAAGCAAGTTTTTAATATCCATTGGTTTAATTAACAAAATAATCAAGTAGTTCATTAATAAACAACCACCGATAAAAACCAATGACAATTGAGTACTATCAGATCATTACACACAACAACATTAAGATCATAGTCTCTCATGAGTGCCATCGTGGTAAACTGCACCTTGTAAGTAGTATGCAAGTACCAATAATCTCGTTGCCCTCTCAACCGTACTTCACCCACCACAAAAAAAAGAAAATAAAAAAAGATGGATCGAGTACCCATCCTCAACTGAACCATGCACAGTAGGCAGTAAATCAGAAGGCTTTCTGGGCTTCTGGGCCTATGTAACTCAACCAAAGCTAGTCTGTCTGAACAAATCCAACATTGGGGATTGCGCTCTAGACATTCTAGCCCGAAGCGTGTGGAGTGAACATAGGCTTAAAGCGCAACAACGGAATAGTAGTAGGCAGAGGAACTCTGAGTCCTCCAGATCAAATCAGCATAAAGGTATGCACATGGGATGCTATGAGGGAGCTGCAACAGAGCGCACAGCAAACTGGAATGTAACAGAGTGTACCCTCTGATCTCTTGGTACAGACAGCCAATAAACAAGTTAATCACGAGCCCTCTCTCTGCAGCCTGGTTGACTGTGTCAAACGCTTTACATTAAGGACAACCATGTGCAATCGTTGCTTTGTCTTCCAGGCCAGGACCATCACTGTCCACAGAATCGCAAGATCTTCAACATCACCGACAAAACTGAACACTCTCTGATTATATCCAATGACACCAGTATCCTAGAGTCATCATACCAGAAAATCCTCAGATGATAGTGTGAATGAATAAGTGTACACACACACATAGGCTATTTTCTCAAATGGCGCGTAAGACTTTTAAACGTCAAGAACTGAAGAAATCCCATGTTTTGTCAGCCAATTACACAACTTTGCAGGGCTAAGGCAAGTAAAAATGTATTGACAGGGTGGAGAGGAATGAGACAGACAAATATGATAAAATAACAAAGAGAAGACAGAAACTAACACCAATAACTCACAGGCTTCGGAGTGACATCTTCGGATTGCCAATTAGTCCATTTAAGGCAAATGATTACTTTTTTTCATCTTTTCATCTCTAGTGGTAGTTGGTGGGGAATAAAAAGCAGGCACGATCAATACAATGTGAGTCTGATCCAAATCATAATAGCCATTTTCCAATCAAGTTTGAAAAAGACTCGAGGTATCAAGTTTTGATACTTATACCTTCCACCACTGTTTGACTAATTGTTATGAATGCTCATTTGGAGCAAAATATCTATTTTGTCCAATAATAGAGACCCCAAAACCCAAAAATTGTGACCACACTATCTGTAGTTTTTTTGCAAAACCTTCAGGTTCGGGAATGTGTTACATGTCATCAACGACGTACAGTAATTAAGCAATAGTCAAGGATCAAAAGATTCACATTGAGTACAGCATTAATATGAACTCACAGATGTATATCCAAGAAGGCGTTTGGCATCCCTAATTTGACCGTGAGCAAGTTTTATGCCAGCAGCTTCACCGACCATCTTTTGTAAATCCACACCAAACGTTTTGCTGATGTCTTCAGCTTCTTGTAAAGTCTCATTCCTCAATATACTATCCAGAACCATACTTAATGGTTCCACCCTGCAAGATATTAGAAGAGTGACGAGCACAGTTTATAGATGAATAGGACTACTTTTCAAAGCTATATTATATCTAATGCTACTAAGAACAGCTAGCTCCAAATACTCGTATATATCATTGAACCACACCACACCACTGTAGACTCCGTATGTAGCAACCCATGTATCGATTTCCTAGCACCATTGGGCGTCCCTTGCAAGGAATTATTATTATTTCTATCATCCCAATATAAACAGACTACCCCAAATCCTCAACCACCATTAGGAGGTGCACATTTTACTCCTGTCTCTCCCTAAGACGTGAACTATCCACCCCTTTTCTCCTCATTGATATGTCCTCGGGGACACAAGCCTGCCAGGCATCTTGTGGGGTTTCAACAATTTAGTGAGCTGTGAAAGATCGATAAATCTGACCAGTGTTAAAAGCCTTAAAGGTCGGGAATTCCTCCAGAACTACACCTGTTCATCAGTTATCTGACAAACTGAACTGCTAAGATAGAAAGCAACTATCTCTCCATCCAAACAGCGATTAAGAAGAGATGCCTGCAATGCTCATTCATCCAACCATCCCTTTATGAAGATAGATTGTGATCCATTGAGTTGATTCAATCAATCTTGGTCTTTTTATAGGAAGAGAAAAGGGTTTCACGGGAGAAGAGGGCTGAAAAGGTAAGAGAAGTGTTCATAAATTGAACATTCACTACCTGAAATTAATCCAATAGGAGTGAAAGGAGAACCCTCGTCCCCAGTACATCACTAGCCAGAGAAGACTGACCTGCCCAAAAGTTATGTTGACTTTGACTATAAGGCATTCACTTAGGTATGGCTGGCTCCTGCCCCATTATCTGAGGAAAAAAGTATAAGAGCGACAATGTGCACCGAGTGTGTGGGAAACTGATTAACCTGAAGACTGTAATTAAATTAGTAAAGAAATCCACAGGAAATGGGTCCCCTCAGCCTTCCTCTCCTTTTCAGACATCACCCTAGAACCCTTGAAGACTTAAAGGAGGCTAATGAGGAGGAAATCATCCAAATTGACACCCGTATGCTCACAAGAATCATGGAAAAGTTTCGCAAAGGCTCCACATGTGCGTACTCTTCAAAGCCATTATTTGGACGACATTATTTTCAACACATATGTAAAAAAACTTGATCACGTAAGCTTTCTGAATGATAAAGAAGTTTTTTAATATCTAGTTTTTTTTCACTTGCCCTTTCACCTTTCAAATTTGAGAGAATTTGCTGCTGCACCCTGTACAATCTACTACATACTAGATTTACTAGGTACTATATCTCTCTCCTGCGGCATCTTCTTGCCACCATCGTTTACTAACTACATTTCTATGAGCCCTGGAAGTAATTGCTAAAATTATGCCTGCCATTGGTTTTCTGTCATCATTTATCCCATTGATTTTAGCGGAGGCTTAGAGATTGGTGAAGCACAAATCGAGGGATCCATCATTCTTCACCAATAGTGCCACAATTTGAATCAAACAGGTATCAATACTGTTATGAACTTAAGCTTCCAAATTAATCAAAGGGAAGCACTACTTACGCCAGCCGTCTGAAATAAATAGCTCGGTCTGTAATGACGATGACATTTTCCCGAGTTGTTGAAGCATGAATGGCTTGTATGATTCCAGCTTCAAAAGTCAATTTACCAGACACCGATTCACGTTTAAACTCCTGTGAACAGTGAATTGACAAATAGGTATTGTTTTCATTGGTAAGTACATATCACAGTATGTATACAACGCAGGAGTGGAATTTCACTATATTAGTTTAGTCAGACTTAGGTACTAGTGGAGTTGTGCTTTAATTGCCTTTAATGATACTAACCAACAATTGTACTCTTTCTGGGCCGGTTTATCAATGTCATTTGCTAGCTTGACTAAAGGTTGACTAAGCAAAATCATTCGTTAACTCCCGAAGACGTGTTCATCAACTCACTTTGACACCGCGTTAGCGCTAGCTGTTAGTTATGTTTTAATTCGTCTCTTCGTTCGTTGGTTATTGGATAGCTAACCGTTATCGGTTAGTTTGTTGGCAGCCATTTTCGGTTGTGTTTCGCTAGCCTCTGTTTTCGATCGCGCTTTCGCGATATTCTTTTCTATTGGGTTTTCGTCACCTAAATTTTAAATAATTTTATTAACAATGGAGTTCGACTACGATCTGTCTGACTCTGATTTCTCTGACGAAGAGGTATACGCGTTTCGTGAGTGGGAGAGAAGGCCGTACCAGGTCCATCCGAGAATTGAATATTTTGACACACTCGACGACGTAGATTTCCATTCTAGGTTCCGGTTGTCGAATGAAACAACGGAGTTTGTACTTTCGCAAATTCGAACGCGAATAGATCGCCAAGCAATCGCAATCACGCAATTACGAATATGACGAAACTCCTCTTAACGCTCAAGTTCTACGGTCTCGGTAAGTACAGACCTAATATTTTATCGACCTACCACGTTACTTATGTGCATGATATAACTTACGTCAAGTTCAAAAATTAATTAAGAGCTTTCATCGAGTATTAACGTTTCAATTCTATTAGTTCAAATGTCTGGGTTCGACTAATCACGAGTTCTCTAGTCCCCTCGTACGTTCAGCGCAATGCACTAATAATGCAGCATAGTGCAATGGTGTTCACAATGTGTACGTATAATCTGATAAAGAAGAACTTCGAGGAATCTATAGTTATCCCTAATTACATTATGTCATTGTTTGAGTAACCAATAATGAGTCACGTTTGACGAGACTATGCCAAGACGATTATGTTGTGGGAAGTTGTTTTGATTCTTTTGGAATTAGCTGTTTGAATTTGGTTGTTGCTGTTTATGATTGAAATTCTATTTCGTACCTTATTGGATTCCCAACACGAATTTGACGTGAACGATGGCGGTGATAATTCTCTCAATCGTGTCCACAATCGCACACACCATGTTCTGAAATGGGGGCTTTGGAAAAGTTTGAAACGTAAATATCTGAAGAAAACTCAATCAAATTGTCTTTGTGGCCAATCACGTAGCTCTCATCCTACTTTAATGAGGCTGTATAAAGAAAATGGGCATTACAATTCAATGCGATTATTCGTATACATTTTAGAATTATGTGGTAGTAGAGCACGTAAATAACCATTTCTGTTTTCTCTTTGCAGGTTCGATGCTAATAGCTGTAGGCGACTTTTTTGGCGTTAGTAAAACTCCTGGCTCCTCATTGTGAAACTAGTCTCCCAGACCACTGTTCATTTGCCCCTACTTTCTCAAAGACGATATTCGGAGAAGAAAAAATCTCAAAAGCCCAAAAAGCGTTTTACCACTGGGCTAGAATGGTACAGACCACTGGTGTTATCGACTGTACACACGTGAAAATGTCAATTTGAGTGAAACACACCGCACATTTGGTGTTGAGAAGCATCATGTATCATTTTTCAAATTTTTAAAGTTGCTTGGTGTATGATTAATTTTGAATAATACACGTGACGTTTTCTGTAAGGAACATTTTTTTACTTATGCTTGCCCCACTCACGACGGAATGTTATAAAATCGACGGAAAAAATCACGACAAACACTTAACAAAAATAATCACAATACGAAAAATGAGCTACACAATAAGAAGAGGAGTAAGAACAGAATGAGAAGTAAGGAAAGGTAAGAAGAGAATTGGAAAAAAAGAGAAAAGTATCAAGTAAGATCACAAATATATTATTCAACAATTCTGCAACTGATATTTTGGGTATTCGAATGACAATGTCAAATAATGAAATCGAAATGCGGCAAATGAAGGTGGCCCAATGGTACCAACTCTCCACCACATTGTTTTGGAGGAAAACTCGCCAAGTCGCCTCTTCGTTCGAGGGATTCTCGTTTGAGCGTAGTGGCAGCCCTTTTTCCCGGCGTTAAAACTCTCGCTAGCTAACTATTAGTCAATTGCCGATTGATAAACGCGATCCGAGCTCAAGAATTTTTTCACTCCATGATTATCGTTAACAGATCGCTACCTAATCAACGTTTTAACTGAAGAATTGATAAACCGGCCCTTAATCTAGTAATAAAAATCTAGTTAGCCTCCAACATGCATTTATAGTTGTAGTTCAATAAATAGTACCCTCAATGCAAGATGTAGTTTGAAAAGATGGTTAGTTGAAGAAATAAGTCACTCAACGCATAAGCGTTTTCCCATGTCACATGTGATAGTGAAAGGGGTTCTTGATGATTATGGCAGGCAGATCTAGTAGACCTAACAATGTTTCCCGGCAATGGATATAAATACCTATTGACAGCCGAAGGCATTGGGAGCTCTAATGCTGATGTAAGACTGTTACGTCACACTGAAGGGGCATGTTTCTTTCAATCCACATCCTAGGGAGGTATAGAATTATGTCTTACAATATGGAGGGGAAGGGACAGCGCCTTCTTCCCTGGATGGGAGCGTCTCAATGAGTAGTGCCTCCCCTCATCTACACCTTACACGCACGGGAGCACATTATAAGGATTTCACATGCTGTGGTAAAAATATCTCAGTGTACGTCCACCATAATTGGCAAGCTTCAACTCATTTTGATTTTGAGATTCTTCCGACTGCTGGACAGTGCAGGTCTAATGACTGCCATATTAAGTTATGTAAATCTATGATTTGATTAGAGCTGTAGAATATCTATCCATAGACAAAAAATAAATCCAGGAACATCCGTTATTTTACTCTAGGTATAATCACATTTTATCAACCTATTCAGGAATAAGTACTTTTAATCAGGTGATATCACACCAACCCATCTGTTTTCTTTCATAGGAAATGTTCCTATGCTCTGTAACAGGAATCTTGTGATCCATGAATGAGGTTTTAGCAGTCGTATGTACCATCACCCCACAGTGAACAATTAGATTATAAGCAACATGGAACCCTACCAATCAGTTGTAGAAAATTTTTAAGACTACAAAACTACAACGTTACAGAAGTCAAGCAACATAGTTTCAATATTGACCCTCGTCCAGGTCATATCATTGGCTAAATTAATAAGCAATGCAGTTATTCAATTTTTCTACATATATATTAATTACTCACATGACTGGATAAAGGAGTTCTACTGTTATCATTTCCAATGAGAGAGAGATTTCGTGAAACTAACAGCAACTGTGGGTAGCCCTGATTAGTAACAAAGAAAAAGGAGTTTGTCATTGTGTGAAAGCAAGCCTCATCTGGAAGTCTGTGAAGGCTGAGTTGGTCACTTGACCCTGTTTGCACCTGAAACGCATAAAAATAATTGTAAATGTTTAGTCACAATTCATAGTTCCACTGTCTGTGATCATGCACATTCACCTCAAAATATTCTACAACTAGCCTTTAAATGAGACCCCCCCCCCAATCTTTCTCCTGTTCAAATTTGTCAGAGTTCACAATGGATTTTGGATTCTGCACTTAAAATTGTTCGAAGACAGAGACTGGACTAACATAATCAGAATTTTGAATTCTCACAAAACATAATTAAGAAGGATAGAATATTCAACAAAGGAAAATTGCACGTTCATCGTGTACAATAACACAATTCATTCTATTTCTAACACTAACTACTCTATTTGAACGGTTGCATGAAAATATTAGAAATAGAACTCTTACAGACCTACACAACGATCACATTAGGGCACAACTTGAATGAACATGAAAGAAAAGCCAACGTACTTTATTCCAAAATACAAGGAAAAATGTCAAGTAATAACATGGGGGGGGGGATCCCAGACATTCCTACCAAAGTCTATAGTAGACTGAAGAAACAGTACTATCAACTATTCTTCGAATAGAATCAATCTCATCAGCTTCTGCATCCTACTCACTATCAATACATCCTACTGACGATTCTCGGGTTGCAAATATGTTGGACACCAATAATCGTGACACTCGCACAATTAGCTTACTTAGCAGAACAATTGAGACGACGGATAGAAACAAAAATTGGCAGAGGCTATTTTGATGCAACCCCTGAATATAGAGGCGAACACAAATCCAAGATTTATTGATCAAATCAAATATATAATAAATTTTTTCTATAACGAAGAAACATCAGAAAATCTTAGAAACTGGATACTCCTTGACAAAACAAATCATCAAAAATTAAAGAAGCCGCCGAAGAAATCTGCACAGAACCAATTGAAAATTGGCAAGTTTTGAAGTACGTTTCAGGAATCAACATTATATTGATACTTGAAATAGAAAAGTTTAAAACATTCCAAACAGAGGCTGTTTTACAATTCTACAAAAAAGTCATGCGCATAACATAACTTCTATGTACAATGAAAAATATCCTATGCATAGCAGCCTGCCTGATTATCAGTAAGAGAATGGCTCCTAAACTTTGAAACTGCGATTGAAAAGATGATACGGATGCAAATCCAATAGCAGACTACGAGATCTGATTTGTAGACAACATTAATAAAATGTTGTTAATAAAAAAGCAGAGAAATCAAAGTGCAATAACGAACTAATGAAAGAAATGTATTTCGTGAACTTCTGAAGCATAATTCTGAAACTTACTGCAGCAATGTTCCCAACAAAACTTATAAGAGAATTGCAAGCCACTTTAAGCAGTGTTTGATTTCCGATAGTATGCAAAATGACATCCAATTTTGCTTCTTTTTTGCAGTGAACACGTTGCTCACTGGAAATATCAACTGGAATTGAAGACATAATGATGAGAAAAAGTATGACACCATGAGAAAAATGGTTACAGATTTCAGCTAGCTTTATATAAAGTTACACATTTTTTTTATTTTGTACTTTCAGATATGACATAACATGTTGGTTTAATTTTACAAACAGTAAATTTATGCCCATGCATATCTCAGTAGAAACTTTTTTCTGACTTAAATGCGAACCGCTATTGTCTCAGATGCTACCTACGTTCTCATATTTAGAATGTACCTTTGAAAAATAGATTCTCACACTAAATAATTAAACCTACTGTTTGCAACATACAATCAAAATTACTCTGGATGAATATTCAGTTGCGGAGACAGGTAAGGAGAGAGGAGAAAAATCCAATTAAAATAATGAGGTGCTATCAACATTTACGGCATCAGATGCTTTACTACAGGAAAAAAAAACACGAAAAAACTCAGCCACCTTCCTAGGTGCAATGAACCTGAACAATGATTAAGCTTGAAACTCAGCTAGACCTAACTGGATCTAATGTATGTGACCTTCAAAATAACACGTCTGACAAAGGTACCTACATCAAATGTTTTTGCAGAATACGAGTAGTGAATTATGTTTTTTTTGAGATGGGCCACAGGACAAGGGAAAAATTAATATGTAATCAGTTTGGCGCAGATTTACATCAAGACGTTCTTCTCAAAATAATCTTTACTGTTGATAAAAAATGTGAGGCTCAAAAAACTATTGGTGAGAGAAAACTATTGAGTTATAACACATACATGTATTAACTTATTAAGTGCGAGGTGATACTTAGCTTCAGGTGAGCCACACAGTTAACAATTATTAAGACGGATGAAATCGATTTAGTTTGTGCTTGTGACAGAAATAAGAATACCACAAAACGTTAGAACAAGTAATGGCTTACTTTTTACGGAATTGGCAGTTTTCAATGCTTTTTGCTTGGCATCCACCCTATCTTCTAGAACACTTATGTTCAACGCTGAGAATGCTCGTCCAAGAGTACTGAAAAAGGAAACAGTTCAGTAATAGCATATTGAGTTATTGAAAATATGTTTGAAAAGCAAAGGGCAAAAACAATTGTTACAATCGTGTTTCGAGTGGTTTACACACCACTCAAAGGTTTGGGAGCTTTGGCCTTGAGTTGTTCATTTATTATCATTATTGTTGTTGAAATTGTTCAACTGGTAAACTAGTAAACACCGAAGTTCATGAACTCGTAGGTACTTAGGCTTGCAAGTTTCCATACGAAATCTTCCTTTCTGTACAGTTAACATGATTTGGTGGTGCCGTCCTATATTTTAGTTTATTTCCAGGCTTTTGAGGCTGTTCTCAATGTTCCAATCATCTCAGTCTTCAATAAAAGATACGAAGTGTTTGGAAATGCCTATGATCCATGTAAGTGTTTCTGCCTACAGGCTGCTCTGTAGAGGCCATATTTTTTTTTGTCTTTTTCTTCAGACTGTTAGGAAAATAGGTTGTCAGTGTCTTACTCGTATTTTATGTAATATGTAGACCTCATATCATAAGAAATGATATGATCACATCCATATTATATCAGCACTGGACAAGTGTACAGACATGAATTAGTTATCACCTCACAACAACTAAATGCATCCTTCAGACATCCATCCAGCCAACTTCATTTCCTTCGTAGTGGAACAAATCTGACAGATCAGTTGCCCACACTAATCAGGCAAATTCAAATTGTTGATCGCAATAAAAGATATCTGAGAACTAGGGGTTAATTGTTGAAGAGTCATAATATCCACCAATGTCATTATATAAGAAATAAATTTGTTTGGTTTATTCTCTTTCATTGCAAGTACAGAGTTGGCAAACTAAATCTTTAGCTGTTGTCTTCCTGGGAAATGTAATTAAGTACTAAGAACAGATAAAAGTTACAGTCACACAGCAGCATGGGAATTTTTTGCAACCTTACTTTGGGTTCCTGTTCTTGTATTGATGAAAGCATTAACAAATATTTTATAAACCAAGGCACAAAACAGGAATTTCGTGTGCCTCAAGCTTCCAAATCAAGGCACTCAACACTAATTCGGGCGGATTTAATTCTCCATGTCTAGGAAGAATGGTCGTGAGTGTCAAGTTTGTAATTATACAATTGGATTTCTCAATTGACAGAGGGAGTGAGCAAAAGCTATACACTATTTCAGGAGAAAAGACATAGTAAATCAACATGTAGCATTTAATGAACTTACTCCTCAGATTTTTTTACATTCTGAGAAGTCGACTCTGCCAGGATCAATCTCCACTGCTTCCCATTTTCAGATGTCATCTACAATTTTCAAAAATACATTTTAGACTCAAGTACTCATTAACACTTATTTCTGGCATGGAAGTGGTAACGAATGGCAACAATGAACAATATAACAGAATTTAAACCTTAAATCCTGCCTTTAGGTAGCAGATCGATGGGAAACATTGAATTTTCAAAAACATTTTTCCTAGTTCAATAACATATTTAAACTTTTCTAAGGAAGCATAGCAAACTTGAACCCCTTTTGAGCCCTGTCCACAATGATAATTACTAAAAATTGAAAACAAAAGGAGGCAAGCAGTCAAACTAACCAAGGATGAAAATTAGTTTCGCAGCTACCTAGTATCCACACAAGAGATCTTGAGTATGTACCTTAGAGTGTTAGAATTATATTACACATGAGAAACGAAATAAACTTAATCATGATCAACAAATTGTAAGAACCTCTAAGTCTAACAATGTAAAGCGACGCTAGATGCGCAAGAACCATTATTCTTTAAGCATATGCTACCCTATAGCAGTCCCAACCACCCTGGCAGCCTTTTTTGTTCTTTTTTTCGTCAAAATTCAGAAAGCAACTTGGAATACATTTTTACACAAAAAACTACTTTCAGTAACATCTGTTTAAAAGAGAAATGAGCAAGGGACAGCAACTAAATCTGAAATACACTACTAAACTTCATATAGTCTGATCTCTGTAGACCACTTTTAATGTAGATTAAGTCCTCTTACTAGGTCCTAACCTCAAATTGTAATTGTTATACATCTTCCTTATAATGCCTACAAATAAATAAATTATTAGAGCATATACTTACCACCACTTGCGATGCATCTGGTTTTGTTGCTATTTCAATAGTGATAATAGCCTCGCTCAACATCACAGAAAAAAGGACAGTTCCTGTGTATATGGTGAAACCAACTACCTGGCCTTGACAAGACCCCACAATTGCAATATGCCTGTAACACAAGTTTCTTATTAAAAAAAACAACAACTACAGTTGGCAGCTAGAAGTTCAATATAATTTACATTTCAGATTCTCGATGTTAGAATATCGTGTCCACTTCATTGAGATAACTATTCCCTTCTGGACTTACAATTCACCATGGAGTCCCAGCTTTTCCGTGAATGCAAGATCTTACTTAGTTTCAGTGGTTGATGCTTTTCAACAGAACTGCTGAATGACCTCTGTGTAGAATAATCCTGTTCTGTGTATACAACTTTTCAGTTTAAAATTTGGAGCATCACATAAGGAGAAAAACTGCTACTGCTAAAGTACTGCATGGCACTCTTAATGAGCCTCTCTTCAAGTTCTCCTTCCTGTGAAACATTTGCATGGTTCTTGATCTGTACCAGGCGAATTAGATATGGATCTGACTCAGCTCCATCCTAAAACACTAATCTTCCCAGGTCCTTGTTTTATAAAGGTACGCCACTAGCTATTTAATGTTTTGTAAAATTCCCTACATTTCATACTGACTACTAATTTTCTCCTATGTTGGCCAAACCATTTTATACTTGATTTAAAGAATGAAATGTAGGTCAACTTTAAATACTATGAATTTGTATAGGAAAACTAAAATTGATGTGACAAGAAAGCAGATATTGATAAATAACTTATAGTGTCATGATTACACCATCCTGCTTACTTTGATTCGTCCCCAACAGACTGTCGAACCCACCAAGCAACGGCACTAGGAGTGAACGGTCCATCTCCAGTGAACGGAGTTGAAAGCAGTTGAATGTCGGCAAGAATTTCTCGTGTATCTTCAGTATTAACCAATGCCAAAGCAGGTATCAAAAATAATGATTGATCGAGACCTTAAAAGACAATAGGACATGAGAAATTTAGTAAAATGAGTTAATTACTCATATTCAGCTACCCACATAAATGACCAATAGACTTGAACTGGTTGTAAAGTGTTTCAATGAGTAAATTCGAACTTCATCGTTCTCCGCCTTCTAAATATGGCATTGAAAACTGATGAGAGGCCGGATTGCCTAATAACTTTCAAAACACCTACCTTGGTGTTTGTTTTTGAGTTGTCCCCCACAAGTTTTCGAGTTATTGTTACCTGAATGTCAGTCTCCAGCCAAATCTCCTGTAAGTGTTCTAAAGGAGTATTCCTTGGTGCTGTGTGGTGTTTTTTTCTATGTTAGTTTGGTTTCTTCACCGAGAAATGGAATTATGTACAACAGTAAGTTTGACTTCGTACTTCATACTTCTTATAAATTATTTCACCTACATCGTTCCTCTTGTCATCATTCACGCAATGTTGCTTGCATCATTTGGTAGTTACAGGTGTTCACGAACGAAGAGATGCCTATGTATTGCTTACAAAGACTTGCCAAAAAAATCCCCATGCCGCAGATTCGAGTTGTTACTCGGCTAAACAACGGCATGACTCGAATGTGAATCACTTATTAATTTATATATAGTTGAGTTTCTATGGATCGGAACACCACTTTTCGCACCATTCTCGCACTTTCCCCTCACAAAAAATAGAAAAAAGTCATTTTCCAGGGACTTCTGGGTCCAATGCTCCGTATCGAATGTGTTAAATTTGAAGTGGACAAATACTATGTTGATTGTGTGCACCAATATCTACAAAATGTTAATTGAATGCAAATTAAGGGTATTAGATGATGATAATACCGAGAACTCTTCTACGCCCAATAATCTGTAAGACTGATCTGTTCAACTTTGTTACTGTATAACGCCCACTCTTCTTCTACCATTCTCCTAGCCCATTTGTCATCACGTTCTTCATTTTTGTAACACACTTTCATTTTAGTTCCCAGCAGATTTGACAATTACATTTTGAGATATATTCAAGTTTGATTTCATTTTATGAAGAATGTATCATATTTCACTATTTCATATCGTGACATATTTGGGCTTCTTGACTTGCAATACCGATAGAACTGCAGTGTGTGGTCAATTTTTAAGTTGCTCCCAAGGTGTTCGCCTAGTTTCATCAGTTTTATAGTTTGTTGTTTGGGCTGTATTTCGCCACCTCCACTTGATTCTTCCACCATTGCCCTCTTTGCATTTTTTATTTTGGCTGGTTTGATTCATCGATTGAGTGTGCAAGGCAAATGTAATTTCCTAGACTGGTGTACAAATTTAGGTTTGATCCCTGATAAATATTCATGTCCTGAATGAGGAGAATGGATGATGGGTGAGGGAAGTGGTTTGCAAGATGAGTTTGAATGGAAGTGTGGTTTACCCTAGTTACCTGTGTACCTTTTACAACTGAATTAAACTGTTCACAATTAGTATTGAACAGTTGCAAGTGAACCTTTCTGAAACTTGATCCTCGGCACTAAACATGACCAGATGACTTACAGCGAGTGGAGTTCCCAAAGCAATCAATACCTTGTCTGTAGAGAGGCAATACCTTTTCTATCGACCGCCTAACTTTCTTTGACCTTCTGTGTGTAGCTTAAACCTTTTCTTCAGTCAAGTTTTTCACATCAGCAATAGTTTCCATCACAACAGTGTCAGTAGTTTTTGTTTGTTTTTGATTTTGTGAGGAACTTCGTTATGCCAGTGAGCCAGAACGATTGAAAGAGTTGGCAGATATGATTGCTTTGGTAGTGAACGTTTCTAACCATACTGTCACTGACTGGATGACCTTCTGCCAAGAAGTATGCACTACTGTGAATATGGGTGCCCATTGTGTGCCCCTTCAACATTCAAATCTTCACGTTTCAAAGGTTACTGAGTCCGAAAAACACATTTTGGAAATGGTCTGTATGTGTGCGTGCTCGTGAACAGCATTGAGGAAAAATGGCTGAACCCTATCCACTCAAAGTTTGTATTTGGGCTGCACGTTACAATGGGATTCCAAAATAAGGATGTGAGCCAAATCAATCACAAACTAACTACAGTTATTATAGTAATCAAAATACTATATATATTTTGTTTCTCAAAATACCTACTAAGATTTTGATTACATTTTTTTGTTGGACAGCTCTGACGAACACAACGTAAAATACTCATCTGGGAGAAAATGATGGCAGCAGCACAATAAATTATCAAAAATGTCGAAGAAAATCGATCCATAGAGTCCAATAAACTAACTATAGAATGAGCATCTAATAACGCTCACAAAAATGTACGGATCAAACCCAGAAATTCTATAACTCCAACCATTGCAGTTTCATTCATTTAATTTCACACAGTTTTTATCTGATAATTCAGAAGCAGTGAATACTATTATTCTAACAAAAATCATATTGACTTTCACACATTTTTTATGCATTAATTACTCAATAATGATCGTGGCATAAGTAGGAGCACCACACTAAATTCTGAATTTGTAAAAACTCCCTTTTGCTAAGTGAAATGTGACGCATTTTCAGATGAACTGAGTAAAAAATTGATTAGATTAGTAGCTTAAGAAATGAAAACCAGTGAACTTACGAAGGGATAAGGAAAGATGTGTGACGCGTTGCACCAGATATTTAATTCAACATAACCGATAACATTTGGGGTGACAACGGATATTGGTAAAATCTCAGAACAGTTGCCGCGGGTACATTTGTGTGGAACTTCGGTTCGCGAGCCGGAAAGTTTACGAGCATCACTGATACTGGTGAGCTTAACAGTAGCGGTAAGAGATGAGCTGTTGAGCGCGCAAACCTGAGGCAATGTGAACAAATAGTACGCGGCTAATGCAACAAACATTGACGACCACCCAAATAATATATATCACTCGCGTAATGCAACACAACAGACGTTGACGATAACATACACAATAAAAATATCACTCACGTAATGCAGAACAGATATTTCCGATCACAAAAATAACTTGAATTATCTCTCACCTCTCATGTTACAGATCCAAATTTTTGGGGGAGATAGGCTGCTTTCATGGCTTCAAATAACTCTTGTCATTCATTCCTCAATGCAACACATTCAGGACACGCATACTTGTCAGAGATGAAGCCGATATTCATACACCAATCTACAACACTTCGCAAGCCTTTTTCTCTGAATAGATAAATCGAAGTATCCATGGCTGGTACATTAGCTGGCGCGACAAACGAATACGGAAAGAAATGGGGGTGAAACAAAGAACAGGGACCGCTTCCTCGGATAAGGCAATATATCTATGTATCACAACCGAGGTCAGGTTATCGATATGCCCGACATCGTAGGCTAAGAACAGAACAATCGAGGCAATAACAGAATGAGAAAGAACTATCACCGTAGTTGAGGGGGTTTCAAACTACTAGACATCTCTATGCTTACGAATGGATTCCTGCTAATTCATTCTATTACTACTGATTTATTGCCAGTTTACTCATTTTATTCTCAATTGTTTTCCCACTTCGAAAGGTACAAAATATCTTATAAACGACGCACAATTGAAGGATGATCAATCAGGAGTATGTCCTAGAAACATACAAAAATCTCTACAATCAGGATATCATGAATGAGTTCTTGATGACGCCGCAATAATTTATATCTCCTAAATGCTCTGTGTTTCGCCAATCTGTTAGTTATCTCATATTTATTTCATATACCCATTCTTAATTTCATTGAATTAACTCCTTCTCATATTCTTTGTACATTTAAAATAATTATATAACGAGGCATTACATAATGAACATTAAATAATTGGCATAATCGTAGAGCTGTCGTTATTTCTAATTTCAAACACGGCGCCAGAGCCTACGATGTCGGGTCGTGATATATCCATATATTGTCTTATCAGAGGAAGCGGTCCCTGTTCTTTCATTTTACCAGAAATGGTTACGCATGCGGTGGCGGCAACTCGACTAACTGAAAGACGATAATTCGGTTACAACGGAAAATTGACGAAGTGTGGGATTCACACAATGATTCCATTGTTCAACAGTTAGTCGACCGGATGAATTCGTATTTTGAAGAATACTAGTGCTGGACAGTTGCCAGCGACATAAGTTTTAACTACTAGCACTAGTATCAGTGACGCTAGTAAACGTTCTGAATAGCGATCCGAAAACCGGGCAAACGTATTCGCGGTCATTGTTTTGGGATTCATTGGAATTTTTGGTTGGATTTCGAGGAAAATTCAGTTTCCGCTATTAACTCGATTTCGAAATCGTCATCGTTTACATTTCATCAAATGGTTTCAATCATTATCGCGAACTGTCATCATGAACCCTTTTGAAGTTAAGGAGAGGACGCTGCATTCTTAACCAAATATGCATTGCATTAGTGGGCAATGCAAATGACATAATGTCAACCATCACCGGAAATCTTCTTTTAAAACGAAACGCAATTTAGTAGTATCTAACACTGACCGACGAGTTACGTGAAGTGACTAGAGTCACAGCACATAGCAAGGCGACCAACACAGAAAACGCCGCCGCTTGCGAACTTGTCAAACAATGGCGTCGCGCTACTTCACTCCACAAGTGAATTTGACTGCAACCTGAACAGCATTAGATTATCCGAGCACATTACGTCGTCGTCCGCTGGTAGCTTTTTTTCATTAGGACAATGCTTTTAGAAATGAATACGATGATGCAAAAACTTACAAAGGACGAGAAGGCTCTCGCCCGAGTGCTCGAGGCACATCGCTCCAATTCTCTTCTCTCTCTGACTGAACCAGGGAATCCAGCGGAGCCTGGGCCGGTTTTCATCGACCACGTGAACAACCAGAATCAAATCTCCTCGGCTGCAAAAGAAACAATATTAAAATCTCAGCTCGAAGGAAGGCAATTTAGCGTTGAACGTTAACCACGGCAATAATGCTTACCTTTTGACGTAAACGAAAATGTCCATTTCATCGTTAGACGCCGACGCCGAAAGTAACAGGTCCGAGTCCTGCAGCTCGCAATACTGCTCAAACCCAACTCTTTCTATCATTTTTAGAAGAGCTGAGTACAGACGCCTAAACCAAGACAGAAGCCGTTGGGAAAATGGCACAATCCCGGCTAGTAACGTCATATGTTATCATGCACCACAAAGCGCTCGCTTCAAGAGGACTACTAAGAAGTTACGGCTGCGAGAGACGGAACGACACTGAGAACTCTGTCGGAGTCAAACGCCAACACAAAGTAGCGCCATAGTCAGGCGAATCTGATGAACGCAAACATAAAACTGAAGCATGCGAAAACTGTAAAATATTTTTTTGAAATTAACCGTAAAGGTTGAAATATTAATGGTCATAAAAAACATAAATCTGATGAATGCAAGAACTGTAAAATATTTTTCGACATATATTCAACAGGTTAAAATGTAATGTACCAACAATTTATATTTTTGAACATTTTCAATAAGCTTGGGTGGCCGTGGTGGGTGGGGGGGGGGGGCTGGTAGATGAGGTTTTGATAATGCATCACCATCTTGTTAGTGCAAAGTAAACAAACCGGTCATATTGAAGCTAAGTTACGATCGATCCTATCGACTTATCCTTTCAATGGAAAATAATCTGTTTGAGGCTATGAACTAAATCATTCGCGAGGATATTGTGGAAACCCATTTCATTAAAAAACAGAATAAACAATAAATTACTAAAGTTAACGTACCTGTTAGGTGAGTCCGTCTCCTCTGGCTGGTGAGTTACTGTGGGCAAGCGCTTTCGATGTAAAGACATCATCGTCTGGCCGTTAAGTCAGTACCCAGACGATGATGTCTTTACATCGAAAGCGCTTGCCCACAGTAACTCACCAGCCAGAGGAGACGGACTCACCTAACAGGTACGTTAACTTTAGTAATTTGCCTACTGGCGGACACAACCCAATTTCTTTAATACCAAACAATAAATTGTCTATATTTCCACAGAAATAATGAGCACAATTGTTAAATCGATTTCGACGGTTAGGTCATCATCAGTAACAAACATGAACTGAAGGTACCTCATAGAAAGAACATCTTATATAGTTAGGTGAACGGAGATATTGAATCCTATCAACTCAAGACAATGGTGGAGGGAAAACCCAAGCTATTGTAAAAAAGAACCTATTAGTGGTGAAATGTTTTGAGGGATTACCTCATTGTGAAAAGCAAGTTTTCGTTCAGGGTGAGGTCAATATGGAATTCGGCCCGAAGTGGGGAAAGCTCCCTTTTCATTAGTAACTGGCCAGTTCTTGGAGTGCTTCAGTAGATGTTGTCTTATAGGCTTTGTCATGATAACGCACACCCCAAATGGGCTTGCTAATTGCTCGTAATGAGGCAAACCTTCAAGGGACTTGTTGGCTGAAACGCCACCGCTCACTTGTATTAAGGCCGAAGTACTCGACTTGCTTCTCAAGAGGAAGCACCTAGACATGCTCACACCATTGGGTGGTGATTTGGAGCACTTGATGGCTTTTTGCCTCGATTTGTCAGAACAATAGCGCAGTCAGAACGTCCACATAGGCGTATGGCTCATGGTCAGTCTCCATGGGGCTCATGAGACTACATTCGAAGCAGACATTTTAAACAGTTAGTCTGAGGCCACTCTATCGTTCTCTGGACGGAGATAAGTCTGCATTCGACCGCAGCAGTTCTATTTGTCAGATAACTTCTGATGAGCAAGTATAGATTTCGAAGAATTCCAAAGGCCGTTTTCACCAACTGCGTTGATCCCGTTTAGTCTCGATTAACTGTGCCTAGCCGCCTCTCGCCACAAAAACGGGTTTCAAGGGTTGGCTTAAGCTCTAGCCCTGATCAAACGCTAACCACCAAAAAATTGGTTGGTTAGGTCCGGTTAGCTCTTATCTTTGTTTATCATATCCTGATATTTGTCCGCTATTACCGTGCTCCGTCGAGCATTCTCTCCTATATTGTGAATAATTTATATATATTTTGGAATAATAATAAACGAAGATGATGTTTACAAGTGCGCACTTATTGCAGTTCGGTTATCGTCATATCACTCGTGGCTTCAGTTGGATATGAGAGCGTTCTGACGACTTCAAGATATGAATTAATATTCTGTTGCGAACATAACGATTGCAATTACTTGCAATTACAAGTTGTTGTTCGCGTACAACGTGTGTTGAGCGGTTTTAGAAAATATCTGGTGCGTTGCAACACACAACTTTCCTTAGCTCTACGTCAATTCACTTTGTACATGGCTGATTCTATTTAATCAATTCATTTACCAAGCAGTTCATTTGAACTCGGCCAAACAACACTTCACAGCAGCAGAAAGCGGTAGCGCCTACAGTCGGGAAATTTATTGTGCTGCTCGTACTCATTGCAGGACCATTATTGAGCAATCGATACACAGAAAATTAATGAGGCTGTAAACACGAATTTTTTGAAGGAGGATAGTAATCACTTTTGCAGAGTTATTGGGTAATAACTGTTAGAACTGGTAGTAAGCGAAACGGCGGTAGTTGAAATTCAGGAATTTCTGGAGTGAGCCCCATGTATCTCATGAGCGTTTTTAAACACTCACCCTATAGGTATAGGGTTGGACTACTACACCAATTTTCTTTAACATTCTAGTAACATTCCAGCGGAGTTTAAAAGGAAAAAACCGCGGCAAAAACGCTTTTCGTCGAAAATGTTGATAATTTATTGTGCTGCTCTCGTCATTTTCCCTCGAATGGCAATTTTATGGTATGATTGCCTTATTGAGAGCTATCAATATAAAAAATTTAATCAAAATCGTTAGAGCCGTTTTTGAAAAAAAAAACAGTTGGTGTTTTGATCACTATGATAACTATAGTTAACTTTCGGTGGATTTTGTTCATACCCTTATTTTTGCGTCCCATGGTAACCAGTAGGCTGGACATCAAGTTCCAGCTGATTTGGTACGGTGGGTTTCTCTAAAAACTGCGCTAAATTCGATTTCGTCGAAAATTTTGATAAATTATTGTGCTGCTCTCATCATTTTTCCACCAATGGGAATTTTATTGTATAATTCCCTTATTGAGAGCTATCAATATAAAAAATGTAATCAAAATCGTTGGAGCCGTTTTTGAGAAAAAAAAAATTTGGTGTTTTGATCACTATGATAACTATAGTTAAATTTCGGTGGATTTTGTTCATACCCTTATTTTGGCGTCCCATGGTAACCTGCGAGCGAGATATGAAGTTTGAGCTGATTTGGTACGGTGGTTTTCTCTAAAAACTGCGCTAAATTCGATTTCGTCGAAAATTTTGATAAATTATTGTGCTGCTCTCGTCATTTTTCCACCAATGGGAATTTTATTGTATAATTCCCTTATTGAGAGCTATCAATATAAAAAATGTAATCGAAATCGTTGGAGCCGTTTTTGAGAAAAAAAAATTTGGTGTTTTGATCACTATGATAACTATAGTTAAATTTCGGTGGATTTTGTTCATACCCTTATTTTGGCGTCCCATGATAACCTGCGGGCGAGATATGAAGTTTGAGCTGATTTGGTACGGTGGGTTTCTCTAAAAATCGTTCACAGACACACACATACACACAGACCATTTTCCCAAATAGTGTTTTTCGGACGCAGGAGGGTCTGAAACGTAAAGATCTGAAGGAAACTCAAAAAAAATTTTTTCAGCCGATTACATAACTTTCCTTTCTACTTCGTAGAGCCAAGGAAAGTAAAAACTCTAGACGTCCTATCGCCGCTACAAAAACCCAAACGCAAATGGCCTATCTGGGTGGATTTAAAAGCAGATAGGGAGAAAATGATAAATAATAACACACTTGTACACACAAGTTAGAGTATTAAACAACTTTTATTAAATGCGATAATTCTTCCTTGTTAAAGTTCCTTGCTCATAAAAGTTGCAACATTACAATTTCAGTTTTTATTATTTCTTGTTCAGCTCTCATTTTCTTGTACCACTTCCGATTTCCCCTGTTCACACAAAGCAAGTACTAATTTGTTTTTTCCCGCAGCTCTTGCAGTTGGAGTACGCGTACTGTCATTTTATGTCATATTATGCCAGTTTCAGCTTCGGCATAGGTAATCTTCTGACAATTTTTAAAACAATAATTTGGTCAAATCTGGATTATTGAGGGTTGGGCATTTACGGGATGTATGGTTACAGGGCCGTTTACGTTTACACGACACTTGTATACAGGACGGGATGTTGAACAGATGTCCAATTCTCTTACTTTACTGTAACCTCATTAGTCCACTGCCTTCTCAATATGGCTTAATTGCAGCGTAATACGGCTATCCTAACGGCATCCCTCAGTGATCTTGGCTAGCGTGGTGGAAACGAAACAGGCTAGCCATGGTTTACTTATCTAGCCGTGTGTTTAGGCAACTACGTGAGTTCTTAAGGCGCATTGTGTCGGCAAATGAACTCTGGACTTCTCCAATTCGTCAAACGCATGACTCACGCCTAATCGTCCAGTTCTTCAATCTCCTACTCTTCAGGCCAGTTTCATCTGCTTTGCTCCTCCTCTCCTCTCCTACTCACATAACCCTTCCATCTTCCGCATTGCCTTTTTTCCCCAGTTCCGTTTTATGCTGTATAGCGGGTTTTTCCTTTTTCTCGCCCAAGACGCCCTTTTTCCTCCATGAGGAAGTCCGTATTGCGCTCCCTAAAGTGCCACAAGACAATTTGTTCTCCCAAGGAGTTCTACATTCATCCCGTACTTCAGCACCATTCATCAAGTGACTCACCACCACTTCGTCTCCTCTACCACCGTCATACGAACAGTCCAGGTTAAAAATTTCAATTCAAGACATTCCATTAAGATCACCGTCAAAATATAATTTTACCGTCCGGCAACTTCCTCTTCTTGTACCGTCTTCATATTGAGGGAAGAATTTGGAGTATGCTAAGAACTCCACGCATCAGTTAGATCACGTTCAGCACTGTTTTGGTGAAAATGGCCCTTATACTCATTGAGGAGCGCTGGCACATGGGCGGCAATGTCAATGAGAACTGCTACGACATACCAAGGCAGTGCCTCCAGGGACACATAGCGGATTTCATCAATGATGCCGTGCGTGAGCTTTCCTCATATTGTTTAGCTATAAGGTTGTGTACCTCAACTCCTGTGGGGCATAGCAACATCAAGACCTCTAAAGTTTTGCCTAATATGGAATGAAGGCTGAGCGGTAATAAATTTAGATGGCCACAGAAGATAGCACAGCCTTCCTTAAGATGTTACTTTCCATCTGGCCCAGCAGATTTGTGGGGCTTGAAGGTCCCAAGAACCCTCAGCCTTTTGATGATGCTGTTAACGCCGGAGGTAGTTGTTAGTTTCTAATAATAATAATGTAGACGTAAGAAGTTCTGTGGACTTCTGAACGATTACCAAAACGCGTCTGGATTGAACGTGCCTACCCCTTCTTCATCAAGTCGTTTCAACGCTCAACTGCCCTCGCCTTCACTCCAACGTTGTTCGCCTTTTCATTCACCCGCACGCGTGCTTCTCGCATTTGGCCAACTTCTTGTAATAGCTGGGTCATCAGTATCCCACTATTATCCTCTATCGCAATTTGGGAATCAGCGATCTGCAGCACCCCATACGCTGCTATACCTTCATCTGACCGGCTAGCTCGCCTGGATCGCTTTCCTCCGCCTTCCCAACGTCTCAGCAACAACGGTCAGACGAAACTTTCTTTTTATCACAATTATACCTTACGAACATTTCTACGCAAATCATACCTTAGATTAGTGTCACTTAAATTTATTATTAGTATAGTAGGAGCTCCTAATTTCATTTCCCTGTATATACCTGTTACAAATCTTTTATTATAAACCTTTCCATTTTTTCGTTTACCACTTGGGTAATTGGTTGCCAAATTAAATGAAAACCCTTCCTCTGTGGTTCAAACAGATGCGTGGAAGGAATGTTTCTCCTGGATCAATGCAGTCCATAGGGCGACTCTGGCATCAGGGTCTTGGGTCAGCTGGTATATTCTTCTTGCTCTATTAACACTCTGCTTGAGGGGATTAAGTTTATTAATCCACCAGAGGAGTTTGATTGCCTCTGTGCTTCTGTTGCCAAGTACAGAAAGCCCATTAGAGTGTAATGGAATGGTGATCAAATCGACTTTACTACCCACCTGTTTGGGTGAGGCTGCTTGCACTAACACGTCAGTGTCTGCAGTATTCAATTCACTTTCCAATACTCGAGAGAATTGAGGCTGATAAGCATTTTTGGCGCGGGATCGTTTTTCATGCGAGTCTATGAAGTGAATGTTTTCATCTGCAATAGCAAAGTCAATAACCAGATGATCGCTCTACATTGCTCCAGGTATGACTCGCTAACTCATTATTTTGAGTAGTAAGGTATGAGACACAGCTGTGACATCTATGCATTATCTGCCTCTTGCCATCATCAGTCGCCTCAGTCCATCAATTGGCAACAACCCAATTGCACTTGGTTAGCAGCTCTATGTTCGCCTTGCCCGGCCAGTCCAAGATTCCCCAAAGTGTGGAGATCTTGCATCCTGGCAGCCCATCTAGAGCATGCTCAAGTGGTTGAAGACTGTCAGCCTCTGGTGCCCCGAGTCGCCTGTAAAATGATAAAACAACGAGCTCAATGCTGCTGGCTCGAATGAGCACAGTGGCTGTTCAGGTGAGTTAGTGCTAGCATGTCCTCATAGTGAGGCAAAATGTACTACTTGAAGAAACTCGCGGGAACTATAGCAACAGTTGTAGTTTCTCCTCAGCCTGCGCTCATATGTATCGCATTCCAACCACCCAACAGTTCGACTCGTCACATTGTGCCAACTGCCTAGCACAAAAATGTCAATTGTCGTTGTTCCATTGTAGCGGTCATGTTTTGAATCGTTTATTAGTGTTTTTCGATGCTGAATCGAATAGGATGGGTCTCGGCAATGTGAGGCAGCATTAAGCTGTGCAATCATGTTGTGAAAGATAATAATAAACTGTTGTGATTTCAGCTGGGATCCGCCGAAGTTTGGCCCCGAAGACATCAAAGAATTATCCAATCCGCTGCGTCTCCCACCTACGCTGTACTGACGATGGAACTGGGGCGTAATTTGTAAGTTTAGTTTCATTTATTTTCACTTTTGCTATACATATTGCTCTCCGCCCTAGTCATTTAGTTTTATGTAATATACCAGTTGTCTTCCGTGTTTTCTGGTTGCGGTTGTTTCACTCAAATTCAAACTTCATTCCATTGCGTCTCACGATTTCTTTTCTATTAAACTTAAGTAAAGCATTGGCAATCAAATGAAAGATTAAAGTTTCTATGTAGACAGCTCTCTGAGCCCTAGAGCACTTTTCTATCACTTTGTAACATCATTGACGACTGACATTGGGCTTGCAAAGAGATATCATTATTTTCTTCATGTTGTCTTGAACGAGTTTCTGATTCGTCAATATCAGTGTTGCAGTGTTGTGGATGAAGGCAATGGTTGAGATAAACTGCTATTCTAGATTCTAGAAACTCTCTTTTCGTTCTTCCTTTGTCTATTTTAGTGAAGTTGACAAAATCTCGAATTTGTGGACGACGAGCGGAGAGTTAAATGAGTCGGACGTTACCTAGAGTTACAATGAAATGTGTGCGAATCATCACATAACTCCTGTAAATGAGAGAGACACCATGCTCGTCAAATGTAGCTCAATGGAGAGTTACGAAGATCGAAATGTAGATGCTAGTTAGCTGAAACTACGCTGTGACTTGAACAAAATCGTCGTTTTTGAAAAAAAGGGATAAAGGAACTTGTGTTCGGCAAATCTCATTGTGTGATTTATTTTGACTCTTATCTCCATTCAATTGGCAGTTAAAGTCATTGCGAAGCAAAATATCTGGTGCGTTGCAACACACAACTTTCCTTAGCTCTACGTCAATTCACTTTGTACATGGCTAATTCTATTTAATCGATTCATTTATCAGTCAGTTCATTTGAACTTTGTCAAACAACGCTTTACAGCAGCAGGAAGCGGTAGCGCTTACGGTTCCGGAATTTATTGTGCTGCTCGTACCCATTGCAGGACCATTATTGAGAAATTGGTACACAGGTAACTAATGAGGCTGTAAACACGATTTTTTTAAAAAAGGGTAGTAATCACTTTTGCAGAGTTATTGGAAAATAACTGTTAGAACTGGTAGTAAGCGAAACGGCAGTAGTTGAAATTCAGGAATTTCTGGAATGAGCCCCATGTATCTCGTGAGCGTTTTTAAACACTCACCCTTTAGGTATTGGATTGGACTACAATACTAAATTATTTTACCATTCTACAAGAATTCCAGCGGAGTTTATAAGGAAAAAAACTACGGGAAAACGCTTTTGGTCGAAAATTTTGATAATTTATTGTGCTGCTCTAGTCATTTTCCCACGAATGAGAATTTCATAGTATCATTGCCTTATCGAGAGCTATCAACATAAAAAATGTAATTAAAATCGTTAGAGCCGTTTTCGAGAAAAAAATTTGGTGTTTTGATCACTATGATGACTATAGTTAACTTTCGGTTTTGCCCATACCCTCATTATTGTGTCCCATGGTAACCTGTAGGCTAGACATCAAGTTTCAGCTGATTTGGTACGGTGGTTTTCTCTAAAAACTGCGCTAAAATCGATTTCGGCGAAAATTTTGATAATTTATTGTGCTGCTCTCGTCATTTTCCCACAAATGGGAATTACATGGTATAATTGCCTTATTAAAAGCTATCAATATAAAAAATTTAATCAAAATCGTTAGAGCCGTTTTTGAGAAAAAAAATATTTGGTGTTTTGATCACTATGATAACTATAGTTAAATTTCGGTGAATTTTGTTCATACCCTTATTTTGGCGTCCCATGATAACCTACGGGCGAGATATGAAGTTTGTGCTGATTTGGTTCGGTGGTTTTCTCTAAAAATCGTATACAGACACACATACACACACACAGACACACAGACATACACACAGACACACAGACCATTTTCCGAAATAGTGTTTTTCGGACTCAGGAGGGTCTGAAACGTAAAGATCTGAAGAGAACTCAAAATTTTTTTTTCAGCCGATTACATAACTTTCCTTTCTACTTCGTAGAGCAAGGAAAGTAAATATCTGGTGCGTAGCAACACACAACTTTCCGCCACCCCTTTAAGTTCGAACACCACCTACATAGGCGGGCGCTATATCTTCGTTCTACGTATTTTTACAGGAACATTTATGAAGAACAAAATGTAGGGACAAGTTAGCTGAGAGTACTCCGAAAGTTTGAACGAAATCGTTAGAGCCGTTTTTGACAAAATTGGAATACCGATAAATTAATATTCGACAAATCTCCTTTTCTGAGTTAACATGGCTTATATATCCGTTCAACATATATATACAGAAATAACTATGGAGAACGAAATGTTGGTATGGGTGACTAAAAGACTCTCCATTAGAATTTATCACATCTGGTGAAAAAGTTACCCTGGAATTTACGGAAATGTTCGAAAAAACGTTATTTTCGACACATTTTGATTTTTATCTCGGTTCAATGGACCGTCACAGGAACATTTATTGAAAAGAATATGTAGGTATTAACTATTTGAAAACATCCTGTGAGTTTGGTGAAAATCGCTGAAGCCGTTTTGCCAAAAAGCGTAAAAAACCTATTTTTGCTTCAGGGGCCCATATCTCCGTTCACCGTATTTTCATGGAGATATGTATGGAGAAGAAAAGTTAGGTATTGATTAGGAGAAGATAATTTGAAAGTTTGATTAAAATCGTTAGAGCCGTTTTCGAGAAAAATGCGAAAAACCCTAGTTTTTGGTACATTTTCGTCCCCCCACCCCCCTTCCCACCGGTCGAAATCGTCCATAACCTTATTTTGGTGTCTGAAAAAAATAACGAACAAAACAAAAAAAGAACCAGCTCAATCGGATCAGCCGTTCTCCCGCAAATCGAACTACAGACACACACACACATACACACACACACACACGGACCACGCGCCGAAATTAGGTTTTTTAGACTCAGTAGGGTCTGAAACGTAAAGATCTGAAGAAAACTCAAATTTTTTTTTTGGGCCGATTACTATACTTTCCTTCCCTTCGGGTAGCGGAAAGTAAAAATGTGGGCCCAGATTGTCCCGCAGACCGTCCGGTTGATCAAATTTAAATCAAAACGTTCTCGTCAATTATTTTTTTTAATCTCTGTTGAATAAACTTCCCTAGGAATATACTGGGTGCTTCAAAAAAATGTATACACACTTTGAGAGAAAATAGCGAAGGTCCAGGGCGGAAGACGGCGCGAAAAGCACTGGTTTCCGCCTCGCGCGGCTCGTCGGAAGAAGCTAGGAGTGGCGGGGGAAGACGATGGGCAAGAGGAAACTTGTCGCTGGATGCCGAGCTTGCCGTCTCGCAACGAGGCCCAAACAGTTGGAATTTGTAATATCAACATGGGGGACGTACGTTTGAGTTTTGAAGAACGTAAGCAGGTTATTAAGTGGTACTGGAAGTTTGAGAATGTAAATAGGTATCTAAATAGAATGTAGAAGGGAGTATGATACAGAACCACCTTCCAGATTAACAATTACACGCATACGAGACAAATTCGAAGTTCATGGAACAGTGTGTGATGTGCATAAAGGTCATTCAGGTCGGCCTCGAACAGCTACAAGTGATGAGTCATCAACGGCAGTCTTGGAACTGTTTCAACGCTCTCCCAACAAATCTTCAAGGCAAGGGGTACGAGAAAGTGATGTAAGTGCTAGCAGCGTGCTAGGCATTCTGAAGAGAGGCAAGTATCGTGTTTACATTCCAAGGCTGGTGCAACAGCTAAATGACGACGATCCAGATCGAAGTTTGCAATTTTGTGAATAGATTCAGGAGATGGTGATACGTGAACCGGGATTTATGAGTAGCATCATTTGGTCGGATGAAGCCCCATTCAAACTTGATGGAACTGTCAATAGGCACAATTGTGTTTACTGGTGTGAAGAAAATCCTCACATTACAATTGAAAAAGCTGTAAATTTGCCTGGTGTAAATGTGTGGTGCGGTTTGTCTTCAAGGGGACTCATTGGACCTTTTCCATTTGAAGGCACTGTAACTGGTATTAATTACCTAACAATGCTTGCTGATTCCGCCCTGGACCTTCGCTATTTTCTCTCAAAGTGTGTATACATTTTTTTGAAGCACCCAGTATATAGGGAATGAAGTATCAAAAATTGAGAAGTATTCATCTCCATTGGTTGCATTACCACAGAAATATTTATTGGAAACAAAAATTGAACATTGATTAGTAAATGGTAAGCTGTAAATTTATTTAAAATCGGCGTAGCCTTCAAACCTTCCCATACATAGAAACTGATTACGTCATTTTGGCGCGTTCAATAACAATGGATGTAACAACAAACGAACGAGCTCGATTCAAAGATATGTAAGAAAGTCAAATTTTTTACCGATAATTATATTTTTCTTTGGGAATAAAATTAAAATATCCGGTGCGTAGCACTTACGATTTTTACTTTCCTTGGCTCTAAGAAGTAGAAAAGAAAGTTATGTAATCGGCTGAAAAAAAAATTTTGAGTTTTCTTCAGATCTTTACGTTTCAGACCCTCCTGAGTCCGAAAAACACTATTTGGGAAAATGGTCTGAGTGTATGCGTGTCTGTGAACGATTTTTAGAGAGAACCACCGTACCAAATCAACTCAAACTTGATATCTCGCCCGCAGGCCACCATGGAACGCCAAAATACGGGTTTGAACAAAATCCACCGAAAGTTAACTATAGTTATCATAGTGATCAAAACACCAAATATTTTTTTTCTCAAAAATGGCTATAACGATTTTGATTAAATTTTTTATATTGGTAGCTCCCAATATGGAAACTATACCATAAAATTCTCAAGTGTGGGAAAATGACGAGAGCAGCACCATAAATTACCAAAACTTTCGGGGAAATCGTATTTAGCGCGTTTTTTTTTCTTATAAACTCTCTAGAATGTTAGTAGAAAGTTAAAGAAAACTGGTATTGCAGTCCAATCGAATACATATAGGGTGAGTGTTTAAAAACGATCATGAGATACATAGGGCTCACTCCAGAAATTCCTGAGTTTCAACTACTGCTGTTTCGCTTACTACCAGTTCTAAAAGTGTGTACCCAATAACTCTGCAAAGGTAATTACTATCCTTCTTCAAAAAATCAGTGTTTACAGCCTCATTAATTATCTGTGTACCAATTGCTCAATAATGGTCCGGCAATGAGTACGAGCAGCACAATAAATTCCGGAACTGTAAGCGCTACCGCTTCCCTCTGCTGTAAAGCGTTGTTTGGCCAAGTTCAAATTAACTCAGTGATAAATGAATTGATTAAATAGAATTAGCCATGTACAAAGTGAATTGACGTAGAGCTAAGGAAAGTTGTGTGTTGCAACGCACCAGATATTTTATATTGATAGCTCTCAATAAGGCAACTATACCATAAAATTCCCATTCGTGGGAAAATGACGAGAGCAGCACAATAAATTATCAACATTTTCGACGAAAAGCGTTTTTGTCGCGGTTTTTTCCTTTTAAACTCCGCTGGAATGTTACTAGAATGTTAAAGAAAATTGGTGTAGTAGTCCAACCCCATCCCTATAGGGTGAGTGTTTAAAAACGCTCATGAGATACATGGGGTTCACTCCAGAAATTCCTGAATTTCAACTACCGCCGTTTCGCTTACTACCAGTTCTAACAGTTATTACCCAATAACTCCGCAAAAGTGATTACTACCCTTCTTAAAAAAATTCGTGTTTACAGCCTCATTAATTTCTGTGTACCAATTGTTCAATATTGGTCCTGCAATGAGTATGAGCAGCACAATAAATTCCAGAACTTTAGGCGCTACCGCTTCCTGCTGCTGTGACGTGTTGTTTGACCAAGTTAAAAGGCCATGTACGAAGTGAATTGATGACGTAGAGCTAAGGAAAGTTTTGTGTTGCAACGCACCAGATTTTTTTTTTTTCATCGCGTATCTATATAATGTATGTTACACTATTTGAAGTGCCTGAAAATAAATAAATAACCCAAGATAGTTGGGAACACTAGATTCGGCGAACATTAAATGATCGTTTTCGAGTACCTAAATATCGTTCTCCTTAGTCGTTTTGATGTAACGGCATTGAGTGAACGTACAGCGTCAATCTTACAATAACATAACGGTAGTCAAAAATGTTCATTGGAAGAAATATCTGGTGCTTAGCAACACACACCTTTCCGCTACCCTCGTATATATGCTGTATGTATGAGCGCTGTATCTTCGTTCAACGCGGATACACATTTATGGAGAGCAAAATGTAGGAGAGTGCCCCCTAAGTTTGGTCGAAATCGTTTGAGCCGTTTTTGAAAAAACTGGAAAGCTGATAAATTAATATTCGACAAATATCGTTTTCCGAGCTACTGTGGCTGATATCTCTGTTCAACAGATAGATACAGAAATAGTTCACTAAGATAGATCAAATCCAGTGAAGCATTTACTCTGGAAATTAAGAAGATGTTTTGAAAAAACACTAATTTCGACACATTTTGGTTTTTATCTCTATTCAGCAGATTGTCAGAGGAACGTTTTAGAACAATATATTGGTATTGATTATTTGAAGACATCCTGTGAGTTTCGTGAAAATCGTTAAAACCCATTTGCCACAAAGTGAAAAAACCCTAATTTGGTTCATTGTCTATATTTCTGTTCACCTAATTCTCGTGGAGATATTATGAAGAACAAAAGTTAAGTACTAACTAGTAACGGCTAATCTAAAAGTTTAATCAAAATCGTTAGAACCTTTTTGAGAAAAATCCTAAAAACTCTAGTTGTCGATACATTTTGGTTCCCAATCCCCCTATAACCTTATTTTCGTGTCTACAAAAATCACGAAAACACAACAAAGAAAGAACTAGCTCAATCGGTCCAGCCGTTCTCCCGCAAATTGAACACGAGCCACGCGCCGAAATTAGGTTTTTTGGATTCAGTAGGCCACAAAACGTAAAAAACTGAAGAAATGTCTTTTGACCTGATTGCAATACACATTTCTTACCCTTTAGGTAGCTGAAAGTAAAAATATGGTTTATCGCGGGTTTTTAATAAGCAGTAAACCTGATGAGTGAACACTCACACATTATGTCGCATGTTCGCTTCATTCGGAAGTAGACGCGCACAATGGACTGAGTCACATCCGGAAAGCTTGTAATCCGGAGCGAGATGGTTCATATTTCGTAAGATGATAACAATACATTTGAAATTCAACGTAACTCTATAGGATTAATCATCCTGGGCGTGGAGTATTATCTTATCGGAAAGGTGTCAAGTGAGATAATTTGTCGAGGTGCGAAGAGATCCCCACGAATTGGCCCGACACCGGGCGCTTTTAGGGAGTGTGCCAGCTCGCAGTGAATCGGCTACGCGAAATCTCTTGGTTTTTACCTCGTTGGTGCTCGAAATCGGTTTGTTGTGAAATATAACTGACGTCAAAATCAATCAACGATGGTGGCAGACGACAACGCCAAATTAGCTGAAAAGGTGGACCGAAGAATTCGCGTGATCCGTGGAATTCTATTGTGCATGAACGCAGTCACTTGGGCAAGTACTCCAGAAATCAATTCAATTTTTCAATACACGTGTTGTAGACATGTTACATTAGTTTTTGTTACGGTGCGCACATTACCCACTCATGTTCTCCTGCCTCGTTTCAAATTTGAATTTTGAACGATTCAAATTGTAGCCACAAATTCAAATTTGATCTTTCATCGCGATTACCACTTGAAGTGGCAGAAAGGCAACCAGTTATCACAAAGTGAATCACAAACTTAAACTTCTGTTTGTCCGAAGAGCCCGTGGGTTGTTCGCGTAATTTTAATATGGATCACGTATGTGCAGCAACTATACCCGAGATACAAACAGTTAATCCATCGTTCAAACGAGAACGTCATTTCGCGGATTTCTTCGAGAGCAGAACGCAGGAATGAAAAACGTGGTTTTGTGGGTTTTTTTCGTTCCACTCGCTAAATTTGAAACTGTTAAAATAGGAACTTTACTTGAAATTGTATTGGTCGTCACCCGAGAGTTTAGTTGGCGCCCTATCGTTTCGCTTTGCCGAATATTATGAAGGCACTGTGATTTTTAACTGGTAGTACCACGATCAGTGAAGTTCATTCAAGCCCTTTTCCCGAAATCGTATTGAAAATTTCACGCACCGACGACCTAATGTGTTTTAGCTCAAGAGGCTCAGAACCTGCTGGAAACTAAACGAACCCCGGTTGAGAATATTATACGAAAGAGCTTAAAAATATCTGGCGCGCTGCAACACACAACTTTCCTTAGCTCTACGTCAATTCACCTGTGTTCATGGTTTTATCAACTAACTCAATTTATTTTTCACTCATTTCGTTTGAAACTTCACTTCATCACTCCGGCAAAAAGCGGTAGCGCTCACAGTTCCGGAATTTATTGTCCTGCTTGTACTCATTCTCGGACCACACAGAGAATTAATGAGGCGGTAAACAAGAGTTTTTTTTAAGAGGATGACTTTTCCATAGTTAAGGGGTAACAACTTTTAGAAACGGTAGTAAGAAAAACGGTGGTAGTTAACATGCCGATATTTCTGAAGTTGCCCCTGTCTATTTTATAAGCATTATTAAAAACTCATCGTATAGGTACTTGGTTGGAGTACCACCTGAATTTTTTTGAAAAACCGACATTTCAAAAACATTTGAACGAATTTTATAAGGAAAAAATTACTCTAAACTCGATTTTCATCGGAATTTTTGGTAATTGTATCTATCGTCATCTTATTAGGAGTTGTATACATAAAATATTCAATCAAAATCATTATTGCCGTCTTCGGCAAAAAACTATTTGGTGGTTTGATGACTATGATAACTACAGTTAGTTTGGGGAGATTTTGCCCATACCCTTAGTTAGGCGCTCCATGGTAACCTGCAGGCATTTGAGCTGATTTGGTTCAGCCGTTTTCTGTGAAAATCGTTCTCAGACACAGGTACAGACCATTTTCCCCGATAGTTTTTTTCGGACTCACTAGGGCCTGAAACGTAATGATCAGAAGAGAACTCAAAAAAATGGTTTTCAACCGATTACACGACCTCACTGTTTACTTCGTAGAGCCAAGGAAAGAAAAAATAATATTTAGCGAATAGTTCCGCAGTAATATACGATTGAGATGAGTAAATACGTGAACCGCCAAACAGATAATGATAGTGCATTACAGAATTTATTAAGTTACTCCAAATTGTCATAAACATTATTGAGTAAGTAGTTCATCGCATTGTCAACGTTACTTACAAGTTTGTTAGTATTTACTGAGGCGAATTTATGAGAAAAAAGCGTCAGGTGCACCCCCACAACCTTCTTCAGACCCACGGAAATTCAGCCATTATGGTAACACTCCCAACTAATCTCTACATTACTCAGCTCACGTGAAGATTATAACGCCTCAATAACCTAAAGTGGGGTTTTCGGATTCATATCACTTCCAATTAAGATGGATACAAACTCGGTCTAGAATAAATCGTAGCACCACGATGCGTATATTTCTGAAACGAAACGAGTAGACCTGAAATTAATGAATTGCTCATACTGTTTACGCATAAGTGTGGTAATTTCTAAGGGAAAACTCACCAAATTACCTATGCCAACCGAGGAGGGAATTTAAATATAAGAAAAAAAACACTTTGATTGTCTGTCGTACAAAAACTTAATATTTACGAAAAGAAGAATAAAAAAGAATAGCAGTAAAAATAAAATTAGACTTATTTCGACCGCGGAAAGTCTTTGTGAGGCACTTGCGAAGATGATGAGGAGAAGGCGTCTGATGGGATTGGCGGAAATTACCCGATGACAGGAAGAATGCTTCAAAAAAGGCAAATTAGGCGCAGGGCAGGCGAGGAGCGCCCGCGCCCGGCACTACAACATGGCAACAATGGGGCAGACACAACAGAGGCGAAAAAATTGCGAAGCGATTTGACGCGTGAACACATACTTATCTCTCAACTTTTATTGGATAATTCGCGTGTGAAAAGTTTATTGAGGAGGCGATAGTGGAAGGAAAATACAACAACAAAAAACCGCAGATGAAAATTTTGTTTCGCTGTACACTTTGTGGAACTATCCAGACAAAAACTTCAATTAGTCTTTATAGCGGTCTTCCAGAAAAAATTACTGTTTTGATCGCCAATATAGTTAGTTTTGCTCTTAACCATTGTTGGTTTAAAGGGGTGGGGGGGTTAGATAAGAAATTAAGTACGAACAAAGAATAAATCGTCGAATGATACGAGAAAGGACTGTATTATTACACTGCTAATGACACTGTTTAATCACTGTCACATGAGACACGATAGAGATTAAGTTCACCGTTAAGTACATAAGAGCCAGAGTTAATACATCACCAGGGGGGGGGGGTGTCTGGATAGGTGGACTGGTGTGATTCGAGACGAGAGCTGAGAGCGAGTGTTTAACTGCACGGCTGAGTGCCATGAGGATGTGGGAAGTAAGGGGGAGAAATGAGATGATGGATGGGAGTGAGGCAAACCCCTACTGGGAAAACTATAAGCAGGAAAATACCGTCATCGTACAGGCAGTTTATTAGACTGCCACCCGAACCTCTTGTGACAAACCTAATATCAGAGGATTATTTCAAAGGAAAAATGGCGCTAAATCGGAATGCAGTTTATTCGAAATTTGTAATAATTTAATAATATTAATGTGGAAGTGTTCAAAAAATGTAATCAAAATCGTTAGAGCCGTTTTGTAATCACTATGATAACCATAGTTAGTTTTGAACCGATTTTGTTCATACTTTATTTTGGCGCCCGATGGTTATCTGCAAGCGGAATATAACATTTTAATCGATTTGGTTCAGCCCTTTACACTCGATAGTACGCACGCAGATAACCCAAATGGTGTTTTTCGTATTCAGTAGCCAATGAAACGTTGAGATCTGAAGGAAACTGAAAAAAAAATTTCCGGCCCACTGCGTAGCTTTCCATTCTACTACGTAAGAATAAGGAAAGTAAAAATTGACTTTCCGGAATTCTGGAATTTCATTTCCAATTATATTTTAAACCGTCGTTAAATCACCATTGTTTAGGTACCTCAACGAACTACCAACACGATTTTTTTAGAACGCTAGTGTCATATGAACAGAATTTGTGAGGAAAAACGCTGTAAATTATTGCACAGCAGTTTATTATTTTATCGCTCAGTATAGTTAACCAGCTTGAAGCAGAGAGATCCATTTTAATCGAGTGTGGATCGAGAAACAGCGGTTGCCTAACCACTGCGTTGGGAGACGAGAGAAGCAACAGGAAAATGGGTGAAATAATTTATGAAGGAATAGGTTCTCTTCAATATTTAGGCAAAGGGTTCTCTATTCTAGAGAATTTTATAGGATTAAATAACAAACGTTGATCGCTGCAACTAGCCATCTAATACGTTCATGCTCAAACCCTCGATTTAATTCCCTGTACTGTAAAGAAATTTATTCAGAACTCAACAATTGAAAAAGTTGGTCCTCCAAATTTCCACTCGCGTTTTGTATTTCAAGGATTCCTGAATAAACTCGTTTCCGCTTCTGTTGTGTATTTAGTCAACGCTTCGGAACTCTCTTGGCTCCCACAATTATCATCTTATTTTGTTGACGCTTTGAGGGGTTTTGTAGCATAGATTCCAGATGGCCCCGCGTGATATTCTTTAACTTTTTTTTTACACTTGCAGGATCGACAATTTCCATCCGATTTTCAGGCATTTTAAAGGAGTCGGACTGTGTGTCAACGGTGTATTCCTTCCAACGTAGAAGTTCACGTGACGAACTTGCACCTTCATCATTGGATATTGGAGAAACGTTCAGTGGTTATAGGGATTAGGCTACAGACATTAACAAATGGCATTCAGTAAAACCGGATCGATAGTAGCCTGTGCGAATGCGCAAACGTGGAACCTGCCTCGCCCCTAATCGTCACAACTTTCGTATAATTTCGTTGCAACGTTCTTGAATCTTTAGCTGCACTCGACTCAATCTCGCTTGTGCATGTGTGAACTTGAAAAATCTCATCATTATTCGATTTCTTTGAACTTTGCGGGGGCTAGGCCATAGTTCTAAATGACATTAATTTCTGATGATAGATTGTTCTTTAGGAAATGCGCAACCCTAGTTCTAAAATATCCACCTAATTTATAGGAATTTGCAGACCCTATTCAGATTAGACCTATGATTCTGAATTGTAACCAGAGCGGTTCTCCATTGTCTGCAGTAGGTCTGTTTCCACATTAAAAGGCTGTTCCCAAAACCTCGACGAGAATTATCAGTCATGGAAGTTGAGGTTTTGCTAATATCCAAAAGACTGGCAGGATCCACCGAACTGAGATCTGCGGAGGTACTATTCACTTTTCCTTTCAAGTGGATTAGCAGGGTTTGTCCCTCAGCCACCTGCATCTTGAAATGCTCGCACCACTGGGTGAGAGTGCGGAGCACAGGGTGAGTTTTTGCCTCGATTTGGCGGACTGACTCTGCAAAGATCAGCCCAGTCAGGTCATCCACATTGGCGTATGCCTCAGAGTCAGCCGTCATTCCTAATCCACTCGTGACTCCAGGAGAGCAATTGCTCTCTGACTAATGGTACAGCGTGTGTCTCGAGACCTGTTGCAATTAGTTCTACGCAACTGGCACACTTGAGGGGAGCCTCACACGTGCACTCCTGGCTAAGATGTGGCATGCTGGCTACTGCCAGGTGGCGATGACGCTGGCATTTGTAGCACTGCGTGTAGCAGCACTTGCCTATGCGCAAACATTGTATTAGAGTAGTAAACGTTCGAGGAATCACTTTCTTACTTATTTCTCCTGCACGTCCAGACGATAATCAGGGAAGAAGTTCGGTGCCCTTGGTATCTAGGCAAACTGATTTTTGTTTACCCCATGTTAAGATTGGTTGATGATAGCAATTGACGAATAAATTTCCCAAATCGTTGCCCAAGACTGCCGGAATGCATTCCTCTCTACATTGCGAAAGGTCAGTTTTATCTTGTAATTCTTTGATGTTTCTGTTGCTGTTGGAACACACGATTAGTCACTCTTTGACTGTCGTGGGTTAATTATCTTGAAGAAAGGATGAGTAAATCGTCTAGTCTGTTTACTGTCTTCTCCACGCCCTCTTGTGGGACTTCCGCCCTTAAATCGTCTTTCGGATTAAAATAATTGTTCCTCTTCACTCTGCGCTCAATTTCGAAAATACCGTTTGAATTGATTCGTGCTTTCTGCCTTACTGTTAGGTTCCCGTCCTCGTATTGCTCCGTGTTTGCTCATTCTGTGCAATTAGAATTTAGGTTAGCGGCACTATCTCTACACTGAGTTTCATATATTTTACTACGATTTTATATTTTGAGCTCTTGGCGGATTCCTCAACACATTTAACTATCTCTCGATATTTGTCAATTGGGTTCAATATTCATTCTGAATGTTTTCGGTCTAGACAACTTTTAACCCCCCCATAAATTTTAACGCTTTAAAGGAGAGTTGGAGACTGATACAGCAACCAAAACGGATTTCCCCAGTCTTGCTGTCTTCGGTCTCGCGTCTCTGTTCCTTGTTCGCGCCACCTTCTCGTTTCAAACCGTGAGATTCCAAATCTGAAATGTCTGTCATTCTTCTAGGCCATATTATGCATTCAACGTTGGCCAAAAAATGTGTTCTTTCGTACAAAAATTATATTAGGGATTCCGTTGTGTCCATCTCCTCAGCAGTTCTATCGGATGAAGCCCATGGTTGTAAAAAATGGTTAAATAAATTAGGCAAAAACTACATTCTGGCAGTTTAATCGTCATTACGTCGTGTTCGGTATCTTTGCGTTAGTATTTTTCGATGCTGAGTCGAAAAGGACGGGTCTCAGAGGTGTAAGACTGCATCTAGATAGAAACCAGTGAAATCACGCTAAATATAATCAGGTAAATTGTACTACATGAAGGAACTCTTGGGACAAAATAGCGAAATTTATCGTTTTTCCCTGGCTTGGTCTCACCTCCCGCCTCACTCAAACCTCCTGTCAGCTCTACTTGTCGCGTCATACCAATTGCCTAGCGTCTAGAAAATGTCAATTTCCGTTGTTCCGTGACAATGTTTCGTATCTTGAACACCAGTTTTTTCTATTACTACTCTAGTAGTACTCTACATAGTACGATAGTACTCTACAAACATTGTCGTTTGCATATGAGTTGTCCCCGGTTGTTGATATTATTTTGTTATATTCCTAATATTTTTTGGCGATGGATTTAATAGGTTAGGTCATACTCATGCTGTGCAAGAGAGTAATGAACCGTTGTGTAATAATTTGCTGAGTTTTCTTGTACGTTCTTGGGTTGAACAGGCGTTACCAGTGGTTAACGTACTATATAAGTACGACACGTTCAAGAAAAATATGATGGCCCTAGTATTTCAACGCTTATGTTGCTTCCTTGAAAACTGCAAACATGGCAAAACAATCTTCGACAACTTTCTGAACATTAAACAAACATTGAAATAAAAATGCTCATTTTTTTCTGTCTTATAGCGACCAGATGTTATGTTTCATGCAACCGAAGTTTGGCACAAATTCTATTATATTTAACCGAAATCTCCATTTATTTCGTAACTATTATCAACTATCGCCCGTACTGGTATTTCGGAATCTGATTGAATTTTTTCGTTCTATTTCAGCTCATCTCGATTGCAGTGATTGCACTTTGTTTTTGGTTGAGGTTTGATGGCGCTATTCAAACATGGGTTAGTGAGTTGAACATCCAAAGTTACTACATCGGGATCTACATACTCATTGTGTCGTCATTTATAATTTTCATCACGGGATTCGTCAGCTGTTTCGCAACCATCAATGAAAGCATTCCCATGCTCCTTGGTGTAAGTTTGATCAATTTATGTTTATTTTGACGACTTATTGTAATCTACAGAGTTAGCAGAGTTGAAGGAGTCCCCGAAGACCTGTTAACGAACACTCAACGTTTCATTTTATTTACCCGCTACCTAGAAACAATGGAATGTACAGAAATCTGATCAGTGCCCATTGCATTAGGAATGAAACCCTAGTAAGTTGAGATCCTGTTCAAACTGTCGGTGCGGGGGAGAGGGGAGCTTTGGTGACTCAATTTTTCACTTTACAAACTATGAAAAGTAACGGCATAGTAACTAAATGCAATGTGCTTCCATTTTGTAGTTTTACTCGAATTGAAGACTTCTCGTATGCTTCAGCATGCGTGCTATGCACTACGTCATTCATTTGCGTAGTTAGCGCTATGATTTTCCACAAACACTCACTGAACCAACTCGTGTAATTTTCTCCTTTAAAGTCGTCTGAGTAGTTCGTCTGTGTTAAGAAGGCGAGCAGCTTTTCGGTTGTGATTGTCCAGCCAAGATCAGCTCGCAGCTCAATGCGCAATCGGGGGTTTCTCATGTACTAATACGCATCAACGCAACATCTTAGGACATTGTTGTGGCACTACAGTATCATCTCACCTTCAATTTGAGATGTGCAGCTCCACGTTCACTCCCTATAGGTTCTAATTCGAAGGCTCGATTTTACTGTTAGTTTATTCTTGATCAACATTATTGAGTGTCAACATTAGCCATTACATTTTTTCGTAATTTGGTGATTGTTTATTTTTATTTTTTAGTCAAGTTATTATCTTTCTTGATGTTATCGACACGTGGAATCAAATTTTCGGTTAAAAGGTCAAATCAAAGTCTCCAGGTTTCAGTATATAGTCAAATCATCCGCAGGCGAAATCTACATATACAGACTTAGCCTCATTAATTTTGATTCTCCACGTCGCTGTCCCGTTTTGAAAGCTGAAGTTCGATTTTCATAGTTTGGAGATTCAGTTGCAACTTGTTGAAATTTACAAGCGACGACCCTTCAGTTAGTTATTGGTAGACCATGTTCATCTGTTATTTCTAGTCATGTTTTTTTTGTCTATAAAAAATTACAGTTCGTTTCGCGACTTCGTCAAGTGCGTTTATTCTTGCGAATTAACCGTTGGTATAATTTTTCTTTAAAACAACCATTATCACCAATAGCCACAATGGCAGTGCCAACAGCAGATGTGCGAAATTGAGCCAAGTACTCTGCCTGGCTTAACCGGGGTTTTTCTTTTTTTAAATTTTTTTATTGTCTTTTGCTCCTATCTATCACTAGGAAGTTTCCGTCAGATACAAGCGGTTACAGTAGCTCTGAAGCACTGCACATTTGGACTAACTTGTTCTAGATCAAGGGAAGTGGCAAGCATATTTGTTCGCGCCAATATGCGAACCTGGTTAAAAAAAACCCGAAAAATAAAGTGGACGTACGAGGTCAAAGAAAACCCTTAGGAGAAAATTGAAAAAAGGTGATGTAAAATAAATGCCAAAATAAAACTGCTTCTAATCGATCAAAATAAAAATCCAATCGAAATTAAAACCTAAAGGAGCTCTGTTACAAGAAAAGAAAAGTAATTTCACTTAAAATAAGAAATGATGACCAAAGAAACGGCGTAAAATAAAAAGTCAATTGCACGATGCTGTGAAGAAATAAAAAGGAACGATCCGACCTGGTGTGAAGTTCTAATGACGAGGGACGATACGCGTCTGACTCGAAAGCTTCGCCCGGGCACCGACCAAACGAAAATAAAAATGTTCTCTGAACGAAAGTCAAAATAAAAGAAATAATGACTATGAGGGTGAGCTCAACCCTAAATAGAATGCACGATTTTATAGAAAATTGGGCAAAGTTGAGAGACGACACAACAATATGCGGCTCTTGGCGGCGAACGCAACGCGACTGTTTGAAGCCCCTGGATCCGGCAAGTGACTCACTCTGGCTACGATGATGCCTGTGACTTGTCGTCGCAAGGGACAGGTCTTTCTCTCTTTTTTTACTTTCCGCTACCCGAAGGGAAGGAAAGTATAGTAATCGGCCCAAAAAAAAAAGTTGGGTTTTCTTCAGATCTTTACGTTTCAGACCCTACTGAGTCTAAAAAACCTAATTTCGGAGAGAGGTCCGTGTGTATGTCTGTGTGTATGTCTGTGTGTATGTCTGTGTGTATGTCTGTGTGTGTGTGTGTCTGTAGTTCGATTTGCGGGAGAACGGCTGATCCGATTGAGCTGGTTCTTTTTTTGTTTTGTTCGTTATTTTTTGTAGACACCAAAATAAGGTTATGGACGATTTCGGCCGATGGGAAGGGGGGTGGGGGGACGAAAATGTACCAAAAACTAGGGTTTTTCGCATTTTTCTCGAAAGCGGCTCTAACGATTTTGATTAAACTTTCAAAATATCTCCTACTAATCAATATCTAACTTTTCTTCTCTATACATATCTCCATGAAAATACGGTGAACGGAGATATAGGCCTATGAACCAAAAATAGGTTTTTAACGCTTTTTGCCCAAACGACTCAAGCGACTTTCACCAAACTCTCACAAGATGTTTTCAAATAGTTAATACCTACATATTGTTCTCAATAAATGTTCCTCTGACACTCCATTGAACAGAGATAAAAATGAAAATGTGTCGAAAATAACGTTTTCGACCATTTCCGTAAATTCCAGGGTAACTTCTGACCAGATGTGATAAATTCTAATGGAGTGTCTTTTAGTCACCCATACCAACATTTCATTCTCTATAATTATTTCTGTATATATATGTTGAACGGAGATATAAGCCAAGTTAACTCAGAAAAGGAGATTTGTCGAATATTGATTTATCGGAATTCCAATTTTCTCAAAAACGGCTCTAACGATTTCGATCAAACTTTCGGAGTACTTTCAACTAACGAGTCCCTACATTTAGTTCTGAATAAATGTTTCTGTAGAAATGCGTTGAACGAAGATATAGCACCCGCATATGTTGTTGGTGTTCGAACTTAAAGGGGTGGCGGAAAGTTGTGTGTTGCTACGCACCAGATATTTCTTTCTTCGTTTCTTATTCAGCTTCTCTCGTTTTTTTCCTTTTTTCTTTTGTTGCGCCGACATATTTTTCGTTCTTCTATTGTTTGTGCAATCACACCATAACAGTGTTGTAGAAAGTTAAAATCTAAATTGATGAACTGCGATCTGATTGTGGTCTTCCACTATTTCGTACTCCTTCTAGAAAGCATTAGCAGACGAAATACTGGGAGATAAGTTGTCAATTGTACCAGTGGTTCACCTGGATTTTGAGCCGTGATCACTTCAGCTAGTTTCCACGTCTGTGGTGCCCAATAAAGGATGCACCAATAATTTTTGTAACTTTCACCAAAACGTCACTAGATTATTGCCTGAGGACTTCCCCAGTAATCAGGTCATAGCCCCACGCTTCTTAAGAGTTCATTCCTTCTCAAATTTTGCATTGTGTGGGGTTTTCTTTGGAGCTGCAAGTATTGGATGCCTATTTGTCTACCCGATAACATCCAAAAGAATCACCTTTTTCTGACTGGCTCTGACCTATTTTCTACTTGCTGAAGTCATTAGTGGGTGGTTGAACAACAGGTCTTTTCATACATATGGTTGCTCTTCATAATGGGTAGTCAGCATCGCGTTCGTAGTCACTGATTTGTGACGAAGTGCTCATTGGATTGGTTTTCTTGCACGAATTCAAACTTATTTCTGGCGAGTTAAGGAGACCATTTAGATTGAGACGCTAGTTATTTTAATTTAGAACATGCACCAATTTTCCTCAAGTCTGGTAAGAACCAGATTATGAGGATTTTGAATCACCAATTAGCAAAACGAAAATGGGTGAATTGTGCCAGCTGAGGTCAGGGCAACTATCGACTAGCACATAATTGGCAGATATGTTAACGATAGATATTAAAGTGATTGGGTTAATTTTAACGTACCTGTTTGGTGGGTCCGTCATCTCACCAGCCAGATAAGGCGGACCCACCAAACAGGTACGTTAACTTTAGCATATTTATGGAGTTCAAGGTCAGGTTTTACATTGAAAGTACCACGATTATTTGGAACACGTGGATCTGGTTTCTAAACTCAAAACTTAAAAAGAGATAATGAGCAAAATGTTGCAAGTGCCACTGAGAAAATCAGAATGCAAAACACTCTAATTCTCATGTTTGCAGAACATAGTTGTGCAGATCGTCATTTTTATTCTGGGACTGGCTGGCGCCTGTGTTCTAATGGAGAACAGTGCTTATAAAGCGGCGATTCATCCTGTTATCAAAACCATCATGCTCAGGCTTATAGAACTATCACCATTCAATGACAGAGCGGCTGCATCCCTCTCCCTCGTACAAGAAGACGTAAGTAACCTGTAGCTCCACGAATTTTTACATACTTTGAACCAAAGGAGAGTCTCCTAACAAATTGTTCTTCTTAAGCCTGGAAAAAGAGAAAATTGTACTCTGTTTTCCGTCTGTGTGACATATTTTAAAGCTTGCAAGGTGAACTACCTAAGTGTTTTTTGGATATACTGTTGATTGCGACATTGGCCCGTCATTGCCCTTAGTCTATTTTTCATTTTATTCAATCCAAGCAAATAGGTTTTGCCTCGTTGCTCACTACGCATTTAACACGTTCTTGGTACATTCCATAGTTCAACATCCCAGAAATAGACTAAGGGAAATGATTGACCAATGAGATACACTCTTCATCCCATTACACCTGTTCAGTCAATTTCTAAAATTTTAATCACCTAACCAAAGTAATCCAGTGTATTAGTCACCCTGGGGGACTGATTTCCTCAATCAGGAACTTGCTTACCATACGTAATTACTTATGTGTCATTGTCCTACGAGAATGATGTTTCTCTTTAAACACACAAATTGGAAGTCTGCTGTTTTGTAGCTTTAACCTTGTGATCAGTTTGTGAAGGATTCCCTAGGTTTTACGTTGGTTTTGTGCATCGACCATTTTAAGAAAGCAATTTGTGTTGTTCATTAGATTGGCTGTTGTGGAGCAGATGGAGTGGATGACTACTTCAATATGAGGAGGGCAGTTCCTAGTGAATGCCGTGACAGTGTCACAGGTAATGTATATTTCTATGGATGTGCAGATCAGCTAACATGGTTCCTTGAAGACAGATCCTCTTGGCTCATTGGTCTCGTCATTGCCCTTTGCTGTAAAAAAATAATCAACGCTGTGCTCTCAGGAATTTTAATACAACTGATTCAGAAGTACAATAAATACAGTGTTTAATCTCAAGCAGCTTTTTGAGAGACTTTACAAATGCTCTGTCGCAACTACATCAGTAAATTATCACACGCCTTTTACCACAGCATCTTGGTACATATTAACTCCTGATAATTGATGATGACAGGAGTGAAACACACAAGAAGAAACGTAATGTTACCTCATGAGCTACAGACAGAAACACCATGTCATCTATATTTCTATTTTTTTAAAAGGGTACTCGAGAGAGTGGTACTCCCATTACAACATTCAGTCATGTATTGGTAGCTCAAAAATAATCAGTGGACTTTGCATCGGTTCAATTACTCCTAAACTCGAACTACCGACCTCCTCTTCTATCCCAACATAAATGTATTAGAAATATTTATTGGATGAACGTCAATTTCACTTTAACATAGAATAACAGCTCGGTTGCCTCCTGAAATTAATAATAGTGAGTATCAACAGAAGCTTCATTTGTATTCCAACCCTCTAGAAACAACAACACCCTTTTATACAACTATGTGCTTCTCTATAAACGTATGACTGAATTTCATTAATGTACTTTTTTTATTTTCATAGTTAAGGATTTTAGAATTAGTAACAATTTTTTGTTTTTGTTCTGCATAACATGGCTTTCAAAACATTTAAGAGCGTCGGAAACCCTCTAAGCACAATTTAACGTGCTCTTTCTACTTACCAAGCAGAAATGTGTAAAAGAACCTGGAAAAAAACTAAGTAGCGTGAAAAGTAAACAATTAAACTGTTATTTCTAAAGTATAACTAATAAGCCTGGTCACTATTGCATACTTTAACGCATCATCTATTCGAATCCCTTCACACGGCTTCAAAAGTCGTTTCACGTCGAGTATGTGTTCTACATCTGTAAAAAGATATGCGAAACCTACGCTTTTGTAATTATACCTGAACCTGTTTAGCTAATAGAACAATATGTCAACTTACAAGAAATCGCAGCAGTTGAAACAAATACCAATGTACCTTATAAATACCAATGAATATGTCAGTACAGTTTTAATTATTGTGAACTATTTGATGTATGCTCTGTAATATATTGTTTGTTTCGTATTAGTTTTACTTACATCGGACTCACATTATATAAGCCTTTGTACTATTGTTGCATAACCTTGTCTCAAATTCACTTGTTCGAAAGCCAGGGGAAAGAAAACCGGAGTGACAGCCATCACGTTTGTTGTTCATCCTTGTTTGCTGTAATCTCTTTCTACAACATATATGACCATTATTGCTATTAGCGAGTACTGGTCAATATAACATAGGTCTTTTCTGTGGCTTCTACTTTCTTCGACGAGTTTTTACTGCAGTGCGTATGCTGTTTCGTTGCAGCATGGGAGTCCTAATTAGGAAGCCTGAATACTGGCATCCTGTGATGGGTTTTTAACCCACAAATTGTTATTGGTTCATACCGTGGTCTACTTTTCCAGAGGGAGCCACCAGACCTTGGCCAATTGCTGACAGCAGTGTTGGGCTTCCTAATCAACCTGTCGACTATGTGAGCTCGCTGTACAACGGCACTATAGATTGAAGGTGAGGTATTGAGGAACATGGCAATGGCGCTTGGTTTGGCAGGGGTGCTCCTCTGTCTTCTATCACCTTCAATCTTTTGATTGATACTGTGTTGGGTAATCTGCTTCAGGTATTACTGTTTGATCTCACTCCAGAAATGTGGGTGCGTGTGGGAATTAATTAGCCTTAGTGCCTCCTCTCAGACACAAGCAGGGCTTGCAGATCACCCTAGAAAGATTTATAAAGCAGCTTGGAAATTTGGATTAGGGGTGAATCTTGAGAAGCCCTTGGAAGGTCCCAGCTAGAAGCATCTTTGAAACATGGCAGTACCTTTCTTGGAGCAACCCCCTCAGCTGGAAGCAATGTGGACACTGGTGATTATCTTGAAAATGTCGCCATGGAACCTCTGAATCAGCAGTAAACGCGACGCCTCCTTGAGACGTACTTGCTCCGAAAGCTAAGTTACTGGCGAGTTTTTGAGAGGTTGGCTGTCAGTAGCCTAATAAATTTCGATAGAATAGGTCATGCTATTTTCACGATTCTTAACTTTTTTCATGATTCTGATTAGTACTATCTAGATTTACGTCAATAGCAACCTAGTGTACGTTGAGCTTCATTAAGGGAGGGGAAACGGAGGAAGTAAATAACTTACATTCAGAATAATTTCGCCATTTTTGGTCGATTTTGATATGACTCATTCTTCGATCAATACACTTACCAGTCTGATTGAGAGTCGACCCAGTTTGGGTCACTTTGCCAAAATTCGTTACACGGAAAGCGAGGAGGGGCGTAATTGTGATATTTTCGACCGATTTTGATTGTTTTATTTGATTTTAATTGTTTTCTTTGTTTTGTGATGAAGTATGACAATAGGTACGTACTTGTTAATATCACTATCAGATTAAATGATTCGTTTTTTTAATCGCGCTATAGTGATGAATATGGAGTTGAATGGAATAAATGCGAGAGAATGATTGGAGAAATCAGTTCAATAAAATTCAGAAAGAACATATAGTAGGTTCCTACGTACCGACTGATGCGCTCATATTTGCTTGTGCGTGAACATAGTGGTGGGCGGACCGTGAGAATAGTTTATTATGTAATGATCTGTTCACTCTGTAATGCGTGCAGTACTTGGAAACATGTTTGTAGTAAAAATAGATAAATTTCTCTAAACTGGAGTAAGCTAACTAGCGTGTATGTTCTGCAACTTCCTTGATAGCTTGCGTTTTTCTGAAACCCAGTGGGTTATCCAAATTCTGGCAGCTGTCGTAAGTTTTCATAAAAAGGTGAAGCGTTTTTATATCCCCGTGGGTAATGTTTTGAATCGAATGTAATGATTAATGACAGTTTTCTATTCCTTTTAACAAAGTTAAACTCAAGATATGTTCGACCACTAGCTCGTGTTGAGGAGAGAAGAATAATTAATTAATTAAATTAAAGTTTGTCAGAGCACCCGAAGGCGTATTTTGATTGTTAATACTCTTGACAATTAAGGTTTTTACAGTGAAGTGATCAGCCTAGAAATGAACTGAAAAGCACTTGCGAAAGAGGAACTCAGAAAATCCCTTCCTTCCTCGCTGCTAATATTGAAAGAACGTTGTACAAAACGGTCTTAATGACGAGGGCTATATCAGGACACCTATCGACAGCTTCCAGCCCTCGCCGCCTTGTCCTCCTTCAACCACACTCTTCTGCCCGGGATTCCTCTTGATGCTCCCCATCCCTTCGTTGCCGCGATGAACAATGAAAATTGCCGGGCTCAGCTGGAAACGCCATTGATTCCACCCCGCGCTCTCTTCTCTTCTTTAACGACCCACTCACGCTTTTTCCTTTTTTGCCATCAGCACAGTAGTATTCTTGTACTCACTAATCACCTACCCTCTCCACCACAACCACCACCACCGCCGATACTCCCACCTCAAGCTCCAAACCGGCCGTTCTATAATTAGACGCCGATAAAAATCAGGAGGTTCCCGATAGCTTTTTTTCGCGGGAGTCGAATTTCGCTTCTTAGCGAATCACGCGAGTCTGAGATGAAGTAGGTGAAAAAAGTTTCGACAGAATCTTAACAGAAACAACACAAATGTGGGTTTCCGATAACTTCCAAGATAAATTTATTCTGACAATGACATTCCGATCCTGTGCCGATTTCATTAGGAGGGGGTACCCTCGAAAAAAAAACCTCTAAGACGCGCAGCCTACCAGATGAGTGAATTTCCATTAATCGTTGAGACATAATATTTAGAACATACGCAATACCATCTGTGTATACAGATAATAAAAGGATAACCCTCATTCTAGCATTCAAAACTGTGAGGAATGCACGAACAAAATATCTGGTACGACGCATCACACAGCTTTCTTACGCCTCTCGTACACTCAGCGATCTTTATCTGTCTACCAACTAACCCTTTTTTCCACCAAGTTTATATGTTTATATGAGCTTTTTGCTAGGAAATTTATTTGGTTTGCCACCCAACTTGCGTCACCACTTTGGAGGGGAGGGGGTACTGGAATTATTGGTCAGTCAAACAAACGATAGTAGTTAGAATTCCAGTACTTCTTGGGTAGTTTGTAATTAGTTTATAGCCATTATTCGGCTTACATCGTACAAATGTCTTATTAGACTGCCAACACTTGGGGGGGGGGGGGGGGGCAAAAAGAAAATAACTAAATCCATCATCCACATTAAGATCCCGGCATATAATGTAGTTTTACAGCAGGTAACTCCCTTCCATGGATCCCTCTGAAGCTCAGCCCAACAATGCCGATAAGTAGGTGAAGTCGGATGGTCTACCAAATCATGCAGCTCACTCAGAAGGCTAACTGAGCTTTGAGAAACTTGGCGTTCCTATGTTACACTACCGGAGCTGGTACTGAACAAACCCAAGACCAGCATGCCATTAGAGCAAGCTAGCGAGAGAGAGACGAGGAACATTCAGCCTGCCCTTCAGATCGTACTAGGAGGTGAACGTGAGTACAAGAAACACCCAGAAACCAACCCATAGATTAGCTGTAGATGCAAGTATGTCTAACCAAGCGGTGAATTTCGGAAATGTCAAAATGTATCAAATGGAAGAAGGTAATAGCGGGGTAACTACATTCATGTTAAACTCGTACTCGCTTGCCTTGGCCATTTTCCATGATTCTCGTTTCGTTCATTAAAGAATGTGGTCAAATTGAGCCACAAACCTCGCATCTCATCAGGGAGGGGAATGGAGCATGTTTATCCTGTTTTCGCTATGGTCGACCGATTTTTGACGATTCTTCTTCGGTAAGTAGGGAAATTATTTTGATACGTTAGTATCCGTACTTCAGCTAATGGGATGCACTTTAAGTTGTCAATCATCTGAAATTGGCAGTAACCCGTTAATTTTTCTACTCCTCTCCCTTGAAATCGACTTGATAAAAGCCGTGGAGGTTCTCGTTAAACGGCTCAAGTAATTAAATCACGAAGGGCCTTATTATTATGACGAACGAAATTCAAGGGATTGTTCTCCTTCGCAGCAGTTGGAGGTGAATAGTGAAAGAAATAAGAAACTTGTTCGGTAAGGCTCGTTTGAAGATGAGGGTATTGTGTTGGAATTATTGAGGACAAGGCGGAAGAGTAGTGAGGATTGGGACTGCAGTGTTGAGCAATGGGATAAGATTCTTGAGAGGTGCTCCGCTCCCACAAGATGCTGTTCTTCAAGAGCCATCGGCGGCAGAAGAGCGACGAGGACATTGATTCCTTTCTTGCTTGTCAATCCGGGCCTTCAGTCTCTTGGAACCGCTCAACCCTCTGCTTCGTGCTCTGTGAACCCCAGCGACCAACCGTCATCCAGCGCCCTCTCTTCTCGGTCTCCAACACCACGAAGGTATTCAATTTGGCGATTATTATTACTATATTTATGTTCGATTAGCACACATGACTAAATTTATGCCACAAGTTACAATTATCATTGCAAAGGTCTTGAGATGTTTAAGGATTTCTGAGGCAAATTAAGAATAATAGAACACCTTGGAACAGCACTTCAAATTAACATTGGAACGTCTTAATTTTCCCCTCATTGTTTACTACACCTGTATTCGCATCTTACTTTAATCTCCTTTGACATTATTAAAGAAACTTCAATTTCGAAAATTTCTCTCGAAACAAGCCGAATTTTCACATTTTCGATTCACAAAATGCTTACTGGCTAGTACAGACAGTACTGTTCTCGGTGATGTGGAGGAATAATATCATACACTACATCGCCAGACCACGCACGTGTCTCTACCGCTTAGACCTTTCAGCAAGTATTACAACATTCAACATTGAAATCAATCTTTTTTGAGGGTGAAAAAAGTTTCATTCTAAAGAACTGGCGACTGAACTTTCAATTCATGAAACAATGAATGAGTTTCGAGCTCACCCAATTTTACAAATTTGAAGAAGGCAGTCGGAAATGTACTCTGGGAATTTCGTCTATAAACATAAATTTAAACATGGAAATCAAGTTTACAGTTATAAAAATCTCAACAAAGTAAAGAAATAAGAATTAGAATACACTTTATTACACTTACCCGGGCGAAGCTTATAGTTAATGAAATAGTGGCATTTTAAAAAAGAAAAAAAGGATTGTGGAGGTAAAAAGGGTATCCCAACACCAAGAAACAAGAAACACCATAGCCTCCTGCTATGAAACGAATTTTAATTCAAATATGGTTATAGCACTCACAAAATATTTTTGCACGAAGAATACTCCTAACATACCCAGCCAATGCTTCTAAAGCGCTCTTTTTGCACCAAACACAGCGTTAGGACACACTCAGTGCTGTTAGTCCAATTATGTTTGCTCTAACTCTATGAGTTTCCTACCATTTCACTCAAAACTCGTTTCGATTGCCAGTTGCGTGGAAAATACTGGGTGGGATCAGACGTTATCTAGACTTCCAGGTTCACAACTTACATACCAGTGTTGAACGATAGCAGGTTTCATGGGCACGACCAGAAGCATCCACAACGGTTTATGAAAGTATAGAATTTAGCATCCACAACATTATGATGTACTCTTGTGGACCTCATCAAGGTAGGTTGTGAGGCAGAAGTGCCCAAGAAATAAACAATGAATGTATATGAAGAAATTATAATGGCAGCAAACTAAAATTAGGAGAAGGGGAAGAAGAGGACATAACCGAATTATCACCAGGTGAGATGATAGCGCAGAGAACTCCAGTCGACACCTTTAGCCAAGACATCTTCTTGAGGCTCTTCGACACTGAACCAGAATAAAGTCAGTTTTGCAGCCCTGATCATATCTACCTCCACTTTAGAAACTTCTGATACCACCATTCAGGGGCCCATCTGGTCATATTTCATGCAGAGAGATTGATTTATTGGCAAGGAGAAATTAGGGTCAGCCCTCTCTTCTATTTCCCCTGGAATCTAGATATGAAAATACCACGTGGGGCTAACTCAAGATCCTCTAGCATGATCGTAACTCGACATACTGGCCACCAACATCAAGGTATATACATGAACTGGGTTTAACTAACACAGAGAAAGAGAGAGAGAGACAACGTGGACTTCCAGGATGACAGTAGACTGTGAGACCAATAGTGATGACGTCACGCGCCAAATCGCCACAGACTGCACATGAGTAGTTTTGCAGACTGTATCGCACGTTTCCTTAGAAAAAACAGGAATTAGTACCAAAGTTAAGGATCCTCGCCTCTTGCCCTTCTCATTGCGCTACACAATGGCTCCACACAAACGGCGTGAAAGTGCCAGAGTTCTCATCCATAAATGCCCTCTGACGCCCATTCAGAAAGAATTATCTTCCAACCAAATCATGCAGAGTAGCTGAGAATTCAGAACTAATTGGTCGTTGAGAGTGTGGGAAAAGTATTGCTGAGCCTGAACAAGCCTGAGAACAATCACGGTATATCAGCTCTGATTTTGCCGTGGAAGCCAGTTATGGCACAAGAAAGGGGTTCAGACGTTTACCATGGTACAATAGTGGGCAATGGGAAGTGGATAGATGGGTTCTATTAGAGTTTTTTATCCTTCAGGTAACAAGTAATAACTTTAATGTTAAATAGCGCACCTCTTTCCCTACATGCCTTGTATCGAATAAGCCATTAAGTCATTCGAAATGTGTAAAGAAAAATCTTGTGTAACGCATCATACAAATTTCCTCGGCCTCAGATGCATTTAATGATTACTCTTGCAACCAATCAAAGCTGTTTTTCTTCTGTTTATATGAACACGCTAGAGCTTCTACGTTTAATATACAAACTAAAAGGTTCTGTAATTTACCACATAAGCAGAATTTATTTATTTTTAAACGCTAAAAAGATTTTTGCCGAAATATGTGATAAAATATTGTGCAATTATAGTAATTTTCCAACTGATGAAATTGCCCTACCGTTTCGTCATTTGGAACGATACGAAACATGACCACTTCACTGGAATAACGAAAATTTACGTTTTCTAGGCAATGCTAGGCAATTGGCACGAAGTGACGAGTCGACCTAATGCGGTAGTTTGAACTGAGACGAGACCGATGGTTATTGTTATTTATCGAAGCTGAGTCGAATAGGATGGATCTCAGAAGTGTAAAACTGGTTTAAGGTTTAGGTTTAAACGACATTGGTCAGCAACTTCAGATGATGTGCATAGTTTATTACTTACATTATTCCGATTATACAGCTCCTAATCAAGCAAAAAAAACCCGCATGATGCAGATTCACACTGTTATTTGCCAAAACAATGGCATAACTCGAATGTGCGTCCTTAATTAATTGATATATAATTAATTTTCTATGGATCGGAACACCACTTTTTTCATATTTTACACATTCTCACACCTTCCCCTCACAGAAAATCGTAAAAAATCAATTCCGTTTTCCTATAACTTTGTACTGAGTGTGTTAACGTCGAATAGGTGCAAAAAACATGTGCTTAATACTGGAGTCATCTGATTCCTCATGTGGGTACTGAGTTTAGCTCTGATACTCCACTCACAGAAATGAAGTAATGAACCCCCTGGTCCCACAACGTAATGATTTCCCTGGTCCTTGTGGTCGAGGGCTGTCAGGCATTTAACAATAACTCCACTTCAACAGGACCTATGTATATATTTAATGTCATGGTCAATGAACTTGTGTGCTAATGGTCAGCCATAAACAACATCTTCAATGCTTTGCTACTTTTGTCATCCACCAATACACTGTGTATTGCAGGGTGTCCCCCTATAAATCATCGAAGAGTGGACATGAGAGTTATGCCTTGGAACATCCCAGCGACATTTCATTGACTCAGCACTTGATGCTCCCCAATTGCAGTTATTACCAATTGCAATGTTTGGAGTGGAGTTTACTTTAAGTAACTACTCCGCAATCTCACATCCTGATCTCCTAGTCTCTTAGGAAGCTGCCAATAGGAGTTTTAGCTACAATATAATTATAGCCATAACCGTTGCTTGATTAGGAGCAGTATAATTGGAATAATGTTAGTAATAAGTTGAATTGGTCTATTTTATCAACACTGTTGATTCATGGTGAATAACAACCTCATCACAAAGTTTAGTTTGCATAAACATGAAATCATCAACTTTTGAGTGAACATTTTTTTTTTTTTTTTTTTTACCCGAGGGCGTGTGGGACAAGTCCCTTTGTCACTGCGGCCACATATGGGCCTATTGTGACACTGGCCCTTTCTTAGTAGAAGGCGTCGTACATACCCGCCCCCCTTAGGAAGCCGAGTATGTCCTTCACCGCAGAATCCGCTACGGTTTGGGGTTCAGTGGTCCCCTGACCGAAGTATTCAAAGCGTTTTGCTGCCAGAGCAGGGCATTCACATAGGATATGCTCTGCTATCTCATCCTCCTCACTGCAGAGTCTGCATTCCAACGCCTCTGAGATGCCCATCTTGTTGAGGTGATATCTGAGTGGGCAGTGCCCGGTGAGGAAGCTTATCAGTACTCTCAGATCTTGTCTGGAGAGTGTCAGCATCGCCTTCGCCCTTTGACAGGAAGGCGTGACAAGCCTTTTTGCCTGTCGTAGTCGTGGCTGGCGATGCCAATGGGCGCCATTTTCCTGTATCTCCCATCGAGCAACCAGACGGTTCAGGTGACTTTTCGTCAGACCCACGTGTGGCTCAGGCCCGATGGGTAGGGTTTCTGTACCCCTTTTCGCAAGGCGGTCAGCCTTTTCATTGCCCTCATGCCCCCTTTTAGCCGGCACCCAAATGAGGGAGAGCCTGTTACGGGCGCCGAGCTGCTTGAGCGCATGGAGGCATTCCCATGACAGCTTAGACCTAAAACTATAGGCTGCAATGGCCTTTAGGGCTTTAGGGCTGTCTGAGAAAATGTAGATCCGCTTGCCCTTGAGTCCTTTGTTCAGGATCTCTTCTGCGCAGATCTTTATGGCTAGGATTTCCGCTTGAAATATCGTGGCGTACTCCCCCAGCGGCTTTGCAAGACTGTAGTTAGGCCCTACAATGCCCAGCCCTGCTCGGCCTTCCTTAACTGAACCATCGGTATACCACTGCAGCGCGCCCACCTCGGTCCGGAATGTCTCCTTCTCCCACCGTTCCGCGAGTGAACGCTGACGCTAAATGGCAGCCGAAAATTCTTCTGCTCTGGCATGACGTCAGTAGCAAGGACTGCTGCCTCTTCTATCTCAAACTGTTGAGTGAACATTATTTAACTTGAATTATTTGTGGTACTAAGACCCCTATATCGTATCAACATAACATTTCAATTCATGTGTATTTTATTCGTGTTCATTGCCACACATTTTAATTTCAGTCAAGTGTTTTATGTTTCCAACAATGAGCTCTTCGTCTTACTCCCACCCGTTGTATGAACAAACAAAGTTCTTTTATTATTTTAGAAATATTTCTTTTCGTTGAAATTACTACAGTACTATGCACATCATCTGAAGTTGCTGATCAATGTTGCTTAAACCAGAGAAAGCAAGCTGTAAGAACATTCAGAACTGCATACTCGTATTAAGTAATCAGTTGTAGATATTTGACCTGCTGTACTACAAAAAAGGCTGACCACTGACTCAAAACGATACTTTTTATTACAAAGGGTTGTTAACCATTTTGTTTAGAGAAGAAGAATGTCATTAAAGTTTACGTATCTGTTAGGTGAGTCCGTCTCCTCTGGCTGGTGTGTTGCTGGTGGCAAGCGCTTTCGATGTAAAGACATCATCGTCTGGCCGTTAAGTCAGTACTGACTGTGCGCCACCAGCAACACACCAGCCAGAGGAGACGGACTCACCTAACAGATACGTAAACTTTAATAATTTGCCTTCTGGCGGACATAACCCTATTGCTTTAAGAAGAATGTCTTTACGATAACCTTTTCCCTGTTTTATTTCATCACCATCTGTTTACTTTTTCAGATCAAAAGAGATACCTACTTATATCTGCTTATGATAGCCCTGGCTGTTTAAATTATGCTTAAAGGAGATTATGGGCTTAGGTTATGGGCATTTTTAATCTGTCTTCTTCCCAAGTAAGTATTATTATTATTGTTATGTTAGATCTCAGATTTAAAATAAGCCCCTCCTGAGGTTGTTAAGTTTTACACCAATCTATGGCAGGGGACTTCGCAAATTTTGAACACATAGAAAAGGTCTTATCTGAAACATTTGAGTGCTGAAACTCAAATATTATGTAGAGATACCCCAATTGAGATATGCCCCAATGTGACCCAGGTGAGATTGAAGAGGAGCAAAGTAGTTTATTAGGCTGACTATTGTTTAGTTCCCTGTGATGTAGACTGAGTAGATCCTCTGTAATCATTTCTTTAGGTTTGAGTGTCACCCATTTTCTGTGGGCGTCCCCTTAAAGCAGTGTCCATCGTTGGCGATTTGCCAAACTATGGATGGCTCCTCTGAAATTAGCATCAGACAACTGCCATCTTCCCCTAGCCTATGCCAACTGCCAGCTCCAGGCCTAGAATATATGTTTAGGAGCCCTTCCTGGGTGGAGCGTGAGCCTTCAGTTCGTTCCATAAACAAGGGATATAAAAGTAGACTTACAAAGAACCTCGCATGCACAGGAAAGTCTAGTTATTCCTAGGGAGTCGACTGGTACTTTGGGGCTGCTATTTTTGTTAATCAATACCATTGGTGCCATGTAGATCTTTGGTGCAGATTGCACACCACAGCGCCTCGAAGGTTGTCCATTGTCACAACAATGACCCACACTGCTCAATACACCCCTAAGAGGCACGATCGCGAGCAATTGACAGTGCACACTGTGTGAAGGTCATGGGTATTTTAGGGGCCTTACTATACTGTTAACTCCACCATTTGAGATCCCCATTAGCGCCTCATGAGAATAAGCCTCTCAGATTTATGGCACAATATTCCAACTAGCTTTCAATACTTAATTTACATTCATGCTGATTATTGTGGAAAGCCTGGAGGGAATGTTTTCAGAGTTAGTCTTCAGCTGGGCGAGCACTGGCTTTAGAATGTGAACACATACTGCCAGTTTGTAAGGTCTTGTACAGCATTTTTGTTCACCAGTTACTTTTTTGTAAAGGAGAAGTGAAGGGAGGTTTAAAAGATGAAGAAAGAACAAGAGGATCTGTAAATGGGCCTACGCTTCCATAATGATCTAATAAGGGCGAAGAAAGTGGAATAAAACACTTACTAGAAAGTATCTTCTATCATATGTTGATTCCACTTACTTTTATACAAATTAAATTTTTCTTTCTAAATATTCTACATCTCTTTTTAAATAGTTAAATTTATGTCAATTTATTCAATGTTTTTCTAGTTAATTTTTCAAATTAACACGTCAATGTTTTTTCAGAATAACGGAGAGCCTTAATTTCAATGACATTCTTCCTGAGGATCGAAGACTTTACGATAAAATGAGACCACCAAAAAAAGATGGCGACCCTACAGTTGTTTTCTTTCATGTAACTGTCATGGGACTTGATTCAATTGATGAAAATTCAATGGTGAGAACAAAAACGTATTCATGAAATACCACTAAAATTCATTACAATATTCGAAAAACTAAACTGTCAGTAGAGTTTGGTTTAGGCACTGGTTTTTGTAAGTTGAGCAGAGAGTGAGAGAGAAAAACGACTGGGTATCCCAGATCTTTTTGAATATCTCAGGAACGTTTTTTACCTTTTTTCCTATTGTATTCACTACTCGCTACGACTACATGTATTGTTGTTTCAGACGTATGTAGCAGATATATTCTTTGCTCAGAGCTGGAAAGATTACAGATTAAGATTACCCGAAAACATGACCTCCGAGTACAGGTAGTGATTCGCACAATCAAATTCAATAATTAAGAAGTTTAAGACCATTGAATATCGTTTCTTCCGACTGCAGATTGCTCGAAGTTGATTGGTTGAAGAACATGTGGAGGCCAGATTCGTTTTTCAAGAATGCCAAGTCAGTCACTTTTCAAACAATGACTATTCCTAATCACTACATGTGGCTCTACAAAGACAAAACTATTCTGTACATGGTCAAGTAAGTTTCATAAATATTGTTTTGTGATTGAGTAAAAAATCAATTACGAAAAGCGTGTGAATTCACTACAGTCTACAAGTAAAAAGATATGGCGAAAAGCATGCAGCAATTTTCCTTGCTGAAGAAAGTGAATTTGAAAGTATTCTCGCCTAATCTCAAGATGGAAGTCTGACTGACGTTTTGTCCTTGTTGTTGTAGAAGAAGTAGTGCTCCATAGGATGTTTCAATCAATTGGAACTTCCAAATGGTGTTTTCCTGAATTGAAAACACTATGGTAATAGTGCAGTTTGTAAAAAATTCCCAACTGTTTATGAAAACGTTTGGAAATATTTTGATTGCTATATCGTAAAGTATTTTCAGTCTGGAGTTGAGTGGGAGACAATCTTGACGTCTAAAACTTATAAACTGAAGAGGCATGATCAATGTTACTGAACGAAATTTCTGAATTCCTCAAGGAAATGCGAAGGAATGATGGCTTGACGTTATGTTGGCCAGCCCTTGTTTCGAGAACATTTAATACAAGATTGATTATAGAGGGAATATTGATATGAGAGGAAGGAACATGCAAGACTACTTAACAAAAAGGAGTATTGGCAATTAATACAGATAGATGATTGGACTGGAAATTGACAGCACAATCACTAAGACCAAATGAAAATAAAGCAAGTGTTGCTTTGCAGTTTTCCATTTTCTCCCCAAATTTATAAATGAAAGTATCCACCTTCCTTTTGTTACTGACGTTTTAGTGGTTGCTTATATTTTAATTATTTATGTACAAAAAAACACAATTGTTGATATCTTACCACAACTGATGAACAGCAATGTACAATATTTCGTTTGCAGGCTCACACTCAAGTTATCTTGCGTTATGAATTTCATGATCTACCCCCACGACACACAAGAGTGTAAGCTACAAATGGAAAGCTGTAAGTTAATATACAATACTGGAATGGTTCCTTCAATTATAACTATGTGGGGCTCAGTTTAATCTCTTGTTGATTGGGCGGGGAAAAGATTTATTAGTGGTGTTAAATTTCTAAGATGGGTTTGGTGGAGTGGCTAAGAAGATAATTATTAGCCACTACCTGTTTTTCGTGGTTTGGGGATCACAATGTACATACACACTGTGTACTGTACAACTTATCAGGCCAAATAGATCTTCCATGTGATAATTATGTGTTCCAGTTACACGAAGTCGCTTTTTTCGTACAAGAGCTTTTTCTACAATGTTATAACACTACAGTTGGGAGTGACTAGTTCGCGAATATATTTTGCTCTTGCTCATGTTTCAATTGCATTTTAACACGATCAATCAAGTTATAAATAAACCAACGACACAATCACAAAACCAACAACTTCTACTTCTGAAGATTATTAAAAGCTTTCCTACCCATGAATGGATTTCCTGTACCCCCACACAAATTTTAAACCCATATAAATCGTTTTCCCCCTGAATTTTTCCTGTTAGCTATAAATATACTTAATGATTTAAAATGGGGGCATATGCTGCTAAAAATAGCAAGTTTATGGAACACCTAGATAAATTCTTCCCACATAATTTTTAGACTACAAGCACTTTCAAGTACCAAATTTGTGGAAGTTAATTGTGCAGGTATTGAAGTGATTGAGTTAATTTCGCCATTAGGTAAATTATTAAAGTTGACGCACCTGTTTGGCAAGTCCATCTTCTCTGGCTGGGTCAGATACTGTGAGCAAGCGCTATTACCATCTGGCAGTACTGACTCAATGGCTAGACAATGGTGTCTTTACACCAAAAGCGCTCATCCACAGTATGTCACTAGCCAGAGAACATGGACCCACCAAACAGGCACGTTAACTTTAATAATTAATTATGCCCTTCTTTCTTTTGTGCTAAATTTTGCAATTAACTTTATCATCATGAAATTGTAAGAAACGAAGGTAGAAAAAATCAGGTTAATATCATGCACCTCATCATATCTGAAATGAGAATTGTGTCAAGTCTCTACCTCACTGGGCAGTTATTTTAAAATTGCTGGAAACAAGTTTTGTAATTATACACGCAACATTAATAAACACATTCATGTTAGCAAATCGAACCATTAGCAGCATGTTGGTTCTGTACATGACAAGACCAAGTACGCCCACATCTCTCTCAGAATTGGGGAAAATGCATGTGCTACATGAAGCAAATAGGAAATGCGTACAGTGTATGACGATGAGGCTCAAAATGTCCTAATTTGCAAAGTGAAGAATAGCATCATATTCACTATTTTTGAGAAGAGGAGGGATAAGAATGCCTACTGGTGGACACTTGACAAAAGCAATAGTAACAACTGGATGAGTGAATGATGGAGAAAAATTTGATCAAACATAAACTAGAGACTACACAAACACAAAGGCAGAGACAACCACAAAGATTGAGAAAAGGCTTGAATTTCGAGCACTCGGTTGTAGTAGATGATATTTTAGAGCCACGTACGTTAAGATTTCATGGCAAGTGAAGGATGTGTACTAAATTTGGAATTGGTTCTTGAAAACTGGCAGTTGGGAGATCAAGATAAGTAGCTATGGGAGTGTAAAAACTGGCCATAAGCAGTGGAAGGGATGCAGTTGTGGGTGCTCCATGAACTAGGGAAACGATCGTACCTAGAGTTTATGATCCCCCCACATCCCAAAATAAAATAACCACTGCGTATCATCAACCTATTCAATAGACACCTTCAACACGGTAAACTGTGAAATGGCTGGAGGTGATCAAGTTGGTTCCAACACTCATGTGAGAAGGAGTGTTGGAGTACATCCATGATGTGATTGTATTTACGCTCAGGTGTGAAATAGGGAGGATTCAATCGGACCTGAGTAAACGGTATTGAGTCCGTAGTTACAACTTCAACCTTTTAGTAGTCACTTCCCCTCTTAAGGCTGTTTTTGTTCCGCAATGAGGTATGCTTCTTTTTTGGGAGGCAGTGAGCTGAAATGTTTGTCAATCCTGCCAATAAAGGTCCATTGAAACTAATCTCTTTATAAATGTTTAAAATAAGAAGTGATTAAGTCAAATTTTCTTTAAAACATACCACGTAGTCTGACTTCTTTGAATGACTTACTGTTGAACTAGGACAAATAGAATTTTGAAACGGTAGCTGTGTTTACTGATTTTTGAACGATTTACTTCAACGTGCTTGTTTTTTGAACAGTGTCACACACGACTGATGACTTGATTTTTCAATGGGATCCTGTAACGCCATTGGTTGTGGAAAATGTTGAGCTGCCACAACAGCAATTAGTCAAAAACAAAACTGCTGATTGCACTCAAGTTTATTCAACAGGTACAACCAATAACACCTTTTGACTTTTATTTTATTGTCTCCTGTAAGAAAAAATTATTAGAGTTTTTATTTGCATTTGGGTTTCCGTTTATAAATACGCGTTTTCCATGTTTCAGGGAATTTCACGTGTTTGGAGGTGGTTTTTGTATTAAAAAGACGTCTAGGATATTACCTGTTCCATACATACTTTCCCACATGCCTCATTGTCATCATGTCTGTAAGTGGGGATACGTTTCCTGGAGAAGTAATGCCTATTAAACATAAGCAAGACAAAAATATTATCAGTTATCTTTCGAAACTAGGTTGTTTTATATTCAATATTTCCTAACTATTTATAATTGCCCACAATTGCACTGAGAGTGAACGACCAGAAACATCAGTCTCAGAAGCCACAGATAATCCAAGCTCATGGTACTTCAGTTAATACTCCTTCTTCCTTCGTATTGCCAAACATACTAAAAGGCAATTCAAATGCCACTAGGTTCATTCACATCCATGAGATATAGCTGTAGAGTTCACACTAGGTACTTCTCATTTTCAAGACCAGGAATGATTCCTGCAGTAACATGCACATTTGTAATTGTGCTGCTATTTATGGTTGACACCAAACGCAGTATCGGCATTTTATTTTGATATGTGGGTGTTTTATGCCCCATGACTAAATTGTCAGATGCCTCCTCAACATGATTTGGTTCGAAATGTTCAAAAGTGGCCTAGTTAGTAATTTCATTCAGTTCAAACCAGTAAGCAGTTTCTTATAGAGGCTCTAGAAACGATATCTAAAGGCAGCTTCACACACTCTTAATCAGGTGAACCACAATCTTCACATTAACTGTGGAAAGTATGACTTATAACTTTTTAGAAAGACACGAAGTTACTGTCAACAAGCTAACTACATAACTGTTTGGACGCCAATGATTCATAATGATGCGTACTCTTCACTTGTATACATGAGAAAAAGCAGTTTAACCCATTAACTAGTTCAATAATCTCTCTTCTGTATTCTTTCTCATTGTGCGTGACATGAACAGCCAACATTATGCAATACATACTTTAATCTTTCAGTGGGTATCCTTTTGGATCAAGCCTGAAGCAGCACCAGCAAGGGTCACACTTGGAGTCACTTCACTTCTGACTTTGTCAACTCAGCATGCAAAATCACAAGCGTCACTTCCTCCAGTGTCTTATATTAAGGCTGTTGACGCTTTCATGTCTGTCTGTACTGTGTGAGTACGAATGAACTTATTACTATACAAAACAATAATAACGCAATAATTACTCCATGTCAGCTGCACTTTTTCAGAAACGATCGCAATTGAATGAACAACAATTTCTCAGACTTATATGAAACAAAATAACTTTTTTCAGTGATTTATCACAATAGTAGTAATGCTATTGGAAGATTGCTACAAATCAAAGTAGAGTAATGCCTTGTAATGTTTTAGGTCATTTGGCAGGGCTTTTTGTCCAAGCACCCATATTTTTCATGGTAATGATGAGCTGATCTCATGAAGAGTATCAGTGCTCATTCTAATCAATTCATTCAACAGGCTTCCTATAACCTCATTGCCTTGGGTGTATACGAGAGGACCACTAACACCAGAATACAAACCTGAAGAATTGATAACCCCCAACTGAAGAACCTTTTTTTTGAATTGAAAAGCTTCCTGTTACAGCTAAGCTATCTCTACCCCCACAGCCCCAACAGTTTCTCACACTTGGTTCATCATTTTACAATCTTATGAATTAGAGATTACATTGGCAATAGTATACACTCGGTTAAGTAAAATGATAAAAACACGTGCAATATCTCCCTTGTTGCTTCTCATCGGTGTTCTTAGAGGGATTAAAAAGGTTTTCTCTTTAGATGTTACAACTCCCAATTGTGTTTCAGCTTCGTTTTTCTTGCGTTGATGGAGTACTGTTTAGTGAACATCGTCCTTGGTGATAACGAAGGGGTGAAACCACCTGAACCTATAAATCATGAAAAACTAAGCAACTTTTCATTAAAGGTATGGGCTTTGACATCCATCGATCTATGAATGTGTATGAGCAGAATCAAATAATTGTTGTTGATTGTTACAGGCCTCATGCAAAGAAATGAGAAACCATGGGGTTCCTCCTCCACCGCCTCGTCCGTCTATAAATCTTGCAAATAGGAACCGAATACGCGCCCTAAATATCGATAAATTTTCTCGAGTATTTTTTCCAGTCCTCTTTGCAGCACTGAATGTAGGGTATTGGTTACTATTTGCTGAGCACCTATAAACGACTTGAAAAGCAAACATTATCTATATTGCAGATATACGTGAGATTCCTATTTAAGCCAATATTTAATTTCATCTCTATCACTACTAAGCCTCAGGTCAACTTCAACTTGAAAGTCGTTGGCCATTGAAATGTACATAAGAGAAAGGAATCCAATCACTGATAAAGAAAGCTTATTTTATCATTTTCTTCGCCATTGATGTATGAGATTAGTTTTCAAAATAAATAAAAGCAGGTGTTTCTCGTGTTTTTCAATTTCATTTCAAATCTCATTTATTGTGAGAAAATATATACATTCTTTGAAGGGGAAAGATAATGGAGTCAAAGACAGTACTTAAGACTAGATCAAATTTGCTGATACTGTTCAGTACTTGAGTAAAATGGCTACATTGTGCACAATTGATTGAGTTATTAGAATTCTGTTGGTCTCCCTGATCATCCTTTGAGTAGAGAGGGGGTTGATCTTTGCCCCACTGATCAGCAGCGGAATTTCTTGAACAAATTGTTGAGTCCATTCCTCTTCTACTCAGGGAGCCTGATATTTCACCATCCATGAGTCCAGTGACTGTCAGCAGTTAGTAGCACCTGAGTGGGGGATGTACCCAGGCACTTCCTCCTATTTGCCATTTTTAGAGTAGGTCTTACCCATAAAAAAGAGTATTCGAAATAGCTCAATGTAGGTGGCTTCTACTCCCTTTTCCAGTCCGTACTCCTTCTTTTTCTTTTGCCAGACAACTGGTTGGTTGGGTCATTGTGTCACTTGAGTCTGGCAAGTAATTCTGGGAATAACAATTTTCGTTTTTTAAAAATATTGAGCAGATAATATTTTCATCAGTATAAAACTATCTCAAGAGTTAACGATTTTGAACAATTGAACTCGTTATGAAAACATGTATCAATCTCAAAACAACATTACTCCTACGAAAAGAAATGGTGTAACATTGAATGACTAACTGAAAGTTATAACTGTAACGTCCAGATTGTAGATATGTTTACCCTTGCTTTGCTCATAAAATAATCGTCATAATCACTATGAAATTATTTCTTGTAAGCTGTAAATCTAGTTCCACTTAATAACTGCTGAGAACCTTTTTTTCTGCTAGAAAAAAATCGATTAATATGAGGTTGGTAGCACTTAGTTTGTATAATAACCTCAACAGTTGCTGTAAAATGCCCTCCAATAGGGAATATTTGTATATTCTGAACAGTTTACAGTGTACATTAAGTGCTGCAGATTAATTGAAGAAAAACGTTGACGATTTTAGAGTGGAACATATTGCTCATAGAATGGCCTCTGTGTACTCTTACCAGCCACCAGTTTTTGGAGCATAACGATAATTTCAGTGCAATCGCGTAATTTTCTTTGCTCTATTATAGCATTGTACAACATATTTCTTACTAAACTTTAAACCCCAATACATGTTTCTATATGTATAAAATCGAAAATATGTTACACATTTATTTATGTGCTACATACTAAATAAAGTTATTAGCAATACATGCAGTGCAATTTTTTTAAACTGGTCTCATTCATTATGAGTACATAAGTATCTTGAAACGTGGGGAAAACTTTGTAAGGTTTTGATAGCTTCAATATTACACGACTATTATTTCACGCATCCCTTTGTAGCGTAAATGTGGGATAATGGAACAATACTAATTGCTTTGATTGGGAACCTAATAAGCTGCAGGAATTTATGTAATAAATGCCTGGCTATAATCATAACTTCTCCACAGCCACCGACATTTTTTCTGAAGGTTTTCTGCAAAGTTCTAGTATATTGGGTCCAATGAAAAAACCCCATGAAGATCTCCCACTATCAAGGTAGTAAGTTTGGTCTGAAGGTGAGAGAGTTTCCAGGCAGTAGTGTCGAATCGTAGAATGAAATAATTACGCCCGATCCTTGCTATTAAAGTTACTGCCTAGAAGATAGTTCTGTCGCATTTTGTGAATAGCTTCAAGGAAGTCAGCAGCCACAACCTTGAAAAGGGCTAGTAGCTGCATGGAGCTACTAGTGTCGTAGATTGTGTTGCTAATTTCAATACTGTCCCTGGCCACTTGCATGTTTTCTTGCATCACTAATGGGATTTCATCGTGTGGAAGCGATGTTTTAATTAGGATGGCAGCTTCACCTTGACTTGCGCTAGGGCGGTCAGCATGGTATGTTTTATGACCAGGTATCGTGAAGTTCTTATGTACAGCCATTTTAGTACCAGTTACTACCAATATATAGATGGCATAAGTGTGGTCCTCTGAAATTCCAGGTGCTAAATCTGATTGGTGCGTGGAATGATACCATTTCTTAGTAAGAATTATTGGGATAACTTGGGCAAACAATTGTATTAGGGTGGGAGAATATTTCACAAAGTTATGTTGTTGGAGCATGTGATCACTCACTTGACATTGGTGAGTCAGGTTGTCTGTCGTACTGTTCAACCATCCTCCAACGGCTCCTACTCTTCCCAAAGAAATCCTCAATTAAATTGCAATTCTCACTATACACAATTAAAATAGTTTACATACCTGCAGAATTGACATTGAAGACCTGAAGTTATAGTCGGGCCTTGTTTTAATTGTGGGAGAGATTTCAGAGAATGGGATTAAGGATTTCTGCAGTGTAATATACAGCAGACATAATTTATAATTGGCTGTATGTTGCTCCCCACTGTTGATGCGTGTGGGAGGTAGATTATATTTGCGAGTGTAATTTGCGGTTGGGTGACTACCACGCATTTTACGCACATTGCGACAATAATTTTTAGTATGCCCTAACTGTTGGCAACTCTAACACTGAATTATAGTTTTCCTTGGTTCGGGTGGTTTTACCTTTTCCAAAATTCCGTACAGGGGGTGGGTTGAGCTCAAGATCAGAAAAAAGGACAAGGGAGCTTTGGTGGCAGGGTGGTGCAATGGAAACTATGTGTTGAGTTTTATCATTGTACACTACTATAATATATTCGTTAACGCAATCAAGTTTTATTAATTATTTTTTAAATGTCCTATGAAAAGAAGACCTTAACACGCCCCGTGCGTATCACGGTGTGTGAATCCGGTCGGGTCAGCTAGGCGTATCACACACATGGTGCGTGATGACTTGCTGCTATTTCAAACTTTCCTTAGAAATCGCCGCCCAGTGCAAAAGTCTTTGGTTTTTATCCGCCCTGAGCAGGTACTATGAACAACTGATAGAATGCGCCGTCTGCAGTTTGGAGATGTATTTCACTCGGAAAATACTGTTTTTCACAGACGCTCCAAATCAGAGTTTTTGCATTTGATTATTCTGCGTTCTGGAGTTCTCGTGTGCCTTCTCTCATCAATAATAAATTAATAATTACTTCATAATGCATGATTACAAACGGGCAGTGACTAAATAAACGTTGTTTTTGGCACCAATATGTAGAGCACCATCCCTGATTTCTGTTCTCTTCCTACCATTTTTTCCCGTATTTTGGTACAGTATGATGGTTATGATTAGTTCTCTTTATCAAGTATTTTTTTACCCACGGTATTATTTGTATTGGTATTTTAGATGTCTGATGACGCACAATCGGAACCAAAAATCCCTCGCTTGTCTAAGGAGAAGAAGAAATACTCAGACGGATGATATAGAGAAACTGATTGATATTTCCTTCATTGACATTTGATTGTGATTGACATTTTCTTGTATGTGATTGACATATATTATTGGACTGATACCATAAATATAGTAATTGATACATATTTTCTTCCAACAAGGTAGGTAAGAGATACCTATGGTATGAGCCATGACATGTATTTTTGCTGATAGAGTAGATATTTATGGAACCAACCCAATAAAAATGCTGATACCAACATTTCTTGTTTCTATTTCTATGGGTATTTTCCAAACGAACCTTATAATACTCGATTTTCCTATTAGACGCAAGCCGGCGCCGTTCCTCAGAAAATCTGTGATCACCTTCACCAGGCGTATCACGTACATGGTGCGTAATGAGCAAAATTTAATCAAATTCGACTATTAAGATTAATTACCTATAAATTACTAATATTGGAACCATTTTGGTCAGATTTATGAAAAAAAAAAACCAATCCGCCTGGTGGGGTGGGTTGGTTCTGTTCATACAACAGAAGTACGCACTGAACGTGTTAAATTAATGTCCCAATGTGTTTGTTTTGTTTCCCATAGCTTGCATTATCATACAGTATAATTGTTACGTTGATTGTTTGAGTATTCCACTTGGACTGAATGAGGAAGTAAGAAGAAGTTTGATTAATTGGCGTATTGGTAATTTTGAGTTGACACATGAAAAGTGGTTCAAATTTTCTAAGATAAGCTTTCGCACTCGGTAGATAAATAAAACAGTTACATTTTTAATGCCATAACAGCTAGTTATTAACTAAATTATTATTGAGAAAGTTGTGGAAAGTTTAATGAACACTGGAACTCAATTTTCTTCTAGAGTGGTATTATAATCAGCGGACAATTCATCAATAACATTGAAATGGTATTTGCAAAACTTACTGAGTAAAATTTGACTATGACTATTCTTTCACTTTGTTGACACGGATTGAAAGTTGTTATTAATTCAGGAAGGATTCAGAGAAAGTTCTAACCATCATCTGGAGTGATTGTTTTGCGTGAGAAGCCAAGGCTCTCGTCTTCCACCAGAACTGATGAATACTTCATAAAGAATGGTCAAGAGCATTCATTTTCGATTAGGTTGTTTGGCGTTACTCGTAACCACTTCAGTATGTTCTAACGAACCGCACACTGCACTCTGTTATTGCTGGGTTGTCTATTCAAGCACCTCACATAGCTGTAAATTGCATACATGATGTGATATCAATATGCTCATTTCATTTTAGAGGGTTCTACTTTTGGTGTTTCATTGAATAGAACCTCTGATTCCCGCTATGGGTCTGAAAAGTCAATGAAAAACGCACTAAAAAAACTCACTGAAACAAACATCAACTCAAGTTAAAGAAGGAAAAGAACAGATTACCTGCCATGTTGGTGTTTTATTGCATCTTAACTTTCATCAGTAAAGCTTCAGTGAGCTGCAATCCAAATTTCAATGTTGATTCTCTGATGCAGGTTATGAGACAAAAACCCTAGTTGATTTTCAGATAGCCTCCATTTGATCTTCAGTCGAGTATAACATCTACAAAAGATCAGATCAATGTTCCCAAAAATGAAGCAACGTCCCCCAACTGTCTTACATTACTAGCAGATGACCTCAGGTTACCATCAGCCTCATTGGATCTACACTCATATTACGTAGTACATTTGTGCTCAGGATGCAGCTGGTCTTGCCTCTAATATTACCGGGAGTTACAGGAGGGGACAACTTAAAATAATATTTTCAGCATTGCCAACTGATTTTGGCAATTTGCTTTTCGTTCAATAAAATTTTTCATTTCAGTTGTAAGGTTTTGTTCTTCTGTACATCATTCTTTTCAACAATGAAGATTGACCAACAGTGTGTACTTATTGTCAACAGTAGATAACAATTCATTACACATTTCATCTCGGTAGTTAGGCTATACTGAGATGCAGTGCAATGAAATTCAGATGGAACACATATGTGGGTTCTATTGATGCCCTAAAATTTGCTTGTCTCAAAACTTATCAATTGGGACAGTAATTTGTAAATAAACTCAGGATATTCCACAACCTAATGGGTACCAAAATACAGCACAATGTGCACATAAAATTGCTACGGGTATGAATGAGTTTGTGAGATTACGAAGTTGAGGAGTTAAATGTTTCTAATCTTGATACGTTTCGTATCTTGAGACTCCACTAACCAAGGCAGTTACTCAGGCATGTTCACGTGATAGATATCGTCGGTACCCTAGACAAAGAAATCAAATAGTCGGATAAATTGAGAGGGTGTGGATCCAGCCTTGAGATTAATGATCAGACTAATACTCTTCAGAGAAGGATGGTGGCTTGTGAATGGTTGAAAGATTAATTGAAGTAAAAAATGCGTATCCATTTAATTTACGAACATTACTAACTGGTAACTTTATCACAGAAGACAACAGCATTGAAAAAGTGCCTTGACCTGTACAACAAAACTTGGTGAAAAATCAATAAAACAATAACATATTGGCCTATAAAATAAATTACATGGCACTAACATCTGAACCCAACTAAATAAGGAAATGGTTCACAATTACTGAATATAGTGACTCATTTTTAAGGGAGGGGGGGGGGTGCAGCTGAAAAACCTGTAACTTATACAATTCAGAAAAGATTTGGCAGTTAATTTAGTTACACTTAAAGTGTCTGACACAGTTACATCATAATCTGTTTATCCAGCGCTATCACCTCCCTAAAGGTAGTTGGCAATTGTTAAACCACTCAATGTGCTTTACACCACTTTACTGAATCTAATGAAGAATTTAATAAAAAACTTCAACTTCAAATAGTGTGTGTGCCCTAAACTTGCACACAGAATTGGATTGGATCTCTCACCACACTTGCTAGACAAATAATAATCCCTTGCGGGTATCTCTAAGAAAAACATCAACTTAACTTAAACCAAATACTCCTATTTTTAATTAATAAATTAACTTCCTAGCTATTCTGTGTACATTCTTTTTCCATACAAAACCTGTGTTAGTCAGCAAGTAGACCATAAAAAAGCTATTATTATATTACTGTGTGCGAGGTGTCTTTAGAGGTTGTTGTGAACTGGGAATGTTAGGATTATTTTTATCATCCAATCGAGTGGCAAAATATTGAGTGGCTTCCCACCTCCATATTACTAATGTGTTTGAATAATGTTATGTATATGATAGAACACATCTGGGTTTGAATTGGAAGAGCACACATATAATCTGAGCGTTAATCACATAATAATCACCTGCCCAACTGGAGTGATTTACGTAAACCATCAACAAAACATTTTCAGAGTTAAGAAAACAAACACGAACAAGTTGCCGCTACAGCAACAAAAACCAGTCGTTCTTTTAAGTAAAATGACTGTAAATTAGCCAAAAAGTATGATGTTCTAGTAGCCCATAATTACAAGCTTGAAAATAGATGGCAGCATCATTTTCCAAACCACTTTACAGAAAAGTGAAATACAAAAGTGTTAAGTGAACCAATCGTTGAATGCGAAAAAACGGGCACAATTATTTGATAGGTCGATTCAAATAGTGAAGGGAACATGGAAATAGAACATTTTCAGTATGCTTGGGAAAATGGCTGCAATGCGTTTCCTTAGGTTATAAAGTTAAGCTTATGATTAATTCCATCAGACTTGACTGTTGAATCTTACGAAATAGGAAAATTATTGTTAACAAATGAAAAACTGATGACAGATACAATAATTCTCCAATCAAAGCAACGCAATAAAATGAAAGTTTTAATAACCAAATCCGTTCTGATTATTTTATTTCATTTTTTTGTTATTGTAGCTGAATAAATTACGAAGCTGGATATTTGATTCACTTGCGGTAATAAATAAAGTATGTACACGAATGACAAAAAAAAAAAAACAGAAAACAGCTATGAAACACCGACTTATAAAATGACAGCAATGACTTAATTTGAAACAATAGTTCCTTCCACACTATTCTATCTGATCTGGGTGATCAGCTGTTCCCATCATGAATGATAATGTTGGATAGAATGCCGTGGTGATTGCCAACAAAAGTAGTATACAAGGCAGAGCAAAGAAAAGATTCTGAAATAAAATACAGAAAGAAACATAAAATAAATATTATCAAACATCGACAATTGATTAGTTTTCAGGAAGTCGGAAGTTGAAGAAAAATTACTAACGTAATCCTTTCGTTACTAACTCAGTATTCATTGCAAAAATAGGGTAGTTCCAACTAGTAAATCAGTGATTACTGCTCTTGGTTCTCTCCTTTCAATTCGAAGGATGAGGATGTAATAACGTCCAAAATAAGGAACATGCATGGCTAATGTTTACTTTGAGGGTTAGTTGACCTGGAGTTGAGACATTCAACGCTGTTCAAGATAAAAATGCCGATCAGTTCAACCAAGCGTTTTCAATCTCTTCATTTTTCAAGTTATGTAATAATAATTGTTTTCATTTGATCGTACAAGGAGTTTTAAATCACATTTCATAGTTACAAATCAATTTACAACATGAGGAATGCAGTCAACATTTGGGCAGTGTATAATCCAATTTCCTTTAATTGCTCCCATTTTTATATTTCTAGAACTTGCACAATTCACTAATACGCTGACACTCAGTCACCTTTTCCAAGGAAAAATGGTGTTTTCTAGAGAATTGTGAAGAATTGCACACTTCAGTGTGCATCCAGGGTAAAGGCACTGGCCCTGAACGAATTTATTCTAGTGCAAAGAGATGTACTGTATACTCAAGAGACAACCGTAGTCGTATAGTTTTATAAGCAAAGATTATTCAGGAAAAAATTACGGTTTTGTCCACATACTCGATTTCTTCTTTTTTTCACCATTTTGATTTATCGTATACCCCTTCTTCATTACTATCAGAACTGTCCTGCTAGCCAACCTTTCAGGATCCCTTCTTTCATACAAACCTCAAAATTGTTCTCTCTTCCAGAAGGCTTTAGCAGGTATTTTTCTAAATATGTTGACAGAGGGAAAAGTATACTTGGATTATTGACAGGGAAGAGAAAAAATACAGCATTTTGCTGCTTCTTATTGATTTGGTTCCTTCACAACAAATGCTGCATACCCTTTCAAATAACCATGTGAAGTTCAGCACTGGCTGTCACCACATCAACCAACACAAGCATTGTAAGGGTCAATTGAACAAACCAAAAATCAAGCAATGTATTTTTTACTACCTTGTGTGAAACCACTACTTACGAAATATTTCTGATGCGATATTGCTTGATAGTCCAATTCCAAGTTTTCCAAATGCTGCTGTAGTTTGGATTTTTCATCACAGCACTCCATATATTTAGTTCCCAACGTAATTAGTTTCTCTTCTAGTAATGCCAACTAAACAAAGTAATCCAATACAAATTATTATGAATAACAGCTTTACAGAATCAAACATTGATAGCAATATTTTAACGAAACTTCAGCCAAGAAATAAGTCCTTAAACATATATGCATAATATGAGCTTCATTCGTTCAAGCTGTAATTTCTTTTATCCACTCAAATCAATTAAATACTCGTATGACATTCTGAAGGGGCCATGTGCCAGATTGATACACGAGCAATGACAAATAGAAGAGTGAATTCATTGTGTGTTTTGGATTTAGACAGCGTGGTTCAGATTCAGAAAATGTTCCACTTAGGAAAATAAAAATCTTCAAATAGCAGTAATTACTGAGCTTAATAATTGATTCAGTTAAACTGAGACAACTTGCATTTTCCATTAGCACAACAAAGTGTGCCAAATATTAATAAGTCGCCACAACTCCAGTTATAGAAAATTTCAAATGTATGAGATTATACACAACATTAATTACTTCCTGTTAGAATAATTCGATTTTCAAATGTTATACCTTCGCAAAAGCATCACTCTGACCCTCATCATTTGCGTTATGAGTATCCTTAACAACAGCTTTATTGCGAGCTTCATTCAACCGTTCATAATCATCTCTCAAACTGAAAAGAAAAAAAAACACAAGACATACGTGAATAGATTATTGTATTAAGGCGAATAATTAGAAGAGTTACAGATTGAATCACGACACTCGAGCGTAGCAAAGAACTAATTAGAGTAATAAACATTACAAGACGATGCACAGTTAGTACCAACTCTACTTTCATGGCAACTTAGCCAGTTCAATATCAAACAACTTGAGACAAGTGGGGACAGATGATCCTTCTATAAAATACCACATCCTATTGCCACATCACTCAACATCTTTCCTCTGACCTACAGGGCCATCAACGATCCGTGGTAGAAGAGAATTCCAAAAATTGACTAGTCAATCGGTAGCTGTACCGTTGGAAAGTTGCCTGGGGTTGATTCCAACCATTGTTCTAAAGAGTCAACAGCTCTATTGATTTCTTCTTTGGTTGAGGATTCGACTAGCCAACCCAACATGTACCATTGAGAGATGAGAGCTCCGAGTGATTGTTTACTACACTCAACTGTGTAATAATCCAAGTTCAAGCTTAGGTTATTTTTTTGCAAATCTTTCAAGAAGCTGTTTTGTTTCTTTTATCTTCATTCAATATCGACTTTTATCCCTTACCTTACTCACAGGGATATTATTCGGTCAAGCATTACGTAAGACTGTTCAGAATGTTGTATTTCAATCATTCAATTATTTTGAGTTTTGCGAATTGTAAAATTGAAATTCCAAATAACGTCATAAAGGCGATCGATCAGCCACGAGATGTATCAAACCCCACATTCATACTAGTAAGTTTTTGCCTAACTAATATTCAAGTGAAGACATCAGAAAATTAACCTCTTTGAACATTGAAATTTTTACTTTCGTCTTTCTACCGAAAACAGCTTCAACAACTTAGCTTAAGCCCACAGGATATTCTTAACCAACCAACACGTTTTGTTCCCCATAAAAGAAACACGTTTTACTATGGTGCAGCCCCTTGTAGTGTACCATCAAATGGACATAAGGATTGGTCACACTAGATAGAAATTTTCACCAGCATTTGATTAATATTATTTACCTCCTCATTATTCATGTTACTGACCTTCCTATTATTTCTAAGAGGAAATAAGAATTAACGATAAATAAGTATACTCAATATGAATGTTGTGTTGTGTTATGACAACAAACTCAAAAATTAATCAAAGACCATATACTTACAATTTCAATTCCACTTCGAGTACGCTGATCAAACTTTTAGACTTAACAACTTCATGCTTATATTCCTCAAGCTCTTCTCGCAACTTATTATCTTCTAACGACGAACTTCTATTCTCTAATTCTGCTGTGAGGGCAACAATTTTATCTTTTAATTGAGCTGCTTCATTCTTACTTTGTTTTTCTCTCTGCTGAGTTTCAACAAGCGATTCTGGAAATGAAAATTTGAACACGAACTGTGAAAAAAGTTGGCAGTTGTTACCTCATGCATCAAGTGAAACTAACTAATGCAGTGGAAGTTCGACCACTTGTTGGGCGCCAATGTTACGGGGCGAATTAGCAATATCGCACTAAGTAGTTTGGGAGTAAGTTTTGTTTTCAATTACACTCGGGGAGGTTATACCACCACAAGCTGGGAACTGGGTGGGAGCGAACGCAGGTGTGGGTGACAGGGCAATGAGGGAACTGCTCCGTTACAACTGACGGATGCGAAATTTCAAGTGAATCGAGGCATTTGAGGTACCCGGGCAGCACAAATGCCCCGGACAAGCCTTCGATAAATGGAAGATTTTGGTTCATCCCGGTACATCATGTTTTAGCAAACTGCGTATCAAAAATTGAGGGACGATCACCCAGCCCTGAATTGTTATTATGTAAACATGCACTCACAACCTCAAGAAACTTCATTTCATTCAGAAGGATGTTCAATAAATGTAAAACTAAATAAAAATTAATTTACTTTTCAATGTAAGAAAGCCTTCTTTGTCGCCAGATTTTTTGTTCAAGGTGTTTTGAGCCAACAGAGAAACATCAAGAAATGGGTACTTTTGCTCAGAAATGGAATATTCATCCATCTTCTTCATCTTGGATGTTGGAGAACTTTTTATTACATTCTCTTCCAAATCCTTCTGTGCCTTCTATAAACATGCCACTAGGTTCACAATTTTTTCAAAAATATTATTCCAAAAAATGTATTTTAGGAACTGGAGAGAACTTACTGAAAGATTTTCTTGAGTCAGTAGATAACTTTCAGTGGTTTTGCTCAGATTCGTCTTCGCTTGGTCTAGTTCTTCCTTCAGGCAATTCTTGCGTTTTTCACAGGCATTCGATTTGGTTTCAATGTCGGACCTAAGAGCTGTAAAAATAAGCATGGGTGCTTAAAATTGCACTAAATCATGAGAATCAATCGAATTCAAATTAAAATGTATCAGCCCAATGCAAATAGCTTCATTGAGCATAACTCTGAACACTTAAGGAATCAATTATCTGGACTTCATCAGTTAAAACTCTAGGCATTGGATCTCTGTTCCATTCTCCTTGAAACATGCTACCACTAGGTGTTTGGCAGCCTCTGAGGGTTCCAATCCCTTAGCCACTACCTCTAGGAATATATTCTTGCAACCTTCGTGAGCCTCTTGGGTTCTAGTTTCATACACGACACAAACACGTATGACGCGTGCTATCCTTCTACTATGATAACTCCCCATATTTACTTTCAGGACATGCTGGATGTTGATAATTTCTCTCTAATGGTCTCCAACCTTTTAGGCAGAATCACCCTTCATTTATAGGTGCAAACTAGCATTCATGTCTCCTTAAGCCTCATCCTTCACTGCTGCTATACTCGCCATGACTGTGGCCACACCCCAATGAAATTTTGGAAATGTCCTGGGAGCATTTTGTCAATTTCTTCTCTCATTGCTAAGGTGTTTTCCTTGTGATAATACAACTTTATACATGCACCTTTTCAAATAAATAACTAGTTGAATAACACATTGGTTATTCAATAAAAGTTGAGATATGAGAAAGTGACCTAATGAATAACACGATGTCAAGCACAGCCACTTGTGTTGCCAACTTGTTCCAAACAACCCACTTTGGTGTTCAGTAACACCACATCACACACTGCACCTTCACATGAAATTGTGAAAAACAGTCAGCATTAGTTAGCCAAGCTAAATAAACGGCTAAATGTACTTGGGGTTGACGAAAATTGTGAGATGGATGCATCTAAAGCGATGCGCACTTGATACTCTTTCATTGACATACATCTCTGTTTAACAACTTTAGAGTTGAGAAATGTAAGTGTTGACTAGGGAAGGAAACAATCACGTTTGTACTCACATAAGCTTTACAAAAACGTATTTGAAACGAAAAGAATCTGTAACAAATACCCCCAACAGGTAAATTTAAACTCACTATGTACCAACATATTCAACACTCTAGTTCCAACAATTCCAAATTCATCGTAGCAAAAAGCCACATTTTGTGATTAAACATGAACTTCCAAGTAACATGTGATGGCTGAACGAAATTAATCTATTACAGTCAATTGTAATTTAGAGCACACACTGCAGAAGCTCAAATAGTATGCAATATTAAATGTAGCAGTACCTTTTAACTCTTTCATCTGAGACTCAAGAGGTTCTGGAGCAAGAGCATTCAAACCATTCACGATTTCCCTTCCTTCAAACTGTTAAACAAGTAAAAGTGAACAATGATTCTAATGGCCAATAGTCATGAGTCAAATGACACCATTTTACTATACTAACTGGTGGCTTATCGGATGAATTCTGAATAGTATTTTGTTTGATTTGAGATTCAAGATTGTTTATTCTTCTTTCTGTAGTTTGCCTCTCTTCGTCCAGCGCCAACTGTTTCAAATTATACTCCTCATAATTATCTGAAAGGAAGGAAAGTAAAATCACATTTTATTATTATTACTTATTAGCTCAGATGTCACTTGGTTGTCAGGCCATATCTGTAACTCTTTGCCAGTTCATTTATAGTTACGCTAATGTTGAACAGAGGACTTTGACCCTCAGGAAATAGATAAAAAACGAACTAGTCTTTATTAGCCTACGCATGGGGACACCTTGATCGGCCAAAGTTATTCCTTCTGTACACATTAAATTTCATCAATTGCCAAACCAGATTCAACATATCTGGTGCGTAGCAACACACAACTTTCTGTAACCCGAGTAAACTCAACCACCTATTATACACACAGGATCTTCGTTCAACATATTTATGTAGAAACATTTATGGAGAATAATACGAAGGTACTAGTTGGTTAAGAGAAGCCCGTAAGTTTGATCGAAACCGTTACAGCCGTTTATGAGAAAATTGTAAACCCAATTAATTAATGTCCAACAAATTTCGTTTTCTAAGCTATCAAGGCTTATATTTCTGTACCAACAGATGGATACAGAAACAATTGTAGAGAACCAAATATGGGTACAGATTGCTGGAACACATTATGTAAGATGTTATTTTCGCGCCTCCAAAAATCAAAAAGTTTTCAATTTTCCGTATTTTTAATACGATTGCAATATTTCCTTACCCTTTGGCTAGCAGAAAGAAAAAAAGGTTGTCATCATTACTAAGTGATAGGTGTACCAAACAAAGATGGTCTTCAAACTCACTACATTAGAAACTCACATACTACTATAAAACTTTCAAATGCTAAAGAAGAGGATTTTTCTTGAAAGCCATTCATCCTACACATCTCAAAGTGACTACGTTTCCATCGCCAAATTTTCAAGCTGCAAAATTCTTAACATCCCGTTTTTTTTTTCAAATCTGACATAAGAGTTTGCAGGCACAAATGGGAGCAGTTGTGGCAAACATCACAGTCAATTATTAAATTGCCAGAAGATGTTGTTCTGACAATTGATACTATATCTACCAATTGAGATATACCCAGGATAACCAACATTCCTTCATTTGTATGAGCTTTACTTACCTAAGACCTACAAAATAAAAATAAACTCTGAAATTGACTGATATTTTGAAGATTTGTCTGAGTCTTTCCTGAGTCTAAAAACTCCCAGTCAGAAAAGTTGTCTAAGAGTGTAAATGTGATTAAGAGAAAATGAGAGCGAAATCTGCTAAAGCTTGGTATTTTATCAACAACAGGGATCTTATCTGTGGGAAAATTACGAGCAGAACGATGGATTATCAAAAATTCAACAAGTTTTTGTATTTTTTACTGTAAAGCCGGCTCAAGGAAGACAGGTATTCCCTCAAAAATATGTTGGTTCTCCATCAAGTTATCCACACAATGAAAAAAAACACCAAATTCCACAAAGTACTCAACTATTACCTATTTACTACATTAAATTACCGCGTTATTTGTATAATTTTCAAACAGCTAACAAGAACCATTTGGAAAAATGTATGTTGATGGGATGGGGTATGGGAAACCAATAATCTCCTCATTGTGAAGAGTTTAGTTTAATTTGCCTCAAGGAATATATGAAATTATCAGTGATACTAGACTCATTCTAGTTTTTCCCAGAGAGTTTTGACTACCCCTTACGCGACCTAGTAGGAATCAAAACAACAGCTTTACATCATCAGGGCAGTATAATCCAACAAACAGGGTGTGCTGGTAGAAAGACAATAATCCTGGAAATCATGTAGTACTGAGGGAGACACCTGACTTTCCTTTTTCAAAGTCCAACACTTAACAACTAAAACTGAATTGAAAAAAAGTAAGGGTTAATTTTACCTTCTATACTATTGATCTGCTGGAGCCTTGCGAGTTTTTCAGCATCCAGAAGCCCTAACTGAGCTGGGAGCAAAAACAAATAATTCTGATCATCCAAAATTTTCCAACACAATTTAACAACACAATATCCTTGTTTGAAGGGTTAATACCTCTTAGCAACTCTACAAACTCTTGATTTTTCTTCTGGTTATCATGATGCTGATCAATCAATTGACTTTTCTCTAGATCATGTTCATTGTTCTGGTCCTTAGTAACTGAATCAACACTTTCTATTTCTTGGCTATCGTTTTCTGTAAAAAAAAAGACAAGCCAAGGCTTCTCTTAGGACCAAACCAGGCCAATTTATACTTGCATTACTCAAATCAAATAGAAATGAAAATTCGACATTAATACAACGACAATAAAATTAACCTAGTGATGGCTTCCAGTCTAGTTCAAATGATTTCGTTTTCTCAGTCGATCGACACTCAGCCTCTTCTTTTAACTCCTGTAGTTGTTTAGCTAAGCGTGCCTCTGTAGCATGTTGACAAAACAACATGTCTTCCAATTCGAAATTTTTTGATTCCAGTTTAGTTAATGCTTCTTTGTGCTGCTCCTCTATCTCCTGAGAACACAATGTCACACAGATAATTAGCATTCCAGTAAGTAATAGCCAATCACTATATCAATAAGGGGTACTTGCTTTCACTGAAATTCTCGTATAAAATTGGAAAAAATTAATGTATATAGGCATGTAAAATGTTACTTGGGTAACATAACAACTACATAGCTACACTGTCTTACATCATAACCAAACTTAATGATAACATTTTCCATGAATGCGTAGAATGTTATATAGAGCGAATGTAACTTTTCTTGTCCCAGGTTTCCATTTTGACAGGACTTCCTCTCTAAGTAGCTTCAAGGAGAATTAGCAGCCACCTCAGATCGCCTCTGAGTCACCATAAACTTATCCCCTCTGATACAGTGATATCAATTACTTAGATATGTTAATCTCCACCTCCTTGGCCCATCGTATACAACAGTCATCCAAAAGTAACTCATTGGAATGTTTCTCCAGCGCTCGTACATAGTAAGAAAATTGCATGAGTCGACTTAGGCACCTTTGTTACTCCTCCTTAATACGATATTTCCAAGCTCCTTATAAGCTTTAATTGAGCTTTTATGGCTGTTCAAAATGGATTTGCCTCTTGTCACTATCACCAGATGTGAACTGTGCACTTTATAAAAAAAAACCCTGCAAATTATTACACAATGGTTTATTATTCTCATGAACAGCTTGACCTATTATTACTGCTCCCCCATCCCATTCGATTCAGCATCGAATACTAGTAAACCATACGAAACATGACCTGACTACAATGGAACTACGGAAATTAAAAATATTCCCCTGGTGCCAGGCACCCGTAAATGTCTGATCCGATGGAGGGGTGGGACGAGGGCTTCCAGTGAACCCTTGCACGACAATTGGCAGGGCGTTGCGAGTGCAAAGGGCGCTGCGAGTGGAGCGGGCCTTGAAAACGATACGAAACACGGCTTATTTGCGATTATACTGCGTTTCGCTAATTTTTTTAACCATTTTTTGCCCATAACAACCATGGGCTTCGTCCGATCGGATTGCTGAGATGGCGGGCACAACTAGATACCAAATGGGATTATTGTGAGAAAGAATGAATTGTTTAGACCACGTTAAAGGCACAAAATGGCCCGGACGGCAGACGGGGGACAGCGGACGGACATTGCAGATTTGGAATCCCCATGTCTTGAAACGTAAAGTATCAAATTTTGAGGAGGGGTTGTAAAAAAATTTTCGTGACTGAAAACATAGGGTTATTATTCAGAATGAATAATAAACCAAAACAAAGAAATGGCAAAGCAGAAGGTACTGCAGCAATTAAAATTCATAAACAGGCCTACAAGGTTTGTGGAGCAGGATATATCTCATCGGAAAATGGCTGTAAAGGTGTTGTGAGCTCCAAGAAGGTTGGAGAGAAACTCACAGCACATTACTAACTTAGGAGGCTTCCTTATTGGACATGGAAAGGACCACCATAATCAACGTTATCATCAGGCATAGAAAAAACTCCCTTACAGCTATTCAACATCAAAGAACAGGCCACCTGACGGATGGAGTGTGGCTTTTTCATGATCCCCAACAGTATCGATGACCTTGATAATGGTGTGAGGGGTTATGCCAGGTACACACTTCCTATTGCGTATGGTCATGCCTACTATAAATACACTGACTACTGAGCATTGTGAGCAGTTGCGCAGGCCAAGGTAGAGCACAACAATAGCTAACATACAGCGAATATCTTATTCAGCTTTGTTTCTCGGTTGCCACTAAAACACATCACACTTGAATTGTGTGCTTGTTTTCTCAGATAACAAGCATGCAATTCTAAAGTTCTTGCAGAAATTCTGCTATCATTGTACGATTCCTCCTATTCAGTCCTCATGCCCTTCCTTCTACCATCCACATTGTTCTATATAAATAAAAATATTTTCTTTTTGTAACTGCGATTCCATAAATACCTCTTAAAACGCGTGCTTGTGTACTCGCATGGATTCAGAATACTGTGACTACCACTTGAACCTACTTCCCCCTAGTCACCATAATCTTTCAAGAAAGAACCTAGTCACAATTTCTTTGTATCTACCTTCACCTTCAACTCATATTGCCTTGATGAAATACTGATACATGATTCTTATTGGAAAGTCTAATAAGCATAACACCTACTGAAAGATCGATCTAAAAGCGCCCTTACGTGGTTTAATAAAGCCCTAGCAAAGTTGCTTTCGTCGCAGCTCCTGTACTAACTTGATGTTTTCATTGCGGATGATGTATACATTTATATTACATCATGGGGGTTCCAAGCAGTGACATCACCAGTTGCAGCACAGAATCAATCTGAGCTGATGAAATTGTATTTCTTTTCACTGGTTCTCCAAATACATGTTCCATTTTCTGCTCAATGTGTCTAATGCCTAAATATCTAAAATTGAAGGGCCAATATCAAATTGCTGAAATCAAGTGCTTCTGAGAGGGACATTGGGACAGGTTTCTAGCTGACATTGTAAGATGCTTACTAGTGGAAACTCCAACAAAATGTTTCGATTTATACAGAACTATGTCCGGCACTAGGGAACTGATGCTTCCAGCCACTGTTCAGGAAAATAGTCTACTTGTAACACTAAAACTAGCCACATATCTCTTCCTCTATTGACTAACTGAAGACTGAAGAGGAAAAAACATACTAACCCCAAAGCCCAAAGCCTCAAAGCTATTTATATTCTCAAAACCACAATGCATTTCACATTTTTTCATGTACTATGCTATAAATATTGTTTGCTGAAACTGCCCTGAATCTTCTTAGGCAATAATTTGGAATTAATTTTCTTTACATTCCATCCTTCACATACTCCTTGTTATTTATCGCTTATTTAAAATGTTTGGGATCAAGTATCTATTCATATGTTAAAGAAACAATCAATCACCTGTAGTTTTAGTTCATAATACTCATTCTTAGCAATTTGAGCACTGAGCTGCTGCGCAAGGTCTTTCACATGTTCACGACTTTTAGTCAACTCTTCATTCAAACTATTGTACTGTGCTTCAACGTTCACCAACGACCTGGAATGTCATAATGCAATTACACAAACAAATCTTTCCTTAAAGACGTAAAACATGAATCACATAAAGTATTCCCAAGTTTTCAGTTTCACAACCTAGCATTAATTTTCACTCATATGACTAAAAAGCTGAATTTTGAAAACTCAACCAAGTAGTATTACACATCAGAAATGAAGCCGAAAGTGAAATTAAACTCGGAGAGTAGCAATGCCCTCAAGTGCCTGTTTAAGGGTTCATTTCATCAAGTGTTTGAAGAAAACGAAAAATATTTCTACAGTGATTATGGTTTCCATGGCTCTAAGAAAGCTGACTAGTAAGAAGTTCTCATACCTAATCACCATAGGTTGCTTTTTACAATAAGACAACCCAATGAGTCACTAGTCTACTTACTAGAAAGCGCTAGCCTGTACTCCAAACTAGAAGCCTGTTTTGCCACTGCATACAATGAGACTTGATAAGAGGGAAGGGGTGTAAAGGATTCATTACAGCCAACCAATAATTATTGTAATACTCTGAAAACGATTCCTTTGAAGTTGAACTATTTCAACATTACAGTCATTGGTGTATTTGTAATTTTCAATAAGCTTATCATAGAAAAACGTGATTGTGATTCTTATTAGATTTCATCCAAGGCACAAAGAGTTTTTAGTTAGTTTAGTTTAGGGGGGGCGGGGGAGAGGAGCTAAAGTGCTGTTTTTATCTTGCGCTCAGCTTTTTATGACAACACAACTTACATTAGCCAAACAAATCTCTAAGAATCACACAATAATGATGTACATGGACCAACCATACACAAGCGTAGACACAAATCTAATAGCTGATAAATAACCTTCTGTAGAGGGAGATGAGATAAAATAAATGGATAAAAATAGTGTAATAGTAACTAGGTTATAAAAAAAATACCTTTTTACTTCTTGGCACTTTCGAACTTCTTCTAATTTTTCTTCCAGTACCTTCTGGAAAAAACCTTTAGCAGCACATTGGTATTGATTCTTATCTTCCTGTAGCTTTTTCAGTTCCTCCTTCAGCTTATCTTCACCATAATTCTAAATATTGCAAAAATTTTGAGTGAATACTTAGCACAGTAACCAGTATGAATAAATTATGGAAATCAACAAAGTATTTACCTTGGAATAAGCCTGAAGTTGATTCTCCAGAGCTTCAACACGAGTCAAAAGTCGATCTTCACAAATAAGAGCTTTCCATCCTTCATTCGCAGCTGCTACTATGTTATTGAGCATTTCTTGGAGAGCTAAGAGTTTGGTTTCCAGAAGGCTTTCCCTCTGCACAGCCTCCTACAAAGATTAATCAAACAGTGAGAACCAAGTGAAAGTAAGATTTCAAGCTTACTATAAACAATCAACTTTCTTCACTTGAAGAAAGACTACTCATTAATTGAGGAACATTCTGTTAAAAGAAAGTAAACATCGCTGGAATACTAATGCCACGTTTTACGTTTAAGAGGCCTTTAGTTGATCAACTTGCAATGACTAATGAATTTTGAGTTTCAGTGCATAACCAACCTAAGATCACAATCCTCTTCCAGCTGCTCCTCTACATTTCTGTACTGATCACCAATACCCAAAAACTCAATAGCTTTTCAGAAATGAGGTCACACATCCTGACACACACACCCACCCCCCTCTTCCCATTGGGAAAATACTGCAAAATTGACTGAGAATGACACTCAGACTACTTCATGCCGGCTTTTGGGAGAGAGGAATGGGAAGTGAGAGGAAAAGAAGAGTTAGAGATGGTTGCATAACAGAATTACCACCAGTTGAGATACTCAAGTAAGAACACTAGGAAGGATACGTACGAACAAGCTTAGCCTAGACAACTTCTCAGCCCTTTTGCCGCATCACGCTTAATGCTACTCCATAGTGCTTGTCAAACTAACTGTATAATCTGTCTTGAATCTCCTGACACTACGACTGCTTAAAGATTGATCCTACCATGTTACTGCTTCTTGTTTCAGCAGGTGCATGCGACATAGTAAGCTCTAGAGACTACCTGGATAAGAAGGAAAACAATGTGAATGGCAATAACTCAAATCCAGTCCTTCAGAGATAGCCCCAACTAGCAAAAAGAAAGAAAACGACCCCAAGGTTTCTCCACATCCACCCAAAGAATGCCTCTGCCCGAGGCTCATTAAGGAAAAAACGGCACCTTCGACCTTTACACAGTAACCTTGAATGCACATCACTTAATCATTTGAAGGAAGACTAACCCCTATTCTTTGAGCAGCAATCAGTTACAAAATTGAAGAATTTGTCTCCTTACCTATTGCCATGCTTCCCAATGTGTCTCCTGCTGCTTCTTGAGCCACTGAGTGCTGCAGTGCAAGGGACCAACATAATTAAGTCGTAAATCACGATGATGATGGCAACCAGCCATGGCTTTTTCTCAATTACTTTGGCAACATTCAATGTACCACTAATTCCTATCAGCAACAAAGGTCCTATTACACTAGCACATGACCCTCTGTAGTACTATTTGCTGACTGGAATACTCCAAGGAAGTTCCCTGTGGTACCTCGAGGGCAGTGTATCCCAGAAATCCCAAAAGATCACGAGTGACACAGTTTGCAGTTCCCATGTACAGCATATGCTATACATATGTCTAGATAAGTGTTTGACTGGGCACAAATAACAAAGCAAGTTATCTCGGCTTGTATACATGGTCTATACAGATTGTGTTGACACAAGAATATAGATGCAAGATTAAGGAAGTTGGTGTACACAGAAGCAGGAATATATCTTCGACCAGACAAGCACACGCACACGATCTCGATAGAATAAAAAACCGCCATACTCCCCAAAAAAGAAACTTGGGCCAACATGACAACACTTAAACCACCCATGCAGGGCCAGCAACACAACACCAAACTGGATGGATAAAACAAAAGGGCTGGGGTGAGCCTGAATGGTTCAATCAAACTGAGCTTGAGGAGTAACAGATTTAAAAAAGGGAAGAGAAAGGGCCAGGATGAAGCAGGAGCCAGTCAGGGAAGATGATGCCACAAAGAAAGTGACAGCACCTCGGACACCTTCTGCGCGGCAGAACAATAAGTTATCCAGTGTTAGCTTACAATCCCTTCAGTTCCTATACATGGTTATAATGTTTGATCTGATCTTTTTCTTGATTGACTTTCTCTATTGACTGCATGCAGGTCATTAACGAAATAACTCATCCTATGAAGCATGTATCCTCTTAGTTTCTACCTTATTAGTTTGGGGAACCAATCCACCTACCACCCACTCATTATTGGTTTACTCTCCCCCTTTGTAAATCTTCTGAATAAACTGGAAAAGAGGAATTAGGCTAGGAACATGAAAAAAGTGTTGGTAAAAACAGGCATACTAGTTCAGAAACTAATGAAGACTTCTACTTTTAAGTAAACACCTCCTATTTTTTCTCAGTAAACCTACTTTTACTTCTCTACCTCCACTCAGTGGTGTTATATCTTCGAATTTGAATTCAATTGAAACTTGAAGCTAAACAGTATAAATAAGCACACAAAATCTTACCATATGATAGATAAATGCATCGATACAATCAAAACACATACTTGAATATACTGGTGTAGCTCGTATAGATCTTCCACAGGAACATGGTTTGGTGATGAGGAAGAGGAAGAATCGCTGCAAAGAGGTATATAAAGCATTACAAATTGCTATGGTTTGCACTTTAATTCAACTACATGGTTTTATGAACAAAGTACGAATGAGTAAATACTTACCATTAGCTACATCCAGATGTCCATTACTGAACATGACTAAATTTCACTAGTGAACCACAAACCAAGCAACCTTAAAAAGTCTGCAAAATAGGAAAAACAAGAACTCTCCAAGCTTTGAAAATGCTGAAATTTAATGGAACCTACATGAATACTTCGCAGCAGCGATCAACTGTACATAAAAAGAATCCATCTATTAATAGAAAGATATAAGCAGGGCAGCCCTAAAGTTGAAGAACAAGAAATAAGGTTCCAGTGATTTTCAGATAAGTTCTATGGAAACTACTCATTTACAGACTTGGAAAGAACTTGAACACCTTTCTTCTAAAATATTACATAATTACAATATATGCTAAGGTGATGTAAAGACAAATTACCTAGCCATTGCTTCTTTCCCATTTGGAAGGTATAGTTTCAAGTTAGCAATGATGCAGCCATGGGTAACTGAAAGTACAAATAATGAGGTCAAAACAGCAAACATGATATTTAAAAAACAGCAACATAATAGTTTTTCCCGACAAGAAATTCCCAAAATCGGATATGGTTGGAAATTAAAACATGCACGTAGACAAAGAAAGTTGAAAGGTAGAAGACTTTTGTAAATTTGGAATTTAGACAAATGCTATTACTGTAAAAAATAAGGCATGTTTGAAAACACTAATCATACTATATCCACATCCTCCTGCTTTCCTCAAACACCTTTAGTTAAACGCCAATGTTTTTCCATAATATGTTCAATGGTAGAGTTATATGGTCACCAACTTTGACTCCAGAAATGTTGACACGGTGCATGAGTTGATGTAACATAAGAGGTTCGATCAATATTTTGAATATATAAAAACAACCTTTACGTGTACTTTCCAAGACATCCACGCCGAACTGTACTATATCCCCAGATGAGACTTCCAATGGTTCGCTTTCTTCCCCTGATTTACTGAGCCTTTGGTTGTTGACAAAAGTTCCATTGCTACTCCGTGTATCTTGCAAGTAAAACTACAATGAAGAATAATCACAGGAAAATTATTGTTGGACATAAAAATATTCGAGTTGGAATATGCAGACGATTCTTAGGGTACAATTAACTGAGTGCCACATTCTAGGAGCAAGCTTTAGGGTTGGCAAATACTCAACCTACACATAGCAATGGATAGACCATGGATCATGCAGTTCTATCAACTTACACAGTGTAAAATTAATATTAACTTACTCAGTTACATGATTATGCTACACCCTTTTTATTAATTCCTATTCCAATCCCTTAGTTAATTTGCTTCCTCAAGTCTCACCTTCATCAGGAACTAATTACCACCCAGGTATTTCCAAGCTGTAGAATACGTCATCAAATTGAATCCTATGAACCAAACTATTTAGTACAATTTAATCAGGTAGCGTCTGCGAGAGGTCTTCAAACGTTCTTGAATGTTGGAAACTTACAATAATTAATTTTGGGGAAAGGCAATGAGAATATGCAGAGTAGGGTAAGGACTAAGAGATTTTCAATGCAGTTCTTCAATGTGAATGAGGTGAGTATCTGTATCAGTCACTAAATGCACATATGCTAACTGGAAAATGTTGAAATACAGATTAGATTGAAATCAAAGAACACTAATAGTTGGATTTCCACTGCAATGTCCAGGCAATTCATTTGCAATTTGCGATGACTCAATTCAGTCTGCTCAACGCACATTGCTTTCAACACTAACAAAGTAGGGGTGGTTTTCAGTATTTTTTATTGTTTGTTAATTTGTTGGTTTGAACACTGCTTCATTCGATTCAACGGATAATAATTCAACCTACAGTAAAGTACCTTCTCTAACATAAAATGAAACTAATATGCTAAGGAAGAGAATACCAAGTTTTTCAATCGTCTGAGTTTAGAAAGAGAATGACTCTAATTATTATTCTCAAACTAGCATCTGAACACAATGAAGCATATTTCCACCACAGAACAAAAGAATTGAACTCGTTTCCTGACGTTGTTTTCATGATAGATCCTAGAAGATCGTCTGTAGTTAACTTGCTGTCATCTAGTCCTGTAAGTCCTTCTTCACATTGAACATTCCTACAAGTCTAGAACTATTTTAAATAATTCTGAATCCCCTCCATTCTTTTAGACATTTTTCGAGTACTATCCATTTATAAAATATACGTTATATATTTATAAAAAGTACCTTTCCATCCGCAAACCAAATGACAGCATGATTTCGAGATAATACTTTACAATCAAAGATGGCATTCACCGAACTAGCCCTGGCCCTTGCAACGGACCGGCCTATTTTTACAGGGTGATCAAGTATAAGAGTACGATCCTAGAAAAAACAAGCAATAATTACAATGATTAAATGCAAAGTATGCGTCTCTTGATACATGAATAAGAAAAAGTGTTAACTGTACTTTTTACTTCCCACAACCCAAAGAAATTGAAAACAGTTGAATTATTATTGTAACCTGTGAAACAAGTTAAGTTTGCAACCTATCAGAGCTCAGGCTGCCCTAATCCAAAATACGTAATTGCCATGTGTCTTGTGCGTGTCTGTCTTTTCTCTAATACAGCTTCAACGGTTTTTGTTTTACTGATGTTTCAATACCTAACTTGTAGATGCAGATCAAGCTTGCAAAGGTCCTATAAAAATATTCAGGTCCCATCACTATCATTTTTACAAGCAGCAGAAAAATTGCACAGTTATGATTGGATAAATAGTACAATATCCCACTCCCAGTTTTCCTTCATTGTGTTTTCAGCTTGACCACCATATCATTCTGCTAGATTTTTATCTGAGCTTAAACTGCTAGTTTTATCTACCTAGCAATAATCATGTCACAGTTTAACATTGATCAAAGTTGCTGCTCCTCCGGACCATTTCATCCTTCTACATCAAATTTCATAACACTTAATGGTGGTGCACAGATGAAATTAGGTGACCAGTAGCTTCAAACGAAGGGGTCGAAAAGAGAGCCAATGATCCAAGCATCAGACATTTAATCAGTTAAATGTAAATATCACACAACCTCGTACCCTTCAAGTGACTGGAAGATGTGATTGCTTTAGATCTGGACATTAATAACTCCACTATTGGGTCCACAATTTTTGTGGAGAGGTTAGTGTGATGATAGCTGTCGCAAATAAAAATTGAATTGTTGGAGTTGACGGTGTAGTTGACAAAATTCACTACTCTAAACCTGGTAACAATAACTGAATAAAGGTAGAGGGGAAATGGGTGAGTTCGAATGAAGATCAAATAACTGATACTTCATAGTCGTTGAAGACAGGAAAAGAGAGAAATGTTCACAGTTATATGAGAAGAATATCAGTATTCAGTACGGCTCCACCACTAAATTCAGGTGAAATTCACTGTAATGCAAGGGTCCTGGTAGCAGTAAAGGGTATGTGGCCCGCTACAATGCAGCGATTGCTATCTCAGGAGGTTCAAATTCATATTTATTGTACAAACGCTTTTGGCAGGTATATATCTGCACTGATTTGAATTACAATATTTTATTGATTTTGACAAGTATGTGAAAATTACCATGTTACTCATGGAAGTAATGCACCTATGTAACCACCTCATGGGTTTAAACACAGTGGCAGTCACTCAACAAATGTCAAGTGGGACAAGACTCTTCTTCAAAGGATCGCATGTACGAGTTTCTTCATAAACATCCAAGAATGTATCAGGAAAGTGGTAAGATCTTCACTGGCCTGAGTCACAAGCCAGTTCGTTACAGGACATAGTGAGTTCAATATACAGACCCCAGAAGAAGCTCTCTCTCAAGCTGTTCCCCTAGTCAGAATATTACGTACTTCCCATCCTGGAGATATAAAGAATCTCATTCCGCACCATTGTAGGGGAAGAGTTTACAACTGGTCTCTTTGGCCTTGACGTCCTCAAACTTCAATTTCAGCCACATTGCACACTTCCCAGAGGGGTGGCTAGAAAATGTGGTAGTTCTTAGTTACCCTTTGCTGCCTTGGTCAAAAAAACTTTTTTTTAAATACTGCTCGTGTGAAACAGAAAAAGCATAAACTGGAGAAGCCTGCTACTGCATTTTCCAGGTCTGGATAGAAATGAAGCTTTTCTGGAAGTAGGCTCTACTGTATAAACTTTGAGTCAAACTGAGCACAAACCATCTGCAAGGAAATGTAGTTGGCAGGACACTTTGAGAGCAAAGTACAGTCGTAAGCAACTAGGTCTTTTACTGATGAGGCCAAAATCAAAATTGACAAACCCGTAACTCAAATTAGTGGAGATAAAAATATGATGGCGTTCCTAGAAGTAGTTGAGCAGATCTACTCCCCCCACCACAATTCACCCCCTCACAACTAACAAAAGTACATAGTTTTACATTCAAACTGTATCAACTGTTACTTCTACTCTGATGTACATTTAATAAATTCCATTTATATGATATAGAAAGACATTGAACATTGTACACAGGCTGAATTGAAAATAACAAGACATTCAATAATAATACCTTGAACGGATGAGATGTTGGCCTGCTTGTCAAGATTGCCTTCCCAGTCATCTTGATGGAGGGTTAAAGGAAAGCTGACATCACTAGCCAACCATAGTGATTACGATCATCTTTCCATCAGGACCTGAAAAGAAAATTAATTGTAGAATATCAATCAAAAAGGCATTGTTTTCTAATATAAAATTCAAATGCTCTTTGGTCACCTAAAAAAAATCTTATTGTAAATAATTTGTTTCTGAGGGAGGTGTTTGATCAAGACCCTTACTTATAGTAAGATTAGTTTCAATTGCAATATTCATTTGAATACTATGTTCGAGCAGTATTAAAAAACACAACGGTTTATTATTCTCATGAACAGCTTGACCTAGTATTACTGCTCCGAGACCCATTCCATTCGATTCAGCATTGAAAAATACTAGTAAACCATACAAAACAGGACCTGACTACAATGGAACTACGGAAACTAAATATTCCCCTGGCGCCAGGCGCCCGTAAGCGCCTGTAGGCATTTATGATCCCCTGTAGGGGTGTGTGGAGTAAAAGCAAGCCTCACCATCCCAAACCTTTCTCCGCCCCATCGGGCAAAAAGAGTCGGGGACTACTTCCAGTGAACCCTCGGCAATCGGCACGACGTTGCGATTCGAGCAGGCGGGTGGTTTTGATGAGACGGGCGGGAGGGAGTGCCAACGACAAAACGTTTACTTCCGCTGTAGTTCCCGCGAGTTCTTTCAATTAGTTGATGTTGGCTCACTATAATTACTGTAATTTCACAATACGCAGTTGTACACGTCTGATACTCATTCCATTCGACCCAGGATGTAAAAATTCCTTGAATATGATACGAAACACGGCATATTTGAGATTATACTGCGTTTTGTGAATTTTTTAACCATTTTTTGTCTATAGTAATCATGGGCTTCATCCGATCGGATTGCTGAGATGGCGGGCACAACTAGATACCAAATGGGATTTTCTTGCGAAAGAACGGATTTTTTAGACCACGTTAAAGGCACAAAACGGCCCAGACGGCGGACAGACATTGCAGATTTAAAATCTCCATGTCTTCAAACGTAACGTATCAAATTTTGAGGGGGGGTTGTAAAAAATGTTCCCTGACCGAAAACATAGGGTTATTATTCAGAATGAATAATAAACCAAAACTCAGTAGTACAGTTCAGCGCTGGAGTTGAAAGTTACTGCACCCAAACCTTATACCCTTAGACATAATTTGTAATTATGATATAACCCAAAAATTCAGAGCTAAAAGAGTGAATGATAGAACAAGATACAAGCTGATGCATAGTTCTATGGCTACAAATGAAATGCTGAAAGAAAGTATTCGTGGGCATTGAATAAGGTAAAAAAAAACACGCAGGTACTCTATATGAAACAATGATACGTACAAAAAATGGATAGACCGAAAACTGAAACACTTGACACACGTAGAGGTCAGGGGACTTCAGAGCTAGTTAATGAGGCAAAGGCTCCTTTAACAACCAACAGAGATAACAATATGCTGGATAGTGTCTTCTAGTAATCTCACACTTCTGTGAATATCTGTGTAATACAGATATAAGCCAGGATAAGCTGGAAAATGAGATTCCCCTAACGATCGTTTTTCTAGTTTTCTCAAAAGTGGCTGTAATTATCTTGATCAAGCGCACAGAGTACTTTCCCCCCAGCTTCCCAATACCTAAATTTTGTTCTTTATGAACGTTTCTAAACGCCTAAAAAGCGAATGGTTTTGTTGTTTATGCAAAAACTGTGTTAGAATGATTTGTATCAAACTCAAAGGGTTTCTTCAACGAGTCAACCAACACCTGTATGTTATTACCTGTAAATGTTCCACTGAGAGTATGTTTAATAAAGTTAACAACCAAATGGGACAGCTTTTCGTTTTTTTCTTTTCGTTTAATCTTTCCTAAACGATTCACAGTATATGCCAAAACTAACTTTGATCAAACAAACGTCTAACAACTTATACCCACATTTTGTTCCTTGCAACTATATAAGAAGAGAGTCTTATTCTCAATTACATTCAGGGAAGTTTTAACCACCACAAACAAGGAACTCGATGAGAGCGAATGCAAGGCGACACGGGAACTGGCTCGGTTTCAACTGATGGCAGCCAAGTCTCGAGTGAATCGGGGCATTTGAAGTGCCCAGTCAGCACAAATGCCCCGGACGTGCCTCCGCTGAATGGAAGGGCTTGGTGCGTCCCAGTACATCACTCCGCCCTTAATGAAGTGCCTTTCCTCAGGCACCCATGAACACTGCAGTTCACAGTGCCAGTGGGCATTGGTGCCTACCCATCAAAGGGGAACCTAATCTTGAGCATAGAGAGAGAATTTGATTACAGTTCGAAAAGGGTACCCATGGGTGTGGTGGGAGTATTGAATTAAGTACTACAAATAACAGTCACCTCACAATGTCTTTGATGTACACATCTTCTGTGGATCGTACGTCTTCATCCCTCACAGCTGCGACATCCATGGTTCACAGAAGCGGTCTATATCTTGGCGCAAGACGTTCCTCTCAGTAAGGGGAGTCAGAGTTTCCCTCCTCCTCAAAGGACACCTGCCCTCAGGTGTTCCAGAAGGGGTAGTGCAAAGCGAAGATGCTGCGTCTACCATGCACTGGTTAGTTGGACTTTTGGGAACAAGCGCAGCGTTCTGGCTCATAGGGTGTAGTAGGGTGTGATGCCTGCGTTGACAGCATTCACACGTGTACGTTGAGTGGCAGCTCTTGAGCGTTTGTGAGGCTGCCAGACAATTCGTACACAGTTTGTGCACTTCCGCAAAGGTTCTTCGAAACTCCTGGCTGGAGTTGAGGAAACGTGGGCACTTTTTTACCCCATGATTTTTGCCGTAGATAGGGCAGGGATGTGGCTCTGGCGATGGAGTTTTGTCTTCACCAGGCCTTTTTGAAGGCGGGTGGTTTCCCCGGACTCGTTTGAGAGATCGTTTGGGGATAGACACACGGGAGGATGTCGATGTTGATGCAGGATGGGGAATAGTCGTTGTGAGATGTACTGTCCATAGGTTTCCGCTACTGCGATGCTAGGTAAGCATTGACCCTCTCTATGTAGACGTCCGCAAGATCTTGATTGGCGAGGAGCTTCTCGACATTTGCCCTTTGCTCGAAGCGACTGTCATCAATTGAACACAAAGCTGTATTCAACTGTTCGTCAAGAAGGAACAACGTTCGAACATAATGACGGGCGAGAGAGTAGGTTGCAGCAGTAGGACAGAAAATTTTATGGCGGAGGGTCAAAAATTCCCATCGCATTAGAAGAACCTTCAAGTTTTTCTGCGTGGTCAGTATCTCGAACTAATGTAGGGAAAGTTTGGCCACTAGGTGGGTGCCAATGTTATGGGGTAATGAAAGTGATATCACACTATGAGAGTGAGTACGTTATCAACCGAATGCAATTGGAACACAGAGTTTTATTCTCAATTACATCGGGGGTGTTTTACCACCACAAACAGGGAACGGGGTGAGAGCGAATGCGAGCCCGGGCGACACGGCTACAAGGGAACCGGCTTGGTTTCAACTGATGGCAACGAAGTTTCGAGCGAATCGGGGCATTTGAGGTGCCCAGTCAGCACAAATGCCCCGGATGAGCCTCCGCTGAATGGAAGGGTTTGGTTCGTCGCGGTACAGTACTATCGAACCAACTCAGCGGAGGTGTGAGGGAGAGAGAGAAAAAAAAAGAAGGTTGTGACCAGATATTCCTCCGTCACTTACCACACCCTCATAGAAGTGTTGCTTTGTAAACCATTGGATAGGCAGCGTCTTGTGCAGCTACCAAGCTGAAACCAAAGCCACCCTCTGCTAAGCTGCCAAAACAGTTGTTTTCAGGCTTGGTGAACACACCTCGCCCAACTTGGCTTTAGTAGGAGTCACAATTTCGAAAGCATTCAGGATGTGACCAATAGCTTGATGTAGCCACTAGATGGAACAGAAGGAATTGCATCCTATGCTACCAGAGGCAAACATTTGGCTAGTTCCGCTCTAGATTTCTACAATGAACGAGTGAATAGAATGAATATGGAAAGTATAGAACAGAAAGAATATGGAAATTAAGAATTTTAAATCACGCGCTATTTGCACTCAAGTTTGATGATTTCTGTGGTGCCTGTGCTGATTTAGTTTATAACTAATATTTTAAATATTTTCCATAATTAAGCTCGATGTAGGTTTTAGTTTTACCTTTGCACAAATTAACTGTGGGCAAAAAGCCGTCTGAAACTGTGTTGTAATGTTCATTCTCGTTCAATGAGGGAGCTGTACCATGGGCTCCTTTCTAACGGCCCTCATGAAATAAATTGATACCCTTGAAGCGAATTATTCTTGTAGCAAAACGCCATCCAGGCACCGATTGTCAAACAAATCACATGAGTGAACGACCTCAGTAGATATGTGATTGTTAAAATGGTAATTTCGCTACTATTTGTACACTTTACGGAATCAGAATAGAGAAGAAAGTTAAGCGCAACTCAAATCGAACGCTCCACGGGCAACAACGCACATTCGCATAGAATGTGAAATCACTAACTGTGAAAAAAGTTCTGGAGCACACAATCAGATAGATTAGCAGAGTTGGTCGAAGTGATAGCGAGACGTTGGTAGAACCCGTGTGAACTGCTATGTTTACGAGATAAGACGAGTGTAACGAGGGTAATGCAAACATGGAACATAAACATTCGGCGGTATTCCACAGCAATGGCCAAGTGAAGCCCAACTTCAACGGTTGAAGCCTTGGCTAGATAAATAATTGATGGAAGCAAATAGTCAACTGGAGCGGGGGATAATTTTAACGAAATGAGGCGATGAATGTACTCACCTATCGTGGGCTGTTACTTTAGGGTCCATCCTCCGCTCGGAGCCTTGTTAACTGTAATACCGAGGTCTAGTTGAACGAAGCGAGATCATGTTTCAACGAGAATCGCTGAAAGGACGGAGCCGCCCACCAAACCGCCCTTCCGACCAAAAAACAAGACCTAAAACTAATTCCAACTACCGTTTTCCAAATTATAGCTCGCGTATCAGCTGATGAAGAATCAAAACATCGTTCCAAGCTCTTGATGGCTGTTATGTCTAGCAGTGTTGTCACTTGGCTGAATCGAGCAAATGTCATCCAATGTGGTGACTACGAACCGTGACAACGCGAACGAAATATCCTCCGCTGAAGATTAAATTCTTCCAACTGGATCGGTTCTCAAAGAATGATTTCTGTTCATTCGAGATGAACCGATTCTTTTTCAACTACTCGTCGTTCATTCTTTCCACTAATACCCGTAGGAAATGAAGCGATTGAAATCGCGAATGCATATAAGTTATGTTATGAGTAATAGTTGTAACACGAAACAGCTATGAAATATTTCAAGCCGCCTGCGAAGAGTCGTAAACAACGTTACTCATACTCAGATACAACAACGTGACTCAGGTAAAGCCATTGCTCTGTAAGTGCTGCCAGTATCTGCCCACATTAAATAACTGTATATTTCAAGTTTGATTCCTGTGTAAGATAAATGTTCGTCATTACGAAGAAGTTAACATATACATATATGAACATTATAATTTTCGGTTCACTTTTTAAATATCTGGTGCGTTGCAACACACAACTTTCCATAGCTCTACGTCAATTCACTTTTTACTGGGCTAATTCTATTTAATCAATTCATTTATCACTGAACTAATTTGAACTTGGCCAAACAACGCTTTACGGCAGCAGGAAGCGGTAGCGCCTACAGTTCCGGAATTTATTGTGCTGCTCGTACTCATCGCCGGACCATTATTGAGCAATTGGTACACAGAGAATTAATGAGGCTGTAAACACAGATTTTTTGAAGAAGGATAGTAACTACTTTTGCAGAGTTATTGGGTACAAACGTTTAGAACTGGTAGTAAGCGAAACGACAGTAGTTGAAATTCAGGAATTTCTGGAGTGAGCCCCATGTATCTCATGAGCGTTTTTAAACAATCTCCCTTTAGGTATTTGATTGGACTACAATACCAGTTTTCTTTAACTTTCTACTAACATTCCAGCGGAGTTTATAAGGAAAAACCGCGCTAAAAACGCTTTTCGTCGAAAATTTTGATAATTTATTGTGCTGCTCTCGTCATTTTCTCACAAATGGGAATTTTATGGTATAATTATCTTATTAAGAGCTATCTTTATAAAAAATGTAATTAAAATCGTTAGAGCCGTTTTTGAGAAAAAAATTTGGTGTTTTGATCACTATGATGACTATAGTTAACTTTCGGTGGATTTTGCCCATACCCTCATTATTGCGTCCCATGGTAACCTGTAGGCTAGACATCAAGTTTCAGCTGATTTGGTACGGTGGTTTTCTCTAAAAACTGCGCTAAAATCGATTTCGTCGAAAATTTTGGTAATTTATTGTGCTGCTCTCGTCATTTTCCCACGAATGGGAATTTTACGGTATAATTGCCTTATTGAGAGCTATCAACATAAACAATTTAATCAAAATCGTTAGAGCCGTTTTTGAGAAAAAAAATATTTGGTGTTTTGATCACTATGATAACTATAGTTAACTTTCGGTGGATTTTGTTCATTCCCTTATTTTGGCGTCCCATGGTAACCTTCAGGCTAGATATCAAGTTTGAGTGGATTTGGTCGGTCGTTTTCTCTAAAAATCGTTCACAGACACACATACACACACAGACCATTTTCCCAAATAGTGTTTTTCGGACTCAGGAGGGTCTGAAACGTAAAGATCTGAAGAAAACTCAAAAAAAAAATTCAGCCGATTACATAACTTTCCTTTCGACTTTGTAGAGCCAAGGAAAGTAATAAAAACTGTTTATTTACCATTTCAAGCCAGCAGAGTAACGTGCAGTAACGAGTACAGGCACTCAGGATTGAAGAAAGAAGGGGTGCTTTTATATGCTCAGAAATGATTATACAGCATCTCAGTTGAAAATTGGCAAGCCTGTAGAAAAACATCGTGAAACTTACACATGTTTGTAATGCATTTGCAACTTATTTGGGCAAATATAAGAAACTGAAACTGGGGAGACAACAGAATTAGGGAAAACACTAAATGGGTGTACATTACTAATACCACTTACCTTCAGCTTAAATAGAAAGATACCTTTAACGAAGGTCCTTTGAGGTCTACAAATTTAACCCAACATGTCATAAAAACTTGTTGATATCCAAAAAACATGAAGTAAATATCTGGTGCGTAGCAACACACAACTTTCCGCCACCCCTTTAAGTTCGAACACCACCGACATAGGCGGGCGCTATATCTTCGTTCAACGCATTTTTACAGGAACATTTATGGATAACAAAATGTACGTACTAGTTAGCTGAGAGTACTCCGAAAGTTTGATCGAAATCGTTAGAGCCGTTTTTGAGAAAATTGGAATACCGATAAATTAATATTCGACAAATCTTCTTTTCTGTGTTAACTTGGCTTATATCTCCGTTCAACATATATATATACAGAAATAATTATAGAGAACGAAATGTTGGTATGGGCATTAGGATTTATCACATCTGGTGAAGAAGTTACCCTGAAATTTACGGAAATGTTAGAAAACACGTTATTTATGACACATTTTGATTTTTATCTCTGTTCAATGGACCGTCACAGGAACATTTATTGAGAGGAATATGTAGGTATTAACTATTTGAAGACATCCTATGAGTTTGGTGAAAATCGCTTGAGCCGTTTTGCCAAAAAGCGTAAAAAACCTATTTTTGCTTCAGGGGCCCATATCTCCGTTCACCGTATTTTCATGGAGATATGTATGGAGAAGAAAAGTTAGGTATTGATTGGGAGAAGATAATTTGAAAGTTTAATCAAAATCGTTAGAGCCGTTTTCGAGAAAAATGCGAAAAACCTTAGTTTTTGGTACATTTTCGTCCCCCCCCCTTCCCATCGGCCGAAATCGTCCATAACCTTATTTTAGTGTCTACAAAAAATAACGAACAAAACAAAAAAAGAACCAGCTCGATCGGATCAGCCGTTCTCCCGCAAATCGAACTACAGACACACACACATACACACGGACCACGCGCCGAAATTAGGTTTTTTAGACTCAGTAGGGTCTGAAACTTAAAAGATCTGAAGAAAACCCAAATTTTTTTTTGGGCCGATTACTATACTTTCCTTCCCTTCGGGTGGCGGAAAGTAAAAAGTCGAACACGAAAAATGCTTGGTGGAATAACAAGACCGTCAAAACCTTCCCTATAATTCACTACTAGGGGTGCTTCCTAAAACCCAAGGCTCATCCAGGAAACGAAAATTCTGACCTGCGATGAATTACAGGAAATTAAACAAAAAACTCCGTACACATACAAGACAAGACAAGAAAAGCGGGAGTTTACAAAAATGCCCTAAGGACTAAAAAATGTAGCTGCGACCTTCCAAAGATTGATGGACAGTTAGTTATGAGAACTTCATAATGAGGAATGTTTAGTTAACATGGACGACACAGTAATATTAGTAAACGGAAAGAAAAAGTCAACATTATACTTGAGAAAAATGAAGATCATTTAGCCGGCCTTTTTGATAGTAAAATAGATCACGAGCTATACCCAAAAGTCATTACTTTCTCGAGAAGTACCATGTAATCTTTTTTTTATGAACTCCAATGTATCGTAAGAAAATGTATAAAATGTTAACATTTCACTCTGTTCTTACTGTTCATGTATAGAATGAATAATTGCATAACATTTATTCGACACCATAAAGCCATGATGTTATGTCTTCACGTGACTATTACTGTGATGCTGAGAACTTGGACCAATAGTACACAAGTAAAAACCCTGCAAATTATTACACAACGGTTTATTATTCAGATAATCAGCTTGACCTAGCATTAATGCTCCGAGACCCACCCTGTTCGATTCAGCATCGAAAAATATCATAATGAAACCCAAAAAAAGGTCTAAAAGAACTAAATTGTAATATTAAAATGAACAAAAAAAAACGAAAGTATCTAGAAAAAACTGAATTTTAATATGAAAACATGCACGCTAAATACTAATATCAAAATTTAACCAAAAATCTATGAAAAAAACCAAAATGAGAATGAAACGAAAGAATGTAAAAAAATTGAATCGTATTAAAACCAAAACGTCGGGGAAATTGGAACGGGGGCGCTCGAAGCGAAAGGGGAGTTGAGTGGCGGCGTCGTTGGGCGCCTCGAGCGTGGTTGCTTTTTTAATGAGATGGGTGGGAGGGAGGGAGTTCAAACAACGAAACGCTGTAGCTCCCGCGTTTCGTTAATTTTTTTAAACGTTTTTTTGCCCATTACAACCACGGGCTTCGTACGATCGGATTGCCGAGATGGCGGGCACAACTAGATACCAAATCGGATTTTTGGGCGAAAGAACGAATTTTTTAGACCACGTTAAAGGCACAAAATGGCCCGGACGGCAGACAGGGGACGGACATTGCAAATTTGGAATCTCCATGTCTTGAAACGTGAAGTATTTTGAGGGGGGTTTGTAAAAAAATGTTCGTGACCGAAAACATAGGGTTATTATTCAGAATGAATAATAAACCAAAAGGACCTAATTTAAGAAAACAATGCGAGAAAAAAAAGAACCTGTATAAAAATGTTAGACTAAACAAAACCTAATTCAAGATTATACCTGGACTAAACCAACTATTAGTGGTAACCCCTAATAATGATTCAATTTGAAATCAACATTAATATTGAGTAGTTTTTACAATGTATTTTTATAACGAACCAAAAGAGGCCATCCCCCACCCCCTCCAATGTATTGACAACTGCTCTTAAATTTGTATAACTCCCCAAAATTCTTGAATGCCTAGATGAAGTGTATCTATGCATTGTTAAGTCTAGGATTCAGCAAGACCTCTGCTGAGTTTATTAAACAGAAGTCGGCAGATTTTCAATTTTGTATAGTGCACTGCTCATTATTTTGAAGAGATAATGGGAACCTGATATCGCAACAATTACGATCTCCCCTTCTGATGTCATCAACTCATAAGCTAGACAGTAATTACATTCAACATTTAAATGTTTCAGTTATAGAATTTGAAGTTCTCTGTCTTTTGAGCTTTATGATAAGTATTGTTAGTTTAGCATTGCTTTTGCTCAAAACCGTGTTAATCTATAAGCTGAATGTAAAATTTGAGCCGATCACTGCATTAAAAAAGAACAACTAATTCTGGTGTGCAGTCTGTAGTCAATAGTGCTATTTCTTAAGATGATTGAAGTTTACTGGTACCCTTGTCTAGAGAATGGAATCATAAAAAATTTGAGATAAAGAGGAGGTTAGTTCCTATAAACTTTCTCTTTTTCTCATCGCCATCATTTAAATTTGTCGATGCACTACATATATACGCACTCTCTTTAGCTAACGCTTTCTACGGAAACGTTCATGACAACCAAAATGTAGGCACTGGTGAGTTCCTACTCCTACAATCAACACATATCCAGAAAATAAAAAGTGAAATAGTAGTGGGAATCAAAATGTAGGAGTATATTGGTAGTCATGGTAAATCACACAGGCATATTCCATGCCATGAAAAAAACTTACCTATATTCAACAAATGTCAGAGAAGCATTTCTACAGAGTACATGAATATTAATATGTTCAGGGCGCCCTGTGACTTTGATTAAAATAACCAAAGGTGAGGAACTTTTTTTAAGCCCTTTGTTTTTTAAGCCTACAACTCGGTTCAAAGTGTTAGCACCGTTCATGGGAAACAAAAAATAAGTTTAAGTTGAACGAATATCAATAGAGCTCTCAAGCTTTAGAAAAATTACTATACTTTCCTCCCCTTCGGGTAGCGGAAAGTAATACATTCAGATCTTGCAATTACTTGTACATAAGTTGGTAAATGTGTGAAATCTTACAGGCCCTTCTCATTTCTTACCTGCAAACACTATGCATGAAGAACTCTTACTTTGTCATAACCTATATAGATTTGCTTCTGCCACTTCTATAATGTTCTTTCCACATGCACCACATGCGCAGGAAAAATGATTTGGACTAATTTCAAAGTAACTGGGTGAAACGGATGTGACTGTGCAGTCAATTTACGAGGTACAGCGGCTTGTATAATTCATTCAGACAATCCAAGTTCCTGACGTATTCATTATTATGAAAACTGATTATTCATTCAATCGTTAAACATGACGAGTATGCAGCAGTCATGATTAGATCACTTGATTCGTGACTCTTATCAGACAAATCCTGGAATTGAAAAGTGACGATAGGTGAAAATTCAGATACAATGTGATTGGAATGAGGTTTGTATTGCTGATATTCAACCCTATACAAATTTGAATACAGTGGTTTTCCAAATCGTATCAAAGTTAAAAATCATGAAATAAATAGATGATTTATTAATAAGTTAATCATCAAAAGAAAACAAAAGTCATTCTGATGTGAATACATTCAAGAGAATCAGGCTGTCATATATTTACAACAATTAAGTATAAATTTACACTAATTTCAAGTAAGGTTTCATATTTACAATTGTTCTCATGATTCATCTACAATATCATGAAAGCTTCATTTACAAAGATACAACTAAAATATACTCAAGCCTAAATAAACAGGGAAACAAAAGGCTTACCAAGAGTGTGTGAATGCTAGTTAGTCAACATTACGGAATAAAGGAACACTAGTAGATCATATAGACTAGCAGATGTATGGTAGCACTAATATCCAGCTGTTAAATAAACAGCCGGGCATAGAGCGTACAAAAATTTGCTGCGATTATAAACACGTAAAAATGTGTTATGAAGGATGAAGTGTTAAAAGAGCAGTGATACAGAAAGCACATTTTACAAAAACTCTCATAACATAAGATCCTTTCAGGAACACAACAAAATAAATAAATTGATTTCAACACAATTATCTGACATGCGTCTAATTCTTTGTACAAAACCCTAAAGCACATGACTGTACTTACAGTTGAAAACACAGAACACCATTTGTGCTTTAGTAGAAGACAATGTATATGTATGATGAGTGAAGTAAAGTATCTATTGAATAAATGAATCGAACAAGAAGAACAGAAAGGTCTTGACCAGCTGGATCGCACAAAAAACATCAATGTGAGGAAAGATTGTTACACTTGGAAGACAGAAGCAAGAAGATGAGAATCCCAACATATGGTCCCCATGATTTAGATGCAAAAACGTACGTTAAAAAACGAAAAATAAGTAAAATAGGAACGCGTATGACCTACACATATGAAGAGATGGTTTTCAACGTTTCAACAGACCATACATAATTCATCCTGAACAAACATATAAAACAAAAAAAAGGAGATCTCCAATCATTATCAAAACGAAAATAGATTTTTTTTTACCCAAAAACTGGAATAAAACAGCTTTGAAACTGTACACCCTGAAACAAACCACTAATTCAAATTGTCGGGGCTGTGACTAGCAAACTACAGTTAATTACAGTACCAGTTTTCAGGTGTTTTGTCATGATACACTCAATAATCTAGTTGAAACATCTAGCCCACTGAAATAATCGTGTAAATTACCTACAAGTCCAAATGATTTGCATTAACTGGCAATCCTTTTCGAAATTTCATGGACGTTATGGGTTAAATAAATTCGTCAGATGGGATATGTTCTGTAGAGAAGTATACAGAAAAATAACAAAACTTTTCATGACTGAATAAATGTATACTTTCATCATCATCGAATGGTATCAATTGGTCCAACAGTTATAAAGGCTAGCAAACACCGATATAACCATTGTAACAAAATTCAAGCAATAAATTTCAAGAAAAGAATGCACAATGAAGTGAAACAAAATTGGGTTTTTGTACCTGAATAGTTGATTCAGCGCTGCTGGTTTAATGCTGTCATGTTTTTTTAAAATAATTGTTATGGCTAATTGTTGAGCATTTACACCCCTCACGCAACCACATTAACAGGCAACATTTCTCAACCCCACAATAATGATGAGCATTTTCTTCAAGTGCAACAGATAATTTTCTTTGTCATTTGAACGAGTGAGCATTTAAAGCATGAATGAAGTAAATGCCTTGAATCTGCCTTTTAGGTTTAACCAGCCCTAATTATGATATACCTGATAACGTTCAGCTGTTGTGAGAGTAGTTTTGAAGAAAAAAACAACAAAAAACAAGGTGTAAAGAAGGGAAAACAATTATAAAAAATTGTACGAAGGTGTACAATGGAAAATTGTTCATATGAGAAACAATAGCGTGCGCCTGTATTAGAATATTAAGGAATTCTTTTTTTTTCTTTCAACCCTTTTGATACTGATTAGGTATTGACTGCCAATGAGGTGTCATCAATACCAGAGTTGCAATTATTGTGCTCTGCTCTTTACTTTCAATAGGAAAGTTGGAATGGCAAATGTTTTCATCCAATAAAGCTAGGAGACCCATGAGATACAGCCATCGACCTCATTGCAGAGTAGTGAATCAGAGTCATTAAGTGAAACTTGAATGACAAAAGTGATAGTTTCGAAAACCTCGTCACTAAATCAATTTTATCCAGATCAAACTCGTCTGTTCTTTACATGATCTGCTTCTATCCTTGTAAGCTTCATTTTCCAACACCAACTGACACACTTCTACGTTCTCCTCTGGCTCATTTTTGTAGGTGTACGAAGAGAAAAGAAAATTATATAATACAATAAAGAATAGAATGAAATAAATGAGCTCATACGTGTGTAAGCAAAAACATTCACAGATGTAAACAAACAACAGAAAATGGTAGATAGAAGCAGTAAATCATCCAGTTAGGCTATTGCCCAAAATCAACCGATTAATTTAGTCCTTGATTTGTTCCATCTGATCATCGATTTGTTTTTATTGAGGGTGGAATTCAACATAGCTGTTTAATAATTGGAATCTCCAGTTTAATAAATAAATGTTGATTAAGAAGTTTGGGGAAACATGCCTCCAGCAATAATTTTTACTCACTTTTAAACAATATACAGAAATATTGAATCTTTTTCACAAATAAAACTCAATGTATCACACGAAAATCCAATTCTTTCATCATCCAATTTCTTTTGATACCGCCAACTTTTTCCTATTCATATTTTACATTAGCGTATTATACATGAAATTCACTTGTATGTTTATGAACATTCATGTCTTTCGAGAAAACATTGTGCTTGTTAAAGAAGATCGAAGTGGTTTATTGAAGAATGAATTAAACTCTTAATCGCAATCATAAGGAGCAAACTCTTCATCGCAATTATGAGGAACCAACTCTCCAACAAATCCATTCAAGTGTAGGAGAGCATATAGCGTATAATATGGATATGGATTAACAGGATTGAGAGCTAGATGCAATTGCAAAAACGATTCAAGAAATTAAAACCGTAGTTTTGAGTAAATATTTAATCATGCCTCTCTTGGATCTCATGCCCCATGGAAGTGTGTTCCCTATATTATTTTCAATACATTGTAAACCCCTTCTAAGCACTATCGCAATCATACTAGTCTTGTCTTCTCATCTCATACCACCCACCACTATCCCTTCTCAGACCTCCTAAGTTGTCCTCTTAAGTAATTTTGTATACAGCATTAGAAGCAGAAGGATATTGATAAGGTACCTGCTTCAATTTCGATAATAAAGAAAGAAGGAGGCCACAGGATGGGGAAGCCACACACCATGTCCCAAAATTTTCAGCATTTGTATACATTTTGTCATGGGTTCATAGTGTAGAAATATATCTGTATGATTATTCAAATCACGGATTAGCTAAAATTAACATTGCAGTATGTTTTCCGTTTCTGCTTCAAGTTCTCCAAATTCAATAAATGCTCATAATCTTAGGTACAGTAAGGAGTCATTTCCTACTCCTAGGTCTCATTTTATTGATAACTGTATTGTTGACATATCTACGTGTGGTGAACAGTTGTGGATCCATTACAGAATTGCTATTTTGTTACAAATATTTATGCTTTCATAACAGGTACCCTATTGGTATAAATAATGTTAGAAATATGATCGTCTACGTATTATGAAAACAAAACCCTTTAATAAATGCAAAAAATGTTCAAACTAAGGTTTTGTAAAAATAATTTATAAATAACAGGTGAGATTAGAAAAGAATGGCCAACTAATTTCCTATTTTTGGTAATCACTGCAGCTTGAAATGAATGAGGTCTAAGGACTAATAAGTTTAATTGGCCCCCACGAGTGTAGTATTTACTGTGTTCCCCACAAATGACTATGGGGGGTCTAGTGATACTAACTCATTGATCACCATTAGCATCAAAAGGGTTAAAACGTTCGAGCTGAAGTCTGAGATTACCCTAAGGTAAACAGGTGACGCAAAGTTTACTCTTTAGGTATTCGTTTCCAATGTGTTTAACACAAGCTTTTACTTAGCTTGTTTATCAGAGTTATTTTACAACATCATCGCTGTAAGTCCAAACTTCTCAACCACTTCATAATATTATTTGATCCACGTTCATTTATATTTATCTTAGCCGCCTTCAGCATGTTCTTTTTTCAAATTATCTACGAATTTTGTGGCTTTATCACGATCAATATCAATACTTTTGCCTAACGATCCCACTTTGCCATCAAAGATACAAGAAGAATCAACTAGTCAGCCAATGGTATGTGTGGTTTGGCTTAATGACAAAAGGGGCCAAGCACGACCCAAAAATTTAGCAGCGGACGTGTTAAAGGGAATTTGTTTAGCTTGTTACTTCAGATATTTTATCTTAATTCCTTGCTTGAAAATGTTAATCCTTAGGAGGGCTGAACTGAGAGTTGATGTTTTCATAATTTTGTGGCAGTTTCTACAAGTTACGAACCTGTGAAGTAGCTTCTCATTCTTATTCATGCTTCACATTCTAAATCCACAACTCTCCACAGTAACAATTCCAACAACAGAGTTTTGATCAGTAGCAAACTGGAATTTATTGTCTTCTGTTCAGGCTTAATTTCTCTGTCTAATAGCAGCACATTATTTATAATGTAACTTATACAACAAACCACTGATAGCAACTTGTGAATCATTTAAAAATTGATAACATTTTCTGAACACTGATGATTTAAATCATTCTACTAAACAACTTTACAGAACACCAAGAGCATTATTAATCGGAGAGGAGTTGCAATTTAACTTTCATACTTGCATAAACAACAAACGAGCTGTAATTTTTTGGACACCCACACTTATTGAGAAAGGTGAGAAACTATATCAAAGCAATCAATAAACGATAAGTAACAAGAATCAAATGTGAACCAATTAACCATCAATTTGAATATAAGGTATACAAGTTTAGAATACCTGAGCAGCATAAAAGCTTTGGAATTTACTCATCAAAGTGTTCCATTAGAGGCAATGGATGAGTTTAGTACCATTCCATTGTTCTTAGGACTAGGCTAGATCAAGGTCACGTTTGGAGGTGGAATAAATACTGCTTTTATCATGCCTATTTATGAGAAGTTTTTCAGCCACGATAAAATGAATGACAGCATAGAGCCATGGTCTGTAGCCTTTGTGAGTGTTAAAAAAACAACTGGAGTTTTGATGACAAAATGCCCTAATGTGACTGCCATAATCATAACTAAACACCTTGGCCATTATGTATGGTATTAGTCCTTAAAAACTCTGGATTTAAAGAAAAAAAAACTACATACTGACTAATTGGCAAGAAATAACTAATAACAGTATTAGTGATGATAACAATTGGATACACTGTTGAGAAAACCTAGCAACAAAAGTTTTAGTCAGCTGTTCATCATCACATCATTCAAATGATCAGGATGAAGACATGTTTTTAGCTATTGTGAAATGTTTTCCGAAAAGTGACCTCCTCATATGAGTAGAGGTGTAGAGTACAATATTAACCAAAAACAACAAATTAATACATACTCAAAAATAATGTGAACACTGCAACAACATGCACCATGTACAGCTACTACTCATCTGGCATAACCTAACAATTAATTAACCCTAGAAAACTTTCTTTTAGAGCACAACAGATACCCCACTCAATAGATCCAGGAATGGCAAGTGACAAATTTGGATTGTACTCTATAGTAAATAACAACAAAGTTCATTACTGTTATCCAACAAAATTCCACACAGTTTAGACTCAGGAATACAACAATACGCAAATGGACAGAAAACCACTATTGAAAATCGTAAGGATGAAACTTGGAATGAAGTAGTTAACACAACTTTGATATTGATATTGAAGGTTACTATTTCATTTGCTGCATTATGCTTACTGCTGTCTAAGATATCGGAAAAACAATCAAAAGTTGACAAAAACCTAACCCACCAAGGAAAGGAAGAAAATGTATAAAAGAACCCATTCAATCAATGCAGATACCTAGTTCTCACAAATAATTCATGGAGCTACACAATATGTGTTGCATATGCTTCATATTCAGCAGCTAGCAAAACCGTGTAATTTTTTTCTCATTTGAACACCATGGTTTCTGAAACAATATTCATTGACTTCCATTTGACATAAGGAAACACCATGGCTCATGTTTCTCTATGCTTTGAGTCATTAACCAACTTGTGCAGGTCTCCATTCCAAGCTCAGAGCAATATTCAATAGATTTAGGGCACCTAGCCTCTCACTGCGTGGACTCAAATCCAAAAATTATAGAGACAATAAAAAAAACCATTGCTCATAGAATGGTTACAGATAGGATATTAAAGACATGCAAATAGGGAGTTGCAGAACAGATGCACAAAACCAATTTTCTTGTTGTAGTCAGTATGATGAAAGTATTTTTAATATCCTCTGAGTCCGTGATCAAAACAATAGCTACGTTTTGGAAATACTGCAACCTACGGCTTTTTTTCTCTCATACTGTACACTTCTACTTACTCAGTGCTGATGTTCCATGTCGCAGCATTAATTTTCTGTACTGATGACATGGTTGGTGGCCAAATACAGGAACTGCATGCACTAGACATTCAGAATTAGAATGTTTCTTCACTCACTTTTTCAGCATCTGATGCTAGTGCGTCCCGTAGAATTTCCACACAACTTTTTGGGATTAATGTGCCTGGGGGGAAAACAAAAAAATCAATAATGAAGTAGTTTAATGAAAGTTTTTGTCAATTGTCTATGGGTTATTTTGAAAGAAAGCTCAGAGATTTAAAATAGTGGATTTAAGGTATAATAACATAGCACAATTCCACACCCTACCTCCATGCTACCTTTCCCCCATTCAAAGTGTCCTTTTTTATTCACACACTTCTTAGAATCTTCACACACAAACACTACATAACACAAACTGAAAAGATCCCCCCCCCCTTCATTCTAAACACAGTGTGAAAATGTGATTGACACTATACAAGCAACATTTGTATGTATTCTGGCACAAATGTCACCATGTTTTCTAAAATATATCAAGAGATATTGACGCACTGACAACCCCACTACACAGGAAATTCGTGTGTTTCTAACAAAAAAAGGATTTATTCATACTTGTTCTCAAATACTCGTATAATTAGGCTCGAGTATTAGAACCTGAGAAGTTTTAAAGAGATGCCCGTTGGAAACTTGGGGCAAATTGTACTTAACCAATTATTTGTTTTTTGCACAATTCGAATAACATGATACTCACAAATAGTGTTCATGTAACATCAGTTCTGGTTCAAGTGAAACACCATTATAGATAAGCAACCTCTACATGTAGGCTTGTAGAACTATAGCTGTAACACTGTGAAAAAGTGGCTCTCCTCAAAGAGTACAGATGGTATGTCAATCATGGCTGACCTTTCATAACAGACCTTTAGTCAATTACAATCTAACTAAAAGTATTCATGTTATCGTTGCCAGCTTAGAAACGCTATCAGCAAACCACAACTCGGGAGCTCCTATATTCAACAGTAGACCTGCTATTGAATTATTACAATCTAAATCCGCTATATAGTGTATGTCAACATGCTCGTTGTTCACCAAATTAATTGCAAGATAATTGACTCTCATTGGTCTAACCACAACCACTGGAGTAATTTTACTAAACATAATTGTGCTTTGTTATGCTTCAATTTTTGGACACTATTTTGCAACTTCAGATGCAAATATCGCAAGATATATGGCATGCAAAACTGTTAAAATAAATAATGGAGCGACATCATAAGAATAAAAAAGTCCACTTACCTACAATTTTAACTCCTTCTGCAGTTCTTAACCTAATAACTTGCATCTTCGTATTATGACCAGTCTTAGCAGCTAATACAGTTTCAATTCTAGACCACACACTTAGGACTGAGCCTGAAAGAACGTTGTAAGTCCTTCGACGCAGTCCAACTTCACAGTCTAAACCCATTGTAGAAGTCTTACAATTTCCTTGCCTACAAATAAGACACATCAGAGTCAAATACAGGAGGAATATTACCAAAAAAAGTCAGAATTTAACAAGCACACAGGTTTTAGAAATGTTGACTGCTGGAAAAATATTCCTTGAATTCTTGTGGAATGCCAAAGGCAAGGTGTATCATACTTTCAAATTTAACTCACTTAAGTCACCCTACTTTCACACAATGATGAATATCAGGTCTGTTTCCTTATTTGATGACTGTTCCTAAACCCTCAATGAGGGTTATATCAGTCATGGAAGTTGCGGTTTCGCTAATGTGCAAGAGGACAGGAGCGCAGCTCTCTGGGATTGGGCCAAGACTCTCTTTTGATTGACTATTAGTTTGCTGCCCCAGACAACAGAGCAGTAGCCTAGTTTCATAGCCTTGGACATAAGGATAGTGTCATGGTAACATACACCCCAAGTAGCCTTAGAAATTGCACACAGTGAGGCAAACCTTGCAGTGGTAGTGCCTTTAAGTGACGGGAGGTGTTGGTTGTTGCACCTCTCACCTATATTCACTCCTAAATACTTGACGTGCTTTTCGAAGAGTAGCCTGTGGCCGCCAAAGTATATTGAAGGTTGGTTATTCACTTTTCCTCACTGGATTTCTTCCTCAGCCACCTGCATCTTGACATGCTCGCGATGACAAGGGTGATGGTGTGGAGGACGTGGTGGGTTTTTTCTTCGATTTGGTGGACTAACTGTGCAGCGATCAGCACGATCAAATCATCCACATAGGCGTACAGCTTGCAGTCAGTCTCCATGAGCCTCCTGAGTTGACATTTGAAGAAAGCGTTCCAGAGTGCTGGTGCAAGGAAGGCTTTCTCTGAATGGAGACATGCCTGCATTCAATCGTAGCAGTTCTGTGGTCAGGTAACTTCTGACGAGCAAGTACAGGTTGCAGGGGATTCCCCTACCCCAAAGCTCATAGAGGAGTCCTGGCCACCAAAGGTTGTCAACAACACTCCCCTGATGTCAGTCAGAACTACTACGATGTACTTAGCCGGTGCCAGCAGGGAAATATGCCGAATTTCAACAATGACATCCTGCAAGGACCTTCCTTGGTACACCCTTATTGCCTGCCTGTGAGGTTGCGGCCAAAGACTCCTTCGAGGGACTGCAACATCAACATTTCTAATGTTTTGCCTAATATGGAAAGAAGGCTGAGCGGCCTCCATGATCGCGGGTAAGACTGACTGCAGTTGCCTCCCTTTTGAAGAGTGACAACGTGTGCAGACTTCCACTGAGTGGGAATTGTCTGACCTACAGACAGTCATTAAATAAATTAAGGCAGCCGCTAGAGATTGTCCACTAAGCCATCCTTAGCATATTACTTTCTACTCTATCTGGCATATATGAGAATTGTTGAGCTTCAAGGTTGCAAGTGCCCTGCCGAGGTTGCCTGTTGTCCACAATGGGATGTCGGGCTCGTCCGGAGGGTCCATGATCAGCTCCTTTGCTGCCCTCTAGGCTTCATTATCTCGAGCTACTTGGTTGTTGAAGAATGCCTCCTCAAGGAGGGTTTCTGGTGAACGTTCGATTCTGCAGGCACAGCTTGACTTATTTCCCATCGCAGCTAAGACCTGCTCTATGTTTGCTTTTCCTATGAAGGACTTGTAATGTCTACCCAAGGGGTTCTCAGAGCTCTCCACTTCTCCTCTTGGATGAAGGCAGTCCGAAGTGTGGCTCTGGCATCAGGGTCATGAGTGTGTTGGTTCAGGCTTTATTTACACTTTGCTTGAGGGGAGTAAGTTCGTCAGTCCATCATCGGACTTTGATCACCCTGTGCTTTTGTTGTCAAGTACTAAGAGCCCAGCAGAGTGCAGTGCTGTGGTTAGTATTTCCACTTAGCTGTCCACCTCTTCAGGTGTGGTAGCTTGCACTATTAGGTTGGTGTCTGCAGCATGCAATTCGCCTTCCAGTACCCAATGATGAACATCATCAATAGCCCTTACAACTAAATTAATTCATTAACATGATAAGTTGACAATACAGTAATATTAATATACATACCAATATGCATGAGAGCAAACTGTCTCAGAAGCGTTATACTGTTCCTTCCAATGCGATTCTGCATCCTCTTTAGAAACTAATTTGTATTTCTTCTCAAGTTCGGCAAGTGTTTCTTGTCGAAGCTGTAAACAATGTTAATGAGCATATAGAAGCATAACATTATCTCTACAGGCTACTCATTAACCTAAACAAGAGGTTCCATCATAAAACTGTGCATCTTTAAACAAGGCACCTTAGAGGTCAAATACTGTGTAGAGGTCTAAGTCCTCTAGACATGGAGAGAGGGAAGCGTCAACAGAATAAGGAAACGGATAGCAAAATTTAATCACTATATTGAAGCTAATGAGCAATGTCTAAAGATCCTTTTGTTTTTCCAAACCATAGGCGTCATGTGGGCCTTAAAATCGAGACAAAAACGACAATGAAAAGCATATAAAATAGTTACATACCTGGAGTCCTGTGTTAGGGCGATAAATTGTGTACAGTTGATCTTTTTTCCCTTCTCCTTTTTTAACAGGTTTTCCGCTACTACTACTATCCAGAGCCTCAGCCATAACTGCAGTTTGTTTTCCATTCCTCACCTATAAAAATAATAACTCTTTAAAATCTTATTGAGCCCATGCCTATTCACATTGTTAACTAGTGGTGCCACTGTCATATAATGGAAAATTCGATCATTTGACTTTGACAAGTCTTTCATACTAGACCTTGGAGGAGTAGTTCTTCTAATTAATGCTTGACCTTTAGTCATGTTGCTGTATAATCAACTATTCAGTTTACCTTGATCAATCTGTTAGTTGGCAGGAAACAGATTCAATCGAAAATGAGTCAAATGAAGATAACTATAAAATATTTGCATGAAAACATAGCACATGTGAATCTTATCTTCATTTTGTTGAAACAAAATTGCACTCTGATGATATTCATACACACATACAGAGGGGGTTTTTCTATGGGTAAAGATATTCCCTAGAAAAGTACACTCTTTTTCCCTTCATTCATTGTGATGTACTAACAACACTATTTTTTGTTCTTTTGTGTCTATTGACGTGGATTATACAACTCTTTCACACACACAACAATGCCCAAAAAACGTGAGTTTAGAGCGACCTTAATTTGAATGGAAACCAGACACAGTATAATATGCACTAACTCTAACTAACGCGCCTTGGCATGGTGCTGGTGCTCCATGACTAATGCTGCTTAGGGAGCAAGGCCCATAACAGTTGCACAACTTTACACTCCTTTATGGGCATCAGCATGAATGGTTTCCATCCCTGGGCAAACTGAATGAAATGCCCACTCCTGATTGTAACAGATCCACTTCCCTCTGATGCTGAAGAATCATGATTGGATCTATTAGCTTAGAAGCTGGTCCTACTGGGCATTCCAGAATGTTCTGAGTCTGCTCATGGTCACCTTCATCAACCTTTCATTGCATAGGTAGTTTATTGGACTAACAACACACGAGGTGGAATGTTAAATTTGGTAAAGCTGGTTTTGCAATTTTCTCTCAATGTTGCTGAAAATGTGAGAGCACTCTTCAGAAGGTGACGTTACAACTTGACAGTAAGAAGGACTGCAGCAGGTAGTGAAGGGATTGTAAGAGGAAGTTTTGAAATTCAGTGAGCATCAGTTCAGTAATAATGCCCTTCACATTGGGAGGAACGCCTACTGACACACCAAGAAGAAGCATCCCCTTATACTTGCACCCACCCTACAACAAGCTCTTGACATCACCATTTGAGAATCCAACTTGCTATATATCCACTTAATAACTTGTACAGTTTCATACAGGGATGACATGACACTGGCCATCTAGATTGTTACAATCCCACATGTCCACAGCAGGAGTCATTGTACATTGCCTAACTTTTCCTTCTATTGACAGAAACACACGAAGAACCCCCTTGTTCGAATAATTTCTCATCCGATTCCTCAGTCAAAGCTGGTTTATATTTTATAAATGATATTCATAGCACGATATATCAGTTCAAAATTTCTAGTTGAAGTTACCTTTTTACATACAAAGTATTGTTCATAACTAGAACAACTGATGTGCGAAAAAACTTACAGTTCTGAAACATTCACATACTTAAATTATTATTTCCACCCAATCAATTATATTTGAATAGTGGCTTTCAAATGTTTGGCACAGCGTGAAATATGCGTGTTTTATTGAAAAAAAAAGGATTTACCATAATAATAATCGCTAGTAATTATCTAGCTGAGAATTGGAGTAAATCTCTGTCATATGAATCATGAACAGTGAAAGGAAAATTAGATTACCTGATGGGATAAGTAGAAACCTTCTTTGGGTCCAGTTAGTGCTGACGTTCTTTCAGAAGCCTCTTCAAAACTCAGACCTCTTTCCACATGAACAATGTGAAGTTCAGTGGTGGCTAAGCCTGTTGCATGTTTCCTGAGATATCGGTAAACCTTTACCCTCTTGACATTTTCTCCAGCAGTCCCCAAATCTAAAAAAAAATTTACCAATACTGTTAGATTTGTTGTTTGTGTATTGTTTAGAACTGCCAATAACGCAGGGAAACCAAGGATTAGGAGGAAGAGTAGTTAAGGTCGCTTCTGAAGGAAACTGAAGAAATTAGACTTTCAATGATACGCACTTCACGAATTGTTTCCACTCACCGAGAATTCCTAAATCAAATCGACCAGTTTTTTTAGCTTGAGTTACTATGGCTTGAAGAGTATCAGTGAAATACTTGAAAAGGCGGTTCTGCAATTCGACTGGCATTCCTAATATACGGTTTAGGAATTTGCTCATGTTATTATGATCCTTGTCTAACAATAATGTACCAGGAACTGTATCGCTATTTACGATTAAGCCAACCCCGACCAAAGCAGCAGCAACATCTACAACATAAAAAGGTGAGCATGAGAATAAAATAGTTAGCACAGATTAATTGCTTCATTTTCTATGTTGAGATACAAATACAATGATTATGGCAAAGACTTACAAAGAGAAATAAGATAAAATCAGGGAAATATAATGACTCTGAAATCATACTAGCAAAATCAGACTCAAAATAGAACCAAGTGTAAATTGTGTGCTACCGAAATTCCAAAAGGAGAGCTAGTAACACAGCAAATGGTAGCTCAAATCTATGCCACTAAATCTTCAAGAGGACAGGAAGAGACCTAGTGACATTACACAAGAATTACGGCAACAAATTTAATGTTTCTTCATCTCATGAAGAAGGGTTTGAACTGGATACATCAAAACTTAATAGTCAATAATACGTATTGTACGAATAGCCATAATCTGCATAATTTGGGCCTCAGCTTGGAGTTGGATAGGAGAACCAGAGGTAAAACATGTAGGTTGAAACTTTTACATTGGGACACAACTGACACAAATCCCTCTAGAAACTTATTCATTTTTTCATCTATCAGACTATCAAATGAAGAAAACGAAGTTGTTGGTAACATGATAGCAAATAGGCAATTACAAACTAGTTGAGTAATGAGATAAACAATTGGATGAACAAGAATAATGAAATCTTGTCAGTAGTGCTAAATATACGCTTGGGGTTTTGCAAAAATTTCAACCATTGATATATCATTGTTTTAGGTTGCACTTACTCCCTCGTAAACTATTCATTTACTAGTAAGAATTTACTAAGCCAGTAAATAAGAATAAATGTTGGATTGGAAGTAGACAGTTTATTCGGAATAAAACAGTACCCTGATTCACATTATTGACCGATGAACATCTTTTACCTTTCATGAAATCTCCTTGATAATCACTAGGAGGCGGTACAAGTGGTGGTTCACTGCCCATAATAGTCCTCATAGTTGCTTCTAAGGCAGAGCGCCCATATTTGTTGTCAATGTTGAACCTAGATAGATCCCTCGTTTCTGTAGCCCTCCTGTCACCATGAGTAAGGGCACCCTAAAATGATAAAACCAAACAAATAATACACCTGAAAGCGTGTTTATGTATCGAAAACAAATTATTGATCACAGACTGAAACATGACATAAAAAGTACCAACACAGTTATAACAAAATTTTGACATGTGAGAGTGGACTACGGACAGACAGGGCCCTGCTGAATTCGAGAGGACCTTACATCAGATGGTTCCTGTACTCCTTTCCAGATTTCACTTACAGATCTCGCTATTCATCACATACCTCAATATCCCATACCTATTTATTTATTAGTTCTATGCACAATTGTACTCTATTCATCACACTATCTCAACTGCCTCAGGACTTTGGAAATTGGCAGATTCAAGATGGCCTAGTCTGTAATTGACGAATGGCATGCCCTCCATTAATTCACGAATTGGCATCCATAAAAATGCTTGTGTCAGTAACAGCCCACATTACCAACTCAACCAAAAAACACTTTTTCATCCTCAATTCTGTTCTAAGACTCACAACCTCGTTTCTTAATCTACAAAACTGATGCATGTTGCAATAGCTACCAACTAAATTTAAAATTAAATTACACACCAAGCTCTCTAGTCGTTTAGCGACAATGGATGCAAATCTTCGTTCCCCTGCCAGATCAGAAATGAGGAAAATGTACTCTGGAGCATTAACTTGATTGCTTCTGTGAGTTCGACCTGCAGGTGGACAATAAGGTAATCAAAAGAAATTTTAGTAATCTAGCACAAATACATAACAGGTATCACTAATAGTAACTGCGGCTTATTATAACATAAAAATGAAATGCATATATTCATAGAATATAACTGGTACCTATTATATAGCAACTCATATCCCCCCCCCCCCCAACTGGAGAGAAGTAGGAGAAACGTCACTGAAGGATAAATAAATGTAGGCCTGGAATTCCAAATTCACAATTCTCTAGAGCAGAGGTTCCCACACCATGCTACAGGGGTCCACAAGATATGACAATAAAAAATGTATGTAGATGGTTGGGATCAGATTTTCAGTTTATGCAAGTTTCTAGCGATTTAACCACTAGTGAATGCCAATTTATCTGACAAAGCGCCACCACTTGGGAATTAGCCTAACCAGATAAAAAGAAGTGTAGCCAAGCATCTACACAGTCTAACCACTACTTTTGGAGAGTAAGATGAACCTGGCTATGATTATAGTTGGATTCGAAACCCCTTCAGCTGCGAAGTAAAAGAAAATGTCTGGAACAAGATCGACTTGTGAATGGTCTGGCTATGGTACAACGAAAGACAGTTCTAATAGTCAACAAAATTGCAAACTTCCGGGCAACTGCACGCAAGGACTACAAAGAACTTTGGGATAAGACAATGAAGAAGGTCTTTCCATTTGCAAGTCCCTATCGGTGTGAAAAAGGTGTTTCCTTGATGCCCTTTGCAGAAAACAAATACAGCAGTTGGTTTGACTTGCAGCCAGATTTCAGAGTGAAAGTGTCAAGTTTAGTACCAAATATTTCAGAAATGATGGACTCAAGGGTCAAAGAACACTCATCTTTTCAACAACTGAAAATTGAACTAATTGTGTACTGAACGTACTCTGCATTTCCAAAAATTGTCACTAGCATAAAACCCTGCAAATTATTACACAATGGTTTATTCTTCTCATGAACAGCTTGACCTAGTATTACTGCTCCCCCATCCCATTCGATTCAGCATCGAATACTAGTAAACCATACAAAACATGACCTGACTACAATGGAACTACGGAAATATTCCCCCGGCGCCAGGTACCCCTAAACGTCTGATCCGATGGAGGGGTGGGAAGAGGGCTTTCAGTGAACCGTCGCTCAGCAATTGGCTTATTTGCGATTATACTGCGTTTCGTTAATTTTTCTAACCATTTTTTGCCCATAACAACCATGGGCTTCGTCCAATCGGATTGCCGAGATGGCGGGCACAACTAGATACTAAATGGGATTTTTGTGTGAAAGAACGAATTTTTTAGACCACGTTAAAGGCACAAAACGGCCCGGACGGGGGACGGCGGACGGACATAGCAGATTTGGAATCTCCATGTCTTGAAATGTAAAGTATCAAATTTTGAGCGGGGGGGTTGTAAAAAGTTTTTCGTGGCCGAAAACATAGGGTTATTATTCAGAATGAATAATAAACCAAAAACGATGTAGAACAACAAATTTCCAACTCAATTTCTAAAAGTGAATGAAACTGTTAAAAAATTAAAACTTACAGTTTGGCTCTTTTCAGGTATTTGGCAAGGTATCAACAACATATTTGTATCCCATTAGATTAGGTACACTTTGCTCATTAGTATTAAGAGAGGGAACATTTAAGGTTGTTCATTTTGTTAAAAATATCTGCTCTAGCGAATAGAACTTGTATGGAATTGAGATCTTATTCCTTATGCCATTCACCAATACTCAACACATTAACTTTACACTTTTTCTTATAATTGCTTTACATTTTAACCATGACTCAAGAAAGCAATACCAACCCTTCCCCCTCTAACCAATACAGTCAACAAAAATACATTATACGTACTCTGAGAAGCTACAGTTAAAATCAGAAAAGAAAAAACTACTTTTATTCATGATAATCCTATTTCATGAGCGTTTTCGTTCAATTCAATCAATTCATTGATGGGAGAGCTCCGGAAATGACTGACTATAAAGTAACAATGAGGCTTCTGGGTATGTAAGTTAAAAAACGCGGAAGAAGCAAGCTAAACTCACAATGTGCCTGGGGAAAATATTGATTCAAAGCTGTCCTTGAATATGCCTAATAAAGGAAAGGATTGACAACTAGAAAAGCGAAGGGAAGTTTGGTCTTGTGAATTCCCACTGAAAGCTTCTAAATTAGTGAGAGGATGACTACATAGTGATGAAAATCCACATTGAACGACCAATACGTTTGATGCATAGCCCAGAATGAAAAACCAACTTACCAAACTGCTGAATAGCTCTATCAGCACTCCAGGGCAATTCCAACGTGATATGGACTCTTCTTCGCTGGTTACGAGCCCTCCTATCGCTCTGTAGTGAAATGCCAGAACTAGCAGCTTCAGAAATAATTGCCACATCCTTCAGTCCATCCATGAATCGTTGCTTTTCTGAAAGTAATAAAATAAACAGCGATTACATCTAATCAGATATACCTGTAATAAAAAGTATTTAATTCATATAAAAAATACTAAAAGTATTTGACTAATATCCACCGCATGTTGGCAAAAAAAAGGAAACAACAATTTTAATAACACCAAGATTATTTAATTTACCAATTGAACTTTCCAAGGTGAGTACGTAATGAGATATCCTTATCAAAATATTGTTACACAAAGCATGTAGACTATACAGAAATTATGTATGGAATCTCCTCTATCTTGCTGGAACCATAAAACTGAGGCTATATAACGAGGAGGTTTCAGTTCTGCTCTAACCGTCTTGCTGTCTATTTGATTGTGCGCGTCGTCCTTTTTATTATTTTTTTATTTGGTACATTCAACCAAGTCTCTTTTCATTAAGCAAAGGTAATCAAGCAAATTACAACTTTTAAAAAACTCTGTCTGCGATAATGATGAAAACACTGCTGCAATCGTTCTAGACTCAACTTCAGGTTCAAAACTTTTGTAAAAGCAGTACGCAGAATCATTAGTAAAGTGCTTGAAGCAAACCCTTGTACGTCGCCACAACGACAACTCATTAAGTGCATCATCTCTGTTTCAACAGAGAAGTCTGGACAAAGAACATGCTTTTGGTGCTGAGAGTACACAAATAATACTTTTAAGCCTCCTAGACCATTAACCACAGATTTCACGCTCTGAAATCAAGGACCTAGTCCAAATCTCGAGTCACGGCCTAACTCTTTGGAGTAAGGAACCCATGCCATGCCATGTTCAATAGAATTAATAAGAAACAGTAACAATTTTTTCAAAGAAGAAACGCAATTAAGAAGAAATGATGTGAACACACCTCCTGCGTAAACTCTATACTGTTTATTAAATTTCATAAGCCTTTACGAAGTTCTATAAATCATGTACTTGGACTGTAAACCACACGCATTGTTTTCACTTTGCATTTGTTTAAAATAATATTCTTGCCTGACCATTTTTGTAATTTTGCCTAATCAATGTTGTCAGACTGCGAGGAGTCATGCGTCCCATTATTTTTCATTTCAGACAAGCCAATCAAGTCTCTTCCATTAAGCATCACAAGCATCGAGCAAAATACAACTTTTTAAAAACTCTATCCCGAATAACTGTGAAATAACTTGGATACATTTTGAAGGATTTTTATTTAAAACAAACTCTTCTTGAAACAGTCAGCCACCTTACTCTTTTTGCCAAGAAACCCCTCCAGCAAGAAGAGTAGAGTTGATTTCTGTTCTCCACTTAAGACCCACCACTGCGTATGCCCTGAATACCCTGAAATCTTGAGAAAAAATGAATCAAGACTCGTCTACTAGGTCGGTAGACCAACAGGAGGCAGTAGAAGAAGATGCCTTCTCAAAAACTATCACAAGCTTTGGAGCATGGTGTAGCCAGGGCAGTACTTCTTAATTACCCACACTACTCCAGTAGTAAGAGGCTGGATCAGAAATTTTTTTCGATTTTGCATCTTCGATTGAACGAACGTCAACACTTCTGTACTGAGCCACACACACTACTCCTGTCCACATTTCTGACCTAGTAGGGCTCACAGAAACAAAGTTGCACAGTAAGTTCAGAGAATTGTGGTTTACCTGTGAGATTTAGAGTTTCTAGGGGAACATCAACTTCTGATCTGCTTTCATATTGAATGCCATCTTCAGTTTGAACCACACGCCCCTTTCGACCAGTCATCTGCACAATTAAAAAACACGCATTAGAAATGAAAAATAAATAGTAACACGAATAAACACATAGTACAACGAATAACGTAGTCACATACTTCAGCAACATTTTCCGGGCCTCCCAGTTCATCTATCAATTGATCCAATGTATTGGGTGGGAGTTTGTCTCCAAGGAACTCAATTTTCGTTAGTAGCTCCTCTTTCATTGAACACGCTCGTTCAATAGCAGCTTGGCCCGGGTAAGATGAATATGTGTCATTCGTAGGCGCTTTAATTTTTGTTTTCATTAAAATTAATGAGTCTATTTTATCTTGAGTAGTTCTTTTCTTATTCGGCTTTTTCTTAGCTGGCTTCTTCTTTCTTGAGATCCAAGGATCTACAAACAAAAACCAATTAGTACTATCCAACGAAAAAAAAGTAACCGAGGAAATCTTGTATTTAATACATAACCATTGTGTATTATGTTGCTTTAGTACACCCTATACTACTGCTGCACATGCTGTACATATCAACTCATCATCTATAAATGGTTTTTTTAAAGGCTTTAGATGGTGTTGCTAATAGTAAACAGATTTGTGGTGATCAGCAAGATAGGGCAAGTGCCTAAATGTGACACTGATCTTGATGTTACAATGCAAAGTGGACAGTGGAAGTTATAATATGAAAATTGGCTTCTAGACATCAAAGTAAAAGGAGAGACCTTTTTGATTACCAAACTTCAAGATGTTACCGTACACACCAACTAGTGAAACAGGAGGCTAACGCAACTTGAGAAATACAATTTACAAATAATAGCATTTATTGAATCTCTACCTGGATAGCTTTGAACTTTGCAATGGATTTCAATTCAATCTACAGAGTGTGAATTGACTGTGACAAAATAAGTGAAAAGCATTAGCGTTCAACCAAGGTCTACTACTTTAGCTTTATTGAAGTCAACTGTACTACTGAATACCATCACAGCCCCCCCCCCCCCACAAACCCTACATTATATCATATCTCCTCTCATGCAAACCCCTTAGTCTGATGAATTTTAAACGCAGTTTGATTCGAATACCAAAATCAATACCAGCACAGATAACCTCCAAGTTTGTCGCAGCAACTGCCTGTCTATCTAGCTGCTGCCAGTACCAACTCTGGAGATCAGAGCCTGATTAGTTTAGTGGACACAGAAATTGGTCAATACAATACTTTTCCACTGTGTCTATTTGGATAGATCGATGGAAGTTACTTTGGCTCAAGCAGAAGAAAGGTACGCCATTTTCAGATCACTGCTGCTGACATGTTCTTGGTAGTGCTGCTGTTTGATGTCAGCCTTAAGTGAATTTATAAAAAATCTGCGAGGTTTACGGACAAACCGCCACGAATGATTCAATGGGTACAAGATGAACACAATTCAATGAACGAAGTGATGATGTGCACAATGAAGAATGATGCGGATGCCCGTCTTTGGTTACTGATGAACTGGTTCATTGAAGAGAAGCTTAAGCAAAGTTACAATTTCATAAGTTTACAATTGGTTCTCTTGCTACGGTATTGCCTCAAATCTCACAATCACTAATTCACAAAATTGTTACTGAAATTTCGAAAACTTTGCTTTAATTGGGTACCCAAAATTCTTACTGAACTATAAAAAAGCATCGGATCTTCAGTTTTTGACTCGCTATGATGAAGACTGTGATGATTTTATTTCTGATAGTCATGGGGGTGTGAAGATTTTCTTCCTCGGAGGTGAAAATTCAGCATCTTACGACACTCCAGAGACTAAACGGCAATCAATGGAATGGAAGCACGCTTCAAAAACCCAATGAAAGTTAAGTGTGAGTAAATCCTGACACCTCAAAAACTCAAGTACACTACTTTTTGGGACAGAAAAGGCATTTTGTTGACTGACTGCTTAACACAAGGCCAATTAATCTATACATATGCATACTGCTAGACCATTAAGAAATTGTACCGCACAATGCAGAACAAGCCTCAAGGATAGCTATCAAAACTTGTCGTCTTTTCCCAGGATAATGCCGGACCTTACACTGCGAACATTACTAAAGAACTCCAACAGGAATTTGACTAGGACATGTTAAATCATCCTCCGTACAGTCGAGCAGCAACTTTCCATGAAGAAGGCACACATAAACGTGTGCCACCACGACAAAATTTTGGAACCTATGTAGAAAAGTAGTTCAACAGTTGTAGATTTTTGCTCAATAAACATCTTTTCTGTATCTGAACAGTTTTTTCTATAACCAAACGAAACTTAATTTGTGGATATACCGCATAAGATACTGAGACTGAGCATTAGTGTTAATATGGGAATAACTGTGTTCTCTCCCATAAGAATTGATTATCCTACATACTGGCAAACGACTTTAGTGACATTTATCAACTATAACGGTCTATAATAAGACCTAATCAAATCAACAATTCTTAGTGGTGTGGAGGACTCCCTTAGAGAGCTATGAAAGTTACCCTTCGACAGTGTAACTAACTAGAGCTAACATATACTTTCAACAATCAATGGTGTCAATGTTATGCGTAGAAATAGAGACTTACAAAATATAAGAAGACTAATTAATTATGATTACGTACCTTCACTGTCACTGTCGTCATCAAATGGGTTGAAATCACTACTCATATTGCTCTCTTCAGAATGATAATCACTTCCCCCAGTATCAGAAAATGATAGCTTATACTCTGAGCCAGAATCACTACCATGCTCTGTATCACTAGCAGATGAATCAGCCTTAACCCTCTTTACTGCACGAGCAGCAGCTTGTCTCACTAAAATAAAAAAAGATAACCAAATGATAATTTTCCAAGAGGTAACCATCTGTTAACTATCTACTAGAAGCACATTGATATGAATTAAAACAATTATTGAGATAATTTCGACAGAAAAAAAAACTTTCATTTGGGCTTACGCATCAAAACCCAACAGCAATTTCGAGTTTTGATACAGAATCAGTCAATTCAAAAGAAACATATATAAATATGACCAACCAGGTTTTCTTTTCCCACTAGATGAGCCAGGTTCTGCCAGGCAACTACTGGATGAGGATGCTACGGCCATGTTTTTCTTCTTTTCCAAACCAATAAGGTGACTGATTCGCTGCCTATCTGGTGCAGGAAAGTGTTTTTCCACCAACGTTTGAAGAACACCCCTAATGATGAAGGAAACGTGAAAGTTGACAGAAAAATTGTTACGCCAGATTACAGCAATAAACGATTGATCTCTTACTTGGCAGTCGAAACAAAATCTGTGAGCTCCCCGTCATCTCTTTCCAGTTGTTCTAATGTCCTGGCTTCACCTGTTGATTGCAAGCCAATGACAACGCACTTGCCACACTTTACGGCTTCCCTATAAAACAATGATTATCTACTGTTATTCAGCATGACACAGTAAGTATTTTATTGTAAATTGTACATTTGTGCATTATGATATATTAAACAATAAAGTAACAAATGGCCAATAATAGCAAGGCCTAGATGGCTAATAGAACTGCGGCCATTTAATTCCCGAGGGCTAAATAAAAATTATCAACACCCACAGGAATAAACATTTCTGAATTGGCATGGAGATAAGGATAGTTCCATCTTCCTCACACTGTATGATTGAATAAAATATTAACAATATTTGCACCTAATCAATCACTCATAGCCATCTGGGTCATGCATATAATCTAGGGGTAATCTTTTAAAGGTTTTCCATGGATCCAATTGTCGATTTAATCCAATAATATAGGCTGAATAATCACCTTGCAATAGCAACTGCATACTTCACTTTGGCTGCAATACACAAGTACTTGAAGAACCGTTGATGAGAAGACCAAAACTGGCCCCACATAGTTTTCTTCATCCTATTTTCTGCATCAATCAAGGCTGCAGCCTCTTGAAATTTTTGCATGGCTTCCACCCACTATAAAATGTAATGTACAGGCAATGATGAAATAAATGTCATCCTTTCTACTTCAATAAAACTGATTGTAAAATAGCGCTTACCAAACTAACAGAATCATCATAAATTTTGATAAAATCGTCTGACAAAGAAACTTCTTCAATCTTAAAAGCCACACCATGAAAACTGAGTTGTCTGGCTATGTACATTCCTCTGAGCTTCATATCCATAGCAACAATTTCCATAGCTCCAACACCTCTGAAAGATGAGAGGATAAAATATAACATGAAGAACAGCAGGATGTTGCTAATTGCATGCACTTGCATATTTTGTAATAATGGGAGGTAATGCCCCATAAGTATACTTAGAACTTGTGAAGTAGCTATAAGTTCTATTTACCAAAACTGTCCTTGTGCCATAACAACCAACATAAGCTAAGGATTATAATGACCCTATACCAAGTGTCAAAATTTACTGTGCCCTGGCGATGTCTACTTGTAGTTTTTCAAATCCATACAGGAGGATCTTTGATGAATGGACATAGTAAATAGATCACTGATTATCGGTAATTACAACTAGCAATGAATGAGGTTGAAAGAAGTAAAGTTCCTGCATCATTAGGGCTGTGTACCGGAATGATTTTTACAGAACTCTGCTGATAGGAAATGGTGTGAGGTCTTGCGCCAAATATGCTTACAAGTTTAGCATTTAACAAATAAGAAGTTTTGGGTGTGTTAAGTGCACATAGGGTGACGCTAGGACATCAAATCCTCTACTGAATTTTAATCTTCAACGTGGTTTCCAAGCCCCTTGCTACAAACAATGATCCTCAAAATCAAATTAGAGAAATACCTTTTTTCAACAGCAGAGATGAAATCATTGAATTCAGGAAAAGGCGTTCCTTCACCCCAAATTCCCAGTCTTGTCATGTATGCCATATTTCTAGGTTCAGAGGCTCCAGTAGCTGACGCATACACTACTCTGGCCAATGGTAGCTTATTTTGTAGATCTAAAACTGTTAACCCTGTTTTTGTTGGCTTCGAAGATCCAACAGGACACAAATTCTTGGCTCGGTGGCACTCATCAAAAACAATCTGGATTTACGTTAGGAATAATACGTAACTACACAACATCAATACTGAAACATCACTTGAACAATTCTATTACGTACAATCTCCAACATTGCACGAGTGGTGCACTGTCCAACATAGAGATTTTGGAAACAAATGCTCTAGTTGAAAATGAAATATTGTAGCACAGTGCCAATGGAGTATTACCAACATTTCAGACAGAAGCTAACATTACAAATGAATCTGAAGAGTGAAATGAGTTAGTTCAATAGAGAAGCAGGTATATATGAAGTAACCGTGCCAATTGATATGCGACATCTATGATTCATATGCAGCACACAGAAATGTCCATTCATACAACTCAACTAAATTAATTTTGCTGAACCAGCCCATCAACATATGCGCATCAAAGTAATATTTCCAAATCTATCACTCATGGTCAATTTTTTCAATGAGTAATATGATTTGTATCATTTTTGAAAGGGAAAAGATGATAATCTGATATCCAACAACAATGCCTTTCTAGTACCTTGAAATGGTACAATGACACTCAAAGAAGTTCATGATATTTGTTCCGAATTGCATATTAAGAACAAATGTGATAATTCACTATGGTAATAGATTTAGATAAGTAAACTCAAATTCCAAACCTGAGCATATCAGAAAGTAGTAACAGAATGAGGGAATTACGTCACAGAGAGCAACACTGGGTTGAGTGACGTAAGGGGGGCAATAATAGTTGCGAGGAGAAAGAGAAGGAATGAAACCTGTCAATAACAAATAATAAATGAAATTTGAAACTTTTCCATCAATATTGTTCTTTGTTTCCTATTCCAATCAACCTACGTAGCTAATTGTATTAATCTCAGATGGTCTTTAAACCTATTCTGTTAAGTGTCCAACTTGGTCATTAGTCTGTTGTATCATTAAAAAAAAACAACATATTCACACGTGATAAAGGTAAAGGATACCAAGCCATCAAAATCGTCTCCACACCACTGAACCAATTGTTTCAGCCTAGACTTGTATTTGCCACTTGACTGAGAAGATTCTCCTATCAACGCCGAGTAAGTTGAGAATATTACTCCACGTTTGATGTTGCCATTAACTGCTGACGATATTTTAGCATACTTTAGCTGTAAACAGAGAAGCAAATAAAAACACTGTGCAGTAATTTTAGAGTGAAGAGGAAAGCGTAATAATTTTTGGGGATCAACCCACAAATGAAAAATTTATAATAAGATGAAGTATTATATCGAAATTTTAAAATAAAAACAATCTCAGGGGACTGGCACATAAAAATTATGTGATTAATTAGACTAAACTGCTTACAACAAACGCCAAATAAAACCTATATTATATTTAGAAAATTTGAACTGAGCTCATAACAAAAAAATGAAAAGGGAACAAATTTGAAAAAAAAAGAGAAGTTGCCCCAGGGGTGAGCATAGCTGGAATGACGAGCAGGAAACAGCGAGTTGTGTTTTCAAAAAGCATATCTGTATTCATTAATATCTATTTTGCCCACTTCAAAGAAATTCCCCTTGAACATAATATATTTATGCTACTTTTCCCAATCTTCGAAGCACTTGAAAATCATTTTTTAAGATCTCGTTCAGCTCCTCCTTTAAGGCAGGAATTTTTGGGTTCCATCTACGTGCCCCCTTCTCCATGGTGTGTACACTGAACAATTGTACAATTCTTGAAGTGCTGTGGTTTATAACGAATTACTAGCAACAGAAGTGTCAGATAATAGGAATTGACCATGCCAACTATGATGATGAGGGTGAATTAAAACCGCGTAGCCATTGAAAATGTGTCAGTATTGACTGAAGCCCAACAAACATATCCATATATAATACTTAATTTTATTTAAATTCAATTTCTAAACAATGATGTAGGGAGCAATTGAACCATACACCTGTAACAGCTAATGAAAACCTATGAACAGATTTGGCTACCTTGCTCATAGTATAGACATCAATGTTTGTAGCTCCAACATCTTTGAGATCACGTTCAGCGTCGTATTTGAGATCATTAGACACAGAGACCCAAATGGCTCGCTTTCGTCCTTTGGAATAGTTTTCAAATATCATACCAGCAATAGTTCTTCCCTTACCAACACCAGCTCCATCACCTTGAGTTAGAAAATGGGAAAATGTAAATCATTGTTATTAGAAAAGCACAACTTGATGAAATGTTGTATAAACAAGATCAATAATTACAGGTAGGTGTTTGACAATATTCCTAGGGTATCTCCTCCATTTTAAAATACCCACGACGTGGATGAACCTAGTTATACTCATTCAAGAATGAGCCATTGTTCCTCAATCTTTTCACAAGACAATATATTTGACATAGGAACACTGCAATGAGTATAAATTTTTCCTTTCAATGAACTAAAATATGAACAGTACCTATGAACGATAATCAGGACTGAAAAGCAGTTATTTGATTCTCCGCTACGAAGGACATGTGAAATAGAAAGGTTGTCAAACTAACTGAGGGCTATTAGGTCTGAAGGAGCTCAAGATCACTCACTCATCGTTGGACATCCTTACAACAGACTAATTTTATGGCAGCAGTAAAGTAGAGTTTAAGAAAATGTTACGACTACAATTAAGACAATCCCCCCCTCTTCCTCCTACCCCATGATACACAGAGAATCTACTTGTACGCAAGGCACCCATACTTATTATCCATTAACATAATGTTGCTGAATCTACACACAAATTGCTAGAGAGGGGGTTTGTGAGAGATGAAGCACAGCCATTGAAAGGTAAAATACTCAAGGTGAAAGGTGAGTTTAATCAAAAACAATGAAGCCATTTCTGCTAAGTTTCAAGACAAAATGTAGTCAGTTTATTAGCTTCTTTTTTTGCAACTGTTAACTGATTTAAATATAAGTAATAAGATAAATACGTAGAACTCAAATGTTATAAACTTTCACCACTGTAAAGAGTTTCAACGAACAGACAGTTCTTGGCTTCCCAATTCTGTATGATAAGGATTCAGCAGCCTGCATCACAATGCCTGATGCAGATTGCATGTCTTAGAGCACATTACACTGCAAAACCTCTGACCCGTTTCCCACTACTCCAACTGAAACGCTCATGAGTGAGGGGGGATTGTTGTCTTCAGTCGAACAAACCATGATGGAAACTAAGAAGGCTAACTGAGGTTTAGAGTTGACAAGTGTTAGTAGTGCTACCACCTCAACTGCAACTGAATGAATCAAAGACCAACATGTTACATCCCATCAAACTTGCTGCAAAGCAAGCAACAGCTTTTCTCCAGTAAACACATAGTGGAAAAGAAACACAACATACAGGTCTCATCTGAAACTGGCACATGAATGGGTCCAAAGTTGAAAAAATTTTAAGGAATCGAAAGAGGTAAGAATGAGAAATGTCTAAATGAAGCATTCCTTTAGTATTTATTTGATTTATTTCTATAACTTGGACTTAAATTTCATTTGCATCTGTTCTTTCTCTTTTCTCTGCTCTGTGATCAGCCTCTGATCCTTTTTCCCATTCCTAGACTCTTGGCATAGTACAAGTTAACTTATTACTGACCTAACTGTCAAAATCAATTGAACACTGTGACTCAACTTGGTAGAAATAAGCTATTTTCTAATAACTTAGTTCTGTAACTTAAACACTTCCTTAACCTTTAGGTGTGAGGAAAGAAACAACTGCAACAAAGCGAAATGTGCACAGACGTTCTTATCTTTTCATGTAAACCTACTTGATAAAGTTGTGCAGACTAATAATTCCAACATATTCTTCTTTTTTCAATGTTCAATAAATATTGCTACCTACACTTGATATTGATATGAAGGGATAACCTTAAATGGAAGCTCATGTACCTATTAGAAAGCCAGCACGAGATCCATCAGGAAGGAAATGTTCATGCTGTTGTGATGCATAGGTAATTGCTTCTAGCTGAAGGGCAGAGAGTGCACCACTCATAATGGTAGACTCAGGTAGAGATACATTGTACCAAACATCGGTAGGTTCAACACTAGATAAGGATGCTGTTTCCACAACGGGGTCAGGATGCTTCTTCCCAAGTTTCACTAGGACAAAGATTTGAACAATTAATGGCAACTACTGAGAGCATAGATATAAAACAAAATACTCAGCCAAACACAAGTAAAAGCCAGTGTACAGTGAACGACTCATTAGTTACAAGAACCTAGTGTTCAGAGCCACCAGGCTAGGTAATAGAAACATGCAAAAAGCCAGTCAAAATTGCAATTGTTCTGACTCAACAAAGACAATTTGGCTTCCGCCTCCTAAACGTTGTAAATACCCAGTAGGATGAACAAAATGTGGGCAGGGTATGAGACACCCTCACCACACATTGAACGATGCACCTGCTCTCTGTCAATTACGTGTACAATCCTTACATCAAGATAAAGTATAATGTCTTAGGTAATGGCATCTGTAACGACACACGTCATACGCAGTGAGCTGTCTTGGATGCGTCACTTAATATGCTTACTATGAGATATCAGTATACCAGATTTAACTTCAGAGCTGGCCTTTGGAAAGGCAACCATTTACAGTGCATTACCTCGACTATTGTTTCACGCAGATCGAGCCCAGGCTAAGGTGCCACGAAATGCATGATTTGGTTTCAACTTAGCTTCCCAGGTAGAGCAGAGTTTGTAACTTGATAACGAAATTTCTAGGAGATGAAATAACGAACCCAATCCAACTGGGAACATCACTTGTGCACGGAGCTCAATGTTTCAGCCAATACAGGCTCTTTGGCTCAGCCTTTATCTATATCGTTCAAGTTGGTTATTTTCATTTTCTAAAACTTTCTGTCTCTCACTATTTAATACTTCACAAGATCCTCTGAAAAATGTAAACTTCAGAGGGCAGACGGTTAAACGCGCGGGTGTTACGTAATTTTTCTTCAATCTCCCAAAACATGGGTTACATGGAAGTAAATTCTGTACTTTGTTATTATAGTAGGACATACATTATAATGGAAGTGATTTTGTATTGTTATTCGTTTTAATATAGCATTGACCTTTATATAACTTCTTTACTCTGAATAATGAACCCATAGTTGAATTCCAAGAGTGGCAAATTGTGCGAGGACCGTGGTAAGAAAAAATAATTGACCAACTAGCCAACCTTACGCTAAAATAGTCACTGCTGGCAAACTATAAACTCATGATTCAAAACTAGAAATGCATAATAGCACCAGTAAATTCACAAACCACTTTATGTGATGCATTGTCTGCAAAGATCAAACTTTCCTGCTTATAAATGAAACTACCAGGCATACAGTCTCATGAACTTACACTTAGATGGCATATAATCGGCATACGTTTCTGCAACTCCCATATCTTCATCATCATTCTCCTCTTCTTCTGGTTGGTTACCTGAAGCCAACTGTTGAAAAATGAACAGAAAGCTAAAATAGGGGAATAGAATATTTCCATATCAAATGAATAAGAGAGACCAGAGTAACTTAGCTGGGTGAAACATAGTTAGAGAACAGAATATATCTCCGTGAGATTCTGGTTATTGGCTCCATGAAATTTAGGAGATATTGGTATATGCTTCTACACCATGTGTGCATCGCAACAAATCGTCAACCAAACAACTACTACTGCTAGATTTACATCAACCAACATTCATTTCAAATTTTCCATACTGCAGAGCATACAGCCCTATCAACAGGGATAACAACTTGAAGGAATCATCTTCTCCACACAAATTTACAAAAGGAAGTGTTGAAATTCAGAATTGGTTAGTGGTACTGATGATGGCTCAATTGCTGTTACCAGTCTACCTCTAACAATTCTGAGTGAGAAAAACAACCTCTCTACTCGGTTTTTTCTGAGTTGATGAGGCTTCCCACCATTTTTCCAAAAGTCATCTGTATTACATTTTCATGAGAGGTCTACACCAACTAGGCAAGAAAATGTCATATAGTCATGTTAGCTTACCTCTTACCTCAAATGATGATAAAAGTAAATATTGACTAAACCAATGGTGAAATATTTTCAATAAGTTTAACATTAAGCCAGAAAAACTGACCTTTGGATCTGGGTTCATCCAGAACGGATTTAGAGCTGGATTTTGCATAGGGTTCATCCAATTCTGCTGTGCTTGCAAAAAATGATTCCTCTGACTCAATAAATACGATGCCTTCAGAAAGCCATTTCCTTGAAGCAACATGGGATTGATGCCAGCTAAGTTTCGATACAATATACTTGGGTCAGCATCCCCAAGACTAGATAAACCAGCAGCCATTTCAAAACCTGCCATACATGAATAAAGGTGGTAATAAATGACAGTGCAATGAATTAACGCATTGAGACTGCAAATAATAGAAGAATTAAATTATGCATATTTACTTTAAATAACTTCACAACTCAGGCATACTAGGTAAATGCCAAATGGTATTTTGTTATTAGCAATGCCTTAAAACCTAAGACACTAACTTTGTAGGAGCTGTGCAGGGTTAGGACCCATCATCGAGGCATAACCCATGGCTCCTGGGAATCCCAAGGCTCCAAGCATATTAGCTGTTGATTGCAGAGGGTTGTAGTTTGAGCCAGTACGAACCATTTCAAATCCAGGGTTGACATCCTTCATAATGAGGCCTCCTGATGACTTGACTTTCTCAGGGGGAGCAACGTTATTATTACCTGTAACAACTAAAAAAGGACCCATATATACCTTCCCAAATTAGAAATATATTGTATCCCCGAAAATAGATGTTCAACTAGTTTGTTTTTGGCTTGTTGGAGAGTTTATGTACACCCCCAAGTTCGTTAATGGTACAAGCTATTTCAACCAGTGTTCGATGGGAAAAATGTAGGTCCAAAGGAGAAAGCGATCCTTGAAAAATGTTTACAAGAACAAAAAGACTTCAGACAGAAACAGTGGACTTTTTGGGAACAATCAAAAGAAAACTCTATTTTCTGGAGTGAGTAAGAAGTCTTGGGTGCTAGAGTGTGATGCAGAAATGCCAGAGCATGGAGCACACCTGAACCTCTACTAGAGGTAGAAAAGGAAGAAGGGGAGAGTCAAAAAGAGCTTGTGCCTCAAGACCAAATTATTGATCAACATTTTTACTACGTTGAAACTAAACAGACGAGTTTTACATCCCAACAATGTTCTCTGTACCATGATTTCTAATAACGAATTGTTGGTGAGTGAAAACCCTTCTGTGGCTCTTCTGACTTCACATTCACCCAACTAGTCCATACGACTTTTTTTGTTCCCAAGATTGAAAAATCAACTCAAGGAACATCACTTTGAGCAGAACATTCAAATGGCAGCAACTGACCAGCTAGAGTGAAAGATATTTTTGAGGGATAGAAGAAATGGCCCAGGGTCTATTATTTCCTAGAGTATTTACTTTGATGGATACTACGTAAATACGAAATATTACTTTGAGTGTGAGCGTGAGTATGTGTTTTCCTGAAGGAATCACAAAAACAAAGTACAATTTAGAAAATATATAGCAACATGCAAGAAAAAAGGGATTTTCCTTATATTGACAATCAACTGTGGTTGTTTTATTTTAAAAAAAAGAAAAGAAAAAATGAGGTGCCCATAACAACAAGGAGAGTTGACAAACCATGCTGGGCACTGATCCATCTCTGGAGCCTCAGGGATATACTACTTTAATACTAGGATCTTTGGATCCTTAGATATGTATTTTGCATTGGTTTCAATTATTGGGTTCAATTTCCATGATGGTTTTTGTTTGATCTCAATTTCGGGGATGGGAGCCATTTTCCGCCGACAAGGTTCTGGCGCTGCGGCGCAAACATGAAATGTGTGTCCCTTCTCCTTTGCCTCCTTCGTTGGCTCTTGAAGGGCCCTCCCCGCTCCTTAAGCCCCCTGCAGTTCAGTTGCGTTTTCGCATGTTCCCCGCGTGTGCAAATTTCCTGTGATTTCCTTCCCTTTTCTCACTAACCCCCCATATTCTTCAGTCCTCGTTCTTCCGGACCCAACACCTCCAAACCGATGTCCCTTCTCTTCGCTGGAGGGAAACACGAAGATTTGCCCCCTCGACGGGAGGCAACTCCGATCTGCCAAACCCAAGGTGAGTCCTTCACACGTTTTCCTCACTCATTTTGTGTTTGCGTTGGGGGCTGGCTGTTCTTTGTACGGCAGGAATCGACTATCATTCTCCGAATCATACAGTCCTCCCATGCGCTTCTCATTTCTTTATTTTTCCCCGGAAAGAAGCGTACATACAAAGCGTGGTTTTTGATATTTGAAAGTGTAAGGCACACTTAATTTAATGGACTTACCTCTGGTTTGTTTTGTATCAACTTCAGCTTTAATTTTCTTTTTGGATTCATCTGACAGAGACATAGCAGATGCCAAGCTCTTCCCACCTCCTGGAATGATTTGAAATGTGTGAAATTCGTAAGAAGCTTTTCAATAGCCAAAACTCATTGACATGGATTTCCCAAACAATACTTCAAGTACGTGTACACTTTACTACTAATCCTGATAACATGTAAACCAACCTCCCAGTTCTATCCACTTCTTGAGTATATCTAGGCATTTTAGTAGTGCATTGCTAGGCACTGTGCTGATACTGCTTCTGGTAAAACATGAGACAAGATATATGATGAAGGGATATGTTGCAGTTCATTTAAGTCTCCCATCCAACAAATTCTGCCTTTTCCCTTTACAACATAACCCCCAAGTCATACATTTAATTTGCAGTCATGAGGATATATACGATCTTGAACTGCTCAAGACTCTCCTAGGTCCTGCTACCCACTCAATGGAGACAATGTTGAGTACTAAAAGAGTACAAAGTGTTTGCAAACATTCTCGCTCCTCTCTAGAACGGATAATAAAGGTTACTGAAGCCTTGATAATAGCCTGCCTCTTCAAAACAACGTTGATATGCTACAAAATATTGTTCGCAAGTTTTCCCAACATCTAATGCAAACTACAATGCCACCAGCATCTAGACGATTCCCCATCTTGGATCTATCTGTAAACCACAGAAGGTCACTACTGCACCTCAACAAGTTGTCCAACTTATGGTAAGGATGTTTTAAATACGTATTATCCAGCCAGAATAGTGGGCATAACATCATACAGCATATTGAGAACAGGCTTACTAAGTACAAGAATGTTATCTACCATTCTATTATATGTTTCTTTGTTGATATATGGAAGCTATAGCAGGTTTCGAATTGATGAAGATGTCCAGGGGAGGGAGTGGCATCAATAATGCTAGCGAAAAAGTAAGACATACAAGAGACTGATCACTATGAAGACGATAATGGATCCCCCCCCCCTCACCCGCTACCGATCTCTCTGATAAGTCTCCTGATTTCCAATTTTCATATTGGCAAGGGTCAGAAGAGAGATCTGCTACTACACACTGCTCCTAAGCCTACACTAGAGCTACCTGTATGAGACCAGAGACCAAACTCACGCATGAAGCTGATTCATAATCATACTGGATTATTATTAATATTACTTTGAAAACATAACTTACCAGGAATTTCTATTTTATCCGGATCATCATCTTCATCAAAATCACTTTCTGACCCACTGCTCTCCTTATCAGATACATCTGGCTTGCTATTGATGAAACCCATTCGCTAGAACAAAAATAACACTCACAATCAAATAATAAGTTATTATATGTTACAGGCTACTACACTATGTCTTCACAGAAGATAATAACTGAAACCCTATCAACTATAAGCTTAAACTATAAAGCTAAATAGTTCACTGATTGAACATGAATTTCAATGGTTTGTGATTTTTCAAGCGAGTTTGACATGCTACTTTTTGATAAACATTCAAATTCCCTTGATCACCCACTATAATCAACCAGGTATATCAAGCTGACAGGAAATTGTGAAGAAAAATAGTTTTAGTGGTTAATGATTACATAATCATGAAAGCTGATATAAGTCATGATAAATTATACAATTATAGTAGTGACCTTAAAATAAATTCGTTTTTATACTCATTCGAAACAGTAAGATTCCTGATATGTCTATATGTATAGCGAAATATATTTCGTTCCCCTACACAGATACATTTCTAGGCGCCCGATATTTTTAGGATACAATTCACACTCGTAATCAGTCACACATACTTCTCGGCAAAAGTTCGTTCGGTAAGTGACAATGTGAGTCGACACTTTCACTTCCAAAGCAATCATATCTGCAGGCAGACAGGGCATAACCCAAAAAAGGGTGATAAATCTTGTATATACTCTGGCGACTAGGGTTAAACCATGACGCTGTATGTACTGTGGAGGCACAATTTTCAATGCAGCAAAAAACACACTGCACTGAGCGCCGGCCGCTCTAAGGGATAGAGTAGCCAAGCCCTGCGATCGAAAGAGCCGGCCTTCTGCACATCGTCGCCATCTTGGTCACTTTGGAGCTTGAAAAGGGAAGCATTGAGAATCGATTTGAAGGAGAAATTCATCCCTTGAGGGACCTCTGTGCTAGACAATATCTCCATGTCGCTCAAACCGAGTGACAGCCAGGTGAGCAGGCAACATTGCCATTCGTTGATTTTCACCTAAGAAGCCCTTAATTGCCTGTTTTTACTTTCCTTGGCTCTACAAAGTAGAAAGGAAAGTTATGTAATTGGCTGGAAAAAAATTGTGAGTTTTCTTCAGATCTTTACGTTTCAGACCCTACTGAGTCTAGAAAACACTATTTGGGAAAATGGTCTGTGTGTCTGTGAACGATTTTTAGAGAAAATGACTGTACCAAATCTGCTCAAACCTTATATCTAGCCGGCAGGTTACCATGGGACGCCAAAATAAGGGTATGAACAAAATCCACCGAAAGTTAACAATAGCTATCCTAGTGATCAAAACACCAATTTTTTTTTCAAAAACGGCTCCACAGATTTTGATTAGATTTATCATGTTGATCGCTCTTAACAAGGCAATTATACCATAAAATTCCCATTCGTGGGAAAATGACGAGCAGCATAATAAATTATCAAAATTTTCGATGAAATTTGGTTTTAGCGCAGTTTTTTTCCTTATAAGCTCCGCTGAAATGTTACTGAAATGTTGAAAATTATTAGTGTAGAATTTCAATTCAATACCTATCGGGTGAGCGTTTAAGTCATTTAAGGCCTCATAAGTTGCATGGGGGTCACTCCAGAAATTCCGGAATGTCAACTACTGCTGTTTCGCTTATTACCAGTTCTAAACGTTTTTACCCAATAACTCTGCGAAAGTAATTACTATCCTTCTTAACGAAATTCGTGTTTACATCCTCTTCAATTCTCTGTGTAACAATTGCTCAATAATGGTCCTGGAATGAGTACGAGCAGCACAATAAATTCCGGAACTATAAGCGCTACCGCTTCCTGCTGCTGTGAAGCGTTGTTTGACCAAGTTCAAATGAACTGAGTGATGAATTTGGTAAGTAGAAAAAGCCATGGAAAGTGAATTGAGGTAGAGCCAAGGAAGGCTTGTGCTGCAACGGACCAGATATTTTTAAAGCCCATTTGTGTTAGTAGTTGTTAATATTTGGAAAATCTCATTTATTTATTACTATTTTTTAATGATCCTATACCTGGTAAGCTGTTCCACCCCAGCCCTGAGATTAGGCGTCTTTTCCAGAAAATTTGTGGAGGATTTTTGGAAAACAACAAGAGAGGAAGTTTGTGGTTTCTACAGCGCAGAATGTTGAAATTGTGGGCACCCTTACAACACGCCCATTCAAACCGGTCTTGTGAACCACTTTTCTCACGGCCATACTTGTCAGAGATGAAACCCACATCCATACACCAATGTGAAACGTTTGCCATAAATTCTCAATTGATAAATCAAACCAGCCGAAATGTGGGAGCGAATTCATGGCTTGTCCAAAAATTGTAACACACAATGTGAACAGGGCATTGGGGAAGGCACGAAGCATAGGTGGGAAAATATGCCACAAAAACACAACTGAATGAAACTGGAAGAGAACACTATGGAGAATTAATCAGTGTGTGAACACCTTGGCAGCAACTCGAGAACTGAAGGTCAAAACATGTTTTTATTTTGGGTTACTCAGACTGTTTGATTCTATATTGCAAAACCTCCACGGTTCATTTCAAGTTCGTTTCGACTGTAGAATGCACCAGTCAGGGAACAGTGAACGAGGGAACTGTACTCGTGAACCCTACGGTCTGGTTAATGCTATTTAGCGCTAGGCCTAAAACCAAGCAAAGCAGTGTGACAGTACAGCTACAGTAACTATGATGGCATGTTGCTGATGGATGAGTGATGGCAGGAACTGATCATACAGGAATTACAGTAGGATATCAGGTACTGGCAATGGTTTAGGCAAGATATAGAATGAGCAGTACAGCATAGGCTTCACACGTCTCCAAGTGAAATCAGGAAGTAGGCTATGACAGATTTCTGTGTCTGCCTTGGCTTCGATCCGTCATCCATAGCTACTCCTTTCACAACAATAACAAGGCCAGCATGGGTCAACCACTAATAGCCTCTAAGAATTGTGCTAGTTACAGGAACTGATGAGAATGGTTTCACACAGTAATGAACAAGTCACAATGGACGTTTGAGATTCTCTCCAAGCTCCATTCTTTCGAGTTTTTTTTGTTTTGAGAATGAGGTTTCAATGCGAATAGAGTTAAAAAAGGATAACAGAGATAAATAGAATGGAACTAAGTCATGGTGGAATTATGGCAAGAACTAATTTTGTAGAGTGTAGTTACTATATGATCTTAGCAAGGGAAATTTACTAAAGTGGAATTATATGACAATGGCAGATACTGGCCACAAAATAGTGACAGCATATTATCACTGTGCAATGTAACAAGGCTGAAATGACGCCACAACCACAAATCACGCAATGATTGCTGGTACAGACCACACCAACAATGCAGCCACTGTACGCATATAGCCCCTAAGAACAGTGATATCATTGTAAGCCACAGTAAGATTAAACAATGATAGCAGTCACCAGCCAGATCGAAATAATGCTCAATTTGTTAATTCTGGTCCAAATGGAAGTTACTAACCAGTGTCAAACTATGATATGACGGCAGGAACTGCACAAAATTGATTTACGTCATAATAAGGGTAACCAGGTATAATGGAATTTACACAGTTATGAATTTATTATCAACTATCAAAAAATAACTCGGCCCACTGCATTTACGAGTACACAAGGAAACCAGAAGAAATCATAACAGTCAAGTTCATCAACATTGGAAAAACCCCTTCTTCCTCTAACTGCGGGTTATAAGAAAAGAGAGGATCCCTATAAGTTAACAATTTATGGACAATGGACCCCTTTGTCTCCTCAAACATCGTCGCCGCCAGCGCAAGAAAATATCAACCTCATCACCTTCGTCGCAGCGATGAACAATACGCCCTTAGTTATGAAAACGATATAAACCCCCTCCAACTTTGAACAGTAGCTTCACATCTGTCCTGTCTCCCATAACGTAACGCTTAAAATTGTATTAAGAGAATAAATTTCTTTTTTAAAACATTAACTTCAACCCTCGACTTATAATTTATATAAAACTACGTACACCTACCATTTTATACCTTCCGTCGGAAGTAGGATAGGTCGTTTATTAGAGAATTACGACAAAGTTCGTAACACACTGCGAAACGTTTTATCCATACCTGACGACGTCAGAATCGTCGAGATGAAACGTTTCAACCCTATTTGAGTGCGTGAGATTCGTCTAGATGAAGCCTTTTACCCACAAAAATTAATTAGAAACAGCAATAGCTTCGAGAACGGAATTACACAATGATGGTAGAAACTAGCCAGTGCTGCTTACACTTCACATTGAGGTGTGAAACTCATGAGCTATTTATAACGAGATGTGTTTTCTCTCATCAACTTGCGAAGTCACAAAGAACACAGTCTTCTTATAGCGATCGCAGTAACTGACCGGAATGGCATTACAGCCCGACTCAGGTACCGACAATGTTAGAGACAGACAAATCTATGATTTTTATATGGACTGAGAAAAAGAGGGTGAATACGACATAAAAACCTACCACTCAACATAAAAAAAGGGTTCACCGCAGAACGTGTTATTTCATAACTACGTAAACAAACTCAGCAGGTGACCACAAGACCCCACGAGACATACGATTCACTTAGCTATCGTCTGTCGTGAGCCTCCCACGTTTACGGCGAATGATACAGTTTACTGCCTCCATTCGAACGTATTAGCTAATCAACGGCTAAACATACATCCTCCAAGTTACTCATTTCTCTCGAGCTCTTAGCAACCAAATTGCGAGTTCGGGAGTTCGTAACACTCGACGGCGCATTTTAGTTAGAGCAGTCGACATCGAATTTGTCAATTTTCTACAAAACTCCGAAGTGAGAAGAGCGATAAGTTGAAATAACTATAGGGGAAGAAGCCGCTGGAGTCGGGGCTCTGGTTCCCGTGGCCGGGGCCCGTCGGAGAGAAAAGAGCCTAATAAAGGGAGCTTCGGGCAAATGGCTTCGTGACGCCTGAAACACAAAGATAATCGCAATATACGAATAAGTTTCAATTCACTTACGCTGGATCTCGATCGCGGCACCATAACAGTTTCCTTGAGCATCGTATGAGACATTGTGCCTAAGTAAAACCTCTTACTTTTTTAACCAATACCTCCGTGTGATTATCTCAACACTCGCACTTGCGCACACTCAACACTGTGACCACTACAATATTAATGCACTAGACGAGGCTTCTATTAGCCCTCGGCTTGGTCCGTGTCAATCAAATCTCGAACAAGTGACGGATTAATCAGCTCGTGAGACTTGACTGGCACTTTGTCCCACACACACCCAAACAACGCAAGGTTTTCCGCGCCGGAAATTTCAGTTTATTTGGGTGGCACAAATGTGTCAGGTTACAAATAGGACTGGAGCCGAGGAGAAAAAACGTCGATGTCCGGTGAATCGATGCTTTTGTTTCAGGAGCCGTCGAAAATCGAACAGGGCGCTGTAGGCGGCTAAGTTGACGAACTACAGAACTACGGGCTGCCACCCAGCAGGTTCCACCATTGGCACGTTCAGTCATTTTTGCTATATTCCAACAAACGATGTGCACAGTGGCGGATCTAACAGGTGAGGAGGGGGGGGGGGGGGTTGGCTGAATTGTTTTTATAGCTAGTTTATCAGCTTTTTTACGTAAGAAAATAAAGGCAGATTACACTTTTATTCCATTGCCTTCGATCTTGCTTTTCCATAAAGATAATTACAACAATAATAACATTCAGGAACAAAGAGTAAACATTCATCAGTCACTCCAAGCTCTGCAAATGACTACGCAGTGGTTTATTACTATGGTTGGCACCCATTCTATTCAATCCAACTTTCAAATATCTGGTGCGTTGCAACACACAACTTACCTTAGCTCCACGTCAACCCACTTTGTACATGGCCTTTGAACTTGGTCAAACAACACGTCACAGCAGCAGGAAACGGTAGCGCCTACAGTTCTGGAATTTATTGTGCTGCTCGTACTCATTCCAGGACCATTATTACCATTGACATTCCGGAATTTCTGGAGTGACCCCCATGCAACTTATGAGGCCTTAAATGACTTAAACGCTCACCCGATAGGTATTGAATTGAAATTCTACACTAATAATTTTCAACATTTCAGTAACATTTCAGCGGAGCTTATAAGGAAAAAAACTGCGCTAAAACCAAATTTCATCGAAAATTTTGATAATTTATTATGCTGCTCGTCATTTTCCCACGAATGGGAATTTTATGGTATAATTGCCTTGTTAAGAGCGATCAACATGATAAATCTAATCAAAATCTGTGGAGCCGTTTTTGAAAAAAAAATTGGTGTTTTGATCACTAGGATAGCTATTGTTAACTTTCGGTGGATTTTGTTCATACCCTTATTTTGGCGTCCCATGGTAACCTGCCGGCTAGATATAAGGTTTGAGCAGATTTGGTACAGTCATTTTCTCTAAAAATCGTTCACAGACACACAGACCATTTTCCCAAATAGTGTTTTCTAGACTCAGTAGGGTCTGAAACGTAAAGATCTGAAGAAAACTCACAATTTTTTTCCAGCCAATTACATAACTTTCCTTCCTACTTTGTAGAGCCAAGGAAAGTAAAAACAGGCAATTACGACAGTAGTTGAAATTCAGGAATCTCTGGAGTGAGCCCCATGTACCTCATGAGCGTTTTTAAACACTCACCCTATAGGTATTGGATTGGACTACAGTAACAATTTTTTTTAACATTCTACTAACATTCCAGCGGAGGTTATAAGAAAAAAATAGCGATAAAAACGCTTTTCGTCGAAAATTTTGATAATTTATTGTGCTGCTCTCGTCATTTTCCCACGAAAGGGAATTTTATGGTATAATTATCTTATTGAGAGCTATCTATATAAAAAATTTAATCAAAACCGTTGGAACCGTTTTTGAGAAAAAAAATTTGGTGTTTTATTCACTATGATAACTATAGTTAACTTTCGATGGATTTTGACCACACCCTTACTTTTGCGTCCCATGGTAACCTGTAGGCTAGACATCAAGTTTCAGCTGATTTGGTACGGTTGTTTTCTCTAAAAACCGGACTAAAATCGATTTCGTCGAAAGTTTTGGTTATTTATTGTGCTGCTCTCGTCATTTTCCCACTAATGGGAATTTCATGCTATAATTGCTTTATTAAGAGCTATCAATATAAAAAATTTAATCAAAATCGTTAGAGCCGTTTTGGAGAAAAAAAATATTTGGTGTTTTGATCACTATGATATCTATAGTTACATTTCGGTGGATTTTGTTCAAACCCTTATTTTGGCGTTTCATGGTAACCTACCGGCGAGATATGAAGTTTGAGCTGATTTGGTACGGTGGTTTTCTCTAAAAATCGTTCACAGACACAGAGACCATTTTCCCAAATAGTGTTTTCTAGACTCAGTAGGGTCTGAAACGTAAAGATCTGAAGAAAACTCAAAAAAAAATTCAACAATTCCTTTCTACTTCGTAGAGCAAGGAAAGTAAAAATATAACTTGGCTGTGTCAACAATCTGGGAAATTACAACTTAAAGACAATAAAGAACTTTCTTCAATCCCTTCAAGTATTCAAGAAGTGCTTGCAAAAACCTGTTCAAAAGTTGATTTTTAATAGTTTCTACAAGCCATTGAATATCAACTGGTGATTGGACTGTCCCGCTAGTCCCTTCAAATTGTGGAAATTGTTTCACTATATTTAAAGTGATCTTAGGAAACCAACCATACTAAAGTCGACATAATTACAACAAAACGGTCAAAATTTGTTAAACCACTAGTTGCCCATAACAACCATGGGTTCTGTCTGATCGGGTTGCTGAGTAAGTGGGCACAACCAAATCAATCTCAGAAGGAACTTTTGTGTGAGAGAAAGGTTTTCGGTGTAATATTCATTGTGAGTAACACATTTAAATTTTCGGTGAGGAAATGTTTTAACAAGCAGTCCTCAAAATATTACTACGTCTTCAATGCTCGTCTGCCATCTGGGTCATATTCATATTTTACTTTTAACGTACTCTAAAAAATCTGTTTACCCACAAAATTTCATTTGAGATCTAGTTGTACTTGCCCTCTCGGCAGTCCAATTGTCTGGAACCCCATGGTTGTTGTGCAAAAAATGGTTTAAAAAAATTGCAGACAACAAAAGTTTGGTAGTTTTGTGGAATTTACGTCGTATTTGGTATGGGTTTCTAGATATTTCTCAATGCTGAGTCGAATAGGGAGGGTCTGAGAGGTGTAGGACCACATCTAGATGGAAAACAGTCAAATGATGGTGAATATAGTGAGATGAGTTGAAAGAACTTGCAATCATAGACATAGCGAATGGTGTCTTTTCTCCCCATCCTGTGCTCATTCCTACGTTGCTTGCCATCTCATTCCAACTACTGGCCAGTTTGACTCATCACATAGTGCCTGTTGCCTAGCGTCACCTAGAAAATGTTAATTTTCGTTGTTCCGTTGTAGTCAGGTCATGTTTCATATCGTTTACTTGTATTTTTTGATGCTTAATCGAATGAGATGAGTCTTGGAGGTATGAGACTTTGTCAAGCTGTGGAAGAGAATAATAATCCATTGTGTAATCACTTACAGCGTTCTTGAGGCGAAGTTGAAGGCCTAAACATACACATAATGCATATTTGGAATACCCATGTCTTGAACCATTGTACCGACTGACTCCCATTAGAGGCACCTGGCGATCATGGTCTAGTGCAGGGGTCTCCAAACTTTCCAGCCTCGGGGCCATACTGATCACTCCAGTAAGTTCCGGGGGCCAAAACCATATTATCATAGTTGCCGGCGGTAAAAAGTGAAATCCACTGATGAAAAACAAAGTCCGAAAAAGTACGCAACGTTCAAAAAAGGGAACTGAATTTGAGATTGCAAGGAGAAAACCAGCATCTTCCATATTTATACACTAATATCAAATCATTCCGGAAGAAATTGATACTGTTTCAATCACAACTACGAAGTGAATGTTTTTCACATTTTAAAACATGTGAAATATTCAGCCACACCACTGAGACTGAGTTTCCTATCGATTTTGCAAACGAAACTTTGAGTGCTTTGAAAATAAATTTTGATACTCGTTTCTCAACCTTCGATGCCATTGTAAATCAAAATTAAGATTTTTCAGAATCCTTTTGATACTGACATTGAAACCCTAGCCCCGGAACTTTTAATGGAAATGATTGATCTACAGTGCACTGATATAATTAAGAACAAATATCAAAACTCATCTTTGTTGGAATTTTATAAGAGTCTTCCACTGACACAATTTGATAATTTGCATACATTTGTTCGTGGGCTGTTTTTGATACTACTTATTCATGTGAGAGGGCCTTCTCAAAAATGAAGTACACAAAAAATGTTTACAGATCTAAATTAACTGATGAGCATCTTAAATCTCTTTTAATAATTGGTACAAGTAAAGTTAGTCTCCAACTACAAATTATTGTCAGTGAAAAATCTCAATTACATAAATCTCATTAGTATTTCATACGTCATTATGCTTGTTATAAGTTATGTTTTTATTTAAAATGTATAAAATGTTAGTTGGATTCATTTTAATAATTTGTTAGTTATTATATACTGAAGGTAAATTTTCTGCATATTATACATGTCTTTACTCATTACAATTCTGTGTTTCTTTATCCAACTTGTAACAATAACAATAAGCCTACAACAATGTCATGAGTAGTAGACCATATCAATGTAGATGTCATTTTAATGATTATTCAACACAAAATTAGAATACTTCAGTAAACTAAATTAAATTTGCTATAAAAAATATGTTCTCTAAAAGTAGTTCTCTCCACGGGCTGGACAAAATCTGTCCGCGGGCCGAATGTGGCCCTCGGGCCGTGATTTGGAGACCCCTGTCTAGTGGTTAAAGATGATGATTTATAATCAGACAAAAATTGGGCTATTGGATCAGAGCTCGCAATCGCTGTAATTTTTGCCTGAGTCAGCGGCTCCCCAAACATTTCCAAAAACCCCTCGTAACGCCATTAGTGGCTTTACAGAATGTAACTGCAGAAACTGTGACTCACGCGCTTGTTGGATCTCTCGTTTTGGCGTTCCTGAAACTTTAACCTCAGATCGTGGTGCTCAATTCACTTCTCATCTCTTCAAAAATTTCGTTGAACAATTTGGAATTCGACATAACATCACAACAAGTTGGCATCCTGCCGCGAATGGTTTGATCGAACGTCTACATCGTCATTTGAAAGGTGCAATAATGGCTCATTGTGACATCGATTGTGTTAAAGCTTTACCTTTTGTTCTTCTTGGCATTCGTTCTGCTTTCAAAGAGGATATCAAGGCTACATCTGCTGAGATGGTTTATGGAGAAACTCTTCGTTTGCCTTTTGAACTGGTCTCTTCAAGTGTCGCAAACAAGAATCTCGAAGATTCAAGCAGCTTTCTTTCAAGCTTACGAGAATTCATGTCTCGCTTACGACCAGCTCCAGCATCAAGACATTGTCAACCTGCCATTTTTGTTTTTAAGGAGCACTCGACGTGCAGTCATGCATATTTGAAGGAAGGACCTATCCTTAAGGCACTCCAACCACCATACAACGGCCCCTACGAAGTCATCGATCGAGGCGACAAGACAATCACACTAAAGATTTACAACAAACCTACACAAGTCTCTATCGATCGAGTGAAACCTGCATTTATTTTACAAGATGATGTTCCTGTTCCTACGTCTGTTCCTGTTTCTACACCTGTTCCTGCGCCCGCAGAACTGACACCAGCTCCCAACCGCACAACGCAATCTGGCAGAAAAGTCAAGTTTAGAAACATTTTGAATTTGTAGCCTAATTCTCTGCCAAGGGGGGTGTTAGCGCGCGCTTAGCAACGAAGGACTTCTTGTTGTTTTTGTAAACAATTATTGTGAGTGTGTTGACAACCTTAGTAAAGCTAACATCAATCTACGGAAAAACTAAAATCTATATTAAATAGGAGTTACAACCCTTACTTCCTATAAACATAACACAAGCGAGAGACAGTAATCGAGTAATTTTGTATTTTCTCCTTCAAATCACCACCACACACGCCTGACAGTGTTACCAATCCCCCACAACACAGCGCCAAAATTCTAATCCAACACCCGCTACCCAATGGGAAAGGAAAGTATTGTAATCGTGTAAAAAAAATTGGATTTTCATCAGATCTTCACGTTTTGAACCCTGCTGAGTCTAAAAAACCTATTTTGGCGCGTGGTCCGTGTGCGTGTGTGTCTATAGTTCGATTTGCAGAAGAACGGCTAAACCAATTGAGCTGGTTTCTTTTTACTGTCCTTGGCTCTACGACAGAAAAAAAAATGTTGAGTTTTCTCCAGATCTTTACGTTTCAGACCCTCCTGAGTCCGAAAAACTCTATTTGGGAAAATGGTCTGTGTGTGTGTGTCTGTGAACGATTTTTAGAGAAAACCATCGTACCAAATCAGCTCAAACTTGATATCTCGCCCGAAGGTCACCATGGGACGCCAAAATAAGGGTTTGAACAAAATCCACCGAAAGTTAACTATAGATATCATAGTGATCAAAACACCAAATATTTTTTTTTCTCAAAAACGGCTCTAAAGATATTGATTAAATTTTTTATGTTGATAGCTCTCAATAAGGCAATGATACCATAAAATTCCCATTTGTGGGAAAATGACGAGAGCAGCACAATAAATTACCAAAACTTTCGACAAAATCGATTTTAGCGCAGTTTTTTCCTTATAAACTTCGCTAGAATTCTTGTAGAATGTAAAAAAAATTGGTATTGTAGTCCAATCCAATACCTAAATGGTGAGTGTTTAAAAACGCCCATGAGATACATGGGGGTCACTCCAGAAATTCCTGAATTTCAACTACTGCCGTTTCGCTTACCACCAGCTCTAAAAGTTTTTACCGAATAACTCTGTAAAAGTAATTACTATCCTTCTTCAAAAAATTTATGTTTACAGCCTCATTAATTATCTGTGTACCGATAGATCAATATTGGTCCTGCAATGAGTACGAGCAGCACAATAAAATCTGGAACTGTATGTGCTACCGCTTCGTGCTGCCGTAAAGCGTTGTTTGACCATGTTCAAATTAACTGAGTGATAAATGAATTGATTAAATAGAATTAGCCACGTACAAAGTGAATTGTTGTAGAGCTAAGGAAAGTTATGTGTTGACACGCATCAGATATTTGTTTTGTTAATCAGATGCCAAACTAAGGTTATGGGCGATTTCAGTTAATGGGGGGTACAAAAATGTCCCAAAACTAGGGTTTTTCGCTATTTCCTAAAAACGGCTCTAACGATTTTGATTAATCTTTCTATTTGAATTATATACTAATATATAATTAGTATAATTCTCATACTAATCAATACCCAACTTTTCTTCGTCATACATATCTCCATGAAAATATGGTGAACGGAGATATAGGCCTATGAAGCAAACCCTGCAAATTATTACACTAAGGTTTATTATTCTCATGAACAGCTTGACCTAGTATTACTGCTCTGAGACCCATTCCATTCGATTCAGCATCGAAAAATACTTGTAAACGATACGAAACATGACCTGACCACAATGGAACTATGGAAACTAAATATTCCCTCGGCGCCAGGCGTCCGTAAACATCTACGCAGAGCATCTACAATCCGATGTAGAGGTGTGCAGAGGAAGTGCCGGCCTCATTGGCCCTAACCTTCCTCCTCCCCGTCAGGCAAAAAGAGTCGGGGAAATTGGGACAGGGACTTCCCGCGAAACCTCGGTAATTGGCACGACGCTGCGAGTCGAGCGGGCGTTGCGAAGCGAGTAGGTGGGTGGTTTGGATGTGATGGGAGGGAGGGAGGGAGTACTTACGACGAAACGTTGACTTCCGCTGTAGTTACCCCGAATTCTTTCAATTAGTTGACTCTAATAATTACTGTAATTTCCCTATACGCAGTTGTACACGTTTGATACTCATTCCATTCGACCGAGGATGCAAAAATTATACTACGATTATATTGGGTTTTGTTAATTTTTACTTTCCGCTACCCGAAGGGAAGGAAAGTATAGTAATCGGCCCAAAAAAAAAAGTTGGGTTTTCTTCAGATCTTTACGTTTCAGACCCTTCTGAGTCTAAAAAACCTAATTTCGGAGAGAGGTCCGTGTGTATGTCTGTGTGTATGTCTGTGTGTATGTCTGTGTGTGTGTGTGTCTGTAGTTCGATTTGCGGGAGAACGGCTGATCCGATTGAGCTGGTTCTTTTTGTTTTGTTCGTTATTTTTGTAGACACCAAAATAAGGTTATGGACGATTTCGGCCAGTGGGAAGGGGGGTGGGGGACGAAAATGTACCAAAAACTAGGGTTTTTCGCATTTTTCTCGAAAACGGCTCTAACGATTTTGATCAAACTTTCAAATTATCTTCTCCTAATCAATACCTAACTTTTCTTCTCTATACATATCTCCATGAAAATACGGTGAACGGAGATATGGGCCCTTAAAGCAAAAATATGTTTTTACGCTTTTTGGCAAAACGGCTTCAGCGATTTTCACCAAACTCACAGGATGTTTTCAAATAGTTGATACCTACATATTCTTCTCAATAAATGTTCCTGTGACGGTCCATTGAACAGAGATAAAGCAAAATGTGTCGAAAATAACGTATTTTCTAACATTTCCGTAAATTCCAGGGTAACTTTTTCACCAGATGTGATATATCCTAATGAAGTATCTTCTAGTCACCCATACCAACATTTCGTTCTCTATAATTATTTCTGTATATATATGTTGAACAGAGATATAAGCCAAGTTAACTCAGAAAAGGAGATTTGTCGAATATTAATTTATCGGTATTCCAATTTTCTGAAAAACGGCTCTAACGATTTCGATCAAACTTTCGGAGTACTCTCAGCTAACTAGTCCCTGCATTATGTTCTCCATAAATGTTCCTGTAAAAATGAGTTGAACGAAGATATAGCGCCCGCATGTGTAGGTGGTGTTCGAACTTAAAGGGGTGGCGGAAAGTAGTGTGTTGCTACGCACCAGATATTTTTAACCATTTTTTGTCCATAACAACCATGGGCTTCGTCCGATCGGATTGCCGAGATGGCGGGCACAACTAGATACCAAATGGGATTTTTGTGCGAAAGAACGGATTTTTCAGACCACGTTAAAAGCACAAAACGGCACGAATGAGGGACGGTGGACGGACATTGCAGATTTGGAATCCCCATGTCATGCAACGTAAACTATCAAATTTTGAAGGGGGCGGGGGGGTTGTAAAAAATGTTTCGTGACTGAAAACATAGGGTTATTATTCAGAATGAATAATAAAACAAAAATAGGGTTTTTTCAAATAGTTAATACCTATATATTGTTTTCAATAAATGTTCCTTTGGCAGGCCATTGAACAGAGATAAAAATCAAAATGTGTCAAAATTTTGGAGTGTTGTTCATCACCCATACCCACATTTCGTTCTGTATATACATGTTGAACGGGGATATAAGCCAAGTTAACTAAGAAAAGGAGATTTGTCGAATATTAATCGGTATTTCAATTTTCTCAAAAATGGCTTTAAGGATTTCGATCAAACTTACGAATGATTCGCAACTATCTAGTCCCTACATTTTGTTCTCTCGTTTAAAATAGGGATATGATGTCGTTAGTCGTCAGTGATCGTTGGGCGTCGTCAGGTGGATAGGAGGCTGTGGAGTCGGAGCGCTAGGGGTGACCGCCTCGATCGGTCGGCTTGTTCCCTGCACCGCTACCTGACGGCCGCGTCTTCTTCCGCGCCAACCCTTCCTTTCCGTCACTTCGCATTCGCCCTTTCCTTCCTTCCTTCCTTTCCATCCCCTCCACACGACGCTTCAAACATCCCCTCTTCCCCTCTCATCCCCTTCACCCCTCGTCCCTTCGTCAACATCCACATCTGCAGCTGATAACCTAATCTCACATAAAAGTAACCACTTTTAATGGCTCCTTGTCCGTATCCGTTCGTGAAAGAGGGCGCCGTTGTACCAAGTGTTAGTAAAAACAACGCCGCCATGTTGAATCAATTGTTATTCTAAATATTGAGAACTTCGCGTGCGATCGGCAGCGCTTTTTAGTCTTTTTAGACGGTATACGACTCGAATTAAACAATCGGTCGACTTTAGTTTTGAGTTCAGACTCGCGTTGAGTGCCGTTGTTCTCATAATAAAATCCGATTCGGGTCGACTGCCGGAGTTGACTGTCGCTCGGTTACGACCGCACTGACGACCTTCTCGTCGGGACTCTTGACGATTATTCGACGAGACGATGTTTAATGCCGTCTAACGCCTAGTGCGCGGTGCGGGATTGTTGCTGGGTGGTGCGGTGCTAACTGATATCGGCGCGTTGTTGTGATATGGTCTGTCGGCGATCGCCCTCGACCTTGCGTGACCGCGAGCTGGTCCCAATTGTCCGACCAATTTCGGTTATGAGATCGCCCAATTGTTATTTGAAACTGTGAAAAACGTATTCGGCCGCTCGGATTTGTCCGTCCGCCTCGCGACATGTAAAGCGCCGAACGGTCAACTTAGTGTTTCACAGTTCACAACGACCGTCTGCCCGGCGGAGGGAGTTTCGATTCGACGCCGCCGATTAGAGACGATGGAAAAGATGGAAATCGAGGAAGCCGTCGTCGATTTGAGTCTCAGGTGAGGAAATTAGTTCATAGTTCATTTCTCTTTATAAATAATAAGGGACGATGTTTCGTGTTACTGTCCGCTCAATTCACGAGGACGAGTGGATTCGTTGACAGGACATCGGAGCTTTGGCACGTAGGTACTGGAGATGTCTAACTGCCGGTACAAGTATCAGCCTCAGTGGTCGTATGAGTCTTGTGCGATGGTGAGACACACCATCCGTGTTCTTTAGGCACGGCAGCGAAACAAGGGGTAGCTGGCAGCAGTTTCAGCTGACAGACATCCGACAAATAGATTAAACGGAGAACTGACTACTCAGTTCCAGGTATTTTGTTGTACACAGTGGGAACTTGGTATTTAAGATAAACACTCGGGGCAGTGATGTTGTGATCTACACAAACAAGAGATACTAACCCCATCAGCAAGTGACTTACGAGTACAGGGTTTTGTACCCTAAGGGAGCATTAGCCGTGAATCTCTACCATCTCGCTAAGGCTGCTATGGTACAGCCTCGGGGTAGTGTGTGTCAGAGATTATTCCACCATAGGGCCAACCCAACGTATCAAATCTTTGAAGGATATTAGGGTAATCCAGTTATAAGTGTTGTCTGTGGAGATTGGCATACAGTGGCTTAGCTAACCTCAACTAGCGAGGAGGAAACGCTCCAAGGTCATTCTAATTACGTGCAAAATACAAGACTTCATATGAAAGTTAACGTACCTGTTAGGTGAGCCCGTCTCCTCTGGCTGGTGAGTTACTGTAGGCAAGCGCTTTCGATGTAAAGACCTCATCGTTTGGCCGTGAAGTCAGTGCTGGACTGACAGGTAACAGGTACGTTAACTTTAGTAATTTGCCTACTGGCGGACATGACCCAATTGCTTTAATACATCATATGAACCCTGCTGTCGAAAGTCTATGAATTGAGTTCTTAGACAGTGCGAGAGCATACTGCACTACAGTACTAGGGCTCTGGGGGAAAACAGGAGTTTAGAAAGATGACTAATCTGCCGTCATTCCAACCGTAACTCTTAAGAAAATTTTAAACTGAAAAATGTGGGGTTCAGTTACTACGTTATGGTCTGTAGAAGAGCATTCAGTTGGCACAAAGACAAAGGTAATTTAGTAAATGAGAGTGAAACAGGCTAATGAACCATAGTGCAGCTTAAAGTGATGTGTGAGAGAAGTAGAAATGAGTAAGAGTTCAGAATCACATGCGACGCTTCGACTGATCTCACTGTCTCCTCATTAAGAGCAAATTTTGCGAGTTGGAAGTTGACGCTTGGACATTCAATAGAAATTCAATGATTAACAACCGGGTGGGGATGGTGTCAACTCCTCCAATGGTCAGTCTTTGTATTCCCTCTCGGTCCAACTAGTCAATCCTTTCTGAACGATTCATCTCAACCAATGACGGACTTCCCTTGAATTGAGGAACAGTCACTCCTGTTTTCAAACGGTTGCCCCTTACACGACACAATCTTTCGCTTTTGAAAGTGTCTCATTTTGCTACATCCTTTGGAAACCACTGCCAACGCCTTTAACTGGCAGTATGGTTTCTCTGAATACAAAACCACGAAAGACCAACCTGGCCATGTAATTCTGAATGAGACGTAAGAACTGACAACGATAGGCTGGGATGGAGGCAGCGGAGAACTGCCAGCGTACTGGGACACGCCATAGTCCAAGAGTAGTGCTTGGTAGTCAAAGAGGGTTGCAGGCACATATGTTAACCGTCTGGGGCGCGTGTGTGTGGTGTGCTTTGTGTGTGAGTGGTGGGGACATATTGGGACTGTCGCGCTAGCATCCACTGGCTCTTCTGAGGACGTGAGGTTGCTCATGGACACCCTCACACAATAGGCCTCTCGTATTAAAAAGAATGATGAAACAAGTTGTTCTCTAGGCACTATACTGTGGGCAAGATCTCAATTTCAGTACATGGTGTCCTTGCAGTTGATGATTATTCGCGTAAATACCCACTACGGCTCAAATGTAGAATAAAGTAGTTTGGTCATTGGATCAAGTCATTATGAGAGGACAAGACTGGAGTACAATCTATTTGGCCAGCTGTCAAAACTGCAGTCCGAAGTCAAAACTTCCGATGGTCGCGTAGTGGTGTATTCTTCTCGAACTCAGCCGACACTAATAGTTATTGGAGTGCTGGTGTTGGAGCGCAAAGGACAGGGTGAAAGCATTGGAAGAACCACAGGCTCTGTGCCAACATGCTCAGCCGCATTTAGCGTTTTGACAACAATGAGAGGAGTGTTGGCCAGAGGTTGTTTGGTGGTTGCACTGGGACAATTGGGGGGGTCATGAAGTATTTTTTGTATTTACACGGATGAGAAGAAATAGTTGGCAACAGGAGCCCTTCTAGACTGGAGGAGGAATGAGTGATCACGATGGTGTCTTTATGCAATCTGATATCAAGTGAATGCCACGCTGCAGATAGTTGTGAGTGCCAATTTATTAATTCTCGAAGAGGGCAATAGGGCCCTTTGTAATGTTTTGTGGCCTCATGCAAGGAGTGTGTCAGTAGCTTCAACCCTTACCCTTACCTTATTTTGGCAGAACCATTCTCCGTCCTTCATTCTGCAAATTCGGACTAAGAGGCTTCAGCCAGAAGGGTAAAAACTATAGTTTGTGGAAGGAACTTTACTTGTGAGTGCTGAAAATCAACAGAAGTGAAGTACTCTTGAGTGCCCTCTCTTCTTGGTTAGTTAGTGTGCAGGGGCAGACACAAGATGAAATTTTGAAGCCATAGATTGGAGAGTGATTGCACAGGAGTTCAAACAGCATCACCTGGCTGTCATAATGAGGGTGTCCGAAAGGCCATTCACTTCGCACTCGTGTAGGACGCCCTGAAGAAGTGGATGTTCTGTGTTCCCTGACACTCAATTCTCATTTATCGCATGTTGCAACTTCAAGACTGACCCAAAAAACTCGTGCCGTTGATGTATTTACATAAAAGTCCTCTCCCTCTTTACACCACCTACAATCATACCCTAACTGGCAGGCTCAGTGCTACCACTTTATATACTTCTCCAACTGACAATCTTTAAACAAATCTGGCTGAGAAACCTTGCGCTATTATTTTTCTTTATTGGGTTTAATGAAATATTTTGGTTCGTTTCAATACTAAAAATTACAGAAACGTGATATATATTTAAAATTGAGCAGCTTGTATAAAATCTAAGCATTTGAAACAAATTCTTGTACACTAGGGGTTCAGTAGTGTATAAACTGAATTGTAATAACGCTTGAGTTTAATGTAGCTCTAAGCACTGGGGATCACATTCCCTCACACACTCTCTCTCTCGCTCTCTTACTCTACCACTATTCCATTCTTGCACTGTAAGCGCCTGCTTGGCTTGGTGTACTTGCATCTGGCTGAGATGTCACGTATTCTGTGACTGGTCTTGGATTCGATCAAGATCAGCTGCAGTAGTGTGACATAGCGTCTCAATCTGCCCTAAATCCCAGTGCACCTTTCGAATTTGTGGCTGCTCTATATGGTTCGGTTAACAGATGAGAACTCTGGCGACATCCCGCCTCGTATTCCTCGTGGTGAGTAGAGTAGGCATCAGAGGGCATCTATGGAAGAAATTACTGATACTTTCAGACCATTCGTGTGGCGTCACTGTCTACCTTGATGAAGTGTACCAAGGATCGTAAGGTTGTGGATGCTTGCTGTCGTACTTGTGGCAGCCAGTTTACCTGCATACTCATGGGGGTCGTGATGTAGTCTACGAGCGGATTAGGTTGCTGGTGCATTGTCATCTGAGGGCTGAGGAGTGAGGGGAGAGCGGCACTACCGAGTCCTGTCCGAGGAAGGACTGAAGTCTGACATCGTCGCCTAGGGTCCTGACCAGTCTGCTGGGATTCTGGATGTCCAAGAAGCGCAACAGGACGGATGTTCATGTGGCCCAGTTTGGAAGCTCATGGAGTAGAAGTAAATAACATCAGAGGGTTGCAACATTGACTGTGTCCTGGCAGGGTGGTATCTGAACTGGTGGGTGTTTTATCGTGCAACATCCTCTCATCCTTCTTTCCTTCCACCACCCAGTCTTTCCACCTCTAGAACTTGCGTAGGATAGTCTGAGTACTCTCGCCATTTCATTAATCTTGATTTATTTGGTTTACAAAAATTGGCAACCTCTAGAAAAATGGAGAATGTGATTGAGAGAGAAAGGAGTTAATCAAATCGACTGAAATTTCATATTCAGGATCACCTTGGGACTCCAAAATGAGGGCATGAGCAGAATCGGTCCAAAACCATCAAAACGTCGTACCATTTTCTTTCTAAAAGTGGCAAAAAGTGTAGTAGATAAAAATCGCTGATTACTGCACGTGGGACTTGGGAAAGTTATGTCATGCACCACGCCAGAGATTTAAATTTACCATTGAATAGTACATCATTTTAGTTTTGAGAAATAAGTAAAAAGGAAATACGATATTTCGTGCCCCCAGTCTTCACTGAGTTATAGAAACATATCTGAGCACTTTTGAAACAAAGAATAGTACAACCAGGATTTAAAATGATACTTTCATGGAATGTTTGTTTCATAGCAATACAAGCAAATTCGTCTGTGTATTGCGGGGTGATCTTGATCCTATGCCTCGACGTCCATCAGCTTGTAGAGTATGGAACGTGGTTAAGTTGAAGTCTCCCTTTCAGATACTCATCCACAAGTGATCCAGGTGGGAAGGGGAGTTCCTGCGTTTGAAGCTGGGGCCCTCGTATATTACGCTGATGGCTCAGTCCAGGGTGGCGAGAATTAGAGCAGCGATCTCATTGGGGTCACTAGCCACGGTTTTCCAGGCAGAAGGGTCTGTGGTGACAGTCTGTGTGCAGCGGCTGCTGCAGAGGGGACTGAAGCGGCAGAACATTTTCATTATGGTGGAGAGTCAGCCCACTCTCAAGGCCTTAGCCTTGTGTTGTCTTACTTCGTGGCAGGTGTGGGAGTGTCTGACTGGACTGAAGGTCAGGCTGAGGACAACAGTGTAACACTGTGTTGGGTGCCGGGGTATCAAGGAATAGAGGGAAACGAAGCCAATAGAGGGAGCGAGCCGATTGACTAGCAAAGAAGGTACAAAGTTTCCCATTGGCAGCGGTTGCCTGGCCTTAGACAGTCAAAACTCTTCATCCAGCTCTCCAGAGGGAGGGCTAAGGAGGTGCTTGCACTGGAGAGGAAGGATATGAGGATCATATGTGGCCTATTTACAGGTCGCTGTCCGCTGAGGTACCACCTTGCTAATATTGGCAAGTGTGATGTACACGTATGCATGTTCTGCGAGGTGGGCCTAGAGGTGGCATAGCATGTGCTCCTTGCATCGCGCCGTCGTGTGTTTGGGAGGCCCTTTCTTCAGCCCGAAGAGGTGGCAGATGATGTGACAAATGAAGTGACGTCCCACCAAGTTAGCCCAGTGCCGTGGGGTCTGGGGGTAGTGCTGGGGGGGCCATGAGCTGACGCTGATGGACTCCCTTACAATAGGCCCGTTTGTGGCTGCAGTGAGGGTATCGCCAGCATTCACCTTTTATTTTTAAAAAAACGTTGAAATTTGAACAGTTTATTTGGACAGGAAAGTGGTTCATTTGAAATTAGAAAAGGTTCAATTAGTGATAGAATGAGTAATTTGAAAAACACAGGAGCCATAGAAGGAGCATCATTTAAAAATATGGTGGCACAGAACTAGCAAGAGTGTGGCATTTATGCAAATGCTGGAGTTGGAGTACCACTTTGCTCTGGAAGTGATTGTTTTGACAATTATTTTGCCGCTGTGAAAGAAGTTCAAAAGTACTTAGTTTATCAGATTATCACAATTATCTGTTTGTGTTTTATTTGGGGATGAAGCTTCTGATATCTTGTCCAATGCCCTAAAGATCACATAACACAGTGATCTTTAGCACGGTGAATGGAGAGGAGTTGTATTGTGTTTAAGAGAAGAAGGTAGGCTTATTCCATCAACTGCCATAAGGCTCCGAAAATACCAATTTGGGGGCAACTGTTGGACCTTAACTGTTGAATGATTTGGATTGACAAAGATTAGGAATGGGAAACGCCCTACAACGGCTGAAGTATTTCATACAAATATTCAGAAATTAGCTCAATCACTTACTCTTTAGTAACTAGTATTAACAACCCCAAATTATATATTTTAGACATAAACAAGCACATAATGAAATCAGTGTTGCTGAAACTTGATTTTCTAATTTTATTGTAGTAATTGTTATCACATTAAACTGTGTATTATTAACAGTTTGGACATTTAATTTCTTTCTTGTAGAGTTGTACCACCAAATTCCCATTGTAGGCACCCCAGTGATCGTAGTCTAGTGGTTATAGCCGAAAATTCATAATCCGACGAAAGTTGGGCATTGGATTGGAGCTCGTGATCGCTGTAATTTTTGCCTGAGTGGTTCCGAACTAAAATACGCTCCTTTCATTCCAAGAAAAAGAAGAGGGCCAGACAGAAAAATTACAGCGATCACGAGCTCTGATCCAATGCCCAAATTTTGTCAGCTTTTGAATCTTCATCTATGCTCACTAGACTCGATCACTAGGGTACCTACAATGGGAGTCAGGTGGTACAGTGTTCCTCATAATTTTTGAAGCTATTGGTGAATTTCGTTCTCAATTCTTTGGTTGCTTTTTATGCATTTAACCAAATCACAAGCACCTAACAGTGTTTTGTGACTAATTATACATTTTTGATGTAGCAAGTTATTAAGTTTTTTCCGAGTTTACCTCATAAACCAACTTTTCACTGATGAGTTTTTAAAAACGTTCGATATTTCCGATTGCTGAATTTTTTAATTTAATTGATTCTCAACATTGAATAAAGTAGATAAAATAATAAACTCAAACAAAGAATTATCTATCACTTCAGTTTTGTAGTTCCTCTCACTAACGGGCGATTGAAACGGGAAAGTTATCGTGGAACCCCAAGAATAACGAAAATAACGCAGCGTTTTTTGTTTCTTTTCTTATTTGGAAGTGTTTCATAGTTCTATCAACAGAGACTTGAGATTATTTTGGACACTGAGGCACTAAGAGCTGGTGATTTCTCTAACTGTTACAGAGTTTTCCTGACTGCTTGTACAATGGTGGTGTGTGCCAATGTGAGTAAAACTGTAATACCGGAGATATGAAGTTGACGAATTTTTTCGTGTATGTGGCCTTGCATGTGCCTTGCAGCGCATACTAAAACTGTAGATTAACGTTGGCACCTAAGCTTGAATATTTCAACTTAAAATCATCGTTGTCTGTTTGGGTTACCAAGCTTAGTAAAAGTTTGCAAATCTCGTTCAAGTCCCATTTACGAGCTAAATCTGCACAAAAAAAAACTTCTCGCCACCAGAACATGTGGCAGTGTGTTACTTTGTGTGACTAGTTTTTTTTCTTTTTCATATTTGAACGGGGGAAGCTAGTGAATCGGCAAGAGGAATTCTACTATAATTTGATCGACAAATAGTCAATGAAGCAACATTTTGGAGATAAAAGAGCTACAAATGGTGTATTTTGAGTAGGAATCTCATTTTAATGAAGCTCAATTCTGTATGACAGATAAATGCTATATTGAGGGCAACAATTATGTTAGAACGTTGAGAGCTAGCTATTTTATTACCTCTTTGAACGTTTTTGAACTACTATACTGCTACGTGCAAACGAAAAATGAATAAATAACTGAAATTAATTTAGAAGACATTGCAGAAAAGGAAAGTAGGTAGTCGGACAATTTGTAGATGATACGTTACCGTAATTGAATTAGGAAGACTGTAACTGCTTTCTTACTTGTGATTGGTCTACCATTTCAAATGTGGTGCCGAGGACCTTCTAAGGCAAGGAAGTGGCGATCCCTTCAAAGGATGCTTGAACCCCACACATTCAGAAGGTGAGGTGCAGTTGTACCTCGAAATGATTATTATTATTACTATTATTGTGGGGGAATTTGGATAGTTGAGATGTACGAGTACTCTACCACATCTACCTGCAGTCTCTATAGACAATTCCTGTGCAGAATCAGGAAGTGTTCCTGGTCTTTATCTTGCCCTCGTTTGTTTGATTAATTTGGAAACAGCATTGCAAATTTGTCACCTCTACAGTATGTTTGACAGAGTAGTTTAACTTTTTTATATAACATGTAAACTCAAAAACTGCTAGATTTGATTCTGGCACCAACTGCCTTCTACTTCAGTTCTCTTCAATACCCCAACAGTTTTGACTTGCATTTCACACCAAGTACATTGTTGGAATATTATATAGTCTGCCGTTATTATGGACTTATAGAAATTGAGTGCCTTTTAAGTTTACTTGGCTCATTATAGACATTCTAGTTATCCGTTATATATCCGAGGAAGCTGTGTCACAATCACTAGGCAGACTTTTTTTTAACTTACAAATTCATGTGCAGTTTATTGTTAAAAGATTCGCTTTTAATATATTCATTTTGCTTTCTACTTGTTGATATGAGACGATTTTCAGATGTACTTCAGACTATGAATCACTACAAGAAGGAAGACACATTTCCCTTGATAGAGAAAGTATTAAACAATCCACAGATGTAGTGTTCATTGTCTGTGATCAAACCTTTTCCCCACGTGGGCCAATGAACAGACTAATTTGGCACAAGTTGAGCTGTGTGTGAGATGTGATGAAATCATCTAATGATTTTTAATGTGAAAAACTTGTCCAGAACAGTAATGAGATGGTGTAACCACAAAAACCATACCATTAACTTGAATAATGGAAGAACTGTGGGTAGAAATGCTGGTTGACAACACTCCCTGGAAAATTGAGCAAGATGATTATCGTTCCCAAAAGAGCACTTTTTCAGTGCCTGAACACAAAGACAATTGGGAAAACACGATCTCAAGGTTGATTTTAAAAAACTATTATTACGTACGAATTATTTATTCTCAAGCGAGGTATCAACTTATCATTTCATGGCCCTGGGTGTTTAGTGTATCAATGACACAGTTTTTGAAGTAAGTAATGATACTAGACTTGATGTTGTGACTTGAAGATGGGAAAGGGCTGGTGTTTATTTATCAATGTTTGTTGCTGACCTAATGTTTTAATTTCTTTGCAGTGGAAGGCGCTTCAATGACACCAGAGTGCCAGATAACCATCCTGCAAATGAACGAACATTAGAGACGAGAAATGTCCTTGAAACTCGGACCAACAACTCTGTGGCTTGGCCTCCTCGTCGTAGTTTACGGCCAAGAACAGAAAGCAGAAGCTATGCTGAAAGCCCTGACATCATTGTTGTCGACGAGGAACCAAAAACCAATGGTTATACCAATGGTGTGGATTCTGAAGATGATTTGCCAATGCCTCCCTTACCGCTACTGAAAAAGGTACAATTAGTTCTCAAGGCTGGCAAATTGCAACTGAAAATGGTTGAAGTTGCTGTGTGTAATTCTAAAATATCTGGCATGAACTCCCTTAGACAATATGGCTCTTAATTGCCTTGTAGTGAATTCCTAAGGGGTTTTGATAGTTGAATATTGATCCATTTAGAATTTTATCATGGTTTCCTCATGATTGTATCTGAAGTAGTAAGTTACAGCAATGTGCCACTATTCGTATTTTTGAAGATCACACAAAGGGAAAAAAATGAAATGTCGGTGAATACCACAACACTTATTAAGCTTCCCATAATTACCTCCCCCCCCCGCCCCCAACACTTTTAGCTAAATTTTTTGCTGGTGCACTGCGTTTTTCTGCTGACCTGGGTTTATATAAAGAATTGTCCAAGTCTGAAATTTCGATAATTTTTTATTGGATGAAGAAGGTTTGTAGTTGTTACACCATGCTAGGAATCTGATGATAAACATTGAGCGACTATGAACAAAGAACAAATTTCTGACATGAAGCATCCAAATTTATTTCATTGGCAATCAATTTTGCTCCAGATTTTATCACATCTCATATCCATGAAAGGTCAACAAAAATGGCTCTAACGGTTTTGGTTACATTTTCTTTTCTGGACTGTCCCAAATAACATAACTGAACTAAAAAATTCTCATTTGTGGGAAAATGAGGGGAGAATTCCAATAAATTATCAAACATTTTGAAGAAAATGGATTTAAGTGAAGTTTTCTTTCTTATCAATTCCACTCATATGATAGTATTCTCCAAAAATCAGGGTGTACTTACTGTATTCCAATGAACTATGGGGTATAAAAACGCTCATTGATGATTAGTAGTAAGCCCAGGATAATTGAGAATTCTAACCTTAGCCGATTCACTTACTAACACTTCTCACAGTTTTTACTCGATTATTTCAAAATAGTTAATAAGAACCTTCTCAAAATCATTTGGCTTCTTGATCAATATAGTTAGTTTTGAATTGATTTTGATCATACTGTTATTTTGGGGCTCCACGGTGGTCTATAAGCTAAATATCAAGCCAAGTTCTTATCCTATAATTGCCAAACAGTAAACACAATACTTATTGATCTTGTTAAAAGTCGCATTCACTTGTGTAGTAATTATTCATCATTGGTTGTGGCATAACTAGGAGCGCCCCAATAAATTCTGGAACTTGGGCTACTACCACTTTCTACATAAAACGTCAAGTTATTTTACAAAGTTCACATGAACTGAGTAAAAAATAAATTGGATTAGGAGCTTGAAAATTCCTGAATGTATGTAGGCTGAGGAAAGTTGTGATAAGTCATACCAGATATTTATTGTGGTTGTCAGCTCTTTGTTTTTGAAGTAATTAATAATAATAACTCGTACATAATTTTGCATGTGTAAAATAAAAGTTGTGTTTTCTAGGCATCTGAAGAGGAGATTAATAAAACAAAGGATAAAGTTCGAAGGTTACGAGACCAGCTTCGCAATGAAGAAATGACTCTAGTTCTTCTCAAGAAGCTTCGCCAGTCTTATCAAATCAAAGAAAATGTGGCAGTTGTCGCTCCATGTAGCACACCAAGTTCCTCAACTACGATAGCCAAACCTGTTGCTCCCCGTTCTACAGTGAAACAGCAACTATCGACGCCTAATGTGCATCACTTACTTCGATCAGTGAGTTGATTGAGTATATTCCATGTTGTTACATTGTAGTTGGTTAATATTTAGTGAAATGAATATTTAAAATAAAAATAAAAACCATAAATATTCTCACCATCCTTGGCGAGAATATCTTGTTTTAATTAAATAGTTTTTCTCAATCCCCCCCACACTAATTTGAGATTTGTAGTTAGTTCCTACAAAGATATAGAGAAAGCTTAGGCTCTTATAGCTTACATCCCTATTCTATTTTGATAGAAAGAAATTATTTGGTATCCATTCCAGTGCACTGAACTGTATCACTTGTACGCAGAGCTTTAGCATTGGGAAACGCGATGAAGCACGCCCGCATAACCTCAACCTCCACAGAAACAATATTTATTTTTACCATTTTAAGTCAATTAATCCCTGTTTGGGTTGTTGAATGCAACTTTCATTGATGATCTTGGAGTGGTCTGAAACATTTCTTTTTGGGTAGTTAAGTAGGATAATCATTCATTTAGTTTAATTGTATTTCAGCAACCCACTGCCAGTCAACGTGGAATACCAACTGTTCATGTGCCACCACCTCCTCCTGTTATTCCAAATCGAAATCTTTCTACTGGGATCTCTCCTACAAGTCATCCAGCTCCGCCTACGAATATTTCACGAAGTAAGATCTTTTTCCTCATAAGTATTTGAAACTTCTGGTCGTTTGAACAATAAGCAAGTCATCTTGCTTCAATTGACCCATTTAGAATGGGCACTTATTCCACGAAAAACGTATTTTTGAGCAACTGAAGCAACAGCGAATCAAATTCAAGACTGATATTTCTAATTAGTAATAGCAATTAGTTTTATGTGGACATGGGCTGATGTTATTTTCTTTTTGATTTGATTGATGTTGCTGGTCATCCATTTTTCCACCTAGATTGTATAGAGGAGTCACTTGAATTGCTAGTAGTGAAGAGAGTTTTCCCTTAAATTCTTCCCAAGTGGGAAAACGAACCTATGACTTGGCAGAAGTCTGCAGCTTTTGGTTTTGGTTTATTATTCATTCTGAATAATAACCCTATGTTTTCGGTCACGAAAAATTTTTTACAACCCCTCCTCAAAATTTGATACTTTACGTTTCAAGACTTGGAGATTCCAAATTTGCAATGTTCGGCCGCCGTCCGGGCCGTTTTGTGCCTTTAACGTGGCCTAAAAAATTCGTTCTTTCGCACAAAAATCCAATTTGGTATCTAGTTGTGCCCGCCATCTCGGCAATCCGATCGGACGAAGCCTGTGGTTGTAATGGGCAAAAAATGGTTGAAAAATTAACGAAACGCAGTGCAACACGGGAACTGCATCGTCCCTCCTTCCCTCCCATCTCAATAAAAAACAACCAGCCTTGTCCTCACCTCGCAACGCTGCCGGGCGGGCGGCTCAACTCCCCTTTCGCCTCACAATGGGTTCGCTTTCCCCGACCCGACGCGGCAAAATCATCAGACTTTTGTTTCCGTAGTTCCATTGTAACCAGGACATGTTTCGTATGGTTTACTAGTATTCAATGCTGAGTCGAATGGGATGGGGGAGCACTAATACTAGGTCAAGCTGTTCATGAGAATAATAAACCATTGTGTAATAATTTGCAGGGTTTTTTAACTGCTTGTTTAGTACAGGCCAGAATAGTACATTTCTAAGTATTAACAGGACTTCATATGGTATTATATTTTACTCAATGGCAAACAAATATGTTGAACGTGTTTTTCAATATCTTGCCACAGAAATCAACTGAAAATCTCATTTCCGAATTGTATGTACATATTTTGGAAACAGGAATATTTATGGGCTAAAATTCAGAATTCATTGATCTTCAGAATATTTTGCCAAGATTGCAGTAATAGTACGAGTCATTTGTCAAGTGGTGTGTGTGTTTTTTAAGGTACCTGTGTAAATTAAGACAATCAAGTTTCATGAGATTATTTTGCAGTTAAGACTTTAATTACTGGTTTTGGTTCTTGTTTAGGGCTTGTAATAAATAATGTGTGTTGGAACTAATGAAAGACTCTGCATGCATCACTTAATGTGCTTTTCCTCCAATTATCAAGGAATATAATTTATTTTAGAAATACTTGTCTAATTGGTGAGTTATAAGCTCAAATTTGTTTTCTTGCTTCTCTTCCAACTCTATACGTATTGTTATATTATGTGCGTTTCGCTTTCCTTATTTCAGCGAATATGCCCCCCACAAGTGTGGCCAGAAATGTTGGTTCTATCAACTTCACCCCAGAGAGGAAGGAACAAAGACACTCGCCCGCCCCATCTGTTAACCAACAGGTACAGTCACTCTTATTTGATATCCGACAAATCTTACAACTTTCTGTAAGTATTATTTTCTGATGATGCCCACCGCTTTAAATGGATGAATTGTCATAGGCAGTTCTCTAATTTTGTCTCAATGCTCATGAGTATGGATAAATGTTGATTGATCGCCGCCAAGGGTTGTAGGGAAAATTATTTGTCAAAATGACAGCAAGATATGCTTGACATTCCCACGCATGACCAGTGTTTTCCGCAATCTCATTTTTTTAAATGTTGTAATTTCAAAGTTTGAAAAGCCGAGCTCAATTATAGTTATTATCACTATCATACAGTAATTTATCATGCTGTGAAACGTGTATTACGTTTTTATACAGATTAAAGAAAATATAGCATCATGAATAATGTAAGATTTGCATTAGAAAAACAATATAAGCACTTAATGGTTGAGTAATAACCATGGAACTGATGCTCTGATTCTTATTGGAAATCATTCCATTTTGTTTAGTCTCCCACAAAGTCATAATATGAAGTTTTCTTATTTCTAAAAGCTTTCTGGAAGTATGGAAAAGGTAGGACTTACCATACCTGTCCCACCAGTAAATGAGCAGGTAAGGAATATTCAACTTAGCCTCTACTGTTTTCCCTTGGTGTTAACTGGCATTTTTAATTGTTGACAGCCACGTGTTATTGTGTACCATATGTAGTGAAGCATACAAAATTTAGATTGAAAATGGTATGTTTAGGGTTAGTATTGGTTCAGACAGGGGAAAAACTGCGTGGTTGACCATACAGAACTCATTCGCATTAGAATCGCCATATCTGTTGGTTTGCTTGGATATCACTTGGTAAAATTGACTATAAAGGTTCTAATGTGAATAAGCTACACGATTTATGTGCAGTTAGGAAGTGCATGGGTTCTGCTTTTTTTGAACTAGAACATAGTCATGCTTCTGATCATTAATTTCTCAACATTTGGAAACAAAGAGGCTGCAGTGGGTGGATTCATGATGTATTGTGCAGTTGCTTCTCTAGTTAATTTACATTAAATAAATTACTGGGAGTCTTTGGTTGTACCTGTTAGTTCCATTTTAGAATATTTATTTATTATGTTTCTGACCTACATTCAACTATGTCAATTTAAATCTAGCAAGTTTGGGATGTTGTATACGTAACGTAGAAACAAGGGCCCATGATTCCCAATGCAGGTCCGTTTCCCTATCAAAAGACTGTTCCTTGATACTCATAAGAGAGTTTTATCAGTTGAAAGTCATGAAGATGGCAGTAGCATGTAAGAGCGAGGGCACTAGAGAGATCAGCATCCACTGAACCCAACCTGTGGAGGTACGGTAGGTTGTCGTTTAGCTAGTTTTCTGGTGGGGAGCTGTTGCCCATGTGTTCCCACACAGGGGAATCTGTACCATCTGGGAGGAGTTCTGAATCTGGTTTTCCATCTGATTTAACTATTTACGTGGTTGGCAAGTTTCAAAGGGAAAGATCAACTGTGATCATGTTTTTTTGTCGCAAACCTGGCCAAACTGTTGTACAATTGCTTAGTATCAGTGAAAGCTGGAAGGTTTGGTTGCTGTGCTCACTGTTGTAGGAACTTCAGTAGAGCAGCACCTGGTTTCTTTTTCTTCTGCACTGGTGGCAGAAGTATTTTTTTGTAGGAAAGTTTTTGAGAGCATTAAAGTCACCATGACTCATTAGGAGCTGGCTCGCCTAGTGTTTAAACTAGGCTCATCCTACTTTCTCCCAAGACATTTATGAATGTTGGCAAATGGTAAGTGGTGGCAAGTAAGGTGAGGGAAGGGCATGGGGAAAAACACAATGGGGAAACAATATCATACCTTCTGCTCCCAGGACTTGAATTGTAGAAGAGGTAAGTTGGTTGATTGGAGGCTCTAGGATTCCAGGGTTGGTGGCTACAGCAAGCTTGAGCTGGGGAAGGCCTCAAGGACACTCATCACAGCAATTCAGCTTGAGCGTCTGATCTTGACACTTTTCTTCCTGCAATGCCTTTTGTTTCCTATAGCCTCGCAAATTTTGGGGAACTGAGTGCTATAATGACACATGTGTTTTATTCCATAAATTCATGAATAAGCTGTGTGCATTTTATTTGGTTAGTTTGTAATTTGCTTTAACTTGTTTGTAATTGTAATTTATACTGTTGTGCCTTTACCTATCTCTCATTCACTTTTGAAAGACTTGATCATAAAATCAAGTTCACCCAGCTCTACCTCCTCTGTTTTTCCCTGACTCAATATTGTGCTCATCAGTTCCTCTGAAATGCTCTGATCGTTCTCATTGGGCTCATTTTTGTCGACATAGAAACGAAAAGGAACTGGTATTGCAGTAAGGAGTAGAAATAAATGGGTTTGTGTGCTTGTTAATAAAAACATTTGCGGATGTAATTGAAAGCAGAGAACGGTGGATATGAGCTGTAAACTGTAGAGTTTGGATGCTAAATATCCTATATTGGCTAGCCAATCTTTTGGTCAAACCTGTCTGATTCGCTGAAATCTCCAGTTGTATAACTATCAATTAAACATCAGCTTTTACTTGTAAATTGTTTCCAAAGAGTGAAGTATTTTATTCCTAACAGTGATTTATTTACCATAGAAATACCAAAGACATGCTTCTTGTGTTCATCACGCTTTTTTCCATATGGCTCACTTCTACAATGAATATTGTGTTGAATCATTCCGTTTGCAAATTAGTCAATATTACCTGATGTGTTCTTCTTTTTTGGGGGTTTTCATTACCCCTCCTCTGCTCCTAGTAATCTTGGAGTTCTTTTTCTGTAAAAAGTTGAGTTATTTTGATCCTCAATAAAATGCTTTGTGTGATAAGTTCAATTTTTACGTTATAGGATCGTGTCCGAATGGATGAATCTCAAACTCCAGCACAAAGGCAAGCAGCAGCAAAACTAGCATTACGGAAACAACTGGAAAAAACTTTGTTGCAGGTATGGAAATGCTGCTATTTCACATTAGAATGCATACAGCCTACTAAGCTTGTTGAGGTAGAAAGAGGACCTTTAATATTGTACCTGTTTCAGTGTGCTTGCGAAAAGGTAGATGTAAATCTTGTGAGGGCAAATCATAGCTGTCTTGAGACACAATGCCACCAATGTAGTATATCATCATAACTAAAAAATGGCTGTATTGTGAAAACTAATTTAATGGCACTCATTCTAAATACAGTCACTTTCAGTCAGTTGTCTTTTGAAGAAGCTTTAGTGTTCACTGAACGTTATGATAGTGGTGTTCTATGTAGTGCCCTATAGTAGTGCAACTCAAGGAAATATTCATCACTGACCGTGTTGCGTGTGCTAATGATTTTAGCACTCAGTTGGGGGCTGTTGTAGATTAATGGTGTGCAGAAAAGCACCCCAGCCTGCAAAAGACACAAAAGAGATTAACTTGAAATCTCAACTGATTAAAACACAGACTGTGGAGACATCTCAATTCGAGTGATATCCTTGTCTGACTATAAAGTCAATAATAATTCTCTTATTGTGGCTAAGTTGTTGGAAATTACACATGGTCATCAGCCTCTGGCTTCATCAGAAATACTCCAGCTCTCACATCTAAATGTCTAGCCTGTGACTGCTGAGCTCATCTGAGCCAGCATTGAAAACTGAATATTTCACTCTACAAATATTTGGGTGCACGACTGCTTGACTCTTACTGACTTGATCTTTGACCGAGAATGAGGAGAGTGGTGGCTCATTGCATCGCAGGGCTTTGGTACAACTAAAAGCAGGTGAGCACCAGAAAATATTTACTGACCTCTTGACAGAACATTGCTTTCTGTCAATTGATAGTGTAAATGAAATATCCTTTGAGTAAATTCACGAGGAATTATCAGCCATTCATTTAAATTCTGAACATACGCGCTAACTTAGTTGTGCCAGAAATGTGGAAATTGGTATTTTGTTAACAAATAGGGGTTTTACAATGTGTGTGTTCACTAGGTTTAGTTATTAAGTTGTGTTGATTTACTAAAGTTAGCGTACCTCGGTTGAGTCCATCTTCTCTGGCTGGTGAGATACTGTGGGCAAGCGCTTTTGCTTCTTTACTTACATTCTTCTCCCTTCACCTCTAGCGGGTGTCCCCAGAGATGGATGGTCTCCTTCCTCCCCCTCCCCCTTCCCTGATGCTCTACCACCCCATTTACCTTCCTCTTCAAATATAAAGACCACGACCAACTAACTGACTCTATTACTGACTTAACGACCAGACGATGTTTTTACATCAAAAGCGCTCGCCCACAGTATCTCACCAGCCATTGGAGATGGACTCACCTAACAGGTACATTAACTTTAGTAATTTAAAAACTGGCGGAACTAACCCAATTACTTTAATACCTGTATTGATTTAATTGGTTTCACTGTCTTGCAATAGCATTAAATCATAATTTGTCGATGGCTTTCACTTTTAATTGAAAAACCTTAAAAGGAAAATCAGTGTAATAATTATTTCTATGTAAATGCATCCAATTATGGCTCAGACGAGTCGATTTGTCTTGTACCAGTGGTGGCCAACATCAGTGGAAAAGTAGCTCAACCGTATTCATTCATTACCTATTTGAGTCATGTATTCATCTTGTTAATGCATTTATTTTTTCTTTATCTATGTGTGTAGATTCCACCTCCGAAACCTCCTCCTCCTGAAATGCATTTCATCCCTAACCCATCAAATACTGAGTTCATTTACCTTGTGGGATTGGAGCATGTGGTTGACTTCATCACAAAAGATAGTCGAAGTCCCCCACCGCCTGAGCCATTTAGGTGTTCCCAGTGTTCCACCAATTTTACACCAGTCTGGAAATGGGAAAAAGGAAGCATTAAAGGTAACAAAATAATTAATTGAACATTTTTTAGTTGTCAACAATCATAATCGTGTGTACAACATGTGTGTATTTCTTGTCAAATAGCTGGGAAAGAACCACGAGTCATATGCGAGCAGTGTGTTACTTCTAATGTGAAGAAGGCGCTTAAAGCTGAACATACTAATCGCTTGAAGACGGCATTTGTAAAGGCTTTGCAACAGGAGCAGGAGATTGAGCAGAGATTAGCCCAGGTTTCTCCTCAACCTGAGCCTGTTCAAGCCCCAGTGCCTCCTCCTCCACCGCCTGTTGGAAAGCCACCCACTCCTAAGCCAACTCCTCCAGCAATGCCATCCCCTAATCGGGATCACCTTGCGAAGTTGGCAGATACAGCAAAATTCAACCCTCATCACGCTGCTGCAGCCCTACACCAGCAGTTCCTCCGAGGTAAAACACAAATAAATATTTATTAATCTACAATTAGAGAAGATATCTGAATTGTTTTTCTTTTCTCTTAATATGAATATCATTACTTCTAATTACTGGGGTAATTTCATTCTGCCACAAAACCCCATGAACCAACACAGTTTCAGTAATGTGTGCTCTCTTTCTGCACATTTCCTTCCATTTTTCCTCCTTCCCCCTTTTTAATCATTATGTTTATTCTACCAGTCCGTATATGTGTGCTAACCTGCAAATACTGTTTGCTCCAATGTAGCGCTTAGACCCCCAGTTCAGAAGTATGCTCAATTTTTATTATGCGGGTAAGGGAGATACTGAAAAGAAATTCGTTCAAATGTTCCTGTTGATAGCTACCTGGAGATCCTGAAGCTGAAAATAACGTGAACTTCATTTTACCGCTTTTTAAAATTAATCACATGATGTAGCCAATGGTTATGCCTAGGTATTAGAAAATTTCCTTTGCTGATTTCTGTTGAAATTTTTCTATCAAATTTTTTTATTAATTTCACATTCTTCCAAGTTGTTTCAACACTGTGTTTGATGTATTACAGAGGTCATTTTGCATTGTCTAGTGTAATTCCTCTTAGGTGTTGTGGTGTCAAGCTTTGATTACAATAGGTTTGAATGTTTTGTTGACCAATTTTAACTCTTGATTGCTATTGTGATGTTTCCTTAATTTGGTCATTTCATATAAAAAACTATTTGGGGAATTCCAAGATATCTTTGCATTCTTCATTTCATTTCTCAACTAATCTTTCTTTGTTGAATTAAACATAACTCTTGATCTGAAAAGGGCAGCACAATGTTGAACAATACACACTCAAATGATGATGAGGTTCAGCTTTTCTGAAAATCTCAGAATTTCATGTATGCCTTCCTAAAACTTTTGGAAAGCTGAAATGAAATAGTGAAGTGTTTCTTTTTTACAACTTTCTTTTTCTCAAGGGGTGCACACTTGAACCTAACTAATTATCTCAACTCATTTGTTCCCTGTTCTGCTGGTTGAGAATTGAGAAGGGTGTATTGTTATTTCTGGGACGTCACTTGATTTTTTTGTTTGTTTTCAGGTTTGCCACAGCACCAACCTCTTCCTGCTCATATGATACCGTTCTCTCCTCTCTTGTACCCATACCAACTGGCTATGGCTCAGGCAGCTGGAGGCAAAGGGCCAGTCGCTGCTGCAGCCGCTAACATTGCGGAACTACAGAGACAAGCTGCTGATATACAACGACAGTACCTTTTAGATATGATCCCTCCATCTAGTTCTTCCCGTCATTCTCTCAGTAACTGGAAAACGTGATTGCCTTTGTGAGATTGTTGGTGAGTTATACATTTAATCTCGATCTTTATTTTTCATGTTTTCGATGGATATTTTAGGACACCGATAGGAATTAAATGGACATTAATTATATTTAGAGAAGCCTGTTGGGCAACTTGGTATGAACGTCCATGTTTTCTGATGGTCCTTTCAGAACCTAAAGAAACGTGAGCCATTAGATTTTGTATGGCATTTGGGCCATCTGTAATAGACGCTACAAAGAATACTGTGCGGGTATGGCACACAGTTGTGTGAACTTTCCAACCACAATACCCACATACCCATGCCACATGACTATGTCTACCGTAGAACATTGACTGTCTTCTCTATCTCTCCTCCTCCTTCCTTCTTTGGCATTGAGTTGCTCACTTTATATTGTGTGGAATGCTTCATACTACTTAGTAACTGTTGGTCACTTATATGTTAACCCAGCTCTCCTCATATTCTATATAGTGGATGACCCTATGGTGGGTCTCTTTTATCACTGTGATCCTCCACCTCTTATGTCAGGAGAGACTTTCATGTCCCATCTACGGTAGCGAGGAAGCTCACCACAAACGCATGTAAATCTTCATGCGGACTTGTGGGGACAAGGAAAATGCCTAGGCAAATACCAAACGCTACCAACAAGCTTTACTTCCTTCTTTAATTTAAGGGATTATTGTGTATTGTAGCTGCTGTAAGTGTAGAGTTAGACACTGGCAGGCAAGTTGAATGACGTTGATTAGATATCACTGTTTCAGTTGGGAGAGGTGGTTCAGTGCCTTTTTAGAGCTAGCTGGAGCATTGATTGTCTCTTGGGAGTTATCTAACCTTGTGATAATACTAACTAAAAATAACATTCTAACAAAAGGCTCTCAACAATCTTCCTCAGTACATAGGTCTTTTTGTGCTCTAGGTACTGCAAGAAAGTTGTTTGAAAAGTGATTTCAGCCTGTTCATTTTCAATTCCTATGAAGTCAGAGGATTTCCAACTTCCCAATATGGCTGTAGTGGGACTTCTTTGCCATTGGGGAAGTGATTGCGAGAGGGGTGAGGGGGGGGGGCAAGCAGGGTTGGAGCAGTGGCATGCTACATATAATTAGGTGGGTTGACACCCTCTTAGCTTAGGTTTACCGCCATGTTAGCGAAGGTCAATATTATGTTACCTCTGAGACAGGAGGCTTGCAGAGAGCATCAATAAAACTTTTTAAAACAGGGGTTTTTTTGAGGCTATGCTAAATTGTTCCTACTATGGTGGCAGCTCGTTCTAAGGAGATTATACTACACTTTTATTGTGTTGTACTTATGTATTGAGATTACACTATCATTATACTATCGTAGTAGTGTAATAGCATTTTCCTAATCAGCACATAAGAAGCACATAAGAAACTAAAAGCACGATAAAGGTAGTAGTGGCAAACTAGTTGATGCTTTGGGATAGGAGGATAAATTGAAAAGTAGATAGATCATCTGCTGATTCCAGCCTTGGTGGGAGACTATACGTGATTAATTAGGTAAATAGACATTCCCATCTCATCTTTTTCCTTGCTGTGAATGGAGTTTGTGGTGTATACCAGCTAATGCTCAAGCTCAGTTAATGCTGCAAAGTTCAGTTAACTGATTTGATATGAACATGCAGGACATGGATGAAATGTGAAAAACCATGTATTTTTTCTGTCCAATAATGATTTTTTTCCCCTTTTTCTTGTTTCAGCCTGTACAGCATCGCTTGTTACGTCACCTCACTGGTTATTGCATTTTTCTCTACTTTTTGTCTTGTGCTTCACATAATTGAATTGATTTCTGTCCTAGAGATAATAAGTTCATCTCATTCGTTGCTCAAAATTAGGATGATAGATGTCTGGTTTCCCACAATTTTGAGACTTGTTGTCTATTAACGAACAATGAGGGTTGCTTTGTATTTATGTTGTGCATTTGTGTAGAATTTACCTTCGTGAATGATGCTAGGTTGTAAATAGCTATTTTGTCACAGTTGTAAGCTCCAGAAGATTAATTCGAAGTGATTATCCTTTGAATTCAGTTCTCTGTAAATTGAATATCTTTAGATCTAAGATAATTTAATTTATTGGATTTTTATTATGTAGATGGCAAACATTCATTAAAGAAAATTCGTTCTATTTTAACTTCCCCTTGCCCTACTGTAGCAAGAAGGAAGTTGATGTAATTAGCTGGAAAATTTGACCCGAAGTTTTTGTTGAACTTCATATTTCAGAGTCCACTTGTGTGCGTATGTGTTGTGTCTTGGAATCTGATAGACAGAAAGTTGCTCAGCGAATCAGCTTAGATTTCATATTGACCCTTAGCGATAATATGAACTGTTGCAATGAGGTCACAGAAATAGTTAACATAGTGATTAAAACCCCAAATGTGTGTGTGTGTGTCTTGGAATCTGATAGACAGAAAATTGCTCACTGAATCAGCTCAAATTTCATATTCACCCTTCACCATAATATGAAATGCTACAACGAGGTTTTCACTGAAATGGTTAACATAATGACCAAAATCTCAATAATTTTTTTCCCCCAAAATAGCTGTAAAAATTAGGTTGAAATTGGATAAACGTCAAGGAGCTATGTTAAGAGCCCATCAAAATGTATACAAAAACCTTTTCTCAATGCGCTTCTTCGATAAATCCTAGTCAGTATACACGAACTCTCCCAAACAGATCATCATGTTGGTCTAATATGCCTAATACAAAGTGATTATTCAATTCATTTTTAAAATAATTAGAAGCGCATCAATAAATTCCACAATGCTCATCTCAGTCGCTTCCATTTTTTAGCATTATTTTAGTATGAATTAATCTGCTATATAATATTTTACAACTGGTATCTAATCAAGTAGTATTTCCTGTAACCCCATATGGGACTGAAAACAAATGTTGGTAGATAAGTGTGTGGTATCAAACCCAATTAAACCATGAGAATGTGAGCTCCACCAAATCAGTAAATAGATACGTTATGAAGTGTAAATATTTAACCATCGCAGTTCTTTCACGTTCATCAGTACAGAGAAAGTCATTGTCTAGTAGGGCAAGGGAAGTTGTATGTTGCTTCATGTCAGACAGTTTCATATGGTGTGTGTACTGTTTTATTTTCCGTGTTCTTCATTAAAAAATGATATGAATAAACAGAAAAAAGTCCAGCCATTGTGCTGTTGAATCTTGACATGAGTTTTGTAGCAACTATTCAAGACTGTTTTTCTCAATTCTCACGTGGAATTTCAAAGGTAAAAGTTGTACTGAAAGACAAAAAACTAATGTAGAAACGATATTTGAATAGTTCTGTCGGCAAATGTTGACAATTTTTTTTTCTTTTAAAGCATCGTTTTGCAATTTTACATGGGTAAAACAGTTAAAATGTCAACTTGCTGCATATTTAGGTTGTGTTTTGTGTTTTTACTGTAATTTTGGCTAGTTGGTCTACTTTATCACTGCTATTCATGTTCCATTTAAGACCTTGATGTTGTTGTGTCCCATTTTGATTCGAGTATGAACGTCCTACTGAGGGGAAATTAGTGAAATCTGGAGCCTTGTTATCTTTCAGTAGTTTACATTTCCTGGTTAAACGACTATATTTATTTATTCTCGTAGCCCACACACTTTGAATGGCAAGGTATGTACTTCCTGTTTCCAAATTACCTAGTATTCTATTGGTATTCTATATGGAGGGTTCCATGACTGGCTATCAATCCTGACTTCGAAGGCATATTTAACACGTTCACTGCGACGATTATTGTTCAAAACCGATTTTCTGCGCGGCAACTTTTTTTGTCTCCATTCCTTTCTTTTTGGAACCAACAAAACGTCTGATGACTTGAAGTTCAAATTTCATTAACCTTTGACCTTGAAAAACGCTTGTCGACGGGTGGTCGACGCCCGCCGGACAATAGGAAACTGTTACCTCTGGCGGGTGGTCGACAGGTAGTCGACATTGTGTAGGTGACGTTATAATACTCTCAAATCCGACCTAAGCTGTAAAGGGGACACCTTTCATAACAGAAAACGAGTGTCCAGCGTCTACCTGAAAAGATTATGTACTTAAGTAATTAGAAAGAAGGCCCCATCAGCTTATTTCGGTAAAAGGATCAACATCCAGGTATAAGAACGAGGAGACAACGCGAAAATGCACTCAAAAGTGTAATTCACAAGCGTTTCATTGAAAAGTATTTTGTACATATTATAAAAACGATACAAGAATATTAAAGAATTATTATTATTACTGAAACTACTACTAAGTATATTATAACGGTACAAGAAAATTAATACATTGAAATCAAAATCAATTTAAAAAAATAAAAAACAAACATTTCTCAACTATGAAATTTCTTAAAACATTGATCCAGGCAAAGACCTGCTTTGTTGGGGCACTGGTCACAAAATATAATGTTTCGCACATTGTCTCTTCACTCCACGCCTGCTCATCTGAACAAAAAACAGCAAATTGATTTTTTAAAATTCTTTTTACTCTTTATTAGGGGTTATTTCATAGCTATTTATTCATTATTGTCGATGCAAATAATATTTGGCGTAAGCTAATAAGAAGTATTGAGTGAAAAACTTACCGTATGAGAAAAACGAGAAAAAAAATAACGAAAAATCGATCTGGTGGACGGCGAAGACTTTGTAGTAAACTTGGTTCCTTTCACTACGCTGAGGCTGAAATGGAACTGGCTTCGAGTCGGCTGGACGTGTTGAGGTTGATCTAAATAAGGGATGGGAGATGTCGACAGGTAGTCGACGTCCGCCGGGGGGAAGGGGTCTCATTTGTCGACTACGTGTCGACATCCGCAGTGAACGTGTTAAGCCGTCTTTGCAGTTTTCCCCAATAAATTCAAATAATTTTTGCTGTTCATTAGTAATACTAAAAGCTGCATTGAAGTTGATTGAGTGATTGTGATTATTATAGAGTGGCGAGGGGATGCATATTGTTACATAAATCAGTTATGAATAATCTACATTGGGTCAATGAATTCCCTCAACCTTCTCGTATCTTGGGTTAATATTGCTGTTTCTTGTCAGTACTCAATTTCTCATTAAGCCCCAAACCGTTCTTTAACCTAATCCTTCATATTTCATATGGCTAATGTCTTCAAAATGGTGAATATTTTTTGGGAGTTCTTATGATTATAAAAAGATTTATTCGTATTTTGTTGACAAGTTAACTGTGAATTTCTGTACAAATTTATCAAACGTGGCGGTACTAAGCACCCTTCCCCCTACCTACTACCACTACTGTTGTTATGATGACAAGCTCTAGTCATTAACCCATTCAAGGTGGTACCAAAATCATGCCCTCTGTTCCACACCGAGTTCATTGGCGTTGTACATAAACTGGCAAAAGGAAAAACAGCTCTACCTGCAGATTATGTACTTCTTTACAGTCCTCAGTCCTGCTATAGCAAAGTGCACAAGGCTACTCGGGGGTTTTAAAGGTTGGAAGCTATAACAGAGCTATACAAACCAGTTCTGCCACTTGGGCTTTCTTGAATTCTAAGTGCCCCCGATAATTTTCTAAAATAGTGGCTACTTAAGTTTCTATGCTGTTCAGCATGAAAGAAGCATTGGCCCCTCAGGTTGGAAGTTGTTCGAAAAGACGTTTTAATATAAACCACTCACGTTACACCGTATTTCCATCAACTAATAGGCGCATCTGCCATGTGAGTTGTATTTTAGTTTTCCTCAATATGACTGAAATGTTCCAGAATTATATTTCTGTACAAAAAAAAGTTGTAACTTCTTATTGATGACATCAGGTTCAAGGGTTTAGAGGTTTATTCCTGGGGGTAAACATCTTGTCAGTAGTTCAGGAGTCCTCTTTAGAGGTTGTTTACTCAAAAATGTTTTGCTAGAGGTGAACTTATGGAAGTGACTAGTGGTAAGATCTATTATAACAATTATGCACAAACAAATACCCTGTGATGCCGAAAACTAGTAGCAAACACTGTGGACATACCTTTTACTGTTCCAGCCGATGTGGAGTATTCCCAATGTTTCTTCGTTTGTTTGAAAATTTTTCCTCTCATAGAATAGTTTAGCTTTGTCATAACTCGAACCCATTTTGTCTGTATTCTTCAAATAGATTGTACAGCTTTCTGTTAAATGAGGTGTGACGAAGTCTGCTTTTTTCCTTGTCAAAAGTGGTGTTGAATGTTCTGTCCTCTATGTATTTACCATGTCACGCTTAATGTTATTCCATATTTGCTGTTCAAAGCAAATATAATATGATGTCTTACAGTTGTAATTGATTTGACTTCTTTGCCATTATACTCTTGTTTTAATAAGCTTACAGAAATTATATACGTAAGTTGGTGTGATGTGATGAGTGTGTTACAGAATTTTTGGCCTCGTCCATCCACTTGAAGAAAATGAATCTAAAACTGGTTCAGTCATGAGTCTGAGCAGTAAATTGAAGAACTCTATATAACTTTGAGTTTTTGCAAAAGCAACAATTCTTTCTTTTGTGTTGATGAAACACCTAGGAGTACAATTTATTGAGAACCTGTAGATGTTAACTGATTTGTCAAACATCTGAAGCTCGGGTAAGGTTTGTTAGAGTAGGGAGCTTCGTTTATGTTTATTTTGTTGTTTCTATTTCTTAGAGGTTTATGCAACAGGGTCACAATTAAAACAGTATTGTTTGGTGTTCCTTCTTCATAATAGTTATTTTCTGAGGTTACAGTGGAATATTTTCATTATCTTTTAACACCACAGTATTCAATAATGACCTCTTTTGAAATTGGTTGTAAATGTTCAATATACTGAATGAGTTTTATATCAATAGAGAAACAATTTTCTAATTGTATATGGTATATTGCAACAACAAATTTTAGAGACTGGCATTGAAACGACACCTTTCCTCCAACTGGTTACAATGCCAAAAACATATGCATTTGTGTGGAAGTTCAAGTTAGTGTATCAAAAAAAGTAGATGATTGATCAACAGTTTTTTGAGGTTGAATCATTTTGAGCTGAGCATGAAAGTTCTAAGGGGATGCTTCCAGGACGGACTCACCCCTGATGATTTTAAAACTGAAAGTGTTGGTATAAGAACTCTATCAGAAGTTGGTGTACTGAGTAGGTGCATAGTCCTCTAGGGTGTTGTCGATAACAAGAATCGGGATGTGAGAACCGTAGTAACTCCAATGAGTTGATTGTAGTTTGTATTGGTTAGTAGAACAAAATATTAATAGAGCCTTGTGTTGATTAATTGGAATAATTTGAAATGGATACTCGCCAACCAGAGGTCGAACCTAACTGGCATAGAAGAGGGCGTGGAAGCATGCCATAACAACGAAAGAAAATAATTCAAATACGTATATTGACTAATAGCTGGTTGACACTGCTGAGGTCTAACTTCCATTATGAAATAAAATAGTCCCTCTCGAAAAGGAAATGAAAACGCTCAGCCAAATCAATGAGTTATATACATCTGGAGCGGTAAATGTTCTTGGTTTCAGTAGACATCTGTAGATCACAGTAGGTAACAATGTGGTACCCAGGTGAATGAAGTGAGGCAAAACATCACTAGAAACTATGATTAATTGCTTATAGTTGATTATTTTATTCCTTCAGCAACCTCAGTATCAACCAATTGAACTACTGTAGCCTCTTATCTGTGGAATTCAGTTTGATAATTGCCTAACCCCTGAAACTGGTATGCATTTTATTGAAGCCAGTGGGAAAGATAGTTTTTTTCGTCTTTTTATCAACCATGAAGTGTCTAAGGACTAGATAAGTGAGCAGATAGCTCTTGGTCTGTAGTTCGGCGTGGCCTAAATATTGGTGAATATGGTGCAAAGTACGTCAAAGGTAAACAAGGTTTCTCCTATCAACCACCTGAGGTGCGTTTTAAAAACTGTGCCATACTCCCAGAACCAAGAAGCGAGTAGAGACTTGAAATGCTGAATAGATGTGGTCTCCCTTGTTGGGTTATTGCTTTATGCTCGGACTGCTTATTCAAACGTATACTGGCCATATGGTATTAATTGGAAACACCAAAGGCGTTGGTCTGGCAGCTTGAACAAACGTTCTAAAGGTAGACAATTTGTCCAAAGTTGTAGGGAAGGCATCTAGTAAGATCAGCTAGTTCCACAGCCTCACATACAATCCTTTCATGCACTGCGGAGCCGTGTAATTCCCTTATGACAAATGGTCCTGCTGAATCTATTTTGAACTTGACAAGTTAACCCCTTATGAATATAATTGCTTTGGCCTATGATTTTAATATATTAAGCTGAGATCCTCAAATGGCAGAGTGATGCCGTCATTCACGATGTTGTTGGTTCTGGGTGAATGTAATGCTTCTAGTACATTAAAAAGGCTGCAAGGTGAGACATGGGCAACAGTATGAAACGTTTGTAAGTGTAAACATGCACTAACACACCATCTACTCACCGTTAACTGTTCATGTTCTAGATATGCTGAAGGGCAGGGAATTTATGGGCAGTATAGCCTGATGCTTATCTACAGAAATGTGCGTGTTGTGTTACCAGGCTAAACTCAGGCAGAAAAATAAACTTCTATCCTCAATAATTTTGAATGTTTCTGTGCATGAAACAATAACATGTGAAATAAAATCACCCATCCTATAAACGAAGTTCAATCACTACCTAAATGTAGAAGGAAAAGAATCCCCCTAAATGAAGACACTCAATGAGTTTTTTTCTGGTGAATTACTGGTACAAACCTAAAAGTGTGTATTATTAACAATTGGCTCCATTTACTATTTTCCTTAACCAACTATTAGGCCTTTCACAGCCCACATCACTTGCCTTATTAACGCTCTTGAGTAAAAGTTTGTTATTCAAAGTAGGAGCAGAACTACTTTTCACAATTTTCCAATTCATTAACATGCTTGAGTTTAACTCATGGTTGGTATTGGTTAAAGTAGCATATGAGTTTGGTTTGCAAGTAGCCCACAGTGTAGAGGGGGAATACTGGGATCAGTTGTGGTTGTTACCTGCGGAGCTACCAGCACAACTGATCCCTGACCTCACGGTATTTGGTCATTTGCCACTCTCCCGGTAGAGAGTTGTTGCTCGTGCGTTACTGCGCCCTGTAACATCGGAGGTGGGTTCCCACCTCATCCAACTATTTACTTGCGTGGCAAGTTTCTTAGCCTTCACCTTCTTCATGAACTCGGCAAAACGGTTATAGGCTTGCTTTGTAGCAGTCAATGCTGCTAAATTCGTCTGCCCTACCAACAACTATCGCTTACTGTTGTAGAAACTACCATGGAGCAGCACATGGTTTCTTATTCCTTCTGCACCGGTGGCGCAAGACATGGATGATGGAGAGTCTTTGGGAGAAATGAAGTGGAGCTGCGCATTAAGTCGCCATGCCCAGAAGTTCCTGAACGCTCTTGGGAGGGTTATATCGGTTGCACCCGCACTTTCGCTCACTTTCACATCGGCATTGGAAACCTTCAAAACGTATAGAGCTTGCTTCTGAGGAGAAGTTGACATCACCTCCATTGTGCTCATTTACTGACGACTGAACACAAGATGAGACAGATAATCTCTATTCGCGAAGGGTGAGGCCTGATCTTTGGACCCTAAACAGCATACATTGAACACACGACCTGCAAACTGCACTGTGCGATTTTGTTAACTGACGCCTCTTAACCCTCTATTCCCTTACATGGAACTCTAGCAGAGTTTGATCAAGTAGTTTGAAAGGAATACGTGTTTTATAAAATCCAATAGTGTTACGCTGCTATTTCTACATTTCCTCTACTATTGCTGTACACTAATTATATGACTTCCTTGTTTGAGTGTCACAACACAAAGAAAACGATTCCTCAGAAATTTGTCACTGAGCCACCCTTTCAAATAATTGAAGTTTGGCCACCAACTATTCTAATCAAACTTTTTTCCATTCCTACGAATTTCATGAATAATTTAACACTAGATATAACGGTTAGATTACTCTGAAGTTAGATCATATTTCCAAATAGCAGACCCCCCCCCCCCCAGAAAAAAATCTCGTTTTTACTTTTTGTTTGAATATTTTAAGTTGTTCATTTGATGCTGTTGCTAAAACACAAATGAAATGTGTAAGGTCTCTGCTCTTTATTTAGGACATTTAGTGTGTAAAAGGGGCTGAATTAAAACGTGGGAAATATGTAATGAATTTCTCCTTTTCTTTCTAGTGAAAAAAATTTGTATTATGGTCCTAAGTAGAAAACAGCATCTTATTCAAGCTGAAAAGAACTCGCTCATTGAAATCACTTGATGCTGTTGAGTTATAAATTGTACCAGAAGTGAGTTCATTACACGATCAAACTAGGGTTTGAATTATTGAAAAGCAGTGGGCCATTTAGTGATAAAAGTTTCAAGTCTTAATCTTGATTTCGAATTAGGCATATGTTTTAGTATTGTGTCGGCTATTCATCTTATTTTATAGACATTTCCAATTGACAAATTTTTTAATTAAACAACTTTTGATAGAAGGGGACACATGCTCGTTTTTTTATTAGACCACAGTCCAATTGAATACACTGCTATTCATTCAGCAACTGCTATTAAGACGAGTGTATTATTGTCATTGCCTTTAGCAGTCAGTATGCCAGGCTATTGTAAGGATTTTCATATTAACTTAAAGATGGGAAATGGAGGTAACACCCCCAATGAAGGATGAACCTCCACTATACACAAGTTACAACTATTTAACAGTAAAAGCATCGATATTAAGAGTTAAAAATACGCACTTTACCACCCCTTGATCGGTCTAGCAGGTAGGACAGTGACATACATCTCTTAGGTGAGACTTGCCTCGATCAAATCTACTCAATACAGTAATGTCTTTCTTTACTGACACGTCAAGAAAGAGATTAACACTTTCGCTGCTACCGACCAAACCCGTGTGCAAGTCAACGGCTACAGAAGAAACGGCGGAGGGCGGTAAAACCGCGCTTTCGGGCGTAGCCACTCGCAAGGACCAAAACGTTATTTTTCTTTCCAACTACTACCGTGCGGTAAAACCGCGCCCGCTGTCCTTCAGGGCTCGAGCAAAGATTTTTCGTTTATCGTCTTACTTTCATTTGTATCAAATATGCTCTGCCTTGAATGGTAGGTACCTAGCATTAGCTGGATATTAGGTATCGAAAACGGCCTAGACATAATATGTGATGAGATTATAATTCTGGATATATGAACCAAAAAGGAAAAGATATTTTAATTGTCTTCGATTTGTTTCAAACGTGCCGCAAAAACAACATTATTTTACGATTATACCTACGGATAAATAGATTGGGAGGTCAGCAGGTACCAACTAGAAATACATATTACAAATATCTGGTGCGTAGCAACACACAACGTTCCGCCACCCCCGTAAGTTCGAACACCAGCTGCATACGCGGGTGCTATATCTTCATTCAACGCATTTCTACAGAAACATTTATAGAGAACAAAATGTAGAGACTAGTTCTCTGAGAGTACTCCGTAAGTTTGATTGAAATTGTTAGAGCAGTTTTTGAGAAAAGTGTAATACCGATAAATTAATATTCGACAAATCACCTTTTCTGTGTTAACTTGGCTTATATATCCGTTCAACATGTATACACAGAAATAATTATAAAGAACGAAATGTTGGTATGGGTGACTTAAAGACACTCCATTAGGATTTATCACATCTGGTGAATAAGTTACCCTGACATTTACGGAAATGTTCGAAAAAACGTTATTTTCGACACATTTTGATTTTTATCTCTGTTCAATGGACTGCCAGAGGAACATTTATTGAGAACAATATGTAGGTACTATTTATTCAAAAACATCTTGAAAGTTTGGTGATAATCGTTGAAGCCGTTTTGCCAAAAAGCGTAAAAAACCTGCCGAAAATGCAAGAGAAACGCGTTCCGTTGAGGCTGTCGTCAGAGTGAAAATAGAAAACCGTCGCTACCTGAACTCCTCGGCGGATGCCCCCCGCTCATTTAGAAGGGTCTTTCCCACTACTACGTGTATTGAAAAGGGGTTATTGAACTACTACCGTTTCAATATGGGCTTGGATTGTACGGGGTTTTGCCGAGGTTCGAGAGCGGTTTTACCGCTCTAGCCGTTGGGTAGAACACGAAAGCGCGGTAAAACCGCTTGTAGCAGCGAATGTGTTAATCAGAATAATGCATTTTTCAGCTTGTACCTCATTATTGTTCTGGTACCCCTAGATGAAGGTTTGAACAGCAAAGAGAATTGAGTAGTTGTGGTGAAGTGTTGCAACAGTGTTACTTCTATTTTCTATTCTTGGATAAAACAATTTGTATTTTTGAAAGCGACCGCCGTAGATCGAATTTAATGTAGTTTATTACTGTGCGCCAACATATTAATACACAGTAACAACAGAAGTAATTGGATAAGGAGTTATGTTAGCTGTTCCACTAAAAATTGTTTACTACAACTAACGAAGAACTGGGTAGAACGAGCTTGGGTAACAAAAGCATCAAATCTAGAGACCTTATCATTATTAATAGTATATTTTATTCTGTTACAATTGATTTAATCTTTACAGTAGTTTTAGTCAGTTTCTCAGCTGTCGTTCCTAGTAACACCATAGTGGACATGCTGGTGATGCAGTGTGAGTGGAATACGATGTAATACATCTAGGTTCGATACTGGGACTCACTAGTCTAGTTTTCCAGTAACATCCAGAGAGAAGTGTGATCCCTGATTAAGGGAACATCTAAGAGTAAATGGAGGGCTGCAAAAATCAACCAGGTCTCCAGATCTCTAACCCTTCAAGCATATGGAAATCATCAGTTATGACCACAAAGGTATCAAGGGTCAAGGAAAAAGCCAACATGACAATTTGTTCTTTTCCTTCACAAACCTGCTATTTATTTCAGTTCATCCTCAATGTTTTCTTGTCAACAATGTATGACTTCTTCACCTGTGCATGAGTACTGATACCATGAAAAGATTTTGACAGCGAAGGAGAGGTGGCAGTTGAACTCAATCAAATCGACAGGTAGGAAATACTATTAATCTGGGTTCTTTTTCATACCATCATATTCTTCCTTAGTTGAACAATTTTGCTCTTAAACACGGATGCTAATTGTAGATTCCAATATATTCTCAATAAAATTGAGCCACTACAACCATCAACAATGATAAAAAGCAATACCAACCTACTTTTTGAAGAGAACTCGAAATATGTATACAACGAATATTTCTGGTTGTATAAGAACACAAAGTGTTTTTTCAACTTTGATCAGAGTAAGGAAAGGACTATCATCAGCCGGTAAAAAAGTTGAGTTTTCGTCAGATCCTTGTTCTTCAAGGCTTTCGGAACAAAAAACCTATTATCAGCCAGTGCTCTGTATTTCTGTGCTCATCTTGGACTGATTGAGCTCATTCGTTCGTCATTTTGTTCATTATTTGTCTGAGACTAGAAAATAAGGTTAACGGGTGTTTTCATTCATGTTGAAGGATGTAACAAAAACAAGGGGGTTTTTAAGTAATTTTTTTATGAACTTGTAGTAATTAATCAGTGTCATTAATTAATCTATATTCGCATAGATGTTTATCAGGTAATCTGTTATACAGAAATAAAAGCCAAAATGTACCAATATTGTCTTTCGGTACAGTTCCATTCATATTTTCTGCAGTAAATGTCAAGCTGATATTAATCAAACTTTGCGTCTTTTGCTAGTATATATCTACATAGCTGCCCTCAACAACCATTTATAAGAGAGATATTGGCTATAACATATATCTGTCCATGAGATTCTTCAGGTGAGTAATGGTTATTTTTCAACATTTTATTAACAAAAGCCTATAATGATTTTAATTACAACTTACTTTCACCTAATTCGTAACTACACTTTCCCAAATGTGCTGAATGAAGATTTAGTTTAGGCAAGTATATTTAGTTTATATTCAAATTCACAGGTGAGGCTTATGAATATCAGCAACACATATTCTTGAGTGTTCAAATTAACGAGTTTTGATCAAGCTGACAGGTAACTTTGACCAACATGTACCTACATTTTGTCCTAGAGAAATATTTTCATAACATGCGTTTCAATTGGGAATTAAATCATTAGAAAATGAGATTTTTGAACTCAAAACATGTGTTCATCAAACCAATGATTTTTAAAAACCTCTAAGGGCACTTTAACTAACAAGTAAGTATACTTACGTCTCCATAAAGTTGGTTGTAGACACATGTTGCACAAGGGTGCAGTGCCTGTATGCATGGCCCTGTGTTCCTATAAGGGCGGCTATAGCTTGAAACCGTGCACTATATAACTTATTTCTGCTTTCATAACATGATATTTGTACCAGGTTGGGTGGAAATCAAATACCCAGATAGAAGAAAGATACGGGGGGGGGGGGGCACAAATCACTCTTTCGCGTAAGCCTAATGTGAAGGTCAAATATGGTTCATCATAGTGAGGGCTGTCACTACGAATACTCTAGTTTTAACTCCAGTGCTTGTGTTATTACTGTGACTTTGAGTTAATGCTCACCAAGAGAATGTTATATGAGCGCCACAGCCAAATGCCCTATAAAAGGCGAAATAACCTAAGTAACCAAATGATGAACAAGCTGGGACTACATTCAAATTTTTACGTAGCAAATTACACTCCGTGAACCCACAACAGGTCAGGGATTGAATTAATTAATAAAAACATTGATGATTAGTATTCAATAATGAGAGAAACATTTATTATAGTAAGGGGTATTTTTCGAATAAATACTCTGTATGAATAACAGCAAGAGTGAATACAGTGAATAACATTAGCCTAAATCACATTTAGACTTTACACATTATTATGCTTGCTTGGAGGTGTTAGGTGCTTGCTTTAGCTGAAGAATTATTGATCGTAATCTTGTAACATCTTTGTTTGTTCGGTTGGTTTTGGGATTAAAATCGCATAGCTTAGCAATTCTTTCCCATTCAGTTCCTGGTTCAATGTCCCCACCATCAGCTACAAATTGCTTTTCAGCATTCCTGAAATACGAATGGTGATTAAGATATGAGACAAATTGATTGACAATAAGAATTGAATATCACAGCCAAATTAAAGTACATTCCAGAGTAACAGAATTGACTCAAAATTTACAGATTATGATACTGCATATAGATATATTCTACAATATACACAAAAGGTATTTCATTGTACATAAATACAACACCTACTTCCCAGGCAATTTCTTGAACATCGTCCTACCGTCCCGTAAAAATAAACTAGGAATTGATTGAAGCAACTTAGGCTGGGAAAAAGGTTGTGAAAACAGTTAGTCTAAGTGTTGATAAATGTGTGGACTCTGGAATTGTTGAGTTGCTCTTGATAAATTCATAGCCTTTCTGACCCTACTTGTGTTGGTAGCCTATTTTCATTTTGTCTAAACAGATCACGCATGTCATGCGCATTAGGCAGGACAAATATCAAATTAGCAGTGATTTGGTTCAAAAGATCTCTCTCAATCATGTTCCCACACACTGGATATTTTTAAAAGATTTTTTTACTCGGAGAGACTGAAATGTAAAGAGTATCTCAAATCACAAAATGCAGACAATTACACAAGGTCCTTCTTAATTCGTACAACTAACAAAAGTATGAATGGGCTACGATAAATCAGTGACTGTAATCCATCTAGGTACCACTAATTGCCCAATAGATGCATTGACATCAGAATTCATAAGCATATTTGAAAGGTCAGCACTTTGAACTACTTACTTTGCAGCTTCCCTGGACAGCAATAGACAGAAAACGTTACGAAAAAATTATTAACCGGTCAATATCAACATCATAGAAAGGCAAACCAACAATATGTAGCAGGGGGTTCAATATGACTACTTCTACTACAGGTTGCAGGGGTAATGTATTAATTTGGTGATTTCAGCTCAATGCATCTTCCAAAACTGGTTCCTGGGTAGTTTCGCCACTGTTTGAAAACTTGGCAAAAATGGTCCAAACTAATCAAGGAAATTCAATTGATTCAGGGGCCAGTCTGATCACTCAAGTCCTTGAGACACACGGGCTGTATTATATAATGAGTTCTCTACAATGAACATAATTTCCATCCATAAATGTGAGCAGTAGAATTGTCTCGCGCGTCTATAGAGACACATCCACATGAAAAGCTTCTTGAGCCCATCACTATATTGTTGTTTTTCAGAAATGAGGCGCACATGCAACTTCTTAAGAGGCATTAGTATTCAACAACTCTATTTGTGAATTACAACATGAAGGTGATAAAATTTCAGAAACCCATTTTAAGAAACAAAAAAAAGTGTTAAGAACATACCCTATTTCAATTAATTTGAGTTACAAGGCTAAGGGCTGGTTTATCAATGTCATTTAAAGGCCGAATAAGTCAAATCTTCTAATAACTCCCAACGAATGACTCATTCATTTCGCCAGCTAGCGTTAAGGTTTCAGTCACCCGAGTTTGATACTCCTGCTATTTCCATTCACCGAATATATTTGACTGACAGCTGCCAATTCGATGTTTTAACTGAAGAATTGACCAAGAAGATCAATCAAGCTAGAAGTAGTAACTTCTCCTGATGATAATCTAACTATCAACATCAATCTAACCTTGTAACTCAAATTAGTAGAAGTAGACTGACTATGTTTTTTTGTTTCCTGCATAGTACAGAAGTTCATCAGTTGAGAATATTGATTTATCATGTATTGAAGTTAATACATTCATCTCAGTGAGTTGAGACAATTGATATGACTGCTTTTGCCTCATTAGCACGGCCAACCGAATCATTTTGCAAATGCAAATTGGTCATTCATTTTAAGGCTCTGGTAATTGAAAAGAAGGAACACAACCCAAACCTGACTGTAGGTTTACAAATAGGTAACGCAAATTTTGATGTTGTTTGAAGCTCAAGGAGAATTACGTTGGTTACCCCGATCCGTCAGCCAAAATGTAGAATGCTGAAGTACGAGTTGCAGTAAAAAGATTCGTAATTCCCTATTAGCCCCCATAACTCGCTTGTATTATGAGGGTGCAGGAAATTAATATGGATGGGACATATAGTGCGAAGTATCACACAACTGTACCCATCTCCCTGAATATTCTATGATACGCTGTGTATACATCATCTCTATAGAAAGGGTTATGGGGAACACAATGTATGCCCTAGTTAGTTTGTTCAAAATCGTTAAGAGCCATTTTGCACAAAAATAAGAAGCAATCTTACATGTTTCGCATAATTCATTTCATCATTTATTGTAGCTAAAATGTTCGTTTAATAGAAAGATAAATAGTTGCAGGGGACAAATGTGGGAATATGGGCTACAATTTATTCCATTCTTGTCAACCAAATTCAGTTGAGCACGCAGAACGGAAAACTTCACAACATTGGAATGACACTTTTTGGGTTTTATTCGCATTTTGGGGTCACAGGAACATGTACGCAACACATACAGTTAATGTCACTCCATGAGTTTTATCTGTTTTTGCAAAAAGTAAACAAATAAACTAGTTTTGCTTCTGATTCTTAGGCCTCCAATTTTCATTCACAGTACTTCCAGAAGTTTATAGAGAATATAAGTTAAGAAATGAACAAGCTAAATTGATTCAGCCGTTTTCTTACAAATCTGATGACAGATTACACACTGAAATTAGGTTTTTCTAACTGAGGAGCCTAAACACATTAAGATCTGAGAATCAATTAAATGTTTCACCAATTAAAAAGTAGAGTATTCTGTTTGCATATTTTCTTACATTTAATAGTGTTGTTTAATAATTATTTCAATTTTGATATTTTAGAATTTCAACTAAATTTGTACATAAATATGGGGCAAAATTGTCACCTGTTGGATGCACGAGTTTTAGCAATGAGCTCTTCATGATGTTTGTACCATTCTTCCAATTCTTTCTTGGCTATTTCTCTCAACTCTTCTTTCTTGATCTCTTCATTGCGATCTAATTAAAGGAAGAATATCAACTTGTCAAAATTGTTGCTTGTTTTTTGTTTTTAGTTGTTTTTTTTTTTTTTAAATAGAAAGAACGTAAGAAATGACACCTTTCTCTTCAAGCATTTTCTTTTGGTCTTCTCTCCACTTTTTTATTTTTTCTGGTTCATCTCGTGATGACTGCTTTGTGGGAATGGGGCTTGGGTTACTTGGTAAACCTAAAAATAGAATCAACTTATCAGCAGACATAGAGAATGGTTAACAGCTTTCTGAAAAGAAGTCGATAAGGTTTTTATTTACATATTTGGATTGTATTACTGGGGGGTCAAGAAATAGCCAACCCCTATGGTTCAATCATGATTTTTTTCTTCTTCGAAATGTACACAACTGATCTCAGTTACTCTGCTTCGTATCTAACACTATTCATCTCCTTAGAATTTTGATTGCATCACATTCTTACAAAAGACTTAATCATTGCTTCATCTATCGTTTCATATATTTCAACTGCTGTGCTTTCAAAATGGATATTCTAAAATCTTCCCTGTAGTAGTTTCATTTTTGAGCCCTGTTTAAAATCCTGAGCCCAAGAGACTACCTGAACATCCTGAACAAGGCTCAGTTCTCCTGGGACAATGTGTGGCATTCAATATCCCACATAGGTACTTTCAAAGCAATCATATACGAACTAATGTAAATAATCGCATTTATTAACGGTATCCTTACATACCCTGACTACTTGGTAAAACTTAACCATCCTTACACCTAACCAGAAATTACCACTCCAACACTAAATGAGAAAAGATTACTCTTGAACCTGATCAAGAGAGAGGAAGGAGAGAGAGGGAGAGAGAGAGAGAGAGAGAGAGAGAGAGAGAGAGAGAGAGAGAGAGAGAGAGAGAGCATTTCTTTATTTAATCAAGCAGGGATAGTTAGGCGCCACAAGGCTCTCTTTTCCACTGTTGCTGGAAGGAGAAGAAGAAGAAAAGAGAGAGAGTTATGGAATATCAAGTGTCCTACATCAAGCTAAAGCAAAAATCAAACTATGAACATGAAAATCAAACCAAAAAGATAATTAACAAATCCATCTGAAACCTATTCAATGGGATAATGAATAAATTATACAAAAGTCTGAACAAATAACAAATATGCACAAGTACATGAAAAATTGAAGGACTATGCACTATTAAAATAAACAGGGAAAGAAAGGAAAAAAGGGGGAAAAAAGCAAGAAAAGAAAAGTATTAGTCATATGGGCTCCTCGATGAGAAAGTGCCCATGAATAATCGTGGAACCAGCCTAAGAACTTGGACTTTCTCGGTCAACTAAACTGAAGCCGGGTTGTCCTCATAAAATGCTAGAATTATACATATACTAAGACACTGCAGGGAACTACGAACTACCAATTAACAATTCTCTATTGTCAGCTTAGTACACAGTTTTCCTAGTAGCTTAAACTGAATTGTACCACCTCAAAAACTAGTCATCTCCTCGTATTGTCTAAGAAAAACTGTATAAAAGGAATCCATTCAGCTCGGCAAGGAAAACTACGAGGGTAACTTTTATTGTGCTACTTGAACCATTTGCCGCATATACAAAATAATATACTCAATATATGGTTGCTTGGTCGGATTTTAAATTTCAAATGCCTGCTGCAAAATGTTCCATAGCTTTCCTCGGCCGTCACTCAAGTAGGTAATCCTGTTTTTCATTCAGTTGACAGGAACTATGTAGAATTTAACTTTCTTTACGGAAACTGGTATTGATCAACGACCAGTAATGTATTGGATTGCCCCTACATAACCTATGTTTACCTTTAAATACCTAGGTATTGACGTGACCTTTACAGATTGAAAAATGCATAAGTAATTTGTGGGACTGTCAACACAATTTCGTTTAAGGGAAGATTCATGTTTTAAACCGCTGGTGTTGAGTAATATAAAAAACGAATCCCTTCCGCATAAGGGTGACAATAGCAGTATGAACTATCAATGTATGGTTTGGTTGTAAACGTGTAATTATATCATAACCACTCATTCTAATTTCCTGTACTTGAACACCAATATAGAAACTAGCACCTACCCATATTTTTGGGTTCTGTTCCTTCAGAATCCCCAAGAGCATTGATCATTTCAAAACTTCCATGGTTGTAGCTCATGTCTGGCTCAGAGCCTGAAATAAAAGGAATACGCACAAATAAATACCACTAATTATTTTCGCATACATACAAATATTAGTAGTATTTGGCATGAGATACACAGAAAGATCAAGAAAGGTGTTCTTCTATTACGATTACAGGAAGGGGATTTTTACAGAAACTGTGGACAAAATAAATGGAATGAATCGTCATTCTGAAGGTAATTTGCACAAGATGTTACGAATCAAGTACTAGGCAGGCTAGTCTACATCAAGTGACAAAACACTGCCTGAATCATTTTGTACAAGACACTAAGTAGCATACTATCTTAGTGTGCTATATATCAAATCCTTTTGAATATTCCAATGGCTATAATACGACACATTCTCACACATTTGCTACACTCCTTAAAAAAACGTGTTCAAGTTGGTATAAGAAGTGGAGCAGTAATTTCTAACCAACCCCAGTAGAAGAGTACACATAATTAAATAAAACACCAACGCAATGAACTAAATAAGCAAACTATGCTACGTAGAATACAACTGCTATGTCTAGAGCTGTATAGGAAGATGTTGCGGAATTGTGTAGCATGTTCCTCATAAACCCATCTCAGGCTGTAATATCACAGATTATGAAATGAACTGAATGCTAGAGTGCTGCCCCATCAAAACAAGTAGATTATCGAAGAAAAGAAAATCAAGCCAGCCACACCTAAACCTTATATGGCTAAGGAAATTTGAAGGGACACAACATAATTATGATTAGTATGATATTGAACAATTAATGTTGTTTCATTAGAGGAGAACTGATCAGGATGAGTCTTAATAATTTTCAGCATTAGGCTAGCTAACACCCACTCCTAATTCATGAGAGTAGACAAAAAACACTTGCTTGTTTTTTATTACCTAAAATTGGATTGAATTTTTTAGTCCATCAACCACTCTATGAACTGATGTGGTATATGAACTAGGAGACAGAGCAGATTTATTACCAGCCCACTTTTGCTTCAATGCAATCTTTGCAAACGTAGCACAATATATTATACAGAAGGGAACAAACACAAAATTGAAGTTAGAATGAGTAATTACTAACGAAAAAAGATGTGTGTGGAAATGTATCACATACCACTGACAGGAGGAATGTTAGCAGGTTTAAGTTCATCTTCTAGTCCAGCTAACTCATTTTGTTCCCTTAATAAAAAGTCAGCAGCAGGATCAACGTCCAAGTCATCAGTATGACCAGTAAAGTCTTCCATCTTTCTATCGAATCTAAAACACACGAGTAGAAATTCATGAAGTTGAAACGCAAAAACAGAAAAGAACAGTAAGAACAGTGAGAACATTGTCAAACAGCAATCATGGATAATGTGGGGCAAAGTCTTTTTACGTCATGGTGTACATGGTGAGTGTGATTTAAGGAACTTCTAAAATACTGTGAAAATGAAGGCTCATCTTGATATTTAACTTAATTTGATACGGTGAACTCACTTCACCATAAACCAACAATATAACACAATGAGGAATTTTTGATCTAAAATTGAGAATACCTAATTGAAGAACGCAACTGCTGAATCTATTGACACAGCGAACTGAAAACACGGATATTTACAACTCACTTGCCACTAACATTTTTATAATTGCCTTTTATTTAAAACTAAGAAAAAATATTTGTTCAACATAAAGAAACAACTTGGCAACTTGTTAGTTTTCTATAAATAATAGCCTTTTCGATTTGAGAGCCAATGAGGAACCTACTAAGCATAATTCCTCACATAAAAGATGAATTTTCACAGTGAAATGTCCTCTTTGACATATAAACTATATCGTACCTAAGTCATAATAATTATGTTCGAAAACTCTCCATGCCTTTATACACAAGACCCAGTTGTTACTTGGAATTTTCAAGATGGCTTGGGATACTCTCAAGCACCTGCTGAAATTCCTTTTCAAAATAGCGCGTGGTTTAGCAGGAAAACACAGCCACATGATAAAGAACTCTTTTCTATCTACCCTTCAATTGTTATGTACCATTTCCATCACAGTGCATTAGAGTTAAAATGTGGGTGGCTTGTAAACAAGCACAAATAGCTGAAGACGAAATTGTTTGGTTCTTGATGGAAATAGAAACAGGCACGGTAGTGTATGCTGTGACATACTTTGTTATCATTAAAAATTAGTTAGCTAACTTGAGAAAACTAATCCACTGACCGACTTCGATTAGAACCTCAAGATGCAATAATTGTAACCTCCCAATAGTAACTTCACGTAACATAGCATACATTTTTAATTTGTGATAGAATGAATATTGAATAGTTCGATGCAGTTTACTTCAATCATCTGATCTTGTTATGAGTAATAACAATAGAAATGTATTAGATGTGAGCAGTGAAAATCAAATTTGACAAAAATGTAGTTTTAAATTGTGAAAAAGATGAAGAATTGTGTCATTTGAGTGTCCTATGCAAACAAAAAGATTGGGAGAAACTATCGCCGTGATTATTAAGTGTTCAATGTACTGTAAAAATAACTTAACTGTGAAACAACATGAAATCAGATAACTAGAATCCAGTTTCAGCAGTTAAACAATTATCAGTATAATACACCCAAGAAGTGACGATTTTTTTGCTTTTCGCTAAAACTCCTCTTAGTAATTGAATAACTCATAACCAGCAATACTTATACATTGTTCTACTTATTTTTTCTGCCCATTTATTAACACATTCAACCCAAAGTGTTGCTGATCAGTGTTCTCCCGGCACAATTCTCTGGCTGACAGGCCACCGATTGGTGGCCTCGTTTCATTATATTTGTTTGCAACCTGGCTTGGACCAGTCTTCCAGTCCTGACTTAAGACTTACGTCTCATCCCTTAGCACCCTTCCACACACCTTGAGGAGCGCTCGCCTCTGTATTTAGCTATTAGTGCATGCATAACAGAGTAAGTAAGTTTTGAGTTTTCCTTACTTTCTTCGGTTGTCTACTATATTTCAAATAATTTAAAAAAACATTTATTAATACTCTTCGGCACAGATTTGGCCAAACAAGGTAATGGCCCTCAGCTCTATCAGGAAAGCTCCCAGGCCCAGATTTTTCTTACCTCTTGGGAGTTCAATTAGCCCCCTGCTCTCAAATCTCCTTAGATTCCAACTCTCAGTGCTTCACAAACCCAGCTCAAATGCAGACTTAAACCACGCTTATGTGTACTATTTCAAAGTTTGATTTTTTTTAGAACTTCTTAGCTTACAATATTTCTTGTAAATATTATTTAAAATTCTGAGTATATTCTCCCATTTGGTTATCAGTTCTATGTTGATCTATAAAAAAAAAGTCTTATTATAAATGTCCTTGCACGTTGTTTTAATTTTAATATAATGAAAATAGTTCTTTTCAAAACGGATAGTTTGTTTTTAACTCGTCTTTCCTTTTTTTATGTAGGTAAGCTGAAAAAAATGTAATAAACGTAGGAAAGTTTGGTATGCAGGTTTTGCCGTGAATATTCTTGGGCTCAGAGGCTGCCAACTGGTGTATAATTTATAATTTCAATCTTAACAAGATTTCATGATGAACAAATCATTTTAGCAACATTTTGTCATATTATAGCGATGAAATGGTATTTTCCACTTCCAGCCGTACGGTAGAAGAGGTAAAAATAGGCTTGGGTTGAATGTGTTAAATTGTTATACAAGGTAAACGCAAACCAACATCAATAGGCGGTTGACGTTAATTGACTGACTTTGAACAACCTACACCTACATTCCTCATAAATATTTATCTAACCTTCTGTTGAACCAAGGTTCTGTTGTTGATGTTCTAAGCCAAAACATCATCACGGAAAATATTATTCTCCTAACATTGCAGTCTTTTTCAATTATTTTTTCAAAAATGGGGCAAGGGAGATGTAGACTAAAGTCTTTGGATACTACAGGATGGAAGAAAGAGAGGGAGAGATATAAAATTCAACACGGGTGAAGAATGAGTTGATGAATGAGATGAGTGAGCAAGGATCATATTTGTACGTTGGTTAATTGAGTGGTCACTTGAAATACGACAGTGACAGGGCTCTGAGTAGAGTAGCTGGGAGACATAGTTCACACGCATAGTTGAACTGATGTGAGCCAGGATGAGAACTGAGGGAGTGTCAGTTCTTGGGTAGAAGCACTCCAGGTGATCACTGGTCAGTTACCAGTTGATTTGGCTGTTGAGTGCATGGTTGACAATTGGCGAGTAAAACGGGAGCTTCCCTCGCTTTGGGCTGAACTCCGTGCAGACCCCACCACAGAACAGAAACTTGCCGCCATCGATGAATGGGCTCTAGAGAAATGGCAAGTGAGATGGGAATCCTCGTCAAAGGAACGTGATACGTATGAGTTCTTCCCCAACATCCGTGAACGTCTTTCAAGAAAATGGGTTGAGCCAGACCACTGGACGAGCCAGTTCCTCACGGGACATGGTGACTTCAATGCGCGGCTCCACTTCTTTTCTCTGAAAGACTTTCCATTATGCAAGTCTTGTGCCTCCAGTGCGGAGGAAACAAGAAACCATGTGCTGCTCCACTGTAGTTTCTACAACAGTGAGCGACGCTTGTTGGGAGGGCAAACGAACTTAACAGCATTGACTGCTTCAAAGCAAGCCTATAACCATTTTGCAAAGTTCGCGAAGAAGGTGATGGCTAAGAAACGTGGTCATAGTTGATCTGTCCTTTTGAAACTTGCCACCCAAGTAAATAGTTAGATCAGGTAGGAAACTAGATTAAGAACTCCTCCCAGATGGTACGGGATTTCTCAGGTGGTCACCTTCCTGCGGTCACACATGGGCAACAGCTCTCTACCGGGAGACTGGCTAACGACCAAATACCTGCCGTACCTCCTCAGGTCTGAGTTCGGTGGATGCTACAGGGGCCGGCCTCTTGCATATTAGCAAAACTGCAACTTCCATGACTGATATAACCCTCATCGAGGGTTTAGGTACAGTCATCAAATAAGGAAACAGACCTGTCAGTTCTTGGGTAGACTGCCTTAACTGAGACAGCGCGGCCGAGACCGATAGGTGTCATACCTTCCCATTCATCCTGACTGCCGTGTCCTCAGAGACACGCGCTGGCCAGGCACCACTCGGGGTTTTCCCAAATTAGTAGAGGAGGACTCAAGCCACTCGAGGGTTCGTAGCAGGTAAAAGTGACTTCAGTAATGTCACAGTTGCTTGAGGAATTTCTCCGTTAGTACGTAGCCCTCTCCAGACCAGTTGGACAGAAGCATTTCTGACATCCTCAATTTTTTACCTTGAAGGACGAATGTTGTCGGTAAGTTTCATTTTATTTTATTGTTACTATCTCTGTGAAGTTTAAAATTAATTATGGTATTGATTTCTTCACTTCTATTCTCAAAATCTCGAAAATACCTTATTTTTTGGGGGAAAAACCTTGTTCGACGCTTTGCGTCGAAGTGGTTAGAGTCTTTGACCTCGGACTTCCCCGTGTCATTGTCTCCGACCGCCTATTTGTCTCCAACTATTTCAATACCTGTATTCAAATTAATTATAATGATATAAGAGATCAATTTTTAAACTAAATATAATGAAACTGGTTTTTGAAATAAATATAAAATGTTTTTAGTCGTACTTTCTAGATGTTTCATTTTTTCCCTTTATTATAAAAATAATCATAATCATGGGTAACAGAGTTTCTGTTTGATTTTTTTAACGATATCCCAGAGCAACATTTTGAATAAAAAATAGGCATTTGTGTGAAGCGTGGGAGGGTTGTTGTGGGTTAGCATAACTGAGCCATTACCCCAGACTGACGTGACCTATTGGTCACATTACAAAAAAACTACTAGAATTTCTGGTTTTCCATCTAATATATTTCAAAATACTTCCCCAATGAAGATTGAGGTAATTAATTATTTCTTTCAAGTAATTAAATACGCCGCCTGGGGTGACAGACCCAAGAATCTGGCCAGCGTTGAATGTGTTAAGAAGGTTGCACAAGTAAGAATGAGAACTGAGATAAGTACAGAAACTGAATATTGGGGACATTTGACACGTTTGCTGCTCAAAACGCGCCCAGTGCATTAATCTTGTATATTTGAATGTCCATAGGGCAGTGCTCTTCAAGCGCCAGGCGAGTGATAGGCTCTGCGTAAATGAATGATCTCCCTCATGTACCAGAACAGTTAATTGGCTCGATCTTTCTTTTGAGCAAGGTCAAAGGGCTCAAATATAGCTGAAGTCAGATATTATTTGGGAAGACACCGAACTTCAAAGCTTGAGCTGAACAGATCACTACACCTCGTTCCGCAAAAATATTTCTAGATAAAAGCGTTAAAAAACAATTGCCAAATTGGTGTGGGGGCGAGGCAAGTCCGCTCCGTCGCATCAGATAAAAAACCGTGTTAACACATCGTTTTTGAAAAATTACAAAACGGATGCGGGAGTACTTCACAAAATAAGTCGACGGCCACGGAAGGAAGTCGGTTTCAATCAAATTTTACTCGACTTGTGAAACGTGACAAGACCGCATCTTATGAGAAGTTTAATTAGTGACCTCCACCTTAGAGGGTAAAAAGAATGTCGCAATACGTTTTTTACCAGACGATGTTCGCTGTATTTCTGTTTATCTCAGTTGCAAAGTGGACAATCAATTATGTAAACGAACTGTTAGTTACGATTGATTTGTTGAACGATCCAAGACCCTCACAGCCGTTCCCACAATATTAACTGCAATGAAGGTTCACATCTGAAAACGTCATTCAATATTTTCTCGCTTCCCGTCAGTAGGAAACGAACTACTGATACGAACGACAGATACTCGCTTAATGTCGCATATTATGACATTGAACAATCGCCGTCACACAGAGATACACTTGAATAGAAACCGATAAGCAAGTCACAGACTTTAAATCCAACTAACGAAATTTAAACGTTGTCCGCTCCGAAAATCTACCAAAAATTGTCTACTGATTGATACGTGGAGGCATAAATAAAATGTACACCACGTATTCAATAAATTTCGGGGAAACGTAGTCATGAGGATGAGAGTATGGCTTCTATCGCTATGCTCATTCCAGCGACACGGCACGCTAGACAGGCGATTCATGGTTGTTACAATTAAATTACATTATTTTATATATTAACAGCAATTTGCATTCTGTTAAAACGGCATTCGTACTTACGGCTAACGGAAAATCTTCAAGTTGACTCGATTACCAAACGAAGCACAAGCCGTACTCCCCGAATACCTTCAAAGGACAAATAACCGGAAAGACACGCTGGAAAATACAGGTAAAGTAATGAGAAAACTTGACATATAACACAATCGCAGAGCGAAGTTGGAAACAATTAACCACAACTAAGGTTGGCTCACGTCAGCAACGAATGGGGTGAGAAGGATTGTTCACGTTCAATAGAAACACTATCGGGCTATATCCTTAACTCCAACAACCTCGGTGACCACCAAGCTTTGTTGAGCCGTATTCACGAATAATTAACAGGCAAAGCAATAACAGGCGTTCGTTGCGTCGAGACATTGCCGCTCAAAGGCACATTACGACTAAAATTGAGACGTAACGATGGCAAAATAAGAAATTCGCCAACAATTAAGTCCCTTCTAGGCCTGTTGACACCTGTACTCCCAATGAAGCTTCAAATCGGCCTATTGTAGGGCTTCCATGAGCAGCCTCACGTCCTCTCGGTATAGTTCCAGGCCCCATAGAGCTGGCGTTCATTGATGTGACGTCGTCCCTGAAACCTCATCCAGCTGCAGCAAAGGCACACCAAGCTCTCTGAGGGGGGGCCACACAGTACATGTTCCAGACACCAATCACGCCTTGCCTCACAGAGTCTGTAGCTCTGTACCTTCGACTTACTACTACCAGGCGGAGTCCCTAGTGGACAATGTCCCATGAGCAAGCCACACACCATCCATATACTTTCTCTCTCCAAACTGAGGGCCTCTCTTGGTTGCTTCCTGGAGAATCTAATAAATAACCTTGACTACCTTAGGCCAGGTAGATCCCACCCTTAGGCAGCCATGCACTTCTCCCACTTGTTAATCTCCTTTGTGATCACAATGATGGTGGTCCCTTAGGTATCAGTGCAAATCTGTCTCTCACCAGTTTATCAGCTTCCTCACCCTCTTTTATTCTTCTATGACCAGGTACTCAAGGCACTACTAAAGAGTTTTCATTTGCCAGGGTCTTCAGCTCAGTCAGGGATTTCTAAACTAGTGCTGGCAAAATAGTATAAGAAGGCGAGGCATAATGCCTTACATAATATAGATTTTTTTCTGTTTCAGCCCCCTACACATACTCCATCACTGTGAAGAGTGATTGTGAGTGAAGATCTGCATGGAAAGGTGTTGCCAGTGAACCTAATGGTATTGCTGCCTGGATCCCTGGTCCATATACTCCTGCACCTGCTAGGCCACCTCGCACTCATCAGTTTGCAATAGCTTACCATGGTAACAGCCTCAATTGTGGGACCGTCCACTTCCTATATCAATCTCTCATTCATGAATGAGTATTCTTCTACCCACAATTAAGTTACAAAGATTGAAACTAAATTGAAATTACATCATACTACCTTTCTACTACCTCATGTAAATCTCTGAATCGCTTGAATTTCGACTGACAGTTGCTTATTAGATAGTGGTGATTTACTTCACATAGTTCCTCCTTTTTCTTGCCATGTTGGATCAGACTTTTGAGTCTGAAAAACATCATTAGCGACTGCAAGCGCGATTGAGAGAGAACGGCTGAACCAAATCAGCTAAAATTCAACATTTAGCTTGCCCATCAACATAGAACGAAAAAAGGGGTTTTTATGAAAATTAGTGCAAACCTGTTTGTAAGGAATGTCATGATCAAACCACAAAAATAATGTTATCAAAAATGAGCAATGCTTTGACAAGGTGATTGCTCGCTGTTACTCCTGCTACAACTCATCAATGCATTACTTTGTGCAGTAGGGTGTGAAAACTGGCTGTAGTGTCTATGCATCACAACTCCCCCTCCTCCAAGGCCAATGATCCTCAGATGGTATGGTGACATTGTAGTAGTTGGTCAGTTCACATCTTAGGAGATGTTTTTTGCATCAGAAAACATCCTCTCACTCTTTCGGGTATCCCAATGGGCACTGGTGAGCCTGAGATCCTCTTTACTTCTTTTATCTGGTTTATTTGTTAGGTACCTCAGATTCATCTACTGTGATCGTGATACCAGCAAAAAAAAAAATTGGTTTTGTACACTAATACTCTGTACAAGCACTGATAAAATAAAAAAACAGGATCATCACTAACAATCTTCAGGCTTTAGCTAACTGAAACGAGCTACAACTGCCATTTTTTTCAACGAACAAACCACAATACTTTTGAGGAGCCAACAACACAAGGAGACTGATCAAATCATTCACCAAGTACCTGAAGCTGACTCCAGTCTATTTGTGGTCAATCGTTCAAGCCCCCACGTTCGACATTAAATCTTTTTTTTCATGAATATTTGGATATTAACTAGCACAGATAATTTGAAGTTAGAAAATGCTCAAATTGATTTTAATAATGAACAAATTGTTACTTGTTGAACAAAATATCCCTGAAATATCTAGAAATAAATAATTTTGAAGAAAAGTTCATCCAATCCTTAACACCAGCCTGGGCAGGGATTAAAATTAGGAAGGCTATAAATATGAAATAAGGGTCATTCTCCATTTAAAACAAAATACTATTGAATCCCCATGAAAACAGGAATTTGCCACAGTGAAACAGAATGCATTATTTTCGTAGTATGTTGAATGGGTTAAGAAATCCCCAACTCGTCAGATTTAAATAATGAGATTACAATTGAACAATTTATTAAGCCCACTAAAAATTATCCTACCTCAATCAAAATGTACTGTGCCTCATAAGAGACAGCATGAAGAGTTTTCCTCAGAAACTGCTGATTATGAGAAACTATTAATTAGTTTGTACAGGAACATGAGAGGGAATAAGAAACAAACACATCTAAAAGTTGTACTTATAATTATAAAAATAACGTATAATTCAATTGTAATTAGCTATTTAATGATTCGACTGTATTTAGCTATTTAATGATTCAATTGTATTTAGCTAGTTAATGATTCAATTGTATTTAGCTACTTCGCTTACTATAATTCAACTATATTTAGCTACTTAGCTTACTATAATTCAATAGTATTTACCTACTTTAATAATTATTAAACCTATAAAAATTACAACTAAGATAACAAAGTGGAAATGAGAATAACAAAGTTTCGACTGTTTCAAATTAGGTGAAATCTCATGAAGCCTTTACAAACTACAGCCAAATGGTGAGAATCAGGAGCTGCTGTAATTAACCTACAATGAAATATATAGCAATTCTTCTCTAGCTCCTAAAAAATATACACCCACAAAAAACGCCATTCAGTCAAGCCAAGAGCTGTCTGAAATAGCCAATTACAATTTCAGGTACATTAATCACCGTTTGATAGTCTTCAAGCACACGTACTTTAAAATTGAAGAACTAAAAAAGGATATACAGATATCACGAATTAAAGAGTAATTATAGGAAATATCTTGTGCTAAACCTCAATTTTCCTTAACTTAATGAGAACTAAGTGTCCCTGTCTCAGAGATCTGACGAGATTGACAGTTGCATATTGATAATTTGCTACATTTAATTGAGTTTGGTGCAGCTATCCCATAACTGTGTTCATATCTGCGTCTCCTTAATTTGTCATAATAACATTTGAGAAGAGATTATGAGAAATGAATATTCAGTAACTTTCTTTTAAACAGAGAATTATTTTTCAGGCTGTCATCACTAGTACACGAATGAAAATTCGATGGCTATGTAAAATAGTTTAGTATATCCATACAAAAATAGAATCAACTATGATAAATCTGAGGAATGTGCAGTGTATTATAGATACATAGGCACATTTCATAAAATTTATGTAAGAAGAGAGGAGGTGAGGGTCACTTCATTATAGTTTTATTTTTATCATTCACTTCACTCCCTTTGGGAAAGTTACATTCGATCGAGCTTGTCTACCAGTATGTCACTTTTTTGCTACATGAATACAATAAGTAAGTGAGTTTGTCTTTGAAGTAAGGTAAAGAACACACAGTAGAAGGAACTGTATAGGTAATTATTATTGACCCCCCCCCCCCCATAACTGCCACAACATTCTACTGGCAATAGGAAGAAAAGCCTTTTGTCAAGGAATTAAGGCAGCATTCACTTAGGTTGATTCCCGTTGAGTTGAAAAATATTTCCTCAATGCACTTTGCAGTACTTATCCCACTGAGTAATAATAATAACAAAAATGAAGAAATTACATATTTCCCCATTTCTTCATTCCTTTGCATTATTCTCACTCTAACTGAAGATTTCAGTGAATAATGAGAGCTATGATATTCATTTCAGTACTAATAACTTCCCATGTAGCAACGTATTGATTCAGCTGAATTTTTCTATTTCTATTTTAGAAAATGGAGCAATAGTGGAAGCTTTAATTATGTTTACACTTAATAATGGGGCTTAATTGTGGATATAAACAAGCTTATTTACATAAACGAAGTTTATGATGTATAACGACTTGTACACCTCCCTCAGAAATGAGTAGATGATATTGATAACCTTGATACTGATATACTGAAGCTGACTTGTGTATGCAATTAAACATTTAGAGTGTTGAAACCTTTTTTATACAAAAAGGTGTATTACAGTAGTTTAAAAAACTCTGGTTTGGGAGATTAGTACATTTTTATTGGATTTCATCACATCTTTTATCTTCCAGATGCATCACAAATTTTTCTGTGTGGAATAAACACACATTTCTAAGAGATGACAATTTGTACGAAATGAATACTTGGAACTTTTTATCAACGTAAAATTTCAGCTAATGTATAATCAATTTTGCCTAACTCATTATTGTGGTATGACTTGCAATATTAATTTGCCATTTGAGCTAATTTTAAGGTTCAGCTAATAAACCACAGAAACATGCATACCATTGTATGAAAGTGTGTTGCTGAATTAGTGGAGTTGTTGACATTTTTCTGGACTAGGATTAACCACTTATTAACTGTTTGGACAGTTTATGAGCTTTTCAATTACGTTTACAATGTTTTTAAATGTTGGCCGGTCTCTATGATCATATTTCCAACATCCTAACATTAAATCAACGTAAACTTCGAAAGGGCACTTTGCAGGGCACGGAAGCCTGATATTGCCCTTCAAGAGGGCGTAGAGAGTTTTAGTATCATTACAATTAGAATCCAAGATGGGATCAGCTCCAAATGAAAAAATTTCGAAGAGTAAAACACCGTACGACCAAACATCTGAAGCGGTTGAGAACTTCCCTTCACATAGAGACTCTGGGGCATACCTGAAAATGAAATATACAGCCAAATCATGAACTGAAAGTTCAAACAAGACCTTTTTGAGTCTAATAAAACACTTACAGGATTGCAAACGACAAAAATTGAACCAGTAGCAGCTATGTGTTCCGCGAGAGAGACAATTGTTCCGTGAGACATGACTTGACAATTCCTAAAGCACTTGCGTTAATGTCGAAGAAATTTTTCTGTTCAGTTGCAAAACATGGCTGTATTTTCGAAACAGTTGTTTGAAGGCATGTTTTAAAGTCCATGGTTGAATATTTTAATTGAGAAGATGGGAACAGAAAGCTTGATTTGGTGAAAAGTGAGTGAAGTAGCACTTGTTAAGTGATGGAGAAGTTTCCCCAAGTGGTATTCTAGAAATAGAAAAATTGATTGACGAACATGTCACGATTTACAACAAATTACAACTTTATAATAAGGTTGCAATCACCTTTACGTGACTATTAAGATTGACGACTTAGATAACCGTTGGTTAGCATAAACCAACAATGCTGTTGACAATACATTTGCTCTATGGTCGATTTTTTCACCATTTACCTTCTAAATCATGCTGGAAAACAAATACATATAAAACACTACTAAGAAACTTGAGGAAATTCGAACAATTTCAACTGAACTTAATGTTTATGCGAGGGAATACTAGATAATACATACAAAATGTTCCACAACGATTCAAAATTAGAAATACTGTTTAACACAATAAATCAAGAGTAATGTCTGAAGGTTATTTCATTCAACCAATTGTCATTAAGTTTTCACCTTACCCCAATATTACCCACAATATGGCTCTACGAAGTAGAAAGGGAAGATATGTAATCGCTGAACAAAAAGTGAGTTCTGTTCAGACCTTTACGTTTCATTGCCTACTGAGTTCGAAAAACACTATTTGGGGAAAAGGTGCGAGTATGCGTGTGTGAACGTGATTGGGAGGAAAATATGCGTGTGAGAAAAATCCACCCAAAACTAACTTTGGTTATCATAGTGATCAAAACACTAAATATTTTAACGTAATTGGGTTAGTTCTGCCAGTAGATAAATTACTAATGTACCTGTTTGGCGAGTTCGTCTCCTCTGGCTAGTGCTGCTGGCGCTTAACTTATGTACGTTAAATTTACTAAATATTTTGTTTCTTCTCAATAACAGCTCCAACGATTTTGATCAATTTCTTTTGTACCATAAAATCCCCATCAGTGGGAAATTGACGAGATCAGCACAATAAATTACCAAACTTTTTGACTAAAAACATAAATAGTGTGTCTACAGCGCTATCAGTCCCCTGTCTAGCAATTGTTCAATAATGATAAGAGCATGTGTAGGGGCAGCACAATAAATTCTGGAACTGTAAGCGTAACTGCTTTTTTCCACCGCGTAGTAGTGTTTTACCAAGTTTAAATGAAAGCCATGAAAACCAGTAAATTTATGTATAGCTAAGAGAAGTTGTGTGATACGTCACACCTAATTTTTTATTTACTTTACTTTTACTTTTTCTTATTTACTCGCACTTCTGCATGACTGGTATCAATTTTTGTTTTTGCTAAATTGAATTGGTAAACGATAAGCTGTCAAGTTTCAACAACAAAAATCACGATAAAACTATTGTGAAGAATAAATTGACAACAAACCATCGAATGGGTAAGTCTCTGTTGGTTTTCAAAACATAATAATTGCTAGAACCCATCACTTGAGCAAGACCAAAGTCGGATATTTTAACAGTGTATTCATCCGCCACTAATACATTTCTAGCAGCCAAATCTCGATGAACTATATTTTTCTGTCCTAAATACGCCATGCCCTAAAAAAAATCAAACGTGATAATAAGCAATAGTTTATATTACCACAATATTATTAAGTATGAGGGGGACAGGACATTAAGTACTCACCTTTGCTATATCAAGAGCATACTTAAGAAAATGATCATCAGGCGCAAGCCGATCTTTGTTGATACTTAAGTATGACTTGAGAGATCCATGAGGCACGTACTCCATGATTAAAATTACTTCAGGATCCTGAAGAACTCCTTTCATTTCAACAATGTTTGGGTGCTTAAGACTCTGAAGAGAAAGTAAGCATGTTTGAAATAACCACCACAAAAAAACTGCAAGTTTTGGGTCCCTCATCATTTTGGATTATCAATCTTTCAGTGGAAAACTTGCACACAGGTCATATTTCTCTATCTAAATTTAACCCCATGTCTAATGCCCATATTGGCGTGTTATTGACATTTCAATTAATACTATACAATTTCACCAAGTCACATCCTTATTTATCCTTTTCAATGACTATAGAACCACACAATGTTAAGGTACAAGGTACTATCAGGTTACAAAAAATATGGGCATTGGGAAACATTAGTTATAAATATCAAGACTCCCTTGGTTAAGAGAAAGATACAACTGGGTTGTTTGATTTAGTTCTGAATGTCCTAGCAAATGCATATAACCCCACACAAACTCTCCCCAGTCATCTCTCACCATCAGGTTTCTCAAATGAATAACTAGCTGAGCTCTATGTCAATATTAGGGTAGCGAGTTGGACTCTCGAGTCAGTAGTTCCCAGCCTCCATGGCTCCACTGTGAGCAACTAAGCAGGTGAAAGCAATGAGGAGTCTTATCAATGATACAATAATGAAGAGCTCTGATCCTACTCTTATATGTAGGTAATCACATTACCTACTTTAATTGCAGTTGGCTATCCAAATTGTCTATGATTGGCATTGCATTAGAAAGCTTTATCAAATTCAACTCTACTGCTCAATTTTATACCCCCCTTAGATAGTTTGTGTGATACTGACTTCTAGCTATTTCTGTCAATCAACTCTTCTAAGGTGAGTAAGCTGTAGCCTGAAAAATATAAGCTCGGTGATTTTGAGTGTTTACCACCCGATTTCTCTCAAAATTAAACCTCTGAAAAAAAAAGGTTCTACACCCTCACGTGATTTTCATTTTGATCCTTGGCAATCTTGTTTCATCACTAATATTGGGACAAGAATTACTTTTGTACCTCTACACTCTCTTTGGTTCCACATGCCCCTGTGGTTTATTAATGTTACATTCAGGGTAGTTCTTCAAATCTATGCTTCTAATCTAGCAATTTCAACTTGAAGCAGCGTTGGAGATTAAGGAGTCACAAGAGCCAAGGGAGGTGTAAATATTAGTACTTTCCACAGATTGTTAAGTTCTACAGGGCTGGTGCAGAGCATGCATTATTGGGTGGAGAAAAAATGGCAAGAATTGAAAACTTAACCAGTGATAGACTTCCAATTTGAATGTGAATTTATAATATTTCTAAGAATAATAATAAACTACCTTCATTATGGCTATTTCCCTCTCAAAATCTGCTAAAAAAGATGAGGTCCGATGCGTAATTTTCTTCACCGCCACTTGCTGACAGTCAGACGAACTACTTGAATTTTCTGCTATTGCTTTATAAACTTCGCCGTAACAACCCTATGGAAAAAAAAGAGTGAGGAATGTAAAATAGTAAGTCAATAAGGGGGAAAACTTTAGGAACTCCATAAGTAAATGTTCAGTGAGTCAAATAGATTAAACAGCACAGGCACTAACCATAGTACCTTCTTAACCTTAAGGTTAGGAAACAAAAATTCTTGAGGGCACTTTTTCTTCCATCATGGACAAAATGATGTATGGCACTGAATCGACTTGGAACCCACTTTTATAAAATGCGTCATCTTTCTCATATCTTGAGGTTCAAATCTTTAATGCGTGAATAATAGTCGGGGTTGGATACTATAAGTTATCTGACCAGTCACTGCCTCATTTTTAGCATGAGTTTTCGCATACTATTCCCATACACCCAGACAGAAGGTTTCATCCACATAAAAGCACAGATTGTCTCTGCAAGTTCAATAATCTTTCACAATACACAGGGAAGTATATTCTGTTCAGTTCGGGATAGGAACTGAAGACAACTGACCAAGTCTGAACATACTAACCAAGATTATTATTAGAGCCCTACTCAGCCACACGATGTACTACTAGTAATACAGCGACTATTTGGGCTGTAAAGCTGGATGCTATTCCTGGAAGTTTACATGATCAGTTACTTATAGTGTATGCAGTCTCTTCATTTACCTGATCTGGATCTGTATATGGAAATAAGTTTATTCATAGAATTGCTTCCAACGATCCTTGGATATAATATATATTAATTGTAGTTATTAAAATTAGTACTCTAATTCGGGGGAGGGGGGGGGGTAATGGGTTCAGGGGGTGCATGCATATTATATTCTCATATACTAGATCCACCTCTAATTGAAGTCTACATACTGGCTCTATTGGTATTCTGCCTATTCACAAAAATAAAAACGAAAAAGGGAATGAGTAATGGGCAACACTTTTAGTGTAGCAGTAGGACGAAATCTCTTCATACTCCACGAGTAATCCATCAACTAGTAGGCACAACGACGTCACAAAAACACAAAGTGAGGTCTGCAATAATTCAACAAATTCATAACCACAACCTTGGGAAACTAATTTTACAGCTTCCACCTCACTCCGCTGTACACAAAATAACCCGTTCGGTGAGGACAGGATGATATCACGAATCAAGCAAACAGATGTCATGAATGGATTGATGATAGCTTCTGTCAATCATCATCAGATGAACAGATCATGAAAACCCTGTCATTGGTTTTAAAAGCAAACAGGATTTTTCTTAATCTGGCAAATGTTTTTATTAAAATAATTGGGCAACTAGTAATTAAAAATTTAGTGCACTGATTTAGGTTAAGGTAAATCATTGCATGATCTCATTATGCAGGTAATTTGAGAATGTATAACAATCAATTTGCTTATCTTATTATTTTATTTCTAAATACGTCTAGAACCACCGCCCTGTTACCAAGTTTGAATAATTTGTATATAAACTTGGATAGATGCTGTACTGGTTGAAAACTGATCTGGTGTGATTATTGTTATTGTGAGAATATGCATAAATCGACTTAGTTTTCATACTCTGCCTTTTTTGTTCATATAGGGCGCCAAAAAACGATATATGCATTTTTGAAGGTACCAATTACTATTTAATAAATTTGAGGAGCAATTATAGTTTACAATAATCTATCAATATTTTGCTATACTTATCTACGTGATCGAAGCCAAAATGTTTTGTTTCTTTACATCTCCAATGAGCCTTTGTTCAAACTCAAACCACACCACTACTTTGCAAGTAAGCAATAAAAAATGCTCAGTTGACGCCTCAGGTCCTGTTTAATAAAACAATTTGTGAGTGTTTCATGTAGCACACTAGATATTATTTTTCCTTTTGTTCAGCAAGGGAACTGTCCCATTATTGTTTTCCTCAACCACACTCATAATTTCATGCCATCATTTACCTTGGGTTGCCCGGCTGTCCATTGGCTATATTTTCATTAACCAGATTTTCAGCACTTGTCATTGATCCTTTCTTGGTTAGACAAACGTGTTCAACTTTAGAAGTATATGAAAACAATATGCCGTTCACTTTTCATCGAGAGACGAATAAAATATAGAAATGTTACCTGCCCAATTTTTCCCTGAAGAATGACATTTTTCATTCCCACATCCTCATTCCATTCAAATATACTCGTCATTGAGGTTGAGCCATCCCACGCAGTATTACTGTTGTAAATGAATGAGCTGATATCAGACGAAGAACCATCAATTAGCTGGAAGATACGATCATTTAAATTACACTTGCCGTAGCAATGCAAACGTTAATGTAATGAGTCAGATTACATCATTGCAAAACGTATTCGTTGTGTGGTTGGCTACATAAGCCTCTCACTTTCAGGATTCAACTCAATCACATGATAACCATTCTATTACCATGAAAGGAGTGTAGCATAAATTGTTGGGAGAAGGAACTTTCTAAATTACAAAATTCAAACTTACATTTGCAGGTGAAGTCATTGATGAGTTAGAGAAGTCCATATCCAAATGACTGTCATTCAAGTACGTTGCTGTAAGTCAGTATGCAAACTTTAAAAGGATGCATTCATTTTTGAAGATATCAATTACTATTTAATAAATTTTATGAGAAATTTTTTTTACAATACACAATCACAAACATTCCTGTCATATCATTAATCCTTTGCAACTTAACCATTTCATAACTCTGAGAAGATAAATCCTCAAGTGTCAATTATACTACAACTGATAATTGCTGGAATTGTTCTTAATATCATGTTCTTCGATCACACGGCTCGATTTTATTCTACTTAAGCCTCACATCTCCCTCATTTAGCTGATAGATGTAAGTTATATGTACCATAACTACTTATCTTTACACTATATGCTGGCAATACAAAAGACATGTATAAAGACTTCCACCCCAGGTGCCCCGAGAGTCTACGCTGAATCTTATTCTTGAGCACGTTGCTCTGTCCATTTGTTTTCAAGTGTAACAATAAAGTCAGTTTAAAAAAAAGTGAAACACTGATCTTCATCGTATAATTAGTGTTAATGCTAGAAAGACTGGTTATACTAGTCGGAAGAACTTCTCCTTTTGTTTGTTTGGTTCTTTTGTAATCTCCATCTTTGCCAACTCTTCTGCCCTACAAGTTGGAAAGTCACATGCTATTGGCCAAAACTCTCGATAGCTCTTGACCCTTCATGACAAGAGGCTGGAGGGTTGCAGTTCAGTGCAGCAGAGACCGCGATAACGAGCAGTGATGATCAGTATCACTTCAAGCTGCATTCAACCTTCCAGTGTTACCTGAGACTTAATCAATACGAATTTGAGCTCTTCATTGTTAAGGCTACAACGAATTGGGCAGCTCAGGACCTTGCAGCTATAGGCAGCCACTCCCTTGATAACAACAACTACCTACACAAGGGAAAGTCAGATCCACCCATTTCACGGGACAGAACACTATGATTTCCCTTTCATTTTATTTATTCCTTCTGCTTTTAATGCGTAGTAGAGTGAAATAGGAATTGTGTTAGCAAATTGTTGGAATTGTGTTGTGTCCATTTTAGCTCAAGCAGAAGTGTTTAGTTTTGTCTGTTCTTTATTTGTCAGTCCATTATAATTATATTTCGTTTCTCATTGAGGTATCTCACATCTGATTATTTAAGTGACGAGCACAGGCACCATTATTTTGCACAAATAATTTGTACATTGAGAGAATCATTATTCTGATTATAGTGTGACACCATTGTACAGTTTTTAAATGATACATTGCCTAAGGACTCCTTTCTTTCGAATTCTTTTGTAACGGCATTGAACTTACATTCAGTGACGATGGAAGCTCCAGAAAAAGCGATGCTTTGGCTGTCTAAAGTAGCACTATTAATATCATTTAACGTATCCATAGAGCTCTCCTTAGATTTTTCTTTCACTGTTGCAGAAGTGTAAGAATGGTTTCTACGAGAATTATGAACTGCAACAAGAAAAACAACAAATTGATATCAGAACATCTGTACTCATCCTTCATCGAACAAAGATTGATTTCCCAGCTCATAACCATCCCATATACCGATAAGAAGACATCGAGTGTAATGTTGTAACGTGACCTACACAACATCAACTGTAGTGCTGAAGACAGGTTTTAGTATAATGCCGATTCACCCCCATTTTTGGAGTGACCTTCGTATACTGCACAGGGTGGCTGAGGGGGGAGTTACCACATAACCGCTATCAGGAACTGTCTATTCAACTGTTCTTTAGCACCTATAGCACTCACCCCCCACAGGCTGAGCTGCCCCGATCAAGGAATGTCTGGCCCTCCAAAAAGGGATCTTTCTAACTAGGTACTCAATTTAGCAGAAATCACAATACAACAGGGCATGAGTCACAATCCAAACCTAGATTATGTAAGTTACATTCGATCAGTGTAAATTCTGTTATACATTATGCATATTTCAAAACCATGTGTCTCGTTTGTTTTATTTGGATGGAAGTATAACTTATTAGTGTTTCCCATACTTTACACATTCATTGTTTCCCTTTCCTGACCTTCATTGTTTCCCTTTCTTGACCTTCAAAATAATTGTTTTCCACTAACTAATGACTCGTTGATTTACGAAAGTTGCTTATAATTATGTTCCTTTGTTGTCCAAAAGAATATTCAAAACGTTCAAGTTTAGAAGTAACCGCACCTTGATATAGCAATTGGTTTAAATCTCGCATCGCAGCCTGGGGTCTTTTTCTTTGATATGGGTCCAAATTCCAACACTCCTGCATCAGTCTATATACTTCATACGAGCAATTTTTTGGTTTTGACAACGTGTTTCCATTAGAATAAAACTGAAATCATGCATCAGATCAGCCATTATAAACACAACAGTTAAGATTAAAACGTCATGGGGCAATGTTCAAGAACAAAATACATACTAAAGAGGAATTTTGTAAAGGTACTGCTACAAAAATCGTAAATAAACATAAATACAATGTCCCTGTACATACAGTGAGAAAAACTGTGTTACTTCCCCAAGTTCAAAACTCTAATGATTTGAAGGATCATCGTAGCCAGGTGCGATTTAAAGATACATTTGGAGCATGGTTTGTCAAAAAAAGCTTGGCAAACCAAGAATTCATACATTACTGTAGTCCGTACATTCTTCAATGAGTTAGTAGATTATAATGGCTAATTCCGAAAGGGGCGAAAAAAAAACATAATTTTTGTTGCCTTGTACACCGTATTTTTTGGCACATTAGCCATTGTCCTCAGAGCATTGTCACACTTCTGTGAGTCATAGAAGACTTATAGAAGTGTGACACAACACTACTTTAACATATTCGTACACATTATGATAATAATTAGAAGAGTAGAATAGTGAGTACAATTGAAAGTCTTAGGGAATAAGACAAATTTAACCATGTGTTGTCTGAATAGGCCAAGAGATGTCACTTGCAGCTTCTAAGAAGGTTTTTGTGTTTCAACTGGTTTCAGTTTACATTTTCCAAATATGGCAAAGTGGAATTGTGATGAAGATACAGATAAGAACTGCTCTAGATTAACTATTAACATCAAGTAGTTGAACAGCTGTAGTAACAAAATCTATGCTTAGAAATGTTAAAAATCATGATAAATATTCAATTGCAATATTATTGAATTACATTTTAAATAATCAAAAGCTTCACCACCACTACATTTGAGACTTCTTCTAACTGAAATTGAGATTAAGTATAAATTAAAAAAACTTTTAGTCTTGCGGGCCACCAATGAGCAAATGTAGCGTCACCAGTGGCAAGATTGGTTTATAGAAATAAAATTCATTACGTTCTGATGGAAATTTGGGATGATAACACATTAAACCATGAAGCCATTTAATGGCTCAGCACACGCACGTTTCCAGTAGCTCTTGGCACACAATGCACAAATTATTACTCCACAGTATATTATTCTCTGGTGTACAATCCGTTGGAAAATATTAAGAAATATCACGGCTATATCAATGATACGGGAAATGATAACTCATATGCAAAGGACAATGATTGTAGAGCAAACAATTTTCTGATTGAAAAAATAACTGAATGATGTGATTCAAAAGAGTGCAGAAATTCAATCAAAATAATATCACACAAGATTTGAGTCTTCATTATGCATTTTAAGCAAATCCACACCTAGGCACAGTCTTACACCTTCGAGACTTGACCCATTCCATTCTTGACAGACGAACATTGTGGAATACCATACAACACCTGATGTTTCAATCAATATTTCCGATAATTTCCTGGTTATCAAGCTTGACATACTCTCAAGTCTCTGAGACCTATTCCATTAGATTAGGCATCGAAAAATATTAGTAAACGATGATGAAACGTGACCTGAATATAACGAAAATTCACATTTACTAGGCTATAGTCTCAATGTCACGGATCGAATTGACGAGTCAAAGTGATCAGAGTTACATGTGAGGCAGTCTAGGGAGAAACAATAATTTCAATGTTTGAAGTTGTGGGGGGGGGGGGGGGGGTAAAAAAAGTTTTCTAACTGAAAACATATGTGTATTACTCAGAATGAATGATAAACCAAAAATGGTGATATAAAGAGTCACACCTGATTTTTGTAGATTTTTCCAAAACCACTGGAGTCTGGATCAAACCCACACACACACACACAATGTCCTTAACCAGTCAACATCTACACATTATTTTTCATTAAGATTTCAGGGATGGTCTGATAAATGGAAAAATACCATTTATTTAACACATCATCAAATGTATCCATTTTGGAACTCTCTACAGTGTTTTTTTTCTAATCAATATTTGAGCGCTGTTCATGGATTCCACAATCACAAATATTCAATTGTCGAGAATATCGATTTTTCGCTGTGCCACAAAAAATACATTCAATCCCAGAGAGAAAATCATGAGAAATAAGCACCTGTTCTATCTTCTCGCCAAGAGATGGTTCCTTGCCAAATGAAAAAAGCTGCCAAATTGTAGTACCAAGCGCCCACATATCAGCAGATGTGTGCTTACATACATCATCTAGATTCTTGTAAAGTTCTGGTGGAATCCAGTGAAGGCTGTAAGCATTTGTAAAATAATATAGAGAAATTGTTGAAGTAACATTTTGTTTTAGAATTGTTGGTTCTTTTATATTAAGTTGCTCATATAAAATAGTATAGTTCAACGTTGCCAGGAGCCTGTGAGCGTCAGTAGTCATTAGACTTTGTATCCAGTTCGTTTGTTTTTAATTGTTATACTTTGTATTTAATTCAATAACACATGGGTGGAAACAACTTAAGTTGAGTTAAGTGACCTGTTTTTCTCGTCAGTCTACTGCTCCTCATTAATTTATTGGTTCATTTTGCTCTAATGCCACCTCTAATGACAAGTACTGGAACTTGAAGTAGTAAAAACTGCTGACTTCCATAAACTATTCTATGATTGGTTGTAGTCAAACTTACTCGTTTCCTCGGAATGTTACATGTATTCCTGGGTCAGCAACTTTTACACTGAATGTAGTATCTGTGTGAGCAGTAACCAAAACTTTATGACACCTTAAATATCCATGGACCAATCCCTCTCCTTCCTGTTTAAGAAATCATGAGTTAAAAATAGAACTAAATAAGGATAAAGCAGATAAGGTCACATCATTGTACCAACCATATGCCACAAAGCGTTGGCAATGTATGTAGCTGCTTCAACCATGTCAATTTCCCCAATAATGTTCTTATTCTGCTGAAGATACACATCCAGGGGCCCAAGAGGGAAAAATTCGAAAATCATAGCAATTGAAGTAGATAACACAACTCCAATAAGGCGAACAATAGCGCTTGACTTCAACATTCCCCACTTTCCAGCAAGTTCGAGGAAATCCTTGAAAATACAATAAGAAGGAATAAAATCATATCACTTAGTACGCAAAAGCTAATCAATATGAAGGCAGGAGTGATTTAAGCAACTGTCTGTCACAAATAGTTTGGTATCTGTATCTTGTGTAGCTCTAAAAAAAGAACTGATAAATTATCGAAAGTCGACCAGCTGTTCATATTGCCAACTCATTAACAAAAGAAAAAAGAAAAGAAGTTCAATCATGTAATAAAAGATACAGTTAATGCTTGAGAGTGTGAAGTATTTAATTTTCATTGTCTTGCCTTTTCAGAGCTAAGAAAGCATCATAGTGTGCTGACTGACTCCTATGAAAGGCACTGGGTGATCGTGGTCTAGTGGATAAGACAGTTGTTCATAATTCTCGACGTAAGTCGAGGATTGTGGATCGGAGCTCCGGCGCGATACAGCAGCTCTTCAAAAAGCATCTCCAAACTTTCCTCGTAACAATAGCATAGTTCTTTTTTTTAGTTACCCAAGTCAGCATCCAGAAAACACCTTCTCTAGAACTTGTATGCCAACTTTTCAAAACATCCACCACGCCAATTGTAACTATGACAAACTTTCGAGAAAATCATGGTTAGCCCAAGTAATGGGAAGCTGGTAGCCATCTTTACTTCATGCAGTATCTGTTAGTATAGTTACTTGAGTCACAACATTTAGAAACATCTTTCGTTTAGCAGTCATCTTCTTACAGGCAATTTCTACTGTATTTGGATGCAATGCTCATGTTGTTTGATATTGCTGACATTTCTCTCCTCCAGACCTTCTCAATCAATAATTGTTCTAACCTGTTGCTCTCTTTTTAAATGTGACCATTTATTTATCACTCAGTATCTTTTGTATTTCATACCTGTTGCCCTATTTATTTCAAGTTTACTTACGAATATTTATTTGTTTATTTAAGTTGTTCATTCAATAATCAGTGTGTGTTGTCCATAGTATCAGTAGCTCTGTACTTTGTAAATAAGCCCACCAACAGAATCCCATACATCACGACTGCTGTTGAGCTGTTCCTGCTACAAATTATAGGTTAATTAAGAATTTGCAACTATACCAGGCAATCATCGCAACTATAACGTTTATTAATTTAACAATAAAGTTTAAAAAGAAAAAATGAAGAGGCCTGGGAAACTGTGGCCTAATCTTGTGAGACTGGGGAATAATCAGTTCCTACCGTCAGCTATTACAAATATCTCACAAGTTAACCCAAGGTGTTGGGAGAAACGTTTTTCTGTAGCAGTTGTTAGATCACTGCGTAATTAATCATTTGAAATTACTTCATGTCACAGTCTGAGGTGACCTTTAGTTTTGTTTACAATTGACATAAAAGTGTAATTTACCTTGAGGTGGGTATCCTTATACTTTGGTTGGAGCACTTTCAAAGCAACGTCATATTTTGAGGATGCATTATCAGGCTTCCATAGGCATTTATGCACTTGGGTACGTCCATACCTTCCTGAGTACAACTTACCTAAGAACAGAGATAAAACTGTAAGTTTTCAACGACAATCAACTACAGAGTATGACCATGCTGAGGAAGATGTATTTTCTACATATTCCCATACTAAATTAAGTTCACAACAATTCAAAATTAAATGTGATTAATGATAAGTACCTGCATAACTTTTAATGAATACTACAACATTGATTTACTAAGCTCAACTTAGTAACATGTCCATAGAAACACATCAGCTTGATATCAATGTAATAAAACCAGGTAAAAAAGCTCATCCCAGCTCTATCATGAGCTATCTCCATATAAGAGACAAAATGATTGAACTTCACAAACAGAAGCACAGCCATCTTCATTTGAAAGCAGTTGCAGACTCAACATGAAGAACAGCAAAAAACATGCACCTTTGTCGAATGCCTAACATGAAGCATAGCCTTCAATTCTATTTTTGGCTGAACCAAATCACCTATAACTTGATATTTCGCCCACATGTTACCATGGGATGCCAAAATAAGTTACCACTGTGTATTAAAGTGATTGGGTTAATTCCACCAGTAGGTAAATTATCAAAGTTTACGTACCTGGTTTGGGGTACTTTCTGGTTGGTGAGATGTCTTTACATCAAAAGCACTCGCCCACACTATCTCACCCGTCAGAGAAGACAGACCCACCAAAGAGGTACGCACAATATTTAATTATCAATGTGCTAAAAACATTGAATACGTTTTTTTCTCAAAAACGACTTAAACAATTTTGATTAAATTTTTTGTATAGACAGTTTCAAATGGCCCAACAATACCATAAACTTTCCATTCATGGGGAAATGACAAAAGTGGCATAATGAACTAAGAAACAATTCTACAAAAATCGATTTTAGTGCAGTTTTTTCCTTATAAACTCCGCTAAAATGTTATTAGAACCTTCCGAAAAAATTTAGGTGGTAGTCCAATCAAGAACCTATATGATGAGTGTTTAATAATGCTCATAAGATATATAAGGGCTACTACAGAAATTTCAGAATTTCATCCACCACTTACTACCATTTCTATAAGTTTTTACCTAATAACTCTAGAAAAGTGATTGTTGCCCTTCTCAAAAAATCATTCTTTCGGAGAATTTTCTCTCTCGCTATTAGGTTTATTTTGAGAAGACAGGTAGGAATTTACAAATATATAAACCATAAAGAATTTTGCATCACATTTCTTCAGCTGACTTGGCCACTTTGAAAATATGGAGGAGGAAGTCGCTAATTACTGAAATAGTAGCATTGACACTAGGCACCTCTCAATATTCTGCAAGTTCTTTGTGTTTGCTTCCGTTTTTTCTGTTATGAAATTGTTCCCAATTTTGTGTGTGTGTACGTGCACAACATAACAAAGTTACCGGTTGAATCTCAATTTAATCAGAAAATGAACTATTCAGTCATTAGAGTGCACGCTCACAGCAACTGCTCTTGAAATTTGTGGCTCATGGCGTATTTATCTTATTAACAAATTTAAGAGTATATCAGCATTGGAAATGTAAAAGGATATTGCAGGTTGAAAATGAGAAAGGAAAATGGAATTTAGCATGCATGCTCACCTTCAATAAGACATCCTTACCTGAAAATATCTGAAGCTGTTTCAGTTGTATGCACACAGGAGAATGGACTTTATCTTCTGAAAATAGCCGTTCAAAACGATCTTTTTGGGTAGGCAGATATGTATCCCTCTTGCTTAGAAGTAAATCAGAATCATCTGTGTAAAAAAGTAACAAAATTTATTTAATTGTTCCATGCACTTGTCCAGGACAAAATTAATTCAAGGTACTTTAGTAGGTGGAAATTCAAGTTTTGTATGTTTATCTCAACCAGCCCCCCCCCCCCCCACCGAGGCCTTCTTCATTCTTTCGGAACAACTCTTGACTCTTATCAGATTCGTCTCTCCTCGTTGATTTGTGTTTTTCATTGGGCATTGTGGTTTCATTTCATTATATATTAATTTTACTTCTCTTCTTTGAAGAAATAAGTTTTGTTTTTGTAGGTTCGTTGCTGATAACAAAGTCGTATCACAAGTTACTACAATAATTCATGCATTTTACACCATTCAAAAATTTGTTTTCAGATGGGTACAAATGAAATAATACATAAGCATAATAATTGAATGTAATAGAGTGCATACATAAATATAAGGGTCTCGTTATAAGTACAAGTCAAATACTATGTATTAGACGTATATTATGTATAAGATGTATACATAAGCCAGAGTGTAATATAGGTCTTTCAAGTTTGAACATTTATAGCGCTTTAAGTTTTGAAATAGCATAGTAAATTAAAATTTAATCAATTTTCATTACTTGGTAACTCAATGAATACGTCAAGAAAAATGACATACCATACTCAGAAGGTGGAATGCACTCCAGCAGTAAAATTGTATGACCAGGAACCTTGTAATGAGCAACAAGAGACGGTAGGGAAACAAACTTTTCACAAGGGTCTGCACTAAAAATGTAGTACCCATCATCTGTATGCTCTACTTTGAACGTTGAAACTTGCCTGCAATTAAATTTCTATGATAAATTCCATCCGCTAGAAACTTTCAAATTAGAGGTCTTACTTGTTTTTCTCATGTTCATAACATATTCATTCACTTAGAAAATTACAGGATTAAGTAGATAACATCCAAGAAAGAATTTAATTTTATCATGGAAAATTCACTGTAGGGTGTCACCCACATTCGCTCATTTTAAACAGATGTAAGAAAACAGTGTAAAGTAACAATAAATGTGGTTTTGTCCAATTCCACAAGAAAGTTGTAGGAACCCATAATAGTGCTCAAAATGGATTTTTAGTGAACAATACAATTGCTTATATTTTTTTCATAATCTTGAGGCATGGCAGCAGAAATACGAGAATAAAAAAAAAATAAAAAAATTGACAGCAAGGATTCATACTGGTCATACTAGAGGAATCATAGACAATCTCACAAAGGATTTATTGTAGGGTTAAACTTCGTAACTTATAACTGTCAAAGTGAAAACATTTCGTAGCAAGTTGAGAATAGACTAAACACAATATTTATTGAAGTGAGCAGAACATCACTGAGTCTCCAATTCTTCTCAATTTCAAGGGTGTCAGCTAACAAGGGATTTAAATTGTACCAAATTAAGCAAAGTCAAACAAAGGTAGCCAATCACAGTCACCAAATAATTTGACACAACACTAACCTGTCTATTAGGCATACGTCAATATAATATGTGTCATAACACGATTCACATTCTCTAATAATAAAACAACCAGTCTTATTTCCTCTTTTCTGCTCTAATTTGGCATATGCAAAGGCCCCTCTGAAAAGTAAAATGGTTCAATAAAACATTAATCAGAATATACCCTGCTACAGCAAGGAGCATTAGAACAGTACTCACCCAACAGGACCATGGCACTTGATAGTTCTAAGCTTGACTAGGGAAGGAGTAATTAAGTCTTTACAAATATTGAATGTCCATTTCACACTCAAACGATAATAGCCCTCAACAGTTGTGATGAATGATATCATGGAATGCAAACTTTTCATCGTAAGATAAATAGGAATTCCAGTTTTCCGAGATATTTCTGCCGTACCATCGTTCTTAAGGGATATACAGCACAAATCTTCGATAGCACACATATGCATCCACTGCAAACCACAATAGGATATTAGGGGTAACTAAATTAAGAGTAGATTGGCATTTAACCAGCATTTTCGAAGATGAATAAATTAACTGATGTCAAATTTAGAAAGGATGAGTGAGCATTCTGTAGCTGTAAAGATTGACCAAGAAAAAATAACGTCTGCAACACTTCTTTGTGGAAATTGAGCACACTACGTCCACTTGATAACCATCTGTCCTCTCTGGCTGTCTCCTTTGACACCCCAGAGACTCATTATTTTAGATAGTATGAAAAAAAAACAAAATGAATGTAATGAGTTGAATGACGCCAAACTGGATTAGCTGACCTGACTTAGTAGAATGTTCCCAAGTAATTATCAAAGCGATGTTGGTGAGGATTATTTGTTGAACCTACTAATGTCCACCGTAATTGTAATACATGCTACCCACCATTGGGGGACTCGTTACTCCACCCAAGTATTATCCCTGATCTCACTCACAATTGCATGGGTGAGACCTCACACAACTATATATTAAACAACATCTTTTAAGCGCGTAAATGTGAGGTAACAGAGATTTGCAGAACCCACCTCTTTTTTACCTTTGTAGACATACTGGATACCAGGGAGCTGTTTATGGTAAATATTTACTGAAACTGTAGCAGCTCTGAGTACCCCGCCTTCATCGATATGAACATCATACATTTCAGATAAATAGTTAGGTGCCATTTCCTCAAACTGTTCTAGGTAGCTTCTCTTAATCTTGAGGATGTCATGGTTTCCATAACTTTCCACTTTGATCAATGAGTCCAGGAGAGGTTTCTTGACAAAAAACTTATGGTGTTTCAAAACCTCTTTTGGGATGTACCTGGTGAAAGTACAATGCACAAATTAAAGAAGACTAATGGATATCATAAGCCATGCGTGTAGTTTTATAAAAATATTTTAGAGAACTAATAAGGAAAAAGTTAGGTTTTTTAGATTCAGTAGACCTCAAAACGTTTGAAGAAAATCCGACTTTTTTACACGATTGCAATACTTTCCTTACCCTTTGGGCAATACTTTCCTTGGGCTTTGGGGGACCCCTTAGTTCGCATTCATTGTCAGTTTTCATGGTGTTACAGAAGAGATTCTATTTAATCTAATCCCAACATGTTTGGTTGCGACTAAAGTTTCACTCTGTCAACAGAGTTCAGGGTACACAAACAATTTGAGGGCTAGTCCACCAATCAAATGTAGAACAGTTGAAACGAAAAATGTCTAACTAACGCTGAATAGGATTACACTCCCTCAGTTGTGGATTTAACACACTGAACAACAAATCATTATTGTGATTTTAGATAGCATTCTAGTTATAAGAGTGATGCATCTCTGTTCATCAAATCTAATGAAGACTTCTGGAAATAAGCCAAATTATGTTACTAACATGAACACCCATCCTAATCTGACAAAAACGGCAAATGTACTACATTCCCAATGAATGATGGAACTGTTTCCTACACCAGATCTTTCGCAGTTCTGGCAAATGAAATGAATGATGGTTTCTATAACTTTAATTCTGGTAAACTAGCTCAATCCAAGAAAGAAGTCTTTCCAGTTAATTAATAATCACTGAGTGTAAATGCATTCCTCATTCATCCTTGAAAGTTATAGGCAGGAACTTCCTCCTTAAATACCATCAAGAAAGCCAAAATTTGTTCTTATTTACACTCTTATTAATTCCCCCATTAACTTTTTCTTAATGACCTACAGGACCTATTTTTTTTTTTTTTTTTACCCGAGGGCGTGTGGGACAAGTCCCTTTGTCACTGCGGCCACATATGGGCCTATTGTGACTCTAGCCCTTCCTTAGTAAAAGGCGTCGTACATACCCGCCCCCCTTAGGAAGCCGAGTATGTCCTCCACCGCAGAATCCGCTACGGTTTGGGGTTCAGTGGTCCCCTGACCGAAGTATTCAAAGGTAAACTAGCTCAATCCAAGAAAGAAGTCTTTCCAGTTAATTAATAATCACTGAGTGTAAATGCATTCCTCATTCATCCTTGAAAGTTATAGGCAGGAACTTCCTCCTTAAATACCATCAAGAAAGCCAAAATTTGTTCTTATTTACACTCTTATTAATTCCCCCATTAACTTTTTCTTAATGACCTACAGGACCTAACTATACTTCCAGTCTTAAAACACCACCCCTGAATATCTGAAGTACTCTTGTACAATTACTATTTTCAAATCAGAACCACCCACTTTATCTCTTACATAACCCCCACTCAATGTTTCATTTTTTTGAGGCTACCTCTTTCGTCACGTTATGTCGGTTCTAGAACATTATATTTACAACAGTACTTTCAAACATTGTGAACCTGAACATGCCATTAAACTTCAGCATACCTCAACATCCTCATTCAGAGCTTCGATTTTTTAAATTTCAGTACTTAACACTTGTAGTACTGTTGATTTTTAATTGTCAAAAAATAATTTAATATTCGAAACAAAGCAAAGCTCATGTTCACACTTTCTAACTCGAACGAAACAACCATTACTTTCAAATGGTCAACACAGGCATGTATTAACCTACTCAAGCGAAGAGCGATTAGGAACTATAAACTACGATAACACAAAGGAAATTAGTAATATGTATTCGTACTTGAAGAACCCATATTTACTTATTCATTCCTTTAGAAATACTTACTCAGTATCTGCATGGCCTAAACCGAGCAACCTAGCACAACCCATTCACAAAAATAAGGCAATTCAGCAAAGGACAGAAAATAGCTCAGAAAAACTTGAAGCAAGAAGAAAAAAGATTTTTCTCCTGAATATTCAAAATGGCTAATCGGTGCACAAGACAAGGTTTCTCAAGCAGGCCCTGTGTCTCGATTCTTTTATCAAATTTGGTGGTACTCAGCTGCTAAGGGGCAAAACCAACATATTTTCAAATCATCTTTAACGATCACTACCATCGAGCCAACTTAAATTTTTTACCGTAACTGAGTCTGTGCAAGATTAACTCCATTTCACAGTCCAACTTTTTCATGCCAATAGTTCGGGTTCACAAGGCAAGGCGCGCATGCTTGTAATACAACGTAAACAGTTCTCATACCAACCTTTTGTAGTCATTCAGCAGATAATCCCGGCTTATTCCTTTCTCTATCATAACTCTATACATATCTGAAACACCAAGTCCCATAAGCTCTGCTTTGTGCTTTTCATAGCTGATGTCACTAACTTTATCGTTGATAACATCATCCCTGACTTGGAAGAAAAAAAAGTCAAAGGTATTTATGTCAGTTTTCAATAATGTTCCAACACACGGGGTTCGGAAATGGATTCGTAATTCTACAGATTTGTCTGACTGGTTCAACAATTTGCTATCCAAAGGAACCCAATGGTTATCGTCGCCACGCAATCCAAACAAATGTCGACAAATCGGTTTAATCTTGAGCTTTTTACAAATAGCAATCACAACATCTTCAGCTATAGTTTCTTCGTTCAATGGAATTTCAACGTTCTTGGTGGCGACAATAACTTTTAGAGTTTTCTCAGACATGGCTTCCCAGATTCAGGACGGATTCGTGCGAAGAAGAGGTCTCTGCATAACGAGCTGAGGTTTGAGCACTTCCATAAATTTGTGTAAGCACTTTTCAAACAGAGAACACCGGGATGACGCTACAACGATAACTACGAGGTATTACGCGAAAGACTTCAGGCAATGGTTCTAGGAAGCTGACGAGCATGTCGCTCTTATCTAATCGCATAATAAACAAATGAAAAAGGTAACCGATACTGTTGTAACCGATGTTGTTGCTGTTGCTACTTATAGTTCGGAACATGCGCCCTATGTTCATGACTACTACACTTTCCTTTTGCTCTCCTCAGATCTTTTCAAATAAAAGTCTGGGCCTGCACATTGTAGCTCCTAAAAGATTTTACAACCGATTTTAGGCTAATTCCCAATACAATGTTCAAGGGTACATTCGCCCGGTTCTTCGGTTCACGATTCGGAACGTTGAAGAGCGTTACTGATACTGGTGCTAGTTACAACTTTCATCACTGGCAACTTTCCAGCGCTTGTACTCTTCAAAATATGACTTAAATCGTTCGACTAACCGCTGAACTATGGAATCATTCCGCGAATCCCACCCTTTGGTAAATTTCCGTTGTAACCGAAATATCGTCGTCCTTCAGTTGTCCAGTTGCCACCACCGTATGCGCCATTCTCCGATCTTTCTTGGTTACGTGTCCAATTTTTTTCGCGCCCGTCCGGATTCTCCTGCTTTAGTGCTTTCCCCACTGCCCTCTTCGCGTTTATTTTTTGTGATATTATTCGACCAGCCATGGATGGGCCAATTAATACCGATTTGATCCATCGATTGAGAGTGGAAGGCTTACGGAGTGTTGTGGATTGGTGTATGGGTGTCGGTTTTATCTCAGAGAAGTATGAATGTCCTGAATGTGGTGCGTGGATGAAATTGTCTCCATAGGCTGGTTCCTTGGATGGTTTTTGAATAGAGGTGTAGACGGGATGGCCAAAACTCCAAACGGTCAATTGTTTACGTCCCGTTTCTTTCGCGCGCGATGTTTACATCCATCCACTTATACGACAAAACTTTGCTCAACTCTTACTGCTACTGTTACGCTCACGAGTATCAGTGACGCCAGTAAACCGTTCCGAATCGCGAACCGAAATTCCACGCGAATGTACCCGTGGCCATTGTATTGGGAATTTACCCAGTAGTGTTTGAAGTTGCGTTGAAGTAGCTGCATTAGTCATTGCAGATGATGTCATCCTCTTCACACACACTTAGCAGAGATTGCAGTTCGTTCTGGATGTTTGTAAAGCAGCTTGGTACTTATGGATTGACGGCACATGCTCGTAGAATCCAACTGAGAGTATAGTGTATGGGTTATGAACTCCACATTCGACCTAGAAGCGTCCTCTAGAGGTGCTTATTGGAGTCGAATTGCTCAGAGCAGCCCTCTTAACATTGCTCTGTGATTTGTACATGACAACTTTTTTGGGTCTCAACCAATTTGGCGCATAACAAAACAAAGGATAAACGAATAAACACAGTTCTATACACACATTAACCAAAAATAGTGTTAAAGTCAAGGGTTAATTTCAGAACGTATAAATGGATGCTGGTGTGAAAACTCTAAAAATGATCACTTAAGCTTTGGACACTAAGATAATAGCTTCATTTTTTCAATGAAACTTTAAAAAAATGCCGTTTTACATTAATGGTAAGAAATTATGGATGTTCGTTCAAAGCTTATTAATGCCTCTGCTGATAAGTTAACTAGCCTGAGTTATCTATTACCCCAAATAGTGTCAAATAAAAGGATGACTGCAGGATATCTAAATGAAGAAGAGTACTTTCCATTTGACTAACGGGTCAATACAAGATGAGCCAACTTCCAGATGGCTCTGGATGTGCTAGTCTGTAGAAACTTGTCATCATCATCATGGAGTGAAGTACCTTCAATTTACTGGCCTTTCAGGTTTCTGTATAAATATGCTACTGATGTGTATGCTACCACCACTACCTCTGCTGCTGAAAACAATAGGATTTCAACAACCTTTGGTGGCACATTCACTCTCGGCTCATCGATGTACAGAAACGGTTTGGCGATGATATCACCCCTCCAGGCTCTGGTCTTCCAACTGGTGGTTGAGGGTGGAGTTAAGGAACGATCCCTTGCCCCACTGGTTCTTCTAACCTCCTAAAACAGGCTTATTCGTGAGGTGGTTTCAATGCCGTTAGTCCTTAGCCCCCTTCTAACTTTAAAAAACCTTTCCTGTCACAGAATAGGCAGTCGCGAACGCACACACATATCTTTTGTATTTGAAGCATCTATCAATTCAGAATGACCATACAATTTTCAGATGAACGGTACTTAGCGAGCGTAAGCATTCAGCTGTTTTCTTTCAATCACACTGACCATTTCACCTAACGGTATTTTTCTGACTCAAACCTCATTGAATGATAAAAATGCGAAACACGTACACATCACGGACTCGAAAATCACTGAACGAACCGTCACATTCTCTCAATAATAAGAGTCCATCAACCAATTCTAGACATTGGTAGACAGATCGTTTTGAATTCCACCGACGATCGTATTTTATCCAGACGATGGAACAGATCAATATATCGGCGTTCAAATCTTTCACTAGAAAGGTTCCATCGTGCTCACGTAGTAACCAGAAGGGTTACACGATTTATGGCCGGGCTAAATGCTTGGTTTGCAGCCCTGGCAATCGCAATTGTTCAAACACATTTGACGGATAAAGCAAAACACATTTTTACGCCTTTGCTTCAGTAATTCGTATTTTCCGCCAATTTGAAGTGCTACGATGGTATTAAAGGCTTTCCTCCGAGTCCAAAATGAATAGACATGTGTATTCACCAGTAACAGCGTAGCAAGGAGAGATTGTTCCAGTTTAGTTGGCTATCGATTTGAATGCCACATTGCCCTTACTAGGATGAGTACTGTGAATCAACATTTGGTAAAATGAAAGAACAGGGACCGCTCCCTCTGATAAGGCAATATATCGATATATCACGACCAAAATCAGGTTATCGATATGCCCGACATCGTAGGCTCTGGCACCATGTTTGAAATTAGAAATAACGACAGCTGTACGATTATGCCAATTATTTAATGTTCATTATGTAATAACCCGTTATATAATTATTTTAAATGAACAATGACTATGAAAAGGAAAGAAATGAATGAGGAATATCGATACATATTCATACATGTGCATATCGATACATACTGTCGTAGCATTATCAAGCGACCTAAGTGACAGCGGTCCCTGTTCTTTGTTCCACCCCAACATTTGAAGTGTACCTCATTGTTCGCTGTGTTGTTAGATCGATTCAAAGTGAACGCCGATGATGATATAAACTCAGGGAGGCAGCTAATGTGGCTGTGAGACCAATGGCAGTTTCCGTGGCCACAGAAGGGCCCTTATCCCAACTGCCGAACATGAAGCATTTGGAATGAGTAAATTGTTACGATATCTTATCAGGCGTGGGAGAGGAGTGTGCATGATAGCGGCCGAATGTAATTAGAACATGGAGTTTTATTTCCAATTACAGTTAAGAGATTTACCACCACAAACAGGGAATTGTGTGAGAGCGTACCTCAGTGCGATTCAACACGAATGTCCAGACTGCCAACATTGAAGTTTCGAGTGAACCGGGGCGTTTGAGGTGCCTAGCCAACACAAATGCCACGGACGAACTAGATTGTGCATTTTCACGTAGGTTCCCTGGGGGGTTTCCTGGGTTCTTCTAGCATCCAGGATAGATTTGAGAAAACGTGGAGACTTTCTTACTTCATGATTTTGGTCATAGATAGGGCAAGAATGTGAGTCTGGCGGTCGTGACAATACCTTTACGAAACTGCGTCATTTTCCTAGACTCGTTTTTTGAGAGGTCGTTCTTCGGCGTACAATTTTCACGCGAGAAGAGCCACGAATTTTGGTAGATCCTGAGGAAGGTGAGAGGGTTCCCAATAGGCTGCTTCGATGCAACAAAAGCCTCTTGTACTCGTGTATAGACATGAGAGAAGCTTCTCAACATTTGTTCTGGTTTCTTCAAAGCAACCATTGTCAACTGTGTCCGTCTGTTCATAAAGATTGGACATTCAAACATTATGATGGGCCAGGGAGTGGACTGCAGAAGAAGGAAAGAAGAATTGAACGCAAGGGATCCAAAATTCCTTAAATTAAAGAAATTTTCAAGTGACTTGTCGATCTTGAATAATTCTGAGTGGCCAGAATTGTGAACTAGCCAAGTCTGCCTCACTTTGAGCATCAATGTTACGAGATAGTACGAAGTACGGGAGAGTATGCATGATAACACCCGAACGTAATTAGAATATAGAGTTTTATTTTCTCAATCACAGTTTGGACAACTTGGTGGGAGCAAACGCAAATGCAGGCAACGAACACACCTTGACGAGAAATCAGCTCTGTTCAGACTGCCTACACTGAAGTTTCGAGTTTGAGGTGTTAGCACAAATGCCATGTACGAGCCTTTGCTGATTCCGAGCTTGTTCGTCTCGATACAAAATGTAGAAGAATGTCGTTAAGGAATAGTTCTTTGAGGATAGGCTCAAGAGTACAGCCTTGAGGTACACTGCATGATGAATGGTTCCGTGCCACTACACGGAACAAATTGAAAAGATTAATTATAAAAGAGTTGATTAAATTGGAGTTATCGGCTAAATCGAAATAATGTTTGAGTTTCGAAAGCATCGAATGCATTTTAACATTCAACAGAGCCATACAAGTACTCAGTCCCCTGTCAAATCTAGAATGAATGTCATCAGTGATTTTTGTCAAGCGAATCAAGCAACTGAGTCCTAGGCAGAATCTAGATCAACCACCCAAGCGCCATTGGTTAGTTCGGAAATAGCTAGTAATCTGTTGACTCAATAAGGCCTTCAAAAGTTAAAATATCGCAGGAAAAATGCAAGTAGGACACACATCAGAAATAGCAGAAGGTTTAGAATTCTTAGGAATTAACTTAACCTTAGCGCTATTCCATTGTGAGGAAAATGAGGAGGACATGATGGAACGGTTATAAATATGCTCTATTATTGGAAGGGTTATGAAGAAAGCCAATCTGGATTTTGTCGACAAAAATGACAGGGGACACCATGGGAAGCCAAAATAAGGGTGTAAGCAGAATAAATTCGAAAATAACTATAGTGATCAAAACTCCAACGAGCATTCGCCCATAGAAGTTAAATTCAAGTAATTATAAAGTTGGCCGCAACGTAGCGGTAGGCTCGTTAGTAAAGTTAGTTCCAAGTTCCCTCGCAGAGCTGCTCCTTTATAGAAGACCCTTTCCGGTCTCCCAGCTCTGTTGTTGGTGATCCGAGTTAACGAGTATAGCTGTCCAGTTGTGCTCAAGACCGTTGTTAGTTATTTCTCGGCTGCTGGGTTTCCAAATTATTCTTATATTATAAGTGCGATGTTGTGTGGACTGCGAGTGACCTGATCTTCAAGCATTTTATCGTTTTATTTCGCGAGGTTTTCAACCCCACGGCTGTTCGATGGCTAAGCAGTTCAGCCCCGTGTTAGTTTCCAGCGCCAACTCCGACGGCGAAATCATTTCCAAGTTCGAAACGCCCGTTTTTCTCACGCTCGAGTATGACCCGCAAGGAATCAGCGTCAAGTTTCATGGAGGTTGGTCAATTTCTTATTATTTGCTTGTACTTTGTGTTCGCATTCACCGAGACCAATCGTTGACGCCTCGAAGACTGCCATGAACCGCTCAAACCGGGCGAGCTGATGTGCTGTAAACAAGCAGTACATACCACGAGAGTTGCACTTGGTACAGAAATTTGCTAACAGGGAGGATCGATAGATGGCATGTTTTTGTATCCTCTTCACTATTGTGGCGTCCTGGGGTTCCGCAAGCCGATCGCCCGTCCTCACTAACTTCGCTGTGTGCATGTTTGGTTGTTATATTTTGTTGAGATCGCATTATCGTTGCCACTGATGCGCTTTGCTGTGACGATAACATTCATTACACCAAGTAGCAGTGTGAAACTCGGAGTGGATATTTGTTCGGCCTGTTTTCCTCACTTGTTTCTAATACGAAACCAATTCCTGAAGTTGGTGTACGCTGCATGTCGAGTTTTTGCGAAGGAGTTTGCCATTTGACGCTTTTTAAGGTGTGAAACGTGCGTACACACGGGGACATACGATTAATGTTCCCAAACATGGCGACCTAAGGTAGGATTTTGTTCACTTCCACCTGTTTGTGCATCAATGCGTTGATGTACGCAGTCAATTAATACCTCAATCATGCCCTCATTCGAGGGTGTGGCGAGAACCGCTAGGATTATTATTGTCTGAACCGAACACAGTTTTACATTTCCGACGAAGTTAGATTGTTATTGTCCATCTAACTATTCGAGATATAGTGAATTTACGAAAAGAATCGATGTATTCCGAAGAAATGAAATAGTGACGAGGTGAATATGTTCAGTGTAGTTCCCACAAATAAAAGCAAATAACCTAACTCTTAAGTTTCAAAATGTTGATCATATAAGTGAAGCATTACGTTGACCTCAGTCTATTTAAGTTCCAAAATGTTGATCTACGAGGGAAGCCCTGATGTAAAACATTACATTGATGCTATACCTCAGACTACATCATACAGTCACAGGCCTTTGGGTATTATTACGACCTTGGAATAATGTTGACTGGACTAGTTGGCAACCTTACTTGGTGTATTTCATTGACAAATTGTAATGATTTGGTATACTGATAGGAGATCTAACCAAACATCCTCCTTTTTATAACTGCGGCAATGTTGGTCCATAGATGTTCAAACGATAAATTTATCCTAAAGCAAATATTTTAGTTTGATCACTAACCAAAGCCAGTGCCAGACGATGGTGTTGGCGATGTGGCAGAAGTTTGAACAAATAGGTTTCTATTGGCCTTTTGGTAAAAAAATTACTTTACAGCATGTGACGTTAGTGGGGACAGCATAGACAATGTTGAAGGCTAATAACTATTAACCAATGGTTCAATCAGGAACAATCGCATCATTGTAATTGAATTAAATATTGTTGTACACTTATTGACTTCGGCTCACTATAATTACTGTGATTTCACTATTTCCGGTCTAGATGCAGTCGTGTGATAATTTTTCCTTTCGACCCAGCATCTAAAAATACCTAGAAAACGAGACCAAAGACGGCGTATTTGCTATAAAATTGCCAAAGTGGTGTTTTTATTTTTTAAAACATTTTTTGCCCATAACAACCATTGGCTTTGTCTGATCAGATTGCCAATCAGGCGGGCACAACAAGATACCAAATGGGATTCGTGAAAGAATGGATTTTTTTAGACCCTGTTAAAGACACAAAACGGCCAGGGTGGCGGACGGTGAATGCAGATTTGGAATCCCGATGTCTTGAAACGTAAAATATCAAATTTTGAGAGGGGGTTGTGAAACATTTTTTCCTGGCTGAAAACGTAGGTTATTCAGAATGAATAATAAAACCAAAACACACGTACTCGTTTGACTCATTTTAAACCAAGCCCCTAGATAAGAACAAATGGTTTAAACCCCAAAAATACACCCACACACTCCAAATCCCTTGACACAAACTGCATTTACACTTGACCTTGGGACCAGTGGGGCACCTATACGAACTAAAAGATGGCATTGACAATCACAGAAATGAACTTTCCGCATTCCCAATCTGAGTCTACCTGTTATTTGTTACAACTGGAAGTTTATTCTTACTAATGATAAACAAGCATTGTAACATCATTTCAGGAAGTTAATTCGCAAGTACAGCGCTCCTCTATAGGAGGGGTCACTTTGTGGAGTTTGGTAGAGGTAGTTGGAAAGTCAACATCTCACATAATCTCGCAACATAGTCCTGGCTCTCAATTTTGGTGATTTGCAATCATGTGGGGTGATAAACACAGGTCTGTTTTGTTCCTGAACCCGCAGATAAGACTCTTGTGATCCATTAAGTGGTTCCATTATTCAGGGTAATGTACAAACCAGTTAGCTAAGTTGAATTGTCAAAGTCGATGATTATTTACGATCAGGTAAAACATAACTACAGTCTCGTTGAGTGTATGTACATGAGTAGTGAGGAGGCTCAGCTACGTTATTGATTCTGACAACTAATTTGACGTGTATACCTTTCTGCACATCAGAAAATCGTCAGAATTATTGGGTGGTGGAGATTTTATTTTAACTGTCAGCAGGGGACAGAAGTGGGAAGAAAAATTGATATTGACTATTGAAGGAATCACTAATGCTGAGCACACTGTTTATAGACTCATGCAAGATGTTACTTTTAAATTACTTGATGATCAATGAATTAACGTGCTGAGGCAGTTGAAAGATGACTTGGTTATTGTCTACGTTACAACCACAGTGCCTGAGAGAGAGATATTTTCGAGCCCTGCTGGCACTTCTGGAATGATGATTTGGCAGGCATTGCCTATATCGGTTTTGTGCAGGGTGCTGCTTCATAATGCCCTCTTAATAAGTATAGCTCTTTACTTTCTTTTACCAATAAATAAATTGGGAAGACTAACGTGAGAGAAACTGGGGCAGAGGGGACCATCTCCAAGTTATTATAATGGAGTTACTAGCTTGGAGCACATTGTAATGAATAACAATTCCAACTTTCCCAATTCTGGATACGAGTATTGTGGAACAGGTTCTGTGGAATGTTGATCTATTAATTACTTTACGCATTTATATTTGAAAAGGGAGTTGAAAATTCTATTAGTTAAAGTCGCCTTTCAAATGAGGTGGCTTGGTTCTTTATTCATACATTATGCTATCTATATGTGTACTACAATTAACCAGCCTAATAAAAGTGAAAAATTAGATGTCATGGATGTCTCAGTGTTCCTTATAATTCGTCATTGGTTCCTAACTTAAAAAACTGTTGTTGAATTTCAGTCAAGTAGAGGGAGCAAATTAATCATGTTTGGGCTGAAAATTGTTCTAGTTCAAATACCACTATTTTTTGTCTTTTTTGTTGTTGTAGATTTGGCGATGTCTCCAGAAATCCTCTATGAATTCCCTATACATAGATTTTCTGAATGTTCAAGAATTGGCTCTCAAGCATACATTGTTAACGTTGATGGCGAAAGTGTGTTTATTAGATTCAAAGATGATCGTGGTAAGTAAATGTAAACTATCCCACATTGAATTTCAGAGTGGTGTTATTGATTGGCCTGCTTAAAAATTAGTTCTTATAGTCCATTGGTTGTGATTACACATGGACTATGATCTCATTGAATTCTATTGTCAATAATCAATTAATATCCTACTGCTGAACCCGTGGATAAATACAACAGCTCTACAAGTATAGGTTTTACACGCTTAGCAGTTTAGTACTATTTCTTTATTTTTTGTGTCACCCATATCATCTAGACAACAACACTCCTAGTAGAAATTTAATTTGTTTACCCTGTATGGCGTGAGCTTTACTGCCTATTTTTAGCCCTTCACACATTATGGCTACTTTGCCAATTGCCCCTAACTGAATCTTACTTTTTATCCCCTACGCCTTATTTGTAGTTGGCATGGTGGTACTCACTTCTTTAGAATTCACTATGGTGTCTACACACATGCGTCCTTGAAAAGTATTTATTTCTGTATTGATAATGTTTCAACCTATATGCACAAAATTGTGATCCCAAAAAATGTTCTGTTGTAGAGATGAATCAATTTCATAACATTGTTACCGAAGTGAAGTATGGCAAAGGGTCTTCTGTCTTTGCGGAACGGACAGATGATTCTTCGGCAGTCCAGTACTTTCAGGTTAGTGCATTCTTAAATTTTCTGAATGCACTCTCATAGTGTCAATATTTCACGTTATTATTAATACAATTTTGGTTTATCCCTATGCACAATGCAATAATTGTCTGATGAACGGAATTGTGAGTTTGATCGGCCTCTTGCAAGTCAAAAGAAGCCTCTGTTTTGGGTTTAAGTTCACCAAGTTAACTACGTCATGTTCACTGTTCAAACTGCTAGGGTTGATGTAAGTTTAAAGATCCCTCTGATGACTGAACTTGACATTTCTGGCATTTTGACATTTGTTCTATCTATGGAAAATCTTGTCTGTATCCCTAGTTGTTAAAGATGTTTACTCACCTTAGTATTAGCTCTGTGCATTGACCTTCGGCATGTTGTGATTTAAAAAACCTCTTCTTTTGAGTGCACATATGAGGCCATATTTCTGAAACTAATCAAGTTCTAGGTGACTGAAATTTTAATTTTCAGCTCGCAAGATTAGAAAAAAATCCTCCCTCATCGTAGCATTAATACTTTCCCTATACTTTCGCTGATATTCATGGTCAGTTATTAAATGTCTCTTCCCTTAAATTTAGATTTAGATAATATTTTTCAAGCATTGTGTGCCCATTTTTTCCTAGTTTTTCCCATGCAAATCTTGTGTGTGTTGTTGATTCCAATTGAATTATTTTGAAGTTTTAGATGATTGTCTTCTCTCAAGCTAAACTGTTGAATTTTTGAAGCCTTAATTATTTGATCATACATTTACATTTGCTTTGTCATCTTTATTTCAGTTCTATGGTTACCTTTCTCAACAGCAAAATATGCTTCAAGATTACGTTCGAACTAGCACCTACCAACGAGCAGTGCTTTCAAACAGTGAAGATTTCAGAGACAAAGTTGTTCTAGATGTTGGTGCAGGAAGTGGTATATTGTCATTCTTTGCAGTTCAAGCTGGAGCACGTAGGGTCTATGCCGTCGAAGCCAGCTCTATGGCCCAGCATGCTGAGGTTTGTTGTATATGCCGTGTGCTAATATGCTTGTGAATTCGTGGAATGTCATAAAATATAGCAGATGGCAGATTAGAGCGTGCAAATCTCTCTCTTTTTTCATGGAAAAATAAATTAATAAAAATCTGCAGGCACTTTTAAAATCTGTTCAGCTACATACACATAACTCTTTTTTGTTAAAATAAGTAGTACAGGATACTTAACTGGGCTTTTCTGCAGATTTTAGTCGCTGCCAACAACTATCAAGATGTTATCAAAGTAATTGCTGGGAAAATTGAGGAGATTGAGCTACCTGAATTGGTAGATGTAATTATATCAGAACCAATGGGCTACATGTTATATAATGAGAGGATGCTTGAGACGTATCTCCATGCCAAAAAGTGGTTGAAACCAACGGGTAAGTTGTTTAGTGTCTTTCCCATTAATGATACATCGTTCGGCTCAAATTGGATTCATTCCTTATTGGTGATTGGAGCCTGCACACATTTTAAAACGAGGTAGTTTGAAAAAAAGGATCTCAAATTGTGTCACTCTTGCTCGCCTGGCTTTGTGTATACGAAAAAACGATTGGGTTCAGGCAATTTGTTGAGCTTTGGAGTTTGCCCAAGTGTATTGGTTTACAATTGATTCTGAATAATATATGTTTGTTGTTGGACATCAGAAAATTGAGTTGTGCACTGGTTTTCCATTTATCGGCCTGTTTGTTTGTTGGCGACAAAATTTCCCGTCAATTATCTAGTCCACCCTGTCAATTATGGAAAAATCTTCAACATTTTTTGCAATTTCGTGGTGTCTTATTTATGAGATAGGTGCAGTGATTAACTTCAAAGAACGTTACTTCAATTGATTTAGCTTAGGCTTGTTCAAACAAATGCCATGATGTTTGTGCTGACTAGGCACCTCAAACCTCCCAATCCTCTTGAAACATTTGTGTTGGCAGTCTGAACAGAGCTGTTTCATCAAGGTGTAGCCTCGCGTTTGCTCCCTCTGAGTTCTCTGTTTGTGAGGGTAAATCTCCAAACTGCAATTGAGAATAAAACTCCATATTCCAATTAGTCAGTCATTTCCACACATACTCTCCCACACTTAGTACGATATTGTAACACATTTAACCGTTATTAACATTGAAAATGTTCATTAAATTGTGTTATTTATAGGAGACAGCTGTTAATTCAACACTAGTTTTCAATGCCTTATGCAAGATGTTCCTTTTGATGTTCAAAATGTGGAACACTAGTATCAGAAATGTACTTCATATTTTCCAGGGATAGGATAACATTTAAACACACACAGACCTATATTTGTTGACATAGTGATAAGTAAGTTGGAAACGTCAATTTGATCGTTCCTCGCAAAATATTTATCATTGAAACAGTGAGATTTCTTTGTTTTTCAAGAACCTGATATAAGCTTTGTTTATGATTTTAAGAATGTGTTATAAATTTGTAATAGAATGCTGTCTCCTATGAAAGCCTACCACAATTCTCTACTGCAATAAGTCCTAGGATGGTGTGCTAGAACTGTTGAGTACTACTTGGGCTACTTATCAGGAGCATTACATTATATATGGAGAGGGTTCCTAAGCCCCTCCATCCCCAACTTATCCAATAATTGAGTGTCTATTGGCTTAGATGAATGGTTGAGGCTAGGGTCATGAGATAGTTGAGAAATGATATCATCGAGGTAATGACCACTACATTTCACTGCCATTTTTGCATGTACATTCCGTGCTCGAATTTCTATTGAAAAAATGAACTTCAATCATTGTCTCAAAAGAGACGAGTGCGAATCTCTAACAAATATACATTCTAACGGGTAGAATAAAAAAGTCAGTTCTTCTCAATTAAATATGACAAGGCCATAGACTGGACATGGCCTATATGAACTACATCTGCATGAAATATGGCAACGATCAATGTGTATTGACCTTGAACATTACAGCTTGTGCCGTTGTATTCTTGAGGACGTTTTTGCTGAAGTTCCCATTCTTCGTTTATACAACTGTTGCAATCAACTTACATGTGAATACTAAACTGAATGATTATACTAGATTGGGTGTAATATTTAAAGTGTTGTTGGGCATGATTGCGATAATTTTATTGAGATTGTGTAAAACCCTGTCAGTCCATGATTTAATAGTTTATTTGTCTACTTATATGGATAAATCTTATGATGTCTTGTGGCACATGAAAATGGCAAAACTTCTGCTGTGCTGAATGGTTTTATTTCATCTTCAGGTATAATGTTTCCTAGCAAAGGTGATCTTCATATTGCACCTTTTATGGATGATGCATTATTTATGGAACAAACCAACAAAGCTAATTTCTGGTAAGAAATATTCTTAATTATGCATTACAAATGATATTTAGGGAAACCTATGATTAGTTTATCATTATGAAACGCTTCTAAACTTACTGTAATGATCTCCGCAATAGCAAATACCAAGTGTTCGAAGACTGCCCTGTTCACATAGCTTAGCTCCAAAGCTCAGCAGCAACAAGCCACTGGTTTAGTCACTACTCCCTCACCTTGAACCATTGTGAGCTTTCTACTCCTTGTGAGAGTTTGAGGTTCATCTTGTTCGTTTACATAATGGCCCGAGACATCTGTGCCATTAGCGGGCTGTGATCTTTTCAATTATCTAATAGTTTACTACTTCAACTGTGTTCAGGTTTTCTTTATGTAACTTGCTACAGGGTACAAACATGTTTCCATGGAGTAGACTTGAGTGCGATGAGGGATGCCGCCACTAAAGAATACTTTCGTCAGCCAATTGTTGATACATTTGACATGAGGATATGTATGTCTAAGTCAATTCGCCACTCGGTGGACTTTTGCTCTGCAAAAGAAATGGATCTTCATAGGATTGGTGAGTTGATTTGCATTTATTGACTGTCACATTACTTGCCATTGGTTTGGTTAGCATTTTCTATTCCCTTTGGTATTCTTACTCTCTAACTTCAAATAGTTGTGAGCGTAACCGTAATTCAGTAACGTGTTTTTGCTTATGCAAATGCTGAACTCTAATTTAGGTTTACAGACCCCCTGCCACACAATATTTATCACAATCCCATGGAAAAATTGAACGACTGGGGCTTGGATAATTTAGTTAGGCAATACGGGCAATCTTACCAAAACACGTCAATGACGTCTATAATTTATAAAATTGGGCGCTAACAAATAAGATTCCCACTTTCTTCTAGTACGCCTTTAAAAATGCTGCAATTATTGCACAACCAAACCTATCCTATTAAATCCAACGTGGAAAAATATTGAGCATCTAGGAAATTACAACTCAAATGCAGAATGTGTGAAGAGCACTTACGAGACCCATTCTATTTGAATCAGCATTGAAAAATACTAGTAAACGATATGCAATATAACTTGAAACAAACGAAATTGACATTTTCTAGGCAATGTTTGACAACTGGCGTGATGTGATGTCGAACTGATGGGGGTTTAGGGTGAGACAGAAGGCAGTGTGGGAAATGAGCGCAGGCTAGGGAGAAACAATAACTTAGATCATATTGTCCAGCGAGTTCCTTCAAGTAGTCGAATTTTTCTCACCATATTTACTGTGATTTTACTGCTTATGATCTGATTCTTATGGAGCGATCAGTAATATCATAATTTGTTTTCTGCATTTCAGAAATTCCTCTTGAGTTTCATATTTTGGAAACAGGCACTGTACATGGTCTTGCATTTTGGTTTGATGTTGCATTTACGGGCTCTACCCAAACCGTATGGTTGTCCACATCTCCGACAGAAGCGTTGACTCATTGGTATCAGGTCAGGTGCCTCCTTGAAACACCCTTATTTGCCAAAGCTGGGCAGTTATTGACAGGAACTGTTATTTTACAAGCTAACCAAAGGTGAGTTGCAACTTTCCCAATAACATTCGTGTCAAAACCCCACCATTTCACAAAATCAAAACATTTTGTTCATGTGTGTTAGTTGTACTATCTATTGATCATGAATACTCGACATTTTCTGTGTTTCTACTGATTTTTTTGTATAATAAAAGAGCAACAGTATTAGGTGATGGTAAAAATAGGCAGTCAATTTGGTTTAGGAGGAAGGGAAAAGCTGTATTTGTTTTTTATTCTCCGGAATAAATGAAGCACTAATTTCAACATCACTAGGTTTAGTCTTCAATGTCAGTGGAAAACCTGATCATCGTATGAAACATTAGAGCGTAGTTCGCGCATTGTTGGAGTATTTAAAACTTTGGTAATTTGTTTTGGTCCATTCCCATTTATGGTATAGTGGGATAGTAATAATGGGTTAATAGTTAATGGGAAAGTATGCACCCAGGTTAACATGCGTATGGCAAAGTCATAGTTATGATGCCTAAAGTTGAATAAGACCCCCAGCTTTTAATATACGCTGAAGTTAGAATTGGAGCTATGGTAAGCTGTAAGTATAAATAAATCTATTTGGGTGGACACAGTTTGTGTTGTTCTATTTGCATTGTAATTTTCGTATCAATTTTGTTTGTTAAACAATGGTTTGGTCGGAGAAAATTTTTAATCCTACACTGTTTTCAGGCAAAGTTATGACGTGACTATTGACCTATCGATTGAAGGAGTTGAGAATACTCGGTCAGTCAACACTTTGGATCTGAAGAATCCATATTTTCGGTACACAGGACAGCCTGTTGTTCCACCCCCTGGTACTAACACTACATCACCAAGTGAAGCTTATTGGAGCGCACTTGATGTCCAAGGAGCCAGGCAAGGTAGAAATATTTTGCATAGTTTAAACTATTTATCTAAGTTGTGGTCATATCTTGATTATGAGAAATAGACACTATATGACTATGACTATAAAACCTATTCAGTGTGTGTATGCACTGTTCAGAAATTATCATTTGGGGCTATGAAAGCTCTCTCAAGGCAAATTTAGCTTACTGCTGAACTTGTGATGGCCATTTATCAGTAGGAGCTATCATGTCTACAACTGCTCATTAGTGAATGGTGGTTGCTCATTCTCTGTTTCATATCAGCTGTCAACATGGTGAACGGAATTTCAGTGAATGGGCTTGGTGAAGTTTCATTGGACAGTGCAGGCAATCCGACAGCTAATATTCTTGGCTTAGGTAATCATTATTGGTATTATTGAACTGATGTTTATTGTTTGTCAGCCAGAATTGCATGTTATTGCTTTTATCTGTAGCCATTAATTGGGTTGGCACCATTATCAGTTCTATGATTTTGCAAGTAGTCTCTTCATCCTCAGGCATTTGTGTGCCTTATTTTGTATGAGAGCAAATGTGCCTTGAATACGAAGACAACTAATTTAATGACGATATGTAGAGATTGTCGGATAGTATATTGTATAGTATGGAATTTAGAAGGTAGAATAGAAAGTAGTTGAAAAAGTACAGTGCCTGCTGGGTGGTGGTTAGTTTCTGTTGGCCAACCTATTCATGCTCGATATTCAAAATGATTACCTCAAATAATTAATATCTAAACCTCAAATAACCATCTCTACAAGGTTCGTTCAACATCTTTTGGTTAATTTTTGACTACTATTTGGGTTGTGTGTGTTTTGGTGCCGTACACATCACACACCAGGTTGAACATTTCCAGACACGTATCGACCTGCCTTCAGCCAGTACACTATAACGCTTCCTCAATAACTGACTAACCTATACTGAGGTTGTTGGCTTGTCTTCAAATGCTGACTGCAGCATTTGAAGCTACCTTGGTCCAATGCAACAGTAATAAGTATTCTCAGAGGGCTGTGAAAAGGGTGTCAAACTCAAATATGGCCAATCAATATGTTTGGGTCCTAGCAACTTCTCTAGCAGGGATTCAATTATTGTTCACTATTTTTTATTTTTTTATTTCATCAATAGTTTTATCTATTGTTGATGTGCATGCTGTTTTCTTCAAAAACAGCACTAATTATGTATCAGCCACTGTATTCCCCAGACCTTACTCTCTGTGACATTTTTGTTTTCTCAAAACTGAAGAGGTTCATGAAGAGAAAATGTCATGCCACAGTTGACACGGTGGTGATGGCATGGAAGGGAGGTGCCCTAATATCAGAAAAATGAAAAACAGGAAAAATGGGGCAAATGAATTATATCCAAGAAAAATTACTTTGAAGGGATCAAAATTTCTATTCTAAAGTAAATGGATATTTTTTGAAAAACCCCTGAAGTTATTGATTCTTTTTGAACAAATTGTCTATTTTATTATGAAATAAGAAAATGTATCAAGTCAAAAGGAATCAACAAATGAACGCATAGCCCAATGGGGAAACAAGCCAAGCATGAGTAGGCCTACAACTCTACGCAGTGGGGCACTACTTCAATCCCTTTCATGGAAGGTGTGATGGAATGGGGAGGGGGATGGAGTGTTACCTCTGCCTCTAGTCCACAGTGGAAGGGGGATGCCATGTCTCCAGTCACTGCCACTGGTTCGCCCACGCTTGCGCTAAAGTGTAGAATCAATGGACTACCACCCTGCTGAAAAGGAGTGGGGTGGTCTCTACTGCGGGAGGAAACTGAGCATGTGCATGCACATCAATTGAGGGGGCAGGCAAATAGGGCTTACACAAACATATCCAATCACAAATATATTTTGTGAAGCAACAGCCTCGCTGGTGGCTTGATGGTTTGGTTACAGTGTAGGAGGTCCTTGGTTCAATTCATTAACATTTAGAGCTTATACTTTCATAAATCTTGGACCTGGTGTGAAGGAGATGGGGCAAACTTGACCTGCATTTTTAGGGATCAGGTGTTCTGCCTTGTGAAGATCTACTATTAGGTAGTAACTTGGATGTAAAGAATTAGTCTGAGCATTGGACTGGTAGAAGTTATCAATCCTCATAATTGCTGGGTTTCTTCACAATGAAAAGTGTTGAATTAGATCATAGCAAATGCTGTCATAAATTTGCATGTTATAATGTTCTTCATCCTTCTAAATTTCTTCACTAGTGTCAATTCTATGTAGAGCTTTCTCTTGGCCCTTCCCCACCTCTAAAGTTGTGAGGTTCAAAGTCCAGGAGTCCTAGTCCTGAAGTTTCTACTCTTCTAGTTCATCTATGTTGGTCATAATCGAAGTTGAGATCTGCCCAGTACAACATAAAATGCTATGTTTCCAAGTTTAAAACTCGAGAGAGTAGTATAGAATAGAATATAGATTCATTAAATTTGATGAGATCTACAAAATACTTTTGAATAAATGTGTGACACGTTAGGAAATTACACAAAACAATAGATTGAACCTTACCTGGATCATTTCCTGTCGTACCTTTGTGCAGGCATACTACTATTGCTACTTGGAAAATATCAGGGAATAAATAATTCATTAGTTTAATTAAATATGTGTAAAAAGGGTTGTTTTAATAAGTTCGGACATTTTATAATTATCATTAATGTTATAGTTTTAACCCTCCCGCCCCTCCTCACCCTTTTTTCTGTAGACGTTAGTTTACTTCTTAAATCGTGTTTGGTCATGTGTGACTGCTGATTGTTGATTGTTCATGTTTGAGATAAGTAATGGTTCAGTGACTTAGATGCAGCAGCATAAGCAGTTTCCTAAGCAATCTGTTGTTTTCATAAATTAGTGGTTGATGAAATTGTTTTTGTTCATTGCTGTTTTAATAGCACACTCTACACATTTCTTATACTGCCTTCCTGCCTGCTCCTTACAGCTAAGTTCCCAGAAAAGTATTACAGCTCATCAATTTCCTCCTCAAATTCCTGTTTGCACGCTTGTATTATAATTATAAATTATTCGTTCTGAATAATACACCTATGTTTTCAACCAGGAAATTTTTTTTACAACCCCCTCCCCCATCTGCAATGTCCACTCACCATCCGGACCATATTACGCCTCTCAACATATATAATGGGGGACTAAAAAATCTGTTCTTTTGCATGACAATTCCATTAGGGGTCTACTTGATGACAAACCTCATGGTTGTTATGGATGGAAATGGTTTTAAAAATTAGAAAAACAGAAATTTTGGCAGTGTTTGGTGTCATTCCCTTTGTGTTTTTCAATGCTGAGCCGAACAGAATGAGTCTCAGAGGTGTACCCCTGTGTCTAAATGGAAAACAGTGAATGTAGTGAGGCAAACCTTTCTACTTGAAGGAACTCGTGGAACAACATAGTGATAGTTATCATTTCTCCTCATGCTGCCTCCCATCTCACTTGAACAACCTATCAGCTGACTCATCACATTGTGTCATTTGCATAGCCTCGCCTAGGAAATGCCAATTTTCGTTGTTCAGTTATAGTCAGGTCATGTTTAATATTGATGTTGAATTGAGTGGGGTTGGTCCCGGAGGTGTGAGACTATATCAAGCTGTGCATGAAAGTAATAAACTGTTATGTAATAATCTGGAACTTTTTGACACTTGTTATTTGTCAGTATTATATGAACTGATAGTTGTTGATCTCTTGTTCATACAATGAATCACATGGTAGTGGCTATGTCAATTCTTTTTGTTGAGATAATATAGTTACAATGGAAGTTGGAAAGATGGTTTTTGGTTTAGTATTTTTGTGATATTGACCACATTGAGTTTAGTGTTGATTTTAACAACGTTTAGATACATGAGTGTATACCTAAGATTGTATTGTAATGTAGGAACAATGTTCCTCAAGGTGTTGGTCTGAGATCTTGGCGCTTCCTTACACCTTGAGTGTTAGTCCTATTAGAAAATTCTTGAAGGCTACTACATTTTTCTGTGATGAGGAATGGCTTGTGTACAGCAACCTAAAGTTCAAACACTTTCTTCGGTTTTATGCTTTCAAAAAACTAGGTTCTAAAGTATTGAGAAACTTAGGTTAGATTCCTGTAATTAATGGAGTAATTTTTTCAGTTTCACAGCCCAATATCCATCCTGGTTCCATTAGTTCTACTGGAAGACAACGAGTTGGTACATTCTGTCAAAACTCCCAAGGTTCAGCTGTTGGGGCAGTTGTACCTCCACTTTTTGGACCATCATCTGTAAGTATTGTTTAAGCTGGCGAATGAATGAATTAATATGTTGAAATCTGGGCTTAGATTTACAAAAAGAGCATGGTAAGTTGATATACAATTTGTTAATTAGATATTTGCAATGATGTTACTGAGATGGTACTGCCTTTTCCCATGATGAATGATGGTGGGGGGGGGGGATAGGGCTTTAGAGTGTTTTATTCAAGCAAGGGATCTTTCAGCGAGTAAGCTAGGGTTTAACCCCAAGAATGTCTCCCTTATATGTGCAGTCTCACTGTAGTAATAGTCTGAAGGTTGTGGTTGGAAAGTTTATTATCAGCAAGTCCTGAGTCTGTCCTAGACAATTCCTGGTATGTAGTATTCCCTTGAGGTCAAGTTTCTTGAGGCAGTCCATAGATGAAGCCCTGTGGACCTGCGTGATAATCTGTTGATCGTCCATGGGGCTCTGTTGGAGTTACAGTAACAGCTACTGTATTCCCTCTGTATTGTGGTCCATAACCCTTTATATGCAGATGCTGTCATAAAACATCGCAGAGTTTTCAAGCGGCCAAATCGCTGATGGGGAGCACATTATTTGTTCACTAGGCGTTGAATTAAGGCACCATGGATTTACTGTGTAGGTATCCTTCTAGTTGCGTTCATCTGCTGGCTCCAGGGCTACAACGGGTGTTCTTCCTGGCTAGAGCATCAGAACTCATACATTGTGCATGTCCAGGTGAAGGCTGATTGGAAGGGAGGGAAAGACGTGTTCCAGTACAATAAAATGGTGGCCAGTTGAGGTAACTCTGAGCAGCATTGCCAGTGATGTTACACATGACTGATGGATCTCCTTTGCACTTTACACCATCACATCAGTATGATCCCTGTTAGCCCTGATTTTACTTTCATTACTCTATTAGCTTCTGACACCATTCGATGATCCATTCTGTTATATTCTCCCTTCTTTTCTTGAGGAGAGAGGTTTTAGGTTTTCTCAATCCTTTCAATCTTTTACTATCCTTTCAACGTCAATACTTTCTAGTATCTTTTCTACCTCTGAATCTCCTCTGACATTCTCTAAACCCCCATCTTTAGTATTTCTCAATAATTGTATCAGCTAGGATTTTAGCAGCCTAGTCGGGACTAGTGGTCTGTATCCTAGAAACCGTTATTTGGTTTTTGCATAAGCACATGCTTCAATTGCAGATTAAAATGGAAGTTGAGTATCAGTTAGGACTCTGATCCTATAGTCTCCTCATGCGTTTGAAAACCACAGGTTTTCCACTGCGACAGGCTCATTGAGGCTGCAGGAACTGAAGTCGAAGAACAACAAAAATCGACCAACGATGTAATCTTTCCCTTTTTTCTCTGATACATAATCGCGTTAGAAAAGATTGATTGGTAGGATCCATAGTAAGATTTAGTTTTTGTCGCTGAGTTGAAAGTAGTTATTGGTGTGTTTGTTTGGGTGTATTAAGAAACAGTCCGCACTATATTCTATCTTTCACTATCCTAACTATTTGTGAATTTTTGGTTACTTATAGGCTAGCCAACTTGTGATGGGCCAAGCATCGCATTTTCCTGTTAATAACAGCTTGATGATAGGAGATTACGTTGCTCCCCCCAATAACGTCATTACAGTCCATGCCGTTAGTCCTGGATACAGAGAGTAAGTATGTTCGAAGTATCTTGTACTAATTATTAATTCATTTGACTGAATACACAATTCAGTTGTTCTGGAAAATTATTAGTGTGAACATAATTGCGGTTCAATTCTATTCTATTGCTAAATCACAACAGTTTTTCAACTTCCTAACAATTTGCTAATAATGACGTTTATTTCTAGCAAACCACTATTACCTAGAATGTTTTTCGGTAATTTGTGATATCATGAAGGCTGAGTCTTTCAGAAAACTGTAAATTAACTGGAATGTGCAGCTGATTAACCCTTTCGATGCTAGTGCTGATCGACGGGTTGATAGTAGTTACCTACTGAACACCTCAAGATCATCTGAGAGGGGATGTGGTAATTACTGAGCTAGTAATACCAAAAGAATATTTCTCGCCTAGTCACCACTCATTACTAATCTCAGTAATTAGCGCTAATCAGATATTACTAATGTTAACATGCCTATTTGGTAAGTTTGTCTCCTCTGGCTGGTGAGATACTGTGGTGAGCGCTTTTGATGTAAGGCATCATTGTCTGACCGTTAAGTCGCTAAGCGCTTGCCTGCAGTATCTCACCAGCCACTGGAGACGGACTCACCAAACAGGTAGGTTAACTTTAGTAATTTACCTACCGGCGGAACTAACCCAATTACTTTAATCAGATATTACTCCAAACTGTTTTTTTTGTCTGTTCCTGGTATTTATCAACAACTTTCACACAAACTTTATCTGGGCATTTTCTAGCATTTACTGTATTGTTGTTTTTTCAATAATATGGTAATTTCTGACACTATTCTTATACTAATGGTGTACTTGTTTCAAACGAATATACGTATTTACGAAAAAAAACTATTTAGAATGAATTCAGAACTATTTGTCACTGGCACGAAACACAACAATAAAATTTACACAAAATTTCAATTTAGATAAAAAATAAAGCACACTGGAAACCATAAGCCTTTTTATAATTTCATTGGTCATAATACTACGCTATGAATACAAGGTGTATGCAACATGCAAAAACAGCATACTTTAAGAACAATCACTAAATATTGACATGTCATAAAACTCTTACATATTGTGGGTGAAAAGTGAGAAAGCATCCAGCAGGGCAGAGTTGAGGACAACTTCCTCAAGTTTACTGTCTCCTTTCTTTCCTGTCAATGCCAGAAAACATTCCCCCTCAGAATCCTTTGTACCCTGCCACTGCATCATCTGTGTAAAAGATATCCAAATAGTGTTGTCTAGGGGGATGACTGAGGAGGTTTGATGTGAAATGTGGATGTGAGGGGGTTACCCTGTGGAAGGTAGGCTAGTGAATGGTTCTGAGGGGACTGAAGAAGGATTTTTTGGTCTTCAATGAATCATAGCAAGAATTCGTTCCCAATACTTTTGTGCACCCTTCTATTTTCATTCATGAAAAAATTACACTGGGAAAAACGTCAAAACCTTGCATCAAAATCGTGGGATTATTCACGATTTCCTGAATCATTTTTTTCTGAATTCAGTTCCATATTAGCTAGCTCTCTTCTGGATCTTCCAAAATCTAAAGCCTTGAAGTACTGCTCTGACATGAGTGTGACTTTGTCTATTAGCATGTTTCTCTAGCCTTGATGTGGACCTTCTCTAGCAAGCACCATTTTTCTTTGGAAAAAGTCAATGAGCGTAAGCATACAAGCGAATTCGTTATGTAACTTGCATATGCTAAAATATAGATTGGAGAAAATGAGAGGAGTTGAGGAAATGAGTAGACGCATACTCAAGATGTTAACTTACTTAACTACTTTAATTACTGTGCTAGTTATGATCGCAGCCAGTTTTGGTGGTAAATACTGTGCTAGCATCGAAAGGGTTGATAAGACTTGAATACCTTGACTTGATGTAGCCCTCCCATGTTAAACAACTGTAGATCACTTGATATTAATCATAATTTTAATTTGTAATCAACATCTCTATTCCTACTTGTTCAGAACAAAAGTATTTTTCTGTCAGGATTGGTAGGAAGTAGGTAGTAAGCAAAAAAATCAAATCCTGTTTTTGTAAGTGCATGCTTGCTTAAGCAAATTTGGACCTGCATGCCCAATATCCCAATATGAGACATTGGCATAGGCATTGATTAAATTGTAGATGATTAAACTGTAGAATGTTCCTTCATATTACTTCAACCAGAGGTATATCTAACACAAAGGTTTTTAGGTTATTCGTTATTGAAGACATATCTGATTTATTTAAAGAAAAAATGTCATCGACCGCAAAAGAACAACACTCATTAGTTCCCTCATTTTAATAATTCATCATAAATGTTAATACGCCAAGGGATGTTTATAGTTGCTCTATAAATTCTTCCAAATTTTTCATTTCATCTTCTATTCATTTTCTGTCATTGATGAATTTCTTTCTCAGTCAATCACCCATCTGTTATTCAAATAGTAAAAAATTAGTTCTTGCTGAATTATAAAACAAAAAAATCGTTGGTGTTTGAAAATAAGAGCTCCGTATCCCAACCTAGCTCTAATTAATATCTTTTCATTTCCATGTCTGTCCTCAGTTGGGATGAATTCAATTAAGGACACAGCATAGACGATGTCTTGTAAATATCACAGGACTGGCTATACCCTGGTTTGTTATTGTATTATTGTTGAAGTATTCTCAGTGTTCACCTACAAAGTATTTTCTCATCGTATAGCGACCCAACAATATTTTGACCTAAGGAGAAGAGATTGACTATGAGGTGTTTTCGGATCAATTTAATTCGCGGCAGTGTCTATATAATTTATTAGTTTTTTATACAATTACATGTTGTTAGGAACAGGACAAATTGAATACTACCATTCTCAACATGATAGATTCACAGCTGAACCAGACCTATCGGTGTTTACCAACCTGTAGGCTCCAATAAAGATTAGTGGCCAACTGTTTCAAGTCAATTAAGGCTGTTAAAAGTTTGTATGTTGCTGAAATTCCAATTAGTGGAAATCTGAATTTGAAAGTATCAGTGAGATGATTGAAAAAGGTGCTTGTTGGGGTTGGAAGAAAAAAGTAAAACCAGACATTCCATTTTTCTGTATTGTAAATGTTTATTGAGATGAGCCAAATGGCATCGAAGAAGATAATTGTTCTTGATTTGTACAATACTTGATTTCAACAGATTCACATCACATCTAGTTCTCAGAACACATTGAGTGAACCAATTTTTCAATCTAACCTACCAGCACCTGACGTAAGGGGTTTGTTATGGTTTTTGCTGATGAACAAAAAGAAGGTGTACTACCTTTGCATCATCACATTCTGCGCCGCAGCAGATGCAACTCCCTTCTTGTATCTTCCCTTCATGGGAAAGGTAGAAACGGAACAGGATGCGACTTGCAGGGGTTGCGATCTGTTAGCTTCTGGGTGAGGGCGTAGTCTTATTAGTCTTAGCATGAAGGGTACCTCGGCATTAGAGAACTCATTTGAGTGAGATTTCTATGTGATTATGTGATAGTGGCTGTTGGTAAATTGTGTCAACGTTTTTGGCAATCTACTCTCATTTCTCAGTGTATAGAAAATGTTTGACCATGGCTGTGAAGGCTATTCAAAAGTTTATTGGTCAGTCAGGAAAAAGTTTACAGTTATCATCATGCTGAATTATGAAAAGCCTGTCATTTTAGCTGTTGAGCGATTTAAACATTTTTATCATTCATCCTTTTAGGGTACAGGATTTGTGTATCATTTGATGCTCACATGTTTGGTTTTAAACTCATTTAAAGAAATTAATTCACATCATTTGTGTTTTATTGCATACAGTACCACCTACAGTACATATAGTTGACTGGATTCATTACCTTCTTCATATTAGGTTCCATATTAAATGAAGTTTCAAATTGAGGAACATCGATGTTCTGTGTATCCATCTGCAGCTACATTAAATTACGTTTTGTCTTTGTTCATTGAAAACTTGGTGTAGATGCCCCCCCTTTTTTTTAAGCATTCTTGATTATAGTTTTTTCAGTTACATATTTGATCTTAACCCATGCTATATTGTCGCGGAATTGTTCGACAAATTGAAATTTTCTTTAGTGTAGTTATGAACTGAATGTAAGGTACATGAATAGCTTGCGATCTGAAAGAAATAATCATTCCGTCTTGACGTTTCATCTTTTGTCTTTCAATCATTATTTACAATGTTTCGTATTGTTCATTTCATTAGTTACAGTATTGCGTGTTGTCTTGCTTGAAAAAAATCTCAAAAAACACAAAAAAGATAAATTATAAAAATAATGGCCAGAAAGTATGATAAAAGTTACATTTGTTATAGAAATTTTCATAGTTATTTTTAAAAATGGACGACTGAGCTAAGAATAAATGTAACATATTGTTCAAAGTATATTATTTTTAAGTAACGACAATAAAGCAAAAACAGAAAGCCCTGAATATTATTTAGCAAGGAGCTGTGTGGGTTCTGGCACTTACAATGAACAGTATAAAAAAAACTTTTGTAGCGTTTTCCCTCTCAGTCCCCTGCTCCGTGAAATGCCGATTCATTTTAATTTTCTTATAATCTGTATGTGTCGATATACTAAGGACTTCATGGTTGAGGTAAAAGCAGTGTCCAAGATGATGACTCCTGTGAAAGCACAGGAAAAAACGATGTTGAAATTCTTCAGAGTAAACATTTATGTTCCGAAGCGAAAGGTTCGCTCTCAATTATTGATTATATTCAAAACAAATAGCAAATTTGTTAATTTTGATCAATTTGGTAGGTCTAGATTAACTTAAGTATTAATGCTGAAATTTTGTGAGTTTCTTTGGCATTAGCAATGATTGTTATCGTGACATTTAATTTTAGGCAAAGTTATCAGTTTCAAACATAACTAACACAGTGGTTAATTTTATACGTTTCTCATTAAGTGTACTTTTCCATGCCACTGAGTAATTTTAAGTAGAAAATTGCCTCTGGAGTCATCCTCCTATTTGTCCCTAACGTTTGTAGCAGGCATTTCATTGTATATCATACTTTCTTGAGACCATCACAAATACATTTCTGTTCTACCTGGCTAGATTAGAACAGTTGGCAACATAACTTTTCTATGGAGTATCACTGCTCCTATAGTGTTTATGCAAACATGACTTCTGTGATTCAATTATGTGGCGTCAATATGTAACACTCACATAACGCTACATATTTGTTGTGTACTTCAGTAGATTTCATATGTTGCGTGTATATTATGGTAGTTTCCATTGTGCTCCTAAATTAAACTTCTCAATGGTCCTCCATTAAAGATGAACATTTTTGAATATCACGTGAGTTATAATTCCTTGAGTTTTCTAATCCTCATAGGCATTCGATTTTCATAATTCATCCAGTCGGCTTTATTTCATGATACACACAGTGAAGAAATCTCGGCTGCATAATATGAGTTACATTGTTTCATTCTTAGAATATGATTAGTTTTCATTCAATTACTAACATTTTTTAAGGCATGCGATTTATTTATTTACTTTTTAGAGTTACCATTGTGTGTTTCTATTGAGTGCAGAAAATACCATGTGAGAAAGTGATGTGTATGTGTGAGTATTCAGTATACCGTAGTGATCAAAGCACTAAAAACAGCTATCGCACAATTTAGATGAACTTTTGTGTGAACAGTTTCAAACAACTTGATAGTGATTAAAAATTTTCAGCCATAGAAAAAAGGTGAAAATAGCCCTGAAAATTATTTAAAATGTTGGCTAAAATCGAGTTTAAGTAGTTTTTTCATATAAATCTAGAGTTGTGAACACGAATTTTCAAAAACAGACCTATACCTTAGTTACCCAATTAAGGTTGTGACGTAAGTAGGGATAACTCAGTAGATGTGGAACATTGAGCACTGCCAGTTTTCTTCTTTATCGAACATCATTACTGTCACATTCTTGTAAGCCGCGAGTAGATTGGATTAATTGGTAGAACTATAACAATTGCTGGACATAGGAAAGTGGTATGATGAGCCATGCCAGATATTTTGCAATTCATTTTGTGCTACCTCACTGCAAAACTAAAATAGAAGTGCACCCTACAGAACTAAAATTTCTTGTCAAATGCTATACTTACAAGGCAACAGCACGCCTGCTTTCTCACTGGCCTCAATTACAAGTGATTGAAGCAGTTTCATAGACTAATTACTTGCTGTATAGAGTATGCCTAGAATGAACCACCTGTTGCACTCCCGCCGTAACATCTAGCCTCACAGAGCATAGGACGTTTTGACCCTTCATCTGCAGTTGTGAAATTCGCCTCAGTACTGTTTAACGAGAAAGTTGAGAATTAATGACATTCGTCTAATCAGAAATCAGTTGTCATTCGTAGCCTGCCAAAGTTGGCTGTACATCACAGTCACGTTTCTGCTGAATGAAACTAAGTTGACTGAGATGTCCCTCTGAACCTTCAGCTCAGTTGTGGATCTACTTCATCTTATTTTGTATACTAGTGAGATTCAAATTAATGGTTCACTTGTTTCGTTGGCCCAAGTGGCTGTTTGGTGGCTACTCATTCTCTTATTAGGTTTCGTGGTATCTGTAGTAATTTATTAACCAGCTGTGGGTGGTCATTAGTTACAGGTAAGAGATAAGACCCTATAAACGATGAGTTATTGTTCGACTTGATAAGTTGGTTACACTGACCCTACGTCAAGGAGAGAACACTTATCATAGAAAACATAAATCCGACAAAGAACTGAAGCAGAAACTACTTCTAAGATAGATTAAAGTTTTTGACTCGTCATCTGCAGTTGTAAAAGACCTTTACTTAAATACTGCTTAAGACTGTAAGTTGACAAACTCGTACAAAAATTAGGTATGTGCACCCCAATTTGTCCATAAAGCTTTCAGAAGATGTAGCCTCTAAGTACACAATATAAGCTCTAGCACTATATAAGAAAATTGTGTTAATCCAAGTTTCGGGCACCCTAAAGAAACAAACCTACCCAGCAAGTTGTATTATTTATGCATACATCCGGTGCGTTGTTCATATTTGTGATTGCTAGTTGGTGTGCTGGTAATTTTGACAAATAGTACGTAATTACTGTTAACAAATGGAGTCTATTTCAATTTTCTTGAGACTGCTGGTGAGTTGTTATAAGAAATATGTCTCTTCGGTTTTTTACTGAAGTGGATAGTGCATGTGGAACTTTGGTTAACTGAGGGGGCAGCGAGTGAAACGGTTCTACTTCACCAATTTGTTTTATTCACCACCCAATTTTACCAGGAAAAATTTTTTTTTTCAAGCGTAGCGAGTCTCTTGAAATTTCCCTGGCTTGCTATTTCATTCACAAGTTGTCTTTAGGGTGCATGTTGTTTTTACAATTTGTCTCACAGAGGTAGAAAAAAAACACGAACACTTCCACATTTAACTGCAATCATTATAAAAACTCATTTATGGCAACTCAATTTCTGATACCTACTGGTTGTAAAATACAAATATAGATGGAGGCGATTGCCCAAAGTGAACATCCACTCTCTAGAAAGAAAACTCGGCAGTTGTCTGAGGTTGCCATATTTTGTTTTCCTCGATATTATTTTATTGTGTGTCAGGCTCAAAATAATTGCATTGAAGTCTATTCTATTGACTTGCCTATCTATGATCGTGATGTATCAATTTCAGGAATCTCTCAATTCGGGAAGCGAGCTGAATACAGCAGACACATCGCAGCTTAATTTACACTGCTCACGAAAGTCGAGGCACTAGTTATGACGTTTAGTAATTCTCGTGATTCAGTTTGTTTTTTTGTTTTTTTTATAAAGCGATAGTTTCTAAGTTAGATTTTATAATTTTTGCTAAGATAATATTCAATCCCCAATTTCATGTGAAGCCCCAAAAAATTTACGCTTACCAGGCGTTGTAAACTGATTTCTTAAAAAAAACGAAACCGCAAAACTAAGTATTGTACAAACTGTCTATAAATCTCCATAATATACTACTATAACTTATATCAAGAAACAGTATAAACAGCCTAAAATTATGTGCAAGACAAGAATGAAAAAAACGTGAAATAGAAAACCATGGTCTTGTTTAAAAAAAAATGTACTATTTTAAATGACAACGTTCGAGTCTGGTTACCATACCACTGTAAGAGAGAAATTTGTGTTCTTCCACTTCCCTCCCTTTATACCAGGTAAATTGTCCATTTCAGGAACTCACTCTTGTTCCCTCAGCCTTTCGCTTATTCCCTTGAAAGTAGGACACACGATGCCACTAAATAAAAGAGTGTATCAGGTTCTGCACTATTGTAGAACTGATGTGGTTTTTTCAATTGTAAGACACTGTAATAGAGAAACAAGTGGATTGTTTGTCCTTTTGCTTCCATTATGAGTTGACCCACTGTCAGTTTGTTCAGAAATTCACCCCATGCCCCAAGTAAGTTTGATTAACTGAGGAAGTGATATAAATAGGGTGCAAATACCTTATCAATTTTGATGAAATGCAAAATTAGCTAAATGCTTAAAGTGTAAATCCCACAAAATGCACCTTAGCTCAAGCTTCTCCAGCAGACCTCTCGGTTGCGATCTAATATTGGGGCCTTTTTTGTGTTCGTGAGCCAAAAGGCAGTGCTAGGTTACTCATGAAGTTACATCGACTCTTTTCTTCACGCTCCAAAAAATCAACATCTGATGTAAAGGAAGTCACTTTTCATGAAAGTAGAATATTATGCCCGGTGTTTGATATGAAAATTGGAAAGCTTTTTTGTCTGAATCATTCTGAATTCATTAACTGTTGGAACAATGGAATTACAATGACAAATAATTTAGCACTTGCCCTTCAACATGATAAACCTTCAAACGAAACACAGACAAAACGTGTTTAATGCATATTGAATGCTAAACAGATCCTTTTGTAAACTAAATAGATTCCTTCTTTTAGGATGTAAACAACTGTCCTGTATCATACTGGGTTTCACAGAATATGAGGAGCAACTCAAGAGGTTGAACGAAGCCCTTCATGCTCCTAGAAGAACATCTGGGGTAACTGTGTCAAAATGAATAGATAGCATAATCGATTTTTTAAAAAGCATTTCTCTAACTGCAAAAATGTAATAGTAAAACGAAGTCAGTCCAATTGTCTGTTTCTACTTGAGTAAATTGGATCAAGCCAAATGTCATATTGGTGTGGCTGTCACCATCAGTAATAAGAACGAAACCACAACATTTCAGTTCAGTTGCACTTTGGAAAGGTGATGAAAACGTGCGACCATCCTTGATTTGTAAGGACGTACACACAATGAGAGTGGAACAAATTGTTTAAAAACAAAAATAGAAGCACTTGCTTTGTTGATTGTTATTTTCAGTGTTGTACTAAAGACAGTACTTAATGTACTAGGTCTACTGGGAGGTGCTTCATTACAACATTTTGCTCTGCATTCATATTTTCTTTTGATGATAGTTTTGTTGAGTGCAATTGTTTATTAGACAAAGAACAATAAAACCGTTCTCACTGTTTCTGCTAATAAACAAGTTTCTCGTGAGACTTGTGACACACATTTTTTGGGGGAATTAGCAGACTTTTGGCTAACTCTATTAAAACTATTCCGAGGAATTGTTAGAGATTTATCTTTTAAAATAAAATGCATTCTCATTTCTTTTTTTGTTGAATTTGGTTGTACTTCTGACGTATCATGGCTGTTGAGGAGAAGTTCCTGCTGAATTACCCTTTCATGGAACCTTTGAAAACTAGGATTAGGTGGAATACAGGCTATTCATTTACTATACGTACATTACAGGTACGTTAACTTTAGTCATTTACTATACTATACACACAATTTTGTTTCAACTCTAAATTGCCCTGTTTGCTTTTCCAACTGTATTTCAAATTATGATTATGATTAATTGTAGCCCTGAGGTCACGGTGGAGCAACCCCATAGGTTTTTGTGTTCCACTAAGACAGTTTGCTACTAATGGAAGTTGTAATTTTGAAATGTTGATCCATCGATTGTTCTAGTGTTTCAAAGTTCCATCTGAGCGATTGCCTACCATCCACCCTTACTATGAGACATTTTTTGATGATGTCTTGTTTTGATCCTTCTTGGTGTAGTTTAGGTAGCATACTGTTATTTAATAGGAAGGAGTTTCGTTTGACATTGTTTGGTTTAATGGGATATTTCAATTGGCAACAATAACAACTGAGATTCGTTTTGTGAGTCGTGTATCTAGAACGAACAATATTGGGTTCAATTTTCTAGTGTGATCACATACTTGGAGAGTTGAGCTTTTTACTTACAAATCAAATAAAAATTGAGACTGTATTCCACTTCTTTTTTTCTGGTATACAATCAAGTAACCAATACTGAGAATACTTGTTTTACAAATATTTACTCTTCAATCTTTGCCAAAACAACGTGGCATGAAAAGAGGAGTTTCTTAAAGTAGTGAGGGTAGGAGCGTGCTTCATGCCTTCACACGTTATCTCTGAATAATTGTGACGAATCCTGAATTCATCCCCCTTCCTAAACTAGGCCGCTCAAAATCTACTGGGATTAATTAGGAATTAACCTATTAACTAGCCTCAAACGCCCTGTGTAACCCATAAAAGTTACATTACACACACTAAAACACTCACAAGAAAATGGTGGAAACCATGTCGAGTAATATGACTAGAACTAAGGCCAAATCTGTTAATTACTCTAATAATGAGTAAAGATCATCATTGTATCTCTGAAGAAATATTTTTCCCTTCTCTAATGTGACTTTTTGAGTTTTGGCCATGGTAAACTTACAGTGTTACTGTGTTTAACAACCACAATTAATGTTACGTTATCAAAAAAATAACTCTGCCTAATGCCCTTCATAAATAAACGTCTACTCTGATTACAGTCTGCATTAGCTCAACACTGATGTGCTTCCTAACAACTTAGCTAGAGAATGTCGAAAATATTTGTTTGAATTGTGTTAGTAATGTAAAACAATGGAGAAAACAATTCACAACTCCATGTACTGTTGCATGTTCTAAATGTGACATTTTAGAGGAAAGTGGAATTTCTTTTTTTTGTGGAGCATTTTCGTTTTAGTGCCAACAAAAAGTGGTTTTGAAACCACTTCATTCAGAAAGTGTGTGTGGTGTGTGCTAAATTCTCTGTATGGTAAATGATAAAACTGCGATTGAAGTACGAATTAACAAGATAAAATCTACAGTGAAGTAGATGAAGTTTACTAAATGTATAAAGCTGACGTTTGATAAATGTGTAAAGCTGTAACGACTTAGATGATACTCTGCACATTCCTTACAGTTATGGCAGAATTTACTCTGTCAGTTCACAAATGAACTATGAATATTCAATGTTGGACACTTTTCGGCGTTTCCTTTTTGTCTGAATATCTTTAGCTCATCTATCCATAGAGGTGGAACAATAGGAAATTCATCCATGTCATTCAGCTGTGGAATTAGGGGACTTGGTGTTGTGAAATGTTTGTTTAAGGTTTGAGAGTAGGCGGTTATATTTTTGAAGGATGATGCTGGGAATTTCCTGGGTTTTACTCAGCTGAGTCTCCTCTTTCCCCGTTAAAGACTCAAGAAACACTTAGCTTGTGCATTTGGAAGTAGTATAATCTGATATTAAAGCCATTTACCGAGGAAGTCGTCGTTTTATTGTAATTAGCTGATTTTTGGGTCTACAAAATCATTAGTGACAATGTCATAATTAAGTTGATTTTCAATTGATCAATGGTGTTTTCTTTATGGTACAAGTTCAGATGAGTTTATTTGGGGGGGGATTTTTGAAGAAAAATAGAAACCTTCGATCATGTCAGAATCCTCTTTTCCTTCAGTCAAATGCCATTATTCTTGATCTGAGGACTGCTTTATTACCATTGTGCAAAAGATAAAATTTGTGTGATCATTTGAAAACCTCATTTATGAGTCACCTCTGTGATAAATATATATAGATCTATTTTATTAGGAAATTACGGTTTACGTCCCATTTCAAATGCTATCTAATATTTTGATTTTGTATAATTTCTTGCCCTTCAGTGCTCAAATTAGGTAGTTCAGTGAAACCCATGGCATACGAGTGGACAGGAGCAGTTAACTTCAGAACCTCTATTCTGTTAATAGTTAATTTTGATTGTAAGAATGATTATCTATACATGTTTGTGTCATGAGTCATGAGCGTTATTGTTCTGCTTTCATCAGAGTGTATGTGTTTTACCTTTCTATTTACAGGGCTGTAAAAGAAGACAGTATGACTTTCAGATGCCAAAACATATCGTTAATCTGAAGCTAGCGCATTCCATATTTTTGCTTCGCTATGTTCCGTCAACATTATCTGCTTTTAACAGAACATTCATCTGTTGTCACTTCAGGTATATTTTAATTTTGCTGCCTAAAATTCTAGAATAATCGTGCACACCTCCACTTGATGTTTAAATTGTCTTACCAGTTCAACCTTGGGCAAAATTGAACTGCTTGAAAATGTGTTGCTGAAAATTGTAGGTAAGTAAGCCAATAGATTAATGAATGGAAACTCAGAGTGAGAGTAACTTTCCTATCAGTTAGCAGTGAATGTAACATTGATATGTGAACTAGTTCACAGTGGCCAATTTTTCCTTGGATTGAACTGTCCAACAGGATTAGTTGGCATCACTGTAAACTGTATTGTGTATTTATTTGATGTGTTATTGTTGTTTGATGATTTTGTGGACATTATTCAACCAATTTTGTGATTTTGCGGTAAGTAATTGTCGAAGGTGATAGAAGTAAGTGTGAAATATAGCATATTGGCAAGAAGAAGGCAGTGGCATATACTTTGTCAATACTGTTTGCTTTAGGTAAATTACTTTAATTTTCTCAAGACTACCACCTTCGTATAGATTTCAGTTGTTATGGTAGTTCATCAATACATTCAGGTATTTAGTCATAAAGGTCGCCCTGTATTCTTTGGTACGCATACCTTTTTGTTAATACAATTAGGGAGTTGGTTATATAATTTCTAATTGGAACTTGAGACTGAAGGTCGTCGATTGAAAATTCTTGCACATATATACGTACGCCTGCATTGTAGAATCTAACTCTGGAACAATTTCAAACTTCATCATCGACTCAATATAAATACTGTGGTTTAGCGGATAACTAGAAGTACTTCAGCATTCCTAGGTTTTGAGTCAGGGCTGTGAGATGAGCCCAAGCCAAGTAGCAAACAAATATAGTGGGACAGGCTGTTGATCGGCAGCCTTCGGGGCTGAATGTGTTGAGATGAAAGTCGCAACCAAAAATATTGAATAGCACTTTTTCCTACTGTATATTGTGACAATTGATGTGCCAGTTGGGCAATGAGAACAAATTAGTTATAGATTGTGTGATGGAGGATTGATTGCTCACTAAAACTTTCATTTTTCCTTTCTCGAATTCTAACTGTAAAATTCATAATGAGATATAATTTAGTGTTCTCTTGAGGCTCTACATGCTACTGAATCACTACTTATTCATTCCAATTTGAAAGTCTCCTTCTCCCCAGCCTAAGCATATTCACAAAACTGCTTTGTAGCCTTTTCTATCCGTAATATATATAATTTTTTTAAAGACAAACCAAAGAAGTACTAGTATGTTATTGAAGTTCAGTTTGTGACCATTCTATATTTACTCTTCTTTACAAACTCCATTCCTATGGCGAATTATTCTGACATTATCTGTGATAGGGTTCCCCATTGTTTATTTTATATATTAAGAAATAGACTTTCCTGTTGTTTCTTTTGTTGACCTATAAGTTTGTGTCTCTACTGCATTGCATTGTAGGTCTGTAATCCTGTGGCATTGAGTGGGGCAAAGATTGTAGTTGCTTTAGGGTCTTGCCAATGTGTGATATAGAATGTTGGATGTAATGTTTAGTACGGAAGTTGTAGAATCATTTGTTTGTATTATCTGTCATAGTATTATGGTCATTGTGGGCTCCTGCTAACTTGTCAGTTCTTTTTTGTAAAGATATCGATTTCAAACGAAAGTTTCGAATAATTACAGTTTGTTTTATTTGTTTGTACATACCCCCTATTGCTGAAAGGTCGTTTCAAACATCAAAACCATTCTTGGCTTGTCAAAACATTTTAAACACTGATACGAGGGTTATTATTTGGTATCTTGAGTGTAAGGCTGAAAAAGTGACTTATTCCTGTAAGAATCAGTCACAACGCTCACAGTTCATTTTTAGTTGGGGGAGCACAGTTTGCAACTCTTCCTAATTTGAGTTGTCGTGTTTGCGTGCTCATCCAGTAGTTAATCGCAGAGTCATTTCTGCAACCTCAGTTCCTGATAATATGTGGATTTTATTCAATCTAATCTTTCGATACTTGATTTATATCGGCTTCCCTTAGCTCCCTGTATTGCAACGTTCTCTCATGGTTCATGAATGTGAATAACTTTGTGAAAACATATAAGCATCCTGCTTATTAAATGTAACATTCTTTAGATTTAAATGTCAAAACAACTATTTTTTTTCTCGCTAGTTGTACCTCGAACATTTGGTGTATGATTCAATGTTTCTTCCGAAGAACAGCTGAGTGTTATTAATTATGAGGAAAGCCTTTGTTGGGGAGCCCGCTGTACATGCTTTGGCTAATAAGGGAGTAGTCTGTAACACCCCCTGCGGTTGGTATCATAATACGGGTGTCATAAGTGTCATGACACAAGCCAACATTGAGTCTAATCTACGAAGATTGACTATTGCTTTTGACTTAGTTTGATTAACACTCAGCTGCTGTATTCACATTACAAAATTCAATTCATACTGTTATAACTGTAAAAATAATGACAGACATTATGGATACAGTAATCAAGTGCATATTAAAATGCATAAACTGTAATGTGGAAATACAGTCTTCAATTTGAATTTTGCTTGTATTTGGTGAGCCTGGCTTAATCAATTGGTACGTACCTCATCCCATTAATTTATTTGACGTCATTTCAAACACATTCACCTTTCGGAATACATCATTCAGCAGAGGCTGATCATCACGTGGATAGTAAATCTGGTAACCAACTCTATAAGAGTTTGACAGTTTTCAATGGTATTACCCGAGTACTTTTCGAATGGAATTAAATTTATTAATAATTGCTCTGAACCACGGGGCAAGGTAAAGAATCATTTTAGGAACCATTTTTGTGTAGGTGTTGGTAGATGCAACATTTAATGAAGCTTGAATGCGAGTTCCTCTGTCAGGTGTCCTTATTTCAGGCTTCTGTCACAATAAACCCTCTGATGGAATTGTTTAGCTGTGGAAACAGGTCTGTTTCCTTATTAAATGACTGTCTTCAACCCTCAACGAGGGTTATATCAGTCATTATTGTGGTAACACTCATCTTTAATATAAGAAGGTAGTGCACTACAAATCCCTGTCACTGATTGTAGATCATTCACCCCAAGGTGACTCACACTGAAAGTACTATACTTTTTATGCCTATCTCAAGGTTTTTTGTACTTCACTATCATTTAACGACATTGTGAAACAGCTGTTACAAGATTAGCTTATTCACTTATGTGGGTCAAGTGAGTCAAGTTTTTTTCCTCTATTGAACTGAACCTTCCAGAACTCTGTTGCATTTGTTTTTACCCTAAAGCAGTTTCATCTTACTAAAGTTAACGTACCTGTTAGGTGAGTCCGTCTCCTCTGGCTTGTGAGTTACTGTGGGCAAGCGCTTTCGATGTAAAGACATCATCGTCTGGCCGTTTAGTCAGTAGTTTCATCTTACCCATAAACTGCTATCAATGTTGCTGTTGATATGATGACTTTTTATTTTCTGCTACAATTTATTTATATGAACTTACCATTTGGCCTTCAATTGGTTTATTGTTCAACTATGATCTAGCAGCTTTCATGGCTTGTAGGTGCCACAGATGTGTGACAAGATGTGCACACTGTGCATTCATGTTAATGTACCAGTTGCACAAATGATCCCTGAACTCTTGTAGACTTTCTTACAGAAACAAACATAATACCAAACAAATGGTCATTTTAATGCTTGGAATAGATGAACAAAAAGCCTCCTGTGGCAAGCTATGCAACAAAATGTTCTTTTCAGGTGGGTACGATGTTCAAAGAAGGCTTCCAAGAGTTACTTTCAATTTCTGGGGTCTGAATTGTAAAGATTACATAACATTCCATTCGGCTTCGTAGGGCTATGAAAAGTAAATACTGTTGAAATGATTTTCATTGAAACACACTTGTGATTGAAATGCAGAGTCCATGCATTTTGTTGGGACTGCAGATAGTCTCTCGTTCCAGCTCTGAATAGACTACCCTAATTCTATCATTTGTCTGGTTTAAGAAATCAGGTGGGTATCCAGTCTCCCTCCCACCCATGTCTAGAAGCTATGTAATGCACTTTTGCCTGCCTCGAGTGTGTCCTCTGGCTGTGCCACCAATTCTTTTAGAGCAGTCTCTATGGATTTACACCTGTGATACCCAGCCTGTACTCCTCGAGTTCTGATGTGATCCTTGAAACATCGCTATGCAATGATCTGCCATTGAAGTCTCTTTCAAGACATGCCATTTGACTACACAACTGGCATTAAAAGACTAGAGTAGCCATCACTATATCCAGCAGCTCTCGTCTCCTGCAAGTGACAAGAGTAGTTGATTTCCCCCTATTGACCATCACCAACCTACTTTGCAGAAAGGAATTCACTTCTCTCATTCATCTCTGCTGCATCACTCTTCATTGTCAACTACAGAATTAGTGGATTGTTAAAATTCTCTTGAAAGACTGCCCTAAGACACTGTTTTGTTAGTTCAACAACTGTACCCAACGCTAAATGGATCTATATCGTATTCTCCAAGTTAATTACTATTGGTGCGATTGTTAATTCGAAGAACGTTAGCTAAGTCATATTTTGAGCCTGGCTATTATTATAGTTTTGGTTTCCAAGAGTGAGCAACTTACGATGTGTGAGAGTGCTGTTGATTATATTAGTGAACCTGCTATTGTATGCCAGTGAGACAAGTGAGGGCTGTATGAGTGACAAGTACTTACACTGAGGTCCAATAAATTGGAAACAATGTGATCAGAAATGGAACTTATGCTTACTTGAAAGGCCCTCTCTCCCACCAGTTTATAGAATTTGGCGGAACACTAATATCATCTCCTTTTTAAGATTTCCATACTTGTCGTTTCTTTTTGTCAGTTTCTTCAAGCATGAGCTTGGTGTGAATACATCGAATGAAATAACAAAACAATTCCCTTTGGTAATGCAGGAGATGACAATGAAAAAAGACCTCAATACAACACTTTTAATTTTGCTATAAAAGGCTTAACAGGTAAGTATAATTTAGTTGGCTATTTTGTATTGGTGAAGAGCTCCATTAGGTGGTGCTGGAATCCATTTCTTTGACGTCCGCTAGTAGCTAAATACGAGAAGGCGTTCATTGATGGAGCAACTGTAGTTACATGACTTTCCACTGTTATGTTCCTCTTCAGGTAAGGTCTTTTGACGGTGATATTCACTGGTGATCATATTTTTGTAATAATTCGTTGCTATTTTTCTCACAGATCTTCTTCTCACTGAGCCAAAAGCCACTAATAAGCTATTAAGTGTAACAACCACCGCCAAAAAGTATGCTTCTCCTTGGATCATAAAACATGTAATCTTTGGAAAATGAATAGTACTTCAACAGTAAATTTTGAAAACACTGCAGAGTCATTGATGCCATGAGCTAATGGGTTTGAATCGTATTATAAGAATATTGCGATTGGAAGCTATCAACATTTCACGAATAAAATTTGGGAATCCAACTTTCGATGACTGAAAGAGAAAAAGCATTTTAATGAAAACAGTGACATTATCAATGTGTCCTCTTCGACGTTGACAATGTCTCATAGAGATTTCAAGAAAGCTGGGCTCCATATGGTTTTTCTAAGCTACTGAAGCCAGATGCTTTAGCACTCCTCCCTATAAATTCATAGTTCAACAACAAACAGTTATTGTAACCAATCATCCAGGTAAGAGGCTAGGTACTGGAAATATTTTGGTAGTAAAATAAAAAGTCCTCTTTTTTTCAAACGAGCAGCTGTAAAAACGCAAATTCTGAGTATGCTATTCCAATAATTTTTCATTCAGGTGAGGATCTTCTACTGTTTAAAAAGCACGCTTATGTAATTGCATCCTGATGGACAAATGTGTACAAAGGAATAGTTAAAAGGGTTAACTTATTAATACATATGCACATTACTTAGCTATATAATGGTAGTGCTCTGATTTCCATTTGTTAAAATACATGAATTATGAAATAACAAATTTGGAAGCATTGTTTAAATTCTTGTAGAGCATGAAACAGTGACCTGTCACCAAAAGTTGGTGCTGAATGAGTGGTAAGAATCATGAACTGATGTAGTCCTCCAAAACCCGCATATTACTATTGTCAAATGTGAAACGGCAAGTTGATTACAAAATTAATTATTTCGATTACAAAAACGTCAAATGACACTGAAATCACAAAGCATCAATGTGGAAGCTTGTTGGCTTATAATAGTCCTATAAAAATACGTATGGTATTGAAAACTTATATGCACAAATATTTCTATAAATTGGGATAGTGACTGAGGAGGAACCATCAGTAAATACGATCATAATCAAGTACGCTGAATTATATCAATTCCCTAACATGCATAGTTTGAGTAGCATACTTGTTGTGTTCCGTCACCAATGAACCAGCCTTTAATGAATTAAGCAGTCCAATTGGAATGTTGAAAAGAAACAAATAAAATACACATTACAGCAATTTACAGTTACATACTGGAGAATTCATTTCAGACTTAAGCCTATTACTGCTAAGGTTGCTAGGTCTCCTTTTTTATAAGTTGACTGAATAACTAGCCAAATTGTGCTTGTAGTTGGCTAGTTCTGTAAGCTCTCGTGCCTCTTGTTCAGGCTGTAACGAATGAGAGCCACAATTTCATATGTATAGTAAAGTGGCATTTACATGTTTTTCGCTCTTCAAATCTGCAATTTTCTACCACTGGTTCAAGAATCTATTTTTGAGAAAACCTGAACGTACGATGCTTATTAATGAAAAAGGAAAAATTGTCATTCCAATAAATAATTATTAGACTGCCAAAAGTCACATGGTGGGGTATGTATTTCTTGTTATTCTAACTATTATAAATATTCAAGGATCATTAAGGTTGTTAAAGATGTCATGCCACTTGGGTCATAGGAATTGCTTCATATTTCATTATTGCTCCAAGCAGTTCCCATATTTCATGTAATGGTTCTTAAGAGAGTCGTTGTGTGGGCAATGAATGCTGTTGATCCTGGTGTGAATAGGTTAATGAGAAAGAACAAACGTCTCTTTCGAAGTTCCAAGAACTGAAATTCTGTACTCAAGTTTCTAATGCTAGTCTCATTCACTCTTGGCCTTGCTGCAAATTAGTTAAAGGGTCGCATGCAAACAAACACTACATAAGGACACAACCTTGAAAACAGGCTTGCAATTCTGTATTTTGGGTTCTGTGCCAGAGCATACTATCTCGGAATGAGAATCTCAAGTAACAAACTATAACAATGAATTTCTTGTTGGCATTTCTTTTCTGGTCATAGTTGCCCTCGCGTAACGTGTTATTCATAACAATAACAGGAGCTATGTATGTTAGTTTGAAAGCTGCTGAGCACCTCAAGAAATGAATTCACTGCCACAAGTATGGAATTGAGCAATAGAGTATTTATCGTTAATATGTTGCAGAATGTAAACTTTGTTAGAACCAAATGCATTAAAGTGGAATGTTAGTTGTCGTTACATCTGCTCTTTGCACTAAGAGTTTGACAACAGTTATCTTGATACTTTCTGGTGGGCTTGCTCTTACATTGCTAAAATCTGCCTCACAATGTTTTAAATCACATTTCGGTTTAATAAGAACGTTGAGGGATTCTTACTCCTTGAAGACTACGCCTATCAATAAGTTTTGGTAGTGTCAACACACAACAGCCCGTTTTCTTGTCTTCTATTTTCCAAATAAAAAAATTAATTTTATGTAATATCCCTCACATTACAAACATTTTATTGTAGCACACCGTTTGTTCTTTCCTTGTGTAGTATACTCGTAAGTCCACAATATAATTTTTGCATTGAAAACAATGGTTAAATTTCTTAATAAAACCAACTTGGAGATGAACATTTCAAGTAAATTGTTCAACCATTGTTACATGAAAACGTCTTCAAGCGCTACAGATTTTTTTGTTTCGTTAATTGGATCATCTTCAAATGTTACCATCTTATCCCTGGAACGTACAGGAGTAGCACGTAATGCAGAAGGAGGTAAGGGAGGGATTGGGTCGACGAGGACTGACAGATTAAACTCACTAACGCTCCTTGGCACAAAATATTCAATCAGTGGCTCCTGGGACCTGGGAGCGCCAGTTGAGTTTCGTGTAGGAGTTGCTCTTGTAAAATGATTGGAGTATTTTAAAAGTTCCCTTCTTCTAGGTAAACTGTAATGCTTTATTTCCGAGGGGAATTTTTTTAATGAGACATCACATCCACCAGCGGGTTCTCGGTGTCAAGATGATTTGACCGTAATTGACAAATCTTCCTCTTCTATTTTTTCTGGCTTGTGCCACCATAAACTTAATTTTCTGACAATAACTACGGTTTCATCTTGAATAAGGTTAAAACACATTGCAATGATCGCCATTCCAACGAGAATAAATGCTGAAGATATAAAAACGGACATTTCACTACTTCCACTAGTTGTACCTGGGATTAATTCTCCAAACCCTATAGTTCCAAGACTAGTGAAACAAAAATAGGAACCTTCAATAAAGCTCCATTTCTCTAATTTGTTGAAGAGAAACCCTCCTCCAGAAACGTAACCTATGATTACCATTAGTGTTAATAATATAGGCACTCGCTCTCTTTGTGGGGCTTTGCAGTTTGGAAGTTCATGCACTTTGTTGGGAACATGATTGTGCAATGATGGCTTTGTTCCAATTACAGATCCTTCATTTTTAATAGCCGTGGTTTTGGATTTGTGATTTTTCGTGTAGGAAAGCTTCGAGTATAGTCGCCGGAAGTGTTGAGCCAATGTGTCACCCACTGTTGAAAGGTAAACCAACATGAGGGGAATGCCAATGAGTGCATAAGCTATCGTTATAATTCTTCCCCATGCTGTCTTTGGAGTGACACTGCCATATCCTGCAATAGAAATACATCCTAAATCACAAAATTGTTAAAGTACGAAAGTTGAGGTGGAACTATCTGGTTTCATCCTGAATACATGAATTCAAGTAACCAAATAATGAATGAGCTCATTGACGACTTCTTAATCCCTCAGTAAGTGACCTCTCAACCTCATGATAATTGCTCAATCACTTTTAAACTGTTCGCTACGTCTATTGAAACAAATAATTTGGTTCTCTCTGAGTCACTATTCATTATTTCCCGCGCTACCAAACTGCCCAATTTAAACAATACTTCTCTATTCTTTGAGCTCAGTCCGTTCATGATACTCACTTTTGTTTGATCCCCCCCATCACGTACATTACTCTAATCCTACTCTGCTAAGGCTAATTACTTAGAGGCGAAGTTACTTTTTTCTGGATGCAACTCTAAATACATAGCACTTTATCGTACAACTTCTTATTTTACAGCAACTAGTCAGTGATCAATGGATAACTTGGTAATCACACTGTGGTGCCCCCACCATCCTCTGATCAGATTATGAAACCAAGGTCTGTTTCCCACACGCGGGTATCAGGACATTGAGGCTCTATGGTTACACCATACAGCAGCTTTGGCCTTAATTAAGGGTCTGCTCCACTGACAGTATGCAATTGAAAAACGATTACTCTTGCATCTAATTCTCTCAAAAAAATCAACACCCCTAATACCTGAAAAACTTCACGCTGCCTAAACACTGATTCATACTGACTTATCAAGGCATTGTAATAATTGTCCCATTGGTAGCTCAACGACTGCTGGTGCTGGTACAATGGCATATGTCAGGGTAACTACCAGGAAAGGCCCAATGTCATGGAATTCCTCTGTTTAGATACAAAACATCCAGGTTTAGCGACCCATCAGAGGGAACATTATTACCTACAGTGTAGCATTTATTAGATTTCTACATTATGATTTCAAAAGTGGTAGCTAAACATGGAGTGCATTTTCCAAACACACAGTGGCATGCAAACAGGAAATCCTCATTTTAGTTAGTGGCTGGCACTCATAAATATCAAAGCCCGTACAAAACTTTCTTTAGTTTCACATCTATTCATAAATTTTTATCATCTTGTCAACTAGTGCGATCCGTTTTTTACATAGCTGATGCAAAATGACCCATAATTGTTTTTGGAATCTTGGACTCACTTGGATGTTAATGAAGTGCTAGTGACACGAAGTAGTACCGTGTATTGTTCGGTGAGATGGAAAAAAGTGGCCAGAAAACCAGTTTGCAATTAATGTTATGCAGATTATTGGGTAGTTCCTACTTATCTGCCAATTTTTATTGAATAGGGCGCAGAAAAGTTTTTGCGTTGTCATCTCGATCTTTTGTTGAAACAGTTTATAGGAGACTACCTGGACATTCAGAATAACTGCGGAATAGTCGGGAAAAATGGCGATGATATGTGGTCTCAGTTCTTTTCCCGAGAAAACAGACTACTGCTGCTCTTTGTTCACATCCCAGGGCAAGGATAACGAGGCACCCATAACTAGAGTCAGCTGCACAAACTGGTTACACAGATACTACGAATCATGCTCAATGTTACTGTCATGGCCTTTTGTTTTGGCAGTACTGCCACACAAATGGTGTGCATGGCCGATGATCTCTTCTAGGATGCCCAACTTTTATTTATAATGGACTTATTTGGAAAATCTCTGAAATGTTGTGACCTGAAGCAAATACAAAATAAAATGTTCAGTGCAATAAATAACCTTCCTTCCCACTTCAAAGAACTAAGGAACATCAAAATAAATAAAGAAGCACACACAGGTGTGTAGTATGAGTTAAGAAGAAACCTGAGGAAAGCCAAACTAAGATTAAGTAACAGTGAGAGATTAACAATAGTGCGGCTTGATTAACTATGTCCTAATAAATTAAAAATATTTACCAATAGTTGTTATCAGCGTCAATGAGTAGAGAAACGCTGATGGGAAGCTCCAATTATACATTTTATGCCCGTTTCCATTTTGTTTGTGTTTACGAACGAGTGAATTTTGAAATTTGAGCACTTCTTGCTCAGCAAGCCGTGTCCAATTATCTTTGTACAAAATGTTGAGGTCTTCGGTTATACTCCAAAGCTTTTCAACTGTTTGAGATCTGAGGTGGTCATGTTCCAGAGGATTGTGTTCTGATGGAGCCGATTGACGGCCCTCCAATGCCATAAAGGTAACTGCTCCCAGCAAGGTGTACCCCACCACTAGGAGACATACTCCAGCACTTGATAAAATAGAAGACACACTCCTGCAACAGCTGTAATCATAATATTGAGTTTTCATGATGTGCACTTATATAATGAATTATCACATATATAGACGATGCTTGGAAATGGAGAAAAGTCAACAGTAATTCGATTCAGGGGTTCATTTCATTGTTCAGAACTGCCCTTTGAACTCCATTTAAGGTTCGTTGTGCAAACCTATTCAGCTTATTCCAAAGTAGGGTTGGATTTTGCTTAACTTAACGCACAGTGCTCTCTACCACATAATTTTTACCCTTCGTCAACGTGACAATCTGAGGTCACTACTGGCTCCAAGCGTTGGATCACACAAATATGAGCTACAAACTGTAACCCCCACAGAACAGCATCAAATAGATAGCCACATTTCCGCGGGTTAAACCTCAATTACTAAGACAGGGATGTATCAATCAGAAGAGTGAATTGTTGTGAAAACAGAGGGTCCACTCACTACCATTCATTCCCTTCTAAGTCGTTTCCCGACACCTTGGGCACCCCCTACGACATCAGCTACCTGAAGATGCGAGACCAGTACTTTCTGGAAGTGATAGAAGATCGCAGCTGACACAACTTGTTCTGCAGCCAGTTCTGGTAGAGAAAATCCCTATTTTTGCGCACGATGTTAAGAAGCCATAGTTCAACCAAAATGCTTTCCTCATTTCGAAATAGGTTCATTATAGGCTCCCGAACTGCCTCAAATATCTGAAGAGTCAGTTCAACTCATTTATCCGCTATACCTTCTTCGTACTCCATCCACATTTTTTCAGGGTACTTTCAAGAGCTCCTGGCCTAAATCTGCAATGGGAGAGCCTGGGACTGATTGTTGTTTAGAACCACCAAGCCACAGGTAGGCTGTCCCGGAGGTGATTGGTCAGAAGGATGTTTGTTTAGTTGGTTTCTACTGCCCTCACACCCTCTGCAACTATGAGCATCTATTTAGGATGATACCGGTAAAATAGTGTTGAGGTTATTTCCATTAATTTATTTTGCAGAAATAAACGAAGTGGAAATAATAGTTATGGAATGAAGTAACAAACAAACAAAAACGAAGACTTCCATTCCTACCCACCAAAAGTATACACATAAGTTTGAATGAACTTATGATTATTTTTTTAAATACTCGTTTAATTATGTTATTAATTTTATTTTATAACAAGTACTTTGGCTGGGTATGGAGTTCTTTGACACCACGGTATTGACATTGGCAATCGTTTGTCATGGTAGAGAGGGTAGAGGGATAAAATAAGGAGAAGAAGCGAAGAACAAAATGTTGGACAACATATGTCTTCATAGCATTCGTTTTGATATATTGGATTTTGAGTATATTCGCTGTGAGTGGCTGTCCATAAAACTACTAGTGAAATAGTAATTAATAAAATGTTTCATACCTGTTAGCGCAGTATCTGGACGGTGGTTGAGAGGGCGACTGGGAACAAAATCCAGCAGAGCTTCCTACTGGAAATTGATAATTTCTCACTTCCCCTCCCAACATGGCTCCAGCTGCAAAGCACCAAACTTCAATTGAAAAACCATACACAAATAATTGAAAGAGCAAAAATAAAGGGAAATCAAAAATATGATATTACCCAGATGCCACCCAACTTACAGTCAACCAATTTACAGGTCTCGCCAAGAGACGTCATTAGGGCGATACAGGCCCTCTAGGGTGACTGCTATAGTACCAGTAAGGAGCAGGAATCGCCACAAATTCTTTTCTGCTTCACTTTCTTCACATTGATGATAACAACAAATGGTAGTAGGTGAACACTATCAACTTTTTCCCAGATGATTTCGAAAACAGAATGTGTGCACTGAAGAAGTGCAATCTATAAAGAGCGTTGAATCTATTTATGTAAAATGTAAATCTGTGTACACAAATACGTGTTATTGTGAGTTTAGAAAGATTAAATATTTGATTGGAATATTTTCTCATGAAAGGTTAAAAACGCTAATAAAAAACAAAACCATAATTTGGTGGAGTCTTCCAAATCTATTTTGCTTAGTTAAAATGTATAATTATACAAGGCGAGCCACTTCACCATCCCTAGATCCTACAGCACCACGTTGGGAATGCCTGAATGGCTTGAAGACCTTGGTGAGGGGGAATACATTGCCGCTGTCGGGTCATATAGGATAGAAGGGAATGAAGAGGCCGACCACTGGTGAGAAAAGGATCCTTACTTCTCCTAGTGAGACCTTAGCCCTTCGTAGATGCCACCAACATCCTTGATCAGGGAGGTAGGCAAATAGGAAGAGAAGTGTGGAGCTGCCTATTAGCGGGATGTACCAGAAAAACAGCAGTTAAGGCTGTTAATCAAACTCTCCAGGGAGTGAACAAGAGAGATCCTCAGTCTGGGAGAGAAAGTATACGGATGGTATGTGGCCTGTACCAGCTGGTCAAGATTGGTAACTCAGAGGTACAGAGTTGCAGATTCTTCGAGCTACAACGGGAGTCGGCGGAGCATGTACTGTGTACATGTGAGGGACTAGCTGCAGTGCGCCTCAGAGTATTTGGGGTTCATCAGCTGTGGCCGAAGGAGGTTGCAGGGATAGATCTCAAGGCCATCTTGTGTTTCATGCGACAATGGTGCAGACATATATGGCACGCTGTATCAGAGAACAGCAGCTCCCCAGGAGCTGGAGGTAGAACTTGGAGGACATGAGGGGGCTTATGTTGACCAACACAACAGGCCCAGTTGTGGCCACTGAGCGGGTTTTCCCAGTGCCATCAAGAAAGGAAAAAAAAGTTCTAAAGTAGTGTAATTAGTTAGTGGAGTGAGCTGTTGCTGGGTGTGTGGTTGTGAGGTCCCAGGTGACTATGGATCCAAGTGAGAGTGGTGAGAGTGGTTACTCAACTACCTGTTCCTGACCACACAGCTGGGAGCTTTGAAGGTCTAGCCTGTAATTGATGGGAACCGGCAGAGAACACCAGTTCCCCAGGAGCTGGAGGTAGAACTTGGAGGACATAAAGGGGCTTATGTTGGCCAACACAACTGACTACCATAACCCATGACCAGGTTTGTGGTCATAGTGTGGGTTTTCCCAGTGCCATCAGGAAAGGAAAAAAAAAGAACTGAAGAAGAGCATGTACTGTGTACGAGTGAGGGGCTAGCTGCAGTGTGCCTCAGAGTGCTTGAGGTCCTTCAGCTGGAGCCAAAGGAGGTTGCAGGGATAGATCTCAAGGCCATTTTGCGTTTCATACGAGAATGGTGTGGACGTTTGGAGACATTGCATCAGGGAATACCAGCACCACAGGACTGGGGGATGGAGCTAGGAGAAGATGAGATGTTTCATGTACACCCACACAATAGGCCCATAGTGAGGTTTCCCCAGTTGCATCTGTTGTGGGGAGGGGGGGGGTGAATTAGACAAGGCAAAGCTGTGTAAAAACTCCTCCTCCTGGTGATAGCTTTGGAAGATTTAAAGAAAATGAGTGACGTGGTATAAATGAATACACACAGAGTTCTACAAACCCTCATTAGGAGCTTTTGTTACGATAGGACTCAACGTATCTTATTCTATTTTAAATACAAAATGGAATGGGTTTCCAGCGCAGTAGGGCAGAAGAAAAATGTAATGACAGGAAGGCTGGTATTTGTCTAGTTTTTTTTTAGGCCATCAGTTCTTTAGCTTGTGTAGTTATTTAGCCTTCATTGTGTTGATTTTAGAAGGGTTTGGATTGATTTGACGGAAAAAGAATTTTCCATTCACAGTGGGTCAAGACAAGTGGAGAAAAAAAATTGATCAGTTGGGAAACTATCAGTTGAGAGTGGCTTACAGAAGGTGTGAGCTCCATCTTTTGTTTCCCTCTGATATAACTGTATTAGTATACAGCACTAAAAGGAGGTTCAATAGTGACCATTTTGTTAGCCATTGCTTTCTTCACAAATAAGGGGAAACTCTCAAGAGCTCTTTAGGTAGCAGTTAGGACTGATAGGTTTCACTGCTCATCCAACACTGTCCCTCGCCATAGCAGAAGATAAAATGGACCATTTTTCTCGATTTTCATAATTTCCTTTACCTGGTTCTTGCAGAGAAAAAAAATTGAAGCTATGCATTGAACTTCACATGTCCTCAAGAATTGGCTAGCCCAATGATCTGGCCTAACCCACTTTATCCCAAATCTAGAATGCTAGAAAAAAGCTTATTCATGCCATGTTCCTTTGAAGAGAGTTTCCCATCTCTCTGGCTCTCTTTCCCAGCATCAGTTCATCAAGTGCTACACGTAGTTTCATAGACAGGCCATTGTTGAAATCAGGGCCAATCAACAACTTTGTATCCACCAAATTACTTTGATGTTAAAGAAGGCCTTTTATTGTCTCATTAAGGAAGCAGAAACATAAGGGTTGGCCAATTTTGTGGAAAGGAAGAGCTCAGAAAACAGAGTTGTTTATATGCATATGTAGAGCATGGTCTTTGCAATGAAATCAAATACAAGCTATAATCTAGTATCCTTCCCACAGCTGCTTAGATATTCCATAGAGAAGTGAGGGCTCAAACGAGTTCAACATTAGATAGATGAACTCTGGAGAGGGCATTTGATTCCATGAGCTCTGAGATCAGATAATCGAATGTGTGGAGAAAGATCGAACAAACCATTTGGGGGCTTGCACTTATTCAATCTGTTGCTCGAATCAGCAGTGCAATCACTGAAAAGTTTTTCATCTGGCAAGAAGTAATACAGCACTGAAAGTCCAGTGCACCAGGTAGCGGCAAATTGAATTACACTAAAGAGTTGGCCTAAGAAAAGAAAAGTGCCTCCCAAGACTGGAAGGAGGAGGAAGAAGGCAAGAATTAGTGTTTCTGAACTAGAGAGCTAGTTGGCGTTGGTTCATTGTTTCAGAAACTTCTCAGAGAGAGTGAGTTTCATATTTGAAGGAATTTGAATTTTCGTTGTTTTGTTATAACAAAAAGCTCGCCTCATGGAACATTACAAGTGTTTCAATTTCATTTACCTTCAGTGGTTTCCGAATCAGTCGTTTCGTCCCCATAAGGTATATTGTAGCGCTGGAACAAAAGGTAAGGTAAAGGTTAGTTTGTAGAATGGAAAGAGTGTACTTCATTATTTTCCTAAAACGTGACACACCATCAGCTGTTTCACTATGCTTATCAAGCCGCTGAGATCTCACTTTTCTGTCAATTATTGAGGCATTTCACAGCATAAAATGGTTTATGACCAATGAATAAATCAACAGGATTCATAAGCAAGATTGATAATAAGCAAAAGTATCGGTATTTAAAGGAAGCTTCAAAGCAAAGAGTTGCCATTATTGTCTTATTATTTTCAACGCAATACTTTTAGAAGTCTAATGCGCAGATTGTGGATATATTTGTAGGAATTTTGATTACAAGTAATATGTATATGCATTTCAAACGAAGGTCCTGATAACCTTGGAGGTTGTGCATATAAATATTACCACCTCTAAAGTTTAATTTATGTATTTTTATTCGCTTTCTAAAGGCTGAGATGCCAACTTCATTTTGTTCACCAATAATTACATTTTCACTCACAGCATTTCTGAGCTTTCCGAGGAAAGTTTTTTTCGTGTCTGTTTGTACAGTATCAATTTTGTGCAACAGGCATAACGTATACAGTCTTCACCTGATTTTCTTGGGTGCTTTTTTCTGTAATTACATCCGTTTTGATAGAGATTATCACAGCAATCTGCTCATGTAACAACCTTCTCCGCTTTCTCATTTGTACCTAAGTGATTGCTTTGCAGACAACAGATTAGACGACCCTTATCGGCTGTTAACTACACAGCCGGCCCCATACTGCAAGAATGTTAGTGTTAATGAGCCACCTTTTGTGTTTTCCCGTCAATGCCGGTTCCCATCAATTACAGGCTAGACCTTCAAAGCTCCCAGCTGTGTGGTCAGGAACAGGTAGTTGAGTAACCACTCTCACCACTCTCACTTGGATCCATAGTCACCTGGGACCTCACAACCACACACCCAGCAACAGCTCACTCCACTAACTAATTACACTACTTTAGAACTTTTTTTTTCCTTTCTTGATGGCACTGGGAAAACCCGCTCAGTGGCCACAACTGGGCCTGTTGTGTTGGTCAACATAAGCCCCCTCATGTCCTCCAAGTTCTACCTCCAGCTCCTGGGGAGCTGCTGTTCTCTGATACAGCGTGCCATATATGTCTGCACCATTGTCGCGTGAAACGCAAGACGGCCTTGAGATCTGTCCCTGCAACCTCCTTCAGCCACAGCTGATGAACCCCAAACACTCTGAGGCGCACTGCAGCTAGCCCCTCACATGTACGCAGTACATGCTCCGCTGACTCCAGCTCCCCCTCGCAGGATCTGCAATTCTGTACCTCTGATCTACCAATCTTGGACAGGTGATACCTTAGTGGACAGTGACCAGTAAACAGGCCACATATCATCCATATACTCTATCTCCCCAGACTGAAGATCTCTCTTGTTCGCTCCCTGGAGAGTTCAATCCTGTAACAACCTTAACTGGTTTTTCTGGCACATCCCGCCAATAGGCAGCCCTGCACTTCTCCCTTTGTCGAGCCAGTAGAGGGTGGATTTAGTCTTGCACATTTTGCAAATGTATTCACGTAGACAATTAGTATATCGACGAATGATGATTTGGTTGTTCGTGATTTAATTTGAACAAGTAGAAAAATGGTCGCGTCTCACAAATACTATTTCTAGCGGTATTAAACGACGTACGTGTATTTGCCATTTGAATTTATTTCACTAGTATCTTGTAAAGTAATTGAAACAAGTGTATAAAAAGAAAGAGGCCGTGCGTTGCTTTATCCTTAAACTTTTAGCTTAGCGGTCGGTGAAAAGCATCCAAACGAGTTGTCGCGTCCTTCATCATAATAGTACAGCTCACCTTGGCCGTCGTCCATTGTAGGTCAGGGCCCTAACGCGAGGAAAGCCCGGGCGTTGAAATTAGCTGGTGATGTCAATACCGAGGAGGAACGGCTCATCTTAATTTCTGCTCTCCAACTCTTTCTCACATCGTCTATACTTATTCGAAGTTTCGAAAAGGAATAACCAATTATAATGGAGTATTGTAGAACCTTGCTCATTGCTACTATAAAGCCACATTTCCAAGTTTTTTTTTTCATACAGTTGACTGTGAATTTCCAAAAATACTTGGTTGCTGAGCAAAAAATCACCTTCTTCTATCATAAGTACCGAGCTACCATGCAGAAAGGAAACTCAACATCAAAATACGTCTCGGAAGTATTATTGTATCTTCCTTTCGTGTTTTGACTTTTTTCGTCCTCGAAGTAATTCTTTATGTTAGTTCTTCGGACATACGGCTTAGTGTTTTTTCTTTTGCACAGGACACAAACTTAGTCTGATTTTTTTAAATTCAGCCGTATTGTCGTCGAATGATTTCATTTCCTACAAGTTAGCTCATAACTTGGAAACTGTGTTGTTTCCAAACATCGTATGACCGAATGGATAGAAGTGGATATAACAGAACCAAACAATGCTTTAATATAAATGTGAGCTATGAACAAACTTTCTTGAACAAGCTGTTGGGGCCGTGATCATGTAGGTAGTTTAGTGAACTACTACAAGTTTTTCATGAGAATGCTAGTTTATAGGAAAGACGATTTATTTAAAAAAAAAACTGCTAGTTTTGGACTAATTTTGCTCATACTCTCATTTTGACGTCCCATTGCGATTTGCAGGTTAAATCTCTAACTTCAATCGATTTAGTTTAGCCGTTTTATCTCAATCGAGTTCACAGACACACGCGCAAATTCACAGGTCTTTTCCTTATCAATACGACGCTTGCTGAACCCTCTGAGAGAGTTATAACATGGAGGTTGGGTGTTTTACTATCATGTAAGAGCGTGGACATTCGCTCAGCATCCCATGAATCCAGACTTCTGGAGGTACGGTAGGTTGTCATTTTGCCCATCATTCGGTGGAGAGCTGTTGCCCATGGGTTATAGTACAGATGTATGACGCTAGGGAACCCTGTACCACCTGGGAGTAGCTCTAAATCTGGTTTGCCATAACTATTTACTTGGGTGGGGTTTCAAAGGACAGATCAACTGTGACAACGTTTCTTTACCATAACCTCCTTCTTCTCAACTTGGGCAAAACGCTTATAAGCTTGCTTAGTAGCAGCCAGTGTTGGTAGGTTGGGCTGCTCTTTCATATTATAGGAACTACAGTGAACCAGGACGTGGCTTCTTGTTTCCTCTGCACTGGAGGCGCAAGATGTGCAGCATGGAGAGTCTTTAAGGAATGATGTGAAGCCGCGCATTGAAGTCACCATGGAACTGGTTTGTCCAGTGGTCTGGGTCAACTCACTTTCTCTTAAGATGTTCACGTATGTTGGGAAACAACTCATATATGTCACACTCTTTGATGAGGATTCCCATCTCGCTTGCTATTTCTCCAACCCCCATTCGTTGATAGCGGCAAGTTTCCATTCTATGGTGAGGTTTGCACGGAGCTCAAAGGTGACGTTGGTGGTGGTGGTGTTGGTGGTGGGGGGGCTCCCATTTCACTCTCCACTTGTCAACCATACACTTGATGGCCAAGTCAACCGGTAACTGACCAATGATCCCCTTGACTGCTTCTGTTGATACAGTCTTATAGGCCATGATCCACACGAGCGCAGCTCTTTGGGATTGGGCCAATGCTCTATTTTGATTGACTGTTAGTTTGCTACCCCAGACAACGAGGTAGTAGCCAATCACACCTAGACAAATGGCCTTGTACATGAGGGTAGTGTGATGGTAGCACACACCCTTCTTACTGATTGCTCCTAATGAGACAAACTTTGCAGTGGTAGTGCCTTTGAGGCACTGGAGGTGTAGGCTGCCTACATTATATCGTCGCTGTTCTATTTGTCGGGTTATTTCTGAAGAGCAATTATAAGTTACAAGGAACTCCACGAACTTTAAGCTCATTGAGAAGCGCTGGCCACCAAAGTTTGTCAATGAGAACTGCTCGGATGTACTCAGCTGGTGCCTAAAGGAAAACATTGTGGCACACACACAGGCCATTTTCTCCAAGTGGTATTGATCTTGAAACATAACGTTCTAAAGAATACCTGACTTTTTTTTAGCCGATTATAAAACCTTTCTTTTGTATTACATAGGGCTAAGGAAAATATCACTTGAGTTTCAGTTTCTGTATGCTTGTCTAAGAAATTTGTTGGTAATTGGCATTCTCTTAAAATCTCTCTTAATTGAATATAGTTAACTAAAATAGATAAAGTGGATCAAATCAACTGTACTTAATTAATCTGCTAGAGAGATTGTAAGATATTATGAGCTATGAATGGACTTGTTTTCCGATTCACTCTGCTGCTAAACCTTGAAGACAACGCCTAAAAGGGCTTTACCACTTATCCGCTAAGACTGTTGATATTGACTGGGTTCATCACAACTTGAACATCTTTCAGTTCGTGCTTGTACTTCCATGAGCTTATCAACTTAGGGACTCTTTCTTGATTCCGTATTTGCGTTTCGCGTGATTAGTGTATTGTACGTAGCGGAAGCAAATCTGGATTAATTATTTCCTCTCAAGTCAAGTGGGTATTAGTCTTATGTCGAGATTGAGCGTACCGCACGTATTTGAACTAGCGGAGTTGGAACGACGAAAATCGATCCAAGAACATTGACGTCAACGTCTGTTTACAGCCACGAATATTGAAGACGGCTCCTCCGCAGCATCAAGCCAGAGCAAATAATTCGTGAGAGTCGCTGGTTTTTACCGCTTTTCCACGAAGGTCCCTGAGAGCCCGAATAAATTAAATCGAGCTTTGGGCTGGCTCTCAAATGCCCTCTTCACAGTACCTAGGAAGTGACTGCTTGTGTCCACTGAGAAACAAACCAAAGTTGTGAAGGCTTAATTATAAGATAGGAGTCGGGAGGAGAGCCGAGAAAGTTGACAACTAATTTCTCAGACAACACGAGGCGACTCGAGAGAGAACAGGTTGGTCTTTAATGTTTTATGCAGGACTCATCACCTGACCCCCACGACCAACGAGGGTGAATCATGTTCTCCTCGCCGCAGCGGTTTCTCAATAAAGTACTACTAATTAGCCCGAGATTTGGTTAGCTGGCGCAGTACCGTGATATGTTTATATGTCATTCAGTAAGACCACTGCGTAATATTCAAACCACCCATCAACAATTAAATACATCGAACTGAGCGGAGCCTGAATCTTGAAGTACATGAGAGGTCCTGTGGTGTCTAGTAACACTGGACTATGAGATCCTTAGCACAATTATCACCTGAGGTCTTAGCCATTTTAGTCGTGAGATGTTATTCAGCATATGAGAACATCAATGGGTGCACAACGTGTAACCCGTACTAACTCCCCCCCCCCCACACATGATTTCCCTCATTTATACTAAATATCATGGAATTTTACAGAGAGTTCTATAGGCATTACGGTTCGTTCGTGATCTTTGTGATCAATGTATTGCCAAATTATGGTTTGGACATTCTCGAACCTTACAGACGGTTATTCCAGAAAGTATTAAGGATTTAGTTCTGGGACGCAGGGCAAGGGCCCATTCCAACGCACAGGAACTTTAATGTTTCGACACAAGGTCTTCTGTTCTGGACAGTTCTAACAGCTCTAATTCAAACAGTAACAGCTCTAATTCAACTTCTTCATTTCTATAATCACACGAATGACCACAACATGGTTGGGGTTCGAATTAATGAACCGTCTATGGGCACACCATGTTTTATTTAACCTCGTCCCGAAGAGGAAGAGGAAGTGTTGTAATCGACGAAAAATAAGTTATCTTTTCATCAGATCTTCACGTTTTGAGGGTTTCTGATTCGGAAAACCCTAATTTTCGCCTATTCGACTACAGAAGTGAGGATTTTGGCATTTTTATTGAAAATGGGCGGTTTGGTTTTGATTAAAGTTAAAAATGTATAACCCTATAATATCAAACTTTTACTTTTCATCTCAACAAATATTTCCGCGAACGCATGGCAAACAGAGATATACGCCTACGGTTTTAACGAAAAATTCTAAATGAAGCAAATATTACGCAAATATAACATTGATGGTTGCGGAGGGGCGTGTTTCGGTCTGCGCTATCCTCAGACTGTAGAGACCGCCAGAGCTGTGCTGCGTTGTGAGGAGTTGAAGTAAAACGACGAATTTTTGAGATACAAAAGGGGGCGTGCTCGTAATTTCTTCACAACTCACAAAAAAGGTTCATACTGTGGTAAAATTAGCCATAAGATGCCAGGGTAATGGTGGGGGGAAAACCCTGTGAGGGATCAAGGGAAGTTCGTCCTTACCGGTACCTGTGCCAGAATGGCCTTGTCGTCTAATTACGATGATTATATCGCATTTATTATGGTCATCACTATTAGATGTCCATTTATGTAAATAAATGTTTAGAAAATCTCGCTGATTAATAGCTGTAGCCATGGTTTCCGTTGCTTGAGAAAAAAGATGCCACGGAGGAAGACACGAAAACACGCTTCAGTTTCAGTAAAAATCGTTATTTTCACTTCGTTTGAGTGGATTGACTGAGAAGATTGGAACCACGGTAGCAATTCGTCTAGTTCCGTCGAATGCTTCGAGCAAAATATCATTTAGGTGCATTTTTGTTGGAGTTATCGAGTTAAATCGTCTTGGTTCGGCTTTTGATTGGCTGTGGTTCTTGTATTTTTCTGACACCATAACCCAATCTGAACAATAGGTTTCCAAACCAATTGTTGTGAAGATGATGTCCCAGAGCGGATAGAAAGTTGTTTTGTGGGGGGTGGTGATGATTGTCTAAAAAAAAAAAAGAGTCTCAGGGGAGAGCAATCACGACGATAGATCTTCCAATTCGCCTCGACATAATAGGAGTCAAATCGATCTTGCTATAGTTCAGCTTCGTGTCCGGTCTCTGTTTCACTCTTGAACCAATACTTCCTTTCATTAAGCTTAGGATGTTATCTACAAATCTTTTCACAACAGACTTATGTCTTTTCCAACGTTGTTTCGTTGTGTCACCCAGATCTTCAACGTTCGTGTCAGACTAGACCACACGCCTTGGGAAGACGTCTTTGTCATCCTCATTCATAAAACGAACAAACGTTTCAATAGCCCCCACTGATGTCGATCCGGAAGTCTCCTACCTCTTTTCTCGTCAAGATTTTCGAAGAATTGCTTTTCCCTAAATTGGCTCATCGTCTTCAACCTGGTTCCGTTTTCCAGTCATTCTTGGGGGGTACTTTTCATCGTTTGGTCGAATTTGTACTGCACACTTACTAATTAAAGCGAAAGGGAGTGGAAGAGTTTAAAGATACTGAAGGTGAATATTTAATGCAGGTTATAAAATAGTGCCCTCTGGTAAACCTCTAATTTCCACTCATAAACGACCAATATACCTACGAAATTCTGGAATTATCAAAACGGCAAACGCGGACTCCAATAAATTGCCTACCTTTTCTAGGCTTCAAAAAACCATTATCTTAAGTGCGGGTTTGTGGGTTTTTTTCACGACCACTTTAATTGAAAGATGATCTGCGTAACTGGTCCGCAATGTCTTATTTCACATCGAGTTTCCATCTATCTGCATATCACATGGATAAACTAATTTTGAGATCTTGGAGCGAGCCTTTCACCCGAGTTGAAAGGAAAACGTATTATAGGTTGGTCGAGGGATGGAAACTGCTGAATGTAAGTGACTTTAAGGGAAGCAACACGTCACACCTGACATTTAAATGTAATTTTTGAGGGTTATTAATTTATGAACCAACGGTCTGCGCTAATTGAGAATTTCATTATCGGGGTTTCTGGAGGGCAACCAATTAAATAAAAGGCAACAGTTACTCAGTGATGACAGTTTCAATTGTCGTGGTTTAATACGAGTGAAAAAAAGCTTTGCTTTAGCCTCAAGTAAGCAAACAATCGCGCTGCACTGAGCTCGACAGATTTACTGCGTTTCAACTTCAACCCAGAGATAAGTAAATACCCCGGAGTGTTTTGGCCTTGTTTGACAAATATTGGAACAAGCTTCGCGAAACGGAAGAGGGAAAAAAGCCACAGGGAGCGGTGCTTGGGTAACTTAACTTGAGCGATGAATTGCAATGCCCGAGCGTTACTTCAGGAATCGCAATAAGAAACGTTATTACAACTTAAAAAGGGTCGCGTCAATTTTCTATCAGCGGTCTGAAACTTTTGAATGACGGCTCAAATATTTCAGACAGAAATGCCCCCAAGTTTTTGAACAGGACGTCGACAACTGATGTCAAATCGGAAGAAGCCAAGTTCGATTTTACACGGGTCAGTAGTGCGTTTGACATCTGAGAGCGTTGAACTAGAAGCCGAGTCGGAACTCATTCAACTTTGAGGTGACAAAACTCGAAGTTGTGCATTTTTATTTTCAGAACTACTACACAAATATCGCAGCTACAACAAGATTGCGGATCACACAACTTGATACTATCTCATGGTGTGAGCTGCGCCGTTATTCATTTGCGACAAACAGTTGTGCGTTTATATTTCCGGTAATTAAACGTCCAACTTGAGTTACTCAGTCAGAATCATGCAGGAAACAAAGCTGTTCATGTTACTTTGAGGCATCTTCACAATGAACTCAAGTGTTCAGCATTTAATACCGACAGAACCATTCAATCTTTCCATGGTGCAGTTGAAATTTATTCCTCGAGTTGATAGTGCACTTGACGATATTTTTGAAAAAATTAAACGAGCTTAGTTTTCAGGGTAACACGCAGTGCAAAACGGGAGGTCTTCATTTTTTTACTGCATTACGAAAATATTTCTTCGAATCGAAAGAAACCTTGAAAACATTATGCCTGCCATTTTAAAAACGTAATTAACATCGTTATTGGAAAGTCGTTGACAGAATATTGTGGGTTAAAGGGCTCAGACCGCTAGCAGTTTTCAACGGATTTCATTCAAACAGAGGGCCATAATTTTTGAGGGGATTCGGTTCCGCCTTTTTCTCTCAATCGTGATTAAACACACGCCGAGGCACATTTTCTTCACCGGAGCTCACTGAGAGGGAAGATCCCATTCAAGAGAGCAACTGGAGATAAAATGCGGGGAGAGGGCCCAATCAATCCGACGAGTAGAAAATGAGGGATAGAAAGGGTTTAAAGACAATCGATTAAAGCAGGTAAGTTTTGTTCCGTCTAATTGGATTTGTTTGATATCTTCTGCGACAAGTCAGGGAGTTTTCCCTCTCTGTCATTGTCGGGGAAGAAGTAGTGTCATTAGTGGCTGCCCAAACTGCCTTAATTTCGTTAAAATGGATTGCCAGTTGGGAATATCTTGAGCACATGCGTGACAATAAGCTCAATACGCTGAATCACCAGGAACTGCGGAAGCCTGGTTAAACGTTGGATGGTCAATTGCACAGAAATTTGATAACTGCTATGATTAATCTAATTATTAACATTGATCAGTTATAGTTGAGAACAAGAAGACACCGTCGGTCGGTAACTGTTAAGTAGCTACATGTTAGTAGGTCAAACAACGCTCTTTAGGGGGTTCTCAATCTGTACCCTTAATTAAAATTTTGTGTATCCCTTTGTTATCCGTGGAGGGGGGAAGAGAGGGTAAATTAAAAACCTTTTTTTGGTCAAGGAAATCGCTATAAATTTTAGCTACTAAAATGCAATATTTTCGAAAATAGTTCGTCAATGTTCGGCTCAGGTTTTGTTAAATGCAACCTTAAACCGTCCTCATCATTAAGCTTGTTTCTGTACTCACTTTTTAGATATGTTAAGCTCGAAAACCATCTTTCACACACGTAGGTAGTTGATAATGCAATAAGAATGTTTACAGCAATCTTTGAAAGTTCTTTGTATTCCTTTCCAACACCGATCCGAAAATCTAGCAACGTAGCACTCAAATATTTGTTTTTTAACTTTGGGTCACATGATAATTCGATGCCATGTCCCTTTTGAAATGTTGTCGGGGTGCTCAACGTCTGTGTAGAATCAAACGAAACGGGATCATGGATTCAGTCCAAATTCTGGTCTGAAGGTGGAAAGTATTCTCTTATACTGTCTTCAATGAGCTGAGGTGGTATCCAATTTGAGTTTTAAAGTCTTTAAACGGATATGGTTTTTGTTGTTTCCTTTCAAGAATGAGTTCAATATTTCAAAAGTAATACAAATGTTGTTTTAGAACCAATGCTCTAGACTATTATGAACGAAACACAGCTGATACGGAGCTTATAAAAAAATACATGGAAAGAACTGAAGCGCGGTCCAGTCAGGAAGTAATGGCCGGTGATAGATGTTAACTCGGAAAAGCGCTGTTTCGGTTCGATCCATTACGGTAGAGAAGGTGTATTTAAGTACATAAAATCAACTGAAAAGATCTGGTATTCGGACCTAAAATGCACGAATTGGTGCTTTCAACTCGGACGAAAGCGTTGGGACCAAAAACCCTTTTTTATTTTCAACAAATTTAAAAATAATATGAGTCTGTACATACGTTTTATAGCAAGTGAAACATCTAGACCGTACCTTTTGGAACCTGATATCAAACTGGTTTGATCGAGAATGGAATGGGCAAGGCAGAGCGATGGTATTTGATTTAAAAACAGCAGCAGCTTCCCGTAGATATTCGTTCTGGGATTAAATCCCCCGACTAAGGAGTCGTTAATTTTCAAGTAAAACACAACCGACAGTTCTAGTTGTTTAACAAATTGTGAGTGAGTTGATTAGAGGATGAAAAGTCGGAACTTCTACTTGTACTTGATCCCACGAAACACTTAATGTGAGTAGTTACTGTACTGAAAGTAGCTGTGAAACTTGATGGTCGTAACCGGAAACTTTGAAAAACTCTAACCAACCGCTTAATCAACAGTTGTGGAAGTTTCCACTTCACATTCGACACCTTGTTTCGTGGTGAATACAAACCGGGTGTTTTCAAGTTGGTGGGCGAACTGTTGAGAACACAATTCGAAAATTAGATCAAGTGCTAAGGGCCGGAGAAAAGTTCGTTAAGACCTGTAAACAATGAAACTGTCGAGAGTCTAACGATTCAGCTCAATAAAACCGTCCAATGTTGAATTGCGCCTGAATACACAATCCTTATCCCCCTTGACTTTCAAAACGCCTCTGGTTCTGTATCTCACGAACTCCTTCAAATATCTGGTGCGTAGCAACACACAACTTTCCGCCACCCCCGTAAGTTCGAACGCCACCTACACATGCGGGCGCTATATCTTCGTTCAACGCATTTCTACAGAAACATTTATGGCGAACAAAATGTAGGGACTAGTTAGCTGGGAGTACTCCGTAAGTTTGATCGAAATCGTTGGAGCCGTTTTTGAGAAAATTGGAATACCGATAAAACAATATTCGACAAATCTCCTTTTCTGAGTTAACATGGCTTATATCTCCGTTCAACATATATATACAGAAATAATTATGGAGAACGAAACGTTGGTATGGGTGACTGAAAGACACTCCATTAGGATTTATCACATCTGGTGAAGAAATTACCCTGGAATTTACGGAAATGTTCGAAAAAACGTTATTTTCGAAATATTTTGATTTTTATCTCTGTTCAATGGACTGTCAGAGAAATATTTATTGAGAACAATATGTTGGTATTAACTATTTGAAAACACCCTGTGAGTTTGGTGAAAATCGCTCAAGTCATTTTGCCAAAAAGCGTAAAAAACCTATTTTTGCTTCATAGACCTATATCTCCGTTCACCGTATTTTCATGGAGATATGTATGGAGAAGAAAAGTTAGGTATTGATTAGGAGAAGATAATTTGAAAGTTAATAAGTTGAAAGTTAAGATAATCAAAATCGTTAAAGCCGTTGTCGAGAAAAATGCGAAAAACCTTAGTTTTTGGTACATTTTCGTCCCCCCCCCCTTCCGACCGGCCGAAATCGTCCATAACCTTATTTTGGTGTCTACAAAAAATAACAAATAAAACAAAAAAAGAACCAACTCAATCGGATCAGCAGTTCCCCTGCAAATCGAACTGCAGACGCACACACACACACACACACACACACACACGGACCACGCGCCGAAATTAGGTTTTTTAGACTCAGTAGGGTCTGAAACGTAAAGATCTGAAGAAAACCCAAATTTTTTTTTGGGCCGATTACTATACTTTCCTTCCCTTCGGGTAGCGGAAAGTTAAAATGAGGTAGGTTTCTGCAATAGGAGAACTACTCGTTTTCCCGGAGCTCCAAAATAGTTTTAATTTTCCTTTGAACGAGTATTTTTAATATAAATGAAATTAAGAAGCTCCTTCTAACTAGCTCAACTTCTATTTACAAATACGTACAGCCCAACTTAACTTTTTCTTCTTAGGCGTTTAAGATTTGGCAGATAAATATATACATGGATATACTTTGGCCGACGATACGTGGGCTGAGACGCGCTCATGCAGATTATAAGTCGAATGACGATGCTGAGAAGCAAGACAGAGAATGGCGGCTGAAGCAATAACTGTGCTACTCAGGACGCCGGAACCAAAGAATGGGGTTCAGATGTACAGTTTTATGGCTTTAGTAGCTACTAGGTAGCAGTTGAGGATGACATATGCTCACAAGTTCTAAGATTCTTGTGGCATTTGAGATGAGTTTTTGAGGAATCTGGCAGAGGTGATTGCCGTACTTGTAACGGATCGCACAATGTCCTGCCATGCCAGAATCCCTTGCTCACAAAAAAAGGCAGAAGGTGGCGCGAGCGGCAAAGATACGAGGTGGCAAAGTTGAAATTTGGAAAGATCTATAAAATTGCCAATTTTCAAAACTCCTGGAAAATGTTCCTGGTAACCTATTTTTTCAACCAAATGACTGTACTATATGTTGTAATGCGAAAGCTATAGAGAAACATGCAGGTGCAGAGGGTGGGAGACTCCGGCACTAGCACATCCGTGGTAATGAGTGCCTAAAGATCTAGGAGTATTAAAAAAGACCGAAACGAAATGAAAGAGCGCTGTTTGGTATAGGCACTGCTAACGACTACGCTGAATGACTTTATTGATCAAACAGCGATATAGGTCTGTAATGGGGTGGTTTCGGGTGTCACACTATCCAATCGTGCTTGTAACAGGTCTTTGTTTATCGTTAATGTGAGTGTAAGACACAACTCACAATTGGAGTTATGCGGTGCTTTACTTCTAGCCAAAACTTACTCCTCTCTTGCCCACTTCTTGGCTCTGTCGCCTGCTCCTTCTATTCCGCCAATTTTCTTCAGTGACTCAACCACAGCCCTGGGGTGGTTAAACACTCCGCCTGATAGGCTTATAGACGTTTGTCGCCAATCGAGTCAGCGAAATCATAAAACATACTGCACCACGTAATTGGCGTCACAAACTCTCAGAAGACAATCCCAGCGACTCTAGTTCCAGGGGCTTGATGCCTTCCGAACTAGTCAATCACAGATTGTGGTGGCATGGGCCCGTCTCGCTCACCCAGCCAGGCATGGACTGGCCAACATCTCCAGTAGGCTGGAAAGTGCTGGAATTGCCTGAACTGAACACAACAGGCACGCTGCTCAGTACTGCAGCTTCGAACCCCCTAGTTTGGATGCACAAGTTCTCGTCATTCGTGACATTAATCAGGTGTGCCGCGGTTATCCTCCGTTTAGTGCGAAATTTCATGCATAAAGAGAGCCCCACTACGGACCTCTACGTATTAGTGAACTGAATCAGGCAGAGCTTACTTGCATAAAAGCTATTAAAAAACAGCACTTTTGTGAAAAGGAGTCGTTTGCTGGGACAATGAAACAGTATCACAAACTAGCACCATTTGTGGATCAAATGAGTATTCTCAGGGTGGGCGGCAGGCTCCACCAAACATCCCATTTTACCCATTTTTCCCACCAAGTGTCATTTCACCTTGATGATCGATTTTTATCATCGACTCTAATACATCCTGGCACCAGCCTCCTGCAGACTTTTGTCAACTGAAGTTCTGGGTTCCCTCTCTTCGACAGCTCATCAGGAAAAGAACCTTGCCAGAGTGCCGAGTGAAAGGGTCGAGAGCCTTCCACTTTGCGGGTCCACTCCAAATGAAGGAATCACCTCGCAGAAAGGTTTATGTCTGCATTTTTATATGCATGCAAACCAAAGCAATGCATTTAGAAGCTGTCACTGATTTATCTACTGTGGCTTTCTTGGCCTGCTTATCACGTCTTACCAGTCGTCGAGGACTACCAGAAGCGATATACAGTGACTATGGGTCTCACTTTTTGGGCGCTTGGAACCATTTAAAAGAGCTTCGTAACTGGTTCCAGTCGCAGCGCATGAAGGACAGCATCTTACAATTCTGCTATGTACAAAGGATCAAGTGACATTTCAATCCGCCTCATTCCCCTCATATCGGAGGATTGTGAGAGGCCGTAGCCAAGAGTATTAAAAGCCATTTAGTCTCAGTGGCTGGAGGCACTCCTTTAACCTACGAAGAATTAGCGACTCTCCTATCTAAGCTTGAGGCCATACTCAATTCAAGACCTCTGTACCTTTTGTCTAGCAGCCCTGATGAGATTTCCTATCTCTCGCCCGGACATTTCTTAATAGGCGGAAATGTAATGGAAAATCCTACACCCTCTCTCCTGGATTTTCCGACGAGTCGACTTGGGCGTTGGCAGTTCATCAACCGTATGTACGAATGGAGTAACTTTTTTCTCTTCAAGCAAGACCAAAATGGACTAAAACCAACCCAAATCTTGAAGAAGGGGACCTGGTTCTCATTCGCGACAGCCGTATGCCCGTGCTTCAATGGCCTCTCGGAAAGGTTATGAAGACCTACCCTGGAAAGGATCGGTCCGATCGGTCAAGATTGCCGCATCTTCAGCGACCTACCACCGACCAGCGTTGAAGCTCACCAAGCTAGAACCCTTGGAGATCCCGTTGTATTCAGAGGGTCCATAAATGTTGCCAAATTTGGTGGGTGGTATGTTGACGCCAATGGATATCGGCCGAGTCGACGGAGTTGTCAGACCGTTTGGCGACCCCAACTAAGCTCCTCAAGGCCTCCAATCCCCAAAAACGCGCAACTCGCACAGATTCGTTGGCCACATCCTCATTGCCGAATTCATTGCGCCTACGATCGGCAACGTGATCTGTGCTTCAACTAAAGTGTCATTCTGACCCTGACGCTCCGTAATTCCTTCCCAAGTGGTGTTCGATTCCTACTAAATCCTTTGCTCGTATTCCCCAGGAACACCCGAAAGCGAAGAGAAGAAAAACAGGATCTCCATCGGCTCCATTCGTCTCCTACAGAAGTCCTCGTCAGACTACTCAGTCTTCATTTTCTTTTAGATCCCGAATAATTTATTTTACCCCATATTCAATATTTTAACGAGAGCATTATTCCTTTTTTTTCTTCACGTTTTCCTGTACAGAGCTCTTAGTTCAATTACCTTTTCTTTAGCGCCCATGATACCACTGCGCACCGTTCATTTTTTCTCCCTTCATTTCTCAGTTTTAGTTTTCTTTCTCTTTCTTTTATTAGCAGGCGTCAGATTGAGCGTAGCCCAGATACAGGCTACACAATTTACACCACACTACGATCGTTTTTAAAAATCATTTCTACGCTAATTCCGTACCTCCTATTCTTGTGAGGAGTATTGTGGTTTCTTATTGTTGTCTGTACTGTATCGGTTGGCTGTTGGTTGTGTGTGTATGTTGGCTGCATTGTTGAATCACATCGTTAGGGTAAGGCCCTTCGTATGTGTCGAACAACAGCCGTAGAATCACCCGGGGCCATATATGGCCGTCGCACGCATTTCCTTAAGGGCTTTCAATCGGTTAGCAAGATTCCTTGTGCCCCCTCCACCCAACATATCCCCTCCCATTGTGTGGAGCACTACCTAAGCCTTCAACCCCCAATTGTACACTATCTGGAGACAAGTAAGGTAAGTATCATCCAGGATACGGAGGTTTCATTCTCTCCTTCCTATCTCATCGTGAATTGTGAAACCTAACCTGTATTTTCGATAGGACATAAAAGCGGTAAGCACATTCACTGATCCTTATAATGCATTGCGCTCAATTAGAGTGAAAGGCCGCAATTTTACCCCTAAAACTCTAAGAAATTACTTTTCAAGACATCACGATTTCAAAGCTGCAATGTCAGGCCGTCGCCCGCCGTCGTCCTATCCGTTTTGCGCGTTTAACGTGGTCTAAAAAATCCGTTCTTTCGCACAAAAATCTCATTTGGTATAGCTGTGCATGCCTGCTCAGCAACCCGATCGGACAAAGCCGATGGTTGTTATGGGAAAAAATTAACAGAAACGTATTTTTGGCAGTTTTAACGCAAATAGGCCGTGTGGTATCATTTTCTAGGTATTTTTCGGTGCTTGGTCGAATGGAACGAGTCTCAAAGGCGTACGACTGCGTCAGTGAAATCCCAGTAATTATAGTGAGCCAAAGTCTATTTATCGAAGGAACTCGTGGGACAATACCGCGAAAGGAATCGTTTCATTCACCTCCTGTTTCATTAAAACCATCTGCCAGCTCGACTCGTCACGTCGTGCCAATTGCCTACAGGCTCCAACAGGCGCACGGAATATTTAATTTTCGTCTTTCCATTGTAGTCAGGTCATGTTTCGTATGGTTTACTGGTATTTTCGATGCTGAATCGAATGGGATGGGTCTACGAGGTTAGTTTCGAGACGGATTTCTTCGAGAATACTGATTTTTGAAGGAGTATTAAAATCGAGCATTCCTTCTTTCTTTGCGACTTCATAACAATGTTTTTCGGCGGTGAATTGGATGGGATAGGTCCCATTCAAGCTGTGCGAGGGAATAATAAACCGTTGTGTAATAATTTGCGGCGTTTTCTCTTCGTGGTAGCACTTTCATTTACTGGCTTATCTCATCTTCTCAGCGCCTGTAGTTCAACGGCAAGGTTTGCTTATGATTTTAAAATTCGTGACCCAACCTCACCAACCTTTTGTCCAAATAATGTGCAGTATTTTCATGCGTGATTGGTTCTACGTCGAGTTTTCATCTTCACATGCCGATGATTTCAAAAAACCAATTCTGGCTCTCACGACTGATGAAATTGCCTGCTTGTTCATCTGCTAGTTTTAAGTGATCAATGTCTTTTCTTAATCTTCTCCCTTCCTTTTTTATTTTCTATAACTTCGAATGCCATGTTTGGAAGAGGCCTTGAGAACCTGTGGGTCCCAAAACTTCAGGAAGTTATTTGATATAGCGAGCAGACTTGAATGGGATAACTGTAATACACCGCGTACATTTTTAGAGATTCACATTGCCTTTTTACGCCCGAAAAGCTGAATAGTGGGGATTCAAGTTTTTGCTAAGACCTTCTTTAGAATCGTCCTAGTTTACAGTGGTGGTGTTTGTAACTGCATTGCAATAGTTTGCTGCGTCAATCGAGATTTTCAACACACAAAAGAATTTTTACTTACCTTGGCTCTACGAAGTAAATATCTGGTGCGTAGCAACACACAACTTTCCGCCACCCCTTTAAGTTCGAACACCACCTAGATAGGCGGGCGCTATATCTTCGTTCAACGCATTTCTACAGAAAAATTTATTGAGAACAAAATGTAGGGACTAGTTAGCTGAGAGTACGCCGTAAGTTTGATCGAAATCGTTAGATCCGTTTTTGAGGAAAGTTGGAATACCGATAAATTAATATTCGACAAATCTCCTTTTCTGAGTTAACTTGGCTTATATCTTCGTTCAACATATACATACAGAAATAATTATAGAGAACGAAATGTTGGTATGGATGACTTAAAGACACTCCATTAGAATTTATCACACCTGGTAAAGAAGTTACCCTGGAATTTACGGAAATGTTAGAAAAAACGTTATTTTCGACACATTTTGATTTTTATCTCTGTTCAATGGACCGTCACAGGAACATTTATTGAGAAGAATATGTAGGTATCAACTATTTGAAAACATCCTGTGAGTTTGGTGGAAATCGCTGAAGCCGTTTTGCCAAAAAGCGTAAAAAACCTATTTTTGCTTCATAGGTCATTATCTCCGTTCACCGTATTTTCATGGAGATATGTATGGAGAAGAAAAGTTAGGTATTGATTAGGAGAAGATAATTTGAAAGTTTAATCAAAATCGTTAGAGCCGTTTTCGAGAAAAATGCGAAAAACCCTAGTTTTTGGTACATTTTCGTCCCCCACCCCCCCTTCCCGCCGGCCGAAATCGTCCATAACCTTATTTTGGTGTCTACAAAAAATAACAAACAAAACAAAAGAAGAACCAACTCAATCGGATCAGCCGTTCGCCCGCAAATCGAACTACAGACACACACAGACACACACACACACACACACACACACACAGACATACACACGGACCACGCGCCGAAATTAGGTTTTTTAGACTCAGTAGGGTCTGAAACGTAAAGATCTGAAGAAAACCCAAATTTTTTTTTTGGGCCGATTACTATACTTTCCTTCCCTTCGGGTAGCGGAAAGTAAAAAGGAAAGTTATGTAATCGGCTGAAAAAAAAATTTTGAGTTTTCTTCAGATCTTTACGTTTCAGACCCTCCTGAGTCCGAAAAACACTATTTGGGAAAATGGTCTGTGTGTGTGTGTGTGTGTATGTGTGTCTGTGAACGATTTTTAGAGAAAACCACCGTACCAAATCAGCTCAAACTTGATATCTCGCCCGCAGATCACCATGGGACGTCAAAATAAGGGTTTGAACAAAATCCATCGAAAGTTAACTATAGTTATCATAGTGATCAAAACACCAAATATTTTTTTCTCTCAAAAACGGCTCTAACGATTTTGATTAAATTTTGTATATTGATAGCTCCCAATAAGCAACTATACCATAAAATTCCCATTTATGGGAAAATGACGAGAGCAGCACAATAAATTACCAAAACTTTCGACGAAATCGATTTTAGCGCGGTTTTTATAGAAAACCACCGTACCAAATCAGCTGAAACATGATGTCTAGCCTACAGGTTACCATGAGACGCCAAAATAAGGATATCAGCCAAATCCACTGAAAGTTAACTATAGTTATCATAGTGATCAAAACACCAAATTTTTTTCTCAAATACGGCTCTAACGATTTTGATTAAATTTTTCATATCGATAGCTCTCAATAAGGCAACTATACCATAAAATTGTCATCCGTGGGAAAATGACGAGAGCAGCACAATAAATTATCAAAATTTTCGACGAAAAGCGTTTTTAGCGCGGGTTTTTCCTTATAAACTCCGCTGGAATTCTTGTTTCAATCATAGAATCGATGGTTCCTCGAATTTTTCGGCATCGTTTGGCGATCAATGGCACTTCGAAACCTCTGGAGGATATGCACTTTACATAGAAGGCTTCAAGATTAGTAATGAACTCGCTACAGCCTTCAAGCGACAGCTTACGAGCTCATTGGGCTCCCGTCAATATTTACGTATGAGGCAGTTGCAATCTTGTAGGCTCCGCTCTGCGCTGAGGTAGTTGATGAAAGGCTAATTGTCGCGGTAGCGGACTGTCGAAGCTGCTTAGTGAAATTAGCAATCGGTGGAGTGAGCGGGAACTTCAGTCACCTCCTCATGGAAATGCTCGTATTAGTGATCCAGTTGAACAACTCGAATAGGGGAACAGAGTTTGTTAGGGCTAGAGCTCACGTGGTTATTACCAGAAACCAAACTATGACGTCAAACTTAGCTGAGCAAATGTATATAGGAATAAGAGATCGACATGCAATTGAAATAAAAAGGGCAGCAAATTTAACACCGACCACTTCAGCCGAGTACTAGCATGTTCATTCATTCGTCAACCGCGTACGGAGACCAGAAATTAAACTATAAGAATAATAAATGAATGAATTACATCTTCGACATTTCCAACAAAAAAAATTGGATAGCGTTAAAATGGGTTTCCTAAAAGCCGAAAGGTCAGATGGGAACTATGCTTCCCCTTTCTGTTTGAGTCGAGGGAAAGTAAAAAAAACAAACAAAAAAACCTGCGAATTATTCTCTCGCACAGCATGATTGCGTTCTATCCAACTCAATCGTACGTCGAAAATGAGAATGTAGCGTGGCTGTATGAACGACCCGGGAAACGACAACTCATACGAGTATGAAAACGACAATGTGGAGCACCTCCGAAACATGACCTGACTAGAACGGAACAACGAAAATTGACATTTTCTATGAGACCCTAGCGAATTGGGACGGTGCGACTAGTCGAACTGACGGGTGGTTGGAGTGAGGCAGTGCGAGAAATGAGCGCAGGCCAGGGAGAAACGATAACTTTCGCTATATTGTTCCGCGGGTTCCTTCAAGTAGTAGAATTGGCCTCACTATAGTTACTGTGATTTCACTGTTTTTCATCTAGACGTAATACCTAAGTCTCTGAGACCGTTCTATTCGACTCGGCATTGCTAAAAAGAAGGGAACGGAAATTTGTGCGAAAGAACGGATTTTGTATACCACGTTAACGCAAAATTGGGCGGCGGACGGACTTTGCAGATTTGGAATTAGTATGCCTGTAAAATTTTAAGGGGGGAGGGGGGCATAAAAAAATTTGACTGACAGAAAATATAGGTGAATTATTTGTCTGTTTCAAAAAAAGTTTCAATGTAACTAGGCACTTGAAATATTCTATTAGGAAATTAAAAATAGATTTGACGAACGTTTTCACAGAAAACGAGCAGTAGTGTTACCTGAGTTACTATGCGCTCTTAGGCTGCTGTACATAAACCAATTAGTTATTCCGTACTTTGCCTCAACTAATTAGCTGGAAGTTTACGCATGTATATATTAAGGTAGCGACTGAGCCATATGGCGGAGGTAACACGTGGGCTGTTCGATTCGACCCTATAAGGGGAAACCCCCGTGGGATCGCCCTTCGGTAGCAATAATATCATCAACATCGGGTATTGTGGTAAGCGAAGGGGCGTTTGTTACAGGATTCATGACTTTCGTAGTCTGGATTGTTAACTGTGTTACAGCTGAAACTAATGTTCGCCTGTTTGTTCGATGAACGTTCCACCGTCCTCGATAAATCCCTCGATGATAGGACAGATTCTGTTCAGCCGTTCCCGTTCACAGGCAGCAGACGACAACTGTTTTCAAGTAGCCCAAAAGTGAAATGAATCACGAGGCCAGGGGGCGATTGTGGATTGTTGTGATCGGTAGTTATTTGTTAAGTGTTTGTTGATGTTTGACTGAATGTTATTGTCGTTCTCGTTGTGTTGAACTCATTGCAAAGCATTCGGATTCATCTCACGTAGAGCCTTATTGGTGGAGCTCGTTTAAAATCATCCGTTCGGGAAATCTCCTGCTGTGATCAATATTTTTTTCAGCTTTCAAGAAGAAGGTAGCATTCTTGGTCCGTATCTCTACACGATCTTCCCCTCCCTGAGTCGCCAGATTCCTCTGGTTCATATGTAGACAATCTGGTCCACGCTGTAAGTCGTAAAACCCCAGCACAGTTGGCGCAAGTCTTGCAAGCACACATCCAAAAGTTGAGTCAATGGTGTTTCATGTGGCGTTTGTGTACAAACAGCAGTAACCTTCTCCTACCTTAGAAAGTTTCATGATTCCTTATCAAAATGACTGTTCCTCGACACTCATAAGAGAGCACCCTGCCACTCGCTCAGAATCTACTGAATCCAGACTTGTGAGGGAACGGCAGATTTTTGTCACTTCGCCAGTCTCCTGGGGGGGAGTTGTTGCGCATGTGTTACCTCGCGGAAGTATGACCGTGGAGAATACGTACCATCTGGGAGGAATTCTTAATCTGGTTTCCCACTGGATCTAACTATATACTTGGGAGGAAAGTTTCGAAGCGATAGAAAAACTGTGACCACGTTATTTCGTCATAACCTTCTTCGCAAACTGGGCGTAACAAGTAAAACGGCGTTAGGGCGATTGTCTATTTCCACTAAATTTGATTACAATGTTATATCGATTTCGACTGTTATGCGATTAAGTAGTAAAAGTTAACGCTGGAAGGTCTGGTCTGCTCTTCAAACAACTGTGGCCCACTGTCACCCCAGTGGAACAGCACATGTTTATTGTTTGCTCAGCACTAGTGGCGCAAGGCTTGCAGGATGTAGAGTCTTTGAGAGAAAAGAAATGGAGCCGCACATTGAAGGAATTGATACGTCCAGTGGTCGTCAACCCACTTTCTCCTGAGACGTTCACGGATGGTCGGAAGCCTCCTGAACATGAGCGTGATCCTGACATCTCTTTTGATGGCACAATTCTTTTCCCTCATACCGGTAACCGGTTCCGCTGAACTGTCCCCTTACTTTCCAAGATCACATTTTTGATTTGATTGCTAGAGCCCAGGCTAGAACAATTCAGTAGAAACCATTCATGAATAATCCAAACACATCTTTTGCAAATAAAATTCTTACATGCAAATCTCTCATCTATCCCCTATGGGCGTATGCCCTACTCATCTGAGGCACGTCATTTCTCAATTCGCACGAAACTCAACTTTATACGAAAACCTTTTGGATTCACCATTCATCATTAGCTAAAACTGAAGTCGTTGTCGGCATTATTTTGGCTTTCCCCAAGACACCTCTTTCTTCGTTCATTTCAATTGCAGGAAAGGAGCAGGGAACTAATTCCTAAGAAGAGTCGTGGATTGCAGGAAATGACCAGTGTTCCAGAAACTCGAGTCCTAAAAACATCGTTTACGTGTGCACGCGATTTTGAAATAGAAGGTGAACTGAATCAACAGGAATTTAGCCAGCAGATTGCTATGAAACACCAAAATATGGGTATGAGAAAAATAGGCCGAAAACTAACTAGTAATTAGTAATTTTTGGGCATCTCCAAATAACATGGCAGTACCATGATAATCTCGTCCGTGGACAAGTTGCGTGAGGCGCACAATAAATCATCTTCAATTCCGAAGAAAGTCGTAGCGGAGTTTTTCCTTTTAAATCCAGTTCGTATGATAGCAATGACTGAAAAATCAGGTTAGTAGTCCAATAAACCACTCATAAGATGATGGTCAGATAACGTTCATGAGATGATTACTAGCAATGAAAAAAAGTCGAACTACCGTCGTTTCACCAACTATCATTTCTCACAGTTTTTAACGGTTATTTCTGAAACAGTAAACACGATTCTCCTCAGAAAAAGCCGTGTTGACACTCTTTTCAATCAACAATGCACTGGTTATCCAATAATGCCTACAGCTTAATTAGAGATTAGTTAGAGTGAATGTACGTAATTGGATGTAGTTTAACTGATGGATGAGAGAAAGGAGATTGGTTGATATATTATTATACTGATATGCTTGTCGACGATGTTTTTGATTCGACCATGACAAATCAACACCCTCACCTCATCATTGTTCGTTCCAATATCCAGTGTTTTCAATAATAATTTATGTGTGAATGTATGAGGAAGTACTATACGAACAGTTTGAAAGTCGAGAGTTTAGTTGAGTTAGGAGACGGGGAGTTTAGGGTTTAGAGAGAATCAATAAATGTTTTATTTCACCAGCAGGGTGAATTAGGGACCCTCTTTTCCATTCTCCTTGGCTGTCAAGTAAAGGTGTCCCAAAATTAACGGAAGATTTGAATTTGCCGCCATTATGGCATTAATATGTTGGAGACCCTGATGAAATAACAATAGGAAAGCCGAGAATTTCCGGTTAGTGAAAATAGAGCGTCTTCATTATTGAACAATATTTTAAAAATAATTATAGTTTGGCGGCTGCAGTTTGCAAATTTTTCCAAAATTGAGTCCGAATTGATGTTCTTGGAATCTCATCGACACTCTCATGGAATGCTTCAATTTGACATTTGAACGGCTTGTGGTTTTCGGACGACCGGTATGTTTAACGTCTCCACGAATTTTACAATTAATCTTTTCACAGCCGACGCAATTAAAACACTATTTTTACATATTTTGTCAATTTTTCAGACTGCGGCCACCAAACTTTCATTATTTTATAAGTATTGTTCGATGATGAAGATCACGTCGTTGTATCATGTAACTCTAACCTCAACTCCCCTAAACTCTCGGCTTTCAAACTGTTCTTTTTTCAGGGATACCGACAACTTGCAAATTCAAATTTTGCCGTATTCCCCTAATTCTCCCTGGGGGTGAAATAAAACATTGATTCTCTCTATTTCTCTCCGTTCCAACGAATATGCTGGATTTCAAGGGCCAGCCAAATAGTGTGTAGAGCCAACTGAGATAAAAAAGAGAATGGGCGATGTACTAGAAAGTTCTTGTTATGTGTGTGTGGTTGATTCATCGTTTCCACTTTGCCAATGTTCTGAAGCAGTTTTCCTGAACACTGAAGTAAAAATGAGATTGATGGCAATCTCTCAAAATACTTCGTGTATTCCTTCATTCAGAAAATTCTTGGTTCGTTTTTAGATAACCGACTTTTTTTCAAAAAGAAGCTTACTGAAGTCGAAAAAAAGTCAGCTTCTCAAGGAAAAACGAGGAAACGGGAACGTCGGGGCGGCTCGATTCCCCAATCTACTAATGGATACCGATTCTCTTATTATACAGTACGGTACAACAGACTTCAGGCTTCAACGAACGGGAAGAACATTGTAAGTATTGTAAGTTTCTTTCTCTAAACCTCCCCCCTCCCTCTCCTTCCCTGCTAAATCTGAAATAGCGGAGTTTCCTAGTTTCAAACGCTCGCTTCACTCAAATGCCGAACAATTGACTCAACCTCTACAAGAACAGTTAATTAAGGAAAAGAATTGTATCGAGGGAAGGGATCTGCAATTTAACCCCTTAACTCGTTGGTTAACGCACATGTTTCAGCGAACAGTATGAGCTGGAAGTAAACACTTTTCTAGGTAGAATAAGCGCTCGTCTGGGAAATGAACCCCTGCAGCGAAATACTCCCGCTTTCGCGAATTGAAATTTCGAGGAAACTTCTTGAAATGGCCCCAATGAGCAATTTAAAATTCAAAACTCAGACCCTGTCCAAGTTTTTAACAGGGTAGGTATCACTGTATAAATTAACTGTATTCATTCATGTATTTAACGATTCACGGTTGAGCACAATTAATTTTTTCATCACCTAACTCTTCCGATCCCCCCTGTAAAGACGATGATATGGAACATACACGCACTGTGTCTCTCTTTGACGTATTTCTACGCTTCTGGGAGAAAAATGAAGGCGATTGAATATTTAGGTAGTTTTAATATTAACAGCCAGCGAAACAAACAGGTGCGCAGGTGAGAGCACAATTTCTGTCTGAAATTCGTTGAAAATTGTTAAGGGATAACCTCAACGAATTTAATCTAACTCTGTCAGCCAGCTAAGAAGCCGTTTTGTCGTAAAGTCCCATCTTTTGTGTTTTAAAGCTTTTCTACCCCACCACCCTTCCCTTGTAAGCTGAGGACAATGGTTTTGTTGTGGCTGCAGCTCTTGAGGTCTGCATCGATTCAGATTTTGACCTTCCCGGGAAAGTGCTTCCGAGAAGATCAGAGCGGAGGATTGGCCGTTGGCGAGACGGCCGAGCAGAATGGCAGACAACGGCCCATTTGATCGGTTGCCGCGTGTGTTGACGCTCTTCTCAAATTTCTTGGAAATTTCCCTCTTCAATCCCAAACGTACGAGCAACTTGTGTCCCTGATTTTCCACTATTGAACGAATATGGTGAGCTATTGAAAGGCTCTTATTTTATTGGCTGTTCCTGTATCTTTGTTCTATCATCTCCTGTCTTCTGCGTTTAACTTCATTCAATAAAAGCAGTCAGGTTTTTACATTTACAAACAAGAGGTCGTTCGTCATATTTTCTTTAATTCATTAAACTCGAGGGTGACTATATTTCCGTTTGATTTAAATCACCTAGCTTTCCAATAAACTGTTGATACTACATTATTGGTTGACCAAGCACGCTCCCAACAACCTAAAAAATATTGAGGACGCGTCTCCCTTTCCTGGGCATCCATTCATTCCTTCAGGTAGTGTCTTCGCACAAATGGAAAAGAAGTTGAAAAAAATCGAGGCTCTCGTTGAGCCATCATAGTTTGACAAAGGAAGGAAGAGACTACGTCGATCATGATTGGAAGGAGACTAATGCCTTCCTCCAACCTTCTGCACAGTGGCATTTAATATTTGCCCCAACGAAGAGTTTTTTTCTTAAAGGAACTAAATAGCAAGGCGACAGGGTAAAGTTAGGTTTTCTACAGATCTGAGGTACGGACCAGGAAGTGAAGAGTAAGGCGAGCGTTACGACCAGCAGGCTCACACCCGAGGTGCCGGGAACTGCTCTTTTTACGAGAACATTTACGCATCAGCTGCTTTTGAAGGATGACCCAGAGAAGAAGACGAAGCAGAACCGAATACAGAACAACGTTAGAACGAAGTTTGTGAGCTCATTGACGACGATAATGACGTGAAACGTTCTCGTTTACAGGTTCTGCGTGAATTCCGCGGAAATTGGTAGACTAGTTTTGGAATATTGAGTGCTTCGTGTGTACAAAAACGAGAACCGGGGAGAGAGTAGATGACTTCTACATCTAAAGCTTTCACTCACAGTACACTGCTAGCCAGAGAACACGGGCTCATTTTTTATACCTGTTTAGAAGTTGATTATCTAAAAAAAAGTCGTTTCTAGAATGTTTTCTTCTTTCGTACGCGTGACTTCTTCGAAACTTCTGCTTGACAAATGATATACTTACACATGCCGGACTATTGCATTTCCCACGCAGGACCAGTTGTCATCGTGATAAGTGGTATTAGACTACTTACTATTTGTGTTTATTCGTTATAAATTTCCCTTCAAATTGCAATATTAACATTTCTATCTAGCAAAACATTAAACGACTTTAAGCAGAGCTGAGCGATGACAATTCCGAAAAGCAAATTTTGATTAATGGAGAGGGAGAGAGAGAGAGAGAGAGAGAGAGAGAGAGAGAGAGAGAGAGAGAGAGAGAGAGAGAGAGAGAAAAGGGGTGCTTGAACCAGGCTGAGGGATGTCTGCAGCAGTTCCACAAGACGAATGAGGGGGGTACACTTTCGACAATGGAGCAGGATGTCCTAACAAGCTAGTAGAAAGACTCTGATGTTTGTTCGTGAATAAGAAAAGACGGGAACCAGTTCTCTTCTTGTCCTGGCTCCAGCTGCCTATGAAAATTAAAGTGCTGTTATTTCAGGCTTCAGTTTTCCTTCGTTTCCTTCTGACCTTTCAAGGAACTAAGAGATCGAACGTTGAGCGTCTCCGATAGAAATGTCCGCTTCACTTCCAACTCCAGGTCATTTGGATGTCCTGAAGGCCCGTGAAGAATAGATTGTTTTATTGACTATTTTATATGGAATGGAAGGCCGCAACTTCAGGAAAACGTAGTAGAGGAGTTGCTATTACCATTAAGACGACAAATCTTTTGCCATAGAAATCAATTCTGGAGGACTGTAACCTTGGATAGCGACTCCATTTTAGTGCTATGAGGTCGTACGTTTCTCGGTAATAGGTCGGAAGACAAGTGGAGGCTCTTCTGAAAAGATGGCACTTACGTTTTCATCGACGGGCCGAGCCGCGTCGTTCACTGTGCAAAGAGCTGAGCTCAACGCTACAGGAAAACGATTCTTCTTGCATTAAGTTCTGACGGGAAAGTGCGGAAATATGCGACTTTCGTCAAACTCACTCATGATGATCAAGCTCTCTCATGAATGCCAAAGTAATTCGTTAGCTCTTGTTCATACACTTCAATCTTACGAGTTTCCAACCCTATGAATATTCAATCAGAGTAACTTAATTCCGCAGTCTCTATTTCACTTTGATTCAAACTGAGGGTCCAACAAGAACTCGTTTCATTTCATATCACTAGGGAAAAATTCAACAGCGACTGAACGCGGGAATGAAAGCTGTTAAAGTGGACCCCTAAGTACGGGCCACTGGTTATATTTTAATTTTCAAGTGTCTGTTCTATTGATGCTCTCACAAATTCTTGTCATGCGTGCTATAAAGACGAAAGTGTGCACCATAAAACTCTTCAACGGTTTTGCAGCAAATGTAAATTTGTTGGCATTCGTGGAAACCGACTCCTCAAGTGCGCGATATGTTAATCCTCATCGAGTTCCGACGTGACGATTACGATATCCCCAAACGAGGAAAGACGGGAAAATCCAGAGTTTTAGAATACAATTGTAGTATACATCAGTTCGTGTCGTGAGAGAGAAACTTTGCGGAACAAAAAAAAAAAAACAAGAAAAGAAATTACAAATCGAACCACGACACGGCGTGCAGCCCTTTCAAACGGTATTCGCTGTATTCACTTCCCTTACATTTCGATATTATAAATCCGCAAGGGATAAATTGGAAAAACGTCACTGATTCAGAGGGTAAACGTTGCATACGTGCTTTGCTATTCAATGGATAAATGGGCATTTTTTTTTCTCGTGGGCCAAAGAGGATCTGTTTGAAGTTCATCAAATACGGAAGTAAAACCGTGTGCAAAGGAAAAAAGCGGGGAGACGAGGAAATGTATCCCTTGAATCGGTAAACATTTCTACACTCCGAATGAAAAGACTATGCAAATTTGTTCAAACCTTTCAAGTTAAAAGCTTCCTGGCAATTCAACCCCAAGCGAAAATATTTGGCGAGAAGCCCCCACAACTTTCTATAGCCTGCTGCGTAATGAATTGCCCTGTGCTTTGAAACGTGAACGCGTTGTGATGGCTGAATATTGATCACGTATCAAGTACGGTAATATGGATCGATTCGGCAGAGATATTTATTCACAATGGGGTTCAAAATCGCGCTAGCAGCCTCACATTTCGAAATTTGATTGTGGGATTCGTAGTTAGTTGAGCTGGGGGTAGCATGATAATTGATAGATGAGTGTCGATCGCAAGACTGGAGAAATGACTATGAGTGGAAAAGAGCTGTGTGTTTTGGTGAGGAAGTAAATTGAGGGGTGGGAAGAGGATACTTTGGAAAGTCCAGAAAGGGGGGAACCAGCGGAGGGATAGAAGCAGGCCTGACTTTCCCGCAGCTACAAACAAAGGGCTTGAGGTCAAAGGACTCAACGTTCGGGGAAGGCCCGAAACAAGGACTTCCCATTAGGGGCAAGAGCGAAGGATCCGAGCTCAAAATTCCAACTAATTCGGCCGGCGCTGAACAAGATCTTTCTGGAATATTAAAGAAAAATAAAAGGGGCTTAGTGTTCGTAAATAACTAGCAGCAAGATGATTCGGCACCTGGCAAATGAAGAATGAGGTTCCTTGATGACAGAAGGACGCTCTCCAATGGTCGAAGGAATTATCCAGAAAAGTCGAACGAGAGAAAAAGAGACTCCATTGCAAGATCAGGTGAAAAATTTGGAGTGTGGCGATAAGAGTTGAGGCGAGAAAAGATGTTGGACAAAAGAGAAAAGCCTGAGCGTGAAAAGAGCGTATTTCGATGATAAGCCGTCACACCTTGTCCTCTAAACACGTCAAACCTTGAGAGCAGGCACGTGGGGGCGTCTCCCAGCACACTTCACTTATCAGTCTCCTCATCGGCAACCTCTGAACAACCAGCCCATACATTCTTTAGTTTTGGAAGCAGCGCGGACTTCAGGAGGAGGCATAGCTCCTGCTTCAGTGGAGCCTTAGAGCCACACACATACCGCTAGCTGCAATTGAATGTATGGGATTCAGGCGTTCTGAAAACTCAAATACGCCATGAAAAACTGATTTTTTTCAGCATTTGGGTCGCGGAACGTAAAAGTTACAACAGTTTGACCCCGGTTTCCGTTCGTTATTGGAGATATTGAGCCATTGGAATCGGCCAAACATTGAACAAGTTCACTAGCGCTTTGATGGAGTGGGGAGCGTCAAATTGGCCTCGGAACTCGATCTGAAAAGTCGCCATTCGCCGTAAGTTGAAAAACCGTTTGGCAACGTTCCCACAGAAATATGAATGAAAAATACATAAAACACGACCGAAATCGTGACATACGAAAGCATCCAACTCCCTAATCCCTCTACAGCATAGTCCAAGACTTTACTTTAGCTCTTAACAACCTGCGCTGTTTCCAGTCTCGCTATGCGTCGACAATTATAACGCAGCACTATTTGTCTTATAAACGCGCAGAATTAATTGGGAAATTTACAAGTCAACCTAATGATTTATAGTTTCGTTTTTGCATGTGCAGACACTACCACTGACATATATAGCTATTTAGATTATTTCCTACTCGGGACAACCCTTGAAAATCTGGAAAGAAACGAAGAATTTGCACACGCTGCAGTTTGCACCACTGAGATGTCCATAGTGCGGATCTAATGGGGTTTTTAGCCTAAATGTCTCACCAACATCCGAGGCTTGATCCGCGTAATCTGGGGAGTCTATAACGCTGGCAAAAGGAGATTGAGGAAGTAATTCATGTCCCACGGATTTCAAGAGTACGTGCGCGTTGATTCGGCTATAACAGATGTATGTTGTGGGGTACCATCTTATACTTGATGCGGCTTAACCCCGGGAAATTCCAACTCATTCGAATAGAAACGATGAACGAATAAAGCGATGAGTGTGAAGTAATTTCATATGTTTATCTCGAATGAACACGTCTACAGTACACTACTAGCTCAAGAAGACGCTTTATTTATGTAGGCTTGGGACACCAATAGCCTTTATGGGGACTAATCGTAGATGTCCAATTAAAAGTTCTCTCGTTACATAAATACACTATTACTTTAACTACCTCTCACTAACTAAAACAAACAAAGCAGTTCAACAGAAAAAAGAAATCAAAAACCCACTTCACCACCAATTCCGATCTTGTCTGCTTCAGTTTCTCTTTTACAGAACACACTTCCATTTAATACAGTCTCAACAGTTTACTTTTAACTTTCTCCCTAAACTCTATCACTTTTCCCTCCACGTTAAACCACTTCCATATTGTCACTATATAATTAGAGAGAGAGAGAGAGAGGGAGAGAGTGGAGAGAGAGAGAGAGAGAGAGAGAGAGAGAGAGAGAGAGAGAGAGAGAGAGAGAGAGAGAGAGAGAGAGAGAGAGAGAGAGCGAGAGAGCGAGAGAGAGAGAGAGAGAGAGAGAGAGAGAGAGAGAGAGAATGATTCATTTGACGACCAGGGAGAATTAGGGGCATTAGGCCCTCTCTTCCATTCTCCATGGAAAACAAACATAACTGCATTTCCTCAGCTTTTTGCTCATATATTTATGACTATTTAGTTTTCTTATAAAGTTAGTTATAGTGTGCTCGCAGACTCGCTTACAATGTGCGAAATAACCGCTAATTCATTCATACCAGATAAATTACATTTGTGCAAAATAAATTACTTTCACTCCAAATAAATAACTGACACTCACAGTCGGACACCGTTCATACCAGCTGGTTGACGTGGGTGAAAACCCCCTCCCCCAGAGAGAGAGAGAGAGAGAGAGAGAGAGAGAGAGAGAGAGAGAGCGAGAGAGAGAGAGAGAGAGAGAGAGAGAGAGAGAGAGAGAGAGAGAGAGAGAGAGAGAGAGAGAGAGAGAGAGAGAGAGAGAGAGAGAGAGAGAGAGAGAGAGAGAGAGAGAGAGAGAGAGAGAGAGAGAGAGAGAGAGAGAGAGAGAGAGAGAGAGAGAGAGAGAGAGAGAGAGAGAGAGAGAGAGCGTGAGAGAGAAAGAGAGAGAGAGAGCGTGAGAGAGAGAGCGAGAGAGAGAGAGGGATTGATTGATTGATAACGTCTTTAGTATTGATTTAGTACATGGCCATTCTTCCACCTAACCAGAACTTTTCAGTCAACAAGTTACGAGCACAGATTGGCACAAGGCGACATTACATGGCAATCAATTTTGTGTTACAAAATTCTCCAGCTTTGTGTTTAAGAAAAAAACTACTACTACTAATAAAAAAAAAAAGATAAATAAAAGTAAATAAATGTCTTCTTTACTGCATTCCACATAGGTAATTACGTCCTTCATTTTTCATTCAGTATAAAAAGATAATAAGTATTCCTTCAGATGTTTCTTGAAAGCAGGATAACTGGTCAATTTCTTGAGGTCAGGTGAAAGTCCGTTGTAATATGAAGTGCTCTGCATAAGGAATGACTGGCGATAGGCTGTAGTGCGGCACGGCGGCAGCCGGTAACATATATCCTTATTCCGGGTTTCAAGGGTGTGAATTTGGGAAAACATCTGATATCTGTCAGCGAGGTACCTGGGCCTTCTTGATGAGGTTATTCTAAACATCGTGATTAGAACCATGTACTGGATAAGCTCATCAACTTTCAGGATTTGGAGATGTCGATATTTGTCGTACACCCTGTCGTCGTATTTAAGATTTAAAATGTACCTAATACAGGTATTTAAAGCTCTCTGCATTTTGAGCCGACGTACAGAGTCCAGATCGCAGGCGACTGCAGCACCATACATGAAGTAAGGTAGGATCAATGTCCTGAACAAGGTCGTTCTAAGGCTTACCGATTTACAGAAAACTAAGTTCCTGAAAGCGTAGAGCAATGAGTGAACCTTCCCCACAGTGGCATCAGTTTGAGAAGTCCAAGACAGATCATCGTTCAATATAATCCCTAGGCATTTCATTTGCTTTACATAGGCAATCTGTACATTTTCAACCGCCAATTTTGGGATTCCACTGAGGGAGAAATTGCCAAGCAATCTGGCATGCCCCATAATCATGGCACTACACTTGTTCGGATTCAGCACAAGGCCATGTCCACTGAACCACCCTGAAAGATTCTCCAGGTCCCGATTGACAGCGCTGACAGCCTCATAAAGTTCCTCCCGTTTGCATGATAGGTATATGTTCAGATCATCGGCATACATCCCCTTTTCACAGACAGATAGAGAATCCGCTAATCGATTTATGTAGAGAGCGAACAGTACTGCAGAAAAAGTCGTTCCCTGAGGGTACCCTTACCAACCCCACCCACGAAGAAACCTCACCAGTGCTCCTTTACGCATTGCCGCCGTCCCACCAGGTACGACCGGAACCACAAGAGTGCCGAGTCATGGCAGCCAATGGATCTCAAGATGGCGATCATCAACCTGTGGTCTATGCTATTGAAAGCATGACTAAGATCAAGGCTTGTGAAGACAGTCAGTTTCCTTTCATCCATCGCTTTTCTTACATCATCAGTCACCTTAATTAGAGCGGTCTGCGTGCTATGATTCCTTCGGTAACCCGACTGGTAGCTATCGAGGATATTGCCTTCCTCTATGAACGCTGAGAATTGTGCAAAGGTTATTCTATCGAAAATTTTTGCTAGGACACTAATAACAGAAATTGGTCTGAGATCGCCAAACTCAAGGGGGGAGAGAGAGAGAGAGAGAGAGAGAGAGAGAGAGAGAGAGAGAGAGAGAGAGAGAGAGATTTGCCTGCTGAGTGATTAACGGAAGGAAGCTCATGTGATTCTCAGGTTCAAAAGGGAACAATAGAGCGTGTTGAGGATAGAGGGGTTTTGACCCCCCTCAGAACGAGTAACTTCGATTTGTGGAACTCAAGTAATTGTTTTGCATTTGGCTATACAAGCATTTACTTTCTTAGTAGTACGCCTACCTGTCGACGTCCAGTGAGCAAGAGATGGTGCTAGATCAGTTAAAGCCCCCTTGAGCTTCCTTGGCTTAGAAATTTCTATTCGATAAATTCTCTCGCTAGTGACTGCGCACAGAGTTATAAAACCACAATGAAATACGTAAAACTCTTACTCGTCATAAAACCGAATAGCAGACGCGCTGAAATCATCGAAATGAAGAGATACAAAATGACTCCTTGATTTGAAAACTAAAAACCCTTCGCTTGAACATAACATTGGCACAGTTGACTTCAAAGAGAGGAAAGAGACAAATTGTGCAATTAACAGCCAAATTAAGGAACATCTTTGGGAGCTTACTTTTTCAATTACAATTGTGTTTGAAGAAAGGGAGGGAAGAGAGGGGGATTAGCATATTTATTAGCATTAGCATAATTTATAAACTGAACAAAGCAATTATTTCTCTAGAAGCCGATTGCAGAACGATAAGCGCTCCGTCATTTCAATTGCCAGAGGAAAACCTGCCACTAAGTTCACAGGTTGGTTATGCAAATCGTTATTTTGCTGCTTGAGGAACCAGGGATGAACAGCCGGCCAATCTCTGTCGTATCCTTCAACCTTCACATGGTGGAACGGGCTCCTCGTGAGATTAAGGCGGAAACAGTACGAATTTACACAGATAGTACAGGCAAGCAAAAGGCACGCCAGTCATTGCTTCCTTGTGCGAAGATTTTCCACGCTCACCCGCAAAGAATAAAACAGGATCACTACCGAATACACTGCAAGTTTAGAACGATCTATGAGCCACTCATCAGAAGGTTGCACCTGATCAGAAGGAGACAATTACGACTGAAACCATTGAGTTATCAATTATGTTCAAGGGGGCCGTACTACGCGTTGAGTCGATGGTCTGATGAAAAGGAGTGGTTGGTTGAGCGTTGCGAATGCGTCGTAAGTGGGTCATGTTGTGAACAAATGGAGGTGTGCGGATGATGTCCTTATGCAGAATTTTTTGTTGCTCAATGCGCCGAAACTGTGACGACGAACACGTGCCTCGACGGCGTGGAGTTGAGCAGAAGAGGCTGGAAGCTCGATACGGGGGGCCATAATCGTTGGAGCAAAACAAAGATATGGTGGTTAACGTAAGACACCTATCAACACCTCCACCACCCAGACACTAAACTGATCAGAAATTTGGCGTCGTGCAGACTTATAACATTCCTGGTGGTTCTGTGTAACGTCTTTTGCGTGTGAAGGTCACGGCATTTGACTTATGAGTGTTAATTTTTATTTTCCACTTCGAGTTCCACTGCCCATGTATTCCTATTTTCGATTGCAGTCTGGTCACAGTAATAGCATCCAAGCCGGAAACAGCATAAACTACGTCGTCTGCGTGCATGCGAGAAAAACCAGGTGTTTCAAACAAGGGCAGGTGGTGACTGGCCAACCAACAAGTACAGACGTGGTTGCAGAACTGATCCTTGATTTAATTCATTGCTGGCACCGGCTAAGTACGTCGTAGCAGTTCTGATTGACATCAGAGGAGCGTTTGACAACCTTTGGTGGCCAGCGCTCCTTAATGAACTCAAAGGTAGGGGAATCCCCCGCAACCTGTACTCGCTCGTCAGAAGTTACCTGACAGACAGAACTGCTACGATCGAAAGTAGGCATGTCTCCGTCCGGAGAAAGATTGAGAAGGGGTGCCCACAGGCTCGGTCCTAGGACCAGCACTCTGGAATGCCTTCTTCGAAGGTCTTCTCAGGAAACTCATGGAGACTGACTGCGAGCCGTACGCCTATGTGGATGACTTGACTGTGCTGATCTTTGCAGAGTCAGTCCGCCAAATTGAAGAAAAAACCCACCACGTGCTCCGCACTGTCAACCAATGGTGCGAGCACGTCAAGATGCAGGTGGCTGAGGAAAAACCCAGCTAATCCTCTTGAAGGGAAAGTGAATAATCCACCCACAATACGCTTTGGCGGCCACAGGCTCCTTCTTGAAAAGCACGTCAAGTATTTAGGAGTGAATATAGGTGAGAGGTGGGGTTTCAGCCAACACCTCCAGTCCCTTAAAGGCACTACCATTGCAAGGTTTGCCTCACTGCGTGCCATTACTAAGGCCACTTGGGGTGTGTGTTACCACGACACCATCCTCATGTATAAGGCCATCTATTTAGGTGTGATTGGCTACTGCCCTGTTGTCTGGGGTAGCAAACTAACAGTCAATCAAAAGAGAGTATTGGCCCAATCCCAGAGAGCCAGCTCCTGTGGATCACCAAGGCCTACAAGACTGTATCAACGGAAGCACTCCAGGTGATCACTGGTCAGTTACCAGTTGATTTGGCTGTTGAGTGCATGATTGACAAGTGGAGAGTGAAACACAGAGCTTCCCCGCTTTGGGCTGAACTCCGTGCGGATCTCACCACAGAACAGAAACTTGCCGCCATCGATGAATGGGCTCTAGAGAAATGGCAAGCGAGATGGGAATCCTCGTCAAAGGGACGTGATACGTATGAGTTCTTCCCCAACATCCGTGAACGTCTTTCTAGAAAAATGGGTTGAGCCAGACCACTGGACGAGCCAGTTCCTCACGGACATGGTGACTTCAATGCGCGGCTCCACTTCTTTTCTCTGAAAGACTCTCCATTATGCACGTCTTGTGCCTCCAGTGCGGAGGAAACAAGAAACCATGTGCTGCTCCACTGTAGTTTCTACAACAGTGAGCGACGGTTGTTGAGAGGGCAAACGAACTTAGCAGCTTTGACTGCTACAAAGGAAGCCTATAACCATTTTGCAAAGTTCGCAAAGAAGGTAATGGCTAAGAAACGTGGTTATAGTTGATCAGTCCTTTTGAAACTTGCCACCCAAGTAAACAGTAAGATCAGGTAGGGAACCAGATTAAGAACTACTCCCAGATGGTACGGGATTCCTCAGGTGGTCACCTCCGCGCGGTAACACACGGGCAACAGCTCTCTTCGGTGAGACTGGCTAACGACCACATACCTGCCGTACCTCCACAGGTCTGAGTTCGGTGGATGCTGCAGGGGCCGGCCTCTTGCATATTAGCGAAACCGCAACTTCTATGACTGATATAACCCTCGTCGAGGGTTTAGGTACAGTCATGAAATAAAGAAACAGATCTGCATGTAGCGGCCTCCTTAATTTATTTAATGATTGTCTGCTGGTCGGACAGTTCCCCACTCAGTGGAAGTCTGCGCGTGTTGTCACTCTTCAAAAGGGAGGCGACCGCAATCAGTTAGACCCGCGATCATGGAGACCACTCAGCCTTCTTTCCATATTAGGCAAAACACTAGAAATCTTGATGTTGCAGTCCCTCGTAGGAGTCGTTGGCCGCAACCTCACAGACAGGCAATACGGGTGTACCAAAGGAAGGTCCACGCAGGATGTCATTGTCGAGATTCGGCGTGTTTCCCTGCTGGCACCGGCTAAGTACGTCGTAGCAGTTCTGATTGACATCAGAGGAGCGTTTGACAACCTTTGGTGGCCAGCGCTCCTTAATGAGCTTAAAGGTAGGGGAATCCCCCGCAACCTGTACTCGCTCGTCAGAAGTTACCTGACAGACAGAACTGCTACGATCGAATGCAGGCATGTCTCTGTCCAGAGAAAGATTGAGAAGGGGTGCCCACAGGGCTCGGTCCTTGGACCAGCACTCTGGAATGCCTTCTTCGAAGGTCTTCTCAGGAGACTCATAGAGACTGACTGCGAGCCGTACGCCTATGTGGATGACTTGACTGTGCTGATCTTTGCAGAGTCAGTCCGCCAAATTGAAGAAAAAACCCACCACGTGCTCCACACCGTCACGCAATGGTGCGAGCATGTCAAGATGCAGGTAGCTGAGGAAAAAACCCAGCTAATCCTCTTGAAAGACAAAGCGAATAATCCACCCTCAATACGCTTTGGCGACCACAGGCTCCTTCTTGAAAAGCACGTCAAGTATTTAGGAGTGAATATAGGTGAGCGGTGGGGTTTCAACCAACACCTCCAGTCCCTTGTAAGCACTACCATTGCAAGGTTTGCCTCACTGCGTGCAATTACTAAGGCCACTTGGGGTGTGTGTTACCGTGACACTATCCTCATGTATATGGCGATATATCTAGGCGTGATTGGCTACTGCCCCGTTGTCTGGGGTAGCAAACTAACAGTCAATCAAGGGAGAGTATTGGCTCAATCCCAGAGAGTTGCGCTCCTGTGGATCACCATGGCCTATAAGACTGTATCAACAGAAACACTCCAGGTGATCACTGGCCAGTTATCAGTTGATTTGGCCGTTGAGTGCATGGTTGACAAGTGGAGAGTGAAACAGGAGCTTCCCCTGCTTTGGGCTGAACTCTGTGTAGATCTCACTACAGAACAGAAACTTGCCGCCATCGACGAATGGGCTCTAGAGAAATGGCAAGCGAGATGGGAATCCTCGTCAATGGGACGTGAAACGTATGAGTTCTTCTCCAACATCTGTGAACGTCTTTCAAGAAAATGGGCTGAGCCAGATCACTGGACGAGCCAGTTCCTCACGGGACATGGCGACTTCAATGCGCGGCTCCACTTCTTTTCTCTGAAAGACTTTCCATTATGCACGTCTTTTGCCTCCAGTGTGGAGGAAACAAGAAACCATGTGCTGCTCTACTGTAGTTTCTACAACAGTGAGCGACGGTTGTTGGGAGGGCAAACGAACTTTCCAGCATTGACTGCTACAAAGCTAGCATATAACCATTTTGCAGAGTTCGCGAAGAAGGTGATGGCTAAGAAACGTGGTCATAGTTGATCTGTCCTTTTGAAACTTGCCACCCAAGTAAATGGTTAGATCAGGTAGGAAACCAGATTAAGAACTCCTCCCAGATGGTACGGGATTCCTCAGGTGGTCACCTCCGCGCGGTCACACACGGGCAACAGCTCTCTACCGGGAGACTGGCTAACGACCGAATACCTGCCGTACCTCCGCAGGTCTGAGTTCGGTGGATGCTGCAGGGCTGGCCTCTTGCATATTAGCGAAACCGCAACTTCCATGACTGATATAACCCTCGTCTAGGGTTTAGGTACAGTCATCAAATAAGGAAACAGACCAGTAATTACGTCTTCATAGCTTCTTCATGAGGTTGGTGATGCGGTGAAACTCGTTTCTAGTTTCATATTTTTTGACATTTATTAATGGCCAGTAATTCGAATTGGAAATACACAGATCTGAAATACGTAGAATTTGAGAACTTCTGTTTTCGTAGAAAAAGATGGGTATTTTGAATATACGAAGACGAAATTATCCAGTGGATTTTTATTGCATGACTGAAGTATTTCGTTGGGCGATGTTGCAAATGGATAAACAAACAATAGCGTCAATAATGGATTTAATTGGGACATGGTTCTACTAATATTTGAAATGATTAAGCTTGCCATACTGCAAATATCCGTTAGCGAACGCAAAAAAGCTTTTATAAAATAAAAGGCACAGACTCCGGTACGTACTCAGAAATCAAGTAAAAGTTATAAGATGAGGTAAAATATCAGGTACCATTAAGGGATAAACGTGAGGCTGGATTGGCGGAAATGAGAGATACGGTACTGTGTAGAGCAGCAGGGAGGATATTTTGGAAAAGAATTAAGGAACACGAATAGGCTTTTAGGGAAGGGGCCCAGGATTGAGCGGAGGACTGAGAGTGGCAACAGTCAGTATCAATTTTAATGCGGGTGACGAAACTTGTTCTCTTCTCCTAAACTGTTCAGGTAATATTGATTTTTGTATGTGAGTAAAAAGGGGTTTTCACTCGGAACCCGATCGAACTGATCCAGATAAATTTCGCACGACCCTTGCCTGATATGGCGTGCAAAAATAGAATGTCGATGTCCAGACCGGAATACAAACCGTGAAATATTAAATTTAAGGTGCAAAAATCGATTGAATTAGCAATTTACTTCCTTCAGCACAATGGAATGTCAATGACAGTCGAGTTTTTGTCACATCTTCACGGTATCGGATTTCAGTAGATGAGATTTTATTGCATTAAAAACTGCAATGTCCGTTTTGCTTTTAACGTGGTCTAAAACACGCGTTCTTTCGCACAATAGTTCCACTTGAGATGCAGTTGTGACCGCCTACTCGGTAATTCAACTGGACGAAATACATAGATGTTACGGGCCGAAAATGGTTTTAAACAACTGGCAAAAACGAAATTTTGGCAGTTTTATTGCAATTACCTCGTGTCTGGTATCGTCAAAAAGAACGCCATCGTCGTCGAAAACGTCAATTTCCGATTTTTCGATGCTGAATCGAATGGTATGGTATGGGTCTCGGAGCTGTGAGACTACGTGAAGCTGTGCAAGAGAATAATAAACTTTCGTGTAATAATTTGAAGCGTTTTTCCGAAAAGGATCGTCTTTAGTGTTTAGGAATTATCGGGTAAAACCAAGTAGAAATGGTAGTAAGTGAAACGCTAGAGGTGCGAATTCCGAAACTTCTGAGGTTCCTCCTAATTATCTTATGACCAATATTAAAGAATCATCTCATATATATGCCCCGATTATTCTGACAAAGCTAGTATCATACGAGTGGGATTCATACATCTTACACGTAGAACAGTGAAACCACAGTAAATATAGTTAGGCGAATCTCACTAATTCAAGGAATTCGTGAGACGATACAGCGAAAGTTATCGGTGTTTTCTCCCAGGCCTGCGCTTATTTCTCGCGCTACCTCCCGTCTCATTTCAATCATTACGTCGTGCCAAGTGACTAACGTCCCTTAGAAAACATCAATTTTCGTTGTTCCATGGTAGTCTGGTCATGTTTTGTATTTAAAGAGATCGGTCTTGGTTGTGATCTACAAACATTGTCGTCTACGTGCGTCTACAAGTTGTTGTTCGCCCAATTGTTGATATAGCTACGTTATGTTCTTAATATTTTTCGACGTTTAATTGAGTAGGACAGGTCACAATCATGTTGTGCAAGAGAATAATCAACCGTTGTGGAATAATTCACAGCGTTTTTTGTTTTGCTCACGGTTTATCGAAGGCCATGAGCACTGGGCGAAAATAGGGTCATGAGCACTGGGAAATATGTGGGTGGGGGTGGGGATATACCGAAAACACGAGGTTTCCTCTTGGAAACAGCTCCAGCGGAAATAATAAATACCTAACTCTCGTTCTCAATAATCGTGCAATGAAAAACACGGTCCACGCCAACGCCGTTGAACTGAAATGAAAGCCAATGAGTAAAATTAAACGTGTTTTTTTCTGTACTTTTCTACGGCGATAGCCCAAGTGACATTTATCGAAGTAACGGTGAGTCTTCTACGTTTCCTTCACCGCAACTATTTTTGTAACAGTCCATTGAGTTGAAATGTTTACCCAACACCTCTGAAAATGAGAGTTCTCGATCAATAATTTTATCAAAATCCGCTCTAACGGCATTTTTTTTCTTCACTTTTTGAGAAAAAGGCTTCAACGATTTTCATCAAACTCACAGGATGTCTTTAACTAGTCAATGCAAAAATATTGCGTTCCTCATAAATATTTCTTTGACAGTCCGACGATTAGAGAAAACAAACAAAATGTGACAAAAAAACGCGCTTTTTAGCATTTACAGAATTTCAGAGGTAACCGCATAATTGAATTCCATCAACCTGACTGAGTGTCTTCTGACAAACTTATTTGCCACAGTTATTTCTGTACCAATGGGATATGTATACAACTGAAGGATAAGCATGATAGCTCGAAAAATGAGATTCGTCGAACACTAAATGATCGTTTTTCCGATTTTTTCAACAAAAGCTCCATCGATTTGAATCAAAGTTACGTGGTACGCTGAAGTTACGAGTACCTAAATTTTGTCCTTAATAAATTTTTCCGTAGAAATGCGTTGAGCGAAAATACGGCTCTCGTTGTTATGCACCAGATATTATCTATTTTCATTCCTGACCTATGTATCCGCCTGCTCAAAAAAACGATACCTTCGGCCTCAAAAGGACTTGATACGGCCACGGATGAACTCAATATAAGTGTAAGGGGGTGCGGCTGGACTCACCCAACAGCCACCAAACGTGCCTTGATTTTCATCGAACGACAAACGCTGGAATTCGATTAATTACCGACACTGGCATTGCTCAACATGACGTAGGCGCTTCTGGTCTTGGAAAGCATTTCAGTGGTTTGAGCCTCGCCCCATAAATTCCACATTAATCAGCTCGAGCTAATTCATTTTTGATTTTTGTGTTAACGTGTCACTCCACGCTCCCCGCGAGTCGGTCAACTCATGACGAGTTAAACAGATAGGGAATCTTGAACGCCAATGCCGATTTGGTTTCGGTTTATTACTCATTCAGAATAATACACCTATGTTGCAAGGCATGAGGATTCCAAATCTTTAATGTCCGTCCGCAGATGTGCAATCCGTTCTCTATTCTATTTGGCAACTATTCGGTAGTCCGATCGGACGAAGCCCATGGTTGTTATGGTTTTAAAAAATTAGCTAAAAATACATCATGGCAATTCGTAGCGATTACGTCGTGTTTTGCATCGTTTTCAAGGCCGGCTCGACTCGCAGTGCCCTTTGGACTCGCAACATCCTGCCAATTGCCAAGTGAGGGTTCGCTGAAAGCTCTCGTCCCACCCCTCCATCTGATCAGACGTTTACAGGTGCCTGGCGCCGGGGGAATATTTAGTTTCCGTAGTTCAATTGTAGTCAGGTCATGTTTCGTATGGTTTACTAGTATTCGATGCTGAATCAAATGGGATGGGTCTCAGAGCAGTAATACTAGGCCAAGCTGTTCATGAGAATAATAAACCATTGTGTAATAATTTGCAGGGTTTTTTGTGTTGTTTACGATTTTTCGAAGATGTGAAAACACGGCTATGCGCAATTTGCAGTAGTTTTCAAGAGGTTTTTTGTTTTGTTTGACAAATCTAATATTTCGAGCTATCATGACGTATGTCTCATATACCTACGATACAGTAACCACTTCGTATACCTTCGAATAGTTGAAGACATCCAACCAGTGCCAAGGGGGGAAAAAAACAAATAATTTTTCATAGACTAGGGTTTTTTGACCTTGGAATGCCCGCACCTGCCCTAACGACAATGTCATTGTCTCCCTTTACCCCGCTTGTTACCTGTAGGAATTCCACCTCTGTGGTTATTTCCAACGTCAACGGATTTCCCTGAAGTGGTTTTTCCCTTTTCTCAATTTCAGATTCTTCTCCACAAACTACCGCTCCTCCCAAATTCATTCACCTACGAACTCTCGCAAAGGTCACACTCATCTCCCTGTGCACACATTTTTCTATTTATTCTCGGCCCATACAGTTTGCTATCTCCTTCCGATACAGTTTCCCAAGCCAGCTCACGCATATTCAGAGTCGTCCCCTCCTGTCGCCCTTTTGTACACACAAACTCTAATCAATTCATTGCACATAATACCTCACGCTCACCGAGTTTCTTCCCTCTCATGCGCCCAACAGGCTTGTATCTCCGCTCATCACTTCGATCTTCTTGCAGTAGCAAAGTTAGGCTCAGGTTAGTAGAAGACAATTTGAAAGTTTGATCAAAGTCAGTGTAGCCGTTTATGAGAAAATTGGAAAAACCCTCTCGTTTTTGGCACATTTTGGTATCCCCCTTCCGGGCAGTGGACATTGCTTATAACCTCATTTTCGCGACTTTAAAAAGAACCTACTCAATCGGTCCAGGCGTTATTTCACAAATTGAATCACATACACTGGCAGATCACGCGTCGAAATTAGTAACGTTCGATGAGAGCGACGTGTTTAAACTTGTCGAGTTCACGAGTTTGAATTGAAGCATTAAAAGAAGAAATGGTAAGTAGCTCATTTCAAAAGATTCAACTAATACTACGAGTTCAACTAATAGTAGCAGTATCATTTATTCAAACAAAACGAATTAATGCGCGCGGTCTACAACTAAAGGAATTGAAAGTAAACCGTCGGCAATTCCATATTTTACGTTATAATGAACATGGAAAGCGCCGAATCTTTGAAACGCAACGCAGCGTTTTAAAGTACTCACTTTGTATTCCAAATGTGGAGACGAAAGAAACAATGTGCTGCTCGACACGACACCACTGAAGACTCGCATAGTCGAATACGGCGAGTTAAAATAGATACATTGGCGCATTGGAAGTGAGAAAAATCAATTAATGGGTGAAAAGTGGCCGCTTCCGCTGAGTACGAAGGTGCCACTACGTGGTTATTATTTCCACAATTATGGTCACAAGAGTAGGGAGGAAATGTCAATGTTTCTGGGGCGGCAGGCGAAAATTTACCTACTCACAAAGCGCAAGGAAATTAATCAAAACGTTTATTTATTATTATATACTTACCGATGCCCATCACCTCTGTAAAATTGGTACACACTTCCGCCTCACATACCAATTTCATCATTGAATTTTAGAAGCCGTTCGTCGACGAATTAAACCTCCTCAGGCGAAATACTTCGAGGTAATTTATATTGCGCGTGATTGCACAGTTGAAAAAGCCCGCCGGTCTACATTTTCGGGGTGCAGGTTTAAATCTCATCCGGAGAACGATATGCTTTTTAGGCCTTCCTTCCCGGTATTCCTACTGAGTAAAAAAAAAGAAGATAAAGAGGGCGAATTAATTTTCACCGGGATTCAAATTTAATTATATCCTTCCTCGCTTTTTGAACATGACAGCGTAATTCCTAATAATTCTTATGTTGAACGAATTAAAGCCATAGTGAGAGGCTGGGCAGCGACTCATACACTATTTGCACAGATACATTCTCAGTTCAGAAACAGACTTCCAAACGAATTTTATCTTTATTTTCCTTAAAGATTGTCTCTTTGTCTGAGAACACTGTTAGGAGAAAACGACTGATTTATACGTACTCGTACTTAAATGTCATATTCGCTCTTTGCGTTGGAACGAGGCTCCACAATAAGGTTTTACGCGAACACAGCTAAAGGTGGCTACACTTATTATAGCGATAAAGTTACTAATTAATTGTTACTTCCTTGGCTCTACAAAGTAGAAAGGAAAGTTATATAATCGGCGGAAAAAAGTTTTTGAGTTTTCTTCAGATCTTTTCGTTTCAGACCCTACAGAGTCCGAAAAACGCTATTAGGGAAAATGATCTGTGTGTCTGTCCTTGAGAAGGCGTTCCCTGATAACCTCGTAGCTGGAGATACTGAAGCCCAGAGGGCAGCAAGGGACGAGCCCGACATCCCATTGTGTTCCAGGCGACCTCGGCGGGGCCCTTGCGACCTTAAAGCCCAACAAATCTCCTGGGCCAGATAAAATAGAAAGCAATATGCTAAGGAAGGCTGAGAGTACAATCTCCAGCGGCCTCCTTAATTTATTAATTGACTGTCTGCAGGTCGGACAGTTCCCTACTCAGTGGAAGTCTGCGCGTGTTGTCACTCTTCAAAAGGGAGGCGACCGCAATCAGTTAGACCCGCGATCATGGAGACCACTCAGCCTTCTTTCCATATTAGGCAAAACACTAGAAATCTTGATGTTGCAGTCCCTCGTAGGAGTCGTTGGCCGCTACCTCACAGGTAGGCAATATGGGTGTACCAAAGGAAGGCCCACACAAGCTGTGATTGTCGAAATTCAGCCATGATTCCCTCCTGGCACCGGCTAAGTACGTCATAGCAGTTCTGATTGACATCAGGGGAGCGTTTGACAACCTTTGGTGGCCAGCGCTCCTTAATGAGCTTAAAGGTAGGGGAATCCCCCGCAACTTACACTCGCTCGTCAGAAGTTACCTGACAGTCACAACTGCTACGATCGAATGCAGGCATGTCTCCGCCCACAGAAAGATTGAGAAGGGCTGCTCACGGGCTCGGTCCTTGCGAGCCATACGCCTATGTGGATGGCTTGACTGTGCTGATCTTTGCAGAGTCAGTGTGCCAAATTGAGGAAAAAACCTGCCATGTGCTCCACACTGTCACCACATGGTGCGAGTATGTCAAGATGCAGGTGGCTGAGGAAAAAACCCAGCTAATTCTCTTGAAAGAAAAAGTGAATAATCCACCCACAATACGATTTGGCGGCCACAGGCTCCTTCTTGAAAACAACCAACACCTCCAGTCCTATAAAGGCACTATCATTGCAAGGTTTTCCTCACTGCGTGCAATTACTAAGGCCACTTGGGGTGTGTGTTACCATGACACTATCCTCATGTATAGGGCCATATATCTAGGCGTGATTGGCTACTGCCCCGTTGTCTGGGGTAGCAAACTAACAGTCAATCAAGGGAGAGTATTGGCCCAATCCCAGAGAGTTGCGCTCGTGTGGATCATCAAGGCCTAGAAGACTGTATCAACAGAAGCACTCAAGGGGATAATTGGTCAGTTACTGGTTGACTTGGCCATCGAGACAAGTGCACTAGTGGAGAGTGAAACGGGAGCTTCCCCCACATTGTGCTGAACTCTGTGCGGATCTCAACATCCTACAACCATTTTGCAGAGTTCGCTAAGAAGGTTATGGTCAAGAAACTTAGTCATAGTTGATCTATTCTTTTGAAACTTGCCATCGAAGTAAATAGTTAGATCAGATGGGAAACCAAATTAAGAACTCCTCCGCGCGGTAACACACGGCCAACAGCTCTCCAACGACCAAATACCTGTCGTACCTCAGCCGGTCTGAGTTTGGTGGATGCTGCAGGGGCCAGCCTCATGCACATTAGCGAAACTGCAACTTCCATGACTGATACCGTCGTCGAGGGTTTAGGAACAGTCATCAAATAAGGAAACAGACCTGTCTGTCAACGATTTTTAGAAAAAACGACCGTACCAAATCAGCTCAAACTTGATATCTAGCCCGCAGGTTATCCTGGGACGCCAAAATAAGGGTATGAGCAAAATCCACCGAAAGTTAGCTGTAGTTATCATATTGATCAACGTACCAAATATTTTTTTTCACAATGTCCAAACGAGTTTTGTGTGGAAATTCCTAAACTTTGTGTGAAATCTAAACTGTAGTGCGTGCTCATTAAAACTACAAGGTAGGGCAACTATAATTACCGAGTCGAAGTGATACATTATCCAAATTTATTATTAAAAAAAATAACCAAAAACGAGGAAAGTAAATAATTGTCTTCTTTACACTTTCCGCTGCCCAAATGAAGTTGATATTATTGCCTCGTGGCTATCTGCTTTATTGATGTTATCGTAGAATGAATTCAACCTGACTCTTCATTTCCCAGTTTCTCAGTATAGAAAGTTGAGGTAAGGTGGCTAACATAAACTGAGTGAATAACAAGTTGGATTGGTTGCTAGAGCGATGACAATCACCGGATGTACAACGGGCTGAGGAAGTTGTGTGATGCGTTGCAACAGATTTTAAAAATATATTTCTTGAAGGTGGATGTAATGATTATAACCAAACTCATAGGGTGTCTTCAACTAGTCGATACCTACATGCCGTTCCCCATAAATATGTCTTTAGAAAACATGCAACTTATTTCAGACTTATGGAATATGTCTTCTAATTCGCCTCAGGAGAAACTTACAGTCGCTTGTATTTTGTTGAAACCAACGCAGGATTAAACAAGTCCGATGGTATTTCATCAGACAAGTAAGAGCTAAAGGCACCAAAGTAAGGAGATCCGTTTCTTCGTTTCTTAACCTCTGCACCACTGAAGGAAATATCACGAGTTGATTAACAGGCGGATATAGAGGGAGACAGAAAGGAGCAAAATTAGTGAAGCGGGAAATTAAAATGGAAATGGCTCGTGAAGGTGTTCAATTCCGGGGCCACGACATTTTACGAAGGATGCCTGGTGGTAATGAAGCAAGACATACCACGAACGCACGGGTGTCTGTTTACTTTATTTTACGTCAAATCGGTTTTGCGAGTAGTTTTTTGCATAAAACTCCGGAATGGTTTCGGATGATTCAAAATTCGTACCTCTTCGGGTATTGGAGAAGAAACAAACTTAATATTGACCTAAGTGTAGCCTTCATAAATATTCAAGTTGAATATTGATCCTGAATAGATACGTAACAGGTGCTCGTTCTTTGCTTTGAACGACGAGAACACGGCGGAGGATACACCTGTCATCACCATGTGAGGTATTTGCTCTGAGGGCTTGTTATGGAGCTAATGTGCTAGTCGAACGGCAGAGATTAATTGACAACTGGGAGTGAACCATCCAGACACCGCTGGTTTACTTGTCGAGTATCAGTAGAGGGCTCGCGAACCAACATTTCGCTTGTTTGTTTTCATTAGAGTTGACAACGAGATTTATAATTCGCATCGTTCCGCTTTGCTTATTCAAAAATATCTGGTGCGTAGCAACACACGACTTTCCGCCACCCCTAAAGTTCGAACACCACCTACATAGTCGGGAGCTATATCTTCGTTCAACGCATTTTTACAGGAACATTTATAGATAACAAAATGTAGGGACTAGTAGCTGAGAGTACTCCGAAAGTTTGATCGAAATCGTTAGAGCCGTTTTTGAGAAAATTGGAATACCGATAAAATTATATTCGACAAATCTCCTTTTTTGTGTTAACATGGCTTATATCTCCGTTCAACATATATATACAGAAATAATTATAGAGAACGAAATGTTGGTATGGGTGACTAAAAGACACTCCATTAGGATTTATCACATCTGGTAAAGAAGTTACCCTGGAATTTACGGAAATGTTAGAAAAAACGTTATTTTCGACACATTTTGATTTTTATCTCTGTTCAATGGACCGTCACAGGAACATTTATTGAGAAGAATATGTAGGTATCAACTATTTGAAAACATCCTGTGAGTTTGGTGGAAATCGCTGAAGCCGTTTTGCCAAAAAGCGTAAAAACCTATTTTGCTTCAGGGGCCCATACCTCCGTTCACCGTATTTTCATGGAGATATGTATGGAGAAGAAAAGTTAGGTATTGATTAGGAGAAGATAATTTGAAAGTTTAATCAAAATCGTTAGAGCCGTTTTCGAGAAAAATGCGAAAAACCCTAGTTTTTGGTACATTTTCGTCCCCCTTCCCACCGGCCGAAATCGTCCATGACCTTATTTTGGTGTCTACAAAAAATAACGAATAGAACAAGAAAAGAACCAACTCAATCGGATCAGCCGTTCGCCCGCAAAACGAACTACAGACACACACACACACACACACAGACATACACACAGACATACACACGGACCTCTCTCCGAAATTAGGTTTTTAGACTCAGTAGGGTCTGAAACGTAAAGATCTGAAGAAAAACCCAACTTTTTTTTTTGGGCCGATTACTATACTTTCCTTCCCTTCGGGTAGCGGAAAGTAAAAAAAGCGATCCGGAAGGTGTTATGTTAAACCCACTCACTCACCAGGAAGTTTTATGAGTTTACCATCGATCGGCAATGGGATTTAACTCTAACGAACGCTGTGCTTGATTAAGAATTTAATTACATTAACTATACCTCGACACTTCGTGATACCTTAACACCCAGCGAGTTCGTCAGAATGTTAAATTTATGCGAGTGTTCGTCGTAAGTATTGTGAGATAATGATCCTTCCTTCTCTGAGAAAATGATGAATTAGCTAACTGAACCCTTACAGCACACACCATTCATAGCTTTTTTTACACCGGGTCAAGCCAAAAACGTGGTAAACTGATCGCCAAGTCAAAAATCGCCGGGCCAATATATGATCACCCCATAACTGGTGAAGAATCTAAGAACTACTCGTACTACCCATCAGCGTTTTTCGTCTAAATTATTTCGAGAGAAGTTTCCTACCCAACCTTCTAATACTCCTTAAAACTGCCCCATGGGCAAGCAAGCAAATCTTTGAAGTGCATTTCTTGACTGAGAGAACTGCTATGTCAAGGTCTACTGGACTACTGTAGGACTATGAAGAACTACTGTACAAGATCAAACCTCACTTGCTCGATACGTACTATCGGATGCTACTACCATACTTAGAAGGTATGATAAAAAAGTGCTGTATCAAAATCCAAACCGATACTCATAAGTCTCGCGGGGAAACATACTTCCGATTTCTTTACCTAATCCACGCACATGGTCTACCCCACTTTCAGCATCGTGCAATACGTAGATGATGTAGCCCTCCTTAAATTAGAAGAAGCATTCGATGCTGCTGCTGCTACCAAGTTTGAAGGATACAAGTGTCGCCAACTGGTATGATTGTGCGAGAATTAAATCCTTGAAACGTCGCCACTGAATAGGTGTCATTATTCACTGAACTCCAATAAACATATTCATTTATTTACACGGCTTGCTGGGTACTCTCGACTAACTAGTACCAGTACCCAACTCTTGTTCTCCGTAAATGTTTCTATAGAAATGCGTTAAACGGAACTACAGCGTACGTTGCGCACGCATTTGCGCGAAACGTATTGCTCCAATTTAAAGTGGCCGGTCTATTGAGACTCTATCGAATACTATGTCAACAACATGTGAGATGAATGGCCGTAGAGATAGAAGAGACATCAAGATTGTCTTGCGTCGCAGATTTAATCTCGCTGGACAGCACCAAACAACGCTCTCGGCCGACGGGATCAAACCCGAGCCTATAGTGATGAGCTGCACTTTATATTTGCAATGAACTGAGCGATAAAATTGTCATCAGAACTCCAGGGGCGCTCTTTTTCCACACTGATTCCACCGTATAGGGATGAACCAGTGCTTAAATCGAAAGATGGAGGACGAACTAAATAAACCCGACTTTCTAGGGGAAGTTCTGAAACGCGCGAAGAATGTTCACGTTTGTATTCGGATACTAAAACCGCTAAAGGGGTTACCTTCAAGTGCAGACCAACTTAGGAGACTTAGAAGCAAAAACGGTATGTTTGAAATTGTTGGCGTTTGGTTAATCGCGTGTCACACGTGTGCTTCCGCCGCAATAAGCTGTTATTACTTTCAAGAAACAAATTGTGCAACTCCCTCTAATTTTCGAAACCCACGCAACTGGATGGCGGATCGCAACCTTTGAAGAATTTAATTATGGCTACGGATAATTACGTTTGTCGTGATTAAATATAAGGAAGAACAAAACACGACATATACACGCATATGAAACTGTTTCTTTGATTCAATTGTCACACTTAGCCTCCAGAACACGCTTTTAGCGAATTTTCGCAGAAAACGAAGCTATTTTTGTACTGAAATCTGTTTCACAGCACTCGAACGAATTATTATTCGCATTACGATAATAAGAACTCGAATGAGACCATTTTCTGTGTACATGCGGTTATTTGTGTATGGCGTATGCTCTGAAGCTCTTTTCGCGCGAAGTACTGCGCGTCTGGTCACCCAATCTGAGTTAACTGAAATTAAGTAAGTTGACAAGCGTTTCTAAGTCGGTGCTTCACAAACGCACTGTAACATTCCCCTAACCATGATTTACTATTCAATATTTTTTTCAGAAGAATGAAAACTGTACATTACAGGTGAATTTATATTGCATATGCATATACTAACTAGTGGATCACACCCAGTGATGGTTCACTTGAACAGAACTTGATAGTACCCCGTGAGTTTTATCGAAATCGAAGTCGTCGCCGTTTTTAAGGAAATAATAAACACGATCACTTAATGGTCAACGTCTCATTTTCTTAGCAGTGATCGCGCTAAAAATATGGCACGCTGTATCTGTTAAACATACGTACGTACATACGAAATAGTTGTGGCGTTGAAAATAGACAAATAGAGCACGTTTTGATTGTTAGATCTGTTCGGTGGACTGTCGAAGGAACATTTATGGTGAGCAATAAATATGTATTGACTACTTGAAGACATCCTGTGAGTTTGGTGAAAGTTGTTAAGGCCGTTTGGCCTAAAAGTAAAGAAATCTCTATTTTAGTTTCACAGGCCTAAATTTCCGTTCATTTAGTTGGGCACCTACGAAAATATGGAGTCTAAGACCGATCTTGTCGTGATTTTTCAAGTGATTTCATTTTGCCTTGAAACTATCAATCTGAATCATCATTACAACGGCAAACACAACATTATCGTTCAACCCCCTTAATTTTCTGGTGGGTTTCTGGTTATCCACAAATAAACTTAAACCCCATATCTCGGCGACAGATTGAGATAGAACGGTGCGGTCCTTCTCCATTTTCAGTCTAATTTTACCTAATTGTTTTCGTTACACCATCTGCGAAACACCGTTCGTATCACAAACCTGCTCTACCGAACGATTCGTTGGAAATCGTCGAAAATGTATTGCGCATCTTTACATTCCGCTAAATCACATCGCGAATTTCCATTGAAGTGATAATTACTCGCTTCTTTGCCCGATAACCTAATACATTGGACAGTTCACGAGTGATCATAGTTGAACCGCGCAGAATATTATTCATGGACCTGTTGAAAAGGAGCCTGTGTTGCGGGATCAATAAATAGTCGGATTATTCGGAGGGTTGAAGGTATTTACCTCTGCAGGGTGGGGTCTAGAATACTCCTGCGGCACCGAAACTTGTCGAGAAAAGATAAGAAACTCGATCTAACTGGAATCCGTATTTCTCAACACGATAACCGAGTTAAGCGCCGCATGAGATTCAAACACAGTTCGTTTTACAATTAAACGTCGACTATTCCATAACTGACTCGCGTTTCTGGCAAACAGGGCACAATTATCCCGAGCCGTGGAAGAACACTTGAAAAAAATCTCTCTAACGTTGAGGAGTGAGGAAAAATTAACGTGTTCGTTCCACATTATTTCATCGCAACCTCACATACCAACCGAAAATCCTTTGACGGAGAAATTTCATCCAGCCATCGGTTGCGAATGACGCGCACAATATAAGTGTGATTAAACACCTATTCTATTTAAGGTTACTTTCTGGTTTTCCATTATTTGCAATAAATAATTACGGAAGTATTGCTTTTCCTTTTGGGAGATGTGTGTACTAACTTCGATGTGCCAAATTACGTGTCAACCCGACGAAATACTAAATTAAACAACATTTCTGGGGGAAAACACATGTGATTGAAATTACACAACCCATTTTTTGTATCGTAATTTAAAGTAGCTGGTACGGCAATATAAAACTAATCAACTCTGGTATTAAAGAAATTGGGTTGTGTCCGCCAGTAGGCAAATACTAAAGTTAACGTACCTGTTAGGTGAGTCCGTCTCCTCTGGCTTGTGAGTTACTGTGGGCAAGCGCTTTCGATGTAAAGACATCATCGTGTCTTTACATCGAAAGCGCTTGCCCACAGTAACTCACAAGCCAGAGGAGACGGACTCACCTAACAGGTACGTTAACTTTAGTAATCAACTCTGTTTTTCATTATTTTATATGACTTGGTAGAACGTAGCTCAACGTTTTCATTGGAAACTGATTGCGCTTCGAGTTCCGAAATTTATTGGGCGGTTGTCACTCACCCTACGACCTTCATTGAGTTATCAACGTAAAGGTAATTGATGTAACTCTCAAATTCATTTCTTTTGGGGAAGGTTTGGCTTTAGAGTTCTGGAATTATTGGGTAAACTATGAAAAAAAGTAGGTTAAAAAAACGACGTTAGTTTGAATTCCGGAATTTCTGAGGTTACTCTTTATCATATTATGGCTATTAAAGTGGCTTCGTATAGGAACCTTATTGGACTACCACTCTCATTTTTTCGTAAAAGTCAGGGTCATATGAGCGAGATTTATGATTAAAAGTACAAAATCACTTTTCGTCGAAATTGTTAATAATTTATTATTATGGTTTGTTATTTGGATCTGCCTACCCAACAAATTTAACCAAAATCGTTTTTGGCCATTAAAAGTTATTGAGCGTTTTGACCACTGTGATAACTAAAATATTTATATTTAGTTATTTTGGCGTCCCACGTTGATCTGCAGGCTAAATATCAAATTTGATTTTCAGTTCGTCTGCTGTATTTACAGGGCCCCTTCCCCACTGTGGGACGTCATTAGTCAAGAGGTTAGTGAGAGAATATTCCAAGAGAATGCATCAGACTGTTTGAAACGCTACGAGAATTAGGCTCTACAAACGCTTTCTCCCAGGACCAACACATGAGATAAGAAGTAGCTTTCGTGTGATGGAGAGGAAGGACATGAGGCGGATACTGGTAATTATTAAAGGACGCTGCAAAATACCGAATACACGTTACGGGAATAGTGAGTAGACACTCCGCGGTGCAGAGGGTATGACACAGTGGGAAAACACCATGTCTTGGCCCAGTATCAGAGACATGGAAGAAAGCGATTTTTGGATCATTCATCAGCTGTATTTATGAAGACAAACTTGCGAAGAATTTTGTACGAAATTGTTAACAATTTATTGAGCTGCTCCCGTGTTCCCAGAGTGAAAATGTTAAGGTACTGTTGTCCTGTTTGGAGCTGTGCATTGAAAAAATTTGATCAAAACTGTTGAGTAGTTTTTTTAGAAAAAACTGGTGCCATTGAAACATAAATACCTTAGAAAAACTCGAAAATCGTTTTTAGTGTAACTTTCCTTCCTACAGGGTAGGGCTAGGAAAAGTAAAACATTAAAATGAACTAACTACTGATTTGAAGATAAAGACCTTATGTTCCATCTGTTTCCTTATTTCCTACCAACAACCGTCGCTCACCCTTGTAGAAACTACAGTAGAGCAGCGTGTGGTTTCTTGTTTCCTCCGCACTGGAGGCGCAAGACGTGCATGATGGAGAGTCAGTGAGTGAGAAGAAGTGAAGCCACACATTGAAGTCACCATGTCCAGCGAGAAACTGGCTCGTCCAGTGGTCGGGCTCAACCCATTTTCTTGAAAGACGTTCACAGTTGTCGGGGAAGAACTCATACGTGTCAAGTCTCTTTGACGAGGATTCCCATCTCGCTTGCCATGTCTCTAACGCCCATTCGTCGATGGCGGCAAGTTTCTGTTCTGTGGTGAGATCTACACAGAGTTCAGCCCAAAACACCCGCAGACTTCATTAAATAAATAAAGAGGCCACTGGAGATTGTCCTCTCAGCCTTCCTTAGCATATTGCTTTCTAAACTATCTGGCCCAGGAGATTTGTTGGGCTTTGAGGTCGCCTGTTGTCCACAATGGGATGTCGGGCTCGGTGGAGGGTTCATGATCAGCTCCCTTGCTGCCCTCTGGTTATCAGGGAACGCCTTCTCAAGGAAGGTTTCCAGTGAACTTTCGATGCTGTAGGCCCAGCCTGACTCATTTTGCATCACAGCTAAGACCTGTTCTACGTTTGATTTTCCTATGGAGGACTTGTAATGCCTGCCCCAGGGGTTCTCAGTGCTCTCCGCTTCCACAAAATTTTGCCAGCCTTGCCATTTGGCTCATTTCATGGCTTGGTGGAAGGCCTTCTTCTCTTGGATGAAGGCAGTTCGGAGTGTGGCTCTGGCATCAGGGTCACGACTGTGTTGGTACAACCTTCTGGCTCTATTTACACTTTGCTTGAGGGGATTAAGTTCGTCAGTTGACCATGGGACTTTGATCGCCCTGCGCTTCTGTTGCCCAAGTACAGAGAGCCTAGCATAGAGCAGGGCTGTGGTAAATATGTCCACTTTGCAGTCAGCCTCTTCCGGTGGCAGCTTGCACTATTTGGTCGGTGTCTGCAGCATGCAGTTCACCTTCCAGTACCCTACATAACTGTGGCCAGTCAGTTTTTTGTGTGGAATCGCTTTTCACGTGTCTTTGCAGAGGATGTTGTCATCTGTGATGGCAAAGTCAATAATCATGTGATCGCTCTGCATTGCTCCCAGTATGACTCGCCAACCCTACAATTTGAGTAGCAGGGTGTGAGACATGGCTGTGACATCTATCGATTCACACGGCTGATTCATCGACCTTCCTCCCTGGCCATCATAGAGCGCCTCTGTCATGGAGTCGATGGTAACAACCAAGTTGTACTTGGTGAGCAACTCTATATACGCCTCGCCCGCCCCATCCAGGGTCGAGGATTCCCACAATGGTGATCTGGGGTTCGCATCAGCACAGACTATGCAGAGTCGTCCTGATAGTCCTGCTAGTGCTCGCTTGAGTAGTTGAAGACTGTTGGCAACTGGTGCGCCAAATTGCCTGTAAATTGATATTAAAACCAGCTCAAAACCACCAGCTTGGATGAGCACATTAGCCAAGTGGTGGCTGTTCAGGTGGGTGAGTGCGAGCATGTCATTGGACGGGTCAATGCAGGCCACAGCTGCCTTGGCTCTCGTTCTTGCTCCAGCCACCACTCGTGCCTGGGATCTTAGACCAAGAGTTTCGGATCTAATCATTCGGGTTCCTGTATGGCGAGAACGTTGCAGCGTTTCTTGAGTGCACTTTACAGCAACTCAGCCATAACTGGGGAACTCTTATTTATGTTGTGCTGAAGGATTCGAACTGATTTTAACCTATTCATAATCCACTCGTGACTCCTGGAGGGCAATTGCTCTCTGACGAATGGTACAGCATTGCGTCTCGTGTAGAGTGCGTGATCTGTTTTAATTTGCGTTCAAGGCAATGGGCACACTTGAGAGGAGCCTCACACTTGCACTCCTTGCTCAGATGTGGCATGGAGCATCAGGCGCACACCACAGTTCTCGTGTAGGCTACTGTCAGGTGGCCATTACGCTGGCATTTGTAACACTGTGTGGGGGCTTGGTATTTGCAGATGGCGCACCGCTGCCAGCCTATTTGGAGGTGCCTTGCCTCCTCTTGTTTTTTGTATAGGCCGGGTGACACCTCAGTCACCCAATCCTTCTGTCTACCGCGCTTTTCCCACTGCGATGCCGATGTCAAGCACTCGGACGCTTAGTGCTTGGAGGTCCTTAGCTGGGATCAGCCTCTCCTTCCTCACACGTTGGCCTTATCACTATGACGTTCTGTCGTGGGTTTTTACGGGGGAGTTTGGTATTTCACCCTTCACAAACGCTCACTATCACCTTTAATTAAATTTACAGTACTCGTTTTAGTAACTAATACTCATTTTATAAGCTGCACTAATACTGATTTATTAGGTAAACAGAGCAATACGACTGATAAGCAAATAGATGATTTTTAAAAGTATTTGCAAAAGTAGCTTCAACGGTTAGTATCAAACTCGAAGGATACCTTCAACTAATCAGTTGCTAGATAGTCCCATAAATATTTATCCGAAAAGAAACAAAACGTAAAATGAAAATGTACAGTGTTTTCAAAATATTAAAAATCACAATACGTCAAATAGTTATGATCAAACTGGCGGAATGTCCTTGATCACGGTTCGAAAATTGTTGGAAAGTGGGTTTTCAAGAGTAACCGACGCCTACGTTCTGTTTTCTAGAAACGTTCATGAAACGTCGTTGAAGAAAGGTAGCACCCGAATAACTCATCGTCGCGTTTTAAAGTTCTTCCGAAGTCAAAGAATCAAACTGACGAACTCGAAGGTTCCAAAATATAATCCATACCGAAATCATTCGGAAAAGAACGTTGTAATATCCGAAAAACGGAGACGGCTGAGATATTGGGCTGGCCCGGGACAGAGTTGTTAACTCTTGTTGCGAAGGTGAGCCCCAAGAGTAATAAGTGTAAGGGCGGGGTCAAACGTCATGACGCTGTTTGCAAGAAAGTCCCCAGGTAGGACCTCTTGTCACCTCAGATTTGGAATTCACATATCGAGTTGTACTCAACTTTCCCATCTCGTTGCACGGAAATACTCGCGAAGAAGTTACTACTAAGAAGAGAGCGGCGAGAATTTCGGGCATAGCGATATTTAGTGCCTATTCATGCAACATATAACACGCAACTGCAAGATACAGTTAGTTATAAGACTTAAGACGTGTTAGAACTCACTAATCTGTTCAGTTTAATGTTCATTAAATTGAAGAAGGTAACAGGATTTTTATTTTCCCTGACTCTACCACGTAGAAAGAAAATGGTCTGTGTGTACGTATCTGTGAAGGCAATTGAGAGAAGACGGCTGAACCATAAAGGTATGAGCAAAATCTGCTCAAAACTAACTGTAATATTTAAAGTGATCAAAACGCCTAATTTTTCTCTCAAAAATGGCTCTAATGTTTTTGAATAAATATTTTGTATAGACAGCTCCTGAATAGACATCGAAACCGTAAAACTCCAAATCGTGGGAAAATACCGAGAGCACCGCAATAAATTATAGCGTAGTTATTTCCTTAAACTCCGGTTAGAAAGTAGTAAAACCTTCAGAGAAAATCTTTGCGTTACTCTAAGTGGACACCTGTACGATGAGTGTTTTATACTGTACAGGAGATATATAGGGCCTACTCAAGAAATTCAAGAAGTTCCGGAATTGCAAGCACTGACGTTTCACTTACCACCGTTTCTAAACGTTTTTACCCGATAACTCCTGAAAATCGTAAAATTGAACTCTGGTTATTCTTTTCAAAAACATTGTGCCTAATTATTTCTGCGTGTACCAATTGCTCAATAATGGTGAGCACGGGCACGAGCAGCAAAATATATTCAGCGGCTGTAAGCGCTACCGCAGTGAAGTGATGTTTTACCAAGTTCAAATGAACTGAGTGAAAAATAAATTGAGTTAATACAAAAAGTCCTAAACGCAAGTGAATTGACGTGGAGCTAATGAAAGTTGTGTGATGTGGTTGTCTGATATTTTAGCTCTGTGGCGATTAGAAAGAGAGTGATGGCCCAGTTAGAATGATATACGTCACATTTGCGTCATAAGTCAAGTATAATTTCTCGTAAATTATTGGCACTCAGTTTTCCAAGTTTTCCAATACGATATCAGGATTTGGCAGTTGAAACAAAAAATATAAATTCTCCTCTGGTTATCACATCAGTTTGGTCAACTTTTCCTAAAACACACTACTTGATTTATTACCGGCATTCACTATTTATCAGAAGAGGTTATCAATTAACCACACAAAACTTCACCGGGTCATTGTTCAAATTATTCATCATTGATGTAATCAATCGAGGTTTATTAACTGTAAATAAGTAAGTGTTTATGCTGTCTGAACTCGTCTGAGCGTCATCCTCATCAAACTCATAATCCTTCAATATATAGAAATTCCAAAAGATCCAAACTGGTGCCAGATACTGTGCCACGCAAACTAATATCAGAAAAACCTGTTTATATGAACTCGGTAGAACTCATCTCAACGTTCTTTAGAGAAGCTGATAGTCATTAACGTTCAAGTATTGGGTTGCTCCTGCACATTTCACGACCTTTATTAAGAAACCGGTGCAATGGACATTTATAAGGCTGTTAACACGATTTTTTTGAGAGGGGAGAAAAAGTTGGTCAAAGAAACGGCAGCAGCGTGACTACCCGAATTTGGTGGGGTGTTCGTCATTAAACTACTATTGTATACGCAGCTGACTAACAACACGATATTGGCCAGAACGCCAGCATCAAAAAAGCGGGATTTATAAGAAAAACATCTGGTGGGGTGCATCACACAACTTTCCACCGCTTCAGCGGAACGTTCATCATAACTACACGTTTTACGTGGAAACTGGTAAAGTTCCGGAATTTATTGGGCTGCAACTGCTTATGTTACAACCTCCGTTGAAAAATCGACGTTTAGTTGATTACCTGTGAACTGTCACCATGTTTTTTTTTATTAGTTCGTGGGCGCAGTACTGGAATTGTAGGGGAACACTGTCAAATAATTAATTGTAAATAACATGACAAGAAAACGACGTTAATTTGAATCCCGGAATTTTCGAGGTTGCGCTCGCTGATCTTGCCACATCCATCGTATTTATAGTACAAATAAGAGCTTTTAATTTCGTTTCACTTGTAACTGAAATTTAAATCTTCTACGTTAGAGCCGCTTTTGCAACAATAAAAAAACAAAATTGGTGTTTCGATCACTATTTTTGGATCGATTTTGGTCATATCCTCATTCTGGCGTTCATTGTTGGTCAGCACGCTAAGTATCGAATTGGTTATGCTATTCTCTCTCAATCGCGTTCGCGTTCTTTTCTCAAATGGTGTTCCCCGGGCTCAACAGTGAAACGTGAAGATCAGAACAAAATTTCCTACTCCGCCGGGCTAAAGAACGTAAAAAGCTGCGCTACACTTTTCGTGGAAACATTTGATAACTTATTGGGCTACTTTCGCAATTTGGTTTTAGCATTAAGTAGTTCGGAACAGTCATCACAAAAAGTGTAATCAAACTCGTTCAAGCCTTTTTCAAGGAAAAAAAGGTTGCTATTACTAAAATAACTATAGTTAGTTTTCGAATGGTTTTAATCGTACCCTTATTTGTCATCCGATTCCGGTTTAGAGGCCGAATACGAAATTTGATTTTCTCTCGACCATTTTTATCGACACAAACGCACACCCAACCCATTTTCTGGCGTTTTCGGAACTCATGAATTTTTTTTCTTGAAACTTGATCTGAAAAAAAACCCAAGACAGAAAAATTGGAGCCAATTACGAAACTTCCTTAGCTCTGCGTTAAGGAATGTAATCAAAGCGCGCCCGACAACAGCGACTCTGGGAGTAATGTGCGAGGCCGTTAACACGAGGGAAAAAGAGGAAATGACCGCCCCTTTGTCAATGAAACGCTGGTATGCTGTAGGTATAGAGAGAATAGTCACTTGAGATGGCAGGATGAACAATTTTCGTGCTCCGGTCTTGAAATTCCAACAGCATTTGGATAATTTTGAACAATTTCGCTTTTATTTCGTGTTCAGGATACTCGTAATACCACAAAATCCTAAAAAACAAATATTACCGTGGTCTAATGTACGATCCACACTCGCTTTGCGAATTTTCCTCTCGTCCGCGCGCGTTTTTCGTTCACGTTCAAAAGCTTTCGGCAAAAAGACGAAAATCGTTGTTGATTTGCCCACGGTATCCTGAAAATTTCAAAGTGATTTCCCTTGCACATTGGTCTCGTTCTCGTGATGGTAAAATGCGACTTGACAATTTCGCAGAAATTTATAAACATTATTAATATTGATGCAATAAAAAATTTTCTTTGGCTGGGCACATTATGGTCTATGCTCATCTTTGTGTTTTGGGCACTGTAGTGTCTTTCCCAAACCAATCTACTTCTATGAAATTCACTGAAATGTTAGAGTCGAATCCTTAAGAACAAATAATACGTGAATTCAATTCAATTTATAGAAGCGAATAACGTTTCGACTGCGTCTTAATTTGACTCTTCCAGTGCAAACAGACAGCGAACAGTTGTGTTCGACTAACGTATTTTATGCCGCACAGCGAAATAATGAAACAAATTTCATTACGCCTGGGCTTGGTCAGACTCCACCTTCGTGCAGTGCTCTTTCAGGGGATCGCGGAGAGCGAGCTTCAGTAGTTTCCGCGCCACCTTCAAAAACACAGACGAATAGTGTCGGTAATTGATAGTAGGACCCGCAACAACATAATAGCTTCGGGATGATTACGGCTTCCGGAATGATCTTACGGCAAACACACGAGTTTTATAAACACATGATGGGTTTATAAAACTCCGTTGACATCCGTGAACATAGGTATATTGTTCAGGATGAATAATATACATCTGCGTTTTCGTCTAGAAAAATCTGTTTACAGCCTCCTCTCAAAATGTTCAACGTCCGTATGCCGTCCACCTACTAGGCCATTTATGCCTTTAACGTGATCTAAAACACCCGTTTATGCGCGGTCAATTGCGCCAATAATCAACGGCCAGACGATGATGTCTTTACATCGAAAGCGCTCGCCCATAGTATCTCACCAACCAGAGAAGATAAACTCACCAAACCGGTACGCTACCTTTGGAAATCCATGGTTGTTATGGGCAAAAAACGGTTTAAAAAATTAGCCAAAAACGAAATTTTGGCAGCCTTGTTGCAATTACGTAATGTTTCGTATTGTCTGCTAGGTATTTTCTGATGCTGAGTCAAATAGGACGGGTTTCAGAGGCGCAGGACCGCGTCTAGATGGGATACAGTGAAATCACAGGAAACATAATGAGGTCTTGCAGATGAAGTGATTCGCGGGATAGTGAAAGTTATCGTTTCTCCCTGGCCTGCGCTCATTCCTCGCACTGCCACCCGTCTCACCCCAACCACCTGTCAGTTCGACTCACTGTGTCATGGTGTACGACAGCATTTGGACTGAAACACTGTGGAATCATAGTGAGCCAAAGTCTATTACTTGATTGTAGAGCAATACAGCGAAAGTAATCGTTTCATCATTTGCTCTGCTTCCCGTCTCACTCCAACCTCCCAACAAGTCGGCTCTTCACACCATTCCAATTCTACCGTTTACAAGAATGTTTCGATGCTGAATCGAATGAGATGAGCATCGTAGGTGCACGTTACTTGATGAGTTGTTTCCTGGAATGGTTATATAGCCATGTTAAATTCTTAATATTTTTCCATGTCGGATTAAATATGGTAAGTCACAGCCAGGCCGTGTAAGACCAACCATTATGGATCAACCATTATTTAATAATTCTCAGTTTTTATGTTTTGCCTGATTCCAAATTGACAGTAGCGAAGTATTTTGACTTTGAGTGTGGAACAAAAGGTACTCGTATTCAATCTTCAAATCGAATTTCGATAGAGTAGCCTTCCCGTCGGACTTCTACTCTCGAGCAGATGATTCTGAATGTATCCGTGAATGTCTGGAAACAGTGATGTGCAATGAAGGTTTCTTGGGGAGGGAATAGGTACGATATCCTGAAGCTAATCCTTCTTGTTACGGCCTGAAGGAAGTATGCATAGTGATTTTCAATATCTTGCATCTCTCTTGCAGGTAATTGAGTGACTGAACTTCGTACCCCTCATTTGGAAATAGCTACTCTTAAGGCTGTGGTTTGAAGGTTGTGCAAAGATTTATGGAATAGCTATTATTTTCGACAACCCTTGTTATACGCCGGCTCAGTGCCTTACCAAAATCCAAACCCACGGAAAAATACGGACTTTCTGGTATTGTCTCAGACATCTTTGCCTGAGGAAGTGTATGCCAATCTGTACAACCCACGTACAAATTGCGATTGCTTGGGCATTGTATTCAGTAAAGACCGTACTTCGGAGAACTGTTCCATACCGAATCAACTGACATCAACTCCGCTTAGTCAGCTTGAACTCTTCCTTAGACCTGCGTAGTAAACGGGAAAGCTATGTGATCGGTTGAAATTCGATGTTTTTTTAGTGTGCTTCTTATTATAATACTTCGAGGACTGCTGAGTTCGAAAACACCATTTGGGCAAATGGCTTGAGTGTATGGAAACCTAATTGAGAGAGAACGGCTGAAATAATTCGGCTGACATTTAAAAACTACACCGCAAATCAACATGGAACGCCAAAATATCGGTAAAATAGGTTTGAAACTATTTAAGTTTATCATCTAATATATAATCATGTTTACGTAATCAACACACCAAATATTTCATTCTCCCTCTAACGATTTTGATTACTTTTTGAATGAACAGTACCAAATAACACACTAGAACCGTAAATTCTTCAATTGTGGAAAAACTACGAAAGAAGTAAATTACACGATAAAACATTTCAATGAAAAACACTTTGATTCTAGCGCAGTTTTTACCGTATGGAGGAACTTACAGTCAAATATTAGATAATAGGAAGATAATCAGGAACAACCCCAGAAATACCGAGATCCCTACCCCCGCCGTTTACTAACTACCAGTTCTCACAGTTTTTACCGGATGATTCCAAAACAGTAAACACGAACCTTCTCAAAAAAAAAAAATCACACCGACAGTCTAAGAAATTATCGGTGAACTGATTGCTCATTGACGATTTGGGCATAAGTGGGAGCAATCAATAAATTCCGGAATGTGCGTGGTTCTGAGGAAAGTTGTGTGATGCGTCAAACCATATTTTTGTATTTTTTATTACACTTCGCTCTCAGTATTAGACTCTTTTGTCATCAATCACGAGCTAAAAAAAAAAGGAAGAAACTCTTCCTTAAATATGTCAAGTAATCGGTATTCTAATGTAACATGTAGCGCCAGCAATTATTCTTGTATCGTCCGACTTTCGTTGAATCCAGGAACTGCCCGTTTTAACGATATCTGGCTAATATTTCTTATACAAAGTCTTTCGAATAATATCGGGGTTACTATCCAAGTTCCCATACGAAAATATTTTCGTTCTGACGACTGGATAGATAAATAAGTTTCTGTTTCATATCTATAAAAATGTATTAGCAGATGTAATCCAAGTATTGAGGCGCACCGAAAAAAAGGCACGAATCTGGACATTTATATTAGGTTATTTTAGTTTATCTCACTCGTTACTCAATTTTATTTTAATGCAAGTATGTCCTTAACGTAACGTTTGAACTGTTTGGTAGAAGAAAATTGTGTGATTTTACGATCCACATTTTTGAAAAATTAAATCTGCCATTATTGACGCGGTGTAGCGTTGGATGAGCCTCACGTTTGAGTGGACGGTTTAGTTTTCGTTGCTTGATGTAAGTATAACAAATTTATTTTTCTCTATATTGTACTATTCAAAGGGAAATATTTTATAGCTCCATTTCTATTTACGTATTTATTCTTATTAGTCTATGTGTTTTTCCACCTCATTAATTGATTAGTAATCGCATCTTTAACTTATAATACTTCAGTTTTCCCGCAAGGAAGATCAAAGAAGGTATTGCAATTCTTCCTGGCGGCTCAATCACGGTATTTAATGTCAAAACAATGAAATAAAACAAATAAATACTTTATACCTTCGAAACAACATCATTTGCGTGAATACGTAGAATTCAAAGGCGTTTGAAATAAAAGCTCATTGTTTGTAACCATTAAATAAAGAATAAAGTCAACAAAAAAGAATTGATAGCTTGAGCGGTATTCAGAAAGGAGGCTGCTTTAAAACCCTCATAAAATTTGTGAGTACTACTATGGCATCTTTTTTTTTTATGAATAGGGCGTTCAGCGGTGGGCAATAAACATGTGGAAACAGCATAATAATACAAGCTTTAACTTTTACTACTTCAACATCAACTTAATTTACTAACACCTCGGAAACGTTTTCAAGTTGAACTATTGAAGCAGGATACTAGCAGCCCTCCTTACCGATTCGGAATGTGGCTTTTGAATAAATTAGAAAACGGATTTTATCAAAGAAATATTTTTAAAAAGTTGCATGTCGTGACAAAGTAAGAGCGGGAAAGAGACTGAATTTAGAAAAATCACTATAGTATGTTGACTAACGAAGAGGCCAGGACTTACTTGATATGCTGCGTAGAGAATATCCGCGGCTTGTAGTTCGCAAGTCACTCAGAAACGACGATAGCCATTACAAGACAGCTTCAAGTAGAAATCTTAAGACGTCGAGGTTACGATATAAAGCGGGTCCACGGCTCAGTATAAGACCCAGTGAGTCGTCAATTGATGAGCCCTTTCGATAATTTTATTTTTCCTTTCGTCTTTAAAAGATTCAATGAGGATTGAAAAAAATTTAAATGTAGATCAACACGATATTGTACGTGGCGGGCTCGGGAAGAGATGGATTACTCCTGACACACTCACCTCGACGTCTGTTCTCAGATGGGAGCTCACCACAACGCCCTTCGCCTGCCTCCGCTGCCCCCAGCATTCCATTTCCCCTTCCAGGGCATTGGAGCTTGCGCATGGTTGCCGCCCCCACAATTGATTGCCAGGAAAAGGGAAAGGAAAGGGCTGGCGAGGGACGGGATCTCATCGAAAGGAGGCCGCTGGGACGCTGCCGCCTCTCGAAAAACCCCTCTCGAAAAACCCCTAGCCTGCTGCCAACAAGCTCTTTTTCCTCAAACCCCTCGCCATCTGCGGAGAAGAAAAAAAAAGGGGTTGGTGCGAAGAAAATACACATCTTAGTCATTAATTCACAGCTTCGGCGCGCGAGTTAATTTGGTTGTTGTGCCTCTTTCGTACGATCCGCTCTCCTTCATACCCTTCCGAATCGTCTTATGGTTTCTTGCCGTACAATCAACTTTTCCGTACCACGATCAATTACCGTTTTTAACTTCCTCATTATGGAAAGATGGCATCCAAGCAGTGGGCGAGCTATTTAAAGTCAAAACGGTACATTTTTACGAACAATACTTGGAAACAATCGGAGTAAATAACTGTAGCATAACCAATAAAACAATTTAACGTGTACTGTACACGCGTGTTCATTTCCAGTTACTTTCTGTCTCGTTCGTACTTTGCATTAGACTATACGAGATAACCAGCACACTGATCGAATATGTTTCTAAGTAGAAATTGGAAACTGTTTTAGGTGAATGTAACCAACGGACCGGGCACTGAGCCGAGTAATACTTTGGAAAAAGGGCGGTATGTATATGAAACAATGCAGTAACACGACAGCAACAATATCATACGTTCTGTTTTTATTTCATTTTTGCGATGATTGTGCATTTATTTATTTGGACAAGATCGAGCCCAATTATCCGAAGACATAAAATCAGAAGCGAGTGAACATGTACGACAAGCAGGATTAGAATATAAACCAGTTATGTTAAGCAGTTCTGTGCCAACTGGTAGTTCAAAAGAAAGGTCTTGAGCGACGAGAGCGAGATAGTATAAAAGTCTAATTAAATATATTAAAATAGTTGGTACTAAATCTAATAATTACAAATTAACTAAACTAAATAGATAAAATAGTAAAATTTAAATAATTTTTACTTTCGGTAACCCAAGAGCCATTTATTTTTAAGTAACGGATGTGGTGTACATACTATTTACGGTACATTTACATCGCGCAGATTATTTCTTATTTTTGAATGTAACTTGATTACTTAGATCTGGCTACTTTCATATCCAAGTACGGTGAGTATAAGAAAAAAAAAGTCACCAAACCTTCTACGTCATTATCTACGTTCTACGTCATTATCAGTATTCTACGTATTCTACGTCATTATCAGTATCCTTGGCGCTCCTGCCAAACAGTCAGTGAGGGAACACACAATACCTGTTCCCGTTTACCAGTGCATGACAACATATGATTTACAATGGACAGTTAAATTGTAAGTAAGATAATTTAGTCACTAAATGTACATTTCATTTACTTATTTTACGGACTTGGAAACGGTAGTAAAATATTTTTAAAATGTGGAAAGAATTACGACTCTACATTTCAAACCCTCGATCATTTATTCGCACAGTACCTATAAAACAATCAAATTAACTCCTAAATTATACTGAAGATGGCTGACTGGATCACCTCCTTGATCAGTGAGTTTTTTTGTGCTCTTTTCTGTCTTATATTTTTATTCGGTTGAATAGAAGCGTTTAATTTACATTTATACGTCCAAAATTCGTGTTAATGAACGTGTAGGAGATTAAAGATCCGCTTTCTTATGCTGAAAGATCACCGAGTATGTGAATCCTTTCACGCGTTTCCTTCTTTTTAGTTTCCACTTGTTTAACGACGCTTTTATATTACTACGACCAGCTGCAAATATATGTGTGATGATGGTTTAATATTGGCCATAAGATAATTAGGAGCAACCTCAGAAGTTTCGGAATTAAAGTGCCAAATTTGGAGGGGGAGATGTACCAAAATTGTCCTGGCCGAAAACATTGGTGTATTATTCGGAATAAGTAATAAACCAAAATTACGTTGCCCAACTCATGGATCATACATCAGTGGTTACTCAATAATGGTCGCGGCATAGGCAGGAGCAATTCAATAAACTCCGCTATTTCATGCGCCATCAGTTTGTATCTGGAAGGTTGAGCTATAAATTGAACGAAATATGAATGTTATTGTTTGTTAGACTCATATTAATGCACGAGAAGTTAAGGAATGGTGTGTGTGATGCGTCGCACCAGTTACGTTCTTATTGTTTCCCTTATAGTTTCAGAAGTAAAGACGAAAACCTCCCCAAAAAAAAAGAAAAAAAGTGTTGACAGCCCCATCGATTACCTTTGCGTTGAATTTTCAATAAACATAAGTAGCAGTAGCGCAATTAACAATGGAACATTAAGCGCTACGATTTTTTTTTTTTCATAGATCGCGAACTAATATTTTACTTGTGCGTATGAATTGAGTGAAAAATGATTGAATCAGTAGCATCGTACAACATATTTTTTCGCGATTAGTGTCGCTTTATCTTTACTCGAATCGTGTACCTTGTTGAGTAGATTTCACCTTAAGAACCAGATAAAATTCTCACTGTGCAAGATCCTGCCAATACGGTGGATGTTTTTTTTGGCTATCAGCGAGTCTTCGCCGAAGGATTGGTGCTTTGTTTCAGAATCGTAAATAGAAAACCACGATTCGTTCGATGCTATTTTTTCCGAATAAGTTTGGCTCAATGGCCTTCAAAAATTGTTAGTTTTTGCGAGCTTCTTGTTTTTTAAACGTGAGAGCATCTGAGGCATCATTTTGTCAAACACGTTCTGCATGTTTAAATTGTTATGTGAAATCATAATATATGTATGACCAGGTTATTCTGGCAAAGCCAGTATCATCCGAGTGGGATTCATGTGGAAAACACATAGCTAAATTTATTACTCTGCGTTCTGCTTTACCGCAAATGAGGATCCAACGGTACTGTCGGATTATTTGGAGCTGTCCGTACGAACAAAATTACTCAAAATTGTTCGAGGAGTTTTCGAGAAAAAAATATCCAGTTTTCTGGTCATTGTGATAATGATAGTTAGTTTTTTGCTATTTTTTCTCAAACCCTTATTTTGGTGTTGCATCGAAAATCGGTTTGGATCAGCCGTTACTTTTTCACTGCGTTCACACTTCTTTTTTTTCCAAAGCTCACCCTAAATGGGACAGCGTCACTCAAAAAGGACTAAATAAATAATAAGTAAGGAAACGGGGGGAGGGCCCAGACTATGTTACGCCAGCTCTAGGGACATAAGGATTGGGACGGGGAAGGAAAGAAGAATAACAGGATGTTCCACGATAGAACGACCACCAGTTAAGGTACGACCCGAGCAACACGCGGGTGGTGATACCTCAGAGAACGCCTGCTGACACACCCAGCCCACGAATCTCCTCAGCACTTTTCTAGCACCACACAGCACGCCAGGACACGGTCAATGCTGCAACACTGATGTTACCTGCCTTCACGCCACGAACTCCCGATACCTTCATATGAAGATCCGTCCTGTCAAGTCAGCGCAAGGTACCGGTGCCAGATACTACCTGGACATCCAGGATCACTGCAGACTGGTCGGAACCAACGACGACGATGTCAGGTCTCACTCCTTCTTCAGAGACAACTCGGGAATGCCGCTCTCTCTCCACTTCCCAGCCCTCAGATGACAATGCACCAGCAACCTGCTTGCAGACTGTAACACGGTCCCCATGAGTACGCGGACCCACCTGCACCACATGATTCAGTGACTCAAACAGAACACTCAACTTTTTCTCAAACAGCGCTATTCGGAAATATCAGCTCTCGAAACGTAAAGATCACTAAAGATCACTCAAGGGCAAAGGAAAGTAAAAACCCTGCAAATTATTACACAATGGTTTATTATTCTCATGAACAGCTTGACCTAGTATTAGTGCTCCCCCATCCCATTCGATTCAGCATCGAATACTAGTAAACCAGGAAACATGTCCTGACTACAATGGAACTACGGAAACAAAACGTCTGATGATTTTGCCCCGTCGAGTCGGGGAAATTGGAATGGGGGCGCTTCGAGCGAACCTGTTGTGAGGCGAAAGGGGAGTTGAGCAGTTGAGCGGGCAGGCAGCGTTGCGAGGCGAGGACGTTTTTTATTGAGACGGGAAGGAGGGACAGACTTCAAACGACAAAACGTTGACTGCCGCTGTAGTTCCCGCGTTGTGCTGTGTTTCGTTAATTTTTTTAACCATTTTTTGCCCATTACAACCACGGGCTTCGTCCGATCGGATTGCCGAGATGGCGGGCACAACTAGATACCAAATCGGATTTTTGTGCGGAAAAACGAATTTTTTAGACCACGTTAAAGGGACAAAACAGCCCAGACGGCGGGCAGCGGACGGGGGATGGCGGACGGGGGACGGTGGACAGCGGACGGACATTGCAAATTTGCAATCTCCTAGTCTTGAAACGTAAAGTATCAAATTTTGTGGGGGGGTTGTAAAAAAATTTTCGTGACCGAAAACATAGGGTTATTATTCAGAATGAATAATAAACCAAAAATGTGTAAATTCGAACTAAAATGTTCTTACTGCTCCGGTTTCGACGTTAATAGCCACATCTCGTGTACAGGCACGAACAGAAGCTTAGCAAAATAAATATCTTAGATCCGCGAGGATGATTCAAATTGATGGCCACCGCCTGGTCAATAGACGATAGGAGCGTCAAGTTCACTAAACTAACTAACATAAATGCATTTCAAACTTCTTAGACTAGTCAAGGTAGGGCAAGCGGTCAAAGTTTCGATTATGAATATGCTGCAAAGTTCAGCCCAGTTTGGTTAATCAAGCTTCGAACTTCTGACTCAAACACTCCGGCTGAAATTCGTTCTCCCAGCTATATCCTACTCGTAATCCAGCTCCTCACGTTCAATTGAATCTATTTAACATTCCGTTCATTGAACAATAAGATCCTTCCACTTCCGAGAGCCTCAGAATTACGCTTGGAGCTCATCGCCGAACCCAAAATCACCTACTTGGCTTTCTCTTAGTTTAAAAAACTCACAGCTGAATGAAATGCTGCCATACACACATTACATGCTATTACACATACGTGAAATGCTGAATAATACACCTATGTTTTCGGTGAGGATCATTTTTTCTATTTTGGTTTTACCCTAGAATACGTAATTTTTGTCGCTCCGTTGTCAGGTCATTTGAATCGTTTGCAAACATTTTTCGATGCTGAATCGAATGAGATGGGCCTCGGAGGTGTGAGACTACGTCAACATGTGCCAGAGAATAATAAACAATCGTGTAATAATTTGTAACGTTTTAAAAATTGCGACGCAGCATATTACGGCTGAATAATGCAGCCCGCCACTTCATGAATTCAATATTCGCTTTCTTTGTATTTGATATTGCAATTTTGTACGTTGTAGATATTTCTCTGGAAACGTGATAAATGGCCGCAGGCTGGTTGAAATTTCAGTGGTGTTCCTACAGTCGGTGTTAGTAGTTTCAGTAGCAATTTTTTATCGTGTTATTCCGCGCTGGTTTATTCCCGTTCAACGAGATATTTTGAGCCACTGAATTTAATTTGAGAGGGCAGTGAAAAGTCAACCCAGAAAAATCAAACTGACTGTTACGAATCATCTTTGCACTTCGGTTTTGATTCATCAAGTTTCGAATGGTATTAGGACTTTACCAACATGTAAAAATGGCGCGAGCAGAGGTTTAGTTTTTTTCGTTACTGCATTCATTGTAGTACAACTCAAGGGCTGGTTAGTTAGGGCTACGTTAGATAAAGCAACATAGCTCATTGCAGTATTATGAAATACATTCATTGGTCTCTTGATAATGTTTGTGAAATAAAATTACAGTTCGTCGAGATTGTTAGTAAGTCAAGAATGTGTGGCGAGGATGACGAGTCAAGGAAATGAGGAATCCTTTCGTCACGAGCGCGTTGGGGTTGGAGACAAATTTGCAAACTCAGATAGGGATGCCATTTTGAAGTCCGTGTATATCGTCGTTTTTCTCACTAATGGCGGAGATTCGAGAATAGTTTTTTATGAAATATTGTTTTGTTGTTTTTCAGTGCTTTCCGAGCAGGTTCCAAACCAGACGTGCATACGCCCACATTGGACATATAAGGGTTTTGTACCTGAGGACCCTATTTGTCGTCGAGGTATCAGGGTTGTTCAGAATCGGAATTAACTGTCGAGTCTTAATCCAGGAACACTTAATGAGTTGTGATACGAGTTCATCGGACAACAAGATATTTGGCAGACGTGGACGTTATTGTATATCATAGGATCCATCTGGAACTTCCTACGGTATGTGAAGGTGTAGGAAACGGACTTGAGCAGGTTAATTTAAGGCACCACTGGCTAAATTTGTCTGTGTAGCCTTGTAATATTTGGGTAACTTCCACCGAGTCCATTGGCTTGACAGCGAAAATGAGGTCACCAGTCTCGCAAAATCAGCGTCACTTGGGATGGTGATGTCAATGCAAAAAATGGTGCGCGAATATGGTCCTAGGATACTTCTTTGTGTCACAGAAGCAGCGATTCGACGAGCCGAAGACAGCTTCTCTTGAATGTTAACAACGAACGCACGATTTCGGAGGTAGCTCCATTGCACATCAAACGAATTCATCGGGAAATGAGGTTTAAGTTGAATTAGAAGCCCAGCGTATCTGTTCACTACGAAAGGCGTCTTCGATAAAGTTGGCGATCCCTTGTAATTATGGAGGACGTGAAAGGGATTCTCGAAAACCGAAGGGGCATTACGAATTGCCGAATAAATGGTCCTAAAAACATCTTTGGGGGGGGGGGGGAAACAAAATTCTTGTTCATGGGAAGTATGATTTCCACTCGTCAGGAGGATGGTCGCAGAGGTTTAGTTTGAGAGGTACAAAACTTGCAAACAACGGACCGCCGCGAAGATTGTTTATTTAAATTTGTTTCTTAATTGAACTGTTCACCATTAACTTCCTTTTCTCGGGGACGAATGTTAAGTTCAAGTCAAGTTTATTTTCTTTCGTTTAATGGGTTCACTCTACATAAAATCTAACTGTCTCCGAAGAAATTACGAGTGTACGTGCGTTTTTTTTAATTACTCGCTCTACATCTGCTCTCTTCCTTTTATCCTGGCGTAGGCCTTGGAAGGCCTCCATTGCCGCACCCCATTCATCCTCCCTGAAATCAGCCACCTATAATTATCTCGCCTCTCCGCTGTTTTCTACGAACTGTGGGGTACCGCGAAGTGTTCGGCTTTGATAAATCGTTTCATTAAATACTTTAACGTTTTCATCGAGTGGTGTCTTATTTACAAGCAGATAACCAAATCTGGCTGGTAGCAAGCTTTTCAGTTTAGATTCGAACAAGTTAACATTCCGCAGAGAAGTTATTTTTCAACAGCTTCAATCGTCGCTTTAGGATGAAATACGAATTATCAACTTTCATCGTTCGGCAGTACTGTGCTACCCGAGAAAATATTTTCGAGTGGGAGTTGCTCGAAGTAGTTTCACTGAGTTCTACTTGAATCTTTCCGCTAGTGATGAACGTTATAGTGAGACCTGCGTAATTGAGCGATTTCGATTTTTCTGTTAATGCTGTTCATGACGTTTTGATACTGATTATTTACGATTGAAAGCCGACGGTAAGTTGCTAATAGGTACGATCTTGTTGCGGTGTAGTGATACTAATGCTGCTATTATGGCCGTAAGCTCAGTTTTCACGCTAAGGATTGCATAGTTGAGTTTTAATCGAATGAGCTTCCGGTGTTATCCGATCGATGAGTTTGCCTAAACCCCGTTGCTCAAGCCTCAACCGGCCCTTCAATGGATTTATCAATGGGTTTGAACCCAGCGCGCCGTGAATGGAAGCGCCTTTTATGGATCGAACCGACTGCTGCGTCCGCATCTTGTTTACCAACTCGTTCACTTTTTATGCGTCTCTGAAGGACGGCCTTAGAGATCAAAATATTCCGCAGAGCGTTTCATCGAGCTTTTCATGAAACGTCCACTCGTCGCTTTGCGCCTTACAATCTGAGGTAGCGTCAGACTGAACTACTTCGTGGAGCTCTTTTATCAACGTTAGTTTATGCAACTGCCTTAAACGAGTAGAATTTTTTATTCGTATTTGAAATGATATCAGCTTACCTTTATTACTCACTGTGTGATTGGGAACAAGGGATTCTGAATCCTTAAGAATAATTTATTCTATCTTCTCCAATTCCATAGCAACCTCTTTCTAAGTATTTTGCTTAACTAGACAGTTATTATAATATTTACTGATGACTCGCCCCGAATACTCAGATCAATTCGTACAACCTGCATCTTTAAATTGGAAGGGAACGAAGTGTGTCGGTTGAGCTGAATAATAGTAAACACGTGTCTCGATTTAAGGTCGAAGTATTTGATAATTTATGGTACCGCTCTCGCCCTGGGGGTATCGTATAACAGCTCGGAAATATTCACAAACAATCGTTAGAACCATTTTTGAACCAGAAAAAAAAATCTGGTGCGACGCAACACATAACATTCCTTAGCGTCAGGTGCAATCAACGATTCTTTCGACTCTAGTGACAAATCGAATCTGTTTTTCATTATGTTTATAACAACGTTTCGCATGCCAGCGGGAGACGCTTATGGTTCTGGAATTTATTGTGCCGCTCCTACTTGTGCCATGAATATTATTGAGCAATCCGTTTACAGGTGATGTAAGAGGCAATCTACGTGATATGTTTGAGTAGGCTCGCGTTCACTATTTTGGAATAATCGGGCGAGAAATGGCAATAGGTGGGGGTTGGGATTCTGGAGTACCTCCATATATATCTTTTGAGCATTATCAGACGCTCATTCTATAGGTTCTTGACTGAACTACCTTGTCAATTTTTCTGAAGATCCTAGTAACGTCCGAGAGGCTGCCCTAAAATCAATTTTCGTTGAAATGTTTGATAATTCATCGTGCTTCTCTCGTCATTTTACCACAAATAGACACACACACACACACACAAAGGCCATTTTCCCAAATAGTGTTTTTCGGTGTCAGTAGGCCTCAAAACGTTAAGATCTATAGAAAAACGTTGTTTTTTTCAGCCGATTACATACCTTTCTTTCTACTTCGCAGATCCAAGGAAAGTAGAAAATTGTTGACCACCATAATAACTATTGTTAGTTTCGGAGCGATTTATCTCAATCTCACATTTTAGAGTTGTATATTGATCTGAAGTACGAACTGATCCAAAATACCTTCTGAACATCCTCATAAATAACCATAGCAATTCATTAATTCAATTCATTCATCGAAGGTCGTGGCATAAATGGAGGAATAACTCAATGAATTTCGTTTTCTATATTTAGTGTTGAGTTAATTTCCATTAAGTTTCTATAAACTGAATGAAAAAGGTTTGACCCGCAATTTAAACGCTGAGAAAGTCTGTGATGTACCGGACAAGATATATTTTGTTTCAGTGTTTCCATTTATTAGACTCGGTTTTTATGTAATAACTCACATAGAGTTTTAACAAGCTGCGTTCAAGCGTTTCTTTGACTTAGGAGGTTCAATTTTATTCGCGATTTGGCACGAGCCAAATCATGTTTCTTGTTAGAATGAATTTTCTCGTATCATAGGTGACGATATAGCAGGGAGAAAATGTGGTATTTCGGTTGTGGCGAAGGCGAAATTTGTTGATGGAAACATAAATACGCTTGCTCTCTTATATGTTCCCCTAGTTCTTAGATAACAACCGATAATGACGTTAAATGGGTAGCTATTGAAGCTGCTGTTCCGAATGGTGAGGTCTTGTCCTAACTGACTCTACGGCCATCGACTGTTTTCGTGAAACTGGGCCTGTGACGTTCGAAACGTGATCTCTAGTTCCAGAAAACAAAGATGCTGCGCTGCCACCAGTTCTCGCAGTATCCCAGTAAACATTGGCGTTCGAGGACTAGTAGTGTACACTGAGTCCTAATATCTCCAGTTCGCTTCCCAGCAACCACATAACCTGAACGCAGTTCTATAGGTGTTAGCTTCAGTTGTTTTTACGATATGAGCGACGGTGTTGATAGTGTATTTAGAACCGGTTACTTTACCCGGTCGGCTTCCACGATGCGCACGAGTGGGTCAACAGACTAGTCGTGCCAGCTTCGCATCACCCGTTGTGAGAATTAAGAGGAACATGTAAACTTACTTAAACGTAGAATACATGAACGAGCAAAATCTTGGTTCCACATTAACGGCGGCTCATCTCATACTTTGGATAACAGAGGCTTTTATAGCTTTCCTTAGCTCTACGAAGTTGGCTGGAAACGTGAGCGCAAAAAGCACAATTTGAAAAAATTGTGTCAGTAAATACGATTGCGATAGAACAATAGTACCAAATCAGCCTACGACTTCCTATGAGTCACTCTATGAGGATCAAAACTGTGGGGGTAGAAGTTGAGGCTAGCTGGGGATTCGCTTACTCCAACGTAAGGTATGAGAGCTGTGAGCCTGGTTTGTATCACTGTCAAATTATGAGTACAGAAGTCATTTATTTTAGGGTGCGTGTACGTAACGCTAATGCGCTCTGACAAAGATAAAAAGAACGCTGGAAACAAAAAATATCTGGTGCAACTAACTTTAGCGCAACGTACATTCGGCAATTTTCATCGCTCTAGTGACTAATCCAAAACATTTTTCATTTTGTTCGAACGAACAACATGAAAACTTGTAGGTCATCAAGTTCCGGACTTTATTGGGCTGCTGCTACAAGGCCATCATATAAAAACCAACTTAGAGCTGTCAACGTGTTTTCGTGAGGTTTGTGTATTACCGGAAATCTGCGAAAAAATTCAACAGACAAACCTGGTTACCATTCCGGAATTTTCGAAGTTGTTCATGATTATTCAAACTCTCGTCCTATCGGTTCGTTGGACTACCACTGCACCAAAATCGCTTTTCCAAGACATTTAGAATACTTTATTGGGCTTCTCTCGTTTTGATCACTATGATTACTCCAGTTATTTTAGGACCGATGTGGCTAATACTTTTATTGTGGCTTTCCGTGTGAATGTGCAGGCTAAAAAGATTTGAGCCGATTTAGATCAACTTTTCTCTCTCAATCGCATTCACAGCACATTTTCTCAGAAGCCAATGAAACAATAAGATCTGATGACGAAAAAAACGCTGCAAATTATTACATAACTGTTTATTATTCTCAGGCACAGCATGATTGTGAGTTATCCTACTCAATCCGAAAAATATTTGGAGAATAACATGGGTATATCAACAATCCGGGAAACAGCTCATATGCGAACGATAATGTTTTTAGAGCACCTCCGATGCCCATCTCATTCGATTCAGCATGGAAAAACGCCTGTAAACGGTAGGAAATCAGCGCAGGCTAAGGAGAAACGATAACTTCGATTTGTTGGCCAGCGACTACCTTCGAATAGTAGACTGTTTTCCATGGATTAATTATGAATGCACGAAGGAAGTGTGTAGTGATAGGTGACCAGAGGGAATGGGAGGCTGTCCTTGATTCTTCCAGGCAGTGAAATGAACCATTCATTAACTTCCTGAAAAGGTGTGCGTCCCATTTGTTGCCCCTTTTCGACAACTTGGTTAAGTGCCCGTCGCCGGTTTGGCTGGTTGGAAGGTAGGCTAAGATCTTTTAGCGTGGAGGCTCCTCGGGATCCTGGTTTACTAAACACAAACTGATTGATGTATTCGTATTTCACTTCTGAGCCCAGTTTGCTATGCGAGGATTGAGATTTTATAGAGGAGCAGGCTTTGACAAAAATATTCCTTACAATATGGATCTTCGTTCTGGACCACTAATCCACGCACGATTACTGAGGGGGCTTTCAATTCAATAAGTCGTGCAGTGCGAGGGAAAACTCAGGATGACTAGTAAGGACCGTAGTTGTTTGGGTGCTGGATGATCAACTAACTTGATTCGTGTTGGTAGATCTGTAATTAGTCTTCAGTGACACGGAGCGCGTTACTGAATTGACAACCTACAGGTATGCAATGCAGAGAGTGTGGTTTCTGCTTGATAGACCAGGCTGCTTTGAACTTTTCCGAGTAATGATCTCCCAGTAGTTTACGCAGCGTCGTTTGATACACATTGAGAGCTTCTATGATAAATCCCGTTCGACATCGCGAAGATTTACTTGACATATAATGTTACATGGCATTGACTCAAACTGTGCTCGTTTTCTTACATTCGCTTCATAACCTTCATCATTCAAACGTTTTGCCGCTAACGCGTTCAGATCATTAAGTTTTCAGACAACAAATTCGAAAAGATTTGAAGTAGAAAGGAAAACGAGATGAAAAGGGAGAGTGAGAATAACGAGTTGACTCAGAGCTCAGTTTATGGGCGGACGGGCGGGGGTACGGGGTTGGTTGAAAACTTGAACGTCTCACCACATCACAAGAGGACCGTTTTGTATCAGATCGTTGGGATGAAAAGCAATGAGCCGCTCGCTGCGAGAAATGGATTGTGGTTGCGGGATTACCTCGTTTCATCCGGTTCACAGAAACATCAAACGGGTGTCAACAAAACGGGGTCAACAAAACGATGCTCATATGAAATGGAGCACAAGTTCCACCAAGTAGTTTCAAGTTGAGATCAACGCAAATATAGGTAACGGGGGAGGAACTCACTCAATACGTCTCTTCGAGACTGAATCCTAAGTTGAGAAGGATTGGGTTTTATCCTAAGTTTAAGCTCATTATCAACGTACTGCATCATCAGACACGATTTCTGTATATGTTTTTAATTACAGTTGGGATTTAATTTTACTTTGGATCTCGTATCAGGCATTCTGCCATCCTGGGCTCCTACACATGATATAAGCTATACCTAATTGCTTACCGACGTATCACTTAACCAAAGCGCTAGTTAAAAACTAATTATCCGCATTTCACGCGATTTCAAACAACTTCGGTTTCCTTTATGGCAGTACGATTTGATTCGATCATTGGGAATTCAGAACTGGACATTAAGTTCGGCTTACTCTTCTGGAGCTTGTGGCGGTTATTAAGCATATATGTGTTAAATAGACTCAACCACATACCTGAAGAGTGTGTGTCGTCTCCTCTTTCTACCAGGAAATCCTTGGCATGTGTGATGTCCTCTCCCCTCCAATCGTCAAGAACGAACGGCTGACTCTGATGATATTGCAGCTCGCATAAACCTCCTGGGACTGTTACGCTGCTGGTTCGTGGGGAAATCTACTTAATTGCTGCTGTTTTTGTCTTAAAAAAGATAGAGTTGAACTGGGGAGCTACACTCCAATATTCATATAGTTTTCGACTTTCTCTCATAGTAGTACACTGTGTCTACCAGCTGTGCAACTAATGGCGTTCATGTTGTCCTAAAGGCTTTCTACACAGACCGCTGACGCATTCGTAGTGGTGCTGTAGGGGGGTAGGTCTGCGAAAGGTGGATGTCTCTGCTGGGGTCCAGCAATGGGCCCCTGCAGATATCGCAGTGGTCGAGTGTTCGCTGGAAGTAGTCCCTGTCCCGATTTCCCCTAATCTTTTCGCCCGACGGGGCCGAGGAAGGTCAGGGCCGATGAGGCCGGAACTTCCTCCGCACACCCATTTATCGGATCATGAATGTCACCATCCTACTGAATTCGAAATAAACGCTGAACAAGTTGCGGGGATGGCTTTAGAAAGTTTCAAAGTTTTGAGCTTGTTATATTCTCTCTCTTTTTCTTTCATATCACCTGTCATACGTATGTACACGCTATAAAATATACTCCTCGGGGATTACTGGTTTTTTTTTCCAATACGTGGACTGTACTCTAAATAAATAAAAAAACAAGAGGAAATCCTTTGGTTTTAATTGGAGAAGGTATGGCAGCTTACCTCGTTCGTTGGTAAACGTGACGTACTGTCGAAGGCGATCCAAAAGCGACTCGTAGCAGCCCGACGCCAACTTGTCCAAAAAAGTTACCATCTCCAAAAAAGGGTAAAATAAAAAAGGAAAAATTTTATTTGCAATTTAACAGTAAATGTGTTACACTATATAGTTCAGAAAATGAACGAGCGATCCACGAGGTTTTGGCGAGGGAAAGTAACGAGTACAAAGCATCCTGGCAATCAGACTCGACCTACCTCTTGACTAAGCACATACACTTCATCTTGCAACCTTGTGTTTTCTTAAAAATGCAAATCGCTCTTCAGTCTTCCGAATTGTAAGAAAGTACAGTACGAGTACAGTACAGTGTGTTCCTTCAGCAGGAGTACTCTCCCTACTATGGGAAGTACTCGCTTTTTCGTAGTGCAGTGTGATCGTTTTTCCTGTTCGGGGAAGTACTCGTTCCTGTTTTCATCTCTGCGAAGGGAGCCTCCTATTACGAAATAAAAGTGCTCCAGTACCAGTCCTTGTAAATATGAGGAAAATTGTTCTGAAACCGTGGACATTACTTTCAAGAAAAACTTATTAATTTATGTCTCGAACCTTCTTTGCTGTACGTCATGGTCTATAAAAAGAACTTCATAATGGGAAGAACGGGGTTTGAAATAGCTCGCTAGCGAAAAGAGTAAAAGAGGAGAGAAAATAATGACTCTCATTGAAAAACACTCAAACATTTAATTACAATATTTACAAAAGATTGTAAGCTAATAAGTAGTTGATAAAAGAAGTAAGTTCTTCTTTCCGAGGGAAAACTAAAAGGTAAGATACAAATGTAATCCTATTACACAACAAAACACAAACGATAAAAGGTCGGATTTCTTTGGTATCAACATAGGCAAACTAACACAGACGTTTGTACCCCTCAAAGTTGTCTCTCTCCAGTATGAAATAAAACTCGTCGCTATAATAAGCCCCAAAAAGTTCTGTTAACGTACATTCTACGCTCAACCTCAAGGGTGGACGGTGTAATTACGTCAAGCAGAAACGAAAACACAAACCCAATAATAGTCACCCGTAGGATATTATTAAAAACGAGCAGTTTGCAACAAACGCGCGTTTCACTAATGAACATTGTACCATTTATTAGTTGCACTGGAACGTTCACGTGTTGGTGGTTTGTGAACGATTCTCGGCACTTTCGACAGTGTTGTTGAAACTCTACCTGATGCCAATCAAAGAGGTACTGCAGCCGAGTAATGAAAAAAGAGAGACATTTAATAATATTATGTCGTCAAAAGGTTTTCGTGAACCTTGAAATGAGTTTTTTATTCACGTTCCCTTTATCCCTCTTGAAATGTCACATTACGATGAATGATTTGGAGGACGGTTTTCTGTTCTAGTATTCGAGGTCTAACTCAATTTCTTGAGCGCAAACAATAGAACACTGAATGGAGCTACGTATTAGATCACTGTAAGGTCGATTGCTTGTCGGCTGCAGATGCATTATACCGAAGGGGCTGCAGCGGATCCATCAAACTACAGCTATTCAACGAAAGGCACACGAGGGATAAATTAGCGTTGAGCCATCTGCACGTTGACAAATTCATAAAACGCTCAATCGGCTTTACTTTCTCAGCGGTCGCGTCGTACTCCTTGAAAGCTACACTTACGGTCTTACGGAGGCTACAGGTCCAAATTCATTTGCTTGTAACGCCATTTCGGTAGTATGCTACCCACGAATTGCATTGTCCCTAAGCTGGAAGTTATGTTTCCCGATTTCGCAAGTCCTGTAACGTAACCACTACACCAGTGTAGGTGGAACTTTGTCATCGTGGTGACATTTCCATGGCACATGTATCAACGAAAAGACGTTGGGATTTTGCTTAGCTTGTTTCATCGACACTACCCGCTCTCATACATAAAATGTTCTTAATAAGTAGGTTTGCTTCCCTCAGGAAAGTACGAATGAACGTGATGGAAGGCACAGGAGGCCAACAATTTGATTTAGTTCAACCCTTATTTTACGAATTTTAATAAAACAATATTTTTTGAAAAAACATTCCATTTGTTGGCCACCTTAAGCTCACACCAGGAACCACTCAGGCAGACACTTCAAGTAGCAGCGTAAAATTGCTGCAAAATTGTAGTATGGCGCGGGGCCATAATGAATTCCAGCAGGACTTGTTGAGGCTTGTTTGCCTCAACACGAGAACAAAATCTGAACGTTCATCTTGTTAAAACGAGAGTGATTAGCGGGTTGGTTCATCATATCAGTAATTATGAGGGACAGGGCTACTTAATTACGACCCTCATTCCCATTATCCCCTTCTAGAACATCCTATCTTCACAGATGCGGCAAGCCCGAATTTATCATGATTGTCTTCAAATATATCTGTCGCGTAGTGACATTAACAGCGCTGGACAGGGCGACGGAGTTCTTTATTTTCTCAGGAGTCTGCAATCTGGCATGTTGTGATACTTTACAGTTCGCAGCGACAAGTATTTTTAAGTGAGACGCGTTTTTTCACTGAAACCCGTAATCGCGCCTTTATACACAGGCTCTGTTCTGTAAATTCGTTAGAATGAAACTCTAATTCAGAAGAGTGTGTTGATCGTCATCAATTATCTCAACAACTCGTGCACAATGAAGTATTTTGACAAAACTGACGTTATTTGAGTTTCTTGAGCCTAGTAATGCGAGGAGCAATAGGATCGCAAAAAACCGTTCTTTGACTAAACCAAATTTTGTTCAGGTACGTGGGATTATAGTTGACTTTCACGGTAGCACTTAATGCACACGGGGCTGATTTTAGGCCACAGTAGGAAAAACCATACCAGAAGTAAAAATAAAATAAAAATTTAGAAACAAACTGAGAAAAACGCTGCTGTCAAATAAAATAAGAGGAAAAGGGTGAAAGTCATGCTTAGTGTGCAAATAAATCAATTAATGATTCGTGGGATCCTTGATGAGTTGAAGACCGGATATATTGGTGAATTGTCTGAAGAATTCTGATGAGCAGCCAGATATTGCTTTATAAATAAATAACTTGCACCACGCTCCTTACGAGTACATCATCATTCGAAAAGAGTGGCGGTACATTCAAAGATGCGGGGTTTGTACAAGTAACCCAGGGAAGCTCTTTGGTAACTAATGTAAACCCGAATTTCATCACCGAGGGTTCGGAGGTGTACACAGAGGGAGAGACAACTTCATTCGTTTAGGCCACAACGCTCCAACAATAAAATCTTACAAGAGCTGTACCAATCGTAATAAAACTTAATGAAACGGTATATACGGTATACTGGTTTGTGAAAAAGGTGCCTTAATTATTACATCGCAGAGTCGTTCGGATTCTACTGCCAATCACTTTCAACTTGTGAACAACTTCTTCTTGCATCAAGTTGAAACACATGGCAATAAGTGCCATTCCCAATAGTAGATACATAGAGCAAAAAATGAATCTGCAAAAGCAAAAGTACAAATACAGCATTTAAAATAAAACTACTTGTTGCATCGGACAAAAATGTTTCATACTTATTAATATTGAGCTGTTGAGCATTATAAATATTTTTTTCGTATTTTCGTGAATCAGCTTAGTGATGGTTTAAAGGTGCACATTTAATATCAAACTCAAAATAAAATGGCATCAAGTTCATCTCAGAATTAAATTATGCCACCATGGCAACGTGAGATACTTGAAGTTGCAGTTACCGGGAACACAATTGCGGCAGCTTCACTTGTCGCAACTCAATTTAATTCATTTAATTAACATTTAAATTCGTTTAATTTAAAACCAAACTGATGTAGACTATTTGATTTATTTTGGAAAAATGTGTGAAATACAATGTGGGACAAGGCTTCCGACCCCTCACTAAAAATCGAGTCCTTTTAGGAATAATTTATCGTCCTTATCGTCCTTGCTGGAATAATTGAAAGAGCCAGTTCATTGGCTATTCAACCCATGAACTGACAGATTTTTTTTCCAACGGTACTCGGGTAAAAAGTGGAATTTTGGAAAATAATATCTAGTGCGACGCAGAACACAACCTTCCTCAGCATCACACGCATTAATCCGATCTATTTTTGGCAGAATTCGTAGGAAATTGGTAGAACGTAACATTTCACGTGCAAACTGGTAGCGTATAAAGTTACGGAATTTGTTGGGCTGCTGTTACTTATGCCGCGACCTTAAATTAAACGTCAACGTATAGATAAATGGCAGTGCTGTTGATAAGGTCTTCTAGGAGTGGTTTGTGAACTGTGGAAAAAAGTAGTTTGAACTCCGGAATTTCTGACAGTACACTTAAATATCTCGTGATCGCTAATCAATGTCCATCGTAAACACCATTGTGCTACGAACCTGATTTTTTTGAGAATGTGATTCTATGGCTGTTATCACAAGCTTTGTGGATCCTTTGACTCTTGTCAGAGGGTAAAGATGAAACTGGCCTGTCTTCAGGATTCTTCACTTTGCAATGAGTAGACAACAATAAAACTGGGTAAGGACGATTTTATTTATTGGTCCACTATTCATTCCGAAAAAATACATTTTAGTTTTTAGTCACGAAAATGTTTTCTCAACTCCCCCTCAAAATTTGACACTTTACGTTTCAAGGCATGGAGATACTAAATCTGAAATGGTCTAAACAATTTGCACTGTATGAGTCTGTTTCGTCTAGATCGAAAACAGTGAAATTACAGCAGACTTAGTGAGGACAATTCTACTGCTTGAAGGAACTCTCTGGCTCACGCTCATTTGGTTTTTGCGCTACCTTCCGTCTCACCCCGACCCGTCAGTTCGACTCGTCACATCGCAACAATTGCCTAACGTCGCCTAGAAAATATCCGTTTTCGTTGTTCCGTTGTTGCAGGTCAAGTTTCCCACCGTTTACGAATATTTTTCGATGCTGAATCAAATGAGCTTCGACAAACTGGATAACCAGGAAGTTATTGGAAATATTGATTCAAACGTAAAGTGTTCGTGGGCGATCAAAACAGGCGGTGCTGAATCGGACGGGTTCCAATCATGCCGTGCAAAAGAATAATAATCCGTTGTGTAATAACTTGCAGCGTTTTTGGTAAGTTTCTGTACCCTGTGGAACAATTGCGTTTGCTGTCGGATAAGATCACTTAAACTATTTCTTGAGACAGTTCCCGATAATGACGGACGGTAGCACCTGAATAAGGGAAGACAATTTTCTTTCAAGGAAAACGCCCGTTTTGCAACACACCTCATCCGTCAATATTTATTTAAATCGAACATCAACCCGTATCTGAACAACCACAGAGAAAGAGGGATTCATTCTGCTCTACAAAAAGTATGTTCGTTCTACCAACAATATGTGAGAACAATGTAGTGTTTTTTACCAAATAGCAGGGATGAAGTGTGGATTGAAGGCAAGAAATGGGGGTTTTGGCTAAATTTGGAGTGGGAGAAGAAAACTACCCCTCGTACCGTAGTTCGATATTTTTGGCTATGCTTTCTTACTATTGAACGCAAACATTGAGCCTGTTCCTGTTTCCTAGTTCCCGTTCTAGTTGTCGTCTTCCATTCCAAATTGAGCTAGAACCGGAACTAACGGCTTTCTACTCTCGGGCTAACCCCTATTTCATCCCTGCTCCATATTCCCTTCCTAGAAAAAAATTGTTTACCGACCAAAGTGTTTCTCAAAACAGTACTTCCGGTAAACTTGTCTATTTTTCTATCTTTATCGACGAGTAACGGACAGCTGTTGGAAAACCAGACGAAGACACTCATAACCGTCGAATCTGCCGATTTAACAAAACTCGGATTAGACCGACCAGTTGAGCAATCGCCTTCAGCGTAAACGCGTCCTGAGTGACGTAATGCTTAAATTTGTGCAAATTTTTAGCCTGGTATTCTTTCGCTCGTTCCTCCATTTACATTCAGATTTCTAACCGAAGTTTATCTCGCTTACGGAGCTACTGATGTTGCACCACCGATTACTCAGTTCGTATTCTCAATAGGTAGCAGTTAGAAACTGTATACTTGCTTTATATTCTGTTTTTCAAAACATTTTGTTAGTAATTTCTTGTTCAATTGAGCCTTTGATTTGTTCACATCCAAAATTGAAGGTCACTCTAAACTATCACCATCCATAGTTCTCTCTCAGCTCGATAAAGGGTAAAAAAAGGTGTTACCGTGTTTTGTTTTACGGAAAAGTCTTCGGACAATCTGAAATGGAGCCAAGCTGTGGTTGCTGGGAAGTATCGCGTGGTAGTTTATAAAATGAGCCATACTGCTGTTGAACGGAGGAGAGGAAGGGAGCTCAACTGAATAGGAGCACAATAGCTATTTGCAATATCGAGACGTGAATTTGAAGTACCTAACATAATTCATATTGTTGAATGGTCAGTTAGTGACGGGTTCCACTCAGCTCACTCTGTATTCATAGGTTTGGAATTATTCATTAGCTAGGGCAGAAAATTTATCGCCGTGATCATAATTGTATCCCCTTCCCTTCCACAGCCAACCCGTCCCATCAGTAGAGGATTGGGATTTAATTGGAAGGTCGTAATGAAGGGACGATCGGCCGTGCATTGGTCTAGTTGTCGCACAGCTAACGGTAATTATTGTTAATGACGTTGTTGCCCTCAATTATCTTTGGAATTTCACTTACTTGAGCTCAATCCCTTCTCCCTCCTTGATCATGTCGCCTGGAACAATGTCACCGAAGCCTATCGTGCTGAGGGATATAAAGCAGAAATAGGCTCCATCCAGCAACCCCCATTTTTCCCAACGAGCAAACAGCACAGCTCCACCGTACAGGTACCTGTAAATCACAGTACAAAAGTGTTAAAAAAGGCTTAAAAAGTTAGATAATAGCGAATCATGACGTATAGCTATATGATTGTTAATTCAAAATTTTCTAAACACAGCCGAACAACTAAACTGAACGTTTGAGTAATTTTTACCAAGAATAATTGTCCGTACTTTCTCTTCCTCTCTCGGCCTCTCTATTTCCCTCAAGACGACCATGCCACACCCGTCAAGGCATCTAGCGTATGGAACACACGATAACCGAAAAGAAAAAGCGTTTCATCGTTATTAAAGATGTTGAAATTCGGGCTTCACGCGAAAATTTTGTTCATAAGATCTGCACAAAATGTTGCAAAGAATATTACAGATTTGATGAAAATTCCGTTAGATGGATGTTTACATCGTGTCGTACCCCTATTTTGGTCGAGACATTTTCTCTCAATCGTGCTCATGCCATTTTCTCAAATTATGTTCTTCGGATTCAGTAGTCCTTCAAAACGTAAATATCCGCAGAGCAGTCAAGATGTTTTTTTCGGTCGATTACATAACTTTACTTTCCACTACGTATGGATTTGATAAATAATCACTGAAATAGGGTCTTTGTCGGTTCAAACAACTTGGGAGAAAAGTTATGATTACGCTTCTTTCGTCATGTTACAGTCTCTTTCAGCTATAAGGCAAGTGCTCACAACATCACAATGAAGACTCCATGAAACCGCTATAATGCCACCCTTGAGCGGACATTTCCTCACATCTCACCAACCGCAGATGCTGCCAGATGAGAATGATGTTTCTCGGTAGCGGACATCGCTAGAACGGTCGATTCCTCTACGTTTCCATGTGCGTCTGTAATCCATATGCAGCCAATCTAAGGCATCCGTTGTGTTGGCATTCGTGAAATTGTACGCTCTGGGAGTGTTACAAGTTAGCCGCCCTTCGGTTAGCCGTCCCTGTTGTAGCATTCACGATTAATTCCGTCGAGTTTTCGCATGCTCAGTGCAACGCGTGTAGTAGGATTCAGTTTCAATCACAAACAAGAAAAGCAACTTGCTTTCCGGTTTTACAGCGACAGTCCACCTCCCCCACCTTCCATGTTTAATTAAAACAGCTTGTGTCAATGAAACCGGCTCCGATCGCAGACAAGATTTCCACGAATGTACCTTCCTAATTGGCTTTCGCCGGACCTACCCGCTCACCTCACTTTCGTCCAATTCCAAAAATGGGTAGTATTGCTTGTTGGAGTTATGATCCATTGGGTATAAGGTCCCAAGCATTGCACGTCTTCACCACAGCGTTAATTCAATAACACGCTATACATGAACTATACCCTCTTTCAACGCATTTCGACAGCCGCTGAACGAAACGTCAGTGTCGCTAAAAGTAGCCTATGAGTGCGATTTGAATTGTGAAAGCAAGAGAAAATTTGCAAAAAAAAGAGAAAATGTCACTTTTTGATTTGCTACAGCCAACAATTAGCTGAAGAATTATTTGTGGAGTCACGATAGGGAAAAGACGCATTATAAGCTACTTAAAGTTGTTAGGGCATTTAGTGTGACATATTGGATAATGATAATAACGCCTTCAAAAAAAAGTTTTTTTTTCGTTATTTTCGACGGGCATCGCTGTACATCAGGAAGTCAAAGAAACATTTATAGAGTACAGTATGAGGGTAATTACCAGGAAAGAAGGTCAACATTAAGTGTGTACGTTTTTGAGTGCATTTTATAGATGTAAATATAATTTTATAAATTAAGAAGAGGTGTTATTGACTCACTAGTCAATTTAATAAGGATTGCAACCGCATCGCGATTTAGTCGGGATTGAGAAGATGTTCCAGCCAACCTCATCATATCAGAAGAATTCGTTCACCCTCTTTGAAGTTCTACAATCGTTATGTGGCAAAAAAGCCCTGAAGATGCCTCATAAATTGAGCGAAATGTCGGCCTAGAGAAACTGTTTGTTTCAAGAATCCACGCTGGTGTATAATTTTATACGCATATATTCGTACGTGGGTGAACACAGCTCAGTTCCAAACTTTCTAGGTCATGCATTCCGTGTGTGTTCCGTCCCTTCTTTCTTAACCTAACCCAAATAAATTATCTGTCTAGTTTTGCAACGAACCACTTCAATTAATGAGTCTGTATGTATGAATTATATATGAGTGTTGACTCCAGCTTGCCAGGAACCTTTTTCAATTCAATTTTTCATATATCGGCTAACGAGCTGAGGCTCGACAAAATATAAGCTAATTATTGGTGTTTCCACACGAAGGCCGTGGTCAGAACTCGAGACTCTGAGAATGGCCTGTGTTGATAAGTTGATGAGTTTCTCTCTTTTTGTTCGTATTTTATAGTTTTATCTTTGTTATGCGATAAGTTTGTACATATTAGGCTTCATGAAAATGTTATTTAAATTATGGTATTATGCATATACATTTTATGAAAATTATTAGAGTTTATAAATTAGAATTTATTCGGGTAACATAAATTCATTACTGTAGATTGTAAATGTATTTGTTGAAGTGTGCGAGTATTGAGAATATGCAAGGCAGACAATAACCGAGGAAGCTCCGACAGTTGGGAAGGGGGTGCAGAACATCTCTCATGAGGTCAGCCCCTTCACACGTTGAAGGCGTTAAATCCTGACTTCATGCCCCGATCTCATCTACCTTATCCCCGCCTTTTCTGTTCAAACTCCCTTAAAACTGTTGTGAGCGTGCTGTTTTTCTTTGGGAAAGCAATTGGCTTAATGTGGGAGCATTAATGGCTGGGAGGCCACAGGGGATTGCAAGCAAACACCGTTGAAAGTTACCCTACAAGACAAACGGTAAGAACCTATACAAAAATAGCGTGAAGAAAGATGTGTCAATGGATGAGAAGCTGACTGTTGAATTAGGGCTTACGCACCAGCATGATTCCCTTGAAGAAACAATCTATTTTAATACCAGCTTACCATTAGTAAGTGCGATGTCTCTTGAAAAGAGTATGAAAGTATCTTTCAGGTACTCCTTAAATGAATTCAGAAGGAGGAAATCCCTCAGACATCCCAGTTCTCAGCTTCTATTTCACTTTAATTGGATACTGAATCAGAAATTCCCTTCAGGCCGTATCAACAGGTGTGATAACTTGCAAATCTCCCTCAAACTTTCGGAACTAGCGAAAGTTATCAACGCGAGACTCGTGCACAAGGCAATTCGGAACCCGAAAACAACTTCGGTCGGCTTCCGTGGGCAGTGTTGATTCTAAATTCGTCGAGGAATTAATTAATCCGTTTCGTGTTGTTCTTCAACAGCTTCTCCTTCCTAAAGGCCGGTAGCTACATCTGTCTACGTCCATTTGCCCAACTCAACTTTTACATGTAAAGTCAATACTTGTACAAAGGCATTTTTGTCAAGTCAGTGTTAGTTATATAATCAAATCGTTATATAGCTGCTCGTTGATTTCTCGACCTAGCGGAATGGGGTGCGAAACGGAACTACGTTTTGTTACTTGACATGGCACTTTCTTGTTTTGACATGAACGCTGCTGAGGCCTTCAGTTTCTCCGTTTATAAATACAAGCGTTTCTACGCTGACGTTTGACTGAAGCTTAAACTGGAGATTTTTGTATCATTTTTGCGTTTTAACCGAAGTACTACTAACACTTTGGAGTACGAAAAAATTAAATCAAATCAAATTTATATTGTGTTTTAAATCTTTCTGTGCCAATTTAGTTTCGCATCTGTTGGTGGCGTATCTTCATAATAATGGACTGTTGTCAATGAATTCCCCCTCTTTTTCAGCATTGGAGTAAATATGCATTTCACCCAACCCCGGCGAAACAGGGCGATTATTGCCAGAAAGTTCACCTTTTTCGAATTCCAAGTCCATTGGACTGCTGGCACTGAGATTGAGTGGGATGAGGGCGGAATATTCGGTTATTCATTCAAGAGTTAATTTCGATTTAATGACGAAGCACACACTGAACAATACCTCGGTAGTATTTGTAATCAATTAACAAGGAGTAAATTGTCAGTCAACACATCAGAACACTGGCGAACGCAAGACTAGGAAGACATTTCTTCCAGTAACCGGTTCGTAATCCCTACTCGACTAGCTCGCAATTTCTATGCAAGTTCTTCGTTGTTGTGAGTGCACCACCCGTGCAGGGGGAGTGATAGAGGGCACTTTTGACGCCGCCTGTTTCCCTGAAAAACCTGTGTTCGGGTGTAGCGCCTGTGAAGACTCAAAATGAGTAATTAACTTGTTGGAAAGTTATAGAGCGACGGGCGTGAAATACAGTGCATATGCATGTCTTTCTTTTACGTCAGTTTGGTGAGAAGAGTCGGAGGGTAACTATCATAATGAGCAACAAAGCCAACCTCGAGGGGGCTGTGTATTGGCTGTATTGTTCTCTGTGGTTCGCTCACCTATGCACAGCATATTGCTAGGCCTTATTAGAGTGTTAGTCGCTATAACGTGATTTGTCGTCTCTATGCTGGAATATGGAGAAAATGAAGCGGCTATTTCTGTAGAACGAATAAAGGTTGGCTCGTCGCCGTTACTCCCACAGTCTGTTGAACGAGCAGGCAGTCTTGTTGTCCAAGATACGGGTCAAGATCGCAACTGAAACGATTTTTGACGAGGAGAATCGTGACAACATAGGTGGGAAGTTGTATCGGGGTTTACTACAAGTAAAATTTGGTTTGACGCATCATGCAACTTTCCTTAGCCCCACGTATATACAGGGTCATACGTTTTTGGAGTGAAAACTGCATCTTGCAAGAGTTTTCACATGTAGCGGCGTGTTGTAAAAAAAGCGTCGAGCAGTGAGCCTGCTGTGCGTTCCAGCAGGTTTCTCAACAGCATTAACACCCACGTTTTGATTGGTTCGTACTTCAACTGGTGGGCTTCCCATCGGAAAAACTTCCTTCCACTCCCTCCCTCGTATCTCAACCACTCCCACGTCTACTAGAGCTGGGCTCGAGGATTCAACTTCTTTTTACTCTCTTAGCTCTCAGGGTTCAGTTGAAAAGTCGAGGGATGTGAACTTCAAATTGCCCCTTATTACAATATTTCCTGTATGGTTGACACCATCATATTTACATGCTCAAACGTCATACCCTTCCAACCCGGCTTAGCGTCCACTACTTCAAACCGATTTCAGCGAAACTTACAGAGATTATGGAGATTAGGTCTTTGATATCAGTTCGATATCACCGACTCATAACTTTCTCGTCAGTAATTCCCATCCCTTCATATTGCAACGAGTGAAGCCCACTCAACTTGGCAGATGAATGTCCCTCCTGTTGCTCACCTATTTGAGACATTATTACTTCCACTGTGATCGACGCAGTTTAGGAGACTACTCAATGGAGAGATGAAAGGGAATATATGCGTTGTATGTGTGGTTTCTCGTTCCTTGTGTGTAATTAACAGAAATGCTGCCCTTGCGCTACGAAAAGCAATCTGTAATCAATTTCACCCACATTAGGTTCCACAAACAATACCCTCATCTAGGACGGAGATGAGAGGGTCTAACGGTATCAAGTGCGCACTATCTGGCGGTTAATGGAGGGGTGGATTTCCCCACACCCAGAGTAAAGCGACCGAGTTGACAGTATTTAAGTGGCATTTCTTGGTAATGGTATTTCTAACTAATGAAATAGTAAGAGGAAGGAGCGTTACTAATTTTCAAATCTTCTGTTGGCGGTTCAGAATCCAATTATCCAGGACACTGATGACGGGGTATTGACGGCGGGGGTCTACCAAGCTGGTATTCACATATACCTTCATTATTATTTTCTATAATATTCCTTTGACCATCTGATGAACGGAAATGATAACAAAATCGAACAAAAAGAGACACCAAGAGCAAAATTTGTATTAGAGTTTCACGTAAACAAACAAACGCCCAACTGCAAGTTTGTTTTTTCCTTTCGATAAAACGACTCCCACCTTTTTTATTATAATTCACAATCACATCTTTAACAGTTTTTTGAACGAATTTATCGGCCAAAATCCGTTAGAAAATGCAACAGAAAATCTTGAGCGAATTGTCCTCAACGTCCTGACCTGCCTACAACGGAACAACGGAAATTGACATTTTCCAGTCGATGGTAGGCAATTGGCATGACGTGACGAGTCGAACTGGCTGGAGGTTGCAGTGAAACGGGTGGCAGATGAGCGCTAACCCGGGAGAAACGATAACTTTCGCACCATCGTCCCGCGAATTCCTTCCATTAATAGATTTGCCGTATTTAGTGTCATTCCAGTGTTTTCTGTTTACACACAGCATCCAAAAATACCTAGAAAAAGATACCAAACACGGCGCAATCGCAATAAAACTGCCTCTGTTTTCGCTACTTGAGTAAAACATTTTTTGCCCATAACAACCACGGGTTCCGAAAGGCGAGGAAAACTTGATTTCAAACGGAAGCGGATATTTTCTTGGCCACGTTGATGGAAAAATGCGGCTCTGACGACATTGGACGGACATGGCAGATTTGAGCTCCACATGCCATGGAACGTTAAATGTCACATTTTAAGGGGGGGGGGGGGAGGCTGAAAAAAAACATTTTCCTGGCCGAGAACATAGGAGTATTATTCAGAATGAATAGTAAACCAAAACTCGAATTTTCAGATATAAATTGACACCAATGACATGCCATGCAGATACCTTCTTCCAACACATAACACGTTTCTTTAAAAAGGTTCATGTAGATAACAGTTTAAATTTTCTTCTTTGTTATCGGCCAGAGCATTTTCAAGCCCCCCCCTTAATTTGGGCACTTTACGTTTCGAGGCACGGTGATTGCAATTCTGCATTGTCCAGGCCATATTTTATCTTTAACAAGGTGTCAAAATCCGTTCTTTCGCAAAAAAATGTCACTTGTGATCTAGTTGTGCTCGTCTATTCGGTAATCCGATCGAACGTAACATATGGTTGTGGTGGGCAGAAAAAGGTTTAAAAAATTGCTCAAAAACGAAATTGTGGCAGTTTTATTGCAATCACGTCGTGTTTGGCATGGTTTCCTAGGCCCATGCTAGGACGGGTCTCAGATGTAAAGCAGTGAAATGTTGGTAAATATGGTGAGGGGAATTCTACTATTTGAAGGAACTCGCGGGGCTAGATAGCTAAAGTTATCGTTAACCCCGGCCTGGGCTCATTTCCCGCGCTACTTCCAGTCTTGGACTCCTCACGTCGTCGCCCAGAAAATGTTGTTAGCATTTAGTAGAAATTAGGATTTATTAGAAAAGGTAACTAGTATTTTTCGATTCTGAATCAAACGTGATGGGTCTCGGAGGTGCTCTACAAACATTGTCTTGTGCATACACGCCGTTTCTTCGATATTTGATATAGCCATGTAATATTCTTAATATTTTTCGTTGTTGGATTGAATACGATACGTCACATTTAACCTGTGCCAGAGAACATTAAACTGTAATTGGCGGCGTTTCTAAAATGTGGATTTGCCTTGTAAGTCGATTTTCCAAAATAACAGCGTAATGAAGTTTTCAGGGTTTATGTGGCGGATTTCGCATGAATTGGGAAAAGACATCTACGTGTTTCAATAACCGTAAAAATTGGCTTTATTTTCAACAAATCTCCTTGAATAAACCGACATTCGATCCACTGTTGTCAGCGAGGACAGTTAAAGTGTGATATCACCCTGAGACTTGGAGATCCCTCACATTTTGAAGGGTATTTACTTAGAGGTCCTTGAAAGTTGAGCTGCGATCGCTCTTAAACTTGAAACTCAGTTCTATCGGTTTCCGAGTTTTAAAAGATTTGCGCGGCACGTACGTTCGGTCTTCGGCGGATCCTCGCTTTCTCACATTTCACCTCCAAATCAAATCTGTCAGCTTCACTTTGGTTTCTCGAAGATACCTGAATCATCTCGTATATAGACTTTCACGTATATTCGGTGCGGTACAAACGCATTATGTGAACCCAATTTCAAATCAATATAAAGAAATTGGCGACAGATCGCTGGTAAAAAATAAATAAAACATAAAGCACGAAAACGCCCTTTGATTTGTCTGTATCTGAATACGAAAACTTATTGGCGCTCTTGAAAGCTCGAGAAGGGTTCTAATTGTATCAACTGAACGGCAAAGTAACGAAATGTCATCGCCTGAACGATCCTCCGAGAGTTGAAACTCTTTTTGAACTGCTATAGAGCTGTCACTTAGAAGCCTTTGATTGAAAACACGATACTAAAAGTATTGACGCTTTCGACTCGACCCGTTTTCCGTAATTTGGTCTCATCGCCTCGTAAAGGAAGGCTATCTCTTGCGCTTCACCTCGTTTCTTTCGCTCTTTTGAAGCACCCCCCCCCCCCTTCTCAAAACTCAAATAAGCTCAAATCAAATGAAAATGCGCGTGAGAACTTAATTAAGAGTCGACAGAGAGAGAGAGAGAGAGAGAGAGAGAGAGAGAGAGAGAGAGAGAGAGAGAGAGAGAGAGAGAGAGAGAGAGCGAGAGCGAGAGAGAAAGAGAGAGAGAGAGTCTCACCCAATAATTATCGTCAAACACAGGGTGATCGGAACAGTGACGGCTTGTGGTTTGAAATCGGGAGCCCGACTCAGCTCTAAGTACTCTTCAATTGACATTTCGAACTCGGACTCCTGAAACATCCAATTTAAAGGATCACAATATGATAGATAAGAAACAGTATTTGAATACCCCATCTTTCTTAATCAATTAACAGAGCACAACGTCAAATACAATACATCAAATATCTAGGATACAAATCAAATATCTGGTGAGAAGCATCGCACCACTGTACCGTCTGACTTCCATTACAGGTACTCCAGCTATCGTAGTCTGGTGGGGAGAGACGAAGATTCATAATCCGACGACAGTTGGGCAATGGATCGGAACTCGGGTTTGCTGTAATTTTTGCCGGAGCCAGCGGCTCTCCAAACATTTCCAAACCATTTCTAAACCATTCGTAACAAATGGTGTCAGGAGTGGGATACCATTGGAATACCTATAATGGGAGTCAGACGGTACACCACTTTCCACTAACCTGGTAAATTCTATGGTATGCTACAGGTTACGTATCTCCGTTCAACGCATTAATACAGAAAGATTTATAACAAAATTCAGATACTAATCAGCTGAAAGGATCCTGTGGGTTTTGGTCAAGACTGTTGACGCCATTTTAGTGAAAACTATAAAAAAGAATTTGTAGTTCGCGTATACCCAGAAATAGCTATGTGAAATGTGGGTGCAGGTTGCTAGCCGATATTCCGTTAAGTAGATTTAATTCACTTACGCATTTACTGGGAACATTTCGATAACGTTAAAAAACACGTTTGTTGGGATTTTTGTCAAACGGGCGTTCGTAGCAATGATTTGTAGTTATTGTCCAGTTGGAGACTTCCTACGAGTGTCATAGAGAAACATCATCTCGCTCACAGAATATTCACAGCGTTATTTAGACATAACAAAAAATAGGCACTGATTGGTAAAAGGTAATTTGAAATGTTAATGAAAACCGTGGGAGCCGTTTTGTGAGGGAAAATGCGAAGAACCCTCGTTTTTGGTACACTTGGATCCTCCTTTCCCCCTTCCTATGGATGGAAATCGCGTATAAACTAATTTTGACGGCTTCAAAATCTCAGACACAACGAAATAAAGAACCAGCTCGATAAGATCTACATAATGCAATTAGATTTTTTGGATTCAGTATTTTTTCAGTATAGTTCAACATTTTTTAACGCTATTACAATCCAATCCTTTAATGCTCTTTACCCTTCAGATAGCTAAGAGTATTCTGGAGATAGGTTGCTGGAAGGCGCTTCATCAGATCAATCAAATTCAGTTTGCAGTTCACAGCGGACAATTTGAACAAACCTGACATTGAAGATTTTATCGCTTTTCAACGGACGGTAAGAGTAACGTTGGTTAGAACAGACATAAAAGTCAAAGGTAATGTCAGCCAGCTCGTGAGCGTAGTCCAAATCCGTACTGGCGTTTTGGCGAAAAAGCAAAAACTTCTGTTTATGCTTCCTTGGCCTTCAAAACTGTTGAAGCGGTTCTAGCGAAAAAGCCGAAAATCGCTGGTTTTTGGTACATTGTGACCTCCAAACACCCCTGCTGTATTGAAAGAAAGTACTCAACACCTCATTTCCGCCCCTCAGAACAAGAAAACGAGCTAAATCGGTTCACCTGTTCTCCCATAAATGTGTCCACAGACCGACGACGTCTCAAAACGTATGGAACTGATGAAACTCAACTTTTCTATCGTCAATTACAATATTTTCCTTATCTTTTGAGTACTGGAAAATGATTACTAGTATTATTCGGAATGGTAATGCAATAAATTCCAAGTTACCAGGGCCATAATGAAGTAATCTCGTTTACAAGAAACACGGATATCTAGCAACGGATAAGTGCAACAACAAACTTTTGAGACTTTTCAGGTCGACCGTAACGCTCGGTTGGGCGTAAATCATGCCGAATTTCATTGTTATTTCCAAAATATTCATGAATATGGAAAGCAACTTTGTAGCATATTCATATCACCAAGATTTTTCATAACTCTCTCAACAGAAAAATCATCAGGGCCTTGTTCACATATTTTGAAAGATCCTCAAGTAGCTGCTGTGTTTTGGTTTATCATCCTGAATAATCCCCCAATGTTGTCGATCAAGACAAGTTTTTTTATAAACCTAACTGTTGGGCGCCCGAGAGGGGGAGCTTGAAGATCGAAATAAAAATGAAACTCGGTGAGTTGAGGAGGACTGTATTATACGTGCGGAATTGAGTTGAGTTAGAACTGAGCTGAGATCGTGTACAAAAGGGTGGCACAAGGGTAGTACTCGGAATGCGTGAACTGGCGCAGGAGAGTGTCTCGGATGGAGAGAGTGAGAAGTTACTAGGACAACAGTTGATAGCGGTATGGAGGTAAATTGAGGGAAAGTACAAAAGGAGAAATCCGTTGTAGTTAGAAGTTAACCCGAACTTAATGCCTTTGTCGGAGGAGAAGCTGACGACTGAAGGGGCAGTTCTCGGACTTCCTCGCGGCATCACACGAAACGGGCTGACACCATTGGGGTGGCCGGATGCACCCGGTAAATGAATCGGCCTTTCAGCATGCACTGAACACTAACGTTTCAAGGAATGGGAATTCCAAATTGGCGATGTCTGTCCACCGTCCAGACCATATTTTCCTTTAACGCGTTCTTAAAAAAAAAATCCATTAGGGTTTTAGTTGTGCCAGCTCACTCGGCTACCCGATTGGACAAAACATATGGTTGTTGTGGCCAAAAAAAGTTCAAAAAATTAGTCAGTATGTTTTCTTAGGTCCATGCTGAAGGTCTCTGAAGTGAGGGACTGTGTGTAGATGGAAAGCAGTGAAAATCATGGTAAATATGGTACTACTATTATGCTTTTACTTATTATTAGCTCAAGGAACTTGCGAGACAAGATAACTAAAGTTATCATTTCCCCCAGCCTGCGCTCATTTCCCGCACTGCTACCTGTCGCAGTGTTTTTCGCTTTCTTTAATCCTACGAAGTAATATGGAATGTTGTGTAATCGACTGCGAAATGTTTAGTTTTCTTAAGATCTTGGAGTTCCAGTGAAACTCAATAATGGCCGTTACATAGGGAGCAACTATTTTCAATGCTAGAACCAGTTCAAAAATAGAACGCTGACCTACGTTTTACCAAGTTCATTTAAACTGAGCAAAAAACATAGGGGGTTAACTGCTCAACATTGTTGAATGCCCGTGGGGTTGAGGTGTACCGCCCAAGGAACAGCGCTGTCGAGAGGAAGGACTGTTCCTGAGCACCGCCATTCTCCCCCTAGAGAGAAGGCTTCACTATCGTATCTCCTCCTTGCCGTTAACCATATCACCGGCACGATGAGTGATAGTTAGATAACCGGCTTGAGAACCCAATTCGAGGTAGCGACTCGCCCAAATACGGAGCAAGCCGAAACGAGAGTGCTTACTCAGTAGAGGATGATCGCCGAGCCTTCCACCCAAAACCCGAGTTCTCTCTCCATTTCCGACCCCCGAGGAAGCAGGTTGCCCTACATTAACTCTTCAATATATTTACCTAGTCTCCGCAGTTCTTCTTTCTAGTCTCCCAGCACCTTCTTTTCCTTCTCTAATTACATATCTCTTCGCACCTTTCCTAATTATTTAGTATTGTTAATCCTCCGACCCCACAGTTTCGGCCACGTCGGAGCATTACAGAGGAAAGTTGTGTAATGCGTTGCTCTAGATATTTAAATCTTGAAAACGCTCTCGTACTAAGAAATCTTAGTTGGACCTTTATCTTGAGAACTTCTTCGGAAACCGGTATTAAAAGATCAAAGGTGCTTCGCTGAGTACACATTTGATTTCAGGCGCGTTGTTACGTCAACATCGTTAGAAAACGCCCTAGAACAGGGATTGTCGGTCGAAGGAAGTCAAGAAGTTGTTGGTCTCATACGGGGGGAATCACATCCACCTTTTACAGAGAAGCCAGCTATCACCATTTTCTCCGTCCCAATTGTACCTCAATTTCATCTATGTCGCAGTCTTCGGTAATGAAGACGTTATTTTCGTATCAGAAAGTTGGCTCTCGGCTTAAAGATAGCTGTTTGTCGGACAGTTCAGTTTTCAGTCGTTCGTTTGAGCCTGTTATTTATGCGATTTGATTTGTTCCTTCGCATAATACGTAATTTAGTTATTCCTTATCTAGAGTTCGACCCAATTTGAAAGGAAAATACCTTTCCTCAATGGCACTTTTTGTTAATAAAAATATATGGCTATGAATTACACATGCTTCCTCAGCCCCACGTTCATTCTACCTACTGATCCAATCTGTTTTTCACTCAATTCATAAGTAATAGTAAAACATGATCACACAAATTTCTGGAATCGATTAAGCAGCTGCTATGCTGGAATTATAAGGGAAACTCAGCGATAAACAAGTTAGCCAAAGAATGAGGTTAGTTCCAATTCCGGAATTTCTTTTGTTGTACCTAGATGTCTAATGACCATAACTAAACTCTCATCTTATAGGTAGCTTTTCGGACTTTCATTCTTTTCGAGAGCACCTAGTGTCATATGAGCGATATAATGTGATAGAGCACCCTGGTGAAAGAACGGAACGAATGTGTGTGTCAGAATGTAAATAGACCCAACATCCGTTAAATTTATTATTTTTACTACTTTCTATAGAACGAATCATTTCCCAATTTATTTATCGTGTGCTTTTTCTAAAGCATCCGTGTCGTGTTTGCAATTATGTGTGATTTCAACGTTACTAATTCATTTCGTAATCCACGAATGGTTAAATTTGCTCTTCCTGAGCTCTAAAAGAACCCATCACTCCGGCCACACATGAGCCTATTCATAGAAGACGTCATGCTTACCAGCCCCCCCCCCCACCCTCTTTGGAAGCCGAGTATGTCCTTCGCCGCAGGCTCCACTATGGATTGGGGTTGAATGAGCCCCTGAGAGACCTATTCAAAGCGTGTGGCAGCCAAGACAGGGCAGTCGAATAGGATGTGCTCTGCCGTTTTGTCTCCTCACCGCACAATCTGCACTCAACTGCCTCTGAGATGCCCATGTTATTGAGGAGAGACCTAAGTGGGCAGCGTCCAATGAGAAAGGTAGTTAGAACTTTTGGATCCTGCCTGGAGAGTATTAGCACAGCCTTCGCCTTTAAACAAGAAGGCAAAATGAGCCTTTTCACCTATCCTAGTCGTGGCTGGCGGGCGATGCCAATGGGCGCTACTTTCCTGTGTCTATCTTCAGATTACCTGACAGTTCAGGTAACTTTTCGTCACTCCTACCTAGGGTATAGGCCTGATGGGTAGGGATTCCGTACCCCTTCTCGCAAGGCAGTCATTGCCCTCATGCCATCTATGAGCCGGCAACTAGATAAGGTAAAGCCTATTAAGGGGCACCAAGTCGTTTGAGCGCTCGAAGACATTCCCATGTCAACCTGGATCTGAAAGTGCAGTACAGCCAGGCTGCACTAAAGGCTATTGCAGCCTGGCTGTACGAGAATATGTAAATCCGCTTGCCCCTGAGTCGTTTAGTCAGGATCTCTTCTGCGCAGATTTTTATGGCAAGAATTTCCGCTTGATACATCGTAAAAAACTCCAATTTTAACTTTGAGGTAGTGTTTTACATACTAAACCCAGCGAATACAAAGCGAGTTGGAGCGTGGATTCACGAGTTATTTGAACAGGACGCACGAATGTTTATTCCAAGCGCCCTTCACGGCAATGGAGTGTGAAGAAGCAGAAATTTCATTCCCTCGTCATCAACAATATAATTAACAAACCCTTAAAGCTTGAATTGAAAATACGAGCTTCGTTTAATTCTGTCCAAACCTTTTGTCAGCCAGGGAAAGCTGCAGTCGGCTCCAGTTGTTCAGAATTTTCTGTTTGATCATAATAATCTATGCCTTTTCTGAGCCTCGAAGATGAAGAAAGCTTGTATTCATTATTTCAAGTCTCCGTCCATTCCCTTCTACGTAAATTTTCTCTTTTACCTTTTCTCTCGTTACCGAGCTCGACGAACTTTACAAAGAATTAATTGGAACCCTCCTCGTCATTTCCAACGTCGCATTTGTGTGGAACGAATTGAATATCCTTGAATGGCATATCAAAACAGGCCTCATGGTGTGTCTCCTTGAATACGAATCCCCATCACTTGGCGTTTAGTGGTGACGTTTTAGTACATAATGAACGAAAGCTTTACGACGAATAGTCGGTAAAATGAAGAAGGAAACAATTTCGCTACCCGTCATCCCCAGGAGCATTCATAGTTCATTATATAGAGGAAACCGAGCTATTCAACCACCTTTTCAGGTCAGTAAATATTTACGGAACGCCGAGAGCACAGTGTAACCCTTTCGACAGAAATTCTACTAGAATAAGGCATTACAAATGTAAGTCTGCTTATAGTCGGCCAAACATGATGACGAACGTAGCTCGTTGATTCAAACTCATCAGACTATGTAAAGAGAATCAATAAACAATGAGTTAGTTTATTGAAATACCTGAACTAGAAACTTAATTACAAGACACAATAGTATTTCATGAGTATGTCATGAGAAAGGGTTTTCTGGGTCTATAGCAATAATAAGGCCCCTTCCTCGGATAAACTGTGATGTAATTCCACAAGGTCCATTCAGTCTGATAGCCTGTATAACATCCCAATCTCAAATCAGGAGCTGGAACGACCGAGCGCGACGCGTCTCTTTCCCTGCCTTGTCTTCATATCTCAACTTTCGTCTTTAACTTTCGCCGTTGAAGTTCCAGGAGCAGCTAGAATTCGTTTTGTTCCGTGGCGACCGCAGGTTCCAAATCGTGTCCCTAACAAGTATTAAAAAAAATAAGCCTTCCAAAGTATGTTTTTTCCAGGTGCGTTGGTATTGTTGTAATCACTACTCATCAGTTAACAGGCCACTCTCGTCTTGGCCATCACAGAATAAGGTTACACGAATTTCCTCAACCCCACGTGCTTCCGGCAATTTTACCACTTTAGTAGAGCCTAATTCAATCTGTTTTTCATTCAGTTCTTTTGAACTTGCTGGAACTTTGCTCATAGTTTTATATAGAAACTGGGAATGCATGAGGTTAGAGAAATGATTATGTTTCCCCTATTTCTGTTAGTACCTTCATTGCGTAACTGTTGCATAGATAATTTTAAGGAACTGTCAACATGAGTTTTTTTAAACCTTTCATTTATAATTCTGAAATTATTGACGAATCACTCTCCGTCGAAACAATGGCATTAGTTGGAATTACGAAATTTTAGGGTGCTCCTAACTATTTATTACCGTTATTATGCTACCGTTGTGGTATTAAACTACCATTAAACGACCTGACTATCAACACGATTTTTTTAAACGATATGTATTTGTTATGTAACTTATGTATATCATGAAAGACCCAGCAATGCGTATATTTATTTGAGAACGAATCAATTACGTGTATGAGGGGTTAAGCAAAAAGCTGCTCTCGTCATTTTCCCATGGTACCCAATAATTTTTCGTCTTACCTCGATTTTCTCACAGACAACAATTTTATATCATTAGTAAGCGTGTTCAAAAGAAATTTCGATCAAACCTTTGCTTTGGCGTCCAAGTGTCAAACTTGGATTGGTTCGATCCAACCGTTCTCTTACAAATTCGTCAGTCACACGCCATTTTCTTGAAAGGTAAATATGTGAAGGAAGCTAATTTTAAATTTTTCCCTTCTAGAAAGCCAATGCAACATTTTTTTTCAGATGACTGTATAATTCTACTTGCTTCTGCGTATCAGTTAGGATAGTAAAAGCCACTGTCAGGTAACGTGTGATATTTAGCCTGCAATGATTCATAGCATAACGATACCAATGGACGGCAATTAATGAGAATCGGATGAAACAAACTCATTAGTGCTTGAACGAGGTCAGATAATATTCTGGAGGGTTTTAGCAGAAGGAGCAACTAGCGAGTGACAACTAACAAAATGTAGCGCTGCGAAACACACACGAAAACTTATGTTAAGAAAATTCACAGTTGTCGTCCACAACAGCGAGGAGAGCGATTGTATAGAGGCTTGAAGAAAGACTAATTATTCGGCTAGGAAGAGAGATGCACAAGGAGCAGCACTAGTTTACAGTTGAATCCCTGGGAGGAGAGTGAGTTCAAGTTCTAAAGAGAATCTCTGATGTGTAATGGGTCCTATAGTGGGGGGGTAGTACGGAGAAGGGGTGATACACCAACTAATGGAGTTAGTGAGGGTGGAAAGGAAGAGGAAAAGATATCTCCGAATGACGGGAGGAGCCTTGAATTGCTATCATCGCACTTAGTGTTTACTTCTGTAGCAAAAAATGTTTGACTGAAAGGATATAACGCGTTTCGCACAACATTCTCTAACCCTCAATGTGATGGAGAGAATGAGAAAATTTGTTTCCTACAAGTTTAGCTTCTTGTCCGCCAAAACTTTTTTGTGGGGGTTTTAACGGTGCCCAATCCTATTTATTCCTCGAAGCTCCGTGAAAATCATGGAAATTATGCGGACTTTGCTATGAACGTCATAGAGGATCAATCAGGATGTAACTCTCATGATTTCTGGTCTCACGACATGGGAAAGTTGTGAGTGTGGCAGGTGAGTTTCCTTATTAAATGACTTCGCTAATATACAGGAGGTCCCCTGCAGCATCCGCCGAACTCAGACCTACAGAGGTACGGCAGGTATTTGGTGGTTTGCCAGTCTTCCGGCAGGGAGCTGTTGCCCATGTTTTACCACGCGGAAGTGACCACCTGAGGAATCCCTTACCATCTGGGAGTTCATAATCTGGTTTCCCAGCTGAGCTAACTATTTACTTGGGTGGCAAGTTTCAAAGTTGTGAGTGTGGCAAGAATTCATGAACACACAGACACATGACTGCAGTTTTAATATTAACTATTGAATCATGAGTGTATTAAGTATTTAGTACACTATCTCTAAAATAATATACTGTACCATGAAACATTGCTCATTTTATGAAGTGCCCTTCCGTGGGTCACCAAGACCTACAACACTGTATCCATTGAAGCACTCCAAATGGTCACAGGCCAGTAAACCGATCACTTGACCATTGAGGACATGATGGAAAGGTAGAGTGTAACTCTGTGAAGACTTCTCCACTGAATGAAAGCAATCAGCACTTGGTGAATGGGCATTGGACAAATGGAAAGCGGTGGGAGAATATTCGTCAAAGGGACGAGATACGTATGAGTTCCCCACATCCGAGAATGCCTTAGGTGGAAGTAGGACGAGCCAGGTCCTTACTGGACACAGTGGTTTCATTGCTTGGCTTCACTTTTTTTCTGCAAATGACTTTCCATCCTCTTGACTTCTTGCATCTTCAGGCGGAGGAAACGAAAAACCACGTGTTGCTCCATCCTAGGCCCTATGATGGTGAGCGACAGATGTCAGAAGAGCAGTCAAAGCTTCCACCCCTGACTTACTAAGCAAGCCTATGATCGTTTCGCCCACTTTGCCAAAAGGGTTATTGCTAAACCACGCGGTTACAGTTGATCCCCACCTTTGAAACTTGCCACCCACATAAAAAGTTAATGCTACGGGTTTCCCCAGCGCCATGACACCGCATGGCAAAGTTTGTTTCACCCTTTACCGGGAGATTGGATAAATAACAACCTGTCGTACCTGCCCAGCTCTGGGTTTGATGAATGTGGAGTGAATCCTCTTGCTCTCGCATGCAAACAAAGCCGTAACCTGCATGATATTCATAAACGACTGATATAAACCTCTTAGTGGATCGCAAAATTCTGTCTGAGCGTTCAGGAACTGTCAATATGTCAAGAAAACAGTATATGGTGCATCGTAATATACGTAACGGAATGAAACTTACATTTTATATGCTGAACGTGTTATATACGCCAATATATAATGATGCAATAAAGAAAAATTAATTGTGAAACAACACCAATGTGATGATAAGAAAAATGAGGTTTTTTTGCTGTGTTCAGATTTTCGGAAAAATCTAATAAATAGATTTAACAACATATTTAAATCCTTTCAGAGCGTTGAACATGGAGAAAAAACGCAAATGCTCAGGAACAAGGATAAATACGAGGAGTGCGTCGAAGCTTGTAAATAGAAAAACTTCTATAAAGCAGTTAACGAGATCTAATTTAGCAATATGTTTCGCATGTGGAGGCGCAGTACAAGAAAAAGTGCACCTATTAGAAACTGTAAGTTGGAGGCGATGAACTTCGCACAGATTCAAGAAACGCGCGTAACGAATGATCCACGAACACTTACAGTCCCAATTTATTCGTTTGCGAAAAATACAACGCGTCCGGAGGCACCTTCGATATATTCGCGCACGATCGAATATTCCCGAAAAAGATTTTCTCGTAAAAGCCTGATTTCTTCCGTTCGACGAGGATGAATAGATTCTGACTCTGACGAGAAAAACCCCGAATTTAAGAAGCTTCACGAAGACGTTAAGTAGATCCACAAAAAGGTTGAGTGCCAACTTTGTTTGTCACTTCTTGCAAAAGATTAGTCTCCCCCTTGTTAGCCTGTCTGTTTTGTCTCCTCCTTGTTTTTAGGGCTAGGAATATGGAAATTCGGAAATATTCGTTGGTAGCCGTTGGAGACTTAAAAATACTAATTTCGGTGTTTACCAGCGCGTAGAATACACTTTATAGCACAGCAAACCTACTTGCCTCCGATTATGAAATCAACGGAAGATTTTAAGGGGCGTTAAAATGTTCCCGCGATTGTGAGGAACTGCTTCAAAAAACCTTAGCTGCAAAAGTTCGAAGGTTTGCAGGCGTCCAACGGAAGGCGGGGATCCGGAAGGCGATACCACTGGGTGCGCTGGCGACAGTCTTCCAAGCAGAGCTCTTCGCTGTGACAGTGTGCGTGCAGCACGTCCTGCGTAGGGACCTGAAGCGGAAAGGGATTTACATTATGTCGGACAGCCAGGCTGCACTTAAGGCCCTCACGTCGGGGCTAGTTTGGGAATGCCTGACTGGCATGAAGACCTTGGCAAATTTAACGCTGCCCAGGTCATACAGGAAGGAGGCCGACGAACTGGCGAGAAAAGGATATGAACTTCCCCCGGTGGGACCTGAGGCCTTCGTAGGGACCACCAAGAGCCACTCATCAAGGAGGTTTGTAAGAGGGAGGAGAAGTGCAGGGTTGTCTACTGGCGGGATGTGCCTGGCTAAAGGTAGTCAAGGCTGTTTATCAGACTCTCCAGAGAGATCCTCAGCCTGGAAAGAGATAGTACTCGGATGGCATCAGGCCTGCTCACAGGTTACTGTCCACTAAGGTACCACCTGGCCAATATTGGTAAGTCAGAGGTTTCGAATTGCATATTCTGCGAAGTGGAGTTGGAGTCAGTGAAGTACGTACAGTGTACGTGTGAGGGGCTGGCTGTAGAGCGCCTCAGAGTCCTCGGGGTTCATCAGCCGCGGCCAGAGGAGGTTGCAGATATGGTCCTCAAGATTGTCCTGCGTTTTGTGCGAGAATGATGGAGACGTATTGTGGAAGCCGTCAAAGAACACCAGCTCCACAGGAAGGACGTGAGGGGGCACATGCTCGCCCACACAATAGGCCCAATTGTGGCCGCAGTGGGGGTTTCCCCAGTGCCACCAAGGACTTTTATGTTAAAAAAAAGGAAAGTAAGTATTATTGTCGTTGTGTTGCTTGAAAACTTTAAAACCCAAAAGCACCGGGGGTAGTAGTTTTCACCTAAGATTTAACAATATTACAGTTACATTGATTCAGTCATTAGATACCCCAGGGCCCGAGAGTTACTCCGAAATCTGAATTTATTATGATTAACACCCTACGCTAACGGAGCACCAATAAACTCATGTCTGTGCTCTACTTCAGTCAGTTTTGAACAGCCGTTTTTATCTCTCTAACAGCTAATCCCATGTGGATGGGTTTATTATTCATTCTGAATTATACACCGATGTTTTCATTTTTTTACAAATCCTCCTCGAAATTAAACCCTTGAACGTTTCAAGGCACGAGGGTTCCAAATTTGCAATATCTGTCCGCCATCCAGACTTAAACGTGGTCTGGCTTTATTCTTGATCTAAGGAAGGTTTAAAAATTAGTCATTTTGGCGGTTTTATTGCAATTACGTCGTATTCGATGGTGAATCGAAAAGGATAGGTCTTAAAGGCGCAAAACTGCAGAAGGAAAACCGCAAAATCACAGTAAGCAATAAGGCTAATTCTACTACTTGATGGAACTCGCTGGACAATTCAGCGATGGTTATGGTTTCTCCCCGGCTGGCCCTCATTTCCCGCACTGCCTCCCGTCTTCGATTCGTCAAGATTTCTTAGCGCAGTCTAGAAAATGTCAACTTTATTTGTTCGGTTGTAATCAGCTCATGTTTCGTATCGATTAATAGCATTTTTCAATGCTGAATGCAATGAGATGGGTCTCGGAGGTCCTCTTCGAACATTGTTGACGGCCCCGGATTGTTGATGTAGCCTCGTTTTATTGTTGATATTTAGAGACGTTGGGTTGAATAGAATCACACTCGAGCGGTGCGACAGAATAATAAACCGTTGTGAAATAAATATTCCGGAACTTAATGGGCTCCCCCTACTCACGTAACTCGATCTTTATCGAGGGCCCATCGCACGGGTGAATCATGGAGGTATCAACGTCATTTTTCATTCAAAGCTGCTAACGAGAGGCTCGACTGTGCTCACTTTGCCACTTTCAACTTTGCCTTCCCTAAACTGTAATCTTGTGATCAGGCATGATGTTTATCGTCTCGATCAACTCAAAAACTTACTACTAATATTTATATTGTCTTTTCATGTTCTATTTTAAGACTTGACGTTTACTGTACTTGCCGTTAATTTTGTATAATTTCCGTACAAACTCGTATTTCATGTTGTCTTTCTAATCGCGTTTTTATTGAATTGTCTTCATTTATTTTTGAATGTTTATTACAAAAACGTAAGAAATAAGTAAATACAAGTAATATTTAACACAAATAAATCATTTTCCTCTTATTCAACGTGGTTTTTGACGGAGGTGTCAATTGTTTTAGAGTTATTGGAGTTAGGAAAACACAGTGACAAGAGGTAGTCCAAGGAATGACAATAATTTGTATTCCGGAGTTACTAGGATTGCTCTTAAATATCTCATCACTAATATTATGCTTCCATCGTATCTGTAGTTTATTGAACTACCAATTCGATTGTATTAAGAATGCTAGTTCCTTATAAACGGGAATTTAAAAAACTGCATTAAAGTCGGTTTTCGTGGCGTTTTTTGGATTATTTGTTATTATGCTGCTCTCGTCCTTTTGTCTTACTTTAGCATCCCATATTGATATTCAGGCTGAGTAATACATTTGAGTGTATTTGATTTAGCTTTTATATCGCAATCGAGTTCACAGAACACACGCACAGACCGTTGTCCGAAATGGTGCTTGAAACGTTAAGATTACTCAGCTCAATAAACTATTTTCATACGATCGATTAACTTTCCTTCCCACTTCGTGCAAAGGGACGTGCAAATAATGTTCTATCTTGTTAACGTATGCATTCACGAGCTGCAGGTATAAATGCTACGAAACAAATATTGAAATTATTACAAGTTGCGTAACAACTACGTGACATTTCATTGATAATCTTTCTCGTTTTACATGCTTTTTTAAAGTTAATTTATTTTCCTCTTAATTTGAACGTATAATCTACAATCTCTCAGTAGCCGTGTGTTTTGGTCAGCACAAGCCGAATCAGTACGAAAGATTACTCCCCTCAACCCAATCTGACTTTCCGAGGTCGAACTTTCTGACTTGAAAACGATAAACTTTTTTTTTTCAATATTGTGAGCCATACCGAACATGATTGGTATTTCCAGTGCCTACAACATACTTTTTTTACATTTGAGAATTCAGCGGGTTTTCCTAATACCCTTCCCCCATCTCACTTCTCATCCCTTACTTTGGCCAACTTCTCATACATTTACACATTTTCTTTCATCTCTCGTCCATGCTCACTCCAGTTCAACTATCCAGAGTATATACTGGTAAGTGTAAGTAGAATTCGATCTCCCAGTTACTGTACTCTGAACGCTGAACTAACCAGTGTATTGCCTATCCATACGTTCCTCTCTCTCGTCTCACTCACCAACTAATTTTTCACCTTATTCCTCTTCTCTCCCTCTCTTGCTCACAACACGACAATTTTCGCAACTGTACTTGCAAATGCGAGTAAACATTTGTTAACATTGCTCATAGATTGTTGTGTAGACAAATTCAGATTTGAGTTCTATTACGTGGTTGTCGGTGTATCGAACTCGTATATCTTACACAACATAGAATAGGGGGCTTTATAGAAAAGAGCCGATGGTGATTTATGCTGGTTCGTGTTTGGTGAGTTAGAGCGTACACGCTCCCTGCATACTGATTAGTAATCTGAGAAAGGCGGTAAGGAGGCAGCTGCTCGTAGGGTATGTTGAATACTAATAACCCTCGTTTAAGACTGTTAGAGAATTCGGGGTGGGTGAAAACTATTTTCAGCTGAATGCTGTGACTAGCGAGGTTGGCTCTGCCCCTCTTCATTTCAGGAGAAACGGATAAACCGAAAAACAACAAGGCTTTAGAGATAACGCGGTAACGATATTAAAGTCTCGCAACCTATTCAATGAACGATGTCTACAACTTTTTGCGAGCAACCGTCGACCAAACTGGGGCAAACCGTTCCGTTGAACTACCTAATGTTTGATATCACTGACGCGTCGTTAAAGGCTACCTTACCCAGAACCCACATTTTCACATGTCCAGAGTTGATTTCAAAGAATTTTTTCGGCCTGGTCGGGCAAGATTTCAGTTAGTATTTACCTCTCTGGGCTTGAGCGATTTTATGACGTGTTTCTTCTTTAAGAACGCTTTCGAGAATGCGAGCCCACAACGGGCCGCTCAAGGCACTTATTTACAGTAGCCTTGTAAGAAAACAGATGTACACCGTGAAGGAGTTATTGCCCCGAGCTACTTATTCGCGGTAGAAAGCAGGCTGCTCAAACTCAGCAACGTGGTCGCTTAATTATTTCCTACTATAATTTTACTCTTCCGAGGGGTTTCGTCGAGTCTTCGTCCGAACGTGTATTTCACAATCCGTGCTCCCTCATGGTCACCATTGGTTCTTGGTTGGTGCATGTGCGTGTTATGAGGTCCTACAGTTCATCGTGAGAAGCCCCCCGGTATGGGGTTGTACTGCAAACTGCTGCTGCACGTCTAATAGCGCTATACTGTCGTTTCCACATTCTCTTTCTTCTTTTGCTTTCAATCCGTTCCAATTCAAACCTTAATAAGCCGAAGAAATACGAGAGAAACGTTCTAATGTACCATTATGCCGCTCTTTCGTGTGTCGAAAAATCCCAACCTTCACTTTCACGAAATTAGAAGAAAGTAGCAAACCGGAATAGATCAATTATGCATCCCACCTAAAACTAGGTGAGTGAGGCGATTCTTAGACGAGAATGGGGTAGCAGGCAATTAATAATGAGTGGTTTTGACTGCGTTCCGTCGTTGTCAATTAACAACTGATCTGTTCTAACTTAGTTCTCCCCAACTGTGTAGCAACCATCAAAGCCTCATCCGCCTGTGGGGGAGTCGCCCTCAACAAACAGCCGTCTGAGGCTCTCTCAGTTCATCCCTTTATAGGTCCAGATCAGCCGTTCTCAGTGGAGTATCTGATCAAAGCTTCATCAGATCCCCCTTGTCTATGCCGAGGAGTTATATTCTGGCGCTCAGCTCAGATGGTGACAGATTTTAGTAATACGCGCCTGAAAGGCCTAACAGATAGCGGTTAGCTAAGCAGGTGCTCCTATGTACAAGATTATGTGGACTCGAAGTTCACGGAGATAAGACTGTAATCAATGTAAGGATACAGAGTACGTTCAGAAGAGAGAGGAAAGTGAAGTATGGAATACACTACAGCAAAAGCAGAGGAAATTGCAACGTTAACTGTTTCTGTCCTACTAAAGTAAATACCCACAATGAAGTTAATTCTGGTAAATTCACACCTTGATCGCTTATACTTGATCAGCTCGATTCCAAACAACTACAACATGTTGTGCTACCAATTTACGTTTGCACATGAGCAGACATTATAATTTCGACATGCGTAATTCTAACCAGTATACTCTCTCAAAATATCTATGAATCTGCAAATACTGCAAAAACATACGTAACCGTCTCCTGAATTCGAAATACTCATCAGTCAAGCTAAACCTGAAACTAGACGGGTGCAGTTACTATGACTCACGGGAGACTGACCAATCCAGTTGAGTTCGTTCTTTCTACTTTCCTTGGTTTTGTGTAAGAAGGATGGAAAGTTATGTAATCGGCTGACACTGTTTCTTTTTAGTATTCTTCATATCTTTACATGTTAAGGGCTAAGGGGGGAGAAATGATGATAATCAAACATACAACAATCTTTCTCAAATTGATAATTAACTTTCGATCCCGATACATTTCTCCTTAAAAATAAAGTGAACCGAAATAAAGGTCGATGAAACAAGGGGGTTTTCAAATTTCTGTTAAAACAGATTCAATGCTTTAGGTAAAACTGGCAGCGTATCTTCAAAAACCTGTGCTTTGTCTTGCAAGTCCGTTGGGCAGAGATAACAATCAAAATACGCCAAAACTTGTGTTTTTGAAAGGTTTTTAAATTTTCCACAGTGAGTTCAAAACTGCATTTTTTTTAGACCGAATAGAGTGGTTCGTAACAACCTTTGCTCACATTTTTCTTTAGCTACTGTTGGAGCTCCGTTGATCGCAGATATAAGCAAAAATGCATCAGAAAATGAGGTTCTCCGAATGTTTAGAACTCTAAACAATAAATAGTATTTTTGGGGCTCTCTCGGACGACCTCTCAGTGATCGCGCTCTTGTCGCTCCGACCTCGTTGAAGCACGTTCCCGCCAGTCTGTCTTTCGCCGAAAACCTCAACGGTCGTTTGCCGAACTCTCATATTTCAAACTGGGTCATCAGTATCCCACGTTTTCCCGTTTTTCTATACCTCAGTTATCCAGACTAATACCCTCAATATCTCTCTCTATCTATTCGATCCCTTCATCGGCCAGAGAATATCTGCAGCACTATTAAGTCTTCCACTTCTCGGAAAGCCTGGTCTTCCAGCCGTTTCAGGGATCCCCGACGTCGTCGCACTCGTCTTTCGTCTGCCAACTTCTCTCCGTCTATCCATGTCGCCACCACCTGGTCAGAACATTCCCTTTATTTTATCCTAAGTTAATTTCTAATTACTAAATCATTTGTTCGAACTTTTCTCGTTTTAATATAATTCTATTGTTTTGTCTGAGTAGGGAAAATACGTCTAATTCTTCTTTTTGTGTTTTACAACCCTCTCTCAAGCTCAGTACACCGGATTCAAAAGTTTGCTATTCACAATCTCTCCGAAACGGGTTTGAAGATTTTGATTAATCTAGGCTGGCGCTTTCAGGTAACTAGTGAAGTGAAATAATCCGAAAATGTACCTGTGGAAGTGCTGCTAACGAAGATACAATGGATCCGGTTTCCTTCTATTACAATAGTTCTTGGACAACAAGACTCTTGAAATCCATAAATGGCGTGTGAATCTTGGAATCCAGCGAAGACACAACGCTCGAGTGAAATTTGTGAGGGTTGAAGGATTGAGGGGAGCTGTGAAATGCTTCGCGTCCACATAGTAAAAATGACGAGTTCACGTTTGAATTTCGACGGTCGTAGCGTTTGTAGAAGGAGGAAGGAGTTGAAGTTGTTGAGTATTTCGTTTATCTTTATCTTGTTTTTTCGGTGTTAGTGCGACGCTGTCCTCTTAAATCCATGAAAATGAGGCGCTCTATGGTATTGACTCGATCTGTTCTACCCACATTAAGAGGGAAAGTGAGGGGAAACCTTTTAAAAAATTCAGCTACGCTTTTGCCCATTTATTTCTCTAGATGTACCACCTACCAAACTTTGGGCACAGAGGGCTGAGAACGTGCACTGAATTCGAACTCTATTCTGCCGGTTCTACGGAAATTTACGGGTGCAGTTCTTATTCAGGAAGGAAAAATGTCTCAAGAGACGTAGAAGCGTTACGAGTACTTCTTTTGTAATGCACCGGGACAGTACGGGGGACGAGGTCCTTCCGTCAGCGTTCATCGAGTAATGGTGGTAGTTTTTCGTAATATCACTGGACAGTTCCTTAATTTTTAAGGTATTAAGATGGAAACGTCCAAAATAACTTGATAATGGTCTACAGAATGGGCCGTACGAAGCCGCATACAATCGAGGTATGTGGAACACAAACTGACTGGAACGTACGTTCAACTATTAATCATCTCGTCGTTCATCATTGTTCTCTCGAACCCAGCAAACTGGAGCATTATAACTTTCACCTATTTACAACTTGCCGTGGCAGTGCGGGAAAATGGAGTTTCCCTTCACTGTATCAACTTAAAGGAGTGCTCTTTATAATCCCCACGTTAAGACGGTTATGGCCAAATAAATTGGTCTCCAATTACAGGTTTACACGAAATCCGCAAATGTGGAAGCCAAGAAACGAACTTATTATTACTTTCCTTGTCCAAACTTTGGTCATAACGATTTTGATTACATGTTTTGCATTGACGCTTCCAAATAACACAATAGTCCCGAAAAATTCTCAAATGTGCGAAAATGAAGTGAGCAGCCCGCCTACTCGGCAACCTTATCAGACGAGACCCATGGTCCGTACACGTGTGAATGCTGTCAACACAGGCATCACACCCTGCTACACCCCATGAGCCAGGACGCCGCACTTGTTCCCAAAAGTGCAACTAACCACTGCACGGTAGACGCAGCATCTTCGCTCGGCACTACCCCTTCTGGAACACCTGAGGGCATGTGTCCTCTGAGGAGGAGGGAAACTCCGACTCCCCTCACTCAGTGAATCGTCTTTCGCCAAGAGATGGACCGATTCTCTGAACCATGGATGTCGCAGCTGCGTGGGACGAAGACGTACGATCCACACATCCCAAGATGTTTACGTCAGAGACATTGTGTGACATTGTGTTTATTTGCATTTATTCAATACTTCCACCACAAACTGGGGCACCCTTTTGGAACTTGAATCAAAATTATCTCTCGCTCGCTACGCTCAAGATTAGGTTCCCCTTTGTTGGGTGGGCAGCAACGCCCTGAACTGCAGTGTTCATGAGTGCCTGAGGACAAGCACTTCATCAAGGGCGGAGTGGTGTAACGGGACGAACCAAACCCTTCGATTCAGCGGGGGCTCGTCCGGGGCATTTATGCTGACTGGGCACCCCAAATGCCCCGATTCGCTCGAGGCTTCCCTGCCGTCAGTTGAAACCGAGCCGGTGCCCTCGTCGACTTGTAGTTCCCCTGTGGTGATAAAACCTCTCCGAATGTAATTCACGAATAAAACTCTCTGTTCCAATTGTATTCGACTTGATATCGTACTAACTTCCCGACTCTCTTAGTGCGAGATCGCTGCTATATTAATCCCCCCCCCGTAACATAGGTAAAAAAGTGTTTAAAAATTAGCCGAAAACGAAATTCTGGCGGTTTTAATGAAATTACGTTGTGTTTGGTGTCGTTTACTAGGCACTTTTCGTTGCCGGGTCAAATGTTTTCAGAGCACGAATGCGTCTAAATGGTGAAATCACCGTAAACTCTACTACTTGAAGGAACTCGTGAGACAATGCAGCGAATGTTATCGTTCCTCTCCCTTCATATTTTTTGACGTTGGATTGAATAGGATTGGTCACAATCGTGCTGTGCGAGAGAATGATAAATCGTTGTGTAATAATTGTTCGCTTTTTTACTTATAAATCTCGCTATATGTCACTAACGTTCTCAGAAAAATCAGGGTTTACCCAATAAAACGTTTGATAACATTAGAAGTCACCCCAGAAATGTCGTAATCCAAACCACCGCTTTTTCCCTTACTCGCCTTTCTTACTCTGTTTATCTGACAATTCCAAAAACATTAAACATGATCTTCCTCAAAACCGATCCAGTTGGCAGTCTCGTATATGTGTACTGATAACTCAATAATGGTTGCAGCATCGGTGGAACAACTAAACAAATTTCAAAATCTCCCGCTCTACCAGTTTCCATGTACGTTCTACCAAACTGAATGAAAAACAGATGTTCTTCTCCAACTCCTGGTTAAGGAGGAACTGCGTTCGCGCAGTGTACAACAAACAACACTACAAAACATGAAGTGGAACGTAAGAAGTGAAGCTAGTACATTCACACAATTTTGCTTTCCTCACGTAAACTCTTCGGGTACTTCGCGCTTCACATACAGACTCAGCATCTTCCTTCAACTCATTTTTACGAAAATCATTACGGAAAACAATCTAGTCATTCGTTCAAAGTACCCCGAAAGTTTCGTCAACACTGTTAGAGGCAATTTTGCGAAAATGGGCAAAACGAATGTTGATTGTTCGGGGAATCTCCATTTTTGAGTGGTTTGTATTTCTCCGTTCCTAAGATACGTGGAGGAGAAAATGTGAACGTGGGTTGGTAGCACTTTGATCCGAGTACTTTTTTTTCCTGTGTCTTTGTTCATCTCTGAAAAATGTGAACAATGCGTAGGCATATACTCGTAGAACATGCTGACGCCTATGCCCGTGTTCAGTGTTTTATACGTTTTATGAAAATCGTTCAGCAGTACTTGAGAAAAATGCCACCATATCCTAATTTTGCTGTCCTAACGTTTATAAAACTAAAAATAAAAAACGCGATTGTGTCAGCTGTTACCCCTCCAAGTTGACTATACACAAACCGGAATGAACTTTTTCGTGATTCAAGAAGCGTGAAACCGTGATGAGCTTGTGGAAACTAACTTCTTCCCAGTCAATCTTACACTTTTCTTACCTGGTTGAGAATTGTATCGAACTACACGCCTTCAGAAAATATATTTTTAGTTTAGTGAAACGTTTTTTGATAGGCACAGTGAACCATGTGATTACTGGGTTCAGTAATAATTTTCAGCGTCGAAAATCAATTACTCCCCAAAATTTGAAAACTCGGACAGTTTGGAATTTTACCATTTAAAATGAACCACTTTAAGCACAAACTAAATTTTACTAGGTTCAAATTGAATCAATAAATGAATGAGTAATGAGAAAATAAAATAATAATCAAAAGCGGGGAGACGAAAACGGGCGGACGAGCGCTAACGACGAAGTCCACGGCTGGGACAGAAGCCTATCCTCGACGACAGATTGCGCCACCTTCCAACTCATTTCATATTATTATAACCGAAACACCGCCCACCCAAAATTATGGATTTTGAGTTAGATTAGAAATAATTGAGTAAATAAACGGAAAAAGAACAATTAAATAAACAAAGTGAAATGAAGTGACGGGTAGTATCGCAACACTCCTACAGACCTACCAGGAATTAGCAATCACCCAATTTGCATGTTATTTACGTATGTACAGGATTCAGGGTAGGTCACTGAGAGGGCAATGGCACCAACTTCGACACAGGCCGCACCATTGCTCCAAAGTGTGTCTGGATCTCTGCTGATCTAGCGACGCCGTCGGATGCAACGAAGAGCTGCTCGATCCTTCCAAGAGACCATTCAAGCGGACGGGTGTTTTCGCTGAGAATGAATACTGGTTCTCCGACGACAAGTGGTGCACGTGGTGAAGTCCACTTCTTCCTCTGTATAAGAGTACACTCTCGAGACCACCTCTGCCAAAATTCTTGAGAAGCCAGTCGAACGAGAGTCCATCTTCTAAGAAGATTCTCATTTTCCAAAGAGAGATCATACTCAGGGGGGCATGTGAGAGGTCCACCAACGAGGAAATGCCTAGGACTGAGATAAGGGGTTGTCTCATCTGTGTACGGACATAGGGGACGACTATTTAGGGTAGCTTCAACCCTGTTAAGTGAGAGACTTATTTGCGGCGATTTTAGCTAAGTGGCGTTTCGAACACTAAGTGGCGGATTCCCATAAGCCCGAAGAGAGAAAGCTCGTGATTTCAGGATGTGAATCCTTCAGATATTTAACAATTTCTTTATGATCACTCGCTGCTCCAACGAAATTTGTACCACGATCTGAATAAATACATCGGCACAATCCTCGTCTTGCGACAAACCTGTCGAGTGCACCTTTAAATGACTCAGTGGAAAGGTCACACGTCAACTCAATGTGTACCGCCTTGGTACTCATGCATACAAATAAACAAATGTATGCTTTCCAGAGTCTAGAAGAGTGACTCGTATGAATATTGGATTTTATAAACAGTAGCCCGGCCATGTCGACTCCACAGTGCAGAAATGGCCGAGACGGTGTGACTCGGTCCGGAGGCAGATCCGACATTACAGGATGATTGACTTGAGCTTGAAGTTTATAACAAGTCAAACATCTCCGGATTCTGCTGCGCACCAATGATCTCAGCAAAACAATCCAATATGTTCTGGATATTACTGCTTGAGTGGCTGCAGGCCCAGTATGTCCGAGGTATTTGTGATAATGATCACACACTAACGCGGATAGCGGAGCAGCTTTTGGTAATATGATGGAATGCATTGTATCTGAGGATAGATTTGCATGAGTCAACCGACCACCAACTCGTGTAATGTTATTTTTGTCAATGAACGGGGTGAGTGATCGCAGCGGTTTCGAAACAACACGTCCCTTGCTTAAACATACAAAGTCTTTTTGATAATAATTTTGCTGCGTTGCATATATACAGCATTACAGTGCGGATTTCATTTCTGAAACTTGGAGTGGACCATTTCTACAATTGCTAGGAGTGGAACGAGTGTTGTGCAGAAAGCGGTTCACCCATGCTATTACTCGTTGCACCTTCAGTAATGAGGAGGAATTTTCCAGCATTTTCACAACGAAACTTGCTGACAGTTTAGACGGTGTTTCTGATGTGGTAAGCGTGAGTACTGTATTTTGCACTGATGCCTTCAACTCGGGTAAAACATGTGGAAGAAGTAAGTGACTAAACGGTGGCGGCCACTCAGACCCAGGTTTATGCAGAAATTCGAGTTCTGCCCACCACAGAGTGTACTTAAGAAGCTGTGTAGGAGAGGTACCTCGGGATGCCACATCATCAGAGTTTAGCGTCGAGCATACGTGTCCCCAATGCTCAATTTTGGTTACATCCACAATCGAAACTACTCTGTTTGCCACAAACGATTTTAATAGGTGTGTGGGTGTTCCGATCCGAGATAGCACTACTCTCGAGTCCGAGAAAAGGTGAATACCTGAAATGTTTAACTTTTTGATGAGATATTCAAGTGACAATTTAGTGAGTAGTACTAACCCACACAATTCTAAGCGAGAAACAGTCTGCACTTTAAGCGGAGGAATTTTCGTTTTAGCTTCCAAGAGCGAAACTGTTATCCTAGTAGAAGTTACACACCGGAGCATACTGTAGCCGAGTATGCTTGCATCACACATGCCAACCAGCTGAAATCGAGCTAGGGCAGGAAGTTGAGAGGAAAATTCCGCCCACCGTGAGGAAAAATCTTCATTCAATGGAGTATCCCAATCCAGACCACGAGTCCACAGTTCACGCAGGAAGGGTTTAGCCCAGAACACAACAGGAGCGATCCACCCAAGTGGGTCGAAGATGGAGGCAATCTGCGAGAGGACAGTGCGCTTGGAATTTGCTGTCTGGGGTAAAACTATTTTATAAGAGAATTCATCTCCTACTGGGTCCCATACTATGCCTAGAACGTGCATACGAAGTTCATCGGGTGGTTGCAATGAGAATATGTCTGCTCTATGGTCAGGTGGAAGACCCTTTAGTATGTCAGGTTTGTTAGAAGCCCATTTTCTCAATTCGAACCCAGCGCACACTTCAATAGTCCTTCTAACTCATTTTTGAGTTGACGGCCAGCTTCTTCATCAGCAATTGAATAACAAATGACATCCATAAAACAGGCATCCAACAAAGCATTGGACGCTAACGGATAGCAGTGTCCTTTTTCAGAGGCAAGCTGGCGCAATACACGTTGTGCCAAAAATGGGACAGGTTTCAGACCGTAAGTTACGGTCTTTAGTAAATAATTCTGTAATGGTTCATGACTGACTTGCGTCATACGATGGATTGATATTTACGATCATCAGGGTGTAACCATATTTACCGATACATCATTTTTATATCGGCTGTGATGGCCACAGGCTTTAGACGAAAATGTGTAAGTACCTCTGTTACATCTTTTTGCAATGGAGGCCCTGATAGAAGACGGTCGTTCAGTGAAAGCCCCGAACTGTCACGACAGGAGCCGTCAAAAACAACTCGAATGGGCCAGATGACGGAATCTCTGAGAATGGTAAAGTTCGGAATAACATAAATACCATGGGACGACGCCACCTCCCAGGTCTAAATACTTTTCCATAAATTCATGATAGGCGTCGCGGAGTAACTATTTTTACGCAATTTGTTTTCGATTTTGTACCAACGGCGCTCGGCGGTAATTTGACTACTTCCTAAAGGAGGAAACATCTGTTAGGAAAATGGAAGCCTGACAACGTAAAAGCCGTCCTCATTTCGTTCATGCGTGTCTAGGAAATGTTGCTCAGCAACTAAGTGATCTGGATTCGCATGATCAACCATTTGGACCCCTTCGGATTTCCAGAATGACTGCAGGACATCCTGCCACTTTACGTCCAACGTAAAAAGTGAAAGACTACCAACAGACGGGGACAACATGGCAGGTACTTCCCCGATAATCACTGTATCGTGTAACCAAACATTGTATGGATGGCTGAAGGCTTACCGGGTATTATCTGTGAAGATTCATTGAAGATATTTGGGTACAGAGACGCTCCCAACAAGAAATCAGTTTTTCCAGGTACATTAAATTTATTATCAGCTAAGGTAGCTTTGTGAGCGAGGCCTCACATTGAGAAGGTACGTGCACAGTTGGCAAATTTGAACATACTTTTGGGACAACTACAGCTTGAGCCGTCCAACCTGGGGAGCCCTCCGAACTTGGAGAGAGGGCACAGTTCACAACACCTCGAGAAATGCCCAACTGCTGGCTCATAGCACCAGAAAGCTGTGTTACTTTAGGCATAATATTTAAACGCAAGTGTTGGCCGCAATCCGCAGTGATCAAATTGACCTTTGACCCAGAATCAATCACTAAGCGTTTAGGAGTTGATACATCGTTTCTATTACGAATGTACCCATTAGCAGTACCATGTTCGGGCACCACTGGTGTTGTAAAGAGTAACTGCTGGGATGTTGACGGGTTCACCACTGGCTGATGGGTAGTCTGAGGGTTAACTAACTAAATCATCTTGCACTACTGCAGAACTCTCGAAATGAAGTGAACTGTGATGGTTATAACTGTAGCAATTGTTTTCACTACATTTTCTGGTGGACTTACAGTTTGTGCGAGCGTGACTTCCCAAACATCTAAAACAACGGCTTGAACCTTTCAAATATACGTAACGTTCAAAAACTGCCATGTCCTTGTACTTTGAGCATTTGTTAATATGATGGTTTTCTTTGCAATAGAGACAAATCCGGGAAAGAGTAGCTAAGGACGTAGCAGGTGACGTAGTAGTAGAATTAGAAGGTGATGAACTGAGGTTAATATGTTCAGTGAAAAATGATTGAGACGACGTGTAACGCGGAGAAGACGTTCCTTTTATGTTATGGCCCTTATAGTTTTTCCACTAGGGCCGACATTTTTTCCTAATTCCAATCTCGTTAGTTCGGATAGCTTACATTGACGGACGAAACGAATAAGTTGATCAAAGGTAGGCAATGTATCAACATCTTGAAGAGAACGTTCATACAGTAGACGAGTGTTAGAATACAACTGACGCAGAGCGAAATGACACATCGCAAAGTCGTAATGATTTTGTAAATCTAGGTTGAGGAATGCAGCGTAAATTGGAATCGAAAACATCCAGATGCGCCTGTAGGTCCGCATATCCGTCACCTTTTAGCGGGGAGAAATCATCCGTTTTATTTAAATAATGAAGGGCGAGATCGCCGAAGTAGATAATGAAATAATAATTATATCAATAATAATAATTAATTGATACTGATCGAATCGTTCTTTAAGCTCGTTTAATTCTCCGAAGCTGACGATACGCTCGTAAATAATCACCATCAGCGAACTGGAACCCCTCAATAAGTTTGAGCGGCGGACCAGACAACAGAGAGAAGAGATACGTCAATTTTGTAGCCCCATTATGCACTACTTGATTAAAGAGTGCCATAAAATTGGAATACGTATTTAAATTTCCGTCCCATTTGGGAACTAAACTTTTCGGTAGCTTCATATTTGCATCAGGATTTCGCTTATTGGACCCCGCTCTCGTATTTAAAACTCGTTCGGTAGCCCTAATTTCATAATAAACTTCATCGAACGATAGCAAGACATTATCTACCGGTAAGCGCTCGACGAGGGGCACCATCCCGTTCACATCAATAATAATTAATAGATACTGATCGAAACGTTCTTTAAGCTCGTTTAATTCTCCGCAGCGAGCTAAACAATTACTGATGGAATTTGGGCCAGTTTGTTTTGAAACATCTCTAGTTGCTGTTAACTTGGCTTGCACATTTTCCCTACGGGACTTATAAGCGGCAAGTTTAGTAAGTGCTTCCTCCCGTTGGGGATATTAATCCTCTCCTTTCGAAATCTATTTTTCTAAATTTTGCATCGCAGAGACGGGAAATATGACGAAAACAATTAACAAGCCGACTACTAAGCAGGAGTGTCGCGATATAAACCTGTACCCATGAAATGTAATATAAAACGATCGCGCCGATTGAATTTGTCTCGAGAAAGTGCGAAGTTCAATTTAGTTTAAGTTTAATTTCCAACTCTGACCCCTCTGTACTGAAAACTGAATTTTTCAAACTCGATTTTATTTTTATAACAAAGCGGACTAGTTAGAGACATGCTAACGATTACGCAAATCTGTACTGCGTTCAGATCCGGTTCCATAGGAGGATCTTGTTCGCGCTGGCCGAATCGTTCCTCTAGTGCAGTTTATTAAGAAATTAAAACCTTGTTGAATTTTCAAGTTGAAAAAAAAAAAATAAATAAATAAAATAACAACAAGAAAGGAAAAACATAAACCAACTGAATTTATATTAAGATGTTGGCAAATTAATAAGAAAGTGCACTCACGGTTCGAAGCTGTAGACGATCTTCCCTGCCGGGAGACGAAGGGGAGTGACAACGGAGAAGACAGTTTAATTTGCCAACGTAAAATAAAATGAACCACTTTAAGCACAAACTAAATTTTAATAGATTCAAATTGAATCAATAAATGAATGAGTAATGAGAAAGTAAAATAAAAATCAAAAGCGGGGAGAGGAAAACGGGCTAACGACGAAGTGAAGTCGCGTCCACGGCTGGGACAGAAGCCTATCCTCGACGACAGATTGCGCCACCTTCCAACTCATTTCATATTATTATTTCGTCGAAACAGCTCGTACATACAGCAGTTTGTCGAATTTACGGAGGTTGCGGAAAGTTATGCGATTTAAAAAAATTTTTTTCCACGAAGCTCACCGTGAAAGGGTCCGTAGCAATAAAAAAAAACGAACGAAAATCATTCTGTTTGTCTTGTGAGTTTTTCGAGTTCCTCCCTAATTTTCATTTATAGTGCGCACGTAGAACTATGTAGTACAAACGGGAGTACACTACTGATATAATACTTTTTTATACAAACACACGCCCATATCCAAAACCTTCAATATTTAGGATTCGTTAGCGATTGCCGTCTTTGGTCTTTTTGACAATTCGCTAAAAGCTATTTCTGACTTTTCGATCAGCTAATTTCTTGCTTGGGAAAAAGTTGTCGAGAAATTCTAAATATCGATAGTGTTGTCCCTCTCTTTCTCTCTGCAGCGGGAAATTCGCGGTCCGATCCCTTGATAATTTATATCAGCAACGTCCCTGTTTCTATTGCGGCTTCCTTCGAAACGAGGTTTTGTTCCGACAAGTAGCTTTCAATCATATCGTTTAAATGTTTTGCAAAAACGAGCATTTCCTGGGAACGATCTATAAAATACCCGGAACGAAGCGCGTGGGGACTAGAATTGAATTCAGCCGAGAATTGGGAGCAATAAATATACTGGCACTGGACGACGACGACCCTCACTCTATTTCATCCCAAACAATGGGCCCGTCACGCTTCCGTAACGAACCCGAAAAATATTTGTGGTGATTTCGACATGCACAATACAATACGCGTTTTGGTTTGATCCGAAGGGACAGGAAACGGGGAAGACGGAAAAGCTCTCGGGCAGTTTTTACTTGGTGTTTTTAAATGGCGAGAAACCTACGCTACACTAGCGAGGAGAAAGAGACTGTTATTGATCTTACTTTACTCTCACTTGTTTTGACCCGTGACTTCAAACGGAACTCCACCTTATTTGAGAGTAACATAATTCAATTACTTCGAGAGAGGAGATTATTATTTGATTTCTCCGGGAAGGGGTTCTGTACGAGCTTCGCTCTTGATGTAGGGAACCTTCGTCGAAAATGTATTTCATCAACGAAATCCCTGATTATTACATATTACGAAGAAGTGGCGTCTGTTACAATGTGGTTCAACCCTGTTGATTAGAGGAGCGAGCTTCAATGCTTTTTGCTTAAGTGCATTGCACCTTATGGTTTCACGATCACCTAATTAATTGAAGTAGCTTCCAGCTGGTTGGGGGCTGAAGCCATAATCGGCTACCAATATGCCAACTGAGGCACACGAAACGAAACTTCATTGAAGACGCCGGAAGCGGTGAATCTGAGCAGAAATCAGCAAAGTAAATTACAAAATGGTTCCATTTTCCGGTGTACTTGGCAGTAACAGATGTAGCAACATATTTTCTCGAAACTGACGTTTCTATGTATACGTTAGAGGTACACTATTCAATACATAGGACTTTCGTTTTAGTTGAATATTCATCCAAGAACAAAACCAGCGATTTGAGCGCACTCTCAACAAACACGCCATGTTACAACTACTCAAGCAGGACAACGTAAATTGTGATAGTAATGAGATGATTGTTAGAACTTAATTGGCAACACTGGATGGAAGCACGTGTACACGGACGGCAGAGCGATGCCTACATCACGGCTGTGCACTTTTTCAAAATTATCGCTCTCTGCATAAGCTCAGATGGGTTTCAGAACCCATACATTTGATAAAATTGGCAGGAGTTTGTGCGTTGGACTTTAGCTCGATCGATGTATCATTCTTCTACCCGTGGCAAGGATGCTTGCTAGCCATCTTCATGAGATAGTGAGCAGAACAGCCGAGTGAGCAAGACACGATTTTCTGTGTTCAAATAGATTTGCCTGTAATTCAGTCGGTGGCGTAAGCCGAGTTCTTCTCTCAACTATACAAGTGAACTGTCGTACAGGGGTCGAGTGGCGGTCTGATTTCATGTCTGCCCCTTGAACTCGCATTTTCTTTCTATTTCGTGTTAAACTGAGCTGCGCGTTGACTGCTAATTCGCAATCATCTAGTACTTCCAAATTCTATGCAACGAGTCTATTATTTGGTTGAGTTGCAGGTTACGTTGTGTTAATTGCTGAAATTACGGTTCCCAAGTACGACATAGATAGAGGAGGTTAGTGTCCTCTATGGGTTTCATCTGCATATGCTTCTCCGTCTTTCCACCGTCATTTCTTCAGTGCTGCTGAGTTTCTCATCATAACTAGTAGCCCTCTAATATCACAACATTACATTGTGATGCGTAAATTGATTGTGATTACGTGCCACACACATTTTTCGTACTCAAGCCCGGATAAGACGGTACTTCGTTAGTTCAGACATGTTCATTTATCAAATTTGACATTAAGTCACAACCGAAAGCCATAAATTGCAGTGATAGAATTCGTTCGTGATTTAGACATAGAAACGCGTTGTAGTGGAGGTTCGAAAGACGAGAGAAAAGTGGCTTCTGTTAGTGACTAAAAGGGGTGATTATCGTGGCAATACTTGAAATTTCTCAGCGGGGTATTGATAGGCGGAGATGGAGCGCTTGGATTTTGATCAGCATCTGGGCTGAGGAGAGCGCGCATAAAAACGAGCAGTGTCGACGGTAGGCACGCGTTCCAGGCTTTTAAAATTGAGTTGAGACAAGTTCTAATGCCAAAGAAGTAATACGCAACAATTGTAGAGCCTTCGGAATATGTCAGTATCTAGTGGGCCATTTTACTTTGACCTACGTGGGACCTTCGTTTTGCTCGAGTTCAAGCTCACGGCCGACACTAGCAGTACTTGCATTTCTCGTTCCAAAGGGTTAGAATTTTTGCGATTAGCTGGGAAAAAGTTTGATTTATTTCAGTTCTTTAAATTATGAGGTCACCTGATTCGGCAAACCCGAATTTCGGCCCATATTCTGAGTGAATTGAAACCTGAGAGCACCTGAACCGATTGAGGTCATTATTTATGCTTAGTTTTCCCTAGCCTTACAAAATATAAAGGAATTACGTAATCGGCTGAAATGTTTATTAGATGAGTTTTATTCAGATATTAGCGTTTCCGAAGCCCTAAAAATGCCATTAGAGAAATTTGTGAACCCATTCGTTGATTATTCCTTTCTTTATCGAGAGACTGGCGGGGGGGGGGGTTAACGGAAATGTACCAAAAATGGCTACAGTGATTTTTAGTAAACGGCGTGTTTATTAATACTTACCATTTTAATAAACACACTTACGAAGCAAGTAGACATTTTTCAACATTCAGCAACGACGCTTTCAATCACTTGTATCACACAAGCTGTTCAAACAGTCAACCCTTCGTTGTATTAACGATACAAATTTCTGAACGGGAACACAGATCAAAGACGGTTTTCAAACCTTTGGAATACGTGCAACACTGCTTGTCATGATACGAAACACCGTTTACAAATCCCCTATAAATGAAATATTAATAAAATGATGTTGCATAATGAATTTTGAGAATAAATCGTACTGAACGTTCAGGAATGAATTGTATTTTGTTTCACTTAAAGTACCACTTTTTTAACAAGAAAAGTAAAAATGATTGGTTAGTGTATAATATGAAAGAGTCTTTACTACAAGGTAACATTTGGTACTGAGAGTATCCCAATTCGCGAATTCCACTGGAGCATGTTTCAGGGTTGCCTAAAAAGAGCGTTGTTGGTCGAGGGGACGAGAGGAACTCGTAGCTACCTCTGAGGCATCCCCAGGTCACGCCAACACCGGTTATCTAAGGGGATAGTGACGAGGGTTTTTAGGATGCAAATCGCTTGCGACGCCGCTCTCTTGTCGAACAACTGGGTTATCTCCAGGTCTATTTGTTTCTCTCACATATCCTGACGGCAATTCAAGACTCTTGCCAAAGTCCAGCGCTCGAACGCAGAACGAACAATGTCTTAACGATACGTGTTGGAGAGCACCCCGCCGGGGCGTTGTGTTCTACCTGCTTGACGATCAATAATTAACATTACAGTGAACTCGTCGAGGGGCCAACGACCAATTTTGTCTTGTTACTTTGACAGTTGAGGCAGCGGGACATTTATCCATCATTCCCCCATCGTCTATGTATTTATACCTGTAAATACCTTAATTTTATAGCACATTCAATCTTTTCGTTACCTGTCTAATCATAAACGCTTGTCTTCTTGCTTTGCAGCCAGTGCACAAAAAACATTTGAAATAAATCCACTTGCAGGTTTTCGCCAAAACTGATCCGATGTTTGAGAGGTACAACAGGAACAAAGGCAGACCCACGATGGCGTAGCCTATTGTTGCAAGTTTGCCCCACTCAGTTCTTGGCACTACATTGCCGTATCCTGTGAAATCAATTTCAACAAAATATAACGTTTTGAACAACAAAGCGATTTCGTAACATGATATTGTAAAGATAACGTGTATGAATTTTGCACTCAATTGGCTTGAGATATTCAGTGACGCATGTGAAAGCGTTCCCTATCATTATCTGTGAGGGGAGATGAAGTACTTGGAGTAGTCTAAATTGGACAGCATTCACAACTCAGCCTTGTAAATCGATACGAGAGCTCAGCGCTCAACATCACTCAATGCCCTGATGGCTGGAACTGGGGAGCTGTCGCTTCATCTACGCCACAAGCTAATAATTAACCGTTTTATTATTATTATTATTATTATTATCATTTTCTTTGGCATTAGATTTCTGCATACAGCCATATTTACAGATATATTACTACAACATTACTTCATTTAGTATTATACAATATTACAGCAACTTTATTATCGATTTCATTATAAGTTATGTCCAACGTCATTAAAAAATTTCGTTATTTTTTCATATACGAGTACATCTGGTCTAACCAATATAGATGTGACGTTAAATGGCTGACTTAAATGTTCCCCAAGATCGTCTAAGAGTGTTGTTCTTCGTCTTTCGAACTTTTTGCATGTTAAAAGCACATGCTCCAAGTCATCCAACTCACCGCACACGTCATAGTGAAGATCGAAAACTGCTGGCCCAGGTTGGCCGATATTTGGTAAAAACCCCCTTTCCGTTTTTCTGCGATAGTTTTACGGATTGAAGTAATGAACTTGTTAGAAAATATGGGCGAACGTATACAAAACAATTTAACAAGTTAATAAATATGCTGATAAGATCAACGACCAATACCAACCGCTAGCTGTCTAAAACATACTTATTTACTGCCTCATCAAGCACGCTCAAGTCATCAGTTATTACATCCAAATATCCACCAACATATTTATGAAGCTACTAGAACAACGAAATTGCGTTGAATACACCTTCCCCAAATTCGGTGGTCGGATAATCTGCTAATATACACATATGGAGGTGGGTGTTGTGTAGCAGCAGAACACTGGCTGCTCATTTGCCGCCCCTCTCTCCGAGTCAGGCGTATATGAACGCCTAAACACAGCAAAAACCTCTGGAAACCGAAACACGTTGAAATACGCACAACTCTACAACACTGTTCATTGTAACTGACTACTGGGAAACGGGCTTCCTACGAAATATGAAATTCGGTATTTATATCGTGTATTGTCAAGCAGGTAAGTTACTAAATGTTGCTAATAGAGTACTGGGAGGTTATGCTTCAATATTCGGGATAATTTAAAAAAATTAATGAAGTCTAGGAAAATTGATCTCAACTGCTGAAGCATCAATTTCAGACTTCTTTCGAAAACGTTCGTTCATTTATTAGATTTTTTGCTGTTTCTTCAATATTTCATCTTTTTTAGATAAATTAAAAATTATCACAGAACTAGTACTTGACCTCACTCATGAACCGCTAAAGAAAGCTTTGCTACTCCCCTAAAACTATTGGTCTGAGTCAACAAGTTTGTCTGTGTATGATTGTGTGATGTGATCTGATTTGCGTTCCATGTTGAGGAGTTCGTGTAGTCGTGATCTGTTCGAGCGGAAGAGACTGTTGTGGCAATCCGGAGGTGTTTATTATGTATTACTTGTAGCTTGCGTATGTGAGTGGATGCCGCTGTGTGCCGGACAAGGCACGCATACGTTATTGTGGGTCTGATAATGGCTTTGTAAATGAGGAGTTCCACGGATGTACTCAGTGATTCTGATTTTAGAAGGTTGTAATATCTGCTAAGTTTCCCAAGGGCTTTTTCGTTGTGCACCGTAGGATAGCCGTTTATCCAAATAAACCCTTGACAGATTTAGAATAAAGGATTTTGTTGCCTCGGACCGTAACGAACCGTCTTCTGTTTGGCTGTGAAAAAGATGGCTTCACGTTTGGCAGTAATCTTGACTTTCCATCTTTCCAGTCTCTGTATAACCTGATGTGAGCAATTTATTTATGAATGTACTTGACGTATAAAGCTCCAGCTCGCCCGCAAAGCCCACTATGGTGGTACGTTTTTAAAGGTTTCGGTTGAACAGGTACTACAGGTTCAAGAGTATGGCAGAGCGTAGATAACATTGATCTCTGAGGGACGCCTGCAGGAACCAATCGCCTCGATGAAACTGAGCCATTTACCTTAACTTGAATGTATCGATCTGTTAGGTATGAGTGGATGGTTTTCGTTATGCCTAGTGAGAATTTGTATGTGTAGTCTATGTATGAGTCGGTGATTGAGTATGAGGGTGGTGATTAGATTTTGTAATCTCCCAAGTATCACTTAATCCGAATAATTTCGACGGTATAGGTAACAGGTTTATGGGGCGGTAATTTGAAGGCACTGAGGGCTGCTTATTCGGCTTCGGTAGAGGGGTGGTGGTAGTGGCTGTTTTCTAAGTTGATGGGAAATAAGCCAGTCGCATATACACATTGTAGATCGCAGCCAGATGGACCACTCCCCGGCGGGTCAGGTTCTTCTGTGCGTTGCTCTGTCTGGGAGTATGAAAGGTTTTGCGAGACCAGTTCATACACAACCTTCCCACTGTCGTTTTTACGCAGACAACCCACACAGGGTGTCTAGCGTTCCAATCAGCCGCAATAATCACGGGATTGTACTAAAAAAATTAGTGTTTTGTGCGAGAAGAAGCATCTGGCTTTCATGTTGTCTAGCTCGTGCATACAACTGTCCAATAATAATATTATTGTCAATAATAAAGTCGAAGGCTTACTTCACAGATACAAGGTCAAAGGTACATTATTGTTTGAGCCAATCGGCGGTGAAATCACGGTGTTGAAAATTTTTGCAAGGGTTCTCAAATTGGTTCAGTGCGAGCCGAGAAAAGTAACACGATGACGGGTTGAGCGTAAATTACGTTCAACTATGATGGGAGAGAAATAGGGAAATAGCAAAAGTTTCGGTTGTGCGGAATGGAAGTACAACATCAAATCTTAAAGCAACTTGAAGCACGCCTTTTACTGTGCTGAAGTTGATTATTTATGTTAGTGAAGAGATTATCTAGAAAGCGAGATCTTTAATCACATTAGCGGATACGGCGTTGCTCGCCGGGTCAGTTCCTCCTTTTAGGGATGCCGTGGTTTGTAAAACCCTTATCCAAAGTACATCACAGATACACTTTAGCTTCAACAGAGCTGAAGCACAAGGATATAGTATTTCCTCTCGGGGTGTTTCTTTAGAGTTGCTTAATTTAGAACTGAGTAGTTACCCAGTGATGTGAAATACGCATTAATTTTGTTTGCAGTCTGGCTATATTCATCGAGTGTTCTTCGTTTTTGCTAAGCTGTACACTTTGAATTTTTCTATGTATTCATCTATTCGAGTCTACCTATTTTCTTCTGAAATTCTAACAAATCGTTTCCGTTTAGCAGCAGGTTCGATCACTCTCACAGTTTTACACCGCGAGCGTTACTTTAAAATGTTAACTGTTCAATCGGCTCTTTTGTCGAAGTGCGGGTGTCTTCAGGTCATCTTGACTGAAAGCTGAACGTAATTTGAACAATATTTGTGAACCAAACCAACAAAGCTTGTATTTAGGGAGGGGGAGAACTCAATCAGACGACGGGTTATGGACGACCGGAGTTCACAAAATACAGACAACTGGGTGAGAAACAGATACCAATTTCCTTGAATACATATTTTTAGGTTGGTAAATGTAATCAGATTTAACGCAATCCCTGTAATGCATGTAATGCAGTCAGAGTTCTGTTCGTCCATGTAGATTATCTGTTTAAAAAGATTTTCTCGTTGCAAACTGAGAGTTTCTACATTGTCCGAAATCAGGAAAAAATATTTTTTTCTTTTAATTTTCCAAAATGCGTTACAAGCCTCGTTCACTGTTTGTAAGGGCCACCGCATTTCACAACTCAAATTGATATTGTTAGCGAAATGAGTTGATTGGAATGACTATACGATCAATGGCGGGTATATTTGAAAATGTTCTTCATTTGGAACGGAAAATTCCGAATTTAAAGAAGAAATGGCTTAATTTGAATGGGACGTGTTCATTAGGTAAATATTTGGTTTTGCATTTTGTTTATCATTTTTGTTTGCTTTTGAATATTCGTTCGCATGTTTGTTCAGTGAATATTTAAAAGCGTTAATGATTTGAAAGAAAAAAAAACAAATTTCAAGGGAATAAATCTTAATTCAAACGGGAGAAACTCAGTTCAAGCAGGAAAAACATCAATTTAACGTGTTAAAAATCTACCACAAATCCCATCAGTCGTTTATTCACGATTGATAGAGAAATCAAACGGTCGTCAACAAAAGACTTTTTTGAGCATCTTAAATCTAATTGCGTTATGGTCAGTTATTGATTGCAAACAATCGAAATAAACCCAGTTTCGTGCATTTGGTTTGAAAAAGTAAATACAGCGTTTCATTGTTCGTTATACCCTCCAAACTAATGCAGACATAGGATCGATCATGTTCATTACAAATTAGTACGGTACGTAATGCGTGTACGCTCAGACCTATGCCTAATGGCAACCTACTGCCGAGGGGGCGATTAGTTTAGGGGGGGGGGAGAGGAGGAGCAGTGAAATGTCAAAATTTCTCAAAGTGATTTTCAGAGGTTAACTAATGGTGTTGAGAAAATGTTCAATTCAAGCATAGTCCAATTTCACATCTTCAGATGTCAGTATAGTCAAGTCCGAATATTTGTACTACTTTTGAACGGCATCCACGGTATTCGTCGTTTTCTCATTGAGTGACGAGCGAAAATTTGGTTCAATGTAAGTTGACATGAAATTGATTTAAGAACGAAAAAAGAGCACAATCATTTTATTCCATCGTTCACTTATATCTCTTTTCAAGCGAATCTCTCGAATAAGTTTAACACTCACCTATTGTTGTGATGACCGTGAGGGAGTACAAGAACGATCCAGAAAAAGACCATCGGTTTCCTCCGTATTCCTGACCCTCGTATCCCTTTTCTTGGACAGCCTTGACAACGAACCTTTGGAAGGCGAGAAGACTCTCTTCGACGGCCGCTTTCCACGGCCCTTCTAAATTGGGGTTGCATTCGCAGCAAGTGAGAGCCCATAAGCGCTCGGCCGTTTGGTTCCTCACGCTGGCCACCCATTGAGTCCTCGTGCTGTGCAGCGAACCTTCTATCGTCATGAACATGAATGAACCTGCAACATCCAACGTAAATATTCAAGCAATACTAATGTGGACAGATCGGATTGAAACGATCGTACGAGCACGCGTAAGTTTCTTTGTGAGATAACAGCGTAACTCATTCAAAAGTCGACATTTCCATTACTTCACTGAATGGATGGCCGTCCAAATAACGTTTCCCTTGAAATACCTAAAATATAACCGCTAGAGGAACTTTGAAGGAGCTAGGATATCACGAAAAACCAACCAGCAGCCCTGAACTTGCAACTTGGTAATAGTCAAGAACCACTCAGAAACCAACCCATATAATCTCTGAGGAATTAGCAGAATCGGTCAGCTATCGGAGTCACAACTGGGAAATTTGGGCAATCAGCTGAAATTCCTAAAATAAAAAACTGCAAAGAACCCAACGCTAATCGACACTACATATTATAAAACAAAGGCCACTGCCTGTCCCTATGTATGCTTAAATCTTTAAAAGTACGCAACGGATTTTGAAGCGGCTTTTTTAAAATAGATAGGAGGACGATTTATACGTATGCAGGATTTATACGTATATGAGGTTTATACGTATAATGCATGCATAATATTGTAGATAAACTGATAAATTTAGAGGTTTCTAATGCGATGTCGTAAATAAATACTTTTTTTGCGCTTACATTACGAACGCCGGCTGATCCCCACGAGATAATCAAAATAATGTACTACACTATTGCACATCTTTAAAAAGTCAACCAAAAAGTTCGCGATCGTACATGAGTTATCTCCACAATAACCATTTTTAATCCTTTACATTTTACGGAAAAAATGGCTTATTTGCGAAGATATTGCAGATTTAAAATGCAGGGAAGTACCGGCGCGTGCTAATAAATTGCGCGTCGAAGGCGGCGCTTCGCCCTTCAGCATTTTATTATTCGCAGCCTATACGGCTATAATATATATAATATAATAACTGAATAGAATAGGGATTTTTTTGTTGTGGTTATATAATTATTGATTACCTTTTGTTTCTAGTTGAAAGAATAGGTAAATGGAATATTTTTGACTGCAGCCCTTACTAACATAATTTCTACCATTTATTCATAATCGCGCGTATAGTTTGAAGGTGTATTTATGAGTATTATATTTTTAACATAAATTATAATCATGTCTAGAAGACGTCGTCGTTCGAACCGAGGTTCTAGTACAGTGAAAGCCAGAAGAGAACGTTTAAATAACTCTGAGCAATGAATCATCTATTGATGCCGCAGCGCAATAATCAATTGGAGGCGGCGCATATTACAAAGAGAAAATATTTGTATGTAATAATTTAAAAACTACTGGACTTGTAAGTTTAATTATCTTTATTTATTCCAAAATGTCTTCCTTTTTTCATTTTCACACATGCGAAGTTTTAAGTTATGTCCGTGTTATTTTTGTTTGTTCGTATTGTGTTATGATTCCATCACATTACTGAGCAAGAAAAATCATCGAATTTCTTGTTGGGCCTTCTTAAAATATTAGTTTGATGTGTTGCATTAACTCGTTCTCTGGAATACTATAGTTTTCAAGAGTCAGGTTCTCATTTAAGAGACTCGCGCCTGTTTGATGGTTGATCTACGGTTTGATATGTACAACTCCTTCAATTTTCATTACATCTCCTCGCAATTTTCGACGGTAATGCGGATTTGGTCGTGGATGGGATCCCCTGTGAGATTGATTTCAATCCAAATCACAGCAGCGTCTCAGCGAGTGTCAACAGGAGACACTCACTTGCCAATCTCACAGCTCTCTCAACTTTTATCTGATTTCGGTGTAATTTCCGGGGATCAACGCGGGTTGCGTCTTAGGTGCTTCTCCTGTAGGATTCAGCTAGCTCCGTTCGTTGCTCTCTCACCCGTGCATTTTGCCGTGTTTTTGTTTCCACCCGCAAAACCTCATATCAACACTTCAAATCGAACTTACTTGTTATTAGGTTGGTCCGTGAATACGAAAGTCACTCGTCGCATTGCGCTTACCATTGTGGCTCATAACTCTAAAACTAACTTACGGATCCAAAAGTTCACTTAAACATACTGCAAACGGTTTTTTGAAAATCTACGATTTCCACAGTACTCTCTTCGATGAGCTCATTTAGCGTTCTCGACGTTCGCGCTCAAAACTGAGGAGCGAACAACAACATTTAACAACATTTCATCAACATTTAAGAAGATTGGAGCATCTATTCATTTATTGAAACGGATGCACGCAAAACTAAACAAATAGAACTAACTAGGCAAATTAAAACTATGAAATGGAATCTAAAACGAATCTCCTACGACGCATCACACTCGTTTTCTTAGCTCCAGAAACGCCTAGGACGATTTTGAATAAGTGTTTTGTTCCAACAGGATTTGATAACATACATAAAGTAATTAAGAGCATCTCCAGACACTGGAAATTCAAACAACAACAGTTTTGTGAAGTTTTTAGCCGATAATTCCACTACAATGTACACAATCCTTCTCAGAAAACTCTTTTTGACACTGTCACGAACCTTCGACGCAATGAGAACTTAATAATGGCCGTGGTATAAGTAGGAGCACCTCAATAAGTTCTAGAACTATAAGCTCTACCTCTAACTTATTTAAAACGTGAAATTACATGTTACCAAGTGGAAACGAACTGAATAGAATGCGTCAGTAGCTAAAGCCATGAAAATCGCTGAATGTGCATGAGGCTAAAAAGTTATGTGATGTGTCGCACCGAATGGTTTTACGTAACAAAAAAACGGGTTGATATTTAACGCAAAGGGGAGTTTGACTGTGCTGTCTTGAAAGATTGGCACTTTCATTAAGAGCCACTCGTTTTTTGAGCCTTCCTCTGAAGAATTGAGTCAACTCTGCTGGTTCTTAGAAACCTTCTTGAGCTCATCCAGGGAGGAATGGATCAGCCGAAGACTGAGAAAAGTCTCTGTGCTCAAACCCATAAAAATAATTGTCCCAAGAGGGCGAGGCACATTCTCGTAACCATCACATGGGCGTAGAGGTAATCGAATACCTAAAATACGATCGTGAGGACCGGTTGAGGACGACAAAGATCAAATGAAACTCAAAAACAGCTTTGAACGCCAGTCAGTACACAGACTGAAAAGCAATGGGCTCATCAAACTGAAACGCTAGAGGAATGGAGCCCGACCGGTCGTCATAACGTTTCGTATTTCATTTATATCGGCTGAATTATTTGAGAGCCATCCGTGAGTCGATAACACTGCAATATGCACACCTAACAAACAACGTGCGCAGAAGATTGAACTACATTGAAGGTTTATTGGAGACTCAAATTTAATTGATAATGTTAGCTCATTTACAAAGCTTTGCTTTCGTTATTAAAAGTCACAAACGCTGCAAATTATTACGCAATGGTTCATAATCCTCTTGCACAGGATGATTGGTACCAGTTATATTCAATTCAACATCGAAAAATGGTGAGAATGTAACACGGCTATATCAACAATCTGTGTAACTACATATGAAACCTGATGTTTCAATCAATATTTTCGATTCTTGGTTATTCAGCTTGACTCAGTCTCACACCTCCGAGATCCATCCCATTCAATTCAGCATCGAATAATACTAGTAAACAATACGAAACATGACCTGACTACTACGGAACAACGAAAATTGACTTTCTCTAGGCGACGTTAGGCAATACGATGTGACCAGTCGAACTGATGGGTCGCTGGAGTGAGATTGGAGGCGCGCAAGCCAGGGAGAAACGATAACTTTCGCTATGGTGTCCCCCTCCCACCATATTACGCCTTCAACGTGGTTTGTAAAATTCCTTCCCTCTCTCGAAAACCACCTACTCGGCAATCCTATTGAACGAAATCCGTAGTTGTTACGCGTAATAATGAGTGTACAACGAGAGTACGCAAATTACGCCACGCCGGTTTTTGTGTCATAAAAAAACTGTAGATTGAAGGAACTCGAGGGACAGTACAGCGAAAAAAAGTTATCGTTGAGAGAGACAAAGTCTTTATTGATCAGACAAAATTAGGACTTGTGAGAGAGAGAGAGAGAGAGAGAGAGAGAGAGAGAGAGAGAGAGAGAGAGAGAGAGAGAGAGAGAGAGAGAGAGAGAGAGAGAGAGAGAGAGAGAGAGAGAGAGAGAGAGAGAGAGAGAGAGAGAGAGAGAGAGAGAGAGAGAGAGAGAGAGAGAGAGAGAGAGAGAGAGAGAGAGAGAGAGAGAGAGAGAGAGAGAGAGAGAGAGAGAGAGAGAGAGAGAGAGAGAGAGAGAGAGAGAAGAGCCTATAAGATTCGGAGCAGAAATTGTAGCGAGAAAGAATGAAGGAGAGTAAATCACAAAATGAACAAACACAGCACTTCTTGACCGGAGTAAAAGCAATAGTGAACTTAAGATTACTGAGTAGTCCTAGGGAAGTGACGACGATTAGCCAATATTCATGTGCAAACGGGACCACGAAGAGACTAGCATTCACTTTGAACGGAGTTCCTCTTCTTTTCCCCCCCAACTCCCGGAGGGCCGAACTGGAGCGGATCCGCACCGCCACAGCACCCTCGATCTTTCTCAGAAGAATATGTCCATTCCTCGTCCATAAAAAACGATAGCTGTATTTTCTTTTGAATTCTTTAGCAGCATTCAAAAGCTTGCGGTTGTTAAAAGTCAGGGAATTGTTAACGAAAATTCTCGACCTCTCACCCTCCATAAGCCCGATAGAGCGAGTAGAAAGCTCTTTCACCTTCCACGCAGCGTTATAGAATCTCCTTTTATCAATTCTTCTTACAAACTCCATAACTATAACTCCCGGAAAGCTACTATGAGGGTTCGGACGCGTACGGAAGTAGTCGGATAGCATCGATTCCTCCAGCGTGAAATCAACCGCTTGAGCAACTGATCTGAGGACTGTCAGCAGGTCTTCATTATCGCGATGTGGGACTCCACTTATTTCAACGAAGTTTTCTCTTTGAGTCTGCTCGATCTCGTCAACCTTCATTTGCATCTCGTCCAGCCGACGAGTAATCACTTGGTGGTTATCTCCGAAATCGCTTACTTTTTTCTGTAAACAATCCATCGCCGACGCAAGACGGCCAATCTCAACATTGTTATCGCGTATCTCATCAGAGTACTTGCTCATATCATGCTTCAGACCTTTTGGCACCTTTTGGACCTTTGTACCCTTTTTGGCACAAATTACACGCAATGGACATACAAAATACCGATCGGAAACACGAGAGAAGAGCACCACGTCCGTTCGCCACCAGCGCCTGAACACAACTGGAGAGAGAGAGAGAGAATGAATGAATGTTTTATTTATCCACCTGGGGGAGTTAGGGCCATGCAGCCCTCTCTTCCACTCCCCCAGGATACAATTCCAATCCAAGAAAATTTGCCACATCCTCGGCATAATTAATCATTACATATTTTCATATTTCAAATTGAACATTAGATTTTCTTCAATTCACATCCTCTTAAACCTCCTTCTTCCTGTATTCCTTAATGTAATTGTTTGTCTTATAGTTACCAGTAGATGCGCATCACACAAATGTTAAACACAAAAAGAAAATAAACAACGTTCACTCCGTAATAAGTTACATTCATTCACATTAGAGATTGCACATTAGAGAAGGGCGAGTACTAGGATATTCCTCCCCTTCTCATATTAGAACTTATCACTACAAACACAGTAAAACTAAATTAAAACTAAAACTACAACACACACATTATTACGTTACTGATGCAGTCCCATGTCCCCATACAGTTCGAGCAACTTTTTCTTGTATTTGGCTTTGAAAGTACTCAGCGTCAACTTCAGGTCAAATAGGTCCACCTCTTCGTTGTACAATTTAGTACCTTGCACCAAGAACGACCCCGCGTATACTGCGGTCCTATGAGATGGAAGTTGCATCAAAGTTTTGGCATTCCTCGTGTCCCTATTATGCACCTGCGACATAAATTTAAATTTATTGTACAGATACTCGGGACTCCTGTATTTCAGCACTTTAAATATCATCGCAGCCAGTGCTAGCTTTTTTCTTTCTGCTATCTTCAGCCATCCTAACAATCTGTACGCAGGCGTGACATGCTCAGTGGGCCGTACCCTAGCAACATAGCGCACT